>OX415240.1:19727500-22248718 GCA_948330725.1 Sherardia arvensis
GGCTAGGGTTTGAAGTGAACACTCATGTGCCAGCCAAGCCGGTAGATCCCAGAGCAGTGGATCCTACATTGGTATCTCCTGGAACGTCGGAGTTTCCAAGATCGATGGTTGAGGTTCGTGGAGGCTTGGAAGTGGAGCGGTGTGGCGGCCTTCCCCATCCTTGTCCTACGCCAGTGTCTCCGCCTGCTCTAGAAGTCCTTCCTGAAGGTGAGTTCTTCGGTAAACGTCGTCATTAGGATTTGACATGGTGTGAAGAGGCTCGAAATGATCAGATTTGAGCGGGGGGGGGGGGTCGATTTGATCAAGATGAACCTGCGAATCCCACTAGGTGTTCAAAATTGATGGATGACTGGAACCCACGCTTGACCTCGACCCGAGATCACAAATTAATCTGCAAGACCAAGCCGCAGGTGGCCGGGGGTAGACGATGTGATAATTAAGTCAGTGACAGCTTTGAGAAGATTATAAGCGTAAGCGTAGTGTGTGTAAGATAATGATTTGAGAGGTCTACCAAACCTTTGTATTTATAGAGTTCCAATCCGTAGATCCACAGGGTATGTATTACAGTAAGAATACAACTCTTATGGTATTCCAATAATAAGAGGAAGTGTAGTCCTTGCAGGACATTCAGAATTAACGCATTCCTTATAAGGATTTGGCCTATGGACCCGTGCATCCATCTCCCGCGTACCTCGAGCCCCTGACAATTCTCGGGCCCTAGTCCGAGTCTGAACGAAACCCTAGAGTGCGAACCATGGAGTTATCATGGAGTTCTCCCCTGGATGCGACTGCTTCGGCGAACATCATTGTTGGGATCCGACATGGCTCCGGAAAGGTTGTCGTAAGGAACATATCTGAGCTTGAAATCGATTTGATCAAGATGAACACGCGAGTCCCACTGGGAATGTCAAATTGAAGGATGTATGGAACCCGCTGATGATCTTAAACCGAGCTCATGAACCGACCTGCAAGACAAAGCCCCGGGGTGACGGGGATAGACACTCTGATGCTTAAGTCAATGACAACCTTGAGAAGATTATAAGCGTAATGCGTAGTGTATGTAAGATGATTAGAGAGGTCTACCAAACCTTTGTATTTACAGAGTTCCAATCCGTAGTTTGGCAGGGTTTGTAATTCAAGTAAGAATACAACTCTTATGGTAATAATAGATGTATTCCCATAATTAGAGAAAGTGTATTCCTTGTAGGCAATTCAGAATATACGCAATCCTTATGTGGATTAGGTCGAAGCCCATCTCCCGCGTATCTCGAGCCCCAGACCCTCTTGGACCTTTGTCCGAGTCCGAAAGAAGTCTATGAGTGCGAACCATGGACTTATCAAACTATTTTTGTGTTGGGCCAAATGTGTTATGGTATTAAAATCCCCCTTTACTTAGACATGCAACTTTTTTCCTCAAATTTTCCAACTTTTATAACTTATAATGCATTATGATTTTGCATAGCATATTGCACTGTAATTTTAAGTTATTGCCTGAGTTCCTTGAATGTTTTCATTGTGTGTATTTTCTTTTATTTATTTTTTAAAATTTAATAAGTATAACTTGAATTCAAAAAAATTTAAGTTAGATAATGTATTTTATTTTAACATAAAATAATATATATATATATATAAATATATAAATTACCAATGTACCACTAATAGAACTAATATTTTTGATAGAAATAGTAATGGGCCATGGATTATAAATTCCAGGCATATATGGGCTTTGGCTTGACACTTTGTTATTGCGGCCATATAGAACATAGTTAAACCAATTTTAGGGGCCAAGAATTTTTTTTTCACAAATTAATTGTTCGATGAGGTCTAGGTATTCTGCCAACCCCATGCCTAAAAGAGGCGGCGGCAGCGGCCGTGATAGTAGCGGCGGCAGCCGTGATGGTAGTGGCAGATCAAAGGTGATATTACGGCCCGACGGAAGCTTCTACTTCGAAATTGATACGACACCTGGAGAGACGACAACTGTTTCATGGACTAAACTACTCAATGATCACGCCCTCGAGATTGCAACTGGAGAATCCTCGGCCTCTAGGGAAGATGCGGCGGCAAGTGGGAAGATTCCTGATCTTAACGTCCCCATTCATTCTCTACAGTAAGTTTTCTATACGTATGTTCTTATTCCTTCTATGAGAGGCATAAAATTGATTTTTGCACGATTTGGGACATGTTAGACTGTGGGATCAGAGAATAACGATGCAAAGCCTCATTACAATTGCTTAAACACTGTAATTGAAAAGATTGAATTGCTTTACGGAGTATGCTAATATATTATTGTCATGAATTTATAGTGATAAATTAATTTGCGGCTGAATGTTGCTTAGAAATTCTCTTTTACTTGATTGAAGTTTAAGTGAGTTGAATGAGTGTGGATGACATGGCTCGGTTGTGGAGATCGTCCTACTTTCAACTGTTGGTATGATTGGGTTTTCTACTGGTTCAACTGTTCTACTCACATTGGACACTTTTTTAGTTTTCCCGATATCACTGCTTTTCATGTTTGTTATTAAATTGTAGGTTGAAGAAGACACCTCTAAAAATTAAAGATATTGTTGTTCAATCCAGATATTGATTTTTTAAAATAAAATGTCTAGTTTGGGCAAATATGAACTACTTTTATAATGTTGTTTATATTGGATCCATAAATACTTGTTTTGCAATTAGATGTCTTCCAGATATTATTATATGGATTTCTTATGCCACGAGTGTTAATTGGTTTTCTCTTGTTCTTTGTGGTAATTTTATTTGTTCTCAGTTGAAACTTTTTGCTTTTAAGTGACTTGCATGAGCGTGGATGCCATGGCTCATCTTGTACTTTGATGGTTCTGGTTTTGGATCTACTCATTCACTTGCTTGCATAATTGGGTCTTATTGGGTCAATTTACTGTTTTCTTTTCTTTTATTCGGGTATCGTTGGTGCAACATAAATGTTTATTATGTATTCAGAAATATTTTAGTGTGCATAGTAGTGCTGGAGTCAATGTCTATTTTTGGCTTAAATTCTAGTACTTTAATAATGTTTTCTCTCATCAAATGTATGTTTTTAGTTACCACAACTACATGTGTTGCCATGAGATGTCTTATTTTTCATATATTATCACATGGATATCTACGACAGTTTATGAGACTTTTTTCATTAACAATTCCATTCATATGTCTTTGTATACTAGTGAGCCACACATTTTGACATATGAGCAATCAGTGCAAGAGGAGAGATATATTGTAGAAGGCTCTGATCGGCGTGACGATGACGCAAATCTAAAGCATGAAAGACCAAGAAAGAAGCCTAGAAAGCCTGTTCCATTGGGTCAATCTATTGTTCTTGCTCTTGAATGCGCAAGGAAAAATGTCAAGTAAGGAAAATATTTGTGGTTGTAATCATTAAAAAAAATTATGATTGCATGCTATAGGAGAACTTGTAGCTTTCATTCATCTTGTTGGGAATTACTTTTTATTTGACTTGTTGAAAAATACTTTGCATTTGTTGTAGAATTCCTTTAAGGTTTAAATTGGAATCGGGGTACTCATTTTAAAATGATTGTGAAAGGATACTACCGAAGTTCCCATGTTGCTTTATTCTCATATAATCATGGCTTGTTTGAGCCTAGATTCTTTTTTTTTTCTCTTATAAACCTTCGTGATTTTACTCCACTTCATTCATGTTCGTATTTGATTGTAATGAGCAAGTTAGAAACCTACTTGTATATTTGTTGATAAAATGCAGATTCACTTGATGGGACTTCCAATAGGAGAGTGGGCTGAAAGAGTGTGACGTCTTGACATACCCAGTTTTTATGTTCATGAGTAGTTAGGTACAATAGTATAAACTAGGCTAGTATATGTTGAGTAGTCTTTACGATATTTAAACGCCTGGCCATCTAGTTGTGGGATGAGCAGCTTCTGCTAGAGCCCTACTATCTTCCGTTTCGATGATCAAAGCATTAAATTTTGTTTGCGGATAAATAAAATTAGAATCAACATATAAAATTTTCCCAATACAACATGCTAGCTAGGCTCTTCCATTTTATCTATTAATCAATTCAACTCAATAAAGATAATTCCTCTAGTAGTTTGAATCTCTAAAATAAGTAATTCATTAGCTTGACATATCAAATATATAAGATCGTATCCCCTTTTGAAATCGAGTCTACCAATTGGATTTCACATATGTAATCCCTATGAAAACTAGTTTGTTCATAAATTTATTGTTCGACATGATCTATATTTTCTGCCAACCCCACCCATGGTTTAAGAAAATAATACAACCAAATATTTTTTTAATACAATTTATTAAAATCTTTTCAATAATTGTTTTTTATTTTATTTAAGCTAAGATTACAGAGAAACTCTCTTGTAAGGCTGCCTTACCATAAGCCTAGGAGCTTCCAGGACCAAGTAAAATAACTTTAGGGACCAGAATGTGATTATTTTTGGGGACGGTGCCATAATGAAAATATTCAAAATATATGGACTATTTTGTTATTACACATTTCTTCCGTAAATTCATTCGTCGTCATCAACAAAATCCACGCCACCATCAAAATCACCATCACTATCGATTCATCATCAATACAATTCACACCATCGCCAAATCACCATTACTATCGGTTCATCATCAATCATCGATAAAAAATCACCAATAAAAAATTATCAATCATCAAATTATCATAAAATATCATCAATCATCAATAAATAATCATTAATAATCAAATTATCATAAAAGTCATCATTCATCAAACATAATAACCAACATATCAACTATTCGTTCACCACCATCTATCATTGTCGTCATCAACTCCGTCCAAACATCATCATCAAAAAAATTTATTAATTGTCAAATCTTCGTAACCAACGTTGATCATTAATCATCAACATTAAATCATCAAATAATCAAACTTCATTAACACTAAATCATAACCGTCATTATTTAATAACCACCATCAGTCGCTGCACCACCACCACCCATCCACCACCTCCAGTAGCCGCCGCCACACCACAACCATTACCCTACCGCCGCCGTCATCAACAACAACCACCATATTCACCCCCCCTTCATCAAATAATCAAATCACCATTCAATCATCAATCATAAACATCAAATAAGCAAATCATCATAACCAAATAATCAAATCAAATAACTAACGTCAAATCATCAACCAAATCCTCATTGCACTGCAACCGTCAACAACCTCACTGTCGCCACAACCATCGTGATAGCACAAATCGAAGCCCAGTTCATCACCGTCGGCATCTCAACATCGATGCAATCTCGAGTCATTCAGAGCTTCGTAACAGCTATCACCGGCCGAATTCGTTGATCTGTGGTGGATTTTGATTGAAATACGGTGGAGTGCATTCGACCGATCAGAGTGTTTTGAAAGGTAGCGATTGATTTGAAAAGAGGATGCGCAGGGTTTCAAATTAGGGATTGAGGATTTGTACTTTTCTTACAGTTAAGTTCCTGAAATTATACACTACTTACTGTATGGCGCTGAATATGAAATAATTAGTTTTTTACCACAAAAATTGTTTTGCCGTGGTTTTATAAGGTTTGTCTTACCATAAGGCGGCCTTAACTAATTGGTTGTCAAGATCACATTTTGATGTGGATTTTATTGAGTACCCTAAACTCGATAAAGACAAAAAACTATGGGACATGAGGCACAATGTGTTACAAGTGGATCCTAAAGGAAGGATACAAGGTGAGAATTAAATTAAACACTATGATTATCTGATTACTAATACAAAATAATTATAAATGTTTGTGTTAGTAGTAACTATTAAACGATTTTGAATATCTGGAATTTTGTTTGAGACTTTGTAAGTTTTGACAAAAAAGTGGACTTACATGGACTTCTAAGTCCTAACCAAACTAAACAAACACATGGGATTTTGGACTTAGATAGTCTAAGTTTCTCAAAACTTGATTCAATAAACACACCCTTGTTGATCAACAGGTCAAAACACAACTCGCCGCCCAAGCAACTGATTTAATGATGTAGGGGTTTATGTCTGAATTTAATAAAATAACGATTATCATAAGTACAAGCAGTTTCCGCGCATATTTTGATATTTGGAGTTGGATGGGTAAGTGTTGCACCTTTTCAGAAAGGATAACGGTCGAATAAACATAACCCACTACTTTGGTTGTGAATACTATGTTGTCTCGGTCATCTGAAACCATTTAAAGTGTCAAAACAGAGTTTTTATACTTTCAAGATATATTTTCTATATCAACATGGATTCATTTTTAGTTTAGAGTTTAAGAATCGGACTAAATTTCTTTTTGTAAACCTAAATTTACTCAAAAAGTTAATTATTCACCTAACATTCAAAGTGTTCATATTGTGTGCCTACTAACATTCCAAGTATGCTCAATATGTATAACTCGCGTTAATTTAGCCATTAACTCCGTTAAAATTGATGTTTTTACTGTTTTACCAGGTTTATTTTTAAATTTTTGTAATTTTAGTTTATAGTGATAAGTCACAATTGAAAAAAATATTTTTACTTTAAAAAGGATAAAAAATGTTTGTTAAAATTTTTGTTAAAAACATTTAGCCATGTTCTCTTGAGCTTATAAGTAAATTAGTTCAATTAAATTGAGCAAAAATATAATTTGATAAAATTCAAGTAAATTTAGTCATTTTGCTGATTCTTTATTTTTATTTTTTTAGGTAAAACCATCAAAGATGGAGGGATTATATAAGGCTCCCCAAGCCAAGAAAACCGCAAAAGTGGCAATTTACATGTCAAACCTAACCCAAGATGGCTAAATGTCTGCTAAAATTCCTAGGCTAAGCTTCTAGGTGAGGATTAAAACCTCTATACACTTTACAAAAGCCTCAATATATAGTTGGTGATTTATTAGCGAATTGCATAGCAAAACACAAAGCAATCCCCAACTAAATTGAGATAAGTGTTGTCAATATTCAACTGTTTTAGCACAGACAAAATAAGAATTAGCAGCCCTGTATTGGTAAGATTCAAACTGGTGTAAAAAGACCTCTCTGAATCCTTATGGTGGGGAGAACAACAACATCAAGTGCTAGGAGCCTTTTTGTAGCAGAAGGAAGGTTAGAGTCTGTGAATGTGCACTCAATTTGAAACTGAGCTGCCTAGTTTGCCAGTGAATCAGCTGGTTGATTGCCTTCTCCAAGTGTGTGGCATAGATGGAAAGGGTGAAGCATAGTAGAGAGAGAGTCAAGCTGGGAAATTAGCTTCCAATGCCTTCTAGAAGGATTGAGGATCATTATTACAGCCTGCAAGCAGTCTGATTCCACTGTGATTTCTGTTGAGCTAAAACCTTGACCTACTTCAGTACCAGCCTTTATTGCTAATAGCTCAGAATAGAGAGGATCTGGAGCTTCTTCATACAGTTTTTTGGCTGTTATAAGCCTCCCAGAGTTGCTCCTGATAACAATTTCAATTCCAGTTTTTCCTTGCTGCCAGGAGGCATCTACATTGACCTTTAATCACTGAAAATATTTGCTCCATTCCACTGGAACTATATTTGGTTTAGGAGGGATATATGGTGTAGGGATATGGCCAGCTATTGCCAGTTCTGTGTCCACATGTCCTGTGAGAGGCATAGGGTGTCTGATGAATGCCCAGTACAGTTCCTTTATATATATGGGGAGGGATCAAGAGACTCCTTGATTTTTACTCCCATTTTCACTCCAATTCTTGACCTTTGGATTAGATTTCATCTAATGGTCAAAATTAAATCTATTTTTAGCCCATTAATTTTAATTAATTAATTCCTAAAATTACTTTGCTTTTTTTAATCTTCATCTCCTCCACACCTCCTTCGCCGGAGAAGGAATCGGAGAGAGCATATGTCTCTGGAGATTATTAGCAGAGAGTGGAGGAGGCTCTGGCGGAAAGGGCGGCACTTTCAAGGCTGGAAAGATTCCAGCGAGATTGCCATATATATATATATATATAAAGGTCTGATTTTTATGAATCAATGTCTGAACTTTATGATCAGAGTCTGAATCTTGTGAATCAAGGTCTGATGTTTATGATCAGAGTATGGAATTTATGAATCAAGATTTGAATTTTATGAATTTTTTAAATAACCTCAAGATGAAATTTTGACCATCCCCGCCTCCGGGAACAAACACAAGCATATTAGTACCATTATCAACCTGGTCAGACCACTTCCTAGAAACATGATTAAGCCCTAACTCTAGAATCACTATCCTACCGGAATCCGACCCGACCACAACTCAAGTGATAAAAGATAAAAATTGGAACCGCTGATTACGGTGATAGAGATCTCCGATAGGAAATGCAGGAGAATTGCCGGAAAAAGTGACGAGGATCACCGGTGAAAAACCGAAGAATCCAAGCTCACATTCATCCCATGCCCTGATTCCGTCGGTGAATTCATCTCCTCCACACCACCTCCCCCACAACCGATGAAAAATGAGATATCCGATAAGAAGCGGTGTAAAATTGCCGGAAAAGGCCACGATGATCACCGGTGAACAACTACGAGGAGAGGTTACAGGGAAATTTGGGGCAGAGGATTTTTCATGGTTTAAGTTTTGGTGTAAATAAAAGTCAATTGTACGTTTAGAGAGGCTAAAAATAAAAGAAAATAATAAAAAGAATGAATGGCCAAGATTAGATCAAATAAAGGGCAAGGATTTGGAATGTAAGAGCATCTCCAATGCTAAGCTTCTATTTGGAAAAAGTCCAAATCCACGTCATATTGTTTGTGGCTCAAGCTAAAAAAATTCCTCCAATGCAAGAGTCAATTAAACCTTCTATATGATATGGCTTTCCTTATTTTTTTAACCTTCAAATTGACTTGCAAGAATTTGGAGGCTCAAATTGCAACTTGCAATTCTCTCTCTCATCCATTCACCCAATAAATGAACCCCACATGTCTAATTTACTTCATCTCTCCACATTCACTCACTCTAATTTGTTTTAGCATTGGAGAGGAAAATTTTAAAATGACCCTCAATAAAATTAGTATTGATTACATCATATTGAAGCTCCATTCAAAATGTGCCATGTGGAGAAATTAACCCCCAAAAGTGAGGCTTGCATTGGAGATGCTCTAAATAAGGGAGTGTCTTGATCCCATTTTTCTAGCCAATTCTCCGTAATTTGAAATGATGGTAGAGCACGTCAGTTTCTAGGGTGAAGCAAAAGTTTTACAGAGAGAGGGGGAGGAAAATAAATTTAAGGGTTAATTTAGATATTAATTAATAAGATTAACATTAACTAAAATGAGTAAAGTTAAAATAAGTAATATAATTAAATGAACCAGATTTCTTGATAAGAGATTGATCCAATGGCTAGAAAATTGAGTAAGATCTTGAGTAAAATTAAGTGAGTGAATTGAACCCTGTATATATATATATATATATATATATATATATATATATCTAATTCAAAACCCACTAGACTCACCACACCTTTAAAGCGCCTCTCAATAGTCTTAAGTTTGGGGTTGGGCTCTACTTACAGAAACCAAAACCCTATTTACAAGTCCTAAAGTTTAAAAATTACCAAAATATCCTTAATTAATTATATATTATTGATTTAATTCTAACCCCATTACTTTTAGTTAATCCATTTTCTATTTTTAGATACTCAATGCCGTCTCTAATCACCACCACCCACCTTTCCGATCACCGCCTCAAATCACCGCCATTTCTCCCATCTCCACTTCCCGCCTCTCCGATCACCACTTGAAAATCTCTCCGATCACCACGGTTAAATGAATCATGCAATATATTTCTGGATGGTGATCAAAGAGCCGGGCGGCGGAGATGGGAGAAATATCCGTGATCAGAGAGGCTGGCGGCGGTGATGGGAGAAATGTCCGTTATCAGAGAGGCTGGCGGTGGTGATGGGACCCGACCTTTTTGGGGAGCGATTTGGGCGAATTGATCATCTATCTCTCTCTCATATGCTCCCCCTTAGTTTGATAGGCGCCGCCGACCGGCGATCAAGAACCCCCCCTTACTGTCATATGCACAAATCCTAAACACCCATGTGTCTACTACCTTAGATCTAATCATTCACTCTCATGTTGCTGATTCTAGAGTGCCGTTCAATCCAAATCCGCGTGTAGATCACTTGGGGGAACCAGGGATCCACTTCTCAAATGAGGAGTGTGATAAACTGGAGGCTCCGCTTGGATTCATGCTGGTCGGAAGTTTTTCCAGATCTCATCCCCAGATGGAGAGACTGAGAAAATATTTTCAGACCGCAGGGTTTAAGGGACACTTTGGAATTTTCTTGGTTGATGAAAAACGTGTATTTATTCACTGTGAGCTTCCTGATGACTTCTACAGGTGTTGGATGCACAAGGTGTGGAATTTCGGCTTCTACTCTCTACGAATCACCAAATGGATCACCGATTTTAACACTAAAGCAGAATCATCTTTAGTTCTAGTCTGGGTATGTTTCTAGGGTCTCCCTCATCAACTATTTGATGAAAATACTATTCTATATATCTTTGGGTAATCTCATAGGACCTTCTGTGAAAGTTGATAAAGCAAAAATACATAAAACTATACCCTATGTAGCAAACGTATGTGTTGAAGTTGATGTTGCAAAGCCTTTATGTGAAAGAATATGGATCAATTATAGGAATAAATGATTTTGGCAATATGTTGAATATGAAGGAGTTCCTGATTACTGGAAAATGGAGAAGACAACTGGAGCTTTACTCATAAAAAATAGCTTTAAAGCTCTCAATAATGTCCCAGCCAATGAAGGACCAGTAGAAGAAATCCAAGATGCTACAGTTACTGCTAATCAAACTTATACAGGTACAGTTATGGAGAAGGATGGCCAGTCAAAAAATGAGGAAACAAACCAACAACAGGAGCTTCAAAGCACTTCAACAACTCCACAGAGGGCCAACCCACTGAGGTCTGATCAGATTGGCCAACAGGTAAGCTCACAAGTAAACTCTCCTTTGACTGCTGAGGAACACATTTTGATAGATAATCTAGCTCATACTTCTAGTTTTCAATGGTCCCAAGAAAAAGTCAAAAAGGCAGAGGGAGATTATATTCTGGAAAATATAGATCAAAGTAGGTTTAATAGGATGATCTCTGAGTCATAGTCTCGAGTTCTTATTGACACTACTGTCCAAATTCCTACAACAGGGAGGAAAGCTAGAGGAAAAAATAAGGACTATACTAGTGCACAAAAATATGTTGTCACTAGGTCTCAAGTAGATCCTTCTCATTTAGTTTAATCCATGTCAGGAATCAATTATTGTGTATGGAATGTGAGAGGCATTAGAAATAAAACAACACATGCTAGAGTCTTGCATGTTAAACGAAAGTATCATAAAGGTATTTTTGTCATCATTGAACCTTTTTTAGATAGCAGTAATATTGCATCCATTGCATATAAATTAGATTACAATCACTACTATGCAGCACCTAGAGACAAGATATTGTTACTCTGGAATGATGATTTTAAAATATCAATCTTTTCCGATCATGATCAATGTTTATGCACTGAAATTCAACATCACTCAATGACTGAAAAATGGAATGGAATAATCATATATGCCAGGCATAATTTAGTTGCAAGAAAGGACTTACGGGATTTTTTGCATCAATATACTAGTCTTGCAACAATTTTTGTGGGTGACTTTAATGTGATTAGATACAAATCTGAATATCTTGGTCAATCTGCTCCTAATCTGGATTCTATGCATGAATTAAATGAATTTATAGAGGATAATTCTTTAACGGAGATACCATATTCTGGAAACCTCTTCACTTGGGCTGGGAATCGCAGATCTAGAAATAGGAGTGTGGGAACAGTATGGGAATGAGAAGCCTTTTGGTTTTTTTGAAGCTTCAAGGGGTATTAAGCAGGGAGATCCACTATCTCATTTCCTTTATATCCTACTTACTGAAGCCTTCACAAGAACTTTAAGGTCTCTTTTTGAACAAGCTAAGAATGATTATTACAAGTTGCCCAAATTTGACACATAAGGTCACAAGTCTAAGCTTTGCAGATAATACATGTGTGTTTCCTACAGCTAATAGACACAGCATCATGAACTCAATGGAATTTCTGGAAAAATATGATTCTATCACATGTCAAAAAATTAATGTTGAAAATCTGCTTATTACCGGTCTAGCTCAGCACCCAATAGTTATCAAACAACGGTTTCTGATTTAACTGGAATGTCTAGAGGGAGTTTCCTTTTTAACTATTTAGGCTTCCCTGTCTTTACTGGAATGAAGAAGCACTCTTACTTTCAACCATTATATGATAAAATCACTGCAAAGTTAGCATCCGGCCAAAATAAAATGATCAATCAGCAGGGAGATTAGTCTTAGAAAAACATGTGTTTTCGGCCATTCCTTTAAATATTATTGCAATTATAAAACCTACTAATGGGGTGTTGGACAAGTTGCATGTGATATTTGCTAAATTTTTATGGGGGAAATCTGAATATGATCAGAATAAAGTATGGAGATCTTGGTCTAACATGTGTTATCCTTCTCAAGAAAATGGATTAGCAATAAAGAACCTTCACGCTCTAATGGATTGTTTTTCACAAAAAATTTGGTGGAATTACAACTTGGAAACGGTTTGTGGGCTTCTTTTATGTGGTCCAGGTTACAGGATGAAGTCTAGAACTTGGAGATGGTACATAGAAGTTGATGAAATAGCTCAGAACAACACAATGTTATAGGTTGGTTCAGGTGAGGTATCATTCTGGAAAAGTAATTGGCTTGGAATTTGCTCCTTAATCGATCTCTAGGACTCTGAAACAGATATACCTTTTACTGAATTAAGAGTAAAAGAATTTGTCTTTGATCAACAAAATATTACTGAATGTTTATTGATAGGAATTTCCCAGGATATCATTGATACATTGCAAAAAGACTTCTCAATATTTGAGGGGTACAATGATAAACTCATATGGAAACCTGAACCAACTGGAATTTTTTCCATCCTCAGCTTATGAGCTTTTGAGAGATAAAAAAAGTGATAGTGCCTTCCTATAAGTTCCCACAGATGAAATGTGTCCCAAAGAAACTATCAATGTTTACTTAACAGACTAATTCCAATGAAAGATGTTTTGCAGCAAAATATGATTTTTATTACATCTATTTGTTGCTACTATGGGAATTATGGTGATGAGTTACAGCATGTCTTTAATGACAATGTTGTTACTAGAGAATTATGGATTTTTTCCATAGTCTTTTTGACCCCACTCTTGAATCTTTTGATAATCTATGGGACGGGTTCCTCTTCTATTGGAATCTTTTGATAATCTATGGGACGGGTTCCTCTTCTACATGAAATCTGAATTACACAGATTATTGGTCAGGATCTTGGTGAATATGGTGTACTTGGAATGCTTATTTATATGATCAAGCTAGACAAAGATTGCATATCATGAAGAAAAATACTTTTATGAGTATTCATAATGTTTTGAAAGCTCATAACCTATGCTGGAAGCAATCTGAGATCAAAACTATACATACTGATTTGATAAATATAACCCATGTTTGTTTACCTGGTCCAATAGTAGCATTGATTAAACAGGTAACATGGAAGCACCCTAGTAGTTTCAAGCTCAATACTGATGGTTCATCACTTGGAAACCCGGGATTTGCAGGAGCTGGAGTAGTCATCAGAAATGCCTTGGGAGAAGTAGTACATGCAAATTCAGTATTTTTGAACAGGAGGACAAGTTTGAAGGTTGAAACACTAGCACTTACAGAAGAACTACAAGCAGCACACTATGAAGGAATACAAGAACTACAAGTGGAGGTGGAATCCACGGTGATTTTACAGATCATAACCAGGCAATACAAGATACCATGGAAGCTTGAATCAATGATCAGTAACATATAACAACTTGTAAGTGATTTTTCTTCTTCTACTGTTTCTTTTGAACACATATACAGATAATCAAACTCTATTGCAGTTTCACTAGCTAGAATAGCAAGTGGGAAGAAGAAAAATTATACTTTCACACACAGTACTTTACATAGCAAGGTGAAGGGACTAGTTATACTCATTAGTATGAGTGTACCTTGATAAGTCCATGGTTCGTATTCGGGCCTCATCCATACTTGGACCAGGGCCCGAGAAGGGTCGTGGGTTTGAGATTACGCGGAGTGTGGATCCACGGGTCCATCAGTCCTAATCCTTATAAAGAATGCGTATATTATGAATGTCCTATAAGGAATATATATTCTCCTAAACATGGTAATACAACCATGACCGTAATACACTTCCTCTATACATGGTAATACAACCACTATTCCCATAAGAGTTGTATTACTACCATCAAGAGTTGAATAAGAGTTGTATTACTATTCCCAGCAAGGGATCCTGTCAGCTTCTGCACATCTTTGACGGTCTTCGGAGGTTGCATATTTTGCAAAGCCTCAATCTTCTCGGGGTTTACCTCAATTCCCCGATTGAACACCATATATCCTAGGAATTTGCCCGCTCCAACACCTATGGTACATTTAGCGGGATTCAGCTTTAGGTTGGAGGCCCGTAATGTATCAAAGGTTTCCTTTAAGTCTTCAAAGAAGGCGTCATAACTGCGGCTTTTCACTACCATGTCATCCACGTAAATCTCGAGGTTGCGTCCTATCTGGGATTTTAACAATTTGTCCACAGTCACTGGTAAGTAGCTCCGGCATTCTTCAATCCGAAAGGCATCATTTTGTAGCAGAAGGTCCCCTTGTCGGTTATGAAGGAGGTTTTTTCCTTATCTTGCTCTGCCATTGGGATCTGATGGTATCCCTTGAAGGCATAAAATAAGACTAGTAATTGGTATCCATCGATCGCTTTAACTAATCGGTCGATCGAGGGTAAAAGATAACTATCTTTAGGACAACAATCGTTCAGGTTGGTGAAGTCGATGCACATCCTCCACTTTCCGTCTGGCTTCTTGACCATTACTGGATTAGCTATCCATTCTGGGTACTGCACTTTTTCGATTATGCGGGCTTTGAGTAGCTTATCAACTTCTTCTCCAATGGCTTCAACTCGATCTAGTGCAAAGATGCGTCGTTTCTGCTTTATGGGTTTTGTGAGGGATTGATATTCAGGTAATGTTCCGCCAAACGAGGGGATACTCCTACCAAGTCATTGGTATCCCAGGAAAAGACATCTTTATACTGGTTGAGAAGATCTCGAAGTTTGGTCTTTATCTCGGGGGGTAGGAGAGTTCCAACCTCGACGGTTCCTGATTCTCCGAGTTGCATTGGCTCGGATTCGGAGTACTAGGATGGTTCAAGATCCGCCTTCTCTGGTTCTTGGATAGCTTGGATTGTGCAGAATCAAGCTAATTGTTGATCACCTCGGACTGTTGCTATCCCTTGGTTCGTAGGGAACTTCATCGCCGAGTGGTATGGAGACCAGACGGCTTTTGCTTGGCACATCCAAGGTCGTCCGAGGATTATGGTATGGCGCTCTGGAGTCAATGATCGCGAAGGTGCAACGAAGGGTTATACTCCGAGGATCATCTTTCACTCGCACTGGTAAAGTGATCTCTCCTAAAGAAGCTATAGGATCACCAGCAAATCCCGAGATGGGGTTTGTGGGCACGAGATTGGTTTTGTTCAATCCCAATTGTTCATAACAGCTGAGAAACATGACTTCTACCTCACTTCCCCCATCTACCAGAACTCTTTTGATCACATTATGGTTTATGTCGATTATGATTACTAAGGGATCTGAATGAGGGAATTGATTAGGAACCGCATCTTGAGGTGAAAAAGTGATGGTTCCATCCAGGCGAGATCTTTTGCTCTCCCACTCCCAGGGAGAGGTTTCTTCGGGCGACCGTAGTACACCGTTGATGCTCCTTCCTGCTCCCTGGTTGGTGGCGTGGCTCATCTCATCGACGTCATGGTCGGAATCGATGCTTCTTACTCCTGTCGGGGCCAAAAAACGGATTCGTGCACTCCCACGAAGGTTTTTAACCGTATCAGCCATGAGTTTGAAGGTCGTATAGATCAAGAATGACAAGCGGGTCCCACTGGGAGTGCCAAATTGATGTATGTCTATGACCCGCGCTTGATCATGAACCCGGCTCACGAACTGATCTACAAAACAATGCCTCGGGTGTCCCGAGGGTAGACACTCTAATGCTCAAGTTAGTCTGATGCATAAGGCGTATTGCATGTAAGATAAGATATAGAGGTTTACCAAACCTTCGGTATTTATATGGCTACAATCCGTAGATCACCAAGATATGTATTTATGGTAGGAATACAACTCTTATGGGAATAGTAGTTGTATTACCATGTATAGAGTAAGTGTAGTTCAGTCATGGTTGTATTACCATGTATAGAGTAAGTGTATTTCGGTCATGGTTGTATTACCATGTTTAGGAGAATATATATTCCTTATAGGACATTCATAATATACGCATTCTTTATAAGGATTAGGACTGATGGACCCGTGGATCCACACTCCGCGTAATCTCAAACCCACAACCCTTCTCGGGCCCTGGTCCAAGTATGAATGAGGCCAGAATACGAACCATGGACTTATCACTAGGCGAAGCGCCCGTATGCAAGGGCAAAACCCGGAGGAGAATCCAGAAGCAGAGCAGCCTCCCCGAGGATGCGGACGTGGTCGACCCAGAGGATCTCGAGCGCGTTCTACCTCGAAACCACCACCAAGCTCTACCGTGGGAGTCGGAAACTCTAGCGTTCCAAACTCCTCCGGTCCAAATCCTGCTGCATCCAGAGTACCACCTTCGGGATCGAACCCTATTGGATCTGAAGTACCGAACTCAGGTCCGAGGATCTCGATCCAGACTGACATGAACTACAGCGAGCGCGTCAATAACCCAGAAGGCCTCGACCGAGAGAATGATTTGGGATATAGCGAATCTGACTCGATTTTTTCTGTGGAAGAAGGGCGCAAAAGGATCGACAAATCCTCGCAGAAAGATATCAGGTGGAGGAGAGAGAGACGTCTCAGGGAATCCTTGAACCAACCCATATGGCATAACCCGCCGGGCTCTGAGCCGCCCCATGTCAACCTTGTCTCGGACACCCCACCGAGAGGAATTCCCGACGATGTCCGAGCACTGATGAGGGATTTACATTCCCAGTAACCTGACTTCGTTGCATCTTTGATCAATTCAAGTCAATAACTTCATGCCCAGACGCATGAAGCCCCAAGTCGAGTATCTATCCCAGGAGCTCGAACAGCACCACCCTCTGATCACAACCAACAGCGAAGATTCTTGGATGACTTATCCCGGAATCTACCTCCCTACAGCACTCAGAGGAACTTGCCACCACCTCCTGATCCAGCCAATCACCATAATGTAGGCCTAGGGCTGAGCAGAGAAGAGGTGCGAAGGATGCGCATTAATAGCATCCAAGAAGAACTCAGGCGCGAGAAGAGGGAGCGAACCCAGAACGAGTGGCAAACCAGTGCCGATCGGCCTTTCACCCAGGACGGAGCCTATCCTACTCGGGGAAAATAAGAGGTCGACCGGGAAATCAAGCGCATCCTCGGACCCAGAGGACAGTATGCTCGCTCCCCTTCTCTCGACATATCGTTAATCTCCCCTTTGATGACAACAAGAAGGTCCCGGAGGACTTTCCCACATATGATGGTACCAGCGACCCTAGAGAATTTCTCTCGGTTTTCTTCAAAACCCTAGAGACCTGGAACTTCCACGAGCTGGAGATATGCAAGATTGTTCCCAGTTACCTCCGAGGGAAAGCCCAAACTTGGTTTACTCAGACAAAACCAGAGAGCTTATTTGATTATTGGGATTTTGCTGAATTTCTCCTCCTCGCCTTCTTCCAGAAGAAGAAATTCACTAAATATCTTGGAGATTTGGGATATGTGCCTCGCCTCGAAGGAGAGACTGTGATAGAACACTATCATAGATACATGGATCTAGCCACGGAGTGCTATGATCAAGATTAGATCCTCTTGATCAATATGTATCGAATGAGTGTGGACGATGACACTCTGAGGATGAAGCCGGCAACAAAGAATCCTACTACCATTCAACATATCCAAGCCATCATGGAGAAATACGCCAGCAAAGTGGACGCGGTAACGGGAAATAGACCTCGAGAGTCCTATATGGACAATAAGGGAAAGGAGCCCAAAATGAAGGTACCGAAGGTCGGGAAGACTGAAGGCACTCCCAAACCTACCTTCGAGTCCTACACTCCTCTAGCTAGATCTCGGGCTGAGATCTTGTCCATTCATAGGCATCTTCTAAAGGACCCACCAGCCATGAATGATTCAGCCGAGCGTCAAAGATCCCCGAAATTCTGCCAATATCACCGAGATCGGGGGCATGACACTGAGGAGTGCTATCAGCTTAAGAACGAGATCGAGAAGCTGATTTGACAAGGAATTGTGCAACAGATTGCACCTTCAATTGCCGGTGACAGCCAGGGTACCCAGAAGAGGTATGGGGGAAAACCCTAGCAGAAGAACAAAGATGGCTCCCAGAACAACAACAACAACAACAACAACAACAACAACAATTACAACCAAGGGGGTGGGGGCAACAATCCTCAAGATCCTCCTCCACTGCCGCCAAATGGAGCCAACCGAGTCATCAACGA
Source organism: Sherardia arvensis (assembly GCA_948330725.1). NCBI lineage: Eukaryota > Viridiplantae > Streptophyta > Magnoliopsida > Gentianales > Rubiaceae > Sherardia > Sherardia arvensis. Next base: position 19,746,106 of record OX415240.1, read on the forward strand.
TATCAATGGCTACATGGGAGAAGCAATTTCCCTTACCAAGCTGAAGGATAGTGTGCAGGCCATACCCCACACCGAGCCAATCAACAAGAGGCTCCGTCCCGATGAAACCATCACCTTCTCGGACGCGGACACCGTGCCAAACCAGATGCCCCACTCTGACCCTCTTATCATTTCGGCAACGATACAGGACTCCCTGGTGAAGAGAGTCTTTCTGGACGACGGGAGTGGAGTAGAAGTGATGTTTCAAGACTGCTTCCAAAAGTTAGGATTTACCAAAGATGACCTTAAGCCTACGGGCCCAATCTCGGGGTTCATCAGAAATCCAGTCATACCTCTCGGAGAGATCACACTCCCAGTCACAGTAGAAGGAGTGAAAAGCCTAACCCTTTACTGCACATTTGTGGTGATCGACACCGTCACACCCTTCAACATTATCCTTGGCAGACCTTGGATGTGCCAAGCTAAGGCTGTATGGTCTCCTTACCATCTGATGCTAAAGATTCCAACACCACAAGGGGTAGCCTCCATCAAAGGATACCAAGGAGTGGCGCGTTCCTGCATGATCACGGCCATCCGTGACGCCAGAAAAGTGAGCAACATCTCGGCCATCAACACTGTCCTAGAAGATCTGGTACCCGATCCTGATCTCGAACAACCCCTGGTATTCCACTTCGAGGAAGAGGCCTATGATGAGATGACTACACTTTGGCACAAGAGACGTCACCAAACTTTTCAAGTAGGAGAACTGGTAATGCCAGTAGGCCCGTGGTGCACTAACAAGCTAGAGGGAGCGCTGGAGTCAAGGACAAAAGGACCATACAAAGTCTCCACAGCCCAATCCGGTGGATTTTATCTCTTGCAAACTCGCAGAGGAGAGCACTTGGATCCTGTCATTATGGCGCCTTTCCTACGCAGGTACCTCGGAGCTAAAATCAAGTAGACCTTCTCCAAATAAGGAGAAACTACTTCAATAAGGCCTACGGGCCAAGCTTCTTTTCTTTTCATTTTTTATACCCGAGCTCCCAAAACTCGGGGTTGTCCTTTATAATTTTGCCGAACTCACAAGTTCGAAGAATGCAATTTCTTTTCAATATATATCTTATATTTTATTTTAAAGCAGTTGTCAGGGAGCTGGGCCGAGAGCCCACTCCCTCTTTATTGGGCTCTAGCCCAAAGGGAAACCCTAAGGAGGCTCCTCCTCATGAGGCTATAAAACAGAAAGAAAGGCAACAAGAAAAGGGGCTTCTCCTCTCTCTCTCTCGATCAAAGAGCATACGGAATAGTACCTCTCCCTCATTCTTATTCTCTCTCTCTTCTCCTTACATCTCCATCTCCGTCTCCTAAAGCTATGAAAAACTTACTTAGGCATCGGAGCGGGCACGGGCAGTAGTCCTCCCGCCCTGAGTGATGTCATGTTATGGTTTAGCAGGTACCCAGATGCCTTATTCACCAGAGAGGGACTGCTTCCCGACAAGATTTCGACCTGTACGCCCGTCGGTCCGCCCGTCAGTCCACCCGTCAGTCTGATGGACAGGCCCCAGACCTTTCCCGGCAACGTCCACTATTTAGGGCAATTTATGGTCGTAACATTGGCGCCGTCTGTGGGGATTAAACGTTTAGTCGCCCACGCAGCTCATGGATGCTTCTGAATCATCCTCCATCGAGCCGAATCGTACGTTCAAGGTTAGTCTCTTGTGAAAAGGCGAAGATCTCCACCAATAATACAACCTTTAGAGCCAAATAGTTCAGATCTGTAAAAGTCAACCATCAAAAAGCTAGCACGGATTGATCCCATTCATTTTTAGCCCAAAAAAGTGAAGGTTTCCAACAAAGATCCGATCTTTATAGCTTAAATCCCATAAAAGCCATTCTATGCTCTTCTTTTTCGCAAAGGGAGAAGCCATACCCATATATGTGCAAACATCATTCTAAATATCTCTTTACACGTTTCCTTTTAGGGGAAAAGTGTACAATAACTTAGCACATGTGCACAAATTGTACGATCTAAAAAAAATACATTGTCTCTGCAAAATTAACCTGTTGAGTGACAAGTAGGTTCATCTGGTCACCAGACGATTGCCTCCGAGGATTGCCTCGACAGTTGCTTCGACGCTTGGCCCGACAAGATAGAGGGGTAGATAGTTCCCCCAACGGGTGCCTCCAACGGTTGCCCCGTTGGTCGCCTTAACTATTGACTCGACAGTGTGGACAAGCCCGCAGCGCAGGCCGCAGACGTTGAGCATGCTCTATGACAATGTGTAAGGATGCTTCTAATTATAATCACTTTAATTGCTGTAACATTGCCTTGCTCGATTGTATTTGTCATTCATGTATCTGGAGAAACTGTTCTAGGCATCGGGTGATTCGCTAGTCGAATGACCTGCCCGACGGATCTCTAGGTGAGACTTGGGGCCAAGAGCGAGGGCGAAACAAGATAAAGGGGCCGATAGTTGCTCCAACGGTTACTTCAACGGTTGCCTCGACGGTCGCCTCGACGATTGCCCCGACAAGATAGAGAGGCTGATAGTTCCCCCAACGGTTGCTTCCAATGGTTGCCCCCGACAGGTGCCTCGACAGGTGCCTCGTTACGTGCCCCGACAGGTGCCCCGACCGATGCTTCGACGGTTTCCCCGGCCGGTGACTCGACGGTTTCCCCGACAGATGCTTCGACGGTTTCCCCGACAGGTGCCTCGACGGTTGCCCCGACATGTCGCTCCGACAGTTAACCCGATAGGTGCCTCATTAGGTGCCCCGGCCCAACGGCGTAGACGAGCCCGCAGTGCAGCCCGCGGATGTTGAGCATGCTATGTGACAATGTGTAAGAATGATTCTGATTATAATCGCTTTATAAATTGCAATATTTCCGGGATTGTATTTGTAGTTCATGCGCCCGGAGGGTCCATCCGAGGCATCGGTTAGTTCGACTGTCGAATCACCTTCCCGGTGGATCTTTACATGAGACGCGGTCAGAGCCGTTCCTGAGGGAGTGCCATCCGTGCGGTCGCACCGGACCCCAAAATTTGAGGGGCCCCAAATTTTATATATTTTATATAATTGAGATATAATTGGAAATATGTTTTAGAGATTTAAAAAGAATTAAGGTAAAATTTGAACTAGAGAAAAATTGAGAGGCGCAAAAATTTTATATTACGTATAAATTTTGTTATGACTGAGTTATAATTGCAAATGATTTACAAAAAAATTAGAAATATGAGAAAGAAATTGAACTTAAAAAGATTGAAGATCATCAATTTTGTTTGCATCGGGTCCCGAAAATTACAGTGACGGCCCTGGACGCGGTGCCAGGAGAGAAGGCGAGGCAGGATAGATGTGTCACCTTCAAACAACATCACCGCCCCAGCCACACCTTGTCCCTCAGCCACAGTCTTGATCCTGAGAGGGCTAGGACCCGAGGACAAGCAAAAGGTGGTCAAAAACCCCCAAGGGTTGCCCTTGGGAGGCTGGCTCAGTTCACAGGGCATGACCCGGAACCGCCAGATACATCTCGAGATCTTGCGAAGCCTTGATATGAAAAACACGCAATCCCGAGTAGACCGACCGTCGAACGGCCTGACGGCGAATCGACCGGTTGCGATCGGGTAGGAGCGAGAGCCGGGTCCCCTCTTTCCAAACACACCTCGAGGTCTTACGAACCCTTGATATGAAAAACACGCAATCCCGAGTAGACCGACCGTCGAACGGCCTGACGCCGAATCGACCGGTTGCGATAGGGTAGGAGCGAGAGCCAGTTCTCCGCTTTCCAAACATACCTCGAGGTCTTGCGAACCCTTGATATGAAAAACACGCAATCCTGAGTAGACCGACCGTCGAACGGCCTAATGGCAAATCGAACGGTTGCGATTGGATAGGAGCGAGAGCCGGTTCCTCTTTTCCAAACATACCTCGTGGTCTTGCGAACCCTTGATATGAAAAACACGCAATCCTGAGTAGACCGGCCGTCGAACGGCCTGACGGAAAATCGAACAGTTGCGATCGGGTAGGAGTGAGAGCCGGTTCCCCGCTTTCCAAACATACCCCGAGGTCTTGCGAACCCTTGATATGAAAAACACGCAATCCTGAGAGACCGAACTTCGAACGGCCTAACGGCGAATCAAACGGTTGTGATCAACTGATGGTTCAGCGATCCGATTGACCATCGGTTCGGCCATCTGATTGAACATCGGTCCAGCCAGTCATTGTGTGAAAGCCCCAAAGGGATAATGAGTTACAGATAAGTTGGGATGGCTCAGCAGATTGCAATGGTTGCCCAGAGTTTTAAGCCGCCGACACGCTGGTTAGGATGGCTGCAAAGCTGAGGACCAGCCCGCGCCAAACCGACCCGTTATACGATCAACTGTCGGTTCGGCCATCCGATTGACCGTCGGTCCAGCCATCCTATCAGTCATCCGATCAACTGTCTAGTTCGGGGACTTTTCGGATCAGTGACTAGAACGGCATCCACAAACGCAAACGATAAACATCGCAATCTGCTCACTTACCAATTGACCCAATGAGCAATCAGACGACTCAACAGACGAATCAATAGTTGGGAGAATGGCATGCACAAGTTAGAAGCAGACGAAGGCAATCACCAGATAAAAGGACAGATCCCGGGACAGCTCTAGTTACCCGCGACTATATTCTCGTCATCCTTGGTTGGCGAAATCCCGACATCAACGAGGTCATTCAGCAGGTCGAATGGTACATCCTCCTCTCTCTTGGCAGCTGCAGTGGCACCGGTCGGCCGATCAGACTAGTGAGCGGTTGAAGCAACAGTCTCCATTGCTGGATTTCGATTTTGCTCGACTTGACAAAATAGCTTCCGACGATCTACCATAGTCCGAAGCGTGAAACATCATCACGACTTCGGACTAGGGGGGACTTGTCAGGGAGTTGGGCCGAGAGCGCACTCCCTCTTTATTGGGCTTTAGCCCAAAGGGAAACCCTAAGGAGGCTCCTCCTCATGAGGCTATAAAACAGAAGGAAAGGCAACAAGAAAAGGGGCTTCCCCTCTCTCTCTCTCTCGATCAAAGAGCATACGGAATAGTACCTCTCCCTCATCCTTATTCTCTCTCTTCTCCTTACATCTCCATCTCCGCCTCTTAAAGCTATGAAAAGCTTACTTAGGCATCGGAACGGGCACGGGCAGTAGCCCTCCCGCCCTGAGTGATGTCATGTTATGGTTTTGCAGGTACCCAGATGCCTTATTCACCAGAGAGGGACTGCTTCCCAACGGGATTTCGACATGTTCACCCGTCGGTCCGCCCTTCAGTCCACCCGTCAGTCTGATGGACAGGCCCCAGACCTTTCCCGGCAACGTCCACTATTTAGGGGAATTTGTGGCCGTAACAGCAGTCAACATCCCTCTAATACAAAGAGACACTATGCCTTACAAAGCATAAGTAAAGACTGCTGCCTAAGATTTATACGCTTATAAGCGTGTGATTGATGCTTATCTAATATAAGCTGTTTGGACTATGTGTCCGAACCACAGTCACCTTAGGCTAAAATAAAATAATATACTTATAAAAAGTATATGGTCAAAGACCAACATAATATGAGTCACACAAACTCACAAAGTTTGGAACTCGACCTCCTTATGGTACACCTACTAAGGTACATGCCAATATTTATTTTGGCTATTAATAAGCCTAATAATCAATCTCCCCAAGGGTTGTAATATAAAGACCTTTATAAAGGCAAAATCAAAAGTATCATTACACTATAAAAATTCCGACACCTCGTGAAGGTCTTTTAAAGAAGGGGTACGACCTCGACCACGAGAAGGAATAGAGGCACGACCTCGACTACTATAAAGGCCCCCTATCGAGAGTTTACCATCCCTCGAGACACACCACCTCGAGCAGGAGGCATCATCACCCGTCCCGAGTTCGGAGCTGAGGAAGGACCCCTTATCTCTCTCCTCGAAGACACTGAATGTGTGCTAACTGCTAAACAAACCTTGTGAATCAAGCTCCTTTATTTGGATCTTGCAAGCATTCAGCTCGGCCTCATGTATCCTCGAATCCTCAATAAGAGCAACGATCTTATGATTTACATCAATATTTTCGTGCTGAAGATAGGATATACGAGAGTCTTTCCTATGCCCTCGTTCTTGGGTTGGGTTTGGGTTTAGCATTTCCAACCCGCCAACCCGCCGACACGAACCCGCCAACCTGCCAACCCGACCCGATTTCCAGCCCTATTTAGCACACATTCAGTGTCTTCGAGGAGAGAGATAGGAGGTCCTTCTTCAGCTCCGAACTCGGGACGGGTGATGATGCCTCCTGCTCGAGGTGGTGTGTCTCGAGGGATGGTAAACTCTCCAACAGGGTTTTCACGTGGAAGGGGAAGAGAGGCATCACCTATTCCTGGAGTTCAAGGCTCACTTGGTTCTCCTTCTTGACCTGCACCTATAGTAAGTAAAGGGGAATCTCCTACATCCTCTCAGCTAATGAGGATGGCAGAAGAGGATGGCCTTCCTCAGCTCTTGATCATAATCCTTATTGGCAGTCAGAGCTTTGCCATAATTATCCTCGAGAGTCATGTGTTTCTGCTGAAGCTCTTTTAGCTGGTTATTCAACTCAGCCCTCTGTTATAAACTTATCACTTGCTGACCACGTAGACTATCACAGTCTTCTCAGACTAGGCTACAAAAGCTCTTGGAGTCATCCAAATTTTCCTCCAGCTTCTTATTTTTTTGAAGAGCAGCCTCATACTTGACATTGAATTCAGCACAGGCAGCTACGCAACACTGGACATAAAAGAAGACATAGAATTGTTAAATTCATGAAAGAGATATATTATTCGGAGTACATGGTTGCCAAAAGTTGGGTAAAAGGAAAAAATTCCTAAATTAGAAGTAAAGGCTCTAAGGAATTACAATCTTTGACTCCCTATCTTGGACTTCTTGGCTCCCAGTTAAAGCTCCCACAACTGGCTTCTCCACCAAGAAAGATAACTAAGGGTACAGACCACAAAGCTTCTCCTGAAACTCCTCCAGAGTCAAAGCCTTCTCCAAGGATTCCATACTAGCTAGTAAACTAGTCTCGAACCCCCCAATCTGGCGAAACTTTGCCCGAAACTTCTCCAAATCTTCTGCCACCTCCGGCCAATTATAAGCTGAAGCCAACCATTCCTGGCTATCCTCACTAAGGACCTTCTGAAGATAGACCCACATGCTTGGAAGTTCAGACTTATGATATAGTTCGCCATGCTCTTGGCGATGAGCCTCCATCTCGGGACAATTCAGACATAAATCTATTATCAACCGAACCAGCCGCCTTTGGCATTCGGGATCGGCATATCCATTCTTCTCCGCCTCCACCATGGCCATCTTCCTCTTCAGCTCTTGGAAGGAACTATCCGTCAATATCTTCTCCTTCTTTAAGCACCCGACTTCATCTTCCAGGGCCTCTCTTCTAGCCTTCTCCTGAACCATTCCGTCTTGGAGATTCTTCACCACTTCAAAAGGCTCGCTAGATTTCTTGGCCATCTCCCTCTTCAACAGCTCCAACTCAGCCGCCTGTTCTTGGCAACGACCATACAATGTCTTGATAGAACCATACATATGCTTCATATGATTCAGAGGCTGTGAAAGAAAATAAGACAGTTAGATAATTACACCTTCAATCCCGTCAAGAGCTGAGTTAATCATACCTGGCTTATCTCATTCCGGAGCCATCTCGGTCCTAGCTTCTTGAGGAGAAGGAATCACATACTTCTCAAACTCCCCTAATGGTTCGAGCTCAAGCCCAGCCTTCTTTGGAGACTTACTGGAGGCATCTGCGGAATTTCCTGAGGCCTCTGAATCCCTCTTCTTACTTTCATGGCCCTTCAGCTTCCTGGACTCGAATATTTGAGCCAACTTATTTACCGCCTTCTCGGTCTTGGAAACACCCACTGCATACAAAAGGAATGGAGTTAGCATCGGGTAAAAAGTGATATAATATGGACGAGAATGTCATACATAACAAAGAAGAAATACCCTCATGCGACATATCAGAGACTACTAGAGAAGTTAAAGACTCTTCATTCTTGCCCTACCGAACATGGTTTGCCGGAGAACCATAAGTCTGAGACGCCTCCTTTCTCGGACACCTGCCTAGGGCTAAACCCTTATCTTCCTCTTCATCCGACGGATGATGGATGTCTATGACCCGCACTTGATCACGAACCTTGCTCACGAACTGATCTGCAAAATAAAGCCCCGGGTGTCCCGAGGGTAGACACTCCGACGCTCAAGTCAGTATATTGCTTAAGGCGTAATGTATGAAGTATTAGATAGAGAGGTCTACCAAACCTGTAGGTATTTATATGGCTAAAATCCGTAGATCACCAAGTTATGTATATATGGTATGAATACAACTCTTATGAGAACAGTAGTTGTATTACCATGTATAATAGAAGTGTAATTCGGTCATGGTTGTGTTACCATATTTATGATGGTTGTATTACCATGTTCAAGAGGATGTATATTCCTTGTAGAACATTCATAATATACGCATTCCTAAGGATTAGGATTGATGGACCTATGGATCCACCCTCCGCGTATCTCGAGCCCACGACCCTTCTCGGGACCTGGTCCAAGTATGAATGAGGTCCGAATACGAACCCTGGACTTATCGGTAGCCCCAAGGTAGATCTTTAGAACTTAGAGTGCTCCATCTCGAAGGTTGAAGGAGAGGCTTGCTTCTCGAGGGAAAACTAATAACTCGAGGGAGTATGATTCAGGGTGTTAAGCTTGGGGTATCCTCCTAGGACTGTCCTCTCGTGCTTGCCCTTTTGAATATCTAGCTTAAAGCTCTTTCGTATTCCATCAGGACACGTGGACGGTTGGATCTAGATTTGTCTTCTTGAATTCTGAAGAGACTGACACGTGTCCTTGATTCATTGTATCTTCTAGCGGTGAGAAAGACCAACCTTCCAATTGCTTGCATCGTTTCGCGAGTCGAGGTAATTACTCCACTTAAATGCGTGCTTAATTACTGGCTATATAACCAAGTAATTTTCCTTGTGTTTATCATCAATCTTCATCCAAGTATTCTGCGTTTCCAAATTCAGAAAAATTTCTTCAATCTTGTTTTTCTTTTCTTCATATATTCACTTCCCCCCATTATCTATATTTCCATGTCTTCTGCAAACTCCAGTATGCCTTCTTGCAATGTAGAGAATGTTATTGAAGAAAGAGCCCCAGCTGCTCGTGACTTGAGTAGCTGGTTCTTAGAGGTTGAATCTGGGGAGTTGATGGAGGTTACCATTGCTACACCGCTGCAGACTGTGGCTGTAGTGGCAGATGATGGTGCCTCTAGGTCAGAAACAGACCCAAATGTGGAGCCCCAAGTTGATAAACGGGTTCCGATGGCCGGTGGCACAAATGATGTCACCAAGGTGGTTGACGAAAAGACCCTGTAATTTCTGAAGTCATGCAGGTTATCATACCCTGTCGAGGCTGAATTGAAGCTTGAGAATGAGACCACTCCGGTCCAGAATCTCGTGAGATCCACTCGAGGGGTGGTATACGGTAGGTTCTTGCAGCAGGGACTAAGTTTTCCCTTTCCTCCTGTCTTTTCCGAGTTTCTGTAGCATCATCAGCTACATCCTTGCCAAATTCACTCCAATGTGGTGGTGATAATGGTGGCTTTTATCTCCTGGTGCTCTCGGAAGGGCTATGAGCCAAGCTTGGATCTATTTAGGAGTTTGTTCAAGCTGTTCTCTTTCAAGGAGCGTGAGCATATTACCCTTACTCCTCGGAATGGAAAGGTCTTCACTTTTCCTGATAACATCGGTAAGTGGGAAAATATTCGGCTAATTATTTGATCGAACCAAATATGAAGTTCCTGACTGGAATTCGAAGCCGAAGGACGTTGTGCCTCTCGATGTTTTTCAGATTCCTGCTCATTTAAAGGGTATCGTTGAGGAGTTGTTGAAGGAGAAGATAGTCTTCCAGGAGGGAGGGTTTGTGCGGGGGGCTCATGGCTCAGTGTGGCAGTGGCCTTCTATCACCTATTCTTACTTGCTAGATGTTCCTCGGTCGAAATCTACATCCCGTTATCTGAAGAAGGATCGAGATTGGACCATCCCTGATAAAATCCAGGGAGATAAAAAGAAGGCCAAGAAGTGAGCTGCCAGGAAATCACCCCGGACTCGGGATGAATCTTCTTCCAGTCAGTCTTCTTCATATAATATCTAGATTCGCATACTGTAGTAATGCTACCTTCCATATTGTATTTTAATATTTCTCCTATTGTTCGTAGCCTCTCCTCCGAAGAAAAAGATCAAGAAAGAGAAAGCGGTCCTCGAGATCGTAGAGGAGGAGGTGGAGGAGCCCGAGGTGGTGGAACCGGAAGTTGGGGGGTCTTCGAATGACGATGAATCTGACCTTGAGCTGGTGATTCCTGAGGAAGCCTCTTAAGAAGTTGAAGTATTATCTGATTTGTCCTGAGGAAGAGATGGTCAGGCTTCTCAGAAGTCTTTCAAGAAGTATCCCTTTGCCTCTAAGGTGGTAATTTTCTACATCCTGTTGTGTGAACTTTTTAGATGTCACATATTATACAGGTATTGATATGTCCTCTATTTCGCAGCTGATGGTAAATATATCCACGGTTGGACGGCAGACCAAAGGTGAGATCAAACACCTGTATAACTCTGTGAAGGAGTTACATTCCAGGTGTCGGGTTCTCCAAGCCGAGAAGGAGGAGATGAGGGCCAATGTTTCTACTTCGATAACCGAATCGATGGTTCCTCTTTCCTTTGTCCCAGCTACACTGGATTTGACTCAACTGGAGGACAGGGTGAAGCAGCTCGAGGCTGATAATGAGGCCTTACTGCTGGCCAGAGAGTCTGAGAGGAAGGAGCTGAAGATGTATCAGGAAACAGTGGACGAGTTGTCGCAGACCTTACCTTCGGATGGGAAATCAGAGGAGCTAAAACGGCTTCTTAAGATTTGGGGTTCCTTTATTGCTAGCAGCCCCGGGTTTAATAGTCATAGAGATGAGTATGGGGATTTATTCAATTCCTCGGAGTAGTACGAGATCTTGGATCAAGTCCTACAACTATGTCAATCCGAGAAGGAGGTGGAGGTGATGAAGGAAATCTTCTCTCATCCAGATACTGCTGATAAGCTCTCTGCTTTGACTACTAAACGCTGGGTCCCTGGGGCCGAGTTTTTGGATGCATTGGATTCCTCCGAGAAGATAACCACAGTAGGAGATTTACTGAGGCTTATTAAAGCTAAGTATCCTGAGTTATCTTATCTTGACGAGGTGATTTCTAGTTCTTCCATTAATAAGGTGGATTAAACTTGGCATCTCCTCGTCAGCTTCAAGGCCTGAAATCCTTTGCACATGAACCTCGGTCTCATGATTTACTAGAAAGGAGCTCCTGTCTCGAAGCTGAGATACTCCAGGATCAAGTCTTCGCAGTTGTCCATGATGAACACTCTGCGAGCTTGATGTTATTGGACTTATTCCTTGGGCAACTTTTGACAAGGCCTTTAATATCACAGCGTGCAGAAAAGTTGACAATAGCCCATCTCTCAAGTGTCACTCCTGGTGAAGTTCTAGGAAACCCTATTGGGCATATTTAGAAGTATCATATTCTGATGTAATGTATCAAAATTCGAGGTTTTTCCTCTATGTGTCCTTTTGAGGGACTTTTTTAGAAATATCATATTCTGATGTAATAACACCTTTGATATGAACTATTTGTGTTCGAGGTTTTTCCTCTATGTATCCCTTTGGGAATTTTAGAAGTATCATATTCTGATGTAATAACACCTTTGATATGAACTATATGTGTTCGAGGTTTTTCCTCTATGTATCCCTTTGGGAATTTTAGAAGTATCATATTCTGATGTAATAACACCTTTGATATGAATTTTAACTTCTGTTTTTGAGGTTTTTCCTCTATGTATCCCTTTGGGAATTTTAGAAGTATCATATTCTGATGTAATAACACCTTTGATATGAATTTTAACTTCTGTTTTTGAGGTTTTTCCTCTTTATGTTTAGATGATTGATTTTCGAGCACGTCCGCCCTTTTGGTCTATAGACCTCAATCAAGCACTTTTTGAAATACTTTATCTCGAACCTATCTCTTTCCTTCAAAACGATTGGTAGTTGAATATTGAATCCAGGCAACATATAAGTTGGCCAATCATATACTTTATAAAGTATATTGTTTTGAATAGCAATCAATGTTATACATAAGACAACAATCCTCTTCTTAGAAAAGGAATTTAAGATTGCTTGTTATAAGGATAGGTATAAAAATATCATGACTTCAATCTAAGTTTATAACTTTAAGAATAGAAGTAAAGTAAATAGTGGGTTTGAGTTTGAGTACCCGTTTGTGCTAGAGCATACTTGTCTCGGACCTTGATGAGGCTTCTCGGACGTTCTTGATAATCTCGAACCTTTGTGAGGCTCTCCCTTGAGTTTTTATCTTCCGTGATACTTTCGTAAGTTAATCACATTCCATCTTCATGGTATAGGTTCCCCTTCATGGTTTCCAAGAGGTAGCTTCCCCCTGGATGGGATTCTAGGACTCGATATGGACCTTCCCAGTTCGGGGCTAGCTTCCCTTCCACTTCTTTCTTGTTTTTTTCATTTAACCTCATTACAAGGTCTCCTTTAACGAAAGTGGCCAAGCGGACTCTTCTATCATGGTAGTGCTTGACTCTTTCCTTCACCTTGGCCTCGTGGATAGTAGCATTTTCTCTCTTCTCCTCCAAGAGGTCGAGGTAGAGACGAAGGTTTTCCTAGTTGGCAGTGTCATCTTCATCATTTGGTTGAGAAGTACGGGCAGAGGGGACTCCAATCTCCATAGGGATGACCGCCTCGGACCCATAGACTAAGCTGTAAGGAGTCTCTCCTGTTGCTGTGGCTGGTGTGGTTCTATGGGTCCAGATCACACTTGGTAGTTCTTTGATCCAGTTTCCTTTAGCTCCTTCAAGGCGCTTCTTGATGCCGCTTACCAAGGTTCGGTTTGTAACCTCTACTTGGCCATTAACTTCTGGATGATATACCGAGGTGAGCTTCTGATGTATGCCGTACTCCTTACACCATTTCTTGAAAGGGTCATTAGCAAATTGTGCTCTATTATCGGTCACTATGTATCTTGGGATGCTATAGCGACACACAATATTCTTCCAGCAGAAGTTGATAACTGTCTTGCCGTTATGTTGGTTAAGGCTTCGGCTTCCACCCACTTCGAGAAGTAATCGATAGCCACAATGAGGTACATGAAGTTACCAGGGCCGCAGGAAAGGGTCCAACGAGATCTATACCCCATCTGACAAATGGCCAGGATTCTTGGATGGTAATCATATTATCCTGTGGCACATGGACCATCTTTGCAAATCTCTGACACTGGTGACAAGAATCGATATATCTTTTGGCATCTTGTAGCATCGTAGGCCAGAAATAACCCATCTGTAGGAGCTTTCGGGTAAAGGTGCGTGCACCTTGGTGGCTAACACAAACTCCTTCATGTGCTTCTTGTACTAGGTGTTCAGCGTCGGAAGGCCCAACACACTTGAGTAAGGGTTGGAGTAACCCTTTCTTGTATAAGATACCTTCGTGGATGACATATATGGGAGCTTTAACTCGGACTTTCCGTTCCAGGTGCTTATCCTCGGGAAGGGTTCCCGTTTGGAGGTATTCAATGTAGGGGTTCATCCATGTGTCTGAGATGTCAACAGCAATGATGCTAGTTCCTTCGTAACTCCTTTTTGCCAGGGTTTCCATCAGCAATTCTTGAGAAGATCTTATGTTGAGGTCTGAGGAGGCAAGTTTGCTAAGTGCATCAGCCTTATGGTTGCCTTCTCGGGGGATGTGATTCAGCTCGTAATGTCGGAATTGGTTTAGAAGAGGCTTAACTATCTTGAGGTACTTTTGGAGACTGTACTCTCGGGTCTCGTATTCGCCTTTGACCTGCTGAACCACGATCTGTGAGTCACTAAAGATCTCGAGGTCTTTAACTTCTAGGTCTTCAGCCAGTTTTAGTCTGGTAATGAGGGCTTCATACTCTGCTTCATTGTTGGTGGCTCGGAAATCGAAATGGAGAACATAAGGATGGTCCTTTCTCTCAGGGCTGGTCAGTAGAACTTCAGCACCACTTCTCCCCGATTTGGAGGATCCATCGACATATAACTGCCATCTTCCTGCGTCTGGAACTGGTTCTTGTTGGTTGATCTCCACTGGTTCAACTGATTCCATTATGAAATCCGACAAGGCCTGACCCTTTATGGCTGTTCGAGGCTTATACTGTATGTCATGTTCTCCTAACTCGATGGCCCACTTCATCATTTGTCCCGAGGCGTCCGGTTTCTGGAGGATTTGCCTAATCGGGTAGTTGGTTAGGAGGACTATTGTATGTGCTTGGAAGTATGGTCACAACCGTCGAGAGGCATGTATAAGGGCCAATATTAAGCGCTGTATATCTTGTCTCGGGCCCCTGTAAAGCTCTGCTTACATAATATATCGGGTGTTGTGATCCTTCTTTTTCTTTAACCAAAACAACACTAATGGCTAGCTAAGATGCAGATATGTATAGGTAGAGAGTCTCTCCTTTATCTAGTTTCGACAGTGTCGGAAGCTGTCGAAGGTGGTCTTTAAGTGCTTGGAAGGCTTCCCCACATTCATGTGACCACTCAAACTGGTTTGCCTTCTTAAGGATATTGAAGAAGGGTAGATGTTTTACCGCTCCTTTGGAGAGGAATCGGCTAAGGGCTGGAAGGGATCCTGTCAGCTTCTGCACATCTTTGACGGTCTTCGGAGGTTGCATGTTTTGCAAATCCTCTATGTTCTCGGGGTTTACCTCAATTCCCCGATTGAACACCATATATCCTAGGAATTTGCCTGCTCCAACACCAATAGTGCACTTAGCAAGGTTCAGCTTTAGGTTGGATGCCCGTAACGTGTCGAAGGTTTCCCTCAAATCTTCAAAGAAGGCGTCATAACTGCGGCTCTTTACTACCATGTCATCCACATAAATCTCGAGGGTACGCCCTATCTGAGATTTGAATGATTTGTCTACCAGTCGCTGGTAAGTAGCCCAGGCATTTTTCAATCCGAAAGGCATCATCTTGTCGCAGAAAGTTCCTCTATCGGTTATAAATGAGGTTTTTTCTTTATCTTGCTCTGCCATATGGATCTGATCATATCCCTTAAAGGCATCAAAGAAGGCTAGTACTTGGTATCCAACGATCGCTTCAACTAATCGGTCGATCGAGGGTAATGGATAGCTATCTTTAGGACAACAATCGTTCAGGTTAGTGAAGTCGATGCACATTCTCCACTTCCCGTCTGGCTTCTTGACCATTACTGGGTTAGCTATCCATTCGGGGTACTGCACTTCTTCGATTATGTGGGCTTTAAGCAGCTTATCCACTTCTTCTCCAATGGCTTCAACTCGATCTAGTGCAAAGATTCGTCATTTTTGCTTGATGGGTTTTTGTGAGGGATTGATATTCAGGTAATGTTCCGCCAATCGAGGGGATACTCCCACCAAGTCATTGGTGTCCCAAGAAAAGACATCTATATATTGGTTGAGAAGATCTTGAAGTTTGGTCTTTATCTCGGGTGGTCGGAGAGTTCCAACCTCGACGGTTCCTGACTCTCCGAGTTGCATTGGCTCGGATTCGGAGTACTTGGCTGGTTCAATATCCTCCTTCTCCGGATCTTGGATAACTTGGATTGTGCAGATTCGAGCTAATTGTTGGTCCCCTCGGACTGTTGCCATCCCTTGGTTCATAGGGAACTTCATCGTCAAGTGGTAGAGGGACCATACGGGCTTTGCTTGGCACATCCAAAGACGTCCGAGGATTACATTGTATGGCGCTCTGGAATCAATGATCACGAAGGTACAACGAAGGGTTATACTCCGAGGACCATCTTTCACTCGCACTGGCAAAGTGATCTCTCCTAGAGGAGTTTTAGGATTGCCCGCAAATCCGAGATGAGATTTGTGGGTACGAGATGGGTTTTGTTTAATCCCAACTGTTCATAACAGCTGAGAAACATGACTTCTACCTCACTTACCCCATCTAATCACATTATGGTTTATGTCAACCATGATTACTAAAGGATCTGAATGAGGGAATTGGTTAGGGACCGCGTCTTGAGGTGAAAAAGTGACGGTTCCATCCAGGCGAGATCTTTTGCTCTCCCACTCCCAAGGAGAGGCTTCTTCGGGCGACCGGTGTACACCTTTGATGCTCCTTCCTGCTCCCTGGTTGTTGGCGTGGCTCTTCTCGTCGTCGTCGTTGTCGGTGTTGATGCTTCTTGCTCCTGTCGGGGCCAAAAAAACGGATTCGTGTATTACCATGAAGGTTTTTAGCCGGATCAGCCATGTGTTTGAAGGTCGTGTAGATCAAGAATGACAAGCGGATCCCATTGGGCGTGCCAAATTGATGGATGTCAACGACCCGCACTTGATCACGAACCTTTCTCACGAACTAATCTGCAAAACAAAGCCCCGGGTGTCCCGAGGGTAGACACTCCGACGCTCAAGTCAGTATATTGCTTAAGGCGTAATGTATGAAGTATTAGATAGAGAGTCTACCAAACCTTTAGGTATTTATATGGCTACAATCCGTAGATCACCAAGATATGTATATATGGTATGAATACAACTCTTATGAGAATAGTAGTTGTATTACCATGTATAATAGAAGTGTAATTCGGTCATGGTTGTGTTACCATATTTATGATGGTTGTATTACCATGTTCAAGAGGATGTAGATTCCTTGTAGAACATTCATAATATACGCATTCCTAAGGATTAGGATTGATGGACCTATGGATCCACCCTCCGCGTATCTCGAGCACACGACCCTTCTCGGGCCCTGGTCCAAGTATGAATGAGGTCCGAATACGAACCATTGACTTATCAATGGATATCGGGCAACAGGTACGAATAAACACTCCGTCTCATGACGGACCTTAGCCTCTGATCGAGTACTCTTAGGTCATTGGACCAATCTTTTGAATCGACGCCGAGCATCAGGCATCAATCCAGAAACTTTCCTATCTAGGTTCCCGGACATCTCATCTTGAGCTGCCCTCTCTTCTATTGCCCTAGAGGCCCGAAGCGCCCTAGCTGAACCAATGAGATCTTGTTCCATGCATAGAACGATTTCATA
This sequence comes from Sherardia arvensis, assembly GCA_948330725.1. Taxonomy (NCBI): domain Eukaryota; kingdom Viridiplantae; phylum Streptophyta; class Magnoliopsida; order Gentianales; family Rubiaceae; genus Sherardia; species Sherardia arvensis. The sequence goes on from OX415240.1 coordinate 19,763,252, forward strand.
CCACTCAATTTCTACACCCTTTGGCTGGTCGAAATAAGACAACTTCAAATAGCTGCCATTTTGAAGAGTTCGGCCAGGCCACTGCCAACCCATCTGGAGATCTCCTGACACAAACTTGCCATCTCTAAGTTTGATTTTCTCCCTCACCAACTCCTCAGCTATATCCATCAATCTATGAGAGGACTCAACATCATCCCAGGCTTCATTGTGGAGATTCTTATTCCAATGGGGTACTTCATACTTGGTCCAGTCAAAGGTTAGCTTCACCTTGTCCCATTCCCCACTTTGCCGAGGAAGAACAAAGGCTCAACCCATGGAAGTGTCTCGGATAGTCAAAGTTATAGATTGTTTAACAATAGACACCTTATATGAGGTCCGCAACAGAGCAAGACTGGGTTTATAACCCTTACGAGCACACCAAGATATCAAAGCCATTACGATTATTATCACATCAACGTGTAGTTGCCCTGGATGCACATTATAACACTGGAGAAAATCAGTCAACGGTGGGGGAAAAGGAAATGCTAGCCCATGCTGCAAAAATCTCCATATAAGACCCCCCGGGTTGGAGTTACTAACTTGGACATAGATTTATCTTTCTCGAAATACATGAGATCAGCATCAAGAGGAATAGAAAAGGGAAAACTTTGAACGAAGACAGCAGCGTCAGTCCGTGCTTTATCCTCCTTCCCCGACCTTTTGCTACTGCCTTCACCATCGACGGGTAGTCTACCTACGGAGGCATGCAAAATCATGGAGTTATTCCCCTCTATCCGAGCCCTCCTTGCCATGGCTATTAATCTCTTCTCTTCTTTAGAGGCTTTCTTCTTCAAACTTTTCAAACTTCAAACTTTCTTTTCCTCGGCTAATCAACAAACTCCCCAAGCATGATATCAAGTTTCCTTTCATAAACATAGCTGGTATCATCCCCCCTTGAACCCTCCAATCAATCCCCCCTACATCAACAATCACTTGCATATCAATGGTTAAAATAGACGAGAAAGAACTACTCACAGTTTTCACGCAAAGCATTCAGTAAAGTGGGACAATCGCTCATATAATATTAATGTGGCAGTATCAAATAACACATGAAAATCAGAAAGGACTTTTCAGGTAGGCTGTGACTGTTGGGTATGATCCTAGGGGCTCTATGGTTTTTATTAATCAACAAATATGCACATATGCTCAAGATATAAATTGGACATTGAATTTTCCAGAAAACAGTCCAAACAGATAAAATTCACAGCAAATTCTGGACTGTCTAAAGCTCAAATTCAGGACTGTCAAATTTTCTTTTTTGTGTGTACTCCTTTTTTTTTCTTTTCATGTTTTTTTTTCTAAGCACAATTTTTTTTGAATCCAGAATCATATAAACAAAATCAACTCTATCATACTGTTCATCTTACTCAGTACCTTCAAAAATTTATAGGCTCAAGAAACCTATTTTTCAATGCAAATACAAGGTACCATATACAATGAAAATCATGAACAGTAGATATACATTAGCAACGTGAGCAATTTATGTTTACTTCAGTCCAATCAAGAGCATGCATATATGGGTCAAGGTAGATGTATAGGCTAAAACATATACTTTATATGAGGCTCACTAGGGGTCATAAACAGTTAGGCTATATACGGTGTGTGGGTAAACATATTTTGCCTTTCATCATTTTAACATGCATTAACTTCAACTGCCACAACACTCAGAAAAAAGATTGATGTAGAGAGTGCTCTACTCTAGGCTCAGACCTCACTATATACTTGGCTTTGTTCTTAACAGGCCTTTTCGTCATCCCAATCATTTAAACAAGTGAAGATGGTTTCAAGGGTTTTTCTTTTCAGACTCTTAGGGAGATATCAAACAACTAAGGTTACTAATCAGATTCTCTCAACATGCAAAGTTCATCCATCTCAAAGCCAACTCCATTACTCATTATCATGCTGAAAATTTGACCGACTCGATTCAAGAAACAAAATATTTTTGTATTTTCAGATTTTTTAGATTTTTTTTAAAATTAAAAATGGATCAAATAACACAAATCTCCTCACACTTAAACCTTGAACGAAGACAGCAGCGTCAGTCCGTGCTTTATCCTCCTTCCCCGACCTTTTGATACTGCCTTCACCATCCACGGATAGTCTACCTACGGAGGCATGCAACATCATGGGGTTATTCCCCTCGATCTGAGCCCTCCTTGCCATGGCTATAAATCTCTTCTCTTCTTCAGAGGCTTTCTTCTTTAGAGCTGCAGGCTTTTTCCCACTCGCTACCTCGGCTCTACGGCGGTCACGAGAGCTATTCTCCCCGACCTGAGCACATGCATACTCTCCCTCATCATGATGGGGGACGGAAATCGCACTAGTAGAAAGTGGTCGGAAAACGGCGCCGGAAGACGGCGGTTCCGCGGGAAAATAAGGAAACCGCCGTCCTTCTAGATATACGAACTCGGAAACACAGTTTCTCTAGCCGGATGGCTTATTACACGGTGGTTGTGATGCAACCGCCGTGTAACTGATATTTTTGCTCGGCGGTTGCGTTTAACCGCCGACCAGCCTACATTTCCGACACCGGAAATGGCTGGCCGGAACTTTCCCCGTTGACCGGCTTGACTTTGACGGTCAAGTCGACGGGGCAAGTTTCTGATGTCGGTGGAGTCAAGTCAAAAAGTCATCCGGGTAAGTTTACGATCTCGTAAACATGTCCGGATAGAGGGAAAAATTCCCGGGGAAGATTTCAGAACTCAGAAACGTCCCCGGATGAGCTAAAACAGAGTGTTATAAAACGAGAAACGGATCCTTTTGTTCTATCTACTCTATTCCATCTTTGTTTTGGGTTGAAGGACGTAGAGAATCTCCTAATCTTTGGGCTCGCTGAATCCTAGGCCGCGATGAGGTAATCTCCCGCTAAATTTAGTATTGATGGGCGGATCTTTGTTAATTTCAAGCATGAATATATATGTGTGTCCCTAATTTCATTGAATAATATATGAACTTGCGTGTTGATTCCTAGTTATTTGTGTTTATGAAACCATATTGTATTTGATATGTTGTCAAGTAGCACGATGTAGATGAATGAATTCATTAATATTTGCTAAAATTTATGAAAATAGGTACACAAGTGTTATAGAACGTAGTAGGATTATTAGGGAGAATCGTCGGACCTCACCAGAGTATATGGGACTGGTTGAATATTTCATTGATGTTGCTCTGATAGCAAGAGTATAAAATCAGTCGGCCATGCGGTGCCCTTGTAAGGATTGCACTAACGATGTGTATTTAGGAGTTCAAGGTTTGCGTGAACATTTGATTGTTAGGGGTTTCCAAAATTCCTATACCACGTGGGTATGGCATGGGGAAGAATGTAGCACTGTTGTTGTTAATGAACCAATAGAGGTTGTAGGAGAAAACGAAATGGTTGGTAATTATGACGATAAATTGGATGACTTGGTAGATGATGTTGCCATGCATTTTTTTGGAAAACCAGAGGCGCTTGAAGTGATGTATAATGATAAGCAGACCCCTTTGTATGAGGGTTCAATCCACACTATTCTAAGCGCGACCTTATTGTTGATGAATTTAAAAGCCAAGCATGGGCTTTCAGATAAGGCATTAACAGAGGCGCTGGAGTTGATTAGACAGCTCATTCCCACTGATAATTTATTGCCTGATAGAGCATATGCTTTCAAGAGGATACTATGTCCAATGGGTATGGAATTTGAGAAAATTCATGTTTGTCCTAATGATTGTATGTTGTTTAGAGGGGAAGATGAGATGAAATTGGAAAATTGTAGCGTTTGTGGCGAGTCACGATACAAAGCTGTGAAACAAAAAGTGGATGTGGGAGGAGATGTTGTTAAGGAAACCAACAAACGTGTTCCCACGAAGGTCATGTGGTATCTCCCCATTATACCTAGGCTTCAAAGGTTGTTTGCTAACAAGGAAGAAGCTAAGAACTTGACATGGCACGCAGATAGAGAGAAGGTTGAAGAAGATGATGTGATTGCACACTGTTCAGATGGTGATCAGTGGAAGAAAATTGATGAATTGTATCCTGATTTTGGGAAGGAAGCTCGGAATGTAAGGTTGGGTTTATCCACTGATGGTATGAATCCGTATGGAGATTTAAGTAGTACACACAGTTCTTGGCCTGTGATGGTTGTTATTTACAATCTACCATCGTGGTTGACCATGAAGAGGAAATATGTGATGTTGTCGTTGATGATAGCAGGGCCAAAGCAGCCTGGTAATGACATTGATGTGTTCCTAGAACCTTTAGTTGACGACCTTCAGAAACTGTGGTTCGAAGAGAATTGGACGTGGGATGAATATCGGTAGGAATGGTTTAAGTTGAAAGGAATGTTGTTCTGCACCGTGAACGATTTCCCTGCACTTGGTAATCTAGCTGGTTAATCAGTCAAAGGTCATCTAGCTTGTCCTGTTTGTGAGGAGAATACTAGTTTCTCTCAATTAAAACACGGGAGAAAAACTGTTTATCAAGGACATCGTCGTTTCTTACCATGCATTCATGAGTTCCGTAAGGCTAAGAACTGGTTTAATGGGAAGGAAGAGAATGCACCACCCCCCTCCTATCAGTGGCGAGGAGGTATTCGAGAAAATCAAGGATATTGAAAATGATTTTGGGAAAAACCGTAGGAAGATGCCCATCCCCGGCCCTTGGAAGAAACAGTCCATTTACTTTGACTTACAATATTGGAAGCACTTGGCTGTCAGACATTGTTTAGATGTAATGCACATTGAGAAGAATGTCTGCGATAGTTTGCTTGGTACGCTGCTGAATATTCCTGGAAAAAGCAAAGATGGACTTCAAGCACGTAAAGACTTGGAAAGAATGGGTATTAGAAAGGAATTGGCTCCTGTAATCGAGGATGAGAACACTTTCTTGCCTCCAGCTTGCTACAATATGTCGTCAGCTGAGAAGACAAAATATTTGCAGTGCCTGAAAGATTTGAAGGTACCCTCTAATTTTTCCTCAAACATTGGTAACTGTGTCAATGTTAAGGATCAAAAATTGTTCGGGTTAAAATCACATGATTGTCACACTTTGATGTAAGACTTGAACATAATTGCCATTCGTGGTTCTCTTCCAAGCCACGTTAGGATGTGCATCAGCAAGCTCTGCTTATTTTTTAAGGGAATTTGCCAGAAAACAGTTAGCCGTCGCAAGCTAGATAAGCTGCAGACAATGATAGTTGAAGTATTGTGCCAATTGGAGATGAATTTCCCCCCTTCTTTCTTTGATATAATGGTGCATTTGATTGTCCATCTTGTGCGGGAGATCAAGGAGTGTGGTCCGGTGTTCCTCCGGTGGATGTATCCTTTCGAGAGATACATGAAGATATTTAAATTCTTTTCGCAGAATAGGTACAGGCCTGACGCAAACATTGTATCTAGATATGTCGCAGAGGAGGCGATTGAATTTTGTACGGCTTACTTAGATGAGGTTGACACGGTTGGACTACCCACCTCGAGGCATGATTTTCGTTTCATCGGGCATGGAACTAGAGGCACGCTGCATAACCCGCCAGCGGTCGATTTGCAGGCTGCTCATATGTATGTGATGCGAAACCATGAATCGGTTCGCCCTTACGTTGACATTCATATGGAGGAATTGAGAAGTCTATACCCAACCCTAAAGCCTTTCCAACTACATGATGAGCATATTAGAACCTTTTGTGAGTGGTTAAGGGACACGGTAGAGATTGGTGACCATCCCGAGGACGTGAAATGGCTATCCAGACGGCCGCTAACGACGGTTATCAGCTACAGTGGCTATGATGTGAAGGGTTACTCGTACGGGACCAAACAGAGCGATGCTAAAGGTGTTTAGCAGAATAGCGGTGTGACTACATTTTCCGAATCAATCGCTGTGTCGCGGAAGAAAAATCCAGAAGGATCCTACTCATTTGATAGGTATTTCGGTACCATTGTTCAGATCTGGGAGTTAAACTATGTGGCATTGAAGGTGGTTGTATTCAAGTGTCAGTGGGTTGATCAAAAAACAGGATCTAAGACCGATCCTTTAGTGTTTCAATTGGTTGATAGGAAGAAAGTGGGATCAAAGTCGGATGCGTTCATACTTGCTGGCGAAGGTGACCAAGTTTACTATGTTCAGGATCCTTCTGATCGGCACTACGAGATTGTTCTTGATGGGAAACAAATGGTGTATGGTGATGAGCTATTCGAGGAGTATGACAAACGAGCTGCTCACATTTTTGTGCCAACGAAGAAAGACGCGATTAATATGGAGGAAACAGAGGCAAACATGTCAATATATCGCGCAAGATCCGATCACGCCGAACGCATAGTGATAGATAGCAAAGGCAACAAACGGAAGAGGAAGTTGATTTTCAAAGTTAAGCCGAAGACTAAGTTCAGGCGTTAGTCGTTGATGTTTTTGTGTTATCTGTTATTCATAATACAACTAGTCCAAACTTAGTTTGAATATGTAATTCATGTAAATATTTGGTTGCACCTTTGTTTGATCTATCCAATAGAATAAAAGGGAGTCGACAAATCTCAATTTTTAACCTATCCTAGGATAGATTAGTTTCACAAACGAAAATAACAAATTCGATGTTTAAAAGTACATTGTTTGAAAATTATTAACTAGAAACAAAGCCCTACTCTCCAGGTTGTGAGGTTGTCGCCCTACTGCTGGATGTCCCCCGGCCGCATCTTCTTCACTTGAGGATGGCAGTTGACCAAAATCCGGCTCATTCAATTCCGGGCTAAGTTGGAGATCAAGTCCCTTCCGATCAATGTAAGCCCTTTGTTCGGCACGGAACATTGCTACTTCTTCTTTAGCCTTGTCGACTTGTCCGGTGAAGCATTTCCACATCTTCGAGAGCTTACGCATCCACCGGCCCTCCTCACCTACGAAACAAACAAATGATTAGCTTTCAAAAACAAACACATTTTCACCTGCGAAACTAAACAATAAAGGGAAAATATATATTCACTTACTTGTACCCGATGAACTCGCACCTCTGGCTTCTAGTTTTCTTCGCCTAGCGACTCTTCCTGCTGCGCCCGGAGCTAAGGCCTTCAAGATGTACTTTTGAGTTTCTATATCCAGTGCAAAACCCTTATGATCAAACCAATCGCCATCGTAGTACTCTAGAGGCTCAGCACGATCAACAACACCTGCACCTTGCTTCTTAATCAGCTCAGTGACAAGTCCGGCATATGGAAACCATTGCCTCGACCCTCTCCCCACCTTGAACATTTATTCAACTATCGAGTGTCCAGGATTTATTTTCAACCCTTCCATCAAGTAATAGAAGAGCATAACACGTCCACAACTGGGTTCACAACTATGACCCCCCGATGGATACACATTCTGACAAACCCAGTCAAATCAAGGAAATTTGTAGTTTTGAAATCACTTGGACAACTACCCGCCCCCTGACAAGTAGTTTTGAAGTACTTACGTCCCATTGCTTCAAGGTCTAAGGGTTGGTTTGGCCCAGTTTCAGGAAATTTGTTGAAATTATAAATCTCATAAGGGCCTTCTGGGTGATTAGGGCACAAGGATGAGTTATCAACATAAGGGCAGCCTAGGACCTCATTTATATGAAACTTAGTGACATGAATCAGTTTACCATTCACCTTAGTGCACATGTTATTCGACTCATACTCTCCTAAATTTGCATAAAATTGCACAACCTCATCTTGATGGCATGGGGATTCAAGCAAGAGCAATTTATCTAAATAACTAGGCTGAAAATGAGCAACCAAATACCCTAAATGCAAAGTGTCAATAGAGCTAGGGCTAATCACCTTGGTAGTGTGTGTTTTCCGCCCACACCATTCGACATAGTTGGACTCCGCCCTACGATTGAAGAAATTCCGGCTTGCCGATGCTTCAGGGGGTCTATCATGGCCTCTTTGCTGCTTTGTCTTCCTCGATTTGGCCTTGCTTAATCGGCTCCCACCCACGTGTTCTTCGGCTCTTGGAGGTGACTCTACCTCCTCCTCGGAAGAGGACTCGTACACTACCTCTTGTTGTCGTTGGATTTCCGCGACTTGCTTGCCTGTGGAAGGATTTTTAGTCCTAACCATGGTGAGAGATTGGACTGAAAAATTGGTAGAGGGGCGGACTGGTTTGGGGATGAAGTTAGGGAGGCTTTGCAGATTTGGGGAAAAAAATCCCGTCTGCCCCTTTTATAATTAAAACGTCCGGCTAGGTTTTACAAAATCGGAAACATAGCCGGGTGAGGTTATTTATTTGTTGGCTTATCCGGCTAACTTTACGGTTTCGGAAACATAGCCGGACAGTACAAAAAATCAGAATAAGTAACACTTAGACTATTTTCTTAGCTAGTCCGCTACCCATTCATCCCATTACAAACAAAAATTTCACTTTTCTCCCACCCATTTATTCTCTTCCACCAACAAAATCTTCTTCTCCAACCACCAAGAACACCATTACTCACATTGGCCCCATTTCTTGAGTTCTAGAACAAAAAAGTAGCTTCTTTGTCCATACTATTGGGGTTTTTGTTCTACTTGAAAAGGTATTTCTTGGCACTTTGCTTCATTTGCATAATCAATATTGTAAATTGGCTAATTTGTCTTATTTGTTCATGGGCTTTGCTTAATTATTACTACAAACTAGCTTTGTTTTATGGGCTACATTCTTGATTAATCAATTGGGATTATGGGCTATATTCTTCATTAGTCTTGATGGTCACTAGTTATGTTACTAAAAATCTAGGGTTAAGTATGTCATATATGTATGCACTAATTTAATTACAAAGAAATAAGGATGAAGCATGTGATAGGCAATTTATATTAGTCTAATAGGATCCTAAACCCTAGGGGTTTTATGATGGTCAATTATTAAAATGACTACTTACCATTAATTTAGCATATAATTATTCTTTCTTGATAGTGAGGTTATTTAATATATGCAAACTATTATTTGTAGAGGAGTTATGACACCACCTAAGAAGAAGGTAGGAATCCCCAAAAGCCCTAAAACCCCTAGCACCGCGGGAGGTGTTAAAAAAAAGGGTGAGGCGTCCTAGGACATATTGTGCTGTCTTACAAAAAAGGATGAAGAAGGGGATTTTGACGGACATGACGTTCAACGATGGTGGGGAACCAATATCGGAAGAGTATTATTCATGGAAGAGTTGGGTTGGAAAAATTGGTCAAACTCGTGTGGATATAAAGTATGAATCTTGGCACGAGGTCCCCGACAAGGAAAAGACTAAATTATGGGAGGAGTGTTTGGTAAGTCTCTACCTTCATTTAAGGTATTTTCATTTTTGTACACATGAATGAGATTTTATCCAACTTTTCTTATAATCTTATGTAGGTACCATTCAAAATTGTTGCCCCAAATATGGAGAAACTTTTTGACACAACCATGTTTCGCTTGAGCAAGGCGGCACGGGATCATAGAGCAATGTTGTCTAAACATTACATTTATGGAGATTTTAAGGATGAGGACCCTTGGTTGGCCTACACCGATATTCTACCAGAAAGTTGGGCAATATTCAAAGCACGCACCTTGGAGAATGACCGACTAGTAAGATTAATTCCTACCATTCTAGTATTACTCCTTGGTTCACATAACTTAAATTCATTTATGTGTTAGGGTGTGAGGTTGACGAATAGCACCAATGCAAAAGCTAATACGACACCTCACACAATGAGTAGGGAGGGCTATACTATAAAACTAATGAAACATGCAAACAAAAAACAAGAAGATGTGGTGCAAGAGAAAATGGATAGTGGGATGACGGAAGAGGAAGCGTGGGAGAGCACCGAGGTGGTAATCCTAAAGAGTTAGATAAAATCACTAGCTTCTTGATTGGTCGACAAGATAGCAAAGGCGAATACACACACGAGGGAAACAAGAAGTTGATAAAAGATATTGTAAGTTGTTTCTTTGAATATTTTGAGCTAATATTATTACAATTCTTATTCCTATCTATTTTTCTTTCTACCATATATTTTTTTCTATTAAATGATAGGATGATGTCAAAGCGAAAATTGCTTCGGGAGAATTCGTTCTCACACAAGACGATGACATCCTTTGTAAGGCGACGGAACGGAAGGAACACCCCGATAGAGTTCGTGGATATGCATCACATGTGGTGAAAAGAGATCTCATCGGCAAACCGAAATCTTCTAAACCACCAAGACATACCAAGTACAACAAGTTGCAAGAGGAACTTGGAGATACAAAAAAAGAGCTCGGTGATACCAAGAAGGAGCTTGATGAGGCCGTGAAGAACATAGCTCTCCACATAATAGCCAAGAAAACGGGCGCAATTCTCCCACCAAATTTGAATGATCTAAGCGAAGATTGGGAGCCTCCTTCATGTGGTTCACGTCACTCACCCGATGTTTGTGAGGTGCAAGGCAATCCACCATCGCCACAACCAAACATATGTGATGATAACTTAAACCGACCAAAAAAGGTAAACACACTAACTCACTTTTCAATCGCATTCTTATTCATATTCTCTATTCGTTCTCTTAATAGTCTTAGCATGTTTATGACGATACTTTAAAAATGGAATCCACTATTTTAATTAGGTCAAGGTCGATGTCACATATCCATGCAAATTATATATCGATGGTGGAGTGAGGAAGCCTACTATGCATGTTGCAAATGGAATTTTCAATGAGTCGGCGAAGATGCATGGCGACGATAAAATCGCGACCGGTTTGGGGGAGGTTTGCTTGAAAAAAACTTTGGTTTTAACCGCTCGAATTCCCATACCCAAAGGCCCGTGTAAGGTTGTTGGACCGGCGGAATGTATGTATTTACTTTGGCCTCGTAGGCTAATTGTTGTCGAGAGTTTAGGAGAGACTCAACCCGCTAGCCTATATAACCCAATTATGAGCATTGCACGCAAGGTTGAGCCAAAAATTGCAAAAAAAAACTCCCCAACCCTTGACCGCCCCAAAAGATGTTGTAGTTAAATCTATGACACCGCCTATGAAGGTGTTGTATGATAAATTGTCTACACATTGCAAATTTGGATACTACGAATTCCCGGCTCCAACGGAATTATTTTGTGGTATTGGAAGGCAAATTGTAATGTGTTAGGGTGATTTTGAAGATCTATGGAAGGGTGACAAGGCAAACGAGCCCCTAATGTCCTTATTCCAACTGTAAGTCATTTTAATGTCGAGACTATATTATCTTGTTTGTTTTCAACCGCCGTTCTCCCCGTTGTTTTAACCATTCATCTTTTTTTTTCTTAAGTTTCTTAAATCAACTAGTTCAAAAACGGTTGAAGCCATGGATAGGCTTCCTATGCCCTGAGCGAATCCAAGAATTAGGTCATACTGATGCAGAGCGATTAAGTTACATGAGAGAGGCTCTCGGTGTGGAGGACAAATTATTCTTCCTAGCACCACTCATTTCCGGGTAAGCATTTCATATTAACTAATTCTATACATTATTATCTCATGTTAACTTTTATGTTGTCATTATTGACAAATGGATATGCATTTTTTATTTAGTAAACATTGGAGCTTGGTTTTGATCCAAAAAAAAACAAACAAGTTTATTGGATAGATCCTCTCCATCGTCCGCCAATCCCGTCTTTCGAACACCTCCTTAGACAAGCTTTGAATCATGTCAATCCCTCTAGGAGAGAGTTTGGAATGACTTCGATCAAGGTACTCTACACGTTTCTCCCTCATTAATAACACTAGTATTATCGATATCGATCGATTGTATTTAACAATGTGATCTACCTTTTGTGTTAAAGTACAAGAGACAAGTTAGCAGCTGGGAATGCGGGTTCTACGTTATGTTGTATGAGCTCAAATTGGTAGCGGAACTTAACGAATTCGACAATGACCGTGAGTCCATAAGTTCCAAATATATAAGGGCATCTACCTTACACATATTCATATGTTTGCGTCATATATTGAATTGTGTATGCTAATGCACAGATTTTCGAAGAGGATACAAGCCCCTACTCACCCGAAGACATGAATCGACCGAGGAGTAGTATTGAATCAATTGTCGTAACTTCGCATGCATCTGCTCTAGTTAAAAATTGACACATTGTGTGTTATTGGCAATTGTTGTTGTATTTAGCGCATTCAAGTGATGTATTACATTATACATTCATTCTTAATACATCACAACCATTTGAAACATATAATTCTTCACTAGCGCCATTTAAATACTTTCTATATTGTATTCAAAAGCCGAAATAAATAAAATTCAGATTTTTAATAATTATCCGGGACACTTTTCCGATATCTGAATGCTGGCCGGACAGTTCTAACATCTTCCGGCAAGGTTTACGGTGTCGGAATTCTAGCCGGTTGAAATTGGCTTCTTTTCACCCTTTTTCCCGAAGGTTTCCCTGGTAGGCGTCCGGTTAAGTAAATAACTCATCCGGCTTGGCTTTCCGGTGTCGTAATTGAAGCCAGAACTACCTATTTTCCGCCACCGTTTCACGGTGGCCGGATTACTGCCGGCGCCGGAATATTTCCCGGCTTATCATCCGGGAGCGCAAAAATGCACCTACGGCTTACCGTCCGGCCTGTAATGGCCGGTGTAGCCTCCTGCTAGCAGCGGGTGTTTACGAGTCCGGAAATGCACCCATCCGGGTAGGTTTCCGAACTCGTAAACCTTACTCGGTCGTTTCAACCGCCGAGTAACGGTGGCGCCAATTGGACAGCGCCACCAAGGATGGCGGTCAAAACCGCCGTCCAACTGGGACGGAACCGCCGTGTTCCGTCCCTGATTCTAAATGAATATAACATCCATAAAATGTAGAATGTTTACTTGCAAATTGATTCAACACCTATAAACATAATACATTATACAAAATTAAAAGGAAATTTTATTAAAAGAAAAAAACAAATTAACCAAGCTAAAAGGGACATTAATATTTCAAATATCTATATTTTTAAGAAACTAAAAAAGTTCACAGCATAAATTGTTTGCGAAAAGGGTGTAAATTACATTTAATAGATTTAGTATTTTACCACTGCCATGATAACATCTTTGTGTTGAAAAAATATGATAGTGTGTACATTTCTAATTCCTGGTCAAAGGGAGAGAAACAAAACATGTAGAGAGCCTAATTCACCAATTAAAAGCCAACAAAAAGAATTGCCTAAATGTTCAAAATTAAACCAAAACTATATAAATTCAAAAAAGTGAAAATAGAATGATTTTTTTGATCTCAGTAAATACCTGGAAGTAGTAGTCCTCTGTTTCTTCACGTAGTCTTCAACATCTGCAGAGATCCTTTACTCTTCAACTATATAAAAGGTACAAAATACTAAAATTAGCCAAATTAGACTGAAAAATGAATTCAGCTGGATTTTAATTTAAAAAATATGATGAATATACCTTTAATTCCTCTATTAATGTGTAGTTTCTAGACTGTAGTAGACAGTTTACATGTTAGTAATTATATCAAGGAGGAATATCCGTCAGTCGAAATCCACACCATTAACCAAACGACGTGAACTCTCCACTCAATACCCGCGCCGGTAGCCACTGCAAAGAAACCATAGAAATCTTAATGTAATGAAAATAATGGGATCTTAAGAAGAAACCTTGATGTAATAGGCTTCCTTAATCTCAGATTTGGTGGCGCTTGGGCTGACCCCAAGAACATCGTAATACTCGATCTCCTTCACCATATCAATGATCTCACAGTAGGAGTAGTCAGTACTGAAAATCAGTACTACTACTTTTACTTTGCTTGGTTTTTCCTTTGTTTGGTTGACTACTGATTTACTTTTCCGTCGTCCCACTCCGACCTACCGAATCATAATACTCGATCTCCTTCACCATATCAATGATCTCACAGTAGGAGTAGTCAGTACTGAAAATCAGTACTACTACTTTTACTTATGCTTGGTTTTTCCTTTGTTTGGTTGACTACTGATTTACTTTTCCGTCGTCCCACTCCGACCTACCGAACTAATCAAACTACAATGTGAAGCCTTTTCTAGGGCCCTTGCTAACGTGCCCTTGGTTATTCTAGGGAATTTATGAAACTGGAGAATGCTGTTGAGGTGGTCGGATGCAATACGGTGCGGGTGTAGTACCGTCGAAAATAAGGAGAGGCGCAGGATTTAAAGTCAATTAATCTTACTATGTATGCAAACCCTAATATGTGTCATTCCATATAATGTGATGATTTAAAAGGAAACGTGTTCATTCCATAAAAGGATGGGCGGCGTGTTGTATAAACATCGGCGGCGGAAGAACAAAACGCAAAAATATATGTCGTTTATCGTAGGTTTCTTTCTTAGTTACGGTGGCGGTGAATATCAAATATAATATTATGCCGCCACTTTCTACATTTTTAATATATACCTAGTAAAAAGATAATAAAAAATAATAATCCTAAAGGGAACTAGAAGAGTTATTGTTCCGGTAAATATAAATAATATATAAATATGAAACGACGTAGTATTAAGCACACGCCACCACAAAACCACCGCCAACTCACCGGAGTTTCCGATGTTTCCTTTCCTTGGAAAGGAAGGCGCCTACCATTATTCACGGATTCCTTTTTTTTCCTTCCTTCGATATAGGTGTCTATCTCTTGGGTTTATTATTTTCTTTTCCGTTAATTATTTTCAAAAGAATCATCTTTTCTTTCTTTGCCATATTTTTCCTTGTATAAAGGTTGCGCATGTTTTCTTTCTTTGACATAAAATTACTTTCACTACATATTTAGCAAGCTTTCTTCATATCTTTGGTATACAATATCATTTTATGTCATATATTATATTATATTTTATTTCCTTTCTACATGTGCATTCTTAATTCTGATTTCCTTATGTAACCTTCATATAAACTGCATTTCCGCACGTTGTGTTAATACCATAGCTAGCTTGAATTCTACTATGGTATGTTAATATATAGTTTTGTTATATAAATGCATTTGGTTTATAATATTACAATCGCTAGCTTACATGACTTTGTGACTAATTGTTCATTGTTTTATCGGGAGAGCGGTGGACAATTATGGTTGCTTGACAACGTTTCGTACAAATCTTTTGTCACCGATTGAAATTTAAAAAGTAGGTTCACGAAGAGGTATGTTTCGGTGTTTTTGTTTTAATCATCAAGGTATTTTTTGGACTTGTGGAGGCTACTCCACCTTAGAGTCTACGCATGCCGCCAAACTCTGAGATTTTCATTGTATGTGCGTGTTAATCGGCTATTGAGGTGGTATACAAAGTGCATGTTTTGATTGTTGATTGTCGAAAACATACCGTACTTCAACATGCAGATCTCGATTGATCGTGGTGCCCTAATCGGAATTGTGGGGACGTAGAAAAACCCTAGAAATCAGCTGATGGAGATTCCAAAAAGTTCCTTTGGTTATCTCTAATGAAATTAAAGAGAATTGGTTGATGGAGATGGAGACGGAGACGGAGACATAGTGGATTACGTGGAAGCTGATGCAAGGGTACAAGGCTTTTGGCAACTACAAGCGGTTTACTGTTTGAGTAATGGGTCTCTTCTTTTTGTATGGTGCAACGCTTAGATATGGTTCACAAACGCTCTCGAAAGATCGATTTTCATAGTTTTCATAGTGGATTATGTGGCTTATTTGCTTGAATGAAGTACGGGTTAGTTTATGTTCTGTTAAGTTTTGTAACTCTTGAACTTAGTTTTAATTTCATTAGTTCAGTTTAGTAGAAACCATTATATGTTGATTTTACATTTTATATTTAATAATCATTGTAAATTTATTATTGGGTTGCAACTGCAAAATTCAATATAGGGGATTTTGTATATTTGTATAGGTTGAGGCTGTGGAACAGTGGAAGCATGGATGTGATGTGATGGCATCCATGCGATCAATCTTTTCTAAATTAGTTTTATAATTCTTTTTTTTGGTCATCTTTACTCAATTTATAAGAGAATGCTTAGGTAATGTTATTGGTTGCTTTACTTTGATTAGGGTTAAAATGAAGGTTAATATACATTTTGGTTTGACAAGTGAATATTTTTTTACATTGGACATCGATCTATATATGTTCAGATCCTAATCGACATAACATGCAATTATTTCCGTTTATAACTTTTCAGCTTTTATGTAATAGTGCAGTTGAATCTTGATAAGTCTAGCTAGGGAGGTTCTTCAAATTTTCTTTATTTTCATAAACATTTCCATTCTGAAAATTAAAGCCATTAAACCGTCAATGAAAAAGATAAAGCATGAAAGCTACGAGTATTATTGGAATAATTTACACGGTCTCATTAGCAATGATGCTTCTTTATTAGTTTTTGTTCCCTTCTTTATATCTTTGCTATTGTGATGATATATATTAATATATCTTAATTTGCTTTTGTAACAAATGGGTTACCAATATTAATTATCAAGTTGTGACTATCAAAGTGTAATTTAGACTACTATATGTATACAAAGATGTTGCTTAATTTAGACAAAATTTGATTTATTTTACATATTTAGTTGATCTTTTTTGTCTATGTACAAGCACACAACTGGAATTATTAAGATTTCCTATGAAATGTCAGATTATTTTAACATTTACGAAGTTAAGCGATGATTCTATAATTATATTTCGGATCATATATAACCAGCTACATTATTTTGTACGGAATTTGAACTACATATTAATCTTAAAATCCACATCCAATTATACTCTATGTTTTATTTCAAAAAACAATAACTACATTATTATAGTAACATTAAGTATGCTTACTGATTTCAAAATATAAAAATAGCTACTACATGTTATAGTATTAAGTTATAAAAAATTATGGAAACAAATCATCATAGTTTGATTCTAATTACGCCACTGAAATTTATACTCAACTTACGTAAATTTAATTAAGTGATTTCTTTCTTCACCGGAATTCCTTACTTGATAAGTTCAAGTAAACATGGCCAAAGATATGTATATTTTCTTAATTTTCTTGAATGGTAAAGTCTCTTGAATTGGGAAAATCAAAATTTTGATTACCTTAATTTTGTAGAATATTTTAGAATTTTTGACATATTTGAAACTACATACCAAAATTTTATACATTAGAGAAACAAATCCTCAAAAAAATACACGTTTGTAGTGCTAAACAATTACTATTAGTATCATAATATGAAATCTAAATAAAAATATTTAAAACTATATGAAATCACAATATCCCAAAAGTTCTTAAATATACCATGCAACGCACGGTGGAGTCATGCTAGTAATAATAATAATAATAATAAATGGCAATAATTCAGCCCAAATAAATTGAGCTGAAATTCTTCAATGTCTGCACTCTAGCTCTTCAATATTTCCAACTTATTATTGCTCCTCTTTGAGTATATTGGATCGCTACCTCATTAAATATCCAGTGGGAAAAAAGAGTATAACGAATCCACTTCTTTTAGGCTCCAAATCCTCTATCAGTTTCACCTCAATCCGGGTCAACTTCACCGAGCAATTTAGTGATCGTTACACGAAGCACAACTCTTCCAAATGAAGGATTCCGGAATAAGGGTCAACTGGATTAGCATCCTTTCAGCTTCCAAATTGCTCAAAAATTGTCAAAACCACATCCTTTACGCATTTAGCTCCAATCTCCTCCATCAACCAAATCTGCATAGAAAACACACCTAAAGTGCACATTAATCTCATAAATGCACAATATAAATCCTTGAATAAACAACATATAATAATCACATCAAATATTCTCACACTTGAGTCATGCTTGCCCTCAAGTATGATATGAACAAATTTCAAGCACAGTTTTTTATTCAAGTTCCCATCCCCTCAAACTGACTCGATAGAAAATAAATTCAAAGAAAATAAATAAACCAATTCAAAATACGAAACTAAGACTCTACTACACGGACTTTGGTCAAAAATATCAGCACTTCAAACTTTCTATTCCTCGGCTAATCAACAAACTCCACAAGCATGATATCAAGTTTCCTTTCATAAACAAAGCTGGTATCATCCCCCCTTGAACCCTCCAATCAATCCCCCCTACATCAAAAATCACTTGCATATCAATGGCTAAAATAGACGATGAAGAACTACTCACGGTTTTCACTCAAAGCACTCAGTAAAGTGGGAAAATCACTCATATAATATTAATGTGGCAGTATCAAATAACACATGAAAATCAGAAAGGACTTTTCAGGTAGGCTGTGACTGTAGGGTATGATCCTAGGAGTTATTGGTTTTCCCTCGAGAAGCAAGCCTCTTCTTCAACCTTCGAGATGGAGCACTCTAAGTTTTGAAGATGTACCTTGGGGCTACTGATAAGTCCATGGTACGTATTCGGACCTCATTCATACTCGGACCAGGGCCCGAGAAGGGTCGTGGGCTCGAGTTACGCGGAGGATGGATCCACGGGTCCATCAATCCTAATCCTTACAAGGAATGCGTATATTATGAATGTTCTACAAGGAATATACATCCTTCTAAACATGGTAATACAACCATGACCGAAATATACTTCTTCCATACATGGTAATACAACTACTATTCTCATTAGAGTTGTATTACTACCATAAATACATATCTTGGTCATCTATGGATTGAAGCCATATAAATACCGAAGGTTTGGTAAACCTCTTTATCTCATACTACATAAAATACGCCTTACGCCTCATACTAACTTGAGCGTCGGAGTGTCTACCCTCGGGACACCCGAGGCTTTGTTTTGCAGTTCAGTTCGTGAGCAAGGTTTGTCGTCAAGAGCCGGTGTTCATCATACCTTATCTAAGAGTATAGATGTTGCTGATTTCCTTTAACTTTCAGGCGCAAGGCCATGCAGCAGTACAAAGCACTGAAGGACCGATCCAAGCAGATCAACTTACAAGCTAGAATGCACTCTAGACAGCAAAAGTTAGCTTGGGCAATGAAGGACTCACTAAACATGAAAGTTTGAGGGCTGCAAAGTTAAATGGAGAATATCTCTCAGACCTCAGTCACTTTAAGTCTTTATTGAAACCTCGTGCTCATCGGCAAAGTTGGGTTTCGCATAGCGATCCCTAAAATGCTTGCGAGTATTGAGTATTTTTATCGGCAGAATTGGTCTCGCGAAGCGATACCTAACATGCTTACAAAAACGACATAGGTGTAGATAAAGACTGTTTCTCCTTTTTACCATATCATTTTCAAAAGCAACGTTGTTTTTTACTTATTTTTCAATGTATGCACTGATACTTATATGGTTTATTTGGTTTGATGAGCCTAATAAATTTCACCTCACTCTAAGTGGTTTTAATTCAAGAAAAAAAAAAGACAGCGGTGATTTAAGATGGCATTGAGTATCTTAAAATAGAAAAGAGATTAAATAAAAGCAGTGTGTTTAAATTAATTATGATAATTTTCATTACTAAAGGATATTTGAGTAAAAGTGTATCAAGGTTGCAGAAATCTAAATAGTTTCCAAATATAGCTTGAATCTTCGCCCATACTGATTCAATTTTGAATTCATTAATTTTCAATTCAGTTCATTTTAATTCATCAAATTATATTCTTGCTTAACTAAAAAAGCATTATCTACTAATAAACTCAAGAGAGTGGGTCTGGATTTTTTTCAAAATTTATTTTATTTTAATGTGTTTTAAAATGAATTCTATTCAACTGATATTTGTTTTTTAGTTTCATTTATTTTACCTCAATATGCACTAAACTTACCAAGTTACCCCTGGAAAAACAGTTAAAACATCAATTTTAATGGTGCTAACAGCTAAATTAATGCGAGGAACATAAATTGAGCATTTTTGGAAGACTAAATTCCATTTTATATTTCTTACATTGCTCAAAATGTTAATTTGTGTACGCCTCCGGGCCTGACGTATGAGTCCTACTTGATGGATCTCTGGGAAGTGTTCGACGTGCTCCGAACGGCGAACCTCAAGCTCAGCCCCGGAAAAAGCACCATTGGTGTCGGAGCAGGGAAGTTCCTCGGCTTCATGGTGTCAGCTCGAGGGATAGATGTCAATCCGGAAAAGATATCAGCGCTCATGGAGATGCCACCTCCGAAAGGGGTGAAGGACGTGCAGAAGTTAACCGGATCACTGGCCACCTTAAGCCAGTTCCTTGCTCGGGGGGCAGAGAAGCAGCTCCCTTTCTTCAACATACTCCGTAAGGCTAAAACCTTCGAGTAGACGGAGGCATGCGATCAAGCATTTACGGATTTGAAAAACCACCTGGCAGACCTTCCCACGCTGTCCAAGCCGGTTCCCGGAGAGGAGCTTTTCCTGTACATAGCTGCGACCGAGCACGCTATCAGTTATGCCCTGGTCCGAGAGGATGGTAAGGTTCAACATTCGGTATACTTTGTAAGCAGAGCGTTACAGGGCCCGAAGACAAGGTACACCGCGTTGGAAAGATTGATATTGGCCCTGGTTCACACCTCCCGGCGCCTCCGGCCATATGTCCAAGGCCACCCGGTTACGGTCCTGACAAACCACCCTAAGGCATATCATGCTCAAACCAGAGGCTTCAGGCAGAATGATGAAGTGTGAAGTAGAGCTCGGTGAACATGAGATCAAGTACCAGCCCCGGAAGGCCATCAAGGGGCAAGCGTTGGCTGACTTCTTAGTCGAGATGACCGAGCCGTCGGGAGACCCATCCGGATCGGAACCACCTCCAGATAGGTGGAAGTTGCATGTGGTTGGATCATCACACGCTAATGGTGGCGGGGCAGGCGTGCTGCTCACCTGTCCAAAAGGTTCGGAGCATAGGTATGCTATCCAGTTTAACTTTAGAGCCACTAACAACGAGGCGGAGTATGAGGCACTTTTGGCCGGACTCAGACTGGCGTTGGAGGTGGGAGTCAAGGATGTGGAGGTCTACAGTGATTCTCAGATAGTGGTTCAACAAGTGAACGGGGAGTATGAGGCAAAGGAGCGTAGCCTTAAACGATACTTGGAAGCGGTCAAACCGTTACTGACAAGATTCCATAGCATAATCGTGACACAGATTCCCCGGGAGGACAATGGTAAAGAAGGCGCCTTGAGCAAGCTCGCTTCATCGGAAATCAAGCCCGATCCGGAGAGTAACTTGATGATGGAAACACCGTCATCTCGGAGCTACGATACCCCACAAGTTGCAGCAGTCGAAGCAGCAAAGGAGTCATGGATGACACCCCTGTTTGAGTACTTACAAAACGGCAAACTCCCGGAGGACAAAGCATTGGCGCGGAGGATCCGGCCTTTGTCCGAGTCTGACGAAACCCTAGAGTGCGAACCATGGAATTATCATGGAGTTCTCCCCTGGATGCGTCTGCCTCGGCGAACATCATTGTCGGGATCCGACATGGCTCCAGAAAGGTTGTCGTAAGGAACAGATCTGAGCTTGAAATCGATTTGATCAAGATGAACACGCGAGTCCCACTGGGCATGTCAAATCGAAGGATGTATGGAACCCACAAATGATCTCAAACCGAGCTCACGAACCGATCTGCGAGACAAAGCCCCGGGGTGACGGGGATAGACACTCTGATGCTTAAGTCAATGACAACCTTGAGAAGCTTATAAGTGTAATGCGTAGTGTATGTAAGATGATTAAAAAGGTCTACCAAACCTTTGTATTTATAGAGTTCCAATCCGTAGATTGGCAGCGTTTGTAATTCAAGTATGAATACAACTCTTATGGTAATAATAGTTGTATTCCCATAATTAGAGGAAGTGTATTCCTTGTAGGAAATACAGAATATACGCAATCCTTATATGGATTAGGTCGATGGACCCGTAAGCCCATCTCCCGCGTATCTCGAGCCCCAGACCCTCTTGGACCTTTGTCCGAGTCCGAACGAAGTCTATGAGTGTGAACCATGGACTTATAAAACTATTTTTGTGTTGGGGAAAATGTGTTATGGTATTCAAATCCCCTTTTATTTAGACATGCAACTTTTTTCCTCAAATTTTCCAACTTTTATAACTTATATTGCATTATGATTTTGCATAGCATATTGCACTGTAATTTTAAGTCATTGCATGAGTTCCTTGAATGTTTTCATTGTGTGTATTTTCTTTCATTTATTTTTTAAAATTTAATAAGTATAACTTGATTTCAACAAAATTTAAGTTAGAAATGTATTTTATTTTAATTTAAAAAAAATAACATGTATATATATAAAAATTACCAATGTACCACTAATAGAACTAATATTTTTGATAGAAATAGTAATGGGCCATGGATTATAAATTCCAGGCATATATGGGCTTTGGTTTGACACTTTGTTATTGCGGCCATATAGAACATAGTTAAACCAATTTTAGGGGCCAAGAAAAAATGTTTTTTCACAAATTAATTGTTCGATGAGGTCTAGGTATTCTGCCAACCCCATGCCTAAAAGAGGCGGCGGCGGCGGCCGTGATAGTAGCGGCGGCAGCCGTGATGGTAGTGGCAGATCAAAGGTGATATTACGGCCCGACGGAAGCTTCTACTTCGAAATTGATACGACACCTGGAGAGACGACAACTGTTTCATGGACTAACCTACTCAATGATCACGCCCTCGAGATTGCAACTAGAGCATCCTCGGCCTCTAGGGAAAATGCGACGGCAAGTGGGACGATTCCTGACCTTAACGTCCCCATTCATTCTCTACAGTAAGCTTTCTATAAGTATGTTCTTATTCCTTCTATGAGAGGCATAAAATTGATTTTTGCACGATTTGGGACATGTTAGACTGTGGGATCAGGGAATAACGATGCAAAGCCTCATTCTTATTGCTTAAACACTGTAATTGAAAAGATTGAATGGCTTTATGGAGTATGCTAATTGATTATTGTCATAAATTTATAGTGATAAATTAATTTGCGGCTGAATGTTGCTGAAAATTCTCTTTTACTTGATTGAAGTTTAAGTGAGTTGAGTGAGTGTGGATGACTTGGCTCGGTTGTGGAGATCGTCCTAGTTTTGAATTCATTCACTTGTTGGTATGATTGGGTTTACTACTGGTTCAACTGTTCTACTCACATTGGACACTTGTTTAGTTTTCCCGATATCACTGCTTTTCATGTTTGTTATTAAATTGGAGGTTGAAGAAGACACCTCTAAAAATTAAAGAGTGGAAAATAGTGTTGTTCAATCCAGATATTGATTTTTTAAAATATAATTTCTAGTTTGGGCTAATATGATACTACTTTTATAATGTTGTTTATATTGGATCCAAAAATACTTGTTTTGCAATTAGATGTCTTTCACATATTATTATATGGATTTCTTATGCCACGAGTGTTAATTGGTTTTCTCTTGTTCTTTGTGGTAATTTTATTTGTTCTCAGTTGAAACTATTTGCTTTTAAGTGACTTGCGTGAGCGTGGATGCCATGGCTCATCTTGTACTTTGATGGTACTGGTTTTGGATCTACTCATTCACTTGCTTGCATAATTGGTTCTTATTGGGTCAACTTACTATTTTCTTTTCTTTTATTCGGGTATCGTTGGTGCAACATAAATGTTTATTATGTATTCAGAAATATTTAAGTGTTCATAATAGTGTTGGAGTCAATGTCTATTTTTGGCTTAAATTCTAGTACTTTTATAATGTTTTCTCTCATCAAATCTATGTTTTTAGTAACCACAACTACATGTGTTGCCATGAGATGTATTATTTTTCATATATTATCACATGGATATGTACAGCAGTTTATGAGACTTTTTTCATTAACAATTCCATTCATATGTCTTTGTATACTAGTGAGCCACACATTTTGACATATGAGCAATCAGTGCAAGAGTAGAGATATATTGTAGAAGGCTCTGATCGGCGTGACGATGATGCAAATCTGAAGCATGAAAGACCAGGAAAGAAGCCGAGAAAGCCTGTTCCATTGGGTCAATCTGCTGTTCTTGCTCTTGAATGCGCAAGGAAAAATGTCAAGTAAAGAAAAAATTTGTGGTTGTAATCATTAAAAAAAATTATAATTGCATGCAATATGAGAACTTGTAGCTTGCATTCATCTTGTTTGGAATTACTTTTCATTTGACTTGTTGAAAAATACTTTGCATTTGTTGTAGAATTCCTTTAAGGTTTAAATCGGAATCGGGGTACTCATTTTACAAATTTTGTGAAAGGATAAACTAACGAAGTTCCCATGCTGCTTTATTCTCATACTAATCATGGCTTGTTTGAGCCTATATTCTCTTTTTTTTCTCTTATAAACCTTCATGATTTTACTCCACTTCATTCATGTTCGTATTTGATTGTAATGAGCAAGTTAGAAACCTACTTGTATATTTGTTGATAAAATGCAGATTCACTTGATGGGACTTCCAATAGGAGAGTGGGCTGAAAGAGTGTGACGTGTTGACATACTCAGTTTTTATGTTCATGAGTAGTTAGGTACAATAGTATAAACCAGGCTAGTATATGTTGAATAGTCTTTACGATCTTTAAACACCTAGCCATCTAGTTGTGGGATGAGCAGCTTTTGCTAGAGCCCTATTATCTTCCGTTTCGATGATCAAAGCATTAAATTTTGTTTGCGGATAGATAAAATTAGAATCAACATATAATATTTTTCCAATACAACATGCTAGCTAGGCTCTTGCATTTTATCTATTAATCAATTCAACTTAATAAAGATAATTCCTCTAGTAGTTTGAATCTCTAAAATAAATAATTCATTAGCTTGACGTATCAAATATATAAGATCGTATCCCCTTTTGAAATCGAGTCTCACAATTGGATTTCACATATGTAATCCCTATGAAAACTAGTCTGTTCATAAATTTATTGTTCGACAGGATCTATATTTTCTGCCAACCCCATCCATGGTTTAAGAAAATAATACAACCAAATATTTTTTAATATAATTTATTAAAATCTTTTCAATAATTGTTTTTTATTTTATTTAAGCTAAGATTACAGAGAAACTCTCTTGTAAGGCTGCCTTGCCATAAGCCTAGGAGCTTCCAGGACCAAGTAAAATAACTTTAGGGACCAGAATGTGATTATTTTTGGGGACGGTGCCATAGTGGAAATATTAAAACATATATGGACTATTTTGTAATTACACATTTCTTCCGTAAATTCATTCATCATCATCAACAAAATCCACGCCACCATCAAAATCACCATCACTATCGATTCATCATCAATACAATTCACACCATCGCCAAATCATCATTACTATCGGTTCATCATCAATCATCGATAAAAAATCACCAATAAAAAATTATCAATCATCAAATTATCATAAAATATCATCAATAATCAATAAATAATCATTAATAATCAAATTATCATAAAACTCATCATTCATCAAACATAATAACCAACATATTAACTATTCGTTCACCACCATCTATCATTGTCGTCATCAACTCCGTCCAAACATCATCATCAAAAAAATTTATTAATTGTCAAATCATCGTAACCAACGTTAATCATTAATCATCAACATTAAATCATCAAATAATCAAACTTCATTAACTCTAAATCATAACCATCGTTATTTAATAACCACCATCAGTCGCTGCACCACCACCAGCAGTCCACCACATCCAGTAGCAGCCGCCACACCACAACCACTACCCTGCCGCCGCCATCGTCAACAACAACCACCATATTCACCCCCCGTCATCAAAAAATCAAATCCACATTCAATCATCAATCATAAACATTAAATAATCAAAACATCATAACCAAATAATCAAATCAAATAACTAACGTCAAATCATCAATCAAATCCTCATTGAACTGCAACCGTCAACAACCTCACCGTCGCCACAACCGTCGTGATAGCACAAATCGAAGCCCGGTTCATCACCGCCGGCATCTCAACGTTGATGCAATCACGATGTCATTCAAAGCTCCGAAACAGCTATCATCGGCCGAATTCGTTGATCTGCGGTGGATTTTGATTGAAATACGGTGGAGTGCATTCGACGATCGGAGTGTTTTGAAAGGTAGCGACTGATTTGAAAAGAGTATGCGCAGGGTTTCAAATTGGGGATTGAGGATTTGTACTTTTCTTACAGTTAAGTCCCTGATATTATACACTACTTACTGTATGGCGTTGAATATGAAATAATTAGTTTTTTACCCCAAACATTGTTTTGCTGTGGTTTTATAAGGTTTGTCTTACCATAAGGTGGCCTTAACTAATTGGTTGTCAAGATCACATTTTGATGTGGATTTTATTGAGTACCCTAAACTCGATAAAGACAAAAAACTATGGGACATGAGGCACAATGTGTTACAAGTGGATCCTAAAGGAAGGATACAAGGTGAGAACTAAATTAAACACTATGATTATCTGATTACTAATACAAAATAATTATAAATGTTTGTGTAAGTAGTAACTATTAAACGATTTTGAAAATCTGGAATTTTGTTGGAGATTTTTGTAAGTTTTGACAAAAAAAAGGACTTACATGGACTTCCAAGTCCTAAACAAACTAAACAAACACATGGGATTTTGGACTTAGATAGTCTAACTTTCTCAAAGCTTGATGAAATAAACACACCCTTGTTTATCGACAGGTCAAAACACAACTCGCCGCCCAATCAACTGATTTAATGATGTAGGGGTTTATGTCTGAATTTAATAAAATAATGATTATCATAAGTACAAACAGTTTCTGAGCATATTTTGATATTTGGAGTTGGATGGGTAAGTGTTTCACCTTTTCGGAAAGGATAACGGTCGAATAAACATAACCCACTACTTTGGTTGTGAACACTATGTTGTCTTGGTCATCTGAAATCATTTAAAGAGTCAAAACAGAGTTTTTATATTTTCGAGATATATTTTCTATATCAACATGGATTCATTTTTAGTTTAGAGTTTAAGAATCGGACTAAATTTTTCTTTTTTTAAACCTAAATTTACTCAAAAAGTTAATTATTCACCTAACATTCAAAGTGTTCATATTGTGTGCCTACTAACATTCCAAGTATGCTCAATATGTATAACTCGCGTCAAGCCATTAACTCCGTTAAAATTGATGTTTTTACTGTTTTACCAAGTTTATTTTTAAATTTTTGTAATTTTAGTTTATAGTGATAAGTCACAATTGAAAAATTATTTTTACTTTAAAAAGGATAAAAAATGTTTGTTAAAATTTTTGTTAAAAACATTTAGCCATGTTCTCTTCAGCTTATAAGTAAATTAGTTCAATTAAATTGAGCAAAAATATAATTTGATAAAATTCAAGTAAATTTAGTCATTATGCTGATTCTTTATTTATTTATTTTAATGTAAAACCATCAAAGATGGAGGGATTATATAAGGCTCCCTAACCAAGAAAACCACAAAAGTGGCAATTTACATGTCAAACCTAATCCAAGATGGCTAAATGTCTGCTAAAATTCCTAGGCTAAGCTTCTAGGTGAGGATTAAAACCACTATACACTTTACAAAAGCCTCAATATATAGTTGGTGATTTATTAGCGAATTGCATAGCAAAACACAAAGCAATCCCCAACTAAATTGAGATAAGTGTGGTCAATATTCAACTGTTTTAGCACAGACAAAATAAGAATTAGCAGCCCTGTATTGGTAAGATTCAACCTGGTGTAAAAGGACCTCTCTGAATCCTTATGGTGGGGAGAACAACAACATCAGGTGCTAGGAGCCCTTTTGTAGTAGAAGGAAGGTTGGAGTCTGTGAAAATGCACTCAGTCTGAAACTGAGCTGCCCAGTTTGCCAGTGAATCAGCTGGTTGATTGCCTTCTCTAAGTGTGTGGCATAGATGGAAAGGGTGGAGCATAGCAGAGAGAGAGAGTCAAGCTGGGAGATTAGCTTCCAATGCCTTCTTGAAGGATTGAGGATCATTATTACAGCCTGCAAGCAGTCTGATTCCACTGTGAATCCTGTTGAGCTGAAACCTTGACCTACTTCAGTACCAGCCTTTATTGCTAATAGCTCAGAATGGAGAGGATCTGAAGCTTCTTCGTACATTGTTTTGGCTGTTATAAGCCTCCCAGAGTTACTCCTGATAACAATTTCAATTCCAGCTTTTCCTTGCTGCCAGGAGGCATAGATGGAAAGGGTGGAGCATAGAGAGAGAGTCAAGCTGGGAGATTAGCTTCCAATGCCTTCTTGAAGGATTGAGGATCATCATTACAGCCTGCAAGCAGTCTGATTCCACTGTGATTTCTGTTGAGCTGAAACCTTGACCTACTTCAGCACCAGCCTTTATTGCTAATAGCTCAGAATGGAGTGGATCTGGAGCTTCTTCGTACATTGTTTTGGCTGTTATAAGCCTCCCAGAGTTGCTCCTGATAACAATTTCAATTCCAGCTTTTCCTTGCTGCCAGGAGGCATCTACATTGACCTTTAATCCCTGAAAAGATTTTCTCCATGCCACTGGAACTATATTTGGTTTAGGAGGGATATATGGTGCAGGGATATGGCCAGTTATTGCCAGTTCTGTGTCCACCTGTCCTGTGAGAGGCATAGGGTGTCTGATGAATGCCCAGTACAGTTCCTTTATATATATGGGGAGGGATCAAGAGACTCATTTATTTTTACTCCCATTTTCACTCCAATTCTTGACCTTTGGATTAGATTTCATCTAATGGTCAAAATTAAATCTATTTTTAGCCCATTAATTTTAATTAATTAATTCCTAAAATTACTTTGCTTTTTTAATCTTCATCTCCTCCACACCTCCTTCGCCGGAGAAGGAATCGGAGAGAGCATATGTCTCTGGAGATTATTAGCAGAGAGTGGAGGAGGCTCTGGCGGGAAGGGCGGCACTTTCTAGGCTGGAAAGATTCGGCGAGATTGCCATATATATATAAAGGTCTGATTTTTATGAATCAATGTCTGAAATTTATGATCAGAGTCTGAATTTTGTGAATCAAGGTCTGATTTTTATGATCAGAGTATGGAATTTATGAATCAAGATTTGAATTTTATGAAATTTTTAGATAACCTCAAGATAATTTTTTTGACCATCCCCGCCTCCAGGAACAGACACAAGCATATTAGCACCATTTTGAACCTGGTCAGACCACTTCCTAGAAACATGATTAAGCCCTAACTCTAGAATCACTATCCTATCGGAATCCGACCCGACCACAACTCAAGTGATAAAAGATAAAAATTGGAACCGATGATTACGGTGATAGAGATCTCCGATAGGAAATGCCGGAGAATTGCAGGAAAAAGTGACGAGGATCACGAACAACTGAAGAATCCAAGCTCACATTCATCCTATGTCCTGATTCCGTCGGTGAATTCATCTCCTCCACACCACCTCCCCCAACAACCGATGAAAAATGAGATATCCGATAAGAAGCGGTGTAAAATTGCCGGAAAAGGCGACGATGATCACCGGTGAACAACTACGAGGAGAGGTTACAGGGAAATTTGGGGCATAGGATTTTTCATGGTTTAAGTTTTGGTGTAAATAAAAGTCAATTGTACGTTTAGAGATGCTAAAAATAAAAGAAAATAATAAAAAGAATTAACGGCCAAGATTAGATCAAATAAAGGGAAAGGATTTGGAGTGTAAGAGCATCTCCAATGCTAAACTTCTATTTGGAAAAAGTCCAAATCCACGTCATATTGTTTGTGGCTCAAGCTAAAAAATTCCTCCAATGCAAGAGTCAATTAAACCTTCTATATGATATGGTTTTCCTTATTTTTTGAACCTTCAAATTGACTTGCAAGAATTTGGAGGCTCAAATTGCAACTTGCAATTCTCTCTCTCGTCCATTCACCCAATAAATGAACCACACATGTCTAATTTACTTCATCTCTCTCACATTCACTCACTCTAATTTGTTTTAGCATTGGAGGGGAAAATTTTAAAATGACCCTCAATAAAATTAGTATTGATAACATCATATTGAAACTCCATTCAAAATGTGCCATGTGGAGAAATTGACACCCAAAAGTGAGGCTTGCATTGGAGATGCTCTAAGTAAGGGAGTGTCTTGATCCCAATTTTCTAGCCAATTCTCCGTAAATTGAAATGATAGCAGCGCACGTCAGTTTTCTAGGGTGAAGCAAAAGTTTTACAGAGAGGGGGAGAGGAAAATAAATTTAAGGGTTAATTCAAATATTAATTAATAATATTAACACTAACTAAAATTAGTAAAGTTAAAATAAGTAATATAATTAAATGAACCAGATTTCTTGATAAGAGATTGATCCAATGGCTAGAAAATTAAGTAAGATCTTGAGTAAAATTAAGTGAGTGAATTGAACCCATACATATATATATACATATATATACATATATATACATATATATACATATATATATACATATATATATATGTATGTATGTTCAAAACCCACTAGACTAACCACACCTTTAAAGCGCCTCTCAATAGTCTTAAGTTTGAGGGTAGGGCTCTACTTACAGAAACCAAAACCCTATTTACAAGTCCTAAATTTTAAAGATTACCAAAATATCCTTAATTAATTATATATTATTGATTTAATTCTAAACCCATTACTTTTAGTTAATCCATTTTCTATATTTAGATACTCAATGCCGTCTCCAATCACCACCGCCCACCTTTCCGATCACCGCCTCAAATCACCGCCATTTCTCCCAAAAGTATGTGTTGAAGTTGATGTTGCAAAGCCTTTATGTGAAAAAATATGGATCAATTATAGGAATAAAGGATTTTGGCAATATGTTGAATATGAAGGAGTTCCTGATTACTGTAAAAAGTGTTTTAATGTTGGGCATCATGAATTAATTTGCAAATCAGATCCTGCTATGAGAGAAGGACCTAACTTTTGGAAGCCTATGAATAATGATAAATTTAATCAAAAGGCTTCTGTATCTGGTCTATCCAATAAGGATAAAAATGTTGTCTCTATTGATATTACTAACAACATTGTTGGAGATACCTCATTGGATAAGACAGGCTTTCATGCAGGTGAAAGACATGTATGGAAAGCTAAAGGCAAAGAAAAGGTGGACAACAACACCACAGAACCTTAGTCAAATGAGAACCTTATTACCTCACAGCAAATGGAGAAGACAACTGGAGCTTTACTCACAAAAAACAGCTTTAAAGCTCTCAATAATGTCCCAGCCAATGAAGGACCAGCAGAAGAAATCCAAGATGCTACAGTTACTGCTAATCCAACTTATACAGGTACAGTTATGGAGAAGGATGGCCAGTCAAAAAGTGGGGAAACAAACCAACAAGAGGAGCCTCAAAGCACTTCAACAACTCCACAGAGGGCCAACTCACTGAGGTTTTATCAGATTGGCCAACAGGTAAGCTCACAAGTAAACTCTCCTTTGACTGCTGAGGAACACATTTTGATTGATAATCTAGCTCATACTTCTAGTTTTCAATGGTATCAAGAAAAAGTCAAAAAGGCAGAGGGAGATTATATTTTGGAAAATATAGATCAAAGTAGGTTTAATAGGATGATCTCTGAGTCACAGTCTGAAGTTCTTATTGACTCTACTGTCCAAATTCCTAAAACAGGGAGGAGAGCTAGAGGAAAAAATAAGGACTATACTAGTGCACAAAAATATGTTGTCACTAGGTCTCAAGTAGATCCTTCTCATTTAGTTTAATCCATGTCAGGAATCAATTATTGTGTATGGAATGTGAGAGGCATTAGAAATAAAAACAACACATACTAAAGTCTTGCATGTGAAAAGAAAGTATCATATAGGTATTTTTGTCATCATTGAACCTTTTTTTAGATAGCAGTAACATTGCATCCATTGCATATAAATTAGATTACAATCACTACTATGCAGCACCTAGAGACAAGATATGGTTACTCTGGAATGATGATTTTAAAATATCAATCTTTTCCGATCATGATCAATGTTTATGCACTGAAATTCAACATCACTCAATGACAGAAAATGGAATGGAATATTCATATATGCCAGACATAATTTAGTTGCAAGAAATGACTGACGGGATTTTTTGCATCAATATACTAGTCTTGAAATAATTTTTGTGGGTGACTTTAATGTGATTGGATACAAATCTGAATATCTTGGTCAATCTGCTCCTAATATGGATTCTATGCATGAATTAAATGAATTTATAGGAATAATTCTTTAACGGAGAGCAAAAGCCAAAACTGAGAAACATGACTTCTACTTCGCTTCCTCCATCCACCAAAACTCTTTTGATCATATTATGGTTTATGTCAACCGTAATTACTAGGGTATCTGAATGGGGAATTTGATTAGTAACTGCATCTTCAGATGAAAAAGTAACAGTTCCGTCTAAGCGAGATCTTTTGCTCTCCCACTCCCAGGGAGAGGCTTCTTGCGCCGATCGATGCACACCATTGATGCTCCTTCCTGCTCCCTGGTTGCTGGCGTGGCTTGTCTCATCGTTGTTGACGCTTCTTATTCCTGTCGGGGCCGAGAAACGGATTTGTGTACTCCCACGAAGGTTTTCAGCCAGATCAGTCATGAGTTAGAAGGTCGTATAGATCAAGATTAGAATACGGATCCCACTGGGTGTGCCAAATTGATGGATGTCTACGACCCGCACTTGATCACGAACTCTGCTCACGAACTGATCTGCAAAACAAAGGCCCCGGGTGTCCCGGGGGTAGACACTCTGACGCTCAAGTCAATATATTTGCTTAAGGCGTAAAGTAAGTAGTATGAGATTAGATGGAGAGGTCTACCAAACCTTTAGGGTATTTATATGGCTACAATCCGTAGATCACCAAGATATGTATTTATGGTATGAATACAACTCTTATGGAATAGTAGTTTTATTACCATGTATAATAGAAGTGTATTTCGGACATGGTTGTATTACCATGTTTAGGATGGATGCTGATATGGTTCTTGATTTCAGGTGTGGATTGGACTTCCAGCAAGGTGATGATCTTCTTCTCGTTCCTGCACAGGAGCAACGTGAGCTCAGGCGGCGGTGTTCGGCCGTCGCCCGCTCCGACGCCCAAGTAAGATTTGGGGTGTTTTAGAGAGAGAAAATCCAAGTAACAGGACGAGAGAATCTGAGGAAAGAGAGAGGAAGCTCTCCTTCCTTTATACCTGTTAGGAGCCTCATCCGGTGTGAGCGTCTCCATGGATTCTGTTGTGTTCCTCCATGCGTTGCGCACATGTTGAGCATGGGGTCTCACGTGTGTGTACTTTGTGTGAGCTGTCAAGCAAGGTGGGGGTCCTCATCTCGTGTGGTTTGCTTGACCTTGTATGGGCTTTATGGCCCATACCCTATCAAGTCCCCCCTAGTTCTGTCCATGGTTCTCATGGTGCATGACTATTTGTTGTGTTGTTCATTGGTGTCGGTCTGACTATGGCTTTGCGGAACTCGAGATGAAGCTTCTGAACATGTTGGAGTAGTGAGACATGTTGACATGCTTCATCTTGATGGCGATTTCCTTTGCTTCTTTTTTGGCGGTTCA
Source organism: Sherardia arvensis (assembly GCA_948330725.1). Classification (NCBI taxonomy): domain Eukaryota; kingdom Viridiplantae; phylum Streptophyta; class Magnoliopsida; order Gentianales; family Rubiaceae; genus Sherardia; species Sherardia arvensis. Next base: position 19,796,558 of record OX415240.1, read on the forward strand.
TCTTTTTTGTATGGTCATGTCGTTTTGGTGTGTCTTGGAGAAAGGGCATGTCTTTTTTCGAGAAAAGGCATCATTTATTAGCCTGTTTTCCCATCAATGTATCATTGATGTGACGCGTCTTTTCGTAATGAAAAGGCACACCTCTTTTCAACCTATTTAAGCTGCCTTTTTCATCTTTGTATTCCTTTCTTCTTATTTCTGTTTTTTCTCCAAAATTTTCCTTTGTTTCTTTCTCTCCCTCCATGATGAAGAGCACCATTGAAACCCTTTTCTGTACTACTACCGAGGCGGAGTTGTCACTTCTTCGCTGTCGCTGTGAAACTGTGGCCTCCATGCAGGCCAATCCCCTTCTTCCTGAGGAAGCAGATCCTGTTCAGGTGGATCTTGCTGACTGTTTTGCCTTGTCGGCGGCTGATGTGTCGGCTGACCAAGTTAAGGATGGGTTTTGTGTGATTTACTTGGAATGCTTTGACCATTGTGGTCTGCGTTTCCCGCTTTCCCCCTTTTTCCAGTCGGTCCTAGGGTTTTACGATCTGAACTTTTCACTCCTAACCCCAAACTCGGTCCGCATCTTGGTGGGCTTCGAGGTTCTGTGCAGGGTCCACAAGGTTGAGCCAACCTACCAGCTGTTTCGCGCCTTCTACCATCCATGCAAGGAGCCACCAAGTTGGTTCTTTTTGAAGAATTGGGAGGGTTCCAGGGTGGTGACCGAGTTGCCGACTCGGGTTGATTGGACTCGCAAGTTTACATTTGGGAAGAAATCCTTGGTTTTTGGTGAAAACCCGGGTATCTATCTGCCAGGGCCCCTCCGCAGCCGCACTAAGTCTCCTGATGAGGGAGAAATGGTCCCTTTGCGCGCTTCCGTCGACTTGCTGAGGAAAAATCCCACTCCGGCTTACTACTTGTGCTATGATGCTCTTTTGCAGGGATCTGGGATGTCCTTCCTTCCCATGGCTTGTGAAACAGTGACGGAGGCTCTCATTGTTTGTAAGTATCTCACCTTTATGTTGTTAATGTCATTGTGACTGAATTCTTATCTTGTTCCTTCTTTTTGTAATGTAGTTTCCCCTACTTAAGTTGAACCCCCTGCCTCTGCGGGAACCAGACGTCGGCCGTCTCGTCTGAGTCGGGGCCTGGACAGAGGAGCAGGAGAGGGGTTGTCTGTTGGAGTGATTGACTTGACTAGCGACATACCATCTCATTCCAAGAAGAGGCCCTCATCTTCATCAGATACTGGTGGCAAGCAGGCTCGTACCAAGACAGAGAAGATGTTGGAGGAGCACAAGGTGCCGAACATGCTGGAAGCAACCAAGTCAGAGGATGTGACAGAGGTGGATCAAGGTGAGCAGCGTCACCTTGCTAAGGATCCTCATCTAGAGGAATGTGTAGCCTCTCTGTTGGGAGGACTTGGGCGTGTGTCGGGGGAGGAGCCTTTGGATCCTGCCCCCGAGACCCAGGTTTGTCCTACGGCCTCCCTTCGTCAGCTCCTGTTGCAATCCATCCCTGATGACCACATGCAATCTTGGTGTGCCAACCCACTCATCAACCTGTTAGGGGTGAGCAGTATAGGAGATAGGATGGCTGCTACAGCTATGGAGGTATCCCCTGGCTTCTTTTGTTTTTCTTTGTTTTGTTTTCTCTGTGTTCTTGTGTTTTACTTCCTTCTTGCTTGTTGCACAGGGTCTGTGTGCTGCTGTTGCTATCCAAGCCTGGGAGAGGGATCTTGGGGGTGACCTTGGCAAGGCGAAGGAGATGTTCGACAAGGCTGATGCCAACATTGCTAGGATTCGTGAGCTAGACAAGGAGAAGGATTTGACTCTTGCCCAACTTCAGTCTGATAAAGAGAAAGCGCTTGAGACCAAGATGGGTCTGAATGAGGAGGTAGCTCATCTTGCTGACAAGAACAAAGAGACAAACGAGAAGCTGAACATGGCAATGACAACTAACCAGGATCTGGCGATCAAGATCAAATCTCTGGATGCAGACTTGGAGTTAGAGCGTGGGGTGAGTGCTTCTCTGCGTGGTCAACTGGACCAGCGTGATTCCATCATTGGGGAGCACCTCAGGACAAGGGTTTGGCTCAGAGATGAAGGTTTCAGCAAGATCAGGGCCAGTGTGGATCAGAGCCCGGTGGCCCGGCGTCTTCTAGATGAGGCCCTAACTGAAGCTGATCATATCATGGCCAATGTGCCAGATGATGCTGAGATGAAGATCCAACTTGGTCGTGTGCACGCCCCCTTCCAGCAGTATGACTTCCAGGAATACTTCTCCGCCCTTGGTCCTGACTTGACTTTGGAGGATCTAATGAAGTGGCAGCCAGACCAGCCAACTTCCTCTTCCTCTGATAACAAGTAGAAGAAAAGGTGGTGATGGTGTTTTACTTTTCTTTTACTTTATTCTGGACTTGTTGATGAGCTTACATGCTCTTTTCTCATGGCGCTTGTGCCATCTTTTTATTTCCCTTTGAATATTTTGAATTCGTATTTCTGGGATATATTTTTAATTAGCACAAGCGTTTATTACTTGTTTGTTTTTTCTTGCTTTAATAAGCTTTATTTGTTGCAAATTTATGGGCATGATGGACGTCTCCATCATGTAGCCCTTTGCACCATGTAACGAGTTGAATTCAGTTTTCAACTTGTTTTCTATGGTTAAGGCATCATAGGCCCTTTTTTAGATGCAAGTTTCTTTTCTGAAACTGTTTGCATTTATTTTGGGTTCTTTTGTTTTTTGAACTCCATTTTCTTGCACTTCTCTTTCAAGCAATATTTGCTCTTGTTGTCACTGCATTTTTATACAAAAAAGAAAGCAAGTAGAATGACCTCTACCAGTTGACTGGTTCGTGTCAGTGCATAATTTAAAGGGAAAAACGAGAAAAGAGACATCTACCAGATGACTGGTTCGTGCCTTGGTGAGATATACTTAAAAACACTTCTCATTGCTTTCATCTTGTAAGTTTTGGGACTACAAAGGCCACCCTCAAGATCATCTTGCACACCTTATCGGGCTGCCTGACCTCTGTTGGGGGCTTTTTTCATTTCATGAGGCTTCCCTCAAGATCATCTTGCAAACTCTTAATGAGTTGCCTGACCTCTGTTGGGATCCTCCACTGCATCAAAAAGAAAAAGGCGAGGAGACGAGATCCATGTAAGGCGAGGAGACGAGATCCATGTTGCGCCTTACATGTAATACTTGCGGAGGTTGTTCATGTACCAGGTTCTTGGAACTGGTCTCCCATCCAAGTGCTCCATCTTGTACGCTCATTTTCCCAGTGCCTCAACAACACGGTAGGGGCATTCCCAGTTGGCATCCAACTTGAGTTGTCCTTCCACTCTTGATGCTTCATTCTTTCTCAAGGCCAAGTCACCAACCTTCAGATTGCGAGGTCGCAGCTTGTTGTTGTATCTTTGCTCCATCCAGGACTTGTAGGTTGCCTCTTTGAGTGACGCTTTCTCCCGCTCATACTCTAACTCCTCCAGGTTCTGCCTCAAACCTTCGTCGTTTCTTGCAACTGGCAGAGGATCTTCCACTCACAGGGTGGTATGATGGCTTCAGTGCCAAAACACAGTCTGTAGGGGGACTCTCCTGTGTTGGTTCTGGGAGTCACCCTGTAAGACCACAACACGCTGTACAGCTCCTCTGTCCATGCTCCCTTGCGCTGCTCGAGTTACTTCTTGAGTCCTTGCACGATGGTTCGGTTTGTGACTTCCACCTGCCCATTGGGTTGTGGGTGAGCCACTGATGTGAACTTCTGCTTGATGCCCATGTTGTTGCACCAGTCCTTGAACACTTCTCCTTCAAACTGAGTGCCATTATCACTGACCAGTACTTGTGTGATTCCGAAGCGGCAGACCACATTCTTCCACACAAAACACGTCATTCTTCGCCTTGTAATGGTTGCCAGTGCCTCGGCTTCAACCCATTTTGTGAAATAATCAACTGCCACGACAAGGAAACGGTGTCTTCCTGTTGCAGCTGGGAAAGGGCCGACAATGTCAATTCCCCACATTGCAAAGGGCCACGGAGACTGTATGGGCGTCAGCTTCTCACTCTGCAGCCTTGGTACATTTGCATGTGTTTGACATTTCTTGCAGCTCTTGGTCATCTGGTTGATATCTTCCTTCATGCGAGGCCAATAGTAACCCGCTCTAGTGATCCACAATGCGAGTGCTTTGCCGCCTTGATGACTTCCGCAACATCCTGCATGCACCTCTCGAACCACTCGCATTGCTTCTGACTGGGTGAGACATCTCAACCAGGGTTCTAGAAAACCCCGTCTGTACAGAACTCCATCTTTCAGCACGTAGTTAGGAGCGTTGAGTTTCAGCTTTATGGCTTCCTTACTGCATTCGGGGACCACTCCGTTGGCAAGGAAATCCATCATTGGTTTCATCCAGCTTGTTCCCTCAACAACATCGACAGCTCCCACCGTCTTGTTGTCAGTTGATCTGTGTGTGAGGGTTTCCACCATCACTGCCTTGTTCAAGTGTGCCCGTGTTGAGGATGCTAACTTGCTCAAGGCGTCAGCTTTGGTGTTTTTTTACCTTGGCACGTTGATGATGTCGAATTCTGATGCCAACAGTCTCACTTTGTCCCTGTACTTCATCATGCCAGGGTCCTTAGCTAGGTAGGCTCCTTCATATTGTTTTGCTACAAGCATTGAGTCGCTATGTGCCATCAACTTTCTCTCTCCAAGATTCTTTGCTATCTCCATTCCCGCAATCAGGGCCTCGTACTCAGCTTCATTGTTTGATGCGGGGAATTCGAATCGCAATGCATAAGTGACTTCAACTCCACTTGGGTCGGTCAGAACCAAACCCGCACCGACACCTTCTACACCAGATGCTCCATCTACATGTAGCTGCCACTCGTCACTTGGAGCTCGCTTCCTCTTTTCTCCAGCTGCGCTGGTTTCGGGTGAGGATGTTGCTTTCTTCACTTCTGGGGGCATTTCTGCTAGGAAATCAGCGACAACTTGACCCTTGACGGCCTTTCTTGGTGAGTATTCGATGGAGTGCTCGCCAAGCTCCACCGCCCATTTAGCCAACCGGCCTGATGCTTCTGGTCTAGTGAAAATGGCCTTCATGAGGTGGTTAGTCAACACCACCACGGGATGCGCCTGGAAGTAGTGTCTGAGCCGTCGAGCTGCATGTACCACAGCCAGGGCCAGATTTTCTTCTTCCGTGTACCTTGGTTCTGCTCCCTGCAAAGCTCTACTTACAAAGTATATGGGTTTTTGTACCTTGCTTTCTTCTCGTACAAGGGCTGCACTGACGGTCTCCACTCCGGCCGACACGTACAAGTAAAGGGTTTCACCCTGTTGAGGCGATGTCAACAAGGGCAAGCTATGCAGGTGCTTCTTCAAGTCGTTGAAAGCTTCATCTTGCTTAGGTCCCCAGTTGATATCTCCCTTCTTGTTGACACTGTTCTTCATCATCTTGAAGAAAGGGAGTGTGCACTCAGCTGCTCTTGACAGGAAATGGTTCAATGCCGCCAACTTTCCGTTCAGACTTTGCACTTCCTTCACTGTCCTTGGTGGTTTCATGTCCAGCACCGCCTTGACCTTGTCTGGATTTGCTCGTACCCCTTCGTTTGTAACCATGTGGCCCAAGAATCGTCCTTCTTGGACCCCAAACTGGCACTTGAGAGGGTTGAGTTTTAGACCTGTGCTTCGAAAGCGCTCCAGGGTTTCCTTCACGTCTTCAGTCAGCGTGTTGAAGTCCTTGCTCTTGATTACCATGTCGTCGACGTAGACCTCCAAGTTGCGCCCTATCTGCTTCTTGAATATTTTGTCGACCACTCGTTGGTATGTTGCTCCAGCATTTCTGAGTCCGAATGGCATCATCCGGTATCCAAATGCTCCTCTCTCCGTAGTAAAGGCTGTCTTCTCCACATCCTCCTTCTTCATGGGGATTTGGTGATAACCTTTATACGCATCAAGGAAACACTTCACCTTGTACCCTGCCAGTGCATCCACCTTCTGATCAATCATCGGCAGCGGGTAACAATCTTTAGGACAGGCCTTGTTGAGGCTGGTGTAGTCAATACACATTCTCCATGATCTGTTTGGCTTCTTAACCAAGACGGGGTTAGCTAGCCAGGTGGGTACTTCACCTCGACCAGGATACCCGACTTGATCAACTCGTCCACTTCCTTGTTGACTGCCTCGTTCCTGTCCTTGCAGAGTGCTCGCTTCTTCTGGACGACAGGCTTGTAGTCCGGTGAGATCTTGAGGGCGTGGCACCCAATCTCCTCCGACACCCCTGTCATGTCGCTGGACTCCCATGCGAACACGTCTGCGTTATCTCTTAGCACTACGGCTAATCTCTCTTTCACGTCTTCCGGTAGAGACACTCCAACCTGTACGACCTGGTTCCCCTTGCGCCCCAGTTCGACAGGTGCAGTCTCGCCTACCGGGTCTTCTTCCTCGCGTAGTGCTGCGGTCATCACCATGGTTACAACACGTCAGCGATAACCTGGACCTGCTTCTTCACCCGTGCCATCCACATTCCTCTTTTTGTTGCTAAGAGCAATGCGGTGACACTCCCTTGCTTTCTGCTGGTCTCCTTTAACCGTAGCGATGCCTGCCTTGGTTGGAAACTTGAGTAACAGGTGCAAGGTCGACACTATCCCATTCATGAGCGCTAGTGCAGGACGCCCAAGTATCATGTTGTAGGGATTGCTGGCTTTCACCACGATGAACTCCACCTCGATGGTTTTGCTATATGGGTGCTCACCAACAGTTATGGGGATATAAATTGTACCTTCTGGCCATACCTCCCTGTCAGCGAAGTCCACGAGCGGGGTGGCAGTAGGCTTCAGATTCTTCTTCATCTCCTCACCCAGTTGCGTGAAACAATGCTAGTACATCACCTCGATTGAGCTGCCCTCATCCACATACACCCTGTGAATGAGCTTGTCTGTAATCTGGATTGGATTACCACTGCATCACCTCCAGCCAGATGATCCAGGATTGGGTCCTTTGAGTTGAACGTGATGACTTCATCCTCTGCCAACTTCCTTTCTCTCGGTGTTGATTCTGGTACCTTCCTACACCGAGCCTTCCTCTGGGATTCTGTCTTGCCACCTGCACTTCCACCTATGATGGTGTAAATGTTGGTAATGGCTGACTTCCTTTTGCTGTCATCTGGGGTGTCTTCCCGTTCTGCACGCTGGCGCTTCTCATAATGCTCGTCCTCGTCCTTCGAATACCTCCCTACTCGTGCCACCTCCTTCCCCTTGAAGCTGGGAAGAGAGGGTTCTGGAGTTCGAGCTCTTCCTCTTGTATCCCTTCGAAAATCCGTCCGTCCAGATGTTTCGGATGACCAGGTGGCCTTGTTGTGGGTTCTGGCCTCCTTGGCAAGGTGAGCGAGTTGTCCGGATCTCACACACTTTTCAATTGCAGCACGCAAGTGGTAGCAATCGTTGGTGTCGTGTCCATGGTCATTGTGGTATTCACAGTAGTACGCCTTGTTCCTCATGTTGGCTGGCTTCTTCATCCTGCTCGGAGCATCCAACATGTTCTTGCCAGCTACCAGGCTGAGGATCTCACGTGGTGACTGTGTCAGCGGGGTGAAGGAGGTGTCCTTCATCTTGTTGAACTTCTCACCTCCACTCTTCTTTGACGGTTGCGTGTTGGATTTGGTGTTCTTCTTGTTCTTGCTACGTGCGACATAACCACCATCATCCCCTTCCAGGTTCATCTCGTCAACACGTGAAAAGCTTTCAATGCGTTCCATCAACTTCTCAAGGGTCTTCACCTTGCGGAGATAGCACTCCTGCTTCATCTCCTTGTGGATCAACCCCTTCACAAAAGAGTCGATCATCAACTTCTCGATGAGGTTCTTCACCTGGTTGGCCAGACTCGAGGCCCGTTCCCAATACTCAAAAAAACTTTCTCCTCTCTTCTGGCGAATCGACATGATGTCGGTGCACTCTTTAGTGACCTGCTTCCTCTGCATGAACCTGCGCAGGAACTTCTCCTCCAACATCTTGAAGCTGGCGATACTGCCATCTGGTAGAGCCTTGAACCACAGACGAGCTGCTCCAATGAGGGTGGTAGAAAACGCCTTGCACCAGATCGCCTGCGGGATGGCGTACATCGACATGTTGGTGATGAACGTGTGCATGTGGTCCTCAGGATCGACAACACTGTTGTACGTGCTCAGGTTCTGGGGGATCTTGGTCTTGGGATCGGCCACAGCGAGCCGGATCTTCTTCACCCACGGTGACCCTTTCTCGATCTCCGGAAGGTGATCTTCATAATCTCCACGCCTCCTGTCATCCGTGTGAACTTCTCCGGCGTTGGAATAAATATAGCCCGACTTCCCATCATTGAGATTTGGATCATGGCCTCTCCCTCCATGCTGACAGGATCCGCGCCCATCGGATTTGGCTGCGTCGTTGTTGCTGCCTTTCTTCTGGGTTTGCTTCTTCGCCGGGAGATGCGACGCCGCTTCTTGCTCCTCGCCCTCGAAATTCAGCTTTGTCGGAGTGATCTTCTGGCCATGCTGTCGGGCTTCTTCCTTCTCCTCCAAGGACTTCAGTTTTGACAGCACCTTCTCCTGGGATGCTAAAAACGGAGCCATCATGACCTGAAACATCTCCGAGGTCATGGGCTCTTGATTGGTGTGCCGCACGGGTGGGTTTGCCAGCAGCGTGACATCAAGGATGGTCCCCTCTGCAACTGGGGTCTGCTCCATCGACTTTCAATCAGTGAATCGAGCTGCGTGAGCGAGATAGATCAGCGCTCCCCACTGACGGCGCCAATGATATGGTTCTGAATTTCCGGTGTGGATTGGACTTCCAGCAAGGTGATGATCTTCTTCTCGTTCCTGCACAAAGAGCAACGTGAGCTCAGGCGGGAGGCGTTCGGCCGACGCCCAAGTAAGATTTGGGGTGCTTTAGAGAGAGAAAATCCAAGTAACAGGACGAGAGAATCTGAGGAAAGAGAGAGGAAGCTCTCTTCCTTTATACCTGTTGGGAGCCTCATCCGGTGTGAGCGTCTCCATGGATTCTGTTGTGTTCCTCCATGCGTTGCGCACATGTAGAGCACGGGGTCTCACGTGTGTGTGTACTTTGTGTGAGCTGTCAAGCAAGGTGGGGGTCCTCATCTCGTGTGGTTTGCTTGACCTTGTATGGGCTTTATGGCTCATACCCTATCAGCTGCATTACCATCTTTGAGAGGATGTATATTCCTTGTAGAACATTCATGATATACGCATTCCTTATAAGGATTAGGATTGATGAACCTGTGGATCCAACTTCCGCGTATCTCGAGCCCACGACCCTTCTCGGGCCCTGGTCCGAGTATGAATAAGGGCCGAATACGAACCATGGACTTATCAGACCTCAGTTACAATGTTATGGAGAAAAGGAGAGATGGGGTATCCCTGCTTAATCCCTCTGCTAGAAGGAAAAAAACCTGTTCCAATCCCATTTACTATGACAGAGAACCATGCAGACTCAATATTCTGCACTATGAGCCTTACAAAAGAGCCATGGAAGCCAAACTGGATTATGAAAGAATTGAGAAAACCCCATGAAACTCTGTCAAAGGCTTTCTGCATGTCTAGTTTGACTATCATGTTGCCATATTTCTGATATTTTTTGGAATCAGTCTGGCCATCTCTATCATCTGAAGTATGTTATTAGAGATGTCTTTCCCTTGCATGAAGCCAGATTTCTCTTAAGAAATTATGATTGGCATAAATTGTTTCAGTCTCTCCATGAGGATTTTTTAGAAGATCTTGTTCAGAAAATTGGACATACTGATTGGCCTATACTCTCCAAAAGTGTTAGGGTTAGGTTTTTTTGGTATCAAAGCAAGCCATGTGCTTGATATTTCTCTTGGTAATCTTTTCCCTGTCATGAATTCCTCTGCTGCATGTAACAGATCCATCTTTATAATCTCCCAGCAGCTTGTAAAGAACAGACCAGAATATCCATCAGATCCAGCTGCACTGTCCTTGTTTAGGTCAAAGGTGGCATTTTTGAGTTCCTCCATACTGATGTCTCTTAATAGCTCAGAGTTGTCATTATCAGTAATGAGTTTGGGGATGACTGACATAAAATGTTCCATGTACTGTCTAGAGAGGTCTGATTCCTCCTTATCTTCATTAAGCAACTTTTCATAAAATTTTGATGCTTCAATATGGATGTCTGATGTGTCCGTAATCCATGTGCCCTCATTGTTTTTAATCTTTGTGATCTTTGCCCTGCACCTTTTCTCCTTGACTGAATTATGGAAGAATTTGGAGTTTGCATCTCCATCTTGCAACCATTTTATTCTTGCCTTCTGCCTCCAGAATGTTTTGCTTTCCTTTTCAACACTAATGACTGTGGCTCTTGCTTCATTTAGTTCTAAAAGGTCCTGCTCTGAGCATGTCTGCTGATATTTATCCTCCAGAACTGATACTCTATCTTCTGCTAGCAGTAAATTCTGGTGCACATTTCCAAAAATATTCATATTCCAAGATATCAACATAGTTTTCAGTCTTTTCATTTTGAAAACCATGTTGAACATCCCACTTTATTGGCTTGGTTGATCTCAGTTGTTTCTAACCAGATCCTGAAAACCAGTCCTATTCAACCACATTTCCTGAAACCTAACTGGCTTTGGTGTATGTTGGATTGTATTTTGGATGGTGATGAGGAGGGGGTTATGGTCAGAGGTGGTCCTGTTCAGAACATGGATGGAAGAGTGAGGGAATTTGGCAATCCAGGCAAATGTGCACAACCCTCTATCTAGCTTTTGAAGAAGTCTGTCCTCTTTTGTCTTGTTATTGGTCCAAGTGAATTGATTCCCCACAGTTGGGATATCTTGAAGCTGCAATGCATCAATAAAGGCCCTAAATTCTCTAATACTACCTAGTGGTGGTCTGTGTCTACCTTTTCTCTTCATCACAGATGCCACTGTGTTGAAATCCCCACATATATTGTGGGTTGACTAGGTAGGCTACCTAAATCAGACCAGAGCTGCAGCCTATGAACTCTAGTTACTTGTGCATAAATAAAAGTAGAGCACCATGTCATCATTGAGTTCTTTTCTGTAAACTTAACCTGCATGTACTGATCAGTTTCAGAAAGGACATCAATATTGAAAAGGTCTCTATAAAAAGCCATATTTTTGCTGTAGAAGCTACAAAGTAGTGTTGAAAGCCTATATCATGCTGGAGATTCCTAATTTCATTTCTATCATGCATTGGCTCTATGTAGCCTCTATTGCACAGAGAATTGAAACATTATGTAATAAAATGAGAGTTCTAAGTCTATCAATAGAGGTGCCATAACCTTTAATGTTCCATACTAGCATATTAGTCTTAAAACTATTCATTAAAAATAGTTAATTTTTTGTTTTGGTCTAAGAATTCTACTGAAACTATCAGTGAGACTCTTAGTTGCTGAGTTTAATTGAGGGTTACCTGGTGTAGAGGTGTTCTCAGAGATTTGCAAATTTTGCTGGTCTTCTCTGTTAGGTGAGGAAACTTGTCTGTCCATCCCACTCAATTGTGAGTCTGAGTTCCATCCAGTATGCTCATGTGCATCATCAAATGTGTCTTCGAGCTATCATCACTGGATTGGTCCTGCAACATATCAAATGAATTTGACAGTTCTATTGGCTGATATGGTACTATGGTGAGGTCAATTTCATTTTGTGATATCTGTGTAGGGAACAGTGAGTGAGTGAGTGATTATGTGTTTTTTGTGTGTGTGTGGTTGTGAAGCTTCAATAGCTTTTTCTTGCTGGCTAAATCCAGTTCATCCAATGAGTAAAAAGGATACTTGGGGTTTCTTCAGTCCCATAAACTGAATCTCCCCTTTGTGGTTTGTATAAGACCATTCTCTTCTCACTATCATTATGCTTGTGAGCCACCTTCACCCAGTTTGGTCTTTTTGCTGTGGAGTTAGGCCAGATGATCCTGCCCCGTCCTTTTTTTGTTTAAGGGGGGTCCCTTTGCTGGTGATTCTGGTGCCGAGGTGTGCCATTCTTGTTCATTTCTAGCCTTGGTGCATCCCTTTGATTCCTTTCTTGCCAGGCTCTCTTAAGCTCTGAGTGCAAATTTCTGCAATTTGCACTCTCATGTCCGAGCTTCCGGCAATGTTGACAATATAGTGGCAGGCTATGTATTCCAGTTCACAGTTTTTGTGATCATCTGGAAAACCAATTTGAATCGAGGGCATTAGTTCTTTTGTGAGATCCAATTCCACACATATTTCAAAGTGGATGGCCTTGTAATATGTGTTGTTACGGAATCCATCTTGATGAACTTCCCTATTGGCTGCCGACATCATGTATGAGTGTGTTATTGTAGTAGTACAGGGGGATGTCTCTTACCGAGACCCAGACGGGTACCACCGGAGACTCGTGCTCCGGTGAGAAATCCGGTGACCACTTTAAGATTTTGATTGATACTCCGGCGACCGGCCAAAAAACCTTTAACCAGCAGCGTTGGTAGTCTTCTTGCGTTGCGAATCTGATGAGCACATGCTTGTAGTCCAAAGATCCAACCTGGTACCGGCCGTTGAATCCCATTTTCTGGAATGAAGCCTTGGATGGCTATCATTGACGGTTTCGCTCTCTGGAACTTGCCGATTAAGACATTCTCGTAGTGCTTAGCCGGATCTGCACCGATTTCCTTGAATACTTGCACGCCGGCTTGCCATTGAATGTTGTTATTGGACGGATTTCAGGATTTGACGGGAGAGGGGAGAAAGAGGGGGTTGATTTGGGGCGGAGGTGAGAAAGTGTATGTAAAAACCAAAAAACCACTTGTGTAAACAAGTTTATGCTAAGTAAATGGTCTAATTCTTCATATTTTAAGACTAAAATAATGTTTATGTCCATTTTCACAGCAAGTCATACCTTAAAATAACGGAATTTCTATTTGCATGTTATTTTTTACTAATGCAGTATGTATTTTGATTGAAACTGACAAGATTGTCCTTATTGATTCATCTTGTTCAAACTTTAGCCACTTGTTTGAGGGTGTATTAGTCTTTCTTAAAAATAATACGGACTGCAAAAGTAAAATACGACCTGCATATATAGCATTGCACTAAAATAACCTGCTTTTTTAAATTAATTTTCAAATAATTTATTTGAGCAAAGAATATTAAAAATAATTTAAATGAATCTTAGAAGAAGAGCAGAACAGAGAGAGGAGTGGGATCGACAGAATGGGTGGCTGTAGTTTAATTTGGGTAAAGGGGTTTGTATATCTCCTGCCCCACCGCTCTACCTATATGTGTCTGGATGGAACGCAGAGTGCAGGAAACGAATAAACTAATTATCCTTATCCCCCCACATCTACGGGTCCCACCGCCAGTGAGAGAAAGATCGGAGGCCCTCTTTGCACCTGCCACGTAAGCTCTATTTTCAGCCACAAGTTCTCCCCCTTCCAAACTCCTGCTTCTCGAAATTTCTAAGCCATACTTTTAATATTTTCTCCATCTCCTTTTACCTATTTTTTCATGAAACAAGGATCCTGTTCTTTGTTTATTATGTACATTATTATAATTTTGATAATATTATTATTATGAAATCTACTGAAAATTTAGTCCGATTTTGTTTTTTCTAATTTGTAAAAAAAGAAAAACATTTTCAAAAAATATACATTTAGAAAAAGAAATTGCAGAAATATCTGACTTGGCAATTGGTACGCCACAAAAGCCCACAAACCTTGTCTCTTATTCACATTCCGAGATCTCTTCTTCTCCTTCTTCTCCTCTCTCCCTTGTTCTGCTTTGTGTCCGAGCCCGAGCCTACTTCGTTTTTTTTAGCTCCAGCGGTTCTTCTTCTTGGACTCCCAGTGGAAATGGTTGCTGAAGCTCCTGTGAGTCCTCTTTTTCTGGAATTTGTTTACGAATAAATTTGTTTCTTATTAGCTTGATGATATATTATGGACAATGGTTATGAGCTTATTATATATATGGAAAGATATAGATGATGATTTTTATTGGATTCTGGTTTGAAATTGGTTTTTCTTGTTTGATGATTTACTACTTGTAATAACATCCCACCTATAATGATGCTACTAATTAATTATAATTTGTTGATCTGGGATTTGTTAATCAGGTTTCCCTAGTTTATTTACAAGTAGATAGATAGAGATACAAGGTTTCCACCTGAAATATTAGTTGCCAGTTCTAGCAGCTTACTATATGGTTGTGTTCTGAAAATAGAATAATATCCGGGATCAGATACAAGTAAAAAAAAGGCTTAGAGTAGATGTTGGTTCTTGAATCTTATAGCGAGCTGAATCTCCCCTGTGCACGATTTGTAGGAACTGGTTGAAGGAAATAGACATGATGCATCTTCGGGCATCAAGGTCCATTTTGAAAGTGGTGCACCTCAAAATCAGGACTTGACTCCCAATGGTTTCCCACAAAAGGTTCCATGGCCCTCTTTAACATATACTAGATTATAGCTTATTTTGGGTTTCCCGAGATTCTACAATTTTGCATACCTATTTAATCACCTGCCCTGCCTACCTACTCTAGGTGAGGAAGCCCTATACCATTAAGAAGCAGAGGGAAAAATGGACTGAGGAAGAACACCAGAGGTTTCTTGAAGCTTTAAAGCTATATGGCCGTGGTTGGCGCCAAATAGAAGGTAATACATTCACTCAATCTTTGCAGAATGCAGATCCTTTTGAGTATGAGTATTCTTATCAACACTTTAAATTGAGTTGCAGTTTTCAATCTTAAATAACTTATTTTACTTTCATATTCTTCTGGTGAGCAGAACATGTAGGTACCAAAACTGCCATTCAGATTCGCAGTCATGCTCAGAAGTTCTTTGCTAAGGTTTATAGGCTTTTCTCTTTCCGTGTCCTAGTTATCATCAAGTCCTGCATACTTGAAATCTGATGAGGCCATATTGCTTGACCTATTGTAATCCATTGATAAGTCAGAGGGGTTGATTAAGATTTCTCTCCTGTTTTAGGTTGCACGAGATCCTAGTGATGGTGAGGGATGCAGCGATCCAATTGATATACCTCCTCCTCGCCCTAAGAAGAAGCCTGCTCATCCTTACCCCCGCAAATTAGTGGACTCTTCTAAAACATCTTTAGTCGATCCACAACAACCTGAACAATCAATTACTCCTGGATCTGATGAAGAGAGGACTAACATGTCGCCAACTTCAGTTCTGTGTGCACTGGAATCGGATACATGTGGTTCTCCATTTTCTGGGAAGCAGAGATCTCATGTCTTGCCTGTATCATTTGCTTCTGATGATGTGCACTCAGCGGATGTACGAGTCAGTGACACTGATATACAAAGTGAAAATGAAAATGAGAATGAATACAGAGCATCCAACTGTCCAGTTGAAGAAGCAAAAGACTGTCTTTACACAACTGACGCAGCTCCTTCACCAGTTTCCAGTGATAAATCTGCAATGGTACAATAACTCCTTCTCTCTTCATTTTGTTCTCATATTTTTTACTCACTGGCTTTTCATTCAGATTGATATCTTATATCCATGCCTGTGCAGGAACCTGATTTGCTAAATTTAGGTAGAGCATGTCCTATGGAAGATTCAGAAACCGGAGCACCCTCTTTGACTATTAAGCTATTTGGAAAGACTGTTGAGGTTAAAGATAAGCAATTGTTGTCTTCATCTGTGAGTGAAACCTCGGGACAGATGCCTTCTGAGTCTCAGAAAGGGGGAATTGACATTTTAAATGACCATCACACCATGAATATTACAACCAACAACATAGCCTCACAAACTACTGTTACATTGGTTCCTGGTGGCATTACTCCCCTGGCATGCTTGGTGCCACCATATCCATTAACTGAGGTATGTGGCCAAGTTGCTATACCCTTGTGGACTTGGTTTCAAGCTCCAGCCTTACCGACTCCTCCTTTATGCCATCAACCCGTAGCTGATTCACCATACATGGTAGATGTTTTGCTCAAGGACCCTCAAAGGGAAGGCTCTTCATCTGGTTCAAACAATGATGTTGATGTTGATTCCAAGAGTTTATCTGGAAGCGGGAAACAAAGGTCATCTAGAGGGTTTGTTCCCTACAAGAGATGTTTAGCCCAGAGAGACGCATCATCATCTATGGTTACAGCAGAGGAGCGTGAGGGACAAAGATCCCGTGTTTGCTCATGACACCCTCTGCAACTTGTGTAATTTTCATTTGAACTGCTGACCTGATTTCCCTGGCTTGTTTATATCTGGGGAATGAGCTAACTGAATGTGATGCACAGAGATTCAACAATTTTGGCTTGAGTCGATAGGGAACCTATTGCTCAACTATTGTGATTGAAGAGGCTCACTCTGCAGATGGACAGATCATTTGAAAGGGTATTTGGAAGTTGGTGCATCGCTGATTTGTGCAGAATGAAGTTGATTGAACTCGTGAAGGAAGAGAACTCATATGGCCTGTGTTAAATCTTTGTAACTTGATTGGATAATTCAGTTTTCCCCCTCGTTCTGATTTGTATGAAACATAACATTCAGAGAACCATTTCCAAATGCTAAATCAAAGAGTCTTCAAGTACAAGTACAAACTATTGATGATCTTCTGGATATGACTTGTTATATATTTACAAGACTCACAGTGAATAGATAGAAAACTCTAAGCATCTCCTGGATTTGATTCTATACAATATATTTTTCAGGATCCAGGGAATCTGAATAAACTGAGCTATACAAACACAAGCAGGTACTCATCTGATTGCCACCCACTGATTCCCACTGTTTCTAATCAGCAGTTTTTAATGTTCTGTGCTATACCACAAAGCTATAGTACCTTTCTTTAGCAGCAGCATCACCTGTTTGTTCCAAAATTTATCATCCTGTAATCTTTACAGCTTTATAAGAAACATACTGCGCTGAACCGCTGATACAGGTGAACAACATTTTTTGTGTGAACAAAATACAGTTGAACAACTTTGATAAGGCAAAATATGGTTTAATGTACATGAATACCCTTATGGACTGAAACCCTCACTTAATGGCTTAATCCATTGAATTTTGGACAGTGTCAACTATCCCTGTTCTCAGCCAAGCCACATTTTCTGATATCAAATGGATTCCCATAGCAGGTCAAAATTCTCCATCAGCAACTGATGTCTGTGAGTGGAACCAGGCTTCTGTGTGTTCTTTTCCAAAAACTTATAGAACCTCCCACATGGGAAGTGATGCAAAGTTTATTGTGGATTTTGCTTGATGCCATAACGAACCTGTGATCTAGATTTTGCAACCTCAACAAATATAACTCTGCCATCAAGAAACTGGAAATGTATCAGGTATATAGTATTTCCAGCTTTCCATGTGCAGCTCATATCAGATGAAAAACTTTATAATATGTTTGCAGGAAAAAACCAATATTTTTTGCATCCAGAAAGAGTACACCGATAGAACAAGAAAAGTATTTCAGATTAAAATCTCAAGTACACACGAAAAGGAATAGTAGAGTCATGATACCAATAAGAATTTTTGAGAATATTATGGAGAGAGCCATATTTGTAAGAATTCTCAGAGATCGATATTATTCTGTCACTAAGGTAGCAACATGAGCAGTAAATGCCAGGAGCTTTCAGAACGAGAAGCCATATCTAAGAGAGTACTTAAATTGCTGCTTACAAGTGAATTTGGGTGTGGCCTTATTTCAACTAAAATCTAAGGTATGAGTGCATTCACAACATTAACTTCCTTCAAAATTTAGCCTCAGAGCATCTAATGTGATATCTATAGCTTGAACAAAGCATGTTTCATTCAAGTTCTAAGGATCCAACATCTAGAGTAAATTTGCAGAAAAATGTCATTTTTAAGTATCCCAAAAGAGTACATGAAAACTGTCAGTCTAACATCCAGCAGAAATATATGACTTAATTGTGTACAGGAACCATGATTCCCATACAAATAAGTTTAGTAAGGCAAGTGACTAGCTTTCATAAACAAAAGCCAAATGAAAGAGATAATTTAAACTGATTCTCCTTACAATGATATATACAAGTTGTTAATTCCAAGTCTATTAGCCCACTATATGTGTACATTGTTCAGGTTCAGATTTCAGACTGCTAAGTCAGTATAGTATGAGTTGCGTTATCAAAAATCACCCCAGAGTCAGACTAACTAGAAATCTATAGCTTTGATTAAATCAAGTTCCAAGACCTCAATGGCTTAAAATGCTTCCAGAAGTCAATAATTCCCTCAAAATAGCTCTAAATACATAGTAATAAGCAATGACCATAGTTCTGTGCTAATGTAAAATAATTTACAGTACATAATCTAGGTTAAAATATTTAGTCAATTTCAGATCATAAATCAAGCTCCGAAACTGTTCCAGCCTATACTTGAGCTTTCTCAATTTAGGGCATTACCAAAAAAATAGCAAAATAGAACACAAAATAATAGTATTTTAACATAAACACAAAAGAGGATGATATATGTTGAACCTATGAGCCTAAACTGGCAATGAAGTAAGCCAAAATACACTGTTCCTGGAATAAGATTGATAGAAACACAAATGCAGTATAGTTAGTTGAAATACCTTTCCATGCATACCCTCAATGGCCTTCTGAGACTCCTCCACTGTGCCATACCGAATGAACGCATAGCCTTTTGGACGTTTAGCAATTTTATCCATCACAAGATTGACTGCAGTATTATAAACATGGAAAAGGGAAACCATCAAAGCTAAGGGAGAAAAAGGGAAAGAGCTGGCACACCACTGTAACCCCCCCACCTTCTAAGAGTTGTCCAAAATTGGTGAATGCATTTGTCAAGGTTTCTTCTGTTGTATGGAATGACAACCCTGCAATAGATATATAACTAAGTAAGCTGCAAGTGTGGCCTCTTTTGTGGGTGAACAAATGGAACTCCTAACGAAATACGTGAATGAATCTAATAAACATAATTATCTGCATAACTTTACATGACTCGCTTGCAATTTGACTTTCATTTGGTAGAAAGTATACCACAATTTCTCAATTTCAATTATGGATAATGAACATGAGTTTTGTATAGTATGATCATATAATTAATGATCCTGAAGTGTTTTTTTTCACAGATAAAAGTAAACTTTAAACACCAAAGTTAGCAAGCCAGAATCTACAACTCAGTATATCTAGTCAAAAGGCATTTTATTTAAACATTTCCAGGCAACAGAGGGGGTATAGATAAGGAGAGATTACCGCTGATGAAGAGCTTGGCTGAGGAACTGGAACTGGTGGAGGACGGCGGCCGGAAAGATGGAAGGCAACATAGGATGGGTGGCGGGTTACATCTCCGCCACACGAAGAGGCGGGGCGGGGGACAAATTGGAACCAGACGGTGAAATGGTCTGTCATTAGCAAGGCCTGCAACTGCAACAGCCGATTTCAACGTATTGGTGGCAATGGTTGTGATTGCTGCCATTGCAGATTTGCAGGGTGTCTGCTTTGAATTTGATAATGGATTCGGACTAAGTTGTGTTTGCTCCCACTTTTAGTGCAAATTGGTAAATTGCAACTACCGATCCAAAAAATACATAAATCTTAGATAATTAACTTTGATTAAAGGGCAAATTGTGGCCCCTAAAAATTTAAAATATATAGTTTGTGATCTTTAAATTAAAAGTGATAAGTTTATGACTCCTGAAAGTTTGTTTTGTTTATTCATGGTCTCATCTATAACGTTGGCGTTAGTGACTTAACGGTCAAGGATATAATCGTAATTTAACCATTAGTCTTTTCTTCACCTTCTTATTACTGTAAATCTAAATTTGCTCTAGATGATACTTTCATGAAGTTGGGGTTCTTTCGCAATAAATCATAATTTCCAATCTAAATAAGGGATTTAGAATTGTTGATGATTACTTGGAGAAGAACTACGATTTTTCATCGACTTTTTGGTGGCGATCTGGTGGAGGCAAATCGAGCGTCGAATTCAGGTTGCTCGTCATAACCACGAATTGGGTAATGGTAATGATTTCTCCGAGGGAGTTTGATTTCCGGTGAGATTTAAGGATGAAGAGCTTCTTCTCAGGGTAGTGGCGCGAGAAAAACGGCCCCCCGGCGGAAAAAACTTTGAACGGCCATAACTTTGCGCTCGATGGTCCGATCGGGACGATTCTTGTGGCAAAACGCTCGTATCGAGGAGGGCTTTCCTTGGTGGTTGTCACCTGGTGACTTCGCCGGTGCCTTCTCGATCTGGGTCGATCGTCGTCGAATTTGGGGCCGATGTCCAAAGGTTTGAGCTGCGTTAATCCTGACATTAGCTCTCTTCATAGGCAACAAATTGTTCGAATTTGGCTATGCATGGGAGCCTGGGAGGTGATGTGATCAATTACGCCTAACCTAATTTTCCGATTATTGATGATTTTCCTCATTTCTAGATCTTCCCAAATTCAAACACGATCAGAACCAGTAAAATAAAATAGCAGTTATAATATTCCAATTAATAAATGAGCTTACAGGAAAACCGTTTGAGCGTATGTTGTGCTGCTGCACCGGAGCTGGACTGAGTTAGCTCGGAGTTGACCTCTGCCGGCAGCGCCGGTGGTGGTTTCTGGGAGAAAAGCGCAGCGAGTATGCCTTTGAATTTCTTGACGAAACTAAAAGTGGAACGGGCTTCAGAAAGATTGCAGCGTTTTCGGGAATGGGATGACTCTGGGCTGGGGCATCTGCGGGATCGACCAGGCTGGGGCGTCTCCGTAATAGTGGCGACGGGAGGGAATAGGTGGAGAAGAAGGGGATGACATGAAAATGACTATTTTATCTCTATAACTTGGGTGTTTAAAATTTATGTAACCATAAACATGGTGTTGAGGCCACAAAGCATACAACTTATATTTTTAGGGATCGTAAACTATGCACTTTATTTTTAGGGGTCACAAACTATATATTTTGAACTTTTAGGGGTCATATTTTGTATTTTAAGCAATTAACTTTTACCCGTGACCCCTAAGAGCATTCGCAATGAATAACTACGTATTCACGTGGCTTGAATTGTCATGTCATTTTTTAAATTATTGATATGGTAAGGTACATGATTTAATGGTAAGTTATAATATTCATAAATCATGAGGCCCTACATATTTTTCTAATGTTTACTAAGAATTTTCATTTGATCTAAATTTTATTAATTATCTATTAGTTTAAAGTAAATTTAGTATTATGAACAACATAATCATTTTAATATATTTTTTACATGACATTATTCAAAAAAATAAAATAATATAGAATAATATATTTATTTTTGAAAATATTGAAGATAATATATTAGTCTAAAAGATGTATATGCGATTTATTATAAATTATTTAATTTACAAATTATAAGCATTATTAAATTATATATAATATCAAAAGGTACTATTCGATTCGAGAGATGTATATTAGTCTAAAATGTATAATATAATACACTTTCAATAATTATTACCAATTGTTTTCGTAATTATTATTAATTTTGTAATTTGACTTACCAATTTATTATTTATCAAAGAAACATTACTTAGAATTTGTGAAAATATATTTTATATTTATCATATTAATATATTATATTTACGTTGGAATGGAATTAAGTAAAAAGTTGTCAAAATTTTGTGTATCGAGGCGTAGCATCCCTGCCTACTTAGAAGAGCAGTGTTGTTTGATACAAGTTGTATACGTGGACGTCTGCAATGGTAAGCACCATGCTAGGAAGTTTTAGAAAATTGCAAATAGGTATAGAATGAGCACCGTTGCAGATGTTCTAAAAAGACAGCGGATCCTCTGTACCACTCCTTTGTACCACTTTTTGTACCACCACTGATATATTGACACGTGGCTTTTAAACTAGATCATACCCAATCACACTTCGACCATGGTTATATGTATTATTGATACTTCAATTATTAAAATGCAGTTGACTTTTTAGCATCTCCCTCACATTGCCATTATTCTTTCAAACAGAAACACCTTCTTGGTGGTTTTCAAAAGATCCAAAACTCTGTATTTGGTTGATAATATTTTTGAGAGTTTGATTTTTGTTTTGAAATTTTGAGAGTTTGGGTTTTTGTTTGGTATTTTGAAAGTCTGGTTTTGGAAAATTCTTGTTTGGTTGGGTTGGGATTTTGTAAGTCTGAAAAAAAATTCTATTGATTTGTTAGGATTTTGCAAGTCTGGATTTTGGGGTCAAAACAGAACTTTTGAAAAACAATTGAACCAACATCTATTTGGAAGTGTGGACTTTGAAATTCCAGTTTTACAAATACTAATCAAACCAAATGCACCCTTAATTTTTTTTCTCTAATTATTTTGCAAAGTCATATTTCAGCATTCCAATTCCAAACCACACACAATCTCATTGATCAATATTTGACTTACATAAGCATTCCTTATCAACACATCTTTAAACCAAACTAACAATGAAAATCAAATTTCAGATTAAAGAGAAGATTACATGTACTTAAACGTTACATATAGTACATAATTATTTGTGCGTAACCATTATAGTCAATCTTTATTACAGAAAGTGTTAAGATCGTATCACAAACACATCTCCTAAACTACTGCATTAGAACATGCTCTAGCTAGGACCATGCTCCTTCTTCAAATATTCTCCATTAACTTCTTTCTCTATCTGCGGAAGCTTGGTCTTCTAAAGTTGGATACTAATATGAAGGAAAGTCATGCAAGCGAAACCGATACAACTACTTATGTTAAGTTATGGGGGAAAATACAGAACTAACTAACTTGTCTTCCACGATGTTCTTATCAATGATAAATCACGAAATGTAATTTACATGAAGTGCAAACAAGCAGTAACAAATAAGCACATCAATAATCACTATATATGTGTGAGGTGATTAAGGGGTCTGATATAACATAGTAAATACCTGAGTAAAACTAGTAGTTTCACCCTCATTTCGATAGAATTCACCGATTCTCATAGGCTTCCATAGATTTATGACTCGCCAGAAACCTAAACATTCAAAAAATTCTATAAGTAACATATATTATTCAAAGAGCATGACACTACTACAAAATCAAGCCATTTAAGGCGATTCATCCTTCACGTTTTAAGGCAGAAGATAAATGCCTTTGGTGGATGTGTCTTAAAACTGAAAAACCATCTAAGGTGGTTCCTCTTCCGCCTTAAATGTGTTAATGTTTAAGTCGTTTCTTTCCGCCTTGATCATGGGTTATACGCATTGCACAGTACTTGCAAACTCGCAAGGATTATTGTCAGAATGATATTCATTATCCTCTTGCTATATCATAAGGCTGAATCGCAAACAACAACTAGCCACTAGATTAGTTTGTTACGACAGGAGCATGCGAGTCGCTAGTTCCATTCTTGCAAACTCGCAAGTTAGCTAAGCCTAGACTTTAAAATATATTTGTACGAGACAGCTTACGACAAAACTCTTGTGAATTGCTTGGATGGGGTTGCGAATGTGCAAGTTGACCAAGCCTATCATTTATTATATGTCCTAACGAGAATGGTTACGAAGAGTCTTGGAGAATCGCTAGGTGAATCCTTACGAATTTGCTAGATGGCAAAGCCAATCATTTCAGATTGCCCTGTACATGACGTGTTACGATAGGACCTTGCTAATATATTTGTTGCGTTCTCGCAACAGAACATGTCAGCTATGTAAAACACACGACCTAAGAATTGTGTTACGCTATCGCTAGCTAATCGCTTATATGCATTGATGCGATATCGCAACCTATATTCGTTAGTATAAATGACGTCGTGTGCTCATTGGATAGGCGAGAAAAAGAAAGATGTTGCGAGGCCGCCAGTAAAATCGGCTCTCTTTGTGAGCATGGTTACAAGATCGATAGAGATCAGATTGTGGAGGCGGAGAGGAACGAGCGATAGAAGTAGCGATGGTGAAAAATGTGATTTAAGAAATATGCTGATTGCGAGTTTATGATCGCTAGAATTTAATGTAACTTGCGAGTTAACTTGCGAGATCGCTTGGAACTCGTAAGTTACATTAAATTCTAGGATTTGTGCAATTTCACCCATATCAAAAGCAGGAGTGTTAGTATGTTTAACTATGCCGTCAATTGCAAGATACATGTTGTCTACGCATAACATATGAACATCAAACACTAACAAGTCACATTTTTATAATCTTATTGACACTACTATAATTTTGCAGCATTTAAGGCGGTCGGTCCTTCACGTTTCAAGGCAGAAGACAAATGTCTTCTCTGATATTGCCTTAAAACCTGAAAAAGCTTTAAGGCGGTTCCTCTTTCGCCTTTCAAGTTTTCGGTTTTAAGGCGTTTCTTCCGTCTTAGATGCATGGGCCTTCCGCCTTAAACAAGTCTTGCGACATCGCAACACCAACCAATAGGAAACCCTAACATACCAAGTGGCGAGATCGACAGCTTTAACACAAAGCTGAAATTATGTTTGAATCTGACTGGTTACGACAACAGTTGGCGAGTCGCTAAATCAAATGTAGCAAGTTCGCAACATTTTATTTTAGATAGGGTTTATGGTTTAGGGTTTATGGTGTAACTGGACTAGTTGCGACCAAAACAAGCGATCGCAAGCAAAATACTAGCGACACCGCTAGTCAGCCTTGGCAGGATGTTAGTTTTTAAACGATGGAACTGGCGGTATCGGTTGAGCTTCGTCTGAATCTGTTGTAGCGAGTTCGCTACAACAATCTCTTATTATTTTGTAGCGAGGTCGTCAGTGTAGTCTCATGATTGGACGACGTCGTATTATCTGAGATTAGGTGATTTGAACAGTTTATTTGCGAGTTTGGTAATTTGCTCGGCAGGCTTGACGAGTAAAGTTGCGATATCGCTGTGAGGGAGACTGGGGAGGCAGTGGCTAAGGGGCGACAGAGTTGCAATAACGCTAGTAAACTGTGATTGAGCTTGGTTTCTGGAGATTTGTGGCGACATCACTTGTATATTTTGCCAGAGCTGACAAGGTATGTTGCGATAGCGTTAGACATAATATTGGTGAGACAGTGGTCAACCTAGCGAGCCCGGTGGCGAGTCCGCCATCTATGCTTGACTACTAACGAGTACGCATGTAACTCACAAATATGTTTTGGTGCTTAACGAGATAGGTAACGAGATCGCCAGGAAAAAAGCCTAGTACATGAATTTATGATTTTTGGTAAATTTCCCGCACAAATAGTATAAATGGCATATCTAAACCTGTCAATTGCAAGATATATGTAGTACACTAAACGGCAAACACAAAGAACTCATAAATTATAAGCCTTTGTATGTATAACAAATGTAGTAACACGACTTAGGTCTTACATGCATCCTTACGTGGTACGTGTGGTCTAGATATGAATCGAGCTCTAACGATGACCAAGTGCTTTGCAAATCTATCTCTCCCCAACTCTAGATCTTTTTTAGTGTATGCCGATTGATTTTCCTCGAGTATCTACGAATGAGATACGTTTATTAATACAAACTAAGGTAATTTGTAGGGAATAAATAGAAACTATCATATTGTAAGAGTACTCACGCGATGTAGTTCCAAATTGTCAATTGCAAGGGTATCAATGCACTCTAGGTATACAACAACATGTAATATCCACACTCCCAGTTGGACAATTGCTTGCGGTGCTGAAATTGAAGTAGTTTAACATATGGTATATAAATCTATTTAGGTGCAAATACGTAAGAAATGAGTTGACATTTTAACCTGAATTTGAATAAGTTCAAAGTTTTAAGGAGTGTGTCGTCATTGACAGCATGCATAGCAATCTCCAATAGATCGGCGAATTTTGTAGATGGAGCGAAATGTAGTGGATCAATCCAATAGACACGCTTCAAGGATGGAATCATTGCAACAAAACTCCAATGACCACTATATATATATATATATATATATATATATATTAAACAACATGCACCTCAGACTATAAGATAGATTATGTGCAATTGAAACTAATATCTACTAATCAAATAATTAGTAAATACATACCCCTCTAGGTATGGCCCTTTGAAAATGGTTTTACTCTTGTCGCTTAGCAACTTGTAGAAGGAATGTTAGTAGGGAATAGGCATGTTGAAGAGCCACTGATGGTGAATTTAGACCAGGAAATGGGAGAAGAAGACTGGATAATTAAGGTGGAAAAAGGAGCTGAGAACCAGCAGGCTAAGATTGCTTTAACTAGTTTTAATGGGGAGGATGCTAGAGAATGGTTAAGAAGCTGTAAAACCTTATTTAACTATTATCAAATCCCTGACCACCAGAGATCCCAAGCTGTAGAAATCTATATGGTTGGTAAGGCCAGAGTATGGTATCAACTCACTATTTCTGACAAGGAGAAAGTGTCATGGTCTGAGTTTTGTTCTTTATTGCGTCAAAGATTCACACCTTTTACTTTGAGGGATGTGATTGCTGAGTTTAACAAGTTACAACAAAAGATCACTGTTAGAGCTTATCAAGAGGGGTTTGATGAACTCAACTCTAATATCTGATGGAAATTTCTTACAACCAACTGAACAATACTATATATCTAGTTTTGTCAGTGGACTGAAGGAAGAATTAAAGCCTGGGATTATGATGTTAGGTCCTACAACACTTAACAGGACTGTGGAGTTGGCATTATGGAAGGAAAGGAAAGGAAAATGGAAGTTGCTAGCAAGAAAAGAAGTTTCAGCAACAATTTCCAGTCAACTACTCCTTACAAGTCTAGAATGGAGAAGTTAGCTTGGAAGGGCACCACTACTGAGGGGAAACCAAAGGAGCAGAAGGGAAGCAATTTCACTAGGATATCTCCTCAACTGATGCAATGTAGAAGAGAAAAGGGGCTTTGTATTAAGTTTGGTGAAAATTTTGGAGCTAGACATGTGTGCAGGATGAAGCAAGTCAATGTTATTGGATCTGAACACAAGGAGGATCCTGGAGATATACTAGTGGTAGAAACTGATGATCAACTTCTTGAGTTACTGGAGAATTCAGATGAAGAAGAGGAGAATATTACATTGAATTCTGTGGAAGCACCAAGGGGAGAAAGGCAACCTAATACTATGATTTTCTATGCTAGGATGTATGGAGAGGTGGTTAGTGTGCTGTTGGACACAGGAGCTTCAGCTAGTTTTATTGATCTGAGGGTGATAAGAAGAGTGGGGTTAGGCACTATGGGAATTGATACTTTTGCTGTAAAGATTGCTGATGGTTCTATTATCAGGGGGGCCAGGCTATACCCTAGGGTCTTCTGGGATGTGCAACAATATAAATTCATTTTTTATCTGAAAGTCATGCATTTGGGTGGCACTGACATGATATGTAGAGTGGATTGGTTGTCTAAGTTTGACCCTGTCATATTTCACTGGGGAAACAACAGGTATCTTTGTATAAGGAGGGCTGTTTCTGGACTATAAAAGGGAGGACAGATGGTGGTAGAACCAAGATCATGGAGGATAATGCAAGTTGTGGTGGAAAGAGGAAGGCCAGTGCCATTGTGGTGGGGTTGGGAGAAGTTGAAGCAGTGATTCCTCAAAAGAAGTTGTTGGTGAGTGAAGAAATTCAAGCATCGCAGGTTGCTGCAGAGTTGAAACAGTTGCTATCTTTATTTCTTAACATTTTCTCTATTCCTACTGATTTGCCACCAGTTAGAAGTATAGATCACAAGATTATTTTGAAGAAGGATTCTCAACCTTTCAAAATTAAGCCTTATAGGTATCCACATTGCCATAAGGATGAAATTGAGATGCAAGTAGCAAACATGCTGAAAAGTAGAGTCATTCAACCTAGCAACAGCCCATATGCTTCACCAGTAATTCTTGTAAAAAAGAAGGATGCTACTTGGAGAATGTATGTGGATTATAGAAGACTAAATGAAGTCACTGTGAAGGACAAATTTCCTATACCTGTAATAGAGGAACTCTTAGATGAGATTTATGGTGCTTGTGTGTTTTCTAAACTGGACCTGAGAAGTGGGTACCACTAAATAAGAGTTAGGCCAGAAGACATAGCAAAAACTGCTTTTCAAACCCATAGTGGGCATTATGAATTTGTGGTTATGCCATTTGGCCTTACTAATGCACCTGCAACTTTCCAATCACTAATGAATGTCATTTTTCAACCTTATCTAAGGATGTTTGTATTGGTATTTTTTGATGACATTTTGGTTTACAGTGCTACTGAAGAACAACATGTAAAGGATCTGCAAATAGTAATGGAATTTTTGCAGAACTATTTGCCAAATTATCTAAATGCTCTTTTGGAGCATCACAGATGGATTACTTAGGTCACATAATTTCTGGAGATGGTGTGGTTGTGGATGATCAAAAAATTGAGTGCATCAAGAAGTGGCCCGTGCCTAAGAATATTAAAGAGCTTATAGGTTTTCTTGGACTCACTGGGTATTATAGGAGATTTATAGCAGGCTATGGCATAGTGTGTAAACCTCTCCATAAACTGCTGCAAAAGAATGGCTTTGTCTGGACTGAGGAGGCTACTGCTGCCTTCAGTCAACTGAAGCACATTATGACCACTACTCCTATCTTGAAGATGCCTGAGTTTGACAAGGACTTTGTGATTGAAACTGATGCTTCAGAAGTGGGGATGGGAGCTGTATTAATGCAAGATCAAAGGCCAATTGCTTTCTTAAGTAAGGCTTTTTGTTTAAAGAATAAGGGGCTGTCTACTTATGAAAAAGAATTGCTTGCTGTTGTCATGGCTGTAGATAAGTGGAACACTATCTCATAGGGCATCACTTCATCATAAAGACAGATCATCAAAGTCTCAAATATTTGATTGAACAGAAATTTACCAATGCTTTATAGCATAAGTGGATCACTAAGTTACTTGGTTTGAGCTTTGAAATCAAGTAAAAAGTGGGAAAAAGCAATGGTGTGGCAGATGCACTTTCCAGACAACCCTTGCATTATGAGGTGGTGGAAAAGAAAATGGCTTTGAACTCAGAAGGCCAGCTGGTGGAATCAAAAAGTGAGGTGTTGAAGGAACTGGAATTGGATGAACGTATGGAAGATTTGGAGAGACAAGAACTGGAGGGACTACTCCAGTTTGATGAAGATGGGGAAGTTAATAAAGAGGAAGTACAAGCTGTGGAAGTTTTTCTCAACAGTCCAGTTTCTAAGTGCAACAAGGTGCAGTCAAGCTCTTCAGTGGTGCCTATGTGGTTATTACAGATTGAAGCTAGTTATGAGGGAGACTTAGCTTGCCAAGAGATCATAAGTAGTTTGTTGTTGACTGACCCTAAGGACAGCAACACACCTACTAAATACAATTACTCTCAAGGCCTTTTGAGGAAGAACATCAAGATAGTGGTTGGTATTGGAGGCAATGCTAGGGAAAGTATCATGAAATCCATGCACTCTTCTGTTGTGGGGGCATTCTAGATAGTCTGCCACCATTAAGAGGGTATTGTCTCTCTTCTTTTGGCCCCATATGAAAGAACAGCTGATCAACTCCATTAGAGACTGTGAAGTGTGCCAAAGAAATAAAAATGAACATTGTGCTAGCCCTGAGCTACTACAGTCATTACCAGTGCCCTCACATGCATGGAAGAAAATTACTCTTGATTTTGTGGAAAAATTACCAGTTTCTGGGGGTTTTGATACAATCTTGGTAGTAGTTGATAGATTGACTAAGTACAATCATTTTATTGCACTTACTCGTCCTTTTACTGCTGTTACAGTGGCTAAGAAGTTCTTGAATGAGGTCTGTAAGTTGCATGGTTATCCAGTCACTATAACCTCAGATAGGGACAAAATTTTTACAAGTCATTTCTGGAAAGCTCTGATGGAGCAGATGAACATACAACTTCAACTCAGTACAGCCTATCATCCCCAGACTGATGGACAGGCTGAGAGAGTAAACCAAGTTTCGGAACAATATTTGAGATTCTTCTATGAGGACAAGCCAAGTTTGTGGAGTGAATGGCTAGGTTCAGTAGAATGGTGGTATAATACAACATTTCATGCCAGTATTGCTATGACTCCTTTTGAGGCACTTTATGGAGTAAAACCAGTGACTTTACCACTTGGTTTGATGACTAATACTATTATCCCAGCTGCTCAGAACTTACTTCATCAAAGAGATCAAGTGCAGCAACTGCTTCAGAAGCACTTAAAGGTAGCACAAGCTAGAATGAAACAGTTTGCAGATTTGAGAAGATCTGAGAGGATTATGGCAGAAGGGGATTTGGTTTATTTGAAATTACAAAAATATAGGCAGCAATCTGTGGTGGAGAGGGATCACATGAAATTAGCTCCTAAGTTCTATGGACCATTTCTGATTTTACAGAAGGTGGGAGAGGTAGCTTATAGATTGGACTTGCCAGTGCATAGTAGGATCCACCCAGTGTTTCATGTGTCCCTACTGAAAAAAGCATTGGGGTCCTCCCCCAGTTCAGAAAGTGAAGCTACCTCCAGAAGAGATACAAGACTTGCCATTACTAGTCCTCAAAAGGGTTGTTGCAAAGGAGATTGGTGATGAGAGGACAAGACTCCATTTTGCAGTGGCTTATTGAATGGAAAGATGTTCCAAGGGAGGAGGCTTCTTGGGAGGATCAGCAGTTCATCTCCAATAAGTTCCCTCACTTTCAAGCTTAAAGACATCAATGTAAGAACATCAATTGTTTCCAGTTGGTTTTTTTCAAGTACTCAAACTCGAGGACAAGCTTGATTTTATGGAGGGTGCATTGTCATGATCCTGGGGACTGATTCAGAAATATAGGAAAGGGCTAAGGGCCTAGTTGCAAAGTCAGCAGGGCAGGAGGTCAAGCCACCAGTCAACGGTGGTTCATGGCGGTTTCAACTGATCGGGAATCATTTCTATATAGTGTTGTTAGATTCTGTTCAGTTAGTTATCTTCAGAGTAGGAGATCATTGTAGTGCTGCTTTGAGCAGACCCTTCTCTTCTCTTCTCAATTCTGTTGTAAACCTAATTCCACCATTAATGCTACTATTTTGAGGTTAGTCCTCCAATCATCTTAGCTCTTGATCGTTACAATATGATGTATTAGGATCCATAATGCTTTCCATGTGTGTGTGTATAGGCTAAAATAAAAACCCATTAAAATCCTTTTTAGGCCCAATAATTCGACATCGTGTTATTTTCAAACCCAAAAGGTCCGCGTTACCTGCAAATAACACGATGCAAGTAAACAAGATCCTTGTTTACTCTCTGTAGCTCCTTGTTTACTTTCTGCAATTCGAAGATCGATCAGATCATTACTCTCGACTCTCGACTCTCAGCGTATAATCAAAGTCCATTTGTTTATCCGTTTGCTTCGTTTCCACAGGTTTTTTCTTCCTCCTCTTTTCATAGATGATTATTATTTGTATAATTTCCTGTTTACTTTGAAATTATAGAATTAATCTGCAAACAAATTTGTATGAATTCAGACTGCATTTGTTAAAAATTTGAACTTTCAGATTCTAGGTATTGAAAAAAGCGTATGCTTAAACCTTAGATTTTGGATGTGATCTTAATTCATCCAGGTATCTTACGAGATTTGGGTATAAGTAATGGGCTGTAAGGAAATTTAATCACGGCATAGCAAACCTATGAACTAGATTTTGCAATTTGAACAATTTAATTAAATTCAAGTAATGTATGCAAAGCTTACGTTTTTGCTGTTAAAATGTGACTCAGTTTAGCGACTATGAGAGGCGTGGGAGGACCGTTGCTGTGCATCGATGATTTACTGTGTGATGTTGGGGAAATAGAAGGGCAGGCTGCACAGAACCCTCCATTGAACAATGCAGAATCACCACGTTCTGATTCTCATCTCAAGGAGCTGTTCGAGGAAAACTATGATGAGCTGTGTAAGGCATTAGCCAGTGCAGATCCTTCGTGGACTTGTCTCACGCTAAAGCTGTGCACTGCTGTGGAAGCTGGAAACAAATTGGTTGATTTTGGGAATAATCAAGTGAGCTCGCTGTCAGAAAATGTGGAGCAGCTTCAAAGAATGACCAAACGCATGGATTCAGCTGTAGCTGCTGCAAAAGCTATTCAAGACTCTCATCCACTTGATTCCAAAGACCTGTTAACACTGAACACATCTTAGCTTTGAAATATATCAGAATTCAGGCGTTTAGGTAACTATTTTGTTCTCAGTTTCTCTGCGACGCTTGACTTTAAATTTCATTCTGATTATGCATTTAGAATGGAAGGGTGTAGTCATATTTTGGCTAAGGTGTGGGATGGTGCCACTGCATTTCCATTTACTAATAGTACACGTGATTGGTTATGGTTATGGTGCGTGTTTAACTAGAAATCAGGACTATAGTGTCTGTTGGTTCACAACCGGTTCATGCCTTTAATATCCGTTTGTTTGATTGCATTTTGACAAGCAAGAGCATCTGCTTATTGCGTGACTGTTGAAATTAGGTTTGAGTGCCATTTTATTTGCTTATCCCTGTTGATGTTATGTCACTATTGCACTTGTTCTTATTGAAGATTGCTACTCCCCTTTACACCTGCCTATCTTACTCTATCTGCATATTTTTCAATACATTAATTCTCACTCCAATTCAATTTAGTTCATATCAGTTGAGCAAGAAATAAAATCAGGAGAACATGACACGTGTAATTGCATCAACAACCATAACCAAACACATTGGGTGATGGTCTTTACGGAATTGTACAATGTGCCTTTCGTGAAATACACTTTTTTTTGTTTTTAACAAGGGTGGTGATCTTTACTGGTAACTATAATTTCACATACCGAACACACTGGTGAATCTTTTAGCTGCAAGCAAAAGAAAGAAATGAAGAACGTCATTAGTTATGACAAGGTAGTAGTAGTACAATGTAGGGCGGTTAGAATGAGAGATTAAAAGCCTCATGGGAATATCAAGCAAATGTGTAACATACTCCAGGAACCATTTCATGGTAGTAATACAAGGCCAGTCATCATTCCTGAACTTGAATCAGAAAACCAGCACATAAGGAAACAAGATAATCAAACAAGGGAGGCGAACGAGCATTGAGCATTGAGTACAGAGTGTTTTATGTTAAATTGTATTGTTCAATCTAAACATGGAGAATTTACTTTGAGTTGGCCAACCAGTATACAAAATTCGAGCTGCCTTGTACTCATCAATCACCAACTTCCATAGAGTTTTTTTAGCAGAGAGTACAAAAACAAAGTCAGATGAACTAACATCAAGTCACAAAATCTCAACTCACTCTGCAAGTTGCCAACTAAAGATTCTACAAGGGGAAACTAATATAATGCTCTGTGGCCAGAATACCAGTCTTCAATGGAGTCCCCAATATCAAGATTCATCGATTAGAGAATGCAACTGTTTCCGGAATGTTTCAACTTTACTTGCATCAACAGCCATAACCAAACACATTGGATGATATTCTTTTAGCTGCAAGAAAAACAAACCGATGAAGAACATCAGTAAACGTGGAAACATAAATATTAAGAAATATGACCCCAGGCTCATTTTATAGCAGCATATGGTCAGTCATCATGTCTTTATGGGCTGTAAGTTCAGTGACTGGCCCTTTTGAGAGGATATCACCAGTCAACAAAGAGTTGTAATTGTTTCGTCATTCTTTGAGATAAACTGTTTTTCTTAACTTTAAAGGCAACAATATCAAATGATACTATCTTCACAATGTATGACTAGTATTTCCAAGAAGGCCATACTCCCTTCATCCCACTTGATAGTCTCAACAAGTGATTGCACAAGTAATAATAAAAGTGGCAAAAGTAATGTGAATAAACAGAGGAGAATGCAAAGTGAAAAGTAATATGAGTGAGCGGAGGTGAATGAAGGTACGTGAGAAAAAGCAAAGCCAGAGTCACTAGGATGAGGGGCGCATAAGAAATGAACTGTAGAAACACAATACTTTTTGATACAAACTGAAAAGTTATGTGAATGAGGGGAGGCAAATGAAAAGCAACGGCAAGGTCACTAGGACGAGGGCTTATAAGAAATGAATTGTAAAAACACAGTGTTTGGTACACACAACCCTGGAAATTTCAAGATTTCAATATAAACGATGAAGATAATTGCATCACTAATGAGGAAAACGTCGCTATTTTACTATCCTAGTAAATCATACAAGAAATGGTGTGATGCTTATCACATCATATACAATCAAAGAGACTATCCCTAAATAAGCTAAAAGTCGACAATGATTCCATCACCTTATCTCCAAAAAAAGCTACCAAGGAAGGCACTGAAAAGCATCAATCGGAACAATGATTTTTTTTAAATCACAAAATGAAAGAAAACAAAAAAAAAAGATAATCAGCAAACAATTTGAACTTACATCAAGCATCGTAAGAAAATATTTGCATTCAATCAATCAGTAGATACATGCAATCAAAGTCCAGAAATGTCACTAACCTCATCTGGATTAACCTGCTGAGCATGCATAGGAAAACTGAAGGACCAAGAGCTAAGCTGTTACAGGGGAACAAACAATGCAGTAAGTACGAAATTCAGAACAAGTTCTCAAAAGATAACAATAGTTACTATAGAAACCTTATGGAAGATCTCATCTTCTGGCTTGGCATACACTATATCTTCATCTCCCTTTCCCCTTTTGACTATTTTTTTACCAGCATTCTTGTGCTACAGTTGTCAACCGAGAAACAAAGTAAGCGAGAGCCATCTTGAAAGTTTGAATAAAAGCCTAGCAAGCAAATTAGGTAACAGCATACCTTGTAGATTTTGCTGATGATCATGTAAGTCTTAAAACGAAATGAGCTTCGGAGTTCCTCAGTTGGCTTCAAAACACAAGTGAAAACGTTCATATACAGAAAATTGAAAATAAACTAGGGTTTAATATCTCAAAAATGTAATTTGGTATCTTGTCGAACCTCATCTTCTGTAGCCCACGAAACTTCTTCAAAAAGACCATCGTAAAGGTTAGGCAAGAGCTGAGGAGGAAGATTCACAACACGTTGGGAAACCAATAGCCCCACTTCATGTGCCTTGTCTCCCAGGAGTGACTTTAAATTGGTTGATCCACTCTCATTACATGCCTTGGATAAATGTTCCTTTAGCTCCAAAATACAATTTTGATCCTGTAGTGGAGTAAAACATTGATACATCCATAACAAAAACTAGGTGAAAACTAGATGACCACTAAAATATAATACAGCAGTGAAACAACAAGAAAATTATAGAACGGCATCCTCAAATATCCTTAACAAAAAACTACCTTGTATCTTCCCAGGTTAAGAGCGGAAACAAATCCATAAATTCCTTCATCTTTGTCATCTTCGACTTTAATAACAGTCCCCACAGTTGTTTGTTCCAGTATCAAATCAACAAATCCAGTTATGTCCCATTTCTTGTCATCCAGGTAGGTTTGGAGGAGAACTTGTACTCCATGAAAGTCACTAGGTTTCGGATCAAAAAATGCAAAATCTACTTGGACAACTCCCTTGGAAACAAAAAAAAACAAAGTCAGGCAATGGGATTCACAAGCACAAGTGCATACACGTGGTGAGGAGGATAGTTATTCGAAGCTTACTTCAAAGTCTCCGTCATCATCAGAAGAATCAGTGTACTGAGCATCTTTTACTAATCCCTTCTTGCCTGTAAAAATGAAAGCATTCGAATTCATACACCACTCTTGGACCAATGTGATATACATATATTAATTACGCCAAGTACCTGAAGTGCTAGGTTTGTCCACCATCCCCTTGTGCTTATCGTTGTTACCGGGCGAGTGAACAAGGGCCATTGATCGCCCAAACCGAGAGAAGCTAAAGGGCCTTGAACAGTGGCGGCGCCCTTTGGGTCTCCGAGGCATCTTCTACCTTAGCATGTAATCATTTTCTTTCAGAAATTACAACAACAAATTGATATCCCAAAATCAAAACCACAATAAAGTGAAATACAAGGAACAAGAACAGGTACCTTTCAGGTCTTCAGAGAAGCTGGCGGAGGCCGAAATTTGGCAGAGAGATTAAGATATAGGCTACTCGGCGTCGGCGCCGTT
This sequence comes from Sherardia arvensis, assembly GCA_948330725.1. Classification (NCBI taxonomy): domain Eukaryota; kingdom Viridiplantae; phylum Streptophyta; class Magnoliopsida; order Gentianales; family Rubiaceae; genus Sherardia; species Sherardia arvensis. The sequence continues at coordinate 19,832,430 of OX415240.1, forward strand.
ACTAAAGAGGGGTTTTCTTGAACCTTAAATGGGTTCAACAAAAAAATGGGAACAAGGAACTCATGAGACCCGATTCTTATACCATATCACGGGTGTACGTACACCCACCTTTACTGTGTGTTTTACCTTAATAATTATGCATTTCATTGATAACAATCTACACATACTATTTATAGAAATTATAAGTTAAAAAATTTACAATGCACAATTATTCACATTAAAATGCACATATTTGAATATTAGAATACACCTGGGGATACATACCCCAGTTGTATGGTATAATTTGTGCATGAGACCAGGCCAGGTTTTGCTTTCTTTCTCGACTCGTATTTTAATCCAAAATATCATTTGGCATTACAATATCGTGTTTCATAAATACTGCTAAATTTTTTTATGAACATCATAAATAAGAGGATATATTTATAACAGTTTAATATATATCAGGATTATCCTGATATTGGCAATATCAGGCACCAATTAAATAACGACACATCATCTTTAACAAATTTATGATTGGGCCACGTGTTCAATCATTACCTAGACGGGTTTAGGCATTCTAAATTAGGATTTTAGAACTTTACTAAAAATATCCTAACCAATTAAAACATTACAATTGTACACGTGTCATTATCTTATTGGTGCCTGATAAGGCTTATATCAGGATCATCCGGATGAATGTTATTCTCTATTTATAAATTCATATTGTATTTTAAACTATAACGTGAGTAAAATACTGAATTATGTATAGCAAAATAATAAATGTTGTTATATGCAGTCCAATAGTTTACTCATACAACAGTATAAAATACGGTACAAATTTATAAAAATATTTTCATTTATTATGTTTATGTAAAAATATAACAATATTAAAGAGACAATATTGAAGTTTCATTGACTACGCCATCTAAAATATAGGCATATAGCACATCAGTAAGTGAACCATGGAAGATAAAGATCAGACTATAAGAACCACCGTTCTGATGAAGTGAGAAAGTGATGCACTTAAATACTTCATGTGATTGGGTATGGTATAATTACATATTACTGTACATTTTATCAGCTGCTACATCTGCATTTTTGCATGAGAGAGAGTTGTGTAATATGTGGGAAACGGAAGAATGTAATACAAATTAATAAATAGAGAAGAAACGCTAGTGCTGAATCAGGCCATACTGCCCATACATATGCATCAGTCCATAGATAATGATGGAGGAAGTTATGCAGATGCAGACCCATTTACTAGCGCATGATGCTCCATCACTTGTTTGAAATTTCTCATTCTGCACCTTCACTTGCTCTTCTTTTTCTTCTTTCTTCGCCATCATAGAGCTGCCGTGATTTAGGGACGTGTAAAATGACTGAATAATCGGTCCAAATCCAGCTAGAAGTGAAGTAACAATTGGAAGAAAATTTGCTTACCTCGGTTTTGGTAGTGTTACAGCTGGTTCTGGTTTCTTAGGCAATAGTGCCTGGACTGGTGCAGTCTCTGGCATCGTAACTTTTTTGTGTTGTTCGCTTTGGATGCCCATCTCCATAGCCTATCATAACAAGTTATAAACAGTCAGAAAGAACCTTAGCTAGCATGTAGAAATGATTCATCATTCAATCAGTAAACTTGCCTGCTTCTTGAAGTGAAGGGTATAAATTAGGTCAATATATCTAAGTTTTGCATTCTTCTGATCCTTGTTCAGCTGCTTCCAGAAACCATAAGTTGATCCAATATCCAGGAGTCTTTTTGCATACATCTTCCATGTGTAGCTGTAAGAGAGTGTAAGTTATGGTTTTTTTTCTTTCTGATATATATTACGCAATGGTCATTTATATGATACCCTACCATTCGTAAATGCGCTTGAGGCCAGCTTCAGACATTCTCTGCCAGTGTCCAGAATCTTTCTTGCATTTTTCAAAGAAATTAGCAATCTTATTGCTTGCCACATCTCCATTATAAGGATCGATATGGAAGCCAGAGGCCCCATCGACAATTATCTCTGCTGGCCCTCCTTGATTGGTTGCAAAAGTGGGCAATCCACAGTTCATGGCTTCAATAACTGTGAGGCCAAAGGCTTCGTACAATGCAGGCTGCACAAAAGCTCCCTTGGTGTCAGCAATGCATCGATAAAGCTCCCCATTCCTGTTTCTATCAGTCTGTGCAGCTATCCATCTTATCTGACCCTTGAGTTGGTACTTTTCTATTAACGTGTGCATCTTCTTGATCTCCTCTATTTCTTCCCTGTCCTTGGATTTTGAAGGGTCCAAGCATCCCCCAACAATCACTAGGTTCACTAAGCTCCTCAGCTTCTTGTTTTTGGCATACCATCCTGCCAGTCCTGTAATGTTCTTAACTTTGTCTAGTCTTGACATGGAAAAGATGATCGGTTTCCTTCGGTCTGACAGAAATCCACTGACAGAGATACATATGTTTCAGAATTTTTTAATTCAAATTCAGGCATATCAATTCTTCCTATATATATGCAGACTTACATATGCTCATCATTGTTATCTTTGCTGTACAGAAGCTCCTCAATCGCGGGTTGAAATGACGTGAATCGCTTCATTTTCTCAGTGAAAGGGAAGTAGACAGACTGATCAGCTCCAGGTGAAACAATGTTAAACTTGGGATCAAACACATTGATGCCTGAAACTACTCTATAGAGGCCAGGCATTGTGAATGCCATATGGCTCTCATACTGTCCAGCTTTACTTTTACTGCCACCAAAAACAGCAACTATCAGTTCCTCTAGTTACTAATTCATCTTCAAAGTGCAAGAAAGAAAACCAACCTCCCAGCAATTTCTTGAAATGTGCTGGTCACAACAAAATCAGCAGCATTCATTGCCATAAGATCAGCAGTAAATTGGCAAGAAAAATGGTGCTTTTTATCAAACTCCTTCCACTTGATATCAGAATCTTCGTACTTAGTTTTCTCAAGTGCGTGTGCAATGGTACCCTGACGAAATGTGAAATGTTAGAATCACTTTCTGTTTTAAAAGTGTCAAGTGTAAAATATGGCAACGATTAGAAGAAAGACAAACCAAGGTGACGCCGAGTTTCCTAGCTACTAGAGATGCCACTAAGTTTCCATCAGTGTAGTTTCCAATTACGAGGTCTGGCTTACCCTCCATGATTTCCAGGATCTTAGCAGTAGCATCCTGGAAACAAAATTGCAGCAGAATGTGAGGAGAAACATATAGAACTATTAAGAATGACCAGAATGTGAAGCACTTACATGAGAATATCTCTCCAGGTAAGGATATATATCGAAGCGTGAAATCCAGTGTTGAAGAACCCCTTTCTCGGTCCTGAAAGGCACGCGAACGATATGGCAGTGATTGGTGTTAATAATAGGCTCAATCTCCAGGCTGCACTTTGTACCATGCGCTTCGGGGATTTGGCGAGTTACCTGCATTACATAACTCAGGACACAATTTTTTTGAAACATTTACAACTGAAAAATGTGACTTAAGATATAGTACTAAAGTACCACTAGGATCTGAGGCTTAAAGTTCAACCCTTGCTGCTTAATTCTTTGGAGCAATTCTTCCTCCAAAGCCTTGACTTGATCCAGAATGTAGACAACCTGGCCACCTGTGTCTGGCAAACCTAGAACATCTGACTGCCCAAAGTAGCCATGAACTGAGAAGACAACAACCTTAAACACAACGGGAAGCCGGCTGAAAAATGATTCTGTGTTGATGGAGTCTGGAGCCTGAAGTATCTCAGACAGCATCCTCATTGTTTCTCTAACCCTGCCTGAATTCTCACCCCAGCCTTTCTCAAACCCCCATTCCTTAAGCCTGAAATAAAAATGACATTTTTTTAGCACTCTAAAGGCCAATATTTCTCACAGATATAGAGAAATAGTTTTGCAGTAATATGCATGCCATTACTTTAGGTCAAAGTTCTGATATGGTGTGTCATATGGCATGGCAGACACAAAAACTTGGCCGAGGATCAGTGCTGTCTGAAGCTTCTCCACAGTGTTCAGGGTCTCATTGATCATGAGATTCTACAATATTGGAGTTTGAAAGTCAATCTTAGGTTCTGATCTGTATATTTTATCAAGCATTACTGTTGCATAATATAAATGATTTTGTTCCTTTATTATACCTCTCCTTGATGACTAAGAGTCTGCAAATACTGAACTAACTGATGAGCACCTTCATTTGAGCCGGTGCTCGCAAACTTTGAGGCCATGTGCTTTGAAATGAAGCTGTTTCCACTGCCAATAGAAGATGAGAGAGCTAAGCTTGGGTTACCAAATTCAAATGCTCCAAAATCCACTTTCAGGGCATTTTCATCCTTAGACCTGTGATAATATTCAACACTGAAATCGCTGCTGAAAGAAACATTTTTTAAAAATGATTAGGCTAATTTATCTCATGCTAACCAGTTTTCATCGATAATCATCTCTTTCATTTCCAAGAACTCTGTGGCTGTTATTCTATTCACTGACAGATCATCAGCTTTCACCTTCACATATTCTAAGCACCCCGGATCATGCCTTACTGCAAAAGCTACATGAGGTGGAACAACAGCTGCCTCCTGCAAAATCAAATATATGATCAAATATAAAATGATCATCAAGCCTAATTTGTAGCCCCTATAATCAAAGTTACCAGAGTGGAACTCAGGATTTGACCCAGTGAGCCCTCCAAAACCTTTCCTCTTTCATGTTCATCCTCTATTGATTTCTCTATCTCTTCCTTCAAATTCTGGTATTTCATTAGCCTTGCTCCCATCCCAGTAAACCTGCACATAAGGTATATCATATATGAGCTGATGCATTTTCTTTAGGAAAAAAAACATAGAATCATTTAAAAACACAAGACTGTATACAATAAAGAAATGATCACCTGGAGAAACATCTCTTCATATGATATCTGCTCTGCCTTAGTGCATCAGGCATGCTATCTACAGCTGCTGCAGAAGAAGCCATTGACGCTTGAATGATGCAAAATAATGCTTGACTTTTTGTTGTTAATATTTGTGGCTTTGGGATTGTAATCAGAGAAGCATATATAGGAATAATGAGAGAAAAGTTTGGATGTGGAAATGAAACTTTTAGGGAGACATAAAAGAGCATGCAAGGAAGAGAAATGAAAGAGGAATATTCCTTGGCCTTTAGTATGGAGAATTAATAAGCAAGAGAAAGAATTCATGCATGAGCGCTTTCTCATAATAATCAAACTGGTTGAGGAAGCATATGTTCTTTTCTTCTTTCAAACTTCTCTTTTGTCCAACACAAATACCCTCCACCTTCACTGTGTCTTCGGTATCAGTGAAATTACAAAGAAACCACAAAAGATACGTGGAAAATTTTGATCGAGTCCATTATAAGTTTTATAATTTACTAGCATGCTTTAACCGCGCGTTGCGCGATTTTTGAAGTAATACTTATGTGTAATTCGATACATTCTAAATGCTAAACTTTTAACATGGGAGGATTATAAATCACTTAAACTGATACTCTTGGCGAAATTCAGATTTTGGCCATATTTCTTCATATTTGTGCTGATGGAGATCGAGATCAAAGTAACAAAATATCAAAGAAACTAAATAATAATCTCCTCGATTTCTCAACAATTATTAATTTATACTCATATTTGAGTTCAGTTCAATTATAATCGAATATAAGGAGAATTAATAAACCAAGTCATAACAGAAATATAAAAGGGGAGAAATTATTTATATATTAGAAGTTAGAAATTGATTAGGATTTGAGTTTGTATAAAATATGTTAAAATTTTACCTAAAAATGAGGTTGACGAAATACTTTTATAAACGAAGGAATATATTCGAAATTAATTAGGAATTAAATTTGTATAAAAAATGCTAAAATTTGCCTAAAAAATTGCAAACTAAATTTTGGACCAAAAAAAAGTGAGTATAACTTTTTAGTATTAACTTAGGAACTAGTGTGACGCGCGGTTTATTTAAAGTACTCTTGAATATTTAATTAGGTAAAAATATTGAATATTTTAGTGTTGTCTAAACCCATGTCGGTATGATTAAATGGGACGCTGATAGGTTGCCCTTCGAGGGCGGCACCCTTCTATCGACATGGTTAGTTGTGATTTGCCCTTTCCAATTTAGGGCACACAATGTATTTTTGTGGCTGGACCCAGATGGGGCAGCTTGTTTTTATGTAATTCAAAGTAGTTAATTTTGTACTGCCGGGTAACTTTCAATAGCATCAATATTAGTCAAACATATTAATGTAATCGACACCGAAAGTTTCAACGCGATCAAAACAAATACTAAGTCGCCGACATAAACAGAAACCCATTCCAACCCAGTTGAACTTCCTAGATCCACTTGTCCAACCTTCAACAACACATTCAAATCAGCTATCAGGCTCGGGTTTTGCGCCGAATTTCTGCCTAAAAGGCAGACATTGAATACTGGGTTACGATTTTTTAAGTTTCGAGAGAATGATGATTTATGGCCGATGGGAAATCATGTTTTGGTTGAATTGAAGGGCCCGTCTGGTTGCTAACGGTTTTAGGAGTTGTACAAGTTGCTAAGGTAAACAAAAATCAACCTAATTATGGACAATGCATTTGTTGTTAATGTTAAATATGGTTCAGAACTGATTGGGTATAGTTCTCTTGTGTGTAACATAAGGGGTGATTTTGCTGTATGTATTAGTTGAATTGAGGATTTTTTTTTTTTGCGAAGTATATGTTTTCCGATAATTTTATTTTGGTATGTAGTGATATGTGCTCTGGTAGGGAATCAAATTTCTGTGATGCGGATCTCAACAACTGATGTGTTATTTTGCTTAGTAATCAATAGTGCATAAGTTTGGGTTGAATTGGAGTTTCAGGGGTTAGTATTATTAATGAATATGAATTAAATTGGTCCAATATGTTAGTGATAGGTTATATGAATGTTGAGATGCAGGGAATGGATTCAAACATTCAGTATGCCGGTACAGATGACGACGGTAACATGGTTGAGATAATAAATGGATTGCATCGGCAATATGTGGATGTACCTAACATTAAAGTTGTGGAAGTTGTTGATGTTAAAGATGTGCTTGGTGAAATGGATGGAGTTATTCCTGCCGAAGAAGCAGTGGTGCGTGTTTCGGATGTTGATAATGATGGTGAAATTGATGATGATAACAATGTATGTGTAGTGGAGGATGTAAATGAAGAAGGGGAATTGATGTTGAGATATCCGCCCGACCAGGGAGTAGCAAGCTCTGAAGATGACGGCGTTGAAGATGACGGCGAAAGAACAACTCCAATTGACAAACCTGTGGTGGGGATTGAGGTGTTGGGTATAAACAGGGTGATTGTGATGTCTCTGGATATCGATAGAGTCGCGTAACACTCTCGCTTTCCTTTGAGAATAATTCGACCCTATTAGCCCAGGTTACACGAATTCTCTCGCAGGATAAAACTATCGAACCTTCTTGAATCTAGGCTTGAAACAAGAAGAAACCTCTGAGTATTTATGTTTTTGGATGGTAAACTTTACTGTTTTGTATTCTGTGTTTCTGTCTATTTACATGTACCAAAAACATGTGTATATATAGGCCAACCCATGATACCAAATCACAAAAGATGCGGTAATTGCATAGATACCAATCAATTTACACAACCGGTGTGGTAACTTATCCATGTCATACAACCGGTGAGTAACTGTAGACGTACCTATCTGTGCCATACAACCGGTGAGTAACTGTAGACGTACCTATCCGTGCCATACAACCGATGAGGTAACTACATGCATCCAATCCAAACAAGTTGGACTAACTGCATGCATACGTACGCACCCATCATATATGACACCAGGTTAGTAACCAATTACATAACCCAAACATCCAATACCAATTTGGTAACCAATTACGTAACCCAAACATCCAACACCAATTTGGCAACCAGTAACACAAACATACCAAGTGTACATTGATATACGTATACATTTCAGTATTAGTATCAATGTAACACTTCATTCCAGATTATTCATATCAAAATAATCATTCCAGAATTATGAGCTCGTAGATTGGTTTATACAAGTGTGCACTCCGCACCACCAAAACTTGTTATAACGTCCCGAGCTCACTAATACTCAAATCCAATTATACTTAAATACTTGTGTTTCACAAAAACACTAACATGAGGTATGGCTTAGGTGGTGAATTTTTGGTCCAGATGAATAAGTATGCATGTTCGGCAGGGTTCTCGATAAGGGTGAAGAAACCTGTGAGGGACAAAAGCAAGAAATGTGATGAGAATGTCAAGGGAGTTGATGATAGGTTTAAATTTGATTTGTCAGAAAGTATAGGAATCATTGCAAGTTTATACTGTATTGTAGTAAGGCAGAGGTGTTTAAATCTCGTAGCTCAGATCCTAATAAAAGTAAATCCTCCCGAAAGACAGACTGCCCGTGGAGGGTCAATGCATGCAGATCTCCCCTTAATGGAACTAGTTGGAAAATAACTAAGTTGCACAATGCACACAACCATGATTTGGATCCGGAAATGAGCAGGTTGTTGGCAAAGTACAGAAGGATTTCAATTGTAGTTTGGAATTGCATAGAGGAGACATAGGGATTGCTAAGATATATGGTGTGTTTGTGAACCGGTATGAGGGGTACCACAACGTCCCTTTCTTTGAGAGAGACCTGCGGAACTTCCTGAACTTTACGGTAGGGGAGCGTATGAATGAAAGTGAATTTTTGAAAATGGAGGTGTCCAGTGCCAGGCTTCAGCCATATAACAGTTTTGAGCCTAGGTCTAGGAGGCCTAGTAGTAATAGGGATGTATGCCACGATGGCAATTTGCTTATCAAACTCCTGAGAGATAGCAAAATAGAGTGAGCAGCCAGAAATATATGCATGATGCTTTTTCCTCTCTGATAATCTGAACTCTGTTTGATACTCTATTATAGAGATAGTTATAAAATAACCATTGGGCTTGCTCTTAGTCAAGCAAACTCTTACAATAACAAACTCATATTTACTGCAAAAAATATAAAAAACAAACTCCCAAAATTTAGCTATATACTCCCATTTTGTTACAGCTTTTTAACTTTTCAATTTTCAATTCACAGTCGTACAACCTGCCACATCATCACGTGTATATACACATCATCATTTTTAATCAATCTTTTGCATTATAATGAAAATTTGTTCATAATTTTTTGTAAAAAGCTACAATTTGAGAGTTATTCAATTCAATTTGGCACGGATATTAATAAATAGAATGATTACTTATTAAATAACTAAATATTGTAATAATACTAAAACAAAACTTTTACATTTTAAAAGAACTAAATTTTTACATATCAAGCATGATTAAGTCATTAATTCAATATTTAAATAGAAATTACACGTGCAGGTCTAGTTTGCTAATGCAAGTCTAATTTTTACTTGAAATGCCCCTGATATTGCTAATGCAGGTCTAGGTTATAGTGAAATAGTGAAGGGTAATTTTGTTTTTTTAGACATGCACGTATCAGCCCTCTATTTAAAAGAATCGATTAATGTTAAAAATATCAATAAAATAAATTACATTATCTATAACATTTTTTTGTATATTGGTTGATTTAAATATTAGTACGAAATCGATTGATTTTAAAACCCATATATATCAACATTCCAACGATTCAATAAAATTATGAATAAAGGGTGTATATAAAGATATGAAAAACTAAACAATAAAAGTAATACATATAATATTTGATTATACCCAATTTAAGACTAGTATATTCAATTATTAATTAGTCTTGAAAGTGACGGTCAATATATAGTGAAGGGAATAATTGTAAAGGAAATTGGGGGCGGCCCCTTATTTGCAAATTATAAAACTACATATTTCACGCGCGGACCACGCGCGAATTCTCTTCCTTTCTGGCCTCACTCCTGTCCTGGAGGCCGGAGAATCATATCTCACGAGAGTAAAATATTACGGTAGGACCCACTATAAAGACATGCATGCTATATAAAACAATCTTTTTTTGTTTCAAAGTCCATGCACTCTTAAAAACACCATATTAACTGTGAAATGCAAGCATTTTCTAAAAAACAACATGTTAAGTGTGAAATGCAAGCATGTTTTTAAAAAACAACCCGTTTAGTCTAAAAATAATCATTCAAGTGTGAAATACTATAAAACAATCCCTTTTTTGTTTCAAAATACATGCACTCTAAAAAAAACCTGTTAACTGTGAAATGCAAGAATGTTCAGAAAATCAACCCGTTTAGTCTAAAAAACAACTTGTTAACTGTGAAATGCAAGCATTCTCTAAAAAACAACATGTTAACTGCGAAACGCAAGCATGTTCTAAAAAACAACCTGTTAACTGTGAAATGCAAGCATTCTCTAAAAAACTACATGTTAACTGCGAAACGCAAGCATGTTCTAAAAAACAACCTGTTAACTGTGAAATGCAAGCATTCTCTAAAAAACTACATGTTAATTGTGAAATGCAAGCATGCTCTAAAAAACAACACGTTTAGTCTAAAAAACAAGCATTCAAGTGTGAAATACAAGCATGCTCTATAAAACAATCTTTTTTTGCTTGAAAATACATGCACTCTGAAAACAACGAAATGCAAGTATTCTCTAAAAAACATCCTGTTAACTGTGAAATGCAAGCATGTTCTACAAAACAACCTGTTCAGTTTAAAAAAATAAGCATATAAGTGTGAAATACAAGCATGCTCTACAAAACAATCTTATCACTCTACAATTATAACAAATTATAATCAAACTCGTCAAAGAACATGTATAATCCACTAAATCCAGTAGCACAAGCAATTAGTAGGCAAGCAATCAACGATTTCATTTATTCAAATATCCAAATATCGTTTCACTACAATCACACATAAACACATTCTGTATCCGATTCGATCAAACAGAAACACACACACACATATATATATATATATATATATAATCGCATACTCATCTCTACTTTGAACACAGGTCTCAAGAGGCAGTGACCCACTTCGTCTTCCAGGAAAATGCCTGCCAAGAAATGGGTCCTGGAAACGTGACCCGGTAAAAAGGTCGAATTCTGATACCAAACCGATCGCCGGCGAGGAATATGGAGAAGTTGGCGAGCATGCAGTCCGTGTTCAGGCCAGCCGTCCGACCATCGCGAAAGAGAGCCACAATTTGGGGGTTTTGGGTTGAATTGGGTGGCTAATCAAATTTTGGGATTTTGGGGAAAATGGTGAAGCGTGTGGATTTTCGAGCGGGTTATAACATACCCATCGGGTCGACCCGCGAATATTTCACTTTTCTCCTATTTGCAAGTCCATCATTCGCCACTATATAGTGACGGTCACTCATGAGACTAATTCTTTAATTATTTAGTTTTAATTAAAATTAAGAAAAGGCAAAAAAGGACACTAAAATAAGGAGTGAATAATCACATGGACAATCGAGAGCCGTACATGTGCAAATTCCATTTTCTTATTGGTTGACAAAGAAAATTCATAGACTCTAAAATTACAAATCAGGTGTTTTTCTCTCTCGTACCACTTAATAAAATCTTTCATAAATCTCTCCCATTGTGCTTCCCTTGAACATAAGTCTCTTCCAAAAAACAAGCACTATAGGTGCTCTTATGATACCCCACAATGTCAGTGGGTCCACCAGGTCCTATTAATAGTGAGACGTAGCCTTTCTGCTTTGGACGCATGGTAAATTACACAAGTAGTTCTCACGAGGAAACTGAAGATAAAGGTAGTTTCGGTGAAGATAAACTAGTTCAACGCATAACAACGCATGGTATATGCTCATGGGCGCATGTTAAAAATTATCCAATTAATTTCGGTCGATTCATGATTGATTAGATAGGTTTAGACGTGAACAATCATCTACATTAAATATTATCAAAAAAATAACCACCCACATTAAATTCATGTTAATGTATTCTGACACGAGTTTCGGAATCCAAATCAGATTTATTGTGCTTATGTGAAATAATAAGTATTACATCATAATCTGTATTTTTAATCTATACTATACTTTAAATGAATTAGAATTTTCTAAAAATTTTGAATTATTTTTAGGATTAATGAGAAATTGACACATCAACATCTTATTTTCCCTTTTACAAATATTATTATTTACTTTTAACTAGACTAATAATCTTATCTTTAACTTTCACTTAATGATCATGCATTAATTTTTAAAAAATATTTATTTATAAAGAAGAAATGGTTGAAAGAATGAAAAGTGGCTTAATTTACCATATTAAACATCTATATCTATACTATACTTTAAAAGATGATGAATTAGAATTTTCTAAGAATTTTGAATTATTTTTAGGATTAATGAGGAATTGACACATCAGCATCTTATTTTCCCTTTTACAAATACTATTATTTACTTTTAGTTAGACTAATAATCCTACCTTTAACTTCCACTTAATGATCATGCATTGATTTTTTAAAAACGTTTTTTATAAAGAAGAAATGGTTGAAAGAATTAAAAGTGGCTTAATTCATCATATAAAACATCTATACTATACGAGGATGAATTAGAATTTTCTAAGAATTTTGAATTATTTTTAGGATTGATGAGGAATTGACACATCAGCATCTTATTTTCCCTTTTACAAATATTATTATTTACTTTTAGTTAGACTAATAATCCTACCTTTAACTTCCACTTAATGATCATACATTGATTTTTTTTAAAACGTTTTTTATAAAGAAGAAATGGTTGAAAGAATTAAAAGTGGCTTACTTCACCATATTAAACATCTATATACTATACTTTAAAAGATGATGAATTAGAATTTTCTAAAAAATTTGAATTATTTTTAGGGTTAATGAGGAATTGACACATCAGCATCTTATTTTCCGTTTTACAAATATTATTATTACTTTTAACTAGACTAATAATCCTACCTTTAATTTCCACTTAATGATCATGCATTAATTTTTTTAAAACGTTTATTTATAAAGAAAAAATGGTTGAAAGAATGAAAAGTGGCTTAATTCACCATATTAAACATCTATTTAAATAGTCATTATCTATGTAGTATAGTATAGTACTCTTCAAAACAAAAGAAAATTTGATGACGTGTCTTTTTACAATTTTTTGAATCTATAGTACTTTTTTTTTTTTGAAAATTTGAATCTATAGTACTCTTTAAAGTAAGATGATAAAAGGTGACGTGTCATTTTCTAAGCATTTTGAGTATTTTTTTACAATCAAATACAATTTGACATGTGTCAACTCTTTTTGATTTTTTTTAAAACTTTTTATTCCACTCCTTCTTAAAATTTCTCTACTGATAACGTGAAAAACTGATATATTTTTTTTAATAAACTGCTCCATAAAAAATATGGTCTAATTACTCCAATTACTCCTTAATAAATCTGCTCTAAATCGTTTTCTACTCCTCTTCCCCAAAATTTCTCCAGAATAAAGTGAAACATCTATATATTAAATTCCATATACTCCAATTACTCATTAATAAAGCTGCTACATTTATGGACTCATATGTTTTCACAGCAAATCTTTCTAAATTCTCTACACCTTTTTCATTAGCCCTCTCTCTATAAATTATGTTATCTAAATTCCGGTAAAACATCCCTCGGGTATGTATGTCTTGCTTAAATTAGTATGTTTGTTGTTTAGTATGTGAATGATTTACAAAATATCTCAAAATACTGAAAATATATTTTTCTTCAAAATGTGATCTAGATGTTTCTGCATGAAGACGAAGGTGTATCAATATTATTGATAAGAAAATATCTTCAAAATGAGAACGAGTCTCCTTATTATTTCTTTTACGAGTTTTTATCATTTACTTTGCATGTTTAGTTGTTCCTTCTTCTCTTTTTCATTGTAATGATTTGTTCCATATTAGCTTTGGTTTTTTTGTTTACATTAGTTGTGATTTTTTAAAACTACGAACGAAATTTTGTTATGTTTAAAATTAGTTAACAGCTTAAAAGGTATGTTACATTTTTCTGAAATTCTTTTACCTTTTTGCTTCTCAGTTTTCATATGTTTCCAATTTATGTTCTACGACACGGCTTTGCTGCCAAGTTAATCAACATTCTGTTACTAAGCATCAATTATTACAGATATTTTAACAAGTCATTTCAATTCAAATTGATTAAACTTACCTCAATTTATTTTTCAATTAAAAAAGGTTAGCTGATTTTTCTTTCATTATCACCATAAATCACAATAATTGTTTCTTTATTATATTTATTACGACAAATCATCACCATAAATAGCTATAATTGTCTTTCATCCAGTAAAATGTATTAATTATGAATTTTGTTTGTATTAACATTCTCACATTGTGAACATTTTGAACATTTAGACCTATATCGGAAGAATTCAATCAATTTTATATAATGACATGGTAGGTAATATATTTGGTATATTGGAGATATATCATTAGAAATTAAAATGTCATGCACATTTATATGTAATTTTTCATGAATTAAATTATTATTATTAATTAATATCAGTTTATGCATGTGATATTTTAAAATAAATATTCGTGTATCGGCACAAGCATTATACTAGTTAAATTGTAAAAGACATGTGGCCATTTCGATCAATAATGACACGATGAGCCCTTAAATCCAAATCCAAAAATATGCTGTCCACATAATTCTTCTTTCCCATTTAATTGTCTCAGAATAGAAATTAATTTTGATTTTTTTTTAGTCCATCAAATGAATGACATGTATGTCAAATAATACATGCGTGGAGTGTTGTATGATTATTTGAAACAAATTAGGTAGTGAGAGATATAAACTAAAGGGTGGAAGTTGGCCCAAAAAAAAGTGTTGTAGGTAGCCTACGAATCACATTCTTTTACTCTTTCTATAAATGCTACGAACAAGTATGAGAGTTCAGCATACATAATGCATGATGAGCCACTATTACAGCCGAAGTCGTGACCAAATAGAGCAGCACTTCACTTGGAGCACTCCGATCAAATGGCATACGTAACAGAATCCAAAAATTTCTGACATCCCTCATCTAATTTTGACACATGTGAGAGAAAAATCATTGATCTTATATATACTCTCACACCTGGAGAAGCCTAGGAAGAAAATATGGCGGACGAAAATGGCGGGGCTAGAAATTGTGCGTGGTGGATTCAGATGGCTCTGTATTCCGTGGCCATCTTGGGCGGGCAGACGAGTGCGGTGCTTCTGGGCAGACTGTACTTTGGAAATGGGGGAAAGAGTAACTGGATAGCATCTTTGGTACAGACGATTGGTTTTCCATTGTTTCTTCCTTATCTTATCATCACTTCATTTTCTAAAACATCCGACAAGCCAGAGTTGGCCGTCCGTCCCCCTTTGTTACTCGCCGCAAAAACGTACATTTTTCTTGGTGTTTTCCTGGCCGGAATTTCCTGGTTATACTCGGTTGGGTTGCAGAATCTGTCGGTTTCTACTTTTACTTTGGTTAGTGCGAGCCAGTTGGCATTTTCGACATTCTTTGGTATTTTCCTCAATTCACATAAGATCACTCCCTTCATTTTGAACTCTCTTGTGCTTGTCACAACCTCTACTGTTCTGCAAGCAACACAGAATGATCAGTCTGTGGAGGGTAATAAATCGGGAGCGCGGAATCACCTGGTCGGGATAATATGCACGATCGCAGCATCAGCCGGCCACGCGCTCATACTCTGCTTGACGGAGCTTGTTTTCCAGAAAGTCATCAAAACGAAAACATTTAGATTTGTTTTGGAGATGACCATATGGGAATCAGTTGTCGCAACAGCTGCCATTTTGATCGGGCTCTTCCTGAGCGGAGACTGGCAAAGTTTGAAGACGGAGATGGAGGAGTTTCATTTGGGGAAAGGTATGTACATTGCAAGCCTTGTTTGCACTGCAATATCCTGGGAGATATTCAACGTGGGATGTTATGGCCTGATTTTCAAAGCATCTTCCTTGTTTTCTAATGTCATGGACTCGGTTAGCTTGCCGGTTGTGACGGTGGTGGCGGTCATATTCTTCCAGGATAAGATGACTAGTGTCAAAGTAATATCACTCTTGTTGGCAGTCTGGGGGTTCCTCTCCTATCTATATCAGCAGTATCTTGATAGCTACTCGGAAAACAAAACTGAAGGGCAGCGCACTCAGGATGTTTCCCTGGCTTCAATCATCTAGATTCAAACTGAAGGGCAAGTTCCTTTAGAATGTATAATGTAAAAATTCCAACGTCTTATTCAATGCATTCACCTAACTTGCTTTTGAGTCGCTAGCTACAAATCAGGATTGGTATACATCCGACTAATTTTTATCAGGTTACTTAGTCAATAGAACACATGACCAAAAGAGCTTATCATGAGAGGTAGCCATCATAGAGCAGATACTTTGTTCATTAAATGCAAAGAACTTTAAAATTCCGCTTCATTGGAAGCTCTGGTATACTGGTCAGTAATCATTCAACATTTACTAGCATGCAAAGGCTACATATTATACATATGATATCGTCACTAATGTGTCCACAATTTTTTAAGAAATTTGATTTTCAACCAGAAAAAGATAGGCCCCTGAACCACAAATCACACAAACAAATTAAAAAAAAACTAAAATGATGCTAACTCAAAAGTCAGTGTACTCAATAAATCATACAAACATTGATCCGCAATCAGAGAGCATTCCACAATTGCCACAAGTAGTGAAGTTTCACATTATTTCCAGGTACTAAAGAAAGAACAGCTCTAAAAATTCATCAAACAGACAAAACAACAGTTTTCAGAAAAATGTCTTGTATTAGAAGACAAATGCCCCTCAGCACTCAGCAGTAGAACATGACCCTCTTGACGTTTTCCTTGAGAGCAGGGAGAGGCCTCACATTAGCATTACCTGGCGCACGAGTAGGCCTTGCACCAGGCCCAGGCCCACGAGCAGCTGCACCACTAGCCAGAGAATCGCTATCAGAGTTCTCAGGCTCCATATAAAACCTTGCCCGAAATGCTGCCAAGTGGGCATAGTAAGCAGGTGGAACTGGAAAGAAAACAAATCATGTGAGCACAAGGCTAGAAACATCATCCTCACTTCAAGAAAAAAGGTTGCTGAAAAGGCTTCAGACAAGAATTAGCATACCTATAGATACCGAACGAGTACACCTTGCGTACCTGGAACACAAGAAACCGACAGTGATTAGATAATGAACAAAGAACCACGAGTTGAATAGAATCAGTGACTAAATTTATGCATACGTGTAGCACAAGTTATTTGTTAAGGACTGCAGCCCATCAGCAGTAAAGTTGTTCTCATCCCACAGAACATGGTAGTGAGCAGGACGACTAGTACCCTGTAATGCAAGTATGGAGTCAGAAATTTGCCAAAAGTTAAACCAATGCATTGAAATAAGCAGGCCAGTTACCTGAATCCCTGCATGGCTACAAAGGTAAAAGTCAAACTCTGTCGGATGGCAGATTTTTGAATCTACAACAGTACCTATACATGATAGAAGAAAAACAGATTGTTAAACTGGCCTTGAAAAAAATTTGAAAAAAAAAACAGATCAATTGATCTCCTAACCAGGAAGAATGTTTCCACTTCTATCCACAGAATTACGGTCACTGTGATTGTTGGCAAATAATCGGGTATGGTGGCGCTTCTGAACCACAACAAACGTAACAGGTGGCTGGTAGTTTGGTTCCAAGGAAGCACATGCCTGTTATTATATAACCACAAAATGACACTGATTAGAACATGAGAAACAATGCTAAGAACCATCATGGCAAAACTACAAGGACATGAACGTTTACCCTTCGGATGGCATCAAGTTCATACAGCAAAACTTGATAAAACTGACCTTCGCTCACTCCATCTCTGCAAACAAGTCAAAATATAGGAAGAATTAGAAAGGACGACATCTGTATACTAATTTAACCAAGGTGCACAAGCTCACCTATAAAAGATTATCCTCTGTGGTTTCTGCCCAGTTGCTTTGCGGAAAGAAATCAGCAGCTCTCTGAAACAGACAAGTATTGCTAGTCAGCTAAAATTTATAATAATAACAAAGTGAGGTCGTTAATAAAAGCAAAGTTGACTAGGTCATTTCAACAGAGGAATTCATACTTGACCATGCCACCAGTCATGGTGCCCCTTTGAGGATCCTGCCAAGTCTTAAAAAGATCTTGGATCAGCTCTTGCCGATGAGCTTGAGCACTAACCAGACCTGCGTATTTTGTAACCTCGGGCCAATCCTGAGATGCAACAACCTGTCGAAGAAACAATAAGTTAAAAGAGAACAGTGGAGCTGGAAAGCATTATCTTAGAAGTTAGGAGGCATCTCATACAGCTGCAATGGATGGGCTTGTATCCTCGCCAGGATGAGGGTGAGTAACATCTGCCCCAAAGATAATAGTTGGCCTGTCACTAACAAGAGGTATACGCCTCGAGAGAGCATCAACAAGCACGGTGTTCCGTCCCCCAACCTTTACATTGATCTTTAATGCAACATTGGCAAGGTATTGTTTGCTCATCTTAAACACATGCTTCGTCAAACAGCATTGAGAAACGATCCCAAGATCAGTCTCACAAATTCTTTTCAGATCACCTACTCCAGAGAAATTTGAATTAAGAAGGAGAAAGAAAGAACAAATAACAAAGCACAGCTAAGGGTCGCAAAACAGAAAATCACCATAAAGGGACCCATTATTGTCAGGTAAAATGACAATTAGCAAGTCCAGTTCCTTCCTTTGGGCCGGACCCAACTGAGACATAGCATCAGAAAACCTAGCTTTCAATGCCCTCTCAACTTGATCAGGACGAGCAGATATAGGGGGTAGCACAGGTTGGGGATTAAAGTTCTGCACAAAGAGAGAATGTTATTGAATCAGATTCAAAGATGTATCCTCAAAATAAAAGACTGTTATAACCAATATGTATATAGAGCTCATGAATGTATTGCGTACCATTCCAGAAGTCATGCACATCTGGGCTAGCTCCTGACAAAACCCACGAGCCATGCCATCTTGAACATTTCGAGAAAAGTTCACGCAGATCCAATTATTCACTGTTCCCCCATTGACCATTTTCTGCATGATGAACCAAAAAAGCAATTAACAGGAGTTTGAATTCAAGAAAACCAAGTGACAATTGCAGAGCATCAAAGACCATGTCATCAGAATTATCAATTACAAAAACAAGCAACAAAGAACAAGCCAATTATTACAGACAGAATGAGACAAGCATGTAAAATGAATTATGATGTGATCACATCTAACCTTGTTCATCATATTCCATTGCCCAACTTGTGGCAAGCAATCCTTCTCTCGACCAGAATCGTGGTACTTGAGCTGGAAAGGCAGATTCAGTTGTATACAAAGGAGCACTTCACATCAAACACATGCAGAAATATTTTGCATCTATGAAATCTCCATTCAACTAATGATACACTTACCCAAGGAGCAGGAAGTATACGAGCCTCCACCTGAGCTAGCTTATCACTAATCTTGATGCCAAACTCTTTCGCATATTCATCCTGATCATATGCATTGTGACGAACAGTCTAAAAGGGAAAAAAATAGGTAAGATGTTTCAGCCATTCAATATACACTTCAAAGTAAAGTTGGAAATCTTTTTCCAAGCTGAAAAAGCTTCTGAAGAGAACATCAGGAACAACTCATAAGAGTGTAACCCCCCATACGTGTTTCTGTTATCTTACTACAACACCAAAAATAAAATCATCTCAGCATCACATAGTTACCAACCAATGACCCAATTATGAGAACAAACTACCTCGAGATTCATATAATTACTGATAATAGTTCAAAACTGCAGTATGATGGGGAGTTTAAACCTTTCCAGCCACAGCAGACAGCAGACAAACCACTAGCTTCAAATAAATTGTTTGAAACAGTGCAAACTAACCTGGACAATGTCTTTTTCTCTGTCACTTGGGCGCTGGCAGGTAACCTTCAAAAGAGCAGTAATCTGCCTTTCATTCAACCTCTTTGAGTACCTTTGGCCCTCAACTATCTTGCATACCTATTCATCAGACAAGGTTCAGAAGATGCAACAGACTTAACTGATATTTGGGTACAAAGCTCAAAATTAAGTAATAACCTCCAATGGCAAATAATTTGGCCTTTGTTGATTCCCAACTTGTAAGCATGGTAGTTGTGTGTTGCGAATAAAGAAACCATAAGTTTCTTGAAAGTACTCAACAACAGACTTCAAAGTCCCCCTTTCATCGACAGGAAAACTACAAAAGAGCAGCAGACACAAGAATTAGTGTAACAGAGTGGGTACAAGCAAAAGAAAAAGGCCACAATACTCAGAATCTCAAATCTATACTAGTTTTTGTACAAATAGAATGAATGGTCTGAACTGGAAATATGAAATCAGCTAATTAGATCACACATTGAATAACGCAATGATAGACAAACATGAAACTTACGTCAATTCCCTGGTTGCTTGTGATGTTAAACCAGAGATGCGGTACTTTCTTCGCATATTACCACGGTGGGTAACCTCAACCTTAACTCCTCTCAAGGCTTTCTTGATCTGTATATCCAGAGAACATCATTTAACCAAATGAGCATATAACACCACTGAAACAAAATAGGGCCAAGCAAACTTAATCTACCGCTAAGAATTTGTTATATGTTTAACATAAAGATCCCCTTCTTTGACCATATACATAGTATCTATAAAATATTTATGCCTTCAAACAAAGGCTGAAAAGAATCAAGATGATTGATTATGATCGCTTTAAAACAATTCCCTTTTAAATCCCATAACATTGCTACTGAACACTAGCAATGAAGATTGCATAGATGAATAGCCCTTTTATAAAGAAAAATACAGAAAGAGAGACAAATTTCAGCCCAGCAAAATAAGACAAACAAAACACAAAAATCCCACCTTCACACGATCAGCATCAGACAAGGGCCTTGAAGTTACATCCCTGTTGAGTAGCTGTGATACAAACTCAATGATAGGAAGTGGTTCAATGAAGGCTGTAGATGACATATCTGTACCACAGCGGAAGTATTATTCATTTTATCGTACATTTTATATACAGAGAACGATTATCTCCGAAAATAGGATGATCATAGGAAGTTAGTAATTTAAATGTATCTGAAAAAGCTGCCCCTGTTGACGAAATTTAGTAATGTATTATTCAGATTAGTATGAAAACAACTACATATCCAGACAGTTAACTTATTCAAATCATTTAGATTAGATGAGTACTGACCAATGTTCAGTGATAAACCCATTTGTGTTGGTCGGATACTTTGATAAAAACCACGCCAACTTTCCAGTCCCTCGCCCAAAGACTGCCTTCTACCCAGTTTGGGGTGATAAAAAGAGCGTCCCACAGGAGAATACCTGAACAAAATCAGAAATTATGAAACCACTATTCCACCAAAGGTAAATGACACAGAAATTATTAGAGAATTTAACATACCTGGAAGTAGGCAACTCACGCAGAACAATGTCTAGAACCTGTAGTGCTTCTTGAGGGGCATCTGCCTGTCTGCCTTGCAAAAACATCCCTAGGTGATGCAAATCAGCACGAGCTACCAACTTGATCACAATTTTGAAATCCCGCTCCCTCCTGAAAACATTGAACGTCATCGGTGCTTCATTAGAACATGAAAATTAGTTAGTATAAGCAGACAATAAATAACAAATCAAACACCTCGAAGTAAGAGTTCCTTGGGCTCCATCCTCCTCGTCAAGTAGAGTAATTTTGAACTCCTTGGACTGGAAGGGGAGAGGTCCAGCTGTATACAGACTCTTTCTTCCATCATATGCAGGAAGCCTCTTTCCAAGATGAGAATCCTTGTACAGTTTAACCAACTGGCCAATCACAGCCCGGTTCACACCTCTGGATGTTACCTCCGGAGTAATTGTGACCTGAAACACACACAAAACAATGCTTTGAATACAAATTGAACTATAAAACTAAAGTTACACAAACAATGCAGTTCAGAAAACTCACATCATACTGATGCAGGTCTTTGTCAGGAAGTTCTGCAAAAAAATGGTTGGCTTTCACAATACATTTGTACCCAGTAACCCCTTTACCAGGACGGCGAGGAAATCGCATAGCCTTGCTAGAAGCAGGTTGCATTTCCTGACTAGGAGGCTCTTCAGGCTGAATGCTGATTTGATCAAATTGTGAATCCACTGGTACCAGTGAAGGTTCAGGTGCTTGGCTTGCTGTACTTGACTCAGAATGTGATTCTGCAGGACTGCTATGAGGCATAGCATGAGTAGTCACCCCAGGTTGGTAAGGCTGGGTTGCTTGATGCAGCTCGGGAAAAGCCGGCCTTGAAGGCCCACCGGTCAGAGGTGCCCCATGGGCTACACCACCTTTCTGGTGCTGAGCACCCCTTCCTTGCTCAAACTCAGGTTGAGCCATCCCGCCTCGTGGAGCCCCCCCTCCACGACCCCCATAGCCTCCAGCACCCCTTCCTTGTGGAGCGCCCCCTCCACCACGACCGCCATAGCCTCCTGTACCCCTTCCTTGCTCGTATTCAGGCTGATAATGTCCACCACGCGGAGCTCCCCCTCCACCACGACCGCCATAGCCTCCACGCTGCTGAGGCGCCCATCCTCCTCTTCCTCCACCTTGATGCCCTCCTTGTTGCTGTGGCTGCTGTGGCTGAACAGGTGGACCTTGTTGGCCTGCAGTAGAGCCAGTAGGCCCAGCACCACGATCTTGAGAACCAGAGCTTTGACCCTCAGCAGGAAGATCCGTTCGCCTCTTTCTCACCATAGTTACAGCTACAACACAGAAGGCAACAGTAAGTACATATACTTCCAGCATCTATTAGTGACAATTATAAAAACAAGCTTGTACACGTTATCATCAACAACGCTAACAACACACAAATTCCAAACAGAACTCAATAAAAGAATTGTCAGAACCAAACATCTGTCAACATAGAGAGAGACTAAATACAAAATATACACAAGGTGAAGATTCCTGAATCCTGAAAGGGAGCAACACTTAATTCAAACATACAAGCACAAAATCAACAGTGAAACCCTAGCTATGACAAAACAGCCGGGAAGAAAATCAGTAAAAACAAACAAAAAAACACTTGAAAATAGTGATCTCAACATCAAAACGAGTCGACCGGGTTAAGAGATTGAACAAGCACAGAGAAATGACCAAACATTCAAACGGCAAGCTGAAAACCCAGATCCATGGAACACAAATGATTAAATTGACATAGATCTCAAAAATTCACAAGATATGACCTCA
Source organism: Sherardia arvensis (assembly GCA_948330725.1). NCBI lineage: Eukaryota > Viridiplantae > Streptophyta > Magnoliopsida > Gentianales > Rubiaceae > Sherardia > Sherardia arvensis. The sequence goes on from OX415240.1 coordinate 19,855,627, forward strand.
GATGACACAAAGACACCGATGAACATAGACCGAAACCCTAGATACTAACAAGGAGGCAAGAATCCATGAATACCTCAATCGCTCTGCTCTCGGAATCGCCGCCTTCCGTTGACCGCCAACGCTGAACCGCCGCCGCCGACTCCTCCGTCACGCTACGACCTAGGGTTTATTTTGTGAGTGTGGTACTCTCCTTCAACTTTTGTCCCGGAGACGATGCTTGTGACTTTCTAGTGTTCACTCACTCTCTCTCTCTCTATTTATTTAGCCTCAGGATAAAATATATAAATTTTAAAAATGAAAATGAAATGAGATAAAATAATACTCACACCCCGCACTATGCCACCACTATCGAGGTTTTCGCAGAAAATGACAACTCGGTCCTCCCCGGTCTTACTCTCTACTACTACGGTTTTTAATTTTGTTTTACACCGGGTCTTCTCTTTTTTTTCTTCTTCTTTTCTTAAAGCCTTCGTCCCTCATTGCTTTCAAAAAAAAAAACCTTCGTCCCTCATTTATTTCTCTTTTTCAAATGTTCATCGCCTAATTTTATGGTTTTAACCGGTCAATACTATAGAAATGGTGGAAATAAATGTGTCTGAAGGCTCCGACGGAGACGCACATGCGCGCCTCCGTTCAAAATACACTACATAGTCCGTAATATAGAAATAGAACTCTAAACTAATCCGTTGGTGCCCGATCAACGACCTCGGGTACTAGTAGGAAAGCTAATCTATGGGTCAATGTATGTGTAAATAATAAGAGTAACACAAGAACATACTCTCGTATTCGACTCAAAATAAAGATCTACCTCAACAGTGAGGTCTTCTTTGCAAATGTCCTCGAGCTATCCCTAAAAAGGTGACTTAGGGCGTTGTCGGTATACTACGGCTCCCAAAGGAGTCGAGCATAAATAGAGTGTTTGCTACGCCGGAGGTGAAACCATCACCTCATGTGTATGGTGTGACTCGCGGTCTCCAAGATAAGAGGGTAATGCAAGTGTGGATAGAATGTGTGGCGATGCATGGGCATACCCAAAAACCCAAGGGTACTACTTCAGATTTTTGGCCCAGATCCAGGAATGATAAAAGAAATCTCATGATATGAGTGTTGATTTTGGCCCAGACTAGGCCTGAGTTTTGGTCCAACAAAGCTGCTCTAGATCAATTTTGTTGACCGGTCATTTCGGCCCAACTTTGGCCCATAATCGTGGGCTTTCATCTTCCTTAAGCATCCATGTCCCATAATGTAGTTAGATCGATTGCCACTTTTCTGCTTCGAGGGGGCAGTCCTCAATCGTCAAATCATATGGCATAATGTACACTGGATCCCATCCCTCCACTTAACGCTTTAGGCTGGGATTTTAAGGCAGTAGCAAGGTAGATCAGGAAGGCGGGGGGGGGGGGTAAAGAGCTGTTCCGGAACAACTTATTCAACACCATGTAGCAGTCTCTTTGGGTAATTGCAAATGCCCTTGCTGAGGAGGGGAGGCGGCCCTCTTTTTCTGCTTTGTTCCATTCGTCCCAAATATGGTAAATGGCAGCACTTAGGGCTAATGGTCCCAGTTTTTTCTTCTGTTTTGAGCCCCTGATTCACCTTCTAATTCATTTGTCTGCACTCACAATGGACTCAGGCCTGAGCTGAAGCCAATCCGTCACCCGTCCCCATACTACCTTTGTGAATTCACACTTGAAGAAGAGGTGGGAGTTTGATTCTACTTCCAGGTCACTGAGTTTGCAAGTGCGATCAGTTACCTCAATACCGTCTTCATAGTATTGGTCCTTAGTCTTTAACCTGCCAATCGAAACCAACCAAGCTCTGAAAGAGTGTTTTTGGGGGACATGGCTCTTCCAGATGGTGGAGAAGAGCTTCTCCATTTGGGGGTTTGGGGCAGCGTAGACTTCAGGATGATCAAGGCGATGGAAGAAATCGTGGGCTGCCACCGTGAATCTCCCTTTTACAGCCCAGTTTTGAATGAGGTCAAAAGGTTGTTGGGCGCTAATTCCGGACTGTTGGGATATGATGTCCTTGAGCTTGATCAAGTCATAGAAGTAGCGAGAAAAGTGCACTCCTTTAGGCTGCACCTCCCAAATGCTCTGGCCCCTGAGGTAGTGGGCGTCTATCCATTTAACTCAAAGAGAGTCCCTTTTGTTGTGGAAATCCCAGAGTTGTTTAGACATCGCAGCTTTGTTCTATGCGTGGAAGTCCCTAAGGCCAATTCCACCATTTGATTTAGGAGTGCAGAGTTTATCCCATGAGACTTTTTGTTTTCGACTACCTCCCCAAAGAAAGTGCATGCAAGCTTGCTCGAGACTAAGGCAAACAGCCTGTTGTACCATGAAGTTATGAATCCAGAAGTTTATGGTCCCTGAAGTCACCGATCTAATCAGTTCCAATCTGCCCGCGTAGTTCAGGGTTTGGCTGTTCCATTTCGTGATTGTTGAGTTGATTTTGTCTGTGAGCACCCCAAACTGTGAGACCTTGAGTTTGTTTGCATCTAGGGGGATTCCGAGGTATCGAACAGGGAAGGTGCAGAATGGAATTCCTTTGAAGCTTAGATCCTCTTTGATGCCCACTCCATAAAGTGACGATTTTTCTGAGTTAGCTGTCAGGCCAGAAGTTTCCTCATATTCGTTTAGAGCTCTCATTAGCACATCAACAGATTTAGCATCCTCTCTAGAGAAGAGCATGATGTCATCTGCAAAAGCGAGGTGGGTAATTTTCAGCTCATGGCATCTTGGGTGGAGTTTGAAGTCCCTCACCCCCGTTCTAAGTGCTAAGAGTCTGGAGAGATATTCAATGCATATCACAAAGAGATGGGGAGACATTGGATCGCCCTGCCTTATACCTCGTTTGCCCTTGAAGTGGTCATAGAATTTGCCATGTATCGCCACTGAAAAGGAGGGTGTGCGAACGCATGTCATTACTCTGCTTGTAAACTGCTCTGGGAAGCCCAACCCGATCATGACCTCTTGTAAGAAGTCCCAGGATACGGTATCAAATGCTTTCTTTAGGTATACCATCACCATACATCGTGGAGAATTGTTCTTTCTTGCATATCCATGGACCAGCTCTTGCGCAAACATCACATTGTCCTGGAGGTTTCGCCTTTTTACGTAGGCAGCTTGGGCTTTGTTAATTATGGTGGGCAGGACTCGGTCCATTCTAGTTGCCATGATTTTTGTGATGACTTTGTACAATACATTACAACATGCTATAGGCCTAAAATCACTGACTTTCAGGTTGTTATCTTTTTTGGGGATGAGTGTTATGGTTGTGTGGTTGATTCTACCCAGTAGCTGCCCCGTTGTGAAGTATTCTAAGACTGCCTCTGTTAACTCAGATCCTATTGTATTCCACATTTTCCTGTAGAAAGCCGATGTATATCTGTCTGGCCCCGGGGTTTTTTCTTCCTTTATTGCGAAGAGTGCTGCCTTTACTTCGGTCGGAGTGACAGGCTGGTCAAGCATCTCCTCATCTGTCTGGTCGACTCTCGGTCCCCGGTTGATTACATCTTGCTTAATCTCTGTTCGTCCCTTTGCTGCCCAGATACTCCCTTGTAAAATTCTGTGAAAAGTTCGCCTTTTCTCTTGCTCGAGATGACAATTATGTCCTCCCAGTCTAGTATTGCAGGGATGCCTCCTCCTCTCCTCTCAGCGACCCTCCCGTGAAAGTAAGCCGTGCCTTTGTCTGCGAGAGTGATATTGTTCATCTTCCCATTCCGAGCAAGGTATTTCCCTTCCGCCATGTAGAGAAAGTTTGCCTTATCCTTTAGTTGCTGCAAAAGTCTCATGTCCGCCTCCGAAGCTGAAATCACATCAAAAGTCTCTAGGGTTCTGCTGAAAGCCTTGTATGCAGCTTTCGCCCTCTTTGTTATGTGGCTCAGGTTCAGTTTGCCTAACTTTTTCAAAGGGGTCTTAAGGCGACCCAACTTTCTGCAAATGCTGTACTGTTTCACCCTGTTACTGGAGGCGACCAGTATTTTTCAACTAGAAGATTGCAATCTGGATGTTCGAGCCACATATTTTGCAGCCTAAAAGGCCTAGATCCCCCCTCATCATCTTGTGGAAAGGCAACTATCATTGGCCTGTGGTCAGAGAGGGCTGACCAGTCCCCAAAAGTCACCAAGCACGCCCCCCGGTCCCATTGTGAGTTGATGAGCACCCTGTCTAACTTCCTTTGTTGCCAAACCTTGTTCCCATACCATGTAAAATTCTCTCCCAGAGCTGGCGCATCCGTGAGCCCCGACTTTGCACAAGCTTCCTGGAATTCCTTTAGGTGGTATTGGCCTGGTGTCACACCGCCAATCTGTTCGGAGACGTCGAGGATGGCGTTGAAATCTCCTAGAGCCATCCATGGGGAGTTCATATTCGATGCGTAGGTGACCAAGTCTTTCCAAAGATCTCTACGTTTTCGCTTGCTCTTGTTGTCCCCATAGACGAAGGTGCACACAAAGTCCATCTTTGTGACCAGGCTCTGTACTTTGCAGTGTTTACTTTGGGGTCGTATCTCGATTACGTCGATGCTGAATTTCTTTGGATCCTATACCACCAATATTCTTCCATTGGGACAGATATCAAAGTTGTGGGCACATTTCCATCCTTTAAATCTGTTCATGAAGTTGCTTAATAATTCCTCCTTCAACTTTGTTTCGATAAAACCACATAGGCCAACATTATTTTCAGAGACAAACTTTCTCAGGAGTCCCTGCTTAGCAGGCTTGCACAACCCGCTTCTTATGTTCCAACATGCCATGTTCATTGGGGGGTGAAGGTTCGTTTAGGCCTCGAACCGCCGCCCTTGGATTTGCTACCATGTGGTCTGAGATTTATAGCTTTCTCTTCAATTTCAATCTCCGGCCTTCGCGTTGGAGGGTTTGCTGCCATTTCCTCTGGCATTTCTCCAGAGCCCTCCTTCTTACTATCAAGCTGCCCAAAACCCCTTGTTGATTTGGCCCCTTTTGGATGCTGGGGTTGTATTCTCCCCAATTGGATGGGAGAGTTGTCATTTTGCTGGCTACTGATTGCTATGACTTGTGCAATTTCCTTCAGTTTGTCCTCCACTTCCTGAGATACCTCAACTCTCATAGCCCTAGCACTTGCAACCGCATACTTTACTTTCATTCTGCCCTTTTCTGACTCGACATCGGCTTCTTTTTTCAACCGTGATGCCTTCCCCCTTTTCTTTGTATTCTGCCTCTGTTCTGGTGGGTCCTCTCCCTCTATGCTCTCCTCTGGAATCTCTCTGCCTGTCTGAAGCAACCTCTGCCTCCTCTGTGCCTTTCTATCTTTCTCTGCTGCCCTCTTTTGAGCCCTCTGTGGTTCTTCCAAAAGGCGTTGGGCTAGGTCTGGCTGAGGTGGGGGTGGAGGTTGGATTTCTGTTTCAGTTTCAAAGGAGACCGTGTGCCCACCCACAGCTTAGGCGTACGTCTTTGTCATTGTTGGGAGCCATTTTCTGTGCCCCTGGCCATGCGGAAGGAGCCAAACGCCTGTATTGTGTCGTGTTTTGTAACCTTTTTTCTGCGTTTCACTTCTGTCCATTCATCTTTGTGTTCTGTGGCCTTTGTGTGCTGCTGATTAGGTTGGAAAGCCTCACATTCATTGAGATGGTGGCAACTTCCTTTGCATTTTAAACAAAAGGCCTCACAGTGCTCATATATGACCTGTTGGGTGCAGGTTGTCTTATCTTTTCTCACAAAGGGGATCTCTGTTTTTGCTGGCCTCAAGAGATCGATTGAGACTAAGACTCTGGCATCCTTGCCCTTTCCGTCGCAGGTTTGGTTATCCATGTAGATTGGGCTACCTAGAGCCGAGCAGATTTTACCAAGGGCATTAGGGTGCCAGCATGGTTTTGGGAGGTTCCCGAGTCAGATCCACACTGGTCTAGTGGCTAGCATTTCAGCAGCTATGTCACCACTTTCAGGGATGGACTTGATGAACATCTTTAAGCCGAAGATGCAGTGGTCATTTCGATTTAGCACCAAGTCTCTGTCCTCTTTGCATTCAAAACTTAATTTCACGTGTCCATTTCCAGCAGTTTCAAGCGTACATGGGACACCCCATTTCGTTATCATCAGAGTGCGCAGCTTGTAAAAACTTGGGACATACCCCGTGAAGCTGCCGAGGAAACCATGGTAGGCACGTACTTCATCTGGAAATTCATCATTTTCCCCCAGCACAATCTCTTCTAAATCGAGGTCCTGCTTCTTTACTACCAGCTCTGGTGCCTCCCAATGACGCATCTTTCCCAACAGTGGGTTGTCCCACTCGGAAGGTGCAGGTGAGGTGTGAGTCTCCACTGTTTCTGATACTACTGTGTCTGATTTCTGTGCTGCGTTGTTGCTGTTTTGCCCCGATGGCGTTCCTCTTCTAGCTCTCTGATCGCTGTTCTGATTCTGACTACTAGAAAGCACTTTCGTTGCTCCTTTCTGTTCCGGGGTACTAGTGCTTGCCAGCCAAGCGTCGAGATCAACAATATATCCTCTATTCTGCCCATTTTTTGTCATATTTCAAACCTACAAAGTCTCTATCTAGCAAGACGCCGACTAACCTATCGACACAACACACAAGCTAGCGGCAAGCTTGAGTTGGGAGCCAATCATATTGGTCGTGGGCAACATAATTAGCCTGAGAACAAGTAATAGTAAGAGAACAAGTCTCACTATAACATTTGTTCAGATTTATTCGGTGTTACCAGAACCTCCATGTGAGCAAATACCTTCGTACGGTCTCTATTACTCTCATTTTATATCACATATTCCCTCTATATTCGCTGATGAGTACCGTTAAAATCAATAAATAGGAAAAACTTCATATAGTTGTGTTTTCTTTAAAGAAAAATAGCTCGGCTGGACCCGCTGGCTATTATTTTCTCTTTTTTTATATCAAATCTTGAATATCATTTCCTCTTACTCCCTCTATCTCAACTTATATTATACAAACCCTTTCAAAAAAAAAAAAAAAAACTTATATTATACAAACAGTAAAATTTGATAAAGTTAAGAATTTTAAATTGAATCGATGAAAGATAATGAGTTTGAGAAAGAAGTATGTGAAATGATTAGAGGAAATTTCGTGAGTTTTACGAAATAAGGAAAATGTGCAATTTAACTTGGAACAATAAAATTAGAAAAGTGTGAAGTTTAAGGTAGGAAGTGGGAATAACGGTTAGAGGTTGTAATTGATTTTCCGAAGGGTGCAAATATCCCTAGAGAAATAGGAGCAGTTTAGATAATAGTGATTCCAAAAAGAGTTGCACCAATAGTATTTGATGAATCAGGGCCAATAAGTCTTTCAATATCAACTTTCTTGTCACAATTTTTTTCAAAATCAACAAATAACTATTGTTTGGAATTTAAATGTTTTAAACTCAGGCTAATTATGTTGCCCACCAATATGATTGGTGTGAGCACATCAAACTCCATCACATCAAACTTACACTCTTTAGAAGATTGATAGATATGGCCGATTCCAGTAAGGATTGAAGGTTGATAGAATATAATTTGACCGGAGTATATGCTCGGCTCCCAACTGGAAAAATTGATCGGAAGAAAGGCGGTAGGGAGTTTATCATCCTGGCATCCGTGGAGCTAGATATAAAAACATTGATGGAAAACTGAAAGAGTTGGAGAAACCCGAGTGCTGGATGCCAGGTACACATATGGGAGGAGAAATCTCCAAGCAAAGAAGGGGGTTTAAAAACAGTTCTTGCAGATATTGAGCCCGGGGTGCAGGAGGTCACAAATCCCCGGAGAGGACAAGAAAAGAAGAAGAACCCAGTCATGGTAGTTTCCTCATCTATAAGTCTGGTTTCGGGTAAAACCACCCCTGTATAGTTAGCCCCTGCGCAATTACCTCCTACGGAGCCCAATCCTAGTGAGATGACCTCAGCAAGAATGTTTTTCCCGAGTCGATCACCAGGTTTAGATATGGGGGGTTTTCTTCTCAAGGTGTTTCAAAATTGAGAAGGAAACTGATTAAATGTCTCTGGAAAAAATAATGGCACATACAGTCTGTGGTTAAGGCCATTCTCCCGGAGAATAATGACGGAGATGAATATTATGAGAGTATTAGCCTTCCTTTTGTTTCTGCTATGGCATATTGAAAGTCTTTTACACATTTTACTATGCTAACTTTTGTTATGTTGTTATTGCATTGCGTTTATCTACCAAACCAAGACATGTTCTTGATGGCTCTCTTGCTGTTGAACTTGCTAAGGTTTTGGACGTGGAGATTGTGGAAATTCCTACAAAGGAACCTGCATTCGAGGTGGATGTATCTGACTCCATGATGGTTGTGCCGGTCTCCTGAGTTTCTATTCCTCCCAGGATTAATATAGCCATCTCCGAGGTTTCACCTTCCTCTGAGGAAAAGGAGACAAACCTCGAAATCCGGAATGGTTTCACCTTGCTGTGGTTTTGGATGCGGAGATTGTGGAAATCCCCGCAAACGAACCTGCATCCGAGGTGTATCTGACTGCAGGATGGTTGTACTGGTCTCCGGAGTTTCTATTCCTCCCAGGAATATTATAGCCATCTCTGAGGTTTCACCTTCGTTTGAGGAAAATGAGACAAACCTCGAAATTCAAAAAGTTGGCTACGCCGCCGAGGATACAACATATCACGATTGAGATCATCCGGAGGCCCGTGTTTTGGATATTCGGGCCAAATTTAATCATGTGCAAAATCAAGTTTTTGAAACGTCCAACCATTTGTATGGTAAGCGTCTGATTATGAAATTTAATACCTTGAAGAATTTTGTGTATAGTAAGATATGACAGTATGTAACCATGTTTATCTTACAGATGGCTAACGGAATGAGAGAAGGCATCATGCAAGCTTTTGATTTCAGGCTTCGAATGCATGAGAGAACGATAATAGCCAATGATGTATCCGACATGATAGCCGTTTATTAGACGGAGAATGCATAGCTCAAAATACATGTAGAGAAAGCCTCTGAATTGGAGATGATGCTACTGGCCCGGGACCAAGAAATTGCTGACTTGAAGAAAGCCAACATGGAGCTAAAGGAGAAGGCTCATACCGATATGGGTGAGCTTGATTTTGCAAGGGTCGAAATTGCGATTAAATCTGCTTTAGTGAAGAAGTAAGCCGATCCAGATAAATTTCACCAAGTAGTTGAGCTTCTGATGGAGTTTGCAGTTAACTGCCCTGAATTTGAGGAGTTTGTAGAGAAGTACGTCAAACTCTATTCCCAAGCTTGTTCAGGGCTTAGCTAAGACAGAAGAGCAAAAGGTCATCTTAGCCAAGCACTTTGCAACCCTACCATGCAAGATGGGCTAGATGCCTTTGCGGCCAAAACCTCTGCCAAGGGTTGCATGTTGCTAAAATTGCCCAAGTATATTCGGGTATCTGGGCGCGTGAACGATCATGACGAGCTTTTAGAACCAATTTGCAAATAAGATTCGGGTCCAAGCTTTCCCGTAAATGAGATTCCGGGAAGACATTATTCCAGCACTCAAGGGCGGCGACCAGACTACTTCACATTCTGGGCCAATGGCTTCTTCCTTTGGGGCTGCCAATAATGTCGAAGCTGAAACTGTTTGCCCTCTTCCGATGGTGGCTAATGGCGGGGAGAGAAATTCTGACATCCTTGTGCAAGAGCGGACTTTATTGACTAGAAATGAAGCTGTAAGCTACAAAAAGCACCGAGCTAAAAAAGTTGTGTGATTCTTAGATCTTTTAGGTTTTTGACTTTGTAATCATCATTCATTTTGTAATTTTTTGGGATATTTAATAATACGAGTTTCTCTGAATCCTCTTATTCAGCGTCTGCGTTTGTTTAGTGTATATTTTCCCTCTGTTTATTCTCTTAATTTCTGGTTTATATATGTCAATGGTCCATAGTATGTTGAAGAAGTTGAGGATATCTTCGAGTATTAGCACACTCAAACCATATGATGTCATTATTGGCATGACTTATTAGATAATAAGCTAAAGAAGGCTTTGTTAGAGGGTTATGGCCTTCGCATCGAAAATGATCATTTGAAAGAGGATATAAAAAGACTGAATGACCAGTATGATGACATGAAGTCACAACGGATGAGCATTGTCGCTAGGCTAAAGAAAATGAGCTCCAGGATGTGCATGGTGAGCCTTCGGAGAGATTCAAAGACACCCGGGGTAAACTCGAGGCACTATTCACAAAGTTAGGATGAGATGAAGGGCGAGTATGCCATATTGATAGTACTTATGGGCGGGCTACAACATCACCTCACCTCAATGACCATGACGTTGTGGAGCGCTTACTTAGGCATTTTAGGTCAATGGACGAGTGTATTCGGGTTTCTTTATGCTTACAATCCCGAACATGATAAAGTTCTTAGCTTAAGTAAAGTAAATTTGGAGCTTGCTCATAGAGTGTCTGGATTGGAAAACGACGTGGCCGAGTCTTCCTCTTCTGTAAGCGATATACTGACCGGCTACAAGATAGCGAAACTTGCTATTTTGCATATGCAGATCACATAATAGAATTAGATGAGAGTCTCCCGCAAAAGGAGGGCCAACATTGATTTCGGACCACAGTAGAAAACATGCTCCATGTATATAAGGATAATTTCATTGCCCTGAGATGGAAATGGGGTAACCTAGACATTAGGTTGAGATCTCTAACCAACATGTATTCTCATTAATGGACTATGTTTGAGCATTTCGAGCTTCAGGTGGCTTTAGATCCTAAGTACAACGCAACATCTTGGATGGATAACTAGGGTAAATTAGAGCCTCAGTGAAACGTCTCTTTCCCGCAAAATTTTGGGATTATAAAGACGAGTGGTAGTCTCCCAGGAGGAATCCTCGAATGTTGGGGGCAAAGACAATGCCCTGAGCAGAGATGATGTCGGTCCATCTAACATTACCCAAGGACCCCCGAGGTAGGAGAATGTCCAGGGACCCTTCCTTATCCCAAAGGAAACTGCTAGTGCTCCAATGGGGCCAAGGTCTAATTCCCGGGGCTGAGGATGTGCTGGGAGAGATTTTTGAAATAGATAGGCCTTTATACTTTCTGTCATTATAATAAAATTTGTGTTTTGATTTAATTTTTCTTTTTCCCTTTTTGAAAAATTTCTTGTAATTAAACTTTATTCCTCCATTATGGGACAAAAAAATACAGGTGTTCTCACGTTATATGCACGGATACTGTAATTATGTTAGGGGTATCCCTTTTGTAAGAATAATTCAATTTTATTTTAAACTTTTTTCCTCTTCGGGGAATAATCAGGACGATATTCGCGTCTTATGCACGAATAAAGTTTTTCTATTAAGGATGCCCCTTTAATAGAATTGATTAAGACTTTTGTTTTTATCCTTTCCTCATTCGCGAATAATCAAAACAAAATTCACATCTTATGCATGAATAAAGTATGTATATTCAAGAATGTCCCTTTAATAGAATTGATTATGACTTTATAAATATTCCTTATTTTTGGGTGTAACTCATAAGAATAATGCAAATGATGAGTGGAGTTAAATTCAACTTTATTCAATAGGTAATGAAGTCCTCCAGACTTAATCCTTATCGGGATTTATAGCTTTTTTGACCCATGGTAATGAATGAAATGCTAGAAACATTGTAAGAAAGCAAGAAAAGTAGGGCATCTCAGCCCCAACCATGATACCTATAGAGATTGACTATGTTCCATCTTCATCTAATTTTCTCGCCCTGCATAGTCTCAAGCAGCTAATTTATTCTGGAGAAAGCCTTAACAACCTAGTATGGGCCTTCTTGGTTTGGGGCCAATTTATTGTCCAGGCCTTTTTTACTCTTCTCATTTAAGTGCATGACCATATTCTCAGGGGAAAAGGTAACTTTGTGGACTCTTCTATCATGGTATCGATTTACCCGTTCTTTGACTTTAACTTCATGCAGAGATGCTTTTTGCCTCTTTTCTTCCGCTAAATTCATATCGAGGTGAAGATTCTCTTCATTTGTGTTATCTTCATTCGGCGGGTTCACGGCAGTCCATATAGTTGTAATTTCTATCTCAGCCGGGATTACAACCTCTACCTCGTATACAGGGCTATAAGGGGTCCGGTGGGCCCACAAAACACTTGAAAGTTCTCGTATCCAATTTCCTTTTGCTCATTCCAATCTGGCCTTGATGCCATTTAGGATGGTACGGTTTGTAACTTCCACTTGCCCATTAGGTTGGAGATGATAAACTGAGGTTAAGTTTTGCTGGATGCCATAGTCTCGCACTACTTTTTGAAGGGGTTTTTTGCAAACTGAGACCTGATATCCGTGCACTACAACAAAACTTAGCAATTGTGACATATATGCATGCGATAAAAGCGTAAATGTTGTAAATTCACCACATTTAAGCCAACATGTCCTTTTTTCGCGACATTAGTGCGTCGTCTTTTTTATGTGTCTTTTCTCTTGCAACTCACATACAAAACAATAGTTAATGTCACAAAGCTATGACAATATAGTTATGAAAATGTACTTGAATGTCACGTTTAAACAACACAATCATACATGTGTTGGGAATTTGTGACACGACTTGCATCATATTGTTCGTGTGTCTACTTATTGTGACATATATGTGATACTTATAGAAGTGTCCCAAATAGATGACAAATTACGTACGACACTGTACTAAAATGTCTTAAACAGATGACACAAAGTTAAATTTGTTGTAAAGTATAACAACTAATTGTGGTGTAACACTAATTATATGACACAATGTTAAATTTCTTGTAACTTTATGACAACTACATCGAGCGATTAACATTTCAAACATTGTGGATGAGCATATCTTGTTATCAAGTATTTTTCTTTGTTTATTTAGTAATTTAATTTTTTCCTTTTTCTTGACAATTTACGCAAGTTAAGTTATTTCAATCTTACAGTTAATCATACTTTATCCATGTATGAAACTTATATAACTTTTCAACAAAAAAACTTTATGATCATGTGTAACATCCCCGATTCGACCCATTTATGTAATTGTAAATTTATGGTCGAATCAAGGAGTTACCAAGAGTCCGTTAAAGTCGGCCTTTAGATGTGGATCGAGAAAGTTATGAGCAGAAGCGTAAAAGTACATTTAGATTCAGTCCTAACTTTACTACTACAATATCCAATTTTCTTTGAGGTAAAAGTATTATTACAGAGGTTTAGGTTCAGATCAAGATAACATGGTCATTGTCTTTTTGCACACACAACTTTATTAAATTTGATCTTAATCTCAAAAGAAAGTATAACCTCCACGCACACAGTGATCAACCATTTAATGTTCGAGAAAGAGACCCGTAGGGTATGTTTAAACTAGGGTAAGCTTGTGGATTAGTGAGGTTCATCGTAATAATTTACCAAGTGGAATTTAGTTGTCACATATATACAAGTAGCATGTAAGCCTTATCACATAGTAAAAGGACATAGCAGCATTTACTATGATGTAGTTAAGCCCCTAAACGGGTGTTGTAACTTTCGACCAAGCATCATTCGAAAGTTCAAGGGGTTTTCAAGTTCATTGTCTGACATATCACATGTTCAAGAGTGTTCACGTAATGAGTGGTCAAGCACGAGTATACACGAGTGATCAAGCACTTTGTTCTCCGCGTGTAGCCGCCCATAGTAGGACGACTACAATCACGCAGGGGCCTCTGGATTTTACAAACTCAATTAAAAATAATTCAAGTAGCAACGAGCAAGGAAAACAAGTTTACGACAAGAGTAAGTACAAGCCGTTTATACACCTTAAAAGTTCAAAGCTGGGCGGGGGTGATAAAGTACACCCCATCCTTTTCACACATGGAAGAACTAACAATATCATCCTATAGGCATGCATCATAATAATATTCAAGTAGCACACAAACAAAATGGCCATAATCACACAGTATGTTATCATTTTTACTCGTGTTTCATGCAAGGTGCGATGAGACACTCACTTTTTAAATTGGGTCAAGATACTCTAGTATCAGCTCCGGCTCCTGAAGCGTTCTTTCTTCTGTGTTAAAGTATGAATTTGTTAGTATCTTCTTCATAATGGTTACTGTATAACTCTAACTCTTATTTTTGGAGCATACTAGAGTTGGTTAGTTCTCAACAGGTAACACCCTTTCCCCCCTGGCTTGATAATCCTTCTAATTACAATCTATTACTACAATATTACCAGCCTGCCACAGTACACCCCTCAAAGAATGTTTCTAGAGGTAAAAAAAGGTAGATGATATGCATTCTGACAAGTTTCATCTATGTAAATACGGGAATAAACCTATTAGTTTGTTTAAAAAAAATTAAAACAACTTATAAAGTGGGGTGAAATTTATTGGGTCCATCAAGCCGTACAAATGCCCAAGGGCGATAGTTTAAATGATTTTACAGAATATTGATACAAGAAAGGTGAGTATTTTGATCACATGTCGACTCTAACAAGCAAGTTACACATCGCATAGCGAAACTCAATACAAGCAAGCAACATAGGGATCCCATTGCGAAACCCAACTCTGCTAACGAGTATGGGGATAAATACTTTAACGCAAACATTCTGTTGATCTAACCCTAGTGCAAGCTTTATGTTGATCTAACACTTATATATGCTTTGAGATTGTTGATATTAGGGCTGCAATGAATGTCTTTAATGACTGTGTTGTTGCTAGAGTACTATGGAATTATTTTCACAGTCTTTTTTACCTCACTCCAGAATCTTTTGATAATATATGGGACAAGTTCTTCTACTATTGGAACCTATATGTGAAATTTGAATTACACAAATTACTGGTCAAAATTTGCCATTATATGTGACATGGTGTACTAGAAATGCTTTCTTATATGATCAAGCCTGGCCAAGATTGCACATCATGAAGAAAAATACTTTGATGAGTATTCAGAATGTTTTGAAAACTCATAACCTATGCTGGAAATAATATGAGATCAAACTATACATGATGACTTGATAAATATAACTCTTGTTTGTTTACCTGGACCTACAACAACATTGATTAAACAGGTAATATGGAAGCACCCTAGAAGTTTCAAGCTCAATGCTGATGGTTCATCACTAGGGAACCCAGGCTTTGCAGGACCTGGAGTAGTCATCAGAAATGTCTTGGGAGAAGTAGTACTTGCAAAATCATTTTTTTGAACAGGAGGACCAATTTGGAGGCTGAAACACTAGCATTTACAGAAGGACTACATGCAGCATATCATGAAGGAATAGAAAAACTACAAGTGGAGGTGGAATCCACGGTGCTTTTACAGATCATAACCAAACAGTACAAGATACCGCGGAAGCTTGAATCAATGATCAGGAATATTTGGCAACTTGTAAGTAAATTTTCTCCTTCTACTGTTTCTTTTGTACACATATACAGAAAATCAAACTTTGTTGCAGATTCAATAGATAGAATAGCATGTGGGGAGAAGAAAAATCACACTTTCACACACAGTATTCTACACAACAAGGTGAGGGACTAGTTATACTTGATAGTACAAATTATTAAAAACAACTTTTTTCTCCCAAAAAAGACCCCCCAAGAAAACCCTCATCTCCTCCGCCGCCACCCATCTCCGGCGGCCCTCCACCCACCTTTATTTCTGTTATTTGATTCTCCTTCCTCCCACCACTCTCCCGCCTAACAGCATTGAACATAGACTGGGGAGCTCAAAACGAGATCTGAGAATTAAATATTTTTGATCCATGGGCATACCTATCACGGCGACCTCAACGAGCTCTGATCCGGCATTCGCGTCGGCGACACCATGGAGACGGGCTCCAGAAGGCCGCTCGGACCGCTGACCACGCGCTTAGCGGCGCCGCCGCCTGCTAGGCGGTGTTCTGTGAACTCATCGGAGCAGCAACTAGGTCCGAACGTCGTAAATCAGGCAAGATCGTTGCAGATCGGGCTCAAACATGTGATGATGTCAAAACTCCGGAGGTGTTGACTTCCGGCGTTGACTTCCGACAAGTTTGGTGGGACTGTGATGCGACTTGCAGTCGGACGCGGCTCAGACGGACGTTTAACAGTACCCGCCACTCGACAGACGTTATCTAGGTCCCGTCAGGTTTATTATGTTATTTAGGGATGGGTTTCTTTTTGTTATTGCATAGTAGTTTCTTTTACCGTTTGATCCCTGAACCTCCCAGAAGGGAATGGACGAGGGACCTCTTACTGTTGAATGGAGAAATCCAGTCATGACCTCCTAAAGTTCCCTTAGGAAGAAGGAGCAGTGACATCCAGTTTAGAGTAACCAAATCCCAAACTTTTTAATAAATAGGGAGAGGACTATCCTCGCCTAGGATTGTCTGTTACCTGGATGCTTCTTTTAGCCAGTTTTTGTTAGTTTT
Organism: Sherardia arvensis; assembly: GCA_948330725.1. Taxonomy (NCBI): domain Eukaryota; kingdom Viridiplantae; phylum Streptophyta; class Magnoliopsida; order Gentianales; family Rubiaceae; genus Sherardia; species Sherardia arvensis. Next base: position 19,871,932 of record OX415240.1, read on the forward strand.
CCCTTGTCTTCCTCAAGATCCACCCAACCTTTTCTTGTTTCAAGTCATTCCTACCTAATCTAAAGCCTTGCCATTTATTGCCCATAAACTCTTCTATGAGGGGTAGAACTCTAGGTAGAGTGCAGCTATTCTAGAATCTCTCGGTAGTATATAGGGTGGGGTTGAAGAATGAGGGCAAAGTGATAAACATGAGCAAGAACAGCTGGTGTTGCTGTTGTTGCGGTGGCTTATATTCTTTTTGTTTGTAGGGTACAACAGTCACAATCTTGGAATTGGCATTGCGAGTTGCCAGACAACACTGCTGGGTCCGAGCCCGTGCCTTCAGCGGGACAGATCATTCTCAACTGATGTGTGGAGAAATCCAGTTTCAACTTCCAATGCGTTCCCTAGTGGAATTGTGGAGTTGAGGCAATCCGGTGGAGATGGTCTTTGAATAAAGGCGGACTGAATAAATATGGAGGCGACGCAGTATCGTGCTGCACAAACAAAACGGCGATGCAGTCCCGTGCTGCTCATCAAAACGGCGACACAGTACCGGTGCTGTTACAAAACAAAACGGAGACGCAGTTGCAGGCTGCTATAAAACAAGACCGGGCTTGCACTTGACACTTCTCCATCGACACACGACATCCATCAGCGGCCTCACAACATCGAGACATAGCGGGTGTAGCAGTCCGGAGGCGACACAACACCATTTTGTTCCATGATGAGTCGAGTAGCAGGGTGCCGTATGGCATGTGACCGTCAATCCACACCAAGGAGCGAGCGGATCACGGACATGCTTAATTGTTGTGTATGAGTCTACTTGAATTGTGGGAGGCTCACCCCCTTGTATGAGCCAGCGAGTCTTATTGATTAGGTAGTATATTAGCTAGGTTTCTTATTAATAGTCCATCGAGACTACCCGTAATGCGGTTAGATCCTAGGATGACTGATGTACTGCCCAAATTTTATTAATGAGATGAGTCACACTGCTCTTCAAAGAAAAACACTCGATAGTAAGGATGTACCTTATCTAAGAGTATAGATACTGCTGATTTTCTTTACTGTTTTAGGCGCGAGGCCATGCAGCATTTTTAAGCACTGAAAGACTAATCCAAGAAGGTCATCTTACAAAACTGAAGGACACTCTAGACAGCCCTACTTCAAAACTGAGTAGCAGGAGTTAACTTGAGCGCTGAAGGACTCAGTGAACATGAAAATTTGAGGACTACAAAGTTAAATGGAGAACACCTCTCAAAATAGTCACTTTAAGTCTTTATTGAAACCTCGTGCTCGTCAGCAGAGTTAGGTTTCGCATAGCGATCTCTAAAATGGTTGCGAGTAGTTTGTCGGCACAATTGATCTTCGTGAAGCAATGCCTAACATGCTTGCAAAAATGACATAGGTGTAGATAAAGACCTTTTCTCCTTTTAGAAATTTCATTTTTCAAAGCAACATTGTTTTTTACTCATTTTTCAATGTATGCATGGATACTTATATGGTTTTTTTTTAATTTGGTGAGCATAATAAATTTCAGCCCACTTCAAGAGGTTTTAATTTTTTTTAAAAAAAATGGAAGCACAATCTAAACTCAATATTAACTACATTCTACCTTTAATATTTAATTAAGGGTACAACTAGTTAACAATGTGTTCAAAGTTCATACATCTACCAACAAATCTCAGCACATCTTATACCTGAAGTAAGCTTGGGGGTTTCTACTTCATCTAAACTGTACGTACATACATCTAAAAGCAGGCTGAAGTCAGATAAAAACAAGAAATCCACAAGTCTGGATAACAATACTACTCAGCTTTGCTCTTTGTATGGGGTCCATATTAATTTGCCCACATCAACATCTAGACCACCTCGTCCAGCAGCTTTCAGATGACGATCCAAGACCTTAGGATCTGCGCATATGACATGCTGTCCCTTTCTATATTGGATTAATTCTAAATTCTGAAGAGTGCTCAAGATATCCTCGGCTTTAATGGCCGTCATGTCACTAAGCTCCTGCAAGAGGAAACAAAAGAGTAAACTATATTGCAGTAGTAACCCATATTAAGAAGTGATCAAGATAAGAGATCAGACATCCCACATTAAAAAGGATAAAAGTATCCTAGCTAAGGCATCTTCTAGCACATCAACATCAACCTCCCCTCACTTAAAACGAAGCTCAAAGAAAAGAGAACATTTAAGTTCAACGAATAAACCCCCTCATATCCATACAATTTGGCGTATAATAGTCTGCATTGGCTAGGAAAACCAATAATGAATATAACATACAAAAGAAGCTCCATCATTTACTTCAAATGCTACCAATCACTACCAATTTTTAAAAGTAAAGTTTAGCTGTATGTTTGCGTAAAAAAAAAAAGAAAGTTTAGCTGTATCCAATAATAAAAGTAATGCAAAATCCTTAACATAAAAGTAACTTCTAAGTATACCCAAGCAAAAAAGTGAACTACTTGTATATGCATAAACATCAAAAAAGCACAAAAAATACCCGTTGGGAAGTGGGGATGTACAAAAGGGCATGGATGTCAGACCTTAATAGAAATGTTGCCCTTGTGCTTTTTTAATATTTCCAGAAGAACACGAGTCCAATAACCCCGATAGCTCAACATTCCTAGATCAGAAAGGGGTCTTTCAGGTGTCCCAACTTTGCTTTCCTTTTTTGATAGCTCGTACGCTGCATCAAAGTTTGTTAATGATTAGTTACAATAGCCTACGCATAAATGGGGTACCACAATTTTATGAGACAAAGGGAGCAGCAAGAAATTTTATAGATAAATGAGGCCGCTATTTCATGGATAACAACTACCTGTACAAAGTACAAAGGATAATGTTTCTTCTAGACTAGATACATGATCTCGGAAACTCAGAAAGGCTAAAAAGTGTGTAATAATGATATCCCAGTTCTTCAGTAGTTCACACCCTCATATTTAAACTACCACGTAATAAAGTAGATCAGAAGATATTGAGACATGCCAGCATTCTATTTCCTTTTATTCAGCTAAATTTAGTTTTAGCAGTCATCACAAAGAAGTGAAAGAACCCATCATCACAAGGCAACGAGTAATTCAGCTTTTTCAACCAACAATTTCTCCTTTCTTCAAGCACTGGTAGACTATAATTGGCATATGAATTAGATTAAAATATAGGCATGAATATGAAACCGACACTTACAAAAAGCAATCAGAAATTTGCCATAACCTTTCCTCTGATAAGGTGGAAGGGTTAGTATGCAAGCCAAATTATAGGACTCCTCCGAATGCTTTTCCTGCAGCATGAGTCAAGATACACATCACGTTTCAAAGCTTCATAAAATTAAAACAGTGTTTCCAGCATATAATTTTGTCAGATAAGCAATTTTCTACACTTAAACGGCATTCATAATATCATCAGCACCTGAACTGAGATAAGATTGTCATTTACAAAAAATAATTTTCAATTCTCAGTACAAGACGCATATGAAATAAGGGTACAGACCAGTATTTGTATCCAATTTCAAACCAGTACATGTTCTCATTATATACCCCAAAATTACAAGACAACCAGCCCTGAGCAACTGACCATGGATTACTAATGTATAGGTAGCTTATATATGTTTCAGAACAGCAGCCGGTTAATTCACGTACAACTACTGTTTATAATGACAGAAATATTTGATAGGCTTGAGACTTCCCACACTGAAAAATCACACATCCAAAAGTAGAGGAAGGCACCAAATTACCAAAACACAGTAAAAGTTTCACATATATCTCCAGAATAATATGTAAAGTTGAGCAGAATGCAAACTAATAAGAGCATTACCTTTGAAAAATAGCCAACCATGTGGCACCCTCGATCATCACACTCACACAATATGTAAAACAGAAACAAGTCCACGTCATAATAAAGTGTTTTATGGTCGAGAAACAGTTTAGCAAGATAGCAAAGATTTTGCCCGTAAACCTTGTTCTTCTTCCCGTCAACCTGTTCAAAAAGCAATCAAACCTTAAACTTGATGGCATGAGCATATCCAATTCTTCGGATAATGGAAAACCCAGTAGGAGAAAATATAAGGCAGCACTAGATGAAAATACCTCAAACATTGATAAGGTACCACTCCGGTATATTTCATCACCAGGAGGATGCTTAAGATCACATTTCTTCTGTAAAGAAGAAAAATAATAAAAATTGAGGCCATAAACAACGACGAAATAGCTCTATTTCACAACTTGCAGTTAACAACTAATTATGAATAAGTATGTCAAAATTCTAAGAATGTTATGTAATACCACAAAAAATGAATAATTCCTCCCCAAAAATTGATATTTAAACAGCTAAAATTACATTGAGAAGTCAAACCACTCATCTACAGCTATACTTAGTTACAGCTACACCTATTGTGAAAAGGCATCAGGAAGCAGTCAATGAAATAAAACAACCACCCATTTCAAGAGGGAAATCAACAAAACCCTTAGGAAGCAAAATAAGCATACATTTTCCTAATGATGCACATACAAGGGTATTAACTACTTCAGTATCGCTTATTAAGTCATACTTTGGTTTTGCACTAGAATTTAGGGAAGAGAGTGGATAGAATGGAGAAAAATAATGTGTAAGTGGGTGAGAAATTGAGAATGAATTGAACATCGGGACAAAAAAAGAAGTGGGGTGTCCAAGGAAAGTGTGAATAATAAGCTTGGCAATGCAAGTATGACCTCCACATGAAGATTAAGATATATAGTAACTTTGATTTTTTGGAACTTTGAATAACTAATTCTTGGCTGAATTTGCTCTGAATATGATATATAGAGAGGCTAATGGACATTATTCCTTGAAAAATCATAAAATCACAATAAACAATAGTGATTCCACTAAAAGTACATACGTATTAATCAATCAAATCGAGCTACGAAACAATTCTTTGAAACATAAATTTCATGGGCTTGCAAGGAAGCTAAGATCAGTGTTTTGGTAGGTATTCAGGGTAAAATCTACTTGGACAATAGAAAGATCAATTCCCTTCTCAATAAAGAATTATAACCTTTTCACTTTACTTAATTAGGAATAGTTAAATAATATGGTTCATAATTGTGGTTTCATTACAGCCAATTCTGAGGCAACAACAAAAAGCATCAATTTTAATATAGCAATCAAGTATATAACACAAGACAGTGTATACACGATCAGGATCTTCCCAAGTAGGTTTTAGAGCCCAGATAGCAAACAGAATCCTGTTTTAACCCAGAAAAGGAAATCCTGTTTTGTAACTTGATAGTTGATGCAAGACAAATAGTATACAATAAACAGGCATTTCCTTGACCAAATAAAAACACGTTTAAAAGAAAGATGATACAAGAAGACAAATTGATCGACTAAGATTTCTGTAAGAAAGCTCACCATATGCCTCTGAAGCTGTTCCTTGCGCTTCATAAAATTAAGGCAAAATTCACAAAAGTAGAGCTTCACACAGTCATTGTATTCTGGTGGAAATGGCGAGAAGTACCATGTCTCAATCTCGTACTTTCCAAGCTCAATTGTGGCAATATTTTTTACCTTTGTAAATTCTTCATGTTCACGGAGGCTGGCAGCATCAAGCTCTTCATGCCCCTACGCAGAAATAACAACCAGTAGAGCAATGATGAGGAACCATACAATTCAGAAAAGAGGTACAAACAGAAGCATAATGTAAGTCCTTCTTTAACAAACACATGTAAGGAATCCTGTTTTCCGACTCCCAACCACAGAGGGGATGAGAGAGCCAAAACAACAGGAACAAAAAATGTCACGTCAAAGAAGAAAGATCATGCACATGCACATAACTCCCTTTATCAATAGTTTTATCATTATATTGTAGAGTATAGCATAGGTGAAACTAATACATTATGTAAATTTTGGCCCATAAAATTTACGGGGAGGTTATAATTGTCTACTCTTTAATATAGTACATGGTTCCTTAAAATTGTTTACTCTTTAAATTGTTCATAGTTACACGAACAAATAAACCACGTTCATTACAATTTGAACTCAATGACAGCGGTGTCCATAACAATAGAGACACAACACTGCATTTTTATAGAAACCCAAGCCTTCAACGGGGTAAGCAGAGCACATAACACACTAAATCATATGATGATTGAAACTATCAGCTCAGTAGACCACATTCTGTAACAACATCTAGGAGATATTAAGAGCAGTCACAGCAGCTATTCTATCTTACACCTCCTACAGCTAACTCGAAACCGAAACAATTAACAGTAGTTTTAGAATTAATCTCATCAAAAGAACTAAACATGATGTAGACCATCGACATTATGAATATGATACGGTAATGTAAACCCGAGAAACATAGGAAGATCAAGAGAGCTACCTCTACATGTGTCTCATCAATCTTACGCTTTTGATGACGCGTCATTTTCAAACTTGTAACCTGAATACATGGGAGATCATCAGAAGTTATCAATAAAGTAAAGAATACATATTTTTTTATCCAAAAAGACCAAATCCACCAGAAAAAAGAAATCTCTCCAAAACAAATACAAAAAAGAGAGAAATGACAACTCTGAAAGTAGCCACTCTCTTTAAAATATGCAAAAAATGTAAAACAAGGATCATGCTCTTTTCTTGGTTGAGCTGATTTTATTCTGATCTCGAATCATCTTTACTAAATAAGTGCAACCTGATTGGGGTAATTTTTTTAGCACATAACATCTGACATTTGTCCAGCTAAGACTGAAGATTGATGCAAGTTATTTTCAACTCATTAGATATCAAACTTGTCTTGCTTCAGCAACTTCAAAAGTTGGACTTCAAAAAAATAGGTGCTGTTACTCCTGCTTCCACGGTGGATATTTGGAAATACTGTTACTAACAGCCTTAAAATTGAATGTCTTTGTGCAGATAAAATAGTTTGTTAAAGATGAATTGCAGTGCTTCCAGGCTTTTTAAACACATCCACACTGCAAGAACTGAATGGTCCTAATCCTACTCAAAAGGTATGGGAAGATTGAGAGACTAGAGAAAGAAGAGCACCTTATCTTCCACCTTTTCATCCACAGTGGTCTCGACTGAATTAAGATCAAGTTGATCGAGTTTAACCCACTCATCAAGCCTCCTATTAACTGCCCACAAGAGAGAGAGAGAGAGAGAGAGAGAGAGAGACGACTGTTAGTTCAGGTGTAGCATAGTTTTACATAAAATTCAGAGAGTCAAATGATTAAAGGTCTAAATAACAACTACAAGTCAAACAGAAAGAAACTGAAAGGCAGAACGCCACTGTCCATGCTGATGTCTGCAGCAAAACGTTTGAAATGACTCTGATTCTAATAAAATGATGCAAAATAAATTTTATATTAGACCCAAGCTAAGGCTGGAAGCAATTCTACTAAAAAATCAAAATTTTTACTGCATTAACATAAGAAATTTTGAGATAAAGACGATTAATTTGGAAAAGCCCTAAAATTATTAGAACATCGAAACCCTAGCCCTAACAGACAAACAAGATCTGAAAGAGAAAAACGTGATTGCTTACACTCGGTGTAGTGGACATAGTATTCGTAGTCGCTGGAAGCACAGAAGGGATTCTTGCGGCGTTCGATGACTTTGACGGGATGGTACTTGTTGTCCCTCCACCGGCACAAAACGCGAGTTCCCACCTCCAGAGGGGCCATGCTCGACGCCCTCCTTTTCGACACCTCCGTTTGGTTAGCGCCGACGGCCGTCACGGTGGAGCTTGTGCCGTTTTCTTCATTCTTTGGTGCCTCTAAAGAACCCATTCTCTCTCTGCAATTTTAAATCAAGATCACGAGCGGTGTCAGAATATTGTTTTTGTATCTTATCTCCCAAGGGGCGGGTCAGCTTTTAATTTAGGGGCATATGCTGTACGCAGTCGTATTTTGCTTATTTTGCAGTTTAAAATAAAAATACGTTTTCGATATATATGACATAGTCAATAATTATGTATATCAGACATACACTTAAACCTCGATAAATGAATACTCTTGGTACCATCATAAAAATATTTATTTAGCGAGATTATTCATTTATCGATAAATGAATAATATATTCATTTAAACAGTAGTATTACATGAATTGTAGATATGTGTACTAAGTCCAAAAATGTACACATGTGCATTGTATTTAAAACTACTCATAAGATACATAGTATACATTGTATGGAATATCTAGAGTTTACAACACGAACAGAATACTCCCGAAATTTTGTTTGTTCTAGGAAAAATCAAAGATGAGATGAATTTTGACTGGAAAAAAGAGCAAAAAACTATAAACACGTTTTTTGTAACGAAGGGAATGGTTTGTTTTATGAACATTATTGATTAATTTTTTTAATACATATATATTTTAGGAAATGTGGTGATTATTCATTTATATTTACGTAGGGTGTTTATGGATTTTTTAAAAAAGTATTCATTAATGCATTTAGCGAGGTTATTCATTTAGCCCCTTAGCCCAAGTCGGGACCATGAAAAATGATTTATTTAGCGAAATTATTCATTTATCGAGATTTAACTGTATGCATCATATATACTACTTCTATTAGGGGTATTCAAAAATGCCCGGCCTGGCCTACCCGCCCAGTTGACCCGGCGACCTGGCATAAAATAACCGAGTACTTTCTTATATTTTACGGACGGGTACCCGGCCCGATAATTTCATAAATTACCGGGTCCGGGTCCGGGTCACATAAATGTCATTTTCCGGGTACCCGGAAACCCGGTATAATATGTATTTATTTAATTAATTATAATTTTACCTATTAATATCGACATTTTAAAAAATTAAATACCAATTCATCCTAACTAGACTCAACCTCTTAAGTTTCCAATCCACCTCTCCAACCATTTAGTCTTTTGCTTTGATATTGCTACTTTTTCTTCAACACAAGCGCACAACCGCATCCCACACTGCATTGGAGTACATCCACTAATTTGCCTCAAATGATAATTATTCATAATTTTATTGATATTTTCATATTAAATAATATTTAATTAGTTTTGGATATTTATACTGATAAAGTATATTTATTATTAAATAATTAAATGTATTTTGTAGCACTTTTTATAAGTAATAAAATAAAATAGGGTACCGGGTTACCCAACCCGCATAATTGGGGTACCCGGTATTTCCGGGACGGGTCACGGGCCGCATTTTCAACTACCCGGTTGTACGGGTACCCGGAAGTACGGGTACCCGGTGTTTGAACACCCCTAACTTCTATTGCATACACTTGCAAATCAGTTATATATTAGAATCATTGTATATATATATATATATATATATATATGATTATTTTAAAAAAATATGAACGACAAATAAGTAAAATACGGACTGTGTATAGAAGGCCTGTTAATTTATTTCTTTTTTGGGAAACTCTCATAATAATATCTAATTGAGAGAGTTTGGGTTAAGAATGTCTCACCATAAATTTATAGTTGATCTCTGAAATGACCGTCTATATTATAGTTATAATATAGACCAAGGACTACATTAGAATATGAATGAAATGAGGTCCTTATTTGCTAATTTTGGAAAAGTACTGTTCACGGCACTGTTCACGCGCACTGTTCATGCAAAGAATATGTATTCAAATCAACTAATATAATTTCTGTATATTAAAAACTTCTAAACACAAAAGAATTTAGTTAGAAAGACAAGTTTCCATATTATAAACATCAGATTTTAGGTACATAAAAATTAGGGTGTTTAGGTTAAATAATGTCGTGTTAAGTATAGTCAAGTTTCACCAAATTTTTCAGCCTAAGAATTCAATTTTTCACAATCATCACTGTTTTCAACCTAAACAATCAAGTTCCACAAAAACCACAGTTTTCAGCCTAAAAAATCAAGTTTCTACAATCACTCTAGTTTTCAGCCTAAATAATTAAGTTTTCACAATTTTCACAGTTTTCACAATAAATAATCAAGTTTCGCAAACACACAAAATTTTCAACCTAAACAATCAAGTTTTCACAATAAAAACAGTTTTCACCCTAAACAATTAAGTTTTACAAACACCATAGTTTTCAGCCTAAAAAATATAGTTTCTACAATCACTTTAGTTTTCAGCCTTAATAACAAAGTTTTCACAGTCACAGTTTTCACATTAAAAAATCAAGTTTTACAAACACCACAGTTGTTACAATAAATAATCAAAGTTTCAACACAAATCAAGAAGCCTATTTTTCAAGTTAAACACATAAAATTTCATATGCAGATAATTAAGAATCAGCATTACAACAGCAGAAACTAACACAATCCCAGGCTCCCAGCAACAACTCCGGTGGAAATTGACCCCGATGATGATGAAGAATTAGTTGCACGAATGATTGGCAGCTTTGAGATGTTTATCGGCCTTGCATGTCCTCCTTCTCTCAAGCTCCAAGCCAAAACTCTCTCGATTTCAACTCCATTCGAAGAGAGGACCAGTCATGTGGCAGTCAATGAGCCAAAGAATGATTAAACAAGAGAATACAGTGATTTCTACCAACTTGATTGGTTGTAACCCAACACAGTGATAGTATTTCGGATGAACAATACTTGCGATCGAATGCTACACAATTCACCGAAAAGTTTTTTGTAGAAACTGATCAATGGCCTTAAAGGTCTGGGCCCGCCAACCGGAGCGATGTCGATGTTAATCCCGAGCGCAGTTCCGTCAAAATCAACCCAAGCTTGAATGTTGCCACCGGAGATCAAGTCAACGGGTGAGTACTAAGTTGCGCCGATTGGATTGCTCAGATTGGATTGGGAATGATGATTGAAAGAGGGTTTGTGGAATTGAAAACGATTATTTCAGAAGGGATGGGAAAAATAAAAATAAAAATATGGTATATATATTTACGGAGGAGGGTCTGTGATGCAATTTCCCTAAATTGCTAAAAAGGACCAGCGTAAAAATATTTGCTAAAGAGGAGCCGCGTCCTATTTTAATTGCAAAAATAGGCCGTCTATATTATAGCTATAATATAGACGGTCTATTCCAATACTAATATATAAACTTATGATAATACATTTTTTTTATTATCTTTTTATAAATTAAAGATTATGTGCTTGTTTTATTAGACTCTTCATAGGATACTTTTAAGAGAAAGTCTCTGAGGAGACCGTCTATATTATGGACAGGGACTACATAGCAAAACCAGAAACTAGGGGACTGAAACGCAATAACCAGAAACTATATAGATTTTCGCGGGTCGACCCGCGAAATAACCCGTTTTTGCCCGGGAATAAAAGGAATGAAACCCGATCAAAATCAAACAGATTCGGGACAAAATTTGCTTCCCCAATTTTGCACCGATTCAACCCCAAATTTGCAACGATCCAGGAGAATCTCACACCTTCTTCCCCAAAATTGCACCGATCAGAGGTGAAACTCACACTTTCTTCCCCAATTTTGCAACGATCCAAGGTGAAACTCACACCTTTTTCCGGATCGGAGGTCGGTTTTCGTTGTTCTCGTCTGCAAATCATATTTCGATCGTTTTGAATCTTCAATTCCATTGATTTGAAGCTTCAATTCAATCGAGATTTGAGCGGATCGAAGGCAACGGGTTTTAGGCCGAAAACATCAAGTTATGGATCAGAAAGTGTTAGATTGAACCACTGGTGAGTGTTTTGTGTTGATTTGTAGGATGTTGTATAGGATTTTGGTTGGATGATTCATATTGATTGTTTTTTTGACCAGAATGAGAGAAGGGTTGAAGAAGAAGGACAATCAAGCTCATTAACAGTGATATCAGGTATATCTAAACCTTATTCAGTTAAACAATGAGGTTTCATGTGAAACTGCCTTTGTTTACGTTTTTTAGATGTTCATGCTGATGTTTGTGGCTATAATATGGAATATCTGTGCTAAAATCCCGATGTTCTGTTGTGTTTGAGGCTTGAATGCCAGGGATGTGAGGTTTGAGTGCTGAAACTGGCTAGGGTAGCTTTTTTATGTGCGATGCAGATGTTTGTGGCTATAACATGGAATATCTGTGCTAAAATCCCGATGTTCTGTTGTGTTTGAAGCTTGAATGCCAAGTCTGTGAGGTTTGTGGGGTGAAACTGGCTAGGGTAGCTTTTTTATGTGGTGATGCTGATGTTTGTGCTTATAATATGGAATATCCGTGCTAAAATCCCGATGTTCTGTTGTGTTTGAGGCATGAATGCCAGGGCTGTGAGGTTTGTGTGCTGAAACTGGCTAGGGTAGTTTTTTATGATGTTCATGCTCATGTTTGTGGTTATAATATGGAATATCTGTGCTAAAAGTCCGACGTTCTGTTGTGTTTGAGGCATGAATGCCAAGGCTGTGAGGTTTGTGTGCTGAAACTGGCTAGGGTAGCACTACTACAAAAAAGGCTTTTTACTTCGACCTTTTAACTTCACTTCCATGAAAATCGAAGTAAAAAGTTCACTTCATGTAATTGAAGTATTAAAAAAACTTTTACTTCCAATATCATGAAATCGAATTAAAAAAAGTATATTTTTTACTTCGAACCGAAGTAAATGAATGATGATAACCGTTAGCGGTTTGAGCGTAAATATATCGAAACCATATACTTATCGTACTGTTTTCGACTCTATAAATACACATGACGCCGTATTGTTTTAAGCGAAGAGAAGGCGAGAAAATATCGATTTCATTGATGTTATTCCGATAACGGTTTGAGTTTAAATGTACCGATATCGGACGTGATATCAAAATGATGTCTGATGAGTTATGACTCGAAACGTCGTATTGAATAAAAAGCGAAGAGAAGGTGAGAAGATATCAGTTTCATTGATGTTATTCCGATAACGGTTTGAGTTTAAATGTACCAATATCGAACGTGATATCAAAACGATGTCTGATAAGTGATGACTCGAAACATCGTATTGAATAAAAAGCAAAGAGAAGTCGAGAAAATATCAATTTAATTGATGTCATTCCGATAACGGTTTGAGTTTAAATTACCGATATCAAAATGAAGTCGGATGAGTGATGACTCGAAACGTCGTATTGAATAAAAAGCAAAGAGAATGAGAGAAAATATTGATTTGATTGATGTCATTCCGACACCGGTTTGAGTTTAAATGTACCGATATCAAAACGTTGTCAGATTTGTGATGACTTGTCGTATAGAATAAAGAGCAAAGAGAAGGCGAGAAAATATAAATTTCATTGATGTCATTCCGATAATGGTTTGATTTTAAATGTACTGATATCAGAATGATGTCGGATGAGTGATGACTCGAAATGTCATATTGAATAAAAAACGAAGAGAATGCGAGAAAAAATCAATTTGATTGATGTCATTCCGATACCGGTTTGAGTTTAAATGTACCGATATCAAAATGTTGTCGGATGAGTGATGACTCGAAACGTCGTATTGAATAAAAAGCGAAGAGAAGGCGAGAAAATATCAATTTCATTGATGTCATTCCGATAACGGTTTGAAATTAAATGTACCGATATCAAAATGTTGTCGGATGAGTGATGACTCGAAACGTCGTATTGAATAAAAAGCGAAGAGAAGGCGAGAAAATATCAATTTCATTGATGTCATTCCGATAACGGTTTGAATTTAAATGTACCGATATCGAACGTGATATTGAAATTATGTCTGATGAGTTATTACTCGAAACGTCGTATTGAATAAAAAGTGAAGAGAAGCCGAGAAGATATCAATTTCATTGATGTCATTCCGATAACGGTTTGAGTTTAAATGTACTAATATCGAACGTGATATCGAAACGATGTCTCTGATAAGTGATGACTCGAAACATCTTATTGTATAATAAGCGAAGCGAAGGCGGGGGCATCATTTAAGCAGCTCTAAGTTAGTATATTAAACGAAATAAAAATCAAACAAGATATCGAATCGAGGTCCACTAGATTTCCGAAAACCGAAGGCGAAGCGATTTCAAGCCGATACCGGATTTCGCGAAATTTCTAAACCTATAGCACCGTGAAATTATTTAAGCCCGTCTTCCTCCCACCCCTCCCCCAATTAATAAGTAAGTTGAATAACTAATACTCGATTTTCAAGATATACTAATTAAATTTAGCTTACACTCTAAAACGCTATAATCAAAGGTCTACCCTACTACACTCAATAAACACTATTAAGTTAAGTTGACTATATCAAATGTTTGAGCTCATTTGGCTTAAAAATTACTCCCTCTATTTCAACTCAAACTGCATAAATCTCTATTCATTTAGTCAAAATTGAATATTTTCAGATACAAATTGAAGTAGCATAATTAATCAAATATGTTAATATAAGATATTGTTGGATTTGTTAAAACGTGTATTTTCATAATATCCGAATTTCATGTCAAATTTTTCTGGTCAATCCTACACTAATAACACACAAATAAAGATATTAATGGTCAAAAATATTCCAGGCCAATCTAAAAAAGTCATTTTGTGAAGTTTGAACCTAGAAGGAGGGAGTAGTAACTAAAATGAGTTTCACCGATATAATGTCAACCAGTGCTTGGCTTTCTATAAAACTAAATGTAGCTAAATCAAAGGTGAAATCTTACTTTACTTACTATGAACACTAACTAAATTGAGTATAACTAATTATAAAGTCAAGAATTACCTGACTTCTTGTAAATTAATTTCTTTAAGTATAACTAATAAAAGGTCAAGTGTTACTTGACCCTAACAATAACTAAACTAAGTATGCGAGCGAGTGTTTGGAAAACAACTGTTCGAATCAAAATTAGTTTTTTGAGACAAATCACATGTTTGACCAACCCAAACGTGTTTGGTAAATAACTTATTGAAAGAGATGACTGGGTAAAAAAACTAAATTTAAAAAAGCCAAAAATGTAACCTTTTTCAATCAATTGACTGCACCTCCATTAGAAATTTACACAACTACGTACCATTTTATTTGCTTGTCTTATTAGTCTCTTTTTTTAATTTACTCACACAATATTGAAAGATTTTTGTGAATATAAACATGTTTATTAGCAAGTACGTTATTTTGATAAATTACAATAATAATAAAACCAGAAAATGCAAATTTGTTTCCAATTAATATTTTGATAAAAAGCTATGACACATTTATTTTTTATCAATATTTTATATAATGAGTGATAATTTCAAAATTTTGAGATTAGTAAATATTTCACCCCTTATATATGAATGATAATTGTAATTACAATTACTATTAGATATTAAAAAATAAATTAGTTTTTGGTTTTGAATTAGAAAAATATATTTAGGATGAATTTATCTATTACACTAAATTTTCGAATAATATAGTACATTTTTTAGTATAAATGTATTATTATAAATAATTAAAGACAAGTTAATTAAGAGAATAAATATACTAATATTTTATTATTTTTAATCTAAAGCGTTCATATTTACCAATTAATCCCATCCGTCCATGTAAAACCCTAGTACCTTCATCTAAAATATACTCTCTTCCGCCTCTCCTCTCTCTCAGAACCGTGTCACTCCTTTCCGCTTCTCCTCTCTCCGTCATCACTGTAAAATCTCTAATCAATGGCGGAATAACTCGCGGCGTTGATCTCGACTCCCTCCCGCTCATATCTCTCAGGTTCAGGGCCGTGGACGGAGCACGAAGACGTGCAGCTCGTACTGTAGGTGTACGAGGATTTCCGACGAGATTTCATCGCCATATCTATGACGATGGACCTCCGATGACCAATCATCAGGGCGGTTCCATATGGGTCCCTAGAGATCCGATGTACAAGCTCAAGAGAAAGGCCCTAAGGATCAGTTCGAAAACTTGATCCAGTTACTATATATCATAGTTCGGGTGCTTTTGATGAAACTAAGGGTAAACATACAGAAACTTCAGTTTTTTTTTGGTTTTTCTATGCATATCTGTTTATGTTATAGTTGTTCAATACATATTTATGATGAAAATATTAGCACAAAGTTCAAGTTTGAAGGTTCTGGAGGGAGAGGTAGGATTGTTTGAGCATGGTTAAATTACCTCTCTGCCTTTTTGTTCTTTTTAAAATATTTTAGGTCTTAAAGGAACATAGAGAAGCTGCCGGTAAACAGTTTCCTTGATTGGAGTTTGAAGGGACATTGAAAAATCGAAGCTTACATTCAATGACGCTGCCGCCGCAAGTCCTTCTTTTGGCCATTCGAAATCTCAGCTTCTTTTGGACTACCTGGCAATGCTTGGCAATTGTTGAGTGTGAGTTGAGTTTTTTCAGTTGAATTGAAACCCTTGAACTTCAACTATAGTTTAATATTGTTTAGTCAATTGAAATGTAACTTGTAGATTTAGAAACAATTTAAGCTTTCAGTATTAGTTTATTCATGTTGTATTTTTTGAAAGAGAGTTATTGAATATATATTTTAGTATTCATGATCTTGTTCGATATTGTTATTTTAGATTTGAGAAACATTCGACTTCGGTTGATTTCCATATGATTTGAGTTTGGGAATTCACTAAACTTGATTTAGCTCTCGGTTCGCGAATAATATCAAATTCCTCGAACTGTTATCGATTTGGTCAGAGATATGCACAATTCACAAGCCAATAATTGTTCGAAAATATAATCAAATCTCACGAACTGACATCGTAGTGGTCTGAGATGCTAAAGTTGCAAGCTGATAACTGATCGATATATAATCAAATTTCATGAACTGATATCGTTGTGGTCAGAGATGCTGAATTTGCAAGCCGATAACTGATCGGATATATCATCAAATTTCACGAACTGATACCGCTGTGGTCAGAGATGCTAAATTTGCAAGCCGACACCTGTTCACCAAAATGTACCCGAGAGCGAACTGAAAGCAAAAGCTATCGGTTAAAGAGAAAATAGTAGTGACCAAGTTGACAATGATATGATATTCCTCATTCCGGTATCGACATGAAATCTAGGTGCCGAGATCGGTTTGATATATGTTCGTTTTGATTTCTTGCAGAGTGACCGAATCAAGATTGGCATGATTTTGTCTCAAGTTTCTAAAAACTAAATTCAAGCCAAAAGCGTACCGCTATCGGTTAAAAATCTATTCACTTTGCCGAAATAAAAGAAATACTTTCAACTACATCTCTTTTCACTACGCCACATTGGCGAAGTTAATTGTACTCCAGAAGTAGAAGTAATAGGTCATTTCTATAGCAGTGTAGTTTTTTTAGATGTTCATGCTCATGTTTGTGGTTATAATATGGAATATTTGTGCTAAAAGTTCGATGTTCTGGTCTTTTTGAAACAAATGCAGATTGTGGCGGGCTTCCTGATTTGGCTGAAATTGATTTCACATCTTGTTTTGAAGACATCAAAGCAAGAACAATACCTGAGCTAGAAAACCTCTATAGACTGCAATCCAATGCACTTGGATTTTTGTATAGAAAATCAACTCAACGAAGAGACAGTAATGGGAGTGTCTATGAAAAGTATTTCACTTGTTCATGTGCTGGAAAGCTTAACTTAACCACCCCTCCAACCCCTATTCCTGTTAGTCCAACCCCTCAAAAGAAAAAGAGAAAGAGAAAAGAATATGCCATAACCAAAACTGAATGTCGAGCAGCAATGCGAGTGAAGTTGGAGGATGGTCTGTTTGTTGTGAAGGAGCACATTGTGAACCACAACCACCCCCTGACCAGAACAGCATGGCAGATGTTCCAGCAAAGTGAAAGGAAAATCATGGCAGAAAAGGGCAGGGTAATTGAAGGGATGGAAGCTGCAGGTTTAAAACCCTCGGTTGGATATAGATATTCCACATATCTATCAGGAGGTGATCATGCTGTTGGTTATGAGATGTGTGATGTAATAAACTATGTCGGGAGGCTTAGGATGAAACAAATCGAAGGTGGTGATGCAAATACAATTGTCCGGCTACTTGAGGAACGAAGTAATAATCAATAAGACTTCTTTTTCAGAGCTTTGAGGAATGATGACAAGGACAAGACACTGGCAGCTCTATTTTGGAGGGATTCAATGATGAAGGAGGACTTCAACCTGTTTGGAGATGTACTTGTGTTTGACACAACATCCAGAACGAATAGATATGACCTTATCTGTGCGTTCTTAGTTGGTGAAAACAACCATGGAAGTAACTCGATGTTTGCTTGCGCATTCATTGCAAATGAACAAGCTGAAACTTTTGTCTGGCTTCTAAAGACATTTAGGAAGAGTATGAGAAACAAGGGACCACAAACAATTTTCACTGATCAGGATCAAGCAATGGCGACAACAATTGAAGAGGTAAAATCTGGACTTTTTTGTCAATATTTTAAAACTATGATGTTTAGTGTCAAAATACCTATGTATGGGTTTAAAATGTCCATGTTTGGTGACAGATTTTTCCTGAATCAAACCACAGACTTTGTTTGTGGCATTTGAAACAGAATGCAATTAGCCATTATGGTGAGTTGAAAAAGGATGGGCCTTTCAAGACAACATTTGATAACTGCTTGACAGGTAACCACAAGTTGTAAATATTATGTTCATAACTTGATGATTAAAACTTTCATGTTTAGGTTCAAAGTAGCTACCTTGGAGTTTAAACATATTACCTTCTGAATCACAGGTTGTAGTGATGAGGATGAATTTGAAGAGAATTTTGGAAATCCATGATAAAAACTTACAAGCTAGAAGAGGGTCATCCATGGTTCACAAGGTTGTATAAATTGCGTCATAAGTGGAGCCCAGCATTTGGAAAGGATTTTTTTTTCAGCCGGAATACTTTTGTCACAAAGAAGTGAAAGCACAAATAGTGCCATTAAATCAAGAGCAACTAAGTCAACTTCATTGACACAGTTCTTGACAATTTTTGAGGATACAATACACACATGGAGGAAGAATGAGCAAATAGATGAGCATAATTCATTAATGTACATTCCAAGGAGTACCGATGATGGTCTTCTAAAGCATGCATCAGAGGTTAGTTTTGGATTATTTCTTAGGTTGTATAATATAATATCAACCTTTAGATTTAAAATGCCTTTGTTATGTACTGTGAATTTAAATTCAAAGCCTTTTTGTTCTTTCCATCTGCAAACAGGTTTATACGAAAGAGATTTATGAGGAATTTAGGAAACAATTCAGGCGTGGAATGGCGACATCGATAAGTGAAATGGAATGCAACCATGGAGGCTATATTAGATCTTTCAAAGTGGCAAAGGAGAGTGATCCGGAGAAACCTGAAACAGTCGTGTTAACTACTGAGGCAACAACAAAATCAATTGAAGTATTTTGCTCATGCAGGCTGTTTGATGAGGCAGGTTTGTTATGCTCCCATTGCATAAGGGTGTTGCACATGCTATCCATATCAAAAATACCCGGGCAGTATATACTGGATCGCTGGACCAAACACATCAAGAGGGACGTCTGGACAAAGTACCTTGAACAACAGCCTAATTTAAGACTTGAAGATTTCACACCTTGGCGCCATGATATGAGCAGAAGGTTCTACAATCTTCTACTCAAAAGTGAAGGAAATGAGCAGGCTCGAAAGCTTCTGGAGGATACAATGATAAGAGATGAAGTAGCAGTACAACAGTTCTTAGCCACTAAAGCGCCTCAGATAGCAGAAAGTGATGGACCATTTTCGTGTTGCCGTGAAGTTCAGGTTCTTGTTTAGCCGTGAATTGTGGCGGGAGATTGTTGAAGTTGCTTGCTGTACTCGTCGGATGAATCAGGCACAATAATGAGTGGAATTTCATCATCTTCCTCTGGAATGGAAGGGAGGGAGGGCTTGTACTTCATGGTTCCCTTGGCCTTAGCAAACACGTTATTTTCACCGAACCTTTTTGTTTGCTTGAAACTACCACAATAATGGCATATCTTAGTTGCCGGAGGTTTCTTATGGAAGGCATTTTCGGTGAGCGGGATCATCTTGTTGTTGGTGAAAGGCTTGGTGATGTAAGGGGTTTTCATGGTTTCAATCTTGCGGGTGTGTTTGTGGATGTAGAAAGGATTGGGGCCTTTGGAACTCATGGTTGGAAACTGTTGCGATAATTGAAAAGAAGGGAGAAGGTAGGCAGCTTTGGTGGGGAAAAGAATGGAGGGAAATGCTTGTATATATACTTGAAAATATCCCGCAAAAAACCCAACAAAATGAGTGTGGGATGGGGACTAGGTGCTAATAGAAATATTAAAATAGCCAATATAGAAATATTAAAATAGGCGATAAGTTAATAACAAATTTAAATTGATGGGAAAGAGAGTAATTGAATTCTAATAGAGGTTAGTATAGAGTATGTGACTTTCGAAGAAAAAACACTAATTTTGCAGAAATATAAAATCAAAATTATAAATTGTTACTGAAAACGCTTATCATGATTTTTACCATTACAACATGTGTGATTTGATAGTGGCGAAGAATCAGAAAACATGCATTGTTAATAAAGGAAGATAACACAATTCAATTGAATTTGCGAATTGGCAACTGGTTTATAACGTCATTGTGCATGATGAATGAGCCGATTTAGTTGGTTAAAAATCATTATCAAACAGATACAAAATCAAAGCAAGGTTATGATTAATAACCATAAAAATTGATTGAGTTCATTGACAAGGTTGCATGTACATTGTGTGAGCATGTAAAACATGTATGTAGTTAGCAAATAATTATTAAGGCTAACAACGGCAAAGCAATGAATTTGGCGTAGAAAGCATAGTTATTTTCTACAAATGTGTGGTTTTTTTACTGACTAGGAGTTTATGATCAAATTAAGAGAATATTTAAAAAATGAAAGATTTAACAAATTAGTCGGCGAGGGAAAAACAAATTAGCCCATGGTTAGTATGCTAAACTTAAAAAACTGATAGAAACAAAACATAAAACCAAAAGTTTGGCTTCGTGTCAGTCAAAATGGGCATGCTTTATGTTTGAAAAAAGGCAATGGACCAGAGTTTATTACTATAATAGCGAAATAATGCAGTGATGTGGGTTGTGCATGCACGTTTCCCCGTGCACTATTTGACTTATTGCAGTGCAGTCATTCAAGACACGGGAAACCGGGAATTAAAAAATTAGAATGCAGGTATGGCTAAACTAGCTGGGAAATATTTAAAGACACAAAAGTAGGGTTTTCCATACCAGTACCTGTGTAGATGCGTGTTGAAAAAAATCCGGCGATGATTTAACCCTTGAACTACTCATGCAGTGCTAGATCTGGAGGATTTTGGCAGCCTGGATGATTTGTCGCCCCTACCACGATGATAAATAAGACGAAAATTGTACAAAAAGAAATCATCCAAACGGCGACCTAAAATCAACAACTAAGAGTATCTCCGTGAAAAAAAGATAAAAATTGTAAAAAAACCACATTACAAAAAAGAAAAGGGCGGGCAGAATAGTTCTTTATATGAAACGTAGAGGATCTGTAAATAATTGTGATGGGGTGATCAATTGCAAAGATCCTTTAAAACCACAAAACCAAAACAGATGAACAACTATTAATTCTTTACATGAAACATAAATTTGACTTAAAAAAACTCTTGTTTTATGAGGGAAAAAAGAAGGAAAAAATCTGTTTACAAAAACAATTGATACTAGAGGAAAATAAAGAAACGTCGCAGACAGTAAAAATACATGAATCGGATAAATTTGTGAAGGAAATCTGCGGAATGGTTGAGGAAAGGAAGAAATGAATGGGGGGGGGGGAGTTGGGTGCGGGAATAAATCGGTAAGTCGGAGAGTAGGCTGAAAGTATTTGAAAGGTAATAAATCCTGGGAACCTCCCCCTCTCTCCTTGCCGATACCCTTTCTCTCCCAAACTTTTTTCCCCGATCCAAATCTCTCCGGCGGGAGTTGCCGGCATTTTTCACCGCCGTTGCGACCCCCTCCGACCCCATACCTTGTACCTCCACCTCCCCCTCTAATCTCTCACCAAAACCCCTCTTTTCCACCTTCGCCAAAATAGGCTTCTTCATATCTCGCCGGAAAAATTGTTGAACTACCAGTTTAGATCTTCTGCGCTCGGAGCCCAACGTGATAGTGGTTTCGGATCGGGCTCAAAAACCCAACGCCGCCGGACATAGAATTGGATCTACAATATTTTTTTCAAGTTCCTCTCTTTTCGCGATGATATTTAGACTGCCGAACAGTTAAAAGATGGTCTGATTTGCTGCTGAGATGTTTTGTACGTGCCGCCGAATCTCTCGAGAGATGATCACGCGCCGGAGTCAACGACCGGAATCACGTGCCGCCGGAGTCAACAGCCAGAATCACGCGCTGTCGAAGTCAACGCCCGGAGTCACGCACCACCAGAGTCAACGATCGGATTGCCGCCAGAGACACATCTATCTGCATCTTGGATCAGAAATAAGGGGTTTATTCTTTTTTCCTTTATTTTCTCCTTTTTAGATTTATAGTTTTTTCTAATAAATAATGGGGTGGGTGTTGTGAATGGAGTTTTTTGATAGAGTACTGATTTGGTTTGTTGTCTGCTAGTGTTTTTTTTCCTGACCGGTCCTCTGTTAGGAAAAATATGCTGGCTTCTGATCTGATCCAATAGATAGGCAGGAGAAATCCGAGTCATGTAAAGTTTATGACTCTCTCTATGGCGACACTGTCTGAATCAGATTTGTAGTTTGTACAAGTAGATGTGTCTTTTGACATTTCTGTTTGATGCAGATAGACAGCATACTGATGTCTTGATAATATGTGAACAAACTAGAAAGTCTCTTACTGTCATAGAGAGCCGCACCGCGAGAAATGAGATTGTCCTACTATAGGCTATTACCGGCCTGATCATAGCAAGGAATGAGACAGTCTTGTACCGGCAGAGCGAGGACGATAGCATATAGCGAGGAGTGAGACTTTCTAGGGAGTGACCACATTGTTATGGATGTCGACCCAGTACTGTAGTCAGTATGCATTCGGGAAGTCAGACTGGGACTTTTCGAAAATGCTACTGTCTACAACCATGATCCTTTTAGACCCTTCTTTTAGTATTAGATTTGATAGGCTATTTACCGGTCTTTTGATTTGGTGTTACCGCCATAGATGCAGAGAATGTCTAGTCAGTTCACATTCTTAGAAAATTATATGTAATCACACAAATAGGGTATGCAGGAGGCTCAGAGATAGACACAGTTTTAGATTCTCCTCCTAATCCCACAAACAGACTCCATTTTGGAGATTATTGTACTACATAGTTGATTAAAGGGTGTGGTGAGCCCATATATTTCACTCCACCGCTGTGTGGTTTAAATTTATAAAAAAGTCGGAGAGTAGGTTTATTTGATGGGGGTAGGTGTGCAGATGCGTGTTTTGGGAGGTAAAGTTGTGTTGATTTACAAACTTGATTCGACGGTGATGGGGAGGAGTTGTCGGGTTTAGGGTACAGATGACAGAGAGGGAGAGAGAGTTGGGTGGTTTTGATGTGAAAATACGCCGGTTTTGTTGGCAGATTCAATAAACAATGGGCTGTGGAAAAGTGGTGATTAAATTGTAGTAAGTCAAATTGTGTTTAAATAATAATATAATAGTAGCTTAAGAGATAAGAATTGGTGATTTGGACTGTTACAAATTAATTCAGTCAAGTGCAATAGTGTGGTTTTTAGTCAAGTATGTTTAATTGACAATAGTTTATTGAGTAAGTCGGAAATAGGGATGTGGTGTAAGGAAATAATATTAAGTCACTAGTGAAGGTGAAGAGATCAATGAAATAAATGAGTACTTTGTTATGTAATTTTATTTTATTTAGACACCTTCATACTTGGCTAATTGCAAGATTAAGAGACCCTAATTAGTAGTATCGAGTGTTAAAATACACCAGTTTTGCCGTGGTTGGTCAGGCGGTTGCAAACGTGTTTCGTATCGCTTTTTATAGTATAATATATTGTGTACAATGAATTATTAATGAAAAAGCATATGTGTAGAAAAGTATTCGAGATGCTCGATTAGATGATCGGTCGCTAAGGTGACATAGATTGATCAATAAAAACAAGGTTAAAAAACATAAAGTAATACGATTGGAATAGTTCAATTTGAATATGTATGTATATAGTTTGCTTGTTTAATTTAACTAATTTGATATTTTGTGTATGTTTGAGTTATTTGAATTAATATAGAGGTTGAGCCAACGTTTTTTGTTATGACTGATCGTTACTCAATGACTGAGTTGATCGTTATCAAATAATTGAGCATTTGATGGATCATGTATAACAGGCTGTTTAGAGACAATCAAGATCATTGTAATTTGTAAACGAGCCGATAACGATGAACTTGCTTTCGTTATTACTTCTCGAGTATGGATAAAATTTGAGTATAGAATAATGCTAAATCAAGTGAGGATTGCTTATGGTAAAGCTAAATTACGTTAGAGCAACATGATAGTTGTATGTAGGGGTGCTAATTGAGTTCCTTCACTCGCAAGTAATTCAAGATCGACTCGGTCTAAACGCGACTCGATCTAGCTCGAATCGACTCGAAATTAACTAGACTAGAATAGTTAACGAGTCGAGATTGAGCAAATCCTAACTCTAACTCGACTCGAAAAACTCGTGAGTAACTCGATAGGCATAATCAGCTGTAGTTTTATAATATTATAAGGTTATATTAATTGAATTATCTAATATAGTTAGCTTTCACTTACTACTCAATATTGAAAAAACTAATTAATTATAATTTCATTATGTACTTGTAAAGGCACATATATATAATTAAAAACTTTTATAGTTCAGACGTGTTCAAATAGGTCATGTGATTATGTATTATACTTTTTGTATATTTTTCATTGTAGTATTAGCATTTATTTTATATGGTTATAATATATTAATTTGAAATATAAAAAAAGAATTATTGTATAATTTTAATTAAGTGATTTAAAAAGAAGAGTAAAATATTATTTATTCATGGCTTGGATAAATGTTACTTTTACGACTAATTTAAAATATACTATTCATTTGTGGAATAATTAGTTAAGTTTTTATTTAAAAAGGGAAAACAACATTCGAGTTCGAACTAGCGAGTCTCGTTGATGATCGATAAATAATGAGTTCGAGTTAAGTGTGTCATTATTAAACTCGCGAGTTCTCGAGTCGAGTCGAATATGGTTCATATAATTCTCTAGTCGAGTTACGCACTAATCGCGATCGACTTGTTCGATAAGCATCCGTAGTTGTATGTAGATAAACTGAATAATTTGTTAGTCCAATAGTATTAGTAAACTCATATTATACAAATTGTAAATAAATGAGCGAGCATTTTTCGTTGTATATAGAGAATGAGCGATTGGTGTTTTAGATGTAGTGAATTTTACAAGGATTATTTTTAAAAAAGTATAATGCATAAATTTTGAAAGAAATCTATTATTTGTTTATTTGAGTGTGGAAATATAGATTTTTACAAATGAACTTTTTGAAAATTTGATGACGTAATTAAAAACACCACGCTAACATATCAAAAATTTATTTGTAATTGTCAAAATATAAACATGTTGTGTCTTAATAAAAATAGAAATAAACATGTAGTGGGCCTGAAAATAAAAAAGGACATTAATTATTTAATCCAGTGTATTTTACATAAACATGTTGCAATTCCGCTGGGATCGTCCTTAATAAATTTATACTACTAAACAAAGAATAACAAAATTTTCGGTTAGACCTGCATGGGTAAAAATGATAAATGTGGGCCTGAACTGACACAAACTAATCCATGGGATTTGGAGTTGACAATGCTATTTTGAACCTGTGGTTTTTTCGCACACCAATTAAAAGACAAAAATGAAGGGGACATTTTCTATTATGGGCCCCACCAACTAGTATAATTCAATTTCTGAATTAAATAGTATCACGTGACCACTTCTCTCATCTTCTTATTCTCTCTCATGCTAACAAATGTAATAAATGGGAATTTAGAAGTACCATATTCTGATGTAATAACACCTTTGATATGAATTTTAACTTCTATTTTTGAGGTTTTTCCTCTTTATGTTGAGATGATTGATTTTCGAGCACGTCTGCCCTTTTGGTCTATAGACCTCAATCAAGCACTTTTTGAAGTACTTTATCTCGAACCTATCTCTTTTATTCAAAACGATTGGTATTTTGAATTTTGGATTCAAATAACTTATTTTATATAAGCTGACCAATCATATACTTTATAAAGCATATTGTTTTGAATAGAAATCAATGTTATACTCGAAGATAACAGTCCTTTTATAAAAGGAATTTAAGATTGCTCATATAAAGATAGGTGTAAAAGATAATATGACTTCAATCTGAGTTTATAACTTTATGGATAAAAGTAAAATAAATAGTAAGTTTGAGTTTGAGTACCCTTTTGTGCTAGCGCAGAGTTGTCTCGGACGTTGATGAGGTTCTCAGACCTTTGTGAGGTTCCTCCTCTGATTTTATCTTCCGTGGTACTTTCGTAAGTTAATCACGTTCCATCTTCGTGGTAGGGGTTCACCCTTCATGGTTTCCAAGAGGTAGCTTCCCCCTGGATGGGATTCTAGGACTCGATATGGACCTTCCCAGTTCGGGGCTAGCTTCTTTTCCACTTCTTTCTTGCTTTTCTCATTTAACCTCATTACAAGATCTCCTTTGATGAATGTGGCTAAGCGAACTCTTCTGTCATGGTAGCGCTTAACTCTTTCCTTCACCTTGGCCTCATGGATAGTAGCATTAGCTCTCTTTTCTTCCAGGAGGTCGAGGTCGAGATAGAGGTTTTCTTCGTTGGAAGTACCATCATCATCTTCTAGTTGAGAGGTACGGGCAGAGGGGACTCCAATTTCCATGGGGATGACCGCCTCGGACCCGTATACTAGACTGTATGGAGTTTCTCTGGTTGCAGTAGTTGGTGTAGTCCTATGGGTCTAGATCACGCTCGGTAATTCTTTAATCCAGTTTCCTTTAGCTCCTTCTAAGCACTTCTTAATGCCATTTACCAAGGTTTGATTTGTAACTTCCACTTGGCAGTTAGCTTCTGGATGATATACCGAGGTGAGCTTCTGATGTATGCCGTAATCCTCACACCATTTCTTGAAGGGGTTGTTGGCGAATTGTGCTCCATTATCTGTCACTATGTATCTCGGGATGCCATAGCGACATACAATGTTCTTCCAGCAGAAGTTGATAACCGTTTTGCCAGTTATGTTGGTCAAGGCTTCAGCTTCCACCCACTTTGAGAAATAATCAATGGCCACGATAAGGTATTTGAAATTACCAGGGGCTGCGGGAAAGGTCCAACAAGATCTATACCCCATCCGACGAATGGCCAGGATTCTTGGATGGTAATCATATTTTCTTGAGTCACATGGATCACCCTGGCAAATCTCTGACACTGGTGACAAGAATCAATATATTTCTTGGAGTCTTCCAACATTGTAGGCCAGTAATAACCCTGTAGGAGTTTACGGGTAACAGTGCGTGGACCTTGGTGACTACCACAAACTCCTTCGTGTGCTTCTTGTACTAAGTGTTCAGCATCGGAGGGCCCAACACATTTTAGTAAGTGCTGGAGATATCCCTTCTTATATAGGGTGCCTTCATGAATGACATATTTTGGAGCTTTAACTCATACCTTCCGTGCCAGATTCTTGTCCTCGGGGAGGGTTCCCGTTTGAAGGTACTCAATATAGGGGTTCATCCATGTGTCTAAGATGTCAACAACCATGATGCTGCTTTCTTCATAACTTCTCTTCGCCAGGGTTTCCATTAGCAATTCTTGAGAGGATCTAATGTTTAGGTTCGAGGAGGCAAGTTTACTCAATGCATCTGCTTTATGGTTTCCTTCTCGGGGAATATGATTCAGCTCATAGTGTCAGAATTGACTTAAGAGCGGCTTTACTATCTCGATATACTTTTGTAGACTGTATTCTCGAGTCTCGTATTCGCCTTTGACCTGTTGTACCACGATCTGGGAGTCACTAAAGATCTCAAGGTCCCTGACATCGAGGTCCTTTGCCAGCTTTAACCCTGTGATAAGGGCTTAATATTCTACTTCATTATTAGTGGCTCGAAAATCAAAATGGAGGACGTAGGGATGGTCCTTTCCCTCGGGGATGGTGAGTAAGACTCCAGCACCACTAGCCCGAGTTGGAGGATCCATCTACATATAATCGCCATTTTCCTGTGTCCGGAACTTGATCTTGTTGGTTTATCTCCACTGGTTCCACAGACTCCACTATGAAATCCGATAGAGCCTGGCCCTTGATGGCTGTCCGGGCTTATACTGTATGTCATCAACCCCTAACTCGATGGCCCACTTCATCATTCGTCCCGAGGCATCTGGTTTCTGGAGGATTTGCCTAATCGGGTAGTTGGTTAGGAGGACTATTGTATGCGCTTAGAAATATGGTCGCAACCGTCGTGAGGCATGTACGATGGCTAATATTAAGCGCTCGAGAGGTGTATATCTGATCTCGGGCCCCTGTAAAGCTCTGCTTACATAATATATCGGGTGTTGTGATCCTTCTTTTTCCTTGACCAACACAGCACTAATGGCTAGCTGAGATGCATATATATAGGTAGAGAGTCTCTCCTTTATCTGGTTTCGACAGTGTTGGAAGCTGTCGAAGGTGGTCTTTAAGTGCTTGGAAGGCTTCCCCACATTCATGTGACCACTCAAACTGATTTGCCTTCTTGAGGACGTTGAAGAAGGACAGGTGTTTTTCCGCTCCTTTGGAGAGGAATCGGCTAAGGGCTGCAAGGGATCCTGTCAGCTTCTGCACATCTTTGACAGTCTTCGGAGGTTGCATATTTTGCAAAGCCTCTATCTTCTCGGGGTTTACCTCAATTCCCCGATTGGACACCATATATCCTAGGAACTTGCCTGCTCCCACACCAATAGTACATTTAGCAGGGTTTAGCTTTAGGTTGGATGCCCGTAACGTGTCGAAGGTTTCTCTTAAATCTTCAAAGAAGGCGTCGTAGCTGCGACTCTTTACTATCATGTCATCCACATAAATCTCGAGGTTGCGTCCTATCTGAGATTTGAATAATTTGTCTACCAGTCGCTGGTAAGTGGCTCCAGCATTTTTCAATCCGAAAGGCATCATCTTATAGCAGAAAGTTCCTCTGTCAGTTATAAATGAGGTTTTTTCTTTATCTTGCTCTACCATAGAGATTTGATGATATCCCTTAATGGCATCAAAGAAGGCTAGTACTTGGTATCCAGCGATCGCTTCAACTAATCGGTCGATCGAAGGTAATGGATAGCTATCTTTAGGACAACAATTGTTCAGGTTGGTGAAGTCGATGCACATTCTTCACTTCCCGTCTGGCTTCTTGACCATTACTGGGTTAGCTATCCATTCTGGGTACTGCACCTCTTCGATTATACGGGCTTTGAGTAGCTTATCCACTTCTTCTCCAATGGCTTCAACTCGATCTAGTGCAAAGATACGTCGTTTCTGCTTGATGGATTTTTGTGAGGGATTGATATTCAGGTAATGTTCCGCCAAGCGAGGGGATACTCCCACCAAATCATTGGTGTCCCAAGAAAAGACATCTATGTACTGGTTTGAGAAGATCTCAAAGTTTTGTCTTCATCTCGGGGGGTAGGAGAGTTCCAACCTCAACTGTTCCTGATTCTCCGAGTTGCATTGGCTCGGATTCTGAGTATTTGGCCGGTTCAAGGTCCTCCCTCTCCGGTTCTTGTATAGCTTGTATTGTGAAGATTCGAGCTAATTGTTGATCCCCTCGGACTGTTGCTATCCCTTGGTTCGTGGGGAACTTCATCACCAAGTGGTAGGGGGACCAGACGACCTTTGCTTGACACATCAAAGGTCGTCCGAGGATTACATTGTATGGTGTTCTAGAGTCGATGATTACGAAGGTACATCGAAGGGTTATACTCCGAAGACCATCTTTCACTCGCACAGGTAAAGTGATTTCTCCTAAAGGAGTTACAGGATTGCCCGCAAATCCCGAGATGGGGTTTGTGGGTATGATATGGGTTTTGTTCAACCCCAACTGTTCATAACAGCTGAGAAACATGACTTCTACCTCACTTTCCCCATCTACCAGAACTCTTCTGATCACATTATGGTTTATGTCGACCGTGATTACTAAGGGATCTGGATGAGGGAATTGGTTAGGAACTGGATCTTGAGGTGAAAAAGTGACGGCTTCGTCCAGGCGAGATCTTTTGCTCCCCCACTCCTAGGGAGAGGCTTCTTCAGGCGACCGGTGTACACCGTTGATGCTCCTTCCTGCTCCCTGGTTGGTGGCGTGGCTCATCTCGTCGTCATCATAGTCGGCATTGATGCTTCTTGCTCCTATCGGGGCCAAAAAACGGATTCGTGTACTCCCACTAAGGTTTTTAGCCGGATCAACCATGAGTTTGAAGGTCGTATAGATCAAGAATGACAAGCGGATCCCACTAAGCGTGCCAAATTGATGGATGTCTGCAACCCGCACTTGATCACGAACCTGGCTCACGAACTGATTGCCAAAACAAAGCCTCGGGTGTCCCGAGGGTAGACACTCTGACGCTCAAGTTAGTATGAGGCGTAAGGTGTATTGTATGTAAGATAATAGATAGAGAGGTCTACCAAACCATTGGGTATTTATATGGCTACAATCCGTAGATCACCAAGATATGTATATATGGTATGACTACAACTCTTATGGGAATAGTAGTTGTATAACCATGTATAGAGAAGTGTATTTCAGTCATGGTTGTATTACCATGTTTAAGAGGATGTATATTCCTTGTAGAACATTTATAATATACGCATTCCTTATAAGGATTAGGATTGATGGACCTGTGGATCCATCCTCCGCGTATCTAGAGCCCACGACCATTCTCGGGCTCCGGTCCGAGTATGAATGAGGTCCGGATACGAACCCTGGACTTATCAAAAGACATATAAGCCAGGGAATACTTGGTCAAAGTGATGGGAACCCAGAAAGAACATGAAATCAACCCTAGGTACATCATCGTGACAATCAAAGAGAGGGGAAAAAGACAACCGTCAAACACGAATCCTAAAAATACGAGTAAAGGTACTGTGCTACATCAGACTATGTTTTCATACTTCCCACGACTTACTATTACATTCCTTTATACAAATACTTTCATGTCAACTTTTCAGTGAGTACGGAATACATTCCGAATTCTGAGGATAGTGTGGATGAACTGCAGGAATTCGAAGTTCCAAATGGTATGTAATTACACAAATATATGATATTCATACAAATACCGAGACATCTTTTATAATACTAATTGCAGTAAACTTTTTACTGTATAAAGATGAAGGACACAAACAAAAAGGTGACAATAACATTCCAGCTTTACACAATCCAGTCAGACAACATGTCAAGAAGGGGAGACTTCATAGAGGTGATTCTCTTAAAATCATAATTTCTTTCTGCCTCATAACCAATCATGTACCAAATTGCAACTAATCTTTTAAAAACAGGTGAAAAGAATACAAAGGAACAACGGGGTTACTTGGGTTATACAGTCCTTACAGGAAAACAAAAAACGGCAGATACACATATGGATGAATTAGATGAAAATACCCCACTCAATCGCTTATTCAAAAAAAAAGACTTTCTAAAGGTACTACAAACACTTTATATTTAAACGATTAATTCAGCATCAGTGACTCATATAATAATATCATGCAGAGGCCAAAACAAAAACACTTACAGGCCAAATCGAGATTGTAAGTGATGATCAAACTAATGACGGTGAAGATGAGGATGAAGGGAGCGACGACCATGAGCCTAGGAGTCATGAGAGTAAAGATGATGATAGCTATGATGAGAATAATCAATCGTACTGATATTCGGCCGAGACTGGAGATTTCTCTACCATTAAATAGAGATTTTCATTGGATATGGTTGCAATATCCATTCTATTTCAAACAATACATTGATTTAATTCTTAATTTCTTTTGGTTCAATTAAGTCAGTTCAATTAAGTTATCCACTTTATTAATTAAATCAATTCAGTCTACAACCCTTACATTGACAATGATGTATCCAAATTTATTTTGAAATAATATTACATCACTACGGTATGGTTGTATCACCAAAAATTCAACCCCCTATAATCAAGGTTACTGCCTTCTCCGGTATATCTAGCCAAAATTCACCGCGCATCGCGCGGTGCCACCTCGCTAGTTGAACTTAAAAGTGATTGTTTTTTGGCGAGAAGTCTAGGTATCCCTTGGAGGGTGTCTCCCTTCCCATGGGACCCTGTGGTCCTACTGATTGTGGGGATAATTGTATGATCAATTTCGTTCAGTTTATTTTTTTCAGTTCAATTCAGTAAATTTATATATATATATATATATATATATATATATATATATATATATTTGAATGATAATCCACCATGGAGATGGAGAGTTTATATCAGGCGCTCTAAGCCTTGAGAAATAAAATAAAATAGTGAGTTACAAGTTTCAAAATAGAAAGAGGCCTTAGACCTATAACTAGCTTAGGTACTGTAGACCAGTACCTACAAAAAATATAGGTGACAAGCCACTCTCATTGACAAATTTGACTGTTACCAAGTTGTACTTAGGGAATCCTGTTAGGCAACGTCGAAACGAAGATCAAATCGGACGCCCAAGTAAACTGGCAAGCCAAAAATTGCAATGGTATATACAAAAACTTATAAAAGAATAAGGAGGAAGGATTCTGATAGACTGCAAATAGTAATGCTGATAGGAGACATAGGGAGCAGTGAGAGTGCACTAGGCAGTAGCGGCTAAGTTTCATGGATTCTGAGGGATGGGGTGCTGAGGGAGTCCAAAATGATGAGCCCTTTAACCTTCTGAGGTAGAGACAACCAGGTGAAAGTGCAGTTATGCTTGAGAGCCTTGATAAATTTTGATAATTCATCAGCTGGTTGATAAATTTATATTTTCTCAGTTTAGTTCGGTATTTTTTTATTTTTTTCAGTTCAGTTCAGTATATTTATATATTTTTAGTTCAATTTAATATTTTATATTTTTAGTTCAGTTAAGTTCAAATAAATATTTTTATATTTTTCAGCTCAGTTCAATTCAGATAAATATTTTTATATATATTTTTTCAGTTAAGTAATTTTCCTCTATATTTTTTTTATCATAGCTCTCTACAGTTTTTTGAGTTCAGTTCAATTTATATTCAGATCAGATCAATCAAATAATTTTTCCAAAATGTGATTTGATGCAATACAAAATAATTAAATTAAATTTTTTTGTACAGTTCCAATAAATATTTTAATTTTTTCAATTCAGTACATTTAAATGTATTTCACTTCAGTTTAGTTCAGTATATTTATATCTTTCAGTTCAATTCAGTTCAGTTCAATATATTTATATTTTTTGAACCCATAAAAGAAATATACAATGAATCGTGAAATGTTTTCACGTTAAAAATAACAGAATCGGAAACATATTCCACTTTCAGTGAAAAATAAAAAGAATCAGAAACATATTCCACTTTCAGTGAAAAATCAAATTATATTGATTAACAAAAGAAAATGTTAAAAATGTTTATTTCAAAAATAAATTAAAATCCTTCACATAATTATGCCCGAATTAGGGCCTAGTGAATGTTCCAAAAATAAAATTTTAAAAATTAATTTTCATACACTAACCAATGAAAAGGCTATAAGGCTACAACTATAGGGAGGGGAAGTCTGTCACTCTCCGTTTTCTGGATTGGAGTATTTGGAGGATTTGGATTTGGTTTTAAGATTTTGAGAATGCTTAACTTGAAATTTGGATTTTGAGTTTTTGGTGTTTCAAATCTTTGTTTGGTATAGATTTGGATTTTGAATTGAATTATTTAAATAAAAAGGAAAATTAATTTGAATGAATTAATATAGTTGACTTTTTATTTTGTGATATATATCAATATTGAATAAATTATTTTAGTTGACTTTTTATAATTTGAAACATATTAATATTTAATGCGTTAATGTGTTGAATTTTTATATTTTGCTATATATGAATATTGAATGCATTGATTTAGTTGAATTTTTATATTTTGATTTTTTTTTTGTAATACGCATGACATACGTCACTTTTTATAATTTGATACATATTAATATTTAATGCATTAATATAGTTAAATTTTTATATTTTGCTATATATCAATATCGAATGCATTAATTTAGTTGAATTTTTATATTTTGATATATTTATTTTTGTAATATACATGACATACGTTACTTTTGATACATATTAAAATTTAATGCATTAATGTAGTTGACTTTTTATATTTTGCTATATATCAATATTGAATGCATTAATTTAGTTGACTTTAATCAAAATAATATTTATTTTCCATTTACCCAATATTAAATAATTTTAGAAAATCTGAGCTGAAATCCGAAACTGAGATTCGGATTTCAAATCCACCCATGCCACACAAGAATTTGGCTATTTTTGGATTTCAAATCTCAAAATCCAAATCCTAAATCCTAAATCCTAAATCCATCCACACACGGCCTATATAAGGCTACAATTATAGAGAGGGAAAGCCTATCACTCTCCGTTTTTGGTGTTTTAACTGGAATGCAATCGGGCAAGGTTTGGAAAGGAGAATGTGCAAGAAGGCTGCGGTGTTGTACCACTATCCATGTCCGGATGGAGCCTTTGCAGCTTTGGCTGCCCATCTCTACTTGTCTTCCTCCCTGACTCCTGCCCTCTTCTTCCCCAACACCGTTTACTCCCCGGTCAGGTAGTACCAGAGCACTATTTGTTTTGCCATTCATCTTCAATCTTGATTAATATCATCTCCTCCTCTTTTGCAGGGTTGAAGACCTCCCTCTCCATGAAATTGACCACGTTTACCTATTGGATTTTGTGGGCCCTCTTGGCTTTGTTCATCAGCTTTCTTCCAGAGTTGAAAGGTCTTCAATTTCTGCTTTTCGGTTCTCTAAAGCACTGTTTTTATTTGAATTGCTCTCTGTTAGTATTCCAGGTAGCATTGAACGCTTTTCCTTCCTCTCTAGTGCAGGGTTATTGTTTTAGATCATCACAAAACCGCGCTTGAATCATTAGGCCACTCGACTGCTGACAGCAATGTGACCAAAGTCTTAGACATGCAGAGGAGTGGTGCTACCATTGCTTATGACTATTTCAAGGATAAGCTATTAGCAGGGAATCATGCTAGTGCTGCTCAATTCGAAAGAGCCAGGAGATTGTTTGAGTACATCGAGGATGCAGATCTGTGGAGGTGGCACCTTCCTCACAGCAAGGCATTTAGTAGTGGCTTGAAGGATATGAACATTGAGTTTGACTATGGACTTAATCCCAATTTGTTTCAGCAGGTAATTGTTACCACTATATTACTTGATACATATAACAGATTGATATTGGCTTGCCTTGAGGAGGAATTTGCCTATAAAAATGATTGTTATGACTTGGGATATACTGTGACCATAAATAATGTTGTTCAAAGAGTAGGGAACAAGAAGGGGGTAGTGAAACAAAATCACAATTTATATTCAATAAGAGAATAACGACCATCTACTTGCAAACATGGAGAAGTTTAAGCGTTATGGTAACCCATCTCCAGGTGAAACTCTATATATGAAATTGTAAATCAACAACTTTGAAGTATTTTAGTTTGGAGGAAAAGGAAAAGTATTATGTTCTTTACATTAATTCTGATATATTATTTGCATTCTGATGAGATGATTTAAAACATATTGG
Organism: Sherardia arvensis; assembly: GCA_948330725.1. Taxonomy (NCBI): domain Eukaryota; kingdom Viridiplantae; phylum Streptophyta; class Magnoliopsida; order Gentianales; family Rubiaceae; genus Sherardia; species Sherardia arvensis. The sequence goes on from OX415240.1 coordinate 19,907,466, forward strand.
CAGTTGCTTTCATTCAACGTTGAGTCTATTATTAGTCAAGGTACTTCGAGTTTAGCTCAGAAACAGAAGTTGATACATGATGTTCTAGAGGAGTCATATGAAATTGCACTTGGAGGTGGAACATTTGGCCATTGTTTGGTAAGTATCTGCTGATTGATACTATGCTTCTCTGACTAATTGAATAAAAGAATAAAAACATGGTCAATGGTATATGGACATTGGTTATTTATTCCCATCTTTGTAGGCTGTGAATGCAGATTCTGTCAGTGAGCTGAGGAGTGAGCTCGGACACCAGTTAGCAAACAAAAGTCTGAGGATGAAGTTGAGGTCTGTTGTTGCTTGATTCCCACTTATGCTTAAATTCCATATTATATTTTTGAATACATATATGCACACAGAAAGAGTGCAAGGATGTAGTAGAAGTTCAGTAGTTTACTATTCTTAGATAAGATTCATTTTTTAGTAAGTTGGCGTATCCTCCGGCTCCATAGCTTGCCAGTTCTTGTCTGTTTTTAAATTATTTTTTATGATTTGAGATTGCATTACTTAAGTTGTGACTATTATTCAGTGACTGCTGTATACTTTGCCATGACCATTTTCACATATTGATTGTTTAATTATTGACATTGGCGATTATTTCCTTGCTGAATGGCTTCTTAGGGGCATTGGAGCTGTTGTATACAAGGTACCAGAGCTTGGGAATGATGATTTACTGAAAATTAGCTTAAGAAGCACTGAGAACGAGGATACAACACAGATATCACAGGTATTTATTATCCCTTTTTCTATACATTCAGGAGAATTTCTTAAGGTAATGAAATGCATATTTACAGTTAGGGTTAATTTATAATGCAGAAATTTGGTGGGGGTGGTCATCGTAGTGCAAGCTCATTTATGTTATCTTCTGCGGAGTTTGAGTGCTGGAAAGTTGTTGGTGACACTTCAGGTCACTGATTCATCAGTGAAGCAATATATTGACAAATTTTAAGAGTTGGGTTTTCAGTTCTCTAGGAATTTGTTGTAGCTTTCTTGGTTAGTGTTCTAGAAGTAGAATTTTACATGTCTTCCAAATCATGCTCATAAGGACGTATACACGTGTTATGTGTGCCATCTTAATTGATTGGAGTTGTATTAGATTCTCACATGGTGTACCATAGTGTTATCATTCAAAATATGTTGTCGGCATTTATGAATTTCACAGCACCACCTCTGTTATGTTGGTAAGTTTCAATTTTCCACCTTTACGGGTTACTTACAACTTATAGGGGCTCAGGGGAGTAGTGAGTCACCGCCACATCGTAAGGGGTACTCTCAGGGCTCAAACCACCATGTATTGTTAGCTGCTTAAAACTGCTCATTTTATTAGCAGAGCTGCAGAAGACAATTTTCTGGAAATAGCTCTGCCGTGGTTTTAATATAAGATGGCTTTGCTTATAATCTCAACTTCAGTAAACAAATGCTTGAAAGTTCATGGCAACCATGTAAAGAACAAGATAGGGGATAATTAAGAAGTGAATAAACATTAGGGAAAATGGGAAGCCTCTTCAGTCTGCAGGTTACACCCAGTATCCTCAGTACAAAGGGTGTAAAAAATTGAAAATGTAAAGGGTTACAAAGAAACTGATGGATTAGCCAATCCAAAATCAATAAGCAGAAAACCTAGATACAATTAGATATCATCACTATGAAAAAAGTAATGACTCCAAAGTAAAAGTATCACCCAAGAAAACAGAGTTCCACATAAAACCCAATGATGTGGAACACAGTATAAACGTGTAGTTTAGTTTGTAATTATTTCTTCAGTATATTGTTTAACTGTATGACCCAGTAATTAGTTTGTGAATGCTACTTGATCTTCATGATGGCCACCGACGAATGGCGCGGTGGATGAACACCATGCATCATCTGTAATGAACTGCATCCATGAATCATCCTTGTCTTCTTCTTCCATTACGCATGAGCTCGAAGATGCTAAGGCAACGTCAACTGGCGATGGTGTTTGATATTCATGAACAGCATGGCCTTGGGAGAAATTCTCCAGATATGTCAAGTTTGTTTGCCCTTGCTGTTCTTCAATTTCGGAGCACACTCCATTTTTCTTGAACACGCGACATAATGCATAAGAATCCTGCAGGTTCCTTCCACACAGTCAATAATTGTGGCTCCATCCACTATATTATTAGACCTCACAATGAGGAAAAGAAAGATGCTGTACCAAACATTTCATAAATAAGAAGCTATTGAATTAAGCAAAAACAGCAAAAGACAAGTACTAAAAGTGATGACTCAAGTAGTAAATATTAGAAAACATATTCATTTTTCCTTCTTTTTTAGGAAGAGGATAAAAAACATTTAAATTAAGCAGAAACGCCTATAGTCTCCAAGCTTTTAATCTCATTCCTTTGTGTGAGATCAAAACTGCAAAGAGAAAATCACTTGTGTAGACAGCAAGAAGAGTATGATGATCTCTGTGGAATAAAGTGAAAATCTAGGGACCCCAGAAAAAGTGAAGCTAGAAAAAGAAGAGACGGGGGCCTAGCTGCTTTTAGGCCACTATATTTTATGCTAATCTAAGATCAGGTCATTTCTTTTTGGCTGTACAATTGAAGAATCTTCTATTCTTTGGATTAGATTTGATCATCGTATGATCATTACTGAACTGGAGAAACAAAAAGAAGATGGTCATAGATTCAGTCTTATGAGGAGATGCTACTTTTGTCTCTCTCTCATTTCAGAAAGACAAAGTTGCGACTCAAGAGATCTCTCGGGCAATGCAATTATGCAAGAAACGAATATATACATATTACATATATGAACAGCCTTGTTTGAGGCAGGCTAACGTGTAAAGCAGGTGATATTCCTTGATAATGATTCAAGTTTAGTAAGAGAGTCTATATATGTGGGGAGGAAAGTGTGCAGATTAAGATGGGACGATGAGTCTATAGTATGTTATAGCTATACGGAAAAGGAGAAAAGATAAAGCATGATATAGGCTATGGAGAAGTGTCCCCTGCTAGAGAAATGACAAATTCTAAAGCCCTAACTTTTCATGCATGGCATGCAAACCACGTTGTCTGTATCGTAATATGTTAGCTTTAGTTATGTTGAAGGGAGTAAATTTGATGAACAAAAACATGGGGGCACATGTTAAAGTTAAAATCATATTCTTGCTTTCTATCCATCTCTCCTTTGTGTAAATCATGCCCTTTGATTACTTTCAAACCAACTAAAGACCCCAAAATTCATGCTTTCGGAGTCAAATGCTGACATGTAACAAGATGATTAAAGACTAGCAGTTAATATGAACCAACAAAGAAAGATAAAGTCCAGCCATAAAACCAAAGAGACAACATTTGGAAACCAACTTCACCATATGGCTCTTTCCCAAGAAAACTGATTTCCAACACTTGACATCTCTTACTATAGCATAACCATCATCATATGAAAAGGTAACATATATCTTTTAGAAATGAGGAACTCTCATTGAGACTACTAAATAAAGTTAACAAGCAATGGACTGAAACATGCATTTCCCAAGAGAAGATTATGAATTTATGAGGAAGATGAAGATGCATGGATATATTAATGTTCAAATACGCTATCGACATGTCATCAGTTTCGATAGAGAAGGAATAATTAATAGAGATGAAGTGGAATAAGGTTACAAGTACCTGAATAGCTGAAGGTGGCTGGTCACATTCCTTGTCGTCGAGGCGATACTCGTGCATGACCCAATCAGTCCTGATTCCCTGAGGGGCTCGGCCTCTGTAGTAAACCAATGTCTTCTTCATCCCAACTGGCCTGTTCTGGCTTGACACCCTCCTGTCTTTGCCTGTTGACTTCCAGTACCCTGCTCTCGTTGCTCTATTTGTTCGGAATCCGTTGGGGTACTTTCTGTCCCTCGGTCCAAAAAAGTACCATTCTGGATCCCTACTTGGCAAGAAAGATTTCTCTGCAATCAATCGATCAATCATCAACAGCTAGCATTGATCATATATAATGTCAAGTTGATGAAATCTATCTGAGAAATAATTACTGAAGAAGAAGAAGAAAGAAACCTGCCAACTCCCATGGCTCACATTTGTAGAGATCAACTTCAGGTATGATGTCAAGTTCAATTTCTTGACCATGAACCTTCTTCTTGAGATAGTAATTCACAAGCTCTTCATCAGTGGGATGGAACCTAAAACCAGGAGGCAATCCCACTGGAGCCATTCAATCTCTTAATTAATTTCTGGCTACGGAATTGTATGAAGCTGATCAGTCACTGCTTAGTGCTAGACTTATATAGATAACTGGCCAGCAAATGAATGAAGCTTGTCCTATATGCATGGAATGCACAAAACACACAAATAATAAAAAGGATTCAAAGTAGCTTGTCTTTGAGTTGTACCATCTTTAACTTTTTTATGGTTTGTGTCTTTTACAGATTCTCGGAAACGTTTCCCGCAAGCCCTTGTCTTATATTATATTACGCTCTACATTCACTTAGCAGTTAGCAGTAATCAAGGAAGCAAGTTGATAAACAGACCTTCTGCAAAATAATTTGGATATGTATACAAGCATAATAAATCTGTAATTAAATTTGAATTTTCAAAATTGGTGCACAATATATTTTATTTAAATGGACGAGGCCTTATTTTGGATTAGTGAATGTTTTCTCATAAATTAATTTGAATTGATCTTTTTTATTTCTAAAAATGAGCCAAATTAATGCATTTGCACCTTCCAAGAGGGTATTTTTAAGAACTAGAAAACCAAAGTTGAATTTTGCATCGTACAAGGAGATTGAGCTTGAGAAGATTGTGGGTGGAATGAATTTCACTATAAAAGTATAGTGTGCAGATTGACTTGAGACGGATGAAAAATGCACTTTGAATATAGTGCTATGAGCCTCAACTGAAAACTCCCAAGATAAAAAGTCTGAGGGCATCTATAAACCCAGCTTCAAGTCTTACACCCCCTCACGTGGTTGAGAACCAAAACACTGTCGATACATCGACATCTTTGCAAAGACCCTCAACCAATGAAGGAGTCGGTAGAAAGGCAGAATTCCTCAAAATTCTGCGCATACCATGGAGATCGGGGCATGACACCGAGGATTGCTAGCAGCTAAAAAACGAGATTGAAAAGTTGATTCGTCAAGGTGCTGTAAAGGATGGAGCCCCGACATCCCCTCATACAAGCAGCTCCCAAAAATAATGGGGGAAAGAAATGGTATAAGAAGAAAGAGATCGAACCATGAGGGTCACGACTCGGGAAACGGGGAAGGCAAAGATAACCCCCGAGATTCTCCACCTCCGCCGCCTGCCGGATCAAATAGAGTTATAAACGGCGTACATGGGGGTAACGGGGGATGAATCATCTCTCACAAAACTAAAGGCCAATGTTAGGGCATTGAACCCATTGATGCCATCGAACCCATTGAACCCATGATGGAAGACCTATTGATGCCATCAAACCCACACAACAGGGAGGCAATGGAAGGGAAGCTAGCCCCGAAGCTCGAAGGTCTTATCGGGTCCTAGCATCCTTTTAAGAGGGATGTTACCTCCTAGGGACTCGAAAAGGCAAGTTTTTACATGGAAGGTGGAAGGCGTTTCACCTTCGCAAGTACCTTGGAGAATAAACAAGCAAGCATCTCGCTCACCCTCCGCGTATGGAAGGGATCAACTTTACACATTTTCTTAATAAAGCCATTCGACTAAGTTTTATTTTATTTCCGAGTAATAGACTCGAAAACTTATTATGTTTTGTTTTAAACCGAGCCACGAGCTCGAAGAAGCATTTTACTTTCCATTTATACATACTCCTCTTTTATTTTTAAGCAATCGATATTCCTCTAAATAAAGAGATATTATACTTAGCACAAGTATAACTACGATTGCTACTCGGGATAATATACTTGAAATAGTATTTGATTGATGCTTATTTGAATGAAACGTTCGAATGTAAATGAACTTGAGTAAATTTAAAGTTTCTATAAGTGAGGGAAATAAAGTCTCGGGATAATATGCTTGAAAAAGTATATGGTTGATACTTATATAAAATAAGTTGTTTGAATGACGAGCATCTCGAGGGAAAGTAAACAAAGTCTACATCAAACAAAATATTATAAAAGGGTGTTATTAATACATCAATAGGTTATTCTACCTAAACACATCATAGAAGTTCGCTCCTCTCGATCCTCGGCCTCGACTCCAAGAAGTGGTTGAAGGGAACGGCCTCGAGTATGTTTACTATTACCTCCTCGAGGGTTAGACTCTGCTTCTTGCCTTGGCCTCGGGGCCGAAGAGGATTCACCCCTATGTCTCACAAGGGGCATCCCCGAGTCAGGCCCCGAAACAGAGAGGGCAGAAAATACCCCTTGATTGCATAATTCCTAACATAAGCAACACATTGCACTTTGTAAGATGTTAGCTTTTCTTATACACAAGATAACTTATGAGCGGTCTGAATTCCTTGATCCCCTAATTAAGTTGGACAATTCTCAAACCATTTTTTTTTTCGGAGATTGGCTTGCTTATACACCTACCGACTTCTCTTACTTTTGAAGAAGGGTATTGCAAGCTTCCTCCATCTCTCCCATCTCGGTCTTGAGGTCTTTGTATCTCAAAGCCTCTTCTAAGCATCGCCGGACTGAGGGGAAGTGCTCATACACTTCATTACACCGCTGAAACTCTCGGTCAGGCTAAATTTATGAAAAATCATCACCGTAGAGGTATTCATAAGTCTCATACCGGTCATTAATATCTTCAAAATTAGCAGCTAAGGTGTCATATTGGCGCTGAAGTTTCTCTAGCTTCTTATCTCTCATTTTTGGCACCATTAGCTCAAGTGAGATGCTCGTCCTTACTCACCTTCAGTTAGAAATGGTCTCATTTGTTTGGTGAGGCGATCATACTCCCCGGAATAATGGTCCTTACTAGACTTTAAAATGTTGTACTCCATTGAGAGAGCACGATGCCGGTACCGCCGGCAGAAAGAGTCATCTTTCCACCATTCTACTTGTTAGAGTGAAAGGCTTGATACTTAGCCTGTGTATATTATTATCAATATATAGATTACAATCAGATACATAAAAGGAATGTACAACTGTGTATGACTGTGTCCCTATCCTCGTCAAATCAATCAGAGATATCTTCTATCTTTACACCCCCCTCAAGCGAAGCGTTGGGTTTGGTAAAATGCAAAGCTTGGATCTGAAGAACTCAAAAAGTGGCTTAGGTAGTCCCTTGGTAAAAATATCTGCCAACTGAAGCGAGGTAGGAACATGACTAACACGGAGTTTGCCCGAGCTGACCAGTTCCCGGACAAAATGATAGTCAATATCAATGTGCTTGGCCCTCTTGTGAGAAACTGGATTTTAAGCCAGGAAGATTGCACTGTTGTTGTCGTAGAGCAGTAAAGGCGAGCCATCAAGAGGAAAGTGTAACTCCCGGAGAAGATGCGAGATCCACACAACCTCAGCAGCAGAATTTACAAGAGCTCGATATTCAGACTCGGAACTTGAACGAGATACGGTAGGCTGTTTCTTAGCGCTCCAAGACACCAGGTTGCCTCCCGAAACACTGCATACCCATATGTAGAACGTCTGGTCTCCAAGCATCACGCCCAATCGGCATCAGAGTATGCACAAACATATGATGAGCCCCCAGATCGAAATGTAAGACCATGATGCGGCGTGCCAGCAACGTAATGCAGAATCCTGGATACAGCAGCAAAGTGATCATTGCGGGGACTATGCAAGTACACACTGACCGAGTTCACTGCATAGGCAATATCGGGCCTGGTAATGGTCAAATATTGGAGAGCACCAACCAATGAGCGATATAATGTCGGGTTCCCAAATACAGCTCTGGTCGAGCTGTGAAGCTGAGAAAATGACACCAATGGAGTAGCAACTGGAGTGGTGTCAGTCATGCCTGCTCTGCTGAGGATGTCTCTGGTATACTTTGCTTGGCTCAAAAATAGCCCAGTTGAGGTAGGGGAAACCTCAAGACCAAGAAAGTAGTTCAGAGAACCCAAATCCTTGACTGAGAATTCATGGTCGGCTCGAGCAATGAATTGTTTGATCGTCCCTGCATCGTTACCGGTCAAAATGATATCGTCAACATAGACAAGCAGGTAAAGCAGTGTGGTTTGACGAGAGAATATAAACAGAGATGTGTCGGAGAAGCAGGGCTGAAAGCCAAGGTCGCGAAGAAAAGAGCTGAAACGATCAAACCAAGCCCTTGGAGCTTGCTTTAGCCCATATATAGCCTTCTTGAGACGACACACAAAGTCTGGATGAACAGGATCCTTGTAACCAACCGGCTGAGCCATGTAGACTAGGGTATCAAGAACACCGTTGAGAAAAGCGTTCTTGACGTCAAGCTGATGAAGCGGCCACCTTCTTAAAGTAGCGACAGCTAGAACTGTGCGAACAGTAGACACTACTACAATCACCTTCATTTAAGGCACAAGTTTAAGGCGTTTGGGGCGGGTTCAAAATCTTCCGCCTTACTAGTTACTTGCGAATTCGCAAGTCACACACGCTAGATTTTAAAAACACGTTTAAAGGCGGAAACAACCGTTTAAAAGGCAGTAGTCGTATGTGACGTAAAAAATGAAGAGTTAAGGAAGAAATGTCATTTCCGCCTTAAAAAACCGTTAGTTCTTGCGAATTCACAACAAGTAAGTTAGGTCAGTCGTAATAGTTACGAGCTCGCATGTAATGAACGCTTAGGGTTATTTTAGAAAGCTAGGAACTAGCGAGCTCGTAGCTGAGAAAGTAAGTAACTCATTTTGGTCACGATATCGCATGCATGCTCGCTGAGATTGTTGCGAACTCGCCACTAATAACATAGAAAAATTTGTTTATGAAACAAGTTCGCCACCCATAAGTTGAGTGTTGATATATGTGTAGCGAATTCGCTAGTGAAATGAGTAGGTATACGTATTTACTTGCGAGTTCGCAAGAGTGAAGACTATATAATAAAATAGCAGCTCCTAGCGGATTTGTAAACAACAAATTAGACATTTGAAAGGTTGTATTTATCATTTTTCCCTTTGATTACCATAAGATTGATTAGGTAACCTTTTTTAGGAATTCCGATCGTTTGCTAGGTGGTGGGTAAGCTATTTTCCGCCTTACCATGTGGTTGTTTGTTTGTTGTTGTTGTGTTCTTAAAAAAATGTTGTTTGCTTTGATTATGTTGTGATGATTTTGTGATAGTTTGATGTTGATTGTAGGTTGTGAGTGCTATACCACTGTGGGCTAGCTTTTTTGTTCAACGATTTCTAATTTGATTAGAGTTTGTGCCGTGTCGTGCATTATGGATCGTGAAACCATTATGAATAAGAATGCTCGGTTGTCGAAGGAATATCTAGATTTGGTTGAAGAATTCTTAAGAGTTGGGTTGCGACATTGTTAGCTGAGGAGCATAGGTGGTGTTAGATGTCCATGTAGGGATTGTAGGAATAACGCTATATACGAATATATTCTTATTGTGCGTGAACATTTAATCTGTAGAGGATTTGACAAATCGTACACTGAATGGGTATGGCATGGTGAGGGCAATTATGGGAGTGAGAACATGGAGGTGAATGAGGGAAACGAGGAGGAAATGCTGAAGTATAACGATCAATTGTCGGATATGTGCGACGATGTTGTTATGGAATTTGTGGGAAAAAAAAGTATGCTAGAGGCTATGTATGCTGATAAAGCGACAAAGTTATATGTTGGCTCAAGTCATTCAAGGTTGGGTGCAACATTGTTGTTGATGAACCTTAAGGCTAGGCATGGGATTTTAGATAAAGGAATGACTGAGTTGTTGGAGTTAGTTAGAGAGTTGCTTCCTCAGGACAACTTGTGTCCAGATCGGGTTTATACTGCTAGGAAAATCTTATGCCCCATGGGAATGGAGTTTACCAAGATCCATGCTTGCCCGAATGATTGTATGTTGTATAGAGGGGAAGATGATTCTTTGAGGGATAATTGCAAGGTGTGCGGTGAGTCAAGGTGAAAAAAAAAGGAAGGTAGAGTTGAGGTATGTGGGGAAACAGTGACAACATCGACAAAGCAAAGTCCTGCTAAGGTAATGTGGTACATGCCTCTTAGACCACGATTGGCGCGCTTGTTTGCAAATACAAGTGATGTGAAACTATTAACATGGCATGCCGATCGAGTTCGAGAGGGAGATGATATTATTTCTCACGCTTCAGATGGTGATCAGTGGAAGAAGATGGATGCTAGGTACCCTAAGTTTGCTAATGAACCTAGACATGTGAGACTCGGACTATCCACGGATGGCATGAACCATTTTGGTAACATGTCTAGTACCCATAGTTCATGGCCTGTTATACTTGTTATTTATAATCTCCCTTCTTGGTTGATGATGAAGCGAAAATATGTGTTTTTAAACACTATGATCTCAGGCCCTAAGCAACCTGGCAACGACATTGATGTTTATCTAGCACCTCTTGTTGAAGAGTTATCATCTTTATTTGAGTTAGATATGGTGATTCCCGATGGTAGTCGTGGGGATGCTGAGTTCAAACATAAAGCAATGCTTATGTGGAGCATTAATGATTTTCCGGCGCTTGGAAATCTCGGAGGGTGCTCGGTGAAAAGACATTTTGCATGCCCGCTATGTGAGAGTAATACTAGTCATTGTCAGTTAAAGCATGGAGGAAAGCCTGTTTATTTGGGTCATCGACGTTTTTTGCCTGCTAGTCATCCATGGAGGCGTGCTAAGAAGTGGTTTAACGGTGAGGAAGAAAACGGTGTAGCCCATGTCCCATTCTCGGGTTCCGAAATTTTTGGCAAGGTGTCTGGAATAGAATATGTTTTAGGCAAGGGTCATAAGAAAAGTAAACAACCTTTCATTTGGAAAAAGTGTTCTATATTCTTCAAACTTCGTTACTGGGAGCATTTGAATGTACGGCACTGTCTGGATGTGATGCATATAGAGAAGAATGTATGTGAGGCTTTGGTGGGGACGTTGTTGAATATTCCCGGGAAAAGTAAGGATGGATTGAAATCGAGGAAGGATTTAGTGAATCTTGGCATTAGGACATCCCTTGCCCCCGTGCAAGAAGAAGTAGGTAAAACGTACCTACCACCTGCTTGTTATTCATTATCATCTGAAGAGAAGGAAAGTTTTTGTGCAACTCTGAAGTCAGTGAAAGTTCCTTCTAATTACGGTTCAAACATCAGTAGTTGTGTATCGACTGCTGAATTGAAATTGTTTGGAATGAAATCGCACGATTGTCACAATTTGATGCAGGATTTGAATGTCATCGCTCTCCGTGGATGCTTGCCTACACACGTTCGGAAGGCAGTTGCTAGGCTATGCTTTTTTTTAAGCAGATATGTCGCAAGAAGGTTAGTCGGTGTAAATTGGATGAGTTGCAAACCATGGTGGTAGAAGTGTTGTGTAGGCTTGAGATGTATTCCCCCCCCCCTCATTTTTCGACATCATGATTCATGTGATAGTCCATCTTGTAAGGGAGGTCAAGTTGTATGGTCCCGTGTACCTAAGATGGATGTATCCATTTGAGAGGTACATGAGTATTTTCAAACATTCTGTCAAAAATCGATATCGTCCAGATGCAAGTATTGTACAGCGGTACGTGGCCGAAGAGGTGATCGAATTCTGCACCAACTACTTACAGGATGTACCAACAATAGGGCTACCAATTGCTAGGCATGACGGGAGAGCTGATGGTGTTGGACTACGACATAGGTCAAAGTTCAGCCCTTCCTCAAATGAGATATCTAAAGCCCATCTTTATATCCTACGCAACCATTCTACTGTGAGTCCTTATGTCGAAGTTCACCAAGCAGAGATTATGGCCGCGCATCCCGGTTTGTTAGGACCTCGGGCTTTTGAATTACATTGTAAAGATTTCACAAGTTGGTTGAAAATTCATGTGCAAAATAGGGATGAGCATCCAAAAGTCGTCAAATGGTTGGCTAAGAGACCACTGGGCACAGTTACGTCATTTAGTGGGTATGATATAAATGGTTACACATTTGGTACAAAGTGGAGCGATGATAGATCGGCGACACAAAATAGTGGTGTATCAGTACCTGGAGAGGGCGGTTTGCATGGGGAAAATGCTTTTTTTGGTACAATCACTGACATCTGGGAAATGGATTTTGTCCACGTAAAAATAGCACTGTTTAAATGCCAGTGTGTTGATCAAGCAGAAGGTACGCGTCTGGAGGAGTTGGGGATGATTCTAGTGAACAGAGACATGCAAGGCTCAACTGAAGATCCTTTCATAATGGCCGCACAAGCTCATCAAGTGTTTTATGTTAAAGATCCAGTAGATTGTTGCTGGGAGGTCGTGGTAGATGGAAAGAAAACGTTTGTTTATGGTGATGGTTTGTTTGACGATGAGTGCAACATTTCTAGTGAGAACATTCCATTGTCGATTTATGAGACATTGGAAGACGATGATGACATAGTTGCCCGAATTATATGTCGGATGGACCACAATGAAGGAATGTGGATTAACCCCGCAAGAAAAACTACTAAAAGGAAGAGGAAGCAATCAAAGAAGAATAAGAAGGCGACTATGAAGAAGAAGGATAAGAAGAAGAAGAAGAAGAAGAAGAACGTAGTAAGTGACGAAGAAGAAGAAGATGAAGAAGAGGAGGAGGAAGAAGATGAAGAGGTCTAATAAGCGTATACAATACATTTGTAGTTTGTCTATTTTGTATGGTGTGTAAAATAAAATACTTTGATTGGATATATGGTACGTTTCGGCTATTATAAATTGTTTGGATTCACATGATTACGATAAATTGAGGTAACTGTGCAGGCGTGTTGCGATATCGCAAATTTGCACGTAGAGGCAGACGAGGGTCGTTACGAACTCGCAAGGTAGCATTACACGCAGCGAGATCGTGAGATGAGCTTCAAATTTCGCCTGCTAAGCTCTGTCACTCTGTTCTAGCTACCTGCGAGCTCGCCAGAACCAAGCTAGGGTCTTGAGATATCGCCAGTTTCCATCATTGAATTTTCAAAATTATAGTATTGACATGACTTTGGAAGCTTGCGATTTCGTTAGCTGACTCGCTTAGAGCTTGCGAATTCGTTAACTTACTCGCTTAGTGTCATTTTGCAATATTCAGCTTCAAATTTCATAATTATTTGTTCCAGTGGACAACAAAGTACTGTTAAAATACTGTTGAATAATTGAGGCAGATGTATAGAGTAGTTTGTGAAGAAAATAAATTCGATTTAAATCCAACAATAAACTTCAACAGAAGGAAACAAATTGTTGCGCACAACGTATAAGTGAACTTAACATCCAATGAGATATACAAAAAAACAGAAATCACTAATGTATCCTTCAGTAGATGGTGGTGGAGACGATACAGTCTTCTTGGCATTCTTACTCGCTTGTGCCCTTTCAATTCCACGTATCACCTTTTCGGTACACCAGCATTCCTGATTAACATGCGCGATTTTTTCCCTCATCAGGTCGACAGTGTCCTCTAGGCCTTTATAGAATGCTTCCGGTTGGAGCTCTGATCAAACATTGGAAGCAAATGTCACTTACATCGAGATCTTACATACAATAGCATATTTAAAAGCTAATAACACATATTTAGAATGCATAACGACTAAATTAGTGTACCTTCAACTTGATTTGTGACCTCTCCCTCGTCGAGCACCAAAGGCTTTTTGGTTGAATCTTCCGCCGCCTGCCAAGAACCATCCACCAGCTCACATTTACCTTTCCTTTGAAAGTATTCCATAGTGTAAAACATACACTCTTGAGCCTTTGCGGACAATTTCATCTTAGGGAAAGTGGTTGTAAGATACATGGTAATGAAGTTACCATATGGAAGCTTAGTCACAGGGCGTCGATTCTCAACTACACTTTGTCTCATATGCTCAAATATCACATAGCCCGGGTTCAACCTTAGCTCCTCCATCACACAATAAAACATGACAATTGTTGTGTAGTTAAGCTCGGTTATCCACCCGCCTTTCGGCACAGCTGATCTAGCTATCATTTCGTACAAGATTCTTTGGTGACAAGTCAACTTCTCAAGTTTGTATTCCCTCGGCTTACCGAGAGGACCCTTAGGCCGGCCAAAGTAATTGAAACCTAAGTTTTGTAGGTAAGCTTCGTCAAATCCACCACTTTCAGCCACTTTTCTCTACAATAAAAACCTTCGGGGGCAGGGTTACTATAATCCTAATCTACAGCATACGACACGCCTAAAGCCTTGTTAAAAAACTCTTCTCCTATCTCAAAATCCTTCTTGTTTACCCTAGTAAACCAACGCCCTGTTTCCTTCTCCTCCTCAATAAGCTGATGGAAATTGGCATAAAACTGACAGGTTTCTTCCTTATGAGAGGGGTAATTCAGTCATAATAAATCATGCAAGTCATGATCTCTAAAGGTTTGTAGCACATTAGTCAACCCTAGTTGCTGAATCTGATCGAAATCTAACACATAGCAATCTAGCAGCGTTGCATGCTTCATCAGGTCAGAATACGCATCAGAAGTAAGTAAACTTACAAACTTTTGCTTGTCATAAGCAGTTGAGGAAGCCGGTGCTTAATTGGTTGAAGATGATGCTACCTCTCTGCGACTGGAACCAAATGGATTTGGGGCTTGGTGCTTTGTTCTTGCCATGGCTGATATGAATCACTGGGAAATTTGGGCTAGGTTGGATTTGGGGGTTTCTCCTTGATTTGAAATTGGGGATCGCGTTTGGAATAGAACTGCACAGGTTTTTTATTTTTATACTACAACAAGCTAGCAATATCGCCACCCTGCTCGTCTATAATCAAAACGTTGTCATTTTTATCTAATTTTTCAATTAAATTCTATGGTAAATGTTTCCGAACTCGCCACATTAATCTCAACTACTAACGAGCTCGCTAGTTACACGTCAACCTCAGCTCCGTTGGTTTAATATTAAATGTAGGGCTACACCACTTATATCTCAAACTCCTAGCGAATTCACCAGATATATGTCAACCTCAGCTCTGTTGGATGAATATTAACTGTAGCGAATTCGCCACACTTCTCATCACACTAACGAGCTCGCCAGGTAGAAGCCTGCTTATTTCATATTAGCTTGTATCTGTCGAGCTCGCATGTTTGTTAGAATGCTAGATATGAATGAAGTAATCTTGCGATATCGTGAGTATTTAGAGCTTCTTCGTCAGCTTACTAGCGAGCTCGCAAGTGAAACTCTTGTTAGGCTCTGTTGAAAATTTCAAGTTACTTACGAGTTCGTCAGTGGTTGACGAGAGTGTAGCGAGCTCGCAAGTATAACTCATATTTGGCATATTTGAATATTGCGAGTTACTTACGAGATCGACAGGGGCTGGCGAGACTCTAGCGAACACGCAAGTCTAACTGATGTTAGGCTCTGTTGAAGATTTCAAGTTACTAACGAGCTCGTTAGTGATTGTCGCCAGTGCTGGCGAACTCGCAACACGCTAAACTAACAACAACAAAAAACTTGTGCGAATTTTGATGGCATATTTCAACAAAAACAGATGCCTAAGTAGGATCATCTCATTCATATTTCTTCATCAAATACTACTAGAACTGTTACTACACAAATTGTACCTAAAAAAAGGCCATAATTTGGCCAATGTTTTATCACAAAAGAAAGTAAACTAAATCACAACCCGTTAACTAGAACGTCATGTAGTTCTTCACTAGTTATGTTCTGTGAAGCATCGGTGTTAGGTTGCGGTTTGGCAATGTCTTGAGTCCCTTCGACTTGATTGGTGGCACTTGGGCCAGCATCTTCTTGAGCTGTCGATTCCATCCCCAACGTTGTCTCCTCTGCTATTCTTGCCTCCTTCCTCTTCATCTCAGCCTTCTCTGCTACGTCCTCGCCATCTGACAGGTCATCCTCTTCATCATCGTCATCGTCACTAACATCAACCTCATCATCCTTTTCTCGGGCCGCCACCTTTCCATCACACTCATCTGTGGCCTTGCTTTTCCCATTATCCTTGCTACCCCCTGGCCCCTCACCTCATCACACAGCTGCTGTAAAAAATCTGGAATTTCTTCAGAATCGCTCAACTCGCAGTCGATGGCTCCGCTATCAAGGGTTGTGGCTGCAATGGGGCCCTCAGCAGTGCTATACTTTTGCCTCTCCCCTTGTGGACCGGAATATTGGGAATCTCTACTTGGCGCTCTCCAGCGGCAACAACGGTCTGATGGCTATTGACTTCGGTTGCGAGTTCTTCCAAATCCACGTTATCATCCTCTCTATTATCCCGTTCAAGGCTGGACTGCGCTTCGTACTCGGAGTTTGAGTTGGACATGATTGAAGGGGGGATGCGGGGAAGGTATACAATATGGAGGGAATAGCAAGAGAAAGAACAAAAAAACATATATGAGTAATCAGAGAAGGGATTCGAATAAAAACTGATTAAGTAAATGAAGATTCGGGGCTTCTAAGCAAAAAGGCAGGATTTGTAGAAGTTTGAGAGCATCTGCAAACTTTGAAAAGATGACAAATTGAAAGTGAGTATGAAAGAAAATGATTTGGGAGATATAACCCAAAATTAAACAGCGTTTAAGTGGGTAATTACCTTGATCCGTATAACGATGCAAGCAAGTGGCGGAGTGGGGACAAACTGCCCCTCATCACCGAATAAATAGGCAACATGAATTCTAGATTTTAGATTGGAAGAGAATTTAAACTCTGCATTCCACGTGTCCAAATGGAATGCGAAACAACTTAAAACTAGATATTTGAGTAAGGTCAACCCGAGCGGTCAATCCAAGAGGATTCCTTGAGTTAACCCACCGAGATTTACCTCTCGAGTTTGTTCCGACTTAACCTCTCGAGTAAAGGTTTCAAGGGACTCCCACGAGATGAAATCTCGGAAATCAAACATCTACCTTGGGGCTACTGATAAGTCCATGGTTCGCACCCGTAGGATTCTTTCGGACCTGGCTCAAGGATCGAGAGGTTCTGGGCTCGGTATGCATGGAAGGTGGGCCTATGGGTCCACCGACCTAGCCTAAATATGACTTACAGATATTCCAAATTAAATACAAGGAATACAATTTCTCTAATTATATGAATACAACTGTTATTACCATAAGAGTTATAATCACATTCGAAATACAAACCTTGTTAATCTCAGGATTAGGGTGTTATAAATATTAAGGCTTGGTACACCTCTCTATCTATCTGACACAAACTACGCTTTTATGCTTATAGCTCTCAAGGCTGTTTACTAATTTAAGCATCAGAGTGTCTGCCCCCAGCCATCCCGGGGTTTGTTTTGCAGATCAGTTCGTTAGCTTGGTCGAGATCAACCGCAAGTGGTAGATATCCATCAGATACAAATCGAACTAAGAACAAAGTTCATCTAATCAAAGGTATGCAAATCGATCAAAACCCATTGCATTCAGCCTTTCAAATTATGTTTTTATGTTTAGAAAGATGCTGCCCAGTTGTATGAAAACCATTAAATTGCCAATCCCAGCTCATTGCAAAATTGCAACTGTCCAGTATGGCAATCAACTCAGCTTGCGACATCGTAACATATATCGCTGCTAGGAACATTAACGCCCCGAACTCGCAACTATCACTTAAGACCAATTTACACGTATCATCAAAACAGTTAAAATAGATGGACATGTTTACAAAATCGTAGCTTGTATAGTATATTTTCATTTTAACATTAACAAAAACCATTGCTTGTTCGTAAGTTATCATCGGTGAATTCAAATATTGATCATAGCAGCTAACGACTATGCTAGTCGTACATTTGCTTAACTCATATGATCGATCATGTGTTGCGAACTCGCTACTAACACGTTGATCTTATTGTGAGCGGTTACGAGATATGAACTTCATAAATATTTAAGGCTGATAAAAGTTTTCCTCCGGCGGAACCCTTATCTGCCTTATACAATATCATTTCCATCTGAAAGATTTTTTTAAACACAAGCACAACGGCTTTCGAATTTTGCAAGCCACTACCAAGGTGGAAATACGCGTTTTCGCAACAAACGCCTTAAACGTGTGCCTTAGATGGAGATTATTGAAGTAGTGTAAGAACATAACTTTTAAATGTTGACATTTAAAATTTTGATTTCCCAATGTAAACTTTTCTTTGAACATGTTAATTAATATTTCAACCAATAAACTTATATTTATTCAAAGCACTTATGTTAATTGGATTTAAATAGTGTGATTTGTTTATAATTTTAATTAACAATTTTTATAAAATAATACATACTATTTTATTAACATCCAAGTAAATTTAGCATTTAAAATCCAATTCCAACTAAAAATTAAGATTTTATAAGCGAAATATAACTAGAAGTCATTATTATAATTTTATTTAGAATAAATTGACACTTTTAAAATGTTAAACTAATATATACATATATATTGAAATTTATACTAACTATGTTTTATGACATGACTGTCACTATGTGCGATTACACCTTTGACTCTGTGAGATATCAAATTGACTGATCGGTGATCCGGCGAGATCTGCCACCATGAGGAAGTCACTCAAGAAGAAACAATCAACCAGTAGGAGGGGGATCGTTGAGAAGGAGGCAAACAAGAATCTTGATGATCAATTCTCGGAATCTGAGCTGGTGAGGGACGACTTCTTAGCTCGGAGGGATGCGGAACTGGCCGGACTAAAGGACCTTTGTCAATAGCCGCAATCCAATCTCGCGGTTAAGAGGATCCAACTGAACCAGCTAAGAGAACAGCAGACGGAACAGGAAACCAGCTCTAGGAAGGTGGATCTGGAGCTAGCTCAGACAGAAGGGGTAGTGACAGAGGAGCCAATGGCACTAGTACAGACTGGAGCACGATGGGCAAACCTATTTGTGGAGGCACAACCTGAGGTAAAATTCTACAAACCTGATCTAGTAGGTTGGGTTTTGATGGCTAAAATATCTAAGAATGAAGAGAGTCTAGCTTAAAGAATTGGGAGAATGTGGTAGTCTGTAAGGTGTTGAGGGGTCACCCTCCTGTGTTAATTGTAGAAGCATTCTTTAGGAGAAATTGGAAGTCAAGGGGAGAAGGTGTGGCAGATTAAACCTGGCATCTTTATGGTGATATTTCTGAACAAATCACAGTAAGAAAGTTCAGTAGAGAGGGGCATGCTCTTTTTGGATAGTAAACATGTGATAGTTAAACACTAGAAGCAGAATTTTGACTTTGATGAGCCAGATTCCGTGCCAGTTTGGATCCAATCAACTTCCTGGTTTGGATATGGTTTATTGGGAACCTAGTATTTTGTGCAGATTGGTTAGCACATTGTGTATTCCTCTCAGACTGGATCAAGCTACCCTGGAGCTTGACAGAATGATTTATGCTAGGGTGCTAATAGAGATGAAAGTAGGCTCAGCCATCCCTGATAAATTGGCTTTCATTGATGAGAATGAGGTGGTGCAGCACCAGAAGATCATTTTTGAGTGGAAACCAATTAACTGTTCCAACTGTCACACAATGGGACACTCAGTGGAGGAGTATACTTGGCAGCCTAGGAAAAATAGAAAAAGTAAAAGAGAGGAAGACAGCTACACAGCACTTTGTGCACATTCGAGTGGCTAAATCTCCAGATAAAACCTCCATTGGCAGCTTCTACTAGTGTTACTGTAAAGCATAGAGATGGAAAAGAACCATATGTGGAAAGGCCTCTCCCTCAGAAAGAAAAACTAGTTACCAGAGCTATGGCTGGAGTTAAACTGGCCATGGGAGCTGGAAAATCACTTACCAAGCCCTCAGACCCCCCCCCTGATGGGAAGTAATTTTCTTATCTGGAATGTTAGAGGATTGAATAAGAAGCAAAAAAAGGTTGCCTGTAGACAGTATTTTTTACAACATAATGTGGGATTTGCTGGATTTCTGGAAACAAAGGTTAGTGAAAAATGACAAAAAGCGGTTTGGGATGGATTAGGGCCAGGGTGGCAGCTAGTGACTAATTGCAAGGAGGCAGGAGTAGGAAGGATACGGCTTCTGTGGAGGTCTGATTTCTATGATATCACTGTGTTGAGAGTGGGTGATCAGTGGATTGACTGCCTTAACATGAGCAAGCATGAGAGTAAACAATGTTATGTGACTGTAGTCTATGCACATAATGATGAGAAACTGAGGAAAAATATTTAGAGATAGCTTAAAGCATCAAACCATCAAGACTACCACTGGTTGGTAATTGTTGACTTTAACTGTCTTTTGGAGTTGGAGGATAGACTGGGAGGTAACGATGTGAGATTGGAAGAGGTGTACAAATTCAAAAGGGCAATGGAGAAGGCTCAACTTCATCCTATGAAATGCAGTGGTCCTTTGTATACCTGGAGTAATAGGAGTGAGGTGGGAGGGCTTATACACAGTAAGCTGGATAGAGCATTTGTGAATGAAGCTTGGTTGATAGAAATGCCAAACCATTTTTATGAAATCAAACCTCATGTATTGTCAAATCATATGCCTCTGGTACTGCAATGGAGGAAAATGGAAAAGAAGCAACAGAAACCTTTCAAATTTTTTAATATGTGGATCTCCTCTCCACAATTCTTAAATTTGGTTAGGCTAAGTTGGAAACAGCATAATATCCAAACTATCTCAGACTTGTATAGAGCATTAGGGTTCCTACAATTGAGCCTTATTAAGCTAAACAAGTTGGTAAGAGGGCAGTTGTTTCTACTGCAACATGGGAGAGAAGTTATGAGGATTGGCTCCATGATCCAAAGAAACTTAAGCTCCAGCACAGTGAACAAGAATCCAGGAAGATTGCAGAAGCTTTGGTTGAGGCTGAATTCATGTTTTTACAACAAAAATCCAAGGAGAGGTGGCTGAGAGAGGGTGATAGGCCAACCAAACTGTTCTAAACATCCATGAAGAAGAGGCAGTATCAAAACCATGTTGTCACACTGAAAGAGGGCTGCATAGTTATTGCAGGCCAAAAGCAAGTAATGAGGCACTTGCTAAACCATTTTCAGGCACAACTGGGAGTAAGTCATCCTCCAGAAACCCCCATTGACCCTCTTGTGGTGCAACAAGGTCCTGTTTTATCAGTTGTTTTGCAGGTACAACTAATTCAGGAAGTCACTGATAAGGAGATCTGGAATGCACTCAACAGCATAGGATCTGCCAAGAGTCCTGGATATGATGGATGCTCTAGCCAATTTTTCAAATCTGCATGGCCAATCATAGGTGCTGATTTTAACACTGGAATCATTAGTTTTTTCAATGGAGAAACTCCTCCCTCTGAGTTCAACAGGGCAGTGATTACTCTCATACCTAAGACTAGCCAACCACAAGGAGCAAAGGACTATAGGTCAATTTCCTGCTGCTCAGTAATATATAAAGTAGTCACCAAGATATTAAGCAACAGACTGGGAGAAATTCTTCCTCATTTGATCAATAGCAACCAGGGGGCTTTTGTGAAGGGAAAAAACATCATCCACAACATTTTACTCACTCAGGAACTGTTAAGAAAGTATAAAGTGGAGGGAGATCTTGTACCAAGTTGCATGGTTAAGATAGACATTCAGAAGGCTTTTGACTCACTGAACTGGAGCTTCTTATTTAGATGGTTGGCTGAGCTTAAACTTCCATCACTGTTTATTGAATGGATCAAAAAGTGTGTTGTCAACACCAATTTCTGTATCTTACTCAATGGGACTTACACCAGCTGTTTTGATGGGAAGAGACGAGTGAAGCAACAAGATCCTATGTCATGATTGATGTTTGTGCTTAGAATGGAATACCTAACAAGACAGCTTCAACTTGCCATGAAACTGAAGCATGTGGATTACCATCAGAGATGCAATAGGGTTGAGATTCATAGCCTTATGTTTGTAGATGGTTTGCTTATCTTCTGCAGGGCAAATCAGAAATCAGTGGCTGGAGTTAAGAAGGTCTTAACTGACTTCAGAACCAACACTGGACTTGCTATTAATGAAGCCAAAACTGAAGCCTACTTTTCCAAGATGCCTGCAATGGAAATGAACCTATTAACAACTACTTTGAATGTTGTCTTAGGGGAGTTTCCAGTCAAGTATCTAGGGATTCAAATCACTACTGGGAGATGGTCAAAAGGAAGCTGTGAAGTGCTTGTGGACAAGATCACAAGGAAAGTGCATTCTTGGGGGAGCAGGAATCTGGCCTACCCTGGTAGAGTTCAACTCATCAACTCTGTATTGCTTAGCATGGCAGGACATTGGGCCAATGCATTTCAGATCCCAGAAAGCATTCACCAAGACATTATCAAGTGCTGCAGAGACTATCTATGGGGTAAGGAAGTGGGAAAAAAGAAGTTAATTCCAGTAGCATGGGGATACTCCATGTATTGCAAAAAATAGAGGTGGGGCTGGCTTGAGGGATCAATCAATTTGGAATGAAGCTTCTCTTTGCAGACTAGTATGGGATCTGGCTAGTAAAAAAGATGTAATGTGGGTGAAGTGGATTAAATCATACTACCTGAAGACAATGAGCTTTTTGGAATACACTGATGACTCCCCTCACCTAAACTGGAGCTGGAAGGGTTTGGTGAGGCTCAAAGAGAGGATTAAACCTAATCTAAGCAGTTGTGTTAGGAAGAATGACACTTTCAACACGAGAGCTGCATATGACTTAAAGGAGTGCAGCAAACTGATGCTTTCTCTAGAGTGGTTTGGAGGACAGGGCTGCAACCAAGGCATTCCTTTTTTCCTTTGGATGCTGGTGAAGAGGAGACAGTCTACTGTGGATAGACTTCAATCCAAGGGCATGCTGTAACACCAGAGTAGCTTGTGTTGTTTATGTGGGAAGGAACATGAAACTGCAGCTCATCTGTTTCTGCATTGTAAATACTCCAAGGAGATTCAGCAGATCCAGAAAATGAAATGGGGAAGCAACATCAGAGGACTCAAGAAGATATTGAGATGTCATGCAGGAAGAACCAACAGGGGGACTTTGCACTCAATTGTTTGTGCATTATACCAGCTGTGGTTAGAGAGAAACAGGCGCATTTTTCAGCACATGAGCTTAACTGTGAAGAATTGTGCACCAGAATGTTGGGTGAACATGTAGTTGACTAGAGATTGTCTTTTAATTCCTAGACCTAAGAGAGGACTTGTTAGGGCTGGGAGGGAAGGCCAAAATTTGTACTTGTTTTTTTGGGATTATTAATGAAGTTTATATTCATCGCAAAAAATGTTTTATGACATAAAGTATATTAAAATGTTTATTATAGTATAATAAAAAAATCAGTATATTAGAGTAATCTTGGTTTTTGAATAATTTTTTTTAATCAAATCCACCCTTGGGTGGGGGATATTCATTGGCTCCCCTGGCCATTTCCCACAAAAATAAAGGAAGGACTAGCAGGCCAAAGTTTTTACAGCATAACTGCCAAATACTTGGCATAAAAGAATGAAAAAATAGGCTGCAACTATCATCCGACACTAGCTGAATTCCACATATCCGAACCCCGAGCATTTTAGCGAATCCTAAGAAACACAAAGCTGCCAAAGGTTGGTTGAGGTATTGCATCAGTCAGGGCAAAATTCCAGGAGTTGGTGTAGAAACAAAATTTCCATCTTGTCATTTTGGATCCTCTGATTACCATTCAGTGACATCTTGCCAAGTTGGGAACCCACTGATCACCTATCAGTAGGCCTTCTGTTCCTTCACATAGGAGTAATCAGTAGCAACTGCTCAGGAGGATCTTATGTTAGGCATTCCAATCCTATCTAGATAAATTAAGTTCCTGAGAAAGTTTGGAGCATCATGTAGTTCTAAAGTGCCAGAATTGGGATTCGCCATAGAAAATTTTGCCAGATAGTCTGCTACTGTATTACCCTCCCTGTAAACATGCAGTAAAGAAGTTTCATTCAATGATGCATTTATATCATGGCAAATGCTGTAGAGTTCCCAACTTGCTAAATCTGGCTGCAAGATGCATATGATTGCTTGCATGCAGTCACTTTCAATAGTGAAAGGGGGATAGAGGCTACCTATTTGCAAACCAAAATCTATGGCTAGGATCTAGCATGCAAAGGAGATAGAGCAGAAGTATGGTTAAAATCCATTCTGGTCACAAATGTCAAATGATTTCTGACTGTAAGACCAATTCCTACCGCACCACTAATTTAAATGGTTTTTGAATAATTTAAATTTGGATGATTTACAATAAAATGGGAGTTTTTGATAATTAATGCCCGATTTTAATACAAGACAATGTCAAGTTGAGCTTGAAGAAGTAAAAGTTCTCATTGACACTGACTCTTGAAAATTTTAAGACCTAAGATTGATTATATTAAATGAGGATTGCATTAAAGACATGATTTTGCATAGAAATTCGACCATAATAACGTGTCAATAAATTTTATGATACTGACAATCACATTGGAGACCTCTTGATATATACATGTTTATTCTAATTTTATTATTAATATGGAGGATAATACATTATCATGGTGTTTCTTATAGGATATGGTTAAGCCGTGATATATTCTTAATGACTTTGTAATATTAGGTTTCCAACTTCATAACATAAATTGTTTGTTATTCTTTAATTTTTATGAAAAAGTAACTCTCTTTATACCTTAAATAGAAATTCTACCGTTTATAATTTAGACAAACCTTTTTCTTAAGTAGAAAAATATGAAGGTCCTTTTGCAAAATAAGGAGGGACTAAGTTACAATTTTTAAAAACATATTTCTACCTACTAAAATCACGCGCGTGCGTGTATATATGTGGGACCCATTTTCCATTTCATATATTCCATTTTTTCCTCTTTCCTGCAAATACTCGAACCTTTGACCTCATAGTAGAGAAGAAATAACCTAACCACTACCCCAACCCATGTTTAATGAATTATTCTGTCAATATATATATATATATATATATATATATATATATAACTAATATTAAACATATGGGTGGGGATCAAGAGACTCCCTTATATACACTCCATTTTCACTCCAAATCCTGACCCTTTGTCTGATCTAATCTTAGCCATTCATTCTTTTTATTCTTTTTATTATTTTTAACCTCTAAACATGCAGTTGACTTTTATTTTCACCAAAAATTAGACCTCCGCCCCAAATTTCCCTGTAACCTCTCTCCTCGTAGTTGTCCTCGTCCCTTTTTCCGACGATTCTACGTCGCTTCTTATTGGACATCTTTATCACTGGAATCTCCGTATACGAAGTTATTATCGCTCTTCTATCGGAATCGCTTGGTCAGGTACGTTTACTTATGTTTTTGGCTATGCTCAACTCTTGGGGTTTTCGGCGGCTTGAGAATTTTGAGAGGATCGAGTTTTTGAAAAAGGTTATGGATGCGTTTGGGGAGGTGGTGTGGAGGAGATGAATTCACAGACAGATTTTAGCCCGGTTTTTCATCGGTTGTTGGGGGGAGGTGGTGTGGAGGAGATGAATTCACTGACGGAATCAGGATATGAGAGATGGATTGGATTGGATATGTAAAGATAGTTCATATATATATATGCTGGTTTATATTTTGCATTTTAATTCCCTCTTCCTGGTAGCAAGCTGTGATTTTGAATTGTTTTTTCCAGTTCGAATAGCGCCATTCACAGAATAAAGGCTTGAACAAATTCAGACCTTTTAGGTATCTCAAATGGTACACCTTGTTCTATATTCTATGTTGCTGCTTAAATTCTGTTGTTGCTGTATTTTATTTTTATTTTGCTTGGCGTTTTCGTTAATATTTTCTGCTGAATGCTTCTGACTGATACTATGTTTTTTATGCTTTTTTGCTGCTATCTATTCATGTTTTGCTGCTACTTTCTACTGAATGTTTGCAGTGGCTGTTGCTGCTGGATTTTTGTTGTGCTGTTATGCTAAATTTCTAAGCTTGTTGTTAAGCCGAAAAAGAAAATTGCCAAGCCAAGAGTCATTACTGCAAAGGAAGCAGCTGCACTTAAAGCTAGAGAGGCTGCCAGAAAGGTGAGGGAACTACTAATGTGGGATCTTTCTATTCATTCCGAATAATTTAGTAGATTTTGTAACTATTTCAAACCCTTTGTTCTGTCCATATTTCTCATAACAATTTCTAGCACCTTTCATTGATTCAAATATTTTTCCCACAAAAAGTGTTTCTTTAGTATTTGCAATCAGTTTGGTTGGGGTTCTACAACTTATATCACTTTCAACCGTAGCAGTCATTTCATTATTGTCATCCAACACTTCCAATTCTACATCACAATGTAAAAATTTTTTCAAAAAAGTTAATTCAATAAAACATCATAATAATATTGTTGAAATTAAATACGTTAACGTACCATTTTCCGGTAACAAAGATGATGGCAAAACTCCTTGCATAGCTTTCGTCGAAGATGGAATTCGATGGAAGATGGTTCCGTGTAAGAAATTTTTTGTTGCGACAATGGAAATTTGTAGGGTTTTGGAAATTATTAGAGTCAAAGAGGTTAATAAGAAAAGAAAATAGTAAAAAGAACGAATGGCCAAGATTAGATCAAATAAAGGGTTAGGATTTGGAGTGAAAAGGGAGTGTATATAAGGGAGTCTCTTGATCCCTCCCCTTAAATAAAACATTATATTTTAACCTTAAAACTTTTGTATTATTATCTACAACCTATTAAGATTTAAATCTTTCTACTTTTAAACTGAAACATCCTTATTTAAAATTCAAACATTCTATTTTAAATTTAAAACTTTCGTATTTTAATCTACAACCAATTAAATATAAACATTGCACTTTTAATTAAAAACTTCCATATTTTAATGTACAACCCGTTAAAAAACCAACATTGTACTTAAAATTAAAAACTTCCATACTTTAACTACAATCTATTAAAAATTATATATATTTTAAAAAATAAATAATCTCCGTGTTTTAATATGCACAAGATATTAAAAAAATCAAACATTATATTTTTAATTAACAACATCCGTGTTTTAATCTACAATCTATTAAAAATCAAACATTCTACTTTTAATTAATAACCTCCATGTTTTAATGTACAACATAGTAAAAAGTTAAACATTATACTTTTAATTTAAAATGTTGGTGTTTTAATGTACAACATATTAGAAACCAAACATTTCACTAATAATTAAAAATCTACGTGTTTCATATACAACATATTAAATAAATAAGGGGGCGTGAATAGTACTGAAATATGAATAGGTACTGGGTCATGAATAGTATTATTGAATAGTGTGCGCGTGAATAGTGCTGGGCCCGTATAATCATGGGTCATGAATAGTCACGTGAATAGTAATTTTTAAAATTACAATTAATGACCTCCTTGTTTTTATACAACCATGTATTTACTTTTTAGTCAACGATCTATAATATAGACGGTCTCTCAAAACACTACCTCTTATTTAAATTACTCTATTATTATATAAAAAAATAAAATTACTTATTTTTTTTAAAAGGTAAAGCACTTTAATTAAAATTACATTTCTTAAAAAATCAAATCTCGGAATTATCGAAAAATCAAATTTCGCAAGCTATATAGGAGATCGAAACGGGATTTGGGAATTTCATCCAAAAATCAAAATTTTCAAGTGTGATGTAATGGTTTTTGGATTTGCTATATAATTTAAAAGAAGAATTAAACTAGCAATTATCATTGTTTTTCATTTCTCATGTGTATCTTAGAAGCAGATGTAGTTTTGCAATGCTACTAGCTTGAGTGGGACTCACTACAAAATTATTTCATTATATTTTGGTTAAAATGGTAATCAATATTAAATATAATTAGATAATGAAAACTATAAACTAGTATAGTTTATCATTGATAGAACATGTATCTTACTACTTCATTTGTTTGAAATTAATGTAAATAAGAACATTCACAATCAGTGCCGGTCCTAATAGAGGGTTCTTGAAATTTGAATTGTCTATAAGGTGAAAAGTGGTTGCAAAAGAAATTTTAATACGTAAAGGAGAAAAGAAATTAAAATTAATTTAAATGATGGGTATTTTCAAAACATTGGACCCTTATTTTGACCTATTTTTAGAAAACATAGGGCTTTACGGGTTTTTTTAAAAAAAATAGAATATGTTAAATCTGATATTTTGATAAAAAATAAGGGCCTATTTTAACCCATTATTGGGTCGGGCATGTTCACAATGACCAGCTACACGAATGTGTAATTTATGTATTCATATCACATTTTAAACAAATGATGTGCCTTTTTAACTCCAATCAGCATTGATCCGGAATCACCTGGACAGACTCCAGTCGACAAATGGTATGCTTTTTTAGCTTTGACGCTCTAACGATTCCGGCGAATCCGAATCTAGACCTAAACCCCTCTTTCTGATCACCAGCGCCGCCGTAAGCTGTTCAATCCTCTTGTGATTTCCTATGGTAATGATAACACAATATCAAAAATACACCATATGCTAAACAGCACAACATATTAATATGCAAAACACACAAATACAAACTACTCAAAGATGTATATTTATATGCAAAACACACACAAAAGTTGAATAACATCCAATCGCTTCGAAAACAACACATACACATCAAAATGTGCACTGAAACACAAGGCCCAACCAAAGAATAGGAATGCCCTATAAAAAAATTAAAAATCGATGTTAAACAATCGATATTACCTTGGCTATCAGTCAAACCGGAAACACCTGAATTTCCTCTCGTGTTCACCATGACTGCTTAGATCTACAACACTAGTTTCAAACAAATGAAAAAAACACAAAAATCGACGAACAACCGACAAAGTCGACGAAGGATAACTTGTTATCTGATGATGCGCACACACCGATTGTGATCCGAATTTAAAAATTGTAACCGATTTTGGAAGAAATTTAGCGAAAGAATTTAAGGTTTGGGAAAGGGCGAGAGCGAGAGTATAATGGAGATGAAATTGAAACAGTTCGAGAGAGAAACAATTTTTAATATCTATATTATCGTCCAGCCTCATGAAATATGTAAAAATTTCAATTAAGCCCCGCATTTTGCAATTAAGCTCCCATGTCATTTTTGTTGACATTTCAACCCAGTCTATAACTTGGATGGTCTTTTATGAAAATTTCTATAATCAAATTGAGGTAAATTTTGCGAAATCTATTTTAGCTGAATTAAAATTTTTTTTGAGGGAAAAAGTATTTCATTCATTCATTCTGAATTCTGGAAAATGTTCAGAAACGAAAGAGAGGAATTCGGAGGGGGAGTTCCATGAATTACAAAGCAAGGGGCTTGCTATAGCATAGTTTTCTAGAGAATGAGCTATGAAATTTTGACTGAATTAAAATGTAAAATTATGTCCACTTCAACTTATTCTCAACATATTTCACTTTAATTAAACTACTTTCATTTTTGTTCAACACCTTTCGATTTAACTCCACATATTATTCTTTGCAGCTTTCGGTAGCTAAGTAAAGATATTAAGAGGGATATTGACAAAAAAAATGTGTTGATGAAGTAAAAGAAAATACGAATTAAAAGATGGTGGTGTATAAAGAGACTAGGAAAGGCTTTGGGGGATTTCCGATCAACGAATATTTGCTAAATCCAAAAATATTGGGCAGCTATGGGTAGGTAATGATTTCTGTGGGTGCATGGATTAGAGATGGCGGATGGCGGAGCTTTTCACGTTTCTCAGCCTTTGAATGTACCGTGTTGGGAGAAAACGTTGTCTCTGTTGCACAGTACATTACTAGTCATAATTAGTATTAAAGAGGTACACCACTGCAATCAACAGTAAAGTTAATGTATTAATTGTCCTTTCCCTTTTCTGCAAGCACCTTTCAACACATTAAAACTCAATTTAGTTTTTAAATTTATTTTTTATATTTCAATAATTTTCAGTTCAGTAATACCATTTAATTCAATTTAATTGAGTTTTTAGTTGAAATGGAGAGTGTCTAAGTATAACAGTTCAGTTTAAATAACTGGAAATATTATAAAGAAAGAAGGTATGTAGTAAAGCCAACGGTGGAGCAAACGTGCATGAAAAATCTCGTCAGCCGCCTGCAATGCATACTCCGGCACGGCACACTCCCTAATCCATCCACAGGAATCATTAGCTCTACTCTGAAATTAAGTACACCCTTATTTTCCTTTGATTTTTACACCAAATAAATATTCTTAATCTTCTTTAAATTAAATGAACTACTATGGCTGCTATTAAAAACAGTCCAAATAAATATTCTTAATCTTCTTTAAATTAAATGAACTACTATGACTGCTATTAAAAACAGTCTAGGAGGTAACTATCTGATCCTGGACTTCCAAATATCAGGATTAGTTGAAGTGTTTCTCCTTGAGTATCATTTTTTATTATGACCTTCTGTTTTGTTTCTAATTGAAAATGTCTTGATGCATCAAACTAGTACGAAAAGTTTATCTTATACCCACATTTGTACTGCAGTTAAGGTTTGCTTCATTTGTGTGCGATCTCCCACAATGTCTGACCCACAGCACCCTGATGAACAACTCAAGGTAGCTCACGATCAGCGTAAACTGATTTCTGATCAGCTACAAGGATTCTCGGTGATACGCGATGCTGAGTCTCGACAGGAAGTTTCTGATGTGCTGCACACTGACCCTCAATCAAAGCACGTTAGTGAGAAACATATTCTTGTTATTTAGTTTAAGGCTATACATTGGATTTTGGTAATGATGCTTGCATGTTTCCTTTTGTGATGAAGAAGCTTTGTTCTTCCTGGATTGAATAGATATTGTGTAAAATTTTCAACAGAGCATTTTTTGTTTCAGGCTCTAGGACTTTCTGATCTGATGCTCGCTGGTGACAAGTGTCAGATATCATATGAGCAGCTACAAGGATTTTCTGATCCTCCATCACTGCACCTTAATGAGGAACACGGCTCCTCCATCCTATTGGGACCTCCTTCAGATCCCCTTCAGGAAGAAATTATGCTAGCTGATCTAGTTGTTGAAGAGAATTCTCTAGTTAAGAAGGTACTTGTGTGCAATCTTACAAACTGGAGTTTGCCTTCTGGTTTTAATTTGATTATTTTTGAACACTCTTAGCCATAAGAAACATATTAGTAACAAGATCCGATAAGATATTATTAGGTTGTGAAACAAAAGAAAATAATTGTTTCACTTTCTGATACTTATGATTCCTGATCCTACATCACAGCATCCTGCTGAGGAAGTTAAGGTAGTTGATGATGAGTGTCAACAGACAGTTTCTGACCTGAATCTTGATGAGCAAATGATTTATGATCAGCTACATGGATTGTTTGAACCCTCGATCATTGGCAATGCTGATGTGCTGCACAATGACCTTGCATCAAAGCACATTCATGAGGAGCATATAATTGTTGAGGATGAGTGTGCAGTGGCTTTTGATGATGTACACGTCTTCTCTGACTCATCAAAAACCTCACTCCAGCCACTTGACGATGAGGAGGTGAAGATTCTCGAGGAGACGGATTCATCATATAAGAAATGGTGTTTTTTGTAAAAGGGCTTTCTTTTCTGAGAAATTAAAGAACAAAAATATGGAGCTCTTTTGATTTTATCCATATTGTCTTGCTAATGAATGTTCTCAGTTTGTGTAGCTTTAGGCTAGTGTTTAGATAACGATGCCATGATGCACCCTTTGTGTGAGGAAGATGTTTCCTTTTGTGGTTTCTAATGTTTTAAAGTGACAATGATCCTGCAAACTACTGTCCTGGCTCATAGATAGATAATAAGATTTGTTTTTGCCTGGATTGAATAGTTATTGTGTAAATCTTTTCATGTAATGTATCATCGGCTAATTGGTATCATATTTTTATCTTGGTTTTTATTTCAGGTACTAGAAATTTCCGATTCTCCCACAATGCACCTGGATGAGATATTGATGCCAGCTGATGACAAACGTCATATATTTTCCGAGCAGCCACAAGGATTTTCTTATCCTCCATCAATATACTTTGATGAGGAACTTGCCCTGGATTCTAATCAGCTACATGACTTCTCTTACCTGTTGGAACCTGAAGAAATTATGCTAGTTGATCCAGTGGGTGGACAGAGTTCTCGACCTAATAAGGTACTTATGTAACCACTCTTACAAACTGGAGTTTGCGTTTTTAATTTAATTTGACTAGAAGCATCTTCTGATAAGAGGATTAGTTTGCAAAAGAAACGAAAATCAGTGTTTCATCTCTGAGCAATTTTGAGTTTGACTGTTTTGTCAAGTTAATGAATCGCTACTGCTATGTCTGTTTAGTGGAGACTAGACATCAGCGTGGCGTTTTTTTTCTCTCTTGATAATGATACTGTTGAGGTTTGATACCTTGGTACTTTGTCTTGATTATGATTTATTGGTGCAGGTAGAAGAAAAACAGAACATTACTTGTGGCTCATCTGGGCAGGTTGTTCTACAAAATGTAGAACATGAGGATATTAAATCCTTAAAGGAAAAAATGGTATGTAATCAAGATTTATGAAGTTATTTGTATGATTCTACATATTAAAATTTCTCTTCTATTGTCCCTTTCGTACTCAATGACAACATCATTTACCAAATTGGCCAAATTCAAATCGCCCGACCCTCCATGCAGGACATTGATAAGCATAAAGCAGTTTCTGACAACTTACAAGCCTTGTCTGATCCGTCTGAATCTTCACTTCGTTCAGTTGAGGAGCTGGTGTGCATCGATGCAGGGCCGAACAATTTTAAGGTAAGTAACCAATCTTTCAGATTTGATCTTGGCTTCCACTTTGCTTGACAGATGTGGTTTTAGAAAATCTAGATAAGCTATGGTGTAAATTTGCATGTGAAAATTGTTTTACATTCTGAACCATTTTAGGGAAAGAAAAGGCACTTGTGATTTTGTCTATTTGATCGTGTTAATGACCATATCTCAAGTTGGTCATGGTCTAGCATCAAATTATTTATGCTAATATATGTATCTGCATGTTTACATCTAACCTATGTAGGTCCTAAATGCTGAAGAAGTGGACATAGCACCTGGGGCAGAAGAAGCGGACAATGTTGAATACTATACATTCTCTCTGACAAACCACCGTTTCAGCGTGATTATTTCACCCTCACATATCAGCAACAAGTATTCACTGGTAATTTTTGTTCTACATCTATCCCTTTATAATTTGGACATGAATAAAATTGGCTGAATATCTCTTAATGGTTCCTTACAGACCCTTCCACGCATAATGTTCGAAGAACTACCTCGGGAGAGGGTTCCTGTTGTCCTAACCGCTTATGGAAAGACATGGACAATGTTTTACAACGGTCATCAAAGAAACAAAACATTTGAGTGCAGTCGCTGGAGAATTTTTGCAGCTGACAATAAGCTGAAAGTCGGGGATGCCTGTTTCTTTGAGCTTTTGGAGAACAGCCCGAAGAAGATTGTGTTCAAGGTCGTGATATTGAGGACTCGTTCATCTCCTTCACATGTTGAAGCAGCAGATGGCAACTCTTCTGACAAACCAATTGTCATCGAATAGTTCCTTAAAAACTCCTATTTTGAAGGCTTCCTAGTCTACATCCTTCTCCTTTTGTAAGCTTCGTTGTAACACACTGCACTGTTTTGCATGCATGTCCACAACTTTATGGTTTATTCATGGCAACGGGTTTTATTTGTAACTGTCTTTTCTCTTCTTCTTTAGTGGGGTACATGGCGCCTGAATATGCAATGTGATCAGCTTAACAGGAGCTCTGTGTGGTACATTTAATGGTAATCAAAGTCGTTCTTTTTATGCATTGGAGTACTTGCTGCAGGATCATCGAAGAGAGCTTGTTGAGACAAATGTTTTCAAGTTACTATCAGGTCATTGTGCTATTGGCTTTAAGTCGCATTTTAATCTAAGCAAAACCTCTTAAAAATCCAAGTTTCCTAAATCCTATATAGGACTACCACTGTACATTTAAACGTAGATGATACATTTTTGTGTTAAAACATTAATAATTTTTATGTAATCATATAGTAAAACATGATTTAATACAAGCATTCAAACAATTTCACATAAAAATTTAAAATTTTTATATACATTCAAATTAAAGTGTACGCTATGTAAGATAAAATGTACAAAATTTATATGAAAAATTAGGAAAGTTGGGAGTTCGGAAAACTTATCTTCAATCTAAGGTTCGGTTAGTTCTAGCCTAAAGAGAAAATACACATTAACCTACATTGCTACAACATGGTGAACTGGCAATTTCAAGATGATGATGCACTTGTTCAGAACATAAGGGCAAGGCTCATTGGGTATTCATTCGGAGACGAGAAAGAAAACGCTGAAATTACTATCGATCAGATTATCAGTATTCTTAAATAATACTTCCAGAGCCGTTCCTCGGGGAGTGCCATCCGTTCGGTCGCACCTGGCCCTAAAATTTGAGGGGCCCTTAATTTTATATATTTTATATAATTGAGATATAATTGGAAATTGTTTTTAGAGATTCAAAAAGAATTAAGACAAAATTTGAACTAGAGAACGAGAGAGAGGCACAAATTTTTTATATTACGTATATATTTCGTTATGACTAATGTATAATTGCAAATGATTTACAAAAATTTTAAAAATATGAGAAAGAAATTGAAGTTAAAAAGATTGAAGATTATCAATTTATTTTTGCACCGGACCCTGAAAATTACAGGAACGGCCCTGAATACTTCTACTTTAGCAAGTATGTTTAAACATGCAATATAGTTTAAACACTAAAAGTAAGAACACCCGATGTGTTTACGTAGTTCGGTGCTAATATACCTACATATGCGGGGTCTTGCCCAGTCTGAAATTCATCCACTAAATAATCAAGATCAGTTACAAAGTTCATAAACTATTAACAATCTATGAATTATCTTTCCGTGTGGATTGGTGAGCTCCACTCACAGCCAGTCAGCAACTCCTCGCTGTTATCTTGACCACCTCTCCCGAGGTATTAAAGCTATCCGATTTCAGACTCTGGCGATGGCAAATGCCTGTTGAATCTCGACTCAATGCTGCTCCAAAACGTAAAGCTATTCTGTAATACAGAATACTTTCACTCAAGATGGATACTTCATGTCGCAGCTTCCTTCTCTATTTATAGCTCAATGCTGTGTTGCCGTGTTGATCTTCTCAGTCCTTCAATCACGGTAATGCTGATCTACTCGTCCAGCTAATCACAGATGCAATTAGTCTCCTAGTTATATTCTACTTCTATAGCTAAACTGCAGGAAATATACTCTTTCCTTATTTGAGACTAATCCTAACTAAAATACAACTCTAGGATATATTCTCTATCTAATCAGATCGGCGATGAATATCTCTTCAAATATTATCTTTGATTCACTCGAATGTCTTCTTTGATCGCACATGAGTTGTACTTCATTAAAATTACTCTTGCTTGGTTTCTGATTTTGCTGGAGCAAGTGTTTAAACATCAGTATGTTTAAACACATGACCTCTACAAAATAGCCAACTAATTCGTACTGAGTCTTCTGGACTCTTCAATCTCCCCCTTTGGGATTTTGTGGAACCATAACACTTATTTTGATGCACAGATAATTCATAACTCCCCATTTCATTTAGAAATCCAGACTTCATTCATATAAGTATCAAATATCAGAAACAACATGCACATTCAATAAGCTCCCCCTACTTATCAGATGTAGATAGAGACAATCATACATGCTAACGGCCATAACAATGTTCCAAACAAAATGGACAACATTAATAAGATCAAAGAAATCCAAAATAAATGGTCAACCAACATCATCAAAATATTCTCCCCCTTGGGAACATAAAATGTGCCAAAAATGCACCAAAAATATCCCAAAAATAACAAAAATATCCAGAAATGTCAGAACATCAACAGAAGGATAGAGTTCACAAGAGAGAAAAAAATTCCAGAATTGCTTCAAAAATAATCAGAGCCACTGGTTTCATCATCAGTTTCTGCTATGGCATCCAGTTTAGCTTGAAGATCCAACAACTTCATCCTGTGATATTTTATCTTGCCTCTGAGCTCTCTCTTCCTGACAGTTGCAAAGTCTTCTTGTGCCTGTTGCTCATCAGACTCATCATCTTCCTCTTCAACTTCAGTAGGCAGGTCATTCCTTTTCTGAAAGATGGTCTTGTTGACTTGCACATCATCACAGAAAATGATCTCATCATCAATATCATCAACCAAACCAACATGATGCAGCAGACCTGTGATAAGGGCAGGATAAGTGACGTACTCATCAGACTTCTGGTGCCTGGAAACTAGAAGAATCCTGTCATAGATGAACCACCCCAGATTGTAAGGTCTTCTAGTGCCAATGCAGTACATGAGACAAGCCATCTCCTCAGTCACTAGGGACACATTTCTGGACATAGCCACAGATTCTCAACAATTCTGTATAGGCAAAAATACTTCTGAGTGAGGTAAGAAGCCTTCATAGTTTTTGCAGCACCCCATTCTCCAAGGCTACCTCCTGACAGCTCCAAAGCCATCACATCATAATCAAAGTGAAATCCTCTAGATAAGCCCTGGTGATACCAGGTCCAGGCCCAATTATCCAGTAGTAATATGGGCTCGGCCCGCTACGAGGAAAGGTAGTTTGGCAGTATCCGGGTTCGTACAACTCGGATAGGGACAGATACACTAGAAGACACTCGGAGCATGGACCACTCGGAGAGCATGGGTACTGTATAAATAGTGCTCCTCAGCACTATCCCAAGTAAGTATCTTCTCACTATTCAAGTGATTACCCCTTTTCTCTCCTGGGATCCATCTTTCATCATCACGCCGGAGGGTCTACCCTCGGGTA
This sequence comes from Sherardia arvensis, assembly GCA_948330725.1. Lineage (NCBI taxonomy): Eukaryota > Viridiplantae > Streptophyta > Magnoliopsida > Gentianales > Rubiaceae > Sherardia > Sherardia arvensis. The sequence goes on from OX415240.1 coordinate 19,944,164, forward strand.
CCTCCCGGGGCTCTGTCTTGCAGGGCTAGGTATTGGATCAGGGACTAAGGGGACCATTCGGACCGACCAGGCGGGCAGCATCAAGTTGGCACGCCCAGTGGGACACGATCTGTGTTCACAAAAGAATTAAGATGCCGCCTCGAGGTCGGCCGCCGCGAAGAGGTAGAGGAGGAAGAAGACCGGAAGCAGTAGAGGAGGACCTTACTTTGCGTCAAATGAGGGATAGAGCGCGCAAGGGGAAGGCTCCGGCGCATTCGGATCCGGACGTCTCTGAAGGAGAGTCAGAGCCGGAAGGAGAGAGGGAACCGGAAATGACGCAGGACGACCGCGACAAAAGGGAGTTTGCTGCCACTCAGGAGGAGGAGTACCGTCGTTGGCTGGCGGCAAAGCAAGGATCGGGATCGGGAACGAAACCGACTGAAGAACAGTCGAACCCTCCAGTGACCGAGGTCCGGGTACCCCCGGTTCAACCCGGGTCAGGATCTAACCCGACCCCGATGGGACCTACTATGGGGTTACCTCCGTTGGCCGCGGAGGTGGTCAGCCGAGGACCCCCTGCCGTTCACGGGCAGGAGAGTCTTCGGCCTCCGGTTGTTATAGATTTGGAAAGGCAGGTCGGGAGTATAGGGCAACCAGCCGTTATGGTACCAGGATATGGTCAAGGTGGGGGCTATCCCGGATATGGAGCTCCAGGATACAAGATGACTCAACACGGATATCAGGGGTACCCCCCGGTACCAGGAGGGTATTACGCCCAACCCCCTGGAGCCTCGGGGGGCTGGGCCCCCGGGATTCAAGGACCGGTGTGGATGCAGAGCCAAGCACCGATGGCTGGATATGCCATGGCCCAACCGGCCCCAGTTGCAGGAACCTATGGCACATACCCAGTGGTTGTAGACCGGGCTCCGGCGGCTCTAAACTCGGTAGAGGAGAGATTGGATCGATTGATAGGAAGGAATGGAGGAAGGCCTACCTCCCCCTGGATAGGGTACATCAGCACTTTCCCCTGGCCGATGGGAATGAGAGTCCCGGAGGGGGTGCCGACCTACAGCGGGGAGACGGATCCGGAGGAATTTGTCAGGACGTACCATAATGTCATGGGAACACGTGACATCCGGGAGGAGCTTATGTGCAAGCTGGTGAGCTCGTATCTGAGGGGAAGCTGTTTGTCATGGTTTGAGGCACAACCCTCGGAAAGTTTTTGAAATTACTATGATTTTTCAAGGGTTTTGATGCACAGATATGAGACCAAAAGGAAGAAGTACCTTCCTTTAGCCGAGGTGGCTTATAGTCGGCAGTCGGCAAAGGAGGAAGTTTGGGGTTTCCACAGGAGGTACATGGATGATTCTATGAAGGTAATTGACAGAGACGCTCAAGTGAAGGCCCTGATAGCAGGATTCATTGCAGGGTTGAGAGATGAGGTGTTATGGGCAAAGATTATGGAGAATATCCCGACCACTTTTCATCAGCTGGATCTTGAGGTGGAGATGTATTGTTCGCTTCTGGAAGGGAGCAAGAAGAGGAAGGAGGAAGGGTACTTCGAGGACAAGGGGATTGGAAAAGGTGATAAGGCTCGGGTTGCTGATCCTGTCAGGAGGAATGCGGGCCCGGCTCCAGTGAGGCCGAGGGTAGACCCTCCTCGGGCTGAAACGTTTACTCCCCTGACGAAAACCCGGTCGGAAATCCTAACAATTCATCGGAACCTGTTTCAAGACCCGGCCCCCATACCGGGAAATCCGACCCCAGCGAATGCAGCTAAATATTGTGCTTTCCATAAGTCTAATGGACACACAACAGATGGCTACCGAAGCCTAAGGGTGGAGATTGAGAAGTTGATCGAGAGAGGGCAATTAAGAGATTGTGTGAGCCAGGAGAACCAGCGTCCGGTGGCTGGGCAGTAGGCCGGAGCGGGGAGGAAGAGGAATTGGAGGAACAGGCCGCGGAACGACAACCAGCGAGGGGCTCCTGCACCGGCTGCCCAGCCGGGAGCAGCGGCTCTGGTTATGGCCCCGGAACTGGTTAATCAGGTCCCTCCCCGGATGATAAATGTCATACATGGAGAAGTAGGTGACGGACCCCAGTCCCACGCAGCGGCCAAGGCCCGGAGTCGGTATGTGCCGGCTGGCGAGGACAGGGAGAAGAGACTGCGCCCCACCGAGGTCATCACCTTTTCGGATGAGGATCCGGTGCCCAGTCTAACGCCCCATACGGATCCGATGGTGATCACAGCGGAGATAGAAGGATTCACGGTCAAGCGAGTGTTCATTGATGATGGAAGCAGTGTAGAAATCATGTTTGCTTCTTGTTTCGACCAGCTGGGAATAGGCCGCCACAACCTTCGCCCGAGCACCTCTCCCCTGTCAGGGTTCACCGGCCGCACAGAGCATCCCTTGGGGGTGGTGTCCTTAACAGTAACAGTGGTCGATGACCTGGACATGAGCAAGAGGACATCGGTCCGGTGCAACTTCGCGGTTATAGACGCTCCGTCCCCATACAACATCATCATCGGACGGCCGTGGATGGCTCAAACCAGGGCCATTTGCTCGACGTACCATTTGACCATGAAGTTCCCAACCAGTCAGGGGGTGGCGACGGTTCGAGGAAGCCAGTCCACGGCCAGAAGTTGCATGCTCACAGCCCTCCAGGAGGCCAGAAAGGCCTCGGTTGGAGCAGTGCAAGGAGAAGTAGGTCCGGGAGATGTGGAGGACATGCAGGTCGGGGGCCGAGGCATGATCAAAGTCGGGAGAAAGATGCCAGTTGGTGTGAAGGAAGAGCTACGATCCCTGCTTTCGAAATATGAGGATGTGTTCGCATTGGAAGAGAAGGACTTCACAGGCGTACCCCCAGAGTTAGCCCTCCACAAGCTGAATGTATATCCGGAGCTAAAGCTGATTCGACAGAAGAAGAGGGCCCTGGCAGGAGATAGGGCCGAGGTGGTAAGACAGGAAGTGTTGAAGTTTCTGGAAGCCGGGGTAGTGGAGGAAATTATATACCCGGAATGGCTAGTAAATGAAAGGTTACAACAGGACATGAAGTCTGATCCTATCTACGGGCCCCCGACGAAGAGGCTTCGCCGGGAGGACCTCCCCGGGTCTCGCGTCGGCTCCGTTGGACAACCTGCTCCAGCATGCATTGTTCCTCGTCCTTATCCCGGGGAAGATCTGGATTCTCGCTTCCATCACCCCCCGGCTCGGCAGTTGATTTGGAGGTAGGGATGGGAACTCCGGTACGACCACCTCGACCTCCTACTCGGACTGAAGGGTGGGGAGCGCCGGCACAACCACCTCGACCTCCTATTCGGACTGGAGGCTGGGGAGGCTGCCCCGCTCGCGGCCTGGTTGGGTTACTCCCAGTTAGAGTAGTTTTTTGTTTCCCTTTGTCATTTCGAGCCGAATGAGAGCCCGCGGCAGAAGAGGGACCGGAAGGTTGATCAGGAGCCGGAGTACTCTCCGAAGGAGGAAACTGAGCGCGGAACCGAGCAGCAATGGTTCGCAGTCTGGCTAAGCGTCGTTCGGAAGCCTCAAGATCTAGGAGCTCAGGAGTATGCTCGTAACGCTCATAAGCCAAATCAATATCTTCAAGAGGAGGTATCTGAGACACAGAGGGAGGGACTACGATCCGGTTCAGAATGTTCTTCCTCCAATCAATTGCGGCTTGATAGGCCGCTGCCCAGACGCCAGAGGTCCGTTCAGAGCTCTCCATCCAGGCAATCAGATCGTCAACTGCCCGGGGAACGTCGGTCAGCAGGGGAATGCTAACCGCCCCCTGACGCAGTCCAAGCAGATGGTATGATAGGTGAACTAACACAAGTTGCTGTTGGAGAGTCCGGTTCCTGGTTGCAAGCTTCTCATTTTCCACTTCAAGTTTGGTCGCGTGTTTCCGAAGATCGGTTGTACTCTGCATTCTCATACACTTGCTGTAGTACAGCCGGAGGTCATGCCATACCTCATCCAATTCCTTCTGGATCCGAAGTTGGAAATTGCGGTGCTGAGCCTCCTGCTCCGATAGGACAAGGTCGAATTCAAGGACCTTGTCGATGCTCTCGAAAGCGAGTCTGTAGCACTTCGGCAGGGAACCAAAGTCCTCTTGAATCTGGAGCAGGCAGGTGATCAAGCAGTCGGCATCGGGAAACTCTGAGATCAGGGGACCGAGCCCCCCCCCCCGGATAGAAGGTCAGTTAGACTCGGACAGCTGGCTCCAGCTGGAACTTGGGGAGGAATCGGGGGGTAAGGACTCTGGAAGGATCCTGATGGCAACAGGATGGAATCAGAATATATAAGAAAAAGCAATAAATAAAAAACAAGGCCAGTGTCGACAGAAATTGCAAGGGAAGTTTTTATTAATAGAATGAGGGTCCGGGGTTAAAGATCCGGGAAGGAAATTACAAAACTGAAAACAAAAAAGGGAAAAATCTAACTAACATTCTTGGGGACTCCTTCGCCACCGCCATCCCCGCCATCGCTGCTATCCGAATCCTCTTCAGAAAATTCCAGATCAGGAGAGGGAGGGGCCCCGGCAGCCCATGGGTCCTGCGGTCCGGCCGGCGGAGGGGATGGGAGCTCGGTTTCGAGGTCTTTCGGATCGAATAAGCCTCTGTAATGCCCGTACACAGTACAGTACTGGGTGAAGTCTTCATCTTCGGGCAGGTCAGATCCGGAAACCGGAGCAGGAGGAAGGGGCCCTAGAAGCCGAACCACATCGGTTGACCAGCTCCGGACGTCCTCAGTTGACATCCGTTTCTCCCGAAGAGCATCCCATAGCTTGGGGAAAGACCCTTCATACCACCCTTCTGAAGAGTGTTTACCAGATGAATTTGTTGATCCTCGGCATTCGGATTGAACCACCTCTTCTTGAACGAGGCCCTGATTGCAGGAGGGAACCAGCCCCGAACATGCATGTAAGTATTATGGCATTGATGGGCGTTGGCGGCGAGATTCAGCTCGGTCAGACGGAGCGACAGGGTTTGGCTCGCCAGGACCTTGTCGACAATGGCTTCGGCGAACTCCAGACGTCCTTTGTAGTCTGCCCCCCGAGCGGCTTCTAGTTCCTCCTCCAGAGCGCTCACTCTGGCGCGAAGTTGAGCCGATGTCTCCCTCTCGGCCCGAAGTTCACTCTCCTTCTCGGCCCTCAGCTCTTCTTCCTTCCCCTCGAGGTGACGCCCGAGGAAGGAAGACAGGGCGGCTTGAAAATCAGGAGAGTTGGCAAACTCAGAGCTAAGAAGTTGAACCTGTAGAGCGACGGTTCAGCAAATAAAAAAGAAAGAGAGAAGAAGAAAAGAAAAGAAAACAATAATAAAAATCGAGAGCAGAACAAATAGGCTACCTTCGGGTTGGAAGAAGAAGCAGGGGGTGTATCGGCACGGGATGATGATGGAGTCCGGGAGTCGCCCGTCCGAGGCTTCTTATGGCCATACTCTTTGTTTTCCCCCTTACGCTTGGCCGGAAAGAATGGAGGGGGAGGAGGAATCTCGGGGGCAGATATGGTGGTATATCTAGAAGCCGGGGATCTGCCGTCCCTGGTCGGAGAGAACAGAGGTAACCCCCGACCGAGTGAGAAACCTGGATTGGGCACAGGAGCAGCAGTGAGCTTCGACAAGTCAACAGCAGGATCCCGAGCGGACTCTTGCTGGGCCACGACTTCGGTCACAAAACCGGCCTCATCCCCTTTGCCGTCCTCAGGCTCATTAGTAATGTCAATCATAATAGGACTAAGGGGAGGAGGCCCGGAGCTAGCGGGAGGGTTCTGGACCGGGTCACTTGTCTTGTTCTTATCCTCCAGATGCTCCTGCCGAGAGGCCAAATCGCCCGGCTGGTTTTGAGCGGTCTCCTTCGGCTTATCCTTGGCTTGCTGGTTGGGGCTCACCAGTGGGTTTGGTTGCTGATGCGGGACGAGGGTCTTCTGCTGGAGAGGTTGGACAGGTTTCTTCCGCTTGTCCGGCTTGACCACCTCAGAATCAGCCCCGGTCCCGGCGGCGTTTGTTTTCTTGGTCCCTTTCTTCTTCGGGATGGGGACCTGAGGGTTGTCTTCCACAGTGGGAGCTACGAACAAAAAACAGTTAAATAAAGCCATTGAAAAAGGAGGACAAGGACACCAAAGTAAAAGAGGGAGGAAGCATACCTAGAACAGGACAGGTAACCATCCACCGGCTATCCCGGAAGGCGCCCTCCGGGTATATCGCCCGGGGAAAGAGGTAGATAGAATTGCCGGCCAGCTAGTACTGGTCCAGATTCAAAGTCCCTGAGGACAGAGTAGTGTGGTTGGCGCGTTGAGTCTCCGGAAGGAACGCCTCCCGAACATCCACAACGACTTCAGAGTTCCAGGCAGGGACCTCATACAACTTCGGGTTGACAGTCACATAGCCCTTTTCCTGCCAGTTCTTGGCTGAATCCTTCTTGCCGAGGATAAAATCTTGGACCCCGGGACGCGCCTGGACGGTGAATATCATTTCCTTGCCGGGGCACTTGATGTGAGCATATAAAAGGACTTCCACAGGTTAAAGGATGGATCAATCCCACACCGAAGACTCCTTACGAGAAAGCCCATCATCACAGCGACGACATTAGGGTGCATCTGGGCAGGAGAGATGTTGTAGACCTCCAGGAACCGAGCGTACAACGGAGGAAAGGGAAGGCTCAGACCCACATAAAGTGGATCCGAGGGATGCAGCAGACCGACTTCACAGACTGCTCGGCCGAGACAGCGGCCACCCGGGCGATCAAGGGTATCGGAACCCCCATGCCGCTAAGGCACTTGGTAGTCCAGACGTCAGCTTTCAGTTCGTGCTTCCGGGCGTTGTCTATCTCTCTCTGCTCCCGGTTCTTGGAGCGTTTGAATATGGGACCAGACGGAGTCACGTTGTGGCAGAGGTGGATCGGCTCGTAAGACGCCGACGAGCCGACAGAAAGCGCAGCGGAGGAAGCAGTGGTGCTTTGAAGAGAGTAGGTGAGTCCGTCCTGGCGCTGGGCATCGGACTGGGCGGTATTGCTCGCCATAGAGTTGAGGATGAGAGAGAATATGAAGATTAGAAATTGGGAGAAGATTTTGAAATTTGAAAGCGATTGGTGAAAGTGATCGACGAAAGGCCCTATTTATAGGGGGCGAGGAAAAGAAGAAAAAGCAATGATTAAAGGGAGTGGGAAAGCGTGAAAACTGATAATATCGACAATAAATTATCCTCGAAAAACCACGCGCCCATCTCATCATTGTCGGGCCGGGAAGGAATACAGAAAGCCAGTCCTTCCGCCCTCGGATCAGGAAGGTCCCAGCCTCGGCCGAAAGAACCGGCTTCCGGGGGGCTAGTGGTGATACCAGGTCCAGGCCCAATTATCCAGTAGTAATATGGGCTCGGCCCGCTACGAGGAAATGTAGTTTGGCAGTATCCGGGTTCGTACAACTCGGATAGGGACAGATACACTAGAAGACACTCGGAGCATGGACCACTCGGAGAGCATGGGTACTGTATAAATAGTGCTCCTCAGCACTATCCCAAGTAAGTATCTTCTCACTATTCAAGTGATTACCCCTTTTCTCTCCCGGGATCCATCTTTCATCATCACGCCGGAGGGTCTACCCTCGGGTACCTCCCGGGGCTCTGTCTTGCAGGGCTAGGTATTGGATCAGGGACTAAGGGGACCATTCGGACCGACCAGGCGGGCAGCATCAAGCCCCATCTGGACAAGTACTATGATCTGTTCCAGGCACAAGATTGATCAAAGAAGGATCAAACCGATAAATCTTGCCTCTGATGAAGACCTTCATGTACCAAGAAGAAGTAGGATCACCATTTGTCCCCTTCAGATTTGAGTAAAATTCCAGCACCAGGGACTAGTTGACCTTCACCCAGAAGTTGGCAGAATCATACATATGGATGCTCTTCGTGTAGGACACAAAGCCAGGATGTTTAAACTTCTCAGTCAGCCTTTTCTCCACATGCATCTTTCTCTTGATAAGCCCTTCAAACACAGTCAGAGCATTTCTGGAATAGAACCTCTCATCAAAGGCCTTCTCCAGCAGAGGATCATCATCTGCAAACACCAATGGAACCTCATCATTGCTCCCAGCATCATCAGACTCAGAACTACTGTTCCCAGATTCTGCAGTAGGTTCTATGGATGGCTCCTCTTCAAGGCTGTCTGGAGCTGTTACCTCTTCATACTCCTTGTTGAGATCAGGGATCTCCTTCCTCTTCCTCTTTCCAATCACTGGAGGAAAGACTTAAAGAACAGGAGGTAGGTTCTTCTTCAACTTCTCCTGCTTCAGTTTCTGCAACTTCTTGAACTTGGAACTCAATGGCTCATCAGCCACACTATCTGGTGCAATCTCAGCAGGTGGTTCCATCACAGTCTAGTCATTCTCCAAAGGTTTCTCCACTTCAGGTGCCTTATCCTTCTTGGGCTGCTCCTTCTCAACAGTAGGCTGATTCTCAGCATAACATCTGAACACACTAGATGCAACAGATACTTTTCCATTTTTCTGAGCACTCCTCTTTCTCCTCTGATATACCTTAAGACCCACTGGACCTGATTCTACCTTCTCTGACTCCATGGTTTCCTCAGAGTCTTTAAATTGAGAGCTTTCATAGAAAAACTTCAACTCTGGTTCACCTTCAAACTCAACTTCTACCCTAACAAATGGGGTACCATCAGGAGCCACAGACTCTGGTGTGGCTCTAGGAGGGTTGGGGTTTCCATGGATGCCCATAAACAGATCATCCTAGGTAGAGAGGTGGGGGTAGAATCGACCAAAGTTTTGGAAGGAGGGTTTCCCATGGTTGTCTAAACACAGATACAGGTTCAAACACAAAGTTGTACTAACAACGGGTTCCCAAAACTCACAGATAACAGAAACCCTAGGTGCGGCAAGCACTCTAACTCCAAGAATACCAAGAAAAATACAATCTTGATGCAGGGGCTAGTCAAATACCTTTTGCATGCACCGGTTGAAGGTTGAAGTACCTTTCAGAAAAAGCTCTGAGCTTTATTGTTATGGAGTTCCGATCTGACAATGTAGTGCTTGATTTTACCGGTTGGAGTGACTGCAAGTGATCAGAGGGATGCTCACTGACAAATTCCGGCATAAGGGTTTGAGCAGTAGGTGGGAATTGGGAACGTCGGAGAGATATTCGTTGCAGAAGAAAAAGAATATAATTTCCCTCTTATATTTTTAGCTTTTCAGAAATTCAAATCCGACCCCAAAATGGAAAATAAATCCGTAATTGCAAATTAGTCCACAACTTCCAGAGAATCTTTGATTACTCCTCATAAAATAAATATAAGTCCAAGATTCTGTTTTTCAGCCCAAAGCAAACTTTCAGCCCAATAAGAGTTGACTCGTCTGGCCCAAATAGAGACTTCTCTTCAATTTTTGTCTAACTCCATGTGTTTAAACACACTGAGGATCAGTGTTTAAACATCTTCATAACTAACTTCTTTTTGTATTTTCTTTTTCAAAAATAAAAGACATAAAACAGTAAACACTAATTTATAACAATAAGAGGTGAGCAGAGGTACCTCAAATTCGACAAACACCTAAGTGTTGTCTTAGTGTCTCAAAGGTTGCAGAATCTAGTGGTTTGGTGAAGATATCTGCAAACTGTTCAGCACTAGGAACAAATTCAATGGTTAGTTCCTTCTTTTCCACCAAGTCTCTAATTAAGTGGTGCTTGATGTCTATGTGCTTTGTCTTTTTGTGATCAACTGGATCATGAGAGAGATCAATAGCTCCTTTGTTGTCACAGTTGATGAGTAGAATCTCCTGCTTGTAGCCATAGTCCCTCAACATCTGCTTCATCCAAAGTAGTTGCTGGCAGCAACTTCCAGCTGCTAAGTACTCAGATTCAGTAGTAGTAAGTAAAATAGAATTCTGCTTTTTGCTGTACCATGATACCAGATGTCCTCCAACATAGAAACATCCACCAGTGGTACTCTTCCTATCTTCAGAATTCCCAGCCCAATCAGAGTCATTGTACCCAATAATTTCTGCCTGACTTCCTCTAGAATACCAGAGCCCATAATCAACAGTTTCATGTACATATCTGATAATCCTCTTGACTACAGAGAGATGACACTCCTTAGAATCAGATTGAAATCTTGCACATAGCCCAACACTCAGACAGATATCTGGTATGCTTGCAGTAAGATACAATAGACACCCAATCATACTTCTATAGAGCTTAATGTCCACCTTCACACCATATTTGTCATAAGTCAGCTTCTCTGTTGAGGCCATTGGAGTTCGCACACTCTTAGAATCATCCATTCCAAATCTCTTAACCAAGTTTAGAGTGTACTTGGTTTGATTGATAAAGATCCCTTCCTCGTGCTGCTTGACTTGAAGCCCTAGAAAATAAGACAGTTCACCTAAATACTCATTTCAAACTCACTCTTCATCATCTTTATAAAGTTATCAACCAACTTTTGAGATGTCGAGCCAAAAACAATATAATCTACATAAATTTGGGCAAGTAGAAGATGTTTATCATGTTTAAACACAAAGAGCGTTCGATCTACTCCCACTCATCGATAGCCTTTCTGCAGAAGAAATTGGGTGAGACGCTCATACCAAGCCCTGGGTGCTTGTTTAAGACCATATAGCGCCTTTTTGAGCGTAAGGGATCTTCAAAACCCTTAGGCTGCTCAACATAAACTTCCTCATTGATGATGCCATTCAAAAATGCACTCTTGACGTTCATCTGATATAAGGTAAACTTCATAATACATGACATAGCAAGTAAAAACGGACAGATTCTAACCTTGCAACAGGAGCAAATGTTGCATCAAAATCAACACCTTCAAATTGAGTATACCCTTGAACTACAAGTCTGGCCTTGTTTCTGGTAATGTTGCCATCTCCATCAGACTTGTTCCTAAAGATCCACTTGGTACCTATGACATTGACTCCTGGAGGTCGAGGAACAAGGTACCATACGCCGCTTCTAGTGAATTGCTCCACCTCTTCTTGCATTGCTGAAATCCAGTATTCATCGTCCAACGCCTCTTTGTGATTCTTGGGCTCAACTGATGAAAGAAAACATTGTAATACGTGTAATCCAACATTCATCTTGGCATAATCCTTCCGTTCTTTAGGTCTGAGATTGTACACACTAGCAGGGGGAATGTCATCAGTAGGTGCTGTTGCAGGTGTATCAGATGTTGTAACATCAGGGACTGTTGTAACATCAGTAACTGTTGTAACATCCGATGATGTTGTACCTCTGGCAGAGATGGACTAATGTCTGGACTGATTTGTAGATCAGGTTCATCATCAAGTAGTATTCCACTGCTGGATCCTTCATATCTTTAACCACCACATTGTTGGACTCCATCATGACATTTGTACGATTGTTGAATACCCTGTATGCCTTGCTATCTGGAGAATAACCAAGAAATACACCAACATCAGCTCGTTTGTCAAACTTACCAAGTGGCTCAGATCTCTGAGTATGTAGCATGCACTTCCATACACATGAAAGTAGGCTACATTTGGCTTCCTTCCTTTCCATAGTTCATAAGCAGTTTTCTGAGTAAATGGACGGAGATAGACTCGGTTTATAGTATAACAAGCAGTATGCACAACTTCAGCCCACCACTTCTTGGGAGTATCATTTTCTACCATCATGGCTCTGGACATGTTGGTGAGAGTTCTGTTCTTACGTTCAACAATTCCATTCTGTTGTGGTGTGATTGGGGCAGAGAACTCATGCTTGATTCCAAGACTTGCATAGAAATCCATCATTGTAGAATTTGCAAATTCACTTCCATGATCACTCCTTACTCGAACTACTTTCAGGCCATCATGCGATCGTTCAATGTTGACTTGAGTGATGAGCTTAATGATTATGCTCACTGCATCTGATTTTTCTTTCAAGAACTCCACCCAAGTATACCTGGAAAAATCATCTACACATACAAAAATGTATTTCTTTCCCGACACATTAGTAGGACTGATTGGTCCCATTAAGTCCATGTGAAGCAGTTCAAGTCTATAAGAAGTAGTAATCTCATGGAGTTTAGAGTGTGGTGACCTGACCTGTTTTCCTTCATGACATGGTGGAAAGGTTAACTTCTTTGTGTAAGACAGAAGTGGTAATCCTCTGATTGCTTCAAGCCTTGTAACTTTAGACAGGGTTTTTAGATTTGCATGTCCAAGTTTCTTGTGCCATAGGAGGTTGTCATCCACGCTCACTTTGAGACAGCTTACAGTGTCGTCCAGAATGTAGCAATTATCTAAAGATCTAGTGCCAATAAGGAAACTCTTTCATCCTTCCTGACTGTACACACTTTATCATCAAATAACACAGTTAATTTGTTATCACAAAGATGACTTATACTGAGTAGATTTGCCTTTAGACCATCCACCAGAAGCACGTCTTGAAATACTGGAAAGTTCTTGACTTTTAACTCCCCATTTCCAGTTATTCTACATTTCTACCCATCTCCAAATCTGACTGTTCTAGTCCAGGGAACAATATTTCTCAATAATTCAGGAGAACATGTCATATGTCTAGAACATCCACTATCGAAATACCACGAATTTCTGGCATATGAACTATAACAAGTATGAACAACATAGCAATAGTTGTTTTTAGGAACCCATACCTTTGTTGAATACTGAACCCTTTCTGGTTGAACCATGTTGTAACATGCTCCGTTTGTTGACCCTTGCATCAGATCTCTTAGTAGACGGAAAAAGCGTCTTTTGTAATGCCCCGGTCGTTGACATATATTACACGTTGCCTCCCATCGTGGTTGAGGTCTGTTTCTCTGCTGATGATAAGTAGGTCTATATCCTAGCCCATACTTTGGAGTTTTCATGAGGTTGCTTGGAGTTTTGACAGGTTGCTCTTTTCTGACTTGACCTTTATTAGGTTGATTTCGAACCACCTTCTTTTCTGCCTGATTGAGTTGGTTTACCATTGCTGTTCCACCATATCCCAGCCCATGTCTGTCTCCAGCTACTTTTCCCATGCCAAGAATGTCATCCAACGCTATTGTTCCTTTGTTTAGCTTGGAGATAGTTCCTTTAGCTACTTCTGCTCGATTGAGAGCTATCTTTAGTTCTTCTCTCATAGCTTCAAGAGTGATTTGTAGCTGCTCAACTTCTTCACTCAAGCTGTGATTGTCTTTCTTTAAGCTTTTGTTCTGTCCAGTCACCTTGACCCAAAGTTTGTGTAGTTTATCGTATGATTCATGAATATCATCTGAATCCATGTTTAAACTCTCACTGTCAGAGACTACAGTAGCACCAAACGCAATATAGGTCTCCTATTCATTATCATCCTTACTTTGTATAGTAACTGCTCCAAAAGCCACATTATTGCTAACATGCTCATCTTCAGACTCCTCTCCATCGTTCCAGGTGGCATTGTAGGCTTTCCCCTTTTCGCTGGATGATCCACTTGGGCATTGTGCTTGAACGTGCCCGTATCCTTCACACTCTCGACACTGAATTTTTCCAGCATGTTTAAACACAGACTTGGATTCTGTTTGATCATTGTTTGATCTTTTGTTTCCACTGGAACTTTGATCTCTTCCATCATTCCTTCGTGCTGCAGACTTTCTCAACACCTTTGCAAAACTCCTTGATATTTGAGCAATTTCATCATCTTCTATATCTTCATAGTTGCTTCTTGTAGTATGTTTAGACACAGTTTTGAGTTCAGCCGCTTTCCTTGCAGTTGCAGTAAAGTCCAGATCCTTTTGCCTTACTATAGCCATCTCTTTCATCTCATATGCAGACAGTGCTCCATGACATCATCTAGAGTCCTCTCAAAGGTATCACTTATTTCCTCCATTGCATCAGCCTTCCCTTTGAACCTAGCTGGTAGGGATCTCAGTACCTTTTGCACAACATCATCTTCATCAAATGGTTTCCCTAATTGATATGCTGTGTTGACCAGATCTCTGATCTTAGCATTGTAATCTGCAATGGTCTCATTGTCATGCATAATAATTTTTCAAATTGTGACTTTACTGTATGCATCTTTTGTCGTTTCATTTTGGCATCTCCTTCATAACTAGCTTTCAATTTTTTCCACGCGTCCTTTGCAGCACAGCAAGTTGAGATCAAACGAAAAGCTTCTTGGTCAACAGCAAAGTTGATACTGTTGAGTATTCTGCTGTTAAGTCGTTTGTCCTTTCTTTCTTGAGTAGTCAGCTCCTCCTTGGTTTTCAGAACGCCTTCAGTTGATCCTGCTGCAGGTGGATTTCTGGCTGGTTTCCATTCATTCTCAACCCAGTATCATGCTTCCTCATCCAATGCATCAATATAGTGCTTCATCCTTGCTTTCCAGTATCCATAGTTGTTCTTGTCCAACAGGGGTGCACGCGTGTGGAACGAACCATCTTTCTCTTGATTTGACATGATCGATATCCGGATCTTCACTGACCTTGTTAAAGGTAAAACACAGTGAACAAGCTCTGATACCAATTGAAAATTACTATCGATCAGATTATCAGTGTTCTTAAATAACACTTCTACTTTAGCAAGTATGTTTAAACATGCAATACAGTTTAAACTGTAAAAGTAAGAACACCCGATGTGTTTATGTTGTTCGATGCTAAATACCTACATCTGCGGGGCCTTGCCCATTCTGAAATTCATCCACTAAATAATCAAGATTAGTTACAAAGTTCACAAACTATTAACTATCTATGACTTATCTTTCTGTGTGGATTGGTGAGCTCCCCACACAGCCAATCAGCAACTCCTCGCTGCTATCTTGACCACCTCTCCCGAGGTATTAAGGCTATCCAATTTCAGACTCTGGCGATGGCAAATGCCTGTTAAATCTCGACTCAATGCTGCTCCAAAACGTAAAGTTATTCTGTAGTACAGAATACTTTCACTCAAGATGGATACTTCATGTCGCAGCTTCCTTCTCTATTTATAGCTCGATGCTGTGTTGCCGTGTTGATCTTCTCAGTCCTTCAATCACGGTAATGCTGATCTACTCGTCCAGCTAATCACAGCTGCAATTAGTCTCCTGGCTATATTCTACTTCTATAGCTAAACTGCAGGAAATATACTCTTTCCTTATTTGAGACTAATTCTAACTAAAATACAACTCTAGGATATATTCTCGATCTAATCAGATCGGCGATGAATATCTCTTCAAATATTATCTTTGATTCACTCAAATGTCTTTTTTGATTTCACATGAGTTGTACTTCATCACAATTACTCTTGCAATTGGTTTTTGATTCTGCTGGAGTAAGTGTTTAAACATCAGTATGTTTAAACATAGTGACTTCTACAAAATAGCCAACTAATTTGTGCTGAATCTTCTGGACTCTTCAAACGCGTTAACAGATAGTTGAAGTACTTGCTTTAAATAAGAAAAATCAAACCAATAGTACTAAGCACATTCCAGAAGAATACCAGATTAATGACAACAATCTTTCTTGCTTCTATTTGTGATTTCATAGAATAACTGGATAGAGCAACCAGAGGCGACACGACCGGCTCGAGGTCTCCTAGCCCAGATTCGTCATCGGGGAGGCTCCGGCCGGCGCCTCTCGCCGGGCCGGAGGTGACCTCCCCTCTCCCTCTCCCTCTCCCCTAACCAATAAATATGCAACAAGATAGGCCATGAAGAACCAAATTGTGCATATTGCACCCTGAGCTGAGGCACAAAAGGGTGTACAATCAGAGAAGCCAAGTCACCAGCAAGCCACCACAGCCCAGGCATGGGAGGCAATTCTCCAGCAATGCTCAGCAGCAATGGAGGTAAATAGTCAAACCAAATGCTAACTCCTCAGGGCTGACATCCTCACAAAAGCAAACGGAGGTGGAGCTGCAGAATCATGACCAATTGGAGGGATCCCAGGCACAGCAAATTCAGCAAAGGGAGGCTGACCATCAGAGTTCTTTCAGCTCTAGTACTATTGAGCAACTGTATCCTACTCCTCCAACTGTAGATCCTACTTTGATCTCAGTTGAGGTCACAGACCCTATAAACCTTTTTAAAGGACTAACAAAATCAAACTCTGCACCATTTTATTCTTTTGATGATTTTTACATTAGTAAAATCAAGGACTGGAAAAATAAACAAAGAGAGATGCAGAAACAAATCATTGTTCCTTACACCCCCATTCAGACATCTAATTCATTTCAGGTGTTGGAAGAGGAAGAAGATTGCTCTGAATATGAAGAAGCACAAAGTGAACCTGAATGGAGAGCAACTGAGTTAACTGACACACCCAGTCCAGGTACACCCCTATCCATATCACCACTGAGTATAGTGGAAAATGTTGCATTGTCTGATAGGATAGAAAACACTGGCAGAAGAAAATGACACTCTTTTACAGGGGGTATCACACTTGACAAGTGGCTGAGAACCTCACAAAAAACCAAACAAATTTCCAATGATTTATAAAATCATAGGTAATGTATTAGTCTGGAACATAAGAGGATATGCTAAGTCAATGGACAGACTCAAATCTCTCATTAGCATACATAAGGTTGACATTATCTGTTTAATAGAGCCATGGCATGATAAATCAGACTGTGTAAACATAAAATTCCAACTCAATTTTCCTAATGCCTTTTGTGCTGAAAATGCAAAAATTTGGATTCTGTGGAAAAACAATTTCAGTGTTACTGTACTAGCTCAATCTGACCAATTTGTTTCAACTTGTATAACTGATTTGACTTCTTTAGCTACTTGGAACTCTGTATTTGTCTATGCTAAAGTGACTAAGGTTCTTAGAAGGGATCTGTGGCAGGATTTGGTAGCTCTCCCTTCAGCACCTTCAGTTTTCATACGGGATTTTAATACAGTTGCCTCAGTAACAGAGAGAATGGGGAAGAAAAAACCTCCTTTAGGTAGTATTAGGGAGTTCAATGGCTGTATTGACCAGCTTGGACTCATGGACATACCTACTGTTGGCAACCATTTTACATGGACCAACAACAGAACTAAAGAGGACTTGCTGCTACAGAGAATTGATAGAGGGATGTGCAATGTTGAGTGGCATTAACTTTTCTCCCATAGCTCCATCCAAGTCCCAAGTAGGCTGGGATCTGACCACAACCCTCTCATTCTCTCAGTTCAGAATGCTGAGCTGCAAGTGCCCAAACCTTTCAGGTTCCAGCACATGTGGGCACAGAGGGAAGGATTTATGTCAGTAGTTAGAGATTGCTGGGAATCTCCCTGTCAAGGTACAGGTCTGACACTAATGGTAGCTAAACTTAAAAGGCTTAAAGCCACCCTGAGATCATGGAATAAGGAACATTTTGGAGATGTACACAAGAATCTCAAGGAGGCTGAGGACAAGGTCTCCCAGCTAGAGATTACCTACCAGAATTCAGGTTCAGACCATGATCTGATAGAACTCAATAAGAACAGGGCACTACTAACTAGATCCCAGAAAGAGCTCACAACCTTCTGGAAACAGAAGGCAAAACTGAGATGGCTGAAGGAAGGAGATGCCAATACTAAGTACTTCCAAAATGCTATGAAGGAGAAAAGGTGTAGATGCCAGATCAACAAAATAAAGGACAACAGTGGTGTGTGGACAGACAATCCAAAGAGGATTCAGGAGGAAGGTGTATCTTTCTTTGAAAATTTACTAAACTCCACTAAGTCAGACATGATAGGTCAATACTGGGAGCATTTTATAAAATGCATACCTTCCTTGATCACCACACCAGAAAATGACCAGCTGCTCAGACCATTTGAAATGGATGAGCTGAAATTTGCTGTCAATGACCTTAATAAAGATGGGGCACCTGGCCCTGATGGCTATTCTGGTTTCTTCTTCATACAGTGCTGGGAGATCATCAAGAATGATCTTCTCACAGCAGCACTTGAATTTCAAGCAGGGACTCCTTTACCTAGAGCTGTGTCTAGTACATGGCTAGCCCTAATTCCCAAAGTCCCCACCCCCAGCAGATTTGGTGAATTCAGACCTATCAGCCTGTCAAACTTTCTAAACAAAGTTTTATCCAAACTGATCATGGAAAGAATAAAGCCATTGATTAGTAAATTAGTATCACTTGAGCAGTCTGCATTCCAGAAGGGAAAGATATTGCAGACAACACCATTCAGATGCAAGAAATGATGAGGCTATTGAACAAAAATCCTCAGTATGGAAACATTATCATCAAATTGGACATGGAGAAAGCCTTTGATAGGGTCTCATGGGCCTTTTTGAACACTGTGCTATTAAAATTTGGATTTCATGGCCATGTTGTCAAGCTCATAACTCAGAATATCTCTGTTGCATGGTTCTCTGTCCTAATAAATGGAGTAGTTACAGGATTCTTTAAATCTAACAGGGGGATCAAACAAGGTGATCCCCTGTCCCCATTCCTTTATAATTTAGTAACAGAAGCTTTCTCAAGGGGACTTAGAATTCTGCTGCAAATGCAATTCATTCAGGGATTCCATATGCCAAGGGGTGTCCAGCAAGTGTCTACCTTAATGTATGCAGATGATACTGCTATATTTTTGAGTGCTGGAAGGAGAAACATGAAAAGATTCATAAAGTTTCTCAAGGCCCATGAATCAGTTTCAGGCCAGAAAGTCAACTATCAGAAGTCTGACTTTTACTGCAATCCCAAAGCTTCTGAGACACTGATAAGGAGGACTAAGACCATTACAGGAATGAAGAGGGGGTCACTCCCATTCAAGTATCTTGGAGTACCTATCTTCACATGTAGAAACAAGATTGTGTATTATCAACCAGTAATAGAGTCAATGGAGAAAACTATTGCCAACTGGAAAAATAGATGGCTTACCCAAGCTGGGAAGCTTGTTCTCCTAAACTCAGTATATTTGGCAATACCAACTCACATATTCTCTGTCCTTAACCTCCCAACCACAGTAATAAAAAGGATGGAGTCAATGGCTTCTAGATTCTTTTGGGGAGAGTCTCAATTTGGACAGAGAAGAATATGGAGAAAATGGTCTAGAATGGTTGTCCCAAGATTGGAAAATGGGCTGGGGCTGAGAGATATAAGAGCCACAGTTAGGGCCTTCTCATACAAATTGTGGTGGAAGCTTCAGCAAAATAATTGTACATGGACTGCCTTCCCATGGTCCCTTCCAAACTCATACAAAACATCCCACACTTGGAGTAGGATATATGGAGTCACTGAAACTGCAAATGGTCTATCTAGGGTTATTATAGGTACAGGTGACTCACCTTTCTGGAATTTTAACTGGCTAGGTACAGGTGCTTTGTGCTATGAAATCAGTAATGATCTAGACATTCCTTGCCCAACCTTTACTGTTTCTGACTTCTGTGATTACAAATCACAGATACTGGCTTTCTTGGAGCCACTTGTGGCTACCAACATCTTTTCTTCTTTGCAGGAATACACATTGAAACACTCTCATAAGGACAGGTTGGTTTGGACACCTTCAACAAATGGAGAATTCTCAGTGAAGTCTGCATACAACTCACTAAGAAGAAGACAGCAAGAAGATGCAGTCATACATAAGGTATGGTTGAGAAAACTCCCTCCTAACCTATGCATTTTCATCTGGAGACTCCACAACTCTCTGCTCCCTTTTGATGACATTCTTAATACCATGGGGTTCTCCTTGCCTTCTAAATGCATTTACCGTAACAATTCTGATTCAATGGATCATTTTTTCAACAGCTGCAGTTTTAACTTTGATATATTACATTCCATGCATGCAATGCTTTCTGTCCCTGTTCCTATTTTCCAGACCTTTAAACACATGTTGAGTTTTTATCTGGGACTCCATTTCAAGTCAAAAACTCACACCTTAGTTTTTCTGTTAACCATTTGCACTACTCTATGGAACTTATGGACTGCTAGGAACATAATCATTTTTGATGACATCAGGACTGAAAAAATTCAGATTTTACAAAATAGTCTCAAACAGTCCTATTTTTTCTTCTCTGCCTTTCCACCTGTTGGATCTGTACAGAAGCACAGGGATCTTTTAAATATTGGTCTCATTCCTTATCTCAAAAAGAAAAGGCCCAAGCCTGTGATAGTTGTTAGATGGTCTCCACCTAGCCTAGGACTTAAAATAAACACTGATGCCTGGTATGTCTGGTCTAGGTGTTGTTGTAAGAGATTGTAGAGGTTGTATAGTAGCTATGCATATGAAGTTTATTTCATCCATCTCACCCCTACACTCTGAGTTAAAAGCTATTGAGTTTGGTCAACACATAGGAACAGTTTACTCTGAGCCATTTTTGATTGAATATGATAGTTTACAAGCATTAAAAGGTATTAGTAATCCATCTACATCACAGTGGGAGTGCATGAGTCTGGCTGATGACCTTCATAAGTCAGGAATACACTTAATTGCTAACCACATATTTAGGTAGGGGAATTCTGTTGTGGATTTCTTGGCCAGGAGAAGTCTCATACTTTCTCTTTCTGGTGAGATGTCAGCTCAGGATGCTCCTCCTCAGCTATCTGGTTTAATTGCACTTGATGCAATTGGAATTCCTAGTATTAGACTGCCTTGAACATTTTACTGCTGGTTGCTATTTGCCACAGGAAATGAAGGCCTTAGTTCAGGAGGAACTAAGGTTCCAACCACTGAGCAATTGAAGATGCTAAGAGTGCTCAGATACTCCCCCATCCCCAAATGAAATGGAAATCGGAACTGGAACACTACATCCCTCACTGCAGCATGAATGGAAAAGAGCCAGGGCAATTCAAGCCCTGTAATTAGGTCAATTCCATGTATTTATAAAAACATCTCCCTTTGTAAGTGGTGCTTGATACAAAATCTTGACTAACTCAAACCAATTGGCTAAAATGTATTTCGTCTAACGATTCGCTAAATTGCTCGTTGGGACATGAGTAGTCAAGCTTTCCTGTTTTTGGTATCAAGCACCACAGCACATCTCCTATTTTCACATGTCTGTCTAGACTTAATTGTAAAACAACTATGGCCAATGTTGGTCCTTTTAGGTGTGGTGAGCCTAATAAATTCACTCTACCATGGTGGGGTTTAAACTTTAAAAAAAAAAAAAACGTATATGAGTCTTAGGTTTAGTAGTTTAAAATGTTTGTTTCCTTTAAAGTTTTTTAATATATATCGGACATTTAAAAATAATTAAATGTTTAGTGATAGAGGGATGTTTATTAGATTTCCTTAGTAGGATGTTAAATTACTTATAATTAGTTATTATATATAAGCTCTTAGTTTAATTGTTTGAGATGTTATTTTTACTGAATTTTTTCTTAAAATGTTTGATGTTAGATTCATCAAATTACCCTCATTTGTTGCCGATTTTAGTTCGTTTATATTTGTATGAATTCTAATTTTCATGGTTTGTGTGTTAGTGAAAACTTAATCTTTGTTATTAATGTTGGTTTTAGTTTCTGTACATAAATAACTAGTTTAGTTATTTGAAAAGTTAATTTAAATTCACATAGTTTAAGATTAGATTCTAGTTTAATTTTGATGTATTTAATGTTAGAGATATTCTTGTGAGAGACCGTCAATATTATAGACCGGGGACTAAATAGTAAAAACATGATTGAATAAAAACAACGAGGTCCTTAATTGCAATTCAGAAATTTACTATTCACGCACGCACTATTCACGACCCAGTACTATTCACGACCCAGTACTATTCACGGCCAATACTATTCATTTCACAATATTATTTTAATACGTTTAACATTAAAATACCGAGGTTTTTAATTATAACCATGATGTTTGATTTTTTCAAAATGAAGTACATTAAAACACAGAGGTTGTTAATTAAAAGTATAATGTTTGATTTTTAATACATTATACATTAAAACACTGAGCTTTTTGATTAAAAGTATGATGTTATTGAAGATTAAAACACAGAGTTTGTTAATTAAAAGTCTAATGTTTGATTTTTAACATGTTCTACATTAAAACACAGAGGTTTTTATTAAAAGTATAATGCTTGATTTTAATATGTTGTACATTAAAACACGGAGGTTGTTAATTAAAAGTAGAATGTTTTATTTTTAATAGATTTAAGATTAAAACGCGGAGTTTATTAATTAAAAGTCGAATGTTTGATTTCTAACATGTTGTACATTAAAACACGGATGTAATTAATTAAAAGTAAATGTTTGATTTTTAATATAGATTGTAGTTAGAATATGAAAGTTTTTCATTTAAAGTACAATGTTGGCTTTTTAACGGGTTGTATATTAAAATATGGAGGTTTTAATTAAAAGTACAATATTAGTTTTTAATTGGTTATAGATTAAAATACGGAAGTTTTTAATTTAAAATAGAAAGTTTGAATTTTAAATATGAATGTTTTAGTTTAAAAGTGGAAATATTTTAAAATTTAGTAGGCTGTAGATAATAACAGTAATATATAAATGTATAAGCATGAAAGACGTAAACAATGGTTTGGTCCAGTGGCAAAGTCAATTCTCCCCATGATGAGGTTATTGGTTCGAATCCTAAAGGCAACAAAGAAGAAAGGATGCAATCAAAGGTGGTGGGTCCCACCCATTAACACGCGCCGCGCGTGATTTTAGGGGAAAGATTTAAGTTTCAAAAATTACAACTAAATCCCTCCGTGTTTTACAAAGAAGGACCTTCATATTTTTCTAATTAAGAAGATAGTATAGTCTAAATTATAGACGGTCTCTTTCGAAACTTTCTATTCATTTACTACATAATCTAATGGCATTCTTTAACGTAGTTGTTTAAAATATTAGTTTAATTTAACATTAATAGAAAGTCTCGAAAGAGACCGTCTATAATTTAAACTATACTATCTTCTTAACTAGAAAAATATGAAGGTCCTTATTTGCAAAACACGGAGAGACTTAGTTACAATTTTAAAAATTTAAATCTTTCCCCTAAAATCACGCGCGGCGCGTGTTAATGGGTGGGACCCACCACCTTTGATTGCATCCTTTCTTCTTTTTTGCGAAAATTTGTTGCCTTTAGGATTCAAACCAACAACCTCATTATGGGGAGAATTGACTCTGTCACTGGACCAAACCATTGTTTACATCTGTCATGCTTATACATTTATATATTAGTATTATTATCTACAACCTACTAAATTTTAAAATCTTTCCACTTTTAAACTAAAAGCTTCATATTTAAAATTCAAACTTTCTATTTTAAATTAAAAACTTCCGTATTTTAATCTATAACCAATTAAAAACTAATATTGTACTTTTAATTAAAACCTCCATATTTTAATCTACAACCCTTTAAAAAGCCAACATTGTACTTTAAATGAAAAACTTTCATATTCTAACTACAATCTATATTAAAAATCAAACATTTACTTTTAATTAATTACATCCGTATTTTAATGTACAACATGTTAGAAATCAAACATTCGACTTTTAATTAACAAACTCCGCGTTTTAATCTTCAATCTATTAAAAATCAAACATTCTACTTTTAATTAACAATCTCCGTGTTTTAATGTACAACATATTAAAATCAAGCATTATACTTTTAATAAAAACCTTTGTGTTTTAATGTACAACATGTTAAAAATCAAACATTCGACTTTTAATTAACAAACTCCGTGTTTTAATCTTCAATTACATCATACTTTTAATCAAAAATCTCAGTGTTTTAATGTACAACGTTTTAAAAATCAAACATTATACTTTTAATTAACAACCTCTCTGTTTTAATGTACTTCATTTTGAAAAAATCAAACATCATGGTTTTAATAAAAACCTCGGTATTTAAACGTTAAACGTATTAAAATAATACTGTGAAATGAATAGTATTACCCGTGAATAGTACTGGGCCGTGAATAGTGCATGCGTGAATAGTACTGGGCCGTGAATAGTGTGTACGTGAATAGTGCGTGCGTGAATAGTAAATTTTTTAATTGCAATTAAGGACCTCCTTGTTTTTATTCAATCATGCTTTTACTATTTAGTCCCCGGTTTATAATATTGACGGTCTCTCACAAGACTATCTCGTAAATGAAAGGTTAGTAACCTATTTCAAGGAAAAAAAAAGAAGAACAAAAGAAAAACAAAAACAAATCTATACTATATAGAAAGCCTAAATGGCCCAAAAATGCTAAATTCAGCCCCGGTTCGCGGTTTTCCTTCCGTTTTCTCATTCGCAATATTTTATTCCTTCTGCCTTCTTCGCAGCCAGCCTTGTCGCTTTCTTCACTTGCCCAGGCAGTAGGAGGTCACCCAGTCTTTGTTCACTTGCTCGCCGAGATTGAAGACCGAAATTCGTACGTGTCGCTCTATCCACGGCCATGGGTAACGTGTCTCTCGCTCCGCATTTCTTCCTGCCACTCATCTCTCTTTGCTACAGGATCAAAGTTTCTACTACAATTTCAAAGGTTTGCCTTCCTCATCTTCTTGACAATCCCCTCTTTTCTTCAATTTGATTATCTTCTTCCCCAAGGTCTGCACACAAAGTATTTGATAATTTGTCTGGGCTTGTATTTGTGATCATTCTAAGTTTTAGCATGTTCTCTGCCCTCGATTGTCTCATAAAATCGTGCTTTTCCATTCTTTTGCATAATTGGGTGACTGATTTCTTAAGCTTATCAATCTTTCTTAGGCTTACCAACCCCCAAGGTCTGCACACAAAGTGTTTGATAATTTGTCTGGGCTTGTATTTGTGATCATTCTCGGTTTTAGCATGTTTTCTGCCCTCGATTGTCTCATAAAATCGTGCTTTTCCATTCTTTTGCATAATTGGGTGACTGATTTCTTAAGCTTATCAATTTTTCTTAGGCTTACCAACCAGCAAATTTTCTCATTAGTTACAAATGCCTGCTATGTTTTTTGTTTGGTCTAAGCATGTTACCTTTTCTGATGAATTTAACAACCTCATCCTTGGTGGGTTCTTTGAACTACCAGAAGGCTTAAAGCATGTCCCTTGCAAGCAAGTTATTGCTGGCTAAGTTTGTTGCTCTCACCTGATGTTCTTTAATGGATGGTATTTTAGGTGGAAAAGGATTTGGGTGCTCAGATTTAGGTGGCATTTGGGCCATTCTCTGTACTGGTGCGATATCCGAGCTAACGAGCCGACCTCCTCTGAGGTAAACTTCAATGCCATAAAAATCTGATTTTTATTTGATTCATCATAGTTGGACACTTGTATGCATTTTCTATTGTGTTTTTGTAATTAATTGTGCATAGTTGCTGGTGATATTTGGTGCCAGCGCTTTCTTTGAACTTTTAAGTTTTTGGCAGCTGTTTTCCCAAAGATTAGGTGATGAAACCTCTACAACTATAGGCTTCTGTTTTACCAGCGTATGCTCATGATGCATACAAGTAATTAGATTTGTATATATGAGTTAGGTAAGGGTGAACTACGTGGACTAAACAACTTTTGCCCTTGCTGTTTCTCATGACCATTCCTTTTGCTTGAAACTTGCAGTTGGATTCTGATGACAAGTATTCTCTCCTCTTCCTCACTTTTGGTGCCTTTACTGCTCTTTATCTAGCGACATATTAGTTTTCAAAAATGTACTGTTATCAGTGCGGGTAACCAGCAAAATAAATAATTATTTCATACAACTATATTACCATGTAAGAATTAAACATTAGAGGGTAATGCAATGTACATAGGTTCATTATTATGATTTCTTATATATTCAAAATTTTACAGTATGTTTTTAATTTTTTTCCAGGTGTAAACTGTACAAAAAAAGTTTGGCAAAAGAAAAAAAAAACCCTGCACAGTTGCTAGCCTGAATTATATGTCCTTCATCTTCCTCTCTGAAAATTTGGACTAAGTCATTGGCTTTAGATCTATCTAAGGTATTTGAACAGTTGGAGTATTGTTTATTATACACAGTGCTTGCATGGGTTATTCCTGTATCTTTGAATTAAAAATTTACAGTCTCCAAAAGAAATATCCAGCCTTGTAGTTGAACTTATTGAGATTGAAGTTAAAATTGTTTTTTAGTTTGTTTTCTGTGAGAATTAGCGTGTGGTCTGTTTTTCTTTACATGTTTTGACATGTTTGCCATTCTGAAGTATTTGTAGCCTGCTTTTACTTTTGCTGTCATCCCAAGCGTATCAGAACTGGCAATTTGGCTTCTTTTGAATTTCATAGAAATAGAGGGAGGAGTTGAGCAAAAAAAGTTAAACAGATACAGAAAAAAATCGGTGGTTGAATATTGATGAATGAATTTCACTTACGAGCCAGTATTTGTATATTAGGAGACTGGGACTTTGGATGTTTGTTCATCAACGAAAATCAAAAGCGACAAATATACTGAACTGGACTAAATTTAAAAATCTTAATATATTATTTGAATTGAGCTAAAATGAAAAAAAAGGGAGATTTAGTTTTGTTATTCTTTTTCCCCCCTGCTGATTCTTTTAAATTTTATTGATGTTTAATTTGAAATTTATCGATTGGTTGCTGTGGTTTTCAGGTATTCTGGTGGTGGCTACTGAGTGATTGAGTAACTGAACAGCGGGACTGTTCTGCAGCTCTCGATCAGGTACTATACAGCCTACAAACTTGTTGTGTTGCTAACTCTTTGTTTGGTGCGTGCATGGCGTGCTTGACTGGTGTGTTGACAGAGATATCTAGGTCTTTATTTTCGCGTTTTGATTTTATTTTTAAAAACCTCTTTATTTGGTTGTTCTTTCATGGAAAAGAAAATATTTGTATTCAGTGGTTGTTTTGGTCTTTTATGTTGAATTGCTTTTGCTTTTGAAATTTATCAGTGGTTTGTGTGTTTTGGGCACCAGGATATGTTTGTTTGACTGAAGATGAAACAATGATTTTATTTAGCTTGATTATCCTGTTTTTTTAAACTTGTAGCATAAATGATTCTTTGATTGCACAGTCGCTCTGTTTTGTTTTTTACATGTATAGATAATGTATTCAAGAATAACTTTTGTGCCTTTCCGGCTGCTTAGTTTACATGTAGACCTCTGGACAATTGTTATTTATGAGTGTATATGGTTGGTTCTGTGTGTTGAAAGCCAGCGGCTCTTTTCTCAGATCTTCATTTAAATACGCAGTTCAGATTTAATTTTGCGCCCTTGCGTTCTTCTTCGCAGCTCGGATTGGACCACAATGTTGACTCAGCCATCCCAGGCGAAGAGGTACGGTTATTGTTGCCAACACTTGGTATCTACATTCTCGTTGTTGATTCCCTCTAATTATACTAGATCAATCGAGGACCAGTGCATCTCGCTTCGCTTGCAGCTTTGCAGCCTGCGACTAATCCCTGGTTTGTCAAAGTTTTCATATCTGAAAAGCTTCCAGTTCGCACGACCAGATGGGAAAAGCAACAACTACTTCTTGTTCTTACTGATGAGCAGGTACATTATCATATTGTATCCATAAAACTCTTTTTCTGTTGCATATTGCTGTAACTCATTGGTCTATTTTGTAGAATCGAAGTATCCACTGTGTTATCAACCAAGCTGATATCCCTGACCTAGACAATGTGCTTAAACCATGTGAAGCATTCATTGTCGGAAACGGCAGTATCAAACGGAATACTTGGAGCATACCGTCCCTGACAGATTTAGCGCTCCACATTGTCCTGACAAGGAGCTCATACATAAGGGCTGCAAAAAAGGATGATGCCTCTTTTGTGGTTGATCGCATGTATGTGTTGACGCCATTTTCCAGATGTCCAGAGCTTACAGATGTATCCAATGCTCGAATTAGTTACGGTCCTGAACCTCCATTTTACCTTCCATGATTTTATCTTCTTATTATCTTCATCAGGCATCATATTTAACAGTTTGTTGTATTGTTCAGATTTGCTCTGTGGGGTCATACATGTGTTCCCTACCCGTACTGTTAAAAAGAACAACAGAGATAAGCATTTCCAAGAATTTGTCGTCGTTGACCAAGAGTAAGCTCCCTATTCAGTCCATTTGCTTCCTCGTATAAGCCTTGTTGATGAACTAACAGCTATAACTTCCATATAGTTGTAGGCCTATGATTTTAAGCTTGTGGGAGGATTTCTTGCAGAACGAGGCCCCTTTCTTAGCTGAAAACATAAATAATATGCCGGTTATCCTAGCAATGCGCGTGGCAGTCACTACTTTCCATGGTAATCACGATTATGCCATCAAAATTATTGTAGTTCAGTAGATGCACACCTTTACTCAATCTGTTTATGCTAATAGGATCAATTTTTTGCAGGAATATCTATTGCAACTATGCCGAACAGCTCGATCTTATTTGACGTTCCACTCGCACAGGCTCAAACATTACAACTATTGTTATTATTTACCTGATTGTTTCCCCTTGAATACCTCATCTTTTCCTCATAATGAATGCCTTGCAGGTTGCAATCCAACCGTGCATACATTGAGGATGTCGTTAATGAAAAACTTTATGAGAAGGAGCATCAGATTGCAATCCAACCTCTTCCTGCTCAGGTTCGGAAAATAAGTCAGATTCAAGCTTTAACTCAGAAGGTAATCTTGTTACACAATTTTTCATGGTGTTTGTATTATATCAACATTATAGCCTCATTAATGTCAGCACATGTCCAACAGATTAAATCTTTCTGGGTGAAAGCGAAACTCAGAATTGTAGACACACATCAACTCTTGTACATCTCTTGCTGCCCTGGCTGCTTGAAGCAATGTGGATCAACTCCGGGCAATGACGTCGTCTGCTTTTATTGCAAAGGTGCATTCCCAGGTCCAACACCACTGTAAGTTTTTTCCCCTCTTTTACTCAGATGTTCGCGCTTTGGCCATGTAAAGCTTTACATATGTATCTGCCATGTTATACATGCTGTTTCTGCACCTCAATTTCTGCAGTTTTTTTTATCAATCTTCCCATGGTGTTGTCTATAACAAACTAGGTTTCATATTGGCAAGTTCCAATTTCAAGCTGAGCTGTTTGACTCAACAGGAGCCTTAACTATCCGCGTCGAAGATAAAGAAGGTCGTGACTTGCTGCAATTGTCGGTTGAGGATATAGTTGCCTTCCAACAGCAGGTACCGTAATTTGTCGCCTACATTTTGCCTCCGCTTTACATGAGCGCGTTTTATAACACACTTTCCCCTTTTCTAATATTAGGAACGACAATTTGACGTTGCAATTGTCAATGATAAATTCAAAGACCTGCCCATGTTTTACCATGTCCGTCCAGCTGTTCCTGACATGCAAGGAAAAGCTCCTGCCCTGTACACTCTTGTATCCTTTGTTCCTAGCTCTAAATCCACGACATCTTCCTCAGAAGCTCAGTGTTCGTCGTCCATTCAGCACAAAGAGATAGCAACAGATGTATCTATGCAGGATGCTGAGGCAACAAAAGCCCGCGACGGTTGTGTTCTTGAGGGTGCTGTTGTACCGTTGCCGGCATTGGCCTCTAAAAGAGCTACTGAATCAGCTCTTGAACCTGGTTTCAAAGGCGCTAAGCACGCAAAGCAAGACTAAACTCATGACACTCCACTGGTAGCTTAATTTTGCCCTCTGGAGGCGGCCTTTTTGCCCTGTTTACATATGTACAGTATGTGCTCCTCCTGCCAGGAAAGGGTTTATTTTGCTAACCCATAAACCTTATGCCATGTAACTGACCTGCATGTAAAATTTGCTGGCTTTTTGGAACTACAACTGCTTTATAAGCAATATTGTAAACCTATGAGTTCCTTCTGTGTTCATATTTATTTGTTGTTTGATGATGCATTTCACTAACATTTGCTGGCTTTTTGCAACTAACATCCATTTTACTGCTACTGATGAGAAAAGTGTGTCATGGAAACATCTATTTACGCAACCAATCATGTGTGAAGATTTCTGATGTTTGAAGAAATCTCCTTCTCCAATCAATTGTTAAGATAAAAAAGCACTGCAATTTGCATGAGGAAACCTGTTGCATTTGCATCTCACCACTAAATTGAGAGCATTAATAGTGCAACTCATGTGAAATATAATTTATGTAGGTTACTCCATAGTTGTTTAGTTGTTTTGGTCTTGTTGTCTGTCCCCTAGAAGTATTATCTAATCTTTTGGGAGCTTGTATTCTCGTTACTATACTCAATCCTGGACACATTTATTCAGTATGTTTGAAGTGAGACTATTTTGAATTAATCAGTTTTAGTTGATCTCATTGTTAAGAAAAAAAAATGTAGGTTACTCCAATTATTCCTTTGATAATTATTACAGTTTAATTAAATATATTTTATTTTAATTTCGAAAAATATTTATTTAGTGAGAAAACATAGTTACATTTAGTCCTTTTTAGTTTCGTTAAGTTCAGTTCAGTTAGGTAAAATATAATTGAGGAAGGCATGCCTAAAACCTTGTTCTTCTGAGTAAAACTGAACTGATGAAGACTAATCGAAGTGAAAATTAATATACATAAAATATAAATAATATAACTAAATTTACTTAGATTCAGTAAAATTATAAGCACATAATTTGATCTTCCGGTTTCGTAAAATGGATAGCATGAATTTGCATAATAAATACCATTTATATTTATCATAGATATGTTGAATAGTAAGTATACCAGATCTAATTTATTTGAATTGACCAAAAGTATATATTTAACCAATTCAATTGAAATCAGTTGAAAATCAAGAAATACTAAGATTACAAAATCACCCCTGAATTAAATCTTAATTAAATAGCTCATTAAATCATAATTATATACACTAGGAAACCACGTGTTGTTATTAGGGTGTGAGTAACCGACTAATTTGCAATTGTATGCAGTAGAAATGATTAATTTTAATATGACTGATTGTATAAATACATTCATAATAAACTTATAATGATTGTTAGTACCGTAATTATGATGACATAATCTTTATAAATATGTAACATGATGGCAAGACAACCTGCCCGTAATATCTATTTTACTACTTGGTTTCAAAAATAAAATATGTTGTCATCAAAACAACGCTACTTTTTAAAGAACACTTAATTATAAAAATAAAATATCTTGTCATCACAAGAATGTATATAGAATACCTTGTCATCACAATAAAATAAAATATATATAGAAATGAATCTTACAAGAATGTCCGCCATATACTACCAACACACCACTTCTTAAATACATGGTTATTGCAAACTTCGGGTAAAGGGAAATTACGTGGCAGAAGGGAAAACCCCCATTCCACGTGTACGGTTCGCATTAGACCAGCGGTTAAGCACTAATTAGACTATCCTTAGAACATCAAAACACAATTCTAATCATACCCAGAAACTGAGTAACGACGAAGACACAGATAAAACTGACCTGCAAATATTCAGCGGAGGTAAAACAGCCGGCCGAGAAGAAAGAAAATTAGATTGGGACTAAACACAAAGACAAGAAACTTGCCCTCATCGAATCATCGGTTTTAACTTCCCAGCAAGCAATCATCTCTTCCCATTTTCGCCACGCCTACTTCTGTTCAATTGCATTCTGTTTTCTCGTGAGTTTGGTCCCTTTTTTATCTTCATGAATTTATGTTTCATCAACTCCTGTTTCCGTCTATGTTGGCTATGAATAATCGCGTACACAGGGTGTTTGATATTTTGTTTGGCCCTGTATTTTGTGTTCATTCTGAGTTTTAGCATCTTCTCTGCATTCTTTGCACTCCAGCTTCCATTTTATAAGAAAAAATCCACTGCTGTTGTTTTAGCTGTTCTTTTGATTGATTGAAGGCCTGCCTGTTCATTTGGGGATTTGTTGAATCGATAATTTGCTAACTATATGGCCCAGTATTATGGAAAACTGCCTGTAGATTGGATAGCTAACTTAGCTTATTAATATGTCGCCAAGGGCTTGTGAATCCGAATTTATGGTGTCTAACATTTAGTCCACTACCAAGATGGCTACCATCAGAAAATGCATTGTTTTTACCGACTTGCACTAACTGGACAGTTCTATTGCTGCCAGAGGGAAATTATAGGAAGGCTGAATTGGCCTGGTAACTTTTTTTTAACACAGCACTAATAAAAACTAGGCTATATTATCCTAAAACCTTCAACATAACCCTGTTATTTTTCTTTTGTCGAAGCTTCGTACATCATATCTATAGGAAATGTACTTGCTACAGTGTATTGTTTGCCTAGCACCAATGCACATTTGCTTGGAGATATTTGCATTTTGTTTGTTGTTATTTCCACGGTTAGTTGTATGGAAGCTTTTAAAAGGCTTAAAATTTATTTTTTTACTGGAAGAGCAGAGTTTTTGAAGCTTAATCCTGGGGGGTTTGTTCCTGCTCTTGTTGATGGAGACGTTGTGATTTCAGACTCTTATGCAATTTTGCTGGTACATTTCTCTTATTATGCCTGCTTTTTTCTGTAAGCCATAGATCTTTGTCCTAATTCGGATATCTTTGTGACTCCTATGTTTAGTACCTGGAAGAAAAGTTTCCTCAAAATCCGCTGTTGCCTAAGGATCCTCACAAAAGGCCTATTAACTACCAGGTAGAAATTTAAAGTGAACAACTTATGGATAAAAAACCTGCTATTGACTCTTGGACTTTAATGCTTGTAGAATTTTTATGAATATACATTTGCTGTTTAACTGTATTTAGTGTGATAGTGCATCCATAGTACGCTTCTTTCCTCTTAATTTGATACTATTGGAATCATGTTGATGTATCCATTTTATAACACTTTCCATCTTTTTTAGGCTGCAAGTATTGTTTATTCAGGCATACAGCTCTATCAGAATTTAGCTATACTGGTCAGCTCCGCCAACCATGCTCATAATTGTTTTTACAGTGTGTGAAAAGTTGCTGTGTTTCTAACACTGTTACACCTATGTTCTTCTGTCCAGCAGACCATCCTTCTTGTGGCTCAATTCCAAAAAGGTATGTTTTCTGCTATCTGCCTCTCTGCTACTTTCATTATGTACCCAGGATTGACTGGCTGCATATTACAGTTCTATATTTACCTAATTAAACAGCTGAAAATAAATAAAACACAAATGTCAGACACACAAATGCATGAGCCAAATATACAAAATACCAAGTCGTCCTCAAAAAGAAAATACTCATCCTGGGAAAGTCGCCGGGATGCTTGTAATGCCCGCAGACGCAATAAAAAACCCAACAGAGCTGATATTTTGCAATCTATAGTTAGCACACCTGATATGCTTCCTAATTCACCAAACTACGAATTTTGTCAAGCTAAACGTATTCATCTTGAACCACCATCATTTTGTTGTTCATCAGGAGAGGTTCGACTGGTTGGCACTAAAATGCCTACAGACTTGATGGATATATACCTTTCTAATGATGCACTTGGTACACAATTTCGTAATTGCATACGAAGCTATAATAATATGTTTGCATTTACCTCAATTGGGGTACATTGTGACAAGAATCTAGCTCAAAGAAATGATGGTGTTTATACATTCCGAGTTCAAGGTCAGCTTCACCACTACATAGAACAGTTGGAGCCCTATAATAAAGAACATCCAGACAATCCTGACCCGGACAAAATTCACCCAACAAATCTCCAACTATACTATTATGACCCATCACACGAAATGGAGAACCGTTTGCATATAAGCTCAAAACTTGACGAACATCTTGTTACCACCCTGATTACCATTTTACAAAACAACCCATACAGTCAGTTTTTTAGAAACTTAGGCACCTTTGAAGACCTGCAAGAATACAAAATAATTCTTCACGCTGACCCTAAAACCGACCAACATAATGTTGAGCACCATACTTTTAACAAGCCTGCTGCATCTGACATAGGCGGAATGTGGTTAGAATCTAACGACACACAACAAAATCCAGAGCAACACATCAGAGTATACTTGAAGGATCACCGTACCCAAATTATTCGGCACTTCTTTGGATGTTATGATCCAATGCAGTACCCACTTATATTTTCGAATGGTGAACCGGGCTGGCACCGAGCTATTGAAAGATTAGGTCAAAAAGCTAACAATCCAAACACTGACAAAACATGTCATGGTGAAACTATACATGATATACGAAAGTACAAAAATCCTGACGATTTCTTACAATCTGAAACTACTGAAATAGTTGGTGCCACAAACAAAAAAAACCGAAACACAGTCTCCTGCCGTGAATATTACTGCTACAAGTTCCAGATTAGAAATAACGACAAATCTTTCCTTTTGCATGTCGGTAGGCTTTTCCAACAGTATGTTGTAGATATGTATATCAAAATTGAAACATCGAGATTAAATTATTTTCATTCAGAGGAAATGCAAAACCGGTTAAGAAATGAGGTCTATAATGGTTTATTAGACAGCATCACACAAGGATGTCGTACAGGTGCCGAAATTGGAAAACGTATAATTTTACCAACTTCATTTATTGGAGGACCTAGAGATATGCGTTAAAGATACTTAGATGCTATGACCATAGTACAACGATATGGAAAACCTGATATTTTTCTAACAATAACTTCAAATCCAAGTTGGCCTGAAATTAAAGCATTGTTAATATCTTCTGATGAATCCCAAAATAGACTTGACTTGGTAGCTAGAGTTTTCCGCGCAAAACTGGAGCTACTAAAAATTGAATTATTTAAGAAAAAACTTTTTGGAGAAATTGAAGCCTATACTTATGTAGTAGAATTCCAGAAGAGGGGATTACCACATGCACATTTTCTAATCATATTAGCCACACGATCAAAAATGTTTTTTCCTGAAGCGGTTGATAGAATTGTTTCTGCAGAATTGCCTAATCCAGATACTAACCCATATTTATTTTCCTTAGTTACCAAACATATGATACATGGACCCTGTGGTGTTTTGAATCCTAATTGCTCTTGTATGAGAGATGGTTTCAGATGTAAATTTAATTATCCTAGAGATTTCTCAGACATAACTACCTATGGAAGTAACTCGTATCCAATATATCGCCGCCGAAATGATGGCCTCGTTGTCACAGTTAGAGGTTCGCCCCTAGATAATCGATGGGTTGTCCCATACAATCCATATCTTCTTGCTAAATTTAATTATCACTTAAATGTTGAAATTTGCTCGACCATTCAAGCTGTGAAATACATCTACAAATATATATATAAAGGACATGACAAGATTTTGTATTCCTTGATTAATCATGATGGCATTCCTACTCTTGACGAAATTGGAAATTTCCAATCTGCAGTTGGGTTTCTCCCCCTGAGGCGGTTTGGCGTATTTTTGGCTTTGACCTAAATAACATGTATCCTTCAGTTATATCTTTACCTGTTCACTTAGAAAATGCGCACCCAGTATCCTTCCCTTCTAATCAACCATTACGAAATATCATAAGCAATCCACTAATTAAAAAACAATGTTAACACAATTTTTTTACATGAATAAGACTGATGAATATGCTCGAAGTGCTAATCTACTGTACGCCGAATTCCCAGAACATTTTACCTGGCATCCTAAGTCTAAAGATTGGAAACGCCGAAGTAAACAAAGAGTACTTGGTCGCATTTTAAATTGCCATCCATCTGAAGGAGAGAGGTTTTATTTGAGGTTGTTATTATTGCACATCCGTGGACCAACTTGCTACGAGGATTTACGAACAATAAATGGAAAACTATTTGATACATATAGAGAGGCTGCGCAAACGTTAGGCTTACTTAAACAAGATGATTATAGCGACATGTGCCTTCAAGAAGCCTCTGCTTATATGATGCCTTCCGCTTTGGCCAATTATTTGCCACAGTCCTTGTTTTTTGTGACCCACCTAACCCTAAAGACCTTTGGTTGAAATTTGAACCTTTCTTCTCTGAAGATCTAAAAAAAAACAAAAACCTTTCTTCCAATGGAATTAGATCTAAAGTACTAGACTCAATTTCATATTATCTATATTCTATGGGTAAAAAACTTGAAGACTACTTTGTAATTGACTCTAACGATTTGGAAACCAACTCCCAAAATTTATTAGCAAAAGAATTGGAAATCGAGAAAAATATAATAACACCCGAGGAAGATTATCAAGCAATTCATCAGCTAAATACTGAACAAAAAACGGCATATAATAATATTTTGCACCATGTTAACCAAAACATATCGAAAGTTTTCTTCTTAGACGGCCCTGGAGGCACGGGAAAAACCTTTTTGTACCGGGCGCTTCTTGCAACTATAAGATCCACAGGAGATATTGCTTTAGCTACAGCCACCTCTGGTGTAGCTGCATCTTTACTTTCGGGAGGGAGAACTTCACACTCTAGGTTTAAAATACCGCTAGATGAAAGTGATGGCCAAGATTGTAACATTAGCAAACAAAGCACATTAGCTCAGCTGCTGAAACTAGCAAAATTAATTATTTGGGATGAGGCAACCATGGCAAAGCGTACCATTATTGAAAAATTCGATGAAATGCTAAGAGATATAATGGGATCAAAGAAGATTTTTGGCGGAAAGATTATTGTGTTTGGTGGTGATTTTCGTCAAACATTACCTATTATTCCTAAAGGTACAAGACATGACATTGTAAATGCTTCCATTGTTATGTCAATATTGTGGAGCCAATTCGAAAAATTAATATTAACCCAGAACATGAGAGCACTTCTTGACCCATCATTCTGTTCTTACTTGCTAAGAGTTGGTGATGGAATTGAAGATACTAACAATGATGGTGAGATTGAAATACCCACAGACACAAACATAGATTTTGTTGACGCTAAATACATTAATAAACTTTGTCTTTCCAGATGTTGACAATTGTAGGTTTGACACTTCTTTATTTGTAAAACGAGCTATACTCACCACACGGAATGAATTTGTCCATGAGATCAACGATATTCTCATCACTAAATTCCCTGGCGATGAAACAATATACTACAGTTGTGATGAGGTAACGAATAATTATATTATACCCAACCAGGAAGAATTAATCCATTCTTTAACTCGTCAGGGCCTCCCTCCACACAAATTAGTTCTAAAAAAAATTCTCCTATCATATTACTTAGAAATATTAATCCAACAGAAGGCCTTTGCAATGGTACACGTCTTATATGCCAGACTTTCGATAAGAACGTCATCTTAGCTAAAATATGCACTGGCACTTGTGTAGGTAATTCCGTTTTTATACCTCGTATCACATTAGAAGCTCCTCATGATAGTTCTTCGTTTATTCCATTTAAAAGGAAACAATTTCCAGTCCATCTATGCTTTGCGATGACAATTAATAAGGCACAAGGACAGACTTTAGATTTTGTTGGTGTTTATCTAAAAGAACCAGTATTTTCTCATGGGCAACTTTATGTTGCATTATCAAGAGCAAAAACTATAAACCAATTAAAAGTTTTAATCAGACCACCAACATCTTTAACGTTGGCATCCAAATTCACAAAAAATGTTGTATACGATGAGGTCCTCCTAGCTGGTACTACTAATTAATTATCTGAAACATAATCTCCAATATATAACTTGTTATGAACAACTGCTACTATGAATGATATTCGAGAAAATGAAAACCATGACGTGAACACTATATTTGAAAACTGTGAATGGCAACAAAATTAGGTGCATGCCAGCCATTAACAGATATGGTTTTCCTGCCAACAACACTTCATTGGTGAGTTACTTCAATCAGATGTCCGCAACTTTTAATTTCCTTCTGTGCAAAACATCATTTGCTCAATCTATTTACACCTTTGAATTGTACCTTCATATTTTCTCGAGTTTTTCATATATAGGGGTTTACTTTTGATCTGAATATTCATGTCTGGTAAGGTGACAGGCTGACATTAGGATTTTTAGTGATACCTCAGTTCTGAAGCATCATTATGGTCAGAAAGTTGATGAGTTGGACCTTCAAAAAGAAGCTCTGCTGGTAGATTACAATTCCTTTTTTTGTGATTTCACTGTCTCATCGTGTCTTAATTAATGACATTTTTTTATACTCCTTACTTCTTAATTGTGATTACTATGTCTCCTTACTTTGTTTCTCAAAATAGAAACAGATTACTGAACTTTGGCATAATCTGGCAGCCGCATCACCTACCATTGATGTCTGTGCTCGAAAGTTCAGGTATGATAATCTTTAGAGGCTAAACGCCCTTTAAACCCGTGTAATTTCCCATCTATTTTCACTTGTTCGGATACATGCGCATACATTAATTAAGAACTATTCCAGATTTTCAGGTTGCAGAGATAGCAAAATGTTCAACCTCAACTTTTGAGATAAACAAAGGGGTGATGGAGCTGCAAGCAGAATGCGGGCCGAGACACAAAGTACAAAATCACAAAAGGTACTAACTTCAGATCACAAATGTTAGACTTCTCGACAGATTGTGGCCCTTACTTCAATACTTCAACTCACAGTCTAATAGATGCAAGTTCTTTATTTACAGGCATCGTTAAACTTTAGACCATGTTCTTTCAACATCAATCTTCAAAGTTTAGTGTAAAAGTGCCCATTTTCTTTCACAGGCAAATGCTTTTTTTTAAGGTATATTCCAGTAGTCTCTTCCAACAACTTTAATCAACCATCTTTTATCTTCAGCCTAGACTGCCCCTCGCTGCAGATCAGATGAATGAGAAATGTGCACATCATCATTTCAGGTACTATCTGACACCAGAAATATGGTACCGTGCCATGTAAATTTCATCAAATTTGAATATAGTTTTCTTAACAAATTTGGTGCAGATTATTATTTTAGTCATATCAAACCAATTTAGAATATATTTTCTTGACAATTTTTCCCCTTTCTTGGCCAGGTTTTATTTGAGGTGGTCAGGAAATGGCTGGATTTGCAAAGTAATCCTGATTATACCTATTAGAGTACTATGATAATCCTACCTAATTATATTTATGTATGAGCTGTTATACTTCTTGATGAACCTTATTTTTTTTAGATTCTACAGATGCAGTAGTTAATGGAGTAGCAAAGGTAGGATGCCATGGCTCTGAACCTGTATCTGTTGTAAACCAAAAGGGTGACTTAATCAGATTTTCTCGGTGAATTCTATTGACGTGTTAATACATTACAGATTCTTGATAGTGTTAGGATGATCCCGATAAATAGTTTTCCCAATTTATAGATATGTGCTATATGAATTTTGGTGGATTTTGCAGTGACGATCAGGTACTTATTGATAAGAGAAAAAAACAAGATGAGTATAAAGCAACCAAGGTTGAGCTCTTTGACCTTAATCTCTTGCATCAACTGCAAATATAAGCCACATTTGAGGTAAATAAGAGCTTTTTACCTTTTGTTTGGTTTGGTTTTTTAAAATTCTTTACTTAATTACTGTTGATTAAACTGTCTGATTCATTAACTTTATGAGGGCCTTGTTGTTTAAACTTAGCTTATTTATAGGTACTTGGAATATAGGAGGGAAATCTCCAGATAGTGACTTGGATTTGAAAGATTGGATCCAAACTACCAATCCTCCATCAGACCTCTGTATTGTAGGGTAATTTTTCTTCCTTCCAATCGAAAAATTATCAATTCCAGTATTAGAAACACAACTCTAATAGCTGGGACTGTGTAGGTTCCAGGAAATCGTGCCTCTAAACGTGGCTACTGTCATCGGTGCAGAGGACAAAAGCCCTGCATCAAAATGGATTCCCCTAATGAACCAAGCTGTCAACCATAGCAAAAGTACTGTAATTAACTATACTTTGTCTATTTTTTATCATGGAAATGAAAATAAAGAATCTGCTCTTCTGAATTCTGATGTGTTTTTTAGCCGAGTACAGAGAAACCAAGCTATTGTTTGGTGGTTGTGCATTTCGATCAAAACTGAGCTTCTCGTTCGTTAGGGATCAATATTGATCAATATGTCAATATATGCAACATGGACGAGCATGTTTACAGAGGCCATGCGCCTGGAGCCGAACCTGCAACTTATACAAGATCACGCCGATGCGGTCGAGAGAGCGGTAAACAACAATCCTACGAAAACTGATCAATCCGAGGTATATATATATGTTTCATCCCTAAGAATCATCAACTTCTGTTCAGTACTTTAAGTATTATGCTGATATTCACTTTCCCTTTTGAACAGGACTCGAAGATGGAAGATTTCAGTAACATGTGTACAAATTTTGGACTCAGGCGTATCTAATAGTAAATTAGTTTTATTTCACAGCTAATAATGTAAAGTATGTATGTACGTTCATAACCTACTCCGTGTAATACTTCCAGCTTTTTTTCCCCACAGCATGTCCAATCGAATAAGAATGTTTGATATGTACATTGCATAATTCTATTCCAGTCCTATAATTTTCAGTTCAGTTCAATTTAATCTAATTCGAATTTTTTTTTTCATTTTTCCCATTTTTTTCTATTTAATTAAAGTACAAATTTATCCTTCTAAGTTTACAAACCTCCACACTACGTCCGGGTGGCTTACACGAAGTGTAACTCCCCTTCCCTAGTATTGTAGAAAGTGGGAGGGGCCGTGAAAAAAATTCCCAGCCCAAAGCCAAGTGTGTACGCGGGTCATCACTCATGGGCGAC
Source organism: Sherardia arvensis (assembly GCA_948330725.1). NCBI lineage: Eukaryota > Viridiplantae > Streptophyta > Magnoliopsida > Gentianales > Rubiaceae > Sherardia > Sherardia arvensis. The sequence continues at coordinate 19,984,452 of OX415240.1, forward strand.
CCTTTTCCAAATCGTTATAATCCGAAATATATATATTTAGAGAAAAGTGTTAATATGACCCTCAGTTCTAAATTATGTGTTAATATAACTCTCAATTCTCAAAAAGTGCAATTATAACCCTGATTATAATTTTAATGAAATTCTATAGCCGAAAAATCCATTAAAATATAAAAAGACGATACAATCCTTATAGATTTAAAGGGCTAAATGATTTTTTTCGGTTAATCGGATTTAACAAATATGTGATAATTGTTTGCTCTTCTCTCTGCAATTTGGCTGAATCTTTTCTTGGCTCTGAGATGCAAAAATCTAGTTTTTTCTGCATTTCCCCGGTTCCCGATTCTTGCTATCAGATAAAAGTCTAATATTGAGGGTAGATTTGTCATTTCAAATGATTAAATAGTCATAAATTACATTAAATACAAGTCAACTATTGCAAGGTTATAACCTTTTGAAATCAAAACCAATTCAAGGTTATAATAGCACATTCTAAGAACTGAGGGTTATATTTGCACTTAACCAAGAACTCGGGGTTATCTATGCATTTTACCCATATATTTATCTGACCCGCGAGAGTTTTCTAATATTCTAGTAAATTGCATAGTAGTCCTTCCATCCCTTTTTTAGATTGGAAATATATGCAGGTCCATATTTACTAATGTAGACCCAAAATATAATATTTTGGGTGCACTAGCACAATTCAGGGTCACATATTGTGTTTTTCAGACCTGCATTTAGTAAACATGGATATACATGTATAATTACTGCTTTTTATTACTTACTCTTTTAAATTTCTTTTGGTCCTATCATAAGATCCAAGATTTCCTCGAAAGTATTTGATTCCCCAAATTTGAAGAAAGAGGGAGAAAATTTGGAGAAGCAAAATTTAATGTTACTTGCATTGTTTTTTATTATTTTATTCATCAATTGTTTCTTTTCAATAATTTTAAATGATAATATTTTAAAATAATTACAATTATTTTTTTATAAAAAATACATATTTTAAAAATATGTATAAAAATGATTGAAATAAGATCTCATATGACTAATTTTACATGTACATATCTATTGATATTTAATAATCAAATATAATTTATTTTATAAATATAAATTTACTAAAATTTTAAGGCCATAAATATATTTATTTTGACGTTTGTTTATAAGTCATAACGTCTAAATTAAAAGTTTTTTATTAAATATTTTATTTCTAATGGTTGATAGGATTAATTTTTAACAAATAATTGAAAAGAGATGAGTCTAATTATTCATAATGCATTACAAAAATTATAATATTGTAATTCTTAATGTCTTATTTTTATAAAATGTATTTTTATCATTTTATATTGGAGTAAGTAATTTCAAATATGAAATATTATTGTAACGTGTATTATAAGTTCATTATTTGTTTGTTCATTATTATTTGGACTTATTAAATATATGGTTAAAAAATGGAAGACAATAACATATATATATAGTATTAAATGTCAATAAATTTTAGCAAATGATGAAAAATGGAGAAACTGTTGAATTTGAGACAAGAAAATATGGAGAATATGAGATTTGTTTCCGTATTATGGAGAAAATGAATAGAGAAACTGCTGGACTTGCTTAAGTGTTCTTTAAGCGTTCCTAGATGGAGAGTGACGGTAAAGCAAGCTTCGGAATTTGGAAAGCCAGTGAAGACTCCATTCCAAAGTATTCCTCCTCCACTCCACATACAGTTTCAGCATCAACATAATTTAGAAAGCAATACGGGTCGATCCAACCTTCAACTTCAGACTTATATATAAAGAGAAAGAAGCCACAACCAAGGCTCATGTCCCCTAACCAAACGTATACTAATGTGTAATGATCAGATTGCAAAGGATCAACAGCAATATTCAGGGCTAAGAGATCAAATCGTGAATGACACTACTGGAAATCTCCTCGTAGACGTCGCCAATACACGGCGGTTGGCCATTTTCGCCACTCATAAAAGTTTTCGAATTCGAAACCTCATCGGGTAAGTCGTCCCAGACAAATAACGGCGTATATTTTGCATGTGCCGTGATATGTGTTTTCGAAGTTGAAAGTAGGCGTTTTTTACAAGATTTCCATGTCGGGTGAGATTGACATACAAGTCTAAATTTGTAAAAATTAATATGCAATCTTTTCGACATTAAAAAGGTTTAGTTGTTAGGATTTAAGAAATCGTAAAATAGAGGTATGCATGTTTTCGATTCAGCATATGTTGTAGTTACTGCTTTTTTCGAAAGCGAAAGGTACAGACAATGCCGACATCGACAAAAAATTGGTGCATGAAGTTGTTTCGAAGTCGGAAAGAATGCATAATCTGCAGGTACTTTGATTTGCAGTCACGCAAATTTGTGCACATAAAGATGGCACCGTTGCCGTTTAAATTTCGATATCGTTTGATTGTTTAATATCTTTGAATTCGTAAACAAAGTTAAATACACCATGACTTTTAAATTTTTATTTATTTATCTACTACTTTGATAACTGTAGAGATCATCATGACTTTTGAATTTTTATTTATTTATCTACTTCTTCGATAATTATAGAGATTGGTGATTAGTAGAGTTACATGGCAATTAGGAGTGTAATAGTTGGTATAAATAAACAAAATAATGCTACACAAAAATACATTTGCCTTAAATGTTTTATTTTTCAACCAAAATAATTATTCTTATTTTTGGCAACGATTCTTGTAGCACACCCGGTTTCGAAATAAATAGAAAAGATTACGGAGACATGGTTTCGAGATTGGAAATCCTTAACCGCTTTGATTTAGAATCGAAAACATTGATTGACAATCATATTAAGTTGTAGAGATATTTCTTACTTTATCTTCGAATGCGTAATGTTTCAATCGAAATGTTTTTCGAAATCGAAAAGTTACCAAAATGTTATTTTGCTTCTGTTTCGAGTTCAAAAGTCTCATAATTTATATTTACAAACAAATCAATATTTCAATAATTTATATTTACAAACAAATCAATATTCCAATTAGTCTGGTAGTAAAAAAGCATGGAATCCTTTTAAAATTTTAACCTCCCAACAATTCCTAAACCACGTTTTTTAAACCTTATTTCTTATTGATCTAAATTGAACTAAATCAAACTAAATCAAAATATATAAATTGTATAGTTCAAAGTAAATGGTATAATTTAATCAAACTATAGTTCATCAAATCATATTTCGTTGAATAAAATTGTACCATGATTAACTAAACTCATGAAATATCACGAGAATACCTTAAAATGTCAGCATTACTCAAATAAGTACGTAGAAGCACTAACTAAATTGAGTATAACTAATATGAAACAACACTACATTACTTTCATACACACTAACTATTAGTGATCATATAATCATGAGATTGACTTTGTAGAACGTTACTAATTTTACTGTAAACAGTATTTAAAATGAGCTTAATTAAAGAGAATACCAAATCTAACTAGAATTTATGTAATATTATGTAACTTTTTCATGAATACTAACTTGTATAACTAATCAAGTAAGATACATAACTTGAATTTGTATAAACACTAACTTGTATCTAATCAATAACTAAAGATAAAACCTTTATTCATATTCTATGGAAACTAATTAAATCATACGTCAAACCTTGACTATCTACAAACACTAATAAACCGAATATAATTATACTTTTTCTTTATCTTATTTGAATTTTTGCAAACATTGACAAAACAGAGTATAATAACTAATCAAAAAATATTACTGGACATTCGATAAACACTAACTGAAATGGTATAACTTTGATATAAAAGGTCGTAACGATTTTTGACATACAGAAACTAAATTGAATATGGTTAATTGAAGGTCAAATTTTATTCGACTTTCTACAAAAACAAACTCAATTGAGTATAATCAATCAAAAGCTACACCTTGATTACTTGACTTTATGTAAACACTAGATAACTAATTCAATGTCAAAACTAATTCGACTTTCAATAAATACTAACTAAATCGATTACAACTAATCAAAGAAGGTAAAATCACTTAATTATATATACAGCTAACTATTACTATGGATCATATAAATATTATTTGACTTTTTATAATGCCACTTTACTTTTCTATAAAAACTACTTAAGTTTATGTAAATTGATCTTAGTTGATAAAAATACCAAATCTTTATTGATTTCTTTATTAATTAATATTTATAATATTGATTTCAGCATATCACTATATTATTAATCAAAATATGATGTTTAATTAGGATGGTCGTACGAATATTTAGTTGCCTATTATATTAATCAAAATATTTGGAAGGAATGTAATAACTTATGAATGAAAATGCTAGTATGTTAAAAAAGGTATACTGTGTACATCTGAACCATCGATCTATCATGTCCTATAAATCTCAACCATCAATATTTGTATCTATATAAAGCATAATCTGAAATCTTATCCTTATTTTCCAACTCTCCTTCTTTTGAAACCTTATCCTTCTCATTCCAACTCTCATTCTAAATCTGGACTCGCCCAATCCGGCTGTGTTCTTGGTGACGAGAGGGGATGAATCGTGTCGGTGTTCTTGGTGACGCCGGTGATGTCCTGGCGGTGATCTGAGCGCCGCGGTGATGTCGTGGCGGTGATCTGAACGATTGCGACGAGGCTGTAATTTGGGCGTCGATAGGGATGATGACGACGACGCCGTGACGTCTTAGAGCTTTGAAGCTTTAGTTTTCCGGCCAGGCACGACTTGATGTCAAATGCGGGCCTCCCGAATCTCGCTGTATTTCAGAGCTCGTCAGGAGATGGGATTTTTTGGTCTAAAGGTGAGCCTCCCGAAGCTCGCCGTGAAGGTGGCGGAGAAAGGCTACATCAGCGACCTTATAATCAAGGGGTGAAGACGTGATCTGTGTTCGATTTCCCTCCTCCCTCGCTTCTGTTATCAAGATCGTTGTGAAAAGGTATATAGATGTTTTTCCCCTGAGTATGATTGCAATTGTTTTTGGTGGTACCTCTTCCTATACTACAGAGGAAATAGATTTGTGGCAGTTTCCGGACAAGGAATTAATAGCAGAAATAGGTCATGACCAAGAAAGTCTTTGCAAGACTTCATGAGCCTTTGCAACAGGTATTCATTAAGTCTGATAAAATTCAGTTATTTTTTTTGTTGTAGGATTCCAACAACAAAGCATCTGAGGGGCACCGGTGATGAATTAGGCGATACTTTCTCAATCTTACAAAATCTGCTTCTTCTGCACCATCCCATCGGCTTTTTCACCTCGAATACTTCTTCTTCAACACCACCGACGAAGGGGCAGCGCCACAGCAAAGATGCAAGAGTCCTGTGTGTTGTTCCAAGGCGAAAACAGATTTAGGAGTATATCTGAAACATTTGGCAGCTTATTTTTCCGGCTAATTTGGCCGGATATTTTTTTGGTAGCCGACGAATAAGTTTCGAACTCGTAAGTTGTTATACTCTATGCCTACACAAAAAATTTCGATCTCGGATCAATTGGTGTTCATGCTGCTTCTTTTCGATATCGGAATTCGTTGAATTTGACACGCTAGTTTTATATATTATCGATTTCCGATGATATGTTATTGTTTCGATTTCGTAAGGATTTTACTGTTTTGGTACAGGAACGAGACTTACGAAGTCGCACCTTGTATACAGAAGGTTTCGAATTCGAAAACCTTGGACGGCGGGTACTTCCGCCGTGCTAAACTGGAACGCCGATGCACGGCGCTGCCAGTAACGGCGGGTCAACCCGCCGTATGACCCATGAGATACCGACGTTGGGGATGTCGTTCTCCAGTAGTGTGAGAAAATTTCATTTGTTTACCAGGATACTGAGCATTAAAAGGTGAGACATTTTTACGCTGTCGAGTTGCAAGATTATAGACAAAGAAATCCACATGTCTAGAATCTTCATAGCCTAAAGCAATTGCTACTAACCCGTTACAACCCGTTAGAGCGGGATCCATTTTTTGGGGAATACGAGTCGAAACAATAACAAGAATATTTCTAGTTGAACATCTTTCACAATCCCTAGAGAGACGGTTCACTAAAAAACTAAGGGAAAAGTAATTCGACTCATTCACATCCAGATCACAGATCATGAATGTCACGATGAATGTGGCTCCAGCTCCGTATTAATGTCACGATCAATATCGTAACTAGCACCAAATCTTCACTATCATTAATATCAATATCAATACTGATATCATCAATAAGAAAACAATTAGGCTTGTTATCCTGAAACTTGTTTAGAAATACCATAATGAAAGTACATAGGAGTTTCTCACTAGGTATTTAACCAAATAGGATCGTCCACTTCCTATATAACCGATCACTAAAGTACCCCCAGAAAGGATGAGGCTAAGCGGAGCGAAAATTGTTTTCCATCTGATGGGAAATGAAAACTTTTAACCCCACACGAAGTTTGTGAATAAGTGATAAATCCGTCTTTCTACTAATTAGGATGTATTGAACTCATAATTCATTAGATACTTTTTATGAATGTCAACCAAGTGTCATAAGTAAATTGCTCCTGGTTGTTCAATCATTTGATACCCAGAGCCATTCTTTGATAAATGATCACTATGACCCAGACTCAATATAATTTGATCAATCTCTTTTTCTATCGTTAAGGTGGAGAAATGAACCAGAATTCTCTTTCTTCATCACTAATTGAATCACTGTTCGCAACTCAGGATTCTACTTTATCATCAATCCACTCCCCTTTCACTTCCCTCTTTCTTATCAATGAATATATCTCTTTACTTATATGACTTAGATGTCTCGTATTTCTCGTAAGAGTGATCCATTGATAGGATTTGGTATGAGATCGACGATATTGATGAGATTTATATTCATATATTCTTCTTAGAACGTATTGATTTGATCCCATAGGCGGGACCAAACAGGTTGATGCCAGAAGCAGAACCCCGTATTTCTTCTAGAGAATCTCCTAATTGTTCTAGATTAACTAGAAATAGATTCTTGAACTAAAAAGAATTTGGTTCAGATTTAGGACACATATCCAGAAGTTTTCGCGACTCAACACTACTACAATATCAAGCCATTTAAGGCGGTTCATCCTTCATGTGTTAAGGCAGAAAACAAATGCCTTCTTTGGTTGTGACTTGAATGAGAAAAATCATCTAAGGCGGTTCCTCTTCCGCCATAGATGTTTTTGTGCTTAAGGCGTTCGTTTCCGCCTTTGATGAAGGCTTATCCTCCTTGGTCAATTATTCCGAACTCGCTAGCATGCAAGTCTGGATGATATGATTTGACTCTTTGTGATACCGTAACTAGCAAACGCTAGTACCAAACAAATGGTTGATTGTTTTGTTACGACAGAAGCTTACGGATCGCCAGATGAAATACTAACGAGTTCGCTACATTGGAAAGTCTAGACTGTTATGAATGTGTACGAGACTGGTTACGACTTCTACCGTGCGGATCGCTAATACTAGTTACAATCTCGTAAGAGAGCCTAGCTTGTCATATATTTATCTGCTGACGAGACTGGTTACGACAATTAGAGGCGATTCGCTCGGTCATAAGTAGCGAACTCGTTACAAGCCAAATTAAACATTTTGGGTTAATCAAAACGAGTCAGGTTACGACAGCCACTAGCTACTCGCTAGTAACACCGTAGCGAGGTCGCAACCGAACAATTGTATTTAATAAAAATTGTAAAAATATAAAAATTGTAAAAATGATATTATAAAAATATAATAAAAATTATTGGTTCGAGAGAGATAACGATGTCGTAAGAAAATCGCTTATGTGTATAGTAATGAATTCGCTACTGATCTCGCTAAAATTAAACGACGTCGTTTTATCACTGGGTGAGCGAGAAAAAAAATGACGTTACGAGTAAGCTAGACATTTGCCTGGCTTTGGTGTGTATGGTTACGAACTCGACAGAGATCAGATTGGAGAAGCAGAGAAGAACGAGCGATTGGGTAGCGATGGCGCAAAAACTAAGCTCGGAAATATAATTCTGGCGAGAGAAGTAGCGATAGTACAAGATGATTTCAACTATTTTAATGTAACGGGCGAGAGAAGTAACGATTTCGCAGGGAATTCGTAAGTGTCACAAAATTATAGGATTTGAGCCATTTCCACCCATTTCCACTAAAATTGGGTTTCATTTTAATTGTCTAAGTTGTGAATTGCAAGATGCATGGTATCTAAGCACAAAACATGAACATGAAACACCATGGGGGGGTTTGCATGGGGTGATCATGAAAAGGTGAGAATGCCTTTACATGTTCCTTCCATTAATACCATAATTACTAATTTTTGTCTAGGAACTCTGACATATTTTTGAATAATGGAGCACCTCAGCCCTATAAATATCAACCCCTTCTCCCTTTAGAACCTCATTAGTGCCTTCATTCCCGCATTCCCTTCTCCCTTCTCATATTGCCTTCTGCTTCCCATGGATGTGTCTCGATTCAACGCCCTCCCAGATGACATGATAAATCTAATAATGATTCGTGTTATGTTCAACTGGGTTCTTCGTCGGTACGTGAGCGGAAGAGCGACGAATGGGCTCGACAGTGGCTCACCGAGGCTTCTGCAATAGGTCACAAAGAGTCGACCTATGTCTTGGCTATATTTGCAATCTGCGAAGGTGATATTCAGAGAGGCGTGAATGTGATCACCACCATGAAGAGAACTGACAAGAAAGGCCTCCGGGAAGCTCGGGTACGCGTCAGAAAAGGTTTGTCTTACGCTTGGGGTTGGACGCACTACTTCATGTTCCTCAGAGATGGAGTAGTCGCGCCTAGGACGATCTGCTGCGAGGAACATGCTGCCCTCAATCGGAGCATGAGGTACGATCGCTGGGAGAGGCTTGATCCAGCGGACATCTCTTGTGATGCATGCACCTGCGATCAGGAAGTGCTTCACGTCATCTCACCTTATTTAGCATAAATGTTGTTTGTTTTTGTTATTTCATTATGTATTTGTTTATCCCAAATTTGTTAAGATTGTAATAAACTTGTGTTTGCCATTTTGGCACATTTAATTACTGAATAGCTTTTCTTGTTTTGATATCTTGTCCCTTACAATTTATTTTTTCATCCTAAGAGCCCATAACGTATCAGCAAAATCATTTACTTTTTGTATAGTGCGTGGTCATAGCGATCTCGTCACTGTCACGTTTCATGATGATTTATTAGTAATAGAACACCAAACGAAATCGCAACTTACTCGCGCCTGTTTACGTGGTCCTAACAATATCGCAACATGTCGTATTCAGTCAACAGAGCCTAGCTAGAGATTCTGTAGCGACCTCGTAGTGTGCTTGCTCTACCCTTGCGAATTCGTAACAACAAAGATTGACACAATAAAAAAACTCAACATTGACGTGGCTTGAAGCGAGTTCGCTACATGATAAGAACCCATCAAAAAAGGGTTTTTGGGTTTGGGTCTATATTGGGCGTATAAGTGTTGGGCATTAGCCTGTGTAAGTATTGGGCCTTAGCCTATGTAAGTATTGGGCCTCAGCCATGGTGTTTCATGTTCAGTTTGCGCTGGTCCGCGACTTATAGAACCCTTGTAAAATGTAAGTGTTGTTGTGGGACAAATGTTGGCGAGCTTTCTTACGAGTTCGCTACTGCACATGATCACATAGAACAACAAAACTTATGAATGGCATAGTAGTGACCTCGCTAGGTTAATATGAATAAAATTAGTTGCGATCTCGCTAGTAGTACTGCTGAGAATTAATTTAATATGAATTTAATTAGTTGCGATATCGCTAGTATTACTGCTGAGAATTAAACCCTAGCAGCATGTTACACGGCGTCGTTTACTTGTGTGTGTGGCAACTTACGAGGTCGCAACCAACTTGAATATAAGCTGGCTTGATATTTACGATGTCGCAAGATGCTAACCTATGAATATCAAATTTGGGGATCTTCTGATTTCAAACAACGATCATACGTCTCAGAGCTTAGAAAAAAAAACCAACCAAAATCTCACATAACCATCCGACAAGAGTAATGGCAAGGACAAAGAATTTGGCACCTAATCCGTTTGTGCAGGGGGCCCGACGTGATGAAGATCAGGCTTCGGGATCTCAGCCACGGGCGACGGCGGGGAAAAGTTCAACCAAATACGACAAGCAAAAATTTGTAAGTTTGGATGCATCCCAGGCCTATTCTAATTACATGGAGCATAGTCAATTACTAGATTGTTATGTTGTTGATTTTAATCAGATAGAAGAACTAGGTTTGGGGAATGTGTTAAAGCTATTTCAATTTCATGAGTTGGGTGAGTTGTTAGGTTTGAATTATCCGGCACATAAGGAAGAGACGTGCACATTCTATGTTAATTTTCACCAGTTGATTGAGGAAGAAAAGGAGACGGGTAGGTGGTTCACTAGGGTTAATAAGAAGGACTACGAGATCGGGGAGGAATTTTTTAACAAGGCATTGAACGTGTCCAATGCTGTTAACGAGGACTTTAGCAACCAACCCCCTCCGGGGTTTTACATTAGAGAACAATGGCCTGAGTATGGGGTTTTGGATCGAGCCCAAGTTGTAGAGTATGCTAAGAAGTACTTTGATAGAGATGCTGACGATTTAGGGGTGCCTAGATCTTATAAGTTGGATAAACTGAGTGGTGAGGAGAGGAATGTTTATGAGATGGTCGCTAGGAGTGTCGTGCCTAAGGGTGGTTAGATCACCGAGATGAACTATTCTACTGTGAGAATATTTTACTGCGTCATGGAGAAGATAGAGTTGAACCCGGGCCGTGTCATTTTCAGCACATGAGACAAAGTGTGGTCGAAAATAATAGGACAGTCAAGAAGCTCCCTTACGGTAATTTCATTACCATGTTTCTTACCTCCGAAAATCCCAAGATAAAATTATCTGCACTAGCCGAGGAGTGTTGCTTCTATACGATGCAATATTTTGAGAGGAAAGTTAAGTATGAGTTGGTTGATGGTGTGTGGCAGAAAGTAGCGGATGGACCCAAGAAACCGCTACAGTTTAATCCTGAAGAAGTCAGAGAGAACGTCGAAGGTTAGCCACACTAAACCCCTACAGTTTAATTTCAGTTTTATACAATTTATTTGCTATACTCACCCTTTTTTTGTTTCACTTACATGAACAGGTGTACCCTCAAAGGCATACTACAAGGGTGTAGAAGACACGGTCGACCTTTTCAGGGATAAGATGGCCAAAATCAATCACGCAAACTGGTTAACGGAGAAGGTGATACATGGCATTTAAAGGGCTAGTGCGAGGAAAAAACGAAGGGGGATCCACCAGCACCATCACAGACACCACCTCCTAGCAATGATGATTAGATTTGCATTCGTTCATGTTGGCTAGTAGTTGTACTCAAATCCAAACAATTTCAATTTCAATTTGTTTTTGTCAGTTTCTCAAACAACCTCGCAAAGAATATTTCTATTTGAATATCATCTATTTTATTATGTATATTTGATTATTTAAACTTCCATTATTTATTTAGTGTGGCTAAATTTTCAAAATATAACACCACTTTACAAAGGAGTTAAAATTAAATTTTTGGTATGTGCCTTTATACTAGCGAGCTCGCCGGTATCAAGTTACTCACCTGGCGAGCTACTACCGAGTTCGCTAGTATCAAGTTAAGCAAATATATACAAATTTATACACATCAAGCGAGATCGTAACCTGTCAGACTCAAGAGACAAACTCATCTGTGATTTTCAGCATTTTGTTTGCGAATTCGTAACTGGTTCGCTAATGTTACGATCTCGCTACGTAGCAAGTTAATATGCATTGGTTTCGAGCGTGTTTAGTTACGGTATCGCCACTTCTACAGCAGTGTACAATTTTTTTAGAATTACAAGATTTAGTGTACTAAAATTAATTAAATCAAAATTTAACTACACTTGTAATTACCAACCATGAAGTACGCATAATATTCAAAAACAATGGTTATCAAATAGCTACAGATGTTTTTTACTCTTTTTAGTCTTCTTCTTCTTTGGTTGCCTCCCCTTCCTCTTTGTAGTTTTCCCCGCAGGATTAATCCACATGCCTTCCTCATGATCCATTCTGCACACCGACGCACAAACAATGTCATCATCCTCTTCCAGAGTTTCGTACACCGAGGGCGGAATGGTGTCTGTGGAAACAGTGGAGTCATCGTCGAACAAGCCGTCACCATTGATTAATATTTTCTTACCATCAACAACGATCTCCCATCGAGCATCAATTGGATCTTCCACATAAAATACCTGATGAGCTTGAGCCGCCATGATGAATGGATCTTCCCTAGACCCAAGAATTCCTCTATTAACTAGAGTCATGCCTAAACCCTCTGAGCGCACCCCTTCACCTTCATCTACCCATTCACATTTAAACAATGCGATTCGGACATTAAAAAAGTCCATTTCCCATATATCAGTAATGGTACCAAAAAAATCATTATCACCCTCTCCAGGTACTGACACGCCACTATTTTGGGTTGCAGATCTGTCATCACTCCACTTAGTACCAAACGTGTATCCATTGATGTCATACCCGCTAAACAACGTAACTGTGCTGAGGGGTCTCTTGGCCACCCATTTTACAACATCGGGGTGTTCACCGCCATTCTGCACATGTATTTTGAGCCAACTAGTAAAGTCTCTACAATGAGATTCTAGAATCCTAGGTTCCGACCAGCTCGGTTGTGTTGACCTAATCTCATTAAGGTGAACATGAACATAAGGACTCACTGCATGATGGTTGCGCAGAATGTACAGATGGGCTATAGCTATCTCATTGGAAGAATGGCTGAATTTAGACTTATGGCGTAGGCCGACACCATCCAACCTACCGTCGTGTCTGGAGACCGGCAGTCCTATAGTAGGTACATCCTGTAAATAGTTGGTACAAAATTTTATTACCTCATCCGCGACATATCGCTCACTATACTGGCGTCTGGTCGATAACGATTCTTAACAAAATGCTTGAAAATGCTCATGTATCGCTCGAATGGATACATCCATCTCAAGTATACCGGTCCACACAGCTTCACCTCCCGCACCAAATGAACCATCAAATGAATCATTATGTCAAAAAAGGAAGGGGGGAAATACATCTCTAACCTGCACAATACCTCAACTACCATATCCTGCAATTCATCCAACTTACGCCGACTTACTTTCTTGCGACATATCTGTTTTAAAAAATAACAATGCCTGGCAACCGCGTCTCCAACGTGAGAAGGCAAGCAACCTCTCAGAGCAATGACATTCAAGTCCTGCATCAGATTGTGGCAATCGTGCGACTTCATTCCCACCAATTTTAGCTCTCCAGTGGATACACAACTGCTAATGTTCGAACCATATTTAGAAGACACCTTCACTGATTTCAAAGTCCTACAAAAACTCTCATTCTCCTCAGTGGACAAGGAATAACAAGCAGGTGGTAAGTATGTCGTACCTACTTTTTCTTGCACGGGAGCAAGTGACGTCCGTATTCCAAGATTGACTAAATCCTTTCTAGTTTTCAATCCATCCTTACTCTTTCCCGGTGTATTCAAGAGCGTCCCAACCAAAACTTCACATACATTCTTTTCTATATGCATGAAATCTAGACAGTGGCGCACATCCAAGTGCTCCCAATAACCGAGTTTGAAAAATATCGAACATTTCTTCCAAATCGTAGTTTGAGTGCTTTTCTTTTTTCCCTTTCCCATCATGTTCTCCATACCCGATACTTTTGCAAATATTTCAGAACCTGATAATGGGACAGGGGCAACACCATGCTCTTCCTGACCGTTAAACCACTTCTTAGCACTCCTCCACGGATGACTGCTAGGCAGGAATCGTCTATGACCTAGATACACAGGCTTACCACCGTGCTTTAATTGACAGTGGTTGGTATTGCTCTCACATACTGGACATGCAAAATGACCTTTCACAGAACACCCTCCAAGGTTACCCAGCGCAGGGAAATCATTGATACTCCACATCAGCATGGCTTTAAGTTTGAATTTCGCGTCCCCTCGACTTCCGTCGGGAATATAAATCCCATGCTTAAATAAGGATTCCAACTCCTCAACAAGAGGCGCTAGATATACATCAATGTCATTACTAGGTTGCCTAGGCCCCGAGATCATAGTGTTCAAAATCACATACTTTCGTTTCATCATCAACCATGAAGGTAAATTATAAATAACAAGCATCACTGGCCATGAACTGTGGGTGCTGGACATGTTCTTGAAAGGGTTCATTCCGTCAGTAGATAGTCCTAAGCGCACGTGTCTAGGTTCGTCAGCAAATTCTGGGTACATAGCATCCACCTTCTTCCACTGATCACCATCAGAAGCGTGAGATATAATATCTTCATCTTCCTCTCGAACCCTATCGGCATGCCATGTTAACAATCTTGCATCAACTGGATTGGCATACTAACGCGTCAATCTCGGTTTCAAGGGCATGTACCACATCACCTTAGCAGGACCTTGCTTTGTCGATGTTGTCACTGTTTCTCCACATACCTCGATCTTTCCCTCCTTCTTTTTCCATCTAGACTCACCGCATACCTTGCAATCATCCCTCAAAGAATAAACACTCCCCCTATACAACATACAATCATTCGGGAATGCGTGAATCTTAGTAAACTCCATGCCCATAGGACATAATATCTTCCGCGCAACATAAACCCTGTCAGGACATAAGTTGTCCTGAGGAAGTAACTCTTTAACCAAATCTAGCAATTCCGTCATTCCTTTAACAGAAATACCATGCCTTGCCTTTAGGTTCATTAACAACAATGTTGCTCCCAGTCTAGAATGGCTAGCCCCAACATATAAGCTTGTCTTTTTATCGTCATACATTGCCTCCAGCATACTTTTCTTCCCAACAAACTCTATAACAACATCGTCACACATATCTGAAAGCTGTTCATTATACTGCAGGATTTCCTCGGGGCTTCCCTCCTCCATCTCAACCTGGTCACTTCCATAATGGCCTTCCCCATGCCAAACCCATTATGTGTAGGATTTATCAAAACCCTTACAAATTAAATGTTCACGCACTACAACAATATCTTCAAATATGGCGTTGTTTCTACACTTGTTGCATGGACATCTAACCCCTCCTATGCTATTCTGTCTACAGTGTCGCAACCCAACATCTAAGAAATGTTCAACCAAATCTAAATACTCCTTCGATAATCGAGCATTCTCCTTCATTATTCTTTCGTGGTCCATAATTCACAAATTAGACAAACAGCTACACAATACTACTAACCCCACTGACTTGAGATGATCAACACATAAACTACACACTGCATTAACAAAAAAACCAAAATAAACCAAAATGCTAGCAAAAATTATGCATAAAATCAACCAAAATCAAGAGACTAGCCAGTACATTACGCAAGTTAAACCTTACCTACACCAACACGGGAACAATGAGACCTCCGAGCAAACTTCAACTGATCACCCTTCAATACCCATCTGTTTAGACCCTTTTAAAATTTTTGTTTTTGGAGTTAGAACGGCCAGTTCAGCTTAAATCTGTGACCCATACAGAGTCTCTTGCGAACTCGCTAATACCTCGCTAACACCTTTGAGTAGCCAGCGAACTCGTAACATTTCAATCACCCTCACATGCACTGTACATTTAACAATGTCAAATTTGACGTGCACAGAAGCGACACCGTAACATCAAACGCCACATACTAGCGTCCCAGTTACAACATGTCTCATATTCTCGCCTGCTGAAATTAGGGTTTAGCAAAGCTTACGAGATCGCAACGCACAAAGTACATACTAACGAGCTAACCTACGAATTCGCTACAGACACGTTTATATTACTACAAAGGTTACGAGGTCGTAACAACTTATTCAATTTAAGGCGGATACTTTTTTTCCGCCTTGGTCAAGTATTTTTTAACGTCAAAACCCATTTCCGCCTTTAACTGCTTCTCTCCGTCTTGAATTTAATTTTTTTTTGCTAGCTAGAAGAGGTAGCGAACTCGCTACTTTCAATCAAGGCGTAAAAAAACACGCCAGGCTTAAACGCCTTAAATATGTGTCTTGCATCTACCCCTTTGTAGTAGTGCAATCATGGATGACGGAATCATCAAGAATTTGACCCTTTCGAACCCTGTCTATATATAACTCACTAAAGACCCGGAAACAAAGAAAAGATGTGTATGAACGAGATATCCAATAACAATAAGAAGGAAAAGGATTGAATAGAGGAACTCCCGAACATTTGACAATCTCAGATGTTTGGATATTAACGGTTACTTATTATTTTGATAAATCCTTTCTTCGGAGAGAAGAAGATTATGTAAACACTTACTCGAAATCTCACTTATCAGATTCCATTCCGGAAGAAAAAAATTTCTGAATAATTTGCCACAATATACCCGACCCCATGCATAATATTGTGAAAAAAGATACCCATTTAGTATCAACAATAGGTCTGAAAAAGTATCTAAAATATCCAAATTAGATATTTGTACCATGTCGAAGTAAGGAACCATGCTAGACATGTTTAGAATAGATTCCATTTTGAGAGAATTGAAAAAGCACTATCTCGTTGAAAATTTTTATACGACTGCCCTTTCTCGACACATTTGTTTAGACAAAGACTCCATTTGTTCCCCTTTTCGGATGGTAAATATTTCTCGAATTAAGTGTTTCATATGGCCCTTAAATGTTCGAAATACATGTTTTATGGCCTCTGAATTAAAAGTATCAAGTTTATAGCCCTTTAATTTTGAAATGTATGATTTTTGGCCCCTCAACGTTTTTTGTTATATTAAATGATTTTTAAGGGATATTTTAGTAATTTACTATTTATTTTTTATAAAAATAAATGAAATCAACACCTTCTTCTCTCCTCACCTTCTTCCTCCTCACCTTGTCCCTCCTCATTACCACCTCCCACCTCCCCCTAGCAGAATTTATTGGTGAGATTACTCATGCCCAAATATGCAATTCCAAATCCAATTTCAAACTTCCAAATCTGCAATTCCAAACCCAAGGTTTCAAATTTGCATCTAAATCTGCAAAATCCAAGTCCTTAATATCTGATTCAAAATCCAAATCTGCAAACGCAAGATGAACCGTGGTCGGTTTCTTCTGGGCTTCTTCGCCACTCATCCGCCGTCACTAGCGGCGAAGCAACCATTTTTTACATCCGTACGGGAGCGGAGTATATGAAGTTCGGTGCGGTGGCGGCGAGTTTCGGGCCAGAGCGACGTCGTTTTTGGCGGCGACTCAAACCAGATAAAGCCCGGTCATGTTTGGCTCCCAGTCGTGAAGAAGATGATGCCCTTGCATTGATATCGTTTTATCCCAAAATGGAAATGGGAGGTGTTGCAGCAAAGGTGTAATCGGTGAAGATGATGATGTCAATATCATAAAAAAAAAATTAAATTTGGAATTTACTAAATTACCCCTAATAGAAGTTAATAAATTTAACAGAAATAATTATACAGGCCTTCTATACGCAGTCCGTATTTTGCTTATTTGCAGTCCGTATTTTTCTTAAATAATCATATATAAAATGATTTTGATATATAACTGAATTGCAAGTGTATGCAATAGAAGTAGTATATATGATGCATGTGTCTGATATACATAATTATTGACCATATTATATATATCGAAGACGTATTTTTATTTTGGACTGCAAAATAAGTAAAATACGGACTGCGTGTAGCATGCCCCTAATTATAAGGTCATAAAGTATACATATTTATATTTTAGGGGCCATAAATCATACATTTCAAAATGAAAGGGTTATAAACTTGACACTTTTTATTCAGGGGCCATAAAACATGTGTTTCGAACATTTAAGGGCCACATGAAACACTTAATTCATATTTCTCAGAACATGAAGTGTGAAGCAAACTAATGTTTTAATTGAAATTGCGATACTAATACAAGTTCTTACCTTCTGAAACACATATCTGACAGAGGTTGACAATAAGTTCTTTCCAAATTTTACTATTTGTATCTTTGTTAGAGATTTTCTAGAAATATTTGCGACCGAGTAAATAGCTCTACGAAAGAATGGATCAGATCAACTTAGAAAAAGGAAAGATAATACAAGTTATACGTTTCGTCACCACTTTGTGGAAAATCATTAGGTATGAATATGTTAGATACATGTGACTCGATTGGTGAAATAATATCTCTCCCCCATAAAACATGTTTTTTTACCGACGCCCAAAGATAAAAATTTTATTGCGAACAAACAAGATATTGAAAAATTGTCCATACGTAAAATCATAATTGTTGATCCGGGCCTTTCCAAAGAAAATGAGAATCTTGTCTTACATTAGAAGCAAAAGTGATAAAATTATGTATTATTTGCGTATAAGATACTTTTAACTGATTGAAAATGATGAATGAAAATAAGAAGGGTATTGTTACACGCAATCTCATATTTTACTCTTGTAATCTAAATACAATATGATTTTACAAAAATATTCTCACTTATTATGTTCATTGGAAAACTTAGTAATATTAAGGAACAATATTGTATTTTAGTGATATTTTAAATTACGCCGTTGTAACGCTTCTAGATAAGAATAAAGAGGATCTGGATGGAATTAAACAAAAAATATTGAACTGGATGGATCTTCAATACTAGTTGAATATGAAAATCGCACATCAGAAGTTGAGAAGGCGTGTCATTGAGTCGGGAGACGGGTGATAAAGTAAAAGTTGGTGTAGCCCATTGGATTGGATGATAGAGTTCCACAGCTAGGCATTCAATTCAATGCTCTGCTTCACAGAAAAGATTGAAAGTGTTGAAAAACTTACTTGTTTTGTATCAAAAGCCTGGACGCCCAAAAGATCCTTACTTTGCTTTCCATCAATGGAAATAAAATTCTCCCACACTTGCGAAATTTCTCATTTAAACATGAATATGATGGTCTTCTTCTTCAAACGTCACTACTCTCCCCAGCTGCATGCAGGACACTGCCTCATTTCAGGTTCAAGTTTCTTTCTTCACCTTTTCTGCTTTTCTCCTCTATATGTCTATCTTGAGCAGTTTTTGTACTGATTATCCATTTGTTTTCGGGGATAATGGGAAATGACTGATGACTATATGGTTTAGCCGTTTAGGACATAGTTTGATATCTATACCAGTGTCTAGTTGAAGTATTCAGAGTGTTTTTTTTAATGCATAACATCTACATGTACCCCCCACCCCCTCGTTTATCTCTACACTCTACATGCTTATCTTGAGTTATTGCTATGCTAATGACACTGAATTCCTGAGTCCGGATCTAGTTAGGTTTTTTCTTTCTTATGATTTCATATACCAATTTTAGGTATCCAATAGCCACTTTTGCATTCCAGACAAGGTTGAAGTTTGTTTTCTGAGCCAACAATGTCTGATGAGGAAGTCGAGATAGTTGAGGATGATGAGTGCCGGCTGATAATTTCTGATGTGCTTCACAGCTTGATTGACTTGTCCGTCCCTCCATCAGATCCCCTCCATGAGGAACTGATGCCAGTAGCTGATGAGCCTCAAATAATTTCTGATCAGCTACAAGGATTTTCCAGTCCTCCAATGCAACCTGATCAGGAACTTATGCCAGTTGATGACCAGTGTCAAATATCTTCTGATCAGAGCTCTTACCCTTTGGACCCTCCCTCAAAGCCCATTGATGGGGAACCTATGCTAGTTGATCCACTGGTTGAACACGGATCTCAAGTCAACAAGGTACATATATGTTACAATCTTGCATGTTGGAAGTTGCCTTTATATTTATATCTGATTTGCTTTGAACATTCTTAGCTGGATGAAACAAATTTAACTGCATAATCAGATAAAAATGGTATAAGTTTGCAAAAGAAAAGAAAGTGATGGTTTTATATTGTCACTATAATGAACATATATCGTTCTTCAATCATATTTTTGATGTTGTCTTTTATAATTAATCCCTGACACTCATCCTGTGCAAGGCAGATGTTGCCTTTTGTGATTTCTAATGTTTTCTTTACATCACGTTGCGTTCCATGATCTGGAAATGATGAGGAACAGCTACAAGGATTCTCTGAAGTTTCTGCTCAGCTAGTTGATGACAAATGTCACGGCTTCTCTTACCAGTTGGACCCTCCTTCAAATCCCCTTGATGAGGAACTTATGCTAGTTGAGGGGTCTCAAGTCAAGAAGGTAACATTTTATTATTTTAATAGCATGATCAGAAAAGAAGAGAAGTTTTAATTTTGTCCACCATTTGTCATGTTAATGAACATATCTCACTGTTGACCTGTTTATCTGGTGGGTAACAGACATCATGTGGTCTGGTTTTAGGCTATTCAATTTTTTATATTTCATAATGATGCCCCGGTACTTGCTGTATAGGCTGTTTGCAAGGGCTGTTTAAAGATGTTGTGTAAAACATCATATGCTAAAACATGATGTTACAATTTCAAGGACATCTTGTTTGAATGGATTGTATAGATCAAGTCGTTAAATTCTTGTGTTCAGGAAGAAGTAAAGCAGAAGATTACTAGTGACTCGTCTGTAGTGGGAATGCTTCAAGATGTAGAATATGGCGAGCTTGAATGCTTTCAGAAAAATGAGGCAAGTAAATTAACAGTTATGAAGTCCACATATGATTTATATGGCTCTACAGTTTACAAGTTCTCTTCCTTTGTCCTTTTCAGGAGATGCTTGCACTCTATTCTAGTTGCAACGTCAAAGAAGTTAAGCTAATTGATGTAATGTCTAAAACGGTGTCTGATGAGCTACGCATCTTGTCTGAGCCGACTGAGTCCTCTAAGCTGCACGTCTTGTCTGAATCCTCACTTGTTCTGGTGGAGGAGTTGGCTTGCCACAATGAGGCAGCAGAAGCCGACAATCTTGACTACCATACATTCTCTCTGGCAAATCACCATTTCTCGATGATTATCTCAAAATCACATCTCAGCCCCAAGTATTATGTGGTAATTTCTTTTCTCTACATCTAACAGAGATGTAATGGTACATCTGAGAAGCCATTCATGTATTGTTACAAAGGAAAGAAGGCAATTTTATATTTATTTCTCTCTTCCTCGCAGAACATTCAAAGCAAAACCACTCAAGTACTGCCTCGACTTAAGGTTCCTCTTGTCCTTAATTCTTATGGAAGGATCTGGACTACATTTTACAATGGACACTGTGTAGCTAAATCATTTGAAGTCAGTGGCTGGAGAGAGTTTGCAGTTGACAATAAGCTTAAGCTTGGCGATGCCTGTTTCTTCGAGGTGATCAAGAACAGCCCGGACAAAATTGTGCTCAAGGTTATCATAGTGAGGACTAATTCATCTCCATCTCATGTTGAAGCAGACGGTACATCTGCCGACAAACCAATGCTCCTGGATTAGCATCCATCTTTTACTCAACCTCATCTGTGATTCCTTGCTTTAGCTATTATATGGTATTATTTTCAGGCTTCAATCTTCTTAGACACAATTCTGATGGTTAATGGTTTTATGTTTTCAGTGTACTCAACTGTTTGCTTTGGTTTTCATCTTGAAACTGTGATTTCTGTACGTTGTTAAGGTGCTACAGTAAGGTCCTGAAATACATGGTTTTCTGTTTAGGTTAGTACTAGGTGTATAACGCGCGGGTTGTTAGATTTGTGTTGAATCATGGACAGAAGAGGGCTGAAGATTATTGACAATCCAATAACATAATTGTATGATGAGATTGTAATATAATCTAAAGCCGCTAAACTGCATGAACATGCCTCGGATGCGATAATTTGTACATCCCCTTACGGGTCCTCAACTAAGATAAAATGCATGATATTCATTCACTACTAGAATATCAAGCCATCTAAGGCAGTTCATCCTTCATGTGTTAAGGCAGAAAACAAATGCCTTCCCTGGTAGTGACTTGAATGAGAAAAATCATTTAAGGCGGTTCCTCTTCCGCCTTAGATGTTTTTGGGTTTAAGACGTTTGTTTCCGCCTTGGATGAAGGCTTATACGCCTTGCTAAAGGCTTACGAACTCGCTAGCGTGAACGTCTGTATGATATGAATTGACTCGTTGCGAAACCGTAACTAGCAAACGCTAGTCCCAAACAAATGGTTGATTGTTATGTTACGACAGCAGCTTACGGATCGCCAGATGGAATACTAACGAGTTCGCTACATTGAAAAGTCTAGACTGTTATGAATGTGTACGAGACTGGTTACGACTTCCACCGTGCGGATCGCTAATAGTAGTTACGATCTCGTAAGAGTTCCTAGTTTGTCATATATTTATCTGCTGACGAGACAAGTTACGAAAAATAGAGGCGAATCGCTCGGTTATAGGTAGCGAACTCGTTACAACCCAAATTAAACAATTCCGGTTAATCAAAACGAGCCAGGTTACGACAGCCACTAGCTACTCGCTAGCAACACCGTAACGAGGTCGCAACCGAACAATTGTTTTTCATAAAAATGTAAAAATTGTGAAAATGATATTATAAAAATATAATAAAAGTTGTTGGTTCGAGAGAGTTAACGATATCGTAAGTAATATCGCTTATTTGTGTAGTACCGAATTCGCTACTAATCTCGCTTAGGTTAAACGACGTCGTTTTAGCACTGGGTGAGCGAGAAAAAAAAATGACGTTACGAGTAAGCTAGACATTCGCCTGGCATTGGCGTGTATGGTTACGAGCTCGACAGAGATCAGATTGGAGAGGCAGAGAAGAACGAGCGATTGGGTAGCGATGGCGCAAAAACTAAGATCAGAAATATAATCCTGGCGATTAAAGTAGCGATAGTACAAGATGATCGCAAATATTTTAATGTTACGGGCGAGAGATGTTACGAACTCGCAGGTAATTCGTAAGTGTCACAAAATTATAGGATTTGAGCCATTTCCACCCATTTCCACTAAAATTGGGTTTCATTTTAATTGTCTAAGATGTCAATTGCAAGATGCATGGTATCTAAGCACAAAACATGAACATGAAACACTATCAAGCCACAATTTATAAACTAATGCAAGTAATGGAACTCAAAAGTATATGCATCCATTTGACAAAAAAAGAAACTAGCTTTTATTGGGAATGTGAGGCCTAGAGATGTACCGAGATCTAATAAGGACCAAGTGTCTAGCCAATGCATCTCTACCATCCTCCAACTCCTTCTTTGTGTACGGTGCATGATTTTCCTCGATAATCTAAGAATATGAAATGTGTTTTTAATACTATTGAATGCAATGTAGATAGTAATAGGTACAATAAGTAGGTTATAAGAATGCTTACGCGATGTAATTCCAGATTATCTTGAACAAGGCCAGCTACACACTCGCTTGCGTACAACATCATATAGTAACCGCACTCCCAATTTGACAATTGCTTTCGGTGCTGAAAGTGAAGAAGTATAACAAATGATTTGAAATGAAATCATAGTGGAAATAAATGAGCATTGGATTTGTACTGTCACCTGAATCTGTATAAGGTTGAAGGGAAGTAGTGTGTCGTCATGTGCACTATGCATAGCAACCTCTAATAAATCTGCAAATTTTGTAGATGGACCTAAGTGTAGCGGGTCCATCCAATACACTCGCTTCAACGATGGTATCATAGCTACAAAACTCCAATGGCCGCTACATATTTTAAGAAATGAAAATGTAAGAACCCGTCTCGAAGATTATAATGTTTACGAAGTGCAAATATCCAATTGTAACAAAGAAAACTAACCCCTCTAGATATGGGCCTATGTAAATTGTCTTGGTCATAGGATGTTGCCTTCTTTTTCACTTTGAAGAGCCTTCTTTTTCACTTGATCATAGGATGTTGCCTCGATAATAAAGGGGCGCTACAAATGTGATCATAAAAATAGTCACACTCACAATTTTCAATTGAAATTAAAAATAACAAGTACCACACTAACCTTGCATTCCTTCCATATATCCTTTTTGATGTCGATGCTTAGTAACCTCCAATCCGTTGTGTCTAATGGTGTGCGTATCCTACCCGTCTTAGCACACCAACTCGACCATCGCGCGGCATCATCTACGGGTGAAATAGCAACACCAATGTCATTAAACTTGACATGTGTTAGTATTTTGTTATCGATCCTAATCTCTAATTCGCGACAATGTGTGAGGAGTTGAGCTTCTTTCGATGCGCGAGTCACTTCTCGTTGTCTTCTAACCTCACTTGAACCGCCAACAACATTTCCCCCCCCCCCCCCACTTGAGTCGGAGTTAACGGAACTTGAAGGGCTCTCCATTAAGCTTTCCTTTGTATATTGAATTTAGTTAATGACTAACACAATACTAATAAATCAAAGTTGTACTTTGTAGTAAAAACATTATATTTCATAATCCTAAAATTTAGGGCTAAGCTAGCTACGGATAATTTTAAACGAAAATCTTGATTTCCGTTCAGGACATGCTTCTGACATGATATTTAGTAATAACATGATAAATGGAGGCACTATGTACAAGAAAATCAAATTTTTAGCATATAAGAATGAAAAAAAATCGTACCTTTGGTATATGACAAAGTTGTGTCGGTGGAATTGATTATTTTTGTTGGGGATGGTCTACCTTGTTTGTCCCTCTCCTACCCATAACAAAGGATGTTACCAAATTGAACAAGAACAAATAATGATTGACATTAATTGCAAAAACTATAGGCAAAAATGTGGTTGAGAATTTATTGCAAAACTTACCAATCTTTTGGATGCAATTAGTGGCTAGTTCCACTTTGTTTTGACACAATTGATGTGTCCAACATGTATGGGATGGGTAATGGAGATTTGATGTGAAGAAAGTTGAGGAGATTTGAGAAGATGTGCAAAAGTTTGAACTTTTGGAGATGAAACCCGTAAGAAGTGATGGATAAGATGCCAAAAGTGTAGGGTTTTTCTGTTCTATAACGTGTTTACTTTATTCTAGCTTACCTCTTTGCGAACTCGGAACTCTCTCGTTACGCCTGACGTGGCTATTTACGAAGTCGTTACGTGCTCATGTGATTGCCTTTTATGCTCTACTTTATCCTTCTAGCGACATCGTAACTGAGAAGCTGACATAAAGCATCTTAATTAGGATGTTGCGAGTTCGCTACAAATGCTCGCTAGAACCCTACTTAAGATTTTTCTTTGTTTTTTTAATGCACTCATACATTTTTAAATAACGATTTAAACGAAATGATGATATAAGACACTAATCATTCTATTTTAAGAATAATTTTCATTTGTTCCGTCGTATGCTCATGTAGAACGGGATAGGGATTTGGTCACTTAATCTGCAATTACATAATTTGAAAGAGTTTTAAGAAACTTAGTCTTTAATTGTAAGACAATAAGAAACTCTAAACATCATGTGTACGCTTGAAAACGCTATCCATCGCTTGCCTTTAGAGACAACAACATAGTAGAGTTTCACACATGAACTACATATATATATATATATATATAGTTCAAGTGCATTTCATTAGAGATACTTAGTTTATTACAACTCATTTATGTGATTACAAGCACGATTATTGAATTAAACAAAGTATCATGCACACGTTCACTCACCAACTGTCATCACTCATCATACTACCGAGTATCGCTTAATAACATTGCATGCTGATGTACTAAGATGTACTCTGCTTGACATAATGTGATGTTCGATATTTTCCATATTGAGTATTATACTGTTTAGATATAAAATGTACATATTTAAGAATATGATATTGCGTTTAAAAATTTAAACCGAATTATTGATGTTTTACATAGAGTTATGTCATACTGCTTATGTACAAAGATGTACTCTACCTGAGTGAATATCATGATGGATATTTAACAAATAGAGTATTGTACTGCATCTATATAAAATATATATATGTTAGAATGTGAAAATTGCTAATAAAAAATTAAAAAGTTTGATTTTTTAGTTACAATCTAATTAGCTTGTGTAGTAGCGATATCGCTAGTATACACGTTACCACAGTTAAACCCTAAGCCCTAAACCCACAAACCCGCAGACCCACAAACCCACATAACCCAGAAAACCAGTTGGCGACGGGGTTGCGATAGTGCTAGTTAGTAGTTCAATTAAAAAAAAGGCTTTTTGGGTTACGAACTCGCTACTAATTTGAACGATTCTTCCGTAGCGAGTTCGCTACATGATAAAAACCCATCAAAAAATGGTTTTTGGGTTTGGGTCTATATTGGGCGTATAAGTGTTGGGCATTAGCTTGTGTAAGTATTGGGCCATAGCCTATGTAAGTATTGGGCCTCAGCCTTGGTGTTTCATGTTCAGTTTGCACTGGTCGGCGACTTATCGAACCCTTGTAAAATGTAAGTGTATATAAACTGAAAAATCACCTTCTAATCAGCCGATGTGGGACAAATGTTGGCGATCTTTCTTACGAGATCGCTACCTGTGTAACTTATAGTAGCGACCTCGCAACAAGTCGTACTCAGTCGACAGAGCCTGTTGTGAGATACTCTAGCGAATTCGTAACAACAAAAGCTTCACACAATTGTCACGCAACGAGATAAGGGCTTTTGGTTGTATATTGGGCTGTAAGTATTGGGCTTTGTCTGACCTGTGACATCAGTAAAAACCTTCTAAATTCCATCAGTAATTAATTTATTTTGGGGGTTTGCATGGGGTGTCCATGGAAAGGTGAGAATGCCTTTACATTTTCCTTCCATTAATACCATAGTGACTGCTTTTTGTCTAGGAACTCTGACATATTTTTGAATAATGGAGCACCTCAACCCTTTAAATATCAAC
Organism: Sherardia arvensis; assembly: GCA_948330725.1. NCBI lineage: Eukaryota > Viridiplantae > Streptophyta > Magnoliopsida > Gentianales > Rubiaceae > Sherardia > Sherardia arvensis. The sequence goes on from OX415240.1 coordinate 20,011,149, forward strand.
CCCTTCTCTATTTAGAACCTCATTAGACCCTTCATTCACACATTCTCTTCTGCCTTCTCATATTCCTTGCCTTCTGCTTCCAATGGATGTGTCTCTATTCAGCGCCCTACCAGATGACATGATAAATCTGGTATTGATTCATGCTGAGTTCGATTGGGTTCTTCGTCGCTACGTGAGCGGAAGAGCGACTGAGTGGGCTCGACAGTGGCTCACCGAAGCTTCTGCAGTAGGTCACACACCGTCGACCTATGTGTTGGCTATTTTTGCAATCTGCGAAGGTGACATTCAAAGAGGCATGAATGTCATCACAACCATGAAGAGAACCGACAAACAGGGCCTCCGTCTAGCTCGGCAACGCATCAAAAGAGGTCTGAGATACGCTTGGGGTTGGAGACACTACGTCAGGTACTTCTCAGAAGTAACAGTTAGGCCTAGGCCGATCTGCTGCATTCCGCATGCTGGCCTCAATAAGTTTGAGAGGTACGATCCTTGGGCACCCCTTGATCCGGCGGACATCACCTGTGATGCATGCACTTGCGATCAGGAACTGCTTCATGTCCTCGGTGAACGAACAATCTACTAGTATTAGTTGTTTGTTCTTCACTATGTATTTTTGTATCACCAGTTTGTTTCTATTGTAATGAACTTGTGTTTTACATATTGGCACATGTACATGTATTTTTTTCTTGTTTTGATATATTGTCCCTTACATTTTATTTATTCATCCTAAGAGACAATATGGTATCAGAAAAATCATTCACTTTTTGTATAGTGCGTGGTCCTAGCGAGATCGTCACTGTCACGTTTCATGATGATTTATTATGAACAGAACACCCAGCGATAGCGCAACTAACTAGCACACGTTTACGAGGAACTTCCGACATCGCAACAAGCCGTATTCAGTCAACAGAGCCTAGTTAGAGACTCTGTAGCGATATCGCAGCGTACGTTGTCTACCCTTGCGAGTTCGTAACAACAAAGATTGACACTACGAACAACAAAACTTAAATAGCATGTTACAAGGCGTCGTTTAGTTTTGTGCGTAAATCTGTTACGAAATCGTAACCAACCTGAATATAAGCTGTCTTGGCAGTGACGATATCGCAAGACGCGAAGCTTTAAATATCAAATTTGGGGATCTTCTGATTTCTAACATCGATCGAACGTCTCAGAGCTTAGAAAAAATAAACAAACCAAAATCTCACATACCCATCCGACAAGAGCAATGGCAAGGACGAAGAATTTGGCACCCAATCCGTTTGTGCATGGTGCCCGACGTGATGAAGGTCGGGCTTCGGGATCTCAGCCACGGGCGACGGGATCTCAGCCCCGGGCGACGGCGGGAACAAGTTCAACCAAGTATGATAAGCAAAGATTTGTAAGTTTTGATGCATCCCAAGCCTATTCTAATTACATGGAGCATAGTCAATTGCTAGATTGTTATGTTGTTGATTTTGATCAGATAGAAGAACTAGGTTTGGGGAATGTGTTAAAGATATTTCAATTTCATGAGTTGGGTGACTTGTTAGGTTTGAATTATCCGGCACATAAGGATGAGACGTGCCAATTTTATGCTAATTTTCACCAGTTGATTGAGGAAGAAAAGGAGACGGGTAGGTGGTTCACCAGGGTTAATAAGAAGGACTACGAGATTGGGGAGGAGTTTTTTAACAAGGCATTGAACGTGTCCTATGCTGTTAACGAGGACGATGAGGACTATAGCAATCAACCCCCTCCGGGGTTTTACATTAGAGAACAATGGCCTGAGTGTGGGGTTTTGGATCGAGCCCAAGTTGTAGAGTATGCTAATAAGTACTTTGATAGAGATGCTGACGATTTAAGGGTGCCTAGATCTTATAAGTTGGATAAACTTAGTGGTGAGGAGAGGAATGTTTATGAGATGGTCGCTAGGAGTGTCGTGCCTAAGGGTTGTTGGATCACCGAGATGAACTATACTACTGTGAGCATATTTTACTGCGTCATGGAGGAGATACAGTTGAACCCGGGCCATGTCATTTTCGAGCACATAAGACAAAGTGTGGTCGAAAATAATAGGACAGTCAAGAAGCTCCCTTACGGTAATTTCATAACCATGTTTCTTACCTCCGAAAATCCCAAGATAAAATTATCTGCACTAGCCGAGGAGTGTTGCTTCTATACGATGCAATATTTTGAGAGGAAAGTTAAGTATGAGTTGGTTGATGGTGTGTGGCAGAAAGTAGCGGATGGACCCAAGAAACCGCTACAGTTTAATCCTGAAGAAGTCAGAGAGAACGTCGAAGGTTAGCCACACTAAACCCCTACAGTTTAATTTCAGTTTTATACAATTTATTTGCTATACTCACCCTTTTTTTGTTTCACTTACATGAACAGGTGTACCCTCAAAGGCATACTACAAGGGTGTAGAAGACACGGTCGACCTTTTCAGGGATAAGATGGCCAAAATCAATCACGCAAACTGGTTAACGGAGAAGGTGATACATGGCATTTAAAGGGCTAGTGCGAGGAAAAAACGAAGGGGGATCCACCAGCACCATCACAGACACCACCTCCTAGCAATGATGATTAGATTTGCATTCGTTCATGTTGGCTAGTAGTTGTACTCAAATCCAAACAATTTCAATTTCAATTTGTTTTTGTCAGTTTCTCAAACAACCTTGCAAAGAATATTTCTATTTGAATATCATCTATTTTATTATGTATATTTGATTATTTAAACTTCCATTATTTATTTAGTGTGGCTAAATTTTCAAAATATAACACCACTTTACAAAGGAGTTAAAATTAAATTTTTGGTATGTGCCTTTATACTAGCGAGCTCGCCGGTATCAAGTTACTCACCTGGCGAGCTACTACCGAGTTCGCTAGTATCAAGTTAAGCAAATTTGTTAGTTTGGATGCATCCCAGGCCTATTCTAATTACATGGAGCATAGTCAATTACTAGATTGTTATGTTGTTGATTTTAATCAGATAGAAGAACTAGGTTTGGGGAATGTGTTAAAGCTATTTCAATTTCATGAGTTGGGTGAGTTGTTAGGTTTGAATTATCCGGCACATAAGGAAGAGACGTGCACATTCTATGCTAATTTTCACCAGTTGATTGAGGAAGAAAAGGAGACGGGTAGGTGGTTCACTAGGGTTAATAAGAAGGACTACGAGATCGGGGAGGAATTTTTTAACAAGGCATTGAACGTGTCCTATGCTATTAATGAGGACTTTAGCAACCAACCCCCTCCGGGGTTTTACATTAGAGAACAATGGCCTGAGTATGGGGTTTTGGATCGAGCCCAAGTTGTAGAGTATGCTAAGAAGTACTTTGATAGAGATGCTGACGATTTAGGGGTGCCTAGATCTTATAAGTTGGATAAACTGAGTGGTGAGGAGAGGAATGTTTATGAGATGGTCACTAGGAGTGTCGTGCCTAAGGGTGGTTAGATCACCGAGATGAACTATTCTACTGTGAGAATATTTTACTGCGTCATGGAGAAGATAGAGTTGAACCCGGGCCGTGTCATTTTCAGCACATGAGACAAAGTGTGGTCGAAAATAATAGGACAGTCAAGAAGCTCCCTTACGGTAATTTCATTACCATGTTTCTTACCTCCGAAAATCCCAAGATAAAATTATCTACACTAGCCGAGGAGTGTTGCTTCTATACGATGCAATATTTTGAGAGGAAAGTTAAGTATGAGTTGGTACATGGTGTGTGGCAGAAAGTAGCGGATGGACCCAAGAAACCGCTACAGTTTAATCCTGAAGAAGTCAGAGAGAACGTCGAAGGTTAGCCACACTAAACCCCTACAGTTTAATTTCAGTTTTATACAATTTATTTGCTATACTCACCCTTTTTTTGTTTCACTTACATGAACAGGTGTACCCTCAAAGGCATACTACAAGGGTGTAGAAGACACGGTCGACCTTTTCAGGGATAAGATGGCCAAAATCAATCACGCAAACTGGTTAACGGAGAAGGTGATACATGGCATTGAAAGGGCTAGTGCGAGGAAAAAATGAAGGGGGATCCACCAGCACCATCACAGACACCACCTCCTAGCAATGATGATTAGATTTGCATTTGTTCATGTTGGCTAGTACTTGTACTCAAATCCAAACAATTTCATTTTCAATTTGTTTTTATCAGTTTGTCTAACAACATTGCAAAGAATATTTGAATTTGAATGTCATCTATTTTATTATGTATATTTGATTATTTAAACTTCCATTATTTATTTAGTGTGGCTAAATTTTCAAAATATAACACCATTTTACTAAGGAGTTAAATCTAATTTTTTGGTATGTGGCTTTATACTAGCGATCTCGCCAGTATCAAGTTTCTCACCTGGCGAGCTACTAGCGAATTCACTAGTTCTAGTTAATCAAATTTATACAAATTTGATTAAATCAAGCGAGATCGTAACCTGTCAGACTCAAGAGACAGAAGCTTATCTGCGAATTGCAGCTTTTTGTTGCGAAATCGTAACCGGTTCGCCAATGTTGCGAACTCGCAACGCAACGAGTTAACATGCATTGGTTTCTAGCGTGTTTCGTTACGGTATCGCCACGTCTACAGCAGTGTACAAATTTTTTTAAGAATTAGAAGATTTAGTGTACTAACATTAATTAAATCAAAATTTAACTACATGAACCATGAAATACAGCATAATATTCAAAAACAATGGTTATCAAATAGCTACTTTTGTTTTTTACTCTTCTTCTTCTTTGATTGCCTCCCCTTCCTCTTTGTAGTTTTCCCCGCAGGATTAATCCACATGCCTTCCTCATGATCCATTCTGCACACCTACACGCAAACAATGTCATCATCCTCCTCCAGAGTTTCGTACACCGAGGGTGGAATGGTGTCGGTAGAAACAGTGGAGTCATCGTCGAACAAGCCGTCACCATAGATGAATGTTTTCTTACCATCAACAACGATCTCCCATCGAGCATCAGTTGGATCTTCCCCATAGAATACCTAATGAGCTTGAGCCGCCATGATGAATGGATCATCCCTAGACCCGAGAATTCCTCTATTAACTAGAGTCATGCCTAAATCCTCTGTGCGCACCCCTTCACCTTGATCTACCCATTCACATTTAAATAATGCGATTCGGACATGAACAAAGTCCATTTCCCATATATCAGTAATGGTACCAAAAAAACCATTATCACCCTCTCCAGGTACTGATACCCCACTATTTTGGGTTGCAGACCTATCATCACTCCACTTAGTACCAAACGTGTATCCATTAATGTCATACCCGCTAAACGACGTAACTGTGCCTAGGGGTCTCTTGGCAACCCATTTTACAACGTCGGGGTGTTGACCGCCATTCTGCACATGTATTTTCAGCCAACTAGTAAAGTCTCTGCAATGAGCTTCTAGAACTCTAGGTTCTGACCAGCTCGGGTGTGCTGACCTAATATCATTAAGGTGAACATCAACATAAGGACTCACTGAATGATGGTTGCGCAGAATGTACAGATGTGCTGTAGATATTTCATCGGAAGAAGGACTAAATTTAGACTTATGGCGTAGTCCGACACCATCCAATCTACCATCGTGTCTGGAGACTGGCAGTCCTATAGTAGGTACATCCTGTAAATAGTTGGTACAGAATTCTATTACCTCTTCCGCGACATATCGCTGCACTATACTGGCATCCGGTCGATAACGATTCTTAACAAAATGCTTGAAAATGCTCATGTACCTCTCAAATGGGTACATCCATCTCAAGTACACCGGTCCACACAGCTTCACCTCCCGCACCAAATGAACTATCAAATGAATCATTATGTCAAAAAATGAAGGGGGAAAATACATCTCTAGCCTGCACAGTACTTCAACTACCATATCCTGCAATTCATCCAACTTACGACGGCTTACTCTCTTGCGGCATATTTGTTTAAAAAAATAACAAAGCCTTGCAACTGCGTCTTCAACGTGAGAAGGCAAGCAACCTCTCAGAGCAATGACATTCAAATCCTGCATCAGGTTGTGGCAATCGTGCGACTTCATTCCCACTAATTTCAACTCGGCGGTAGATACACAACTACTAATGTTCGAACCATATTTAGAAGGCACCTTTACTGATTTTAGAGTTCTACAAAAACTCTCCTTCTCCTCAGATGACAAGGAATAACAAGCAGGTGGTAAGTATGTCGTACCTGCTTCTTCTTGAACGGGAGCAAGTGAAGTCCTTATGCCAAGATTGACTAAATCCTTTCTACTTTTCAATCCATCCTTACTCTTGCCCGGTGTATTCAATAGCGTCCCAACCAAAGCTTCGCATACATTCTTCTCTATGTGCATGACATCTAGACAGTGGCGCACATCCAAGTGCTCCCAATATTCGAGCTTGAAAAAAATCGAACATTTCTTCCAAATCGTAGTTTGAGTGCTTTTCTTTTTTCCCTTTCCCAACACAAACTCCATGCCCGCTACCTTTTCCAATATTTCAGTACCTGATAGTGGGACTGGGGCAAAATCATGCTCTTCCTGACCGTTAAACCACTTCTTTGCACTCCTCCACGGATGGCTTCTAGGTAGAAATCGTCTATGACCTAGATAAACAGGCTTACCACCGTGGTTTAATTGACAATGACTAGTATGGCTCTCACAAACGGGACATGCGAAATGCCCTTTCACAGAACACCCTCCAAGGTTACCCAAAGCAGGGAAATCATTGATGCTCCACATCAACATGGCTTTAAGTTGGAATGTCGCGTCCCCTCGACTTCCGTCAGGAATATGAATCCCATGCTTAAACAAGGATTCCAACTCCTCAACGAGAGGTGCTAGATATACATCAATGTCATTGCCAGGTTGCCTAGGCCCCGAGATCATAGTGTTCAAAAGCACATACTTTCGTTTCATCATCAACCATGAAGGTAGATTATAAATAACAAGCATCACTGGCCATGAACTGTGGGTGCTGGACATGTTCCCGAAAGGGTTCATTCCGTCAGTAGATAGTCCTAAGCGCACGTGTCTAGGTTCGTTAGCAAATTCTGGGTACATAGCATCCATCTTCTTCCACTGATCACCATCAGAAGCGTGAGATATAATATCATCATCTTCCTCTCGAACCCTATCGGCATGCCATGTTAACAATTTTGCATCAACTGGATTGGCATACAAACGCGTCAATCTCGGTTTCAAGGGCATGTACCACATCACCTTAGCAGGACCTTGCTTTGTCGATGTTGTCACTGTTTCTCCACATACCTCGACCTTTCCCTCATTCTTTTTCCATCTAGACTCACCGCATACCTTGCAATCATCCCTCAAGGAATCAACAACCCCCCTATACAACATACAATCATTCGAGCATGCGTGAATCTTGGTAAACTCCATGCCCATAGGACACAATATCTTCCGCGCTGCATAAACCCTGTCAGGACATAAGTTGTCCTGAGGAAGTAACTCTTTAACCAACTCTAACAATTCCGTCATTCCTTTATCAGAAAGACCATGCCTTGCCTTTAGGTTCATTAACAACAATGTTGCTCCCAGTCTAGAATGCTTAGCCCCAACATATAAGCTTGTCTTTTTATCGTCATACATTGACTCCAGCATACTTTTCTTCCCAACAAACTCCATAACAACATCGTCGCACATGTCTGAAAGCTGTTCATTATACTGCAGGATTTCCTCGGGGCTTCCCTCCTCCATCTCCACCTGGTCACTTCCATAATGGCCTTCCCCATGCCAAACCCATTCTGTGTAGGATTTGTCAAAACCTTTACAGATTAAATGTTCACGCACGACAACAATATCTTCAAATATGGCGTTGTTTCTACACTTGTTGCATGGACATCTAACCCCTCCTATGCTGTTCTGTCTACAATGTCGCAACCCAACATCTAAGAACTGTTCAACCAAATCTAAGTACTCATTCGATAATCGAGCATTCTCCTTCATTATTCGTTCGCGGTCCATAATTCACAAATCAGACAAACAGCTACACAATACTACTAACCCACTGACTTTAGATGATCAACACATAAACTACACACTGCATTAACAAAACAACCAAGATAAACCAAAATGCAACCAAAAATTATGCATAAAATCAACCAAAATCAAGAGACAAGCCAGTACATTACGCAAGTTAAACCTTACCTACACCAACACGGGAACAATGAGACCTCTGAGAACACTTCAACTGATCACCCTTCAATACCCACCTGTTTAGACCCTTTTAAAGTTTTTGTTTTTGGAGTTAGAACGGCCAGTTCAACTTAAATCTGTGACCCATACAGAGTCTGTTGCGAACTCGCTACGACCTTGCTCACACATTTGAGTAGCCAGCGACCTCGTAACATTTCAATCACCCTCACATGCACTGTACATTGAGCAATGACAAATTTGACCTTTTAAGAAGCGATACCGTAACAGCAAACGCAATATACTACCGTCCCAGTTACGACATCTCCCATATCCTCGCCTGCTAAAATTAGGGTTTAGCAAAGCTTACGATATCGCAACGAACAAACCTACGACTACCGAGCTAAGCTACGAAATCGCTACAGACACGTTTATATTACTACAAAGGTTACGAGATCGCAACAACCAATTCAATTTAAGGCGGATACATTTTTCCGCCTTGGTCAAGTATCTTTTAACGTCAAATCCCAGTTCCGCCTTTAACTGCCTCTTTCCGTCTTGAATGTAATTTTTTTTTGCTAGCTTGAAGAGGTAGCGAACTCGCTACTGTCAATCAAGGCGTAAAAAAACGCGCCCCCATCAAACGCCTTAAATATGTGCCTTGCATCCACCCCTTTGTAGTAGTGATTTATTCACCAAGCTCCAAATATCCAAGCTCTAATGAAAAAGTACAGCTAGACTCGGAAAAGGAAAGGAATTACAAGGAATACAAATCCAGCATCTTCAAAACTATTCCAATGAATAAGGAAAAAACACACGAATAAAAATGCATCAGTTGCTTAAAGAAAAGAAGATTAAAAATGTATTTGTCCAATGATGCTACCAGCTTCCAGTCCCGGCCCGTATACAGTGGTGGTCTCCGGTCCGGATGAGCCTTCTCCGTGCTCCGCGCGCTCTCACCTAATAGACCTGCAAAACAATGCCCCGGAGTATCCCGAGGATAGCTACTCCGGCGTGATGATGAAAGATGAGCCTTTGAATAGGAGAGAGAATAAGGATATATTGAGAGAGTTTTAGTCTTATAGAACATACCATTCTCCACAAGTCCAAAGCTGTATTTATAGGTGTGAGTGGTCAGATCTCAACCCAAGGGCAGTGGTCCTGCCTGTTTGTCTTTACCCGGGGACAGGTCATATTCATGTCCTTTCTGTCCCCGGATAACGCCGTTTTAGTTGACGTCACATTGACCAAACCACTCTCTGGGCCGGAGTCTGGATATGGGCCAGAGCCCATATCACCACTAGCCCCCCGAGACATGGGATTCATCCGGAGGTTTCTGATACGGAGGATGGGTCCCATGTCTCAATGTGTCGGACGCTCTTCTGTCGAGCGTATCCGCGTTAATCACGTCTGGCTGTCGATGGGATCCGCCCGGAGGCATGCAATCCGATCCGGAAGCATATTTCCGGGTTATTCTCTACTGTGTTAGTCTGATCACGTGCTGGGCGCTTAGTCTGCCTTGCGCTGGACGCATGTCTGTACGCGCATTTATATCGTCATAAATGCGGTGTCGTTAAACGAAAAATCCTACTTTTTTTTTCAAAATAAATTCTGCTCCTTTTTCAAGAAAGCAATCATGTCGCCTTGGGACTCGGTCCCCTCTTTGCTCGTCCTATTCCAATAAATAGGAGTGTTAGTCAGTCACTTTCTCCTTTCATTTTCTTGTTCTCTTCTCCTGCCTTCTTCTCCCTCTTCCTTCATATTCTCTCTCTTCTTCAAATTTCTCCCCTTTCCCTTTTTTTTAAATTACCATGGCTGCTAACGATTCTGAGAGAGAACAAGAGGTTCCGGTTAACCAAGATAGTGATGGTGACGTCAAGATAGGGGTGAACCCTATTCCGGAGAAGGATGATCCGAAGGAGGGAGACACTGCCGTGAAGGAGCTTGTCGGTGCAATGGTGGTTCCGCTCTCCATCGACTCCGGACTAAAGCTATTTCAGGGAGATCATACCACAGTAGCGGCCATTCCCCATAGTCACTTCATATACGGGATTACTTCCCTCTTCCCCGTTTATTTCTGGACATCTTTGAGCACTTCAACATCTCTCCCGCCCAACTGCAACCTAATGGCATCGCCGTTATCCGGGCGTTTTTACTAAATTGCTACCGCTGCGAGGTGACTCCGTGTCTCGATCTTTTCCGAGCCTTCTACAATTTGGATGGTACCAAGGATGATGGGGTTTTCATCTTTCAGAAACGGTTACAGGTGAAGAATTGTTGCAGGGGCCGGCGCGATAGCTACGCGAACTGGCAGAAGTGCTACTTCACTTTCGACATGGAGAAGTATCCGTGCCCTAAGTGGAACTTTAAGGCCGAGAAAGAGGAGAAGTCGGCATTCCGTCCGGATGGATTGGAGGAGAGTATAGACAAGCTGAGCTACAATCAGCTCGACTTGACCAAGTACAGGTGCGGCGGGAAGTATGTCTTCCCTTTGAGGGCGTATGAGAAAGAGGTGTTCACTTAGTGTCGCTTCTATGTCAATCGGGACTTATCCCGTAAGTATTCTCCCCTCCTAACTCTTTGTTGTTTTTATTGGTATTATCCTTATGTGTTTTATCCGTTCCGGCTACTTGTAGAGTTCTCTCAAATCGAAGCTGGTGTCAATCCGCCTTCCGTACCGAGGGGTAGGACGGATAAGGTAAAATCCGGTTCGGGGACCGGCAAGAAAACCCCGCAAACTGATGCTGAGAAAGAAAAGAAGAGGAAACGTGAGTTGGCACGTCTTGAGGAGGAGAGAGCCAAAAAGGAGGCCCTGAAGAAGCCAGATGCAGCGCCTGGCGAGCAGCCTCTGGTTAAAGAGGAGGTGGATGAGGTTGCCACGGCGGCCGGAGATCAGGCGGCGGCGCTTATGATTCCGGGTCCTCAATCTTCCGAAGATGAGAAGGATCATCATGCCCTTAAAATGCGTAAGGTAAAGATTCCCCTCGTATCTCGGAATCCGGATCATAGCCAGCACTCCTCCGTAGGAAACCGAGATGGTGGCAGGCAAAAAGTCTCAGATAGCAAAGGTGACGGAAAGAAAAGCCGATCCAGCTATCCGTTCGGATAAGGAAACTACTCAGAGTAGTAGTCAACAGACTGGCTGGGTAAATCATGACTTCTTTGTGTTTTTGTTGTATTGTTTTTCCCTGCTTTCTGGTACTTTAATTAGTTTTTCTCTTTTAGGATTTTGCTGTCTATCTGATTGCTTCTCCGGGTGTCTCTGAGGCCATCAACAAGGCCTATCATGTTCAGCATACGAGGCTATCTTAGAAGATCAGTACGCTGGAACGGAGTAACGGGAACATGACCCGCGATCTTGCCGCGGCGAAGGCTCGGATTAAGGAGCTTGAGGCCCTTGCATCACTGTCCGCACAACGGGAGTTGTGTGTTTCTTTTACTGACAAGGTGCTCCGGAGCAAAGCCTTTGAGCAGAGCCTGACTGAACTGTGCCTGGAATCCCACAAACTCTCCATGGACCAAGTTTACAAGAAAATGAGGGGTTGGGTTCCGGAGAGTCGCCGAGGAGCGTATGCCGAGTGCTAATACTATCCAGATGCTGCCGAGAAGTATAACTATGCCATGGATCAGTTTTACCGTGGCGGTGTTGAGAAAATCCAACCCTCCGTGCTGACACTGTTCGAGGCTGATCCGGAGAAAGACTCCAAGCCAGTATCAGTAGCGGCCGTCCGTTCCTTCAAAGATGGGTTAGTGAACCTTCGCGTTGAGGTGCCTCCCCCAAAGGAAAGGACTGCCCCTGAGTCACCCGCCAAGGCCAAGTACTTGGAGGTGCTAAAGATGTACACCTCTCTGGACGTCAATGAAAATGAGGATGATGACGATGACGGCGGTGCTGATTGCGCTGATCATGATGACCACAACAGCGAAGACACTGATGTAGAGCAAACTCCTTAGTTCTTATTTTGTAATCTTTTGTAGTTGCTTCTATCCAACTAGATTTGATATTCTCTTGTTTAGTGTAGGAAGGACGGAAGCGACGACTCGGATGGGGATGACAACCCTCGGATAATGTAACTCCTTTTCCTCTTTATAAAAAGAACATGTTCTACCTTTATCCACTGTCTTTGTTTTACTCATGACTTGTTGTCGTTTGTGTCTTTAGCCCGGAGGTCGGGGTTCTTTGCCCCGATCCGGAGGTGGAGGGGTATGCCCCTCACAAGCTAGTTCTCATTCGACAAGCCCTCCGTGCCCAAGGTGCTTAGAGCTGGAGACGGAGCTGTCCAGGTGGACAATGAAAGGGGAACGGACTCGTGAACTTTTCATCCGTTCTGGAATGGAACCCCTGATGGAGGAGTTTCCGGACATTCCATCTTTGGCCGCTTGTCTTAGAGAAATATCTGATGAATTCGGTACTCTGACTTAGTGCCAAGAGTTTGCTCGCGAACGGATCAGCGCGACCCTGGACGCGGATGAGACGATCTCCATGTTGCAAGCCAAACATGAAGATTACAAGGCAAAGCTGAAAACCGAGTTAGATCTGATATGGTCCGTACTTCCATTCTACTATAAGAAGTTGAAGTGGTTGGAAAGGCAGACGGAGTTCCAGCGAGACTATCTAAAGCTGGAGGACGAGAACCGTGCGCTGGCCGGCCGGGTAATGGTCCTTAGAGATAATCTGATGACCCTGCAGTTATCATACCATCTTATCGGACTCCGACTCGGACTTGTATCCCCGCCCATATACCGCCATTTCCCTCGTGATGGAGTGCGCTAATCGTCCAGATGTTCAAGTTGGGGTGGAATGACCGAGAGTCTCGCTACTGTCCGGCGTTCGAGGAAGCTGTTGAGTGGTGGAAGCGGATGCATGCCGGGAGTCCTCCCCCCTTTCACTCGTACTTATTCCGAGCCAGGTGTCGGTGGACTTTACTTTTGAGAGGTCCTTTTAAAACATGAGCAAGTTTACCTCTCCTTTTGCCTATGCGCCTTTCAGTTTTCACATAGCCACTCTTTTTTTTTCTTACTCTCCTTTTGCCTAGGATATAACCTAGCCTCTCTTTTTTTTTCCTTTTTTCGCTCACTCTCCTTTTGCCTAGGTTGTACCTAACCTCTCTTTTACGCACAATCTCCTTTTCCTTAGGTTATACCTAGCCTCTCATTTTTCCGCACTAAGCCTCTCACTTTTGCCTAGGCCTTGTTGATGTTTTGACCTATCCAGGCTTTTCACCCTTTTTCTTTTCAAAACAAATTCTTCAAAAGAAGTACATATTTATACAATAGAGCGAAGCAAAACATGGATACCAATCCCTCCCCCACACTTAAATGAAACATTATCCTCAATGTTTTTAGAACAACAGCAGCACCCGGGGAAGGGAGAAGTGGCAAAGTAAGCAACACGAAAGAACCAGAGAAATACTACCCGCACCAAAGAGAACACTAAGCCAATGGCCACTAAAAGATCAATTTCAGCACAATGACTATAAACTAGTGGTGGCAAGCCCATGGTAAGCATCTAAAACTCAGGACACAACCTCACATAACATAGAGCAGCAGCAAATCATGACAGAAAGCATAAGGAGGTGTAGAATGGGATACCCGAACTGTGAATCACCAACGATACTGGCGGAGATGAAAATGTGGAGTGGAAGTGGTGGTGAGTTGGGTGACTGACCGGAGAATGTTCAGAGTTCAGTGGGGCGAATGTGGTGGTGCCTGAGATCGCCGGAGATTTCTGTCTCGGTCAGAGAATGCTGAAGCAGATCAAGCGTCGAAGTGACTGGCCGGGCGGTGGTGGGGATTACGTCGGAGCAGGTCAGACACGGTGGTGACAGGTTCGCCGGAGTCGAAGGAGATGGGTGTTGGTGTGGACTGGTTGGAGCAGATTAGAGGTATAGGAGGCGACGTCGGTCAGAGGCTGTGATAGGTGATGGCGGTGATGGATGGAGATGCAGTCGCGACGATGGAGGTGTCCTGGTGGCAGTGGCCGGCGGCGACTAGGCGAATGGTGATAGATTGGTAGAGGGAATTGGGTTCAGAGGATTGGTGATGGTGGCTCGCCGGAGAAACGGTGGTTGATTGGTGGAGATGGAAGGGTTGCAGCGGGGTGGGCCTGATTGAGCAGCGGTGGTATTGACCGGAGATGGGTCAGGGATGTGGTGGCGGCACTTCAACGGCAGTGCTCCTCGGCGGAGATGGTGGGAGAAGATGATGTCGGTCGGGTATGGAGTGGTGTGAGGGAGATCGGATACAGGGCAGCGGATGATGGGGGTGGGCCTGAGTCACCGGCAATGGGGTGCTGTGTGGTCGCCGGTCGGAGGTGGTGGTGGAGTCGGTTGCAGCTGGTGGTTGCGCCGAAAGAGTTGGAGATGGTGGACGGGTGATGGGAGAGAGGGGAGAGAGTGGGGTTTTTTGTTTTTTTTTTGGTCAAAGTCAACTGGGTCAAGTGAATCAACTGGGTTAAGTGCAAGGGCTAAACACTAGTAAGAACACTCTTCAAAGGCCCATGCATTTAAACCATGAAAACCCCCTCCAGGAAACACCGCAAGGGCCATGCGGTAGGTAGAGCGAAATTTTTCTGATTTACAAAGGCCCATGCGCCATTCTTTTTTTTACTTTTTTTTCTGTGTTTTTTTTATACAAATTCCATTCCCATATGCGTCCATTCCTGCATCAAAACACTACCAAAGTGTAAGATCTTATAAATAAAATTATCATAATAATCAAAAATAAAGCCAAGAAATTTATTTTTTTACAAAGCAACTAAAGGGGAAGAAAATATGAAATTGTACAGAAATTAAAATTAAAATCATGGAGCTACGATCAAAATCAGTTTATTTAAAGTCGTCGACACGACATGGGAGGTTCATCCCAATGGTGCAATGGGTGCCTCAAGAGAACTACGTATCTTTAAGGTCGTCGTCACGACCCTAATGTTATTCAAATAACAAAAGATTAAAGTCCCTCATCCTCACATGAAAGGTAAAGGAAAGTTGGGGAGGTTTTGGAGGAGGATTGTATGGTTGAAGTTTTGGAGGAGTAGAGATAATTGGAAGTATGAATATATGTGGTTTTATTATCTCCTCCAAAAGTGATGGAAGTGGTGGAATTGGTAGTATGTGTGGAGGTGGTGAAAATAGTGATAATGGATGTTCAAGATCTATCACCTCCCTCTCTACTTCACTAGGCTCAAAAACCAACTTCTCATCCCATTGAACTTCTTCCTCATACAAAGAGGTGACGTCACTCACCAAAGTACTTGGAATAGGTTCTATGTGGAATGGTACTTCTTCAAACAACCTACTTGGCTCCTCTATAGGTTTGGGAAGTTGGGTAATTTGTGGAGTATGTAGAGGTGAGGATGACAATTGTGATGGTAAAAATTCAAGAATAGCGGTCATCTCCTTCTTTAATTTACTTGAGTCAACACACAACTCCTCATCCCATTGAACTTCTTTCTCATACATATCAGTGGAATTATTCACCGAAACATTTGTATTAAGTTCCAATTGGGATGACTCTTCCTCTAAAGATTGAGCTACCAAGAGCTTTACCTCTATGGCCATTTCATGCATTCGCCTCTCAAGATTTTCAAAACGCCGATTTCTTTCATCATCTATCGGATCTTTCTCTTGAGGCATATCCCAACAAGGTGGGGGCATGTCTTGGTACTCATGAGGTTGGTTTTCATCGAGATATCCAAAATTCAAATGATCACTCCTTTGTGGCTCATAAGAATTGTAGCATGGATTAGATCTTTCTTGACCTTGAAAACCAACTCTCTCTTCATCATAGCACTTATCAAGATAGTCACTTTGGTATGAAGAACCAAAAGACATTTCATTATTGTAGTGCTCATCTCTTGAGTCAAAATTGCAAGGCTCGGAAAAATTATTTGACTTGTAAGTATCACTAGAGCTTGCCATATTATTCCTAATCCTTTTCTCATTAAAGGCAAGGAATTCTATATAATCTTTCCTACTTAAAGTAAACATAATAATAAAATTTTGAAATTTGTAGTGCAAGAGTTCTAGATTGGTACACACTACGAGCGGTGTCGTCCACAAAAGTACTCAAGCAATACACACTTCAAGAAAATAGAAAGTTTTTTTTTTTTTTTGAAAAACTACAAATAGAAATATAATCTACGATGAAACACAAAAACAAAATACGCCTTCTCCCCGGCAACGGCGCCAATTTTGACAAGCGATTTCCCACGTCGTTAAATGGGACTCCGCGAGATCAAAATACTATTTATAAATCACCTACAACTTCTAACTACTAGACAGTAGATAGTGGGAAGTAGGGGTCGAACCACAAGGAGAAGGGACTTGTAAGAGTGTTTTGAAGTAGAAAAAAAGCATACTTATATATTATATAGAAAGCAATGTAAACAAGGGGGGGTTTTGAGATTGGTTTGGATTACACTATGAAAGAAAATTAAACTATCATTAGCTAAGCTAAGGGGATGATACTAGGATTATGAGGCCTTGGGAGGCAAATTACTTCAATTTCCAACTATCAACTTATCACCGAGCAAATGCAATTACAAGGAAGTTTAGACCATTGTCAAGGATGAAAGCATCATATTCTCTCGAATGTAGCTAGAGAGGATGATAACACCACTCAAAAGCTCTCATTGTTGATTCACCTAGATGATAACATCATAGATACTCAACAAAGGTATTAGGATTAGAGAGACAAACTTACTCACACACCCGCGATAGCAAGAGCATACAAAAAAGACATTTGATAACTAGCAAGAACCAAGACGATGCTAGCATATATGTCTTGACTCCTTCTTTTCTACCTAATGATATTGGAGTAAACGATAATTTTCTACCCACAAATCTAACTATTCATTGATAACAATCATACGTTAAAAAGGAATCTTCAACTCAAGTATACAATCACATATTAGGGGGACCAATGATAACATTCAATCCTTACCTAAACACATAATTGATTAATTATGCAAGTTCATAAGATTTCCACTTCTAACAACTCATATTTATCATGGCATTCCTTAACTACTATCACACAACAAGGGGAAGAACTTGTCATCACTCAACCCCTTCCATAGTCATTAATGTAACAACTGGAGATTACACTACCATCATGCTAAGTCACCATCATCATCACACTAAATTACTCTAACCAAGCTAACCTAATTAATGACTATGGAGCATGCAATTGATATAAAACACAAAGCCCATAACAAATTAAGCAAGATTGAACAACATTCATGCACAAGAATTCAAGTTCATCAAATGATAATCCAAATCTCAAGTTTAAGCATACAAGGCCCTCAAATTTTCAAGGGAATGAATTCAAATGCTCCCAAGGATCAAACTAAGCAATACTACAATACATGGAATCAAACTACTAATCTAATGGAAAGGAATGGAAGAAAAGGGAAAGAAAGATGAAGAAAAATGGAGATCTACATTCTTGTAGCCATTTTTTCATCTTGGATGAGATAAGGGGTATTTATAGAATGTAGTGCAGGGGCCATGCAGAAGTTGGCGCACTTTTGTGAAGGGTCATGCAGCAGTGCAGGGGCCATGCACCAGTTGGCGCACTTTTGTGAAGGGCCGTGCACTTTAACCGTTCATCCGATTTGCATCTTCTAGTAGTCCATTTCGAAAATCTTGACGAGAGGAAACCAATGGTATGATCTATGTGCTCTAATTTCTTTGCAAACATTTCCAAAATCAAGTTTCAAAACATTAGTGCATCACTTGTTCTTCAAAATGTAACTTCGACAAGTTTAGCTTTAAAGCTCCTTACTTTGCACCAAATGCTACCCAAATTATATCTCAAATGTCATAAAAACAAGAGTACATTTAGGGCTCATCAGGTCCGTTGTCCGTGACTATATACTTGGGAATTCCGTAACGGCAAATGATGTTCTTCCAACAAAACTTGACGCAAGTGCTGCCATGGATGTTTGTGAGGGGTTCCGCTTTCATCCATTTGTTGAACTAATCGATCGCCACTATCAAGTACTTAAGTCCTCCCAGAGCGGAGGGGAAAAGTCCTACCAAATCAATGCCCCATCGGTCGAAAGGCCACGAGCCGGTAATCCCTACCCTTTCTTCTTGAGGCACATGGATGAGCGGAGCAAACCTCTGGCACTGCACATAGGATCGGACATACTTTTGCGCATCCTCGAACAGGGTCAGCCAGTAGTAGCCCGTACACATTATCTTCCTCGCTATGGTCTGTGCACCTTGATGGCTGCCGTTCGGTCTCTCATGCATCTCCCTTACCAACCGTTCCGCCTCGTCCGAATCCACACATTTCAACCAAGGTTGGAGGTATCCCCGTCTGAGCAAGGATCCATCCAAAATGGTGTATCGTGGTGCCTTCTGCCGGATCCTCCGTGCCAACGCCTTGTCCTCCGGGAGCTTGCCGTGTTGTAGGTAATCAAACAAAGGTATCATCCATGACTCTTTTGACACTTCTACCTCTGCAACCTGCGAGATGTCGTAGCTCCGGGCGGATAGCGTTTCCATCATCAAGTTATTCTCCGGATCTGGCTTGATTTCTAAGGACGCAAGCTTGCTTAAGGCGTCCGCCTTTCCGTTATCTTCACGGGGGATCTGCGTCACGGTTATGCTACGGAACTTCGCCAGTAATGGTTTGACCGCCTCAAGGTACTTCTGTAGGCTCCGCTCCTTCACCTCGTATTCTCCGTTCACTTGCTGAACCACTATCTGAGAATCGCTGTAGACTTCTACATCCGTGACTCCAACCTCCAATGCCAGTCGGAGTCCGGCCAAGAGTGTTTCATACTCCGCCTCGTTGTTTGTTGTTCGGAAGCTGAACTGGATAGCATACCTGTGCTCCGTTCCCCTTGGACAGGTGAGCAATACCCCTGCCCCATCGCCGTTTGCATGAGATGATCCATTCACATGCAACTTCCATCTGTCAAAGGGTGGCTCCGATCTGAACGGATCTCCTGATGGCTCGGTCATCTCCACCAAGAAATCTGCCAAGGCTTGTCCCTTGATGGCCTTCCGGGGCTGGTACTTGATCTCGTGCTCTCCGAGCTCCACTGCCCATTTCATCATTCTGCTCTGAGACTTCTGGTTTAAGCATGATCTGTCTTAACGGATGGTTTGTCAGAACTGTGATCAAATGTCCTTGGAAATACGGCCGGAGGCGCCGGGAGGCGTGGACTAGGGCCAGTATCAATCTTTCCAAAGCGGTGTACCTTGTTTCCGGGCCTTGGAGTGCCCTGCTTACAAATTATACCAGTCGTTGAACCTTACCATCTTCTCGGACGAGGGCAGAACTGATAGCGTGCTCGGTTGCAGCTATGTACAGAAAAGGTTCCTCTCCGGGCAATGGTTTGGACAGGGTAGGGAGGCTTGCTAGGTGGGCTTTCAGATCCGTAAATGCTTGGTCACATTCCTCCGTCCACTCGAATGGTTTGGCTCTACGGAGTATGTTGAAGAAGGGAAGCTGTTTCTCCGCCCCCCGAGCAAGGAACCCGCTCAACGTGGTCAGCGATCTGGTCAACTTCTGCACCTCTTTCACCCATCTCGGAGGTGGCATCTCCATATGCGCCAATATCTTTTTCGGATTTACATCTATCCCTCGAGCTGATACCATGAAACTGAGGAACTTCCCTGCTCCGACGCCAATGGTGCTCTTTCCGGGAGAACCATTGGCGGAGAAGCACCATTTTCGGATGTACAGAAAAAGTTCCTCTCCGGGCAATGGTTTGGACAGGGTAGGGAGGCTTGCTAGGTGGGCCTTCAGATCCGTAAATGCTTGGTCACATGCCTCCATCCACTCGAATGGTTTGGCTCTACGGAGTATGTTGAAGAAGCGAAGCTGCTTCTCCGCTCCCCGAGCAAGGAACCGGCTCAACACGGTCAGCGATCCGGTCAACTTCTGCACGTCTTTCACCCCTCTCGGATGTGGCATCTCCATATGCGCCGATATCTTTTTCGGATTTACATCTATCCCTCGAGCTGATACCATGAAACCGAGGAACTTCCCTGCTCCGACGCCAATGGTGCTCTTTCCGGGACTGAGCTTGAGGTTCACCGTCCGGAGCACGTCGAACATTTCCCGGATGTATGACAGGAAGGACTCATACGTCCGGCTCTTCACCACCATGTCATCCACATAAACCTCCAGGTTCCGTCCCATTTGGTTCCGGAAGAGGTTATCCGCCATCCTCTGATACGTTGCCCCTGCATTTTTTAGTCCGAAAGGCATTTTCCTATAACAAAAAGTACCAAAGTCAGTAATAAAAGATGTTTTGGGGCGGTCATCCTTAGCCATCGTGATCTGGTGATACCCCCGGTGTGCATCAAAAAATGCCAACACTTGGTAACCAGTAATGGCCTCGACCAGTTGATTAATGGAGGGGAGTGGATAGCTGTCTTTTGGGCAGCACTTGTTCAAATCTGTGAAATCAATACACATTCTCCATGAGCCATCGTGTTTTTTCACCAGAACTGGGTTTGCTATCCACTCCGGGTAGGATATCTCCTCCACGATTCTGGCACTCAACAATCTTCCCACCCCCGCTCGGACTTCCTCCGCACGTTCCGGAGCCAGAGGTGGCTTCTTCTGCCGTATGGGCTTCAGTTCCAGGAAGACATTGAGCCTGTGAACGGCGATCTCTTCCGGAACACCTGTCAAGTCTTCTGTTCCCCATGAAAACACATTTTCATATTCAGCCAGCAAGTGACGTAGCTCCTCCTTCACGTCATCCGGAAGGTTCTTTCCCACACTTACTACGCCTTTTTGACCTACCATCATGTCTTCAGCTTCGTACGATGGAGGTTCTCCGTGAATTGCTCCCACCAAACTTGCACTGGGTTCCTCCCTATCCGTCTCGTTTAACTTCCGCTAGGCTCCTCCGGATCAGGCATCCTTGATGGCTGTCAGCATGCAACTATGTGTGGTCTGTTGATGTCCTTGGACTGACGCGACACCCTTCTCCATAGGGAACTTCATGATCAGATGGTACGGTGAGCAGATGGCTCGCGCTTGGGACAACCATAGCCTTCCGATGATCATGTTGTAGGGGGACACCGCATCAATAACGGTGAAATTGCATTCGACCGTTGTCCGCTTCGTTGTGTCTTGGAAATCCGTCATGTTGCCTTCAAAGGTATAACACCGAGTGGGTGGACATTCCGCCCGGTGAACCCCGATAGGGGTGAATGACACGGCTTCAAGTTCTGTCGTCCGATTTCTAGCTGATCAAAACATCCAGCGAACATTATCTCCACACTACTGCCGTCATCCACAAATACTCGCTTGATCAGAACCCCCTCCACTTCTGCCATTACTACCATCGGATCGGAATGAGGAACCTGGGGAGGCACTGGGTCCTCATCCGAGAAAGTGATGGTCTCACTTGCCTTAAACCTCTTCTGTTGTATTTCTCCTGGAGGCACATATCTGCTCTTAGCCTTGATTGCTGTCATGGAGTTGAGCCCATCTCCAACTATTCCATTAATCACATTGATCATCTGAGGCGGAGCTGGGGCCTGTGCTGGCGCGGCCTGTCTAGGAGCCGGATTGGCTGGGTTGGCTTGGTTTCCGCCTCTGGGGCGGTTATTCCTCCAATTCCTCTTCCTTCCATGTCCGGCTGCTGCGACCGCAACTGCTGCTTGGCATGCGTCGCCAGCCACACAATCCCTCAACTGGCCCGTGCCAATTTACCTTTCAATATCCGAACGGAGTGCCCTACACCTTTCCGTGGTATGACCGTGTGATTTATGAAACTCGCACCACTTGTCCGCGTTCGCCGGTGCTGGTACGCCGATGATAGGTTGCGGATTCATAAACAGACCTCGATGGACAGCCAGGATTTTCGTACGGGTTTTGAAGAGTGGGTATAGGTAGGTCGGGCAGCTACTGCCGGAGCTTGAGCTGCCACTGCTGGAACAGGTTGGCGCTTGACTTGATCGTTCCGGGCCGGAGTCCCGACAGCCGGGGTCTGGGCTCCTGTTGTCATGAGGGTCCTCTTCTCAAAGAAACCTACTGTGATCATCCGAACTTGGTTGGCATCGTGCACAGTACAATGCATCTCCACCACCAACTGGAGGTGATAATACGATATCGGCATGTTCTTCATGAGCTCAATGTAGAAGACATTGTCCCTCAGTCCGTTCACAAAGTTGTGGATGATGGCCTTCTCCTCTGTCCACCACCTTCATCGACGCTGCTATGTACTGGGTGTAGAACTCCCAAGTTGTTTCCGTTTCCAGCTGCCTCATTGCCAAGACCGTGGCTAAGTTTACGAACGTGTGCTTCATAGCCGAGTAGCGCCGTACCAAAGTGATGGCGAAGTCCCAAAAATGCCGGAGGGTACCGTTTGGTAGGCCTTTGAACCATGCCAAACAGTTCCCTCTTAGATACGAGGGTAATATCTTGCACTGCAGCTCCTCTAGAATATCACTTGCGTACATGATACTTGAATAAGTATGGACAAACTCCTCCGGATCTCCCTCCCCATTGTAAGTTGGGAGTCCGTCCGGAGCCTTGGTTCCGGATGGCCATTTGAAGTTCAACACTTCCGGAATCAAAGGTGATTGAGGTCCAACTCCATTCCGTCCGATGAGACGGTTCAGATGATCTTCAATAATGTCCGGACAGAAAGGCGTCTGAAATCTGAACCCTCCGGGAAACCCCCCTCCGGAAGGTGGCATTCCAATCATCATCTGCTGAGGTCCTCCGGGAGCACCCACCCATAGGCCTGCTGAGCTTACGCTCCCCAGTATGGCGACGCGTCTGGATTTAGGCCATTAGTTCGCTGTTGGTTTGCTTGTGGTTGGCCTGGACACGGATTTGGTCCTTGACCCTGACCAGCCTTTCCCGCATCATTCTCTAGATCCACAAACACCCGCTTTCGTTCCGGATGAGGAATATCTAGTCCGACTGCGGCCTGGCGAGCCGCTTTCCACGCTTGGAACTGTTGATACTCCGAAACGTTTGTTCTCAGGATACTGCCTCTGACCCTAGAGTCATGGAGCTCACGCTCCTCCGTACCGGTCCTCCGCCCAGACCGACCCTTCCTTGATCAACTCTGAGCATCCTCTTCTTCCGTGTCATACTCCTCTGGATTCCCCAGATCCTCCGTTACTTCTAAATCATCCGTGTCTCCATCCGACTCCTCACGGTCTCCGAACTGCCGCTGTTTCTCCGTCTCTCTCGCAGCCTGCAATCGCTCCCTGTTCTCACGCTGTATCTCAGCCAGCGTCCGTTCCGGAGTTGCCTTCTTTCCTTTGGCCTTCTCCGCCGCCAAACGCTGTGGTCGACGTTCCTCAGCTGCAGCCTTCGCTTCCGCTGCTGCCTCCTTGGCTCGGAGAGCTCGTTCCTTCTCAGCCGCTAACTTTTGGGCTCCAATCGCTGCGGCTGCCTTTCTGGTCTTTGGCCCTCCGTCCGCTTCATCTTCTGGATGAGGAGGGTTCTTCCTGGGCCGTCCACGCGGCATGGACGTAATTTATGACTGGGAATGTGAGGTCCCACCGGGCATGCCAACTAATGCTACCAGCTTCCAGTCCTGGCCCGGATACAGTGGTGGTCTCCGGTCCGGATGAGGTTTCGTCTGTGCTCCACGCGCTCTCACCTAATAAACCTGCAAAACAACGCTCTTGAGTATCCCGATCAGTGGCAATTCATATGGGGGGCCAAAAGGGGCCGGACCCACCTCATAAATTTGCTAAGATATAGCCTATATATAGTATTATTCTCCCTTTAAATAGTAGTTAGTTAAAAAAAATAATTGGTGGCCCACATTACAAAAAACCAACGTGTACAAATACATAAGGAGAGTAAAATTTTTACTAAAATTAGATTTCTAATAGAATTAGTGAATCATTAGTAGGGGCCACAGTTCATTTTCTATTAGTATTTTATTTTTGTTTTTTGATTTATAATCCTTATAGGATTTTATATTAGTAATATTTTTTAAAAAGAATATTAGTTAATCTTATAACATATCAATAATAAGACATACTAATGTCATTAGGATTTGCTTTTTGTAATTTGAACGGGCCTTTTCAGCCATGAAAATTGTGAAAACAAGTCTGCGTAGTCGAATGGAAGATAATTTTCCGCGAGATTCTTTGATGCTATATATTGAAAGAGATTGCGAGACCATCCCCATTGATTCGATTATCGACACTTTTGAGATGATCAAAGAGAGAAAGTTAGATTCAAATAAATTTTATATTTTCTTTAACAATATTTGGTCCGTTATATGTATGATTCTTTTATTTCTAAATAAATTACTTTGTTATACCGTTATTTTTATAATATCATTTATTCTTTCGAATTCAATTTTTTATGATTAGTCCGGCCCCCTTGTCGGTAAAATCCTGGGTCCGCCCCTGATCCCGATGATAACTACTCCGGCGTGATAATGAAAGAGGGGCATTTGAATAGGAGAGAGAATAAGGATATATTGAGAGAGTTTTAGTCTGATAGAACATATCATTCTCCACAAATCCAAAACTGTATTTATAGGTGTGAGTGGTCAGATCTCAACCCAAGGACAGTGGTCCTGCCTGTTTGTCCTTACCCGGGGACAGGTCATATTCATGTCCTTTCTGTCCCCGGATAATGTCATTCTAACTGACGTCACATGGACCGAACCACTCTCTAGGCCGGAGTCTGGATATGGGCCAGAGCCCATATCACCATCCAATGCAATGGATTATAATGCATTTGTCTTTGTTGTGTTCCTGATCCGCTCCTTATTGAGCCCATATCACCATCCAATGCAATGGATTATAATGCATTTGTCTTTGTTGTGTTCCTGATCCGCTCCTTATTAACTTCGTTTGCTTGTTTCTATCTCAGCAAATAAATTTGATAGCTATGAACTTTTTGTGCTTCTCCAAAAGATCATTTATTTATTATTGTCAACAAAAAAAAGATCATTTATATGATTATCCCCAAATATTCCAGCAGAAACAAAAACTGATAACGACTTGAAACTACGTGCAGTGTGGCATCTAGAATGGAAACCTTCAGACTTAGGAGGGAGAACTGTAAACTCTATAGCACCATTAATAGAATCAATTTATATGTTACTTTTCTAACGGAGCTATAGTGAAACTGTAAAAGCTTTTGTTTGTTTCCTAAACAAATGCTCCTCCTTCTCTCTTACTTACTATTCTAATATTACCGTTTTCAGTCACCAACGGCCATCCCCATGGCGGCGCCGCCGCAGGACAGCGGCGGATCCACCCCAAACCGGAGTTTTGCACAAGCCTTAAATTCCAGACCCTCTCCGCTCTTCTCCTCTCTCCCTTCCACACCCTCAATTAAGCCAACTCTGAGCTATAAAGGAAAGGCCGCATGCATCATCACGCCGGAACAGGTTGCGCTACTCTCTGAGCATTACGGCAATGCGTTGATCGGAAAATTCCCAAGAGTTAAACCTTCCATGGATTTCTTGAACGAAGCTTTCAAATCCGTGGGGTTCAAAGGGAGGTACCAACTGGGATCGATCGATTACAAACATATATTGATCAGATTTGAAGATACGGAGGATTATCAAAGATGTTGGATGAAGAATCAACTGGCATTCAAGGGAGCAGTAATGAAGGTATTCAAATGGACCCCTGATTTCTCCCCTAATACTGAAACTCCTATTATCCCTGTTTGGATTACACTGCATAATATCCCTTTATTCTAGTACAACACTGCCATGCTAGAAGAAATAGGGAATAGCATAGGTAAGTTTATCAAACTGGATGCTGCTACTTTTATGTTAACTAGACCCTCAGCAGTCAAAATGTGCATTGAGATCGATCTGAGGGATAAGCTACATAATTCTGTTACTCTGACTAAAGATCTGGCTGGGGGTGTTGCAGATTTTCCAGTTGAATATGATTTCATCCCTTATTACTGTGTGCACTGTAAGAGACTTGGGCATGAGGCTCATGATTGCAGAATCCTCCACCCTGAACTCAAGCCTATCTCTGTTAGACCCCAACCTCTGAAGCCTCTACCCAAACCTAAACCAAATGCCCCTTCCCAGCAACAAACCAAAAACAATGTTGCTAGCTCCTCTGGTACTACTGTCACAGAAAAGTTAGCTACTTTACACAAACAAAAGCTCACATATATACCCACTCCCACTCAAACCTCTTCCCTCACAGTTACTGAGAAAACCCCCATTACTGACCCTAGTAATCCAGAAGTCCAAGTTACCTCCCTGCCCAATGACACTGATCAATGTCCAAAAGATACCCCCATTACTGATCTGGTTGACTTGGAAACTAGTGAGCCTCAGTCAGAAGTCACCACCACAGTTGCCAATGCACAAAATATAATTATCCTATCAGAGGCAGAATGGTCATCACCCAAAAAACCAGCAAACTATGCAGCAGATGATATACTCATCCATCCAGGTAAGATGCCAGTCTCTCCTGATAATCCCTTTAATGCTAACAAACCATCCTTTTCCTCTCAAACAAGAACAGGGAACATGTTCTTACCATTGATTGAAGAGGTTGAAGAAGAACAAGAGGTCAGTAATTGCACTAGGAATCTTCCAGAAAAGAATGATGCTCCCAACAATGATGACACTACTCAATAGGTAAATTCAGACTCAAGCCCTAATCTTGTCAGTCCCTGTAATAACTCTATTGATCAGAATGAAGTATCTACTTATTTCACTCAGATCAATAAAATTATTACAAGAACTGCAACTAAGAGCCTCAAACCTTGTAAATATGTGTAGTACAACCAATCACAAAATGATTATCTGGAATGCTCGGGGCATAGAGTCTTCTATGACTAGACTGACCAGATTAGTTAATACACACAAACCTGACCTCATATGTCTGATTGAACCTAAGCATGATAATTCCCAATGTGATGCATATAGGATCAGATTACATTTTTTGCACTGCATGCCTACTACAAATTGCAATATATGGATTATGTGGAACTCTAATTTAGATATCATCCCTCATGTTGACCATAAGCAATTTCTTTCAGTCAAACTCAGAAGCCAAACAATGAACACTACAATTGATGTTGTGTTTGTATATTGGCCTAAGAACTAGAATTGAAAGGGAAGAATTATGGAAAGACCTTTCTGCTCTTAATATGCAAAATGCTATGTATATTGGTGATTTTAATGTTATGACTTCCATCTCAGAATATAAGGGACCCTCCAGACCTAGTATTCGTAGTATTAATGATTTCAGCTCCTTTATTGATAAAATGGCTTTGCAAAATATCCACACTGTGGGCAATTATTTTACATGGACTAATGGTAGACTTAGGGATAACTGTGAGAGACTTACTGTTGAAAGGTTAGATAGAGGTCTTTGCTCTTTGCCATGGCTAAATAATTTTCCCCAATCCTCTATTCAAGTTTTAAACAAGTATCCCTCAGACCACTGCCCATTGCTTCTTATTATGGCCAACAACACTCCCTTTGTGCCAAAACCATTTAGGTTTATTAATACATGGTTTAAAAGAGAAGGTTTTCTTGATGTTATTAGGCTTAACTGGTGTATCCCTTCTTATGGCTCTGGCATGCTTAAATTGTTTTTAAAATTAAACAACCTCAAAAAAGCTCTAAAAATATGGAATAAAGAGGTTTTTGGCAATATAAATGACAATGTCACTAAGGCAGAGGAAGATTTAAGACTCTAGGAGATAGCTTTTGATCTAAACAGCAACACTGATGAAATGATAAAGCTGAAAAAGGCTAAAGCTGTTTTAGTTAAATCTCTAAAAGAGCAAAACCACTTCTGGAAACATAAGGCTAAGGTCAAATGGCTTAGAGAGGGTGATGGGAATACTAAACTTTTTCATTAAACAGTTATGGAAAAAAGAGGTAGACTCAATATCACTAAAATTAAAAGTACTAATGGTCAGTGGCTAGATAATACCTCTGATATTGAGAAGGAAGCCATTTCTTACTATTAGAGACTATTAAATGACAGTCCTCATCCTGATCAAGGTCTCTTTTATTCCCATTTTCTTTCTCAGATTCCAAAACTTGTAACGGAGGAGGATAATATGGGACTCTTAAAGCCAATTAGAGGAACTTAAATTGGTAGTTTTCCAGCTTAATAAAAATAGCAGTCCAGGCCCTGATGGGTATACTGCTCAATTTTTTATTAAAGCTTGGGATATCATCTGCCATGATTTATTAGAGGCATCAAATGAGTTTATATCCAATACTGAAATCTCTAAGGGTATTTCCAGTACATGGATTACAGTCATCCCCAAAAAAGAAATTCCAAAAAGCTTTGATGACTATAGGCCAATCAGTCTTTCCAATGTTTCTAACAAAATTTTTTTAAAACTTTTAATGGAAAGAATGAAGCCTTTGATGCCTAAATTAAGTTCCCCCAATCAGTCAGCTTTCTTACAGTATAGAGATATTTCTGATAATGTTATCTATCTGAAAGAAATGACTAGATTTTTAAACAGAAAAGCCCCTGAACCTAATTGCATTATTAAGCTTGACCTTATGAAGGCATTTGATAGGGTCAGTTGGGCTTTTCTAGAACAGTGTACTCCTTAAATTTGGATTTCATGGCAGATTTGTGCACACTATCATGAAAAATTTATCTTCTGCCTGGTTCTCAGTGCTTGTAAATGGTAGGCCTGTTGGCTTTTTTCCAGCAACAAGAGGGATTAAACAGGGAGACCCCCTGTCTCCTTTTTTGTTTAATCTATTCTCTGAGGCCTTTACAAGGAGTCTTTCTTTTGTTTTTGACAAAGGTAAGCTTCAGTACTATAATTTGCCTAAGAATGCTATTTCAATATCACATCTAAGCTACGCTGATGATACTATTATCTTCATGCAAGTTTCAAAGATGGACTTAATTAGAATGAAAGCATTCCTAGTCAAGTTTGAAGAAACTACAGGCCAGAAGATAAATTTTGAAAAAAGTGAATATTTTTTGAGTCATCATGCCTCTGATATTAAGTATAGACAGATTCAGAATATTTTAGGTATGAAGTGTGGCACACTGCCTTTCAAATATCTAGAAGTGCAGATATATACAGGCAGGACTCTTAACATTCATTTTCAGCCTTTGTTGGAAATGATTGACAAGAGACTTAATAATTGGAAGAATGTTTGACTCTCTTCTGGGGGTAAACTCACTCTTATCCAAGCCTGCATGTACTCACTTCCACAGCACATATGGGCTGTGATGGCACCTACCAAACAGGTGATCAAGAAAATTAAAAGGAAATTTTCAATTTTCTTTTGGGGAAACTCTGAGAATGGTCCAAAAAAGAGTTGGAGAAAATGGAATTCTTTATGTTTTCCAACAGATCAAAATGGAATGGGCCTCAGATCCCTTTCTACCATAATTAAAGCATTTACATGCAAATTATGGTGGAAATATCAACAAGGCCAAGCTCCATGGACTCATTTTATTGCCTCCCTCCCCAAAACATCAAAAGGTTCACAAAATTGGAAAAGGATATGCAATATCAATCAGTTTGCTGAATCCAATTCTAAAGTGATACATGGTGAAGGCTCATGTAACCTTTGCACTTCAAACTGGACAGACTATGGCCCCTTAATTGATTTTTTTGAACCTCCTATACTTACATGGCCCTCTCTGTTGCAGATTTTATTCAAAATAAAGCCCTGATCCTTCCTTTACTGCAACAGCACATTCCTCTTCAACTATACTCTTTTCTGTCTCAAACTTCCCTTTTCCCAAATAGAAAGGACCTACTTATATGAAAGCCAGACATTTTAGGGAGGTTTACAATTAAATTTGCTTATTCCAGACTCAGACCCTCCATTCAGTCCTTCCCAGTTCTTAACAAAATCTAGGATCCCCACATTCAGAAAAAAATCTCCATTTTTATGTGGAGACTCCTAAATGCTCTATTGCCCTTTGATGATGTTCTCAGAAAATTTGGATTCAATCTGCCATCCAAATGCATTTTTTGCAACCACACAGACTCTTTGCAGCATTATTTTAATGACTGTAAAATTGCTACTTTTCTCTGGGAACAGATGCATCTCATTTGTGGATCTGAATTCTTTCACTCTCCAACATTGTGGGATAGGTTAGCAACCAATTGGTCCTTTAGGGGGCTGTTAAAGATACATACTAAAATTTCCCATATTGCCCCTATTTTTGTTGGTCTCTCTGGAAACTGAGAAATAGGAAAATATTTGATAATATTGACCCTGTGCCCCATTTGATTGTCAAGGAAATTAGAGAGGCCATATACTACACTTTCCTTGCATTCCCACATTATGTATCTAGGCCTGTTGACCTTGAACTAGCCTCAGATGGTACTCTGCCCCTACTTCCTAAACCTCCAAAACTTGTCATATCTACTGTCATATGGTCCAAACCTCTTACAGGTGTTAAAATTAATGTAGATGCTGCATGGTCCTCAAATATGGCTGGTATAGGGGTGATTATAAGGAACTCTACTGGCTTTTTAATAGAGGCTAGGGGTTACTGTATTGCATCTCACTCTCCACTTCATGCATAACTCCTAGCCATAGAGGCTGGAACTCAGTTAAGCCTGGCAATGGGATCTGAACCTTTCTCCATAGAATCTGATTGCCTATCTGCTATTCATATGATTTCTGACCCAATGAAGAGACACTGGTCTCTTCTCTGTCTTGCAGATAAAATACAAGGCCTACTGGGACATTGAATGATTATGCACACTCTCAGAGAGGGGAATCATGCAGCAGACACCCTGGCAAAACATTCTCTGGCTATCAAAACTGGCTGCTCCTTTGTATGGCACAACTTGCCTCCTCCAGTTAAGGGTGCACTATACATGGATAATCTATTCATCCCCTCCATCAGATTGGCAGTTGTTGCAAGCTCTGAAGTCAATGATCCCTCACTTTTATCTAATCAGAAGGATCCTCCTCATGTATGTATGTCCATAAACTCATCTTATCAATTTTGTTAAGTTCTCCTTTTTTGAAACTTGAAAAATAGGCGGCAAATCTGTGTTTCGTTTAACGATTCGCTAAAATGCGACCTGTTTTATCCATGTTTCTGAGGGATTGAACTGAGAGTATCTACTCTCACCATTTTGCTGGCCAACAGCACTTAGGCTGTAATGGTCTATAGCTAGCTTACTGATCTCAAACTTATGAGCCTATGGCTTCTTGTAATAGTTTTATTTTATTCTGGTTTGGGGTGCCAAATAAATTCCCCCCACCTATTGGTGGTTTAATCTTAAAAAAAATAAAATTAAAAGCTTTTGTTTAAGAAAAAAGAAGAACATTATGAATAAGTAAAATGTTGTGTGAATTTTAATGGTTGAACCATCAGAAATACCTAAAATCTCAAAACAAGCAAAAACACATTGTAAAATTAAATGCGGAGGAAACAAAGAGAGTTAAGTAACTTTTTTTATCTTTTGTTTTTCAAACTTTCGTTTGAAAGTATATTGTAGTAGCTAATCTTTTTGTTTGTACATATATTTTTTTTTTTTGATTTGTAGTCATTTTTATTTTTATCATTTTGCTTAAAATTTTAGATTATAATTTAACAAGTAAATATAAATTCTTATATATGTTAGTAAATACTATCTCAAAAATATAAATAAATATAAATACAAGTATTTGAAATTTTGATTTATGCTTCAAAATAAAAGTCATGCAAAAATAAATTTTTAAATTTTTAAATAATATTGATGTCCATTCTGTCATTTACCATAACAAACTGATAAATCTATTTATCATTTACCGAACAATCATCTAAAAAATGCTAGTCAAAACAACTAATCAAAATAATTAATACAATCCGCTAACAACTAATAAATAATAAAATTCGATATTAGCTAACAACTATAGCTAGTTTTCAAATAGAACCTATATTATTCTGCTCCTCTTTATATCTTTTTCTAGCATAGATTTAGGATATCGGAATTTATTACTCTTAGATTATGATGATACTAGGGGCATTTTTAGTACAACTTATCTGAATATTTTTCAGTTCAGTTCAGTTCAGTATTTTTCAGTTCAGTTCAGTTCATACTTTTCAGTTAATTAAGTGCATTGTAGTTTTTAAGAAAAATTTAAACAAATTAAATGTAAATAATTCAACACAATTCATAGTTTATTGAAAATATAATTTATTTCAATTCAGTTCAATGATAATATAATTTAATAATTATAAGTTCATATTGAAAATCCAGCTCATTTAAATTATGTGTAGTTCAATTAAGTTCATTTTAGTTAAGTGTTGTTCAACTCGCTTCATTTCAGTTAAGTGTAGTCATATTCAGTTCAGTTGGTTCAATTCAGTTTAGTGCAGTTCAATTCAGTTCTATTTTCTATTCTTGATAAAATACAACCTCATTTAGTTATATCAATGCATTGATCGTTTTCTTCAATTCAGTTCAACGCAAATATAATTTAATGATTTTAAGTTCATATTGAAATTCTAGTTCGTTTAAGTTAAGTGTAGTTTAATTCAGTTCATTTTAGTTAAGTGTGGTCCAACACGGTTCATTTCAGTTAAGGGTAGTCAAATTCAGTTCAATGGTTCAATTCAGTTCTATTTTCCATTCTTGATAAAATACAACCTCATTTAGTTATATCAATGCATTGATCGTTTTCTTCAATTCAGTTCAATGAAAGTATAATTTAATGATTTTAAATTCATATTGAAAATTCAGTTCATTTTAGTTAAGTGTGGTTCAACTCGGTTCATTTCTGTTAAGTGTAGTCAAATTCAGTTCACTCAGTTCAATTCAGTTCAATTTAGTTCAGTGTAGTTCAATTCAGTTCTGTTTTATATTCTTGATAAAATACAAACTAATTTACTTATATCAATGTATTGATCGTTTTTTTCAAATCAGTTCAATGAAAATATAATTTAATGATTTTAACTTCATATTGAAAATTCAGTTCATTTCAGTTAAATGTAGTACAATTCAGTTCATTTTAGTTAAGTGTGGTTCAACTCAGTTCATTTCAGTTAAGTGTAGTCAAATTCAGTTCACTCGGTTCAATTCAGTTCAGTGTAGTTCAATTCAGTTATGGTTTCTATTCTTCATAAAATACAACCTCATTTACTTGTGTCAATGCATTGATCGTTTTTTTCTATTCAGTTCAATTAAGTTTAGTTCAGTTGATTCAGTCCAATTCAGTTCAAGTCAGTTTAGAATTGATGAAATATGATTTTGATAAACATTTTCTAATTAAATTGTATCAATGCATACTTTTGTAAGTGCAATTTAATTAAGTTTGGTGCTAATAAAATTTGACTTGATAAAATATAGCACAATTTTGCTATATCAATTCAGTTCAATAAAGTTCAGTTCAATATATTTCAGTTCAATAAAGTTCAATTTTCAGTATATTTCAGTTCAATTATGTCTAACTTCTAGGATAATGATGAAATTTAGCTAATGTCGATGTAATGATTTGTTTCTTCAATTCAGTTTTGTTCAATTAAGTTCAAATCAATATACTTCAATGGCTTGTTTTTTTAATAAGAATTTTGAATATACATATATATTAATAAAAGAATCAAATGTATTTTCAGTTCAGTTCAGTATTTTTCAGTTCAGTTCAGTATTTTTTAGTTCAGTTCAATTCAGATCAGTTCAGACATATTAAACAAGCCCAAGGTGGTTGCCAGCCCGCGCCCGCAAGGAGGTATTTGGCCATTCTGAAAAATTATTGAGGTGAGATGCATACTGATGTTCACTGAAATTTTTACTGCATCCATTACTGAAATTTCTGGCTTTTCACATTTGGAATTTGTTGAATGAAAAAGGATGCTATGACACCAAGAAGTAAATTTTTACATGCCAACCAAACACACTCAAAGCAGCTTATACAACTTATGGACACGTATACAACATCTCCCTAGCAGCCTTTTCTGCCATCTTTGCCTTCACCTCCTTCCTCAACTGTCTCAAACTCAAACTCAAACTCAAACTCATATCAGCAGCTTTGTTTGATGGTTTCTGGTATACTTCACTCATCTCTTTAGCAGGAGAAGTGAGCATCATCAGCTTGGCACCAATGCTTTCAATTGCACTGTTCTCTTTGTCATCCTAATGTGTCAAAACCTGCAACAACAAATCTCTCAAAAATGATTCTATTCCCCCATCATGCAATGAATAAAGCTGCAAATTCAACTCAAAATGCAATGGTATGGCCTCATTCTTCTCAGGGGAGATTCCAACAGGTTTGAGAACGTATGTAATTAGCTTCTGACCTAGTTCAACATGGGACTTAGCCGCTGACCTTCTCTTCTTTGTTGCCCGCTGCAGTTCTGACTTGAAAGCTGAGGTTAATAGAAACAATATCAGACAGATTGTAAATAGATCAGCCCAAGCTAAGGACTTCGGAAAATATTTGACTGTAGAAACAGACAGTTTTGGCTCGGGCTGATGACTTTATAAATTTACAGTTGCAGTATAACTGGGATACTGAAATCTATTAACCTAACGTAACGTGCATATAATGCATAAGATTGCACATCGGAACGTAAATTTGAACATAACTTTACATATCTGCAGACTTCAAGCAGTATCCTCACTGCAGAAACATACTGAGACAAAGACTTGAGAAAGCGACAGAGGAATTAGTACTATTAGGAATTTTATCAGTACTGAGTGGAGGTGTATGAGTGGAATTAGTACTATTAGGAATTTTATTAGTACTGAGTGCAGTTGCCGCATTATGATTTTCAGCACCCTTACTTCAGTCGTGCATACCCGTAGGACATGTTAAAGATGAATTTAACAGATGAATAGCCTATACAAATTAACTATTTGCTGCTTTAGGTACAAATCCAAGGATAACTTGAAGTTTTTGACAACAATTCCAAAATAGTTTTTACACGATAGGTAAAAAATAGTGCTAATTGAGGACCGCAGTAGGGGTCTATGATTATCATAAAATAATTATTTAAACCTTACGGCATATGCATATATTGAGCCATCACTGTTGAAGGCGCTGCAAGGGATGGGCTGATTGCTCCTCATAAAAGCCTAACCAATAATAAGATAAACACATAAACTGAGCACAGAAACATGGGAAAGCAGAAATGAAAATGAAAGACTGCTACAAAAAAGAAAGTAAGCTACTTCAATAAGTTCAATTGAACAAATTTCAGAAGCATTATTTGAGGAGAGAAACTACCATTAGTTTACTATCCTTATCCCAGAAGTTGTGAGCACCATCAGAGCCAGCAGTTGCAAATGTGCCATGAACCTGCGACAGATTGTTGTCAAGACGTGCAAGAAATAGAGAAAATCAAACCAATAGAGACGGACAACGGAAAATGTTACTTACTGGATTGAAATTCAGAGAAATCACAGAGTATATTTCATTTGACTCTCTTATGACAGAACATAACACACCTGAGGATTTATAACCATCAGGGATGTCTAACATAAAGAGCATAACCGCGCTCAGGAAGCTGTTGAGTATGAGCTGGATTTTGCTGTCTTAAATCCCAATACCTAAATAGTTCACCTCTTTGACAATGTTAGACTCATAAGCAATTGTTAATCCCACAGTGGCTAAACACGGGATAATGACAGGCGAAAGCCTTAAGATTAGGGGAAAAAGTCAGCGAGCAGCAAAGCAAGTTCTATACTG
Organism: Sherardia arvensis; assembly: GCA_948330725.1. Taxonomy (NCBI): domain Eukaryota; kingdom Viridiplantae; phylum Streptophyta; class Magnoliopsida; order Gentianales; family Rubiaceae; genus Sherardia; species Sherardia arvensis. Next base: position 20,046,837 of record OX415240.1, read on the forward strand.
CTGCATTAAACTTTAAACATGATTTTCTGTTTGAGCTCTTAACTAATGGTGCCAATTCTATAGGTCTCCAGCTCACAAGTTGGTTTCCGGGCTATGCATACTTAGATGGTATACCAGTTCAGGAAATCATTGATGCATCTGACTTAGTCTATGGCTAAAACCCCCAAAAAGAAATAATCCCAAAAGTAAATGGAACACAAAAACAAAACCCATAATCGATAACAAAGAAGATACTCTGTAGTGTTAAAAGAAAGATCATAAGTAGAAACATAATCCCAATAACCCTAAAATCAATGGCTAAAAACCCAAAAAATAAACATTCAAAGCTATAGGAAACTCAAAACAAAAACCCATAAGAAAAAACACTATAAAGCAATAACCTTGTTGCTATAATTGTTGTGACAATTAGTGAGAGTTAGAGAATTTATACACGAAAGAAACTGACCTGATAATTACACGCTTATGGACGCGTGGAGGCATTAGGTGATTCGCAACAATATACTACATCGGAGAATGAACGCGTGGATCAGAGTTGAATGGAAGAAGGAGAAATATGAAATTCTGGAAGTGATCTGGAATCATGAAGATGGGTAAGAGCAAGTGCAACAGATTATCTACTCACATTCTGCATAATAGGGAAGCAAATCCAATATTCCCCATATTTTTTTACCTCAACTCCAACAGTTTCTCCATTTTCCGTTTCCTATAATTTATTTACATTTATTACTATACATTTATCCTATTGTTTTCTATTTTTTGATCATATATTTAATAAGTCCAAATAATGATGAATAAATAAATATTTAACTTAAAATACATGTTACAATAATATTTCATATTTGAAATTACTTACTCTAACTTATAAAATGATAAAATTACATTTTATAAAAATAACACATCCTGAGTTATAATATAACTATTTTTGTAATGTATTATGAATAATTAGATTCATCTCTTTTCAATTTTTTGTTACAAATTATTATTTTCAACCATAAGAAATAAAATGTTTAGTAAATTTTTTTAATTTAAACGTTATGACTTATATAAAACGTCAAAATAAATATATTTATGACCTTAAAATTTAGTAAATTTATATTGAATATAGATTATATTTGATTATTAAATATCAATAGATATGTACATGTAAAAATAGTCATATTAGATCTTGTTACGATCGTCTTTATGCATATTTTTAGAATATGTATTTTTGATAAAATTTTATTGTAATTATTTTAAGATGTTATCATTTAAAATTATTGAAGAGAAACAATTAATGAGTGAAATAACAAAAAACAATGCAGATAGCATTAAATTTTGGTTCTCCAAATCTTCTCCATCATTCTCTAAATTTGGAGAAGCAAATATTCTCTCTCTTCAATTTTCCTATTATGGAGAATGGGATGGAGAATATGTTAGAGTTCAAAAAAGGGTCAAATTCTCCATATTTGAGCAAATTTGCTATTATAGCAAAACTGTTGGACTTGCTCTAAGGGCGAGTCCAATAGCTTCGAGTTTTGACTAACCTTATTTCTGAAAGTAATTTCCAAAATAATACTGTTTCAAAAATAATTTCAAAACTAATACTCCTATATTTCTGCAGGAGTCATGTTACAAATTACAAAAATGTTGTACTAAAATTTAATTAGTACTACTCCTATACATTTCCGTACATTTTAATTAGACCCACAAATTACCGACTAACAAATTAAAAAGATCCGTATCATATAAATGGGTGGCTAAATCGATCCTAAGCTACAAATCTCAGTATGTATATGAAAACGTATCTATCCCAATAATCCTTTTCATTATCTAGGTAGTACTGGTCCTCAGTCTTAGGTTCATAACCATAGTTTTCATCAAATAGCTCCGGTGATCGGTAACTGTTAAAAAACTAACATGTAGAGGGAAATTAATTAAAGCTTAGCAATGTACAATATCTTTTCAAACAGAAGAAATGGAAACAGTATCGATTTCTGCTGCAAAAGCAAGTAATTACGACGATTACCGCGTTTTGTTGATCGAGCCATGCGATGAACCGCCGGAGAGGACGGTTCCCGAGACCTAAACATGTTTCCAGCCTCATTTCATTGACATTATTGGTTTGCTTCGTTATTGGGCTATGGGCGGATGCAGGGGCGGAGCTGGCTTATAGCAAGCCACTTTTCTCAAAAAATTTTATTTTTTTTATTTTTTGGTGTACAAAATTTAAAAATTGATTATTTTGCCACCCACTTTTTTTAAAATATTACTAATACCCATAACAATTTCTACCTATTTTATACTAAATTTTGAGATTAAAATAAAAAATCCCCAAAAAATTTCCTCCATCTCAAATCTGCTACCGTCTCTACTCTGAATTTTTTTTTTTGCTACCCACTTGAAAATTCCTGGCTCCGCTGATTATTGGATAGGTTCTGCAAATTCAAAAGAATTGGGGCATTCAAATTGAACTGATAACTGGTCACACCTCAGCTCAGTTCTTCTTTTCATGCCATTTGAAAACTGATATGAATGGAATTCATATATGTTGGTGATTCGGGAAGCTCCGATTCGGCAACTTCGGCGAATGTGTCTCTCCATTTGTATGATACGGAACTCTTTAATTTGTTAGTCGGTAAATTTATGGGTCTAATTAAAATGTACGGAAATATATGGGAGTAGTTTTAATTAAATTTTAGTATAACAGTTTTTGTAATTTATAATATGGCTCCTGCATGAATGTAGGCGTATTAGTTTTGGAATTATTTTTGAAAGAATATTATTTTGGGAATTAGTTTCAGAAATAAGGTTAGTCTGGCAAAAAACTCCAATAGCTTCCCTATCTTCTCCTCTATAATAGGGAATGAAAATATTGATTCCTCAATCTCTATTAACCACTCCAACAATTCCTCTATTTTAGGGATTCTTAAATTTAATAAATTAATCAATATATACTAATTTCTTTTAATTTACCCCAAATATCAATTGTTCTCTGCAACTCAATCTCCGCCTCCGATTAATTCCTCTCTTCCTCCTCCACCAGAGACGTAATCAGATTTATCCCGGGTACCCGCCGTTTCTCCCACCGTCTTCCTCCTCTCCACCCTCATCCTCCTGCTTTTCTCCGCCGTGTTCCTCCTCCTCCTTTTTCTATTCCTCCACCACATCACTGCCGTTCCTCCGCCAGCATCCAGTGTGGTACTTGTACTTCCAGGGCATCTGCTTGGTCTCCTCACGTCGGCACATCCTCTTCATGCTCCACAGTTTTTGACCACAAGTTTTTGAGCACCGGAGAGAGCACCGGAGAGAGAGTCGGTGAAAAAAGCAGAGGGATGAGTAGAAATCCGAGGAGAGAGACGCGTGAAAACGAGAGTAATATTAATTTTTTATTCAAATCCATTCCCTGTAATTTCCTCTCTCTTTCTACAAATTTGGGGATTCACTCGCCCTCTCTACAAGTTGTAGCTGGGTTTGGGGAAGCTGTTGGAGCCTAAAATCCCTAAAAAGTACTAAAATCCCTATTATGTAGCATCTGTTGGACTTGCCCTAAGAACATGTACAATGGAGGCTATATGGAGAGACTTTTTTGTGATTGGGACTATAAAATCCCACAATGGGAGTCCCAAAGGTTGGTTTTTAGCACAATTATACCACATGGCATGGAGAAGGCTTGATGGGAGAAGTCCTCATCCGGACCCGAGCCCGCGCCTACGTGGCACCTGCAATATTCCTTTCCTTTTTTTTACTTCTCCCCCTTTCTTCTCCCACCCCCAAAGTCTATATTCCCCCAATGTCTATATTCATTTCTTTTTTATTTTCTTCTTGTCTTAGTTTAACGGTAATATTCTCATCCTATATTTTTTGTTTATATTCTTTTCTTTCCAACAGTTATATTCTAATTTTGTCTATAAATAGAGTCCAATATTGCCAGATGTTTGACAATTAATAAATAAATGGATGTTCCCAATATACATATAATCATCCTTAATATTTAAATAAATAAATACTTATGAAATAAGACAATTAATTTGTTTATGTGAATGCGAAAATTAAATCTCCATTTAATTAATTATATGAATACATTTATAATGTAATAAGTAATCTACATATAAAAAAGGATGAGTTGGAAATGAATGGAAATAGTAGGACTACTAAAATCTGATGTGGACAAGACTGGATGATGTGTGCAAGACTGGATGATTGTGGGTAGAAACTGTTGGGAGGAGAGAGAAGAGATTGGGACTCAAATGAGTCCCAACCAATGTACCAAGACGGGTGATTGAATGTGGTAATTTATGAGTGGCCGCTAGGGAATACATATATTTTATTACGACAACCATTTTACTATTCCTAAGACATTCCCACTTTAGAGTATAAGAGATAACTTTATTTGACTTTATTTGATTCCAACATATGTCAAAAGAGCATCTTTTAGCCCCAACATACACTACTACAATTTTGCAGGAATTAAGGCGGTTGGTCCTTCACGTTTCAAGGCAGAAGACAAATGCCTTCTCTGGTATTTCCTTAAACCCTGAAAAAGCTTTAAGGCGGTTCCTCTTTCGCCTTAAAAGTTTTATGTTTTAAGGCGTTTCTTCCGCCTTAGATGCATAGCCCTTCCGCCTTTAACAAGTGTTGCGATATCGCAACAGAAACCAATATGAAACCCTAACTCACCAAGTGGCGAGTTCGTCAGTGTTAACGCAAAGTTGAAATTATGTGTGAGTCTGACTAGTTACGACAACAGTTGGCGAATCGCTAAATAAAATGTAGCGAGTTCGCAACATTATATTTTAGAAAGGGTTTATGGGTTAGGGTTTAGGGCGTAACTTGAGTAGTTGCGATAACAACAAGCGATCGCTAACAAATTACTAGCGATACCGCTAGTCAGCCTGGGCAGGATGTTAGATATTAAACGAGGTAACTGGCGGTCTCGGTTGAGCTACGCCTAAATCTGTTCTAGCGAGATCGCTACAATAATCTCTTCTTATTATGTAGCGAGTTCGTCACTGTACTCTCATACATGATTGGACGACGTCGTATGGTCTGAGATTAGGCGAGTTTAGTTGTTTATTGGCGACCTCGCTAACTTGCTCGGCAGGCTTGACGAGCATAGTTGCGAGATCGCTGTGTGGGAGACTGGAGAGGCTGTGGCTAAGGAGCGACAGAGTTGCGAAAACGCTAGTAAACTATGATTGAGCTTGGTTTCTGTAGATTTGTGGTGACCTCGCTTGTATATTTCGCCAGGGCTGACGGGTAATGTTGCGATAGCGTTAGACATAATATTGGTGAGACAGTGGTCAACCTAGCGAGCGTGGTGGCGATGCCGCCATGTGTGCTTGTCTACTGACGAATACGCATGTAACTCGCAAAAGTGTTTTGGTGCTTAACGAGAAAGGTAAAGAGCTCGCCAGGAAAAAAGCCTAGTACATTAATTTATAATTTTTGGTAAATTTCCCGCACAAATAGTATAAATGGCATATCTAAACCTGTCAATTGCAAGATATATGTAGTCCACTAAATGGCAAATACAAAGAACTCATCAATTATAATAGTTTATATGTATAACAAATGTAGTAATACGAGTTAGGTTTTTACATGCATCTTACGTGGTACGTGTGGTCTAGATATGAATCGAGCTCTAACGATGACCAAGTGCTTTGCAAATCTATCTCTCCCCAACTCTAGCTCTTCTTTAGTGTATGCCAATTGATTTTCCTCGAGTATCTACGAATGAGATACGTTTATGAATACAAACTTAGGTAAATTGTAGGTAATAAATAGAAATTTTCATATTGTAAGACTACTCACGCGATGTAGTTCCAAATTGTCACTTGTAAGGGTATCAATGCACTCATAGGCATACAACATCATGTAGTATCCACACTCCCAGTTGGACGATTGCTTGCTGTGCTGAAATTGAAGTAGTTTAACATATGGTATATAAATCTATTTAGGTGCAAATACATAAGAAAGGAGTCAACATCTTAACCTGAATTTGAATAAGTTCAAAGTTAAGGAGTGTGTCGTCATTGACAGCATGCATAGCAATCTCCAATAGATCAGCAAATTTTGTAGATGGAGCGAATTGTAGTGGATCAATCCAATAGACACGCTTCAATGATGGAATCATTGCAACAAAACTCCAATGACCACTATATATATAACAACATGCACCTCAGACTATAAGATAGATTATGTGCAATTGAAACCAATATCTACTAATCAAACAATTAGTAAATACATACCCCTCTAGGTATGGCCCAATGAAAATGGTTTTGCTCTTTTCACTTAGCAACTTTGTAAGGTAAGCAAGCCTCGCATGATTACCTTGTTGGGCTTGTTTCAAGCAAGTTGGGTGCAAAAAACCGATGAATGTCTTGTTCACACTCAAAAAGACGTATTGCATGAACCTACAACAACATTAGAGCATAAAGTATCGGTAGAAGTATATAAACACGGGCACAATCAAGTAAGACATAAATACCAATAGGTTAAACAAAAATACTTACATTTGATATAGGATTAGTATAGTATCAGGAAGGGTTTGTTTGTGCCAAAATAGGGCAAAATCTTCCCAAGGAACAACCACTTCCTTTGCCTCGCCAAAAACCTTCGAATTGGCTACAAAATAGTACACAGATTCACGGCTATGATGACCTAGCATGTCAAATAGTGTGCGAACAAAACCCGGGAGAGCTTTCATGAAACCCACACACTCATTAGAGAGAGGAATCTTAGAGATTGGGAAATTAAGGTCGGCAGTCTCTGTTGGTTGCTTTGTGTTCTTGGGGATGCATGTTGAATTAGCATCTACAACCAACCACGTGGGCCATAGGAAAAAAAATCCCAAACCTTGACCTACTGTTGTGCATTCATCCTCCTCAGTCACCGGCAACAAGGCATCTTTTACAAACACCTCAACTATGGATACCCTTACGAACCCCTTAGGGACTTTTGAATTGTGATGCAAAGTCATATGAGGAATGAATTCCCATTAGCAACGTGTATTGGTTGAGAAGTATTACCTCTAACAACGTACAACTTGCAAGAATGAGAAATCTACATTCAAGGAAAAAAAATAGTTTGTTATAATAGTATTTTCAAAAAGCAGTATATGATTAAGCGAAATTAATTTGAATGTAAGGCTTAGACAAGGGTAATAACCTAACCTTTGTGGTTGGTTTGGGAAGTTGTATATCAACTTGCGGAAGTTGTATATCAACTTGTGGAAGTTGTAGATCAACTTGCGGTTTGCTAGGAGGCAATGGTGTGCATATGTCGATGTGGTCTAATGGATGATTTGGTTGGTCAACCTCAGCTTGGGGCGGGGATGGATGGGAGCCTCTTGATGATGGTCCATTGACTTGATTTGTTAGACACAAATCATCGGGAATAGGATAATTCACAAAAGCACAAACATTGGCTAAGATGGCTTTCAAATTCTTGACCTCTTGATCGGATTTTTTAACTTGGCTTAAAACTACTTGGAGTTTTGATGGTTTTGGATTTTTGCTACTACATTTGATCCCAAAAGCTTCAATTTGGGTCACATATCCACCTATCCCCTTTGCTCTTCCAGGATGTTCATCCTTACCTAATGCTCTATGCAAGATATCATGTTTTCCCACCGAGATGAATAAACCTTGTTCCACTTCAAGCCCGACCTCATCCTATTCACAATATTATGAAAAAAAAATTGGTTGTCGTATTTTAAATACATTGTGATGTTGTAATTTACTTTTAGTAACATTAATGGTTTTGACAAGTATATAAACTCATATAACACGTACCACTCGACCGGCAATTCTCTTTGCCTCGTCGCTTGAGAATTTTCCGCCGCTCTTAATTCTACCAAGCACGAATAATTGTTCTCAATTATATTGTGTTGGGTCTTCGGCCACGACTTGGTTTTTTGCCACTTCTAGGGGGGTGCCACCATCTACTAGCTCCTTAACCTTTTCTTTGTATTTTGTTTTTGATGTCTTCTTCCCAACACCCAAATATCCACCCCGTCCACCGGTGTAGGGCATATTATTTTAAGCAACTGCTTTACGCTTATCATCACCCACACCCTTTAAGAATTTTATTGGTTTGTAAGGATACACTAATTTAGGGAACAATTAAAGGTGTATAGGAAAAAATTTAAATTAAGCAAATTGAATTTTAGTACTAACTTTTAAATCATTTTCTAGCCATCGTGTCTTGAATTCATCCCAAGTGAGTGACACAATGTGATTGTAACGATCCTTAGGATGTTGACCGAACCTTTTGCCGTTTGGATTTATGTACTCCTTGGCAAGAGTATATTTATGTTCGCGATGCGACTTTGATGCAATTTGTATTGCCTTCTTCTTCACTTGATCATAGGATTTGACTTTGATCACAAAGGGTCGCTAACATTGATATAGTAGAAATGGCAAATCAAAATAATAAGGTATTGCTAAATGGATCAAAAAAATAAAAGAGTGAACTTCACCTTGCATTCCTTCCACACACCCCTTTTGATAGCGGGGTCTAGTGGCACATGTGTCTTACCTATTTTCCCACACCAACTAGACCATCTTTGGGCATCATCGTCGGGCGCAATAGCAACACTGATGTCATTAAACTTGACATGTGTTAGAATTTTATTGTCGATTCTTGTCTCTATCTCACGACAATGGGTCCTCATTTGTTCTTCTTTTGAAGCGCGACTAACCTTCCTTCTTTTAGTTTGTCGTGAATCGCGAACAACATTTTCCCCACCACTAGATGAGTTGGAAGAAATCGAGTTTTTTGGTTCACTCATTGTCCTTTCCTACGTATAGAGAACAATTTGTTAGTGGAAATGACAAAACATATATATAGTCCACATTCCCCAATTAAGGAATGCCTACAAACATGCTTAGGAATATGCATTTACATACAAGTTAAGTATAATTTAGGTTACCTAGACACAAGTACCTAAAACCAATAAAATGTAACAATTTTAATGGACATAGTGGTAATTAATTAATAATGAATCATACCTTTAACACTCCAATGAATACATAAACCCTAATGACCCTTACAAGTCACAAAATAAATGTGAACAACTAAAAACCCATACCTTTGCAATTCACAAATTAGTAGATGTAGAATTGATTGTAGTGTTGATGATGGGTCTACCTTGTTTGTCCTTCTCCTACCTACACAGCAAGTACAAAATCATAATGGCTAGCATATGGGTAGAGAAACAAAAAGTTGAGAAGTAATTGCCAATCTTACCAAATTGCTTACACTATGGATTGACCTACTTGAGATGTTGTTGAATTCATGGAAGGGTTTGTGTAGATTTGATGGAAGATTGATGTGAAAAGAGTAGAGAATATGTGAAAAGTGGAGAGATTTGGAAGAAAGATTCGACCATGAAAAGTGATAAGATGCCAAGTTTGTGGTCTTCTTGCTTGGAATAATGTTGTTGATGACCAGAGGCGAGCCATGTTGCGAGTTCGCTAGCTGTACGCAGCGGGTATCGGGCACCATACGATGACGCTAGTAATTATACTCATGCATTCATTACCTTCATGATTGTAACTTGCGAATTCGCAAGAATTCTAGTTCATTAATTTAATGCCTTACGAACTCGCAAATATGGAAGCATGATGTAATTTTCTCAAATTACTACCACTTAGTTTGATAACACACTTGTTAATTACCACGTCTATGGAGATATAAACTTGGTGACTTTAACGTAATACTGAACTTGAATTTATTTGATTAGTTTCGTTATAGTAATAAGTACGGAATAGTGTGTGTATCAAATATATAGGAGTTGCGAGTTCGTTTGATAATACACTAGTTAATTACCACGTCTAAGAAGGTATAAAGTTGGTGACTTTAGCGTAATATTGAAGTGGAGGTTATTAAATTAGTTTCATTAGAAATAAGTGTGGAATAAGGTATTTACTTGCGACTATGGCATGGAGTAATCAGTCTATTAATTGTAAGTGCATGTATGACTATTGAAAAGCATATCGTACTCTAAAGTCATGTTGATCGTATATTCAAATGGAGTTATGAAATAGCTTGCCAAGTACTAGCTGGCTGTGACAATATTAAATGATCCATTCGAATGGCTGACACTGATGTGTAATTAGGTTGATGAACTTGATAATCAATGTGAATATATTATGGTTTATCGAATCATGTAATGTAAAAATGAATTAGATCATCCTCTGTAACATTGTTGTTGGTAAATACTGCGTAAGTGTTAATAACCAGTAGTCATCACGTTTTTGTAATTTAGAACAAAGTACTACTAGTTTTGGATGTAATAAATGTACAGTAATGACTGATTAGTACAAAGGAAGTCAAAAATTCTCCAATAAATTATCAATAACTTATCAAGTTCGACAACTTTGAACGTAACTTGACTATTAAATCGCACGTGTGACAAAATATGAAATCATTTTACAATCATATATGTTGTTCACTTCCACAATTCAAGTTTGATGGGTGAAATTATATTAAAGTAAAGTAAACAATGAACTAGTTAATAAATGTTTATGTTATAAATATTTATAAAATATCTAAAATCAACAAACATGATTTGATAAAGAAAATTTATACATGAAGAAGAGTGCTTGCGATTTCGCTAGTGTCAAGGTTGGTAGTATAAACCCTAAACCCATGATACCCTAAACCCACAAATCAACTGGCGAGTACGTTGCGAATTCGCTACTTTTGAAGGTTGTTAGTATAAACCTTGAACCCATGATACCCTAAACCCAAAAAAGTGACCCTCACCTGGCGAGGAAGTGGCGAACTCGCTAGTACGTATAACCCCAAAATAATTTGGGGGTTGGGCCTTAGACATTGATGGGCTGTAGGTGGTAGTATAGTATTGTGTATAGTATAGATTGGGCCTACTTTGCCAGCATATCAAAGTGTGTGTTACATGTTCAGTTTGCGCGGGTCGGCGACTTATCAAACCATTCAGAAACTTTGAGCAATATATACTGAACATTTGACACTTGATTTGCCGATGTGGGAAAAATGCAAGCGACCCAGGTTGCGAACTCGCTAATATTGATAGTCTTTTTTACTGCCGAGCGAGAAAGCTGGCGAGTTTGCAAGGTTGAGTAGTATATAAAAAAAATAAAAGGTCGGGCAAAATAATTTTTGCCCCAAATCAAAAACCCTAAGTTTCACTCCCTGCGATTTCGCCGGAGATCCAGTAAACAATGCAGCCCAAAACCAAAGGTTCAGGCCGTTCGCAGGGGAGAGGGAGAGGCCAAGCTGTGGCCGGAACTAAGAGGCGGAGAGTGGACGGTGAGGTAGATGCAGTGGAGCTTCCACCGCCGAGCAGAGTTGAAGTTCCCGCCGGAAACGCGCCAGGACAGGGCGGCGAGGAGGAGGATAATGCAAACGATAACCTCGACGAGCCACAGTTCTTCAATGACAAAGCAAGAGCGAGGTATACCCGCTTACAGTCTCATTCTGTAATTAAGAATAATGTGTTTGATAGTACCACTGTGCCTGCACTTAAGCTTGATTATGTGCTAGATTATTTTAGGGAATAGAACCTAGATCACCTTTTACAGCTTCCCGACCCCATCTACTATGAGGAATTCTTGCAGTTTTATGCTGATTTAGGGTTAGAGGAAGGGGTCGATGAAATAACCACCATAGTTAGAGGGGTTAAGTTTAAGGTTGATAAATTCATGATAAATAGTGTTGAAATGTCCCTACAAGAGCAGTGGCAATCTTAGACCAACCAAACTCGATGGCCCATACGAGATTTACTATGAACAATGATTTCCAGCCACTAACCCTAAACAGCCACTGAATATAGTTGAGATGGCTAAAAAGTTGTTTAAAAGGACCTCGAATAGAGCGGGTACAGCTAGGAAATACCCAGTGTATAGACTAAGCGAGGAGCATCGGTTAGTCTTTGAAATGATATGTGGGAATATTCTGCCTACTCTTGGCCATGCATGTGAGCCATATATTACTTCTTTGACGCTGTTTTACTATATCATGGAGAAGATAAAGATCAATCCCGGCTTCACGATCCTTTGCCACATGATGAAGATGGAAAGGCATAAGAAAGCCGCAATTCCTTATGGGGGTTTGATGACTGCCTTGATCAGAAAAAAGCCGGTATCTTCCCAAGGGGTAGGCCAATACAAATAGTGTATTGCGACAAGGATTGGTTGCGTAATAAAAGGTTGGAATTGAAGGAGGATGGGAAGTACGGAAAGAAAAAGGAAGCTGAAGCGGCAGCGAGAAGAGCTAGGGGTGGTGTATCAGGTAATAAAATCTTCGCTCATGTTAAAAACAGTTGCATAAGTCCATTCATAACATGTTCTTTGTTCCATTAATTGCAGAAGCAGTGTTTGATGCTCGTGGTCGGTTGATAGTCAAAATTGGCAAGCTGGCCAATGAGATTGAAGTAGCGCAACAACGTTCACGGGCGAACAACGACGCACTTAATCGACTTCTTGAAAGTGGAGCCATAAACTGCGAGCTGAGCGATTCTGAAGAAATTCCAGATTTTTTAAAGAAGCTGCGTGATGAGGTGAGCGCGCCAGGGGGTAGCACGGATAAGGGGAAAAACAAGTCCACGGATGAGTGTGATGGAAAGGTGGCGGCCCGAGAAAAGGATGCTGAAGTTGATGATAGTGACGATGATGAGGAGGAAGACAATGACCTGTCAGATGGCGGGGACCTAGTGGAGAAGGCTGTGATGAAGAGGAAAGAGGCAAGAATAGCTGAGGAGGCGACGTTGGGGGTGGAAACGACAGCTCAAGAAGTTGCTGGCCCAAGTGCCACCAATCAAGTCGAAGGGACTGATCACATTGCCACACCGCAACCTAACACTGATGCTTCACAGAACATAACTAATGAAGAACTACATGATGTTCTAGTGAATGGGTTGTGATGTAGTTTTCTTTCTTTTGCGATAAAACTTTGGCCAAGCTATGGTCTTTTTTTTTAGGTACAATTTGTGTAGTAACATTTGTGGTTGTCTGTGATGAAGATGTAAATGAGATGATCCTGGTCTGCATCTGTTTTTGTTGAAAATTGGCATCAAAATTTGTACAAGTTTTTTTTTTGTTGCTAGTTTAGCTTCTTGCGAGTTCGCCAGCTACCCGTCATATTCAAGGTTGATCCTAACCAAAGTTGCTAGCGATATCGTTAACCTAGCGACAATACCTGACGAACTCGTAAGTAACTTGAAAATTTCAACAGAGCCTAACATCAGTTAGACTTGCGAACTCGCTAGAAAGCTGACGAAGAAGCTCTACACACTCCCGAGTTTGCAAAAACAATTCATTAATATCTAGCATTCTGAAACACAGGCGACCTCGACAGATACACGCTAATTAATATGAAATAACTAGGCTTTTATCTGGCGAGGTCGCTAGTTTGTTGAGATATGTGGCGAATTCGCTACACTTAATATTCAACCAACAGAGCTGAGGTTGACGTATGACTGACAAACTTGCTAGTAGTGTGAGATAGTGGTGGCGAGATCGCTACACTTAATATTCAACTAACAGAGCTGAGGTTGACGTATGGCTGGCGAACTCGCTAGTAAGTGAGATAGTGGTGGCGAGTTCGGAAACATTTACCATAGCATGCGATTGAATTCAATTGAAAAATTAGATTAGAACGACAACGTTTTGACTGTAGACGATTACAGTTGTGAACTCGCCAGCTGGTTGTATTATAAATATAAAAAACCTGTTCAGTTCTCTTCCAAACGCGATCCCCAAATTCAAATCAAGGAAAAAACCCCCAAATCTTACCTAGCAGAAATTTCCCACTGATTCAGATCATCCATGGAAAGAACAAAGCACCAAGCCCCAAATCCATTTGCATCCAGTCGCAGAGAGGTAGCATCGTCTTCAACCAGTCAAGTTCCGGCTTCATCTACTGCTTATGACAAGCAAAGGTTTGTAAGTTTACAAGCTTCTGATGCGTATTCTGACCTAATGAAGCATGCAACGCTGCTAGATTGCTATGTGTTAGATTTCGATCAGATTCAACAACTAGGTTTGACTAATGTGCTACAAACCCTTAGAGATCATGACTTGCATGATTTATTAGGTCTGAATTACCCGTCTCATAAGGAAGAAACTTGTCAGTTCTATGCCAATTTTCATCAGCTTATTGAGGAGGAGAAAGAAACAGGGCGTTGGTTAACTAGGGTAAAACAATAAGGATTTTGAGATAGGAGAAGATATTTTTAACAAGGCTTTAGGCATGTCGTTTGCTGTAGAAGAGGATTATAGTAACCCTGCCCCAAAAGGTTTTTATTGTAGAGAAAAGTGGCCTGAAAGTGGTGGATTTGACGAAGCTTACCTACAAAACTTAGGTTTCAATTACTTTGGCCGGCCTAAGGGTCCCCTAGGTAAGCCGAGGGAATACAAAATCGAGAAGTTGACTTGTCACCAAAGAATCTTGTACGAAATGATAGCTAGATCAGTTGTGCCGAAAGTCGGGTGGATAACCGAGCTTAACTACACCACAATTATGATGTTTTATTGTGTGATGGAGGAGCTAAGGTTGAACCCAGGCTATGTGATATTTGAGCATATGAGACAAAGTGTAGTTGAGAATCGTCGCCCTGTGACTAAGCTTCCATATGGTAACTTCATTACCATGTATCTTACAACCACTTTCCCTAAGATGAAATTGTCGGCAAAGGCTCAAGAGTGTATGTTTTACACTATGGAATACTTTTCAGAGGAAAGGTAAATGTGAGTTGGTGGATGGTGGTTGGCAGGCGACAGAAGATTCAACTTAAAAGACTTTGGTTCTAGACGAGGGAGAGGTCAGAAATCAAGTTGAAAGTACACTAATTTAGTCATTATGCATTCTAAATATGTGTTATTAGCTGTTAAATATGCTATTATATATACGATCTTGATGTAAGTAACATTTGCTTCCAATGTTTGAACAGAGCTCCAACCGGAAGCATACTACAAAGGCCTAAAGGACAATGTCGACCTCATGAGGGAAAAAATCGCGCACGTTAATCAGGAATGCTGGTGTACCGAATAGGTGATACGTGGAATTGAAAGGGCACAAGCGAGAAAGAAGGCCAAGATTAGTGTACCGACTCCACCACCATCCACTGAAGAATAGATTAGTGTTTTCTGCGTTTTTGTATTTCACATTGGATGTTATGTTCACTTATATGTTGTGCGCAACAATTTGTTTTCTTTTCTTGAAGTTTGTTGTCGGATTTAAATCAAATTTATTTTCGTCGATTACTACTCTATACATGTGCCTCTATTATGCAACAGTATTTTAACAGTTACATATGATTGCTCTAGTGGAACAAATAATTATGAAATTTGAAGCTGAATATTGCAAAATTACACTAAGCGAGTTAGCTGACGATGTCGCCAGCTCCTAAATTCGTGTCAATACTATAATTTTGAAAATTCAACCATGGAAACTGGCGAGCTCTCAAGATCTTACCTTGGGTGTGGCGATATCGTAGGTAGTTAGAAAAGAGTGACAGAGCTTAGCTTGCGAAATTTGAAGCTCATCTCACAATCTCGCTGCGTGCAATGCTAGCTTGCGATTTCGTAAGAACCATCGTCTGCTTATGCGTGCTAATTTGCGAAATCGCAACCCACCTGCATAGTTACCTTAATTTATCATAATCATGTGAATCCAAACAATTTATAATAAACAAAACGTACCATATATGAAATCAAAGCATTTTATTTTACACACCAATTGAAGTTACTCATTAATACAACACGATGCAGACCATACATTTGACAAACTACAAATGTATTGCATATGCTTATTAGGCTTCTTCATCTTTTTCCTCCTCCTCTTCTTCGTCGGTTACTATGTTCGTCTTCTTCTTCTTATTATTCTTCTTCTTTTTAGTCGCCTTCTTCTTCTTTGATTGCTTCCTCATCCTTTTAGTACTTTTTCCTGCGGGGTTAATCCACATTCCTTCCTCGTGGTCCATCCGACATATAATTCGGGAAACTATGTCATCATCGTCTTCCATTGTCTCATAAATCGACAACGGAATTTTCTCACTAGAAATGTTGCAGTCATCGTCAAACAAACCATCACCATAAACAAACGTTTTCTTTCCATCTACCACGACCTCCCAGCGACCATCTACTGGATCTTTAACATAAAACACTTGATGAGCTTGTGCTGCCATTATGAAAGGATCTTCAGTTGAGCCTTGCATTTCTCTATTCACTAGAATCATCCCTAACTCCTCCCGACGCGTACCTTCTGCTTGATCAACCCACTGGCATTTAAACAGTGCAATTTTGACATGGACAAAATCCATTTCCTAGATGTCAGTGATTGTACCAAAAAATGCATTTTCCCCATGCAAACCGCCCTCTCCAGGTACTGATACACCACTATTTTGTGTCGCCGATCTATCATCGCTCCACTTTGTACCAAATGTGTAACCATTTATATCATACCCACTAAACGACGTAATTTTGCCCAGTGGTCTCTTAGCCAACCATTTGATGACTTTTGGATGCTCATCCCCATTCTGAACATGAATTTTCAACCAATTAGTGAAATCTTTACAATGTAATTCAAAAACCCGAGGTCCTGACAAACTAGGATGCGCGGCCCTAATCTCTGCTAGGTGAACATCAACATAAGGAATCACAGCAGAATGGTTGCGTAGGATATAAACATGGGTTTTAGATATCTCATCTGAGGAATGTCTGAACTTTGAATTATGCCGTAGTCCAACGCCATCAGCTCTCCCATCATGCCTAGAAATTGGTAGCCCTATTGTTGGTACATCTTATAAGTAGTTGGTGCAGAATTCGATCACCTCTTCGGCCACGTACCGTTGTACAATACTTGCATCTGGACGATATCGATTCTTGACAAAATGCTTGAAAATACTCATGTACCTCTCAAATGGATACATCCATCTTAGGTACACGGGACCACACAACTTGACCTCCCTTACAAGATGGACTATCACATGAATCATTATGTCGAAAAATGAGGGGGGGGGGGAATACATCTCCAGCCTACACAACACTTCTACCACCACAGTTTGCAATTCATCCAATTTACGCCGACTAACCTTCTTGCGACATATATGCTTAAAAAAATGCATAACCTAGCAACCGCCTTCCGAACGTGTGTGGGCAAGCATCCACGGAGAGCGATGACATTCAAATCCTGCATCAAATTGTGACAATCGTGCGATTGCATTCCAACCAATTTCAATTCAGCTGTTGATGCACAACTACTGATGTTTGAACCATAATTAGAAGGAACTTTCACTGACTTCAGAGTTGTACAAAAAATTTCCTTCTCTTCAGATGATAATTAGGTACATATGGTAAAAAAGAAGAAATGATCCCGTGGGACAGTCTACGGGGATAGAAGCTGACGCTAAATCCCCGTATAATACAATAAATCCTAATTCTATCCCAAGACCCAAACTAATGTCGCATAGGGGACATAGGATACCACCCAAAAAATACATATTCGGGTAAAACAAATGAGGCTAAAGTCAAGAGAGTATGGTTAGGGGTGAGAACAAACTCACTACCCCAACCCATAAAACAATCCGTTTCTACCTCCAATGCGTGAGACCTTCCAAAGATGCTAGCCGCAGAGATGTAGCGGCACTGAGATGCAAGTCCAAAGTGGGTGGACCTATATGTGCAACCAGTAGATACTTGCCCATCCGCAAATGCAAATCCAATCCTAGTATGTCACCCACCAAGAGTTCCGTTTCCCCTTTGATCTAGGATTCAATATCGACCCAGGACTGGCTACCTATTTGGTCAAGATCGTCTCCGTAGAAAAGGCTTCTTCTTCCCTCTTGGAATGGGCTATGAGCAGCTGAGAATGGTCTCGGGTCTTGGGCTGTAAGCTGTGAAAGATGATGTGGATGCGCGTGCTGGTCCTGGTAGACTAGTCATGATAGTGGCAATGCTCCGACCTAAGAAGTATCTCAGCGAGCTCCATCCTAGTAGAATCTGTCATAGATGATGTTGATGATGCTGGCTGCCACAATCGTGAGTAGTAGAGTGATGGTGCTGTCAATCAGTCAAGGACAGACTTGACAATGCGGCTCCTGCCATGTGCACCTACAAAAAAAGAGATATGATGGTGATGTTGGCATGCAGACGATCCCGATGAAGAACCGAGGCTGAGTCTCGTGGTGTTGAGCTAATGTAAGGCGGTGCCTAGGGCTCAATCTGGTGTCCAAGAGATGCAACCTTCCGAAAGATGAGTGAGATCGGGTGCTCTTGTAGCGTGCGCCGTGCGTGACGGTTCTATAACCGCCCTCTCCATTATAGGCAAATGGACAGCCTTCTCCCCTTTAGCACCATAGTGTGAACACTAACATGCATCGCGGGAAGAAGACGCAAGTAGTAAATGACATAATGTACAAGTTAGAGCTGGCAACAGGGTTTTAACCCATGTACCATGCAAACGGCCAGTGAGCTAGTCGAATTGCAGATGTCATCATGTACTAGGATGTCACTGATTAGGTAGCAACCTGTATTGCTCGGTTAAGAGATAAATCCCAAATCCAGAGCATATCCGTCAAATCCTTGGTCACCGTAGCTTGCAACCCGCCCAACGAGTTGGGCAAGTTACAGAAGACATCATGTACCAACATGTAATACTTGGTTAAGAGATGAGCCTTAAGTCTCAAGCATGTCGTCAGGCAAACATGTGTTGCCCGATCAAGAGGTAAACACTAGGCCTTAGCAATCCGTCAAATCTTCAGTCACATTAGCTTGCAACCGCCTAGTGAGTCAGGCAAGTTACAGAACACATCATGTACCAACATGTAGTGCTTGGGTAAGAGACAAGTCTCAAATCACAAGCATGTCCTGAGACCAACATGTGTTGCTTGGCCAAGGGATAAATCCCTAGTCCATAGCATAACCGTCAATTCCTTTGTCACATTAGCTTGCAACCACCTGGAAAACCATGCAGCTACAGAAGACATCATGTACCAAAACAAACACTCCTCCACTAAGAGCAAGCCCTAAGTGAAGGAGTTGATCTGCCGTCAAAAACCAGTAACAACTCAGGTGAGACAGTCACAAGGGTGCAAGTCCTAGTTTCCATCTCAGGCTGTGGTGAAGCAAATCATAGATTAAACTCCCAAACACCATGGTATAATATTTCCTAAGGCCTCATGGATGCTTTAGTACTCAGTAGAGGTTCTATTCCGGGAACAGGCGATTGAGTACCATGTAGCAATTCTGGATGATTTGGCTGAAAACCCGGGCCGAATTAGGAGAAAACTCACCATGCCGCACCTTGTTTCTCTCATTCCATAAATAGTACACCGTCGTGAACAGAGCTAGAGGACCCTGTTTCTTCCTCAGCTTTGAACCAGTAACCTGCTTCCGGATCCATTTCTCAGCACAACCGATGGACAGAGGACGTCTCCTCAAGCCAATCCAACTCCTGACCCGATCCCAGACAACCTGTGAGAACTCACACTAGAAGAATAGATGTGCATTAGTCTCCACCTCGAGGTCACAAAAGTGACACATCCGATCAGTGGGATCCTCATCATCATCTTCCCTGTGTTTATCCTTTGTATGCAGTCGATTAAGCGCAGCTAGCCATGATATGAAGGAGAACCAGGCTGGTACAAAACCCCTCCAGAGACCCCTAAATAGTCTCTCCCTCGGTTGGTCTGGCTCATGGTAGACTTGTGGGTAGGTCTTCCTGTGTATGAAATCATAAGCATTTGATGTAAACTTCCCCGAGGCTGCCCAACTCCGGAGGGTGGCAATCATCTGCCCTGTATCCCCTCCGGACATGCTTTTCAGCGTGTTCCGCAGTGTACAGATGTCCCCAATGTGAGTGGAGCATTTGTCTCGCAATCTGTTATTAGCTATCCTCGGGTGCATCCACATGACTCCATCCTGTCGGAAGTAGAACGCATGCATCCATTTCACCCAAAGGTTGTCCTTCTTTGAGTGGAGGTCCCACAATTTCTGTGCCATAGCTGCCTGGTTCCAAGTGTGGAAATCCCTAATCCCTAGTCCTCCGTTAGCTCTCGACGAACACAACTTTTCCCAGGCTACCTTGCTCTTCTCTGATGCCCCCCAGAGGAATGAAATGCACTTGCTCTTCAACAGCTCCATCATTGTCACCGGGATGATGAAGTTCTGGATCCAAAATCCGCAATGCCTCCTACAATGGATTTCACCAGTTCCAACTTACCTCCATATGATAGAGTGTGTCCCTTTCATTTCGCAACTTCAGAGTCCACTTTATCTAGTAGCACATCGAATTGTGCCACTTTCAGCTTGCTAGAGTCAAGAGGTACACCAAGATATCGAACCGGGAAAGATGCCCAGGGAATGCCTGTAAAGCTGAGGTCCTCCTTGATGCCAACTCCAAAGAACTTAGACTTTGTAGCATTAACAGTGAGGCCAGATGTCCTCGCAAAGTCATTCAGGGCCATCATGAGTATATGCACTGAATCGGTATTCGTCTTAGAAAAGAGCATAAGATCATCCGCGAAGGCCAGGTGAGTGATCTTCAACACATCACATCGTGGGTGATAGGTGAAATGATGTGAGGATGCTCGGATTTTCAGAATCCTAGAGAAGTACTCAATACAGATAACAAAGAGTAGGGGAGAAAGAGGATCCCCTTGGCGAATACCCCGCTTTCCATCGAAGTGGTCGCATAGTCTTCCATTAACTGCTACGGAGAACGAGGAGGTAGAAACACAAGTCATGATCCTACTAACCATAGTGTCTGGAAAGCCAAGTCCAAGAAGAACCTCCTGCAAAAACTCCCAAGAGACCGTGTCGAAGGCCATTGCCAGGTCAACCATGATCATACACCTGGGGGAAGTACGTGCCTTGCCATATCCTCTGACAAACTCCTGTGCAAGCATCACATTATCTGTCAGATTCCTGCCTTTAACAAAGGCCCCCTGACAAGGATCAATAAGCCCAGGGAGATAGCGCTCCACTCTATTGGCTATAATCTTAGTAACGATCTTGTAGAGAACATTACAGCACGAGATGGGTCTGAAGTCCCCCACCTTCAAGTTATCCATCTTCTTTAGGATTAGGACCACAGTGGTGTGATTAAGCCTCTTAAGAAGGCTACCCTCCTCAAAGAATTCCAAAACTGCATCTGTAATCTCTCCACCGACCGTATTCCACTGCTTCTTGAAAAAGGCCGCCGAGTACCCGTCTGGTCCTAGTGCTTTATTGTCGTCCATCGAAAAGAGCGCCAACTTAACTTCATTCCGCGACACAGCCTGTCCCAGTACTCCTCTATCATGGCTGTCCAACAAAGGCCCAGAAGAGATCACCTCCTGATCTATTGGAACTCTATCTCTCGCAGCACCAAATAGCCCCTTATAAAATTCCGCAAAGAGCTCCCCTTTCCTCTCATTAGAGGTCACTAGTCTCTCCTCTGCATCAAGTATGGCCGGGATACCACCTCCCTTGCGATTCCCTACATGTTGATGGAAGTAGGACGAGCCCTTATCTGCTAGGGTGATATAATTTATCCTTCCCTTTTGGGCAAGGAAGGAAGACTCGGCATTGTACAGCTGTAATGCATGCTTCTTAAGTCTCCTTGGCTCTTCCACCTCCTGTTCCGTAGGATTTCGTGGGTCAAATCTCTGGAAAGCATCACTGTACTCCTTGCTAGCCCTTTTTGCCTTTTCAGATATGTGGTTATAATCCCGCTTTCCCAACTCCTTGAGTGGAGCCTTCAAGTCAGAGAGCTTGCGGGTCACCGTGTATTGCTTGCACCCATAATAATCTGCACCCCAATGATGTCGGACGACCTCGTCGCAGTCAGGGTGTAGTAACCACATGTTCTGGAACCTAAAAGGTCTGCCTCTACTTTTGATTTCCTGTGCCATGGAAACAATCATCAGAGTGTGATCTAGCTGCTCAATGATCGGCAAAAAGGTGGTCCTGCACGCCATACTGTCCCAACCATGATTAAGCAACACCCTATCAAGTTTCTTCTGAGTCGTACTACCATCTGCCCTCGGCTCCTCAGACCAGGTAAAGTGAGCCCCATCAGAAGGAGCATCCACCAAGCCACAACTAGTGCATGCATCACTAAATTCCCGAATCTGATACTAGCTAGGCACGGAGGGCCCTGAATAGTCATGCACACTTAGGATGGCGTTAAAATCACCCAACACCATCTAGGGTGCATTCAGAGCACTCCCAAACCGTCGAAGTTCGGTCCAAAGCGGCCTCCGTGCCGATACACTAGTACTGTGACCATAGACCATAGTACAATAGAAATCCATTCCTGTAGCCAAATTTCGTGTCTTCAGGTGAATGCACTGCTCAAATATATCCAATACATCAATATCATACTTCCTTGGATCCCAAATGACTAGTATCCTGGAGTTTGCACAAAGGTCGAAATTGTTGACAGAACTCCAACCTCTCATAGATCTTAGGAAGATCTGGAGAACCTTTTCATTCAGCTTTGTCTCCACTAGTCCGCACAACCCAACATTATTTGCAGAGATGATCCCTTTGACCAACCTCCGCCTTGCAGGGGACGAGAGTCCCCTAACATTCATTGATGCTGTATTCATTGGGAAACTGAGGTCCCTTCTGGCTTCGGACCGCCGCCATCAGATTTTCCATCCCTTTGTGCCCCAGCCTTGGGGATATTAGTACGACTCTTACTCCGATGACGCCTAGTGAGCCCCTTATCTCCCTCTGGACGGACAGGGGGGCTGCTCTTATTTCTGCCTCGTCTCCGAGGGCCAGCATCGCGAACTTCCGGGTGTATCATAGTTTCGGGTAGGTCACCCGCACCCTCGAGCGGAGCATCATCCTGTCCAAAGGGCAAAGGAATGTGGGTGGTCACATCTCCCTTGCCCTGGTTAGCAGTATCCTCATCAACAGCAAGTGCAAGTACATCGTTCTCAACTACCTATTTCCTCCCACCCTTCCTCATCTTCATTCTCTCTATCTCCTTCGATACCACTGTTTGAACCGACTCTGATGGATCATGTACTTCAGCGGTATCTTCGGCCTCAGCTTGGTTCTGCTCTAACTCAGGAAGGGTCGGCTCCCTCTCCACTGGTCCACCGATCTCGTGCACTGTCTTTCCAGCCAAATTACCTGATCCAGAACTCAACCGCTGCTCCCCTAACTGAACATCAGTTCTCTGAGCTGAACCATCCGTGATCGAGTCCCTCTCAACCCAAACTTTGTGCCTAGCCTGCATCTGCTGCTGTTGTCTAGACCCTCTGTCCTGGACTGTACCACTTCCCTTTGCAACCTTTCCCTTCCCCTTGCAAGACTGCACCATATGACCTAGCTGCTTCCAAAGTGTGCAAGCTATCATCAATTCGGTCCGGGCATTCTTAAGTTCTCTATCCTTCCATAAGTTATCACATGCTTCCTCTATATGGGAATTTTCCCCACAAGTTGGGCACCAAGGCCTGTAATAGTCATAGAGAATATGTTGAGTGCGGTTCTTGCCATTCGGCTCCTGGAAAGTAATCTCATGTCTGAGCCTCTTCGATGTGTCAATATGGACTAGCATTCGCGCATAATACCCAACCAGATCTCTGGTTCCATTGTCCATAATGATAGGCTTTCCCAAAGCCGATGCAATCTTAGACACAGACTTTGGATGCCAGAAAGCCTTCGGAAGATGCTCCATCCTCACCCATATTGGCTTGATAGCAAGCATGCGCATGTCATACTTTCCTGTCTCCTCAATGGGATAGATAAAAATTTTCTTCCCATTTAGGTAATGCTCCGGCCCATGCATGACTGTATCCCTATCCTCTGCAGTCCTGAAGATGAATTTGAGGTAACCATTTGTCATAGCCTGCACATTATAGCCCACACCCCACTCTTTCACCAAGAGTGTCCTGATGGCGTACATACCCGGAAAGTAGCCCGAGAAGACGCCAAAAAGCCAAAGAAAGGTTGTGCGTTCTCCTTGTGAGTTTCCTCTTCATGGACCTTGAACAGTACTTCAGTCTCAGTGTTCGGGACAGGCTCAAAGGGAATAGTATCAAGTAAAATTTCCGGATCAGTCCAAGAGCGCTTTCTTTCCAAGTTCTGATCATTCCAAGGCCTCTGCTGTAGTACATCAGCCCGTATCTCTTTCTGACCAGTCTGTTCCCCCTGATTTAAAGTCTTTGCATGGTCCTTGAAAGCCCTTTTCTTCTCCCTCCTATTAATCCTTCTCTGTTTGTTGTTTCTCGGTCCTCTTTTCCTCGATTTCTTTGCAACGGGAGATGAAGATGCATCCATGCTGTAGGAGACAAAGAAAGAGGAAAAAAAAGAAAATACACTCCCAACCAAGTTATTGGGGTAAATAACAAACACAATTTCAAGAACAGTTCAAATATCAAACTCCAAAAGTCCTAGAAAATACAAGTAAATTCCAATGAGTTTAAGAGTGATGTGAATGACCTTGAAAGAGCAAAGATCTGCTCACACGTCCTCCGAATATTAGCTATGGAGTCCAATTCACGATTCAAGCAATCCCGAAGAAATCAAACCCCCAAATCGAGGCTTAAACCCTAGTTCATCTCCGCAACTCAAAACCTTCAAAACGCGATGAAATTCAGTGAATTGATGGTCGATTCCTAGCAATTAGATGATGCGGAACACATTCCAATCAAGCCCAATCAATTTTAAAGAGCCAAATTGAAGATACGACAAAACCTATTTCTGCAGAATTTTTCAAACCCCTCTATCTCATTTATGCGATGTCGGATTCGTGTGATGTTTATATGGTTGCATGTGGAATTCAGAGACGAATCCAACGCACTATCATAAGATCACATATTCTCAACAAGGAGTGAGATCGCCTCTGTTTATTGTGCTCTTTCTGCAGAATATTTCAAAACCCTCTTTCTGATTGATGTGATGTCGGAATCATGCGATTTTTATATGGTTGCGTGCGGAATTCAGAGACGAATCCAACGCACCCTCATAGGATCACAGATTATCAACAAGGAATGAGATATCCTCTGTTGAAGATTGAGGAAAAACTTCAGTTTTTGCTCATCTTTTTTTCACCCAGAGAGAATATTCTCCAATTTTTTTTTTCCTGAAGAGATAATGAATAACAAGCAGGTGGTAGGTAAGTTTTACCTACTTCTTCTTGCACGGGTGCAAGGGATGTCCTTATGCCAAGATTCACTAAATCCTTTCTCGCTTTCAATCCATCCTTACTTTTCCCGGGAGTATTCAACAACGTCCCCACCAAAGCCTCACATGCATTCTTCTCTATATGCATCACATCCAGATAGTGCCGCACATCCAAATGCTCCCAGTAATGAAGTTTGACGAATATAGAACACTTTTTTCAAAATGAAAGGTTGTTTACTTTTCTTATGACCCTTGCCTAAAACATATTCCATTCCAGACACCTTGCCAAAAATTTCTGAACCCGAGAGTGAGACAGAGGCTACACCGTTTTCATCCTCACCGTTAAACCACTTCTTAGCACGCCTCCACGGATGACTAGCAGGCAAAAAACGTCGATGACCCAAATAAACAGGCTTTCCTCCATGCTTTAATGGACAATGGCTAGTATTACTCTCACATAACGGGCATGCAAAATGTCCTTTCATTGAGCACCCTCCGAGATTTCCAAGCGCAGGAAAATCATTAATGCTCCACATAAGCATTGCTTTAAGTTTGAACTCAGCATCCCCACGACTACCATCGGGAATCATCATACCTAACTCAAATAAAGATGACAACTCCTCAACAAGAGGTGCTAAATAAAAATCAATGTCGTTGCCAGGTTGCTTAGGGCCTGAGATCATAGTGTTTAAAAACACATATTTTCGCTTCATCATCAACCAAGAAGGGAGATTATAAATAACAAGCATAACAGGCCATGATCTATGGGTACTAGACATGTTACCAAAAGGGTTCATGCCATCTGTGGATAGTCCGAGTCTCACATGTCTAGGTTCATTAGCAAACTCAGGGTACCTAAGATCCATCTTCTTCCACTGATCACCATCTAAAGCGTGAGAAATAATATCATCTCCCTCTCGAACTCGATCGGCATGCCATATTAATAGTTTCGCATCACTTGCATTTGCAAACAAGCATGCCAATCGTGGTCTTAGAGGCATGTACCACATTACCTTAGCGGGACTTTGCTTTGTCGATGTTGTCACTGTTTCCCCACATACCTCAACTCTATCTTCCTTTTTTTTCCACCTTGACTCACCGCACACCTTACAATTATACCTCAAAGAATCATCTTTCCCTCTATACAACATACAATCTTTCGGGCAAGCATGGATCTTGGTAAACTCCATTCCCATGGGACATAAGATTTTCCTAGCAGCATAAACCCGATCAGGACACAAGTTGTCCTGAGGAAGCAACTCTCTAACTAACTCCAACAACTCAGCCATTCCTTTATCTGAAATCCCATGCCTAGCCTTAAGGTTCATCAACAACAATGTTGCACCCAACCTTGAATGGCTTGAGCCAACATATAACTTTGTCGCTTTATCAGCATACATAGCCTCTAACATACTTTTCTTCCCCACAAATTCCATAACAACATCGTCGCACATATCCGACAATTGTTTGTTATACTTCAACATTTCCTCCTCGCTTCCCTCATCCACCTCCATGTTCTCACTCCCATAATTGCCCTCACCATGCCATACCCATTCAGTGTACGATTTGTCAAATCCTCTACAGATTAAATGTTCACGCAAAACAAGAATGTATTCGTATATAGCGTTATTCCTACAATCCCTACATGGACATCTAACACCACCTATACTCCTCAGCTTAGAATGTCACAACCCAACTCTTAAGAATTCTTCAACCAAATCTAGATATTCCTTCGACAACCGAGCATTCTTATTCATAATGGTTTCACGATCCATAATGCACGACATGGCACAAACTCTAATCAACTTACAAATCGTTGAACAAAACAACTAACCCACAGTGGTATAGCACTCACAACCTACAATTAGCATCAAACTATCACAAAATCATCACAACATAAGCAAAGCAAACATGCCCAATTTTTTAAGAACACAACAATAACAAACAAACAACCACATGGTAAGGCGGAAAATAACTTACCCACCACCTAGCAAACGATCGGAATTCTTAACAAAGGTTACCTAATCAATCTTATGGTATTCAAAGGGAAAAATGAAACATTCAACCTTTCAAATGTCTAATTTTTTGTTTACAAATACGCTAGGAAAGCTGCTGTTTTATTAGACTGTCTTCACTCTTGCGAACTCGCAAGTATGCACGTGTATCTACTCATTTCAATATCGAATTCACTACATATATCTCAAGACTTAACTTATGGGTGGCGAACTCGTTTCATAAACACATTTTTCCATGTTATTAGTGGCGAGTTCGCAACTACCACAGCATGCATTTTTTTTACTAAGCGACCATGCATGCAATCTCGTGACCTACATGAGTTACTTACTTTCTCAGCTACCGAAATTGCTAGTTACTAGCTTGCTAAAATAACCCTAAGCGTTCATTTTATGAGACTCGTAACTATTACGCCTGACCTAGCTTACTTGTTGCGAACTCGCAACAACTAACGGTTTTTTAAGGCGGAAATGACATTTCCGCCTTAACTCTTCATTTTTTACGTCACATACGACTACCGCCTTTTAAACGGTCGTTTCCGCCTTTAAACATTTTTTAATTACCTAGCGAGTAAAGCTGGCGAACTCGCAAGTTACTAGTAAGGCGGGAGATTTTGAACCCGCCCCAAACGCGTTATTAAAATACCAAAAAATATCTGTTATTAATTTCTTAAAATACATGTTTTTTAATTCATTTTTTGTCGAAAAAAGATATTGTATCTAATATTCAATCGATTATCAAATTCTCTTAAAGAATTATATATTTCTAATTTTGAAATATGCATTTCCATAAATAAAAATTTTCCACATATTCGTGGTATTTTTCAGGATTATATTTGATTATTTAAAATTTTAGATATTAAGTTTGAATAAAGAGAATGAAAATAAATATGAAATGACTAAAACACCCATACATAAAGTTGATTTTCAAACATATATAGTTTTAGGGCTATAAATTGATCAAATTTATATGTTAGGGTTATAAATTATACGTTTTAAATGTTGGGGCTAAAAGTTGGTATTTTGACATATGTTGGTGTTGGTATATGCCTTGAATGTTGTAATAGCCGCTACTGCGAGTTAGTCGGGGGTCCAGGGGACGGAGCGCACCCTGGCCTTGGGGTCCTGGTGGGGGGGGAGGGCAGAGTCGCCCCCGGCCCAACACTATGGGTTACCTCTTTACTGAGGTGTTGGTGACTTGGACCGAAAGTGTGTTTTCGGGCCCAGTACCTAGGGTTTAGTGAAAGAGGCTCTATAAGACTCTTTCATTGCCGCAACCCAGTTCGTACTCTTTTCTGAGTATTAGCCGATAAGAACATTGTAATCTGGGTACCTATCTAATACAATATGTCTCCTTCCAGTGGATGTAGCCAATCATTGGTGAACCACGTAAATCCTTGTGTTCTTGTTTTTCCTTTTACGTTAGTTTGTTATTTTCTCATATTCCGCACAACAAACTGGTATCAAGAGCTTCTGGTTAGATCCGTGGGTGGGTCTTTCGGATTCTGGGTTTGTCTAATCTGGACAGTCGGATCGCAGATTTGATCAGGGAGAAAGATGGCTAGGCTACTAAACGTGAAGATTGATCGGTTCGATGGGAAAAATAATTTCAGTCTATGGCAAGTCAAGATGCAGTCTGTGATGCACTATCAAGACTTATGGGAGCCTCTCACAAAGAATTTCTCGACCGAAGGAAATTCGCAGGCGAAGTCTCTGGATTTAAAGGCGCGCACGACGATTATGCTCTGCCTCTCGGATGAAGTTATGAAGGACGTCTTATCAGAAGACACTGCTGCAAGGGAGTGGCTGAAGTTGGAGAGCTTGTACATGACGAAGTCTCTGACGAAAAAATTATTTCTGAAGCAACACTTATTCAGTCTCCGGATGCAGGAAGGTACGTCTCTCAAAGATCACATAAATCAGTTCAATACTCTGTTAATGGAACTGCGAAATATAGGCGTGACCTTTGAGGATGAAGATTCTGCTTTAATGTTGTTAGTTTCTTTACCACATTCATATGAGTATTTTGTCCATTTTCTTACTGTTGGGAAAGAAACTATAGCTCTTGAGGAGGTTAGGTTCTGTCTACATATGAACTCGCAGCGTCGTCAGGCGAGTGGCATAGAAGCAGATGGTCAGGCCTGTGGTTTGTTTACTAGTGGCAGAAGTGGAAAGGGAAGTGGCTCCGGCTCCAGCTCTAAGAAAAAAAGAAAGAAGCCGAAGGTTCCCAGGCCATCTGATGTCTGTAACTACTGCAAAGAGAAGGGTCATTGGAAGAATGAGTGTCTGAAGAAGAGGTGAGCTGGAAAGCAATCAGGTTCTGCTGCCATATCAGAAGAGGAGGTCGATTCAGAGAGAGACATTGCTCTAGTTGCAGTAGGACACACTCATCATTTTGATGTGTGGTTTTTAGATTCTGGAGCATCGTGCCATATTTGTCCGAGGAGAGAATGGTTTTCAACTTATGAGAAGATGGAGGGTACCATTACTACTGCAAATAGTTTTGTTTGTAAGGTGGCTGGGAGCGGCTCAGTCAACATAAGGACACACGATGGCAGCTTTCGCATATTGAACGAGGTTAGGCATGTTCCATCGATGACTAAGAATCTGATTTCTCTTAGTCTGCTGGATAGGAAGGGTTTTGTCTATTCAGGGCAAGGTGGAGCTCTGAGTGTCTACAAGGGTTCTAAGGTGGTTTTGAAGGGTTTTCTGTATGGTACTTTGTATTACTTGCGGGGTTCCACAGTTATGGACTCGGCCAATGTGGCATCGTTGGAGACTCACCAGGAGGATATGAAAAAGTTATGGCATATGAGGCTTGGCCACATGGGTGAGAGAGGGATGCAGATTTTGTCAAAGGGTGATCTTTTTGGTGGTCATAAGGTCAAAAGTCTGGAGTTCTGTGAACACTGTGGGAAACATGGGAAACATAGTCTGGAGTTCTATGGGAAACATCACCACAACAAGTTTCCCAAGGCTATTCATAGAACAAATGGCACTCTGGATTACATCCATTCTGATTGTTGGGGGCCATCTCGAGTTGAGTCGTTGGGAGGTCATAGTTAGTTCGTGTTTCTAATTGATGACTACTCCAGGATGACTTGGATTTTCATGATGAAATACAAGAGTGAAGCTTTCACAAAGTTCAAGTAGTGGAAAGCTTTGGTGGAGAATCAGACAGGGAAGAAGATCAAGAGGCTGCGAACAGACAATGGTCTAGAGTTCTGCTCATCTGAGTTTGATCAGTTTTGTAGGGATGAGGGTATTGCCCGTCATCATACAGTCAGGAATACGCCACAGCAAAATGGCATAGCAGAGCGGATGAATCAGACATTGTTGGCGAGAGCGAGGTGCATGCTCTCTAATGATGAGCTGGATAGGAGGTTCTGGGCAGAGGCCGTGACTACGGCTTGCTACTTAATCAACCGCGGGCCGCATACAGGTATTCAGTGTGATCAGGCAAAGTTGTTGACTACTCTTCCCTACGAGTTTTTGGTTATACAGCCTACTATCATATGAATGATGGTAAGTTAGATCCACGAGCCAAGAAGGGTATATTTTTGGGCTACGGAGATTATGTTAAGGGCTCCAAGATTTGGTCTCCTTCAGAGAACTGGGTTGTGAGCAGTGATGTAGTGTTTGATAAAAATTCCATGCAGACGTCTTCTGTTAAGCCCACGTCTTTAGCTGAGTCTGAGAGCAATGACAAACAGGTGGAGCTTGAAGTTATTCAAAGCGACAGTCGGGTGAACGAACTTGGAGGGATGAAGCGCCACAGACATAAGCTGAGCTGCCATAGCCTACACCAACAGATCCTCAACCATCAGTGTCCACTACTCAAAGTATCGCCAAGGATCATCCAAGGAGGGTTGGAATTAGGGCACCACAGAGATATGGGTTTGAGGACATGGTGGGATATGTACTACAGGTTGCTGAGGAGGTGGATACTTATGAGCCGCCCACTTATAGAGAGGCTATTTCAGGTGCTGATTCAGAGAAATGGTTTGCTGCAATGGGAGATGAGATGGAGTCTCTTCAGAAGAATCATGCATGGGACTTGGTGCAACAGCCTCAAGGGAGAAAGGTTGTCACTTGCAAATGGGTCTTCAAGAAGAAGGAAGGGATATCAGCTGCAGAGGGAGTCAAGTATAAGGCTGGAGTTGTTGCTAGAGGTTTCAGTCAAAGAGAGGGAGTAGACTACAATGATATTTTCTCACCCGTGGTCAGACATACTTCCATCAGAGTGTTGTTAGCTTTAGTGACACATCAGGAGTTGGAGCTCGAACAACTTGATGTGAAGACCACTTTTCTATACGGAGAGTTGGAGGAAGAGATATACATGACTCAGGCAGATGGTTTCCAGGTTTTCGGCAAGGAGAAGTACGTCTGCAAGTTGAAGAAGTCCTTGTATGGACTTAAGCAGTCTCCGAGGCAGTGGTACAAGAGATTTGGCAGCTACATGGTTCATTTGGGCTACACGAGTAGTGCTTATGATTGTTGTGTCTACTTCAGCAATCTGAGAGATGAGTCATTCATCTATCTGGTGCTCTATGTAAATGACATGTTGATAGCTGCAAAGAGTAAGCATGAGGTTCAAAAGCTGAAGGGTCTTCTTAGTGTTGAGTTTGAGATGAAGGATTTGGGCTCAGCTCAGAAGATACTGGGGATGGAGATTCTCAGAGATAGAGCTCATAGGAAGCTTTTCTTACCACAGAAAGGCTACATTCAGAAGGTGTTGGAGAGATTTGGCATGGCTACTGCTAAGCCTATTGATACTCCTAGTGCTGCAAACATTCATCTCACGTCCATGTTTCCTCCTCAGTCAGACGATGAGAAAGAGTATATGTCTCGGGTTCCGTATGCTATGGTGTGTACAAGGCCGGATCTAGCACAAGCAGTCAGTGTTGTGAGCAGGTTCATGGGGCAGCCAGGAAAGGAGCATTGGCAAGCTGTGAAGAGAATCTTTAGGTACCTTAGAGGCACATCTGATGTGGGTCTCATTTATGGAGTTGATATTGAGTGCCTGGTTACAGGCTACTTTGATTCTGACTATGCTGGAGATGTTGACACGAGGAGGTCTATGACTGGCAATGTACTTAGCTTGGGTGGTTCTGTTGTTAGCTGGAAGGCGACTTCGCAACCTACAGTGACCTTGTCTACTACGGAAGTAGAGTACATGGCTTTGACGGAGGCTGCAAAGTAGGGGATATGGCTGAAAGGGCTGGTTAGTGATCTCGGTCTGCAACAAGATCAGACCATTCAGTTTGAGTGCAATCTTCCTGGCCAAGGATCAAGTCCATCATGAGAGGACCAAGCATATTGATGTCAGATATCATTTTCTGAGGAGTGAGAGGAGGATCAAGGTGAAGAAAGTGGGAACTGCTGATAATCATGCTAACATGTTCACCAAGCCTGTTCCAAACATCAAGTTTCAACATTGCTTGGACTTGCTGAACATCAGAGCTGATTAGTTCCCCTATGGGCAGTCCCAGGGTGGAGGGAGACACTACTAGAAAAATAAGGACGTTTCAGCGGTTATTTCGTGTCCTTTCAGCGGTTATTCGAAATCAAAAAACCGCTGTCTATGCTCCCGGTGAAACGTAATGGTCGTATCAGCACTTTACCGACACTGGGACCCGTCAGTGTCATGTGGCAATGCTGAGTTGGATCGGGCCTAATTGAAGCCCATCACATTTCAGCGATTAATAAAAACAGCTGAAACGTTTAAATATTAAAAATGAAATATTTGAATTTCCAAAATTCTCAATATTATAAATTGAATAAAATATTACAAAAATGAAAATATCAAATATCAAAATTATATTAAAAATCAAGAATGTCAATCAAACGTCATAATACTAATTCCTATACACTAACTAAAAGAAATCTAACATTGAAGCCCTAGTGTGTTCTATCAACTACATGCTCCAATTCTGACACAATACACATGAATTGCAATCTAAAGAAGCACCTGGTCACTCGATGATGCTAACAATATTTCTCCATTGTGTTCGAGATCTCAACATACAACCTGCAATAAGCAAAATGATATAAGCTCACACTGCGTTAGTTAAAAGGGAAACCATATAAATCAGATGAAGTATTTTGTGTTCTTGATTAAACAGACAAACTAACAATAAAGTGTGATCAACCCTGAAGCCAGATAATTTCAAGTATTGTTATGTCATATAATCATTCACTTGTTAGATAAAGTCTAGGAACCCGTGGTTGCAGGTTTAAGAATGACAAATCACAGAACTGAACATATATCAATAGAAGCTCAAAACCTAGTACCTCTTTACTGTAACCAATCAGAGTTTCCTCACTGATTTCTGTACCATGATAAACCTTGACTGCAACATCCTGATGGAAAACAAAGGAAAATGAACCATTTGACTTAACTGATGAGAAAACCAAATTCTGTAAAGAACTTCATGAAGCGAGAAAGTTACCGAGAAAATCAAATTCTGTAGAGAACTTCATGAACCATACTGTCCCTGACCAATATTAAAACATTCAAGAGCATACATTTCAAATGTGTTTCTAGATTAGGATACCCTACATAAATGAAATCATGTGTATAAGGAATCAGTGCCTCACATGGTTAAGTTTTCATATGGTTTGTTGATAGCCTCGACAGGTAAGCTGGAAGCACTGGGGAAAGCACTTGGTCCATCCTGATCAAAAGGCAAGGCAGAAGGATGATATATTGGCAACCTAAATTGTTTATACCGTGGAATAGTAGAGAAAGGGAAATGGTTGTATCTTACAATACGCATTTCTGGAGGCTTGAGAAGCTCTCCTTCAGTTTCAGCTAAATCCCAATCAACCTGGTATTCTTTTGCTATCTCTTTCAAGACTTTCAGTTTCACTTCACCTGATGGAGTTTTTACTGACAGCTTCTCAATGAGCTGTAAAATTAGACATTGGTAAAGTATCATCAAACAGAAGCAAAGGAGAAATCAAATATCACTAAAGTTTGGCTTCATACACTAAAACATCAAGTTATTCCAGAACAAACATCACCACATTACCTATTCCCTTACATTTATGAGGGGATTTATGATATCAACAAACATGTAATCACAGAAGAGCACCAAACAACTAGATGCCGGGAAATCTGGTTGCTAAACAACTTTAACAGTGTTGCATCCTAGCACCAAACACTAATTTAAACTAATTTAGCATTTTTAGATTAGATGCCAGGAAATCTCAGAGATTAGAGCGCAAAAGAATGAATGGCACCTACCCAACTCAAACAACAACAACTTCGATCGAAAAACAAGGAAAAGAACACAACATCGACATCATCAAAATAAAATTCTATTATACATAACCAAAGTGAATCAAACAACATTTCAAGCGGGCCTCACCCACCCTAATCACCCATCTCTTCAACCACATCCACATAAATAATCACAACAATAGAAACTCACATTTCCCACCAGCCAAAAAGATGCATAATCAGAAAGTGCAAAAACCAAAGACTTTTCAGAAATCCAATCACAACCCAACTCAAATATAATAGAAATCAACCATCAGATCAAAAAATCAGAGTACTGAGATGAACGTATGATCAGCAAGCAGTAAAAACTTCAAGAAAGCTTGAAGAAAAATGAGAAGCGAACCTGTGATGTGAGGAAGGTGGAGTGGCTGCTTGTTTTGGCGGCAGGACTGATCTGGTTGGGTACTAATAATGGGATCTGCCTGTAATTATATGCCGTGAAAATGAACAGACAGACAGACAGAATAATCAAATGCAAAATAAAATTTTGATCATGTTATAATCAAAAGTGAAATTGTAAGAACCTCGCGAGTTTGGGAGGAGGAGATCGGCGGAGAATCTCCACCAAGGAAATCAAGAAAGCTAGGGATTTGCCGGAGCCAGTGACGTCTTTGTGGCTGAGGAGCTTGGGTATGGTGGCGGCCTGAACTGATGTGCAGAACATCGAAGCCGGAGTCGGAAAGTGCTTCGAGATCTCGCCGGACAGCGGTGGTTTGAGGTCGGAGAAGCGGGTTCCGGTGAAAGCTCGGCTAGGGTCTGAAGCATCAGGAGACGGTGCCACCGCCTGGCCATCGTTTTGGACGCCGCCTGGCCATCGATTTGGACACCGCCGGCCGGGATTTCGCCGAACCGTGTTGCTGAACCGTGTTGCTCGCCATCAAGAAAGCTCCGACGCTGAACCGTGTTGCTCGCCGGTGATGCGTTCGGCGGTGATTCCTCGGCCACCCGAGAAAAGTCACCGTCGGATTGGGAGATTGGAGCAATCTCGGTTTAGAATTTGGATGGGAGATTGGGAGCAATCTCGATTTAGGATTTGGATAGAGATAATGTTTTCAGCTTCTTTTTAATTTATAGCCACAAATATGTCTGGTTGAGATCAAATCATAGAATCCAATTTAACGGTTCAGATTCGAGTTAATCATTATAATTTAAATTAAAAATTCAATTTCCGCAACCATTATATGTTGCTATTTTGCAACATGTAAAATTAATAATTACATTTTAACTCAGAAATTTTAATATAAAATATTTTTTGATGATGGACAAAATATTTAAAATTAAATATAGTTTTAACACAAATCATTGGTTTCAACAATGATATAAATTATAGCATTGAAAATATAGTGGGTTCAATATAAAAACGTAACGTTTACGCTTGATAATGAACGTTTGAACTTTCTTATCAGTGATATTTCATATAGTGTAAGTTACAATGTCACAAAAAAATCAAATATACTTAGTTCATTTAGTAATGAAAATAAATTAATCACAACTATGATTGAAATATGACTTCAAATTATATATACTTAACTACGTGTTATAGTATTAGTAGTGCTTCCCAGATTTTTGCTACTAAAATTTTCACTACACGTACTTTTTCATCGAGGTAATACCAGAACAAATTTACACAAAAAGTGTCGTATACATTATAAATTAACATAAACATTAAAAAAATCAAGTTTAAATGTCAAAATTTGATGTTTTAAGACATTTATTCATTTTAAGATGATATCGTGCACATTACACGCTTTATGAATAATGATTAATACAAATACTTTATTTTAGTGCATTATAAATGGAATATTAGTAGGGAAAGATAGAAAATGTAACTATTACACTTGATAATGAATGTTCGAACATTCTTATCGATGTTATTTCATGAACTTTCTGTTATAATATCTCAACATCAGTCAAATATACATAATTTCATTTACTAATTGAAATAATTGATCACCACATATGGAAATATGACTCCAAAGTGTATTTACTTAACTACAAGTTATAGTCTTAGTAGTGCTTCTCAGATTCTTGTTACTAAAGTTGTCACTACACGTACCTTTTATCGAGCCAATATCAAAGCAGATTCACATCAAAATTATATTATACATTATAAAATTAACATAATCATAAAAAAATCATTATTAAAAGTAAAACATTTGATGTTTTGTGACATTTTCAAATTGTTACTCAACTGAACATTTGTATCAGTGATATTTCATGGACTTTATGTTATAATGGCATAGAAACACTCAAATATACTTAATTTCATTTAGTATTTTAAACAATTGATCACAACTATGGGTGAAATATGACTGCAAAGTATATATACTTAACTAAGTTGTAATCCCAGTAGTACTTCTTAGGTTCTGACTTCTAAAGTTCTCACTAAACGTACCAAAAATCGAGTCAATACCAAAGAAAATTTACATTAAAAGTGTCTTATACATTCTAAATTACCTTAATCATTAAAAAAATTCAAGTTTAAAAGTCAAAATTTGATTTTTTATTACATTTTCAATTTTGCATACCAAAAGCAGCAGTTAGTTGTTGCTATGCATACGTGGAGCAGCCATTAGTTGTCGCTATACATACCTAGAGCAACAGTTAATTGTTGCTATGTAGACCCAGAGCATAATTTTTACATGAATTTGGTCCACCAAGTCAATATTTCAAATTCATTTGTCGTTAATCACGCCAAGAAACTATCGTATACATAATAAAATTATCATAGTTATAAAAGAACTAGTTTAAAAGACAATATTTGTTGTTTTATGACATTTTTATGACAAGATTTGAGGTTTTATGACTAGTTTTCATTACTCATATCATTTATTGAACTAATAGCAACGTAAATATACATTAAAAGTGTCATATGCATAATAAAATTAACAAAATTATCAAAAATTTTAGGTATATAAGTAAAAATTTGTTTGTTTTTGACATTTTTTCAAATTTTTATTCAACCTAATTTTTTCAAATAGGCCCAACAAAAACCCAATTATTTGGACTGAAAATTTAGCCCAATTGTCGAGTCAGCATTCGTTACAGCGCCACCCTCACCTAGCGCTGAAAGAATGCGGGGTCCAACCAGAAATTCAACGCAAGCACTTGGTCAATTCGTCCAGTCAGCATTCGTTACAGCGCTTCCCTCACGTAGCGCAGGGTCCATCCACAAATTCAACGACCAGGTTCCGGTCAATGCGTCCAGTTAGCTTCCCTTTCAGCGGAATGCCTGGCAACACTGAAAGCAGATTCAACCATATCTCACGGTTTCAGCGACATTTGGGAAAACCGCTGAAAGTGGAAAGTCAACACTTAAATTCTTGGTCAGACTCCGCGCTCAAAATAGAAATAACCGCTGACATGGTTGTTTCAGCTGTTATTTTACACGTTATATCAGCGGTGTGTGCGAACACCGCTAAAACGGCTCCGTGTTTTTCTAGTAGTGAGAAGTCTACTCATCTAGAGTTTCTACTTTGAGGATTCAAGTCAAGGTGGAGATTTGTTGGTATATGCCTTGAATGCCGTAGTAGTCGGTACTGCGAGTTAGCACAGGGGTCTCGCTGACCGGTCAGCGAGTCGGGGGGTCCAGGGGGCGGAGCGAACCCTATCCTTGGGGGTTCGGGGGCGGAGTCGCCCCCAACCCAACGGTATGGGTTACCTCTTTACTGAGGTGTTGGTGACTTGAGCCGAAAGTGTGTCGGGCCCAACATTTAGGGTTTAGTGAAAGAGGCTCTATAAGACTCATTCATTGCCGCAACCTAATTCGTACTGTTTTCTGAGTATCAGCCGATAAGAACATCGTAATCTAGGTAACTATCTAATACAATCCGTCTCCTTCCAGTGGATGTAGCCAATCATTGGTGAACCACGTAAATTCTCTTGTTCTTGTTTTTCCTTTTTCGTTTAGTTTGTTGTTTTCTCATATTCCGCATAAAAGTTGGGGCCAATTTAGTCTAAGAGATACAAAAGGCTTTCTACAAAATTTTTTATAATTGCACTTATTACTTTCTTTCTTCTTTTCTATCATTTTACGGCTGCAATAAAAAATTTCCCAACCTGTTGGTGTTTTGGTGTTTAAAATTTTTTAAAAAAACAAAAAAAGTCAAAAACTCCAAAAGTCAACCTCACCTAACCTTAGTGTTCACCCTCACTCACAAGTAAAGGTCGCCACTTTAAATCTCATCATATCCTATCCTCTATAAGTGCACATCTTTCAAAAAAATACACTCTCTCTCTCTCAAGAAAAATAAATAAGAAAAAGGCCATGGACTGGTTCTTCTGGCTCTCCAAAACAAGCCTGGATCCATCCTTGGTGTACGAATACGGCCTAGCTTTCGCGCAGAACGAGCTCGAACAAGACGACGTCCCCTACTTCAACCACGAATTTCTGCAGAGCATGGGAATCTCCACAGCCAAACACCGCCTTGAAATCCTCAAGCTCGCCAACAAAAACAAAACCCCTGCAGTGTCCAAGAAGATAGTGGAAGCAATCAAGAAGACGAGGAAAAGGCTGTCCAAGCTCATCGGCTCGCTGGTTTGCCGGGAGGATTCGTCATCGGCGCTGGCCCTGGTGTCAAAACGGGGTTACAGCACGAGCTCACGGTGGAAGAATGCGATGGTCAAGAGGAACAGAAGATTGGTCCCTGCGCCGCCGGTGAAGCAGAACAGCAGCAAACTGTTGCTCACTAATGAAATGGATACTAGTTTTTACGGAGATGAGACGATGGATGATGAGTATGCATTTGAAGAGATCAAGTGGGACTCTATGTTTCAGAATTTGAAGCCAACTTGAGCAGTGATCCCTTGATATGATCATGTATTTATTGGCATGATATACGTGTTTTAACTATTTTTTTCCCGAGTAGTTAAACTAGCGAGGTTGATATATGTTGTAATTGAAAGGAGGCAAGTTGGAGTCAACCTTGTAATTTGCAGTAGAGTCAACTTGGTGAGTATAGTTGTTCCGTATAATCGTATCAGGGTTCCGTATAAACCAAGAGAAGCTGTTTGGTCTATTCAGTTGTCTCCATTACTTATATATGTTGTAACTGCATTGAGTTTATCTTCTATTTTACTTTTTTTACTGTTTGACAATGAGCATAGTAGCCTTATACGTTAGCACACAATCACAACAAAGTTCAATCATAAAATTAATTGGTGAATATGTGGAGTAGCCCACAAAATTTATATATTAAACTCTAATCATATCATTTCGAATGTGGATTTAACTTCCAACAACCAATTATTAATTCAACACTCCAAACATATTTCCGGTTTTCTTTGAAAATAATATCTAGCTTGAGTTTGGTTATGTAAATTGATGTTGGAGCCATTCAGAACTAAATAATATATAGTACATAACCTTTTAAATGATTATGTAGTATAGTATAGAAAGTGCAACCGACAAGTCGTTGAAACGATTTGATATATTTTGTGCGTGTGGAAGAATTAATAGAGCAAATCACTGGTTCAGTTTCAAACAATATTTGATACCCTGCATCTCTTAAAAAAAATCATAAGAGTCGTCCAATTTTCAAAAAGTTATGAGTAGTAGATAATTCAGGACGGTGGAATCATCCCTTAATGAAGAAAAAACGACAGAAAAAGTAAGGGGACGGCGAGACTCCATGCTTTTCGGATATGTTTTTGAAATCATTTTTTTTGACTTTTTTGAAATATGTTTTTGAAATCATTTTTGTGACTTTTCTGAAATAGTTATTTTTTTTTGACAAAATAATAGTTATTTTCTAGAGTAGATGATTTGGCTTAGTCTCAACAATGCACTCAATTTAGAGTTTATTTAGAATTACTTATTTTTTAATTTCTTTATTGTAATCTATATATATTTCTACGTACACAATTATTCTTCTACGACCCTCAACCCTAAATTATTTTTTATTTCATTTGATTATATGGGGTTGAATCGCCACGGTCTTGCCACCATATCACATGTTTAATTTGATATTTTTGCGTAGTTGTCATTTGTTTTTGTTATGATTTTTTGGATTTTGTTGGATTTTTTGGACAGTCGCCTGTTTGATTTCCGGGTAATCATCATCACCACCATTTTGTTCTGCTGATCATAGCCGGAACACTAGTGGAGGGCAATAGAATGCACGACGGGGTTTTGTTAGAAGCACGGCGGGACAACCCCGCCGTTACCTGAGCCGTCGTGCTACTCATTTCCAAAGTCGGAAATGTGTGCCTCATTCCGGAAATATGCTTTACGTAGTCGTAAATATAGATTTAGGTTGAGATGAGAATTCTTGTTTACGATATCATATATACTAAACCCTTTCCGTAAATCATGTTTACGAAATCAGAAAAATAATATAGGTTGTTTTATACGAGCTCGGATATGATGAATTACTAGTATTTCCGGAAGAAGAATCCGATTACGGAAACGTAATCTGTAAAGGTTTTACCGGACAAAGATTCGTGTTCGTAAAGGACTGCAGATGAGTTATCTCTGAACATATATCCGGGATCGTAAACATAGTCGTTGGTTGTGTTTACAGAATTCTTTACGAAATCGGGAAAGTGAGCTAAACTTCATTTCCAGATAGAGTTAGCGATTTCGTAAATATCAACTCCATCATGTTTCCGAAATCGGATATTTAGGTGGTAGACACATTGTTGGAGTAGCATTTACTATTCGGACGAGCTCCCGGGTATGCCACTGTATTATTGCCATGCAAAAAAACACAACTTGTTCCGATGTCGTAAAGCAGCCGGTAAAAGTTGGTAGATTTCTCTTCTGGTTTCCGAAGCCGGAAACAACGGGGAACAAAATCTTTTGTGAAAATAATTCTTGCTTATACTACGAGATTGACTATCTTTTGATGGATAATGAATTTAACAATCATAAAGAAGAAACTATCATTGTGATTTTGCTAGAACGAGCCAAAACAATTATGAATTGCAAATGTATACACGTAGTTTCCAACACTGTCTACTAGTAGTCTATACTAGAAAAGTACGCTAGCGCAATGAATCACAGTTCAGTTGTGGTAGCTGGGTGCTCAATGCATGCAGCATGCGCGGTCAATAAGAAAGTTGCTAGTGCACCCCTTGTTGTCTTCAACTCTTAGTTGTTATAGGCCGTAGTGTCATCTTCGAAAACCCGCGATTAGGAAAAAAAACTTCCATAAATCACTAGGATTAACAAACCATGCAAGGAATGGAAGAATAAGCTCACCCTCCCTCCATAGGAGTAAATCACATCACATAAGGAATAGAAGAATAAAGTTACCTTGAAAATGCTAAAGTGTGCAAGTGTTGCACGTGCAACCACCCTCCATGCAAACATCATCGTGTAGTAACTGCATATCCAATCATTATCTTGGACCTTGTACTATTAGTAACACAAGATACAATGTATGTTACGTAATTACATCAACAATTATTTATGAACTACTAATGTACAACTTTGAAGAATAAGTATTGGTTACCTTAAGTTGGTAGACCTTTACTTTGGAGGAATTTGGATTTATGAAATCCAAGGCTTCCTTTATGACCTCGTTAAATGAATGGATGGGAGGATGGTGAAGTGGATCTATCCAACTGACTTCTTTGGAGGTCGTGTTGATTGTCACTAGGCGCCAATGTTGGCTACTCCACAACAACACTTGTGCACGAGTAAGCGTAGATGGTGGTATTAAATTAGTAAAACAAAAAATAATCAAAATATTTCAAATAGACTCATTTTTCTAGGTATGGACAAATGAAAAAGTACTTTGTTCGATCTCCTAAGGCAACCTTCAAATAAGCTAGCATTTCCTCG
This sequence comes from Sherardia arvensis, assembly GCA_948330725.1. Taxonomy (NCBI): domain Eukaryota; kingdom Viridiplantae; phylum Streptophyta; class Magnoliopsida; order Gentianales; family Rubiaceae; genus Sherardia; species Sherardia arvensis. The sequence goes on from OX415240.1 coordinate 20,089,005, forward strand.
TTCGAGTGATTTCCCACTTGTATAGAGTCGGGACATACAAAGCTAATAAATTTCATCAAGTGAAGTTGTGCCAAGTGATGCAATTGCCTTAGGATTTGTAGGAAGATAATTACAAAATAGTCAAATGGAGTGGATACAGAAAAGATATATTGTTGGAAAACTAAAACTTACAGTTGAAAGAGCGACATTGTCGTAGAGAGTAGCTTTTGAGGTCGCCATAAATCCTCAAAATCTTGCCAACATAGTACCACAATTTTTTCAACACCAAAAATTGATTTTGGTGCGAGAAACCTATATGTACTAGTTTTTGGATGTTTAGACAACATGGCAAAAAGTTGGCGGAGTGAAGTGGTTTGTTCGCTATCTAGTAATGGAGGTGAAAGCAATGGAATTGTGGTTGTCACCTTGGATTTGTCACTTCCTTTTCGTGGGCATGAATTTTGTGGCTCCTTATCGCCTTTACTCGGAATTTTTACTAACCTCCTAGGCCATAATAGAATTTCTCCCTTTGATTTGCTAACTATTTTAGGAGCTCCTTTACTCGGATTGGGATGTTGGCATCACCACATATTGCCTTTGTGATAGACACCTTAATCAAACATATTGGAATGTTTTTTCCTAGGTGCATTTTAATGGCCTCCTCATAATTTCCAATGGCTACTAGTTTAGGGGTGTGGGTGGTACTCAATCGACATACAAATTGCATGGACAAGCTACCTATAAATTGAACATGTAAGACGCCGCGTAACATTTACACAAGAGTGAAAACAAAAAATTATCGTAGGAAATAGCATTGGACTAACCTTTAAGGGAGTAGAAGCCTCGCCTCCACTTCCCGTGTCCATTGGTGTTGTGACAAAGGGTGGACTAGGTATATTTGGTGATTCATTAACCTCAACTTCTAAAGGTGTGTTTCGTGATCCCGGAGAGGGCGGTTCCCAATCGCGCGTCACCTAAATCCTCGAAATTGTCGGGTAAAATTATTCCATGTTTACGCGCAAACCACTTGAAACCATTTTCCATGTTTGTTTTAATGGAATCAATGTCCCTCGCAATCTTCTTATACTTCGCATCTTGGGCACAATTCGAGGCCAAAGGATGTTTACCATATACATCCTTTGGTTGCACATGAGATCCATAACCCCTTACCATGCATGGATGATCGTTCCCCAAAACCTTGGTCAAGATGTCACACCTTTCTGTAGGAATGAATGTTCCATCTGCTTCTTCTTGTTTAGCCAAGGCCTAATCTCAAAAGATAAAAAAAATAACAATAATGTAGTTAGGTAATTAAATAAACTACATTAGACTAATACATGATATACATACATAATATTGTACAACTTACAGTTTTTTTGGCAATCTCAAGGGTTTTGTCGGCCTCATAAACGCCGCTAGGATTTTATCTCAATTTAAGGACTGACTCCCACCTCTCAATTTGGTCGGGATTCATCCTATGAGTAGTCTCCCTTGCCTTTTCTTCCGTCGTGCCCTTGTCTATTTTTTGTTGGACGCTATCTTCATATTCTTCCTCTATGAAATCCTCCTCGGCTCCATATTAGCCCGATCAACTACAATGATTTTTCATTTTATTTGATTTCGCTAGTGCTACCATATTCTCATGAGTTTTCTACGTTAAAATCATCTCTTAAAATTAAACAATATAGATTATAAAATTCATCATGCATAAAAAGAACGATTATTGTAAACATAAAACTTACATCATCCAATAGCTCTTGTGCATGTATTTTGAAAATTTCCCAACTCTCGGGTTCGATGTCCTTATACACCGTCCATGGCATGATATTCTTCTTATTTCCGTATATGTACTCATTCCTTAGCATTGATCTATGTTGTTGTGCACACTTAGAGATCTTTTGCAAAGTCGCCGAGTCTAATTTCGCCATGTCGGGGGGCGGTAATAGTGAACGGTTCCTTACATTATGGAACAAAATTAGCTAAAGTATTACAAAATTTATAATGGCCTAAAAATTTATAAAACATGTAGAAATATTGCATTATAAGCACCACATCATACCTTGCATTCTTCTAATAGCTCTCTTTTCCTTTCCATTGGTACTTTAGTCCAATCAAAACATGTAATCTCATGTCTTGTTCTTGCAATTTTACCGACCCAACTTGACCAATACTTACGCTCAAAACTTATAACTATTCCTAACCTATTGAAAGCTACAGGATTTGAAATCCCAACATCCCAACGCCTTTGTATTTCGCGACATAGGTTTCTAGTAATTTTTGTATCTACAACCAATTGGTCTTTCCTAATAGCCTTGACCTTCTTCTTCTTAGGAATTGTTTTCTTGAGTTGTTTAGAGTGAGCAGTAGTAGAAAGTGGCCGAAAAACGGCGTCGGAAGACGGCAGTTCCACGGGAAAATAAGGAAACCGCCGTCCTTCTAGGTTTACGAACTCGGAAACACAGTTTCTCTAGCCGGATGGTTTATTACACGGCGGTTGTGATGCAACCGCCGTGTAACTGATATTTTTGCTCGGCGGTTGCGTTTAACCGCCGACCAGCCTACATTTCCGACACCGGAAATGGCTAGCCGGAACTTTCCCCGTTGACCGGCTTGACTTTGACGGTCAAGTCGACGGGGCAAGTTTCTGATGTCGGTGGAGTCAAGTCAAAATGTCGTCCGGGTAAGTTTACGATCTCGTAAACATGTCCGGATAGAGGGAAAAATTCCCGGGGAAGATTTCAGAACTCGGAAACGTCCCCGGATGAGCTAAAACAGAATGTTATAAAACGAGAAACGGGTCCTTCTGTTCTATCTACTCTATTCCATCTTTGTTTTCGGTTGAAGGACGCAGAGAATCTCCTAATCTTTGGGCTCACTGAATCCTAGGCCACGATGAGGTAATCTCCCGCTAAATTTAGTATTGATGGGCGGATATTTGTTAATTTCAAGCATGAATATATATGTGTGTCCCTAATTTCATTGAATAATATATGAACTTGCGTGTTGATTCCTAGTTATTTGTGTTTATGAAACCATATTGTATTTGATATGTTGTCAAGTAGCACGACGTAGATGAATGAATTCATTAATATTTGCTAAAATTTATGAAAATAGGTACACAAGTGTTATGGAACGTAGTAGGATTATTAGGGAGAATCGTCGGACCTCACCAAAGTATATGGGACTGGTTGAATATTTCATTGATGTTGCTTCTGATAATGCAGGAGTAGAAAATCAGTCGGCCATGCGGTGCCCTTGTAAGGATTGCACTAACGATGTGTATTTAGGAGTTCAAGGTTTGCGTGAACATTTGATTGTTAGGGGTTTCCAAAATTCCTATACCATGTGGGTATGGCATGGGGAAGAACGTAGCACTGTTGTTGTTAATGAACCAATGGAGGTTGTAGGAGAAAACGAAATGGTTGGTAATTATGACGATAAATTGGATGACTTGGTAGATGATGTTGCCATGCATTTTTTTGGAAAACCGGAGGCGCTTGAAGCGATGTATAATGATAAGCAGACCCCTTTATATGAGGGGTCAATCCACACTATTCTAAGCGCGACCTTATTGTTGATGAATTTAAAAGCCAAGCATGGACTTTCAGATAAGGCATTAACAGAGGCGCTGGAGTTGATTAGACAGCTGCTTCTCACTGATAATTTATTGCCTGATAGGGCATATGCTGCCAAGAGGATACTATGTCCAATGGGTATGGAACTTGAGAAAATTCATGTTTGTCCTAATGATTGTATGTTGTTTAGAGGGGAAGATGAGATGAAATTGGAAAATTGTAGCGTTTGTGGCGAGTCACGATACAAAGCTGTGAAACAAAAAGTGGATTTGGGAGGAGATGTTGTTAAGGAAACCAACAAACGTGTTCCCGCGAAGGTCATGTGGTATCTCCCCATTATACCTAGTCTTCAAAGGTTGTTTGCTAACAAAGAAGAAGCTAAGAACTTGACATGGCACGCAGATAGAGAGAAGGTTGAAGATGATGATGTGATTGCACACTGTTCAGATGGTGATCAGTGGAAGAAAATTGATGAATTGTATCCTGATTTTGGGAAGGAAGCTCGGAATGTAAGGTTGGGTTTATCCACTGATGGTATGAATCCATAAGGAGATTTGAGTAGTACACACAGTTCTTGGCCTGTGATGGTTGTTATTTACAATTTACCATCGTGGTTGACCATGAAGAGGAAATATGTGATGTTGTCGTTGATGATAGCAGGGCCAAAGCAGCCTGGTAATGACATTGATGTGTTCCTCGAACCTTTAGTTGACGACCTTCAGAAACTGTGGTTCGAAGAGAATTGGACGTGAGATGAATATCGGCAGGAATGGTTTAAGTTGAAAGGAATGTTGTTCTGCACCGTGAACGATTTCCCTGCAATTGGTAATCTAGCTGGTTATTCAGTCAAAGGTCATCTAGCTTGTCCTGTTTGTGAGGAGAATTCTAGTTTCTCTCAATTAAAACACGGGAGAAAAACTGTTTATCAAGGATATCGTCGTTTCTTACCATGCAGTCACGAGTTCCGTAAGGCTAAGAACTGGTTTAATGGGAAGGAAGAGAATGCACCACCCCCTCCTATCAGTGACGAGGAGGATATTGAAAATGATTTTGGGAAAAACCGTAGGAAGATGCCCATCCCCGGTCCTTGGAAGAAACGGTCCATTTTCTTTGACTTACAATATTGGAAGCACTTGGCTGTCAGACATTGTTTAGATGTAATGCACATTGAGAAGAATGTATGTGATAGTTTGCTTGGTACGCTGCTGAATATTCCTGGAAAAAGCAAAGATGGACTTCAAGCACGTAAAGACTTGGAAAGAATGGGTATTAGAAAGGAACTGGCTCCTGTAATCGAGGATGGGAACACTTTCTTGCCTCCAGCTTGCTACAATATGTCATCAGCTGAGAAGAAAAAATATTTGCAGTGCCTGAAAGATTTGAAGGTACCCTCTAATTTTTCCTCAAACATTGGTAACTGTGTCAATGTTAAGGATCAAAAATTGTTCGGGTTAAAATCACATGATTGTCACACTTTGATGCAAGACTTGAACATAATTTCCATTCGTGGTTCTCTTCCAAGCCACGTTAGGATGAGCATCAGCAAGCTCTGCTTATTTTTTAAGGGAATTTGCCAGAAAACAGTTAGCCGTTGTAAGCTAGATAAGCTGCAGACAATGGTAGTTGAAGTATTGTGCCAATTGGAGATGTATTTCCCCCCTTCTTTCTTTGATATAATGGTGCATTTGATTGTCCATCTTGTGCGGGAGATCAAGGAGTGTGGCCCGGTGTTCCTCCGGTGGATGTATCCTTTCGAGAGATACATGAAGATATTTAAATTCTTTTCGCAGAATAGGTACAGGCCTGACGCAAGCATTGTATCTAGATATGTCGCGGAGGAGGCGATTGAATTTTGTACGGCTTACTTAGATAAGGTTGACACGGTTGGACTACCCACCTCGAGGCATGATTTTCGTTTCAACGGGCATGGAACTAGAGGCACGCTGCATAACCCGCCAGCGGTCGATTTGCAGGCTGCTCATCTGTATGTGATGCGAAACCATGAATCGGTTCACCCTTACGTTGACATTCATATGGAGGAATTGAGAAGTCTATACCCAACCCTAAAGCCTTTCCAACTACATGATGAGCATATTAGAACCTTTTGTGAGTGGTTAAGGGACACGGTAGAGATTGGTGACCATCCCGAGGACGTGAAATGGCTATCCAGACGGCCGCTAACGACGGTTATCAGCTATAGTGGCTATGATGTGAAGGGTTACTCGTACGGGACCAAACAGAGCGATGCTAAAGGTGTTTCGCAGAATAGCGGTGTGACTATATTTTCCGAATCAATCGCTGTGTCGCGGAAGAAAAATCCAGAAGGATCCTACTCATTTGATAGGTATTTCGGTACCATTGTTCAGATCTGTGAGTTAAACTATGTGGCATTGAAGGTGGTTGTATTCAAGTGTCAGTGGGTTGATCAAACGACAGGAACTAAGACCGATCCTTTAGGGTTTCAATTAGTTGATAGGAAGAAAGTGGGATCAAAGTCAGATGCGTTCATACTTGCTGGCGAAGGTGACCAAGCTTACTATGTTCAGGGTCCTTCTGATCGGCACTACGAGATTGTTCTTGATGGGAAACAAATGGTGTGTGGTGATGAGCTATTCGAGGAGTATGACAAACGAGCTGCTACATTTTTGTGCCAACGAAGAAAGACGCGATTAATATGGAGGAAATAGAGGCAAACATGTCAATATATCGCGCAAGATCCGATCACGCCGAACGCATAGTGATAGATAGCAAAGGCAACGAACGGAAGAGGAAGTTGATTTTCAAAGTTAAGCCGAAGACTAAGTTCGGGCGTTAGTCGTTGATGTTTTTGTGTTATCTGCTATTCATAATACCACTAGTCCAAACTTAGTTTGAATATGTAATTCATGTAAATATTTGGTTGCACCTTTGTTTGATCTATCCAATAGAATAAAAGGGAGTCGACAAATCTCAATTTTTAACCTATCCGGGTACTTTTACGGTATCTGAAACATTCCTCGGATATGGTAAAATTAGGGTTTACCTACTTCCGGTTAACTATCCGGATAAGGAAATGTTGAACAACCTTATCCGGCTAAGTTCCCGAGCTCGGAAACTGTTTACCCGGAAGTTTTTTGGTTAGGCAAGGCTTTTTATTCAACTTCTAGAAGGGTTCCCTGGTTGTCATCCGGTTTAGTAAAGATAAAATGACTGATCCGGGTAGAATTCTGAGTTCGGAAATAGTAACCGGAAGTGTTATTTTTAGGCGAAAACGTGCGCGCACTCACTAATAAGTAGTTATATAAAATTGATACTGCAAACAAGTGTGGGAATTGTAAATGCACAAATATTTGATCAAAATCCGTAGCATTCAAACGTTACTGAAATACAGTTAAAATGTAATATCATTCGATAAGGCAAATAAATACTTAACTAAAAATTCCAAACACATTGCACTTAATCAGGGCCCCATGTCATAGTCGTTGTCATGATCGCCGCCACCATGTCCCTGCAAGGCGTCCCCACTTGTGGAAAATCCTTCTGCACGCTTGAGGACTCTCAACTCCTTCCTTGCCTCATAAGCGTCCTTCCTAATGCCAATCAATGTGAGCACCTTAGATTTCATGCTAGCGTACATAGCTTTCATGTTGGAAACATGCGGTGAAGGCTCTCCATCGGGCACCTCCCTACCTAAAAAATGAAAATTCATATTTGAATTAAACTTTGATAAAAAGTAGCATAAATTGTGAATAAGGAGGTGAAGATGACTTACTTCTTGATGCCCTAGCCCGCTTAGCCTTTTGTTGCAGAGGCGCCACAATCCATTTTCCATCGGCCAAAGTCCATTTCGGCCTATGGTTTTCAAAGTAGTGGTAGTCGTATGGCTTGCAAGGGGTGGGATCATCTTCAAATCGGAAATTAGGGTCCAATTTCAAGAGCAACTTAGTGATTAGGCTCCCGTAGGGTAGGTTTTTCTTATGTCGCTCGTTAGCCCACGCAGTTCTCATCCAATTACATATTGCAGACCCGGGATTGATAGGAACCTCCTTCACGACATAGTAAAATGTCATAACCGTGGTAACATTAGGCTCGCCGACATTTCCTCCTGTGGGGATGAAACTTCTATGCACCCACTCGTACACAATGCGATCATCAATGGGGCAGAACGCCATTTTGCACCCATCGGCTGAACTTTCATCATATAGGTCCCGACCAAAATAATGATTCCCTAAATTCAGATAATTCAAGTACGGGAGTTTAATCATCTGCGTTCCCGGCCACGCATTAGCATAGAAGATATTAAGTGGACCATCCTCGAGGTTGGGATAAAGGTCCTCATCGGATTTGATAGGATTCCCCAACAACTCATTCATCACCCAACAATCAAACTCAAACCTTTTCCCATTAACCATGGTAGTGTACTTACCATCACTAGGTTCATCAAAATTAGCATAAAATTGCATCACCTCATCCTTATAGGTGTGATCACTAACATCGAATAACAGGGCATCACAAGTTTGAATAGAAAACTTCTCAACCATAGGGCCTAAACCTATTGCCTCAACCCGATCTCTATCCAAAACATATGAGTCTAGTATTGTTGCATTGTTAACAAGAATACCATAATACTTATAAGCATCGAGACTGAAAAACTTGTCAGAAATCATACTAGTTTGGAGGCTGCTTCCTCGCCACGGTCTTGCTTTTCGGTGCCATGGGTTAATCGGGAATTGGTTGTGGTAGAACTGATTTGCCGTTTCGTCCGGGTAGGAGACGGGATTTCCGAACTCTGAATTGGGGGATTTGGGGGAAGTTTGTGAGTTGTGATCTGAAAAAAAGTCAACCAGCCATATATATAAACACGTTTCCGAACTCGGAAACCTAGCAGGATGGAGGTTTAAACTGGTCCGGGTAGGTTTCCGGTGTCTGAAAGTCTATCTGGAAGTAATTAATTAAAAATCCCAAATTTCCAACAAATTTCCCGAAGGTTTCCCTAATAGCCATCCGGATAAGTAAAATATCCATCCGGCTTGGTTTCCGAGTTCGGAAAAACAGTTATAGCCATCCGGATAGTGTTTCAGATATCGGAAATCTAGCCGGAACTACACATAAACAGACACTTTCACCATCATATTTGCCTCTTTATCTAAACAAAATACATGACTACCAAATTTCTGCATGTACAAAATAAATGACAATAGATTGAAGCACTGAAATCTTTAAAACGATCAAGTTTACATACACATGAATAAGGTACTAGAATAGATTAGTTTCACAAACGAAAATAACAAATTTGATGTTTAAAAGTACATTGCTTGAAAATTATTAACTAGAAACAAAGCCCTACTCTCCAGGTTGTGAGGTTGTCGCCCTACTGCTGGATGGTCCCCCGGCCGCATCTTCTTCACTTGAGGATGGCAGTTGACCAAAATCCGGCTCATTCAATTCCGGGCTAAGTTGGAGATCAAGTCCCTTCCGATCAATGTAAGCCCTTTGTTCGGCACGGAACATTGCTACTTCTTCTTTAGCCTTGTCGACTTATCCGGTGAAGCATTCCCACATCTTCGAGAGCTTACGCATCCACCGGCCCTCCTCACCTACGAAACAAACAAATGATTAGATTTCGAAAACAAACACATTTTCACCTGCGAAACTAAACAATAAAGGGAAAGTATATATTCACTTACTTGTACCCGATGAACTCGCACCTCTGGTTTCTAGTTTTCTTCGCCTAGCGACTCTTCCTGCTGCGCCCGGAGCTAAGGCCTTCAAGACGTACCTTTGAGTTTCTATATCCAGTGCAAAACCCTTATGATCAAACCAATCGCCATCGTAGTACTCTAGAGGCTCAGCACGATCAACAACACCTCCACCTTGCTTCTTATTCAGCTCAGTGATAAGTCCGGCATATGGAAACCATTGTCTCGACCCTCTCCCCACCTTGAACATGTATTCAACTATCGAGTGTCCAGGATTTATTTTCAACCCTTCCATCAAGTAATAGAAGAGCAGAACACGTCCACAACTGGGTTCACAACTATGACCCCCTGATGGATACACATTCTGACAAACCCAGTCAAATACAATCCTCTGCTCAATCGTAATCTCCTCAACATTAAAATCACCTGGACAACTACCCGCCCCCTGACAAGTAGTTTTGAAGTACTTACGTCCCATTGCTTCAAGGTCTAAGGGTTGGTTTGGCCCGGTTTCAGGAAATTTGTTGAAATTATAAATCTCATAAGGGCCTTCTGGGTGATTAGGGCGCAAGGATGAGTTATCAACATAAGGGCAGCCTAGGACCTCATTTATATGAAACTTAGTGACATGAATCAGTTTACCATTCACCTTAGTGCACATGTTATTCGACTCATACTCTCCTAAATTTGCATAAAATTGCACAACCTCATCTTGATGGCATGGGGATTCAAGCAAGAACAATTTATCTAAATAACTAGGCTGAAAATGAGCAACCAAATACCCTAAATGCAAAGTGTCAATAGAGCTACGGCTAATCACCTTGGTAGTGTGTGATTTCCGCCCACACCATTCGACATAGTTGGACTCCGCCCTACGATTGAAGAAATTTCGGCTTACCGATGCTTCAGGAGGTCTATCATGGCCTCTTTGCCGCTTTGTCTTCCTCGATTTGGCCTTGCTTAATCGGCTCCCACCCACGTGTTCTTCGGCTCTTGGAGGTGACTCTACCTCATCCTCGGAAGAGGACTCGTACTGCACCTCTTGTTGTTGTTGGATTTCTGCGACTTGCTTGCCTGTGGAAGGATTTTTAGTCCTAACCATGGTGAAATATTGGACTGAAAAATTGGTAGAGGGGCGGACTGGTTTGGGGATGAAGTTGGGGAGGGTTTGCGGATTTGGGGAAAAAAATCCCGTCTGCCCCTTTTATAATTAAAATGTCCGGCTAGGTTTTACGAAATCGAAAACATAGCCGGGTGAGGTTATTTATTTGTTGGCTTATCCGGCTAACTTTACGGTTTCGGAAACGTAGCCGGACAGTACAAAAAATCAGAATAAGTAACACTTAGACTATTTTCTTAGCTAGTCCTCTACCCATTCATCCCATTACAAACGAAAATTTCACTTTCCTCCCACCCATTTACTCTCTTGCAACAACAAAATCTTCTTCTCCAACCACCAAGAACACCATTACTCACATTGGCCCCATTTCTTGAGTTCTAGAACAAGAAAGTAGCTTCTTTGTCCATACTATTGGGGTTTTTGTTCTACTTGAAAAGGTATTTCTTGGAACTTTGCTTCATTTGCATAATCAATATTTTTTATTGGCTAATTTGTCTTATTTGTTCATGAGCTTTGCTTAATTATTACTACAAACTAGCTTTGTTTTATGGGCTACATTCTTGATTAATCAATTGGGATTATGGGCTATATTCTTCATTAGTCTTGATGGTCACTAGTTATGTTACTACAAATCTAGGGTTAAGTATGTCATATATGTATGCACTAATTTAATTACAAAGAATTAAGGGTGAAGCATGTGATAGGCAATTTATATTAGTCTAATAGGATCCTAAACCCTAGGGGTTTTATGATGGTCAATTATTAAAATGACTACTTACCATTAATTTAGCATATAATTATTCTTTCTTGATAGTGAGGTTATTTAATATATGCAAACTATTATTTGTAGAGGAGTTATGGCACCACCTAAGAAGAAGGTAGAAATCCCCAAAATCCCTAAAAGCCCTAAAACCCCTAGCACCGCGGGAGGTGTTAAAAAAAAGGGTGAGGCGTCCTAGGACATATTGTGCTGTCTTACAAAAAAGGATGAAGAAGGGGATTTTGACAGACATGACGTTCAACGATGGTGGGGAACCAATATCGGAAGAGTATTATTTATGGAAGAGTTGGGTTGGAAAAATTGGTCGAACTCGTGTGGATATAAAGTATGAATCTTGGCACAAGGTCCCCGACAAGGAGAAGACTAAATTATGGGAGGAGTGTTTGGTAAGTCTCTACCTTCATTTAAGGTATTTTCATTTTTGTACACATGAATGAGATTTTATCCAACTTTTCTTATAATCTTATGTAGGTACCATTCAAAATTGTTGCCCCAAATATGGAGAAACTTTTTGACACAACCATGTTTTGCTTGAGTAAGGTGGCACGGGATCATAGAGCAATGTTGTCTAAACATTACATTTATGGAGATTTTAAGGATGAGGACCCTTGGTTGGCCTACACCGATATTCTACAAGAAAGTTGGGCAATATTCAAAGCACGCACCTTGGAGAATGACCGACTAGTAAGATAAATTCCTACCATTCTAGTATTACTCCTTCGTTCACATAACTTAAATTCATTTATGTGTTAGGGTGTGAGGTTGACGAATAGCACCAATGCGAAAGCTAATACGACACCTCACACAATGAGTAGGGAGGGCTATACTATAAGACTAATGAAACATGCAAACAAAAAACAAGAAGATGTGGTGCAAGAGAAAATGGATAGTGGGATGACAGAAGAGGAAGCGCGGGAGAGCACCGAGGTGGTTAATCCTAAAGAGTTCGATAAACTCACTAGCTTCTTGATTGATTGACAAGATAGCAAAGGCGAATACACACACGAGGGAAACAAGAAGTTGATAAAAGATATTGTAAGTTGTTTCTTAGAATATTTTGAGCTAATATTATTACAATTATTATTCGTATCTATTTTTCTTTCTACCATATATTTTTTTCTATTAAATGATAGGATGATGTCAAAGCGAAAATTGCTTCGGGAGAATTCGTTCCCACACAAGACGATGACATCCTTTGTAAGGCGACGGAACGGAAGGAACACCCCGGTAGAGTTCGTGGATATGCATCACATGTGGTGAAAAGAGATCTCATCGGCAAACCGAAATCTTCTAAACCACCAAGACATACCAAGTACAACAAGTTGCAAGAGGAACTTGGAGATACAAAAAAAGAGCTCGGTGATACCAAGAAGGAGCTTGATAAGGCCGTGAAGAATATGAAGAAAAGGGACATAGCTCTCCACATAATAGCCAAGCAAACGGGCGCAATTCTCCCACCAAATTTGAATTATCTAAGCGATGATTGGGAGCCACCTTCATGTGGTTCACGTCACTCACCCGATGTTTGTGAGGTGCGAGACAATCCACCATCGCCACAACCAAACATATGTGATGATAACTTAAACCGACCAAAAAAGGTAAACACACTAACTCACTTTTCGATCGCATTCTTATTCAAATTCTCTATTCGTTCTCTTAATAGTCTTAGCATGTTTATGACGATAATTTAAAAATGGAATCCACTATTTTAATTAGGTCAAGGTAGATGTCACATATCCATGCAAATTATATATCGATGGTGGAGTGAGGAAGCCTACTATGCATGTTGCAAATGGAATTTTCAGTGAGTCGGCGAAGATGCATGGCGACGATAAAATTGCAACCGGTTTGGGAGAGGTTTGCTTGAAAAAAGCTTTGGTTTTAACCGCTCGAATTCCCATACCTAAAGGCCCGTGTAAGGTTGTTGGACCGGCGGAAGGTATGTATTTACTTTGGCCTCGTAGGCTAATTGTTGTTGAGATTTTAGGAGAGACTCAACCCGCTAGCCTATACAACCCAATTATGAGCGTTGCACGCAAGGTTGAGCCAAAAATTACAAAAAAAACTCCCCAACCCTTGACCGCCCCAAAAGATGTTGTAGTTAAATCTATGACACCGCCTATGAAGGTGTTGTATGATAAATTGTCTACACATTGGAAATTTGGATACTACGAATTCCCGGCTCCAACGGAATTATTTGGTGGTATTGGAAGGCAAATTGTAATGTGTTGGGGTGATTTTGAAGATCTATGGAAGGGTGACAAGGCAACCGAGCCCCTAATGTCCTTATTCCAACTGTAAGTCATTTTAATGTCGAGACTATTTATCTTGTGTGTTTTCAACTGCCGTTCTCCCCGTTGTTTTAACCATTCATCTTTTTTTTTCTAAAGTTTCTTAAATCAACTAGTTCAAAAACGGTTGAAGCCATGGATAGGCTTCCTATGCCCTGAACGAATCCAAGAATTAGGTCATACTGATGCAGAGCGATTAAGTTACATGAGAGAGGCTATCGGTGTGGAGGACAAATTATTCTTCCTAGCACCACTCATTTCCAGGTAAGCATTTCATATTAACTAATTCTATACATTATTATCTCATGTTAATGTTTATGTTGTCATTATTGACAAATGGATATGCATTTTTTATTTAGTAAACATTGGAGCTTGGTTTTGATCAACAAAAAAACCAAACAAGTTTATTGGATAGATCCTCTCCATCGTCCGCCAATCCCGTCTTTCGAACACCTCCTTAGACAAGCTTTGAATCATGTCAATCCCTCTAGGAGAGAGTTTGGAATGACTGAGATCAAGGTACTCTACGCGTTTCTCCTTCATTAATAACACTAGTATTATCGACATCGATCGATTGTATTTAACAATGTGATCTACCTTTTGTGTTAAAGTACAAGAGACAAGTTAGCAGCTGGGAATGCGGGTTCTACGTTATGTTGTATGAGCTCAAATTGGTAGCGGAACTTAACGAATTCGACAACGACCTTGAGTCTGTAAGTTCCAAATTTATAAAGGCATCTACCTTACACATATTCATATGTTTGCGTCATATATTGAATTGTGTATGCTAATGCACAGATTTTCGAAGAGGATACAAGCCCCTACTCACCCGAAGACCTGAACCGACCGAGGAGTAGTATTGCATCAATTGTCGTAACTTCGCATGCATCTGCTCTAGTTAAAAATTGACACATTATGTGTTATTGGCAATTGTTGTTGTATTTAGTGCATTCAAGTGATGTATTACATTATACATTCATTCTTAATACATCACAGCCATTTGAAACATATAATTCTTCACTAGCGCCATTTAAATACTTTCTATTTTGTATTCAAAAGCCGAAATAAATAAAATTCAGATTTTTAATAATTATCCGGGACACTTTTCCGATATCTGAATGCTGGCCGGACAGTTCTAACTTCTTCCGGTTAGGTTTACAGTGTCGGAATTCTAGCCGGACAAAATTGGCTTCTTTTCACTCTTTTTCCCGAAGGTTTCCCTGGTAGGCGTCCGGTTAAGTAAACAACTCATCCGGCTTGGCTTTCCGGTGTCGTAATTGAAGCCGGAACTACCTATTTTCCGCCACCGTTTCACGGTGGCCGGATTACTGCCGGCGCCGGAATATTTCCCGGCTTATCATCCGGGAGTGCAAAAATGCACCTCCGGCTTACCGTCCGGCCCATAATGACCGGTGTAGCCTTCTGCTAGCAGCGGGTGTTTACGAGTCCGGAAATGCACCCATCCGGGTAGGTTTTCGAACTCGTAAACCTTACTCGGCGGTTGAAACCGCCGAGTAACGGTGGCGCCAATTGGACGGCGCCACCAAGGACGGTGGTCAAAACCGCCGTCCAACTGGGACGGAACCGCCGTGTTCCGTCCCTGATTCCACTAGTGGAGGAGCCATTTTTCCCCACAAATTAACTAATACTCAATATGAGCGATTACCAACTAATTCACCTACAAATAACAAAAGTGCAAACATCAAAATTTGTCTAACATTCATGCACATAAATTAAATTTTGAAGATATATAGTGTAACAATTGAGTTCATAAAACATTGGAAAATAATTGAACTTAGACCTAAAGTAGTTAATTAATACATCAACTACTTTAGGGTTTGCAATCAATTGGGTTACCCATAACCCATTTGTTTGTTTGCATCTCACTTGACAAACCAATACAAATGAGTTAATAAAAGTAAACAATTGTACTTTTTTTTTGTTTTGATTCTAGTGTTTGATTAATGCTACAAGAATCTCAAACACCAAAACATACAAAAATTTGAAATTTTTTGGAGATGCAGGATTGTGAGAAGTACTAAACTTTGTTTGTTTGTTTTGGGTATTGGGGGAAATCACTAATTGACAAGATATTAGATGGGAAGAGAGGTTTTTGTTGTACAAAGTTGAAGAAGGGAAAAAAAAGTTGGGTTGATAATGAATTCTTAAACCTACGCGGCTGGGTTATATGTCAAAATTTGGTCATACACCGGCCCATCTCCGATGTCGTAAACTAGACTGAATTATACACCAGTTACTTTTTCCGAAATCGGAAATCTGTCAAATATACATATTTACGATTTCGGATATAATCCGGATGATCATGGTTTACGAGCCGGATTTAGTTCCTGGTATCTCACTGTCTCTAAGTCAAAATAATTAAGTTTTTTAAGAACCCGTCATTTCCGATTTCGTAAATGGCCAACTCTTTAAGCTTTGTTGGTTCCGAGATCGGATCTAGGACGGATATCTATTCATTATCCCCAATTTTCAAAATTACCGAGCTCGTTTCCGAAATCGTAAACCATTAACATTGCCTTTCCGGATTGTTACCGAGTTCGTAAAAGTTCAAAACTATATATACTCCTCTGCGTTTCCAGATTTACAAAATCCCCAATCTCAGAAGAACAAAACCCTTAGACCAAAAACCCAGAAATTCAGCAGAATCACCATGGCTCCAAAGTCTAGGCCTAAGATACCCGCAAAGAGGCCTGATCCTCCATCACCCGAAAGTCAATCCCCATCACCACCGCCAACATCAAAGCCGGTGAAGAAGAGGGCGAAGAAGGCGGCTACACCATCTTCCGAGTCTGATCCGGAGTCTGAAGAAATTGTCGAGATGGAAGAAAGTGAGGAGGATGAGTCACAAGATCTAGGTGGGGGAACGGAGGAGGAGGAGGATGTGGCGGCGGAGGAGAAGGCTGAGAAGGGGGGAGCCGGTTCCTAGAGTGATACCCTTCCTTGGGCGTGTCAAGCGGCACAAGAGAGGTGGTGACATGAGACTGAGTAAAGGCAGCAGTCAGAAGTTTTTCGATCCAGTGGCAGAGAGGAACTACGTCAAATGGATCAGACGCAATGTCACTGAAACCAAGGTGCTCAAATCCGACTCTGTTTGTGCTTTAGGTTTTAACGAGTCAATTATTTTTTGCGCTCTAGCTACTTGCATAACTTAGTCATGTGTGATGAACCTACTTATACAGATGAAGTTAGACAATTTTATGCTAACTTAGGTAGATGCACAACCACTAGGAGGTCGACTAAGGTGAACGACATTATTGTTCATGTCGATCAATTTGCAATAAATTATGTGTTAGAATGCCCGTGGCTAGATAATACTCATTTGAGACCTCAAAATCCCAACGGCCCCTATGATGTTTTCTCCTTCAATAAGTGGTGTACTAAGTCAAAAAACAGCCTATAGATATGACTGAAATGGGTCGTAAATACTTCCACTTAGATGAGTCGTTGGGTCATGGTACAGCAGAAACAGACTATAAGATAGATGTGCTTTCTTTGGAGCATAGGTTAGTCTTAATGGATTTGTTTCAACGTTCTGCCTACTGGAGGTCATGCGACAGAGCCCACCACTAGTCGACTCCTTGTGTTCTACTATGTGATGGAGGACATCTCCATCAATCCAGGCTACACCATCGAGGAGTACATGAGTGATAAGTCCAGGGTTCGTATTCAGGCCTCATTCATACTCGGACCAGGGCCCGAGAAGGGTCATGGGCTCGAGGTACGCGGAGGATGGATCCACGGGTCCATCAATCCTAATCCTTGTAAGGAATACGTATATTATGAATGTTCTACAAGGAATATACATCCTCTCAAAGATGGTAAAACAGCCATCCTAGACAATGGTAACACAACCATGTCCGAAATATACTTCTATTATACATGGTAATACAACTACTATTCCCATAAGAGTTGTATTCATACCATAAATATGTATCTTGGTGATCTACGGATTATAGCCATATAAATACCCTAAAGGTTTGGTAGACCTCTCCATCTAATATCATACTCTATACTTTACGCCTTAAGCAAATATACTGACTTGAGCGTCCGAGTGTCTACCCCCGGGACACCCGGGGCCTTTGTTTTGCAGATCATTTCGAGAGCCTGATTCGTCGTCGAAGTGTTGGTGTCCGGGATACATCAATGAGAAAGTGTGCTCTTATGTTGGATAAGCAGTTTGCTTATGGTGGGATTATTACTATGCTCATCAAGAAGTTTGGTGTGCCTACTTTGGATCGCCCTATTATGTCGTGCTACTATGATGACAAATGGATTAACCTGAAAGGGTGGGAGTTTGACAGGGAATCAGGGAAATTCAAGTTCAAGCCTGATAAGCCTGGGTCACAAGCCAAGTAGGTTAGGAGAAGACAAGCTCGAGAGCAAGCGACATCTCTGACTACTGCTGCAGGTGAGTTACGACAAATTCTTAAATGTTTGTTGGTTATGAGGTAGTTGTTGTAACTATTATGTTAACGACTTTAATATTTGCTATGCAGTGGAAGACGTCGCCGGTGCACGGCGGTCGGATCAAAACGCCGGTGACTTAGGTTTTCGAGTTCAAAAACCCCTCGGGTAAGTTAGAAATTTCAGACGGCGTAAATATTGAAAACGCCGTTTGACACAATGTTCGAGCTCGAAATGAAGATGATTGTAGTAGCGTGTTGATCAATTTGAAGTGTTTAAGTGTAGGTGAAGGTTTAAGATTAGAAAGAAATGTACCATTATTAAGTTTAGAAATCGAAAACTTTGTAAGGTCAAGTTTAAGATTAGTAAAAAGAAAGACACTTGCTAGTACCATCTTTCATTTTCAAGGTGTGATGTTTAAGGAATCGGAAAGTGTAAAACAAATCTTTCGAGATCGAAAGTAATGTACCATATTGTGATGACGTGGATGTTTTCTTTGATATTGTTATATTTGCGAAATCGTAATTATAGGAATTAGAATCAAAGAAGTTTTTCTATAATTAAAGTCACATGCTTGATTTGTAAAGGGTTGGCTGTACAGTTTACGAATTCGAAAGTTAGTAAGAGTGGTTTATGTTGTACTGAAAGTAGGTAGAAAGTTTTGACTGCATAGGATTTTCGAATTCGAAAACCTTCTGTGATTTACTAAAATGGTCTGACGGGCTGAATGTTTTGAACTGTTAGCAACTTTTGTTAAAATCTTTGGAGGTCCTAGATTCAACCCCAAAGTTTGGGAGCTGATTTGTGAAGGTATGTGTGTGTAAATCTTGGTCTTTGATTCCCTCTCAAATCCCAATTATCGACATGTATGTATCTTTGATGACATCGGTGTATGCGAGGCCACTTGCCTTGATTTTGTTTTGTAATTGTAAGATTGTGGATGTGTAGTATAATGGGTTATTGGATACTGGTTGGTTAGGTCTTATTTGCATGTTACGTGCATGGTGCAACCACATTTTTTGACTGGATTGCTTGGTTTTGTTTAGGTTATATTGCTTGTGCCTTGTTCGACACATAGATATATATATACATATATATATATATAGATCGTGCTCGTATAATTGAAGAGGATGCGCGTACCAGTCCTGAATACCGGAGGTTGGTTGAACATTTCATTGATGTTGCAACAGAACATGCGAGAAGTGAAAATTGTTCTGGAATTAGGTGTCCTTGTAGAAACTGCATGAATGATGCTAATTTAGGTGTTGCTGGCGTTAGGGGTCACTTGATTATGCATGGTTTTGATAAAATCTATATAATTTGGGTATGGCATGGCGAGAATCACGATGGTGGCATTAAGGAAGAACAAAATAATGCTGAGAATGGAGGGCAAAGTTGTGAAATGGAATGTGATGATAAGTTGACTGATTTGACAGACGATGTGGCTAGGCATTTTGTTGGCAAACCAGAAGCTTTAAAAGCCATGTACATGAATAAGAAAACTTTGTATAAGGGCTCGGGTCACACAATCTTGAGTGCGATTCTGCAAGTTATGAATTTGAAAACTAAACACGGTCTTTCTGATAATGCGATGACGGAATTGCTAGGACTCATGACAGAACTACTCCCTGCTGACAACAAGATGCCAAATCGCAGTTATGCAGCTAAACGGGTGTTGTGTCCAATGGGAATGGAACTTGAGAAAATTCATGCATGTCCTAATGATTGCATGTTGTATAGAGGGGAGGAGAATGAAAAACTGGATAGGTGTGCAGTTTGTAATGAGCCGCGGTGCACAACAAAGAAGGAGAAGTTAGACGTGGGAGCAGAGGTGTCGAAAAGAGGGAAGAAACCAACACCTGCTAAAGTTGTTTGGTATTTACCTATCATTCCTCGGTTGGAACGGTTGTTTTCAAATAGACGTGATGCAAAAAATTTGACGTGGCATCGTAGAAGAAATCGTCCCAAGGATGATGTGATAAGACATACTTCTGATGGTGATCAGTGGAAGAAAATAGATGAGTTATATCCTCCGTTTAGTAAGGAAGATCGGAATTTGAGGTTAGGCTTGTCGACCGATGGAATGAACCCTTACGGGGACATGAGTAGCATGCACAGTTCTTGGCCAGTCATGGTGGTGATATACAATTTGCCCTCTTGGTTAACAATGAAAAGAAAGTATGTGTTGCTGTCCTTGATGATTTCAGGGCCTAAACAACCAGGAAATGATATTGATATATATTTGGCGCCACTAATCGATGATTTGAAAAAGTTGTGGTACGGGGAGAATTGGACATATGACGGATATCGGAATGAATGGTTCAAATTGAACGCTGTGTTGTTATTCACTATCAATGACTATCCCGCGCTGGGTAATCTTGCTGACTACTCAGTGAAAGGGCATTTGGCTTGTCCGGTATGTGAGGAAAACACCTGTTATTGCCAACTAAGTCATGGGAAGAAGACAGTGTATCTTGGACATAGGAGGTTTTTGCCTACAGATAATGCGTTGAGAAAAGCTAAGAAATGGTTTGATGGAAAAGTAGAAGGACGGGATGAACCTGTTCCCATCTCTGGACCGGATATTTTAGAAAAAGTGAGAGACATGGAGAATGACTTTAGCAAAAACCATAAAAAGGCCAAGGTATGTGGACCATGGAAAAAGTGTAGTATCTTTTTTGAATTGCCATATTGGGAGTATTTGGGGGTGCGACATTGCCTGGATGTTATGCATATTGAAAAGAATGTTTGTGATAGTCTTATTGGCACCTTACTCGATATTCCAAGTAAATCAAAAGATGGTTTGAAGAGTAGAAAGGATTTGAGCAGAATGGGATTAAGGGAGTCGATTGTACCTGTAGAAGTAGAAGGGAAAAAGTTTTTACCACCAGCTTGCTACAATATGTCTGAAGTTGAGAAGAAAAGGTTTTGTGAGTTTTTGAAGGATGTGAAAGTTCCCATGACATACGCTTCTAAGTTAGGCAGATGTGTGAGTGTGGAAGATTGTAAAATTGCTGGTTTGAAATCGCACGATTGTCATAATTTTATGCAGGAGTTGATTGTTCTCGCACTCCGTGGGAGTTTGCCCTCGCATGTGCGCAACTGCATTAATCGCTTATGTCTTTTTTTTAAAGGCATATGTCGCAAGGCAGTAAGCCGCAGAAAGCTGGACAAACTACAAGCTATGGTACTGCAGGCTTGAGATGTATTTTCCTCCCTCTTTTTTCGATATTATGGTCCATCTGATTGTTCATTTGGTAAGAGAGGTTAAGTTGTGTGGGCCTGTATTTTTAAGGTGGATGTATCCTTTTGAAAGGTACATGAAGATCTTCAAATGTTTTGTGAAGAATAGGTACAGACCAGACGCTAGCATAGTGCAGCGATATGTTACGGAGGAGTCGATAGAATTCTGCATGGCTTACATCAGTGAATCAGAGACGGTTGGTATTCCGCAGGGGAGGCATAATGATAGAATTGATGGTCACGGTTTGAACAGAGGCAAGTTGTTAAATCCAAGTGCTATTGATTTGTGTACCGCTCATTTGTATGTGTTACGCAATCACTATAATGTGACCCCTTATATCGCCAAACACATGGATGAAATTCAGAAACGACATGGTAATTGGAAAGAGGAGCAAGTTGTAGAGGAACATGTGAGGACATTTGGTGAATGGTTAGAAGAGCATGTACAATCAGGTGAACATGAGGAGAATGTGAAGTGGCTATCAAGTATGCCGAATCCAACAGTTGTTTCCTTTACAGGATACGATGTTCACGGCTACAATTTTGGAACAAAGGCACAAGATGACAAGAGAATTTCTCAGAATAGTGGAATTTCAGTAATTTCAAATGAAATTTTCCTTCAAAATGACGAAGGAGGGAGTGCCTGTTACAAGGACAGCAGACACTATGGGACCATTACCGAAATCTGGGAGTTGAATTACGTTGGTACACAAGTTGTTGTTTTTAAGTGTGACTGGGTTCATCCAGATGCGGTGTCTAAAGACGATTCAGTTTGCATCACCCTCGTGAACAGGAAAAGACGTGCGTTCAAAGGAGATGCATTCATACTTGCAACGCAAGGCGATCAGGTTTTTTATGTCCCGGATCTAGCTAATCGCGGGTTGGAGGTAGTTTTGAAGGGAAAGAAAACGTATGTCGGTGACGCAGAAGAAGAAGTAGAAAATGCTGACTTAACTTATATACCTTTAGAAGATGTTTGTGAGGGATTTAGCCTGCGGGAGACTAGAAAGAACTTGAAGAGATATCAAAGCCGGTTGGATCACGACGAGGGTGTTTGGATAAATGATAAAGGAAATGCGCGTAAAGGAAGAAAGGTGAAGGTTAAACGGAAGAAAAATGTTGTAAAATAATGATTTTGAACTTTGTTAAGTTTAATTTGATTCTGAATTTAAGTTGCACAAGTAATCTCAAATTTGGTGTTAATACTACTTGGTAGTTTGATTGTGGATTTTTGTAGTGTTTTATGAGTTTGTAAAACTGTAGTTATGTTTCCAAACTCGAAACCATAATCGCCCGAAGATTTACGACTTCTAAATACATGTAACTGAAGTACTTTGCCAGTCAGTAGGTTCCCTTATATGTCACCCGTTTTAGAAACTGAAATTACTAAAACACCAGGTATTTTAGAATTCGAAAAGTAGCTTACTACATAGTTTTTGAATACTTTAGTTAAACGGTTAATTGAACAGAAGGATGCCCTATATGGAACCCGAACAATGAAATGTGCAAAATTTTGTATATTAATAAGTTTAGAACTCGAAAATGAAGATGTAATATGTTTAGAATTCGAAAACATAGTTTTTGAATACTTTAGTTAAACGGTCAATTGAACAGAAGGATACCCTATATGGAACCCGAACAATGAAATGTGCAAAATTTTGCATATTAATAAGTTTAGAACTCGAAAATGAAGATGTAATATGTTTAGAATTCGAAAACATGTATTTGTATTACAACTTACGACTTCGAAACAAGGTGTGAATATGATTAAAAAAAATACAAATGGAAGAGTTTGACATTGTTGGCTATTAAATGACTTAACATTAAGAAAAGATTCAGAATTACAGTTTCGGCACACTTTTGCCAATTATCGCAAGAGTTTCAAAAGATTGCGATGTAACCCTAGCGACATTACAACTAGTTTACAATTGGCCAAAAACAAAAGCATGCAAAACTGTATACTATTACTAACTGCCCACATTACTTGAATTAACCAAGCCGGCAACCTCAGGGGAAGTCGAGATCAAACCCGCGACTTGACAACGACCTTTCCATGGCGGACATCTTCTTCTTTGCATGGAAGACCTTCTTCCTCGTTGCCATTATACGACTAGTCTTGTCCTTAGCATTGCCATACATCCGCTCAGCCATTGAGTACAGTTCAGCATCGGTCATCACTGCGACGAGACATTAAACACAAAATAGTTAGTAATAAACTCATCAAGCCTATTCAATCACATGAAATTTCCGCTTCAGAAAAAGTTTCTTACCCGCGTTACCTTTTGCACGCTTGTTCTTCACCGGGATGACCTTTGTGATCCAAGCACCATCCACCAAGTCATAGCCTCGGTTCTGGAAGTACTGAAGCCCGTAGATCCTGCAGGGAACGGGAGGGCTTTGAAACTTAAAGTCCGGCTTCATCTTCAGGAGGAGCTTGGTTATCAAGCCGCCGTAAGGGATATTCCAATACTGTTTGGTCACTCCCATTTGATTCAACATGTGCTTCATTATTGTATGGTCGGGGTTGATTTTTCGCCCGAGAACAACATAGTAGAACAAGATAGTAGTGGTGCTTGTTGGCTCGCTCACATTCTTCGGAGAAGGAACTAGAATCCTATGAACGAAGTCATACAAAACTCGATGTGCCGGCGTCATGCATTTCAGGTTGTACACATGTGCAGCCTCTTTATCACCGACAGGTCTTCCAAAGTAGGCAGACGCACATGCACATCTACACCACCAGGCAGGCTAAATCCCGGGCCCAACCATCCATTTGCATTGTACACATTTAAAGGAGCATCACCGCTGCTATTCTCTATATCCTCAGCCGTCTTATAAGCGCAGCCTACCAACTCATTCAGAATCCACCAGCTAACCTGGAATTCTTGCCCATTAACCATAGTCTTATACAAAGACCCATCAACCTCAGTTAGATTTGCATAAAACTGACAGCTTTCATGCAAGTAAGCTGGCGCATCATTCACCATTAGCTCCCCTACCTGCTGGATGTTCATCAGACCAACTAACTCTCCAAACCCTAGCTCTTCTACCTTACTAGGATCAACAGCATATGGATCCAACAACTTGCCCTCTAGGTAATACTTAACATACCTATCATGACATTCCTTATCAAAAAAAAGTTTGGGATCATACCCTTCTCTGCCTCTGCGAACCAAGAGCTTCCTTTTGAACGGATTCTTCGGCCGTACCTTCGCCGCCGTGGTGTCGCTGGGTGCCATCTTGCCGACGTCGAAGATCTGTGAGTATGGGGCTTAGGGTTTTTTGATTTGGGGATTTGGGGCTTAGGGTTTTACGAATTGGGACTTTTGTGAATTGGGGTTTCTGTTTTGGGTGTTTTTTCGTCATATATATTGTATTACTTTCGATCTCGAAAATACTGCAACTTGTGTAGTCTAGGTACTTTACTCTTTCGAAAATTCCTTGAAAAAACTATAAGATTTTTTCGATGTCGAAAACATACACCCCTGAATTGACATAAAGATTTTAGAAGTAACTTTTTTGCTTCTTTTTCGAGTTCTGAAACTATGTATACAATAACTAATTTGTTCGAACTCGAAAAAAACCATAATTGTTTGAGTACTAAAAATGTAATGAAGAGTAAGAAGGCTAGTTTTCGAAAGCGAAAAGTTGGTCCACATGGGTTTAGGTTTTAGCTCATGGGTTACAATGATGAAATACCTTTAGGTTTAGAAAACTTGGTGATTACAGTATATTTTCGAATTCGAAATACACAACCAGACTATATCAATGAATATTTGTTAAAATAAAAATAAAGATAATTTAATTTCTTTTCTTTACAACTTGCCTGTCAACGAGGATATGTTCGCCTAATAAAAATTTATACAAACCAACCATCCATACATTAACGTTATTCAACAAATATTAGTGAACGGGTGTGCACATTATGTGATTCATATAGATTACCTGAGTATGACAATACAACAAGTATAAACGGTTCGATATAGACGAATGCTTGTTGTTAACTAAACAACGGTTTCAACAAGAGAGATATATAAGAATGGTTGCAGTTACTATCACATAGACATCCGAACATTATACATTATCATTATGCAGGGAACATTAGCTGACACGTCAAGGGGTGCTAATTGACCCGGTACCTCAACTCGTGAGTAGTTCGAGATTGTCTCGGTCAAAACTCGGTCACAACTCGACTCGATTTAGCTTGAATCGAGATCGACTCGACTCGAAAGGTTAACAAGTCGAGTTCTAGGAAAACCTAACTACTCCACTCGAAAAACTCGATAAGTGTAATTAGTTATAGTTTTATAATATTATAAGGTTATACTATATTAGTTCAATTATCTAATCTAGTTAGTTTTCATTTAATACTCAACATTGAACAAACTAAATATTTACATTGGTATTTACAATAATAATTTCATTACGTATATGTAAAGACAAATATTTAATTAGAAATTTGCATAGTACAGACTCTATCAAAATAGGTCACTTAATTAGGCATTTTACTTGTTGTATAATTTTCATGGCGGTATAAAATATATTAATGTCAAACACACAAAATCTTTATTTTATCATTTGTAATTAAGTGATACAAAAGATACTTTGTATTAATGGTTTGGATGAAGGTTACTGAATAATTTAAAATACGCTATTAATTTGTAGATAAAATAGTTTAATTTGTATTTGAATAGGGAAAACACAATTCGAGTTCAAACTCGCGATTCGAGTCGATAATTGATATATAATAACGAGTTCGAGTTAAACATGATATCATTAACACTCCCGAGTTGCCGAGTTGAGTCGAACATGCATGGTTAATATAGTTTTCTAGTCGAGTCGAGTTACGCAGTACTCGCGATCGATTCGATAGATTAGCACCCCTAAGCGTGTCACACGTGTAACTGTAACTATAGTACTAACGCAGGTATGGTAAGTGACTTACTGTATTAGAGATTGATAAAATCTACACATTGATAAAATGTAAAACAAATGTAAAAATTGCACAGATATAAAGATTGATAAAATTTGTTTCGAATTCGACAAGTAGGGCTTAGGGCTTAGGGTTTTTCATCTTGTGGGTTTAGGGCTTAGTGTTAAGGGGTTTAGTGAGTGGCTTTTTAAATCTGAGGAGGAATAATTTACGATTTCGAAATCAGTGTTAAATAGAAGGCTTAGAGCCAAAAGTTACAAACCATTATTTCCGACATCTAAAACATATTACAATCAACAAGTTTTCGAAACCGAAACTCGTACCCTAGATGTTATGATAAGGCAGTTTAGAGCCAACCACAACTACACATGCATTTGAATGTTTAATCACACACATCTTGAATGAAAAATACCTGAAAATATTAATACTAAAACAACAGAATAATGTTGATTGTGACAAATAAAATCAATCCAAAGTTTAAACAAATGTAATAATTCATGATTTGTCGGACAAGCTCCCTTCCAGGTTGGTTTCTCCACTTTGTATAGGTACTTCCTGCCCAGTGCCAGAAAGCATGTCGTGCCCGTCACCTGCAACAGTCTCGGACTCCCACTCCTCCTCCTCATTTCTTGTCAAGCCACCATCTTCTTCTGCCGATTTCTCGGTGTTCTGTTGGTTGACCGGGGGTTCCTCATCATCGTCGACACCGGGAGAGTACCAAAATCAGGCTCGGGACCAGGTGACAGCACTATGTCAAGCTTGATCTCCTCGATGATTTTGTCCTGCATACGAACAACCTCGTCAAGCTCCTCCTCTTGCTTCTCTAGCTGCTCATCAAAGCAGTCCCACACTCATCAACTTCCCCATCATTTTCTTTAGCTTCAACCCTAGAAACATGTCAGTGTTAGGCATCATGTTAAAACTAGCGTAAAACAAATTCACAATAATTGAGATAGCGATACTCACGTTCTGGAAGTGAAGGAGCAGGACCATCTTCGGCGTCCCTCTTCCTCTTTGCAGCTCGCACAGCCACGCCACTAGCAACAGCCCTTTTCCTGTACTTGTTCGTTTCCAGATCAAGCTCCAGGTGGCAACGCTGGATCCACTTATCGTCGTACACTCGATTCATGATCAGTGCATCAATTGGGACGAAGCCTTGAGTCTTCATGAGCCTAGTAATCAATGAACCATATGGAAATTGCTTGGTGCTGTGTTTTGCCATCTTCTTCATGTACTCGGCAACTGCATGGCCTGGGTTGATTAGCAAGCCGCGAACGATGTAATAGAAAATCATGCACGTCGCTATTGTTGGCTCACAAGCATGTCCACCTGTCGGCAACACATTTCCACATATCCACTCAAACACGATCTGGTGCTCACTAGACAGATGCTCAATGTCGTATGCCACCGCTTTCCCAGCTCCATCACCCTTAGGTGGTTCTGCGTGGAAGAATTCCAAACCAAGCTCTACAGGATCTATGGGTTGCTTGTCTGAGGGATCGGGCCACTTGTGATCATAGTAGTTATCATAAACTACACCGCTAGACTCCCCGACCAAGGCTGGATAGCTATTCCAAGGTACTCCTAAAGCAGCATTTATGCTATACTTTGTCACCGGTATAATAATCCCAGCTACCTTACTATATTCACGCTCATTCGGGTTACGCCCTAAATTCGCATAAAACTGCCTCACGGCATCGGGGTACACAGGAGCATCTGGGGTAATTAACTTATCCAAATGCGAAGGTTTGAAATAATCGAGCACATAGGCAAGAGATTTACCGATCTTGGTGCGAAGCTTCAAAACCTTGGTCCCTGTCAAAGGCCTTCTGATCTGCTTGATGTACCACTCCTCTGCCTCCGGGCTGAAGAAATAGCTACACTCCTCCTCATCGACTTTCTTTCTATGCTTTTTCTTCCTCATTTTTGCGGCATTCACAGTAGCCCCTATCACCTCATCATCATCAGGGACCCTCAACGGTGCCTTTCCCTTCTTCTTCCGCTCTTCAGCCGCCATCTTAGATGACTTTCCAGTCTTCCCCACCTCTTCCTCATTTCCACTTTGCTCTTCAGACTCCTGAGAATCAGCCTCCCCGTCAGTATCCTCCTCAGACTCATCAACTTTTTCCGTTCTCTCATCCTCATCATCATCCTCACTTCTAGCATCAGAATCACTCGACTCATCAGAGTCAGACTCAACAACTGGTTGCTTACCCTTCCCGTTACCTGCAATCTCCTTTGTTTTCATATGCCTCTTCAACAGGCTAGCACCGACGTCTTCCTCACTCTCCTCGTTGGATTCTACCATGGTTTGGCGTACGGGTGTGTCGTTGATGACAAGCTTGGAGATTTTCCGGCTAGCTGGGTGGTGCTCAACAGGTACCTTCTATCGATGCGTTGGCGGCGGCGGAGGCGGCGGCGGTGCCGTTTCTTCCTGTCTGTCACTAGCACGCCTCCCTGCGATCTGTTTCGTGCGAGCCATGAGCAGATCGGTCTTGGATTGTGATGGGTTAGGGTTTCAGTAGACAGGGATTTGGGGATTTTTTGCAAGAGAGAATGTAGAACAAGTTGGGTCGACCCGATTTTTATTTATACTAGAACTTGTTTTCGAATTCGCAAACCTCGGGTAAATAATTTTCTCTCATTTTACGAATTCAAATCCAACTCAAACAACCAATTTGCGAATTCGAAAACAAGACATGCAGAATTTTTAACCTCTATAGCATGTCAACAGTGCAATACCCGATCACACACTCTATTTAGCAAAAGTTTGATTGTACCCTATTTTCGAGTTCTAAAAGATTAAATGAAGAATTTTAACACTCTAACATTTCAACAGAGCAATACGCGATCATGCACTCTATTTAGAACATATTTGATTTTACCCTATTTTCGACTTCGCAAATTGTATATACATTTTGTTTTCGTATTCTTTTACGTGTTTTATCTTGTGTATGTCCAACCAGTGAGATCCCCGACCTAGCACCCGAACGAGAACTTAATAACTTTGTAGCAACATTATATATTCGAGTTCGAAACTAGAATTATATACTTAAAGTCCTTGCCGTGCGATGTCGAAGCTTTGGTTGGAGAAAATTTCTTCATTAAAATTCAATAAATATGTAACTTAAATATGTAATTTATTAAAAACATATTGCCCTTGGAGTTCGGTTTCGAAAACCTGTGCATATGATTCAATTACAACCAGTGCAATCCCCGTGTTATAGCCCTAATTAGTTATAATTTTGTGCATCAAATGTATGGTTTTTTTCGAGTTCTAGAGCTCATGCCAGAAATGGTTTTCTAGTTAGAAACAAGCACTACTCAGTTTGTGTAATTGCACGGTTTTTTATACATCGAAAACTTGGTAGGGGATATATTGAATTACCTTAATAAAAATTAATGTTAAGGAAAGGTTTAGAAATCGAAAACCTAGCATGAAATTTCAAATACAGTAAGGTTTCGAGTTCGAAAACAAAAGGATATTTGAATTTTCCACCGTGTATATAAATGTCTCCAAGCGGGAATGAGAAGGTTATTTCCCTCACATTTCTACATCTCATCAAACCTACTTTATTCCATACATACTACATCTCATATCTACTTCTCCTACACCAATCTTTCATCCCAAACCCACACCCTCACCATCTCACATATTCAGATTTGGAACTATTGTGTGAGTGAGATTTAATGTATCTTATTTTGTTCAACACTATATGTGGGTTAGATATGAACAAATTTCATAGATTTAAGTAATGTCGTGTGTATGTAGATCTCATTGTGCTTCCCATATCATACTAGCTCGTGCCATGGAATTTATATGAATCTTGTGTTCAAATGCAAGTAGGTTCAAGTTTTTGCACTACTTTTTTTGTTTTGCTAGCTTAGTTGGTTATGGGTAATTTTTTTTTATACATATCAAACTCTATCAAATGCATATGTTCGAGTTTCTATATTGCTAGAAACCATAAACCTTACATGTTAATTTTCAATTAAATATGAAACAATTTCATTAAAACCCTAGCATGAATGACATGAAATTTTCTAGTAAAACCCTAGGTTTCAATTAATGTTGTGCATTTATGTTAGGTTAGTGTGCCCTAGATACATGTATACTACTTCTAATCTTGCAAACTAGTTCGTATTGTTATCATGTAAACCAAATGCACTAGTCTAATATGTAGTGACTTTTGTTTAAGGTGTCGAATGGCTCCCCTAAAGAAGAAGGTTCAAAAAAAATCGGCGAAGAGGGCTAGGGCACAAGCGGCTCGAGAATCGGAGGAAGCACTAGATGGATCTACGTTGCGACCAAGGATTTATTGCCACGAGATAATGAGAAGGATGAAGAAAGGTGTTCTAACACCGATGCAATTCAATGAACTTGGCGAGCCAATCTCACGAGAGAGGAGCAAATGGGAAAGTTGGGTGGGAAAGACGGCGAGAACACGTATAGATATTAAGTACAACGACTGGCGTCTAGTACCTAAGCCTATGAAGGAAAGGCTTGTCGACGAATGCATGGTAAGCTGCAAATTATTTTAAGAAATGCCATGTATTATATATGTTCCTAAATAACAACTAACACCATAACCTTAATGCTTATGTATGCTGCAGCGTCCATTTATAATCGATGCACCTAACATTGAACTTCTCCAAGAGAAGACCATGAAAAGGTTGGGGAAGATTGCAAGAGATTATCGTGCGATGCTTGCTCGAGACTATGTGTTTGGAGAGAAGAAGCACTTGAACCCTAGACTCATATACACAACAATTCCGGAGCAAAGTTGGGAGTTCTTCAAGAAGTATGCCCAAGGATATTATGACGATGTAAGTACTTGAATAAATATTTTTTCCCTTACAAGTTGATATTTGTTTATCTACAAATTGACATGGAACTAACATGTGCAACATTTATGTTGACATTACAAATCAGGGGTTGCATGCAGCTAATAGTGAGAATGCTAAATGCAACACATTGCCACACCGAATGAGCCGAGGTGGGATGCAATTAGCGGTGGAGCGATTTGTGATTGAAGATAGAGAGCGAAGAATCAAAGAGAAGGTTGTGGCCGGGATGCCCGAGGCGGAGGCGAGGGATACAACCCAACCGATGTGTGTTGACGAGATTAAGAACTTCGAGTTATATCTCAAAGCTTGGGAAAAGAAGGGTGGTGGATACGGTGATAAGCCGGAGATGGCCACTTTTTTGAGAGATCTAGTAAGTTTAGTTGCATTAGTTTGGAGTTGCTATTTTATCCACACCGTTTCTATAGTTACAACTAATATTTTGTTTTGGCCATTACTTTGCTAGGAGTCAAACAAGGATAAGGCCGATAAAGGGGTCTTTGAACCATCAAAGGAGGGGTTTGACATCTTAAGTGAGTGTTTGGGTCGTGGTGAGCATCCCGGTAGAATTAGGACTTGCGGCTCTTACGTCACAAAGCAAGATCTCGTTAACAAGAGTGAGAAATCGAAGCCGTCTAGCGATAGCTTGATTCAAAAGTTGTACGAGGAGATAAAGGAGCTCAAAGCAAGCCAAGGGAAGCGAGACATTGCCCTTCACATGCTTGCTAAAAGCAGTGGCACTAAACTCCCCAAGGACCTCGAACACATCACCACACGTTGGGAACCGACCGAGCCCGAATCACTTCTTCGTGAACCATCTCATCATGACCCTTTACCCGCTTCTCCAATAGAAGATGAACATGAGGATGTGCTCGACAATGTTCCTTTTCAACCCTACATCGACCCAAGTGTCCATGAAGGAAACCGTGAATCAATGGTTAGTAAACTATCCTTAATATAATTATGTTTAAGTACTTTCTTTGAATCACTACAACATATAAGTGCATAATTAGATATTTATGAAGTAGTATTAAATTTTTTGATGTTATATTCAAGGGATCTTATGCATGCTTGCTCTACGTTGACCTTGGAAATTCGAAACCCCCCTTTTTAGTGGCAAATGGCATTTTTGAGGAGTCTATTAGAAAACATCACCATAAGGACGTGCCTGAGGGCTTGAGTGTTGTTTCAATTGTAGACATCTTCTTTGAAAATGCTTTGTTGCCTATTCCCGAACCATCAAACCGATTGCTAAAGGGAACAAAGGGAATGCTTTTGATGTGGCCTAGGAGGCTGATTAGGGTAGAGGGCTTAGGGGAGGATGAGCCGACCAATCTATGTCCACCATCACTAGTCAAGGGTAAACGCATCTTTGCTATTGATTCAACTAAGAAACCAATAGAGGCCAATGTGGAGGACATGCCCCCTTCCCTTAGACTATTGTTTGAGAAGATATCCGACCACAACCAACTTGGGACGTACGACTTCCCTTCTCCTACACCCATATTCGGAGTTGGCAAACTTATTACGTTGTGTTGGGTGGACTTTGAAGACTTGTGGAGGTTTGACATTATAACGGAGACTCTTATGTCTCTATTTCAATGGTACGTTTTCTAGTTCATAATGTTTGTTTGTCGGTCGCTTTATTTTATAATTTATCAAACCCCAAATGTCAATTAACAATCCTTTCTCATTTTGTTGAATGAAGCTTCTTACACAACATTGCACAAAGTCGCGGTCGGCCTTGGATTGGTTTTCTATGCCCCGAGCATAATCAAGAGGTTGTCCATTCTCGCGAAGAACGACTAGGCTACTTGAAAGTTGGTCTAAGTGATCCTACTAAAGTACTCTTCTTGTTGCCCCTACTCCACAAGTAAGTGAAACCTAAATGGTCTACATTTTGCTTTCAATACAAGGCTCCCTAGTTTATTAAATTATGTTGTTAATGTGTTGAATTAGGGGACATTGGCGTTTGGTTGTCATTAACAAGACAACTAAACAAGTGTATTGGATTGATTCTCTCCACCATGCACCCATCCCTTCTTTTGTTCAGATAGCAAAGCAAGCGTTGGAGTTTGTCAATCCCAAGGGTCAATCGGCTTTCGGGGTTCATGAAATCAAAGTTGCCTTACGCTACTAATTTATTTCATTGATTTAGAATGCACATGCCTACCAATGCTAAGTACAAGTGATTTTTTTTCCCTAGTACAAGAAGCAAAATAGTTGTTGGGAATGTGGTTATTTCACCATGGCGACGGCACTTCAAGTTGTCTCTTCTGCTAAGTTGAACAATAACTTTGAATCGGTGAGTACTTACTATATTATTCCTAACTTGTATTATTATACTTGTTTGCCCGATCATGTTTGTTAAACTTAATTTTTATGCTTCATTTCTTGACTAGCTCTTTAAGAAGGACTCGACTCCTTACACACTTGATGACATGAAGACCGTTATCAACAACATTGCGTCGTACGTGCTAAATGTTCGGGGTTCAAGACTTTCAAAATAGCATTAGTAAGAACATGGCGTGTGACGTACATTGTGTGGTGGTTTGTTTGTAATGTTGAATATTTTTCCCTTCCCATGGTCATGATGCGCTACAAATATTCAATCTTTTGCTACAATAACGGTCATATTTTGATCATTAGATGCTATGGTGCATTATGTATTTTGGATATCGCCAATGATTGGCTTGATTAAATATGAGTCATTTTTATTACGTAATTTTTGGGTTTTGCATCATCCAATTCTGAAATTGCGCGGTTCCGGCATCGTTATTTTAGTCACCCTAAAAGAAAAACAAATTTATTCACCACCATTTCGATTTCGCAATAATCTGCTTCCCTAGGTTTTCGATTTCGCAAACAAGATACACTCCAGAGAACCAATCCAGTGGCATCCCCTATTTTAAGCCCGATAAAACCGACCACATACATTAAAATAACCAGTTTTTCGAACTCGAACATAAATGAAATAGTCAACTACCTTCAGAACTCGAAAAATGTATAATTCATTACTCTATTACACTACCGGAAACATAACAATAAAAACCCTAAAATAAGTTCTTTCGAACTCGAAAATTGACGGGGTTCTCAATTTGAATTTCGAAATCGAAATAAATGAAACCCACACACCCTACTAGCAGCCCTGTTATGAAACTTTTGCAACCTAACTTCAACCTATTTTAGACACCGAAAATATTATCATGTCGCATTATTTTCGATATCTAGAGAATGAATCAAAAGTGCTCATCATAGACAAATACTACGACCTCGTAAATATGTAGCAAATAATGGTCAAGTTCAGTTGGGCATATTCAATAGTTTCCGAATTCTAATCCTCCACAAACACTTAACTTGCTACTCGTAAACACTATACTATGTACTCAAACTTTGCGACTCGTAAATTTGATGACATGTTCTTTTTCGAAATCGTGAGTGTGTATGGTTTCTACTCGAAAGTTTCTACTTCAGCTCGGGGACCATAACGCCATGTTTTAAGTTTTCTTGTCGTAAACCCCTGCATTTTTGGTTTTCGAGTTCAAAAAGTATGC
Source organism: Sherardia arvensis (assembly GCA_948330725.1). Taxonomy (NCBI): domain Eukaryota; kingdom Viridiplantae; phylum Streptophyta; class Magnoliopsida; order Gentianales; family Rubiaceae; genus Sherardia; species Sherardia arvensis. The sequence continues at coordinate 20,123,429 of OX415240.1, forward strand.
ATGGCGGGTCCTTCCGCCGTGCAAAACTGGACCGCCGATGGACGGTGGTTCCAGTAACGGCGGGTACAACCGCCGTGTATACCCCGTATTACCGCCGTTGGGGCCATCAACCTCCAGTAGTGAAGGCAAGGGTTTTTTCTCTAAGATGTCGCACTTGTTCTGCTGTTTTTCAAGCCAGCTAGAGACTACGAAGAAGAGACTTGATGTCATTAAAGCTGAGCAACATGCCACATCCAAGAGAAGGGTCTACAAATTGTGTTAAGCGAGGATGAGGGAGAAGCATATTATGGAGATATTGCTGAAGTCAGCGATGATGAGGAGGCAACTCACGGAACCTCAAACAATGCATCATCTTCCCAGCCTGCTTCTACCTCACATGCTGCGTCAACTTCACAAGACCCCTCGAATTCTGGATTTTTTCAAGGGTTTAGTGGCTAGGATGTTCTGTTTTATATATGAATCGTTGATGACATTGTACAAATAGATTTGTAATTTTCTCTTTGAATTGTTATGACAAGTTTATGTTTTCAGATGAATTCAATTTTAGTATGTTTGGCGTAGTATCACAGCAGTTTTTTAATAACAAAATGTGCATAATTATGACAGCAATATTTTTGGCAGCATTTGTTGGTTCCCGATTTCGGAAATAGTTGGTAGCATGGATAATTCTGTATTTCTGGTTTCACAATCCCTCCGGAAAGAAACTTTTTCGTGTTCGGACGCGTTTCCGGGTTTGTCACAGTAATTGTGCATTTTAAATGTAATTGTGCCTAACCATTTTCCGAAATCGGAAAACAATCGTAATTTGTTTCATTACTAATCTGAAATCGTAATTTATCCTTCATAAACAATTTTCATATAGTCATAGCAACCTTTTTCCGACAACGTAAATGGTCAATGAATGATGATCATGTTCTTATCATGATGTCGGAAAATGTTCCTGCATCAGATTTCCGGTCATAGTCCGACTTCGGATTAGTTCTTTAAAAGTTACAGGAAGCATTTCCGATTTCGTAAACGCTTATGTGTAAATCATGATTTGACCTCATTATGTTTGTTTCTTCTAAAACGACTTGACATATCATTGGAAATTTGAATATACTAAACATTGTTCATGTGTTATTAGGGCCAACTTGCTTGGTGCGGTAAATTACAGGTAGTTACTTGTAGCATTAATTACTGATCCACTATTACACTAGTATGTCCGATTACACATTAGTACTGTTTCTATACAAGTAGTGCAAATCAACCACATAATAGATACGTTTGATAATGTCATTTAAAATCCACTGTTCAAATGAGCTCTCTACATGTTAATTGCACTGTTTGTACACATTCGTCAATAACAGGTTGTAGTATTAACTAATGTTAATTGCAGTACATGTCGTAACTTTGATGGTTTGTGATTGCTATATTCATTTTCAGTTAGGCATTTGATTAGGGAATTTATGTTAAAGATAAACATTAAAGTCATATAACTTTCTGATTTTATAAATTTTAATGGTGACGTACACTGTAACTATTTAAGATATTATATAGAAACGCACGTCATAGTATCGACTCAGCGAGTATAGGGCATTCAAATATTTATTTTTAATGACACATAAAATTGGTTAATTGTACAGTTACATAGCATAATTGATATGTGGCAAAAAAATAAAAATTGTAAAGTTTCATAGAGTGATTTACGGCTTCGGATATTGACTGAAAATTGATTCACGAGTGTATTCCGAACTCGAAATATGAAATGGGGGTAACTAATGTTACTTACGGATGCTTTCCGAGTTTGGAAGTTATCACAGCTTATTTTCGATTTTGAAAACGGGGTCCCTATATAGGCCAAGAAAACCTCATTCTCGTTTTCTTATTTCTAAAGACAAAAATAGAAAAACACCAACCCTACATACACGGTAATCCTTCCAAATCCGCCATCCTAATCATTCAAGTGAGGATTTTTATCCAACTGGAAGGTACGACATCGGAAACCCATGGCACCTAAGAAGTCACGATCAAAGAAAGCACCAGTGGAAGAGGAGTCGGGCAAGGAATACAGTGGATGATTCTACGTTCTTCACCAAGGAATACGAAGAAAGGTATGAATATATTCACAATCACTGCTTTATTTTAGAGAGTTACTATGTTGATCGTGATGAGGTGGATGAATTGTTGCTTGAGAATGTTGTAGAAACCCTAGGTAAGCACCATATGAAGGAGTTGGTGTTTAATAGGTTAGATACCTACACTGAAGAGGTGTGTCAGTTTTATGGCAATATGTTCCAAGAGGAGGACGATAGTTGGTCGACAAGGGTGCATGGCAATAAATTTGAGGTTAGTTGGCCCTTCATAAACCGCGTGCTAGGTTGCCCCTACAGAAAAGATGTGGATTGCCACCCAAAAAAGGCTGATGGCCCCTACAATGTGTATTACCAGGGGAGGATCCCAGACAACCCCGCTCAATGTCACGACCTGAATAAAGTGGCTTTGGCTGAGAAATACTTTGGGTGACACAGCTCAAACCCTAAAGTTGCGCAGACAAGTTCAATACAAAGTTCATGGCTTTGGAGGATAAGATATTGTACGAGATCGTGCACAGAACGATAGTGCCAACTGCAGGGTATGCCACAGAGCCAACTACCACCACCGCCATGGAGTTTTTTTACATTGCAGAGGGGAAAATAACAAACCCCGGGTACACCATCATGGAGCACATGAAAATGGCAGTGAAGGGTAAAAAACCTCGGGATAATCTGCCGTATGGTAGCTTTATCACTCTCTACCTGAACAAAATGCACGAGTGGGCATATGGTAGCCCTTTCCCATTTACTGCTGCGGGTGGTGTCAGGCCGGAGAAATTTGACATGGATTACTTTGACAATAGAGGGATGGTGGTGGTTGATGGAGCTTGGATGCACAAGCCCCCCAAAACAAAGAATAAGCGCATGCAAAATGTAGAAAAGCAAGGTACGTACCATTTTTAAAAGCTTATTTATGGTTTGAATATTTGTTAGTTTAAGCATATGAGTGATTGAACATTAACAATGTGTGTATATTTTGGGCAGAGATGGAAGAGAATGTGGGATGAAAATTTTCTACAAGAGCATGAAGGCAAAAGTACCGGATTTCTTGTATGTGAGTAAGGAGGCGCGGTTGGTAGAAAAGTGTGAACACGCTATTCGGAGAACTGAGCGTGATTTGGAGAGGCATGGAACAAGTGGTGGAGATGCCGGTGGCTCTCAATCTGTACCAGTTTCTGGCGCACATGCTGATCATGCACCTGAAGGTCAAGGAACGCCTCCTCAAACCAACGATGACAATGAATTGATAAGCTCCATGTTTTTTTAAGTAGTAGTTCATTCTAGCAACTTTGGATAATTCAATTTTAATGATGTAAAATGACTTTGGATTTTGTTTTTACTTGCTTGAATTTGATTGTCTAATTTTATGGCAAAAGAGTATCATTAGAATGGAAAATATTCTCTGATTTTTAGAGTTGACAAAAAAAAATCTCCATTTTTTTTTCAGTTTCAGCTAGTGGTTTGCGAAGTCGGAAAAATGTCGTTAGTGAACACAATTCATTTTTCCGAACTTGGAAACAGACCATGAATAATAATTTTACTATCCGGATGTGTATCCGGGTTCGTCACTGAATTTTTTAAGAACATGATATTAGTTAATGTGTACTATTTACGAAATCGGAAACTTACCTCTAAAAACTTTCAATATTTTGGCCTTTTACCATGACTGAATTACGACCTCGGAAACTGGTCAGAGGAAGATTTGTTTACGAGCCGGATTCTATTCCGGGTGTGTGACTGGATTTTATTACCTTTCATGAAATTTATTTATGCGTTGGGTACCATATATCCGAAATCACAAACCGTCCCTGGATGTGTATTCCGAAACCGGAAATGGCTCGGATATAATGTACAACCAATGAAACTCAACACTGAGGACAGTTTTTACTATAATAAGTACACATAGAGTTCAACTTATAGAATGAGACAAATAATTTGATACTAAGTCGGTAGAGTTATATATATAATGAAATGTATCTTACATAAACAGGAGTATGAAATTATAATCAGGAAACACAGATCTTTTTACTCTTCTCGACTTTGGTCTTTAGCGGTCGTTTTTTCGTTGGTATCCCTCGCTCATCAATCCATTGCCCTTCTTCATGATCCACCCGGCACTGGTAGCGTCGTAGGTTCGCAGCAGTTTCCTGTAGATTTATATTGTTTTCGCCATCAAGGGATATTTTGAAGGTGTCGATATCCTTCAAGCATTCTTCTTGACTCTCCCCACCAATAAAGGCTCTCTTCCTGTTAAGTACAATCTCCTGGTGAGCAGAGGCAGGATCCTTCAAGTAGAAAACTTGGTCGGCCTATGTCGCAAAAATAAAAGGATCCCAACAGTAACCAACTTTCCTCTGGTCAACAATGGTGAGTCCTAAGGATTAGGCACAATTCCCGTGGCTGGATAAATCCAGTCACACTTGAAGAAGAATACCTTCAGTCGAACATAATTCAGCTCCCATATGTCAGTGATTGTCCCAAAAAACCTATTATCTTCATACACACTCCCTCCATATTGGGAAACACCAAGCTTCAACTCATCAGAAATCAATGATACACCACTATTCTGGGATATACTTCTTGCATCAACTTTGTTCGTACTAAATGTGTAGCCATTCACATCGTAGCCCCCGTGCGACAACGCCGCACCCATCAGAAATCTAGACAACCATTTCACTTCCTCATAATGATCTCCATTTTCCACTGTCCTCCTGAGCCACCTAGCAAATGTCCTTTTGTGCTCTGCATGAACATGTTCAGTTTCTAAAAGCGGCATCAATCTCCTTATTTCATCCCTGTGAAGGCCAATATAGGGAACCACAACCTTATGTTTACGAAGCACATACATATGTGCAACCTTCAACTCTTCATTAGTGGGCGTGACATATGTTCCAGTGCGAAATGCATGTCCTTCAATCCTATCTGAATGCCTGTTCTTCGGTACACCAATAATTTCCACGACATCTAGGTACGCGGTGCAAAACTCAATCGACTCTTTAGTTACGTAACGCTAGACTATACTGGCATCGGGCATGTATCTGTTCTTCACAAAATGCTTGAAAATCTTCATTTAGCGCTCGAAAGGGTACATCCATCTCAAAAACACGGGACCACAACACTTAATCTCCCGCACTAGATAAACTATCAGATGCACCATTATATCAAAAAATGAGGGTGGGAAGAACATCTCCATCCTACGTAAAACTTCCACAACCATTTCCGGCAGTTTATCAACCCTAGCTTGACTTGTATTCTTTCTACAAATGGACTTGAAGAAGATACACAAGCGACTTATGCATCGTCTAACATGTGGAGGTAGAAACATGCGCAGAGCAATGGTATTCAATTATTACATCAACACATGGCAGTCGTGTGATTTGAGTCCCCCGAGTTTTGCATCGTCCACATTCACACATCGACCCATGTTTGACGAGTAAGTACTAGGTACTTTTATGTCCTTCAGACACTGACAAAATTTCTTCTTCTCTTCAGCAAACATGGTGTAAGATGCGGGCGGCAAATACGTCTTACCATTTTCCTTCACAGGGACCAAACCAGGTCTAACACCCATTGCCTCCAAATCCATCCTAGCTTGTAGTCCATCCTTACTCTTCCCTGGGATGTCCAGTATTGTGCCAATCAGACTCTCACAAACATTTTTTTCTATGTGCATCATATCCAGACAATGCCTAACCTCCAAGTCTTTCCAGTAAGGCAAGTCGAAGAAAATTGAGCATTTTTTCCACATACCCTTAACTACTGCATTCTTCCTATTTTTACCAAAATCATTGTGAATGTCCTTCACAGATTCATACACACTCTCACCAGACACAGGCATTGGTGCATGTCTCTCATCAACCGCACCATCAAACCACTTCTTACACTTACGAAGGGCATGATCATGCTTTAGAAATCTCATGTACCCTAAATAAAATGTTTTCTTCCCGTGCTTAAGTTGAATGTGACTAGTGTCCATCTCACAAACTGGGCAAGCATAGTGCCCTTTAACAGAGTAACCTGCCAAATTACCTAATGCAGGAAAATCATTTATAGTACAAAATAACATCCCTCTCATGTCAAACCACTCATCCCTGTATCCATCGTAAGTCCAATTATCAAAATACCATAATTTCCTCAGGTCTTCGATAAGCGATGCAAGATAAATATCAATGTCGTTACCTGATTGTTTTGGACCGGAGATCATAAGTGACACCAACACGTACTTACGCATCATAGTTAACCAAGGTGGTAAATTGTAAATAACCACCATCACGGGCCAAGAACTGTGAGTGCTGCTCAGATCTGCAAAAAGATTCATTCCATCAGTCGACAACCCTAATCGCAAATTACGAGGCTCATTACCAAATTCAGGGTACAACTCATCAATATGCTTCCACTGGTCACCATCTGAGGTATGTCGTATCACATCATCATCGGGCTTATTCCTATCTACATACCAAGTTAAATTTTCCGCATCTTCCTTATTAGCAAATAAACGCCTCAACCGAGGTATGATGGGTAGGTACCACACTACTTTTGCAGGGCTCCTCTTCTTTGCAGGGCGCCTCAACCCGGTCTGGGACATTTCGTATACTTTGACTCATTGCAAACGCGACATGTTTCTCTTTCAGCATCTTCACCCCTATATAACATGCAATCATTAGGGTATGCATGAATTTTTTCCAGTTCCAATCCCATAGGACATATAACTTTCTTGGCATAAGAATTTTTAGGCAACAAATTATCTTTGGGAAGCAACTCCTTAAACAACTCCAACGCTTTAGTCATTGCTTTTCAGTCAAACCATGTTTCGCTTTCAAATTCATCATCATAAGCGAAGCACTAAGGACGGTGTGCCTAGCTCCTTCATACAGAAGAGTCTTTTTATCTTCATACATCGCCTCCAGTACCTCAGGTCTACCAGTGAAATGTATGGCCACATCTTCCACCAAATCGTCATACTCAAAATCACGATCCTTATCACCATTAACACTCTCCTCTTCAATCAAAAATTGGTTTTCTCCAACAACAGTACGAGTCTCGCCATGTAAAGTCCACCTAGTATACGCTCTTGAAAATCCTCTCACAATCAAGTGAGACTTTAAATCACGCACACTCAAACGCACATCATTCTTACAATCTCTACAAGGGCGTCTAATTAGTGACTTATTCTGCACTCTTGCATACTCAATGGCACTATCAACAAACTCTTTCACGAGGTTCAAATATTCACAAGAAGTCCTAATGTTGTCTTCTATAACTCTAGAGCGTTCCATTCCAACTTGCCAACTCTACAAACTAACTCCTACAATGGCAAAATTATAACAAATTTAAACATTATGAATCCCTCATTAACAAAGCCCATTCCTTTTAATAACATAGTTTTTAACTTTTCATACATCAAAATCATGAACTACAACACAAACACCAAGAGAAATTCATAACATCAAAACACCAAACACTCCTAATATGGATACAAGATCGATTGCAAAGGTTAACAATGGAGGATTTAAAGATGACATCACATACCTTAATGATTCGAGCTTCAAGCCAAGCACATAACCAGCATTTTCCCCTTTTCTTAACTATGTCCGCAACACAGACCAACATATAAATAACTCCCCACTCGACTGGTTTCTGATTCCGTAAATCTCTTTTCCGGAACTTTTACGACATCGTAAATTTACCGTCCCTTTTATTTCCTTACTATTCAGCTATTTCCAGGTTCGTAAATAAAGATAATATTTAGAACGGATTGTTTATGATAACTGTTTTCTCAAACAGTTCTCCGGCTCTTTTACTATTTCGGGATTGATAATCATTCAAATATTCCACATCAGAATTAGTGACACGTGTTCTGCATGTGGCACGACCACATTACGGGTCTTTTTTCGGAAACTTTCCAAAGCACAGATTGAATATTTTCCTGCCGTGCATTTTGGTATCTAATTAAACAAAGCACTACTGGTATTACAATCAACGATGTCCTACGCATACAACAACGGGAAGCCAAATTTTTGCTTCTTTCACCGTACTGTTACAAGCTCATAAATGTGATGCACGGCGGGAAAAACAAGTTTCCATTTTCACGCCGTGCTTCAGCGCCTCGCATCCCATCAATTCCACTAGTGGAAAGTTGATCGTCGCCTCCGATGCTGAGTTAGTCCGTGATTCCGTCATTGTCAACCTGCTCCTCTTCCATTGGCGTTGTTGATCCCAGATTTACCCGCCTCTTCAGCGCGTGGCCTTTTTTAAGTGCGTGCGTGTTTTCACGTTCCAGCTTCAGCAACTGCGCGCTAGACGCGGCCTTCTTTCAAGCGCGTGCGTGTTGTCACACTCCAATACCATCCAGCCTTCCTCTTGCTGTGCAACACGTGATTCAACGCGCCTGCCATAATACCTTTGCGTGCTACATGCGTCCCTCTACTTCAGCGCATGATTACTCAGTTCCTTTGGCCTTTTTTTTAGGCCCGTATATGATTTTTCATGCTATTTTTTTGGTTATTTTCTCATTGGTGTGTGGAGCATTATCGTTTGAACTCACGAGATTGGAGTTGAGTAATTTGTTTAATCATTCACGAGATTGAGATTGTTTGAGACTTTTGGTATTCATTATGATGAAGTTAGCTCCCTTATCACAAGCAGATTGTTTCACTAGTTGGATTGCAGATAAAGTTTTGTCGCAAGGACACTCGAGTGGATTTAATCTATTATTTTTTAAATCAGTGGAAAGTTGATTCTGGTGCCACATCGGCTAGTACCAACCACCTTTATCGCGTCCAACCTTCTAGTGGTTTTGAAGCAGTTCGTATTGGGAATGGTACATCATTACTGATTTCTCACGTTGGTCAGTGTGATCTTTTGAATTTTTCAGTTCATAATGTTCCCGTGGTTCCTGGTCTTACCAGAAGTTTATTGTCTATTAGTAAACTTACTAGTGACCTACCCAAAGAGTTATATTTGATGATGACATTTTCGCGATTTTGCACAAACAGACTGGGAAAGTAATTGGCCAAGGGCGCAATTTTGAGGGTCTTTATCATCTGGAATATGGTGATTCTTGTTTTTTGGGTGAGTTGCGTTCTAGAAAGCTCTGAGTTTCATTTTGAGGTATGGCATTCTCGACTTGGGCATGTCTCTCATGATATTGTTCAGTTACTGAATTAGTTGGGTCATATTTCTGTTTTCATAGCTAAGCCTTCGCGTATTAGTTGACAAGAAGGCAGCTGGCCTATTGGAGAAAGTACACTGTGATATGTGGGGTCTAGCTCTAGCCTATACTGCATCCCCACTAGGCTTTTCCTACTATGTTGTATTCATCGATGACTTTTCACAATTTACATGGTTTCTCCCGCTACGACGCAAGTCAGACTTTTATGACACCTCCCTCATGTTCCAGAAGTTTGTGGAGACCCAGTTAAGGTTTTTCAAACAGATGGTGGTACGGAGTTCACCAATCATCGCTTGCACTCACATTTTGTATCTTGCGGTATCCATCATCAAATGTCATGTCCCTATACGCCTGCTCAGAATGGACGAGCTGAGTGCAAACATCGACACATTACAGAGACATGACTTGCTATGTTATATCACTCATAAGTGTCGCATGCTAATTGGGTGGAAGCATTTTTCTGCAGTTTACATCATCAACCGTCTCCCTAGTTCGGTTCTTGGTGGTAAATCTCCCTTCGAGATAGTTTTTGGAATTATTCTGGATTATACTTTATTTATCATGTTTGGTTGTGGTGTGTATCCATGCTCGTGTGCTGAATCTACTAATAAGTTTGCACCTCACACAATTTCATGTGGTTTCCTCGGCTATAGCCCTAATTAAAAGGGTTTTCAGTGTCTCCACCCTACTACTAGGCGCATTGATGTCTCTCGACAAGTCCAGTTTGATGAAACTTTTTTCCCTACGTCTCATCATCTGATCGCTCTATGTTAGATTTGGAGATATCCATATTTTTTAGTCTGCAGCTGCATCAGTTGAGCCTTTGTCAGTTGCACTGGTTGAGCCTTCGTCAGCTACATCATCGCCTTCTCGGCCTTGCTCAATTTTCTCTTCACATGATCATTTCTTAGCTCTAGTTACTCCAGTTGCTCCTTCATCGGTGTTGCCTGTTACCTTACCACCACCACCATTTCCGTCATCTCCTCCAACTCAGCCAACAGACTCTCCGACTTCTTCTGGATCTGATTCAAACTCTACGCCTGACTCAGATTCTCCTCCTCGCCTCAAACATAAGATGGTTACCAAAACCATGATGGTACTCGCCGTATGATATCTCGTCCATATTTTTTACTATCAGTGTTCTGGCTATGGTTATGAACCATTTCGAGTCTCGGGACTATCGTTCAACTCTCAAGGACCTGAATTGGGTTCGTGCTAAGAAGGGGCATATGTGCAAAAGACACGATTAACTATCATCTAAGTCTTCCAAGTCTTCTATTGTCACATCCCTCCACAAGCGAAGCGTCAGATTGTCGAAATGCGAAGTTTGGACCTGAAGCAGTCAAACAGAGCATGGTTGAGTCCCTCAGTGAAAATGTCTGCCACCTGCAACGACGTAAGAACATAACCTACACGAAACTTGCCAGCAGTCACCAGCTCTCAATGTATTTCACTCTCTTGTGAGCAATATGATCTCACCAAGAAAGATAGCACCGCTACTGTCACATAGAAGAACAGGTGATCACGATAGCGAATAATGAAGATCTCGAAGAATGTGTGTCAGCTAAACAACCTCTGAAACTGTATTCGCAGGAGCTCTATACTCGGATTCTGAGCTCGAACGAGAGACTGTAGGTTGTTTATTCGCACTCCACAATACCAAGTTCCCACCAAGAAAGACAACATTGTCATAAGTGGAGTGATGTGTCTCCAAGAAGCAGCGCGCCCAGTCTGCATCTGAATATGCCAAAACCTCTGAAACACCATCAGCCGTAAAAGTCAGACCACAGTGTTGCGTGCCACAAACATATCTAAGTATTTGAGTAATGACAGCAAAATGATCATCCTGTGGATCCTGAAGGTACTGGCTCACTAAATTGACTACAAAAGACAAATCAGGTCGAGTGAGGTAAAGTCCTGAAGAGCACCCACAAGGGACCGATACAGTTTCGGATTGTGAAATGGTCCACTAGTGCTGCTATGAAGCTGGGACAAAGGAAGGAATGGTGTAGCATCAAACATTCCTACCCAATGAAGAATATCCCTAGCATACTTGGCCTGACCCGGGAACAGTCCAGTAGAAGTGGTAGTAACCTCCAAACCAAGAAAATAGTCGAGATGTCCAAGATCCTTGACAGAAAACTCTCGATTAGCACGAGCTATGAAGCTGTGAATGGCAACCCCATCATTCCTGGTAAGAATGATGTCATCAACGTAGATAAGGAGGTAGAGGATAACCGAATCGCGAGTGAACACAGACAATGAAGGATCTGACAAGCTGCCAACAAAGCCAAGTCCACAAACAAAGGCACAGAAACGATCAAACCAAGTCTTGGGAGCTTGCTTGAGACCATAGATTGCCTTGCGCGAGTAATCATCCACAAATAAGGCATTATAAGAATAACCATTCTCAGATACAATTGGAGAAGGCCCCACATATCACAGTGTATCAAATCAAGGACCCGATCAACACGTCTAGGGTTCTCACTAAAAGAAAGTTTATGTCTCTTGGCCATAGCACATGGCTCACACAAACCAGGTTTAGGAAGTACAGAAGCAAGAGACAAAAAACAGTCTTGTTCAATAAAGAAATAATACTATGGGACACATGTCCCAAACGAGCATGCCAAGTTTCAAAGAAAGATTTTTTCTTATTCTTCTTCACACAAGCAATGAATGCTGCCACACCACTGTCCAACACATACATTCCACCCTCACTATGTCCCCGGCCCAGAATTGCCTTGCTGAGCTTGTGCTGAATGACAAAAGACTGATCATCAAATGTAATAATGGCACAAAGTTCCTCTGTAAGTTTGCTGATCGATAGAAGGTTTTCCGTGATCGCAGGCACAAGTAAAACATCAGATAAGTGCAAAGTGGGACTCATTCTAGTATCACCAATACCGGCAATAGAAATAGAGGCACCATTCCCAACAGAAACTAGAGTGTAACCATTATACGGAGTCACACTAGACATATTGGATGTGGAGGAGCTCATATGATTGGTGGTCCCAGAATCCACGTACCAAGGATGCAGATCCGAAGATGTAAAAGCCACGAAAGGAGGTGCCTGAAGTGCTGGATAGGTGGGGGCATACGCCAATTATTGAGGAGGTTGATACTGGGGAGCAGACTGCTTATACTGTCGGGGAGCATACGCTGATACTACATGTGCCACATTAACCTGAGGAGATTGTAAGAACTGCCCGGGATGTGCAGCGAGTGAGAAGTGTTGAGCCTGACCATAGTGCTGAGTCGGAGGAGCCACGGGACGCTGATTAGTCAAAAGACACTGGCGCAAGATATGCCCAAAATCGTGACAAGTGTAGCACTGGACATTAGGGCCGAATCCGGACAAAGAGGAGCCACTAGTGGACTGCCAGGGACTTCTGCAGCCACGACCGCCGCTGGCGCGGCCGTTTCTAGCCACGCGGGCTTCTCCCGGCGCGTGGTCCCACGCGCCCTGCTCGGGCGTCGGTACGTTGAAATCCAAACTGATTTCTATTGACATATTCACAAGATATTTATACATACAAATAGGGACTTATAAGTAAGACGTTAAACCCTAAGGGCATATGTGCAAAATACAAAAGACACAATTAATTATCATCTAACTCTTCCAAATCTCCCATTGTCACAAAAAGATCGATCGGAAAAAATACACTGTCACACAAAAAATCTAACCAGTTTTCTATCAAAATACCCCAGTTCAAAGCACCTACCCCACTAACGAAATAATACTAGAAACAATAAAGAAACCCCGAATGAGACATCGACGACACTTTGATCGGTGGCCATGAGTGGGCGGCATGTGGCACCGGCACGTGCCCGGTGCATGGATGGGACTCGCTCGTCAAATAGTTTGAGGGAACCTTGCCGATGGGCGTGTGGATGGGCTCACCCCATCCACCAAAACCGTTCGAGTAAACCTTCTTGTCGGTTTCACCTAAATCTTAGTATACTAGCTCGGGTCTGCAAGATGTGTATACCGTCGAAATCATTAACCGGTGTCCCGGTAACATACTATATGATAGTGTATAGGAAGTGTATTCCATACTACAATCATAAATACATTGATGTTTTGTTCCTATTTTGTTTACCGTGTATATATCACTGTATTTAATACTACACCTACTTCCGAGTTAGGTATCCCGTCATAGATTAACAGGTTGAGTACATTGTTCTAGCTCTACTAAATCCATCCCTTACAATATTTTAGCACACCTATCGAACGAGAAATAGAATCTCACGTCGCTTTTTGTTTGCTATATGTTTTGAAATAATTCTAGATGGCATTGCATGAACATTAAAGAATATTTGGTATGCTCGAACATAATACCATCTTACATTTTATCTCGAAAGATTTAGTAAGAGTAAAGGAACTTTTGAATTATAATGAGTTTATTAATGTATTCATGTTAATTTGTTACTTGTAATCTATTCATGCATTATGTGTTTTCTAGTCGTAAGTTGTTGAACTTCGACGATGAGTGCTTGAGGGCTTCACGTGTGTTTCGAGAATGGAGAGTCTAAGACTTGGTTGGATCTAGATGAAAATGAATAAAATTTTGCTAGCGACATATGAGTGCTAAGTATTTGTAAGAATATATGGGGCGTCTTTTAGGACGTAAACCAAGCGTTTCCTGATTTAAAAATGCGGAATCTCATTTGAATCACCACTTGTTAGGACTTTTCGGCGTGAGTTTGGCTTGGGATTATGGTAGAATCAGATTCACAGCTCACCAAAGTATATTAGAGCAAAGTTTTTTGAGAAATACGGATATACAACAGGTTACAACTTGCAATAAAGCTAGGAGATTGACGGTATTAAACTCAGTGCTTCTATCTGTTTGTTACTTACCGTGAAAGCTTGCTCAGCCTCAATGGAATGACTGGCAAAAGGACCCTCCCACTCGTGATGATATTCGTTTGGTAGATAAACTTAACTTGCTCATCAGATCATTTACATTTCTTCCTTCAATCATTTAATCAATTTGAGAAACAAATATTGATCTTTCAAAAAAAAAAATTATATAAATACACAATTTTTCAAAGAAGCATTCATGAATCAGGATGGGTCCGCTCTACTATGTTAAAAGAAATTCAGAGCCACATCGAGCCAACAACAAAAAGGTGATTATTACATGAAACAATTTTAAGAATAATCTAATCGTAGCAGTTATGAGATCAAATTAGGGCCTTTATCTTCCGAACTTAAATAAGTACAATCTCGTTCAAATATAGTTCAGACAAAAAAAAACACCGTTTTTATTCCTGACAGCCTCTACTTCTTCACCTCCTCGTACTCTGCTTCTTGGCCTTGGTCACCACTACCCCCATCTGAGCCACCAGCACTACCACCACTGCCGCCAGATCCTGACATATGTTCTCCGATCTTAGAGACGGCTTTGTTTGCAGCATCAATCTTGGCTTTGATGGCTTCGATGTCATCACCAGTTGTTGTCTCTCGCAGCTCACGAACAGCAGTTTCGATTTCAGCTGCAACTTCAGCAGGGATTTTATCTTTGTACTCACCCAAGCTCTTCTCCACGCTGTATGCAGTGCTATCAGCTGTGTTCTTGGTGTCAATCAGGCTCTTCCTTTCCTGATCCATTTTGGCATGCAACTCAGCTTCCTTGAGCATCTTCTCAATCTCAGATTCTGATAAACCACCAGATGAACGGATGGTGATCTGCTGTTCCCTGCCTGTGGTCTTGTCCTTGGCAGACACAGTCACAATGCCATTGGCGTCAATATCAAACGTCACTTCAATCTGAGGGGTACCCCTCGTGGAGGGAGGGATGCCAGTCAGCTCAAACTCCCCAAGGAGCTTGTTGTCAGTTGCCATCTCACGCTCTCCTTGCAGAACTTTGATACCAACTTGAGTTTGGTTGTCAGCAGCAGTTGAGAACACCTAACAGATTCAGAGAACAGAAACTCACATTAACAAAGTATTCAAGCATTTACAACCTCTAGTCAAAGCAGCTTCGAATAGTTACAGCACTGAATTTAAAACTTACCGAACTCTTCTTGGTGGGAATAGTAGTGTTCCTGTTGATCAGTCTGGTGAAGACACCTCCTAATGTCTCAATACCAAGGGAAAGGGGAGTCACATCCAGGAGAAGGAGCTCTTTCACATCGCCGCGGAGGATACCACCCTGAATTGCAGCTCCCATGGCAACTGCTTCATCTGGGTTCACACCTTTGCTTGGGGCCTTACCAAAAAGCTGTGCAACCACTTCCTGAACCTTTGGTACACGGGTCATTCCACCAACCAGGAGGACCTCATCAACCTGCTTGGCAGTCACACCTGCATCCTTCAAACAATTCTTGCAAGGTTGCTTAGTCCTTTCAATCAAGTTATTGACCAAACTCTCAAACTTGGATCTGGTAAGTGTGATGTTGAGATGCTTAGCTCCAGAAGCATCAGCAGTGATAAAAGGCAAATTAATTTCAGTCTGGGTAGTTGATGAGAGTTCTATTTTAGCTTTCTCAGCAGCTTCTCGGAGCCTTTGAAGGGCCAGTCTATCTTTTGTGAGGTCAATTCCATCGGTTTTCTTGTATTCGCTGACGAGAAATTCCAACAATGTATTATCAAAGTCCTCTCCACCCAAGAATGTGTCACCATTTGTTGCTTTCACCTGTGCACAGATCAAAGTATATTAGGAACCGAACTCCAAAACATACGAAAGTACCACTTCAGGAAATGAATATACCTCGAATACACCATTAGCGATCTCCAGTATGGAGACATCAAATGTGCCACCACCAAGGTCAAAGACTGCAACCAGGCCCTCTTTGTTGTTGGAGCCGTAAGAAAGTGCAGCAGCAGTGGGCTCATTGATGATTCTTTGGACATCAAGGCCAGCAATACGGCCAGCATCTTTTGTAGCCTGCCTCTGAGCATCATTGAAATAAGCTGGAACTGTGATCACAGCTTTGTTCACCTGCTTGCCAAGGTAAGCCTCAGCAGTTTCTCTCATTTTGGTCAGGACAAAGGCTCCAACTTGGCTAGGTGAATACTGCTTCCCGTTAACCTCAACCCAGGCATCCCCATTTGGTGCCTTGACAATCTTGTATGGAACCATCTTCATTTCTTTTTGCACCTGCTCATCATCAAATCGTCTACCTATGAGACGCTTGGTTCCAAACACTGTGTTGGTTGGATTAGTTACAGCCTGGCGCTTGGCTGGGGTACCAACAAGCAGCTCTCCTTTTTGGTTGAAGGCAACAACTGACGGTGTGGTACGAGATCCTTCCGAATTCTCAATCACCTTAGAATTCTGAATAAAAACAAAGACAGCAGGGGTAAGACGAGATAAACATTACATACAAAGGCATCAACTCATGAAAAATGTATCAAATGTACCTTTCCCTCCATTACGGAGACGCAAGAATTTGTGGTGCCAAGATCAATACCAATCACTTCATTGCCAACTGCTTGTGTGCTGGGAAACCAACAAAATAATTTTTTTAGAAACCAATAATGATTCAAAGCAGCAAGAGTTCAACTGAATAAGAATTGTACCTGAATGGTCTAGCCAACCGAGCAGCTGAATGACCTGAAGCCCATGATGCCTTGGAATTTCCGACAAACTACAGGCAACACAAGATTCAATTAAAATCTTAGCTTCAATTTAACTAAGTAATCATATTGTCAGAGATCACAGTTACTAATACAACAAAATCATCAAAAACGGTCATGAGCTAGAAAACCATCATTTAGTCAGTTCTCCTCAGCAGTCACAAACAAGAAGATAATGACATACAGCACTGGAAATTTACATATAGACTCATCATAAGCCAAAAGAAAAGTAAAACAGCATGAACAACAAAACAGCCTAAGTTAAAATGTTTAAATCATCCACAACAAAAGAACACTTCTTTTAACCCAGCTCAAAGAAATTACAGGCCTAGTTATTAATTCATACAAATCATCCAACAAAACAAGAGTTGTATATTCTTTTAGTCAATTCTGCTAAGAAATTACAGATTTCACCAGATCGACAAAATATTGAATCGGTTAATACAAGCGGAGAGTTTACAACAGCGTCAGATAATGAAAAGCGGAATCGATGGAAATACGTACCGATTTGTAAGCGAAAAGGGAAGGGGACGCAAGATCACGGCGGCGAAGCGATCTGGCTAGAAAGGCGGTGGCCATGGATGAGTTTTCTTTGAAGCACAAGGATGGCTGGGGTTTAGGGTTTTAGAGGAAGGGGAGAAGAGATGCGGAGGGGGAGAATAAATATAGTGAATGAAGAAGGTTCTAGCAGCTTGTGTGAAGGATTTGTGGTATAGGAGAGTTGTACGTTGACGTAGCTTCTAGATTCTCGTCTGGCCCAAACTCAAGCCCGTCACCTGTGAACCCATTATAACTCTACGAGGTCCAATTACTACCAACCAAATCTCTTCTACTCACTCAGAGAAAATGATAGAAATGGTGCCCACTTTATATGGAAATGTCATATTTCGTTCCCACTTTTTTGAGTTGTATCCAAATCGTTCCCAACTTTCAATTAAATGCACCATTTTAGTTCCTCTGTCACTTGATGACCCGGTCAACACTTTGGTCAACGGTTAAAATGTCATAATTTAATAATAGTATTTCTCAGATAGTGTTTTACAAATATTTATATAACAGTTTAATATATATCAGGATCATCCTGATATTGGCAATATCAGGCACCAATTAAATAATGACACATCATCTTTAACTAATTTATGATTGGGCCACGTGTTCAATCATTACCCAGACGGGTTTAAACATTCTAAATTAGGGTTTTAGAACTTTACTAAAAATATCTTAACTAATTAAAACATTACAATTGTACACGTGTCATTATCTTATTGGTGCCTGATAAGGCCTATATCAGGATCATCCGGATGAATGTTTTTCTCTTTATATAAATACATTTAAAGAAGTATAAAAGAAAATTTCGCTTGAAATACGATCAACTAATATACATGCTTCAAAATATAGCAAAAAAACTGTATAATATATCAAATTCACGTGTGTCGACTTTTGAAAACTAAAACTTAGGAAAAAGTTAGAAACTTATTATATTATATAAATTCTGGAATTACAGTAAACTTACGAAATTCAGAAGTTCCTTCACCAACTTCCATGTTCTGGAAATCTCCCAAATCATCCCGAAACTCAGACTCAACTGCCGATGTGTTGGGATCCATGAATAATTACAACTAAAACACAAAAACATCATTTTTAATTCGTTAACTCACCCTTTTCAAAGAAATCGAGTGATAATAGAATTGGTTGACAAAAATACATTTGAGAAAAATAGAATGACTCCTCCAGTAATTAATCCTTTGAATAAAAACTCATTTAGCAAATAGATATATATGGGTTTTGATTTGATGCTTTCTATAAAGTTTTCTTCTCCGATTCGGTCTCCGATCAAGAGTTATCGGTCATTTGGCAACCCTTCTACTGTATTTATGTTATTTACAAGTCAAATCTTTTTTATTATTTGTAAATGAGCCCATTTTTTATTATTTGCATGTCCTTTTAATTATTTGTAAAATAGTCTTTAAGAAATACTTATAATTTTTTACCACTTTAACCGTTGACCGAGAGGTTTACCGGTGATTTGGAGGTGAAGGAACAAAAATAATACAATTGATGCAAAGTTGGGAACGATATGGGTACAACTCATAAAAGTGGGAATGAAATCTGACATTTCCCTATAAAGTGGGCACCATTTCTGTCATTTTCTCTACTCACCTATCTTCTATATTTCCATTCTATGATTTCCATAAAATCAAAAGAGTGGAATAGTCTTTTGCTTTTAAGATGCATTTAGATATATTGCAAATTAGGGAGTGTATTTTTGTTAAAAATATTGTTACTTTCAGTTTATCGAAACAGCTCCATTGAGTTTAATATCAGGTCTCCATTGAGTTTGATAGCAGGCATCAATCATGGCTCCGGTAAGCTATGAATTGCCCAAGCAGTACTTGTACCCAATCTTCTTCTCTTTTTTTAATTAAAACCACCTTAGGAAAGTGGGGGAGTTTTATAGGCATCTCAGACCTTAAATAGCCTATGAAGGCATAGTGCATACAAAGTAGGGGTGTTCAAACACCGGGTACCCGTACTTCCGGGTACCCGTACAACCGGGTACCCGTACATGCGGGTAATTGAAAATGCGGCCCGTGACCCGTCCCGGAAATACCGGGTACCCCAATTATGCGGGCCGGGTAACCGGGTACCCTACTTTATTTTATTACTTAAAAAAAGTGCTACAAAATACATTTAATTATTTAATAATAAATATACTTTATCAGTATAAAAGTCCAAAACTAATTAAATATTATTTAATATGAAAATATCAATAAAATTATGAATAATCATCATTCGAAGCAAATTAGTGGATGTACTCCAATGCAGTGTGGGATGCGGTTGTGCGCTTGTGTTGAAGAAAAAGTAGCAATATCAAAGCAAAGGACTAAATAGTTGAAGAGGTGGATTGGAAACTTAAAAGGTTGAGTCTAGTTATGATAAATTGGTATTTAATTTTTTTAAATGTCAATATTAAAAGGTAAAATTATAATTAATTATAATTAATTAAATAACTACATATTATACCGGGTTTCCAGGTACCCGAAAAATGACATTTATGTGACCCGGACCCAGACCCGGTAATTTACGAAATTAACGGGCCGGGTACCCGTCCGTAAAATGTAAGAAAGTACCCGATTATTTTATGCCGGGTCACCGGGTCAACGGCGCGGGTAAGTCGGGCCGGGTATTTTGGAACACCCCTAATACAAAGTTGTATCTGTTTGTACTTGAATGAATTGGGAAAAAATGGTTTTGTTACAAGATGTATTTGATTTAGGTTGTATGTGGGCTCTATTACTCCCAATCAATGAAATACATAACTCCGAGTCTGTTAGTGGATGAGTAAACAAATACACAAGCCACTGGTTGCCAAGAGTTGTTTCACTGAGGAAGAAATAGCTACCAAGACACCCTAGATTCAAATTTTTGCAGAAACTCCAGGAGTGTTGCATCTGTGCTGAGCTGCCTTTTGTTGTTGTCCTGTTGTGTTGATTTCCCACTGGAACTCCTTTCCAGTGGGTCTTGGTGTCTGTGAAGAGAAGAAACCAGCAGTAAACCATAGTAGAAAATGGCTAAGAAGTCCTAATATTTGGAGTTTCATTCTTATCAAGTGAAATTAATCCCCTCAGATAAGGTGGAGCTTCATGTAAAGAGATAATCCCTGACATAGCATTTTCTAAACAAAACTTTGCTAAAAAATCTGCCACAGTATTACCCTCTCTCAAAACATGGTTCATTGGTATACCTAAAGCTGACTGTTTGATAGAAATTACCAGTGAATAGCAATGCCAGTCTAGGTTGGAAGGATTTTGTATACCATTTATTGCAAGCAGACTGTCAGACTCAATGCAGAAAGGGGTGTTAATTTGTTTTCCTATTTGGATGCCAAGTTTTATAGCAAACAGTTCTGCAGCCAAAGGAGAGAGAGCAGATGCTTTCTCAATCTGCATGTGTAGGACTCTACCCCTAGTGTCCCTAACCACTAGTCCCAGTCCAACTAAATTCCCTGAGACAGATGCATCTACATTTATCTTGATACCCCTATCTGGTGGATCCCATTTTATGCATCTAGGAGGTTTTGATCTCTTTTTTCTTATGAAAGGCACTAATCCAGTTGATAATAAACTCATGTGCTTTCTTATGTCACCACTTAGAGGGATGGCTGTAAAAATCTGATGCACGTGTTTTATGATCTTTTCCACCACAACTGCAGTCCTGGAGGTGGTGTTCTCATGAATGAATTCATTCTTTCTACACCACAATCACCAGATAGTTACTGCCATGGTGGTATGGATGAGAGTTGTGTGCATTTTGGATTCACCAGTGAGGTTAAAATAATATCTAAACCTGTGTGTAGCATCATTGAAGTGTGGGACTGCTATCCCTAGCATGCTATGGATAAAAGTATAGACTCTGACTGTATTATAGCATGTATTAAAGTAATGATCAATTGAGTCAGAGTTTTGGCAAAAGACATATTTGGATGGTAAATTAATCCCAAAGGTCAGCAAGACATCATCAAAGGGAAGTAATCTATTTACAACTCTCCAGATAAACATGGAAAACTGAGATGGTATATATTTTGACCATACCTTTTTTATGAGATATTTGTCATCCTCCCTTGGCCTTAAGGACTCATATGCTGACTTGACTGTGAAGACTCCTCTTTGATTTGGTTCTCAAACCAGCATATCTTCATGGTCATAATTGATTTTAAATTCCTGCAAAAAATGAAAGGAACTGGTAGCCAGATGAGGCTCCAAAATGGGTAAGTAAATTCCTTTGTTTGCACCAGAACTGATGAACTGTTATGTGCTCAAAGGGGATTGGTATGCTGTCTGGCCATGTGTAGCATAAAGCTCCTGTCCCCATCCAATTTGCATTCCAAAATGAAGAGGAGCCTGAGCCTATCAATACCTAGATTTGCTATTTGCATGGAGTGTTGCTTGACAGATCCTTAACCAGGTATGAGATGATCTGTAATATTTTGGAAGAGACCGCATATAGGCTGTCCAAACTATCTTGTTTAGCTGTAATTTCCACCAAAGTTTGGTTGAAAAGGCTTGTATTATTGTTCTGATACTCCTAACCCCCACTCCATTTTCTGAATGAGGCAAAGCTAATCTTGTCCAGCTTCTCCATATTTTCCCCTGGCCATATTCTGACTATCCCCATAAAAACTTGGCTGCAAGAACCTCCATTCTTTTGATGACTGATTTGGGTGCGCATAGTACAGAGAAGGTGTGAACTGGGATGGATATGAATACTGAGTTCAGTAGCACCAGCTTCCCAGCATTACTGAGCCATCTGTTCTTCCAGTTCTTGATGGCTTGTTCCATTCTGTCCATTAGAGGCTGATAATAGGCCACTTTGTTTCTGCCTGTAAAGATGGGCACTCCCAAATATTTGAAAGGCAGATCCCCTTGTTTCATCTGAGTTCTTACCACAATCCTTCTCTTTTTCTGTACAGATGCCTCCTTGTGAGTATAAAATTCAGACTTTGAGTAATTGACCTTTTGACCTGAACTCAACTCATATGCTTTGAGGAAGGTTTTTAACCTTTTTAAGTTTCTTCTGCTTGCAGTGGTGAAGATAGCAATATCATCTGCATACATTAAGTGTGTAATAGTCTGCACTCCTCTTGGCATCCTAAATGGCTCTAAATATCTGATTGAGATTAGCTTGTGTAGTCCCCTAGAAAAGCTTCAGTCATTATATTGTACAAAAAAGGGGATAGGGGGTCTCCCTGTTTTATCCCTCTACTGGATCTAAAAAAACCAGTAGGCACACTATTTATGAGGACAGAAAACCAAGTTTCCTTGATGTTCTGTAAAATGATTCTGACCAATTTACCATGGAATCCAAAAGAAAGCATAACTGAGTTTAGGAAGCCCCAGGATACCCTGTCAAATGCCTTTTCCATGTCAATTTTTACTATCAAATTATCATGAGTTGGATTTTTTTGCACCAATCTGATCATCTCTTGCATCTGGATGATGTTGTCTGCAATGTCCCTGCCCTTTAAGAATGTTGTTTGCTCCAGAGATGTAATCCTTGTCATATATGGCTTTAATCTCTCCATAGTGATCTTAGAAAAAATCTTATTGACAAAGTTGGATAGACTTATAGGTCTGAACTCTGAGAATTGGCTTGGATTTGGCTTTTTGGGTATCAGGGTAAGCCATGTGCTTGTAATTGCTCTAGGTAGCCTCTCTCCTGACATGAATGCATTTGCTGCAAGCAAGAGATCATCCTTGACTATATCCCAGCAATGGGTATAGAAAGAGCCAGAGAATCCATCTGCACCTGGTGAACTTTCTGGGCAGAGATCAAAAACTGCAAAATGCAGTTCTTCCATTTGCACTGGCTGGAGCATCTGAGTATTTTCATCTTCCTGAATGAGTTTTGGATCTCGTTTAGGAAATGTTTTATGTAGGTTCCTGATGCATCAGCCACCCCCTCATTTAGCAATGCCTCATAGAATTTTGCCCCTTCTTCTTGTATCAGTACTGGATCTGTTATCCAAGTTCCACTCTCATTCTTAATTTTGTTGATCTGTATCTTTGCCCTTTTCTCCTTTACAGCCTTATGAAAATATTTTGTATTTGCATCTCCATCTTTTATCCATCTCAGATTAGCTTTCTGCCTCCAAAACATCAACATCTAACTCTCAGCTCTTAACAATAAAGCTCTTTCCTTGTTTAACAGTATAAGGTCCCCCTGCTCCCTGGATTGCTGTAACTCTATTTCCAACTGAGCCACTCTATCTTCAGCATCCTTCAAATTCTTGTACTCATCTCCAAAAGTTTCCTTGTTCCACTGCTTGAGTACTCCCTCTAGTCTCTTCAGTTTACTGACCAATCTATAGAACCCTAATTCAAGGCACTCCTGGTTCCATCTATCACCAACAATGTCCTTAAAATCAGGTCTGGTTGTCCACATTGCCTGAAACCTGAATGGTCTTGGCAACAACACCTCTGAAGTTTGGATGGTTAACAATAGTGGACTGTGGTCTGATGTGGTCTTATTGAGAACCTGGATGGAGCTGTGGGGGTACTGATCATTCCAAGCCATATTTGACAAACCTCTATCCAACCTCTGCAACAACAAATCCTCCAATGATCTATTATTTGACCATGTGAACTCATTCCCAACTGTCCTAATTTCAACTAGTTCCAGGGCATTGATCCATTCATTAAATTCTGTCATGCTGGCAATTGATGGGGGTCTCCTACCACTACGCTCAGCAGCACAGGTGATTGAATTAAAGTTCCCTATAAAAATAGTGGGAGCTACAGGCACAGACAGCAAATCCAACCACAAATTTCTTCTCAAAATATATGTGACTTTTGCATAAATAAAGATTGAATTCCATGTTTTACCATTTTTTAAATCAGATATAGCAGCTAAGAGAAACTGATCAGTCTGGTTTAAAACAGATATGGTAAAATTGGCATTCCAAAAGATCCGAATTTTTGCATGTGTTGCAGCAAGAGCATTATTAAAATTTAATTGAAATTGTAAGTCATGCAAATCACAGTTATGGTGCAATGGTTCCAAAATGCACAGAATATCTATTTTATGCATTCTAATGAGGGATTTTAGTCTTTTTATTGAGGTACCATAGCCTCTAATATTCCACACTAGTATATTTCCTATGATGTTGTAATTAATCATAAAAATTATACATGCTTGGATTTTGGGAGGCTCTCAGCCATTTTTCAAGAATAACACCATCTATAGGCATACCTCTTTTTTATTTCTTTTTTATGTTAGTAGC
Organism: Sherardia arvensis; assembly: GCA_948330725.1. NCBI lineage: Eukaryota > Viridiplantae > Streptophyta > Magnoliopsida > Gentianales > Rubiaceae > Sherardia > Sherardia arvensis. Next base: position 20,148,040 of record OX415240.1, read on the forward strand.
AGTGGTAGGAGTTAAGCTTGTACCTGTCTGCTGTTGTTCCTCTTCTGTCTGGTCAGTCTGCTTCCAATCCAATTCTGTCTGAGCCTCCACATATTCCTCTGAACTATGATCATCTGATTTCTGCAACACTTGAAAAGAGTTAGAAATTTTTAAAGGAGCAAGATCATTTACCTCCAAAGGAGCCAAAGGGGCCATATATGGTATAACTGCTAAAGGTTGCTTTTTTCCTTTGGTTATTTTTCCACTCCCTGATGTTGAGAACCTCTAGATCATCATGGGAATAAAAAGGGAGGGTGATTGTCTTATGGATGGCTTGAAGAAAGGATGTTTCTGGTACTGATTCAAGGTGATGAACCACCAAATTTTTGGTCACTGGATTTGCAGTGTCCAGTAACATGCCACCAGACAGTTGTTGAGAGCTGTCATCTAGTGGGGAGGAGCTTTGCTCACAGACATCACTATTTTTTTCTGCAATTGTAAGACCACAAGATGAAGCTATAGGTTTCCATTGCTGGGCCTTAGATGAGGTTTGTTGAGGCTTCACTCTATATGTCTTGTTTTCTTTCTTTCTGGCTAGGTACAGCTTCTTCAAATCTGGGTGCAGGATCCCACAATCATCATCACAGTGGCCAATTCTTCTGCAGTGGGAGCAATATGAGGGTAGATTATGGTATTTAATGTCATACTTCGTAGTGGCTTCTGGAGTTCCGATGATGATTGTCTGATGCCTCTCCTCCATTAAATTGACCTCCACACAGACCTTAATTGCTGATGGACGGGTTAGAGCATTAGTGGCTGCATCCATCTTGATGAATGCCCCTATTTCATTCCCAAAATCCTCTATTGTCGTACGGTTGTAAAACTGGATTGGCACTCTGTGTATTGTCGCCCAGACCGGAACCAGTGAAGATTTTTGTCGTGTCGAGAAATCGGGGGACCATTTAAGAATCTTCATAGTTGCTCCCTGGATAGTGCAGATTGACCGGATCCTGAAATTCTGGTAATCATCCTTCAACTGGAAACGTATCAGAATGTGCCTGAAATCCATAGACCCGATCTGAAAGTTGCCGGTGAAGCCTTGTGCCCAGAAAAAATCCCCGATCTGCTCCATTGATGGCTTTCCATTGGTGAATTTTCCAACGAGGGCATTCTGATAGTGCGAGGCGAACGTCTGCACAGCTTCGTCGGAGTAGATACACGCTATCTTCCCGTTGACTCTTCTAGATATTGGGCGGATTTCTGGGTTTTGTGGTAGGGAATTGAATAATGGCTGGGATTTAGATGCTAGCACTGCAGCAAACGTTTTTCCGGCAACTTCCCCACCCGGGATGGGTGGTGGTGCCGCCATGAAAGAGTCGTTTTCTGCCCGTTGGTTGTCGGAATAGTGGATGGTAACGGTTATAAGTTAGAGAGAAGCGAGAGGAAAAAGTTTAGAGAGAGAAATATGACTCAGTCTAAATGATATTGCAGTACTTGTATCCAATCAGAACTCAATTTCAGCCTTATATGCTTTATAATTTTCTAACTGTTATTGTTGAGAATTTAGTGGATAAAAACCACATGCATGATGAACCTTTTGGTAGTAACAACATAATTTTCGTGTTTGATGATCAACTGGATATGAAAAAGAGATCACCTATGTGTGAGGAAATTAATAATGCCAATCGAAGGAAAATTAGTATGAATATAGAGAGGTGATGAAATTAAGAGAATTTACTGATGAAATGAAACATGGCAATAGGAGAGGTGCAAGAAATTAGAATGCATCACACCCTAAGATTGAAAGGCTAGTCAATATTCATGAAATATGAGAGGATGTTCCGGTTTTAAATGATAAGAGTGTGGAGAGTTCTAGAGGTTCTTTACTTTAGCCATTGGAATGAATGATGATATGGATAAACATGAGGGTCTCACTTTTCCTGATAAGGTTTAAGTTCTTGCTGAACCTGTGAAGAAAATGGAACTAAAAACTATCAATCCAAATGGTGTTGATCGTGAATGCATTGAGAAATGGATGTGTTTTGATCCTGGTATCAGTGAACAGTTGAGTAGAGTTACATCAAGTAATAGTTTTGTGGATCTCATGGTTGATAAAGATGTTGAATGGTCTAGAGAATCTTGCATTTCAGCCAGTGTTTTGGATGATGATATGGACAAAAATGATAATGACATATTTTATGGGAAGTGGAAGGGTTTTGAGACTGTTAATAGTCTAGCGTTGGGTATCATGTTGAGCATGTGCTTAGAAGTGAATCTGGAAAAGGGTTTTTGTATGAAATGATTTGAAGCTCAACAGTAAGGGAGAGAAAGCTGAGGGAGAAGTTTTAAAGTGGGATATAGACAATAAGAGTTCTTGGATCCAGAGTGTGGAATTGACTTGTGATATAGGTACGGTGTGATACCCAATGCAATAATTAATTTAATGTATGTGTTATAACGCAAACACTAGTGGTGTTTGTGACACTCATGACCTAAACACTGTTAGTGCATGATTTGGCATTGTTGTATGGGAACCAGATAATGTCTTCCAAGCACATATTAGATACGCTTTCCTAAAAGAAATTTACCGACCCACTAAGAACAACAGGTTGCACGGTAACTCTTTTGAGATACGAAGAAGAACACATTGGATCTTGGTTGTTATCAAGAAACAATAACACAAGAGTTTGTATAGATTTATGTCTAAAGACAAGAAATAGTTCTACAGTAAACTATTTCCAAAGCAAGTAAAGTAACTTGTATTCCTCTGGTTTGATTAGTTACTCATACATGTGGCTTAGCACTCCTTATATAGGAAGTGATTCGTAAGGATATCACTCTTCATATGATTTGTAAAGACACAACTCTACAAAGAGACACATTCAACTCTTGCATGCTACATTGAATGTTATGTTAATGGATTCAACCATTCACATTATTTATATAATTATTATATATCCTCAAGTATACATACACTCAAACTCCACAACTCCTGTGTATTATACTCCACATATATATCACGAATTCATTTTACTATAAATGTTCCAACAATCCTTCCCCATTTATAGTATAAATGTTTCCAATTCGTAACCTTGCATTTTAGACAAAAATAAACAAGACTTATGCATCATGAAAATATCACGAAGATTAAATTTTCACTTAGTATAACATACTTGACAATATCTCGGATTGAAATGATTGACCAGGCATTGAATCATACAACCACTACGAAACACTGAAGATGTCATACACACAAGTCTAAGACAAACTACATTATATACTTGACTCTTTTTTAAATATAGGCCATGAGTCCATATCCATTTCATGAGCGTTCCAAGTCAAACCCCAAACTTGGTGAAGCGGCCAAACCTCTTTACACATATAGGTAAACCTTAAAATTCATGCTCCTGCAACTTGAGCAAATCTACCTAAGGTTTATTAAGATGTTAATCAACCTCCCTTCATTGCAGAAATACATGCACTCACCTAGGGATAAGTACGGATTTATAGTGCACCAAATTTCAAGTAAAGTTGGATCCTCATTTGAATTCAAGATCTTGCGTTGTACAAGACGTCGAATTGAGTTTTCTTCACTAGTCCTTTAATTTGGGTTTGCACCCGTCTCTTTTAAATATCAAATGTCTTTGAATCCATCTAAAGGAGACGCAATCCCTTTTCAAAGAAGAACCATCATAGTTCTAACATAAACACATGCTCTAAATGCATTTCGTATTGGATTGTCTCAGGCATTTCCTGTACTTCTATAACACCCAAAACAAGATTACTCCAGATTCTATTGAATTACAAATCTTTAAGGTTTTGCATTTCTATAAATAACATACAAGATTTTTTTGATTCCATCGAATCACAAATCTAATAGGTTTTGAATGTCTTTAGAAACCTAACAAGATTTTTTAATTTTAATCCATTGAATCACAAATATTTAGGTTTTGAATTTCCTCAAAATCACACAAAAGATTTTCCAGATTCAATTAAACCACAAAATCTACTAGGTCGAACAGACATTTATAACCTAAAATAGTATATATATTTCACTAATAATAATCAGAATTCTTAACGTACCAAATTCATGTCATATGGTTTCTTCATGGTTTATCAAACCAAAACCAAAAACTCATTTTCTCGAGACACATGACAATAAAATAAATACATTTCACCTTAGCATCATATGCTCATTCATGAAATTAGGTTATCTTAAATAACTAATTTATTTAAAATAAAATAACTAAACCCACATGTCATGTACTAGTTCAAATTTACAAAGTGCAAATCATGACTTTAATCTCAATTGCATAAATAAAACATGCAATTTTCAAACATGACTTTAGCTATAGCAATGAATTGCCAATTCTACCAATACATGATTTTCTCTTTCATGAAGCCAAATCATATTATTATTTTTTGCTATATATTTACCATCATGATAATTTTTTTCAACACAATAAAGCAAACTCATTGTGTTTATAGCCAATCATGCATATAAAAGAATTCAACCATTCAATTTATGCTAATAAACTGATCACAAGTATATTATTATGCAAACTCCATGCAAATCATGCAAAAACAATTAATTAATATAGTATTAAACACAACATAATACTTACTTAATTAATTATCATAAATCAAAAGATTTCATCACCCTTCAATTTATATTAAGCAATCACTTTATTTATGTAAAATATAAATAAGAATTAAATCAAAACTTACGACAGAGTGCTAGCAATTCCATTCCATGATTTTGTTAATTCCACTATGTGCTACTCGAACTCCTCCCCTCATAGCAGTAGACCTGTTTTGACCAGACTACAGTTGCAATGCGTCAAAATGCATTCCATTTAGTTCTTCGCTGCACATACTCTTCAACTTGTTATCATAAACAAAGAGTAGTCATCTCCATCGAGAAAGAAGCCATTATCCACTTATAAATTTCTTTTAGATTATTAGTGCATGATTTGGCATTGTTGTATGGGAAACGGATAATGTCTTCCAAGCACATATTAGATACGCTTTCCTAAAAGAAATTTACCGACCCACTAAGAACAACAGGTTGCACGGTAACTCTTTTGAGATACGAAGAAGAACACATTGGATCTTGGTTGTTATCAAGAAACAATAACACAAGATTTTGTATAGATTTATGTCTAAAGACAAGAAATAGTTCTACAGTAAACTATTTCCAAAGCAAGTAAAGTAACTTGTCTTCCTCTGGTTTGATTAGTTACTCATACATGTGGCTTAGCACTCCTTATATAGGAAGTGATTCGTAAGGATATCACTCTTCATATGATTTGTAAAGACACAACTCTACAAAGAGACACATTCAACTCTTGCATGCTACATTGAATGCTATGTTAATGGATTCAACCATTCACATTATTTATATAATTTTAATATATCCTCAAGTATACATACACTCAAACTCCACAACTCCTGTGTATTATACTCCACATATATATCACGAATTCATTTTACTATAAATGTTCCAACAAACACTACCTTTATAAACTACATGGTTACAGTTTAAATCGAAATAAGTAAAAAGACCAGTAAAAGTAACACGATGTATCACCAGTTTATAAACTTTAAGCCACACATATAGAGATTGAAAGTCAAAGAAAAAAAAATTAATTTTAGATAAAAGTATACAGAGAGTTAAGGAAATAATACAAAAGTGTGTAAGATTAAAGTCGGGATAATTAAACATCTTTTGGAGACGTGTAATTGCCCACACTAGGAAACTTGTTTACATGGTATGGAGTCAAATGCAGAGGTCATGTGTGGCAACGATTAGATAGAGTCTTGGTCAATAATTCCTTTGTTAGTATATTCCCTACCAGTAGAGTTAGGGTTAAGTCTAAAATGCCCTCAAATCATGCACCTCAATTACTACCACTAGAAAACAATACTCAACAATCAGGGCCTAAGTCCTTTAGGGCCTGTGTAGTATGCTGAGTTTTGAATTTAAGTTTTGAATTTTGGGTTTCAACTCAAATTTGGTTTGAGATGTGGTTTTGCAAAAACTGGTTTGGGGCAAAACCTTGTACGGCATGCACAAGTGAGTTTTGAGTTTTGAATTAATTATTATATTGTTTTATTCATTTCATATATTGTAAATTATTTTTACACTATATATTCGTGTTGCTACACTTATAAAATGTGTTTAGAGCAAAGAATGGTGAAATATTTAAATAAACATTATTTTTAATAAGTCACTAATATTAATAAATATTAATATTATATTATAAAATTTTAATATTGAATCGAGTTGAGTATGAGATTAGGACGGTGGACATTTTCCACAGACATTTCGTATCATATCATGTCAAAACGACTTATTTATATTTTACTATTTCAAACTAGTTTGGGACAGAATATCTGACCATACCTATTTTCACCCGGATTTCACAAAAATAAGGGCCGGTACTTTTTAATCAAATATACATTTAATATTATTTATGTCTTAAACTAAATAATCAATTTTAACATGATTTGACACGAGTCAAATTTTTCTGTCGGATTGGTATTATTTTTTAAATAATATTTTATTTTATTTTAAAAATGTTACATTAAGTGTAGTTAAATATTTTCACTTGATCCTATTCCTATCCAAGTATGGTCGACAATTTCAATCCAACAAAATGCAAAATTAATTATTCAATTTAAATTATATAATTTTAATTAGTAAATTACTCATAGGTCGAGTTTTTTACATTTGTGGATCTTAACATTTTATTCTTGCATTAATTTATCATATTTTGCTTAAAAATCGTTTTTTTAAATATTTTAAAAAGTCAAAACTGGTACAAAACTTGGTTTTGGGTTTGATCAAAACCAAGTTACAGTCAAAACCAAAACCATGTATAACATACAAGTTCTGAGTTTGAGATGAAACCCAAAACCCAGAACTAGCCAAAACTGGTGCTGCCACACAGGGACTTAGATTCCAACATTGCTGGCTCTTACATGATGATTTAAATGAGTGGTGGTGGGAAATTGGGGCTTACCTTGTGATACCTATGGTATGATGAGATTATCTCTGAAACTGAGGAAATTGCAATTAGAAATGAAACAGTGGAACAAGAATATATTTGATAATGTGCATGACCAAGTTTCATTAGCTGAGAAATTGGTTGGGGTGAAAGAGGTTGAGTTTCAAAATAATAGCACTGAGGCTTATAGAATTGAATTAAACAGAGTGCAAGCTGAACTGCGTTTAGCTCAGTCTAGACAATAAGTGTTTTGGAAATAAAAGTCAAGTGTAAAATGGCTCAAATAGGGGGACTCCAATTCTAAATTCTTTCATGCTTCAGTGAGAGCTAAGCATGCTAAGCAGCAAATCTTGGCTATTAGAGACTCACAGAATACTCTACTTACTGATCCAGATCTGATAGCTGCTGAGGCAGTTGATTTTTTCTCTAATCTTTTAACTATAGGGACATTGAACAATAGTTCTACTGATATCGATTTGTTATTGAATAATATCCCTGCTTTAATATCTGATGAACGTAATAGGGAATTACTCAAATCCACTAATCTTCATGAGCTAAAACAGGTAGTATTCTCTAGTATAGCTACAATAAAATGCGTTGTCCTTGTAAATGGTCAGCCGAAAGGTTTTTTTTAATACTTCAAAGGGTATAAAACAAGGAGATTCTTTATCTCCATTTTTGTTTATATTAATAACTAAAGTATTTTTCAGAAACCTTATCATACTATTTATTGAATCAAGGATTGGATATTTTAAGTTGCCACATCTAGCTAAAAAAATAACACATCTCAACTTTGCTGATGATACAGTTGTTTTCTTAAAAGCTAATAGAACCAGTTTGCAAAACCTAAAATTTTTTCTGATTTCCTATGAAAATGCAATTGATCAAGGATAAATTTGGAGAAATCAGCTTTCTACATTACTAAATATGCTTCAGGAGTTACAAAAACTTTGGTTACACGAGTTTCAAGAATAAGATAGGGACACTTTCCTTTCATATATTTAGGTTGTCCTATTTACAAAGGCATAACAAAGCATTGTTACTTTCAGAACCTTTTTTATAAAATGGTAGCTAGATTGGCTATCTAGCCGAATAAGTGGTTAACCAAGTTGGTAGATTAGTATTAAATAAGCATGTGTTGTCAGCTATCCCCTTCATATATTGACTGTCATTAAACCTACTAAGAGAGTGGTAGACAAACTACATGTTTTATTTTCAAAAAAATTTTGGGGAACCGCTAAACATGGTCAAAAGAGGGTTTGGAGATCATGGTCCAAAATATGTTATCCACTTATTGAGCATGGGCTTGGGATTAAGGATTTGCACTTAACTATAAAAAGTTTTTCTCTAAAACTATGGTGGAAGTTACAAAGGGGTGACATTCTTTGGTCTGAGTTCATGTGGTCATTACCTAATCATTTGAAAAACTCTAAGACACGGTGCAGGATAAAGAAAGTGGATGATATTACCCAATTAAACATCAAAGTGCAGGTAGGGAGGGGTGAGATCTCTTTCTGGAATGCTCAATGGATTTTTGATGATGCTTTAGTTGATCTCTAGGATGATGAACTAGAGCTTCCATGTCTTGACTTACCGTGAAGGAATTTGTTGCATACCAAGACCAATATGTTAACATATTCAGATAAGGTTTGTTTGATCATTACATTGATATGCTTTCAACCGAATTCCCTCTTTTTGAATCTTATGCAGATACAATGATCTGGAAACCTGATTCTAATATATATTCTTTGTGGCTTCTGCCTGTGAGCTAATAAGACCAAAGAAAGTACATCTTTCAAGCCTATGTGGTCAAAGTATCTTCCGAAAAAGATGTTTTTATTATGTTGGAGACTAGCTAATAGATTAATTCCTACAGTTGTTATCTTGGAGGATTTAAATATCCATCAGCTCTCTGTCTGTTGTTTTTGCTTTGCTTGTGCAGATGACTTGCACCATGGATTTAACAAGTGCAGTACTATCAAATGGATTTGGAATTCAGTAGACAGTTCTTTTGAGATTCTGCATCTAGATTCTGATTCTCTCTGTAATGTGCTATACTATTACTGGAATCTAAAAGATCCATCCTCGTTTAAAACAAACATTGCAAGTTTGATTCCAGTAGTGGTTCTATGGTTTACTTGGGTTGCAAGAAATGCTTATATGCATGACAATGTAACACCATACAGAATGTATTGCCAAGAACATACAAAAATATGCTCATCTCTATACAAGGCCTACTCTCAATCTGGTCTAAATTTAAACCTCCTATATAGTTCAGATTTAATCTGTAACTTGGAGGCTTTGAACTAAACCTGGGAGGACAATAAAGTGAAAGCTACCTATCTCTGGCTATGTAAAGATAAATACAGATGGCTCTTATTTGAGCAATGGCAGAGATGGTGCTGGCTTTGTCATTAGAGATGGTACTGGCAGAGTGGATGTTCACTAGGTCAAATAGGCGTGGATACCAGTATATCCATATCCATATCCATATAAAATTTTAATATTCATCCCCACCCATGAACCCATGATGGATATCATTTTGAGATCCATACCCATCAACCTGGATACCCATCTCCACTTGGATATCCATCCCCACTTGGATATCCATCCCCACCTGGATATCCATCTCCACCTGGATGGATATCCATCCGCTCATTTAAAATAAATCGATAGATACTTCTTAATAGTTAAAAAAGTAGAAGATATTAAAAATTAATATTTAGGATAAAGAAAATCATGAAATATTTAGCACACATATTTATAAAATTCTCTTAAATTTATAAACGTAAATATATGTTTCAAAGCAAATCACTGAAGCTTGAATGGATGGAGTACCAAAGGCTTCTAGGGTTTGGACTTGGATTGGAATTTGGATAGATTTAGTATATATTATATACTCGTATAGTGCCTTTTAACTTTATATTTAATAGGTACTATTTTACAAAAGTAAATAATAATTAATAAATTCAATGAAGTTATATTAATATATGATGGATGTCTGGAACCCGCACTTGATCACGAACCCATCTCACAAAATGATCTGCAAGACAAAGCCCCGGGGTGGCCCAGGGGTAGACACTCTGATGCTTAAGTCAGTGACAGCTTAGAGAAGCTTATAAGCGTAAGGCGTAGTGTATGTAAGATCATAGATAGAGAGGTCTACCAAACCTTTGGTATTTATAGGGCACCACCCCGTAGATTGGTAAGATATGTAATTATGGTATGAATACAACTCTTATCGAGATAACAGTTGTATTACCATGTTTAGAAGATGTTTATTCCTTGTAGGACATTCAGAATATACGCATTTTTATAAGCATTTGGGTCGATGGACCGGTGGATCCATTTCCGGCGTAACTCGAGCACATTTCCCTTCTCGGGCCCTGGTCCGAGACTGAATGAGGTCCTAAATGTGAACCATGGGCTTATCAATATATTTTATATTATAGTGGATATTATATGGGTATTACGGATGTGTATGGAACGGGTAAGGCGGATGGGTATGGGACGGGTTTTAAGAAAATATCCATACCCACCCCATACCCACCATGGGTTTAAAAATCATATCCATACCCGCCCCATCTAATGAATATAATAATCCATGTCCACCTAAATAGGGCGAATCTAGGGCGGGTATCCACATAAACCCGCTCCATTGTCATCCCTTTCTGCACGTTAAATCACTGGTTATCAAAGCTAATTCTAGTAGTCTTGAAGATGTAGCTATTGCTTTGGTTATGGGATTGGAAACATCTTTTTATTATGAATTTGTCAATATGCAGGCAGAAATGGATTCACATTTTCTTTTAAAGATGGTGCAGAAGCAGTACAAAGTGCCATGGAAATTGGTAAATTATATTAGGAATATATGGAGATGTCAAGTGATATATATCACTATACTCTTCTCTCACATATACCGTGAAGCTGATTCTGTAGTTGATGCCTTGGCTAAGAAAGGTACTAACAGAAACACATCACATATATATACATATGATACACTGCCAAGACCTATTAACGGATAGTAGGAAGATAGGTAAAAAAATAATTTTTACTACTTATTTCTGTGCAGATAACTCTGGATGGGAAATAGATTCAGTGATCATAGAGCAGGGAGCATGAGCAAGGTTTTAAGGAAGGATCAAGGATGGAGATAGCTTATACTCTGCAGGGGCTGGACAAAAGGATAACCTGGGAAGCAGCTGGTCACATTAGAGTTGGACATGAGGAGCTTGATGGAGCAACAAGAGGCTTTTATTCTGGTTGTATTCTAGTGGAACTCCATGCTCGTAGGCAGAGTTTGTCTTCACTTTGGAGATCCCTACATTGTTTGCGAGCAATGAGTCCTCTCATCGGTAGAGTTGGGAACCGCTTAGCAATCCCTAAATTGCTTGTGGGAGTGTAGACATGAATGTACACTAGAATCACCGTCTACACATATGTGTAATCTATATTGTAACAATTATTTTATTCAATACTGTTCAAACTGCATAAATAAGTTATTTTATGGTGTGGTGAGCCCAATAAAATTTTCACTCCACTTCTTTGTGGTTTTAAATTTTAAGAAAAATTAAGGGATGATAAATAAAACCAAACAAGAAGGAAGATGAACTAATTTAAAAATCGAATGAACCAGGAAAATGTAAATGCAAATCAAATAAGTTGTGCAAGTGAGACACATGGGCTCGCATTCAAAATGACACCTAAAGGGTTGTGTTGTTGGCCTATCATCTTATTACTTCATCTTATAATCCCATGACCATTTGAACTCAATTCTCACACATTCTCAAATTCTTCATTCCCTCCCAACTCAAATCACTAAAAACATTAGAATTCAACTAACTCCCTTTGAAGAATAGGGAGGGAGAATAATGTAAGAATTTTTACTCTTCTTCATTATATGGTCTTATATTAATCCAGTTTTCTATTAGAATATTGCTATTCCATGACATATTTTGTAACTCATTAAATTAAGTATAAAAAGGAATAATTCCTAATAATCTCTACTTTGATGGACGGTTGAGATTAATTCTACGAAAACACTATAGAAAATTTAGGTACTCTCCCACCAATAAATTGATATCATTAATCCATAGTAAAGATATTGTAATCGTGATCGTAATGAAAGCTAAAGCAAATCCAAAAAGATTCGGATTTACACAACTCGTAAAGGTCATAAACCTAAACTCCTACACAACTCACAAATTCAGAATATTGATCTTTCCACTACACTGAGTACTGGTGGTAAGTAATCAATTGAGTAATGTTATGATTTTTTGAAATGTAAACTCAATTGTTCTATAGGTTTATTCAGTTTTATTTCAGTAAAAGAATATTTTTTGTGACTTGCAGGTACGCACTGGCTGCAGCAATCCCGTCAACATTGTACACCGGACTACAGGTTTTCATGCAGCTTCACGGACTATCATTCTTTTCGCGGGTGAACATGGTTATGGCTTACTTTGTTGGCGATCAAGTTAGTTTAATATCCTTTTCAATCTCCAAATCATTGAAATTTGCAAATATCCTTAAAACATCTTGTTTGTAATGGTCTTGTTTTGAAGTCAGTAATGTTTAGATCAGTAGATTAGATCAATGAAGATAATGTAAAAACGTGTTTTTGGTTTTAAATTTGTACATGCAGTCTTGTACTTGCTCATATCAGCAGCATCATATGCAGTACCTTTGACCAACAGTCTGAGAGAAGGATCAGATAACATATTCACAGACTCTGCATCTTCTTCAATAGCCATGTAGTTTCTCGCCTTCTTCGCTCTCGCTCTCTCTGCATCCATTTCCGGATACAAACTCGCTCATCAAATCTTCATTTAAACAGCCATCTATTCATTCATTCTCGTGATTTTTTTGCGACATTAGGTTACATTATACATTCATTTAGGTATGGTGCATTTGTCTCAATAAATAAATACTAATAATAATCATGTTATATACATACCACAATAGTATTGGAAACATGAATAACTACATAAATCTAACAAAGTATTTTTTTAACAACAAATGTGTAAAATTACTATTTGTTACAAGTTATTAAAACATATGAATGGACACATTTAATGTATGCTAATTATCATACATGCAAAGAAAAGAAAAAGGGATAGAAAAAGGAAAGAGAGGAAGGGGCGTTGAGGGGAGGGGGAGGAAATTGTGGGGCGCTTGAGCCCGCCATGTCAGGCCGGCCACCCCACTAATCCAAAATCCAGCGTTTCAAATGAAACCCACCCCTTGGATTTTGCCCAAATACAAGTCAAATACAACTCACTGTAAGATTTGTGGAATTTCGGTCAATCCGGGCAGCAAATCCCATCCCAAACCTATCCCAAATACAACCCACTGCAAATGATCGTAGGAGTTCAACCATATTCAGTTATTGGATGATTAATTCTTGAGATCATCCAACAAAGCCCACAAAACATGACAAACCCATGGCAAACATATGGTACCCTTGACAAGTATCTTTACCTATTTTGAATTACAAAACAATAAAATACTTAACCACGTACAATAATACTCTTTTTATTTTTATTGTTTATTATAGCAATGCCCTTTTTATGTAGTTAACATAATGGAGTCTCTCCTACCTTATCACTGGGCATAGCGTTCGAATACTTTAGTGACATATTAAGTTTCCATTAATGTGTTTTTATGTTGATCACAAGCTTATTTACTCTCAAACTTTGCATGTTGATTTAATTATTATTTGTGTTTGTGATTTGAGTCTTTATTGAGCCGGTCAAATTTTACTAGATTTGAGTCGAATTTGCTAATACTTTCATTGTAGAAGACCATTTCCCAATTTGAGTTGGATATTTTCATCATCATAGTCACAATAGGCCATAAAGCATACATCACAGATTAAAATGTTGTATTTTTTAATATTAAAATCCACTAATGTGGAGGGATTTTATTTGGCAACCTAAGCCATAAAAAGGCACATGGGCCTGTAAGTTTGGATCAAAATTTACATATGGTGCAAAAACCTTGCACTCACCAAGATATTTAACTCTTGGTGCAAAAAATAATACATTTAAATAGCATGATAAACCAATGTTGTAGTTTTGTGTATGGCAGAAATGATTCCACTAATCTTCCTCTTTCCACCAAGCATGTTAGTGAATCGATAATGAAACACAAATCTGCCAAATGGTGAAGGAAGAGTTGAAAAATTCCAGCAACAGTGACAGGAAGTCTGGCAATTGATTCCAGCTTGTTTCTTTTGAGGAGTAAGCCATGTGAACTGTTTGTTTAGTATAGTTGATTGCTGAATGGTATCAGCTCCTGTTGTGCAATGCGACCATTGGACATCTTCCAATGGACCTTCTGTATGCTGCAAATAAAAAGAAAACAATAGTTACTATGCACTAAGTAATCCTTAGATTGGGCAGTCCCATAGCATCCAAATTAATTAAGCCTTGCAGCAAATGAGTAATGTGAAACTGAGTTAGGGTGGCTGTAGAGTTATTATGAGAACTCATTTTTGCCAAAAAAAAAACTACAACCTTATTTCCCTCTCTATATGTGTGATGTATATGAATGCCCTGCGGTTCACAATTTAGTTGGTAGCAATAGTTCCTAATGTTCCAGTTAGCAGCAGGTTCATGTACTCCTTTGATGGCATTTGTACTGTCTATTTCCATCCTGTATTGTCCATCATACTCCCTTCCAATTGTGAAACCCAAATGCAAAGCTTGCAATTCACAATGGAAACGAGATAGAGCATGTACACATTTGATCCTCATACTCAGACAATGACCTGTAATGTCCTTTACCACCACACCAATTTAAGCCATGTTTGTGTCTAAAAATAATGCATCTACATTAACTTTAATGCCCATGATTGGTGTCTTCCACTTGATTGCCCTAACCAGCCTTGGCTTCTTTCTTTTTAAGAAAGGCACCATTCCAGTTGAAATCAAGTCTCTCATTTTCCTTGCATCACCTATAGGAGGTGATGTAGTGAAAATGAGTGCTACCTTTTTTCTAATTATGTCAATAACAGTTTTTGGATTTATGAGCATATTGTCATACAGAAATGTGTTCCTCCTACACCAAATGAACCATAATACAGTTATGACAGTGGTGATTGTGAATTTTGTGTGTGCCTTTGTAGCTCCTCTATAGTTGAGGTATGTGGAGCTGGAAGTCCAGTAAGACAGTGCATATATGTTAAAATTTCCACATTAGACTCACAGTTATTGAAATAGTGTTCCAAAGAGTCCTGAAAATGACAAAAAGGGCATTTTAATGGTAAATGGAAGCCAAATGCACTTAGTATATCATCAAAAGGTAGAAGATGATTAACCATTCTCCAAATGAAAATGGATATCTGAGGAGGTATATGATTATTCCATACCTTTTGAATAGAGTGTGAATCAGTAGAGGCTTTCCTTAATGACTGGTAAGCAGCCTTGACTGTGAAGGCTCCATATTTTTCTTGCTTCCATATTAACACATATTGATGAGTGCTTTGTATGCTAGCTCCCTGCAAAAGTAAGATGACATTGGTAGCAAGTGCAGCGTCCAAAAGGTGAATATAGTTATTTTTGTTGTTGCAAAAATCAGAAATAGTTAAGTGAGGAAAGGGAAGTTCCATATGTTCAGGCCATAAGTAGTATAAGGGATCAATGTCTAGCCACCTTGAATCCCAGAATGGTGATGATCTAGTTCCAACAATTACTCTAGTATTTCTTTTTGCATGCTCAGTGACTGTGCAGATTCTCCTCCATGTGTGAGATTTTTTGTAAGACCCATGCAATGACCATAGAAATGATGTCCAAAATTTTTTGTCCTGCTGCAGCTTTCACCATAATTTGCATGAAAAGGCTCACACAATTGCTCTGATATCTCTCAATCTCAGCTCATTTTCTTGCCTTGGGACTGGCATTTTTGTCCAATTTTTCCATATCTTCCTCTGGCCAAAGGATGTTTCTCCCTAAAAAAATCTTACAGCCATCACTTCCATTTTTCTAAGCATTGTCTTTGGTGGCTGTAAGATTGCAAAAGTGTGTGTTGGAATGGCCAGAAAGACAAAGTTTAAAAGGATCAACTTACCATCATTTGTGATCCATTTTTTTCCAGTTTGATAGTGCTCTCTCCATTCTGTCCAAAAGGGGGTAATAGTATATCATCTTATTCCTACCAGTAAAAACTGGCACTCCAAGGTATGTGAATGGCATTTTTCCAATATTCATCCCTATATGCCTCTTGATCATTCTCAGTTTTGCCCTGGTTGACTCTTTAAGTATGAAGACCTCTGACTTGTTGAAATTTACTTTCTGTCCCGAGCTAGCTTCATATGCTGCAAGAAATTTCATCAATCTTTTGATATTTTTCTTATTTTCCACTGTGAGGATTGATGTGTCATCAGCTTACATGAGGTGTGAGATATTTGCTACTCCTCTGGGCATAACAAAAGGCTTTAGGTAACAACATTCAACCAATATTTTTAGCCCTCTAGAAAAGGCTCAGTAATGATTTTGTAGAGGAAAGGTGACAAAGGGTACCTTGCTTGATGCCTCTGTTTGAAGTAAAAAATAACCATTAGCAATCCCATTTATGATTACAGAGAAATATGCAACACTAATATTTTTTTAAATGATTTGAACAAGGGCTCCATGAAAGACAAAATGAATCTATACAGAGTTTTAAAAAGCCCATGAAACCCTGTCAAAGGCTTTATGCATGTCCAGTTTCACAATGACATTATTGTACCTAGGATTTTTCGCCACTAACCAAACCATTTCCTGCATCTGCAAGGTATTTTATCTGAGATGTGTCTACCTTTTAAAAAAAGATGATTGTTCAATGGAAGTCAGTCTTGGCATGATAGGTTTAATTCTCTCCATAAGTAGCTTAGAGAAAAATTTGTTAACAAAGTTTGAAAGGCTAATTGACCCGAAATCAGAGAAATGGCTAGGTGTTTGAATTTTTTTTTTGGATCAAGGCAAGCCAGGTGCTAGCAATAGCTCTAGGGATGTCATCTCCTCTAAGGAAAGAGTTTTCTGCTTCCAAAAGATCTTCACATATTATTTCCCAGCAATGAGTATAGAAATGGCCAGTAAATCCATCAACTCCAAGAGCATTGTCTTTATTGAGATAAAAAACTGCAGCCCTCAGTTCCTACATGTGAAATGGCCGGATCAGTGCCTCATTTTCCTCTTTTTTTACAATCCTTAGTATCTCATCCATAAAATATTGATGGTAAGCACCTGAGATGGTTCCTCATTGTTCAGGATGGTCTGAAAGAAATGAACTCCTTCATCATTTATTCTTTCAGGCTTAGTGATCCATAGACCTTGTATGTCTTTAATCTTTGAGATCCTTGATTTTGATCTCTTTTCCTTGACCATATTATGGAAGTACTTAGTATTAGCATCACCATTCTTTAACCATTTTACATGCGCCCTTTGTTTCCAGAAGGTGTTCAACTCAATCTGAGATCTAAGCAAAAAGCTCTTTGTTTATTCAACTCAACCAGATCAGATTCTAAGGTAGTATTTTGGTATAGCATTTCATATTCAGTTACCTTGTTCTCTGCCTCTAGTAGGTTTTTATTAACATCACTAAAGTGCTCCCAATTCCACTGTTTTAATACCCGCTTCATTATCTTAAGTTTGCAGACAAATTTTTGCATCCCAATTGCCTCACAAGGATAAATCCAACTAGTTGTAACAACTGTCAAAAAATCTTGCCTCTTCAGCCACATGCTGGAATCTAAATGGCTTTGGGACCTTTGTTTCAGAGCTCTGGATGGACAAAATTAGGGAATTGTGATCTGGGGTTGACCTAGATGGAACTTGGATAGAGTTATGGGGGTACATTTCAAGCTATTCTAAATTGTATAAGCCCCTATCAAGCCTTTGCAGGAGAAGGTCTATCTTGGTTCTATGGATTGTCCATGCGTATGGGTTACCAACCGTCTGTATTTCCTGAAACTCTAAAGCAGTAATCACCTTATTAAAATTCCTTATACTACCAATGGGTGGTTTGGTTCTTCCCTTCCTCCTTGTTACCTTAGCAGCAGTGATAAAATCACCTATAAAGACTGTAGGATGCCTAGGTAGGTTAAGGAGAGCACTCCACGAATCCTTTCTTAGTTTCTTAGTAGTTTTAGCATACACAAAGTAGCAGTGAAAAAGGTATGTTTTAGATGCATCACAGTTTGATACAAAAAATTTAAGTGAAACATTGAATGGACCAACATTAGTATAGCACGCAAATGATACTTGTTTTAATTAATTATAGTTTTTATTATTTTAAATTCGTACTACCTTTATAGTTTATTTATTATATGTTCCGTAAAATACATATAACCAATTATAATAAGTTCAAGTATGTATTTTTCAGACATATATTATTTTTAACATTTCACATGTAATGCGTTCCTCTAAATAATAAGTATGTAAAACTCTAAACTTAATAGTATATCATATAAAAAACCATCTGAAAATGAATACTCCCTCCGTCCGAGAGCAAGCTGCAGAGAGAGAAAGAGCAAGTTGAATTTTCAACTCTGTAAAATGACTAAATTGCCTTCAAAAATCTTGATTATTACTGCCACTACCATCTCACCCACTGGCCCCTCCTGCTACCTTTCAAATCGCACCCACCAATCACCACCTTCTGCTATAGAACAAAGTAAAGTGTTCCACAAAAACAACTCCTTTTCACCTACAGTACACATAAATCAAACCATAGCAATAACCCACAATCCAAACCGACTTACTGGAGTTTTTTTTGCCGGGATAATCAATATCCATTGTCTCGAAAAAGGTGGGTCTGGGCAGACCGACTCCAGTTGAAGTGCTTATAGTAATCTGGCCATCTGAATCGCTCGAGAAAAGGGCGGATGGGTATTCGATTGGCAAAAAGTGGGGTTTTGAAATTTTGGGCATGATTGGAGATTGATGGGAAGAAAGAGTTTGGTCAGGAAAGAATGGCATTGTATGGTTGGAAGATTGGGAAAGAGAGAAAAGAGATGTGTTTTGGTTTTTCAATTATTAAGGATAGAAAAGTCATTTCATTTATAAAACTTTCTTAAAATAGAAAGTGTGCACCTTTGATTGGAATATCCAAAAAATGAAAGTGTGTACCTTCGACTGGGATGAAGGAAGTAGTAAAATTTATGAATAAATCAAAGTTTAACATTTTTTTTTCATAATCATTTGGTCAAATAGCTAAATATGGTAATTGCTAAGAAAACTCATTTAGGTTTTGAAATTTAATATTTTATTTTGAATACACTTATATACCAAACATGCTAATAAAACGCAATTGATAAATTAGTAGATTAAATCTACCGAACACCATAAAAAAATCAATATGTTGGTCAAGTCTACCAAATAGAACGGGTAATATACATAATCTCAAACAAATATATTTTCAGTTTTTATAATCAAACTTATATCAAACAATCATATTAAACTCGGTCTCTTGAGTGACGGTCACTATATAGTGACGAAGGACTATATTGTAATATGAAAGGAAGGAGGTCCTTATTTGAAATTTTGACAAAAATGCACTATTTACTCACGCGCACTGTTCAATCAGTCTAAAAAACAAGCATTTCATTCTAAAAATCAACCTGTTAAGTGTGAAATACAAGTATGTTCTAAAAAACTACCTGTTTGGTCTAAAAAACAAGCATTCAAGGGTGAAATTCAACCATGCTCTATAAAACCATCTTTTTTTGTTTCAAAATACATGAACTCTAAAAAACAACATGTTAACTGTGAAATGCAAGCATTCTCTAAAAAACAACTGTTAAGTGTGAAATGCAAGCATGTTCTAAAAAACAACCTGTTTGGTCTAAAAAACAAGCATTCAAGTATGAAATTCAAGCATGTTGAATGCAATTTGCATAAATTGCCGAAAAACTCCAGTCATATAAACCCCGTCACTATATAGTGATCATCACTTCCAAGACTATCATGACTTTTAAGTTTAAATAATTTTATTTTGAATGAAAATAGTTAACACAGAAATCGAATACCAAACACTTGAATAACACCAATTAACTTTCAATAATTTAATTTATATGAAAATAGTCAACACGTATTTAGAAGATCAAAACACGTGAATAATGTTAAATTACGCAACAATTACACAATAATGTCAAACACGAAACAGTTACGCAATAAAAGAAAATCAATTTTAATATATATTTTACATATATTTGTAGAAAAGGATCTGTACAATACATATTTGCGGAAAGATTCCCGGATCCATAATTGTTTTTGTATATAATCCCGTCTATAAAAATAGACGTATATTTCAAGACCAAACCATAAAAAATTTGTAGTTTCCTAAGAACTATTTTTCTTAAGTAAGTATAAAAGGAATAGAAGGTAAAATCACACGAGTGATTAGAACATTATCTATTAATAGATTAATGCTGAAGTATCCCAGAGAAGATCGTGTCAATATCTTAACCATTAATTGTTTCATATAAAAAAAATCAAGTGAAACATTGAATGGACCATTAGTATAGCACGCAAATGATACTTGTTTTAATCAATCATAGTTTTTATTATTTTAATTTCGTACTATCTTAATAGTTTATTTATATGTTCCGTAAAATACATATAATTAATTATAATAAATTTAAGTATGTATTTTTCAGACATATATTATTCTTACATTTCACATGCAATTCGTGCCTTTAGATAATAAGTATGTTAAACTCTAAATTTTATAATATATCATATAAAAAACCATCTGAAAATGAACAGTAAAATTTATGAATAAATCAAAGTTTAACTTTTTTTTTTAATAATCATTTGGTCAAATAGCTAAATATGGTAATTACCAAGAAAACTTATTTAGGTTTTTGAAATTTAATATTTTATTTTGAATACACTTATTTACCAAACACCATAAAAAAAGTGTTTGCTATATGGAGGTCAAATTTACTTCTGCAGGTCCAATAGAAGTGGGAAAATATCATAATTATCATTCATTCGTTTATTAATTTTTACAAATATATCTCTAAAATTCTAACATTAAATGTATAAATTCGTCTATGTAATGACTGAACACGTGTCCAAATTATAAATTATCTTTTCATGAATTATTATACATATATAAAGGGGACATTATTGTCACTTCAGATTTAATTTGGACTTGCAGAAGTAAAGTGGACCTGCATATAGAACGAATCTAAAAAAAATCAATATGTTAGGTCAAGTCTACCAAATAGAACGGGTAATATACATAATCTCAAACAAATATATTTTTAATTTTTATAATCAAACTTATATCAAACAATCATATTAAACTCAATGACCTTTAAGTTTAAATAATTTTATTTTGAATGAAAATAGTTAACACAGAAGTCGAATACCGAATACTTGAATAACACCAATCAACTTTCAATAATTTAGAATATCAAACACGTGAATAATGTCAAACGGATATAGTAAGTGTAGATTTATCAGTTGGTCAAATTTACCACAAAAGAATAGGCGCAGGTGTTTTGTCAAACGAATCCTTTTCCGGAGTTTAAAAATCGACCCTTTTCACGCTATCCATTTGGTCAAAATGTCAAAATTTGTTTGATTAGTGACTCATATCCACACAACAAAATCGAATCGTTTGAGTATGAATACAAATCCAAAAGTCAAATATGACGATGATTTACTCACAATCAATCAATTGATATTATGTGAAGGAAGGAGTTGATATTTATAAAACAAAATAAAGACAGGTATAATTATGCAAACACATAAATACCATATGTAAAGAAGATTGCTGGGTCACAAAGAATAAATTCCAATCGCTAATTGATCAGTGTGTACATTTATGCAGTGCACAGTTGTTGTTCCTAACATGGATTAGTAATACCATATTTACAGTTAGAGAGGGTCACAGTAGTTTAGGGGAGCATGTACGCTCTCGTGTGGTGTCCAATTATATATAAAAAAAGTTATGGAAATAAAAATAGGAGAGGAATTAGGTAAAGATATAGAGAGAGAGCATTAAGTGCGGAAACCAGAATTAAGACAGCCAAAATTAAGATGCGTTATGGCTCACTTTCTCTCTCTATCTCTGCCTCTTGATGAATAAAAAGAAATTTTGGTGCTGAATTAGGGGATAACGGTAACAAAAGTCAAGGGGCCATTTGCAATTTCACAGTATTTATTTTAGTCTCTTGATTTCCTTCCTTCCCTCCCCCGGCCTCTTTAAGACAACCACCATTTCCGCTTCTTCTTCCTCCTCCCCCTCCTCTTCAATCTTCATCATCATATTCATCATATATATATATATATATATGTATATTTTTATTTTTACAGTCATCATCACCATCATAATAATAACAATAAAAAGTGAATCAATGTCTGACCTACTGCCACCAACGTTGGTATAACGTTGAGAGCCGAATTATGGTCTGCACCAAAGAGGAGCAGCTGCGCGATCATTATTATTCTTACTACTATAGTAACTTCTTCCAACCCCAAAAGGTCATTTCTTTTTCTTCTTGAACCCCTACACCGCTTCCCCGAAACACAAACCTTTTTTAGTAGAAGAAGGAGAAGGAGATGATGATGGATTACGGCGGCGGAGGGAGCGGCTCCGGCGATCACCACAACCAGAACCAGGGAGGAGATGGCGTCAATTCTGATCCCCAGGGCCGGAAGAAGAAGCGTTACCACCGCCACACCGCTCACCAGATTCAAAGACTCGAATCGTAAGCAACCACATGCATCCATTTTTGTTTTTGTTTCACCACTGTGTGTGAGTGTGTTATGGGTTTATTTTCGTCTTTTAATTTGTCTGTCTGTTATTTTATGAAGCATGTTCAAGGATTGTCCCCACCCCGACGAGAAGACCAGGTTGCAGTTGAGCCGCGAGTTGAATTTGGCGCCCCGGCAGATTAAGTTTTGGTTCCAGAATCGGAGGACTCAGATGAAGGTACCATTTTTTAATCTTTTCTTTGTTCTTGTTTGTATACATGTGTCAAAATTTTTGGCGTTTGATCCAGGCGCAACACGAGCGCGCTGATAACTGTTCTTTGCGAGCGGAGAACGACAAGATTCGATGTGAGAACATAGCAATCAGAGAGGCTTTGAAGAATGTTATCTGCCCTTCATGTGGAGGCCCTCCTGTTGGGGAAGATCCTTATTTTGATGAGCAGAAACTGAGGATGGAGAATGCCCAACTCAAAGAAGAGGTTTTTAATTATTTCTTCCTTGTTGTTGATGATGATGCATTTAATTAATTGTATCATCTTCCTGTATTTAATTTGGGGTTGTAATATTAATGTGTGTAGCTTGATAGAGTGTCAAGCATTGCTGCAAAGTACATAGGGAGGCCTATCTCACAGCTGCCACCAGTTCAGCCTATTCCTATGTCCTCACTTGATCTGTCCATGTCCACCAATTACCATGGGATGCTTGGCCCATCTCTGGATCTTGATCTTCTCCATGGAAGTTCATCCACCTCCGTTATCAATCCATCACACTCGTTCGCGCTGCCTCAGATGAACCTCTCTGACATGGACAAGTCCCTCATGGCTGATGTTGCTGGGAATGCAATGGATGAGCTGATCAGGCTTCTGCAATCCAATGAGCCCCTCTGGGTCAAGTCTGTTGATGCCAGGGAGGTTCTCAATCTGGAGGCCTATGATAGGATGTTCCCCAGGCCTAACAGCAGCACCGCTCGCTTGAACAATCCCAACTCCAGGATCGAGTCCTCCAGGGATTCTGCTGTTGTCATCATGAACAGCTTGGCCTTGGTTGACATGTTCATGGATGCGGTAATTATTTTATCATCCTTTCCATTCCCACATTTTACTTGAATGCTTTTAATTATGAGTGTTCATGATTGATGTTGTTGCAGAATAAGTGGGTGGAGCTATTCCCTAACATAGTTTCAAGAGCAAGAACTCTTGAAGTCATCTCATCTGGCACCCAGAGTGGTACACTGCAATTGGTAAATGTCCATCTACTTTTTCTACATTTTGAGTCTGCCTTTCCATTGATATCTGAGTAACGAATGGACTGTTTGCAGATGTATGAAGAACTACAGGTTCTGTCACCTTTTGTGCCACCAAGGCAGCTCTACTTCCTTCGCTTATGTCAGCAAATCGATCCGACTTCTTGGGCGATAGTGGATGTCTCATTCGAAATCCCTCAGGAAAACCAGTTTGCTTCTCCTCCATCCTGCAAGACATACAGGTTTCCTTCTGGATGCTTGATTCAAGACATGCCAAATGGATACTCAAGGGTAAGAGAATTATTAAAATTACTTTAATTAATTTCATGGCAATAATATATAGTTGGCTAATGATGATGATACTATAGGTGACTTGGGTAGAGCATATGGAAATGGAAGAAAAAGTTGGTGTCCACAGGCTGTTTAGGGATCTGTTTCAAAGTGGTATGGCATTTGGTGCTGAGAGGTGGTTAACCACTCTTCAGAGAATGTGTGAGAGATATGCTTGCCTGATGGTCTCCACAACCTCGACTCGCGACCTCGGGGGAGTTATTCCATCCCCTGAGGGTAAAAGGAGCATGATGAAGCTGGCACAAAGACTGGTGAGCAGTTTCTGTGCTAGCATCAACCCTTCAAACGGCCACCAGTGGACTACACTCTCCGGTCTCAACGAATACGACGTCCGTGCCACCCTCCACCGAAGCACTGATCATGGACAGCCTAATGGCGTGGTTCTCAGCGCCGCCACCACAATCTGGCTCCCAATTCCTCCCCACCACGTCTTCAACTTCCTCCGCGACGAAAGGACTAGGTCTCAGGTAAAAACTAGTTAACTTATTTAATTTTACTAAATGATCATCTTTCTTACTAATTAATGATGGTTAATCACACAGTGGGATGTTCTGTCCAACCAAAACCCCGTGCAAGAAGTTGCTCACATTGCAAATGGCTCTCATCCTGGAAACTGCATTTCTGTGCTTAGGGTATGGTGTGTTTAATGGTTTTATGGTGTGTTTATATCCATGAATGATGGTGTGTTTAATTGCTTTGGTTGAATAAAAAAGCAGGCATTCAACACGAGCCAGAACAACATGCTGATCCTGCAGGAGAGCTGCATAGACTCGTCGGGTTGCATGGTGGTGTTTGGTCCGGTTGATCTCTCTTCGATAAACATCGCAATGAGCGGTGAGGATCCTTCGTACATACCACTGCTGCCGTCGGGTTTTGCGATATCACCGGACGGGTGTAGCCGGAAAACGGAATCGGACGAAGGAGGTGCGAGCTCGTCAGGGCGGACCGGGGGATCGCTGGTCACGGTTGTGCTGCAGATCAGCGTGAGTAGCCTGCCGTCGGCGAAGATGAGCCCGGAGTCGGTGAACACGGTGAACCACCTGATAGGATCGACGGTGCATCAGATAAAGGCAGCCTTGAACTGCACCACCACTATATCTTCTTGAAGTTGAAGCTGAGACACTGAGAAATTATTAAATGCGATGCGATTAGTTAATACTGGTTAGAGGAGAATGGCTGGCTGGATGGGGGGAAATTTAAGTGCGTGTTTTTGGAGTTGGTTGGGGACTGTGAATGCTCATCTCATCATCAATGAAGAAGCTGACAATTTTTGCATGGGATTCATTGCTCTTCAGATCATGGCAACTACCTTTCTACTCCGTTTTTTTTTTACCCCTTTTTTTTTTTTTTTTTTTTGAACTTTTTTTTTTCTGGGGATCGGATTGGATTGGATTTGATGGTTGTAATATTTCTTGTTTTGGTTGGTTGGGATTTGGGGTTTTACTTGAAAGAGGGAGTCAAGAACGCACCAGACTAGTTTTAGCATTTCTTGCTGTGGGGGCCTTTTGAGTTTTCATATTTCTTTCCCTTTGGGAGGGTTGATTGATTAGCTAAAGGTCCGTATGGCAAGAATATTGTATGGTTCGGGTATTGACTTCGAAACTTTATTATATCAAGGATTTTGTCAATTGTTACGTATCTTTCTCTCTTTCTTTGATTGATTGATTGCTGCGTTGCATCGATTGGAGTTCGCCAAGTAGTTTTCATAAAAATGATGTTGGTCTTGTTTCTTTCTTTTCGGATGATTAAACATCTTGTTTAAACCATATACTTCCTCCTATTTGTTACACGGCTTGCTCCTAATCATGACATATCAAATATTTTGATGATGCTGATATTCATTAAATATACTATATCTTACCTCGTTTTTCAATAATAATTGGGTTGTCAAAAAATAATAATTAGGTTCGTGGATCTCAATATATTAAAATCACACTCAAATATAATTGCTTTGATCCTAAATCCTTAAATGTTTTATATCATCAATAAATTACTGATGGCATGAGATATAACATGATTTACATCATTGGCTATACATGTTAACCAAGTTGGGTTGTACTCTTTAATACGAACATTGTGTTCATTAGTGTGTGCCGGTAACATTTTCATCACTCATCAAAAGTTTTTTAAAACCCGATCATTCAATAAGATGTGAGGATAGTCAGCCGGCCCCATGAGTTGCCCATAACCTTATAATACCTCCAAAGATGAGTCAATTTGAGATATTATAGAGAAGTTCTATAACTATATTAATAAACGACAATCTCTGCAACTAATGACAAAGTGATCACATAGAGGCACAAAATATATGAAGAGCTAAATTTCCACGCCTCTACGACAATATGATGAATAAAAAAAAGGTGAATAACTAAAATTTAAAGCCCTTATGTCAACACGTTTTTTGAGAAGAGTCGATCGAAATGTGAAATAAAATGGATACATTGTAAGATTTCAATGTCTAATACTCGAAAGTATCTAAATTATCGGACGTGCATCCTTCTAAAACTATATAGTCGAAGCCTACATGTCTATGCACATAGACGTTGTTAGTATTATGACTTGGATTTCACATCTACTACGATACCATAGACCGCATGTCGAAAAGTCTTCTCACTGTCCAGCTAATCCATGATAAGAGAGTTATGACAAACAAATAGAAAATAATACTCCATAAAATAGTGATGATAGTTTTGCAAAAATACCAATCCCAATGCCAGTCCCACCAAATTAGACAAGTATATTAAAAATAATGTCAATATTAGCAGCAAATTCAATCAATCATGGTCTGATTGGATGTCGGTCTAATATTGAACTGCACGAATGCAATCTAACATGACATAAGGTGAAAAAAATTAATTAGTTTATAAATCTAGTTAACATCATCGGAAAGAGTAAGTATTCAAACTATTTTAACTAGAAATTTTCCTAACAGTCGTAAAGAAGATAAAAGACCAATTAAAGTTTTAATCAAACAAAAGAATTTTGTCGAAATTCTTTGATTAGAAAATAAATAACACTCACAGTAAAAGACCCAATACAAACCAGTGCTCGTTAGCATAAAATCAATAAACTCAATATAACATTGATCAGAACAATATAAAAAACAACATAATTCCATAAAACGTGATCTCAACTCAATTGGAGAGAGAAAGTACGTTATTAATCAAACATGATAATCAGCAAAAATGTAGCAAACATAACAGTACAAGTTATAACAGGATGGTGTTGCTATTTACACCACCCTAGTAGTGAAAATAACCTCGGTATCATAAAAAGTTAGTGGACACATGGTGTAAATAGAATAAAATGCTATTTGCACATAGCATATTTATTACGTAAAATGTGTCCTACTTATTGTATTTGATTAGAGTATTATTATATCAGGTAAATTATGTATTCTTGGATATTTTTTTAAATTTTATCTGATACCACATTTTAAATCACGTTAATATAGAAAATTAATAAAAATATATGTTAACATTATATTGATAAAAATTTTATAAAAAAATGGTTAGTATCACCCAACCAACTCCAACTCACATTCAAATATCAAAAATTATAGAATAATTAGGTCAATATTCTGAAATATGGTTAGATTGGTTTGTTTTGATGTAAAATAGAAATTTGTGTTCAAATTTATTGGAAATATCAGTGATATGAAAGTTAAATTATAAAATAAGATGGTCAAGTCAATATTGGAGTGAAAATAAATATTTTTCTTATATTTTATTCCGATATAAATTAATATTTTAAATAATTGAATAGTAATTTAGATATTATTTATTTCTATTCTAATTAAAATATTTCTGAAAATGTGTATTATGACTTTTTTAAAATGGATATAAATAAGAAAATACCATATTAAATGAAGAGATGATTCATCCAAAAACCCTTACCAATTATGTTTAGAAGTTAACAAGTAATAAATATCAACTTTATAAGTTAAGTAAGTGATACACGTTAATTTAGACAAAAATGAATCAGGTAAATGTATTTAGTAATTGGGATGGTGTAAATAGAATCACCCTAACATGAAAATTATTTTGCATTAAATGATAATTGTTTTAGTGATGTGTGTGAGAGTTTGACCCCCTAAAACTAGACGTAAAGACCATTAGGTAGCAATTAATTTGCATGAGAGGAAGTTGTCTGAGTGGGAGTGGTCCTGCATGGGGTGGGGAGAATAAAGACGGGTATGAGTTCAAAGTCATTGTAGCGGGACCCACACTAAATGGAAATAACAATTTTGATAGCTTCACTCTTTTCCGTTAACATCAAAATCCACCCCCCGGCCAGGCTACGGGTTTAAATTCGACAACAACTTGTAATCAAAATCTTAAATAAACCCACTCCAACCGTGCACCTCAACCAACATCATTCACTCAACGCTAGTCAAGTTTTATTCCATTAATATTTTGTAGGTATTATAATCCATTTGTGTCAACCTATCTAATATTATACAAGGAAATGAAATATTGTGATGAATTCACTCTCAAAAGATGCAAGCATATCCTTATACATAATTGGATAAACTTGTCCCGATATAAATTTTGATGAGATTACACGATTAGTTTAGGTGTCTACATATGAGATACATTCCTCTTAAATTACAGAAAATAAAGAGTATTTTATATGAGACTATATTACAGTTGGATCATAGTTTTGATAATCAAACCTATATCAAACAATCATATTAAACTCAATGACTTTTAAGTTTAAATAAATTTATTTTGAATGAAAATAGTTAACACGGAACTCGAATACAAAACACGTGAGTAACACCAATCAACTTTCAATAATTTAATTTGTATGTAAATAGTCAACACGTATTTAGAATATTATTCATGTGAATAATGTCAAAACGGATATAGTAAGTGTCGGTTCATCTATTGGTCAAATCTACCAAAAGAATATTCGTAGGTGTTTTGTCAATCGAATCCTCTTTCAGGGCTTGAAAATTGACTCATCGCTATCCATTTGGTCAAAATATCCGAAATTTGTTTGATTAGTTACTCATGTTCACATGACAAGATCGTTTGAGTAGGAGAACAACAACAAAAATCAAATATGATGATGATTTACTCACAATCAATTAATTGATATTATATGAAGGACTTGATATTTAGAAAACAAAATAAACACAGTATAATTATGTAAACACATAAATGCCATATGTAAAGAAGATCACTTGGTCATAAAGAATAAATTCCAAATGCTAATTGATTAGTATGTATACAATCTGGATGATTCAGCGCTTACTTGAATTCAACGTGTTTGATAATTGAGTCACGTCTATCTTCTTAATAACTACTAAAATAAATCACATTCGCTACGTGATGCTGTAACAAAATTTTCTCAAACTTATCAAAAAAAGGCTATAAACAAAATTTCTTTTACCAACTGTATTTACGATTATCTTTTTTCACCATTCTAACTTACAGCTTCTTCATAAATATTCACTTTACGCATATTTAGAGTTATATTTTTGGTAATCTTAAACTTTTTAATTGTAATACGAAGGAAAATTCTGGAAGATCAAACAATGACTTTTTCGGATGAATTTATTCACTAAAAACCTTTACACTTTGAAACAAAAAAAGAAAAAAATTATTAATCGATTTGTACACAAAATATTTTTATTTGACTCTTCATTTACTTTTTTTAATTATCATTATATTTTAGAATTAAATATCAAAACTTAATTTTTCAAGTCCCGTTAAAATTTATATAATTTAAAGATATTATTTTGTCAAGTTATGTGAATATTTTAGAATTAGAAGAAAATAAATAACACATACATTATATACAAGTTTCTTTCCGATAAATAATAATATTCAAATAATTATCTGTACAAATGTACGGGTGTTATCTAATTTTTAATAAAAGTAGAATATAAAAAAATACACACAATAATATACATTTTGAAGACTTTGGAAACATGCAAAATGTTTTTCCATCTATAAATATTGCCATTTTCGGTCTCTTCTTTGTGTTTTTTGCCTAAATAATACACTTTCTCAAACTAATTCCCAATCTAACATATTTTCAATAATAATTTCCAAAACAATACAATTTTTGCCAAGTAAGATGCCACGTAATTTGTATATTCCATCTGTATAATTTTAATTTTTTATTCTTCTTCAATACATGGTTAAAACCTTTTTACAGCTTATATCGGAACCTTTCCGTCCTCTTCTGCAGAGGACTCGGTGAACCACCGCTTTGCAGCAGATTGTTAATTGAGGACTATTAACCAAAAGAAATTGATGTGACCATGGTGTAGAAATGCTGACCATGATGATACCAAGGTCTGCTATTATATGGACCGAAGAGGATCAAAAGAATGTAATGGATATAGGGACATCTGAGCTTGAGAGGAATCAGCGATTGGAAAGCCTGATAGCCCGGCGAAGAGAACGGAAAAAGTTGGTTGAAAGGAACCTGATAGACTTTGATGCTACTGACCTCCCTTTCAATGTTGCTCCTATTGCAACTGCAAAAGATAATCCTTTTGACTTACCTCATGATGATATAGGACTGCCACCTATACCAGGGTCAGCTCCTGATGGAATTGATTAAATCTAATTTAGCGGAATATCAATTACCAAACCAAAGATCACATGCATGTCATTAATATGAATCTGAATGAGTGTTTAGAATTACCTTGTAGAACAGAATAAATCTGTGCGGAGCAAAGAACTTTCTTCAACCGTGTTCTTCCTTCAGGTGCAATCCACTCCGGAGACAAGAATCTCAAGTGTGATTCCTCTATAAGTATCCACACAGTACGATCAGAACGCCTACACCGTTGTCAGCTTAGAACGGATCAGCAAGCAGGACCGGCGACCGCCTTCCTTCTTCCGATTTACGATGAGGTTGTTTTATGAGAATTTCAGAGTTTATTTATTCTGCTTGTTCAACACATGAACTCTAGAATAAATTATGAATTCTGTTTAACCAAGTACCATCTATTTATACTGGTTAAACTAAATTAGTTTCCAACCTGAAATAGTCCATGTAATCCCAATCCTGTTGGATTAGATAATCCCAATCCAGTTGGATTAGATAATCTCTATCCTACTGGATTAGATAATCTCTATCCTACTGGATAAGATAATCCTAATCCGATTGGATTCCATGACTTATCTCATATAATTACAATTAGACTTAGAGTCTAATTGATAATTAGTTTTTCCCAATTTCATGCCTTGTGTGTGACCCTACAGGTTCAGTCATAATAAGCTGCTACTAGCTGATAGAAGCGGTTTCCAGCTAAACATTCTAATCACTTAAATGACTGAATTAATTATCTCCGTAATTAACGTAACCTCCAACTATATTAGGAAAGTGCACATTGATTAAAGGACATAATTCCAACAATCTCCCACTTGTCCTTTTAGACAAGTGTGCACTCATATTCCCTTGTCACTTAATGTCTTCATTCGAACATAAGGTAAGATAACATGTTATCCTTATCAAGTTCAAATGCATTTCTCGAATTCCTGAGTGAACTGTTAAAGACAGATGATTAATCTCTAATCCATCTGAGCATGGCCATGCGTTTTACAGTCTCAACTCTCCGAGAGTCCTATAAGACAACAATCTCATGTTAATGAGAGGACAATTCCAATCTTGTACATTCAAGTTTTCTCTACTTGATTCATGGCAATTCAATAGTTGTCTTTATAACCCCCTTTTACGGCAAGACGTTTGACAGAAATTAAAATGTCCAATCCACAAGTAAGTAAACAATGAATTACTCAGGTCTGAGGAATATGTTTCCATAGTTAATGAGAAATACTTATAACATTCCATATATCTTAAAGTATTCTCATGGTGGGTCTGTCCAATACAAGTTCCCAACTTGTATCCATGCAATTGATTCAGACATCTCATGTCCTTGAGCCCAAGAAACAGCGCTATAAATCACCTTGCAAACTAGTCTTCTTTAGTCATTAGTGTCCACTCTCAATGATCTGGACTAGGGACTCAAACAATTTTACATTCCAGTTCACTTAATAGGGTTTCATTATCCAAGACCTTATCTTGATAACATATTTGGAATTGTAAATTGTTTTGGACTTTCATTTAACACTAAACCAAGTTAAATGAATAAGAAATAATAATCTCATAATATTTCAAACGGTCCATTCTTCAATGTCTAAATTACAGAATTGTAATAAGTAGAACATCATAGAAATCACAGCCACTGTCCAAAGTGCTTGATTCCTATCACAAATATATGAGCCATAAACAATATTTGCGGAAGAGGTTTAGGTTATGGATTAACAATCCATTCTTGCATTTCATAAAACAATTTCACCATTCTCAATACACATTTGAAGAATGTGAAATTTACCAAGTACAAAGTTTGACTTTGATGTCCTATTGACTTATCTTGTCTAAGCAATGACTCTACCATTTTAGTCATCGAGTTGACTAAGTCAAGAACCACCATACACAAACTAGTGATGAATTCCAAATTCAAACACTTTATCTTGCTGCTTCTAAAGCATCAGTGTACTCAATGTAAATGTATAATCAACAACGCTTTTCACAACCAACTCATTTTCAGCATAGACATAAGAATCTATCCATAGTCCTTTTCAGGCACTATGAAATTTTGTTGGACGCACACCATTGCACCATTTCCCAGTCTATTGCATTTGATATCCGTTATACTCTAAGTATATGAAATATCATTGCAGGTACATATCATAGCAGACATGATAGACTCTATTGCCGATGCAGTAGCAGTCATATTCATTCTCTTTCGCTCATCATGTCTACATAGACACTGAATCTTGCTAAGAGTCATGCCATGAATCTTGGGTTGAAAATCTTTTACAATCTTTCATATTGAATATATCAAACACACTACTCAGTAAGTGTTTACATATGTCAATCATCAATTTCAATCTACCTTAGATACCGATGCCCAAGAGCACTGTACATTTCCTCCTAAGTCCTTTATTGCAAAATACTTTCCAAACCAAGTCTCCATGAACTCTAGTTAGATTGTCATTTCCAATATATAAAATGTCATCGACATAAGGAACTAGGAATTCAATATTGCTCCCACTAACCTCCTTGTATGCACAAGATCAAATTTCTTTGAGCGTCAATCTCTAAATTGATTCATCGAAATATATTTTCTAACTCCTTAATACTTGCCTCAATATCCATAAATAGATACCGAAACTTGTATTCATTCCCAGCAGTATAAAAGCTCTAAGACTATGTCACATACACATCTTTCTTCCATAATCCAATTAAGGAAGGTGAATTTTGAAATTTATATACTAAATTTCATAATCACAATGAGCTGCTTTTTCCAGGATTTAGAATAGACTCAAGGATTCCAATTAGAGTAAAGGTCTCAACACAATCCATCACATGGATTTGTTTACACTCTTTAACTACTAACCTAGCCTTTCTTTGTAACTCAATCAAATTCCAAACTTGATTTTCATACATAGAATCTATTCCGAATTTCATGGTCTTAAACCACTTTGCGGAGTTAGGGCTTGTCAAAGCTATAACTGTAAGTCATGTATAGGTTCATCACTTTCTAAAAGTATGATTTCATAGCTTTCAGCTGCAAGGACATAATGTGCCTTTGCATGAAATCTATGCCTTATTGGCTTACACGGGGCTTGAGCAACTTCAATTGTTGCTCACCTCGAAAGTATCGAGGTTTTTCCCACTTGTCATTTTGGAAAGACGACACTTCTCCAAAAAGACACAATCTCGAGCAACAATATATAGTTCTCAGAATATAGAAGAAAAACCCCTATCTCAATATTTCCATAAAGAGAAAAATATCAGATTTGATGCAAAGCTTAGTGGAAACATCCCACATATGCTTCACAACCTCAAATCTCATAAGAAAAGACATTTAAGGAACCAATCCTATCCATATGCCATATGGTCTTTTCTTAAACTTCTGACAAGGCCAAATTTAGTGTGAACACTATTATTAAGAAATATATCCATGAAAGATTGGCTTGAACCATCATGGGAACTCATTTCCAATAAGATAGTCAACAAATTTCTGGCTCAAATATTCACCACCTCAATCCAATTGAGCGTTTCAATTTTCTTGCCAAATTGATTCTAAACTTCATTTTTGGACTCCTAAATTTTATTAAGGATCCAAAATTTCCTCTCATGAAGTAAACATCCATTGTTACTCAAATCATGATGAAACTAATGAAGTGACATATTTACCTCTTTGAGTTGAACCCATCTACAAACCACTTTTGTAAATAAAACGTTCATTTACTCCATCACCCATCACTATGAAGGGTTTTGTCAATTCCCAACACAATAACTTGAAAGTATCAATTGACTCCAAGTCAAATGATTTCACAGTTCCCTCCAACTGGAGTAACCATCTATGCTTAACGTCATTGTGGCCTAATTGACAGAGGCATACCATACTTGAATCATTTGTTTAGCCCTTTTGATTTTTTTAAAATTAAACCACCATTGGTGGAGGGCATTTTATTAGGCACCCCAAACCTATATTAAATGTTTGTTACATTGAAGCCATATAGGCTAAGCCAGTGAAAAAGATAGCTTCCAAAAGCTGAGAAAAGAATGGCCAAAATGAATGCCTATTCTAAGGGCTAAACAGATGGATATAGATACATTTTAAATTCATCACACAAACGGGGAGCAACTTAGTGATCGAATCAGCAAAGACCGAAGCACAACTTAGTCACCCGAAGGAATGAAATTTAGAATGTTTTCCATCTGCAAGGAGATATTTACATCAACAAATTAACTCCATGACCATGCTGATCAGGAATTTTGAGTTGCTATATTCCAGTCTATGAGTGACTGAGTTGTCTCTGAGCAGGTTCACATGTTGATGAAGGCAGTCCTCTTTAACTACACAATTAACACACACATTTAGTAGCATCTGTTAACTTAAGATCTGACAGAGACAATGCCTAGTCTGTCTAATCTCAGTAGACCTTTCAGAATGTCAGGAGCATGAGGAAATGATATAGATACAGATAGGCAAAGTGTCAGGGACCTTTTAGCCAAAAAATCTGCTGGTTGATTACACTCTCTGAATATGTGTGAGATATTGTGTGCATGTGTTTGCAACTTATAGCAAATGGAAAAAAATGGCCAATCAATTTCCATTGGATGAGAGATACCTGTGACAGCTTTAGAGCAGTCTGATTCAATATAAAAATTGCTGGAGTTCCTATGAAGTGCTTCTGTGATTCCCTCTTGGATGGCCAAGATCTCAGCATGCAAAGGTGACTGAGCTGTGCAGTATTTCATCCTCATAGATATAGTGTTTCCTAACACATTTCTGACAATAATGCCTATCCCACAGAGACCATTTTTAAATGCAGCATCTACATTGACTTTAATGCCCCTATCTGGAGGAAACCACTTGATGATTTTGATCAATTTTGGTCTTTTAAGTTTAATAAAAGGGATCAATTTTGAACTAATCAAGAAATGGTTCCTGTCAGAGTTCCCAACCAGTGGGTGTGCAGTGAAAATAAGAGAGACATATTTAACTATTAAGCTGCACATTTCAGATGTAGATAAAAGACAGTTATCATACAGGGCTTTATTTATCCTAAGCCATAGATGCCAAAAAATCACAAGAGCAGTTATTCTAATGACGTGAGTGTGTATTTTTGAAAATCCCTGAACTGACAAGTAGAAATTGATTCTGGCTCTAAAGTTCAAAAAAGTGGGGGGGGGGGGGGGGGGTGGATAAGCAGCAAAGAGTGCATCTGTGCCCATATTTGTCCATTTATCAGACAACTATTAAAATAATGCTCTATAGTGTCATGATGACTACAAAAAAGGCACTTAGATGGAAGATGAAAACCAAATTTGACCAGGACTTCAGGAAAAGGTAACAAGTTATTTCTGAGTCTCCAAATGAAAATTGATACCTTTTTAGGAAGGCTTCTATCCCATGTTTTGGAGATTAGTTCAGCATTTTGGGGACTTCTTTCTCTGAATGCTTGATAAGCAGAACTGATTGAGAACTTTCCATTGGCTCCAGGCTTCCAGATTACTCTATCTGGATGGTTGAATTTAAGCTCAGCAGCCTGCAAAAGTTGAAATAAGTTGGTAGCCAAGTGTGGCTCCAGTAGGTTAGAATAATAAGGCTTTCTGCTACAGAACTCAGCAACAGTGATCTGTGGGAATGGGATGTCTATATGATGTGGCCAATTATAGTACAGGGCACCAGTTCCCAACCAGTTGGCATCCCAGAATGGGCTACTGCCATTACCAATTAGTACCTGAGATTGAGAGTTTGCAAGTTCAGTCACAGAGCAGATTCTTTTCCAAGTCAAGGAAGATTTGTATGTCTGTGGCAGGGACCAAATATGTCTTGTCCAGATGGCAGAATTTTGTTGCATCTTCCACCAGAGCTTGCAAGAGAATGCAGTAATAACTGTCCTGATATCTCTGACTCCAATGCTATTTTCTGTTGTGGGTAAGCACAGACCAGACCATTTCTTCCAGCTTCTCCTCTGACCATGTTCAGATTCTCCCCAGAAAAATTTAGAACAAATCCTTTCCATTCTTTTAACCACCTGGATTGGAGGTTTAAGGACTGAGAGGGTGTGTGTAGGGATTGCCAACATCACATAGTTAATAAGCACCAGCCTGCCAGCAGTGGAGAGCCAATGATTTTTCCAGTTGACTGCAGGTCTCTCCATTCTCTCCAGAAGTGGCAAATAATGACTGACTAGGTTTCTTCCTCTGAAAACTGGCACTCCAAGGTATGAAAAAGGCATTTTTCCCAATCTCATTCCAAGGATTCTCCTTGTGACCCTTGTTCTATCAGTTACAGTGCTGTGTTTAATAAATAACTCAGACTTAGAGTAATTTATTTTTTGGCCAGAAACAAGCTCATAAGCCTGAAGGAATGATCTCAGTCTTCTCAGATTCTTTTTCTTTCCATTGACAAAGATGGCAGTGTCATCTGCATACATGAGGTGGGAGATGGTGCTGACATTTCTTGGCATTTTAAAACTTTCAAGGTACTGGATCCTCACTAACTCTTTGATGCCTCTTGAGAATGCCTCAATTATGATATTGTAGAGGAATGGGGAGAGGGGATCCCCCTGTTTGATCCCTCTTGTTGAGGGGAAGAAGCCAGTTGCAGTGCCATTTATTAATACAGAGAACCAGGCAGCCTCTATATTTTGAAGAACAATCTTGACAAATGAGCCATGAAAGCCAAACTTGAGCATCACTGAGTTGAGAAAGGACCAGGAAACCCTATCAAAAGCCTTCTGCATATCAAGCTTTACAATGAGATTTTCTGAGCAACTGCCTACATTCAGTAACTTGATCATTTCCATCATCTGTAATATATTGTCTGTTATGTCTCTGCCCTGTAAGAAACCAGACTGCTCCTCTGAAATGATACCATTCATCAAAGGCTTCATTCTGTCCATCAGCATCTTGGAGAATATTTTATTCAGGTAATTAGACAAGCTAATTGGCCTAAATTCTCCAAAATTTGCTGGATTGGCTTTTTTTGGAATCAATACTAACCAGGTACTAGAAATGGCCCTAGGTAACTCTTTCCCAGAAAGGAACTCAGAGGCTGAGGATAGAAGATCATCTTTAATAATCTCCCAGCATGAAGTATAGAAATGCCCAGAGAATCCATCTGAGCCAGGAGTGCCCTCTCTATTAAGGCCAAAGGTTGCTGCCTTTAGTTCCTCCATGTCAATGACTTTCAGTAGGGCTTGGTTATCATTTTCTGATATGATTGTAGGGATAACCTTCATGAAGTGCTGAAGATATTGCCCAGTGAGGTCTGATTCCTCAACTTTTTCATTTAAAAGTTCTTCAAAAAATCTGGAACCCTCCTGTCTGATTGCCTCAGGTTCAGATAGCCAAGCTCCAGTGCCATCCTTAATCTTTGTGATCCTTGCCTTGCATCTTTTCTCCTTCACTGTATTGTGGAAATAACTGGAATTTGCATCACCCTCACTTAACCACTTGACTTTAGCCTTTTGTCTCCAAAAAGTTGAAACCTCTTTTTCTGATCTAATTAAAATTGCTCTCTCCCTGTTCAAGCTTACCAGGTCATCCTCCAGACTGCTGATAAATTTCCTCTAGAGCAGCAACCTTGTTTTCAGCATTGATTACATTCTGATGGACATCTCCAAAAGAATCTCTATTCCATTGTCTCAGTCTGGATTTCAGTCTCTTGAGTTTGAAAACCATGTTGTACAACCCACTGAAGTGTGTAGGCTCCTCCCAATTCTGTCTAACCATCTCTGAGAAGTCATGTCTTCCTATCCACATTTCTTGGAATCTGAAGGGTTTGGGGGTGTGTTCCACTGAATCTTGGATTGATATCAGTAGAGGGTTGTGATCAGAAGTTGTCCTATTCAGCACATGCACTGAGGTATGAGGGAATTTACTAATCCAGTCCAAATTGGCCAAGGTTCTGTCTAATTTTTGAAGTAGCCTATCTTCTTTGACCCTGTTATTAGTCTAGGTGAAGATACTACCAACTGTTGGAATATCTTGCAATTCTTTCCCATTAATGAACTCTCTGAATTCTCTGATACTGCGCACTGGTGGTCTGTTTTTACCCCTCCTCTCATGTACTGAGGCAACAGTGTTGAAGTCCCCTGCAAAAATTGTAGGAGTCAGTGGAAGATTATTCAAATCAGACCATAATGACTGTCTAGGTATTCTATTGGTGTGAGCATATACAAAAACTGAGGTCCAGTTTACTAGTGTAATTCTATCAGTGATCATGACCTGAATGTACTGGTCAGACTGAGATAGAGTGTCAATGTTGAACTTATCAGTATAGAAAATCCATATTTTGGCCACATCAGCTGCTATACTATTAGCAAAACCTAGTTCCATTTGCAAATTAGTGATATCTATATTATCATGCATTGGTTCAATGATACATAGAATAAAGATTTTATGAATATTAGTTAGGAATCTAAGCCTGTCAATGGAAGTTCCATAACCTCTTACATTCCAAACCAACATATTAGAAATTAGTGGGTAACTAACCATTTTTAAAATAGTTAATTTTTGACTTTGGTCTGAGTAATCTACTGACAGAAAGCTCATTATTTTTGGTTTTTTGAGAATTGGTAAGAGAGTCAGCAGCCCTACCTGAGGCTGCTGAAGAGATACCTGAGGGCAAATTGCCAATTTTTTGATAAGAAGTGATGTGGTTATCAGAATCCAGAGGTTCCTGCAACATCACATCTTCATTGTTGGGTTCCAGTTGAGTCTCTGTGTGGCACTCCTCAGTTGTGTGGTTCAGATGTGGCTCTCTGTGAGACACCTCATATGTGTGATTCAATTGGATATCATCACTTTCTTGTTCCTGCAGAAGCATTGAAAAAGAGTTTGGCAACACCATTGGTTGGTAAGGGACCATAGCAAGGGGATGGGAAGATACAGTATTTGCACTAATCATATTCATATTCAGAATGTGCTTGTGTGAGTGCTGTTTGTGTTTAAGAATTTTTTTGAAACCATCAACATCTAACTCATCAAGTGAATAAAAGGATACAGTCTTTTTCCTGACTCCTTTGATGCTGTCTTTGTTGGGAATGGTTGAGGGGTGGTATGGCACCATGATTGAGAAAGAGCTTGGCACTTCTGCATTTTGCTGCTTCTTTTGCTGGTGTTGAGCTTCTTTGTTCTTAAGGTCAGTTGAGAGATCAGAGGAACCTGCTTGCTGAGAGGGTGCCTTGGTCTGCTCCCTCCATCATTGTGCCCAGGATTTTCTCAACTCTGGATGTTGCATCATACATATGCTATCAGAGTGTCCTAATTTACTACAATGCTTGCAGTAGTGAAGGAGGTTAAGATACTCAATCTTGCAGTCTTTGTAATCTTCTGGACAGCCAAGTTGGATTGAACTAGGAAGATATGAGGTGAGGTCAACTTCAATACAAAGTTTGAGGGTGGAGGGTCTGGTGATTTGCTGTGTGGCTGAGTCCACCTTTATGAATTTTCCGATCTGGTTCCCTACATCCTCTAACATAGTATTATTATGATAAGAGGGGGATGTCTCTTACCAACACCCAGACCGGAACGACCGGTGACTCGTGCTCCGGCGAGAAATCAGGTGTCCATTTCAGGATCTTCATGGCTGCGCCGGCCACCGTCCAGAAGGATTTCAGCCAACATTTCTGGTAGTCGGAATGCTCCT
This sequence comes from Sherardia arvensis, assembly GCA_948330725.1. Lineage (NCBI taxonomy): Eukaryota > Viridiplantae > Streptophyta > Magnoliopsida > Gentianales > Rubiaceae > Sherardia > Sherardia arvensis. The sequence goes on from OX415240.1 coordinate 20,188,534, forward strand.
GAAATCGGATTAACACATGCTTGTAATCGAGTGATCCCAGTTGGAATCTTCCGGCGAAACCCATGGCCTGCAGAGCTACCTGAATGTTGGCCATCATCGGTTTCGATCTCTGGAACTTTCCGATGAGGGCATTGTTGTAGTGGCTAGCTAGAACTTGGACAGATTTCTGGTCGTACATGCATGACTTCTTGCCGTTGAAGTTGGTTATAGGTCTGATCTCTGGATTGGATGGGAGAGTATTGGAAAGGGGGGGAATTTGTGATGTAAGAATCTGGCTAAAACATTTTCCGGCGGTGTCGCCGCCATGTGGCTGCGGCGGCTCCGCCATGAAAAGGCCATTATGCAACCGTTATCAGGGGAATCTACACTGGCAACGGATAGAAAGGGGAGTAAATGGGCACATAAAACATTGAAGTTGGGGGCGCGTGACTCTCAAACGAGGAGAGATGGCAGAGCGAAAAAAAAATCTAGGAAACAGGAGTATCAAGTTGTTTTAGCCCTTTTGATATTTACATCATAAACTTGTTTATCCACAGCTAGCAAATAAAGACCTTTGTCCAATTTTGCAAACTTGCAACATAATTGAAACATTTCTATGTCCAACATAGAAATGATGATTGTGTTGTTGTGCCACTAAGATCAAAATAACCATTATATGATCTAGTGCAATATCTTAAGGTATAGATAAACTCCTACAGTCAATGCAGCAACTATTGCTTCATTACACTGGTGTAGTTTGACATCTCATTATCTAACTCATACTCTGGTGTCTCTTTCTTCTATGAGAACCATATGGTATCCAATACCAATAGGTATTGTGTTACAATAGAGATAGTCTATAATGTAGATAACTGTAATATGAATATCATTTCTAAATGACATACACAATTACAGTTGAAGTGTTAGAATATAAGCGTAGGCACACTGATTGTCCTTGCCCTATTTCACTTCCTCAATCTTCCATGTCATATTCAAATCCATTTTTTTTTTCACTGCACTAATAGAACCTCGTCCGCAGTCTCAGTTTTGACTAAACATATTTAAGCATCTCATGCAGTTCAATCAAATTGTATTCATTTCCACTAAAATGGTTCAAACCCATATATGAAATGAATAGAAATGATGTCAATATCTGGCTCTCAACCATGAGCAAACCATTAATCTCCATAATTTTTCAAAATAATCCAATCATTTTTCAAAATATGAGATCACTTTTAAGAATAGTCTCAGATGGCTCAAACCTCTCAATCATGGACTGCTCCTAAATCACATTTCAGAGCTCCATATTGACATGGTAAGTATACGAGTTCAAAATTTGCCTAGCAATTTTGTACTCAATACTATTCATCATAAGACTCTTGACATCAATGATTTGAATATAACGACATACTTCTTCTTTACTTGCAATCGAACAAACTTAAGTTCCTTTGCCAAGTTTCTGTCATTCAATTCATCCTTCCAAGGGATTGAACACAGATTAGAAGAGTTGTTGTTTGTTGTCAACTTGTAAAACATGATTATTATGACATAAATAAATGCAATGAAAACCGTCTAAACAGAATAACATAAAGAAAAGCACACAAGCAATCAAAGTTATTCAACATTTTATTCATAAATTTTGTCCCATGAATAAAATGATTCAAAGATCCTAAAATCACAAGAATTTAAGCACGCTTTGGCTTGTCTTAAATGGTTTGATTTTTAGGTAAGCAATCCCATTGCTAATAGTATCCAATACTACTATTGGTTGATAGAGTATACATCACATGTAACACTATCTCCTTTTATCTCAACATCCGAGGACTCCTCTGCTGATATTGATGAGCAAACCAAAACTAACACGTAGACCCCTTAGTCTAGGCCTACCCGCATTTGTCCCAAGATTAAAAATGACACCATCGCTTTAGCAAAATCTGTCACTAATGATCGAAGGATTAATGGGTGTTACTTGTTTCGGAAAGACAAATTATAGCTCATTATTCTTTTGGGACTTGGTTCGTAATGTTGTTTGATTACTAGTGAACAATCGCATAATCATTCCACACATATAAACCAATCACATGCATTCAACATATAAATCACGTAATACATGTGACAAATGAATACACATAAATATATGCTGAATTTATATCATGCATTCCCAAATATTTGCAGATAAAATCATACAATCAATCATGCAATAAAATCAATTATTAAACTTAATGTTACTCCTTAATAATTCCAAATTATTAAATTAACATATTTTGATATTAATACCTAAATAATTCTCAACATAGAATAATTAAGTTCATCAATTTCCAAAATTATGAAACCTAATTATTGCTCTGTCACATTTTAATAATTCCAAATTATTAAAGAAACTTATTAGGTAATTGAAATATCAATAACGTGGGATGAAATTACATAATAAAACATGCCCAAAATAATTAAGTTAACTAATTTCTAAAATTATTTAACCTTAATTACTTTTCACAAATTTATAATTTCTATAATTAAGCGCATCCAATGCCTTAATTAAAAATTATTGTGTGCACATTCTAACTTTTATAATTAAGCACATCCAATGCCTTAATTAAAAAAATATATAATCATTTATAATCAAGCACATCCAATGTCTTAATTAAAAAATATAATCATTTATAATAAGCACATTCAATGGCTTAATTTATAAAAAATTTATCTAACATTTAATTAAGTTGATGAATTTCTAAAATTATCAACCTCAATCAACATTCCCTGTTCATAAACTTTAATTTTGCACTTCCAAAGTCAAAATTACTCCCACTCAATTTCAGAATTATATATTTTTTAATACTGAACAGCAGGCCCGACCCAGTTCGGCCCGGCCCAGTTCGGTTCGGCCCAGACAGATTTGAAGCATGTTGGGCAAATCTGGTCCAACCAGATTATTAAAATTAAAATTAGGGATGGGCCTAGCCCAATGCCTAAAATTGGCCCAACAAATCAGAGTTCCTAAATTCTAAATCTGTCCACTAATATTCATAATAAAACTGAAAAAATTTTGAGTGGAATAAATCAAATAAAATCATCCAATAATTTATTTGATTTAAAATTATGAACATAACATAAACACCCCTATCATGCAAATCTAATTCACATAATCATAGATCAAATTAATACATGCAAGTAGCTCATGATACCACTGATGGAATTGATTAAATCTAATTTAGCGGAATATCAATTACCAAACCAAAGATCGCATGCATGTCATTAATATGAATCTGAATGAGTGTTTAGAATTACCTTGTAGAACAGAATAAATCTGTGCGGAGCAAATGACTTTCTTCAACCGTGTTCTTCCTTCAGGTGCAATCCACTCCGGAGACAAGAACCTCAAATGTGATTCCTCTATAAGTATCCACACAGCACGATCAGAACGCCTACACCGTTGTCAGCTTAGAACGGATCAGCAAGCAGGATCGGCGACCGCCTTCCTTCTTCCGATTTACGATGAGGTTGTTTTATGAGAATTTCAGAGTTTATTTATTCTGCTTGTTCAACACATGAACTCTAGAATAAATTATGAATTCTGTTTAACCCAGTACCATCTATTTATACTGGTTAAACTGAATTAGTTTCCAATCTGAATTAGTCCATGTAATCCCAATCATGTTGGATTAGATAATCCCAATCCAGTTGGATTAGATAATCTCTATCCTACTGGATTAGATAATCTCTATCCTACTGTATTAGTAAGCGAGTCCAAGGCTGATTCAGTTCCAGAGACGGATTCGGTGGCTTCAGCTGGTGATTCTGATGTAAATATTCTCCTGCGAGAACAGTCTCTAGGCTCTGTTGAGATTAATGATTCTTCTAGAGATTTTGATTACAGGAATATCTCTGGAGGAGAAGAAGATGTTTCTCGTGAATTGGATGGCAACTCAGTGAAAGGTGATAAGACTGATGCTTTGCAGCTGGATGAAGAACTTATCTCCAACATAGAGCATGTTTCAGAGCATGTTGGACATGGAAGTCAAACCTCTGAGGAATCAGACGTTTTGGATGTGGGGGAGAGAGAGAATGAAGGCATTGGCAGCTATACCAACCTGATCTCCTTTGAGGAAGAACATGCTTCCAGTTCTGCGGATCTCATGCTGCCGCATCTTCAGTAGAAGATGGGAAACAAGACAGTGGGTGTATTTCACCAGGGGACATGATGCTTTCTAATAAAGAGGGGGGAGGAATGTCAAGTTCAGAAGCTGCTGAAGATGCTGGAATTGTTACGGATGATAGACCTAGTTGCAATATGACAACTGACATTTCACACAAAGAACCTGTTTATGATTCAAGCCCCACTGCAGATAACGTGTCATCTGACTTAGATATTGAATTGCAAGAGCAGCTTACACTAAGAACAGTCTCTTTTGTGTAGCAGAATTGGATTTGGATGGTTCAGTTCATAAATATTTCGGGGATGGTCAACCTGCTAGCAGAACTTCAGTAGCGGAATCTTCAAGTGACACCAAATCATCTCAGGAGGGTGATGTTCAGGGAAACTTCACCTCAAAAGCTGAGAGAGAATTGGAATCTAGTAGACAGGATTCGGATGGGTCAGGTGACAAAGATTTAAGGGATGATTAACCTGCAAGCAGAACGTCAGTAGGGGAACCTTCAAGTGGCACCAAATCAACTCAGGAGAGTGCTGTTCAGGGAGATTTTACCTCTAAAACTGAGAGAGAATTGGAATCTAGTAGACAGGATTTGGATGGGTCAGGTGACAACGATTCAGGGGATGATCAACCTGCCAGTAGAACTTCAGTAGTGGAACCTTCAACTTCAAGTGACACTAAATCATCTCGGGAGAGTGTTGTTCAGGGAGACTATGCTTTTAAAGTTGAGACCGAGTACCGAGAAGATCAAAGCAACAGTTCGATAGATAGACACATCCATGCAGTTGACGTGCCACATGCTGGCTCAATATCACTTTGTTTGTCCAAGGTCACGGCAATTTCTTTTGGTTAATAGTTCTCAATTTAACAATCTGCTGCGAAAGAGGACGGAAAGTTTCCGTTATAAGTTGTAAAAAGGTTTTAACCATGTATGAAGAAGAAGAAAAATTTAAAATTATACAGATGGAATATACAAATTCCGTGGCATCTTACTTGGCATAAAGTGTATTGTTTTGGGAATTATTATTGAAAGTGTGTTAGTTTGGGAATTAGTTTGAGAAAGTGTATTATTTAGGCAAAAAACACCTCTTTTTTAGATCATACTCCACCTATTTTGTTTTTATAGGAATTTCCACACTCAAAGTTAGCGCAGTACTAGTAGGCTGCAGGATGAAACTGGGGATGGATTAGTGGTTACGTATTAATATGTTGGGGTTTTGATGATTGATCTTCGTCATCATTACCATTTAATCTAAAATGTATTCAATTACGTTTAAGTTTTGACATTACATTGTAATAAAATCTTTTAGAATTTATGGAGGTTGATATTATTATATATTGATAGTATTATTTTTTTTTGACAACAAATAAAATATATTATTAAGCACAAATATTACATCTTAGGTCATTGGCTTTTATATGCTCAAGACCTAATTTGTTTCTCTCTACTTTCTTACATAGCATCATATTAAAAGATGTAATCAGACTCCGTATATCAGAAATCAGTCCACTGATCTCCCAGGGAGCCTCCAAACTTGAATTCATCAGTAGCTGCTGCAACTCCATAGAATCTGTGTGCACTTCCAACTCCCTAATTTGCATGATTCTTGCTAGAATTATGCCTTGAAACATGCCATAGCTTCACACTGCAGAGGATTATATGCCAAGAAGTGATTACATTGTATGACTTCAACCTGTTCAGAGTCTTTCTTCTGGATACTCCATGCTGCAGATCCATGCTTGTTCTTGTCCCAGTATGCACCATCAAATCTTAGAATATTCAGTCCAACAGTCCTCACATCTGTATGTTCTTGTATCATACTAGCACTTGTACTAAATACAGACTTTTTCTGAGTTTGCCTTAAAAACTCTCCTTCCTCATCTTTATATCCTGCAGCCATTCTATAATCTATCATGCTGCTTTCTAACACATTTCTAGTATCTTGCTTCTGGTTTCTGAACACTGCCTCATTTCTGGCTTTCCAAATATTCCATGATGGTTATCAAAGAAACGCACTCGTGGCCAGATGGTGATCCAAGGATACTAGCAGAGCATTGTAGGAGGTTTCCAACATGGTTACAAAACCTGGTTCATATAGGGGAACATCCAGAAACTTTGAAGTGGCTAGCAAGAGTGCCACTTTGAACGGTAACGTCTTTTGGCGGGTATGACATAAATGGGTACACTTTTGGGACCAGGTGGATGGATCCTAAAGGTACGCCACAGACCAGCGGTGTGTCTGTTCCTGGGGAGCACCAACCGAGTGGGAATGATGCATACTTTGGGACAATAACGGACATTTAGAATTGGATTTCGTCCACATGAGGGTTGCAGTGTTCAAGTGTGAATGGGTGGAGCAAGGAAGTGGTACTCGCAGAGAAGATTTGGGGATGACCCTTGTCAATCGGAACATACTTGGTTCAAAAGGTGATCCATTCATTATGGTTTCACAAGAGCACCAAGTGTTTTATGTTACTGATCCACTTGATGGAAGGTGGGAGATTGTGGTTGATGGGAAGAAATCATTCATTCAAGATGGATTTTATGAGGATGCCACGCATGACTTGGATGATCAAAAAACATTTCCCGTTTTTGAGGATGATGTTGCACTGAATGAGGATGATGCTGTGCGGAATAGGTTCACAGGCCGGCGCCGATCATTCTGAGGATCATGGATCGATGCTGCAGGGAAACCAACAAAAAGGAAAAGAGGCCAGCCCAAACAAAAAAACACAAAGAAAAGCAAGAAGAAAAACAAGAATGAAGAAGAAGACTATAGTTCATAAATGAATTGCATACTTGAATTTTAACTTAATTTGTTTTATGTATAGCGATAATGTAAACTCGGATGAGGTTTTTATTTTGTTTCAATTAATAGGGATTCATGCATCTGAAATGGAAGCACCTGCTCATTTTGATGGCAATGTAAATAGGCACGCACATAAATGAGTTACCGCTTACATTTACGTTCCCTATTTACGATAGCGTATTAGGATCAAGAGCAATATCTTTGTTGTACAAACGGTGCCAGTCATGACTGTGTAATCTTTACATGTCATGGAACATGGAGCGCAAATAGAAATTACTGATGTTAGAGATATCATAACTCTAACCAGTAGTTGTAACCTAAATTGTCCTACCTTTGTTCGCCAAGCATTGTAACTAGTAACGTTCATGTAAAAAGATACCGCACAAACTATCGTGTATTTATACGATATCATTTTAGCATGCGTTCATCATCTCTGTTGAATAAACGGTGAAAGTCACAGGTTCGTAACATGTACGTGTCTAGGAAGCGGTAACGCAAACTGGATTGTCTGATATTAGAGATATCTTAAGTTATAACTTCCTGGCATCATATATATGTTGGATTTTTGGAGATATTAAATTTAAACAGATTTTAAGTTGAAAAATGTGTAAATTTGAAAACTGGAGTAGTGAAATGCCACATTATGAATACAACTCAATGAAAGATATAAATCAGTAATTGTTATTACAAACATGAATGTCTAAAAGAATTCTTAGTAAATGTTTATCAAAAGTTGGTTCTTCATTGGTTCGAAGATGACGGTGCTCCTTCAAGTGCTTTTTCGAGTGCGATCAAAAGCTGGCGATTATGCCATGATCCCTCCCTCATGGTAGCCACCTCTTGCCTGAAGCTAGATAGTGAAGCTGCAACTCCTGTGTAGTACGCCTCTGTTGGGTCCACTACAGCCCAAACACATATAAGACACGGTTAGAGTGACAATTTCAGTAACTGCGTAAAAAAAGATGTCGTATTGGGTACACGTTTCAAAAGTATACCTGTAGGAGTTTCTTCTTCGACCTTGTCATCATCTCCAACACGCTCCACCCAGTGTCCATCCACCAAGTCCCACCTCTTGTTCTTGAAATAATCAGCATCGTAGTAGGAGCAAGCGACAGGTTCGCTTAAAAACTTGAACTTAGGGTAATGGTGGTTGATGAGCTTGGTGATGAGATTGGCGTAAGGCAACTGCTTGCATGTGCGTCCTTCTTCTGTCACACTACGACCATGTGCTGGAAAATGGTAAACCCAACATTCACCAGTTCTCGCTCCGCCACATAGAAGAACATTATTGTTGTTGTATAGTTCGGTTCAGCAAGCCATCCTCCCTTAGGTACTAACTTTCTAGCAACAATTTCATAAACAGTCTGCTCATCACATGATAGACCTAACACTTTATATTTGTTGGGCTTCCTGAGCTCAGAATTGCCAAAATACTTTTGAACCAGGGCTTTCAATTTTGCACAAGGATAGCGCTCGTCCGACGGCCACTCTTTCCTGAAATACACTTTTGGGGGAGGCTCAACAAATTTCCTAGTTTCCTCGTCTACCTCATCATATTGAATGTTCAGTACCTCGTTAATCTCCTCTGGACCAATATGAAAATCCTTCTTATTAACCCTAGTATAGTACTGCCCATCTAATTCATGCACATTGGTATAAAACTGCATAGTCTCGTCTAAATAACCCGGGCAATCTATGGAGACTAAGTCCTCTAAACCTTGAGCTTTGACATATTTCCAGGTAGCAGATAATCCTAGAGACTTAATCGAATCTAAGTTTATAGCCATACAGGGGAGCAGATTGGATTTGACTTGCTTGAATCGGGAATAAATTAAAAAAGCAACATCACTTACAAATTTCTACTTGTCGTATTTGATAGTTGGCCCCTTCCCCGCCGGAACCCTAGCTGGAGGAGCCTCCTCCGTCTCTCCTCTGCTCTTGGATGCACTTGACTCCGCCACTTTCTTCCTTCTGTTCACGGGCATCTTGTCCCTAGCCATGGATGGGCGCTATGTGCAGTGTTGATTCGGGTGAATTTCTTCGCCTCTTTTGGTTGTGATATGAAATTGAGGATCTTGAAAGAGTCTGGAAATTATATAGCTCCATGTTTACGATATCGTTAGCCGGAAAGTTCTTATGCTTACCATTAGGAGATATCGTTATCTAGCCTGTTGGTCAGATTCCAACTAAGGGATATCGTTAGTTAGCCTGGTCGTTAGCTTCCCACTAACAGATACCGTAAACCATACGATTATATGAGGGTTGAGGGTTTAGGGTTTATGATTTGGAGTGTAGGGTTTAGGGTTTATGATTTCGGGTGTAAGATCGCGCACACAAAGTTTGACAAAAGGTCATTTTTATTGGAACATTGTTATTACGGGCAGTATACATTACTTATTTAAAAATTTGGATATAAGTTTTTTATTTAAACAAATGGCGGTGATATATTAGGTTATATTTCTTTAATTATTAGGTTATTATGTCATTTAAAAATCTTTCTTGAATTATTCGTAACTCGTATACACTTGTCGTGTCGTGTGAAATTTATTATAAGTGTAGTGTAGTTTTGCCTCCTACGTACTTGTGTGCATAGTTTTGTCGTGTAAATTACTTTAGTGTATTATTTTCTATTTTTATAATTTTTTAAAATCAATTCAATATATATATATATATATATATATATATATATTGTCTAAACTTAATTGAAATTAGATGAACTTTATGGAATTTTATGAAATGGAAGTTCATTAAATTTAATGTCACGTATTTAAATCTTAATTTAATTAGATTAAGTTACCAACCTGAATAGTATCGAATTATCTTGAATGAGCTGCAATATAACTACAACACGTGGATATAGTTGTAACTTTCTTAGAAAATAAATTACATAAATACATGTTTATGAATTATAGTCCTTTGCTAAAAAAAACTAAAAATATACATCCCACTTAATAAGTATGAAAATTATACCGCCCTTTTTAAAAATTTGATTTCGTCCAAGTTACGAAATGGCTGTCTTTGACGTTCCTATACGTTCATTTCAGGTACCGCGCATATAAATGATAAAAATGTTGCAAATATGAAAGACAACATTAGCGATAGCATAAAGTTATAAACAAGTATAATTACTAGCATGCTAATTCATTTAAAGAAGTATTGAGGCGACACTACTCTGCATGTTTCAATACTCACCAATTTACGATAGCGGAAAGTGCCCGTTATGTGCTCTCCGTCTGTCAAACCCTGGTGTTTACGATATCGTTAACTTGTCGTATTGATTTGTGAGATATCGTAAATTACCAAAATATGCTATTTACGGTTTCTTAAGCAATCCCATGTGTGCACCTATTCAGAAGGATTTAGTGATCTTTCAGATTTGGTGTCATTTGAATAACTAAATTAATCTATCAAATTGATTTAGGTTACTTCATTTTTTAGGGCTGTAAATATGAAATTGTTAAACTATAAAGTTTATTGACTAGGAAGCACAAATTTGCATACGATTCGCCAAAATGAGCACTTGGTACAAGTCAAAAGCCATGTCAGACTGTTTGTTGAATCGCCAAAATACTAACACTAAACCAGCACGTACAGAAGCGGCCGGTGACCAATTCTACAACTTCTCTAGATACTCTTGCAGTTTCTTGTCGCAAGCTTCTTCAGACATGTCCATCTCGTCCACGGTTTCCTCTCCAACGGAACCTTCATCCACCTCCATCTGAGTAACAACAGCATTAACAACGGGAGCTGTGGAGACTTAATCGGACTGTACTGAATCAATTGTTGTTCCCTCTGGCCTTTGCTCCATCAAATCAACATCCTGACTGTCCTTAGCACCACTCACCGGCTCCGGATCAGCAGACAGCAGCTTTGTCGGGCACAACTTCCTTGGTAACCTGGTTTGCCAAGCATTGGCTTTTCGACGCCTTTGTCGGGCACGACTTCATTTTCAACTTGGTTGGCATGCACATCCGGTTCGACCTGTTTGTAGGCCACCACTTCCTTTGCTACTTGGTTGGCATGGACAACCGTTGTGGACGGGGATGGTGCAGCAAATGGCCCCATATGTTTGACACTAAACACGGGCTTCTCCTGCATAGCTACATCAAGTGTGATTCCAAACCTGGATACAATCTTATCGATCAATTCCCTTTCCTCAGCCAGTTCGGTCTTAGCCTTTTCAAGGTCATCGTTAAGCAAGCCCATATGAACAACGGTCCTTGCCCTCCACTCCAACTCACGCACTAAATACAAAAGACAAAGCGCAAATTATCATCAATAACAAATAGTTACAAAAAAAAAATGTTAGAGAGTTTTCATAGCTCATATACCTGATGGCGCTCCGGTACGGTTCACCCGGGGTGCAAAAAAGGACTCGCTCTTTGCCCCATACTTTTTGTCGGCCTTCAGCTCCAAACCTTTGTTTGTTAACCAACCTCTGTTGTATAATTTTGGTGGAATACGTGGCCCATCTATCAGGATTCCTTTCTTCCTCAGCATCGCGGTTATCAAACCTCCATAGGGCACCGCCGAGATATCAGCCTCTGCTCGCTTCACCATGCATTCCAGAATGGCATGCCCCGGATTGAACCTTATTCTCTCCATCAAGTAGTAGAACAACATAAGCTTCCCTATCGTTGGCTCCCCTGGATGGCCACCGGAAGGCAGAACATTACCGCAAATCAGCTCGAATATCAGCTTGTTCTCGTGTGTCATTCCTGAAATCTTGTAGGTCCTCGCAGTGCCTGGCCTCTTGATGAGCCCTAAATATACTCGTGTTTTATGACATTTGAGATCTATTTTGGGTAGCATTTGGTGCAAAGTGAGGAGCTTTAAAGCTAAATTTGGCGAAGTTACATTTTGTAGAACAAGTGATGCACTAATGTTTTGAAGCTTGATTTTGGAAATGATTTCAAAGGAATTAGATCACATGGGTCATACCATTGGATTCCTCTCACCAAGAGCTTCGAGATGGACTACTAGAAGATGCAAATCAGATCAACGGTTAAAGTGCGCGACCCTTCACAAAAGTGCGCGGAGTGCTGCGCGGCCCGTGCACTGCATTCTATAAATACCCCTTATCCCCTCCAAGAGAAAAAACGGCCACAACCATGTAGAGCTCCATTTTCTTCATCTTTCTTTCCCTTTTCTTCCATTCCTTTCCATTAGATTAGTAGTTTGATTCCATGTATTGTAGTATAGCTTAGTTTGATCCTTGGGAGCATTTGAATTCATTCCCTTGAAACTTTGAGGGCCTTGTATGCTTAAACTTGAGATTTGGATAATCATTTGATGAACTTGAATTCTTGTGCATGAATGTTGTTCAATCTTGCTTAATTTGTTATGGGCTTTGTGTTTTATATCAATTGCATGCTCCATAGTCCTTAATTAGGTTAGCTTGGTTAGAGTAATTTAGTGTGATGATGATGGTAACTTAGCATAATGGTAGTGTAATCTCTAGTTGTTAGATTAATTACTATGGAAGGGGTTGAGTGATGACAAGTTCTTCCCCTTGTTGTGTGATTGTAGTTAAGGAATGCCATGATAAATATGAGTTGTTAGAATTGGAAATCTCATGAACTTGCATGATTAATCAATTATGTGTTTAGGTAAGGATTGAATGTTATCATTGGTCCCCCTAATATTTGATTGTATACTTGAGTTGAAGATTCCATTTTAACGTATGATTGTTATCAACGAATAGCTAGATTTGTGGGTAGAACGTTATCGTTCACTCCAATATCATTAAGTAGCAAAGTAGAAGTCGAGACATATATGCTATCTTCGTCTTGGTTCTTGCTAGTTATCAAATGTCTTATTTGTATACTCTCGCTATTGCGGGTGTGTGATTAAGTTTGTCTCTCTCTAATCCTAATACCATTGTTGAGTTATCTATGATGTTATCATCTAGGTGAATCAACAATGAGAGCTTTTGAGTGGTGTTATCATCCTCTCTAGCTACATTCGAGAGAATATGATGCTTTCATCCTTGACAAATGGTCTAAACTTCCTTATAATTGCATTTGCTCGGTGATAAGTAGATAGTTGGAAATTGAAGTCATTTGCCTCCCAAGGCCTCATAATCCTAGTATCATCCCCTTAGCTTAGCTAATGATAGTTTAATTTGCTTTCATAGTGTAATCCAAACCAATCTCAAAACCCCCCTTGTTTACATTGCTTTTTATATAATATATAAGTATGCTTATTTTCTACTTTAAAACACTCTTACAAAACCCTTCTCCTTGTGGTTCGACCCCTACTTCCCACTATCTACTCTCTAGTAGTTAGAAGTCGTAGGTGATTTATAAATAGTATTTTGATCTCGCGAAATCCCATTTAACAACGTGGGAAATCGCTTGTCACCTCTTAGCTACAACGCCAAAGTACTTGGCTCTCATCTCTATCGTGTCGACCGGCTGCTCATTAGTCTTTGCTGGCCACTTATTCTTAAATGCAATCTGATACGACAATTGTTGATTCATAATCACTTGCAATTGGGCATCCAATCACCTCATTGATGAAATAAGCATCTACCACAAACCTATTCCCATTCACCTTCATACTCATATCACTATAACCCTCCTCCATGCCTAGATTTGCATAAAACTGCATGACAGCCTCTAAATGAACAGGGTATTGCACTGTCAACAGTCCATCCATCTTTTGATACACAAAAGGTTCAAGTATATAATCAAACTTGTACTTGCTAATATCACTTGGCCTAAACACCCTACAATCTACTAACTCCCTACATAGATTACCATATTACCTCTGTTCAGCCGCTGGATTGAAGAAGATTAGGATTTCCTCCTCATCAGACATCTCATCTCCAGCGGCCGGTGCTTTTCTCTTGCCGGAGTTTGTTGCAGCGGCCACCTTCTTCTTGCCCGCCGGCGATGAGGTTCGTTGACGCTTGGATGGTGGGCCTGCCGCCTTCTTGGGTGCCATTACTCGAAGATTTTATGGTGGGAGATTGGGATTTGGGGGTTTGGGGGTTTAGGGTTTTTGAATTTGGGATGAATATGAGAAACACGATATTTGTAAATTGTAAAACAGGAAGTTTTTTACTTATATACTACACACAGTTTGCGATATAGTAATTTGTCACGATTTGTTTTTACAAAATAAAGAATATCAAGCTCCATTTGACACATTACGATAACGTATTATGTAAAAGTTCACTACGTGGCTATTTTACGATATTGTGAAATCCTTTGTTTAAAAACTGGGGCTATTTACGGTAATCAAATGGGAAACTATTGATAAATACGAAACCGTAACCAGTACCAACCAGAAGGACATGGATCCTTAAACGTGTAAAAAACCGACGATTTAAGGTGAACCGATGAATGTTACTTGCAACAAATGCAAGTAACTTCTTTTTTATATGTCAGCCATAATGCACCGATCAACATTGAGCGTAGACGTGTAACCTAAATAACATTGAACTTTCCATTATGTACAAGTGACATTGCTTTCTAAAGTTCAGTGCTAGCAACAAGTTAACAGTTCCCTGTTTCAAGCTACACTATTAACACACTCACAACAACGTATTGGTCATACTACTCACTAAATGGTGTAGTAGTATTGTTATGGATGCTAGTAGGGCAGATAACGAGTCGATTCGATGACGATCATCGCTAGGTTGTTGACTGGATAGTTTAAAATTTCAGGTGATGATCACGTTCGTTAGATCAAAGTGATCGAAATTATTTATGATCGATCGACCAATCATTAAGTTGGTCCATTAACTTTTCGATTTTTTCATGAACATGATCGATCTTTTATGTGTATGATGGTTGACGGTTCATTTAATAAACGATATTACAATCTTGAACATGATAGGTTCATTTATGAATTGAACGTTCTCCATCTCATCTCCATTCAGTTCATTTTGAATCAACAATATATGAATTATGGTAGTCTTATATGGAGTGATAAAATGCAAAATAAGAAACAAATCACTAAAATGATGTTTTACACTTTAAGACAACGTAAACATGTAAAGTATGTCGACATAGACTGGTTACGATATCGCCAATTGAACAGAGTAGTAGGTGAAAACACTATTCTCCCAGCTTGGTTGATGGAATCTAGGCCATCCAATAACCTTTTTGCGGGTTTTACCTCTCCAAACCCATACACTAGACCCACACTTGTTCTTCATCTTCTACACCATCTATCTCCTAAGCTCTCTCTTCTCCATTTTTGCTCATTCTATCCCCAAAATTTGAAGCATCAAGTTACAAAGGTATAACTTAACAAAAACGAAATCCTTTCCATATTTGGTTGTATGTGAGGCAAGTTTTGGTTCTTGGGTTGCTCTTTATTAACAAAAAAAACAAGATCCATTTCCATTTTGCCAAAGGGATACCCAATCAAGTTGTTAATCATATCCTAAGTGCCATTAAGAAGGTTTGTTGTTTGGATACATGTTTGTTTCCATATTATTTGTTCACTTTTCTAGGTTTTTGAACATTTTCTCATTTTATAGTTCTTGTGTTGTTGTCTAAGGACATTTTCTCATATTCTAATGTGTTGTTGTGTAATGGTAGTTACTTACCCGAATTTGATGACAAGAGTTACAATTTTTTGTTTTAGGGGAATGAAACCATGTCGTAACTACACATATAACCTATCAATGTTTCCATATACATATATATCTTAGGTGTGTGTGTGTGTGTATATATATATATATATATATATAGAATTGGGATCAGGTGAGAACCACCCTTCTATGTGAGAACCATCTCTTATGTGAGAACTCTTAATCTGCACCGTCCAATTATCATCTGATGGTTGTGATAAATAGCTAGTTATTTGGTAAAACTCGCGGGTCAAACCCCGGGTCATAAGGGAGTATTAAGGGTCATAAAAATAAATAGATACTATGAAATCATCTCTCCCACAACGAGCTCAAACCCCCATCTCCGACTAATTCCGGCTACCGTCTGCACCGCTCCGGGGCCCATCTCCGATGCCATTCGATCAAGCCTGATCCTTTTGTGAGTTTATCTCACCAATATCAACTCCCGATTTGGCATATAGACGACGAATCTGGCAGAAGTTAGATTCTAGAAATCGCGATTTAGATCCGAAATTGGAGGAGAGTGATATCTTTCCGTTGACGTTACCGGAGGTTCTGTTCGCCGGCAGTGAGGGAGGTGAAGGATAACATCGGCCATGGGAGAAGTTGGTCTCACCGGAGAAGAAGAGAAACGGGAGGAGGATGATGGATTTCAGTTTTTAACATAATATCAATTTAGTCCCTGATGTTCATGTTTATTTTGAATGTGGATCATAAATAATTATTAAATGACACTTCACTAAAGTTATGATTAAAATTAACAAAACTCGTGCTAATTAGTCAAATTAATTTATGTACCAGTTTTAACGAAACTATAAAACAACATTAGGGTTATTAAAATTTATTAACTTGTACTAATTTGATTATAACAATATTTAAAAAGTACTCAAGATTAACTTATATTTTCTTCAAAATTATAACTATTTTTAAAGTCAAAACCATCCAAGTGGACGGGAGGATTCTTCACGGCTCCTCAACCCTTAATAAAAGCGATAAAATACATGATCGGGTTTGGGTAAACCCAATAATACACATAAAACCTTTGTGGGGTTTCTGTGGCAATTTGAGTGAGGTGCAGAGTGATTTCAGCATAGATGTAACTATCCCGCCTCGGGGTGGCTGCATGAACTACTAAAAGGATACATCGTAAGAAAACCTAGGTCTAACACCCGAAGGTATCTAACTACCTGACAAGTATAATATCCTTAACTCGCAGTATAAAATACTCAAAGTCTACAAAGTCTATGTTCAGAGACGCCATCAGTAAGGTGTCAAACCTACAAACGACTTGGATTTCTCCTCTACTGTATGCATAGACCGAAGCCCAAAGGGTCTTCCCTCCAGCCGAATACATGGGTAAGGAGGGACTTGACAAACAAATAGGCAAGCACTACTGCAAACGGTGGCATTGAAGGCACAAAACAAAGGCGTTTGTACCTGATCATTTTTTTCCGCCTTCACGTAGACTTATGATATCGCAAGTCCTAACGCATGTATTTGAAAATAAATAAGAAAGGCGGAAACGCCACAGATTAGGGCGAAAATGTTTATGTCTTAGAAATTTAACGTTGAAGGCATTTAAATTTTTTCCGCCTTGGAAAATAATAAATGTTACGATCTCGACAGCAACAATGACAGAAAAACATTGCTTGTTACGAGATCGCAACAAGTATGTTTTCATTAATATATTTAACGAGTGTTGTTACGAAATCGCAACAAGTTGTTCTCCACATTTTGTTTGTTTGTTGATGTTGTTACGATCTCGCGATGTAGCGCGACTAATTTGTTAAAGATGAATGTTGTTATGCTATTGTGTGGCGACTAAGCTAGCGAAATCGTTAGTTACTTGAACATGAAATTGGATTGTGTAGCGAGATCGTAAGCAGTGATGTAAAAACTTACGCAAATTTTTAAATGAAATACATGATAAACAAATGAGAAGACTAGATAGAGAGATTGAAGTTTTGGGTCAGTTGAATTAGGTGATTGTGGAGTAGGACATTGTCGTGGGCATTTCATCCAATGCTTACAAAGGTAAGTTTCGACTTATATTGTTTGTTGTTGGTAAGTAAATGTGATTATATGTTGATATTTGTAGAAGAAGTAGAGATTGAATATGTTTGTTTGATATTTTGTTTCTAGGTTGTTGTGAAGTGTGGGTTAGAATTATTGGTGCTATGGATCGTGAAAGAATTATTAGAGGGAATGCACGTTTGTCAAAAGTGTATTTGGATTTGGTTGAGAACTTTAATGATGTTGGCTCGAGGTATTCTAGGAAGAAAGACATAGGTGGGGTTAGATGTCCATGTAGGGATTGTAGGAACAATGCAATATTCGAAGATGTGGATGTCTTGCGTGAGCATTTAATTTGTAGAGGTTTTGATCAATCATATATCGAATGGGTATGGCATGGAGAAGGTTATTATGGAGATGAGAGTATGGAAGATGAGGTTGGAACCGAAGAGGAAATTCTACAGTATAAGGAACAACTAAATGACATGTGTGATGATGTTGTTATGGAGTTTAGTGGGAAGCAGAGCATGTTGGAGGCAATGTACGCGGATAAGGAGACGAAATTATATGTTGGTGCTCGCACTCTATATTGGGCGTGACTTTGTTGTTAATGAATTTAAAGGTACGCCATGGCATCTCCGAGAAAGGAATGACCGAATTGTTGGAATTAGTTAAAGAGTTGCTTCCACAAGATAATTTGTGTCCTAATCGTGTTTATACTGCGAAGAAGATATTATGCCCAATGGGGATGGAATTTACTAAGATTCATGCTTGTCCTAATGATTGTATGCTTTACAGAGGAGGTGGTGCGTTGAGGGATGATTGTAAGGTATGTGGTGAGTCGAGATGGAAGAAGAAGGATAGTAAAGTTGATGTCTGTGCGGAAAAAGAGACATGCTCGACAAAACCTAGTCCAGCTAAAGTGATGTGGTACATGCCCCTAAAACCTGAGATTGACACGGTTATTTGCTAATCCTCGCGATGCTAAATTGTTAACATGGCATGCTGATAGGGTTCGAGAGGGCGTGGATATAATATCTCACGCTTCTGATGGAGACCAGTGGAAGAAGATGGATGCCATTTATCCTGAATTTGCAAATGAACCTAGGTATGTGAGATTAGGATTGTCGACTGAAGGAATGAATCCATTTGCTAATATGTCAAGTACCCATAGTTCATGGCCGGTTATGCTAATGATTTATAATCTTCCGTCGTGGTTGATGATGAAACGTAAATATGTGTTGTTGAACACTATGATTTCAGGGCCTAAGCAACCGGGTAACGACATTGATATTTACCTAGTACCTCTTATAGAGGAGTTGCAGTTGTTGTTTGAGTTCGGGATACGGATTCCAGATGGTAGTCGCGAAGATGAGAAGTTCAAACTTAAATGCATGTTAATGTGGAGCATCAATGACTTTCCTGCTCTAGGAAATCTGGGAGGGTGCTCAGTGAAAGGGCACTTTGCATGTCCAATTTGTGAAGGAAAGACAAGCTTTTGCCAATTGAAGAATGGTCAGAAGGCAGTTTATCAAGGACATAGACGTTTCCTTCCTGCAAGCCATCCATGGAGGCGTGCCAAGAAATGGTGACGCAGCTGAGATATCAGTAAAGATCCGCCAGCACGAATCTGAATTAGTAAGAAGTCGCCAACGCTGCCTCCTTGTCCGTTTGTTGTTGGAATCCACCAAAATAAGAGATAACACTCTTGAAAGTATATATTATTGATAATTGAAAACTATTAATTAATGAATACAAAATCCCTATAAATACTAAGAAGAATTCTCAAAGAAATCCTAACCTAAATCTAGAACAGAATATTATAAACTTATTTCTAAAACTGAAAGGGAAAATAATAAATTAATTCTGAAAGCCTTGATAATCGATTCCTTCGAGAAAAGGGATTTGGCGTTAGACGAACACTGACAATAATCGCAAATTCGTCCTACATCAGTCACTTCCACTTCAAAAGAACTCGTCCCGAGTTCACTCCCTCCACCATCAAGAGCTTCGATCTCCATTGCAAACTCAGTTGACGTAGAAACAACATGTAACTGCTGAACCTTTAAGCTGAATGATTTTGCTCCAATTATTGTATAAAGTTTCACTGCATCATTCTCCTCCACTTTAAAAGAACTCGTCCCAGAGTTATCCTCTAGATCTAGAAAATCATATACGTTGAGCTAACTGTAAACAATAGCTGAAAGGCTCTCCTTCAAATCGTTCATAATGCTAAAGCTCATTGACTCCAATCCATAATCAGCTGACTTGATACAAGTTGCACGAGGATGTCCCTTCCAATGAACAAGATATTTCCAACGCATACCACATTTGTGAACTAGTACTTGTTTTGGTGGTTTGGTAGAACGTAGAATATTTATGACAAAGGAATCAACTTTAGTTCGTATATTATATATTCCTTCATCATTCTCCTCCACTTTAAGAAGAACTTGACCCGAGTTCCCCGCTTCACCATCCAGAGTTTTGACTGCAAGTTTATTAAATATGGGAACATCAATAACACCATCTCCGAATCCAACTCCATACTTCGTCTTCATATTTTCGTCCTTATCTCTCAAAGGAACAATCTCATCAGTATATTCCTCACCAGTCTGAAAATCAACCTTTAATCTTCATAAACTTCAATAGGATCTTTCAAAGGAACGTGTAAATCTTGTTCAAGATACGAATGTTTTATATCAATATCAAGGGTAAGACCAACTTTAATTTGATTATCATCTTCAACCTCAAACTCTATCTTTGCATTTTCTTTATCGCATATTTCAAACCCTCTTTCAAGATCTTCACCATAATTTAAACCATTGTTATCAGTATGAGCAACAGACAAAACTTCTATAGAACATACTTGAGATTCCTCAACAAAACTTTCACAATTCTGGGATGATATAAAGTCCACCTCTGAAGAATTTTTCATTGACTGAAATTCTATAAACTCATTCTCCATCATGCTCATAGGATATTGTGGAAGGTTTAGTAAGATAGACTTTTTAATCAAGTCATTGTGATGTGGAGTAACTGGAGGTAGTTAGTTTGATAATTCATCACCAATTAATGAATTAGAATTCATCAAAATATGTTGTGGCTCTCCTAGGATCACTGTCTCCACCTCTTTCTCCATAACTAACTTCTTACTTGCGGAAGGAGGCTCAAAGTTTGGAATAGGTGCCATTTTAATCTTATGTGTATCCCATGTAAAAACCACTATCTCACCACCATCCCTATACTTACTCTCATGGTTATACTGCCAACTTTTTCCCAATAAAATATGACATGCATCCATATCAAGAACGTCACATATCACACTCTCTCTATAATGTTTTCCAATAGAGATAGGTACATTGCAAGTCCGTGAAACCTTTACCTTATTACCCTGATTATCCCAACCTAGGGTGTAGGGTTTTGCATGAGGTTCAGAGGTCAAATTCAAATAATCAACCACTTTCTGGGATATGATATTTTCGGAGCTACCATTATCCACAATCAAGTTGAAAACTTTCTTGTTGATCGTACAATAACTTCTGAAAATATTCACATGTTGCACTTCTTCCTTGGGTGATAATAGAATTTTCCGCAATTCAAATTCCACCTTCTCAGTTGACACATATTCTTCTTTATTTGAAGGAAACTTGTCCCTGTCTCTAGCCTCATTGTTTCTGCAGCAAAGGATTTCTTCATAGTTGTAATGTAGGAATTCATCTCGCATGTAACGCTTCATCTTTTTCCAGGTTCTAATCGGTGCCTTGTTTAATGCTTGCCTAGAGAAAGAAAGACGTTCCCACCATACATTAGCTTTACCTTTCAGCTTTAATGCCACATTCTTTGCTTGTTTTTCTTCAAGCCAATCATTCGTATCAAAGAAGTTATCAACATCAATCTCCCAATTCATGAATTCCTCTTCTCCTCCATAGAAAAATGGAATTACTCTTTCCTTATGATTATGATAATCATCATTGGATACGTTTTTCTTGAAACTAACTTTTTCAAGGGTTGAGGCTAATTCCACATCCCACTTGTTAAAGTTTGATTTGTTAACACGATGATCTCCCCTCATGAATCAAATAATAAGAACGGGAGAAAACCACGCTCTGAATACCACTTGACGCAGCTGAGATATCAGTAAAGATCCGCCAGCACGAATCTGAATTAGTAAGAAGTCGCCAACGCTGCCTCCTTGTCCGTTTGTTGTTGGAATCCACCAAAATAAGAGATAACACTCTTGAAAGTATATATTATTGATAATTGAAAGCTATTAATTAATGAATACAAAATCCCTATAAATACTAAGAAGAATTCTCAAAGAAATCCTAACCTAAATCTAGAACGGAATATTATAAAATTATTTCTAAAACTGAAAGGGAAAATAATAAATTAATTCTGAAAGCCTTGATAATTGATTCCTTCGAGAAAAGGGATTTGGCGTTAGACGAACACTGACAATAATCGCAAATTCATCCTACATCAGTCACTTCCACTTCAAAAGAACTCGTCCCGAGTTCACTCCCTCCACCATCAAGAGTTTCGATCTCCATTGCAAACTCAGTTGACGTAGAAACAACATGTAACTGCTGAACCTTTAAGCTGAATGATTTTGTTCCAATTATTGTATAAAGTTTCACTGCATCATTCTCCTCCACTTTAAAAGAACTCGTCCCAGAGTTATCCTCTGGATCTAGAAAATCATATACGTTGAGCTTGTTGTAAACAATAGCTGAAAGGCTCTCCTTCAAATCGTTCATAATGCTAAAGCTCATTGACTCCAATCCATAATCAGCTGACTTGATACAAGTTGCACGAGGATGTCCCTTCCAATGAACAAGATATTTCCAACGCATACCACATTTGTGAACTAGTACTTGTTTTGGTGGTTTGGTAGAACGTAGAATATTTATGACAAAAGAATCAACTTTAGTTCGTATATTATATATTCCTTCATCATTGACTCCAATCCATAATCAGCTGACTTGATACAAGTTGCACGAGGATGTCCCTTCCAATGAACAAGATATTTCCAACGCATACCACATTTGTGAACTAGTACTTGTTTTGGTGGTTTGGTAGAACGTAGAATATTTATGACAAAGGAATCAACTTTAGTTCGTATATTATATATTCCTTCATCATTGACTCCAATCCATAATCAGCTGACTTGATACAAGTTGCACGAGGATGTCCCTTCCAATGAACAAGATATTTCCAACGCATACCACATTTGTGAACTAGTACTTGTTTTGGTGGTTTGGTAGAACGTAGAATATTTATGACAAAGGAATCAACTTTAGTTCGTATATTATATATTCCTTCATCATTCTCCTCCACTTTAAGAAGAACTCGACCCGAGTTCCCCGCTTCACCATCCAGAGTTTTGACTGCAAGTTTATTAAATATGGGAACATCAATAACACCATCTCCGAATCCAACTCCATACTTCGTCTTCATATTTTCGTCCTTATCTCTCAAAGGAACTGGTGAACCTTTAAGCTGAATGATTTTGCTCCAATTATGGTATAAAGTTTCCCTGCATCAAATGGTTTAATGGTAAAGAAGAGCACGGTGTTGCCCCTATACCCCTATATGTTTCAGAGATTTATGAAAAAGTATCTGGCATGGAGCACGTGTTAGGTAAGGGGAATAAGAAAAGTGCCCCGACTGGTATTTGGAAAAAGTGCTCAGTTTTTTTCAAACTTGATTATTGGGAACACTTGGAGGTACGCCACTGTCTAGATGTTATGCATATAGAAAAGAATGTTTGTGAAGCTTGTTGGGACCTTGTTGAATACCGAGGGTAAGAGTAAGGCCGGCTTGAAAGCTAGAAAAGATTTAGTCCATCTTGGCATAAGGCCCTCTCTAGCACCGGTGCAAGAGGAAGCGGGTAAAACCTACTTGCCGCCTGCATGCCACACAATATAGTCAGAAGAGAAGGAAAGTTTCTGTGCAACGTTGAAATCGGTTAAGGTACCGTCTAATTATGGCTCAAACATTAGTAGTTGTGTTTCTAATAAGGATTTGAAATTAGTTGGTATGAAATCGCACGACTGTCACAATCTGATGCAGGACTTGAATGTTATTGCACTTAGAGGTTGTCTTCCTGACCATGTTAGAGAGGCAATATCGCGACTCTGTTTTTTTTAAGCAGATTTGTAGGAAAAAGGTAAGTCGAAGGAATTTGGATGAACTACAGACGATGGTTGTTGTGGTTTTGTGTAGATTGGAGATGTACTTCCCCCCTTCCTTCTTTGACGTTATGGTTCATGTGATTGTCCATTTGGTACGGGAGGTAAAGTTGTGCGGACCGGTATATTTGCGATGGATGTACCCATTCGAGCGCTATATGAGCATTTTTAAGCATTTTGTGAAGAATCGATATCGCCCAGATGCCAGTATAGTCCAGCGTTATGTCGCAGAAGAGGTGATTGAATTCTGCACAAATTATTTGCAGGATGTTCCGACTATAGGTCTGCCAACTAGTAGACACGAAGGGCATGCCGATGGAATTGGACTGCGGCATAAGGCTAAATTTAGCCCTTCATCCAAAGAGTTATCAACTGCCCACCTGTACATACTTCGTAATCACTCCGCGGTGAGTCCCTATGTTGAAGTTCACCTCGGTGAGCTTAGGAATAAGCATAGTAATTGGTCTAACCCTATGATCCTGGTTACGATATCGTAAGTATGTCAGTAATATTTTTGTATAGAAATAGTGACTATGCGAGATCGTAACATATTCCGGCAGCAGTATGTTGACTGTACTGTGCCTAAAAGTTTGGCGCTGCAACGATATCGTAGGTACTTTCGCTAAGAGGCCTTTAATGGTTGCGATCTCATAACTATATCAGTTTGTGTATAAGTTGAAATATCATTTTCTAGCAACAAGCAGCTAGTACATTTACCCAAACTTTCAGGTTAAATTCAATTCCCGCTAATTTTAGAGAACATTTTGTTGTTATTTGCACAATGAATATAATGAACCGGCTCAAAAGACATCATTTGCTTAACTAATGAATTTAAGTTAATACATCTGATTGTTGTTATCAAATTCCAAAACTAAAACAAGAGATTACATGTTTCTAAAACAGATTCTATTCATGTTCTGGTGATGCTGGGGGTGTGGACGTCGACTGGGGAGCTGATTGTTGCGCGGGTGCTGTATCAACCTTTGCCTTTTTCCTAGCTTGTGCTCTCTGAATGCCCCGTATGAAGTGTGCGGTCCACCACGCCTGCTGCTTCACCCGACCAATATCTTGGCGCATGAGTTCGACAGTGTCTTCAAGTCCCTTGTAGAACAAATCGACAGGCACCTCTGTGAAACAAAATATTAGAATCTGAGTCACTAAATTGGGGAAAAAACTCGAACAGAACATGTATAAAAGAAAATTTACCCTGTACGTCGTCCCGGACCTCATCCTCGAGGATGTGTTGCTTATCTGCATTGGGCACTTGCTTCCATCTTCCAGATTCCAGCTCACACTTCCCGTTCCTCATAAAATATTCTAAGGTATAGAATATACACTCCACTGGCTCACCGGAATTGAATTTCTTATTTCTTTGGGTTAGGAAGAAGGTGATGAAATTCCCGTACGTCAGCTTCTTGCAATGCCTCCCATTCTCCACCACACTTTCTTTCATGTGTTGAAAATCACATGGCCGGGGTTTGAGAGCCTTCCCATCATTAGACAATAAAACATCGAAATCGTTGTGAAGTTGAGCTCGGTTATGTAGCCACCTTTTGGGGTAATCGTCCTAGCAACAAACTCATACAAAATTCGCTCCTCACAACTTAAGTGATCGAGCTTGTACTGCCTAGCCGTTCCAAGTTCAGATTCATTCCGGCCAAAATATTTAGCAGCTAGTTCAAGCAACTTAGCTTTAGTCAGTTCATCATCATTTTCCGGCCAACCCCTATGCGTGTAAAATCCATCGGGAGCATCTGCTTCATGTTTTTCCCTATCATCATCCACAGTTACATACTTGACACCCAACACCTCATTGAATATTTCCGACCCTATCTCAAAGTCTTCCCACCCACCCTAGTGTAAAAAAGACCTGTTTTTTTCTCTTCCTCTACCAACTCATGAAAATTAGCGTAAAATTGACTCGTTTCATCCTTATACGCCGCATAATTTAGCCCAAACAGTTCATGCAAGCCACATTTTTCAACTTTTTCCATCACCCTTTTCAACCCTAATTGATCTATTATGCTAAAATCAAGAACATAGCAATCCAACAACTCCTTATTTTTCATGTACCTATCATACTTATCGTGAGCTTGAGGACTTACAAACATTTTTGAGTCATAATCGTGACTCGATGAACTTGAAGCATATCTGTACCACCGTATTTTTAAGTTGTCGCTACCTTCAACGTAAACAAATTTAAGATAGCGCTATGTTACCCGGTTGATGGCCCTGTCTTACTCACGGATCTGCTCACGGTACCGTAGCCTTCGTTAGTCGTTACAATTTTTGTTTACGGTATCGCAAACGTGTGCCTCAACAAACCAAAATCAAAACACCCGCCAAAAATGTTTGCGATAGTGACCTCTACTCACGATGTCGTAAATACAATCCGTTTAGATTTGTTACGGTTTCACTACTTTCATTCCGTTTAGATTTTTTGCGGTATCGTAAATCAAATATGTTTAGCTTTGTACGATATCGTGAGCTATATTTTATTTTATTCACTACCATTAGTTTACGATACCTGAAACGTTCTAGTTGTTATAACTTGGTGCGATATCATAAAAATGTTACCGTACCTAACATTTACGATACCTTAATATGAATTTTTATCATGGTTGCGGAACCGTAAACATATAAATTTCATGCCTTCTCTGCCCAGTTAGTGATATCGTAAATACCAAATTACGACGTTTATATCAACAGACACGGCGGAAATTTCCGCTGTGTCTTAACTAGAAAACACAGCGTTTCTGGTTAATGCCGTGCATAAATTCCGGTTGTTTACGGCACCCCCACACACGACAGTTGGGATACGCCGTCTCCGGTGTGCAGGGACCGCCGTGAATGCGCCCGAATTCCACTAGTGGCTGTGTCACCCCAGAAAAATCTGATAGTTAATTGTTCCATCTTTTTTATCACTGTTTTAGGGGGTTTCAGGACAACTATTGTATGAGTTGGGATGGCTAGTAAAACATTTTTTATTAAAACCATTATACCAGCATTGGATAGCCACCCGTTCTTCCAATTCAGTGTGGCTCTCCATCCTTTCTATCACAGGTTGGTAATATTCCACTTTATTCCTCCCTCTGAATATGGGAACTCCCACATACTTGAATGGCATCACTCCTTGTACCATTTACATATTTTTCCTGATGATTCTAACCCTAGTACTGGTGGCAGAAGTACTGGTGAAGAATTCTGATTTTGTGCAATTCACCTTTTGACTTGATGTGACTTCATATGCTTCCAAGAAAGCTTTCAACCTCCTCAGATTCTTCTTGTTAGAGGTAGAGAAAATAGCAGTATCATCTGCATACATTAGATGAGTGATACTACTCACTCCACTGGGCATTGTGAATGGTTGGATGTATTGAATTTCCACTAGCTTTCTAATTCCTCTAGAGAAGGCTTCTGTAATGAGGTCATATAGGTATGGTGATAGAGGGTCACCCTGTTTTATCATTCTGGTGGAGTGAAAGAAACCTGCTATGGCACCATTAATTAATACAGAAAACCAAGCTGCTTGGATGTTCTGGATTATTATCTTAACTAATGAGCCATGGAAACCAGAATGCAGTAATATGAACTTTAGGAAACCCCATGATACTCTGTCAAATGCCTTCTGCATATCTAATTTAACAATTAGATTATGGCTTCTATTTCTGCTTCCCAAAAGTCTTGCCATTTCATGCATCTGAATGATATTATCTGAAATATCTCTCCCTTGTAGAAAGGCAGATTGTTCAGGTGATGTAATATTTGGCATAATTGGTTTGATCCTATCAGCTAGAAGCTTGGAAAAGATCTTGTTAAGGAAATTGGAAAGACTTATAGGCCTATAGTCATCGAAGAAGGCTGGCTATGGCTCTGGGAATCAGTGCACCAGCTAGGAATTCATTTACTGAATTCAGCAGGTCCTCATTGATTGTATCCCATAAATGAGTAAAGAACACACCAGAAAAGCCATCTGATCCTGGTGCACTTTCTCTACTAAGGCCAAATACCACTGTCTTCAACTCTTCCATTTCAGCCTTTTTGAGTAAGTTCCATTTTCTTGGTCAGTCACCAGTTTGGGAATTACTGAGAGGAAATGTCTTAGGTAATCACCTGCTTCCTCACAGTAAGGCTCATTCAGAAGATTTTCAAAGAAATGGGCCTCCTCTTCTTTGATTTTCAAAGGGTCTGAGGTCCATTGGTTGTTCCTATCCTTAATCTTACTAATCTTTGACCTTCATATCCTCTCATTCACTAAATTATGGAAGAACTTAGTACTGGCATCACCTTATGTGAGCCACTTAATATTGGATTTCTGTTTCCAATACTGTACTTGTTCAGTGGTTGCCCTGACGATTAAGGCTTGAGCTTGGTTCATAGCAATGAAATCTGAGTCTGTTCCTGAGATCTGATATGCATGTTCTAATTGTTCAGCCTTTGTCTCTGCATCCACAAGGTTTTGATGAACATTTCCAAAATGGTCTGTATTCCATGCATTTATGGAAATTTTTAAGTCTCTTAAGCTTATAGACCATATTTTTCATGCTACTAAGAGCACTGGGGAGGATCCAGCTCTGAGTAACTATCTCATCAAAGTCTGGCATGTTCAGCCACATTGATTGGAACCTAAAAGGTCTAGGGCTTTGTTCCGAAGCATCTTGTATGGAGAAGAGAAAGGGATTATGATCTGAGGTTGCTCTACTCAAGACTTGTATAGAGCTGTGAGGGAAAAGGGAGAACAAGTCATGATTACACATCCCTCTGTCTAATTTCTGCAACAAAATATCCTTAGATCTCTTGTTTGACCAAGTGAAATGATTACCAACTCTTGTGATCTCCTGGATGGATAGGTCTGATATGAGGTTGTTAAAGTCACTAATGCAACTAACCACCTCTCATAGGATTTATATCCTACTGCAGCTCCTAGGGATTTATTGAGAATCATTGAATTTGAAAGAATATGGCTCCATGTTTTACATTATCCTTGGATTAATCATCCCTGGATGGAGTACTGCTCTCTCTTTTTTTTTTTTTTTTTTTTGCAGATAATGGTGGACAGGAGCCATCACATGGATAGCAAACATCCGCATCACCAATTTTCAAGGACTCCAGATACTATGTAATGCTGATTAATCAAACAATGCTTTACAAAGGGTTGTTATCGTTTCTTATGCACGGACTATGCTACTTAATGGTGATCAATTGTGATGCTGAACCAGAGGCAATCAATTGTGAAGCTGAAGCAAAGGCAAATCATCTCTGACAAATTTAACCACTACCGATTTTGTAATTTATGGATCAATATTTTTTTCTCAATTCTTTGGGTGGCTAAATTGTGTTTCATTCTTTACTAAATTGATCACATATCTGCTCCTCATCAGTGTATTGGTTAAGAGTATTCCACTTTCCATAAAACTAGCCTAATTTAGAATAGGCTTTTAACTCTATATGTAACCCTTTCTTTTTTTTCTTTTGAGAAGCTTTTTGCTTCTAGAGCTTGGTTCTTCTTGTAACAAACTTGTCATTGTACATTAAGGCCTTTACAGGCTTTTTTATATGGTATGGGGTGCCAATAAATTCCCCACCAATGGTGATTTAATTAAAATAAAAATATTCGATTGCGCTGAAAGATAACATCTATAACTATCTTTAAAAAAGAATGGATTAGAATTTTCTCAGAATTTTGAATTAATTTTTAAAATAACCACATAATTAAATATCAGCTCAAGAAGTGTACTCGCTCTCCCATTTTTCTTTCTTTTTATCTTCCTCTCTCTTTGATCATTATTGGAAACGTAAAGCCTTCATACGTTTTATAATTCAATTTCCTTCACTACCGATATTAATCGTGCCCGTTTCCAAAGTTTCACCTGTTTTATAATTGATTTCTCGTGCGGGGCGATTTTGAAGATCATCCGAGCGCTGGATTCGATGGATTTGGGGATCAGGACCGCGACGGTAGGGTGCTTAATGGAAATCGGGTATTACGGGTGAAAGGAGGCGGTGGAGGGGATGATCGGCGGCGGCATTGTGGAGAAACTGGTGGCGTTGCAGAGATCGGAGAAATATAATATTTTAGCCGTTGCCTTGCCGCACTTGCCGTCAAAAACTTCCAAGCGACGTCGCTTTTGTCTGCAACCAGGCAGAAGCCATTAGGGTTCATCCATGTCCGACGTCTCTATCCAGGTATGCTCTTTTCCCCATCTTCTTCTTCAGACAACTACTCAAATCAGCAGAAGTTTAATTAATCGCTATTTTTGCAGTATGATTATGTTCATTGCTTTTATTCTCATGGATATAGACTGAAAATTTGAATTTATTGTGCTGCAATTGAAGGGGAAGACTGCTATAAACGGGCTTCTATGTTGGAATGATGAACCCTAAAAAAATCTCCTTTTGTCACTGAGCAGGTTTTGATGCAGTTTGTGCTTTACTGAATGAGCATTTGCAATGAGAATCATCTGTAGAATTAGGTGTTCTTCCACTTTTTCGCAGTCATTAGCGTATAAAATTCAATGGATTTCTCTGCTTCAGACTGCCTAAAGCCATGATTATTCAGCTAGGAGTTCAGATATAGTTCCAAGGAGGTCCAAGTTTATATCTCATGAATCTGCGATTGAATTGATCAAGCGCGAGAATGATCCACAGCGAGCTCTGGAAATCTTCCAGAAAGTGTCTGAGCAGAGCGGTTTTCGACACAGTAACTCTACTTAAGCTATTATTCTTCACAAGCTCGGGCAGTGCAAGAAGTTTGGGATGGTTGATAGGCTACTTTACCAGATCGGGTAATAAATTCCTCAATGAATGTTATAATTATATATTGTGAAATGAATTGTGTATTTCATTTTTCCAGTTCTTTATCAATTGTTATGAGCATTAAAATATGGATCATATTTTTGCAAATTTGTGTATAGGAGCGAAAAAAGAAGGCGTTCATCTGCTAACAAGGATGAGAGTGATGATGAGAGAGACAATATATGTGCAAAGACTGCATTGCAATATTACAACAACAAGAACGTATGCATTTTCCTCCACTTTTTTACACTTTATCCTGTATTATATTTACTCAACCTTTTCCCTGCAGGGCACACATTATGAGCTTGCTGCTGCTTTTTTTCTTAGCAATGAATTTGTTTCGGATGGAACCTGGCAAATCCTCCCGCAGGCTCTTCTTTGTTGAGATGCGTGGAGATGACTCGACATGGACCGGCCGAGACCAAGTGAGTTCTGCTGTTATTCGATTTTTTATGCAGATTCGTGATGATCCAGTTATTGATTCGTTCTCGATAGAGTATAATATCGGTAGTGAATGAAATTGAATTATAAAACGTATGAAGGCTTTACGTTTCCAATAATGATCAAAGAGAGAGGAAGATAAAAAGAAAAAGAAAAATGGTAGAGCGAGTACACTTCTTGAGCTGATGTGTAATTATGTGGTTATTTTAAAAATTAATTCAAAATTCTGAGAAAATTCTAATCCATTCTCTGTTAAAGATAGTTATAGATCTTTTTGTTGGTGTTTGGAGTGCAGATTTTGGAGTTGTGGGTATGCACCATGTTGGGATTTTGTGCGAGAACCTTGAAAGGTCTATGCACTTTTACCAGAACATCCTCGGTATATTATTTCAGTTACCTAGCCCCTCTCAGCTCAAGAATTGGCATTATATATTCTTTGTTTCTGCTCGGTTATGAGTGAGTGAATGGCTTTATAACTTTTCTTCTAAGATCAGGTTTGGAAATAAATGAAGCCAGGCCTCATGACAAGCTTCCATACAGAGGTTCTTGGTTTTGGGTTGGCTTCGAGATGATACATTTGATGGAGCTAACCGGTCGGCCAGAGCATGAAGGGTGAGATCGTCATGCTTGTGAGGATATTGCATGTTCATGTTCTCAAGAGAGTTCTGCAAGATGTTCTTGCTCACATATCTGAGGTGATTGTAAACACGCTAGCTGCTGGGGATTCGGTGAAAAGATTCAATGTCAATGATATTATGGTTCTTAGTGTGGATATAAGCCTGCTGGAATCGTTTGCAGAAAACCAAGCTTCCCTCTTAAGTGATGTAGAAGCTGCCCATCTGAAAGAGCACTTATGGACTCAAGGCATTTAGTGAACTTGCTCTTGAGCAATCACCCTGAGAACTTCTTGAATCCGATTATCAAAGAGGAGCAACGTATGCTTTTTTAAAGAATTTAACTGATTTCTTGATACGTTAGTAAAATGTCTTATCTCTTTCAGTTCATCTCTACCTGCTTTTTTTAAGAAGGAAACTTTTTATTGTCAAATTTAGTTGCTTGGATTAATTGTAACAATTAATTAGAACTCTCAAAATAAACTTATTATGGAAAATATTTGACACATTTATACAAAGTACATGCTATTGAAGTTATCAGTTTCTTGTGATTTTTTAAAAGCTTTTGGTACGTATCATGTATGAGACTGAATGGATGATGCTTGGTTCTTGATCTGATAGTTTTTTTTTTGATACTGATCTGATAGTTTTCTTCTGTGTGAATTTGCTTGGATGGATTGAGAGTGTTTTATTTATTATCATAGGCGTTAACCACAAACTCTGCACGTGGGAATGATGACCAAGCTTCATCAGAGAATTTTATGATAGTGGTAGGAAGTTTTCCAGTTATGAAGTGATCTAGCAAGCAAGTTAATAAGTACACAACGAAAAATGTGAATTTTCACTTGAAACACTTAAAGTGATATTTTATCATCTAATTGTTAGTTTGATGAGTTGGTCTCTGGAGTGACCGTCTATATTATAGCATAATATAGACCAAGGACTAAATTACAATATGGAAAGAAGGAGGCCCTTATTCCCAAAATTTGGGAAAAGTTCTATTCACGGCACTGTTCACACAAAAATATGTACACAAATCAGTTAATATAATTTCTGGATTTTAAACACTTGTAAACACAAAAGAATTCAGGTTAGAAAGACAAGTTTTCATATTATAAACATCAGATTTAGGTACATAAAAACTAGGGTGTTTAGGTTAAATAATGTTGTGTCAAGTATAGTCAAGTTTCACCAGAGTTTTCAGCCTAAAAATTCACAATCATCACAGTTTTCAACTTAAACAACCAAGTTTCACAAAAATTACAGTTTTCACAATAAATAATCAAGTTTCGCAAACACCAAAGTTTTCAACCTAAACAATCGAATTTTCACAATAAAAACAGTTTTCAACTAAACAATCAAGTTTTACAAACACCACAGTTTTCAGCCTAAAAAATATAGTTTCTACAATCACTGTAGTTTTCAACCTTAATAACCAAGTTTTCACAATCATAGTTTTCACATTAAAAAATCAAGTTTTACATACACCACAGTTTTCACAATAATTAATCAAGTTTCAACACAAATCAAGAAGCCTAGTTTTCAAGTTAAACACATAAAATTTCATATGCAGACAAAAATCACATTAAGCAGTCTAGTTTTCAAGCTAAACACATAAATTTCATAACAAGACAGAATCCACATTAAAAAGTCCAGTTTCCAAGATAAACACATAAAATTTTAAAAGCAGAAAGACATCACATTACACAGTCTAGTTTTCATAGTAAAACACATAAAATTCATGGAAGAAATTTTTAGAGCAACACAAAGTACAAAAAAACAGTGAACCGTCATCTCGTAGAGCCCGATCGTGAAGAACAATCCTCGAGAAACGCTGCAAGCTCTGCTACTACTCCGACGAATCTCCGGCGCCGGTAGCTGAATCTCCACGCCTAATTCAACAACCAACACCAGAACACAAATTATCAGCCAGACGGTTGACAGACTGCGGCGATTGCGATTGCGATCGCAATAGCCGATCTCCGGCGAGCGGTGGAGGAGTAACCGAACCGAATCCACTCTCCCGGCGGTGATGCGGCGGAGGAAAGCGGCGACTGCGAGGAAGGAGAGGAAGGATCAGAAACCTGATTGTAAATCGACTCGATTCTGGTTCGCAGACCTAAACCGGACATCGCCTCGTTGAATCCAGTCCTGACGAATTGATCCTTTTCGCTGCCTTCGGGAACCCTAACCAAGCCGATTCTGCTGTCACCGAACGGGTCCAGTTCCTCGCGGATGAAGAGCCGATCAGAGCTCTGGAGAATTTGGGGGAAAGGGGAAAAGACGCGTTTCAGAATTTGGGGGAAAAGGATTGTTCATGTGTATATATATTCATTAGGTTTCGGAAATTGCATAAAAAGGACCTGCCCAAAAATAATTTGCAAGATGGGGGCCACTTCCTATTTTAATTGCAGAAATAGGCCGTCTATATTATAGCAATAATATAGACGGTCTATTACAAGACTATTATTAGTTTGATTATTATTAAATAAAATATAGACACATAATTTTTATATAACATTTTGCTTGCATTTTTCATACATTGTTATTGATGAATGAAAAAATATTTTTACTAAATTAAAAAAAAAATTAATTAAGACCACTCAAGGAGTGGAGGGATGTTTATTAGGCTCCCTAAACCTTAAAAAAGACCATATAGGCTAAGAGTTTTCCACTGCCAAAAGGCAGTTACAACAAGTAAGAGTCATAGGCTCTTGAAGCATAGTAATGCTTCCAAAAGGGGATAAAAGAATAAGGGGGCAAAGCCTCTCCCTAAAGTATCTATTAGTCCACCAAAAACAAGTTTGAAGCCTATTAGAGAATTGCACTGCAAAACTCAGAGCGGCACCAAAGTTGTGATGGGGAAGAACAGATACAGCTAGCAAAACATCAGAAACAATATACAAGAATAAGGTTTCTTGAAAGAAAAAGCAGTATGTGACAGTGGATGGATTCTTCCTCAGCAGCAGCATCAAGCTGTCCAGATCCAGTTGAAATTTGCTGCATAATGATGATGAAGCCACATCTGCAATATTATACATATCAGTAGCATTCATTCTGAGCAATTCTAAGAGATGGTGTTTCCCATTTATCAAGATGTAACAGATCTTGTGTCTGTGTAGGGAGATCTGAATACAGTATAGCAGAATTCAGATGATTAGTGTATCCATGCTTTGCAAGAGCATCTGCAACTGTATTCCCTTGTCTTTTTGTGTGTACTATATTAGTTATCTTTCTCAAAGAGAGAGCTAACTGATATAGTTTCCAAGGAGCTGCTAGAGGATTACTGATGGCTTTAATGGCCAGTAGGCAGTCTGATTCTAGAGTATAAGAAGAAGAGAGGTGGCTCCCTAGTAAATCTCCTTTCTCAATGGCCATCATTTCAGCCTGAAGGGGTGATGAAGCAGATATATATCCACAATATGCTGAGATGAAATTGCCATCACAATTTCTGATAACAATACCAATCCCTGCATTGTTAGTGTGATGCCAATAAGCATCTACATTTATTTTTAGACCAAATAGTGGTTTCAACCACTTGATAGCAGTAATGGATGGTTGAGGGGGTCTTGTATGTAAAGGTAGGAAACCAAGACTACATAGATCCCTGTCAAATTCAGAAATGGCTGGGAGAGGTCTGACAGTATATGTGGTAAAAACAAAATCTCTGATTTGTTTTTTCATCATAACTGGATTGGGAGATATGTTTTCATAAAGATAGGAATTTCTGGCCTTCCAAAGGGTCCAACAAATGATACTGGGGATAGTGGAGAAAAGGTTAGAGTGTAATCTAGTTTATCCATGATATGACCAATAGAAAGAAAGTCTATCCCAAAGTGTGGGGAAGCCAGTATCAGAAATTCCCACCATAGAATGAAACAAAGACCACATGGTAGTTGCCAGGCTACATTCACTGAAATAATGTTCCATTGAGTCACAGTTCAGGCAAAAAGGACACTTGGAAGACAAGTGAAAACCCATTCTTACCAGTACATCTGGAAAATGGAGGAACCCATTGATCAACTTCCAGAGAAATATGCTAACTTTTTTCTGGATCCTTTTGTTCCATAGTTGTGTCAGTGATTGAGCCTCTGGTCTGGAGTGTGCCACAGCATTATATGTATCTTTGAAAGTAAAATCCCCAGTGATACTGGGAATCCATATCAACCCGTCATCTCTGTCAGAGAAACATTCTATGTTCTGCACTTGAGTAAAGATGTCAGTAGGCAAAGAAGATAGTTCTTGAATATAAAATTGCCTTATTTTGACAGAACAGTTGGACAGTACAATCCATAGGAATCTGGGAGTTTTCTGGATCAAGGAAGTCACTTAAAAGGACCAAAAGAGGACCAATTAGATGACCAGAAACTACACTTTCCATCACCAACCATTACAGTGGAAAGAGTTTTTGAAATGGCATTGACAGAGCTAATTCTTTTCCAGGTAGGGGAGGATTTGTAAGATGGAGGAAGAGCCCAGATAAATTGTGACCACAGAGTATTACCAGACTGGAATTTCCACCAAAGTTTAATAGAGCATGTTTTAATAATAGTGTGGATGGATCTTATACCAAAACCATTTTGGCTTTTAGGATAGCACAGATCAGACCATTTTTTCCAAACTTTTTTGGGTTTAAGTTCTGTCTCCCCCCCAAAAAATAAGGACAGTGCTTTTTCCAATCTTTTGATTACAGCCAGAGGAGGTTTAAGCACACTCCATACATGTTGAGGAACTGAGTAAATGCAAGAGTTGATCAGAGTAAGCTTACCTCCTGTTGACAGCCAAATATTCTTCCAATTAGACAGCCTATTTTCAATTCTCTAGATCAGTGGCAAAAAATGACAAATCAAAGCTCTTCCAGAGAAAATTGGTACACAAAGATAGGTAAATGGCATATGTCCCTGTTTCATTCCCAGAATCTCCTTAACCTGTCTAAGTTTGAAATTAGATGCATGTCTGCCCAAGAAAAAATCAGATTTCTCATAATTGATTTTTTGACCAGTTGTCTGTTCAAAAATCACTAGAAAAGCCTTGATCCTAACCAGATTAGATTTTTTAACTTTAAGAAAAATGATTGTATCATCAGCGTAACTTAAATGAGAAATAGGAGAAGGACCTCTGGGAATATCAAAATATTCAATTTTTCCAGTGGAATACACATATGATAGGCTTCTTGTAAAGCACTCAGAAAAGATATTAAACAAAAATGGAGAGAGAGGGTCACCCTGTTTTATTCCTCTTGTAGGTCTAAAAAAAGCCATTTGGCTTACCATTGATTAAAACAGAGAAGTGAGCATCCCTAAGATTTTTCATAATACTATGCACAAATTTACCATGAAAATCAAAATGCATAAGTATGGTGTTTAAGTAGCCCCAACTGACCCTGTCAAAAGCCTTCATAAGTTCCAGTTTTATTATGCAATTAGGGGTTCTATTTTTTCTATCCAAAAATCTAACAAGCTCTTTCACATACAGTACATTATCTGAGATGTCTCTGTTGTGTAAAAATGCTGATTGATTAGTGGATATGATTTTTTCTATAAGTGGCTTCAATCTCTCCATAAGAATTTTTGAAAAGATTTTATTTATACAATAAGAGAGACTGGTGGGCCTAAAATCAGAAAATGAGGAAATAACAGGTTTTTTGGGAATTAGAGTGATCCAGGTGGCTGCTATTCCAACTGGGATCTATGAGGAACTCATAAAATCATGTACGGCTATAAGTAAGTCCTCCTTAATTATCTCCCAACTTTTTGTAAATTTTTTTGAAGAGTATCCATCTTGACCTGGACTGCTGTTTTTATTAAGATTAAAAACAGTAGTTTTCAGCTCTTCCATTGTTACTGGTTGGATAAGACTAGCATTATCTTCATCAGTAATTAGTTAGGAATTTAGCTCAAGAAATGGTCATGAAAAAAGCCATTTAGATTGCTCACAGGCTCAGACAATAAATCTGTGAAGAAATGAACAGCTTCAGTTTCTATCTCAGAAATGTTATCTAACCAAATTCCATCTGCATTTTGGATCTTAGTAATACTAAGACCACTATGTTTTTCCTTAACTGTATTATGGAAAAACTTTGTGTTTTCATCTCTCTCTTTGAGCCACTTAACTCTGGATTTTTGCTTCCAAAATTTGTATTGCTCTTTGAGGCCTTTGAGATGGATTGCCTTGAGTTCTTTCAGCTGAATTAACTCATGTACAGAGTTATTAGCATCATACACAATTTCTTGCAATCTTAGAGCTTCGGCAGCTTTTGACACATTAGAGTCTATATTGCCAAAAACAGACTTGTTCCAGCCATTGATAGTAATTTTGAGCCTTTGCAATTTGAGAAAAAATCTCAACATGCCAGTCTCAGGTAAAGGGATATTCCAGTCATTATGAATTAATGAGAGGAACTCATCCCTGATAAACCATGCATTTATGAACCTAAATGATCTAGGTGATGATGGGATGCTACTACCTACAGTATATAACATTGGTGCATGATCAGAAGTACCCCTATTAAGAATCTGAATGGAAGATGTTGGGAATTTTAATAACCAATTCCGACTGGCTAACCCTCTATCTAGTTTTTCAGTAGTTGCATGCATTGACCAGTTACTAAACCAGGTAAATAAATTACCTACAGTATTAATGTCTAGCAGTGCAGATGAAGATATAAAATGATTAAAATCTAGCATGCTTTTATTACAAGGCTGTGCAGGACCCTTATATTCAAAAGGTGATTTTATTGTATTAAAATCACCAATTAAAAAAGAATCAGATAAGTTCCTAGCAGATAAAGCATTCCATAAGAATTCTCTACCAGGGACAGTTCTAAGCCCATAGATAAATATACCCTCCATAGAAGAGTTCAATCTAAGGCTAAAGATATCCACAGCTAAAAACTGTAAATGATCCTGTTTGAGAGTTATGGTCAGATTATTGTTTCCACATAAGCCAAATTTTTCCACTCTGAGAGTAGATAGAGTTAGCAAAATGTAACTTTCTTCTGAATATATCACACTTATGGTTCTTATGCATAGGTTCAATTATGCATAAAAGGTCCAATTTGTGTTCTTGCACAAGATCATGGAGTCTTTCTATTGAAGTTCTCATACCTCTAATGTTCCAGACTAGGTACCTAATTTTCATAGTGTTGTATGACATTTAAAACTTATCTCTGGAGCTTTTTGACCTAGTAAGAACTTTATTAGGTGATGGGATTTTGGTTAGCTTTTTTGGAGTGAACTTCCTATTAATTTGAGTGAAGAAAGTAGCCAATTTTGATTTATCAGCAACCAGAGTTGAGGATGAACCAGAAGGCAACTGCTGATCAGTCAAAAGATTAGGAGTAGGGGTTGCAGTGGGTACCTGAGAGGATGAAACCACATTATTATCATCCTCTGATGATTCAGATGAGATGTCATATTCAGAAGCATCATCTTTTTCTTTTGGACCATTTTCCAAGTCCAGCAGTGGCAGGAACCTGTTTCCTGAAGCTCCTTGAGAAAGAGTAAATTTGTTAGGAGATAGAGAAAATTAAAATTGGTGAGAATGCTTACCAGTGCCAATCAGAAGGTCATCCTTGGCATATATAGGAGGTATAGAAGCCTGAGGGCTGAGGGAGGTTAGTGGAGAGGTCTGAGTAGCAGTCATGAAAGTTGGTTCTTTTATAATAGTGACAAATTGACATGAGTTGGAGGCAGCATCTATAGAGGAAAGGGATTGAGTG
The DNA here is from genome assembly GCA_948330725.1 of Sherardia arvensis. Classification (NCBI taxonomy): domain Eukaryota; kingdom Viridiplantae; phylum Streptophyta; class Magnoliopsida; order Gentianales; family Rubiaceae; genus Sherardia; species Sherardia arvensis. The sequence goes on from OX415240.1 coordinate 20,227,835, forward strand.
AGGGATGGCTGAAGAGGCTGAGAATGTATAGGTGAGGGGATGGATGTAATTTTTTGTTTATATTTATTTTTGTAGAGGGGGACATTGAGGGTGCCTTCCTCCTTATCTTTGTGAAGGATTGGAGCATTGGGGAGGGCTGCCTCTTTATCTTTAGTGGAGGGAGAATAGCCAGAAGGTCCTGCATTATCAGAGGCTGGGGCTTGATCAGGGACAAGGTTTTTAGTTTGCTTATCCTTAGCAACAGCTTGGGGGCTGGAGTATCATCACTTTTCTTAGCCTTGGCTGGAGCCTGTTTGGTAGAGTCAGCATGAGTCTTCTTCTCAGCATCAAAGGTTGGCCTCAATTTCTGAGTCTTGTGCAGTTCAGGGTGGAGGAAACCACAAGCAGAGTCTTGGTGACCTATCATTGAACAATGGTGGCAGTAACTAGGAACTTCTTCATATTCAATGGGGAACCTTTCAATGTTGCCATCCTCTATACCTAATTTGATATGGGGCTGTAGTTTCTTTCTAAGGTCTATTTCTACACACAGCTTAATAACATTAGGCCTAGTGAGAGCTAAGGTTGCAGCATCCATCTTAATGAAAGTCCCATTTCATCACCAATACACTTAATCATTGTATGGTTGAAATAGAAAAAGGGTACCTTTTTAATTGTGACCCAAACTGGCACAATGGATGATTCAGCTTCAGGACTAAATCCAAGGTCCATTTTAACACTTTCATCTGTGACCCTGCCAGATTCCAGTAACCCTTGAGCCAGCAGCGCCGGTAATCTTCAAGATCTTCAAACCTAATCAGAATGTGCCGAAAGTCTATAGAGCCTATCTGATACTTCCCAGTGAAATCTGCTGATCGGAAAACCTCATGGAGTCTGTCCATCGAGGGCTTCCCTCTCGAGAATTTTCCAATAAGGGCATTTGTGTAATGGCCTGCGAGAGTTTCTGCCTGTTGTCTGGTGACAATACATGCAATTTCTCCTCTGTGTTGATTAATAGGTGTAATTTCTGGGTTGTCGGGGAGGGAGGAAGCTGGTGGAGGGGATCGATTAGATAGGGCCTGAGCAAAGCTCCTCCCAGTAGCAAGGCCACCGCGCGGTGGCGGTGGCGCCACCATGGCACTGGGGGGAATAAAGTCGTTACCTATCTGTTGTGATCGGAAAAGGAGAAAACAGTGTAAAGAAAAGAGTCGTTATTGTTGATTCCGATGAAAAGGTGAGGAAAGAGAGGAGAGAGATCAGAGCATTGATGGAGAGAGAGAGGAGAGCGTGATTGGGAATGAAGTAATTTTGATTTAATTTTTTTTTACTAAATTAATATATTTATGTGATGTTAATATTAAACAAATATCCGTGCATCGGCACGGGACATTGATGTGATGAGCAAGATGTCACAAATAAAAACCGCACTTATTGATTCACAAATTCTTTGTTATTTTTGTAACAGACAAATTTAATTTTAAAACATTCGTCGTAACGCTCCCTGAAATAAAAACTACACTTAATCATCCTCACAAATTATTTATTATTTTTGTAACGTTTATTAACCCTTTCTTCTTTATAGCCTTCAATAATTTCATTAAAAATTATTAAAACTTATCCTGCATCATAACGTTCCATGAAATGAAAACCATACTTAATGATCGTCACAAATTTTTCGTTATTTTTGTAACGGTAAAACTTAATTTTAAAACCTTCGTTGTAACGCTCTCTGAAATTAAAACTACACTCAATCATCCGAACAAATTCTTTATTATTTTTGATGAATCATGCAGCATGTCTCAAAGCTACTTCTACTTCGGACAACTATTAATGAAAAGCAGTGCATTCCAAAGACCGTTTTCACTCATTGACAACTATACGTTGTTGTCTCTAGGATCAAAATTAGAAATGGATTGAAGATTTTGATTTGTGATAAGGAAGTGTTTCAAAAATTAAGATAATAAGATTATTTAATTTCTTATTTTCTTAGATTCTTGAACACGTAACCATGCTTTAGCAACTAATTTTTTAACCAAAAGGCTATTACGTTATATTTCTTAACTTTCACAAAATAATACATTGTCAAGATTACTTACCTTACATTATATTGTTGTTTACTATATTATAGTATTTTAAAATTAAATTCACGTGCATCGGCACGGGATATTATACTAGTTGAAATAATAATAATAAGATTTTGAATATCTGGACCAGTTATAGTAGTAATTGGTATGCCTGTAGTAAATTTTAATTATTGCAGTTGGAGCCTCGGAAGCATGCTCAGTTATGGAGAAAAGGAGTAGATTACATATCACCAAAATAAAAAGCTCTGATGGAATATAGTTGACTGAGGTGGAGGAAATTGAAAATGAGGCTATCAACTTTTGTCAAAACCTGTTTACTGATTCCCCACATCCAGATCATGACCTTTTAAATTCTCATTTCTTGTCCAAAATACCATCAATTATTTTTGGACCTGAAAATGATGAACTGTGCAACCAGTGACCTTACAAGAACTGAAGCAAATTGTCTTTAAATGAGTAGTCCAGGGCCAGATGGCTATACTGCTCTATTTTTTATTAAGGCTTGAAATATTATCTGCCAAGATTTATTTGAGGCATCAAATTATTTTTTTGACTCTGTCACATCTCCATAGAGGAATTTCCAGCACATGGATTACCATAATCTCAAAAAAGGAAGTTCCAGTGACTTTTGGAGATTAAAGGCCAATTAGGCTTTCAAATGTTACCAATAAGATTTTTTTCAAAAATTCTTATGGAAAGGCTTAAGCCATTGATGCCTAAATTGATCTCATCAAACCAAACAACATTTCTAAAAATTAGGGACATTTCTGATAATGTTATCTATCTAAAAGAAATGTTCAGGTTTTTGAATAAAAAATCAAGAGACCCTAACTGTATACTTAAGTTAGACCTAATGAAAGCTTTTGATAGGGTCAGCTGGAAATTCTTAAAACAAATCCTCCTAAAGTTTGGTTTTAGAGACATTTTTGTTCATTGCATTATAAAAAACATGTCTGATGCTTGGTTCTCAGTCCTCATAAATGGTAAGCCAGTAGGTTTCTTCCCTGCAACTAGAGGCATTAAACGGGGTGATCCACTTTCACCTTTCCTCTTTAACATTTTTTTAGAAGCCTTTACTGGAGTGTGTCTTATGTTTTTCAGTCTGGGGCTATGAAATACTTTTCACTGCCTAGAAATGCTGTCAATATTTCACACCTAAGCTATGTTGATGACACAGTTATATTTCTTACAACCTCTAGGAAGAACCTAATTAGAATGAAAGCATTTTTGGTTAAATTTGAGGAAACCACTGGTCAAAAAATAAACTATGAAAATAGTGATTTTTACCTTAGTTCAAAAGCCACTGTGAACAAGCTGAGACTGGTAAAACAAATAATGGGTATGAAACAAGGTAAACTGCCATTCAAGTACTTAGGAGTACAAATTTATAGCGGAAGAACTCTGAATATCCATTTTCAAACTGTTCTGGAAATGATTGATAGAAAGATCCTAAACTGGAAAAATAAATGGCTCTCAACAGGAGGCAAGTTGACCTTAATTCAATCATGCCTTCTATCTATGTCCCAACACATTTGGGCTGTAATGGATCCGACAAAATATATCATTAAAAATATTGAAAGAAAACTTGCCATATTTTTCAGGGGTTCTTCTGACACAAGCACCAAAAAATGATGGAGAAAGTGGAACTCCATTTGCTACCCAGTGCTGCAAAATAGTCTGGGAATTAGATCATTGTCAACCACAATCAAAACTTTTTCATGCAAGTTTTGGTGGAAATACCAACTTGGCATTGCCTCATGGACAAGCTTTCTGGCATCCCTCCCTTCTACACATAGGAAATCACCCAACTGGAAGAGGATATGTGGTATCAGCTCTTTTGCTGAAGAGCACTCCAGGGTCATTCATGGTGATGGTCATTGAAATTTTTGGTATTCCAATTGGACAGATTTGGGGCCTCTGATAGATCTCTATGAGCTAGATGTGGAATCTCACCTGGCACTCTCAGTGGCTGACTTTGTGGATAAGAAACATCTGATCATGGCTATGCTGCAACTTGGTGCTCCCCTCTTCTGTGACTAACCTCATTTCAGATACAGTCATTCACCAACATAGAAATGACAAGCTGGTATGGAAACCTGATTCGCAAGGGAATTTCATAGTTAAATCTGCATATGCCAAAATCAGAGGATCATCAGGTAACCTCCCTGTATTATCCAAAATTTGGAACTCTTATACTCAAGAAAAGATGTCAGTTTTTATGTGGAGACTGATGAATTGTTTATCTCTCTTTGATGATGTTTTGAAACAGTTTGGTTTTCAAAATGTCTCTAAATGTTGTTTCTGTGCAAATTGTGATTCCCTACATCATTTCTATAATGACTGTCATGTGGCAACTTCCCTGTGGAACTATATGCATTTCCTGTGTGGTTCTTTAACTTTTACAAGCTCCAACCTATGGGATAGGTTAGCCACTAGCTGGTCCTTCACAGGCCTCTCCAAGTTACATTCAAGGCTTAATCAAAGTGCTCCTATTATGGTGTGTTGGATTTTGTGGAAGGCTAGAAACAGAAAATTATATGAAAATATCCCCCCAGATATTGACCTAATGAAAAAAGAGCTCCACTCACCCATATACCTTTCCTTCATTAAGAAGCCTATGTACATATGTAACTCAGTTGATAGAGAGCTCTCTGAACAAGGCTGCATCCCTCCTCTCTATATCCCACCAAAACCAAAAATCACTCCTGTATTTTGGCTTAAACCTACATCAGGTTTAAAAATAAATATTGATGCTTCCTGGAAGCAAAACTGGGCTGGGACTTCTTACATTATTAGGAACTGTCATGGGGAATTGATCAAGGCTCAAACATCTTTTATTCAATCATCTTCTCCATTACATTCTGAACTATATGCCATCCAAGATGCCATTACATTTGCATGCTCTATGCATGTTGATTATGTGTATATTGAGTCAGATTGCCAGCAAGCTATCTCCATGATTCAAAATCCCTTAACTTGGTACTGCACCTAATACAATCTCTTACATGAAATTCATTCAATGATCAAGTCCTGTACTTTGATGCATATAATGAGGGTAGGAAATCAGCCTGCTGATTTACTTTCCAAATGGGCTTTCAAGAATCAAAATGCTCAATTTTTTTCATAGGACACTCTCCCTATTGATGTTAAAGGTCATATCATTTTAGATGCTGCAGGGATTCCTACTATTAGGGTTCCTGAATCCCAGGCCTGATACTGCTAATATCCTCATTTTCTGTGCAGTAGGAGGTGCTTTCTGAGGACAGACAAAGGCTAGGCATATGATGATCTCTGGCAGCAAGGATTTTCTCAAAACTGCTCAACAAAACTCTCTGCATCATCACTCCACAAAGGGCTCTTATTTTAGTACTGCATCATAATCCTGTATTGGGTGTTTTTGTATTTCATTTGTTCCTATAGTCTCTAACCTAATGCCGCATTGTGTTTTGTTTTATCTATTCACTAATAGGCTTTAGGTGATATGAAACTAAAAGGAACCTAATTTAGTCTCTTTATTTTTGAGAAGTATGATAATGCTTCTAGGAGCTTAGTGTCCCTTAGGCGGTTAGGAGATGTCATTTTGTCATCTTGAGTCTTTGGTTTGGGGAGCCAAATATAATCTCCCACCTTATAAAGGTGTTTTATTGGTGCCGGCAGCTACACTGGTTACTCAAATAATAGTTGAATGCGAAGGGAAATAGTTTGTTTAATTGCAATGATGACAGATAGCATGAACTTAGTTTGTTAAATAGTTTTGTTTTGTTTGGCTGGAAGTGAAGGTCAATATTTTGTAAGTTTGAACTGATTTATTAATGAAAAAAGGGTTCATCAAAAAAAAAAAAAGGTGTTTTATTTTATTATTTTCAAAAAAAAAAGAAAAAAGAAGTTATCTAATAGTTTTACAGGATTGACCTCTCAATGTTTTCAAGCATTTGAAATTTGAAATATATAGCTACATTTTTTTTGTACTTTTGGAGATGTTACCTTATGTACAACTGCTATACACAGGGGCGGAGCCAGGATTTCGTGTTGGCGGGGGCTAATAGCTAAACAAAATTTTCATAAAAGCAAAATTAACAAGCTAACATAATACAAAAATTATTCGAAGCAAATTCTAATATATAGATCATGTGATTCAAGTGATTGTGGCATTAACTTAATATCACTTCACAACTAAACTAATTATCGAAAGCTATCATTAAAATATTAATTTATGTACTTACAAGTTATATAAACATCTATTACCTATAGTTAATTGAATTTATAGAATGAATTAAAATGCTAACCTGGTAAAACTTTGTACAAAGTTTTCACTAATATACAGTCACTTGCAGTTCAATGCGAGTAAACAATTAGCCGACAAAACATAACTTATGGAAAATGAAAACTTAATATTGTTGGATAGGAACACAAAACAAATAACATCATATACAAGAGAATTAGATTAAAACGAAAATCATTACCAACTCAAAACCGCCGATGCACATGAGATTGAGGGGTTTTGGAACGCAGAAGGACAACACAAGAACTCTTAGGTATTGTTACATTAATTGATACTCTGTATGCCAGATTAATTGATACTCTGCATACGACGTACGAGTTGGGGAAATTTGGGTTTCTGGAACGTGGATGACAACACAAGAACTCTTAGGTATTGTTATGTTAACTGTCACTGATACTGCGTACGGCGTATACGTTTGGGAAATTTGAGGTTTTGGTAAATAACACATAAAATATAGCTCGAATATATATAATATATTCCTCCGCGATCTCTGGCGGGGGCTGAGCAAAATTTTAACGGAACTAAATTTTAAATAAAAGATTATACCTTTACGTAATCAGTGATTCTGGAGACTTTGGCGGGGGCTTGAGTCCCCGCCGGACCCGGTCTCCCTCCGCCACTGAGCTGACCATGATGTTCATCCATGCTTATTATCATACAACAAACTGTCAACCTAGCATGCATGGTAGCACCATCAACTTAACACAATACTGCATATTCCCAACCCATGTATTGCTAGTGAACCAAGCAACATGCAAAGCATGTTCTAGAATTTGCAGAGGGGCTCAGTTAGCGTATTGCTCATTCTCTCCCCGGTTAAGCCGTTTCTTCCAGTACCTCCAGGCTACTTGAATACGCCTGGCAGCATGCGTTCGCCAGTAAGGAGATTGATACCTTCAAAGTTAGAACGTACTAAATGTAAGTTGTCAAAGCACAAAAGCATTACATCAATACATATAAGTTGCACATATACTTTCATCACTGATAGCCTCATGATATGCTAATAAAAGCAATGGCCTTATTCTTAAAAATAATTAGGGAAAACGTTACCCAGGTCCTTACTTTAGAGCTCCTTGAACACGAGGATTCCTTAAGAATCTTGCAAAAAGATTAGTAACTTCTTGCAGATCTGTGGATCTCAGAACAAACACTTCCACGTTAGTCAAGCATCTGACTTCTCTGTTGCTCACTGCATTAGGCCCAGGAATTCTGATCTTTTTCCCCTCTGAAAAATAACATACATTCATTAGCATGCAGTTTATTCAGTGCCTTCCATGCCTTCAATTGCAAGTACCAAACACAATATTCTTCATGATATGATATGTTACAATCTAGACAGGATGTACCTTTATTTACAGAAGAATGCTCAAGGCACCATGTCAAAAGTTCTTCACCAATAACATCACCTTCCCCCAAGGATGCTTTAATCCCATCTTCTCCAATGTTTTCAATTTTTCCACGGATTAGGAAGACCATCTTATCGATTAGGCCACCACGATACAATATCTTGCTTCCTTTTATGTAAGTTTTCTGGCGCAGCCTCTCACAAATGGCATCCAAAACGGGCTCATCCATAAGAGTGAAAATCTGGACCTGCAAATTCAACAGATATACTCTCTAAGAAGAAAGAGTTGAAATGGTAATCTTATAGAATAGTAGCAGATAAAGAAATGTCTACATCCTTCACATGTGCATAACATGTTCCTTTTTCAAGTTCACTGAGTAGTAAAAAAACATGAACTGAAATGAACAAGAGTCTGACAAGTAAAATTAAGCTGCATTTAACCAGCCACAGACATCCCAATCTTCTAAAAGATTTAATACTGTTTGATGCAATTTGGTCAAGAAGTCACGAAGAGATGCCAAAAATTTATTTTATCTCTCTACATCAGAATTTGCAGACATTTTTTTGAATTTTTAAATGTGTATCATCAAGCAAAAACTAGATTCTACTCTAAATAAACACGATCATATCATCAATCAAAGAATGAAACCTTCAACGCCTACCATTGGGTCACACCAAAAATAGGACTAACAACAAGTGGTTGACTATGACTACGAAGAAATTAAATTCAACCAAAAATAAAAACAAAAATACACAAAGCTCACTTTCTTGACAAATTTAAACAGATGACGCCGTATGTCTCTTTGGAGATCTTCAGGAAGGTATTCCATCAACACTTCTTCATTCACACCTCTTGTTGCAGCCCAATTATAACGTTCTGCTTCTATAACTTTTCTGCAGACACAAGATTTTGACAAAAAAGTTGAAACCCCATTTTTTCATAGATGATATGTACAATAACTCTACTCAATGCCACAAGTTAAAAAGGAAAATCCAAGCTGTCACTATCAGCCTGTCAGCCTATTAACATGCTAAAAATGATATATTTTTCAGCGCTATTGTCAGGGAAGCAAACATGCAAAAGAATCCATACACCTTCACAATACATATTGCAACTGATTTCTGATGATATAATGCACCTAGGCACTTGGCCCATTTCCCATGTAACTTAAATTCAAAATGACACGGATAACAATTCTAGCCATTATTTATGTGGCCTGAGTTTCACACTCCTTGGACAACCTTAAATTTGTATAGAAATCACCAAGATAACCCTCTCCGAGGATATATTTATTTACGGTTTTTCTAACGAGTGCCCATGGGCACTCGTTAGAAAAACCGATTTATTTATATCACCCATCAAACATTGACAATAGAAAGTACAAAAATTCTAATGTGATTCTTGCTTCATTTTTAAAGTTAAAAAGAAGTTTCACTGTAGTCCTATATCTTCTAGTAACATTAACAAGTACTAGTCAGTATTAAGTCATCTTGAGCTGGAAGACTAGTAGGAATTTACTACTAGTGTTCTTTTATAGTTTTGTATTTACTCTTTCATTTATATAACTTTTAATTATAATTGATTAATTAATTATTCTTCACTTTCAAACAATTTTAATTAAATTAAGTTGTCTTGTTTAAATAATTTACTTTTTGAAAAAAGTTATATATTTTAATACTGAAAGCTTAAAAATTCATACTTCTACGTCATTATTAAGTTCTTAATCAACAATATAAATTTCAATATATTTTGCAATTTATTATGCAGAATATTTATTGTCACCAGATTACCATGGCATTGACAGATGGTCCATATCATTAATATGAAAAAAAAATTAACCAATTTGTATTTTGAATTACGATGAAATTTAATCTACTATGAAAAGACGTACTCCCGATGCCCCTTATTAAATGTCCCTACTTTTTCAGTCAAAATATTCATAGCATATTTGACCATTAATAACCTTGTAAAAAATTTTATATATAACATCATACGAGGACTCTGCCGATATTTCATTTGATGATATTATTAACTATATAATATAAAGTTATTACAGTAATGGTCAAATGTGAGATGAAAAATGTTCACTATTCAAATTAGACACTTTAATGGGGACAGAGAGAGTAATTTTATTTACCATATATATTGTCCCTTCACTCCTTAACATTCTAGACATTATCCTTCTTTATTTATTTGCAAAAATAGATTTTGTAATGATTAAAATCATTCATGTTAACACACATAAACCAATTAATTCATTCTGTGATAAGCGTCTTTTGTCAGGGCACATGCTCTCCCATTGGGAATTTTATACCCAGTATATACCCTAAATAACACATAACCTTAATAGCCTGAAGGATTCTGCTCTCCCATTGGGACTTTTATACCCAGTATATACCCTAAAAAACACATAACATCAATAGCCTGAAGGATTCACACACTACATACTATCTCTTGTTAAGATAACTAGCCATAGCGCAACGTATTGAAGTATTTTACAAATTTTGATGATGATAATTTTAGAAGTATATATTATTACTATTTTGTCAAATGTGAATATTTAACTATTTACATATCAAAGCTACATTGAATACATAGTTTGAATAAATTCATTAAAATGAAATGTATTATTTAAGTCTTGCTCTCCTAATCTTATTTCTCGCTTAATAGAATTGGGTTAAAGTGAATATATATGTGTTTAAAATATAATTTGTATAAACGGAATTTTAATTAAAATTCATCAAATTATATTTTTGCTGAACTAAAATGAACAGATCCACTAATAAGATCAAGAAAATAGTATGTAAATTTTCCTCTGTTCACAGGGAAAAACCAGAAAAAGATTCTTGGGATTTTTTAAAATTTTAGTAAAATTCATGCTTGATTAACGCATGCTCCAATCAATTTAATTTAGGTATTCCCTCCTGTGTTTCCCATAAAGAATTGCATCAAGCAAATTAGCCTCTACTGAGAATAACCGTACTTCCAATTCAACTCATCTCTATTAATAAACTCTAAGGCAACTTTAAGTGCATTTTAGTTCAACAAATATATAAATAAAATCACTTCTCCAGATCATCGAATTCAGAAAAGATTAAAACACATTAATCTTTCCATTATGTCAAAAAACAAAAGTTAATGAAACTATCCCCAAGCTAAACTAATGATAGTATAATCACAAAAGGCGAATAACAACATTGACTAAAGGTAGTAGAACTAAAAGATCCCACAGCTGTGTATAAATATTTAAGTAATATCCTCAATTTTAAGCTACATAACTTTATATATATTGGCTAAAGACGAAAGCCTAATTATCTTTTGTATACCTCGTGGTAACCTAGAGTTAGCGCCACATGAGATTAAGAGTATCACAGAGAAGATCATGGCACTTCTGAGATGCTCTTTCTTCCTTTTAGCATTAATAAAGTTAGTAGAAATGTATTATCTAACATGATATGGCCATCAGCTTAGGCCGAACACTTTGTAATCGTTTGTTTCTGTAATTTATATCAAAGCTTATTTTTTAGTTGTACAAAATACAACCTTTATTTCATCCTTCTGTTTCTTGAGAAATCGCCTCACAATTCATGGTGAGAGATGAACAACAGTAAGAAATTAAAAAGAATATAAATAAAGATAAACGGTAAACCATCTTAGGGCATGTTCTCCTGGGTCTATTTCTTGCTTATCTTAAATAAACTGAACTGAAGTGAAAATTAATGTAGTATTGAAAATAGAACCAGTATGACTAAGTATAGTTGAATTTTATCAAGTTATAATTTTGCCGAATTGATTACAATTGAATTGAACTGATCTGATTAACTGATAAATTCAAAAGAACAGGACCTTAAATAGCAAAAGAACAGATTCCTTAACACGGCTATTATCACAAAAGACTCCCAAATAACCCAAAAGTAGACATTGCAGAATGGAAAACCATACTTAGTGCAACGTGAGCAGCAGGTTCTCATGGATATATAACCGACAGAAATGATACAATCAGAAGTTATTTAGACTGATAAGTTTCAATTATATGAGAGAGAAAAAAACTGATCTCTATCAAAATTTGAGTATAAGAAAACCAATGTTGTAAGTGTAGGAAACCTACTGAAAAGAAATAGAAGAAACATCATCAGTGAAAAACCTGGATTTCCTCTCACGTCTCTACAAAGAGATATTCTCTCCGTCCCTACTTATATTGCACAAAGGGTAAAATTAGAAAAAAAATTAAGGTTGGTAAAATGAATGGAGAATAGTGAGTTTGAGAAGGCAGTAAGTGAAATGAGTAATGTTTACCAAATAAGGAAAGAGTGCAATTAAGGTGGGACAACCAAATAAGAAAAATATGCAATTTAATTTGGAAGAGAGTTAGCATTGCGACACATATATGCTCTACATTTGACTAACAGTGTTATAGAGTTGAACACCAAGCAAATGAATGCATAATGGTTCAGGCCAAAGAGTCGTATTTCACATTCTCTTGCATGTATACGCGTGGACAAATATAAAATATATACATAGACAAATTCAAGTTTAATGCACCAAGTTAACAATCAGGATATACATGGAAAAGAAGTGTTTCCAAATTAAAATTTTAAAACTTTGACTAAATGTCTAGAGGGAGTGCGCAAGGCCATGGCAGTAGCGCATCGCCGAGGTGACACTTAAGAGAACAGAAATAGCAAGCTACCGTGATGGCCTCTCTCCTCTTTTAAAAATTAATAATTTATCATAAAATTTTAGCCAAAAGGCCGATGTATCAAATTTTAGATATTAAACTAATAAGAACATATACTACACTTGATTTTAGCCAAAAAGTTCGACAAAGTTTTGAGCTTCAACGATGCATAGGATGTGTTGTTTTTATACCTCTTATCGTTTCTAACCTTGGATACAAATTCCAATGTAGAATTATCTTTCATTTGGAATAATCCAGGAGAGTCTGTTTCCTTATTAGTAGTAAGCTTCTGTCCTTATTAATAATAGCCTATGAAAAAAAGCTACAAAATTTGGAAATACAAAGATATTTAAAGTATATATGCAGGGGCTGAAAATTGCACATAATAATTTCATAATAGTATTTATGTAAAATTTTATATTGCCTTATATATGTATGTCATTCAAGTTTTCACCATAGAACCACCACAACACAACGTAGTTTAGTTAAATATATAATAATGAATACTAACTATACCGCCACATTCTACTATTCTAAATATACTTGTAAAGATAAAAAAATTTAAATTTGTCCTTTTTAACAGCTTCTATCTATGTACGGGGTTTTCGGGTTTTTGTCTTAATTAAATCTTTTGACAGGTTTTGTACAAGTTATGGGTGTCAATTTGTTCAAGTTATAATGTGTACATGAAATATACTATTTGTGCATGTCACCATATGTATATAAGAATTTACAACCAAAAAAGCAATGCACATTTGCAAATAAAGAAATGCACGCTATGTTTATTTGAACTGTAGGCTTACGTGCCCGGTGCACCTTATAATTTGCCCCATTTGTTTACCCTTAATTGAGGTATACTATTTATGACATGGTTATGTTAGAAACACATGTGTAAGATACGGACCTTTTAAAAACCTATAAGAAGTTAGGAACAAAGAAAAACACGCACTAATTTATAGGACTTAATTGAAGAAAGAAAGTATAGAAGACTACGAAAGGCAACAGGGGGAAAAATAAAGAACCTTCTCAATTCCATTGGCAAGCGCCGATGCCTCATCCACTGCTCAACATCACGACGTCTAAGAGACATTTCCGACCTCCTAAACATTAAACAATGTTAATTATGTCAGTCAAATGTAACATGACAAAGTAGATATCAGCTCACAGTAGACTGCTATTTGAAAATAAGGAAAGACGGAGAGGTGGTGGCTGATTGTGAGATATATTTTAAGGCTTTTAAGTTTGCCTGACAAGAACACCCAATTTCAACCACTAAATGAATTCAATTCCTCAGTTCGTAAAATTTCCTTCAATTTGTTTGCTTCCACATAGGACCAAAATCTAAGAAAAGCAAAGAAAAACTAGCTACATCAAATGAATAATTCCTGATCAGCAAATGCTGTCTTTTTATAATCAAAAGTTGTATTCTTCATAAAAACACAGTGCAAATATGGCCATAGTAGCACTACAAAATTCCAATAACTGAAAATGTTACACTGGGATAAATCTGAACTTGATAAGCAGTGATGATTGAAGGATGCCAGTGATAGAGATTGTACCTGCGGCCAAGAGACTGGAGAAAGTTCTGCATGTTTCCAATAAGCAGGGCAAAAAGTAGAAGACCAAGTCCTATAATGCCCATTGTGAAAAGCACTTCCCATACAAAATAACTTGGAACTTGATTTCCAGCCAGAGTACTTATTTGCTTCAAGGGAATAAAAAGATTATTAGAAGAATATGCTGATTCAAATAGATCTATCTAACCAAATCTTGAATTTTAAGGCCACGCGAGGATTTTAGCAAAAGCTAACCCAGAGCAAATAAATACCTGGAATCCCCAAAATAATGAGTAGATGTATCTTTTTGTAATGCTCCCTTGTGCGGTGAGGTTAACAGCTTGAACATATATTCCGTAGTCAAAATTACCTCCGCCAAAACAAGCTGTTGCATTATCATTCTTCTGCCACAATTCCCATCTTGGATCTGAAGCAAATTTACTATAATCTGTTCCATGCCCGCAGTCTATGAACTCCATACACCTTTGATTTGGAAGTTCTGAGCTCCGACAGGCATCGCGCAGACATTGATTCACCCTCTGAAAAAGAAGCTTGTTAGGCAACGTCGATTTTTAAAATTCAGAAGGTCAAACTTTTATTAACTAGCAAACATATAGAGATGAGAAATTCGAACAGGGAGACAGACCCAAACAATGGCATTTTTTGTGCAAATTAACCTAATATATGAAACACACAAAAAAAAAACAAATTATGTGTTTCCTTGTTGCTTTCCATTTTCCAGTGTACTGGAGTTACGAAATCTCTCCTTAAATTACGAACATCAACCAAATTCATCCCATGCACTGAGCAATTTACAATTCCATAACCTCATTAATCTCCTATGCTGAGAATTTGGCAATCATACATGGACTAGTTTCTCAGCACATATACTGAGTTACAAAATTTCATGAAAGCCACTATACAAATCAACTTTGAGATGTATGCACCATAAATATAAAGCGAACTAAGATAAGAAGCAATTAGATATAGTCCACTCATAGAAATCCTCACATCAAAGCTTAATCATTGAAGCTTAAACTACTTCCGCTGATTTAAAGTGAGGAAACCAACTTTTGTCCACCAACCTGCAAGCCGAAGAGATACCAACACGATCCCACCACATGGCTAGATAGCACAAAGGTTAGAAGGTTTATGATGAAGTTTGCCCACGCAGACTCAAATACAAGGCCAATTTGAGATTGGCCTGCCAACAAAGGCAGGAACCTGTACAACCTTGGAATATACTGAACCAAAATTGCAGTCCTTAGAAGGTTCTTAGCATAATTTGCACCACTTGTTCCAAGAGAGTCTGGCAGGACCAGTAATATAATGATCTACAAAAGGCAAGCACTCATTCAAACATATACAAAGACAGTCGGTAATTATTTCATGATAAGGAAAGAAATAAAGCAGTCAAAGATATTAGCAAAAAAGAGGAATGAGTATATGCACCAAAGCCAAAGAAATGAAACTAAGCTGGCACAAACCCTTTCTACTGCCAGTATTATCTTAGTGTAGACAGTTTTTCAAGTTGCCCCTGCCCTGGGCAAGAATTAACTAATGTAAAATTATTTATCCATATTGACCTTAAATTGTAGAGGAAACGTTTTTTGGGCTCTAGATGCGTTTAAACATGCTTCATTGTTAGGCCGGAATCTTTTCCAAGGCACTGATTTATAAGCTCTTTTACAGAAACGGGAACAATGTGCATTGAAACACCATCAAGGGTCAATGACAATGTAACAAGATAAAATGAAAAGAACAAGCGATGATAGAGTAAGAGGATCAGGTAGACATGGTTTCTTACTTGAGGCAGTGGCAGAACAATGAATAAGTCAACAAAGAAGTAACCAGTAAGGTAATGAAGGGCAATCCTTTTGGGATCATCTTCTAAATCTCCAGCTCCAACTACTCTAGATTCAGGAGCCACGTATGCGAGCCTGAACTGCAGCCACAGACTTCAAAATATCATAAGGTATTAAAAATATCAAGCATCAAGTCCACTAATGTATACTGATGAAAAACATGGATAAGTCCAACAGTTTCCCTATAATAGGGATTCTACTTGATTATGGAGAATTTGGAGCTTTTTTTAACTCCAACAGTTTCTCCAACCCATTTCCAATAATAGAGAATTTGAAGAGACATAAGATTTGCTTCTGCAAATTTGGAGAAAGAGAAAAAAAATTTGGGGAAGCAAAATTTAGTGGTACTTGCATTGTTTTTGTTCCCTTCAATGTTATTTACTATATAAATATGAATTTTAGATGATAATATCTTTAAAAATTGCATGTTTTAAAATATGCATAAAATAGATTATAATAAAATCTTATATGACTATGTTTACATGTACCTATCTATCGATATTTAATAATCAAATAAAACACATTTTCCAATATAATTTACTAATTTTGAGGCCATAAAGATATTTATTTTGATGTTAATTATAAGTCATAACGTCTAAATCATTTCTTTAGCACACATTTTGTTTCTAATGATTGAAAAGAGTAATTTGTATTAAAAAAAAAAGAAGAGAGACAAGTCTAATTATACATAATACATTATAAAGAAGAGAGAATATTCTAATATATATTTTTATAAAAGGTCTTTTTTAATTTTATATTATAGAGTAAGTATTTTCATATATTAAAGAGTTGGTCTCTTAAGTGACGGTCATTATATAGTGACGAATGACTATATTGGAATACGGGAGGAATGAGATCCTTATTTGCAATTTTGACAAAAATGCACTATTCACTCACGCGCATTGTTCACACGCACTAATCACTCAATCTAAAAAACAAGCATTTTAATCTAAAAGCAAACATATCCACACAGTCTAAAAAACAAGCATTTTATTCTAAAAAACAACCCGTTAAGCGTGAAATACAAGCATATTCTAAAAAACTACATGTTTTGTCTAAAAAATAAGCATTCAAGGGTGAAATTCAAGCATGCTCTATAAAACCATCTTTTTTTGCTTCAAAATACATGAACTCTAAAAAGCAACCTGTTAATTGTAAAATGCAAGCATTCTCTTAAAAACAACCTGTTAAGTGTGAAATACAAGCCTGTTCTAAAAAACAACCTGTTTAGTCTAGAAAACAAGCATTTAAGTGTGAAATTCAAGCATGCTTAATGCAATTTGCATAAATTGCAGAAAACCCCGGTCCCAAACTTCTTTGCATATAAACCTCGTTACTATATAGTGACTGTCACTTCCAAGACTAATTATATATTAAAATATTTAAATGTGCATTATAAATTCATTATTTGTTTGTTCATTATTGTTTGGATTCATAGAAAATTTGGTTTAAAAGTAGAAAACAAAAGCATAAAAATGTTAGTATTAAATGTCAATAAATTTTAGAGAATGATGAAAAATGGAGAAGTTGTTAAATTTGGGGTAAGAAAATATGGGGTATATGTGATTGATTCCCTATCATAGAGAATATGGATGGAGAAACTGTTGGACTACTCCATTCACATTCTCCATAATAGAGAAGCAAACCTCATATTCCCCATATTTTTTTCACCTCAAACCCAACAGTTTCTCCATTTTTCATTCCCTAGAATTTATTACTAACATTTAATACTACATATTTGTCCAATTTTCTTCTATTTTTAAAATCATATATTTAATAAGTCCAAATAATAATGAACTTATAATAAAATTTACAATAACATTTCATATTTAACATTACTTACTCCATAATATAAAATTATAAAAATATTTTTTATAAAAATAACACATTACGAATTACAATAGTATTATTTTTGTAACGTATTATGAATAATTTAGACTCATCTCTTTTTAATTATTTATTACAAGTTATTTTTCTTCAACTATTAAAAATAAAACATTTGCCAAAAAAAAGATTTAGTTTATATGTTATGACTTATAAACAAACGTCAAAATAAATATATCTATGAACTTAAAATTTAGTAACTTTATATTGAAAAAATAGATTATATTTGATAATTAAATATCAATAGATATGTACATGTAAAAATAGTCATATGAGATCTTATTACAATCGTTTTTATGCATATTTTTAGAAGTATTTTTTATAAAATTTTATACTAAATATTTTAAGATATTATCATTCAAATTATTGAAGAGAAATAATTAATGAATTAAATAATCAAAAACTTTCCAAGAAGCATTAAATGTTGGTTCTCCAATTTTTTTTTCTCATTCTCCAAATTTGGAGAACCAAATCTTATCTCTCTTCAATTTTCCCATTATGGAGAATGAGATGGAGAATCTGTTGGAGTTCAAAAAATGTTCAAATTCTCCATATTTGAGCAAATTTGCTATTATAACAAAACTGTTGGACTTGCTCTACAAAACCAGAGGCCACTCTTGTTGTTTTATAAAAAATAGTTACCCTACAAATCATACTGAAAAGATATCATTGAGATCCCTATGCATTCCTCGAAAGAAAAAAGATATTTACCACCATAAGTTCTTGAGAGAGAGAGAGAGAGAGAGAGAGAGATTTAAACAAGAGATATCAATAGCTAGTCATTATTACATTTAATAGCTTCTTTGTTGACACATTTAAATAAGATTATTTACAGTTATCACAGTATGAAAAAGTATAAAACTATTACATCATAATCTCTTTGATCAGTAATTGTACCTTTATATGTACTTTGATGAAGATTGAGCAAATTATACACTTGCTTCTTTCAATAATTTTAACAATTGTGAATGAGCTTCCAAAAAATGCATGTGCAATATCGAAAAACAAATTTTATACACATACCTGAATTAGGATGTGAGTTAAGTAAACCAAATCAGTCAGGCTCCTCAAAACCACAAGTGTTGTTGTCATGGGCCAACTAATAACAATACACTTCTTATCCTGATTAGAAATAAATCACGGAAATTTCAGGATAAACAATTGCTCATTTTATTTTATTTTATTTTTTAAAACAAAAGAGACAGCTATTAACATAATTATCAAATGCTGGAGCATGGGATTATTAAAAATATTAACATAATCTTTTCAATCATCCATATTTTTGAGAGAACCTCAACCAAATAGTCAGTTTGCTTCTGTTGCAGGCAGGCGTCGAACATCTCATCCCTGTATTGAATTATTTGGTTTATGATAAAATACTAACATAATTTTTATAAATTTGTTTTATTGTGCTTCGGAAAGCTATTTCAACACGTCTGAATTTCTTTTCTCGGGATGGTTCAAAACACCATATCCCTAAGTGATAATCATAAAATGAGCCATAGGGAACATAAACTGATAATCGTATACATGAACCTAGTCATTCTTAAGTGAATAGCAGGATACATAAGTGAACTTAAATACGAGTTATGTTGGGAGACTATGCACGATGCTTAGTATTTCAGATGTCAAAATAACTCTCTTCAAAAATTAATGTGTACAGACAAACTTTACCTCCTGAACATTAAGCAAGAAGAAGAACAAAGGATCCAGGAAAACTGCAAGCAAGCAACAGCAGACAAAGAATTGATTCCACTGTTGAACAAATTTTGTATGAGGGTTCATGACTGGTGGAATATAATGCTGAAGCGAGGAAGCGAATTTCTTCACCCAGCTCTTTGCATCTCCATAGAGCACGTAATGGAACTGTAAACAATATGCAGGAAATCACAAAATGTGCCAGCAAGCTACCATAATAAGCAAATGGCACACTAAAAAGGTATCAATGATCAACATTTATGTGAGATTGAACTAATTAAAATTGAAACCCAGATTCCAAAATAAAGCTGGATTCCATATATCTTTGCAGAGGAGTCACCACTACACAAAACTGGATCCATTTACAAAATAATAGAAACTCCTCTCCGCTAGATTTCATACAACAATAAAGATAATAATAGATAGAATTGATGGGTAGCAACAGTCCACAAATTAAAGACAGACCATAGTAGCATAATAGTATTGATGGTGCTTGGAAAAGATCTATTTTCAAGAAGCTGGAGATGCTCTGACCTCAAGCTACGTTTCTATTATTGTTAATTTGTTTTATTTGGGTACATCTTTGATCCTTTTTGAATAAGAAAAAAAAAACCATGATGATATCCATTTATTGGAGCATGTCATTTTAATGAGTTATTGCCACATAGTATAAGAGTAAGAGTCAAAAGTGATTTTCAAGTAAGATCATAAGTCATATGATTTAGGACCGGTAGACAGAAAGAGAAAAGCAAATCTCATGGAAGCAATGATACCTTTTGATCCAATAAATCAGATGATTTAGACTTGTGATTTCCTTTTAGATGGTAATAGCTTGGGCATGTTGTACAATAAGGATCATTGCACATTCCCAATTGCCCGGACTTGAGAAGATTGTCATCTTTATTAAAATAACCCTGAGCTGACCAAACAGTCCTGTCCCTGTCGTTAAATGAGTAATTCTTTTCTGCTATAGGCTCAGAAGCTCTCTGGCCTAAAGCACCTTCTGGTTGCCAAATAGTTCCTCCATTCCTATGATTTGGATATAATGGACCGCTCATCTGATCTAACCTATCATTTCTTAAAGGACCTGTGTGCCTTTCCAAAATGTTATCACTATGATAGTTGTCTAGAGAGGTCATAGGAATAGAGATGGATACGCTCCGCCTAGAAGTAAAGTTTGGATGTTGAGAGTCATAGTGTTCATCACTTTGAAAGTCAGTGGAAGATAGCATAGGTGTGACATCTCTTTCAAATGAGGCCATCACTTAAGTTCCACTTCTGTAGAAGATCACAGAAACAATCGATTTAAAATACTAGAAAATGAACAAAATTGCTTTCTGCACTCAAAAGCAATTCAATCCAGAAAAGTTACAAAAGCATGTCACACTGGTGTAAGAAGCATAAATTCAGAAACACCGAATTAGCAAGTTTTTGGAGCTAGCAAGCTATATGGTCTACTTAATTAAAGGCTTCTGCTAAGCAGAGACAGAGGTGAAACTAAGAGCCCTAAGGATCATATCATGTACATTAAAATGACAATGCTAAGTTATATGGATCATATCAGTTTGTTGTGGAGTACCTGAAAACTTTTCAAATAGTCTGAATTTATTTATTTTTAATGTTAAACCAACAGAACTAATCAACTAAATGAGTGTATTAACGTTGAGTGATCAGTTCACGTGGATTTTACATCAAATAACGCTTCCAGAAGGATTAATAGGCCTCATACTTTGTCAGTCAATTAAGTTTGAACAAAAGATTCAAACTTAAATCCATTTCTGTATTCAATAATAATAACAAGAATTCTAGTACAATCACAAACTCTAAATAGAGGTGCCTAAGAAGTTAGAAACCAAAAATAATTGAAAAGACATTGATAAATCCGCAAACTAACATTTGTAATATGATATGTTTGACGTTAGACATAACTCGCCGGCAGATTGACTTAGTCGTCAATCGACAATTCTACCACCAAAGCTAAAAACAAGGGTTTCTCCAAAGCCGGAAAGAACGGCCAAGTACAAGTTAGAGAAGAACAAAAGGCCAGCAATCATGTACACCGAATTCAGAAGTAAACCAAAATAGGCAAAACATGAAGCATAAACATTCAAAAACCGAGATGAATCAAAAGGGAAAAGGGAGAAGAAGACCTCGAAAGCAAGAGTTCTCCTTCACATCATACGCACAATTGAGATGGGAGAGAGTTTTCCGCCGGAGGGAATAGGAATTCTGTCTCTCAGGGAAAGAGACGACTGCAAAAAGTCTCCTGAGCTCAAAGTGTGGACTTCTCTTTTTCCATTCTTTCTTTTTGTGTTTAACAATACTTTAATTAGCTCCAAGACCAAGATTTTTCTTTTGACAAAGGTCTAATCTATCCCCTTTCCCTCCTCCCTCCATGTCGGACCGCGCTCATATTTTACTTCCCCATTTTCTTTTTGCGACAAAGAAGTAAACGCTAATTGATGTTAAATTTTTTATCAATTTTTTTAAAAAAATAATCCACCATTATTGGTGGGGGAAATATTATTAGACTTCTCAAACCTTGCCATTAATGTCCAAAAGAATAGGGTGCAGTTTGAAAACGCAAACAATACAAGGACCAAAGGTCCAAAGCACATCAGTGCTTCAAAAGTTGCTACATCTATACAAGTTGCCTAAAAACTAAGACAATCATGAAGTTTGTTAGAGAATCGCTAATGCAAAACTCAAGGCAGCACCACAACTATCCAGTAAAGGCTATTCTAGAGAGCTAAAATTTTCAGTTGTAGACTAGAGCAGAGACAGTAGCTAATTATAGTTATCAAACTCTAATAGTTGGCAAGCTAGCTTTATCAATCATGCAGATAGCCTTCATGATAGGTGGCAGTGATTCCCAAGAGAAAACATAGAGAGTCATGTGAGTAAGAGCATGCTTAGCCAAAACATCTGCTAGCTCATTATCTTGTCTGAGAGTGTGTAAGATAGGAACCTTGATCAGTTGGTGAGCTACATCAGCAAGAACAAATAGCCTCCAGTGGGCAGTGATTGGATTGAGCACAATTGAAATTCCATTCAGTTAGTCTGATTCAATACAAATGAGATCATGTCCATAGTATGAGCCAAACTTGTATCCTGCAATCATAGCTTTAATTTCTGCTTCAACTGATGAAGAGGCAGATGCAAAAGAGGTGCCAGCTGCAATAAAATTCCCTTCAGAATCTCTGAGTACAGAGCCAAGACCACAGTAGTTATCTGAACAGGCAGCATCAACATTCAACTTGAATCCAGTGGCAGGTTTAGCCCATAAGATGATCCTCATCCTAGGTCTAAGTGGTCTGGTTGCATAAGGGATGTGAGCTTCAGATGCAATCTGAATATCAAGCTCCTATGAGATTTGTATTGGGTGAGCAGCCAGTGAAAGGTGTAACAAGTGTTTGATCTCCTGTGTGATGAAAGGTCTAGAAGGTTTACATTCTTCAAAAATGTATTTGTTTCTGGCTTTCCATAGGCACCAAACTATTACAACACATAACAGTCTTATCAGTTTTGCCTGAAAGCTTGACAAGCCTGTATATGTGAGATAATAGGATAGTCTATCCCATATGGACCTGAAATGTGTGTCTTTTACTCCAATGGTTGAAAGTAAAGTGGACCAAATATAAGATGCCAGAGAGCAAGAATTAAGGAAATGGTCTATGGTATCCTGGCTATCACAGAAAGGGCATTTGGAGGCCAAGGAAAAACCAAAGTGTATGAGAACCTCATCAAAAGGGAGAAGGCAATTAAACAGTCTCCAGGCAAAGAAGAGGACCTTTTTTGGAGCTCTGATATCCCGCAGTTTCTTTAGAGTGGGGAAAGAGGGCCTGTGAGTCTGGAAAAGTTGATAGCCAGTCTTGAATGAAAAGTGACCATTCAAGGATGGTTTCCACACTAATCTATCCTCTCTGTGTGTGTGAATGACTGCATCAGTCAGTGTATGGAGGATGGTATCTGAAACAGCACCCTGTAACTGGTGCAAATAAGATTGTCTGTTAGAGATAAAATCACTAACTGAGCATGAGACAGGAATAGAAGTTAGAGAGGGTAGAAAATGGTCTTCTAGAGGCCCTGAACCAGTCCAACTAGACTTCCAAAAACTACACTGGCCATTCCAACTATTACCAGACTATTCATCTCACCAATATAGTTAACCTGGCAAATTCTTTTCCAGGTTTGAGAATTTCTTGAGGATTTAGGTAGAGAGTGAATAAAATGTGTCCATAAGGCACTGGCATTTTGGTATTTCCACCAAAGCTTTAGTGAGCGTGCCTGAACAATATAGGGAATGGACCTGAAACCCAAACCATTCTGATGAACATGATAGCAGAGTTTAGACCACTTTCTCCATTTTTTGTTTGTTTTTATAGGTGTAGAACCCCATAAAAAGGTTGCAAACTTTTTTTCCAGTGATGGAAACCCCATACAAGCAACCAGATTTTGATGGAAACCAAATTTAAGAAGAATCATTTTAAGAAAGGGCCAACTAACTCTATCAAAAGCCTTCCTCAAGTCTAACTTAATGATACGGTTAGGCTCTCTAGCATTTTTATTGATGTGTCTAACCAGCTCCCGAAGGTAGAGTATATTATCACCTTTCAGGAAAGCTGTCTGATTTGGAGATATGATCTCATTCATTAGAGGATTCATTCTCATCATAATCACCTTTGAGCATATCTTATTAATGACATTTGATAAGCTTATGGGCCTATAATCATCAAAAGATATTGGAGTTTCTTTTTTAGGTATTAATGTTATCCAGGTGGCTGCAATACCCCTGGGAATTGCAGAACCTCTTAGAAAATCATTCATTGCATCAAGCAAATCATTTGAGATGGTGTCCCAAGATTTGATGTAAAAACTAGCAGAGAAGCCATCAGGCCCTGGTGTGCTATTTTCATTCAGTGAGAATACCACTGTCTGAACTTCCTGTAAATCAGCTGGTCTCAACAAAAATGTATTTTGATTAGCAGAGATACTGTTTGGAATTTGAGACAGAAAATGTGAGGCAAAATGTAAATCTGAATGTGATTGCTCACTGGATAGAAGGGATGAGTAGTAACTAATGGCCTCATTTTAGTCTCATCCTCTAGCCACATCCCAGCAGTGCTCCTAATTTTGGAAATGCACAGTTTGGATCTTTTTTTCTTTCAGAGTGTTATGAAAGAATTTGGAGTTGACATCTCCTTCTTTTATCCATTTTAACTGTGTCTTATACTTCCATAAGTGCTTCTGTTCTTTTAGTGCTTTTTTCAGAAGGGCTTTCTTGAGTTTGAGATTAATTAGTTCTGAATCACATTGGTTGTGATCATATCTAATTTTCCATAATCTCAGTTGCTCTTCAGCCACCTCTACATTTTTATGGATATTTCCAAAAACTTCCTTATTCCATATTTTGAGACCTTTTTTCAATCTTTGTAATTTCATAAAAATTCTGAGCATACCAGATTCTGGAAGATGTTCATTCCAGTTTTCTTGAACAAAAGGATGGAATTCAGTTCTTTTATACCATGTGCTAATGAATCTAAAAGACCTAGGAACAGAAGGCACTTGTGTATCTATTTGAAAGAAAGTGGTGAGTGGTCTGAATTTTCCCTATTAAGGACCAATACTGAAGAATGTGGAAACTATGTATACCAAGACTGGGTACACAGTGTCCTATCAAGCCTTTCTAAAGTTGGCCTTAATCTTTTATTGTTCCAGGTAAAATCATTCTCCACTGTGTGTACATGTATTAACTCCATTTTGTCAATAAATTTATGGAAGTCTCTCATACTTCCCAGTTTGGAAGTAGAGGGACTCTATAATCAAAAATTGACAACATAGAGTTAAAATATCCTATGTAAAATGTTTCAGTATTTGGCAAGGCTTGGAGATCAGTCCACAAAGCCTTTCTGCCTTTCCTGGTTCTAGCCCCATAAATAAAAACACCAGTCAAAGATAGACTTAGACTAGGTTTATTAATGCAGACATTTAAAAACTGTGTGTTTTCCTGAATTAATGAAACTGGGAGTACATCTTTCCATCAAATCCAGATTTTAGCATCATTTGCAAAAATGCAGTTTGAGAAATGTAAAAGGTTTTTATAATGTTCAATTTTTGTGTTTGGATGCCAAGGTTCTATTAAACATAAAAGTTCAATATTGTTATCTGTAATGAGAGATACCAGTCTATCTAGGGCTGTTTCCATCCCTTGGATATTCCAGACCAAAATATTGATTTTATGATGGTGTACTATCATTAAAAAGTTTTTTTAGGGATTTTTGATAGTGAATTTGAAAATGAAATTGTTTTGTTAAATTGGGTGAAAAAATTTCTCAACTTAACTTTTTGAGCAGAAGCATTAATTTTAGGTAGTTTGGATGATGAGCTTACCTTAATATCCTTTGGATTGTCCCTGTCAGATTCAGAATCAGAGGCAAAAGCTTCAAACTCATCCTCTTTCTGGCCTCTGAGTGGAGAGAACCTATTTCTATTTCTGTCTTAAGACAAGAAAATTAAGTTGTTAGTTTTAAATTGAGTGGGAGAGATATTATGCATACCTGAGGGGATAGCATTGTCATCCCTTGCATATGCTTTCCTGATTTTTGGTTCGGAAGTGACCTTGGTAAAAATATCCTCTTGAGTCTTAGCTTTATGTCCAAAAGATGCTTTTCTGAAATTTCCAGCATAGCTAAGAGAGGTATGAGAGTGAATGGCTTGTGATGATGAGCTACTGGCTATTGGGATGATTGGGAGGGTGTGTTTGGTGGTAGAGATTGGGGAGGTTGATGTCTGTGGTGGAGGTGTGGGTGATGTGTTGTAAGCTGAGTTAGAGCTGAGGTTGGTTATGTTCAGAGGACTGGGTTGGATATTCTTGGCAGGAAGTGGATTAGTCTCAGCAGTGACCTCTTTTGCCAATTGTGCCTGAACTGATGTCAGAAGTGCAAGCCTCTTTTTCTTGGATTTGGCTCTTCTGACTCTGTGCAACTTCTTGTTACTAAATGAGATAACCTGAGTGAGCTTTCCAGTGGTAGCACTAGTCTGGTGATGAGGCTGATTTGGGGAGAATGTTGCAGGCATTGTTGTGGTTGGAGGTGTCTGTTTAGAGATATTCAGATCAACTGGAGGTTTAGGGGGAGGGTTATTGGACTTTTGCTGGTCAGCTTGATGACCTTTTTGGCTAGGATCTGGATTGAGGTTCCTGCAGTTGTTGGCATCATGCCCTACCTTTCTACAATGACCATAGTAAGTAGGCAAATGATCATATTCCAGCCTAATTTTGGAGTTACTAACTGTGGAGCCAAGCCTTATATGGGTAGGGATAGGTTGTAGGAGGTCCATTTCAACACATAATTTGATCGCAGAAGGCCTTGTAATAAGTTGAGTTGTAGCATCAACTTTAATGAAGGTGCCAATGTGGTTACCTAGATCCTCAAGCACAGACTCATTGTAATAATAAACTGGAGGGTTGAAAAGTGTTACCCAAACTGGAACGATCGAAGATTCGGTCTCCGTTGAGAACCCGGCGTTCACCTTAAGACTCTCATTGGGTATCCATCGATTGACCAGTTGGATTTCATCCAACACCTCTGGACGTCCTCCTTCTTAGAGAATCTGATAAGTATGTGCCTGTGGTCGATAGCCCCCAGCTGGTACTGGCCGGAAAAATCTTCTACCTTGAATGCTGCTTCAATTCCGGGCATTGTAGGTCTGCCCCGACTGAATTTTCCGATTAAGGCATTCCGGTATGGCCTGCTAAGCACTTCGATTTGCTCCGGCGTATAGATACAAGCTAATTCACCTTTGAACTCCGATGTGGCTTTGATTTCGGGATTTGATGGCAACGAGGAAGATAGGGGGGTAGGGGTGTAAATGAGTAGAGTCGTTCATGAGAAAATCTTGAGAAGCTCGGTCAAAGTTCGATCTCGAGCTCGGGTTGACCAATCTCGATCTCGAGTTTGAACTCGTTCGAATATATAACGAGACGAGTCTGAGCTTTTAAATTTTATTTCGATAAGCTCGACGAACTTATTGAGCAAATATATATAATTAGATATATATATAGTTATTATAGGGGTTTATTAGGAAATAACTAAAAATATAAAATAAAATATAAAATATAAATTAAGTATTAGAGTCCGGGCATTGCAGGTCTGCCCCGACTGAATTTTCCGATTAAGGCATTCCGGTATGGCCTGCTAAGCACTTCGATTTGCTCCGGCGTATAGATACAAGCTAATTCACCTTTGAACTCCGATGTGGCTTTGATTTCGGGATTTGATGGCAACGAGGAAGATAGGTGGGGTAGGGGTGTAAATGAGTTGAGTCGTTCGTGAGAAAATCTCGAGAAGCTCGGTCAAAGTTCGATCTCGAGCTCGGGTTGACCAATCTCGATCTCGAGCTCGAACTCGTTCGAATATGTAACGAGACGAGTCTGGGCTTTTAAATTTTATTTCGATAAGCTCGACGAGGTTATTGAGCAAATATATATAATTAGATATATATAGTTATTATAGGGGTTTATTTGAAAATAATTAAAAATATAAAATATAAAATATAAATTGAGTATTAGAGTATTAGAGTATGTGTGATTGTAATACAGATTGTGTATAATCTGTATACACGCTAACCATTAAATAAATGAATAAATTTCTTGTATTTATATGGATTTTTAATGGTTGTATTTTCTCCCCCTTCGCTCCTCTCTCCTCTCTCTCCCCCAGAACCCCAATCCCCCACCCCCCCCCCCCTTTCAGATCTGTTCGGCGGGGTGACCGCCGGCGCTCGTCGCCGCGCTGGTCACCCCACCCACCTCAACCATAGTCTAACTCTATACCACCCACTCCAACCCCATAACCCGAAACCATTTTCTCGGTCGAAACTCTACAGATCCAGTTTATCAGTCCAAATCAAGTTTTTTATTGGAGAGCAGCGGTAGGCGATGCGGGTCGCCACCGCTTCCGCCGATCTGTTGCCTCAAGTCAACGGCCGGCCGAAGCTATCACAGAGAAGAGATGGGCCACGGCGGACGCCACTGAGAGCGGATGGGAAGCAGGCCTCGATCCGGGTCCTTTCGGATTGGGGTTCCTGAACTTCGTGGGCATACCGCAGTGGGCTGACGAGCATCGCCGGAGCACCGCCGGAGCACCCACCGCAGGCGGAAGCGAGCGAGCCGTGCAGATCTGCGAAACAGGCGCAGCACCGAGCAGCAGGCACCGACAACCGTCCAGACAATGTCCATAGGCCGGAGCTCCACACGGAGAAGGCGAGACCGGGGAGATCCAACAGGTTGGTTTGCAGGTCAACGGCTCGGTCCGGTTTGGCTCGGGTCGGTCGGCTCGGGTCATCCGGGTCGGCTCGGCCGGGTCGGGTCGGGCCGGTCAGAGGTTGACAGGATTTTACTGGATTTGGCCCAATTAGACTGAGAAGGTGGTTTTACTTCTTTTTTTCATTTTTCCTTTATTGCCTTTAGTTTTGGTTTCTGATCTTAGATACAGGGTTTTTGTGATTTATTTCTTTTCTTGATGATGGACTATATCACCTCTAAAGGAGAAATCCATATGGCAATCTCTAGTTATAGTTCTAGATGAATCTTTCTTAGTTTTTCATGGCTAGATGTAAGTCCGGTATGCTTATGGATTACTCTACTGTAAGCCCTAAACACAATCAGGAACTCCCTTTTACCCTGGGACTACCGCAACGTGATTGAGGGGTACAGGTAGATGGTCTTTATTTTAATAGAACCGGCTGTCTTGGCACTGTTAACTGAGATGGTGAATTCTTTGGAGCCCTAGAATGTTGTACATTGGTGAAGTGTTTAGATTCAGGAGGAGGAAGAAAATTTGTTAGTTTGTAATATGTTGCCCTGAGTATGGTGTTACCGCCATGAGTACGGAGAAGAATTAGATAGTTATATTCTTAGAAACTTCTCCTAATCTCAACAAATTGTAAGCCTATTTTGACAACTGATATTGTTCTTAATGGAAAAGGGAGAACACCCTTGAAACCCCGTCATCGACGGTTTAATTAAAAAAATGGTTGTATTTTATTTTATTAAAATTTATTTAGCTATATTATTTAAATTGGTTTGAATCGAGCTTTTGAGTTAAACGAGCTCACTTGGCTCGAATTCAAACTCTAATTTCGTTAAGCGCAAGTCGGACTCGAACTCACAAAAAGTTAATGAGTCGAGTCATGAGCATATTTTTTTATGTTCTAAAGAGCTCGATCTCGAGTTCGAGCTTGAAAAATATTTAACGAGTTGAGTTTGAGCATACCCCTGTTCGGTCTCGACTCGACTCATTTACACCCCTAAGGGGGGCTTTAGATTGTAAGGCTGAAAGGAAAGATTTTTGGCCCATGGAAGTGGAAGGCTCCGCCATTACGGCGGAGCGGCGACGGCGAAAGAGCCGTTCAGGGCGGAGATGCTGTGATTATGGTCGTTGTAACGGGAAGATTGCATGGAAATGGTTGTGATTTGCACAAAAAGTTAGAGAGAAGGGAGAGAAAACTAATGTTAGAGAGAGAGAGCCCCGACCTTTTTCAAAGTAAAAAAAAGGTCATATTGAAATTTTTTATCATTAATAATTTTTGTTACGTTTATTAATTAAATTTAAAATTTTAATATTTGATTAATACATTTTAATACATATCCAAATACATGTTTAATAGGATCATTATCTCATATACTTTTGGAAGGTTTTATACATGTATCTTTTAAATATTAAAATTTTAGATTTAGTTAATAAACGTAATAAAAATTATTGATGGTCAAATTTGCCATTAAATAGTGTTACTTTTCAAGTGTGCCACATAAAAGAAAATGAAGGGAGTACGGTTTTGAAATTATATTTATTTTGTGATAAAAAAATTATAATGATTTTTAAGAAACTAGCATGAGTATTGCGCAGTTTTTTGAAGATATAGACCAAATCATATTCGAAATATAAAAGGGAAGAAATATAATCAAAATCGAAACCAAATTAATTAAACTAAAAATAGACAAAATGGTAAAAATATAACACGAAACATTAAATCAAAAAATTGAACTTAACTTTCGACCAAAAAAAGAATAGAATAATTATTTAATTATTAACGCCCGGTGTATTATGAGTATTTTGATGTGTTTTTAGTTTGACAAAAAAATAAATACATATTTTATAGTAAATATATAAAATATATGTTTCAATAAAAAATGCAATACATAAAATACATAATTTTTAATTTTCAATTTAAGAAATTTATTATTTAAGTTAAAGCTAAATACTTTTATGAACGATTAAGTAGGATATTCATAATATTATCCTTCGCACAAAAGCTTTCATCCCATATATCTACTCCACAATTCTTTGAATATTAAACTAGTATAGGCCGAGTATAGCCTCCTTCCATTTGGGAAATATATTTTGTACAAGTGACAATTACCCATTAATCATAATTCATAAAATATAAAAGATTATGTCAAGAAACGTGATTGACAAACAAAAAGAAAATATACATATCTTCCCTTTCTTAGTACATAAGGTGCAATTCCCTGCAATAAGAGTCAGCTTTACATATGGATTGTGCAGTGATATGCAAAATAAGGCAAGCAGGTAGGTTAGGTACAATTGTGACCAGTGAGCACTACAGTACAAGAGGGCAGCAGAGCTGATGTTATAAGAAACATAGAGCAGCTTGTCAACATCTGATTGAAGGCAGGTCAACCTGATCTAGGAGAACAAGAGCCCTAATATCAGGTGGCGACATTTCCCATGTAAACATTTGATCCTCCTTCTGTGTGATGGCCAGTTTAGCCAGTGAATCAGCAACCAAATTTGCTTGTCTGAGAGAGTGTTGCAATGGAGCTTGTATGAGCACAAGAGCCTGATCACACATCTGGAACAACTTCCAATGAGCAGTAACATGATTCTTGATCATTGAGATTATACTAATGAGTCAGATTCAATGCAAAAGTTATGTTGACCATAGAAGCAACCAAAGTTGTAACCTGCTCAGATTAACCTTTCTATCGCGCACTAAAAACGTTACTTAACTTTCTCTCTCTATGATTTCGCTCCACCTTCTCTCTTAATTCCACTGTTTACCAAACTTACTTTTCCCCCTTTTATTCCCGTTATCCACCGTATCTCCGCCTACAACGGATTGATAACGGCTACATCTGCTCCTCCGCCCATGGCGGCGCCACCGCAACCACGCGGTGGCAACGGTCCGATTCCACCGCCTCATCGCGGTGGCTCCATTGCCGGTGGTAAAAGCTTCATCCAAGCCCTCACTCATAGAACCCCACCACTCACTGCCACGCTGCCGGAAAACCCTGAAATTTCCCCAATTACCCAACACAAGGGAGACATAGCTTGCATAGTCACCCGTTCCCAAGCTGAAACCCTCGCTTCCCACTATAAGAACGCCCTCATCGGCAAATTTTCCAGAGGTAAACCGTCAATGGAGCGACTCCACGAGGCTTTTCTGACAATTGGCATCACCGGAAAATACCAAATTTGGGCAATTGATTTTAGGCACATACTCATCCGATTTGAAGAGCTCCAAGACTATCAGAGATTCTGGATGCGTGGATATTGGAATCTGGCTGGCTCGCAAATGAAAGTGCTAAAATGGACCATCGACTTCTCACCAGAGGCAGAGTCATCCATAGTCCCAGTATGGGTCACCATACACAAGGTACCCTTTTTCTTCTTCAATTCGACCTTGATTCAGTCCATGGGCAACCAAATAGGAATGTTTATAAAAATGGACGCGGCTACAGCTGCCCTCACTAGACCGAATGTGGTAAAGATATATGTAGAGGTAGACCTCCGGAAGAAGCTGAAATCTTGTATTAAGCTAGGTATAGAAGGAGAGGCCATCCTTAAGTATTATACTGTGAGAAATGATGTATGTTAGGTCACTGCAATGAGAACTGCACTGTCCTACACCCTGAGCTGAAAGAAAAACTGAAGCCTACCCCAAACATTACCCCCTTACCAGATACAGCCCAGAAAGCCCCCACCACTGAACTTAACCTTAACCTCCATACAGTTTCAGACACTCCTGAAGTCATCATAGTTGACTCTGAGACTCCTGCCAATGTGCCTGTCAATGAAAATGATAATGGTGCTGGAACTTCTGGAATCTCGGCACTGGAGAAGCAAGCAACTCTTAGAGTCCAGCAGAAAATTTGGACCAAGGCCAAAAAGAGAAACCACACTCCAAAATTTACCCCTTCTTCACCTCACCTATCCCCTAAACCACTTTCCCCACTCACAGAGCATACCAACCAACCTAAACCCTACAATACCCCTCCTCTCTCCACTCCACTTCACTTTCAGTGGACAGGGAACTACTCAAGAATATGGGCTCACCTTCCAGGAGATCATATTATGCAAAAGATGATCTGCAGCTGGCCTCTGGTAAGCATCCTAACCTGTTCAATTCTTTATCCCCTAACAAAATTTCTGCTCTCTCCTATGAACAAATCAGGAACAGGTTCACTATACTGAGTCACCTCAACCAAAATGAAGAGGAAGATTATGGGATGCAATCACTTAATAAAGAATGTGAATCCTCTGAAGATGATAATTTACAGGAGACAGAACCAGATCAGGTAAGCCCTATGAATACTCAATTAGATAGTAATGATAATCCTTCACTGGAAAAATCTAAATTGTCTAATTTTTTAACACAAATTAACAAAAAATTTACTCCAAAAAAGAGTGTTAATAAACCCTCTCCAAACAAAGTTTTAACTAGATCAAGAAGCACTAAACCATTTTTTAAATGATTAGTTCTACTCTTCAAATTAAGTCACTTGTCTGGAACATAAGAGGGATGAGAACCTCAATAGATAGACTGTTAGATATGGTCAGAAGCCATAGGATAGAATTATTATGTCTTATAGAACCCCTGCATAAAAAGCACAAGATTGAAAAATACAGAAGAATTCTGAATTTTTCAAACTCCCTATGTGCTGAAAGTGGTAAAATCTGGTTATTTTGGAATAATCAGATTCAAATTACCTTACTCATTGATCACCTACAATTCCTTTCTGTCAATATTTTTAGTCCAAAAATGAACATTTTAATGGAAGGAATTTTTATTTATGGACTGAGAACAGTACCTGGCAGGGATTTATTGTGGCAGGCTATCAAAACAAAACAACTTTCCAACTCTTTCCTCATAGGAGATTTTAATACAATAAAATCTCCTCATGATTACAGTGGACCCTCAACCCCTAGCTTAAGGAGTATGACTCAATTTAATGAGTTCATCTCCAGTCTGGCCCTCTCTGAAATCAATACTGTGGGAAATCTCTTCACCTGGTCAAACAGCTGGCTGAGAGGTCCAACAACTCAGAAATTAGATAGAGGCCTTGCCACCCAAAGCTGGAAATCCCAATTCCCAACCTCATCCATACATATCCTTAATAGAGACACTTCTGACCATTCACCTATGTTATTTATAATAGGTAGTTCCATCCCATCTACACCTAGCTCCTTTAGGTTCATTAATGCATGGTTCTGCCGAGATGACTTCTTGGATATTATATCCAATGATTGGAATCT
The DNA here is from genome assembly GCA_948330725.1 of Sherardia arvensis. NCBI lineage: Eukaryota > Viridiplantae > Streptophyta > Magnoliopsida > Gentianales > Rubiaceae > Sherardia > Sherardia arvensis. The sequence continues at coordinate 20,261,765 of OX415240.1, forward strand.
CCCATTGAACAAAACTGGTATGCTGCGTTTTTTCATGAAACTGAAAAGATTAAAGCTAACCATAAAATCATGGAACAAAACAACTTTTGGGAACATTGATAGTAATGTTATCAATGCTGCTAAAAGCCTCAGGTTGCAGGAAATTGTTTTTGACAATGATAGTTCAACTCATGAACTGATCAAGCTTAAACAGTTTAGAGCATTACACCTTAGAGCCTTAAAAGAACAAAGGAAATTTTGGAAACAAAAATCTAGAGTTACTTGGCTTAAAGAGGGTGATGACAACACTAAGTTCTTCCACAACACTGTGAAAGAAAAAAGAACTGGTCTTAGTATTACTAAGATTAAAAATGCCCAAGGGATTTGGCTTGATAACATGACTGAGATAGAATCAGAAGCAGTGTCCTACTACTCTGATCTGTTGACAGAACCCCCCAATTTAATTAATGGGGAGTATTATAGTCATTTCCTTAGCCAAATCCCAAAAATAATTACTGAGACTGATAATTTAGATTTAATCAGACCAGTAGACATGGAAGAGCTTAAAGCTATTGTTTTTAATCTAAATAAAAACAGTAGCCCTGGCCCCGATGGGTTCTCTTCAAAAATTTTCACAAAAGCTTGGGAAATAATAAAATTTGATCTGCTGAATGCAGTTCAAGATTTTATGAATCAGAATGATATTCCAGTTGGCATTTCTGCCACCTGGATAACATTAATTCCCAAAAAAGATGTTATTTCTTCCTTTGATGATTTTAGGCATATAAGTCTCTCTAATTTTACCAATAAAAATTTTTCAAAACTTTTAATGGAAAGACTGAAACCATATATGCCTAAACTCATTTCACCCCACCAGTCTGCATTCATGCAAAATAGGGACATTGCGGATAACATTATTTATCTTAAAGAAATGATTAGATTTCTAGATAAAAAATGCAGAAACCCTAACTGTATCATTAAACTGGATTTGAGAAAAGTATTTGACATGGTCAACTGGGGCTTTTTAAATAGCATATTATTACAGTTTGGTATGCATGGAAAATTTGTGCATTGTGTCATGAAAAATCTTAAAAATGCACATTTTTCTGTTTTGATAAATGGTAGACCAAATGGATTTTTTTCTCCAACAAGGGGAATCAAACAGGGAGATCCCCTCTCCCCTTTCCTGTTCAATATTTTTTCAGAGGCATTTACAAGGGGTCTGTCATACATGTTCTCTTCTGGTCTTTTGCAATATTTTGATCTGCCTGCAGGACCCTCACCAATCTCTCATCTGAGCAGCTATGCCGACGACACCATCATATTCCTCAAATCTTCAAAGTCTAACCTTGTCAGATTTAATTCTTTCCTAGTAGCTTTTGAACAAACTACGGGACAGAAAATAAATTTTGACAAGAGTGACTACTTTTTAGGTAAGCATGCTTCTGCTGGTAAGATTAAAATGATAGATGAAGTTTTGCATATGAAAAAAGGCTCCTTCCCATTTAAATATCTAGGAGTGCCAATTTTTAAAGGGAAAGTACTTACTGAATATTTTTTACCCCTTCTTCAAAGATTGGAAAGCAAAACTTCTAACTGGAAAAATTTTTGGCTCTCTCCTGGGGGCAGAATTACTCTTATCAAATCTTGCCTCTTCTCTATTCCTCAACATATTTGGTCTGTAATGAAACCACCTGTATGTATTGTCAAAAGAATTAAAAAGATCCTTTCTAGATTTTTCTGGGGTGAGACTGATTTAAGACCTAAAAAAGTCTGGAAAAGATGGGCTGAACTGACATACCCAGTAGAACAGAATGGGATTGGGGTTAGATCCATACAAACAATTGTTAATGCATGCTCCCTTAAGCTTTGGTGGAAATTTCAATTAGGTGATACTCTGTGGGCTAAATTCCTTTGTAATTTGCCTAGATCTTATAGAAATTCCCCAATTTGGAAAAGAATAATGGAAGTGGATGATATGGCTCAGACAGTTACCAGAATCATTCATGGGCAGGGCACTAGTAGTTTCTGGCACTCAAACTGGACACCTTTTGGTGCAATTGCTGATATAGTTCCAATATTTCAGACTGACATTCCACAAGATTGCACAATTTCTGAATTTTGTGATAACAAATCTGAGTATATGTCCCAGCTCCTACCTTTTCTGCACCCTTCTCTGTCTCAGTTTTTGCAGGTTACCATATGCTTCCAAAACAGAAAGGACAGACTTATCTGGACCCCTGATGTTAAAGGCCATTTTACCTTCAAATCAGCATATCAGATTATGGTTAACACTAGAGGTACTTCTGAAACTTTGCAATACATTTGGAACCCTAGACTGCAAAAAAAAGTCAGTATTTTTATGTGGAAATTAGTTAATGGTTTCCTTCCATTTCCTGAAATCCTTATGAGAATGGGCTTCCATTATCCATCTAAATGTTTTGCATGCAATAACATTGACTCCATTGACCACTGTTTTAATCACTGCCATTTAGCTAAAACTTTATGGAAGCATTTTCATTTTATGGTTGGAACTGCACTTATCCCCTTTGAAAATACATGGGACAGAATCTCCTTCTATTTGTCATATCAGGGCAATACAAAACTTCACACGGGCCTCTTTAAATTAATCCCCTCCATGATTTGCTGGATCATCTGGAAATCCAGATGCACTTATATTTTTGAGGGATTAATACCTAATGCTCAGTCTCTCATTAAGAAAGTCTCAGATCTTGTTTTCCTTACATTTAGTGCTAAACCTTTCCAATCCAACTCAGCTTTTGACATGGAACTATCTACCCTTGGTTTCCTTCCCCTCCATACCAGACCACCTCAGCCCACTGTTACCCCCTAGCCTGGAAACCCCCCTGATTGGTATTACTATGAATGTTGATGCCTCTTGGCACAATAACAACACTGCTGGAATTGCTATTGCCCTTAGAAACACCACTGGGAATTTTATTCATGCTTATAGTTATCTAATTAGGGCTTTTTCTCCTTTGGAAGCAGAGATTCTTGCTATTAAAGTTGCAAATGACTTAGCCAATTGCATGCCTTGTAATACTAGAATTGAAACTGATTGCCTTCTTGCTATAAAAGCCATATCACAGCCTTTATCTGCTCCTTGGAAACTATTTGATATTGTTTCCAGACTGATGGTTAAGCCTACCACTGTGATTACTCATATATTTAGGCAATCAAACTTAGTTGCGGATTCTTTGGCTAAGTTAACTTATGATCTTAAACAAGATCTTGATTACTCTTTTGAACAACTTCCTGATAGAATCAAAGGCTTGGTTTTACTTGACAAACAAGGTCTCCCTTCTCTTAGAATTTCTTCTTGAAACAGGTGCTACTAAATGTTTTTAATATGTTGCAGATTTCAAGAAAAATGAAGGTAATTACCTGAGATTCATGACAGCATGCCAGCTGCATCACCACTGATCAAGACTTATCAAAATTTCTATCAGCTTCAGAGCTTACCACTGGACTCTCTCTTCAGCTATAACCAGTTCAGAAACAAGTATTGGGGGCCGCTTTGTGTTTTGTTTTTACAATTCGCTAACAGGCTCTCTTTATAGCTTCTGAAATTTGGTTTTTTGTATAGCTGCCATATTTTTAGACTAGATATTTTTAGATAGTCCTCAAAAACCTATTTTTTGGAAGCATATGCTATGCTTCGGGGCACCCATACCCCATGATCCTATAAGGATCTTGTATATTACATTGACCTTTCATAGGTCTATTTTTTGGGTCCGAGGTACCTTTAAAAAATCCTCACCACCAATGGTGGTTTTTAATTTTTTTTTAAAAAAGTTGTAACCTGCTATAATGGCTTTAATTTCAGCCTCCAATGGTGAGACTGCGGATGAAAAGGAATTGCCACCTGCAATGTAGTTAGCAGAAGAATCCCTGAGTATATATCCTAAACCACACTCAGAGCCCAGCTAGGCAACATCAACATTGAGTTTAAAACCAAGATAAGGCCTAGTCCATCTAACTATCCTTAGCCTAGGTTTAGGTGATTTCAGTATCTGTTAGATAATAGGATAGTCTATCCCAAATGGCTCTGAAATGAATATCTCTTATGCCAATAACAACCAACATTTCTTTCCAGATGGAAGATGCCAAGGCACGATGGTTAAAAAATGGTCAACTGAATCTGAACTTTGGCAGCATGGCACTTAGAAGCAATCTGGACCAAAGTGTACCAGCACCTCATCAAATGGAAGCATGGAATTAAAGAGTCTCCAACAAAAAAAGTGATTTTTTTTGGGACTCTTATATTCCACAATTTTATTACAGAAGGAGATGTAGGCCTATGATCATGGATAATTTTGTATGCAAACTAAAAGAGAATTTTCTTGTGGTTTCTGGCTTCCAGATAAGTCTATCAACTCTGTTGGGATAAAGTCTAGCATTTTCCAACTTGCAAACCAGGGGAGGAGGAAGAGCCCCAGTCAGCTGAGGCAAAAAATGCTCTTTGTTCTCTATAATTGAGCCACAGAGCATGTGTTTGAGATATTTGTCAATTCAGGTTGGTACAGATCAGTAATAGGACCAAAACATGTCCAATTTGTTGTCCAAAAATTACAGCAACCATTTCCATGGATGACCACTAAATACTTTTCCCCTATATGGTTTACCTGACAGATTCTCAACCAGGTCTGTGAGGACCTTGAGGAGGGTGGAAGGGACTGCAAAAAATGAGTCCATAATGCATTTTCATGTTGGAACTTTCACCATAGTTTGATGTAGCAGGTTTGAACCATATAGGGGATGGACCTGAATCCCATGCTATTTTGTTCAAGTTGAAAGCAAAGTTTTGACCACTTTCTCCATGTTTTCTTTGCCTTAACAACAGTAGAACCCCGGAGAAATATTGAAAACATTCTCTCAATGGTTTCAATAATGTGTAACGTAGGAGACATAACTGTGATTATATGCTGAGGGGTAGCATATAGTAATGATTGTATCAAGGTTATCTTACCACCGGTAGATAACCATTTATGTCTCCACTAGCTTAGTTTTTTGCTAATTTGTTCTAGCAGTGGGTTAAAGTAGCATTTTAGTAGTTTCCCTTCAAAAATCCGGCAGCCTAAATATTTAAATGGAAAAGACCCCTACTTCATACCCAAAATGTCAATGATCTGATTCCTTTTAGCAATTGAAGCATGCTTACTTAAAGAAGAAGTCACTCTTTTCATACTTAATTCTTTGACATGTGACTTCTTCAAAAATAGCTAGAAATGCCTTAAGGTTGATCAATGTTCTCTTATTTACTGAGATGAACATAACAGTATCATCAGCATAATAGAGATGGGCGGCTCACCATTTCTTGGAAGGTTATATTGAGATAGCTTCCCATTGGCAAAAATGAAAGGCAGGCTCTTAGAAAAAGATCTGTGAAGGTATTGAACAAAAAGAGGGAAAGAGGATCCCCTTGTTTAATACCTCTAGATGATTAGAAAAATCTCACAGGCTTTCCATTGATGAGTACTACGAACCAAGCCTGTGAGAGATTGTTCATGATACAAGTTACTAGGTTCTGGTGGAAACCAAACTTGATTCATTTTTAGAAAGTGCCAACCCACTCTATCAAATGTTTTCCTCAAGTCTAATTTGATAATGCAATTAGGCTCTCTAGATTTTATATTTAGGTGTCAACCAGCTCCTTTAGATACAAGACATCATCAGCAATATCCCTTCCTTTCATGAAGGCAGTCTGGTTTTGTGAAATGATATCTTGCATGAAGGGGCTCATTCTGAGCATTATCACCTTAGAACAATTTTTATTGATGACATTTGAAAGGCTTATGGGTCTGTAGTCATCAAATGAAATTGGAGTGTCCTTTTTAGGTATGATAGTTATCCAGGTTGCAGCAATACCCCTGGGTATGCTGGCCCCATTCATGAAGTCATTAACAGTCTCCATCAAATCATCAGAGATGATATCCCAGGAATTTATATAAAAATATGCACTATAACCATCAGGTCATGGAGTGCTATTTTTATTTAATGAAAAGGCAACTCTTTTAAGCTCCTCAAGATTTACAAGTTCTAGAAGTGCATTGTTCTGTTGATCAGTAATCAGTTTTGGCACTTGTGACAGGAAATGTGGTGCAAAATGTTCATCAGAAACAGTTTGCTCACTGGTGAGGAGATTGTAATAGTACTGAATGACTTCCATCTCAATATCTACCATCTCCTCCAGCCAGATCCCAACATTGTTTCTAATTTTGGAAACACTCAGTTTTGATCTTTTTTTCCTTCAATGAGTTGTGAAATGTTTTTGGATTTATATCACCCTCTTTGAACCACTTTAACTGAGTTTTATAATTCCATAAATGTTTTTGCTCCTTTATAGCTTTTTGAGCAAGGCTTTTTTGAGTTTTAGATTGATTAGCTCATGATCACATTGGTTATGATCATATATAATCTCTTGCACTCTTAGTGCCTCCTCAGATAATTCCACATGTCTGTGTACATTCCCAAATACTTCCATATTCCAAACCTTAAGTTCCTTTTTGAGTCTCTGAAGCTTTAGAAATTTTTTTTCAGCAAACCAGACTCATAAATAGGAATATTCCAGTTAGACTGGATTAAGGCTTGAAATTCTGTCCTTTTGTACAAGCAGGAATAAATCTAAAAGATTTTGGTACTGACTGAACTTGTGTATCTATTGTGAGTAAAAGAGGAGAGTGGTCAGAGTTATCTCTATTAAGGACTAAGACTGAGGAGTTAGTGAACTGAGTATTCCAACTTTGGTTACACAGTCCTCTATCAAGCCTCTCATGAGTAGGCCTCAGTCTTTTATTAATCCAAGTATACTCATTTCCCACCGTGTGTATGTGAATTAGTGCCATCTTATCAATAAACTTCTGAAAGTCCCTCATGCTACCAAGCTTTGGAGAGGATGGATCATAATAATCAGAAATTGATAACATAACATTAAAGTCACCTGCATAATGGAGGAGACACCCTCTCAGAACACTTTCATACAGGTTGGGAAAGGTGATGTTTCTTTTTGGAATGCTCATTGGGTTGGTAATCAAGCTTTAATTGATAGTTGGGATGACAACTTAGATATACCTCATGTTGAGTTAACTGTATCTGAGTTTTTATCTGAATAACATGAATATCTGATCACTATGCAACATGGTTTTTCCGAGGAGAATTATGAGCTTCTGTCTAACGATTTTCCTTTGTATGATGAATATGGGGATGTCATGATATGGAAACCTGCTCTAAATGGTACTTTCTCACTAGCATCTCCATATGAACAAATTGGACCCAAAAAATGGTAGTTCCCTCCTTTACGCATTTGTGGTCTAATGCATTGCCAAAAAAAATGTCCATTTTTTGCTGGAGATTAGGAAACAGATTAGTTCCCATTGCTGACATTTTGGAAGACATAAATATTCACCAACCATCTATTTGTTGCTTTTGTCATGCACAATCTGATGAGATTCATCATATATTTAACTCTTGTGCAAATGTGGAATAGATTTGGAAATCTGTGTGTGCTTATTATGAGGTGAATTATCACAGATCTGATTCCCAATGGGATATTTTCTATTTCTACTGGGATACTCATGAAAACACAGGGATGAAAAGAAACATTGTTAGACTTTTGCCTGTGGTGTGTGTTTGGTTCATTTGGTGTGCAATAAATGCATACCTATATGATAATACTCCCACAGACAAAAGACTGATCCTGAAATGAATTCAAGATGAAATTCAGCTAATATCTCAAGAACTCTTGAAGAAAGAGAATCACTCTCTATCTTCTGGGAGATGTAGATACAGAGTAACATGGACTCTGCCTGATATTGGGAATTGTAAGCTTAATACTGATGGATTTTTCTTGAGAAATGGGAATGGTGGTGCAGGTATAGTGATCAGAAGCTCTACCGGCAGAGTCATATGCGCAAAGGCACAACTGAGAAAAGTAAAAGACTGTTTGGAAGCAGAAGTCGTTGCTCTATCACTTGGCCTAGAAGCAATCTATTTCCAAGATTTTCACAAGGTGCAAGTGGAGGTGGACTCATTGCTGTTGTTCCAGATTGTGACAAAAAAGGCTAAACCCCCTTGGAGATTGCAGCCAGTAATCAAGAACATTTGGGCAATATCTGGTGAGCTTCAAATCTCCTTTACTCATATTGATAGAGAATCAAATGTTGTTGCTGATGCACTAGCAAAACTTGCAATTCTGAAAACAACATGCATACATTCACTCATTATACCCAATCAAGGAGAATAAAAGGCTTGGTTGATCTAGACAGTAGAGAAATTCCATACTTGAGATTACGATGAAACACTGGGATACTGCTATGGTTTTTTTTTGGTTGTACAGGTGCAGGAAACTACAAGCTGATAAAGAAAGGATGCAGTTGAAGCATTCACAACACAACCATGCAATGGAACTGAAGTCACTACCAGTCAATGCCACAAACAGCTCATGGCTCAGAATGATGTTATTCACACTAGTACATTCTTAGGTTGCTTTAGTGGAACCCCGTCTCATCGGCAGAGTCAGGCTTCGCCTTGACGATCCCTAAAATGCTTGCGATGATTGAGTCCTCCTATTGGCAGAATTGGGCGTCGCTTAGCGACCCCTAAAGTGCTTGTAGGAGTAGACATGGGTGTACACTTTATGCAACAAATTACAATAGAGTTTTTTTCCTCATTGTATGTTATTAAACAAATATTGATTTTTTACCTTCTTAGTAAGGTTTTTTCAGGTTTGGTGAGCCGAAAAAATTTCACCCAACTCTTGGGTGGTTTTAAAAAAAAATGTCACCTGCATAAAATGTTGCAAGATTTGGCAAGGCACTGAGATAAGCCCACGGTGCCTTTCTGCTCTATCTTGACCTTAGTCCATATACAAATACACCAAACATAGAGATATTTATGCTAGGTTTTTGTATGTTTATATATAGGAATTGTTGGTTATCAAGTGACAGTGAAATATTTAGACAATCTTTCTTGAAAATCCAGATTTGTCCACTTTTTGAAAACATGCAGTTTGAAAAGTTTAAAATGCTTCTATTATGATCACATTTTGAGTTTGGGTGCTTAGGTTCAAGTAAACAAAGCAACTCAATTTGATTATCTCTAACAAGTAAGGTTAATCTATCAAGGGCAGTTTCCATTCCTTGAACATTCCAAACCAGACATTTTATCTTATGGTTGTATATAATCATAAAAAAATATTCTGGTTAGAGGTTTTTTTTAATCTGGCCTTGAAAAAGGCAGAGTTTTATTAAAGTGAGTGGAAAAAGTTTTCATTTTAACTTTTTGAGATGATGTAATTTTTCGGGAGCTTTGATTGACTAACCTCTTTGCCTTCTAAGTTGTTTCTAGAATCTAATAAGAGTAATATGATTCATCTTCCTCAGGGCCTGGTTTTAGTAGAGGAGCGAACCTGATTCTGTACCTATATTGAGACAAGAAGATCAAATTATTAGCTTTAAACTGAGGAGGGGAGATGTTTTGCAAACCTGAGGCTATGACATTGTCATCCTTAGCATAAATGTTTTTGAATTTTGGCCTAGCAGAGACCATTGTGAAAGCATCCTCCTTTATGATTGGGGGTTGCTTGATGGCTAAAGTAGCTTTTCTCATGCTGTGTGTTGGTCTCTTGGAGAGTGATAGATGTGAAAATGATGATGAGGAGCTACTGGATATAGGGATATGGGTGTTAGTATAAGGGTTGGGGTGGAGGTGGTGGAAGTGTTTGTGAGTAGACTAGGTTTGCTAGGTTTGAGTTGGAAGGATGGGATGGGGGCTTTGCTTGGGAGGACTTTAGATTGAGAGACAGGAGCATCAGAGACAGACAAGGAATCTTCCTCCACATCATTATACAAAGAGGGGCTTTTTGCAACACTTGTTGTTGCCTTGATACTTTGAATCTGTTCATAGAGTTGTAGAGCAGGTCTGATCATTCTTTTAGGCTTCTTTTTCTTCACCGGTTTCTTCTTTCACTCTATGCAACTTCCTCAGTCCAAAAGAGATATGTTGTGCCTCTGAATTAGTCCTGTCTTGATCATTGTGTTGTATGGTAAGTGGTAGAGTGGAGGTTAGGGCATGCTTAGTGGTAGGTTTAGTGCTAGTTGATGCCTTATTATGAGGCTTTGTCAAAGCAGGGTTGGTCACATTATGATGTTTAGTATAGGTAGCTTGCTGGGAGAAGGTGTTCCTATTAGCTAGCTCAGGATGCAAATCTCTGCAGATAGGTGCATTGTGTCATACTTTTCAATAATGTGAGCAGTAGGTAGGGAGATTATCATATTTCAATTTCACCTTCATGCTATTTTTAGTTGAACCTATCCTTATATCCATAGGAATTGGTTGTTGCAGGTCAATTTCAACACATAACTTTATAGCAGAAGGTCTTGTGATTAACTGAGTAGCTGCATCTATCTTAATGAAACTTCCTATGGTATTTCCAAGTTTTTTTAGGAAAGTTTCATCAAAGTTATAAACGGGGTGTTTGAATAACGTTACCCATACCGGCACTATAGATGATTCTTAGTCGGTTGAGAAGTCCGACGTCCACTGCAGCACTCTCATCGGAAAACCATCAATGGACCAGTTTGACTTCATCCAGCAGCGTTGGAAGTCTTGCTTGTTAGAGAATCTGATCAGCACATACTTATGGTCGATTGCCCCCAATTGGTAATTTCCTGAGAAATCTGTTGCTTTGAAAGCCCCTTCAATCGCTGGCATATCGAGACGGCCCTTGCTAAACTTGCCAATTTAAGTATTTTGGTATGGACGACTCAGGATTTCAATCTGATCTGGAGTGAAGATACACGCTAGCTCCCCCTTGAACTCCGACGTCGCCCTAATTTTTGGGTTGACGGAAGTGCTGTCGAAAGAGGTGGTGATTTGGATTTTAGGGCGGAGAGGAAGGACTTTTGACCACTGGATGACGGAGGCTCCGCCATTACGGCGGACCGGTGGTGGCAATTTAGCCGTTCACGATGGACTGACTCAGTCAGTTACCGTTCAACGGATAGAAAAGTTGTCGGAGATTGGTGGAATAGTGTAATAATGGTAGAGAGAAGAAGGAGAGAAATTTTAGAGAGAGAGAGAGGACGGGTGAATGTAATATGATACTTTTAGTTATATATTCTATCAAAAAATGTATTCAGGTATTGTAGATATAATTTGTATAGTTAGTTCAAGTGTTTATGTCACTAGTTTAATTTTACCGTATTTTTATCCGTTTATAATTTTATTTAATCTAATCAAATGTTTTTTAATGAAATTAATTGAGTCAGAACCACATAAATAATTACAAATACATAAATTATTTATTTTTATATATGAGAAATGGTTGCAATTAAGCCTTGAGAAAGACTGTTTCACCCTTAAAAAGGTGTTGCTTTTAGGGTGGTTTCAGTTTGATTAACCAAACCAACCAAATCGTTTAGGAAAAAATCATTACGTGTTTGGGTTTTTTTTTTGTTAACCATAAAATGGTCAAAAAAACCAGTGACAACTTTGATTACACTTGGCTCTATAATCTCCCATGTGGCCTTGAAGAAGTGACTTGTATAACCATCATGGCCTGGACTTTTTCAGAACCAATACTCCTCATTGCATCCCAAATCTCCTCAGCAGTTACCCCTGCTATGAGTTTTACCTGGTGGTGCATATTCAAGACTCCTCCCATCTTTGAATATTCAGAATTAGGCTTTTTGGCAGGCTTGGTCCCTTCTCCCAATTGCTTCTGAAATACTTCTGAAATACCTCTAACAAATGTGCCTGGATTGCTCCCTTCCCCTCAACCGACTGCATCCCATCAGATAGGCACAACATTTGGTTATGGTATTGTCTGGATTTCCGGATGGAGTAGAAAAGCTTTGTAGGCTTGTCTCCAGCAACTTTGGCTCTCTATTGTAGGTACTTGTACTATGCTTTAAAGTAGAAAACAACTTCCATCCTTCCAACCACTGGATGACGGAGGTTCCGCCATTACGGCGGACCGGTGGTGGCAATTTAGCCGTTTACGGTGGACTGACTCAGTCAGTTACCGTTCAACGGATAGAAAAGTTGTCGGAGATTGGTGGAATAGTGTAATAATCGTAAAGAGAAGAAGGAGAGAAATTTTAGAGAGAGAGAGAGAGGACGCATGAATGTAATATGATACTTTCAGTTATATATTCTATCAAAAAATGTATTCAAGTATTGTAGATATAATTTGTATAGTTAGTTCAAGTGTTTATGTCACTAGTTTAATTTTACCGTATTTTTATCCGTTTATAATTTTATTTAATCTATTCAAATGTTTTTAATGAAATTAATTGAGTCAGAACTACATAAACAATTACAAATACATAAATTATTTATTTTTTTATATGAGAAATGGTTGAAGTTAAGCCTTGAGAAAGACTGTTTCACCCTTAAAAAGGTGTTGCTTTTAGGGTGGTTTCAGTTTGGTTAACCAAACCAACCAAATCGTTTAGGAAAAAATCATTACGTGTTTGGGTTTTTTTTTTGTTAACCATAAAATGGTCAAAAAAACCAGTGACAACTTTGATTACACTTGGCTCTATAATCTCAGTAGGTAGATCCTATCACGGGTGTACGTACCCTGAAACCCCTAATTGCAATAAGTGGACATTTTCATAAATAGTAAATATATGTTATGTGCGAGGTTAAATTACTGCCTACTTTCCCACTAAATCGTAACCGCCGCATCGTTTTGCTGATAATATCATTTGAACTGCACATCCACGTAACAATCTAAACCCACCTGTACGCGCTGTTACTGAATTGGGTGATGTATCAAACAGATTATATTTAAAAAATACGATGGTATTGGATTAGGTGATATATCAAAAGTGTTATGAAGCACATGATCTGTTATTGTGGGTAAAGTTTTAGATATAGGTGTTAATTCAAAACTAAAAATGTTATGTGTTGATTTAATGGTAAATCTATTGATTGCAGGTTAAATTGTTAATAGGTATACCAAGTTTAGTGATGGAGGACGAGGATTTTGCTGATGCACGTGTAGTCATTCCGGCGGCGTAAGTAATTTAGTTTTTTGTCGCTTTTTTAGCAATTTTGTGATTTGGGTAGGTTGCGGATGGTGTTGTAATGTTTGGTGGTTGTATATGGGTAGATGGGTATATGATCATAAGACATTTGCATTAAAAATATATGGATGTGCAGTCCAAATCTACTGTAGGTGCATTACATATGGATAGAATGTGCAGAATTAATTAATTACCATTTCCTGCGGTGTTTTTGTACGTTTTATAGAAAAAACATGTGCATTTAAAAATATGTGATTAGGCATTCCAAATCTAATGGATGTGCATTATATGGTGATGGAATGTGCATAGTTATATAAGTACACATCGCTACTGTGCACTGTATATTTTATTGAAAAATAGTGTGCATCCAAGTGGGCGCATTCCAGTGTACTATTATGTGCATTCTAAATCACGTCGGTATACTATGTTCATAAAATATTAATTATGTTCATTATTGTAGTTTGAATGAATATAAGATGCAAATTTTGATTTTGATTGTAATAATTTTTTATTTGAATGACGATATGCATATAAAATTGTATGATTGTGCATTTAAAATCTACTGTAAGTGCATTGTATGTTGATGGAATGTGCATAAAGTACCACTCGCTAATGTGAGCTCTATGTTGGATTGAAAACTAGTGTGTATCCTAATCTTGATTGGGGCGCATTCCGGTATACTAGTGTGCATCCTAATCTTGATTGGAGCGCATTCCAATATAATATCATGTGTATTCTAAATCACGTTCGTGAACTATGTTAATAGAATATTAACCATGTTTAGTGCAGTTTGAATGAAAATAAGATGCAAATTTTGATTTTGATTGTAGTAATATTTTTTGAAAAGTGATACGCTTATTAAAAATGTATGATTGTGCATTCCAAATCTATTGTATGTGCATCGTATGTTGATAGAATGTGCATATGTATAAGTACACCACTCCATCCCTCCCTGACCAGATATTGTATTGAAAAAATATGGTGCATCCTAGAATAAAGTAGGGAGCATTCCGATCTGTTTGTGTGTGCATTTTTAAAGTATTTAGTAGCCACCCCATACTTCTTGCTAAATGAGGGAGGGTGAAATCCAATCCGATTTTACAACAAGTATATACATGAGTATTATACAACAAGTATGCCTCTTTCTCGGTTTCCACCGACAATCCAAGAATGGGTGATTGTTCTGCCTCTTCAGTTGTTAAGAATGAAGAACTCTGATCACTCTGTAAACCTGTTTAAGAGAGGGTGAAGAAAGAGAGTCACGCAGTAGAAAAAGATAAGCATTGTAAATACAGTGCGATTTAAGACATATAGTACAAACCCACGACCGATCATTCATTTTGCAAATGGAAGTCTAACGAGTTTGATGAACAATGTATATCCAATTATGTTAATAAAACTTTCCATCCAAAGTATATATAATGCACAATTATTTCAATAAAACTTCACATTCAAGTATGTTTAAATGTACAATATGTATTAAACCGAAAAATAAATTTCAACCAAACGATCACATTCAATACAATAAACTTGCACATTTAATCGATTTAGAATGCGCTTGAGTTTTATATTCAAATTTACAATTATTCATGCACGTCCTATATCCTCATTCATCGCCTACATATTTATTCAACGTGATAATGTGCATGGTAGATTGCAATAATTTGCATTTCATAAATTCATGATGCGCAATATAAAAATTAGCCATGCTAATACTTGATAAGGAACACACCTCTTCCAAAATATAAAATTATCTAACATGCACATTCTTTCCCCTTCGAAAAATGCAATTATTTCTACCAAAATAGCAGCAAGATTAGGATTAATAAGTATTTTAATCTATAAACGACTATGATCGGATCGACGGTGGAATAAAGTAAAACACTTGATGGGTAAGATAAATTAAAACAAATACATATCTTTGTCAGAATATTACCAGACGAATGAGGGGTTGTATGTTGTTGTGGATGAATAATCGATGCGTCAGAATATTACCAGATAAGAGTGGTATGTTCCGGCGGGTGAGTCACAAACGCATTTCTTTTATTGATGGGTGTGAATTTGTGATCGCAGAATGTTTAATTTACAAGATGAAAAATATCAGATTTAATCGTGGGTCATTTAGCATTAATATTCAACGTGAACGTGGGTAGATAATGCGGTAATATTCAACATAATTTAACCTTGGTTAAAAAAGAACGAATGTTTACCCGAATATTTATTTTTATTTACAAACACGGGTTTCGGGGTACGTACACCCGATGTAGGATATAAATTGCGCTATAATCTCCCATGTGGCCTTGAAGAAGTCATGACTTGTATAACCATCATGGCCTGGACTTTTCAGAACCAATACTCCTTTGCATTCCAAATCTCCTCAGCAGTTACCCCTGCTGTGAGTTTTGCCTACTGGTGCATATTCAAGACTCCTCTCATCTTTAAATATTCAGGATTAGGCTTTTTGGCAGGCTTGGTCCCTTCTCCCAATTGCTTCTGAAATACTTCTGAAATACCTCTAACAAATGTGCCTGGATGGCTCCCTTCCCCTCAACCAACTGCATCCAATCAGATAGGCACTGCATTTGGTTATGGTATTGTCTGGATATCAGGATGGAGTAGAAAAGCTTTGTAGGCTTGTCTCCATCCTTCAACCAAGCAACTTTGTTCTTTATTGTAGATACTTGTACTCTGCTTTAAAGTAGAAAACAACTTCCATTCACTTTATCCTCTTCTGCATGTTGCTTTGATTCTGACATCAGATCATGACTGAGTTCTTCAACTGCAAATTCCCACTATTCCTTTGTTAGGGCTGCTCTTTTCCCTATTTCTGAGAAAGATCTTCTGATCAGTATCTTTAATGGTGTCTGCAGCTTGTCCAGTTACTGAAACATATCAGATAATGTGTGAATTTCCTCCTCCTCCCAGGCTGCCTTCACAGCCTTGAATAGTGGAGTTGAGGTCCAGATGTTGAAGAATTTGAAGGGCTTGGCTACTTTCCTCTGCTGCTTCCTTAACTGAATTACCAGAGGGAAGTGATCTAATGTTTCATTTGGGATGATCCTACAGATGGATTCTGGGAATTTTGAGACCCAAGCATGGTTTACTAATGCCTTGTCAATCTTGTTAAATACTCTCTTTCCCACATTCCTTCTATTTTCCCATGTGTAGCTAGGGCCAAAATTTTTAAGTTCCAGCAGTTCCAAGTCAGAGACCAACTCCTAAAATCTACCACTTGTTTTGTCTGCACTGGCACTCCACCTCTCCTATCCTCCGTATGCAAGGGTGTATTAAAATCTCCCACCAAAAGCCATGGAAAGATATCCCCATGATCTAGATTTGCAAGCTGTGGCCATAACTATTTCTTGGTTTCAATGGTGTAGAAACCATATATAAGAGTGATGAAGCACTCATGTTTTAACTCTTTAATCAAACAGTGGACATCTATCCACTTCTCCTTTGTTGTGACAGTAATAATATCAAAAACATCCGGTCTTCAGCCCAATCAGATCCTACCATGGTCAATAATGTCCCCATTACTGATCCAATTCCAGCCCCTTTGTAAATTACTCCATAACTCTGTCTGTTTTTTCTTTTTTACCTTTATTTCAAAAAAGCAAGCTAAACCAAAACCATTACCTGTACAAAAACTGCTAACTTTTTTTTGCTTTTCCCGTTAATTTACGCCCCTCGGGTTCTAGGCAATGATGCTGCTACTAATCATCTGGTGGTTCTGTGAGTGGCGGGAACCTCCCTTTTGTATCATGCCCTCCTTCTTTAACAGTTTCAAGTAGTGGTTGTTTCTTAGCCATGTGGAGCTACCGGTAACCACTTCAAAACCATCCTCACCCAATTGCTTCTTCTTACGGGAGCTACTGGGAACCACTTCAAAACCGTCCTAATCTAATTGCTTCTTCTTATGTGAGGCTGAGGGCAGTAGCACCTTTACAGTAGGCTGCAATACAAGTTTAGGAGGCACCTTGGCTTGAGGTAGTTTGGATTTAGAGATCCATATGTACTATGCTAACTGCTTCCCCTGCACAGGAGCACCATCTCTCCATCTATACTTTGACTTCTCATGGCCATGTTTCTTGCAAACAATTCATTTCACTGGCAACCGCTTAAAATAGACTTACTGATGCTGGATAATATCATTTTCATCCAGGCAGGGTACAAAGGCTGGGACTGACTCCTTTATCTCCATTTCTACCCGAATTATAGCATAGGATAATCTATCAAGATTGAGGGTGCATTCATCTACTTTCAACGGTGTGCTTAGAGGGCTCACTATCCTACTCAGTATTGAGGGCATCAAATATAGCAAAGGCAGGTCATGTAATTGTACCCATACATGGACCGAGTAAGCATCAAATTCAGTCCAATTCTTACGAAAACAGGTCTACAATAATAAGAATAATACACGTGAAACCAAACAAAAATGTAAAATATCATAACTAAAAGTAGCAAAATCATAAATTATGGTATGATTGGGGATTAATATTCCAAGTAAATACATTAAAAATTAAAATTATAAAATTAACAACTAAATAACAAAAAATTGAATCTACACTATACTTTAAAAGAGGATGAATTAGAATTTTCTAAGAATTTTGAATTATTTTTAGGATTAATGAGAAATTGACACATCAGCAACTTATTTTCCCTTTTACAAATATTATTATTTACTTTTAGTTAAACCAATAATCCTACCTTTAACTTCCACTTAATGATCATGCATTGATTTTTAAAATAACGTTTATTTATAAAGAAGAAATGGTTGAAAGAATTAAAAGTGGCTTAATTCACCATATTAAACATCTATATCTACACTATACTTTAAAAGAGGATGAATTAGAATTTTCTAAGAATTTTGAATTATTTTTAGGATTAATGAGGAATTGACACATTAGCATCTTATTTTTCCTTTTACAAATATTGTTATTTACTTTTAGTTAGACTTTCATCAAATTTAGCACTACACTTATTCACTTCTGACACTCTCATCAAATCTGGATTCTGAAGACTTTTCTGATGGCATCATACCATGCTGAAGGATCTCCACAAGGCTCCTGCTTGCAGCTACAATTTGTATACATTAGTTCCCTACTCTTAAAGATCCAATCTAGTCTAGGAACTTATGTTGTTTGAAACATAAGTAGAGAATAATTTTCTTTGGGGTCGCATTGAGTTTTGCTTAGCAATTCTCTAATAGATCCTAAAGTTATATTATTTCTATTTTATTTTTTGTATAGGGTTTTATCCCTATCTTTTTGCAAGGCATCTACCAAATTCTTTGGGAGTTTATCTCCGTACATTTTTTGCCTGTTCTCGGGGCATTAGTGTATCATAAATTGTATTTGTCTTCTTTTTAGTGGTTTGGGAAGCCCAATATATTTTCCCCCACTTTATAATGGTTCGCTCAAAAAAAAAAACTTTTAGTTAGACTAATAATCCTAACTTTAACTTCCACTTAATGATCATGCATTGATTTTTAAAAAATGTTTATTTATAAAGAAGAAATGGTTGAAAGAATTAAAAATGACTTAATTCACCATATTAAACATTTATTTAAATAGTCATTATCTATGTAGTATAATATAGTACTCTTCAAAACAAAAAAAATTTGATGATGTGTCTTTTTACAATTTTTTGAATCTATAGTACTTTTTTTTTTTGAAAATTTGAATCTATAGTATTCTTTATCTAAGATGATAAAAGCTGACGTGTCATTTTCTAAGCATTTTGAGTATTTTTTACAATCAACTACAATTTGACATGTGTCAACTCTTTTTGAATTTTTTTAAACTTTTTATTCCACTTCTTAAAATTTCTCCACTGATAATGTGAAAAACTGATAGATTATTGTTTTAGTAAACTGCTCCATAAAAAATATGCTCTAATTACTCCAATTGCAATAATATAAATATACTAATACAATGTAAGGATAGTTAAATAACTTTGACCAAAGATTAATACAAATTATAAGAAATATAATGTATTACATACAAACTAAAATTAATATTTATTTTATAAATTATAAATATATTAACTTATTTTTATTTTTAAATAAATACACGCCACTTTCTTTTTGAAGAAAAAAACCTCTTTAAATACACGAACTGGTATTCTATTTTAAAATCACTACATCGTAAAATATTTTTTTTAAAAAACTCAAATTGCATTATATTTATAAATACTTTACCTTAAAAATTGATGCACCGCTTTATAATTTTTTTGGTATAATATCAAATTGCATAAAAATTGAAAATAATTTAGGAAATTGATGAGGAAGAAAATGCTAGTAATGGATGTGAATGTTAATTTTTATTTAAAATTACTATTGTAAATTGATGTTGTTTTGCACCAAAAACATGTAAAAGTAGAAACTGAGTAATTGAAACAGAACTTTCTATATTCAAAAATAAATAACCTGAAACCCAAAAATAAAAACATTTACAAAACATAATTAATTGAAGAATAAAAATACCTACTATGGGTTTTCTAAAGTCGAAGGGAGTAAAATAAATTTAATTCATATAAAAAATTCTATAGTTTAACCGTGCCATTAAAAAGTTAATTCACGTCATGAATTATTCATTTTTCTACCCTTTCAGTTTGATTCTTCAGTTTTTTACCCTTTCGATTTTAGCAGTTTAGGATAAATGGGAAGTAGAAAAAGAGTCCATAAGTCTTGGGAAAATAAATTCAGTATTGATGGCGGATGGAATGAATTCAATTAAGGAGAGGTTGAACTGTAATTTAGTTGCTCAAAACAAATTAAGGAAATAAGTGTTCAATGAATGTTGAAACGGAGATGAAGTGCAGTCTTAATTGAATTGAAGGAGGAGAAGAGGAAGAGAAGGAATAAAAGTAACGGTCATAAGTGGGAATAATGGTCATAATGATCATAAAGAGGGAAAACAAATCATAAAAATACTATTTGGCTTTAGAAAATAATGTATTAAAATAATTAACTAACACTCGTGTCAATTTGTGGTGAATTATTAAAATTAAATTAAAAATCTGTGAAAATGACACATCAGCATTTGACATTTTTTTAGGGTCATCGTTAGGTGCAGAGACAATTTGATTTTGCAGGATTGGAAAAGACAAAATCACCCTTCATTATTACACTATGACCTACACTTGCATCAGCAAATCAAGGGCATTTCAAGTCAATATCGGACCTGCAAAATCAAAATGTCCCTACACCTAAAATCCAGGAGAGTATGGGGAACGAATAAATCCAATAAAGGAAAGGTTGAGCTGTAATTTAGTTGATTAAAAAATTAAAGGAATTAATTATTTAATGAATGTCGAAACGGTAATGCATTGCAGTCTGAATTGAACTAAAAGATCAAAAGGAAAAAAAGATAATGCTCATAAATGGAAATAATGCTCAAAAAATAATAAGAAAATGTCAATTTGTGGTTAATCCTAAAAATAATTCAAAATTCTAAGAAAATTCTAATTCATCCTCTTTTAAAGTATAGTAGATGTTTAATATGGTGAATTAAACTACTTTTAATTCTTTCAACCATTTCTTCTTTATAAAAAAACGTTTTTTTAAAAAATCAATGCATGATCATTAAGTGGAAGTTAAAGGTAGGATTATTAGTTTAACTAAAAGTAAATAATAATATTTGTAAGAGGAAAAATAAGATGCTGATGTGTCAATTCCTCATTAATCCTAAAAATAATTCAAAATTCTAAGAAAATTCTAATCCATCCTCTTTTAAAGTATAGTACAGATAGATGTTTAATATGGTGAATTAAGCCACTTTTAATTCTTTCAACCATTTCTTCTTTATAAAAAATGTTTTAAAAAAAAATCAATGCATGATCATTAAGTGGAAGTTAAAGGTGGAATTATTAGTCTAACTAAAAATAAATAATAATATTTGTAAGAGGAAAAATAAGATGCTGATGTGTCAATTTGTGGTTAATCCTAAAAATAATTCAAAATTCTAAGAAAATTCTAATCCATCCTCTTTTAAAGTATAGTATAGATGTTTAATATGGTGAATTAAGCTACTTTTAATTCTTTCAACCATTTCTTCTTTACAAAAAAAATGTTTTTTTTAAAAATCAATGCATGATCATTAAATGGAAGTTAAAGGTAGGATTATTAGTCTAACTAAAAGTAAATAATAATATTTGTAAGAGGAAAAATAAGATGCTGATGTGTCAATTCCTCATTCACTAGTAGAAAGAGGCCGGAAAACGGCGCCGGAGGACGGCGGTTCCGCGGGAAAATAAGGAAACTGCCGTCCTTCTAGATTTACGAACTCGTAAATCTAGGTTGTCTAGCCGGATGGCTTATTACACGGCGGTTGTGATGCAACTGCCGTGTAACTGCCATTTTTGGTCGGCGGTTGCGTTTAACCGCCGACCAGCCTACATTTCCGACACCGGAAATGGCTAGCCGGAAATTTCCCCTTTGACCGGCTTGACTTTGACGGTCAAGTCGACGGGACAAAGTTCTGATGTCGGTGGAGTCAAGTCAAAAAGTCATCCGGGTAAGTTTACGGTACCGTAAACTTGTCCGGATAGAGGGAAAAATGGCCGGGCAATATTTACGAACTCGGAAACGTAACCGGATGAGCTAAAACAG
This sequence comes from Sherardia arvensis, assembly GCA_948330725.1. Lineage (NCBI taxonomy): Eukaryota > Viridiplantae > Streptophyta > Magnoliopsida > Gentianales > Rubiaceae > Sherardia > Sherardia arvensis. Next base: position 20,283,407 of record OX415240.1, read on the forward strand.
AATCTTATAAAACGAGAAACGGATCCTTTTGTTCTATCTACTCTATTCCATCTTTGTTTTGGGTTGAAGGACGCAGAGAATTTCCTAATATTTGGGCTCGCTGAATCCTAGGCCGCGATGAGGTAATCTCCCGCTAAATTTAGTATTGATGGGCGGATGTTTGTTAATTTCAAGCATGAATATGTATGTGTGTCCCTAATTTCGTTGAATAATATATGAACTTGCGTGTTGATTCCTAGTTATTAGTGTTTATGAAACCATATTGTATTTGATATGTTGTCAAGTAGCACGATGTAGATGAATGAATTCATTAATATTTTTTTAAATTTATGAAAATAGGTACACAAGTGTTATGGAACGTAGTAGGATTATTAGGGAGAATCGTCGGACCTCACCAGAGTATATGGGACTGGTTGAATATTTCATTGATGTTGCTTCTGATAATGCAAGAGTAGAAAATCAGTCGGCCATGCGGATTGCACTAACGATGTGTATTTAGGAGTTGAAGGTTTGCGTGAACATTTGATTGTTAGGGGTTTCCAAAATTCCTATACCACGTGGGTATGGCATGGGGAAGAACGTAGCACTGTTGTTGTTAATGAACCAATGGAGGTTGTAGGAGAAAACGAAATGGTTGGTAATTATGACGATAAATTGGATGACTTGGTAGATGATGTTGCCATGCAATTTTTTGGAAAATCAGAGGCGCTTGAAGCGATGTATAATGATAAGCAGACCCCTTTGTATGAGGGGTCAATCCACACTATTCTAAGCGCGACCTTATTGTTGATGAATTTAAAAGCCAAGCATGGGCTTTCAGATAAGGCATTAACAGAGGCGCTGGAGTTGATTAGACAGCTGTTTCCCACTGATAATTTATTGCCTGATAGGGCATATGCTGCCAACAGGGTACTATGTCCAATGGGTATGGAACTTGAGAAAATTCATGTTTGTCCTAATGATTGTATGTTGTTTAGAGGGGAAGATGAGATGAAATTGGAAAATTGTAGCGTTTGTGGCGAGTCACGATACAAAGCTGTGAAACAAAAATTGGATGTGGGAGGAGATGTTGTTAAGGAAACCAACAAACGTGTTCCCGCGAAGGTCATGTGGTATCTCCCCATTATACCTAGGCTTCAAAGGTTGTTTACTAACAAGGAAGAAGTTAAGAACTTGACATGGCACGCAGATAGAGAGAAGGTTGAAGATGATGATGTGATTGCACACTGTTCAGATGGTGATCAGTGGAAGAAAATTGATGAATTGTATCCTGAATTTGGGAAGGAAGCTCGGAATGTAAGGTTGGGTTTATCCACTGATGGTATGAATTCGTATGGAGATTTGAGTAGTACACACAGTTCTTGGCCTGTGATGGTTGTTATTTACAATCTACCATCGTGGTTGACCATGAAGAGGAAATATGTTATGTTGTCGTTGATGATAGCAGGGCCAAAGCAGCCTGGTAATGACATTGATGTGTTCCTAGAACCTTTAGTTGACGACCTTCAGAAACTGTGGTTCGAAGAGAATTGGACGTGGGATGAATATCGGCAGGAATGGTTTAAGTTGAAAGGAATGTTGTTCTGTACTGTGAACGATTTCCCTGCATTTGGTAATCTAGCTGGTTATTCAGTCAAAGGTCATCTAGCTTGTCCTGTTTGTGAGGAGAATACTAGTTTCTCTCAATTAAAACACGGGAGAAAAACTGTTTATCAAGGACATCGTCGTTTCTTACCATGCAGTCACGGGTTCCGTAAGGCTAAGAACTGGTTCAATGGGAAGGAAGAGAATGCACCGCCCCCCTCCTATCAGTGGCGAGGAGGTATTCGAGAAAATCAAGGATATTGAAAATGATTTTGGGAAAAACCGTAGGAAGATGCCCATCCCCGGCCCTTGGAAGAAACGGTCCATATTCTTTGACTTACAATATTGGAAGCACTTGGCTGTCAGACATTGTTTAGATGTAATGCACATTGAGAAGAATGTCTGCGATAGTTTGCTTGGTACGCTGCTGAATATTCCTGGAAAAAGCAAAGATGGACTTCAAGCACGTAAAGACTTGGACATAATGGGTATTAGAAAGGAACTGGCTCCTGTAATCGAGGATGGGAACACTTTCTTGCCTCCAGCTTGCTACAATATGTCGTCAGCTGAACAGACAAAATATTTGCAGTGCCTGAAAGATTTGAAGGTACCCTCTAATTTTTCCTCAAACATTGGTAACTGTGTCAATGTTAAGGAGCAGAAATTGATAGGGTTAAAATCACATGATTGTCACACTTTGATGCAAGACTTGAACATAATTGCCATTCGGGGTTCTCTTCCAAGCCACGTTAGGATGTGCATCAGCAAGCTCTGCTTATTTTTTAAGGGAATTTTCCAGAAAACAGTTATCCGCCGTAAGCTAGATAAGCTGCAGACAATGGTAGTTGAAGTATTGTGCCAATTGGAGATGTATTTCCCCCCTTCTTTCTTTGATATAATGGTGCATTTGATTGTCCATCTTGTGCGGGAGATCAAGGAGTGTGGTCCGGTGTTCCTCCGGTGGATGTATCCTTTCGAGAGATACATGAAGATATTTAAATTCTTTTCGCAGAATAGGTACAGGCCTGACGCAAGCATTGTATCTAGATATGTCGCGGAGGATGCGATTGAATTTTGTACGGCTTACTTAGATAAGGTTGACACGGTTGGACTACTCACCTCGAGGCATGATTTTCGTTTCAACGGGCATGGAACTAGAGGCACGCTGCATAACCCGCCAGCGGTCGATTTGCAGGCTGCTCATCTGTATGTGATGCGAAACCATGAATTGGTTCGCCCTTACGTTGACATTCATATGGAGGAATTGAGAAGTCTATACCCAACCCTAAAGCCTTTCCAACTACATGATGAGCATATTAGAACCTTTTGTGAGTGGTTAAGGGACACGGTAGAGATTGGTGACCATCCCGAGGACGTGAAATGGCTATCCAGACGGCCGCTTACGACGGTTATCAGCTACAGCGGCTATGATGTGAAGGGTTACTCGTACGGGACCAAACAGAGCGATGCTAAAGGTGTTTCGTAGAATAGCGGTGTGACTACATTTTCCGAATCAATCGCTGTGTTGCGGAAGAATAATCCAGAAGGATCCTACTCATTTGATAGGTATTTCGGTACCATTGTTCAGATTTGGGAGTTAAACTATGTGGCATTGAAGGTGGTTGTATTCAAGTGTCAGTGGGTTGATCAAAAGACAGGAACTAAGACCGATCATTTAGGGTTTCAATTGGTTGATAGGAAGAAAGTGGGATCAAAGTCGGATGCGTTCATACTTGCTGGCGAAGGTGACCAAGTTTACTATGTTCAGGATCCTTCTGATCGGCACTACGAGATTGTTCTTGATGGGAAACAAATGGTGTGTGATGATGAGCTATTCGAGGAGTATGACAAACGAGCTGCTCACATTTTTGTGCCAACGAAGAAAGACGCGATTAATATGGAGGAAACAGAGGATAACATGTCAACATATCGCGCAAGATCCGATCACGCCGAACGCATAGTGATAGAAAGCAAAGGAAACGAACGGAAGAGGAAGTTGATTTTCAAAGTTAAGCCGAAGACTAAGTTGAGGCGTTAGTCGTTGATCTTTTTGTGTTATCAGTTATTCATAATACAACTAGTCCAAACTTAGTTTGAATATGTAATTCATGTAAACATTTGGTTGCACCTTTGTTTGATCTATCCAATAGAATAAAAGAAAGTCGACAAATCTCAATTTTTAACCTATCCGGGTAGTTTTACGGTATCTGAAACATTACCCGGATAGTGTAAAATTAGGGTGAACCTACTTCCGGCTAACCATCCGGATAAGCAAATGTTGAACAAGCCTGTTCGGCTAGATTTCCGAGTTCGGAAACAAGTTACCCGGGAGTTTTTTGTTTTGGCAAGGCATTTTATTCAACTTCCAGACGGGTTCCCTGGTTGGCATCCGGTTTAGTAATTTTTTTTGACTTATCCGGCTAGAATTCCGAGTTCGTAAATGTAACCGGAAGTGTTATTTTTAGGCGAAAACTAGCGCGCACTCACTAATCAGTAGTTATATAAAATTGATACTGCAAACACTTGTAGGAATTGTAAATGCACAAACATTTGATCAATTTCCGTAGCATTCAAACGTTACTGAAATACAGTTAAAATGTAATATTATTCGATAAGGCAAATCAATTCTTAACTAAAAATTCAAAACAAATTAAACTAAATCAAGGCTCCATGTCATAGTCGGTGTCATGATCACCGCCACCATGTCCCTGCGAGGCGTCCCCACTTGTGGAAAATCCTTCTGCACGCTTGAGGGCTCTCAACTCCTTCCTTGCCTCGTAAGCGTCCTTCCTAACGCCAATCAATGTGAGCACCTTAGATTTCATGCCAGCGTACATATCTTTCATGTTGGCAACATGCGGTGAAGGCTCTCCATCGGGTACCTCCCTACCTAAAAAATGAAAATTCATAAACTATGATAAAAAGTAGCATAAATTGTGAATAAGGAGGTGAAGATGACTTACTTCTTGATGCCCGCTTAGCCTTTTGTTGTGGAGGCGCCACAATCCATTTTCCATCGGCCAAAGTCCATTTCGGCCTATGGTTTTCAAAGTAGTGGTAGTCGTATGGCTTGCAAGGGGTGGGATCATCTTCAAATCGGAAATTAGGGTCCAATTTCAAGAGCAACTTAGTGATTAGGCTCCCGTAGGGTAGGTTTTTCTTATGTCGCTCGTTAGCCCACGCAGTTCTCATCCAATTACATATTGCATACCCGGGATTGATAGGAACCTCTTTCACGACATAGTAAAATGTCATAACCGTGGTAACATTAGGCTCGCCGACATTTCCTCCTGTAGGGATGAAACTTCTATGCACCCACTCGTACACAATGCGATCATCAATGGGGCAGAACGCCATTTTGCACCCATCGGCTGAACTTTCATCATATGGGTCCCGACCAAAATAGTGATGTCCTAAATTCAGATAATTCAAGTACGGGAGTTTAATCATCTGCGTTCCCGGCCACGCATTAGCATAGAAGATATTAAGTGGACCATCCTTGAGGTTGGGATAAAGGTCCTCATCGGATTTGATAGGATTCCCCAACAACTCATTCATCACCCAACAATCAAACTCAAACCTTTTCCCATTAACCATGGTAGTGTACTTACCATCACTAGGTTCATCAAAATTAGCATAAAATTGCAACACCTCATCCTTATAGGTGGGATCACTAACATCGAACAACAAGGCATCACAAGTTTGAATAGCAAACTTCTAAACCATAGGGCCTAAACCTAGTGCCTCAACCCGATCTCTATCCAACACATATGAGTCTAGCACTGTAGCATTGTTAACAAGAATGCCATAATACTTATAAGCATCGAGACTGATAAACTTGTTAGAATCATACCAGTTTGGATTCGGCTTCCTCGCCGCGATCTTGCTTCTCGGTGCCATGGGTTAATCGGGAATTGGTTGTGGTGGAACTGATGGAGAGTTTCGTCCGGGTAGGAGACGGGATTTCCGAACTCTGAATTGGGGGATGTGGGGGAAGTTTGTGAGTTGTGATCTGAAAAAAAGTCAATCACCCATATATATAAACCAGTTTCCGAACTCGGAAACCTAGCAGGATGGAAAATTAAGCTTATCCGGGTAAGTTTACGGTGTCTGAAAGTCTAGCCGGAACTATTTAATTAAAATTCTCATTATTTGGTCAATTTTCCCGAAGGTTTCCCTGATAGCCATCCGGATAAGTAAAATATCCGTCCGGCTAGGTTTCCGAGTTCGGAAAAATAAGTAACACTATCCGGATAATGTTTCAGAACTCGGAAATCTACCCGGAACTATACTTAAACAGATTTTCACCATCATATTTGCCTCTTTATCTAAACAAAATGCATGTACAAAATAAATGAAAATAGATTGAAGCACTCAAATCTTTAAAATCGACCAAGTTTACATCCATAAGAATAAGGTACTAGAATAGATTAGTTTCACAAACGAAAAGAACAAATTCGATGTTTAACTAGAAAAGAACAAATTATTAACTAGAAACAATGCCTTACTCTCCAGTCGCCCTACTGCTGGATGGTCCCCCGGCCGCATATTCTTCACTTGAGGATGGGAGATGACCAAAATCCGGCTCATTCAATTCCGGGCTAAGTTGGAGATCAAGTCCCTTCCGATCAATGTAAGCCCTTTGTTCGGCACGGAGCATTGCTACTTCTTCTTTAGCCTTGTCGACTTGTCCGGTGAAGCATTCCCACATTTTTGAGAGCTTACGCATCCACCGGCCCTCCTCACCTACAAAACAAACAAATGATTAGCTTTCGAAAACAAACGCATTTTCACCTGTGAAACTAAACAATAAAGGGAAAATATATATTCACTTACTTGTACCCGATGAACTCGCACCTCTGGCTTCTAGTTTTCTTCGCCTCGCAACTCTTCATGCTGCGCCCGGAGCTAAGGCCTTCAAGACGTACCTTTGAGTTTCTATATCCAGTGCAAAACCCTTATGATCAAACCAATCACCATCGAAGTACTCTAGAGGCTCAGGACGATCAACAACACCTCCACCTTGCTTCTTAATCAGCTCAGTGACAAGTCCGGCATATGGAAACCATTGCCTCGACCCTCTCCCCACCTTGAACATGTATTCAACTATCGAGTGTCCAGGATTTATTTTCAACCCTTCCATCAAGCAATAGAAGAGCAGAACACGTCCACAACTAGGTTCACAACTATGACCCCCCGATGGATACACATTCTGACAAACCCAGTCAAATACAATCCTCTGCTCAACCGTAAGCTCCTCAACATTAAAATCACCTGGACAACTACCCGCCCCCTGACAAGTAGTTTTGAAGTACTTACGTCCCATTGCTTCAAGGTCTAAGGGTTGGTTTGGCCCGGTTTCAGGAAACTTGTTGAAATTATAAATCTCATAAGGGCCTTCTGGGTGGTTAGGGCGCAAGTATGAGTTATCAACATAAGGGCAGCCTAGGACCTCATTTATATGAAACTTAGTGACATTAATCAGTTTACCATTTACCTTAGTGCACATGTTATTCGACTCATACTCTCCTAAATTTGCATAAAATTGCACAACCTCATCTTGATGGCATGGGGATTCAAGCAAGAGCAATTTATCTAAATAACTAGGCTGAAAATGAGCAACCAAATACCCCATATGCAAAGTGTCAATAGAGGTAGGGCTAATCACCTTGGTGATGTGTGTTTTCCGCCCACACCATTCGACATAGTTGGCCTCCGCCCTATGATTGAAGAAATTCCGACTTGCCGATGCTTCAGGGGGCCTATCATGGCCTCTTTGCCGCTTTGTCTTCCTCGATTTGGCCTTGCTTAATCGGCTCCCACCCACGTGTTCTTCGGCTCTTGGAGGTGACTCTCCTTCCTCCTCGGAAGAGGACTCATATTGCACCTCTTGTTGTCGTTGGATTTCCGCAACTTGCTTGCCTGTGGAAGGATTTTTAGTCCTAACCGTGGTGAGAGATTGGACTGAAAAATTTGGAGAGGGGCGGACTGGTTTGGGGATGAACTTGGGGAGGGTTTGCAGATTTGGGGAAAAAAAACCCGTCTGCCCCTTTTATAATTAAAACTTCCGGCTAGGTTTTACAAACTCGGAAACATAGCCGGGCAAGGTTAATTTTTTTTGCCTTATCCGGCTAACTTTACGGTTTCGGAAACGTAGCCGGACAGTACAAAAAATCAGAATAAGTAACACTTAGACTATTTTCTTAGCTAGTCCTCTACCCATTCTCAACATTAGTTCCGAAAATTTCACTTTCCTCCCACCCATTTACTCTCTTCCACCAACAAAATCTTCTTCTCCAACCACCAAGAACACCATTACTCACATTGGCCCCATTTCTTGAGTTCTAGAACAAGAAAGTAGCTTCTTTCTCCATACTATTAGGGTTTTTATTCTACTTGAAAAGGTATTTCTTGGCACTTTGCTTCAATTGTATAATCAATGTTGTTTATTGGCTAATTTGTCTTATTTTTCATGGGCTTTGCTTAATTATTACTACAAACTAGCTTTGTTTTATGGGCTACATTCTTGATTAATCAATTGGGATTATGGGCTATATTTTTGATTAGTCTTGATGGTCACTAGTTATGTTACTACTAATCTAGGGTTAAGTATGTCATATATGTATGCACTAATTTAATTACAAAGAATTAAGGATGAAGCATGTGATAGGCAATTTATATTAGTCTAATAGGATCCTAATTAAACCCTACTTACCATTAGTCTAATAGGATAATAATAGGATTATTAAAGTGACTACTTACCATTAATTTAGCATATAATTATTCTTTCTTGATAGTGAGGTTATTTAATATATGTAAACTATTTTTTGTAGAGGAGTTATGGCACCACCTAAGAAGAAGGTAGTAGGAATCCCAAAAAGCCCTAAAACGCCTAGCACCGCGGGAGGTGTTAAAAAAAAGGGGGTGAGGCGTCCTAGGACATATTGTGTCGTCTTACAAAAAAGGATGAAGAAGGGGATTTTGACGGACATGACGTTCAACGATGGTGGGGAACCAATATCGGAAGAGTATTATTTATGGAAGAGTTGGGTTGGTAAAATTGGTCGAACTCGTGTGGATATAAAGTATGAATCTTGGCACGAGGTCCCCGACAAGGAGAAGACTAAATTATGGGAGGAGTGTTTGGTAAGTTTCTACCTTCATTTAAGGTATTTTTATTTTTGTACACATGAATGAGATTTTATCCAAATTTTCTTATAACCTTATGTAGGTACCATTCAAAATTGTTGCCCCAAATATGGAGAAACTTTTTGACACAACCATGTTTCTCTTGAGTAAGGCGGAACGGGATCATAGAGCAATGTTGTCTAAACATTACATTTATGGAGATTTTAAGGATGAGGACCCTTGGGTGGCCTACACCGATATTCTACAAGAAAGTTGGAAAATATTCAAAGCACGCACCTTGGAGAATGACCGACTAGTAAGATTAATTCCTACCATTCTAGTATTACTCCTTCGTTCACATAACTTAAATTCATTTATGTGTTAGGGTGTGAGGTTGACGAATAGCACCAATGCGAAAGCTAATACGACACCTCACACAATGAGTAGGGAGGGCTATACTATAAGACTAATGAAACATGCAAACAAAAAACAAGAAGATGAGGTGCAAGAGAAAATGGATAGTGGGATGACGGAAGAGGAAGCGCGGGAGAGCACCGAGGTGGTTAATCCTAAAGAGTTCGATAAACTCACTAGCTTCTTGATTGGTCGACAAGATAGCAAAGGCGAATACACACACGAGGGAAACAAGAAGTTGATAAAAGATATTGTAAGTTGTTTCTTTGAATATATTGAGCTAATGTTATTACAAATATTATTCTTATCTATTTTTCTTTCTACCATATATTTTTTTTCTATTAAATGATAGGATGATGTCAAAGAGAAAATTGCCTCGGGAGAATTCGTTCCCACACAAGACGATGACATCCTTTGTAAGGCGACGGAACGGAAGGAACACCCCGGTAGAGTTCGTGGATATGCATCACATGTGGTGAAGAGAGATCTTATCGGCAAACCAAAATCTTCTAAACCACCAAGACATACCAAGTACAACAAGTTGCAAGAGGAACTTGGAGATACAAAAAGAGAGCTCGGTGATACCAAGAAGGAGCTTGATGAGGCCGTGAAGAATATGATGAAAAGGGACATAGCTCTCCACATAATAGCCAAGCAAACGGGCGCAATTCTCCCACCAAATTTGAATGATCTAAGCGACGATTGGGAACCTCCTTCATGTGGTTCACGTCACTCACCCGATGTTTGTGAGGTGCAAGGCAATCCACCATCGCCACAACCAAATCCACCATCGCCACAACCAAACATATGTGATGATAACTTAAACCGACCAAAAAAGGTAAACACACTAACTCACTTTTCGATCGCATTCTTATTCAAATTCTCTATTCGTTCTCTTAATAGTCTTAGCATGTTTACCTCGCCTTACTTTAAAAATGGAATCCACTATTTTAATTAGGTCAAGGTCGATGTCACATATCCATGCAAATTATATATCGATGGTGGAGTGAGGAAGCCTACTATGCATGTTGCAAATGGAATTTTCAATGAGTCGGCGAAGATGCATGGCGACGATAAAATTGCAACCGGTTTGGGGGAGGTTTGCTTGAAAAAAGCTTTGGTTTCAACCGCTCGAATTCCCATACCCAAAGACCCGTGTAAGGTTGTTGGACCGGCGGAAGGTATGTATTTTACTTTGGCCTCGTAGGCTAATTGTTGTCGAGAGTTTAGGAGAGACTCAACCCGCTAGCCTATACAACCCAATTATGAGCGTTGCACGCAAGGTTGAGCCAAAAATTACAAAAAAAATTCCCCAACCCTTGACCGCCCCAAAAGATGTTGTAGTTAAATCTATGACACCGCCTATGAAGGTGTTGTATGATAAATTGTCTACACATTGCAAATTTGGATACTACGAATTCCCGGCTCCAACGGAATTATTTGGTGGTATTGGAAGGCAAATTGTAATGTGTTGGGGTGATTTTGAAGATCTATGGAAGGGTGACAAGGCAACCGAGCCCCTAATGTCCTTATTCCAACTGTAAGTAATTTTAATGTCGAGACTATATTATCTTGTGTGTTTTCAACCGCCGTTCTCCCCGTTGTTTTAACCATTCATTTTTTTTCTTAAGTTTCTTGAATCAACTAGTTCAAAAACGGTTGAAGCCATGGATAGGCTTCCTATGCCCTGAGCGAATCCAAGAATTAGGTCATACTGATGCAGAGCGATTAAGTTACATGAGAGAGGCTCTCGGTGTGGAGGACAAATTATTCTTCCTAGCACCACTCATTTCCGGGTAAGCATTTCATATTAACTAATTCTATACATTATTATCTCATGTTAACTTTTATGTTTGTCATTATTGACAAATGGATATGCATTTTTTATTTAGTAAACATTGGAGCTTGGTTTTGATCCACAAAAAAACCAAACAAGTTTATTGGATAGATCCTCTCCATCGTCCGCCAATCCCGTCTTTCGAACACCTCCTTAGACAAGTTTTGAATCATGTCAATCCCTCTAGGAGAGAGTTTGGAATGACTGAGATCAAGGTACTCTACACGTTTCTCCCTCATTAATAACACTAGTATTATCGACATCGATCGATTGTATTTAACAATGTGATCTTCCTTTTGTGTTAAAGTACAAGAGACAAGTTAGCAGCTGGGAATGCGGGTACTACGTTATGTTGTATGAGCTCAAATTGGTAGCGGGACTTAACGAATTCGACAACGACCTTGAGTCCGTAAGTTCCAAATCTATAAGGGCATCTACCTTACACATATTCATATGTTTGCGTCATATATTGAATTGTGTATGCTAATGCACAGATTTTCGAAGAGGATACAAGCCCCTACTCACCCGAAGACCTGAATCGACCGAGGAGTAGTATTGCATCAATTGTCGTAACTTCGCATGCATATGCTCTAGTTAAAAATTGACACATTATGTATTATTGGCAATTGTTGTTGTATTTAGCGCATTCAAGTGATTTATTACATTATACATTCATTCGTAATACATCACAACCATTTGAAACATATAATTCTTCACTAGCGCCATTTAAATACTTTCTATTTTGTATTCAAAAGCCAAAATAAATAAAATTCAGATTTTTAATAATTATCCGGGCCACCTTTACGAATTCTGAAATCCTGGCCGGACAGTTCAAAATACTTCCGGCTAGGTTTCCGGTTTCGGAATTCTGGCCGGACGAAATTGGCTTATTTTCACCCATTTTCCCGAACGTTTCCCTGGCACGCGTCCGGTTAAGTAAATTATTTCTGTCCGGCTAACTTTCCGGTATCGTAAACCTATCCGGAACTACATATTTTCCGCCACCGTTTCACGGTGGCCGGATTACTGCCGCCGCCGGAAAATGTCCCGGCTTATCATCCGGGAGCGCAAAACCCTATCTCCGGCTTACCGTCCGGCCCGTAATGGCCGGCGTAGCCTCCTGCTAGCAGCGGGTGTTTACGAGTCCGGAAATGTACCCATCCGGGTAAGTTTCCGAACTCGTAAACCTTACTCGGCGGTTTCAACCGCCGAGTAACGGTGGCGCCAATTGGACGGCGCCACCAAGGACGGCGGTCAAAACCGCCGTCCAACTGGGACGAAACCGCCATGTTCCGTCCCATATTCTACTAGTGATTAATCCTAAAAATAATTCAAAATTCTAAGAAAATTCTAATCCATCCTCTTTTAAAGTATGGTATAGATAGATGTTTAATATGGTGAATTAAGCCACTTTTAATTCTTTCAACCATTTCTTCTTTATAAAAAAATGTTTTTTTTAAAATCAATGCATGATCATTAAGTGGAAGTTAAAGGTAGAATTATTAGTCTAACTAAAAATAAATAATAATATTTGTAAGAGGAAAAATAAGATGCTGATGTATCAGTTTGTGGTTAATCCTAAAAATAATTCAAAATTCTAAGAAAATTCTAATCCATCCTCTTTTAAAGTATAGTATAGATGTTTAATATGGTGAATTAAGCCACTTTTAATTCTCTCAACCATTTCTTCTTTATAAAAAAAAGCCACTTTTAATTCTTTCAACCATTTCTTCTTTATAAAAAAACATTTTTTTAAAAATGAATGCATGATCATTAAGTGGAGGTTAAAGATAGGATTATTAGTCTAACTAAAAGTAAATAATAATATTTGTAAAGAGGAAAAATAAGATGCTGATGTGTCAATTTATGGTTAATCCTAAAAATAATTCAAAATTCTAAGAAAATTCTAATCCATCATCTTTTAAAGGTTGTGAAACTAAGTAATCCTCTAGGTTGCTCTTGGGACATGGCTGAGCTGAAGAATGCAGACTACAAAGCCGAAAATTTAAGCTCAGGTTGGGATAAAAGCTCTCTCTTTGCACTATAGCTTGGTGAAGGTTGATTAGGGTGCGTGTACAAAGCTCAATTCCAATTAATATACATCACGATATCCAATTGTCCAGGTCCCCGTCCGGATTCGCTCTCCATCACGATATCCGACCCGGAACCCATTCCACCAGTCGAGGGCCGGGCCCTCGGTTAGAGGCAAAGGAAAATCTAAAGTCACAATGGAAATGGTGCAATCCTCCGATTATGACTCAGATGGTATATTTGGATCTGATCCGGATGCAGCAGGCCCATCCGAACTTCCGCCAATCCCACCATTTCCGTATCGGGGCCCGGTGGATCAGACCAGTGGTGCCATGGTCCAAAATATTGATCATGCCACTCCGGAGCGGACTCCTATCACAGATACTCGGGATTGAGTCCAAGATTCGAAACCTCCTTCTCCGGAGAATGGTGCCATGATTCCTTCTCCGGAACCTCCTACTCCGGAGCCCACGTCTCCTCCTATCAATTGGGACATAGATTGGCCCAAGTATTGATATTTTTTCCTATTTGTTTGTATCTTAGTCCGTCCGGACTTAATAGATTGTACCATTGTATTTGTTCTGTATACTGGTCTGTTCGGGCCTAGTTTGTACACTTAGTCCATCCGGACCGTTGCGTATTTCATTTATTCAAATGTATTCCTTTTTCCTTTTAAGATTTAGCTTGTTTAAGCGCTTCATCTTGTTGTTTGATCAAACTGTTTAGTTTTTCCTTTTTTCATCTCCGTCAGTTTATTCAAACGATACGGAGGAATATAACCGTGCGGAAATTGAAAATAAACAATTATAAAATCTGCAAGCTCTTCATTCATTGAACCAAGTGGACTTTGGCCAGACATACCCTTTGCCGCTGGGGGCCGAAGTCAAATACATGGCAAATAAAACAAAACGGGGACCTAGGCTCAACCCTAACCAGAGGACCCGGAGCTACATACTCTATCGAAAAGCAAGCTAATAGAAACTCTATCGGAAAGCATACCTACTCAGGATGCTCCGTAAAACCTCCGAAGGTTGGTGATGTTCCACCTTCTAGGGATAGCCCGTCCGGACTGGTCTGCCAGCTCGTAGCTTCCGCCCGGAAATGAAGCTGTGACTTGGTATGGCCCTTCCCAGTTTGGTACAAGCTTTCCGGTGGCCTCCTGCAAACTTTTATCGTTCCTCCGCATCACCCAAACTCCGGGGACGAATGACTCCTTCCTGACGCGTTTGTCGTGATAACGCTTCACCCGTTCCTTCACCTTGGCCTCGTGCAGCGCTGCTTGCTCTCGTTTTTCTTCCAAAATATCCAAGTCCCGCAACCTTCTCGATCCGAGTGGAGAGCTCCGGCCGGCTTGATCCTCATCCCAAGTGAGGGTTCGGAGACTGGGAACTCCCACTTCGGCTGGTATTACTGCCTCCGCTCCGTATACCAGGCTGTAGGGTGACTCGCCCATGGCGGATCCTTCAGTTGTCCTGTATGCCCAAAGGACACTTGGTAGTTCATTCACCCAATTCCCCCGCGCCCCCTGCAGACGGGTCTTCAATCCGTTCACCACTATCCAGTTTGTAACTTCAACTTGACCGTTGGCCTACGGATGGTAGATGGAGGTGAGTCGCTGCGTAATTCCATATTCCTTGCACCAGGACCGGAACGGGTCGTTTTCAAACTGAGCTCCCTTGTCCGTGACAATATACTTGGGAATTCCATAACGGCAGATGATGTTCTTCCAACAAAACTTGACGCAAGTATTGCCACGGATGTTGGTGAGGGTTTCCGCCTCCACCCATTGCTGAAGTAATCGATCGCCACTATCAAGTACTTAAATCCCCCCGGAGCGGAGGGGAACGGTCCCACCAGATCAATGCCCCATCGGTCAAAAGGCCATGAACCGGTGTTCCTGACCCTTTCCTCTTGAGGAACATGGATGAGCAGAGCAAACCTCTGGCACTGCACACAGGAGCGGACATATTTTGCGCGTCTTCAAACAGGGTCGGCCAATAATAACCCGTGCACATTATCTTTCTCGCGATGGTCCGAGCGCCCTGGTGACTGCCATTTGGTCCCTCGTGCATCTCCTTCACAATCCGATCCGCCTCGTCTGAGTCCACACACCTTAACCATGGTTGGAGATATCCCCGTCTGAGCAAGGTTCCATCCACAATGGTGTATCGTGGTGCCTTCTGTCGGATTCTCCGTTCCAATGCCTTATCCTCTGGGAGCTTTCCGTGCTGCAAGTACTCAAACAAAGGCATCATCCATGATTCTTTCGACACTTCCACTGCTGCCACCTGAGGGATGTCGTAACTCCGTGCGGACAGGGTCTCCATCATCAAGTTGTTCTCCGGATCTGGCTTGATTTCCGAGGAAGCAAGTTTGCTCAGGGCGTCCGCCTTGCTGTTATCTTCACGCGGGATCTGCGTCACGGTAATGCTACGGAACTTTGCCAATAGTGGCTTGACCGCCTCAAGGTATTTCTTCAAGCTCCGCTCCTTCGCCTCGTATTCTTTGTTCACTTGCTGGACAACTATCTGAGAATCGTTGTATACTTCAACGTCCGTGACCCCTACCTCCAACGCCAGTCGGAGTCCGGCTAGGAGCGCTTCATACTCCGCCTCATTGTTTGTCGCATGGAAGCTGAACTTAATGGCATATCTGTGTTCTGTTCCTTGTGGGCAGGTGAGCAGCACCCCTGCCCCACCTCCATTTGCATGAGACGATCCGTCTACGTGCAACTTCCATCTGTCGGAGGGTGGATCTTATCCGGACGGGTCTCCTGAGGGTTCAGTCATCTCTACCAATAAGTCTGCTAGGGCTTGTCCTTTGATGGCTTTCCGGGGCTGATACTTAATCTCGTGCTCTCCAAGCTCCACTGCCCATTTCATCATCCTACCCGAGGCTTCTGGCTTCAACATGATCTGCCTCAATGGGTGATTTGTCAAAACCGTTATCGGATGTCCTTGGAAATACGGCCGGAGGCGCCTGGAGGCATGAACCAATGCCAATATCAATCTTTCCAGGGCGGTGTACCTCGTTTCCGGACCTTGGAGGGCTCTGGTTACAAAGTATACCAGTCGTTGAACCTTACCATCCTCCCGGACCAAGGCAGAGCTGATAGCATGTTCCATTGCCGCTATGTATAAAAAGAGCTCCTCTCCGGGCAGTGGTTTGGACAGGGTAGGGAGGCTTGCTAAGTCGGCATTCAGATCCGTGAACGCCTGATCGCACGCCTCCGTCCACTCAAATGGTTTGGCCCTACGGAGTATGTTAAAAAAGGGAAGCTGCTTCTCCGCCTCCCGAGCGAGGAATCGGCTCAGAGCGGCCAGCGATCCGGTTAGCTTCTGCACGTCCTTCACCCCCCTCGGAGGTGGCATCTCCATGAGCGCCGATATCTTTTCCGGATTGACATTGATTCCGCGAGCTAACACCATGAAATCGAGGAACTTCCATGCTCCGACTCCAATGGTGCTCTTTCCGGGACTGAGCTTGAGGTTCACCGTCCGGAGTACGTCGAACATCTCCCGGAGGTCCGACAAGAAAGACTCGTAAGTCTGGCTCTTAATGACCATGTCGTCCACGTAAACCTCCAGGTTCCATCCCATCTGGTTCCGGAAAAGCTTGTCCGCCATCTTTTGGTATGTTGCACCTGCGTTTTCAGTCCGAAAGGCATTTTCCTGTAACAAAAAGTACCAAAGTCAGTGATAAAAGATGTTTTGGGAAGGTCATCCTTGGCCATTGTGATCTGGTGATACCCTCGGTGCGCATCAAAGAATGCCAACACTTTGTAACCAGTAATGGCCTCGACCAGCTGATCAGTGGAGGGGAGCGGATAGCTATCTTTCGGGCAGCACTTGTTCAGATCTGTGAAGTCAATACACATTCTCCTTGAGCCATCGTGCTTCTTCACCAGAACTGGTTCGCTATCCACTCCGGATAGGATATCTCCTCCACGATTCCGGCACTCAGCAATCTTCCCACCTCCGCTCGGACTTCCTCCACGCGTTCCGGAGCGAGAGGTCTCTTCTTCTGCCGTATAGGTTTCAATTCCGAGAAGACATTGAGCCTGTGAACGGTGATCTCCTCCGGGACACCCGTCAAGTCCTCCGTTCCCCATGAAAACACATCCTCATATTCCGCCAGCAGGCATCGCAGCTCCTCCTTCACGTCATCCGGCAGATTTTTCCCCACGCTTACTACTACTCCCTTTTGACCCACCATCATGTCCTCCACTTCATACGATGGTGCCTCTCCGTGAATGGCTCCTACCAAGTTTGCACTGGCTTTCCCCTTGTCCGGAGCGGATAGTTTGGACTGGCCCTCACCGGACCGGGCATCATTGATGGCGGTCAACATGCAACTCCGGACGGTTTGCTGATGGCCCCGGACCGATGCGATACCGTTCTTGGTAGGGAACTTCATAATCAAATGGAAAGGCGAGCAGATAGCCCACGCCTGTGACAGCCATGGTCTTCCAATAATCATGTTGTAAGGGGACACCGCATCAATAACGACGAAATTACATTCTACCGTTGCCCGCTTCGTGGATCTTGGACATCTGTCAAAGTGACTTTCAAAGGGATGACACCAAGCAGATGTACCGTCCGTCCGGTGAACCCTGACAGGGGGGAGTGACACGGCTTTAAATTTTGTCGCCCGATTCCGAGCTGATCAAAGCATTCTACAAACATGATCTCCACGCTACTTCCATCATCTACAAACACTCGTTTAATCAGCACTCCTTCCACATCGGCAATTACCACCATTGGATCGTAGTGAGGAACCTGGGGAGGTACCGGATCCTCGTCCGAGAAGGTGATAGTCTCACTTGGCTTGAACCTCTTCTCTTGTATCTCACCTGGGGGCACATATCTGCTTTTAGCCTTGATTGCTATCATGGAGTTGATCCCATCTCCAACTATGCCATTAATCACATTGATCATCCGAGGCTGAGCCGGGGCTTGTGCTGGCGCAGTTTGTCTCGGAGCCGGATTGGCCGGGTTGGCTCGGTTTCCCCCTCGGGGGCGATTGTTCTTCCAATTCCTCTTCCTCCCCTGCTCGGCCGCGGCGGCCGGGGCTGCTTGTTGTGCTTCACCTGCTACACAGTCCCTCAACTGGCCTGCTCCAATCAACCTCTCAATGTCCGAACGGAGCGCCCTACATCCCTCCGTGGTATGGCCATGTGACTTGTGGAACTCGCACCACTTGTCCGCATTTGCTGGCGCCGGTACGCCAACAATAGGCCTCTACAATAGGCCTCACAGTAAATCCTAATAAAAAGGGTGAAACTCATTGTTGGGCAGTGAGTAACAGACAACATTTGACAAAAAGAAGAAACAAACTCAGATCTAGTGCCAAACAACAACAATTGAGAGTAAAAAAGGAATCTTTACAGGACTTTCTGGCTCAGATTTATGCTTCTTCTTGTAAGAGTCCACAGGTCTCCCACGGCTCGGTTTCCAATCCGATGAGAAATCTCCTCCGGTGAGAAGAATTGAGGCCGAAATCGGCATCAGAGACAATGCAACAGCGACGGACCCGCGGTGGAGGAGGCTTTTCAACGGAGAGGAAATGATTCATTCTTATTTCCAGTCGGATGAAGCAATTTAAGGACGGAAATTATCGATGAAACAACAACTGAATTGAAGAGGAGGAGGGCAAGAAGGAAAAATAATGGTTCATAAATGAGAAGGAAAGGGGAAACGCAGAGCACATGATTCAGAAAAAGAAATAAGATCAGGGTTACAAAGAATTAAGATAAGCTGACGTGTAATTATCTGGTTACTCTAAAAATTAATTCAAAATTTTAAGAAAATTCTAAATCATTCTCTTAAAAGTAAATAATAATATTTGTAAAAGGGAAAATAAGATGCTGATGTGTCAATTCCTCATTAATCCTAAAAATAATTCAAAATTTTTAGAAAATTCTAATTCATTCTCTTTTAAAGTATAGTATTTGGAATTAGTTTGAATAAGTAAAAGGATATAAAGTGTTTTATGTTTATTTATTTAAATTGCTTCAAACTGTTAGCAGCAGATCATTGTTAATCCTAAAATAAAGTATACTGTGTGAGTGTGTGAAAAATCTGCGAGCTATAAAAGTCCTTTCCCTTTGCCCGTACTTTTTATGTTCCATCTCATTCTCCTCCCCAAGACGACGTAGTTTTCCGCGTTTCTTCGACGACCGACGACGACGAGGACGAGGTTTGCTTTCCCGGAGGAGGGGTAAAGGTGCAGCTTCAGCTCCACTCTCGATCTCGGTACGCCAAAAATTAAGGGATCATTGAATATTTTCGATGGATCATAATTTTCTCAGAATTTTGAATTATTTTTATGATTAATGAGAATTTGACACATCAGCATATTATTTTCTCTTTTTAGATTAGTTCTTTTGGGAAGCTTTTATTGAATATATATATATATATATATATTCAATATTCAATTAATCACACATTCTTCTCCTAAAACCCCCTCAATAAATTATTTTTCAGTTTTTAACTAAACCGGTATGTAAGTTTTTGATTGAATTGATTCATTCATCCCTCCCGTTTTCAATACCGTTAATTTTTTTATCCGTTCGCCTGCTCTAATTTCTGTATTTAAACTGAACAAAGTGGTAACCAACGGGATCGAATGGAGTAGGGCTTAGAAGGACTTCTGAAAGTGGTAAACAACAGTCTGCGGCGGCGAGTTCATCAGCTCCGCCTTCGATTAATGATCGTTGGAATCGGAACCTGGATTTGGCCGAATCATCGTCATCATCAGAAGATGCGGAGAAGAATCCCAGCTCAGCAAGCTTGAGGAGGTTGTGCTGAACATAATCTTACTATTCAGCCCAGGATCATCCTACTATTCAGCCTCTGTCCCAGAATATGCGGATCGGGCCCTACGTTGGTGTCGTGGAGGTTCTCGGACGGTTGTCGAATGGCGGTGGTGCGAGGATGGATGGCCAGATCCATAGTAGGAGGAGCTTGGTTGAGCTGCTATCTAGGGATGAGGGCATGGCGGCCTGAATCGAAACCTGGAGGAAGCGAGTTTGGATTTCGATCTTGAAGGTGTGTTTCAGACGCTTGGTCTGAATGTTTTCTATGGTGGCCTTGAATTTGAGTTGCAGGAATTTGAAGATTATCTCTATGAAATCCTCGAGGTCTTGGAAAAATTTCTTTGATTGTGAATATTCGGAGATAGAGGTTTTTATTATATAAAGTTTAAATGTAAAAGATTCTGAGTGATTGTGATTGCCTTTGATTCTGCCGCTTAATTTGTGAACGGTACAGGAAGATTGGGGTAATTAATAACATCCACTAATCTTTACAAAGTTCATAATCTATACTATACTTTAAAAGAGGATGGATCAGAATTTTCTCAAAATTTTGAATTATTTTTAGAATTAATGAGAATTTGACACATCAGCATATTATTTTCTCTTTTTGGATTAGTTCTTTTGTTAAGCTTTTATTGAATATATATATATTCAATATTCAATTAATCGCACCTTCTTCTCCTAAAACCCCCTCAATAAATTATCTTTTTTTTTTGAGGAATCAATAAATTATCTTTCAGTTTTTAACGAAACCGTATGTGACCTTTTGATTGTATTGATTCATTCATCCCTCCCGTTATCAATACCATTACAAAGTCTACATCACATTTGTTTTGCAAAGATATACTACTGATTTAAATACTACATCCATATTCCGTAAATCAATATTAAATATTTATTTTTATTTTCATAAATTTTTTACATTAATTAATTTACTTGATAATTAGGGCCTTTTTTTAAAATTATCGCCTCATGCCCCAAAGTATTAGGGCCGACGTTGATTACCTTGATATCATATTTATGATTTTTAAACTTTTAAAGTTGATTACATACTAGTATAAAAAAATGATTGATAAAGAAAATAATTTTTAAAATTTATGATAAATCTCTTTGTTCAACAAAGAGATACAGAGAGAGAAAACAATCAAATAAAAAACCCATGTTTCATATAGTTTACTGTCTAGGGCTTAAAACACGTGTTGCAAAAGAACATAAAAAAAAGAGCATAATCATCAGGTTCGATCTCCATGGATGATCTAGAGCAGAGCATACTTGAAGGCCACTTTGGTAGGACCGCCGGGATGAACGGTGTAGAAATGCTTCATAAACTCCCCAACCCCAACCTTCCTATAACCGCCGTCGCCAACGTCGATCGGCACCATCTCAGACTCCAGCGGCGGATATATAGTAGAACACACCCACAGAGTATCGCATCACGGGGAGGGTGGCCACGCGGTGCCAGCAGCTCTGAAACATGCCGTTGCTCATGATCTGCATCATATCTCCGATCACCACGATCAGTTCATCGGCGGGCCATTCCGCCGGCGTCACCCACATCTGGTCCTTGAAGTTGTACACCTGGAGGCCGCCGGAGTTCTCGAACTCCATCAGGATGGTGAGAGCGGCGGCGTCTGCGTGCGGCGCTAAGCCCAGCGCGAGGTCGGGCCTAGGGCACGGAGGGTAGTAGTTGACCAAGAAGGCGACCTCGCTCTTTTCCTTGTCGAAGAATTTCAGGAGAGCGTCTTTCTCTGCTGACACAGATTCAGCCATGGCTTGGAGCATTTCGTCGCACAGATTTCTTGCATCTGTCACGTACTTCTTCCCCGCTGCCCTGCAAGTTTTTTGGATATAAGATATACTGGTCAGACACCAATCATCTAATTACACGTCGTCATAAAAATTAAACTATTATTAATTCTCCACAATGTTTAGATGTTCAAAATTAGTATTTAGAAATCAAATTGAGATAGAAGTTTCACTACTAATATATTTATATAAGTGTACATAAAAGGATTATGAAAAATTATATAACAGTTATAAATTTAATATATTAGATATAATAATAATTTTAAAAAGTGATGAATAGAATTCAATGGTAAAATAACATTTGTTTGAAAATTCATACTCGATCGGGACATGAACAAAAAAAGAAATAACTTACTCAAAAAGATAATAAATTTTCAAAAAGATGATACCAAAAATATGAATTTTAATTAATATTCTATATATACTCGTACAATCGTGGTATCCTGAGAACAAACGTGGCGGAGTACCTTATAATACTTTTATTCTCCGTGGCGGACAAACCAAGTGTTTTCATTCTTAGTCGGACATGTTCAACCATTGCTTCAAAATTTCATTTGATGCGTATGTCCAGCAGATCATGACTAGATTTGTGTTGAAACTTGAGATACTTAGCGCAGTTGAAGTGTGTAATACTTATGAGTTTATAATATTGACCTCCGACAGGCAATATCTTGAGAACAAACGTGGCGGAGTACCAGTAGTTCCAAGCATGGAAAGCGGCTCAGCAGGTTGCGGCTGATAAGCTTCCTCCGGAGCAACAGAGAATGCCGAATCCAAACCTATTTCCGGGTGGGAACCAACAGCAGACCGCCGGCCTGAATCCAAATGCACAAACATACTGGGGAGCGCAAGTTCAACAGGCTTATGGGATGGGTGCTCCCGGAGGACAACAGCATATGATGGTCGGAATGCAGCCTGTCGGAGGAGGGTTTCCTGGAGGTTTTGGGTTTCAGACGCCTTTTTGTCCGGATTCCATCGAGGATCATCTAAATCGCCTCATCAGAAGGAATGGGATCGGACCTCAGTCGCCTTGGATTCCGGAAGTGTTGAGCTTAAAATGGCCATCCGGAACCAAGGCTCCGGACAGACTCCCAACCTACAATGGGGAAGGAGATCTGGAGGAGTTTGTCCATACTTATGCAAGCATCATGTACGCTAAGGACATTCCAGAGGCGCTGCAATGTAAGATGTTGCCTTCTTATCTTAGAGGTAACTGCCTAGCATGGTTCAAGGGTCTGCCAAACGGTACACTTCGGCATTTTTGGGATTTCGCCATCGCTCTGGTTCGGCGTTATTCCACTATGAAGCACACGTTTGTGAACCTGGCCACGGTTTTAGCAATGAGGCAGCTAGAAACGGAGACCACTTGGGAGTTCTACACCCGGTACATAGCGGCGTCAATGAAGGTGGTGGACCGACACCTACAGGAGAAGGTTATCATCCACAACTTTGTCAACGGACTGAGAGACAACACTTTCTACATCGAGCTCATGAAAAATATGCCGACGTCGTACTATCACCTTCAGTTGGTGGTGGAGATGCATTGTACGGTGCACGATGCCAATCAGGTCCGGATGACCACTATGGCTTTCTTCGAGCAGAGGTCTCTCACAGTGACGGGAACTCAGACCACTGCTGCCTGGGCTCCGGCCCGGACCGATCAGGCCAGACGCTTACCCGCTCCAGCAGCAGCGGTCCCAGCTCCGGCAGCAGCGGTCCCAGCTCCGGCAGCAGTTGCTCGGCCGACCTATACCCCTCTCTCCAAAACCCGTAGGGAGATCCTCGCTGTCCACCGAGGTCTGTTTACGGATCCGCATCATAAAAATTTTTATGATAATATATTCAAACCACTCTGAATATTCAATAGGTTATTTTTTCATATTCAAAGAGCCATTTATACAATACTTTTAATAAGAATGAAAGATCCTTCACCGTATGAAGTTGCACTTGGTCGGGGTTCAAAATATTTTACAAAAGAGTTATCACCATTAACGTAAGAAGTTACACTTGGTATGGGTTCAAAATCTTTAACGAACGATTGTTTCTCCTCGCCATTAATTTAGAAAGTTACACTTGGTTCGGGCTCAAAATCTTTAATAAAGGATTTGCCTTCATGAGTTGCTTTTGTATTCTGATCACTTTCTCCATGGTAATTCCTTACTCCAATACTGGTTCCGACCAACTGATTCCCGCGGTCAGAATAAAAGAGACAAAACATATTCGAATGAGTGATGTACAAAATATTAAGAACTAATGTAATCGAATTAAGCCAAGAACACAAAACTAGGTAATTGAGAATGAAGTTTCTAACAAGGGCAATCGAGAGTAGAGCGGTGAGAGTAATGAAAGACGCTCTGTAAATGCCTAATTTATTTATTTAAATTGCTTCAAACTGTTGCTTCAAATGTGTCTTTTTACAATTTTTTGAATCTATAGTACTTTTTTTTTTTGAAAATTTGAATCTATAGTATTCTTTATCTAAAATGATAAAAGCTGACGTGTCATTTTCTAAACATTTTGAGTATTTTTTACAATCAACTACAATTTGACATGTGCCAACTCTTTTTGAATTTTTTTAAACTTTTTATTCCACTCCTTAAAATTTCTCCACCGATAACGTGAAAAACTGATACATTATTTTTTTTAATAAACTGTTCCATAACAAATATGCTCTAATCACTCCAATTACTCCTTAATAAATCTGCTCTAAATCGTTTTCTGCTCCTCTTTCCCAAACTTTCTCCATAATAAAGTGAAGCATCTATATATTAAATTCTATATACTCCAATTACTCTTTAATAAAGCTGCTATATTTATGGACTCATATGTTTTCACAACAAACCTTTCCAAATTCTC
Organism: Sherardia arvensis; assembly: GCA_948330725.1. Taxonomy (NCBI): domain Eukaryota; kingdom Viridiplantae; phylum Streptophyta; class Magnoliopsida; order Gentianales; family Rubiaceae; genus Sherardia; species Sherardia arvensis. Next base: position 20,307,880 of record OX415240.1, read on the forward strand.
TACACCTTTTTCATTAGTCCTCTCTCTATAAATTATGTTCTCTAAATTCCGGTAAAACATCCCTCAGGTATGTATGTCTTGCTTAAATTAGTGTGTTTGTTGTTTAGTATGTGAATGATTTACAAAATATCTCAAAATACTGAAAAGATCTTTTTCTTCAAAATGTGATCCAGATGTTTCTGCATGAAAACGAAGGTGTATCAATATTATTGATAAGAAAGTATCTTCAAAAGGAGGACGGAGTCTCCTTATTATTTCTTTTACGAGTTTTTATCATTTACTTTGCATGTTTAGTTGTTCCTTCTTCTCTTTTTCATTGTAATGATTTGTTCCATATTAGCTCTTGATTTTTCTATTTACAGTAGTTGTAGTTTTTTAAAGCTACGAACGAAATTTTGTTATGTTTAAAATTAGTTAACAGCTTAAAAGGTATGTTACATTTTTCTGGAATTCTTTTATCTTTCTGCTTCTCAGTTTTCATATGTTTCCAATTTATGTTCTACGACACAATTTTGCTGCCAAGTTAATCAACATTCTGTTACTAAGCATCAATTATTACAGATATTTTAACAAGTCATTTCAATTCAAATTGATTAAGCTTACCTCAATTTATTTTTCAATTAAAAAAGATTAGCTGATTTTTCTTTCATTATCACCATAAATCACCATAATTGTCTCTTTATTATATTTATTACGACAAATCACATAATTAATCATATTCATCACCATAAATAGGTATAATTGTCTTTCATCCAGTAAAATGTATTAATTATCAATTTTGTTTGTATTAACATTCTCACATTGTGAATATTTTGAACATTTAAACCTATAACGGAAGAATTCGATCAATTTAATATAATGACATGGTAGGTAATATATTTGGTATATTGGAGATATATCATTAGTGAGGATTTAAAATGTCATGCACATTCGTATATAATTTTTCATGAATTGAATTATTATTATTAACTAATATATGCATATGATATTTTAAAATAAATATCCGTGCATCGGCACGAGCATTATACTAGTACAGTATGAAACATCATATTGTTATTAGGGTGTGCGGAAGGGATAAGGTAATTAGATAAATGTTTTTTTAAAAAAAATAACGCACAAGTTATAAAACGTAAACTAAAATCAAAATAAAGAATTGTAATGAAAACAAGGTCGTGACTTGTGAAATGATTTTAACAAGTAATTTCATCAATCCCATACCGGTGCTCCGATCACCACCACCGCCAGAGCTTATTCCTTCCAGAAAGCGAGTGAAGGCGAGGTCATCGATGGGTGGCTTTTTGGAGATGAAGGCTTATGAGGCGCCTTCATGGGCATCCCATCTCACTCTTCAGCCTTCTTATATCTACTCCCTCGCCCATGTATGTCAAATCCCTAACCATATATGTATGCAATTAGTTTTTTTGTTTTTGTTTGTAATTGTGCAATTTCATTTCAGCTTCCTACTCCAATCCACCAGTGGAACCTCCCCAATTTGCCCAACAACACCCAAGTCTGGCTCAAGGTACCGTCATCTTTGTTGTGTCTTGATGATTATGTGCTGTATCTAAATGAGTGCTTTGCCATTTTGCAGCGAGATGATCTCTCAGGAATGCAGTTAAGTGGCAACAAGGTCAGGAAACTCGAATTTCTCCTGGCCGATGCTGTGGCACAGGGAGCTGATTGCATTATCACCATAGGAGGCATCCAGAGCAACCACTGCCGTGCTACAGCAGTCGCCTCCAAGTACCTAAATCTTGACTGCTATCTCATATTACGAACCTCTAAGGTGTGTTCCTTTTCTTTTGTGCACATATCCTCCTGCTTCAAGTGTTTATGGACTTCGCAATAACACCAATTAGCTGTTGCAGGTTCTCGTGGACAAAGATCCTGGTTTGACCGGGAATCTTCTTGTTGAGCGTTTAGTTGGAGCGCACATTGATCTTGTTTCAAAAGAAGAGTACGCTAGTGTTGGAAGTGAGGTATGCCACTTTCTTTGCTCTTTGATTCCATGGTAGGTCACTGCTGCTTTGGCTCAATGATACTTGAAAAAAAGAAGAAGAGAGGATTGAAGACACACATGCAATATACTTTCTGAGAATAATAGTTCAAGCATCGTTGTATATGTCACATTGACATGTCATAGTTAAGGACCTAAATTTGTATGTCTACAAGAGCTACTTGAAACAGTGGGTATGTAGTGTTTTCTTCACCAAAACTACTTGTAGCTCTGTCCAATGATATACTTCTCTTTTACTATATTGCTTGCAAATTTTATTAGTATTTAATTCCTCGTACTTTTATATTTTCGATTTTGAAACCAATTTTACTGATCATTTCATTATACCAAGTCTGTCGCCGCTGAAACTGCAAATCTGAAAGTATTTTCATGTTTTACTGAGGCTTTGACTATGGATAGATTTGCTAGATTTGCCTGTGGAGGACAATCACTCATTTCCGTTATTACTAAAGTAGCAATTTATTTCAGACATTCCTGTTGAATTAGTTTTCTGTTTAACTATTATTTTATGTAATCTCAGGCCCTCGGTAATATCTTGAAAGAAAAGTTAATAAGCGAGGGAAGAAAGCCTTATGTCATTCCTGTTGGTGGATCCAATTCTCTCGGAACCTGGTTAGTCTTATGCATTTTGTACTCAGTATCATGTTTATGGTAAGTTTAAATATGTTGTAGTACATGATGAACATGTGGAAACTGGAAAAAAAAATTATGTATTTTTCTGAAACAAGTTTCTTCTGCATCTATAAGTTGTGATGTCGTAATGCTTCCCCCTCAAAGTATCTCCAGTTCTGTTGTTTTTGTTGCTATGGCACTAGTTTCTTACAGTTTTAGAATTTTTTGTCAGTAGAGTTTTAGAATCTGTTCATGAATCTCAGGGTTCCGTTTCTTGAATTGGGTTTGTGATACTCAAATTTCAGGGGATATGTTGAAGCAATTAGGGAGATAGAGCAGCAAGCTAAGAGCGGATCAGAGTTTGATGACATTGTTGTCGCCTGTGGCAGGTTGATCCTTTTCTATTCAGAATATATTCCCACATAATTGGTTCATGAATCATGCAAAGAAACACATGAGCTTGGATATGATTCAAGAATCATATAGAGCTACGCGTGAGCATTTTGTAGTCCCTAAACTGCTTAACCATCTCCAGTATCTGACAAAATTATATAAAATAAATTACAAGGAAAAATGTGCATATCCCTATTATAACAGAAGAAAGAATGAAAATGGGCTAGGGTTAGTATTTTAGGCGTTCTTGACTACAGGCGTTCTTGACTACAATATTCCCACATAATTGGTCCATGAATCATGGAAAGAAACACATGTGATTCAAAAATCATATAGAGATATGCGTGAGCATTTTGTAGTCCCTAAACCGCTAAACCATCTCCAATATCTGACAAATTTATATAAAATAAATTACAAGAAAAAATGTGCATATCCCTATTATAACAGAAGAAAGAATGAAAAGGGGCTAGGATTAGTATTTTAGGCGTTCTTGACTACAATATTCCCACATAATTGGTTCATAAATCATGCAAAGAAACACATGTGATTCAAAAATCATATAAAGATACGCGTGAGCATTTTGTAGTCCCTAAACTGCTAAACCATCTCCAATATCTGACAAATTTATATAAAATAAATTACAAGGAAATTATGTGCATATCCCTATTATAACAGAAGAAAGAATGAAAAGGGACTAGGATTAGTATCTAAGGCGTTCTTGACTACAATACTCCTGTTAGGGCTTAGATCTGTAAACTTCTGGAATTTTCAATGTAGCTTGATATGTTGAACATCACTGGACTTTATGTTCTTAATACAATTTGCATTCCAATCATAAATCTGTGCGATGCAATATTTCCTTTATTCCTGCTATTCAGATCTACGCATCAGCCCACATTCTGCATTGTAGGATTTTTAATTAAGCTATTATATGGTTGACTTATATATTGCATGCGCTTTCAGTGGTGGTACAGTCGCTGGTTTGTCAATTGGATCCTGGCTTAGCAACTTGAAAGCAAAAGTATAATTTCTCTCTTACACTTTTATGACCTGATCAATCACGTTATGGATTCATCTGTTAAACTGAATCTTGGACTAGGTTCGTGCCTTTGGTGTTTGTGACGATCCTGAGTACTTTTACGACTATGTCCAAGGGCTTCTTGATGGACTTGGTGCAGGAGTGAACTCCCGTGATATTGTTGATATTCAAGATGTGAGTTTGTGTATTGGGTATTTTGTTTAAATTATTGCTTTCAATCCCTCGAGCTGATTATCTTAGGTTTGTATACTGGGTAATTATTGTTTTAGCTTTCATGACTCTGGAGGGCTGCATAATCACTGTTCTTGTTTTGACTGGTGTGTTTTCACACTATAATTAATTTATGCCATCAACATTACGTTTCTATGATATTTAAACTGCTACAGGAGCTCTTCTTATAAGAGTTATAGATGGGCTGGATAGATGAATATCATAAATTGATGGATTCCCGTATCAAAATTCAAGTTTTTGTTCCCTGTTGTATGTTTAATTTGTGAAGGCTGCTAAAAATTACACTTATCATTCATGTATGTACTGGATGATCATATGCTGTTTTTTGGTAGGCCAAAGGTCTCGGATATGCTATTAACACGTCAGAGGAGCTCAATTTTGTCAAGGAAATTGCTGAAACTACTGGTGTTGTTCTTGATCCTGTCTATAGGTACACCATAAGCGAGAGTTATTTGGATTCAGCACATAAAAAAATATAAAAGGTCGTGAGGCAGAAATATCAAATTCTAGGAATTAGGAAATAACAATGGAACTCGTCATTTTCTGTTAGTTATCTGATTTTGTTCAGGATTCACTCTGAAGTGTTTCAGTGTCTGGGATAGATTAGGGTCACATTAGGCTTAATATAAGCAGATTATTGTTCCAAAAGTTTATAACAGAGTGCCTATGCGCAAAACTTCTGAACTTGGCATATCTGCATCATCACCTGATAAAATATGGCCATTATGGACAAAGATGTTCATCTTGAAAACAGTTCTTCTTTGGAACTATCGCTCTTAGCATTTAGGCTGTAGCTTCTCTCCGTTAAATGAAAGTTTTCCTTTTGCTTTTGATATAATCACACAATCACAGGTCCTTATGTCACGATTTGGTATTTTTGCAGTGGAAAAGCAGCTTACAGAATGATGAAGGACATGGATGAGAATCCAGGAAAATGGGAAGGAAGAAAGATCCTGTTCATACACACAGGTGGACTGCTGGGGCTATTCGACAAAGTGGAGCAGATGTCCTCAATTATGGGCAAATGGCGGCAGATGGATATTCACGAAACCATTCCCCGCAAGGAAGGCACTGGAAAGATGTTCTGAGTAAAAAATAAATGTGCGCATGGAATGGATGGTGTTCCTTTGCTTAACTGAAACAGATGCTGATTTCTATTGGAGGACATCCTTATTTTCCTTATCAGCTCTTCGTATAGGCAGTTATGAACTATTAATAGACTATAATACTGTATTCGTAGAACACATTAATGATCTGCGGGAGAATATATTGGCACCTCAACTCTCCCTTGAACAAACCTAGCACATTATTATGTGACTTGTTTTAACAAAATTGAAGTAAGTATATGAATAAGTGGCCTGGCATCCACCAATTAGAAATTTTATTCTCTAGTTACTCAATCAGCCTTCCAGTCTTTGCAGCTGAATCAATTCACTTGAAAACACGAGAATTATATTGACTTGACTTGTTCAAAGAGTTTTATTGCAAGCATCACAGTATACAGCAACCTGAAGAACAAAGAGAAATTCAAGTAAGAACAATGACAAGGCACGTTATCACCCACTGCTTTAGACCAATACAAATGGCTTAAAAAAGCAAACCATAGGGGATATATATCATGAACAAATCAAATGCAGTTTTGGTCGAGCACTAATCACATTTCCAATGTCTACAACCAAGTTCTTTTGCCTCACCTCACCTCCTTAAGCAACTATACATCGCATAATTCTTGCATGCAGTGAAAATGACGACATCAAGTTTAAATGAAGAAACGGCAAAAGATGATATGATGATGCATCAAAGATACAAGGAAGTGCAGTTGTTCCATCTTATTGAACCCAAGCCACAAACCTCCATGTACCAGTCTACCAGAATACTTCAACTGCAAAAGAAAATCCTTGCGAGCAACTTGTCATTGTTCTTGCAACAATTGATTTTTTACACTATTCAACACACATTTTTGACCAATAATATTTTTATTTACTTATATTCTCGAAAAATAAAAATATAATATTTAAATCTCAAATGTTACGATTAATCTAGCGATATCAAATATGATAATTTTAATGATTATACATTTATAAAAGAGTTGGTCTCTGGAGTGACCATCTATATTATAACCATAATATAGACCAAGAACTATACTAGAATATAGAAGGAATGAGGTGCTTATTTGCAAATTTTGGGAAAAGTATTGTTCACGCGCACTGTTCACGTTACTGTTCATATTTCTTTTTAAAGTAAAATGCTTGTTTTTTAAATTGCTCTAGTTTCTAGCATAAAATGTCTGTTTTTCATACTGTCTAAATTGTCTAGTTTTTAGAATAAAATGCTTGATTTTTATATTGCTCTAGTTTATAGCATAAAATGTCTATTTTTCATACTGTCTAAATTTTCTAGTTTTTAGAATAAAATGCTTGTTTTTCATATTGCTCTAGTTTCTAGCATAAAATGTCTGTTTTTCATACTGTCTAAATTGTTTAGTTTTTAGAATAAAATGCTTGTTTTTTAAATTGCTCTAGTTTCTAGCATAAAATGTATGTTTTTCATACTGTCTAAATTGTCTAGTTTTTAGAATAAAATGCTTGTTTTTTATATTGCTCTAGTTTCTAGCATAAATTACAAGTTTCCGTCCCTCTTTCTTCAAGAGTTATATATAGCAGCAATTTTAAACAATATGAATATTTCACATTAAAATGGCCACATTTTAACTTAAAGTCCTTATTTTTTAACCATGAATATTTCATATTAAAATGGACACATTTTAACTTAAAGTCCTTATTTTTTAAACCACGAATATTTCAAATTAAAATGGACACATTTTAACTTAAAATTCTTTTTTTTTTTAACCACGAATATTTCATAATAAAATGGACACATTTTAACTTATAATTCTTATTTTTAACCATGAATATTTCATATTAAAATGGACACATTTTAACTTAAGATTCTTATTTTTTTAACTAAATACTATATATTTTAGATGGGCTAACAATCTATCTGTTGTTGGTCTCCTGGTCACGTGAAAATCAAACTAGTAGTGTTTGCTAATTTCCTGGAGTATAATATGTCTATTAATTGATAAATTAGTCTTGGTGGGAATATCGATTTTGGCGGGAAGAATAATACACACGACACTGGCCACACATTTTTGGCGGGAAGAATAATACACACCACACTTGTGGCGGGCGCGTGTCGCGACTGAAACACAGTCAAGTTTACTAAATTACATTTAAGGAGCCGCCTCTTTTATTACTTGCAGTTCAACCCGGTCTATATTATTGCTATAATATATACGGTCTATTCCAAAACTAATTTATTTTGAATATATGATCAAAATTTAATAATAAAAAAGAGAAAAATTCTATAATAACCCTCAGTTTTGAGGTATGTGCAAATATAACCCCGAATTCTTGAGAAGTGCTATTATAATCCTATATATGAATTTCCGGCTGGTGAAGTCCGGTGATTTATGAAATGACAAATATGACCTTGTTTCAAAATTAGTTAGAAAGCAAAATTGTGAGAAGACAAGTATATCCCTCATCATTATCCTTGCTTGACTCTTCCTTTTTTCTCGCTCTCATACATTCTTCCACCTCAAACCCTGCTTATGGTGAATCTGCTTTCTCCGCATCAATTCTGTGTATGGCAAATCTTCGAAACGGAAAAACCCCGCATGAAAGGAGCGCTAGATTGCCATAGAGCGTCGTTTGTGAAGTTTGGTGGGAAATATTATTACTTGCAGATTCAACCCGGTCTATATTATTGCTATAATATATACGGTCTATTCCAAGACTAATTTATTTTGAATATATGATCAAAATTTAATAATAAAAAAGAGAAAAATTCTATAATAACCCTCAGTTTTGAGGTATGTGCAAATATAACCCCGAATTCTTGAGAAGTGCTATTATAATCCTATATATGAATTTCCGGCTGGTGAAGTCCGGTGATTTATGAAATGACAAATATGACCTTGTTTCAAAATTAGTTAGAAAAGCAAAATTGTGAGAAGACAAGTATATCCCTCATCATTATCCTTGCTTGACTCTTCCTTTTTTCTCGCTCTCATACATTCTTCCACCTCAAACCCTGCTTATGGTGAATCTGCTTTCTCCGCATCAATTCTGTGTATGACAAATCTTCGAAACGGAAAAACCCCGCATGAAAGGAGCGCTAGATTGCCATAGAGCGTCGTTTGTGCAGTTTGGTGGGAAATATTATTACTTGCAGATTCAACCCGGTCTATATTATTGCTATAATATATACGGTCTATTCCAAGACTAATTTATTTTGAATATATGATCAAAATTTAATAATAAAAAAGAGAAAAATTCTATAATAACCCTCAGTTTTGAGGTATGTGCAAATATAACCCCGAATTCTTGAGAAGTGCTATTATAATCCTATATATGAATTTCCGGCTGGTGAAGTCCGGTGATTTATGAAATGACAAATATGACCTTGTTTCAAAATTAGTTAGAAAAGCAAAATTGTGAGAAGACAAGTATATCCCTCATCATTATCCTTGCTTGACTCTTCCTTTTTTCTCGCTCTCATACATTCTTCCACCTCAAACCCTGCTTATGGTGAATCTGCTTTCTCCGCATCAATTCTGTGTATGACAAATCTTCGAAACGGAAAAACCCCGCATGAAAGGAGCGCTAGATTGCCATAGAGCGTCGTTTGTGCAGTTTGGTGGGAAATATATAACCGGGAATCTAAATGTTCTTCAGATTGAGCGCTTCAGATTGTGATATATTTATTTGGATATGGCCGATGGTCGCCGGTATGCACTTTCTTCACAATTAGGTTCGTTCTCCACTTCTCCCCTATTACATATCTATGGGCTCCTGATTCGTGATTTCCAGTTTTTCTGATTTGTAATGACTTGTGCTTTCTATTCTGGCTATCTGGGGTGGATTGACTTGTGCTCTCTACTTTTCAAAAATTGGTAATTTCATTCAACCCTTAAGATTTGTAATGTATTTTGTTCGATTAGTCATGTTTTGAAGGTTTCTTCACTTCTGTTTTCTGATTTTTTGTTGAAAAATCCCAGTCTAGTTGATTCAAAATAAGGGTTTTGACTTATGAGATAAAGTTTGTGTCTTCCAATTTTTTTGGGGTTTTTCGGGGGTAAATACGTATAGAATTATGTGCCTCATAAGTTGTTCTTGACTGTGATGATAGATTGCTTCGATTTGTTAGAGTAAATATATTGTTGCAGGCTGAAGCATAAGAATAGTCACATGATATTCCGTTTATTGCTGATGTATTTAATTGGCTGCAACATTATTAAACTTTTACTTCACATTGATTCAGAAAATAGAACATTCTCTACTATGTAATGTGTTTTTTCAAAATCTATAAGAACCCTGTTTTCAGTGAATCTTCATAAAGCTGCTCATATATACCATGTTATTATACGTTTACTATATTTTTGTAGTTAATTCTTCCTGTAAAAAGTTTGAATGTGAACCAGTCATGGACATGACCCATGACTGTAGTTTTCCTAGTACTTGTTAAAAGAATAAGATGGTTTGAATTCTTGTACCTGTGAAGCTCGCGTGTTTTAGTTTGAATGCTAAAAAATGTGGAGTATATATGTATTTTTAATATGGTATTTCTGAAAAGTTGGCAAATTTAGTGCAGCTCGTATATGTGATTTTCTTTATCTTCATTATCGCTGGTGTTTTAATAAGCTTGTTCTGTGTTTTAAACTATTTTGTTGTATTCATTAATATCGAACAAATATACCAAAGCTTCCATTCCATTGTCATAAACTATATTTGTTTAGTATGCTTAGTATTGTCTACACTTTTCTATCGACACAGTAATACAATAATATTGAAGGTATAACTGTACCTGATGTTGAGGGAGAACCTCTCTGAACTAGTACAAAAACTTCAGCCTTTGTGCATGGTTACACGATTCACGATTCTCGGGTATCCAAGAAGTAGTAGGTATATATGACTATTAAACTATCCATTTATGCTATATATGCTTGAGAAATCATGTCCATTATATAAGGATACATGGTAATTAACATATTAAACTTTATGCAATACATGGTAATGAATTGAAATTAAGTAGGTTTCTGGAGGAAATAATCAAAATATGGTTAGTTGATTCTCCAGTGTTTTGTCTATATTATCTTATCATATTAATTTTGGTGGTGAATAGAAACAGAACCTCTTGATAGTCAAGAAAATATGCATATTGTATTATATATATGTTGTATTATATATAACTGCTCTAACTTTAACGTAGTTATTGGTTGTAAAATTGAAAAGTCAATTAGCTCAAAGGTAGAGCATTGTGCGTTTGCACAACGATGTGGGTTCGAATCCCATATTGGCTGTCATTATATATAATTCTTGTTAGGGTCGGGCATCTCACCATCCTGTATGGTTCATCCCGACCCCTCATCCTGCATGACGATCGGGTCAGACCTGACAGCAGACAACAGCTTTACCGACCCTGGCAGAAGAATCTTCCCAGACCACCTAACAGCGTGGTCTGATGTGACCAGAGTCAGCTTTTTAGCACTACATATATCTCTCTATCACACTAGAGATAGGTAAGTTGACTAAACACAACCAAACACATTCCCACTCTCCGAACAGTCTACTGACTTTAGTATCGGAGCGGGAACGACAATTAGCTGCCCCGCTCTGATTGAGAGTTCTTGATTCTTAGCAGGTTCATCCCATCTCATCATCAGGACGGATCATTAGGACGCAACATCGCGACTGTAACATTGGCGCCGTCTGTGGGGATATAACCGATTATCTTCACAGCCCACGCACCGCAAATGAGCAGAGAAGGACGAGACCACGACACCACCCATCTAGAGGTGATGGTCACAGATCTGGGCGATGAGGGGGCTGGAAACCCATTCACCCCCTCAAACCCTACAACAACGCCGATCTCGGCGACGCCTGAGCAGGCTCGGCACCCGGGCGCTTCGCCATCTTTCACAGTCGAAGATGGTGATGTGCTCCTCCAAATCCTGGAGTTACAGACTACCATCAACAAGAAGCTGCAGAAGCTGCGAGGTACACCGCCGAAAACACGGCGCCTCGAAGGTTTGGCAAAAACAGTCGCACCGACCAAACTTTTTGACGAGCCTACCCGAGGAAAATGCAAAGCTCCCATCCTCACAGAGCTGGATGATGACGGGAACGAGATCCTGGAGGACTCAGAAGAGGAATGGGAGGATCAAAATGTGAAAAAAGGCAACCATTGATCCCAACCCGGGGAATGGGCCATGACGTATGTTCACAAGCCTAGTGTCAAGCCCAGAGTGCCGGCCAAGCAGAGGCTGTCGGTGTTTTACGAGGCTCCAAATTGCCAATAAAGAGGAAGCCCTTTCTCAGAGGCGGTCACGGAGTTCGTCGCCAACCCCCGCCTCCGAATCCCGCCAAATCTGGGCACGTATGATGGTTTGTCGGACCCAGCTGACCATCTGCACACGTTCACAACTAACATGTCAACATATGCCACGCCCGAGCCCGTGTGGTGCAAGGTATTTGCCACCACGCTCAAGGAGGCAGCAAGGGTGTGGTTCGCCAACCTGGACAACGAGAGCATATCCAGCTTCGCGCAGCTCGAGGAACTTTTCCTCACCAGTTTCATGCAGAAAAGGAAGTTCACCAACACGACGCAGGACCTGATGAAGATACGCCACAGTCATCCGGCGAGAGCTTGATGGAGTATTACGAGCGCTTCATCGAGGAGAGCAACAGGGTGGTGCACCGTGGCGAGCCGCGGTGGTTGATTGAAATTTTCATACAAGGTCTGGATCACTAGGCCCTGGATTCAGAGCTCACCCTCCGTGCGGTATACACGTTGGACGAGTTGCATATGGTGGTGGAGATGTTTCACCGAGTCGACGAAAACGACAAGAAGAAGAAACTGGCAATGCAGAAGGAGGCCCGACCCTATTGGCCGAAGCAGAAGCTCATCCAGGATGGTCAACCGGTCAAAGCGGAGAAGAAGTCGTCAGTGAAGGATAGGTTGGGCCCCAAAGTTGTACAAGAAAGGGTTTTTACCCCGTTGACGATGACGCCCAGAGAGGTTTTCTTGACAAGCCGTGACATCATCCCGCCCCCGCGCGCCTTGAAGATGCCCCCCAACAAGCGAAACCTGAACAAGTTTTGTGAATCCCATGACGACCATGGCCACGACATAGAGGATTGCATCCACTTGAAGAAGGCCATCGAGTCATGCCTGCGGAAAGGGCAACTGAAACAATTCGCTGCCACGGCCAAGGCCCACAACAAGTCGACATATGCCAACAGGAATGGTGGCCAGGATCAAGGAGCCAACAGGGCACGTGGCAAAGGCAAGGAGGTGGCCCGCGCAGAACGACCAGATGAGAAAAGAGCCAAGTACGATGAGGATTCATCACCGGAACGAGAGCCAGCAGGGCGCGCGAGCAATGATATACTCACTATCATAGGCGGGAATGCCGGAGGAAGCTCGGATTCACAAAGGAAGGCCAGGTGCAGAATAGCCCCAGAACACACTCCGACGAATAGGAGACTGGGCAAGGATGAGCTGATCACGTTCGGCGTTGACGATCCCATCCCGGATTGCCCGGCTGGATGTGATGCGGTCATCATCACGGTCCAGATCATGGATAAAATGGTCCATCGGGCATACGTGGATGGTGGAAGCTCAGCAGAAATAATGTATTGGCATTGCTTCGAGAAGCTAGATGATAATACCAAGGCCAAGTTGGTCCCGACGAGTACGCCATTGGTGGATTTTGCTGACAGGACGGTGTGGCCAGAAGGCACAATCACACTTCCAGTTGGGGTCGGAGAAAGGCCGACCAGGAAAGAGGTGGACATGGAGTTCATCGTGATCAAGACTCATAGCCCGTACAACCTCATACTGGGAAGGCCAGCGCTAGCTCAGCTCAAAGGCATTGTCTCGACCCTTCATCTTCTTTTGAAGTTCCCAACCAAAAGAGGGATAGCAACCGTCTGGGGTGATCAGCAAAAGGCAAGGGAATGCCACCGAATCACGCTGAAAAAATGCAAGCGTTCAGATGACGAATCGCCACCTCGGTGCCCGGTCCACATGATTCGATCGGGATACCAAGATCCCAAATCTTTATCAGCATCATGCATGACCATGTTCCTTGACCAAGACGGATGCAAAGGCGTCCAAGTAGGATCAGACTTGTCCGATGCGAGTCGTCAGGAGGTTTTGGAAGTCCTGATCAAGCATCAGAAGGTCTTTGCATGGAAGGCGACAGACATGAAGGGAGTATCACCCGAACTCGGTCAACACGCGCTCAGAGTGGATCCTTCACACCCACCGGTCATGCAAAAGAGGCGACCGCTGTGCCCAGAAAGGAATGACGCGGTAAACAAACAGGTAACCGAGTTGGTGAACGCCGGTATCCTACGGGAAGTGCCATATCCTACATGGTTAGCCAACCCGGTCCTGGTCAAAAAGTCAGATGGGAGCTGGCGAATGTGCATCGACTACAAGGCGCTGAACAGGGCATGCCCCAAGGATTGCTACCCGACACCCATCATCGACCAGAAGGTGGACGCGTTGGCGCCTTTCCCGATCAAATGTTTTCTGGATGCATACAACGGGTACCACCAAATCCCGATGAAGGATGACGACGTCGACAAAACTGCCTTCATCACGGAGCGGGGAGCCTTCGCGTACCGGATGATACCTTTTGGTTTACGCAATGCCGGTGCCACTTACCAAAGGGTGGTGGACAGGATTTTCAAAGCACAGATCAGCCGCAACATGGAAATTTACGTCGACGACATGGTCATTAAGAGCGTATCGTACGAAGGATTGGTGAAAGATCTGGACGAAACTTTGGGAACCCTAAATGCGGCAGGCATGATGCTCAACCCGGCCAAATGCCAGTTTGGAGTAGGGGCCGGGAAGTTCTTGGGCCTCATGGTGTCCAACAACGTTCTGGAAGTCAACCCAAAGAAAGTCCAGGCCGTCTTGGAAATGAAGCACCCCCGAAACGTCAAGGAAGTACAGAGCCTGAATGGAAAACTGGCGGCCATGAACAGGTTCCTGTCACGAGCCGCAGAGAAGTCACTCCCATTCTTGAGGGTCCTCAAGGGTAGCATCAGACCAAAAGGAGCAATCCAATGGGGCCAAGCCGAGGATGAAGCGTTCCTCAAGCTGAAGAATCATTTAAAAGACCTACCAGCCATGTCCCCTCCCGAGCAAGGTGAGACGCTATACTTGTACCTTGCCGCCGGGATGGAAGTAGTGAGTGGAGCACTGGTTAGGGAAGTGAGCAAGATCCAGCGTTCGGTCTATTATGTCAGTCGAACGCTGCAGGGGGCCGAGTTGAGATATAGCGCTCGGGAAAAGCTGGCCATGGCTTTGGTCCACGCGGCGAGGCGCCTCAGGTCATACTTCCAAGCACACCCCATCGTGGTTCTGACAAACGAGCCGCTCAAAGCAATCTTGACAAGGCCAGAAATGTCGGGAAGGTTGGCCAAGTAGGCAGTAGAGCTAGGCGAGCACGCCATCGAGTTCGCCCCGAGGAAAGCCATCAAAGGGCAAGTAATGGCTGACTTCTTGGCAGAGTTGCCATCCAAGATCGAGGCGAGAGATGAAGTCACCATCAACGCGCCAAGCGAGCCAGCCGACAAGAAGCAACGACGCGTCGACAGGACAGGATGGTGGAAGCTGCATGTGGAAGGCGCATCTGGTGTTGAAGGATCATGAGCCGGGTTGATAGTGACAGACCCTGATGGCATGGAGACGACGTACGCATTGAGATTCCAATTCCCGGCCACGAACAACGAAGCCGAGTATGAGGCATTGATTGCAGGCATGGAGATAGCAAAAGCGTTGGGCGCGACTAAGTTGGACGCGTACGGGGACTCGGCCTTGGTAGCAAACCAGTTCAACGGGTCATACGCAGCCAAGGAGCCATCGATGCAGAAGTACTTGGCGAAGGAAAAGAGTCTGGCCACACAGTTTGAAAGATTTGAGGTGACCCGAGTCCCTAGATCCGAGAACACAAGGGCAGATGCCCTCAGTAAACTGGCTTCCACGGCAAGCAGCCATCTGTCCAAGGGAGTCCTAGTGGAAACACTGCCGACAAGATCAACCGACGGCATGACGGTCGCCGCCATTGAGGCCGAATCGCCATGTTGGTTGACACCGATGCGGGATTATTTGCTCAGTGGAGCACTACCACTCGACCAAAAGGAGGCGAAAGCTTTAGAGAGAAAGGCGCTGAATTTTGCGCTCAAGAATGGGGTGGTATACAAGAGGGGATACTAACAGCCGTGGTTGCGATGTTTAACGCCCAAGCAAGCGGAAAACATCCTGAAAGAACTCCACGAGGGAAGCGGCGACAGCCACCAGGGAGCCCGGACACTGGCGCTGAGGGCGACACGAGCAGGCTATTACTGGCCCAATATGAGGGTCGACGCCGACCACGTGGTTAAGACGTGCCATCAGTGCCAAGTACATGATCGTGTGTCATCTCAACCCGGCAAACCCATGAAGAGCATCACAGGCCCATGGCCGTTCGCAAAATGGGGCATCGACATAGTCGGCCCTTTCCCCCAAGCGACCGGCAAAAGAAGATTCTTGGTGGTGGCCGTCGATTACTTCACCAAGTGGGTTGAGGTGGAGCCATTGGCAACCATCACGGGCAAGAGGATGACCAGTTTCGTGTGGAGGAACATTGTCTGCAGATTCGGCCTGCCCAAGACAATCATCAGCGACAACGGGCGCCAGTTTGAAGGAAGAGTCTTCAGAGACTGGTGCAGTCAGATGGGCATCGAGCAAAGTTTCACATCAGTAGCCCATCCGCAAGCCAACGGTCTCACCGAGCGAACCAATGGAACGATTGTGCAAGGGCTAAAGAGAAGGTTGGACGGCGCGAAAGGGAACTGGGTGGACGAGCTCCCATCGGTGATGTGGGCATACAGGACAACGCCGCGAACTGCCGCAGGTGAATCACTTTACTTTATTTGTTTCGGCAGTGAGGCCATCATCCTGCCTGAGCTCATCATCCCATCAACACGATCTGCCATCCCGGATGCTGAAGAGGATAATGAGCAGCGTTTGAGAGAAACCCTGGAGGACCTGGAGAGAGCCAGAGAACAGGCCACAATCAAGGAGGCAGCCTACAAGTCATATGTGGAACAGCGCTACAACGCCAGGGTCCGCATAAGGAATCTTAAGTAAGGCGAATTGGCCCTTCGAAAGAATGAAGCCAGCCGAGTTGAAGGCTTAAGGAAGCTGGATGTCACGTGGGAAGGGCCATACGTGGTCGCAGAAGTGCTGGGGAACGGCGCATACAGGCTGCAGACCATGTCAGGCGACGCGGTGCCAAGAACGTGGAACATGGAGAACCTCCGCCGTTATTACGGTTGAGCAGCATCAGACCCACGAGAAAGGTACCAACTAGTTTGTATATAATGGGGAAATGCTTTTGGAGAACAGATTCCTGATCAGATCGCGACTTTTGCCCTCATGAGGGATGCGATCTTGAGGAAATCTAGTTCTTCCGCGCAAAATTGTATCTTTTGTACTCTCCTCTTTCAATGTATTTCAAGTGTCAAGTTCAAGAACACATCACCTCTTCTTTGTTCATTTATACCTCTTTTCGAAAGTCGAACGACGTGATCGGAATCTGTGATAGTGGACATTAAGGGAGGTAGTTCAGGCCACCGCTCCGGTTAACCGGACAAGGCATTAGAACACTCGACACGTCCCTCACTTAGGTTGTGAAGCATCAGGGACGCATCTTTGCCAATTGTGCCGGAAATATCTCTGGAGAGGCAAAGATGCAGTCAAGTGCATACCCACACCAATGGGCAAGCCGGATGACACGATCATGATCGTAACCGCCAGACCGAGACTGGGCTTAGCCGCCCTTCTCGAGTACTGAACGTAGGCGTGGTTTTTTGTTCAAATGCGGACAAGCAAACAGAGCAAACCATATCCTCTCCAAATTCGGATAGCTACCGGATTGGAGAAAAGGTGGGATTTTTCTTCGATGAAAACCCATGTCGGGCACGGACCGATTAACAAAGTCCATGGCTTAGCAGTTTTGGCTTTGAAGAATAAAACAAAGGATAGGGCGATGCCCACATCCTTGGTGGCTTGGATAAGGTTTAGCGACCTCCAAGTTGGCAAGTAACTTAGCGCATGGCATCAAGTCACGCACAATTAACTCGTCATGTCACCTTAATAGTTCATCATGACAACCCATCCCTCTTCACAAAGAAGGATGATGAGTTGCCACTATGAACATAGGTGAGCAAAATGACAAGGCATGAACCAAACATTAAGGCAATAGCCTATAAATGCAAATGTAGAAGGTTTTCATCAAGCGGCAAACAGGTAAAACGTTAAGGCAATAGCATATACTACAAATGCAGAAGGTTTCACAGGAATTCAAAAACAAAGAAATCAAATGCGTCCCTTATGGGTTATTACAAACCAAAAGGAAATTGTCCAGAGAAGCAATAAGGGAAATAGTTTAGAGAGAAATCAAACAGAAAAGGAGGGAAGAAAAGCAGAACTAATGGTTCTGGGCAGAAACTTGAACGTTGTTGCCTGCATCCTCCAAGTCCTTCACAAGCCCTTCATCTGCCACAACTTCACCATCCACGAGAACAGGCGGAACTGCAACATCTGGCTCCCAGGCAGCAAGCTCAGCTGGAGTCATTTCACCGGTCAGTGTAGAGAAGTACTCAGGGAAGCCATAGCCGACGAAGGCATCTGTGAGCTCGGAGAGAGCAGTGGCATAGGCACCAGAGTCCTCATACACATTATCCAGCGCATACGCCCGTCGAAGGAAGGCAGAAGAGCGTGCAACGGCACGCTCGGAGCGAGCCACCTTGGCAAACACTTCACGCATGCCGGAGGTCAACACAGCCTGATAGTCAATGGCGAGATTTGCTTTATCCTCCAACGCCTTATTCAGCTGACCCTCGGACTCGGCGTAGCGAGCTTGCAGAGCAACCAGGTCGTCAGACATCTTCTTCACCTGATCAGCCTTCTCAACAGCCTCATCTAGGCGTTTTTGTAGCTCGGTGGCCGACTTCTGGGCATCCAGCAGGGCAGCATCGCTGGTCTCCTTAGCCGATTTCAGCTCCTCGCCGTCCGAAATGGCGTTGACAGCGTCCAGCTGTTTCTTCAGTGCTCGCTCGGATTCCATCCAGTCGTCAGGCGACCACTCGGCATCAGCATCTGCCTTGGCCTTGGCGTCATCTTGGAGTTTAACTATCTCGGCATCGGCGATGGCCAGCTGTCTCTTCACATCCCCAAGTTCGATGAGAGTGGCATGATGCACCTTCTTATCAGCCTCATGCGCCAAGCACAAAGTGCTGAAGTGAGAGATGACGGCGAGGGATGAGCAAGCACCCTAACATTACAACAGTTAGGATGACAAAGTTGAAAGAGGAAGTCGAGCATAAAAGAGCAACAACCAGATGAGACTTACATCAAAAACGGACGAGATCAAATTGTCCGTGGTAGTCCTGACCCCATGAAGATTCAGCGCCGAATTCTTCACCCAAGCCCTGAAATGATCAAGGGGCATCACCTCCTTGAGATACTCCAGACGCCCGGCAGGCGAGTTGAGGAAGACGGTGGAGGAGTTGGTTTTACCCGTGTCAGTCTGAAAACCACCAGCGTGCAGAGGGGCCCTCCCACCATGCTGTGGACCAGTCGGGTCAGTGCCACTTTTCGGCTTCTCAGACACTTGGGGTCGGGCCAAGGCATTCTCACGACCGCCGACCCCCATCTGGAATAGCTGGTCAGGCTTCAGCAACCCCCTTGACGACCCCGTATCCTGATACGGTAACGAGGAACCATCAGCATTGCCATCCTGGCCAGTTAGTCTTTCCTGACTGGCTATACGACTGAGTGGACTGGTTTGGGCCGGTGCTGTCATCCAACCTCCTGCGTTGAGAGGGGCGGTTGAACTTGGTCACATCAATGGTTGGACGGCGGCGAATCATATCTGCAGTAAACACACGTCATGAGATGAGTACAGTTGATGCAAAAATGAAAGGTCACGATAATGCACACGAAAGATGAAGAGAGAGGATCAAGCCTAGCTACATACCTTTGCCGGTTTGACCAATTTGCGCGATGGCCAGAGCAGGGGGGGCTGAAGTTTGCAGCACCTTGAGGGACGTTGTCCTCATCCTGGACGGCGTTACCGCCATCTGGGACGACAATAGCTTCATCCTGGATGGCTGGAAGCACGCGACGGTGAGGCAGGCCAGAATCCCGCAACCTCTCATCCAGCTTCAAAACATCCCATCTCTCCGGTCTCTCTTTCAGAGCCCTGATGGAGGCAGCCAAGCGGTTCTGGGACATGCCATCTGGAGCACGGCCGCGTGTGTCAGGATCACCGATAGCCTGTTTTGGGCGAGAGGCGGCAGGGTCATACACCACATCTTCATCGACGAACATGAATTTCACTTTCCAGTCTTTCGTCTTAGGCATGCCGGTCAAGATATGCAGGTCTGCTTTGGGGCGAATCTTGATGTGGCCCCAACCATCCTCGTTGTCACCACCACCAGTGTTGAAGATCACCCTGAACAAGGTAACAGAGGGGACGACCCCGCGAGCGCCACACAAGGTCTCGAAGCCGATTATGTTACGCACAGCATTCGGCGTCATCGAGCCCAGAGTCATGTCAAAGTAACACAGAACGGACTGACAAAAGGGAGTAAGAGGGAACCTGACGCTGCAGAGGGCCAGATGCTCGTAATGAACAGGAACCTTGCCCGCCGGGGCAGCGTTGATGGTTTCGCTAGGCTTGGGTCGGACAATCGACTTTGCCAAATCAGCGATCTGAAGGCCCTCGGTGTCCCGACAAATCTGGATAAACTCGGTCGCTTCGTCGTCGGTGATCTGGCAGAACACGCCGGAAATGGGGATATCCGTCATGGTCGAAACCGGCAGAACACGATAGAGGCAGGAAGAGAAGAGACACAAGAACGAGACAAGTAAACGAGTGAGTGCAGAATATCTGAGATTGAAGGCAACGAATTCGAGACAGGAGAAAGAAGGCAGAAATGAGGAGCAGTTTCAAATTTGAATGGAAAAAGGGAGAGTTATGCGAGCAGTTAAAGCAATAATGGCGGTTGCCAAAAGTTGCACAGTTACAAAGGATAAATCCATACGCATCCCCGAGAAAAAGTGACGACACGTGGCAGACATGCAGTTAAGTCAGAAGGCCCACTGTCACACGGATTCCATAAACCCAGTTACAGCCCTACGCTCGAACAGTCGTTTCGAGCTCGAACTTTGGGGGACTTGTTAGGGTCGGGCATCTCACCATCCCGTATGGTTCATCCCGACCCCTCATCCTGCATGACGATCAGGCCAGACCCGACAGTAGATGACAGATTTACCAAACCTGGCAGGAGAATCTTCCCAGACCACCTAACGGCGTGGTCTGATGAAACCAGGTCAGCTTTTAGTACTATATATATCTCTCTATCACACAAGAGAGAGGTAAGTTAACTAAACACAATCAAACACATCCCAACTCTCCGAACAATCAACTGACTTTAGCATCGGAGCGGGAACGGCAATTAGCCGCCCCGCCCTGATTGAGAGTTCCTTGATTCTTAGCAGGTTCACCTCTTCGTACCATCGCGACGGATCATCAAGGACGCACATCGCGACCGTAACACACACTTAGGTTGTGAAGCATCAGAGATGCATCCTTGCCAAACGTACCAGAAACATCATTTGGAGAGGCAAGGATGCGGTCAAGTGCATTCCCACACCCATGGGCAAGTCGGATGACACGATCATGATCGTGATCGCCAGACCGAGACTGAGGCTTAGCCGCCCTTCTCGAGTACTGAACGTAGGCGTGGTTTTGTTCAAATGAGGACAAGCAAACAGAGCAGACCATATCCTCTCCAAATTCGGATCGCAACCGGTTTGGAGAAAAGGTGGGCTTTTCTTCAATGAAAACTCATGTCGGGCACGGACCGATTAACAAAGTCCATGGCTTAGCAGCTTTTGTTTTGAAGAATAAAACCAAGGATGGGGCAACACTCCCACACCTCGGTGGCTTGGATAAGGTTTAGCGACCTCCAAGTCGGCAGACAGTCTAACACATGGCATCAAGTCATACACGGTTAACTCGTCCTTTCACCTTAATAGTTCATCATGACAACTCATCCCACTTCACCAAGAAGGACGATGAAGTTCCCACCACGAACAATGGTAAGCAAAATGACAAGGTATAACAAAGGAATGAGCCAAATAGGTAAAATACTAAGGCAATAGTTTATAATGCAAATGCAAAAGTTTCACAGAAGTGCGAGTTCAAATTTGTCCCCTTATGGGTTATTACAAACCAAAGGAACTATCCAGAAAGAAAACAAGCAAGAAAGAAGGAAAGAAAGTCTGAATTAATGGTTCTGGGCAGTAACCAGAACGTTATTACCCGCATCCTCCAAGTCCTTGACTAGTCCTTCATCCGCCACAATTTCAGCGTCCACGACGACAGGCGGGACTGCAACATCTGGTTCCCAGGCGGCGAGCTCAGCGGGAGTCATCTCACCAGACAGTGTAGAGAAATACTTAGGAAAGCCGTATCCGACATAGGCAGCTGTGAATTCAGAAAGAGCAGTGGCATAGGCTGCAGAGTCATCATACACGCTGTCCAGTGCATACGCCCTTCGCAGAAATGCAGAAGAGCGCGCGACAGCACGTTCGGAGCGAGCCACCTTGGCAAAGACCTCACGCATGCCGGAGGTCAGCACAGTCTGGTAGTCGATGGTAAGATTTGCCTCATCCTCAAACGCTTTCTTCAGTTGGCCCTCAGAATCGGCATAGCGGGCTTGAAGAGCGGCCAGATCGTCAGACACTTTGCTCATCTGCCCAACCTTCTCGACGGCCTCATCAAGGCATTTTTGCAGTTCAGTGGCAGACTTCTGGGCATCCTGCAGGGCAGCATCACTGGTCTCTTTTGCTGTTTTCAATGTTTCACCGTCCGAAATGGCAGATGCCAGTTGGGCGTTGACAGCATCCAGTTGTTTCTTCAGCGCCTACTCAGACTCCATCCAGTCGTCGGGTGCCCACTCGGCGTCAGCATTTGCCTTGGCATCAGACTGGAGCTTAGTTATCTCGGCATCAGCAAGGGCCAGCTGTCTTTTCACATCCCCAAGCTCAACGAGGGTGGCATGATGCACCTTCTGCTCAGCCTCACGTGCCAAGCACAAAGCGCTGAGGTCAGAGAGGACGGCGAGGGATGAGCAAGCACCCTGACAAGCCAAATCACAAAGCTAAGATTAAAAAAAATGATAAAAGAGGAGGCAAAAGCACCAAAGGACGATAACCAAGGAAGACTTACATCAAAGATGGATGAGACCAGATTATCTGCGGCGGTCTTGACCCCATGAAGATTCAGCGCCGGGTTCTTCACCCAGGCCCTGAAATGATCAATAGGCATCACTTCCTTGAGGTACTCCAGCCGACCGACAGGCGAGTTCAAGAAGACGTTGGAAGCGTTGGTTTTACCCTTATCAGTCTGAAAACCACCAGTGCCCGCCCATCATGCTGTTGGCCAGCCAAAACCGGCTGAATGACATTCGGGCCACCTTTCGACTGACTGGACGCTTGGTGCAGGGATAAGGCATTCTCGCCACCACCGAATACATCGCGACCACCGATCCCCATCTGGAATAGCTGGTCAGGTTTCAGCAGCCCTCCTGACGATCTGGTATCCTGATACGGGACGGAGGAGCCATCAGCATTGCCATCCCGGTCAGTCTGGAAAGATTGACCATGCGACTGGGTGGATTGATTGAGGCCACTGCTGTCATCCAACCTCTTACGTTGAGAAGGGCGGTTGAACTTGGACACATCAATGGTTGGACGACGATGAGTCATGGCTGAAATAGTCATGCGTCAAGAGACAAGTACAGTTGATACGTAAAAAAAACAAAAAAAAACAACAACGAAACAAATATGAACAAAAGGGGTCAGGCCTAGCTACATGCCTTTATCGGTCTGACCAGGTTTCGGGACAGCCAGCTCAGGGGGCGGGCTAAAGTTCCCAGCATCTTGTCTGACGGGTTCAGCATCCTGGACGGCATTACCATCATCCGGACCGACAACGACATCATCCCGAATGGCGGGGAGTACACGACGATGAGGCAGGCCAGAATCCCGCAGCCTCTCATCCAGTTTCAAAACATCCCATTTTTCCGGCCTTTCTTTCAGAGCTCTGATGGCGGCGGCCAAGCGGTTCTGAGACACGCTATCTGGAGCACGGCCACGAGTTTCAGGATCACCCACGGC
Source organism: Sherardia arvensis (assembly GCA_948330725.1). Taxonomy (NCBI): domain Eukaryota; kingdom Viridiplantae; phylum Streptophyta; class Magnoliopsida; order Gentianales; family Rubiaceae; genus Sherardia; species Sherardia arvensis. The sequence goes on from OX415240.1 coordinate 20,331,489, forward strand.
CTGATTGGGGCGAGAGGCAGCGGGACCATACACCACATCTTCATCAACAAACATAAACTTCACTTTCCAGTCTCGCGTCTTGGGCATGCCAGTCAGGATGTGCAGGTCAGCTTTGGGGCGAATCTTGATATGGCCCCAACCATCCTCGTTGTCGCCGCCACCGGTGTAGAAGAACACCCTGAACAGGGTAACAGAAGGGACAAACCCACGAGCACCACACAGCGTCTCAAAGCCAATCATATTTGGCACAGCATTCGGCGTCATCGAGCCCAGATTCATGTCGAAATAGCACATGATAGATTGACAAAAGGGAGTAAGGGGGAACCTGACGCTACAACGAGTCAAGTGCTCGTAGTAAACGAGAACCTTGCCCGCCGAAGCAGCGTTGATGGTGTCGCTAGGCTTAGGCCGGACAATGGACTTCGCCATATCAGCAATCTGGAGGCCTTCAGTATCTCGACAGATCTGGATGAACTCAGCCACTTCATCATCGGTAATCTGGCAGAACGCGCCGGAAACAGGGACATCCGTCATGCCCGAAATCGGAGAAACACGACAAAGGCACGAACGAGAAAGCACAAAAAGAGGAAACTAAATGATAAATGCAGAATACCTGAGGGCGAAGAGAGCAAGTGTGTGGCGGAAGGAAGAAGATAAAGTGAAGAGCAGTTTCAAATTTGAATAAAAAAGGGGGAGTTATGCGAGCAGTTAAAGCAATAATGGCAGTTGCCAAAAAGTTGCACAGTTACTAAGATTAAACCATCTGTATCCCCGAGGAAAAGTGACGACACGTGGCAGACATGCAGTTAAGTCAGAAGACCCACTATCACACAGATTCCAAAAGCCCATTTAAAGCCCCACGCCCGAATCTTCATTTCGAGCTCGGACTTGGGGGGACTTGTTAGGGTCGGGCATCTCACCATCCTGTATGGTTCATCCCGACCCCTCATCCTGCATGACGATCGAGCCAGACCCGACAGCAGACAACAACTTTACCGACCCTGGCAGGAGAATCTTCCCAGACCACCTAACGGCGTGGTCTGATGTGACCAGGGTCAGCTTTTCAGCACTACATATATCTCTCTATCACACTAGAGAGAGGTAAGTTGACTAAACACAACCAAACACATTCCCACTCTCCGAACGGTCTACTGACTTTAGCATCGAAGCGGGAACGACAATTAGCCGGCCCGCCCTGACTGAGAGTTCTTGATTCTTAGCAGGTTCATCCCATCTCATCATCAGGACGGATCATTAGGACGCAACATCGCGACTGTAACAATTCTCTTCTTGATATTGTACTTTTTACGGTGTTGGTTTACACTCGAATGTGGGTTCGAATCCCATATTGGCTGTCATTATATATAATTCTCTTCTTGATATTGTACTTTTTACGGTGTTGGTTCACACTCGAACTGCAGCCAATCGAACCAAATTTAACCAAAGAACAACCCAATCGAACCAAATTTAACCAAAGAACAACTATTTTTTTTCCAAAAATTATGTAGGTTGGTTGATGGTGATTCTGGTGAGGTGTGGATCACCCAAATTCTCTTGTCAAATTATGTGCCCAACAAATATGAATACTCACATACTGTATATGGAGAAATAAGCAAGTTGCAGATCAGGGCATTTTTGTCCATAAAAATTCAGCTCAAATTGAAAGGGCAATTTTGTCCTTTCACAAGGTTATTTGCCTGAATTAGGCCTGTCAAATTAAGTCAACACGTCCAGGGTTATGGATTTTATCAATTGAGGGCTATAATTGCACATTTTCAGAACTGAAGGTTATATTCGCCCATAATTCAAGAACTGAGGGTTATATTTGCATTTTGCCCAATAAAAAAAGTTAGAATGCAGGCGAGACAAAGGGAGTATATGAATACAACTAGGTGAGGAGAGTTTGCACTCTGTGCAACCCAGACCGAATTTTAGGCAACCTAACCTCGTTCTTTTAGAGATTTTTTGTACTTGTCCTGTTGAATATCAGCAGTTCAACTGCCATTGTGAACGACGAATTTAAAGATATGCCAATGTTTTACCATGTCCGGGAAAGGAGAGCAAAAACTATCTAGCATCTAGCATGTATATAGACTTCCTCAAGCGGTAAATATAATCAACATGCATAGAGTTTGCTGAACTTGATGATTAGTGAGGCCTTTCTTTATATTTACGTTTTTACAACTAAAATATACCTAAATATTATCATGTTGAAACTAATTGTGGTGGCATGCTGCCAGTTACTTCAACCAGGCTTGTAGACAAGGCCTCCAGGAGTGTACATGATGTGTGATGACGAGGATTCTGGGGTTATTGTGCACACAACTTTCTGCTGATGATCTGTAAGATTGTAGGCTGAAATCGCTACCTTCTAGCACTTCATGCATTAGCAGAAACAACCAAGTAGAGTTCCTCAAGATCTAAATCTTTAATGGGGAAAAAAAATCTAGATGCTGTCATAACCATATCAAGAGTATAGAAAAAGCAGACATTGTATCTTCAGCAATCTAAGGTATCTAACATAACACATCCAAAGTGTTGACACTAAATTTTGTTCAGTTAATATCATATGTTGAAACATATAAGCTCAAAGGTGTATTGACTTCTGAGTTAAGCTGAATTACCTGAGATACAAGAACATTAGCCCAGCATGTCGTTGTCCCAACCAAATTTATTACCGTTGTCCTCAGCTCCCAACGTTTTACCGTTTTTCTGTATGTAACTGAGATAGTAGTCACCTTGAGTTGCCTTCCTCAACACTGCTGCACCCCACAACAACTCAGCCTACCAAATCCCCAAAACCGGAATTAGTATTAAATTTAATCATGATAAATGTAGTTCGATCATGACGAATGGTGGTGATTATGAATTGGAAATTCCTTGCTTGCCTGATATCCATCAAAGTCACAGTAGTACGGCTCTTGCAATTTTATCGTTGAAGCTATAATTTTGACTCATCAACGTTTGCTGGCAACACTGTAAATGTTCAGATTTTCAAATCAAACTCATGAAAATTAAGAATGAAAGACTAAATAAAAGAGCTGAGATATGTTAACACTTATAGAACATCTTAATTATATGATAAAAAGTACAACTCAAAAGATGTATTCAAACTAACTGCAAACCCAAAACAGATTGTTTCCATTTAAGCACCGAAGCAAGTTTTCGCCTATAATGCGCCTTTTTCCCGAGAGTGCATGTGAGCATGCTTTTATCTGAGTAGAGTACAAGCACATCATATCAGAAATTTAGTTAAGCAAAAAAAGACGATGTTTCTTGAACCTTGAATAATATTTGTAAGTCATCCATTATTGTCTGTACTATGACCCACAGAATATGCAAGCAACTATAAATATGAGAGCAGCAGAAAAATATCTGATTTTTATGGTACTACATACATATTATACGCATCCCTGATTATGCAAGCAACTATAAATATGAGAGCAACAGAAAAATATCTGATTTTTAGGGTACTACATACATATTATACGCATCCCTGATTAGAGCTCAGTATTCCAATGTAAGTGCTTGACCGTCACAACAAGACCAGATAAACATGCAAGTCTCCAACAAAGGTCTAGCAGAAGTGATTTCTTTACGCAAGTGCGGTGATCTAGCAAACAGACATCTGGCAAGACAATGGAGGTATTAAGCCTTTATGTGGCATAGCAAACGATAAAAACAAGAGGCTACTAAAATATACCTAAAAATGCATTTAATTGTCAAAGGAATTGATGCATTTATACTAAACTTAGAAGATCGACGTTGAAAGAACATGGTCTAAAGTTTAATGAGAGCGATTAAGTATTAACAGCCACACAAAACAATGCTGAGGCCATAAAAACGCAAATATTGAGGATTTTTCCTGAAACATAAAAGAACCAACTCCAAAAACATTTGAGGGATTTGGTTTTGATGCAGAGTGCAGACATTGATAAGTCTGAAATTAAATGCTCGCTACATTCAGAATTATCAATGAAACCCACATTTTTACCTGCTCTTACGAATATTGGTGTCATTTTCTTCTGTCCTGCATTTCAAGCAATTAAAGAATGACTGAGGCATCATAAAAACAAAATAAGCCGGGGAATTGATTTTTGTAAGAAAAGCTGAAAGCGTCAATAATACTAACAAAAAGACCTAAATTAAATGTATCGACTCATCAAGAGTTTATCAAGAGCTTACCTGTACATACACTTCGATAAGGCCTATCACGACAAAAGAACTGAAACAGAACAGTAATCTGGTTGAATCCACATCTCGCACTGCTTTCTGCACATTTATCGCAGGCAGTTGCAAGGCACATGAAAGACATTCAAAATATAAGACTTCTCAGCAGACAAATGTACAAAACATATAGAATCAAGCACAGGTCACTAATATTAGCTAAACTTCCACATTAATAATTTGTACAGGTTTTTTGAGAAACTTAGGCAGATAAAAACACAAGAAGCATGTAAATGCAGAAAAGGCGAAAAAATATATGAAATTTTAAGCTCTACCTCATAAGGCTGTTGATTAGGAAAGGGAGATTCTTGATAATCAATGCGCTTGGAGGTCGATGTAGAACTGGAAACAGAACTGTTGGCGGTAGTGGAAAAAATCGAACCAAAGTCATCCTCCATTCTCTGCACCATTTCTTTTGACAGTCCCTCCATTTTCCTTCTCAGTATTTCCACCTGAACATCGCACAATTCACCATTATAATACAACAAAATAACATCAAAATAGAGAGTAAAAATTTCCAATACAACCCATTTTCTGGACCAATATTAAGATTGATAACATAAACTAACCAAGAGCATCTCCAACTGTGTGATTTAAAGACAGATACATTACCTCAGCCGATTCATGTTCAGTCCTCGGCCCCAAAGCACAGACCCTTCTATCAATTTCGATATTCAAGTTCATAGACAAGCTTGAATCGGCTAAATCCTGCAACTCCTTGATATAATCCTCGTCTGACATACTTCCAACCTTCTTCAGCCGACGCTGCAAAAGGCAAGTCTTCTTATCAAAGTTGCTGCACTTCCTGAACTCTTGGTTGTCCTTATAGCCAGAACCCATCTGCAACTCCACCAATTTGGATGCTAAATCCTCAATTCCCTCTTCCAATACTCCCCCCACATCCTCCCCGTCATATACTTTCTTCCTTCCCTAAATTACCACAAGAAATTCACATAAATCAAGCAGAAAACAATGTAATACTCCATCCATATAAATCAAGATTCGCTATGACAATTCATTAGACATATATCACCACATAAATCCATATAAATTCTTAAGTAAATTCTGTAATAGTCCATCCATTCAGATTCAAGATTAACTAACACTATATAGATAAGTAGCATGTCTAACCTTGACCTCAAATTTCTCCACAAATTACCCAAAAAGAAAGCTCATTTTAGGACACACTCAGTTTAATTCAGCTACAAATCATTCACCACAAAAAAAAAAAAAAAAAAACTTTCTCGTCGGAAAATCACAAAATAACCAAAAATCAAGCTCATTTCACAATATTTCCTCAAATCCCAATAAGAAATCAATCACTACATGCAATCCTAAGCTGATTTCAATACTGATCAAAAGCACAAAATGGGCAAGAAACATAAGAAGGTTAATAAAGTCGCCTGCGTGGGTGCTTACGTTAACAAAGATGAGAAATTGGGGGATCAGAAAAGGTTATCCTTGAAGAAGGGAGCCGGGGAAATTGAGCAGAGAGGAAGCTGTGGGTGGGAAGGAGAGTGGAGTGCGTGAGTGTGTGCGAGTGAGAGTCAAATGTGAGGAGTGCATGAAGGGCCGCCCAGATCATAATTTACTGAAATCTGCAGTTTGAGGAGTGACCTCGTACCGGCTGCGGAGGTGTAGAAAATGACGGGCTGCGGTGGAAAAGATGCGAAAGGAATAAAAAATTAAGGAAGAAAAGACGAAAAGGAAAACTTGAAACTAGGGATATACCGGCCATTCCTTGAACATTCACGCTTTCATTATATGATATGATAGATTTAGGGTTGAAATCTGCATTTCAAACTGAAAATAGTCAAAAGCTACAAATATGGGCCAAAAAGGGGTGATTATTAGAGTAAAAGAGTGTTGTGGTTCCCGCCATTTTGAGCGCCGCTGCTAAAACAAGATTTCCCATCGAGAGGAAAGACCCAGAATCTGAATATGAAGACATCAGTGAGAAACAAAGTTCAGAAGAAATTCAAGAGAAAGGGATACACTCTGAGAGTTGAAGCCCTACCTCAAGTCCTCAGATTCGTCGAGAGCTTCCCGGATGCCCAAGACGACGACGCCATTGACCTTATCCTCGACGAGCTCCACCATCTCAACTGTGAGCCCCTACTCTTTCTCATCTCTAGTTTGATTCATCTTGGACAAATCCCGGTTTTCAATTCCTTATCATTCTCAGTGAAATCTTCGATTCTGGATAAAGAGGTGGTTTGTAAAGTGGTTGACCTGTTCTTGGAAGCTTCGGCTGCCCCTGATAGTGTTTCTACTCTTGGCCCCCTTCGAATTATCAATGCTTTCGATGCTCCCAAGTTTTCCTATGATCCCGTCATCAAGATTTTCCACGAGTAAGATCTTTTCTTCTTCTTCAATCCTGGTCAATTTAATAAGTGGGAGTGGTGGAAGTTGATGTAGTCTTAGCAGTTATCTAAGTTTGTATGAAAGTATTTTACATGAATGCTTTTCAAGACACACAGGCAGAAACCCGATCCACGGCGAAGCTTGCGCTAAAGCGGCATTATACAGGAATAGGTTTCTCTTGCTGTCTCAGAGGGTTTCCCGTGATCCCAATTTTTCAAGGCCTGCCTTTGCTTCTGAGATCTCAGAGTATGGAAGCTGTGAGGCAAGTTATAAGTTGTCTCATTTAAAGATCTACCGGTTTAGAGCATATATAACCCACAGACTCCAGTGATGCAAAATGGTTTTTTCAAACTCTTCCATTATTTGCAGATATCTCCTATTCAATCCTTGGTTGGGCGCAGGGGTAGAAGGTGGATCATGGGCTTAATATCTCAGCTTGAAGATGGACATTTCTATCTTGAAGATCTGTCTGCTGCTGTTGAAGTTGATTTATCTAATGCAATATCCTATGCCCATGATGCTTGCTTCAAATTGGTTTCATGCTTACATTTTTACACAACAATGTTATATAGGTTCAAGGGATCTCTCTTTAGTACTTTGTGAGTTAATTTGCACTGTTTTGATATTCCTTTAAGAAGCAGGCTATCTGCCTTTTTCTAGTGTAAGGCCTACTGGTGGTGTCGAACTTGGTCATGGTTTATTGTTTTTGTCCCCCTTTTTCTTTGTCTACATTAATTTTTAGAATATATGAGCATTTATCCTTGACATACAGTACAAGACAACCGTTGGATTCTTTTTAGAGAATACAATAGTTTTAGCAGAAGGAGAAATGCTCTTGAATGGCATCTTTCAGGTAAACTATCTATCTTCTCTTGTGCCAGTCATAGCTCTACATTGTAAGTTACCGGCAGAGTAGTTTGCTGGTGGGACTGAGTTTATAAATCTTTTTGCTGATGGACACCACTTCTCATAGATATAATCTAATCTTTGAATGATATTTTGCAGGTTAAATCATGTGGATTTCCTCCTCTGGAGGACAGAGAAAAGTCTGTTAGCTTTTTTACTGGGTCAGATTTCTATGGGGGTGGATCACTAACAAAAGAAGAAACTGTATCCTTTAATTTTTTTTTCTGGAGTTTGTTATAGCTTATAATGATTTTGAAATTTATGCTCCTTAACTTTTGCCACAGCTAAGGCTGGCAGAGATGGAAGCGAGAGCTGTAACTGATATGTTTGTGGTACTCTCTGATGTCTGGCTGGATGATGAGGAGGTATAAATGCCTTCGCTATGTAAATGCTTGTTTCTTAATATCAGTGCTTATTCTCACTATTTTTTCCTTCGTTAAAAAAGACTTTGAGAAATCTGGAGATTGTCCTCAATGGTTATGAAAATCAAGGAGTGGTTCCTTCACTTTTTGTTTTAATGGGAAATTTCTGCTCCCGTCCCTGTAATCTTGCTTTCATCTCCTTTTCAAATCTAAGGTGAGCGACCAACTAATTATTATACAGTCATACTGCTCTTCATTGTTGTTGCATTAGTCAATAGTCCATCTCCACAGATTGCAGTTTGGAAAGCTGGGACAAATAATTGCCAGCCACAAAAGACTCCTAGAAAATAGCAGATTTATTTTTATTCCTGGTCCAGATGATGTGGGTATGTAGAATAAATTACATCATTCATATTCTTTCAAATCTCGAGAGTGATGCTATTCTTTTTTCAGGTCCCTCAACTGTTTTACCTAGATGTGGATTGCCAAAGTACGTTACTGAGGAAATTCTCAAGTACATTCCAAATGCAATTTTCTCAAGTAACCCTTGCAGGTATTCTGAAGTATAGGTCCTTTGATGGCTTTGCTTACCATAATTTCACATCTTGATCTATAATTTTAGAGCAATCTTGAGGAGCCAGCACTGACACATTCTATTGTTTCATCCATATTCAGAGTGAAGTTTTATACACAAGAAATTGTGTTTTTCCGTCAGGATTTGCTTTACAGGATGCGTAGATCTTGTCTCCTGCCGCCCTCAGAAGAGGAAACCCTTGACACTTTTGAGCATGTAAGTCCAATGTTGATCGTAGTTTGAAGTCGGCTACTGTATAATGTATTCCATTCTGTCCATATTTAACTTATACTATGCTGCTTAATTGCACAAAAATCAGCATTCGTTAGTCTGATTTGTTCTTTTTAGAAGCTGACATTCGATGTCTACATCTTTGCAGCTTGTTGCTACAATTGTACATCAAAGTCATCTTTGTCCCCTTCCATTGAGTAAACAACCGGTTATATGGAATTACGACCACAGTCTCCATCTCTATCCAGCTCCCCATACGGTATGCTAGTCCATTTTTGGCCTCAACTTTTGTTTAGTTCTCTAACACTTCTACTTGTAAACCTTCCAGTTTGTGCAGTGAATTCAAAATGCAGTTTCTTCTGTAGTGTATGAATTTGAGCCCCTAAATTTAATAATAGTTTTATTATATGAATGGTTTATGGATATCCATATACTCCTGTAGTTTCTCCAAATAGAATAGTTTTGTTTGTTGCATTGGACGTAGGGAAAATGGTCTCTGGTAATGCTGAAGCATGTTCATAATTTTGAATCTGAATTTACTCAACTGCATTTAAGCTCTGTCTGTTTTGGTTCGAACATTATCATCAAAAGCATTAGTTCTGATGCTTGGTTCCTTGATTGTGTGTGTCACCTCACAGATTGTCTTGGGTGACAGAAGTCAGCAGAAGACGTATGAATATTCTGGCGTTACTTGTTTCAATCCGGGGTCTTTCTCAGTTGATAATGCTTTTGCTGTATATTGGCCTTGCAGTCGAGACGTTGAGTTGTCAGTTTGTGAAAGTAGCTAACTTTGTTGTGTGAACTCTTAGCCCTCTTCATGTACCTTCTGGGAGATTATATTACTAGTATCCGTATTCTGGGAGATTAGAGTTGGAATCAAATGCTCATACGAGGATATATTAATTTTTCAACTAACTAGCTAAACTTCAACGCGCGTTGCGCGTTACTTATGAACAAATGACACAATTTTAAAAAATGTGATCTGTTAAAAAGAATATAAATATATATAATATATTAAAAATGTGAAATCAAACATAATTTTTAATTTGGATTGTATCATAAAAAGTAATTTGGAATATCAAGTTAACTAATTAGATATACCTACTGTAGAGGTAAGGATATATTGGTTGAATATAATTGATTCTACCATCATCATGGTTCATGAGATAGGCAATAGCAGAGCTCAGCTCCTTACCTTAGCAAATAGCAGAAGAGTCATGTATCATAAATATCTGTTAAGCTTCATTTGGACTGTGGTGGAGTCTTTTTCCAAAATAATATAAAAAATAATGGGCATGCCTTTACTAACGCTAATGAATGTTCATAAAAAGTCATTTCATGTATGATTCTACTGAGCTAAAAACGACATAAATGGAAAGGGTGGTGTGCTAAAAACTAATGTATGTATTATGCCATATAAAAGGTAAAAATGTTGCACATTCATCAAATGAGACTTTGAATTTTTTATTATCCATTGTAAGCTCTTCTCCACTTTACTGTTTTTTCTTCCCTGGTTCTCGATTTGTTAAACGGAGGGAGCATTGCTTCTCTATCCATGGGAACATGTTTATTGTAAACCATACAATCCTTACCTCAATAAACTTTGCGTCAGCAGCAGACAACTTCTTATACTTGCCTCAATAAACTTTGCGTCAGCAGCAGACAACTTCAATAGATCTACGCTGAGCTTCCGACATCAAAGCATTAGCATCAGCCAGTTCCAGATTAATCTAGACATTTTCATACTCCGCATGACTTTCATGTATGTGCTTCTTCATCTACATTTGTGAATCAACATAACAAAATATATCATAATCTTCCTAAAGGGAGGTAGAAGAGTTATTGCTCCGGTCAATATAAATTAATTAAAAAAACATCAAAATACAAAACTACGTCGTTTGAAAGGAACACCACCGGAAACCATCACTAATCCACCATATTTTGACGTTTCTTCCTTTTGTTAGTTTACTCCGGCGCCCGCAATTACGTTCATGGATTCTTTTTTTTTCATGGGATTTCCATTTTTATCTCCATTTTCGGCTTTCTCTTCTGCGTCATTTAATCAATTTGACCAATTTCCATTTTTCTACAATTTTTCTTTTATTTTACACGTATAAATCACACACACACACACACACATATATATATATATATATATATATATATATGTATATATATTAATATTATTAATGTAGTATGCTTATGACAAAATATATTCAATTATTCTTATTCTTTTTATGCAATTCAATTTTCCTAAATAAATTACGTCCAATTTCCCTACTGCGTATGTATTTCTTTTTTCGCCTTTATATATATGTTAAGTATGTACACATACATATTGTTTTCTGATGTATATGCCACTCTACTTCTCTTTCGATATTTTTTTCATATACTTTCATATATTTCTCCATATATCGGCTCAAGGATCCAAGGTTGAGCTTGGCAAGTTTGCATAAATAGGGAATAATGGATTTTCGTCCCAAATCCTCCGAGCTTCAGCTCCTCAGCATTTTATATTACATCCTGACCTGCGAGGAAAACCATGATATCTCCATCTCCGGCCGGTCTCGTGGCATGGATTAGCAGAGCAGTTACAATTGCTGCGTCGAGCCGATTAGCATCGGGCTCCTTCGTGTAAAATATGTACACTAAATATCTTATTCCTGGAATTTTGAAGATTGGAGCTTTATCAAAATAGTCACTGAATTTCTCAGCATCTAGGGTTGCAGAAGAGATCAACAGTTTCAGGCTGGAATCGAGCTGTGGCTCTACTTATGGTCCACCTGTAAGTTCTTGAAATTTAGGATGATATAATGATTCAAAGAATTGAGTTATCTATTTTATCTGCAGAAGACAATCAAGTTGGTGAAATATAAAAGGAGTTTTCGATCAATTGGATATAACTAAAACAAGTTGGTCAAGTTGGTGAAATTTATTAGACACATGTGTTAGGGCATCCATCAATTGGGGGATTCATGATGCACTACGGGTGGATTCGGTTCTCGAAAGCGTGTGGTCCGGGGTTCCCATGGCGGCGTGACCTCTGTATGCGCAGAGCGGCAGATGAATGCATTCTCGCTAGTGAAGGAGCTAGCTAGGGATCACGGTGCATGTAGATAAATATGGATTAAATGAAGGATGATCCGAATCTGGTGGCGATGGTAAACTTCTCATGGCAGCCCTGAAACTCGCAAGGACCGTAGGGGTTTTGCTGTCAAATTCTACACCAAATAAAATAGGTATTTTTTCAATCTGCAATACATTTCATTTTTATTGAAGCAAATAAATGATATGTAATGAGTGTTTTGATCAGGAACATTTTGATATGGTTGGGAGCAATTTCCCAGTGTTCTTCATCAGGGATCGATGGAAGTCAGGTCCATGCCCTAAAACCAAACCCTAAGTCCCACATCTAGATTATTTGGAAGTCAGGTTTTATAGTGTATGCATGTGTTTGCTATGCGTTTAATTTTGTTTCTAATTTGGAAGGAGGACAATGTATTTTTTTCCGAACCATGAATCATTTGTTTCATAATGATAGTTTTTTCCCCATATTAATCAATAAAGGGTGGTATTACTTTTTTTTTTCGTTTACTCTTTTCCGTTTTTTCTAACTAAAATATGATACAAAATATTTTACACCAGTCCATATAGGCATGGAGACTTTTAATATTTGGATTCCATTCTAAAACTTTTTTATTAGTGGAAAGTGTTAACTGTTAAAGTTTTGATTTAGTAAATTAACTTGATATATTGGTGACAATTACATACAAACGCATTCCATAATCATCACTATAATTAAAGTATAACAGAATAAACTATATTTCATTCATATACCCCATTTGATTCTTAACATATATAAATTAAATCAGATCGTGTTCTTAATCACTTTTGGTCTTTATTTTTACTAATTTTAGATTGTCCCTATATTTCAAAAATCAATTAGTGTTTATTTTAAGCAAATAAAAACGTATTTGCTTTTAAATATTTGCACATATATTATTTCCATAATATTTGATGGCTTCTTATTAACATTCAACATCCATTATTTATTTATTTTTAATTCATCAAAGTTTTCCAATTCTTCATAACCAGATTGTCTAAATATGAAATACTACTCATTATAATTAAACTACGTGAAACTTTATAAGAAGATTTTCTATTATATATAATAATCCTAAAGAGAACTAGAAGAATTATTACTCCGATCAAAAAATAAATTAATAAAAAGTAATAAACATGATGAAACTACGTAGTTTTGACCAAATCCACCACATAACCACCGCAAGTTCACCATATTCCCTCGCCTACCATTTTTATATATCTTTTTTTTTGTTTCTTTTATTTTTATTGTTTCATTCTTCATCCCACATAAATATTGGCAAGGTTACATTTATAATCTCTACGTATAAATTTTTGTGGTATTAATATGTTTTTGTTTCTTTTTTTTAACCGTAATTTACCATAACTTTTTTCCGCCTTCCATATTACCACAAAATTACTACAAATTACGCACATAAATACAACTCATTTATATTCATTATACAATAATCATTTCCATATTAAGGTCTTTCTATTTTATATTGTTACGCTAACACAATATAATGTTTACGTACAATATAGTATAACTACGGAATTAATATATTTTACTTTGATGCTAAGAATTATCAAAATTTTCATCGTATTTCACCAAGATTTATCAAGATTTGAAAAAAAAGAATCAAGCTAGCATATTTACTGGCCCAAAAAAACCATATGTATGGTTCAAAAAATGGCCATCTTTCTGAGGCTTCAAAAAGCTGAGCAGTGAAGTTGTAACTGGTTTAAACTGGCTCTATTTTCTCCTGGCCTGAGCAGAACTTCTGGCCTGAGTAGACTGGCCTGAGCTGAACAATTTAGAGCAGTAGCATCTTGCCTGAGCAGAAACAGTCTGATGAGCAGCTCCTTATTGCCTGAGCAGTGACTCAAAAATTCTGTCATGATATCTGAAAAATCTGCCTGAGAAGACATGTAAAATTCAAGTGAGCCTGTTCCAATCAAGATTAGTGATTTACTCTAATGTTAGCAACACCAATCCTGTCCAGATTAATGAGTCCTCTCATTGTAAGAGGGGCATTATTCAGTTCAATAAATTCATCCCTAGCTTGGCTCAGACAATATTTTGCCAAGAAATCTGCAGCCTGATTTGCCTCTCTATAAATGTGTTGAATTTGGAGAGAGCTGTCAATAGAATTCTGTACATGTGTGCATAGTGAAAAATGTTTCCACTCACATTTGTGGGGATTATGTGATCCTATTACTGCCTGCCTGCAGTCTGATTCAACAATAAAATTTTGAAGATGTAACTCCTGAGCTGTAGATATACCTAATTGAATGGCTAGAAGTTCTGACTGTGGGGCTGATATGGATGAAGTGTAAAACATTCTTATGCATTTGACAGACCCTCTATTATTCCTTATGATTACTCCTATGCCACAGTTGCCATTTCTGAAGGAAGCATCTACATTAACTTTGAAGCCAAAATCTGGGGGGAACCATTTTATGATTTTAATCATTTTTGGTTTCTTGATCCTAATGAATGGTATCAATTTAGCACTGATCAAAAAAATATTTCTGTCCCTATTACCTTTCAAAGGTCTAGCAGCAAATATAAGAGAAGTTTGGTCAGTGATCATTTTAAAAGTGTCTTCAACAGAGAGTTTTTGCTCATCATATAATAATTTATTTCTTCTGATCCACAGGTGCCAGAAGGTGACCCTTATGTAAATACTGATCACCTCAGTGTGTATCTTGGAAAAACCATTATATGATAAGTAAAATCTCAATCTGCTGTTAATAGTTCTAAAGTGAGGTACCTGCATTATCAATGTGGTGTGGACTTTCTCCCATACCTGCAAACTACTTGAACAGTCATTGAAAAAATGGTTCAAAGTGTCACAGTTATCACAAAACAAGCATTTTGATGGAAAATTGAAACCAAATTTTGTGAGGATATCATCAAATGGCAACAATTTATTTTTCAATCTCCACAGGAAAATGGCAATTTTTTTTGGAGCTTTTGATTTCCAGACTTGTTGAAAAAATTTGTTGACTGTTCCAGAGTTTCTCAAAGATTTATAAGCTGAAGAAATTGAAAAATTTCCATCCCATCCTGGTTTCCAGATCAGCCTATCTTGGTGATTTGATGTAACTCCAGATTCCTGCAAAAGTGTAAATATATTGGTAGCAAGATATTGCTCCAGATGGTTAAGATAGAAATTTTTGCTAGTTAAAAACTGAGAAACTGTGAGGTTTGAGAAGGGTAATGTGAGATGGTTCCAGTGATAATACAGAGCACCTGTCCCCAGCCAGTTGGCATTCCAAAATGAGCTTCCACCTTTTCCACAAAGTACTTGTGACTGTGAGTTTGCATCTTCTGTTATTCCACATATCCTTTGCCATGTAGGAGAATTTTTGTATGTCTCTGGAAGGGCCCAAATGTGTCTGGTCCAAATGGTGTTATTTTCCTGGAGCTTCCACCAAAGCTTGCAAGAGAAAGCTTTAACCACTGTCTTTATATCCCTCAGCCCCACTCCATTTTCTTCTGTAGGTAAGGCTATGTTGGACCATTTCCTCCAAATTTTCTTCTGCCCTAGATCAGTGCTTCCCTAGAAAAAGTTGGAGGCTAATCTTTCCATTTTTTTAAGTATCAGCTTTGGGGGCTGTAGCACTGAGAAAATGTGTGTAGGGATAGCCATCAAAACATGGTTATAAGCACCAGCCTGCCTGCCTGAGTCAACCATTGATTTTTCCAATTTAAAAGAGGCATCTCCATTCTTTCCAGTAAACAGTAGTAATGCTTCACCAAGTTTCTACCATAAAAAATTGGAGCTCCCAGATATTGAAATGGTAGTGCACCATTTTTCATTCCTAATATCCTCCTCATGATATTTCTTCTGTCTTGAACTGTGTGAGGGTGCACATAGAATTCAGACTTCTCATAGCTAATCTTTTGTCCAGAAACGGCTTCATAAGCAAATAAGAAATGCTTAAGTCTTCTCAGATTCCTGTTGTTACCATTCAAAAAAATGGCTGTATCATCTGCATACATCAGATGAGATACTGAGGGGACATTTCTTGGCATGATGAAGTGATCCATATAGTTGATTGAGAAGAGATTTTTTATTCCTCTTGAGAATGCTTCTGTGACTATGTTATAGAGGAAGGGAGAGATGGGGTCTCCCTGTTTGATCCCTCTATTTGAGGGAAAGAAGCCTATTGCAATCCCATTAATAATGACTGAGAACCAAGCACTCTCAATATTCTGAAGAATTAATCTGACAAAGGTACCATGAAAGACAAACTGAATCATAACTGAGTTTAGAAAAGCCCATGAGACTCTATCAAATGCTTTTTGCATATCCAGTTTAACAATCATATTACCATACCTCTGATTTTTAGGTAGTAGTCTTGCCATTTCCATCATCTGGAGTATATTGTCTGCAATATCTTTTCCTTGCATGAACCCTGACTGCTCTTCTGAAATAATGGCTGGCATATACTGCTTCAATCTCTCCATAAGAATCTTTGAGAAAATTTTATTCAGGAAATTGGAAAGGCTGATTGGCCTGTACTCTCCAAATGAGCTAGGGTTAGGTTTCTTTGGGATCAAAGCTAGCCAAGTTCTTGCAATTGCCCTTGGAATTTTTTCTCCAGACATGAACTGTTGAGCTGCACAGTAAAGGTCAGTCTTAATTATGTCCCAGCAGCTGGTAAAAAATAGACCTGAGAATCCATCTGATCCAGCTGCACTATCCTTATTCAGACCAAAAGTGGCTGATTTAAGTTCCTCCATACTTAGCTCCTTTAATAGTTCAGCATTATCATTCTCTGAAATTACACTGGGAATGACAGATGTGAAATATTCCATGTATTGTCTAGAAAGGTCAGCCTCATCCATATCTTCATTCAGTAGCTTTGTGTAGAATTTAACAGCCTCCTCCTGAATTTCTTGTGTATCTGTAGTCCATGAGCCTTCACTATTTTTGATTTTTGTGATCTTTGCTCTGCACCTTTTCTCCTTCACTGTTTTATGATTTTTTTTTGAATTGGCATCACCTTCTTGCAGCCATTTGACCCTAGCCTTCTGTCTCCAAAAAGCTGTACTTTCTGTTTCAGCTCTGATTAAGGCAGCTCTAGCTTCATTAAGCTCCAATAGGTCCTGATCTGAGCATGACTGTTGATAATTCTCCTCCAGCACTGTTACTTTCTCTTCTGCAATTTGTAGATTTTGGTGCACATTCCAAAAACTGTTCTTGTTCCAGGCAATTAAGGTGGACTTCAACCTTTTCATCTTATATACCATATTGTACATTCCACTGAAATGGCTTGGCTCCTCCCAGCTAGTTCTGACCAAATCCAGAAATTCTTCTCTACTTAGCCACATTTCCTGAAACCTAAATGGTTTTGGTACATGTTGGATGGAGTTTTGTATGGTGATTAGTAGGGGGTTATGGTCTGAGGAGGTTCTGTTCAATACTTGGATGGAAGATTGAGGGAAGTTGGCTGACCAGTCTAAAGAGCATAAACCTCTTTCCAGTTTCTGAAGGAGCCTGTCACCTCTGATTCTATTGTTGGACCAAGTAAATTGATTCCCAACTGTTGGCACATCCTGAAGCTGTAATGCATCTATAAATTCTCTAAATTCTCTTATACTTCTTAAAGGGGGTCTGTGTCTCCCTTTCCTTTCCAACACAGATGCCACTGTGTTGAAATCACCAGCATATATTGTTGGTTGTCTAGGAAGACTAGCCTGATCAGTCCATAATTGTAGCCTAGGAACTCTAGTGACATGAGCATAAATGAAAGTGGAGCACCAGTTTAACATTGAGATCTTTTCTGTAATCTTAACCTGAATATACTGGTCAGATTCAGAAAGGACATCAATATTGAAATGGTCTCTATAAAAAATCCAAATTTTAGCAGAATTTGCTGCTATACTTTGTTGAAAACCTATGTCATGCTGCAAATTGTCAATTTCACTTTTATCATGCATTGGTTCTATGATGCAAACTATTGATATATTGTGTAGAAAAATGAGTGTTCTTAATCTGTCAATAGAGGTGCCATAACCCCTAATATTCCAGACTAATAATTTTTTTTTAAACTATTCATTTAAAATAGCTAATTTTGGTTTTAGGTCTAAGAATTCTACTGAAACTTCCAGTGAGACTCTTAGTTTCTGAGTTGGACTGAGTGTTACCTGAGTCAGCTTTCTCAGTTGCATGAAGTTGTAGTTCCACTCTGGTTGGGGTAGAGGCTTGCTTGTCAATGAGGCTGAGCTGTGAATTTGAATTCCATCCAGAGTGATCCTGAGCATCATCAAAGGCCTCTTCAGAGCTGTCATCACTGGAATTTTCCTGCAGAATTTCAAATGCATTTGACATCTCTATTGGATTATATGGAACTATTGTGAGTGCATTTCCTTTATTAGGAAGATGTGTAGTGTGGGATGTGTGTTGGAAAGATTTAGTGTGTATGGTGTGTGTGTGACTGTGAAGCTTCAGAATCCTTTTCTGACTATCTAAATCTAGCTCATCTAGGGAATAAGCAGAAGATTGGGGCTTCTTCAATCCAGCAAATAGAGGCTTTCTATGGGGATTGTATACCACCATCATCTGATCACTCTCATTGGATTTTCTTGATACTTTGACCCAAGTATGATCCTTCTGCTGTGGAGTTAACCCTGATGAGCCTGCTCCATCATTCCTTTGTGCATGTGAGTCTCTCTGCTGGTGATGATGCTGCTGTGGTGTGCCATTTCTCTTCATTTCTGGCCTTGTGTGCTCCTTTTGTTGTCTGTCATTCAAGATCCTCTTCAATTCAGGATGAAAGATTCTGCAGTTGGCATTTTCATGGCCCAATTTTCTGCAGTGCTGGCAGTACAATGGGAGGCTATGGTACTCAATCACACACTCTTTGTGATCATCAGGAAAACCAATCAATATAGAAGGCATTAACTCCTTGGTGAGGTCGAATTCCACACATATCTTCAAAGTGGAGGGCCTGGTAATATGAGTGGTGGCAGAATCCATTTTGATAAACTTCCCGATTTGATTGTCCACATCTTGAATCAGTGTGTTGTTGTAGTAGTAGAGGGGGATATCTCTGACCGAGACCCACACCGGCACCACCGGGGATTCATATTCCGGCGAGAAATCCGGCGATCATTTCAGAATTTTCATAGATCCACCTGCCACCGGCCATAATGCCTTTAGCCAGCATCTTTGGTAGTCTTCCTGTGTTGTAAATCTGATGAGGACATGCTTGTAGTCCAGGGAGCCGATCCGGAACTTGCCGGAGAAGCCCATCCTCAGGAAAGATGCTTGAATCGCAACCATTGAAGGCTTAGCTCTCTGGAATTTGCCAATTAAGGCATTTTCATAGTGCTTGGACAGGATCTGGACGGATTCTCTAGTATACATGCAAGCCGGCTTACCATTGAAGGTGGTGATCGGTCGAATTTCGGAGTTGGACGGAAGAGGAGAGAGAGATGGGGGTTGAGTATTGGCTGACAAAATTTGAGCATATGATTTTCCGGCAGGAGGGCCGCCGTCTGTGGGCGGAACCTCCCCCATTTCGGCCGTTGAAACGACCGTTATCAGTAAGAAAAGGACAGGTAACGGTAAAGAGATTGGTCAGAAAGAGACGTTATTGACATAAATGGTGGCGCGTGAGTTTAGTCGAGGAGAGAGGTTGGAGAGAAAATTTCGCACACACACACACACAAACACACCGTATTTTGCCCCCACACTTTAATTGGGGACTTTCTTTTTTTAATCATATAATAATGAAAATTACTTTAATCAATAACGTGTCAACTAGAATAAATATTGACAATATTATAGTCTTTTGAAATTTGCCACTATGATTTTGTTAATTGTCTTAAAGAGTTTTTCATTTAAATTCATTCATAATATTAACATAAAAAAGATTAAATATATCGTGCAACGCACGATGATATTTAGCTAGTATAAATTAATAGATATTTCATTAGGCATATCATACATTAATAAATGCTAACAAAAAGAAGCAGTTACATCAGCCACACCAACAACCTCTCCAAATCCAACGCCTTGCACAATCGTATGTGCCGCATACTCGCGCTTGATCACCTCTTAACTCTCTGAGACAGATCCTTAAGCGCTTCCAACTTTGCAGTTTCTTCCTTCTTCTCAATCACAAGAAGTCCCATGCTGGTAATTAAGCGACCAAATCTCAACATATTTATTCATCATAGAAACTCAAAACAAAAACAAATCAACCAATTTTCAATATTTCAATCAAATACCTCGTTTTCGAGCCTGGAAACTCTCTGGAGCAGCGCGGCTTTATCTCGCTTCTTCATGGCAGCCTCGTCGAGTAGCCCAGCTTCGCGAAAGCTTCTCCAATCTTCCATATTCTCCGCGTCTCCGGAATCCCTTTCTCCGTCATCATTTAGAAGACCTACTGGCGGATTCAATTTTAAAAACTAAATAGACTTATATCTCAACACAAAGATATCTTCGCTAACGCTGCGCATCTACAATAAAACCAAACGCACCAAATGCAGCCAGAGAATTTCAGTAATTCATTATAAAACAGTTCTGGTTCACACACTCGTAAAGATCTTTTTCAAGAAATCAATGGCGATGATTGAGGAGTAACCCACGTCCTGTTTCTACCCTTCTTCACTCCAGCCACGTGATCTCTCTACAACGACACGAATCTCGGCCCCGGTGTAGAAAACTTCCGGGCGGCTTCTCATGTAGAAACCCGTGTGGGATCTAATCAGACGTTAATATTACGGTATATATACTCAAAACTAAAAGTTTGTGGTATAAATGGGAAATTCATGCACCTAATGTACGAAAACAATATATACTGTATATAATGTTCTATATGGAGGAATGATTTGATTTGGTTCTCAAATTAATTTAACGGAGGCGTTATTAAAGAAATAATATATATAAGTGGGGTTTGATTTGATTCAATTTGATTTGTTTTGGTTTTATTTTTTATTTAATAAATTAATTCATCCGAAATTAAATTTTGCGTTTAAATGGTAACAAATTTCGGGGCTGAGAAATTAATTAAACACATGCTAACAATTCATGAATGATATATATATATATGGTACCATATGGAATTCTGTTTCCAAATTCTTACATGGTGTATATATGTTAGCATGGAGATATGTACCATTCATGCATAGTGTGTATATATATATGGTAGGCATGAAGTTTTCTTTCCAAATTATTGCATGATATATATTATATATATGTATATATATATATATATATATATATATATATGGTAGGCATGAAGTTTTCTTTCAAAATTATTGCATGATATATATATATATATATATATATATATATATATATATATCTACCATATATAAAAAGACAACCATTTTTAACAAGGTTGCTTTCTCTAACTGACATGTGTCTTGACACATCATATGCCATATCAGCTCCACATCACATTCTGGCCCACTATTATAATTTTTGCTCAAAACCTTTTCATCTTCAGCAAACGGTTCTTCTGCTAAACCCTTGTGCTTCCTCTTTCATCTTTCAGTTCAATTTATCTTCTCCAACTCACCGGTTTCTCATCTTATATGTTTTTCAATTCACCTCATTGATTTCTTGTAACCCCCTACACTACCCTCTTTGGCTTCCACAAGTTTCAATTCTTCTTCTTCTTTAATTAATATTCATTCGATTCAACTCATCAACATTCTTCAAATTCTGAATTAATCTCTCTCTAAGCTAAAGACTCCTCCTATTCTTTGCTCTTTAATTCACTTTTATTGATCATTAATCACTTTCCTTTCCAAAACTATTGATCTCTCTTCCCTTCTTCAGTTTCAATTTCTGTATATAAACTGAGCAAACCGGAGGCCAAGAAGATATAGTTTAGATTTCTTTTCTTAATATAGGTGATACTGCGAATCCCAGTCACGACATATCACATGATTCCCATCTCATATCTCATGGCCGTGAGTGTTCTAAGCCTCTGCTTGTATATGAAACCCCTCTGTAGTCATCATAAGCCCGGGCAAGAGACCAAGGCCGTTTTTCTCCTTTCTCCTTGGAAGAGAGCCAGCCCTTATCTCCTGTAAATCTCTCTGATGGCCTCTGCCTCAAACTGTCCAAGGTCGAAGGAGTAGGAGAACTTCTTAGAGACTTCCATTTGGGGCACGAAATCATTGCTTCTTGAGGATAACATACGCCTAGGCTGTTGCAACATTTGTATTATGTTCTTAGACATTTCCTTGTCAAATCTAATTGTTTCTCCTATTATATTATTAGCCCTACTATCCGTAGTCCTTGACCTCCTATTATATTATCTACCAACTTCATTTGGCATCAAACAATGGTGTTCTTACGGATGAATATGGTGGTAATGTATGTATTTAGTCAATTTTGTTGTGTACAGTGCAGAAAGAAATCAGGCCATTTCTATCCTCTTTGTTTGATTTGATGCACAACCATTCCGGAATCTTTTATCAATTTATCAGTTTCAACCTTGCTTATGTATTGTATAGGTTTGCGAGGCCGCCGAGGCGTTTGCTATTAAGCTATTATATTTGGTGTTTAAAAAGGACTAAAAATATTTAATTACAATTATAATTTATTTGTATGTTAAGATTATTATTTGTGTATGTAGTTAGGATTAAATTGATTGAAAATCTTATTATAGAACGGTTTTAAATATATTTTTAACTCAGTTAAGTTCATTTCTATTTAAATGTGATTTGATAAAATACAATCTAATTGATTCTTAGTGTAATCATTTTAAAATTTTAAATTATATTACATTTATTACATCTTAATACAACTCAATTATATAAATAAAATGAGAATTTGACTTTAAGCCATGCCCTGCATTATATCATAAAATACGCATAAATAATGAAAGTTGCATATTTACTAACAAGCACTCCAAATTATCTCCCAATCTTATAACATTTTAATTAAAAAACATTTCACCCGTAAGTTTTAATTAAATATAAATCCTGTAAAAATGTATCTTAAATCTATCATACTAACTTCTATAAAATAATATTATTTATACATGAATTGATAATTGGGCAATGGTCGCACCTTGTGCGACCTGCCTATGCTAGTATATATATATATGGTAGCACCGAGTTATGTCTCCAAATTCCGGGGCGGAGAAATCAATTAAATGCAGAAGCCAGTCGTTTTTAGTTTTCTTATAAAATTTCGGTGGCAGCATCTTTTTAAATATTTATATCTATACCGTCATTTTATGCCGTTCAATATAAATATACATAGTAAAAGATAATAATAAATAATAATATGGCATGTGTGTGATGTAATATTTTCATATTTAATTAATTGATAATTGCGGCGGTGTCATTATTCTGTATTGATATGGGATATTTCCATGCATATTCCATATATTGCACATTCATGTTTTCCTTTCGCAAACGTGTTAATTAGCATGATGGACTGAAATTACCGTGTAATTACCGTTTATTACCGTGTTAATGAGTTGTATTTGTTGTAAAAATAGAAGGCAGAAACTATTGTATCAGCGATGAAGAATGAAACAATAAAATTAAAATAAACAAAAGAAAATATATAAAAATGGTAGGCGCCGGAATATGGTGAATTTACGGTGGTTATGCGGTGGTTTTAGTCAAAACTACGTAGTTTCATCCTTTCTATTGCTTTTTATTAATTATTTATTAACCGGAACAATAATTCTTCTAGTTCCCTTTAGGATAACAAAGGGATACGTGCATTGATTAGAGAAGTGGAGAATTTACAATCAAGTTATTTTTGGACATGCTTGAAAAGTTAGATGGAGAACATGTGATTTTTACAATTAATTTTACTCTATTTTGTATATTTTAGCATTTATTAGAACAACTAATATAATAATAAATCGGATAATTAATTTTACAGAAAGTCTCGAAAAAGACGATCTATATTATGGACTTGACTGATTTATAACTTACAGAGGGAAGGAGGTCCTTGTGTTGCAATTAATATATATTTCATATCCCTGTAAAAGACACGCGCCTAACACGCGCATTTAATTAGTTTTTTTGTTTTTCCTTCCATTTTTTTCCTAACATGCCATTCATTTCTTTTTCTGTTCTCTCCGTGCAAAACCCTTGAGTCTAATGATAATGATTAATGAATGTGTATTGGCCGATATATTTTTAACAACTCTATAATATTTTAATTTACAATCTATTAAAATTTGAAAATTTTATTTTTAATTAGATTTTTTATATTTTAATCTACAATCTATTCAAAATTGTACATCTTATTTTTAATTGAAAACTTCTGTATTTTAGTTTACAACCTATTAAAAATCAAACATTCAACTTTTAATTAAAACCTCCGTATTTTAATTCACACCATATTAAAAATCAAACATTCAATGTTTAATTAAAATCATACAACCTATTAAAAATCAAACAAGCTACTTAAAACTTCCGCATTTTAATCTGCAACTTATTGAAAATCAAACATTATATTTTAATTTAAGAACATCTGTATTTATATGTACAACCTACTAAAAATCAAACAAACTACTTTTAATTTAAAACTTCCACATTTTAATCTACAACTTATTGAAAATAAAATATTATACTTTTAACTAAAAACCTCTCTATTTATAAGTACAATCTATTAAAAATCAGACATTTTAGTTTTAATTAAAAACCTCCGTATTTTAAATGCCAAACTATAAAAATCAAACATCATACTTTAAATTAAAAACATTTTTAATTTACATACAATCTATTACAAGTCAAACATTTTATTATTAATTGAAAATCTCCATATTTTAATAGACAACTTATTTAAAATCAAATTTAATTTTTTAATTTAATAATTCGTATTATTATGTTCAACCTTTTTAAACAAAATTTATGAATGCAAAAATTAAATTGGCACAAACCATAGATTGTGGGAGAAAAAGAGTGTACTTGGGCCCCACAAATGAAACCTGCTATGCATAAATTGAGGCATCATGCATGCACTTTCAAATTTACTCAGAGTGGCGCGTGAATAAAGCTGGCTGATTTCGGCCTTGCGCGTGTGTCTGACCCGGTTTTTTGTCAATATGACCCGCGGGTTTTTAAATTATTTTGCCCTATTTACACTTTGTACCTTGGTTAGAATATAAACCGTCTCTTCGGAGATTTTCTCTTAATTTTATCCCCGTACTCATCGATAGAGTTGTGCTTCACGTATAAATCCCTAAAATACTTGCGAGTAACGTGTCCTCAAATCGGCAGAATTGTGGTTTTCACTTAGTGATGCCTAAATTGCTTGTTAGAGTACAAATGTGATTTAAAATTTCACTTTTATACTTACATCACCACAACATTTGTATCTTTTTTTATAGCCCACTGGAGTTTTGTTTAAGGGGTTTAGTGAGCTCAATAGAATTCACCGCACTTCACAAGTGATTTTATATTTTTTAAAACTAATATACATTGTTTTAATCACTAAAAATACCATATATTATACTTTTTACGCATGCTAGTTAAATATAAATTATAATAAATTCTATTAGGATAATTTGTTATGATTTGATCTTATCCTAACTTTTACTATGTATATATTGAATAGTCCAACTCAACGGTAAATTAATATTTATTGATATAATTTCTAATTTTCCTTTTTCCCCAAAAACTCTCAAAAAAACCTCTGCCTGAGTGATACCCCTCGGAGGCCGCCTCCACCTCTCATCGGCGCGGTTCCCCCACCCAAACCCTTCTTTTTTCTCATTTCCTGAACCACCCCATCTACCTCATACTAGAACCCCCAGTAATCCCCTTTGAACTTTTACAGATCTAAAATTCTTCAAACCGTTGACTTTGTCTCGGCGGTGATACCTCCAACCACGATCATATTTTCAAACCCACTATCCGATCTAATTAATACCTATGAGGGTGGAGAGACGAGCAGGCGAGCATACGGATCTGACGAGCAGACGAGCAAGTACCTCATCTCGTGTCACTATTGTACCGCCGGTATTGCGCAGCCGACGGTCGAGCCGACATTTTTCATGCCCAAGATCTATCACTAGTCGGTCAAGTTCGTAACTCAGGTAGGCCAGCTGGCCAGTTCAAACCGGGCTGGTCCGGTCATTCAGTGTGGTTTCTGGCTTAGTCAGGAAAGTTTTCTCATGATCTATCCCTAATAGAAGAAGGATGTGGTTTTATTTTATTTTCTTTTTTCTACATTATTAGGGAGTGCTGAGTTGAGGGATTTTGTTATAAATTCTGGATTGAATGCTATCTGTTAATTTTAGTTTTCCGACGAGTGCTTTTGCTCGATAAAACTTTGTATTTGACATCCAATATGGTCTAGTGCGGTTAGGAGAAATCCAAATCAAAATAGTTTAAATACTTACTTTGGGCGATACTATTTTGACTAGATTTGTGGACCGGTTAAACTTGTTAGTTTATGTCGTGTTAGATTGTATTTGTGCAGTTCTTTATTTGAATACTACAAGGGGGCCGCCATCCAATCACACCATGATTGGTTGGAATTGCTCGTAGTATTGGCTTTATCTTTGTTTAGCATACCTGTTTCTTAGGACTTTTGAGATTTTATTCTTAATTCTTAGATGTGGACTCTATCACCTCCTTAAATGAGAAATATTTATACCAATCTCTAGTAAAGATTCTAGATGAAACTTTCTCACTTCTTGTTGCCAAATAGAAATACTCGATATTCTTTACAAACTACTCTAATGTTCAACTTCTCAAAGGTCTGCTATCTTCCGGTGATCAAGAGACCACCGGGCTCAATGGGTTTCAGTTATGACTCAGGTGGAGAGTTTTCATTTTAATAGAATGATTTTTTTTGTTTTGGTAGTGAAAAAGTGTGAGGGTGAATTCATTGGAGCTTTAAAATGTTGTATTTTGGTGTATTTATTTTTTAATTTAAACCACACCACGGTTGAGTGAATTTTATTTGGCTCACCACACGTAAAAAGCCATAAAACGGCTAGCATTCTTACAATTCAAATGAAGAGATAAAACGTTATAAATGATATAGCATGATATCAAAAGAGAAAAATCTTGATTCCTTACGATCAAACAAGCAATTTAGTGATCGTCAAAACGAAACACAACTTAATTAATTGGAAGAAGAGAAACAAGATTTCGTATCATGCTATGTATTACGATCCTTAAAATGATGCAGTCTAAAGTTTCTGGCATAGGCAATGTATAACAAGATTGCCTCTGGGTTGTTGGTGAAGATGAGTTCAGAATAAGAGTTGATTCCTACTGAAAAGTATCATGGAATATTCTGCATCATTATCCTTTAGCAAAAGCTCCTTTGTCCTTGGTCGTGGAACCCTTAGTTCCTCCTGAACTATGGGCCTTCAAGAGAATATGATATTGGGAGTGCCTAAAGCATGTAGTGCAATTTGGTGTAGTTTATTCTAGGAAGAAAGAAGAAAATATGTTTCTAGATTAGTTAGGATTAGATATACTATTACCGACATCTGATACATAGAATACTCATATATTGTAATTCTGTAGACTCTTCTCTGATATCTCATTTTGATTTCGATTTAGGTCGGAAAAAGCTTTCAGGCAACATGATGTAAGACAAATTATGGATTAAGGAGTTATGAATAATCCTACCATCATTTGATTGTTTTAGCTTAAAAAATAAAATAATATTTATTGATATATATTTAACAAAAACTACGTAGTTTAATTAGAAGTGGTGTTGTGGTGATTTTATAATTAAAATTACGCATTTTTATAACATCATGAATTTAGGACGATCTTTAAGGTAAATGATTAATTATATAAGAATATAAATATTAAAGGATAAGAAAAATAACCATATAGTTAACAATCAAAATACCATCAAATTCTTTCATTTTATTAGTAATATTAATAGTGGATAATATATTTTCTATAAATATTGATTATCTCAATGTTAGATTTATCGAATATTACATTTTATATAAATATTGATTACCTCAACATTATATTTATGTTTTGGAGCTCTTACATCGGTCACAATGGTTCAGCGAAGAAGAGTTCCTCGGAAGTGGATATTTTTGAATAGTATACAGAGCGGTGCTCAACCAGTTGAAAGTAAAATCGGAAACTTTGAAACAGTGTGCTGCACAACTTTAAAGGGCACATTACAATTTTGCAGAGAAAGATATAACTTTTTTGTCTTATACATTTTTTGCAAATTTGATTTTTTATTTGATTAAAATAATGAAGCCATAAGCTTGGTTTTTGGTGACTAATATGTGATGATTTGCATAATATACACAACTTTAGTTTTTCTTGATTTTTGGTGGCTAATATGTGATGATTTGCACACTCACGCAAGCCACACATAGCGTGTGCACCACACGCACGTCCAATTCTTTTCAGGGCGTGATCACACGCACAAAAAAATAAAATAAAAAGATGATGCTTAATGTTGCTTTGCATGGTTCTCAGCAGGCCCGACTTCTTCCATCTACTATGCCGCCTCGTCGGCTGCCTCCAGGCACGCCGTTCGCGGCTTCTGACACTGCTCCATCGATCCTCCCATGACCATCTGGATTTGCTTGAGCTGCTATTCTGCCTGAGTTTGATCGATCAACTATTGGATTTTGTTTGACCAATCACTACTAGAAAAACACGGAGCCGTTTCAGCGGTGTACGCACACACCGCTGAAATAACGTGTAAAATAATAGTTGAAACAACCATTTCAGCGATTATTTCTATTTTGGGCGCCAAGTCTGACCAAGAATTGAAGTGTTGACTTTCGGCTTTCAGCGGTTTCCACAAATGTCGCTGAAACCATGAGATATGGATGAATCTGCTTGCAGCGGTGTCAGGCATTCCGCTGAACGGGAAGCTGACTGGACTCATTGACCGGAACCTGGTCGTTGAATTTGAGGATGAACCCCGCAAGCTTTCAGCGCTACCTGATGGAAGCGCTGTAACAAATGCTGACTGGATGAATTGACCGAGTGGTTGCGTTGAATTTCTGGTTGGACCCCGCATTATTTCAGCGCTAGGTGAGGGTAGCGCTGTAACGAATGCTGACTCGACAATTGGGCTAAGTTTGCAGTCCAATTAATTCGGTTTTTATTGGGCCTGTCCAAAGATATAATAACTGGACCAAGTTTTAAAAATGGCCCAATTGTTGTTTCAGCGGTTTCAGTGGTACAACTTACCGTTGAAACCTATGAACGCAATAAAGCAGCAGTTAACTGCTGCGTCCTGGCAAATTATTTTAATACGCTTAATTATGGTGGGACCGGGCTGATATTTAAATATACGTTTCAGCGGTTTTTGTTAATAAAGCGCTGAAATGTCTGCATTTAATGCTTCCACCTACTGAGCTGGGGATATGTTTCAAACGGGTGGAGTGAAATTTGCTGCAGAAAATTAATGAAGTAGGCACTTTGAGGTTGAAGAGCAATGAATGCTGAAGAAGGTATGGGTTCCCCCCCTCTTTCATAATTATTTTCCCCTCTTTCATTATAATTTCCATGCAAAATACCCATGGAAAATACCAAGCAAATCAATCCCTTCCTTGTTGAACTAATTTCTGCGTTTTTGTGCATTATTTTTTGATAGTTTAGCTAATGAATGGGGATTGTATATTATTGTAGGATGTGAAAGTGTTAACAAGGATTTAGAGTATCGGCGTAGCATTATTAAAAAGGGGGCTCTTATGAGTAAGGAAGAAGTTGTATTTGTGGATAGTTTTGTTGGATATGCTTTTGGTAGGGAGGAGAATGTGTTATGTCCATGTAGGCGTTGTTTGAATCGAGAGAGGTCTAATAGTATGGAAGTTATAAAGTTGCATTTGATTATGAATGGTTTTGACCCCTCATACGATGTATGGACATTTCATGGAGAATCTCGCTCTTGTTTTAGCGGTGTAAAAGGGAAGGAGGAAGTTGAGTGTAAAATGGATCATTTTTTTGAGAAGATGATAGATGATTTTAAAGATGAGCCGGAAATTCTTGCAAAAATGTTGGGTCAAAAAGACATACCTTTGTATGAGGGTTGTAAGAAAGAAGATACGGTTATTTCTTGTTTGATGGAGGTGTTTAATATGAAGGCCGCGAGTGGTTGGAGCGATGTGAGTGTGAATCGGTTGTTGAGTTTTATGCACAACAAGTTGCCACAAGGGAATGCATTACCTAGTAGTATTTATCGTGCTAAAAAAGTGTTGTGTCCATATGAAATGGAATACGAAAAAATACATGCATGTTCCAATGATTGCATTTTGTATAGAGGTAAGTGGGAGAGAGAACAATCATGTCCCGTTTGTAAGGCATCTCGGTATAAGAAGCTTGTGAACAAGAAAGGAGAGGCAATGGAGTTTGATGATCATGGCTCTTCAAAAGTTCCAGTAAAATGTGTTTGGTATCTTTCTATAATTCCCCGTTTTGCAAGATTATTTGGTAATGTGAAAGACGCGAAGAATATGACTTGGCATTGTGATAGGCAAAGACCGGATGATGATGTTATACGCCACCCTTCCGATGGAGATCAATGGAAGAAAATAGATCGGTTGTACCCTGATTTTGGAGAAGGTCGTAGGAATTTGCGACTTGCATTAAGTACGGATGGGATGAATCCATTTGCAACTATGTCTTCTAAACATAGTACTTGGCCGGTTATGTTGGTGATTTATAATTTGCCATCGTATTTGTGCATGAAAAGAAAGTACGTGATGATGCCTTTGCTAATTGGTGGTCCAAAGCAGCCAGGAAATGACATTGATGTGTTCTTGTCTACTTTGATTGAAGATCTTAAGAAACTGTGGTACGATGGAGTTCAAATTAAAGATGCCTTTAGAGGTGACATTTTTAATTTGAAAGTTGTGTTGTTGTGGACTATTAGTGATTTTCCTGCATTAGGAAACCTTGTTGGATATGTTGCTAAGGGTCACAAGGCATGCCCTATTTGTGAGGAGCAGACGGAAAATGTTCGGTTGAAGTATGGGAAGAAATCGGTTTACATGGGACATCGGAAGTTTTTGAAAAGAAAGCATCCATACCGTGAAGATAAGGATGGATTGTTTGGGGGGAAAGAAGTAAGAGACGCACCTACCATATTGACTGGGCGGAAGATACTTGAAAAAATGAAAAAGTTGGATGTGGTGTATGGGAAGAAAGTTCGGAAGGCGACTACTAAGGATAATTCTCCATGGAAGAAACGATCAATTTTTTTTGATTTGCCGTACTGGGAGATTCTTGAAGTTCGACATTGTTTAGATGTGATGCATATAGAGAAGAATGTGTGCGACAGTTTAATCGGCACTTTGCTAAATATTGCCTCGAAGACAAAGGATAATTTGAATGCTCGAAAGGATATGGTGGACATGGGTATAAGGCCGGAGTTAGCCCCAGAAGATAAGGGTAGAAAAACGTACTTGCCACCCGGGCCATGCAATTTGTCTAAGACAGAGAAGAAGTCTGTTTGTAATAGTTTAGTTGGGATGAAAGTTCCAATTGGTTATTCTTCTAATATTAGTAGGTGTGTGAAGAATGATTTGAAACTGTCAGGGTTGAAGTCTCACGACTGTCATGTTTTGATGCAGCAATTGCTTCCCGTTGCAATACGTGGGGTTTTGGATTATGAGGTTAGATTTTGCATCACTCGATTGTGCTTTTTCTTCCATACCATATGTCGTAAGTCTATTAGTCGATCATCTTTAGACTTGGTAGAAGTTGAAGCTTGTGAGATTTTGAGTTCCATGGAATTGTATTTCCCTCTTAATTTCTTCGACATCATGGTTCATTTGATTGTTCATTTGGTGAGGGAAATTAGAATTTGTGGCCCTGTTGGAATGCATTGGATGTATCCATTTGAACGACAAATGGGTGGATTTAAGGGGTACAGAAAATGTAGTAGTCGTCCTGACGCTAGTATAGTAGAGAGCTATGTGACCGAGGAAGTTATTGAGTATTGTACCTCTTTCCTGGAGAAAGGTGTAGAGTTTGGAGTTCCTAAGAACAAGCATGTTGGTAGGAAAATGGGGGCTCCTCGTGGACCAGGGAAGTGCAAAAAGCCTGAAGTCAGTGACATGAAAGCGGTTCACCACTACATTTTAAGGAACTCAATCGAGACACAAAGTTATGTTCATGAGCACTTGGCTTATTTGTCCAAATTGTATCCTGGAAGGCATGACACCTACATTCAAGCTCAGCATGTCGACACATTTGGCGAATGGTTCTACGAGCAATGTAATGCAGAAGGGGTTGATGAGAATCTGCGAGCTTTTGCTAGGAAACCAAATATAAGTGTTAGGTCGTACTATGGGTATGATATCAGTGGCTACTCTTTTACAACAGAACACAAAGATTGTAAGAGTACTACCCAAAGTAGTGGTGTTTACAATGAGTCGGAGCAGATGTCCAAGAAAGGTCTGATCGTTGATTCCTTTTATGGTGTGATCGACGAAATTTGGGAGCTAGACTATGAAGCCTTTAAGTGTGTTGTCTTCAAGTGTAAATGGGTTGATAACAAACATGGTGTTGATCGGAGCGATCCAATGGGATTTATTCGCGTGGACCTTAAAACAGAGGCTTTCAAAGATGATTGCTTCATACTTGCTTCTCAAGCGCGACAGATATTCTATGTTGAGGATCCAAGTGATCCCAAGTGGTCTATAGTGCTACAAGGGAAGAAGTATTTTTTTGAGGAAGAAATTGATTGTGAAGTTATCAATGAGAAGTTAGAATTTCCATCGGCATTTCCTGAACATTGTGACAAGGCAAGGTCTACCGGAATTAGAAGAGTCCATGATGATGGATTGTGGGTAGACGAGAAGGGCCAATTAATTGAAGACAACATGCCAAGAAAGAGGAAAACACAAGCTTAATGCTTTTTATAAATGCATTTTTGTAACTTGACGAGTGGTTAAAGTACTTGTGTAATCCATTTTGTAACTTGACTCGAGAGTTATTAATTGTATGTTGGTGTTTTTGATTCATCATTTCATTTTGTAAGGGCTGCGGGATGTGGTCAACGCAATAATATTTGCCTAATGCACTTGGTCAACGCAACAATTTGTTGCTATGCACAGTACTACGTATCAGCGGTTTTGTAAAACTGAAAGTGAAGGCAGCAATCAAGTGCAACTCTCTGCTTTGTTTTGTTCTCCTCAAGTTTCTGGTTCCAGATGCCGTAGCTACACACTGCTGCTCCACTCAGAACAGTGTTTACTGCATGAACGCTGCACTAGTTTATTGCGTTGAGTCATTTTACATCACAGACCAGTGGCATTTTACTTGCATTTTACTTGCAAATCTAATGCCACTATCCATCTACAAAACCATCAATGCAAAATATTTATAATCTCCCAAATATTTCTCATAATAAATAATATCCAAATTCTTAAAAGCAGACATTCTCCAAATCAAACAAACTAGAAGCATTCAGCACTAACACAAGAAAAACTAATTCAAGCTAGCTACCTGTTACAAAAGACATTTCAAATTGTAGCTTGAACCTAGGTCTTAACCCCAATCTAGACCGAGGCATATGGCTACAATTGCTTGGCATCGCCAAGGCCAGTTTGTGCTTCAGATGGATCCACCGCTTCAGCTGCCGGGGAATGTGCACCAGATTCATCGTCGATGGTAGTCCCGCGCGTAGGATAGGGACCTACAGCAGCTAATGACTCAGGAAATGCGTGTGCGAGGAGCTTTGCTGTGTGTTCACTGAGGCTAATGCCGAACTGAACATCCTTCTCCAACCTTCCAAAGCGTCCAATTAGGTCAAATTCAGACTCAGTTGTGACAGGGGTCTTATTTTTCCTTTGGAATGACTCAAGTCTTAGTGTAGACATCGGTACTTTCCATGTATCATACATCCTATCTACACAGCCAGCTCTGTGGCATAAATCTGTCACAAGTGAGTGGAAACCCCATCCCGACGACGAGTCCATCATGCTAGAGAAAATGATTTTACCAACGTCCAAACCCATACCCTTCTTAATAGCGTACAACATTCTCATCCGTACCCACTGGACCTCCGAATTGATTGTCACCGGAGAAAGACGAGTGGCTACAAAACTGTACCACATATTCATCTCAACTGTCAGATATTTCTTCTCGATGTTACTCCATTTGTTGTAGGGCAATATCTCATCCATCGAGACTTCTGGCCTAGTTATTCCTCTAACCACCTCCTTCCAGTTACCAACTAGAGCACCACTGGTTCTGTCGACAGTGGCTTCATCTTGAAGATTTTCATAATCTGAGTCCAGGCCCTTGTAGGATTTCAACCCATAATACCTATTAATAACATCAGGAGAAATACGAACCTGTTTTCCCCGGCACAGAACATCACTTCTTTGTTAATATTCCTCATATTAGCATAGAATTCAGTGGCCATCGTCACATTTGCATCCCTTGGCCTCTCGCAGAAAGTTTCCCATCGATGTTTGCGTATGTACCCATGAAATGGCTGTTCGTCGGCAATACCGCGTTCCCTCAGGATTTTCCTTCTCATCAACACCCTATACAAACTCTCTGCTTCAGTCGAGAAGAAATCAGACGAGTCAGGTCCGGTGGGAATGGCTGGCGTTGGCGCAGCAGCAGCTTTGCGTTTTTTGGATGATCCCATCCTGTAAAAAATCAAATCCCTATGTACAGTTAGAGTTCATTCTTACTTTGACATAAAAAAATTTCAATAAGCTGGCAACAGACATAGTTCATTCCAATCTTGTGATAGATTAAAAATAACAAAATTAGCTGAACAAATATCTGCATAGAGTATAGCAAATTCAGGCAACAGAGTTCATTCGCAACAGTTTGGATGCCCCCATTAAATTATGGCTAAATCATATGACAAAAATACTGGCTAGATCATGAAAAATCAAGAAAAAAATGTGAGATTTGCTCTAACTTGAACCACAACAAAACAGAACGACCAAATTTATCATGGCTACAAAATGGGATGGATGGTTACTACATGAACAACAAAACAGAACCCCCGAAATGGGATGATTATCTAACACCCAAAACTACCAATCAATTGATCTAACCCCCCAAATAAGTAAACCCTAGCCTTACCCCCTTTGAACCGAACCTGCAAATTTATCATGGGGCATTGAATCTGTACATTTAGCTATCAGAATATACTAATCTGTACATAATTACCTGCCTTTGGAATCGAATGCGGAGGTGACTTTTTCGTCGGCTGCGTTTTAGATCGTTCGGAAATTGGCCGACTGTTTTTTTAGATAGCCCTTGTTCGTGGATCATGCGATTAATATTATTGACCCGTTAATAGGTGGGCCGAAAAGGATGAAATTGTTGCAGGCCGGTTTTAATTAGCCCACTTAAACCATAAACCCTTAACCCACTTGATTTATTTTTTCTGAAATATTTATACGATTGATCATTGATAATTTTTAGACAATTGATAAAAATTTGTATTTTAATATAATAAGAAATAAGTATACTTTATTAATTTGTATTTGATCGAAAAGTTTTTCGTCGATTCATTGTTCGATAAATACTTATTACTAATAACCAAATGTATATAAGGTCAACTCCCTATCTATTCACAAAACAATCACTCAACGTTTACTTGCGCGTACGTCGCTACTTTACTGCTCATACTTGTTCGATGAGAAGTTCTGATTAGACTACGTGATCGATTGCACTTATTAGTGGTTCAATGTCGTACAGAAGCAATGGATGAAGAACTAAACTTTTCAATCCGTGAACGTTTACTTGCTCGCATCTCATTACTTTACTGCTCATACTTGTTCGATGAGAAGTTCTGATTAGAATACTTGATCGATTGCACTTATTAGTGGTTCAATGTCGTACAGAAGCAATGGATGAAGAACTAAACTTTTCAATCCATGAACGTTTACTTGCTCGCATCTCATTACTTTACTGCTCATACTTGTTCGATGAGAAGTTCTGATTAGACTACGTGATCGATTGCACTTATTAGTGGTTCAATGTCGTACAGAAGCAATGGATGAAGAACTAAACTTTTCAATCCATGAATGTTTACTTGCTCGCATCTCATTACTATACTGCTCATACTTGTTCGATGAGTACTTCTCGTAAACTACGTGATCGATTGCACTTATTAGTGGTTCAATGTCGTACAGAAGCAATCGATGAAGAACTAAACTTTTCAATCCATGAATGTTTACTTGCTCGCATCTCATTACTTTACTGCCCATACTTGTTCGATGAGTACTTCTCGTAAACTACATGATCGATTGCACTTATTAGTGGTTCAATGTCGTTCATAAATGACAGACATTCCAGTTGTTAACAGCGTAATATCTATTCAACTCAATAACACGTGTGTATAAATAGAACGATCAAGGTTATCGGCATGTCTTCTAACTATCCAAATTTTGCAATATTATATGAATACAATACTTTTGCATGAGTTTCCGAAGACCGCTACATGTGATAATCCTATGTCACTATCAAATATGATCGTTCATGTCAGGTACGGGGTATATTGATTTTTATTGAAAAATTAAAAAAATTTATACTTTTATTTAAAAAATCCGAATGTAAAAGCGTAATATTTCATGAAATCCAATCATTTTTTCATGAAATCCAACTAATTATAAAATCTGAAATATATATTGCATTGAATCCAACCAATTATAAAATTTTCCAACTAATTATGAACTTTTTAATATGAAAAAGGCAATTTCTGAAATTTATTAAACAGCCCAAAATGCTTGATTTCATTCTAGCGGGAAAATGGCCCGCCACAGAAACTTTTCATTTTTTCAAAGTTTCAAAGATTAAAAAATGAAAATATGGAGACCGTTGAAACGTACTTAGGTGATTCCTCAACTTTATGCTCGAAACGTCGCCGTTTCAGACAAAGCAACACAGAGCTGCTGCTTTTTTATTCATTTTTCATTTATTTCTTTTATTTCCCTCCTAAATTTTCATTGAACTTTCAGACAATGCTTGAAATGTTCATTGACTTAAAATTGAAAATTGAACTTTCCACAATTCCCCATCAAATTCTATTGTCTTTTTATTATTGGTAATCAAAATAAATATTTTCACTACTAGAATATCAAGCCATCTAAGGCAGTTCATCCTTCATGTGTTAAGGCAGAAAACAAATGCCTTCCCTGGTAGTGACTTGAATGAGAAAAATCATCTAAGGCGGTTCCTCTTCCGCCTTAGATGTTTTTGGGTTTAAGGCGTTTGTTTCCGCCTTGGATGAAGGCTTATACGCCTTGCTAAAAGCTTACGACATCGCTAGCGTGAAAGTCTGAATGATATGAATTGGCTCGTTGCGATACCGTAACTAGCAAACGCTAGTCCCAAACAAATGGTTGATTGTTATGTTACGACAGCAGCTTACGGATCGCCAGATGAAATACTACCGAGTTCGCTACATTGAAAAGCCTAGACTGTTATGAATGTGTACGAGACTGGTTACGACTTTCACCGTGCGGATCGCTAATAGTAGTTACGAAGTGTTCCTAGTTTGTCATATATTTATCTGCTGACGAGTCTGGTTACGACAAATAGAAGCGAATCGCTCGGTTATAGGTAGCGAACTCGTTACAACCCAAATTAAACAATTCCGGTTAATCAAAACGAGCCAGGTTACGACAGCCACTAGCTACTCGCTAGCAACACCGTAGCGAGGTCGCAACCAAACAATTATTTTTCATAAAAATGTAAAAATTGTGAAAATGATATTATAAAAATATAATAAAAGTTGTTGGTTCGAGAGAGTTAACGATATCGTAAGTAATATCGCT
Organism: Sherardia arvensis; assembly: GCA_948330725.1. Lineage (NCBI taxonomy): Eukaryota > Viridiplantae > Streptophyta > Magnoliopsida > Gentianales > Rubiaceae > Sherardia > Sherardia arvensis. The sequence goes on from OX415240.1 coordinate 20,368,947, forward strand.
TATGTGTGTAGTAACGAGTTCGCTACTAATCTCGCTTACGTTAAACGACGTCGTTTTAGCAATGGGTGAGCGAGAAAAAAAAAATGCCGTTACGAGTAAGCTAGACATTCGCCTGGCATTGGCGTGTATGGTTACGAGCTCGACAAAGATCATATTGGAGAGGCAGAGAAGAACGAGCGATTGGGTAGCGATGGCGCAAAAACTAAGCTCAGAACCAATAAACGACGACGTTTTACCACCGGGTGAGCGAGAAAAAAAAATGACGTTACGAGTAAGCTAGACATTCGCCTGGTCTTGGCGTGTATTGTTACGAACTCGACAGAGATCAGATTGGAGAGGCAGAGAAGAACGAGCGATTGGGTAGCGAGGGCGCAAAAACTAAGATCAGAAATATAATCCTGGCGATTAAAGTAGCGATAGTACAAGATGATCGCAAATATGTTAATGTTACGGGCGAGAGAAGTTACGAAATCGCAGGTAATTCGTAAATGTCACAAAATTATAGGATTTGAGCCATTTCCACCCATTTCCACTAAAATTGGGTTTCATTTTAATTGTCTAAGCTGTCAATTGCAAGATGCATGGTATCTAAGCACAAAACATGAACATGAAATACTATCAAGCCACAATTTATAAACTAATGCAAGTAATGGAACTCAAAAGTATATGCATCCATTTGACAAAAAAAGAAACTAGCTTTTATTGGGAATGTGAGGCCTAGAGATGTACCGAGATCTAATAAGGACCAAGTGTCTAGCCAATGCATCTCTACCATCCTCCAACTCCTTCTTGGTGTACGGTGCATGATTTTCCTCGATAATCTAAGAATATGAAATGTGTTTTTAATACTATTGAATGCAACGTAGATAGTAATAGGTACAATAAGTAGGTTATAAGAATGCTTACGCGATGTAATTCCAGATTATCTTGAACAAGGCCAGCTACACACTCGCTTGCGTACAACATCATATAGTAACCGCACTCCCAATTTGACAATTGCTTTCGGTGCTGAAAGTGAAGAAGTATAACAAATGATTTGAAATGAAATCATAGTGGAAATAAATGAGCATTGGATTTGTACTGTCACCTGAATCTGTATAAGGTTGAAGGGAAGTAGTGTGTCGTCATGTGCACTATGCATAGCAACCTCTAATAAATCTGCAAATTTTGTAGATGGACCTAAGTGTAGCGGGTCCATCCAATACACTCGCTTCAACGATGGTATCATAGCTACAAAACTCCAATGGCCGCTACATATTTTAAGAAATGAAAATGTAAGAACCCGTCTCGACGATTATAATGTTTACGAAGTGCAAATATCCAATTGTAACAAAGAAAACTAACCCCTCTAGATATGGGCCTATGTAAATTGTCTTAGTCTTGTCATTAAGGATCTTAGAGAGATAAGCAAGTCGTGATTGATTACTTTCATTCATTTCTTGCAAGCATATTGGGTGCAAAAACCCAATGAAAGTCTTTGCATTTAGAGCAAGGCATTGCATGTACCTATAAAACAATAGATGGGATATGAACGTATAATAGTGCATAAGTACATGAAAATTCTTAACTTGCAACACGATAGAAGAGATGAGATCAAGTAGCTTACATTTGATGTAGTATAAGGATTGTTTCGGGAAGGGTTTTATAGTGCCATAAAAGGGCAAAGTCTTCCCATGGAACGACTAATTCCCTCGCTTCGCCGAACACCTGTTTATTGGAGTAGAAATAGTAAAAAGAATCCCGACTATGGTGGCCCACCAGATCATAAAACGTGCGAAGGAATCCCGGGAGTGATTTTATGAATCCAACTTCTCCCACCGACATCTGTTTCTTAGCTATCGGAAAATCTAGCGGGTCTACGACGGGTGAAGGTGTGTTTCTATTAATTGGGATAGAATTAGAATTCACATCAACTACCAACCATTTGGGCCACACAAAAAAACGGCCCAAACCTTTACCCACTGTCGTGCACTCTTGATCCGCGACCGGTACCAACGCATCCTCGACTAACACATGTAGTATAGAAACCCTAATGAAACCAATAGGTACTTTGGCTTCATGATGTAGTGCCATGTCAGGATATGAATTTCCCATTGCAACGTGGCGGGGTTGAGAATTCATCCCACATTCAGCGTACAACTTGCAAGAAGCGGAGTTCTAATATACAAATAAGGCATGTTTAATTAGGTCGAATTAGACATATTTAAAAAATATCAATAATCATGAGTTGTGTAGAATTATTCATTTGATTGAGGTGCAAGTAATTAAACGTACCTTTGGTTTGGGATCGGATGGTTGTATGTGAACTTGCTCTTTGATAGGGGCCGAAGGTGTGCATATTTCCTTGTTGGGTTCAACAATAAATTGGTCAAAAATAGGTTGGTCCAAAATAGGTTGGTCAACCTCATGTTGTGGTGGGGAAGGATGTGATCCTCTAGAAGAGGGTCCATTGATTGGATCGGTGTCACAAAAATCGGATGGAAGAGGATACTTTATAAAAGAACATATATTGGCCAACATTGTTTTCAATTTCTTGACCTCTTGGTCGGATTTTTTTGGCTTGGTTCAATGCTATTTGGAGTTTGGATGGTTTAGGGTCTTTCCCACTACGTTTGATACCAAACGCCTCTATTTGAGTAACATAACCACCAATTCCCTTAGCTCTTCCCGGATGCTCGGCCTTCCCAAGTGCCCTACGTAGCACATCGTGTTTACCGACAGGGATGAACAAGCCTTCTTCAACTTCACGCTCGACCTCGTCCTAAAAAGGTAGTATAGTAAATGAAAAGTTATTATCGTCATCATTTGTTGTGTTTGATGGTGTGATTGTAGATACTAAAATGGAACATGGTATGGCGTAGTAGGTAAAGCGTACCACTCGATTAGCCACCCTTTTTGCCTCATCACTTGAGTAAGTCCCGTCTTTTTTAATTCTACCCAAGACGAATAATTGTTGTCTACTATATGTTGTAGGGTCTTCGGCAATGACTAGCTTGTTCGCCTCTTCCGCGTCCATGCCCCCATCCACAAGCTCTTTCACCTCGGTTTCATGTTTTTTTTGGAGGTCTCCCTCCTCACACCCAAGTACCCTGCCCTACCCCCGGTGTAAGGCATAACATTATCAGCAGTGGCTTTGGCTTCCTATCCCCCAAACCCTTTTAAAAATTCTATGTTATTTTAGGAATAAAGCACTAACCGAAACAAAAATATTTGGCTAATTCGCATGAAACTATTATTGCAAGATGTAGTAAGTAAACTAACCTTTGCGTCATTTTCTAACCATCGTTGCTTGAATGCCTCCCAAGTAAGGGTTACAATGTGATTGTAACGCGTACTTGGATCTTGCCCAAACCTCGTGCCCTTCGGTTTGATATAATCCTTGGCAAGGGTATATTTGTGTTCTCGATGAGCTTTTGATGCGATTTGAAGAGCCTCTTTTTCACTTGATCATAGGATGTTGCCTCGATAATAAAGGGGCGCTACAAATGTGATCATAAAAATAGTCACACTCACAATTTTCAATTGAAATTAAAAATAACAAGTACCACACTAACCTTGCATTCCTTCCATATATCCTTTTTGATGTCGATGCTTAATAGCCTCCAATCCGTTGTGTCTAATGGTGTGTGTATCCTACCCGTCTTAGCACACCAACTCGACCATCGCGCGGCATCATCTACGGGTGAAATAGCAACACCAATGTCATTAAACTTGACATGTGTTAGTATTTTGTTATCGATCCTAATCTCTAATTCGCGACAATGTGTGAGGAGTTGAGCTTCTTTCGATGCGCGAGTCACTTCTCGTTGTCTTCTAACCTCACTTGAACCGCCAACAACATTTCCCCCCCCACTTGAGTCGGAGTTAACGGAACTTGAAGGGCTCTCCATTAAGCTTTCCTTTGTATATTGAATTTAGTTAATGAATAACACAATACTAATAAATCAAAGTTGTACTTTGTAGTAAAAACATTATATTTCATAATCCTAAAATTTAGGGCTAAGCTAGCTACGGATAATTTTAAACGAAAATCTTGATTTTCGTTCAGGACATGCTTCTGACATGATATTTAGTAATAACATGATAAATTGAGGCACTATGTACAAGAAAATCAAATTTTTAGCATATAAGAATGAAAAAAATCGTACCTTTGGTATATGACAAAGTTGTGTCGGTGGAATTGATTATTTTTGTTGGGGATAGTCTACCTTGTTTGTCCCTCTCCTACCCATAACAAAGGATGTTATAAAATTGAACAAGAACAAATAAAGATTGACATTAATTGCAAAAACTATAGGCAAAAATGTGGTTGAGAATTTATTGCAAAACTTACCAATCTTTTGGATGCAATTAGTGGCTAGTTCCACTTTGTTTTGACACAATTGATGTGTCCAACATGTATGGGATGGGTAATGGAGATTTGATGTGAAGAAAGTTGAGGAGATTTGAGAAGATGTGCAAAAGTTTGAACTTTTGGAGATGAAACCCGTAAGAAGTGATGGATAAGATGCCAAAAGTGTAGGGTTTTTCTGTTCTATAACGTGTTTACTTTATTCTAGCTTACCTCGTTGCGAACTCGGAACTCTCTCGTTACGCCTGACGTGGCTATTTACAAAGTCGTTACGTGCTCATGTGATTGCCTTTTATGCTCTACTTTATCCTTCTAGCGACATCGTAACTGAGAAGCTGACATAAAGCATCTTAACTAGGATGTTGCGAGTTCGCTACAAATGCTCGCTAGAACCCTACTTAAGATTTTTCTTTGTTTTTTTAATGCACTCATACATTTTTAAATAACGATTTAAACGAAATGATGGTATAAGACACTAATCATTCTATTTTAAGAATAATTTTCATTTGTTCCGTCGTATGCTCATGTAGAACGGGATAGGGATTTGGTCACTTAATCTGCAGTTACATAATTTGAAAGAGTTTTAAGAAACTTAGTTTTTAATTGTAAGACAATAAGAAACTCTACACATCATGTGTACGCTTGAAAACGCTATCCATCGCTTACCTTTAGAGACAACAGCATAGTAGAGCTTCACACATGAACTACATATATATATATATATATATATATATGCGCAGTTCAAGTGTATTTCATTAGAGATACTTAGTTTATTACAACTCATTTATGTGATTACAAGCACGATTATTGAATTAAACAAAGTATCATGCACACGTTCACTCACCAACTGTCATCACTCATCATACTACCGAGTATCGCTTAATAACATTGCATGCTGATGTACTAACATGTACTCTGTTTGACATAATTTGATGTTAGATATATTCCAAATTGAGTATTATACTGTTTAGATATAAAATGTACATATTTAAGAATATGATATTGCGTTTAAAAATTTAAACCGAATTATTGATGTTGTACATAGAGTTATGTCATACTGCTTATGTACAAAGATGTACTCTACCTGAGTGAATATCATGATGGATATTTAACAAATAGAGTATTGTACTGCATCTATATAAAATATATATATGTTAGAATGTGAAAATTGCTAATAAAAAATTAAAAAGTTTGATTTTTTAGTTACAATCTAATTAGCTTGTGTAGTAGCGATATCGCTAGTATACACGTTACCACAGTTAAACCCTAAACCCTAAACCCTAAACCCACAAACCCGCAGACCCACAAACCCACATAACCTAGAAAACCAGTTGGCGACGGGGTTGCGATAGTGCTAGTTAGTAGTTCAATTAAAAAAAAGGCAATTTTGGGTTACGAACTCGCTACTAATTAGAATGATTCTTCCGTAGCGAGTTCGCTACATGATAAGAACCCATCAAAAAATGGTTTTTGGGTTTGGGTCTATATTGGGCGTATAAGTGTTGGGCATTAGCTTGTGTAAGTATTGGGCCATAGCCTATGTAAGTATTGGGCCTCAGCCTTGGTGTTTCATGTTCAGTTTGCGCTGGTCGGCGACTTATCGAACCCTTGTAAAATGCAAGTGTATATAAACTGAAAAATCACCTTCTAATCAGCCGATGTGGGACAAATGTTGGCGATCTTTCTTACGAAGTCGCTACCTGTGTAACTTATAGTAGCGAACTCGCAACAAGTCGTACTCAGTCGACAGAGCCTGTTGTGAGATACCCTAGCGAGTTCGTAACAACAAAAGTTTCACACAATTGTTAGGCTTGAAGGTTAGCAATATCGCTACAGTCCACGGACCCATCAGTAAAAACCTTTGAAATTCCATCAGTAATTATTTTGTTAGGGGGTGTGAATGTGGTCAATGAAAAGGTGTGACTGCCTTTACATTTTTCTTCATTTAATACAACAATTACTAATTTCAGTCTAGGAACTCTCACATGTTTTTGACCAATGTAGAACCTCACCCCTATAAAACTCAGCCCCTTCTCCATTTAGAGCCCCATCAGAGCCTTCATTCTCACATTTCCTTCAATCTTTTCCTATTCTTTGCCATCTTATTCCCATGGATTTGACACTTTTCAGCGCCCTCCCAGATGACATGATTCATCTTATAATGATTCGTGTTACGTTCAGACACGTTCTTCGTCGGTATGTGAGCTTCCAAGCGACCGATTGGGCTCGACAATGGCTCACCGACGCTTCTGTAATAGGCCACAGAGAGTCGGCCTATGCCTTGGCTATATTTGCAATCTGCGAAGGTCATGATGCTTAAAGAGGCATGGATGTCATCACCGAGATGAAGAGAACCGACAAGAAAGGCCTCAAGGAAGTTCGGGATCGCGTGCAACTCGAATTGGCTTACGCCTGGGGCAATGCGCACTACAGGGGGTACCTCAATGTAGTAGTCGATAAGCCTAGATGCTGCCAGGAACATGCTCACCTCAATGACGGCTTCAGGTACCGACCTACACGAGGGTTGATCCAGCGGACATCGAATGTGATGCATGCACTTGTGAGCAGGAAGTGCTTCACATCCTTCTAACCCCTCCGCCACTTTGGATGTTGTAGTGTAGTTTCTTTCTTATTTTATTCCGTTGTTTTTTATGTAAAATTTGTTAGGATTGTAATAAGTTTATGTCTGCCGTATTGGCACATTAATTTAATTATTGAAAAGCTTTTCTTGTTTTGAAACCTTGTCCCTTACATTTTACTTTTTCATCGTAACGGTTATTTTTTCAGCTAAATTGCTCGCTAAATCACTAGCTTCATCGCAAAATCAGTTACTGTTGCTATTGTGCGTGTTCCTAGCGATATCGTGAGTGTAACGTTTATTAGATGAATCAACACAAGCGAACTCGTCACGTACTCGCTTATATGTTACGTGGTACTAACGATGTCGCAACAGCTCGTATTCAGTCAACAGAGCCTAGCTGGCGATTCTCTAGCGATATCGCAAGGAGATAAGGGCTTTTGGTAGTATATTGGGCTGTAAGTATTGGGCTTTGTCTGACCTGTGACATCAGTAAAAACCTTTGAAATTCCATCAGTAATTAAGTTATTTTGGGGGTTTGCATGGGGTGTCCATGGAAAGGTGAGAATGCCTTTACATTTTCCTTCCATTAATACCATAGTGACTGCTTTTTGTCTAGGAACTCTGACATATTTTTGAATAATGGAGCACCTCAACCCTTTAAATATCAACCCCTTCTCTATTTAGAACCTCATTAGACCCTTCATTCACACATTCCCTTCTGCCTTCTCATATTCCTTGCCTTCTGCTTCCAATGGATGTGTCTCTATTCAGCGCCCTACCAGATGACATGATAAATATGGTATTGATTCGTGCTGAGTTCGATTGGGTTCTTCGTCGCTACGTGAGCGTAAGAGCGACCGAGTGGGCTCGACAGTGGCTCACCGAAGCTTCTGCAATAGGTCACACACCGTCGACCTATGTGTTGGCTGTTTTTGCAATCTGTGAAGGTGACATTCAAAGAGGCATGAATGTCATCACAACCATGAAGAGAACCGACAAACAGGGCCTCCGTCTAGCTCGGCAACGCGTCAAAAGAGGTCTAAGATACGCTTGGGGTTGGAGACACTACCTCAGGTACTTCTCAGAAGTAGCAGTTAGGCCTAGGCCGATCTGCTGCATTCTGCATGCTGGCCTCAATAAGTTTGAGAGGTACGATCCTTGGGCACCCCTTGATCCGGCGGACATCACCTGTGATTCATGCACTTGTTTGTGAACGAACGATCTACTAGTATTAGTTGTTTGTTCTTCACTATGTATTTTTGCATCACCTGTTTGTTTCTATTGTAATGAACTTGTGTTTTCCATTTTGGCACATGTACATGTATTTTTTTCTTGTTTTGATATATTGTCCCTTACATTTTATTTATTCATCCTAAGAGACAATATCGTATCAGAAAAATCATTCACTTTTTGAATAGTGCGTGGTCCTAGCGAAATCGTCACTGTCACGTTTCATGATGATTTATTATGAAAAGAACAGCCAGCGATATCGCAACTAACTAGCACATGTTTACGAGGAACTTCCGATATCGCAACAAGCCGTATTCAGTCAACAGAGCCTAGTTAGAGAATCTGTAGCGATATCGCAGCGTACGTTGTCTACCCTTGCGAATTCGTAACAACAAAGATTGACACATAGAACAACAAAACTTAAATAGCATGTTACACGGCGTCGTTTAGTTTTGTGCGTAAATCTGTTACGAAATCGTAACCAACCTGAATATAAGCTGTCTTGGCAGTGACGATATCGCAAGACGCGAAGCTTTAAATATCAAATTTGGGGATCTTCTGATTTCAAACATCGATCGAACGTCTCAGAGCTTAGAAAAAATAAACAAACCAAAATCTCACATACCCATCCGACAAGGGCAATGGCAAGGACGAAAAATTTGGCACCCAATCCGTTTGTGCAGGGTGCCCGACGTGATGATGGTCGGGCTTCGGGATCTCAGCCACGGGCGACGGGATCTCAGCCACGGGCGACGGCGGGAACAAGTTCAACCAAATATGATAAGCAAAGATTTGTAAGTTTTGATGCATCCCAAGCCTATTCTAATTACATGGAGCATAGTCAATTGCTAGATTGTTATGTTGTTGATTTTGATCAGATAGAAGAACTAGGTTTGGGGAATGTGTTAAAGATATTTCAATTTCATGAGTTGGGTGACTTGTTAGGTTTGAATTATCCGGCACATAAGGATGAGACGTGCCAATTTTATGCTAATTTTCACCAGTTGATTGAGGCAGAAAAGGAGACGGGTAGGTGGTTCACCAGGGTTAATAAGAAGGACTACGAGATTGGGAAGGAGTTTTTTAACAAGGCATTGAACGTGTCCTATGCTGTTAACGAGGACGATGAGGACTATAGCAACCAACCCCCTCCGGGGTTTTACATTAGAGAACAATGGCCTGAGTATGGGGTTTTGGATCGAGCTCAAGTTGAAGAGTATGCTAAGAAGTACTTTGATAGAGATGCTAACGATTTAGGGGTGCCTAGATCTTATAAGTTGGATAAACTTAGTGGTGAGGAGAGGAATGTTTATGAGATGGTCGCTAGGAGTGTCGTGCCTAAGGGTGGTTGGATCACCGAGATGAACTATACTACTGTGAGCATATTTTATTGCGTCATGGAGGAGATACGGTTGAACCCGGGCCATGTCATTTTCGAGCACATGAGACAAAGTGTGGTCGAAAATAATAGGACAGTCAAGAAGCTCCCTTACGGTAATTTCATAACCATGTTTCTTACCTCAGTGCATCCCAAGATAAAATTATCTCCAATAGCCCAGGAGTGTTGCTTCTATACGATGTCATATTTTGAGAGGAAAGGTAAGTTTGAGTTGATTGATGGTGTGTGGCAGAAAGTAGAGGATAGACCCAAGAAACCGCTACAGTTTAATCCTGAAGAAGTCAGAGAGAACGTCGAAGGTTAGCCAAACTAAACCCCTACAGTTCATTTTCTGTTTTATACAATTTATTTGCTATACTCACCCTTTTTTTGTTTCACTTACATGAACAGGTGTACCCTCAGAGGCATACTACAAGGGTGTAGAAGAGTCAATCGACCTTTTTTCAGGGATAAAGTGGCCAAAATCAATCACGAAAACTGGATAACGGAGAAGGTGATACGTGGCATTGAAAGGGCTAGTGCGAGGAAAAAATCGAAGGGGGATCCACCAGCACCATCACAGACACCACCTCCTAGCAATGATGATTAGATTTGCATTCGTTAATGTTGGCTAGTACTTGTACTCAAATCCAAACAATTTCATTTTCAATTTGTTTTTATCAGTTTCTCTAACAACATTGCAAAGAATATTTGAATTTGAATGTCATCTATTTTATTATGTATATTTGATTATTTAAACTTCCATTATTTATTTAGTGTGGCTAAATTTTCAATTTATAACACCACTTTACTAAGGAGTTAAATCTAATTTTTTGGTATGTGGCTTTATACTAGCGATCTCGCCAGTATCAAGTTACTCACCTGGCGAGATACTAGCGAATTCGCTAGTTGCTAGTTAATAAAATTTATACAAATTTGATCCCATAAAGCGAGATCGTAACCTGTCAGACTCAAGAGACAGAAACTTATCTGCGAATTTCAGCTTTTTGTTGCGAAAGCGTAACCAGTTCGCCAATGTTGCGAACTCGCAACGCAATAAGTTAACATGCATTGGTTTCTAGCGTGTCACGTTACGGTATCGCCACGTCTACAGCAGTGTACAAATGTTTTTAAGAATTAGAAGATTTAGTGTACTAACATTAATTAAATCAAAATTTAACTACATGAACCATGAAATACATATTTAAATAGCTACTTTTGTTTTTTACTCTTTTTACTCTTCTTCTTCTTTGATTGCCTCCCCTTCCTCTTTGTAGTTTTCCCCGCAGGATTAATCCACATGCCTTCCTCATGATCCATTCTGCACACCGACGCGCAAACAATGTCATCATCCTCCTCCAGAGTTTCATACACCGAGGGCGGAATGGTGTCGGTAGAAACAGTGGAGTCATCGTCGAACAAGCCGTCACCATAGATGAATGTTTTCTTACCATCAACAACGATCTCCCATCGAGCATCAGTTGGATCTTCCACATAGAATACCTGATGAGCTTGAGCCGCCATGATGAATGGATCATCCCTAGACCCGATAATTCCTCTATTAACTAGAGTCATGCCTAAATCCTCTGTGCGCACCCCTTCACCTTGATCTACCCATTCACATTTAAACAATGCGATTCGGACATGAACAAAGTCTATTTCCCATATATCAGTAATGGTACCAAAAAAACCATTATCACCCTCTCCAGGTACTGATACCCCACTATTTTGGGTTGCAGACCTATCATCACTCCACTTGCAGACCTATCATCACTCCACTTAGTACCAAACGTGTATCCATTGATGTCATACCCGCTAAACGACGTAACTGTGCCTAGGGGTCTCTTGGCAACCCATTTTACCACGTCGGGGTGTTCACCGCCATTCTGCACATGTATTTTGAGCCAACTAGTAAAGTCTCTGCAATGAGCTTCTAGGACTCTAGGTTCCGACCAGCTCGGGTGTGCTGACCTAATATCATTAAGGTGAACATCAACATAAGGACTCACTGAATGATGGTTGCGCAGAATGTACAGATGTGCTGTAGATATTTCATCGGAAGAAGGGCTAAATTTAGACTTATGGCGTAGTCCGACACCATCCAATCTACCATCGTGTCTGGAGACTGGCAGTCCTATAGTAGGTACATCCTGTAAATAGTTGGTACAGAATTCTATTACCTCTTCCGCGACATATCGCTGCACTATACTGGCATCCGGTCGATAACGATTCTTAACAAAATGCTTGAAAATGCTCATGTACCTCTCAAGTGGGTACATCCATCTCAAGTACACCGGTCCACACAGCTTCACCTCCCGCACCAAATGAACTATCAAATGAATCATTATGTCAAAAAATGAAGGGGGAAAATACATCTCTAGCCTGCACAGTACTTCAACTACCATATCCTGCAATTCATCCAACTTACGACGGCTTACTCTCTTGCGGCATATTTGTTTAAAAAAATAACAAAGCCTTGCAACTGCGTCTCCAACGTGAGAAGGCAAGCAACCTCTTAGAGCAATGACATTCAAATCCTGCATCAGGTTGTGGCAATCGTGCGACTTCATTCCCACTAATTTCAATTCGGCGGTAGATACACAACTACTAATGTTCGAACCATATTTAGAAGGCACCTTTACTGATTTTAGAGTTCTACAAAAACTCTCCTTCTCCTCAGATGACAAGGAATAACAAGCAGGTGGTAAGTATGTCGTACCTGCTTCTTCTTGAACGGGAGCAAGTGACGTCCTTATGCCAAGATTGACTAAATCCTTTCTACTTTTCAATCCATCCTTACTCTTGCCTGGTGTATTCAATAGCGTCCCAACCAAAGCTTCGCATACATTCTTCTCTATGTGCATGACATCTAGACAGTGGCGCACATCCAAGTGCTCCCAATATTCGAGCTTGAAAAAAATCGAACATTTCTTCCAAATCGTAGTTTGAGCGCTTTTCTTTTTTCCCTTTCCCAACAAAAACTCCATGCCCGCTACCTTTTCCAATATTTCAGTACCTGATAGTGGGACTGGGGCAAAACCATGCTCTTCCTGACCGTTAAACCATTTCTTTGCACTCCTCCACGGATGGCTTCTAGGTAGAAATCGTCTATGACCTAGATAAACAGGCTTACCACCGTGCTTTAATTGACAATGACTAGTATGGCTCTCACAAACGGGACATGCAAAATGCCCTTTCACAGAACACCCTCCAAGGTTACCCAAAGCAGGGAAATCATTGATGCTCCACATCAACATGGCTTTAAGTTGGAATGTCGCGTCCCCTCGACTTCCGTCAGGAATATGAATCCCATGCTTAAACAAGGATTCCAACTCCTCAACGAGAGGTGCTAGATATACATCAATGTCATTGGCAGGTTGCCTAGGCCCCGAGATCATAGTGTTCAAAAGCACATACTTTCGTTTCATCATCAACCATGAAGGTAGATTATAAATAACAAGCATCACTGGCCATGAACTGTGGGTGCTGGACATGTTCCCGAAAGGGTTAATTCCGTCACTAGATAGTCCTAAGCGCACGTGTCTAGGTTCGTCAGCAAATTCTGGGTACATAGCATCCATCTTCTTCCACTGATCACCATCAGAAGCGTGAGATATAATATCAACATCTTCCTCTCGAACCCTATCGGCATGCCATGTTAACAATTTTGCATCAACTGGATTGGCATACAAACGCGTCAATCTCGGTTTCAAGGGCATGTACCACATCACCTTAGCAGGACCTTGCTTTGTCGATGTTGTCACTGTTTCTCCACATACCTCGACCTTTCCCTCCTTCTTTTTCCATCTAGACTCACCGCATACCTTGCAATCATCCCTCAAGGAATCAACAATCCCCCTATACAACATACAATCATTCGGGCATGCGTGAATCTTGGTAAACTCCATGCCCATAGGACACAATATCTTCCGCGCAGCATAAACCCTGTCAGGACATAAATTGTCCTGAGGAAGTAACTCTTTAACCAACTCTAACAATTCCGTCATTCCTTTATCAGAAATACCATGCCTTGCCTTTAGGTTCATTAACAACAATGTTGCTCCCAGTCTAGAATGCCTAGCCCCAACATATAAGCTTGTCTTTTTGTCGTCATACATTGCCTCCGGCATACTTTTCTTCCCAACAAACTCCATAACAACATCGTCGCACATGTCTGAAAGCTGTTCATTATTCTGCAGGATTTCCTCGGCGCTTCCCTCCTCCATCTCCACCTGGTCACTTCCATAATGGCCTTCCCCATGCCAAACCCATTCTGTGTAGGATTTGTCAAAACCTTTACAGATTAAATGTTCACGCACGACAGCAATATCTTCAAATATGGCGTTGTTTCTACACTTGTTGCATGGACATCTAACCCCTCCTATGCTGTTCTGTCTACAATGTCACAACCCAACATCTAAGAATTGTTCAACCAAATCTAAGTACTCCTTCGATAATCGAGCATTCTCCTTCATTATTCGTTCGCGGTCCATAATTCACAAATCAGACAAACAGCTACACAATACTACTAACCCACTGACTTTAGATGATCAACACATAAACTACACACTGCATTAACAAAACAACCAAGATAAACCAAAATGCAACAAAAAATTATGCATAAAATCAACCAAAATCAAGAGACAAGCCAGTACATTACGCAAGTTTAACCTTACCTACACCAACACGGGAACAATGAGACCTCCGAGAACACTTCAACTGATCACCCTTCAATACCCACCTGTTTAGACCCTTTTAAAGTTTTTGTTTTTGGAGTTAGAACGGCCAGTTCAACTTAAATCTGTGACCCATACAGAGTCTGTTGCGAACTCGCTACGACCTTGCTCACACATTTGAGTAGCCAGCGACCTCGTAACATTTCAATCACCCTCACATGCACTGTACATTGAGCAATGACAAATTTGACCTTTTAAGAAGCGATACCGTAACAGCAAACGCAATATACTACCGTCCCAGTTACGACATCTCCCATATCCTCGCCTGCTAAAATTAGGGTTTAGCAAAGCTTACGATATCGCAACGAACAAACCTACGACTACCGAGCTAAGCTACGAAATCGCTACAAACACGTTTATATTACTACAAAGGTTACGAGATCGCAACAACCAATTCAATTTAAGGCGGATACATTTTTTCCGCCTTGGTCAAGTATCTTTTAACGTCAAATGCCAGTTCCGCCTTTAACTGCCTCTTTCCGTCTTGAATGTAATTCTTATTTTCTAGCTTGAAGAGGTAGCGAACTCGCTACTGTCAATCAAGGCGTAAAAAAACGCGCCCCCATCAAACGCCTTAAATATGTGCCTTGCATCCACCCCTTTGTAGTAGTGTTTAATGGTCTGAAAAAATTCTCATATAAATAGGAAGTGTTCTTCACATTCAATATCAAATATCAAATTAGTTAGACTCATCTCCTCCAAAAACCGTAAACGACCGGCCGATCAATCTAGTTAGACCCATCTCCTCAGTCGCGGCCGGCCGATCAAATTTGGGGTTTCCGACTGCCGCACAACACATGCACACAGTCCGATCTTTAGTCCGTTAACGCAAGGCCTCCATCCAACCCTAATCACATTCCCTTCAAAGGTAATCCCAAACTCTGGGTTGTGCTTCTTCGATGTTTGACTAATTGTTCAATATTTGCATGATTGTCTCGGCTCCAATTGTGTAATAATGATGCAAGCCCATTGAATAGTTTGTCTGACAACAAAGCCCTAATTTTCTAGCTGTTTATTGAGAACATTCATGTCTGAACTAGGGCTTCTAGTATGTGTATCTGATTTTATACTTCTAAATATTGTGATTTATTGGGATTTTGGGATTTTATGTCTGAACTATTGCTAAATATTGGATCTGAACATTGATGTGCTAAATATTGCTAACTATGTCTGACTATGGTATTTGTTGGGATTTTATATCCATGGGGTACTGTCCTATGGTTTTATTGGGATTTATTGCATTCAGTTCTATGAATTTATATCCATTTGTTACTGTTTTGAACTCTAGTGATATGGATGAATGTATGATATCTGATTTGATTTGTTGTTTAAATTAATATGGTCTCAGGTGGTTATAAAGAATGGCTGGCAGTGATTCTGATGTTCAAAGCAACCCAAAAACTGACCATTCTGGAAAGCGTAAACGCGATGTGTCTTCAGGTAAGTCTTCAGCTAAATCTGTCGAGCAGCTCATCGGCCTTGCAGACCACGGGAACCACATCCTGGTGATATCGATCAACCCCAGGACCACAACTTCAACATAGAATGTCTAGGGGAGAATAAGGAGGGTGAGATATTTGACTCGTTTGATGTGGAGGGTGAGACTCGCAGGCGTGGTGGTGCTATATGCGGCTCTGTCCTCCTGATGAAACACACCAAACCACTCCCCATGTGGTTTGATAAGTTTCTCTGCCCTCGTGTCATGCATGGCAAATGGTGCGGATACGTTGCCTATGCATTTCGGCGTCGCATCAAATTTGGAACTTGGAGAAACTGGAGGTAGGTGCCCAAGGCTGTCAAAGATGAAGCATGGGAAGATATTTTGGTATGGTACTTCAATATTATACATGCTTGTTTATTATTCATTATTTTTTTCATCTGTTCGTTTAACTTGTGATCGTAACATGGCCTCCATTGCTGTCTGAGTAGGCGAGCTGGGATTTTCGGACACTACTGAGTGACAAGGACAGGGCAAAACTGAAGAAGCAGTGGACCACTTATGCAGCCGGCAGGGAGCGGAACTGGCGAACTACTGTGTGGAATAGGTTCGTGTTTAAGATCGATCCTAAGAGACCTGATCCCGGACTTCCATGGGACACTTACAAGTGGATGGATCCTACTGAGTGGGAGTTATTTGTGGCATACAGATCCACAGATGAGACGTTCATAGTAAGTGCAACCTACTCCATTAACTCCTAAAAATTGGATGATTTTGATGCTTACACTGTTTGATTTTTTTCTGACATTGTGTAGCTTTTGTTCGCTTATTGACACCTTTTCTATGTTCTTCACAGGCTCTGAGCAAGAAGAATAGCGAAAATGGGGCCATGAAAAAATTTAAGCATCATGCTGGAAGTGGTGGTTATAGGAGATACTACATCAGGTTGGCAAAGGAGATGCGAGAAGAAGCCATACTTGAAAAAATGGAGCTCGGGTTAACTCGCGAAGAAGCTGTTCAGGAAGTAAGTAGCATGGTGTTTGTGATTGACAGATCCATCATCTTTTTGGAGGCAAACAAGGTGAATGGAAAATATACAAGTGACTTTGTCCGGGGAGTGGCTGATAAGATTGTAAGTTCAATGCTCATCTATTGTTTGACATTGCTCTGTTTCATAATGCCACACTAATGAAACCTATAACTTGTTTGATGACAGCTTGTAATGAACAAACTGAAGCAGAAAGGAGAGCTTATCATTGAAGGCAAGGATGACATACTCTTCCTGGCCACAGAGATTAGAGATCCCCCAGGCCGATACCTGTTCTGCCCTACCACAGCAAAGATGGAGTTTGCGTTCCCCGAGCATGCTCAGGAGAAGGCCAACAAGAGGCAAGCTGCCCGAACAAAGATCCAGCTAATTGAGGAGGAGGAGGAGCAAATTGAGATGGAGAAATTTCAGAAGTACTCGGACTTCCTCTCTGAAAAGTTAGGAGTGGAGATTACAGCAGAGCTCTCCCCGGAGCAGTTCCTGAAGGATCTGAGAGAAAAAAAGGCTGCAGCTGCGAAGGTGAATGCAGAATCTGGAAAAGGATCGACTAGTGATCCACCTCATCCAGACATGAAGGTACACTAAAATCACAACTGTCTACCATTTTCTGAGTTGTATCCTTTACAGAATGTGATGGTTAATAAATTCCCTTTTTGGGTTCAGGACAACACAACAACCCCAGTGAGTGCGAACAAGACAACCAGCCCAGTGACTGCGGAGAGGACAACCAGCCCAGTGAGTGCGAAGAGCCAAACTTGTGAGATTAAATCAAGTTCATTTGGAACTGATACTGGAGGTCTAGAAGCTGAGGTAAAATGTCTAACATTGTATTTTTTTACATTACCTATTAGCCTAGCAACATCTAATTCATTGCGTATCTACAGTTGAAGGTTCCAATCCCGTGCTATCTGCAAATTAAAAATTCTGCTGGGATAATTGTGACGGCGGCAGCTGGAGTTGTTATTCCTTCATTCACTGCTGAAAGTGGCTGTGAAGATGTGCGAGTCAAATCTCCAGTGTTTTTGCCAGATGAACCCTTGCCTATTCCTCACCAAGAATATTCATGCGTGGGTTCTGCAGCAGGCGGTGTTGCTGTCTCATGGCCAGAAATATACATAGACTATGCCATGGTTGAAACCGTTGAGGCAGAGATCCCAGAGCAAAGAAAACCTGAGCTCGACAAACCTGCGCCCAAACTGCAAAAGCCTAAACAAGTTAGTCAATTTACTTCATCTTCTTATGATACTTTCGAACTGCTACCTGATTTTATTTGCTAATGTCATACCATATAATTGTAGGAATCTCCTGTCAAGTCAGATACAGTCGTCTGGTGTAAGGATGCAGCAGCAAACTCCTCTCATCCTCGCGACGACATGGAAGTGGATGAACCTGGCCAATCTTCTGATCCCAAAGCCACTCTTGAAGACACGGAGGTCAAACGTGAGCCAAGCCCTATTCCAGATGAAGAGCTGCTGTGGGTAGGGGAAATAAACCTTCAAACATTTCCATTATTCGCTTCCAACAGGTGATCTTGCATTATAAATTTTTGCTTTTTGTTGTTCATGAATATGCAGGATTTTGGACACCACATCCGGGTACGCGAGGTCAGAGCGAAGGTGGCAAAAGCAATCCAGGAACTGCATGCGTATGATCCGGACAGGATTTGCTACAAGATTCCATTGCAGCACCCGGTTTTTGGCTCATCTGGGAGGCAGTTGTGTTTGTTAATGGAAAGTGCAATTCCGTGGATCAAGAATGTAGACAGATTCAAGAAAGAGTGGATCCATGGTTGGCAGATTGATATGTGGGCATGGTAATATGCTTAAAACCTCCAATATGTATTTCTGACTACTTTTATCATTTTTTTACCAATTCCTTATTGAACCGGGTTGTCTTGCTTATTAGTATGCTCTTCAACAAAATACTGGCGAGAGATATGTCAAGAGTTCAAATTATAAGCACAACTGCCGGAGGAGCTTCAAGCACCACTACTCCCGCAGAAAAAAGTAGGATTTTGTTGAGCCTGCAGAAGACTATGAAGCCCAACAAGTCCAGACTGTACGTCATGCCATTGTCTAAAGGGTAAATTCCATTCTCTATATCATATAGTTATACTTATGTCCTTCTTCCATTTCACTAGGATTGCCCACCTCTCAATATGGTTTTTTTTTCAGTCTCCATTGGATGTTGTTCATAATATCTCCAGAAGACCGCACTGTGTACTGCATTGATCCACAGTCAAACGGCATTTCAGAGGACAAACATCCGTTTCAGTATGATTTGTTTATGAGGTACGTCGCTTGTAGATTAATTCCATTAGTGATTATCATTTTAATTATAATCTCTCCATTTAATTATCAATTTACTAAATTAGCATGGGAGCCAAGTATGACAAGGACAGGGCAAAACCTGGATGCAACACTTAACCGAAAGAATGGAGCATTGTTAACATCATGGTGAGTCATCCACTTTTCATGTGTGCAGCAATTACTGTCAACAACAAACCTTCAGTCTCACTAACGGTACTACATTCTTCTTAATCATTGCAGCACAAAACCCAGGCTTCAACCTGGGAATGTGGCTACTATGTTATGCTTTATATGGAGAAGATTGTGCTGTTAACTGCTGGTGTGGATGTGCTTCGGGTTAGTGCTAGCAATACTTCTGTATCTTTGGAATATTACTTGTCATCATGTAGTTAAACGAATCTCATATTTAAATTGGTTTCTATTTTTCCTTGCTCGCAGTTTTTAATCCAGTAATAACCTGCCATTCTTTTGTTTTTTTTGTAGGTTTTCCCAGAGGAGAGAACTCCCTACCCCAAACCAGTGATCGATGGGATGATTGATAGATTTTGCATGTACTTATCGGAGTCTATACTGCCTGCCTGTGCCCTTCAGAACAGCATGCGCTGGAGATGGAATTAGTCACTGCTGTTGTTTTCATGCATCTCTTGTAGGGTGCACATCTTTTCTCCCATTAAACAGTATGATCTTTTGCTATGGTTGTTTTTGAATAAGTAGGATTCATTGCTATGCTTGTGTCTGAATTGTATGAGTTTGATGAAGGTAGTGGTGTTGCTGAATAGTGTATGACTGTTTTGGTGAATTAATGGTTTTTCCGGCAACAAGCTGCGTTTTTTTGAAACCGCAATTACTGCGGTGGCGGGTACCGGGTTCTGCCCGGTTTTTTTTTCTGGTCATTTTCGTATTTCAGCGCTTTAGATTGAGTTTCAGCGAACAAAATCTTCAGCGCTTTAAATTGAGTTTCAACGAAAATACTTCAGCGCTTTAAACTGAATTTCAGCGAAAACAATCTTCAGCGCTTTATCTATGTCCTTCAATGATATAATTTCAGCGTTTCATGTAACCGCTGAAACACAATTTTGACCGCCAAGTCAACGTTATGCCGGCCGGTATCGTGACGACCGGCGGTCCGGTCGGCATCCACCGTCCGGCGCCCAGAAATACTAACGGAGGTTTTTCAACGGTTTGTGGAAGCGCTGCAAGTAATATATAGTGGAATGTCTACCAAGCATTGCCACATGACACGGACGGGTCCCAGTGTCGGTAAAGCGCTGATACGACCATTACGTTTCACCGGGAGCATAGACAGCGGTTTTTTGATTTCGAATAACCGTTGAAAGGACACAAAATAACAACTGAAACGTCCTTATTTTTCTAGTATTGAACACTAGAGTATGGCATTAAACCTTTTAAGTGAAATGCATGATTCTTTTGGTAACATACCAGGTAATATTGTTCTGCTTTGGATACTTGATTTGGGGGTTCTTTATCACATGAGTGATATTAAGGGTGCTCTTTCTGATATTGTTACTGTTAAAAGTACTATTGACGTTGCCTTACCCGATAGAACTATTTCTTCTGCTATGAAATATGGAACTCTTACTTTTGGTGGAAAATTCAACTTCCCTAGGTTTTTAATGTACTTGAATTACGTTGTAATTTATTATCTTGTTCATTAAAATATCTTGCTTTGCTTAGTGAAGATTTTTGCATAATACAGAAAATCAGTTCGAGGACTGTGATTGGCGTGGGTGAATAGTATGGTGGGGTTTATTGGCTGAGCACACTGGATGATGGAGACCGACTGCCTGTAATGGATTGTATCCGTCCATGGCCATTGGAATTGAATGATAGGTCGTTTTTCTACCAAATAAACCTGCAAACAATTAGGTTTAAATTCAAGTATAGAGTAAGCAGGGTCGATCCCACGAGGAATAGTGCAGTCAGATTCTTAATTCTAAAGATGTAGCTTTTGGTTGGAAACCACCTTTATGTTTGAGAAATTGTGTACTATTAACTACGAAAGAACTAAATTAAACTAAACTAAACTAAGAATGCAAATAACAATTAAAATAAACAATGCAAAGAATATGAAGACACTAACACGATGCAATACACTAACAGGTAAATCCACATTAACAATTCATCCGATCACGGGCTCAAGAATTTATTAAGTTGTATAAACCAATCAATTATAGACCTTCGAGAATAGCAAACCCAATCCAATTTCTTCTTACTTTGTCGATAGCCGGCAAGAATAGCTAAACTGACTACTTCTCTAATTAAGATAAAACCTAGCTAGAATAGCCTAGACCTAGATTTAATATCTCAACAACATTAAGCACCAAAGAAACCCGATTCAGATAATTTATAATCAGAACAGCTGTCACAAATTGTCTACCCTGTATTCCCAAATATTGGCGTATATTTTCGCCACTAATTGAATCTACCCCCTAAATACAGATAAATAGAGGAACTCAATTGGCACTATTCCAAATAACACAAGACTGATCAGATCTCAAGCAATTCAGAAATAAACAGGATACACAGAGAATAACAAGGAATCCACACAATATAATTATTAAACACATTTCGGTCTCACATATGAATCATAGTTAATGCTTCAAAACCCTTACCGGAAACCATCCTAGCTACTAAGCATATTAAAAACAATCAAAGAAATAATATAATAATAAACTAATATGACTAAGAAAACAAAACAATTAATAATAATGACAACGAAACTATGAATTTATGTCAGGAATCAATTTGCATGCAAAGGTTGGCGGCCGGCCAAAAACAAGCTACAGTACGGCCACACCTAATAATTATTAGGTTTTAGGTATTTATAGGTTTTAGTGTAGAATAAACCCTAATCCAAAAATTACAAGGAATTGGACTAATAAAATAATAATATTATAATATAATTGGGCTTTCAAATAAATTTTCATTGTCTTCTCCATGTAGCCCAATTAAGCCCAATTTATTAAGGCCGCGACTGCAACAATTTAGCCCAATACTGATTTCTTCAAGAACGTATAGCTGATTAGTGATCGACATGTCGAAGCACAACTTAGCCGCTCGTAGAAAAAACCAGTAATAGAATTACATCTTCAACTCGCAGGCTTCTTCTTCTTCCCGGAATAATGGAATTGACGATCCATTATCCGTTGGAGCACATTCACTACTAGAATATCAAGCCATCTAAGGCAGTTCATCCTTCATGTGTTAAGGCATAAAACAAATGCCTTCCCTGGTTGTGACTTAAATGAGAAAAATCATCTAAGGTGGTTCCTCTTCCGCCTTAGATGTTTTTGGATTTAAGGCGTTTGTTTCCGCCTTAGATGAAGGCTTATCCGCCTTAGACAGTACTTACAAACTCGCTAGCATGCACGGCTGGATGATTTGAATTGAATCTTTGCGAGTTCGTAACTAGCCAATGCTAGTACCAAACAAATGGTTCATTGTTTTGTTACGACAGAAGCTTACGGATCGCCAGATGAAATACTAGCGAGTTCGTAACATTGGAAAGCCTATACTGTTATGAATATGTGCGAGATAAGTTGCGACTTTAACCTTGCGGATCGCTAACAGTAGTTACGACTGCGTAAGGTAGCCTAGCTTGTCATATATTCGTCTGCTGACGAGACTAGTTACGAGCAACAGGGGCGATTCGCTGGGTCTAACGTAGCGAACTCGTTACAAGGCAAAGTAAACATTTATGGTTAAACAACACGAGCCAGGTTACGACAGCAACGTGCTACTCGCTAGTAATACCGTAGCGATATCGCAACAGAAAAATTGTAAAAATATAAAATTTGTAAAAATTTAATTATAAAAATATAATTAAAATTGTTGATTCGAGAGAGATAACGATTTCGTAAGAAAATCGCTTATGTGTATAGTTACGGCTTCGCTACTAGTCTCGCTTCACTTACACGACGTCGTTTGAGCATTGGGTGAGCGAGAAAAACAGATGACGTTACGAGTAAACTAGATATTCGCCTGGTGTTGGCGTGAATAGTTACGACCTCGACAGAGATCAGATTGGAGAGGCAGAGAAGAACGAGCGATTGGGTAGCGATGGCGCAAAAACTAAGCTGAAAAATATAATTCTGGCGAGTGTGGTAGCGATAGTACAAGATGGTCGCAACTATTTTAATGTAACTAGCGAGAGAGAAGTAACGAAGTCGCAGCAAATTCGTAAGTGTCACAAAATTATAGGATTTGTGCCATTTCCACCCATTTCCACTAAAGTTGGGTTTCATTTTAATTGTCTAAGCTGTCAATTGCAAGATGCATGATATCTAAGCACAAAACATGAACATGAAACACTGTCAAGCCACACTTTATAAACAAATGGAAGTAATGGAACTCAAAAGTATATGCATCCATTTGACATAAAAAGAAACAAGCTTTTATTGGGAATGTGAGGCCTAGAGATGTACCGAGATCTAATAAGGACCAAGTGTCTAGCCAATGCATCTCTACCATCCTCCAACTCCTTCTTGGTGTATGGTGCATGATTTTCCTCGATAATCTAAGAATATGAAATGTTTTTTAATACTATTAAATGCAATGTAGATAATAATAGGTACAATAAGTAGGTTGTAAGAATCCTTACGAGGTGTAATTCCAAATTATCATCAATAAGGGCAGCGACGCACTTGGTGGCATACAACATCATATAGTAACCGCACTTACAATTTGACAATTGTTTTCGGTGCTGAGAGCGAAGAAGTATAACAAATGATTTGAAATGAAATCATAGTGGAAATAAATGAGCATTGGATTTGTAATGTCACCTGAACCTGTATAAGGTTGCAGGGAAGTAGTGTGTCGTCATGTGCACTATGCATAGCAACCTCTAATAAATCTGCAAATTTTGTAAATGGACCAAAGTGTAGCGGGTCCATCCAATACACTCGCTTCAATGATGGTATCATAGCTACAAAACTCCAATGGCCACTACATATTTTAAGAAATGAAAATGAAAACTCGAAGATTAGAATGTTTACGAAGTGCAAATATCCAATTGTAACAAAGAAAACTAACCTCTCTAGATATGGTCCTATGTAAATTGTTTTGGTCTTGTCACTAAGGATCTTAGATAGATAAGCAAGTCGTGATTGAATACTTTCATTCATTTCTTGCAAGCATATTGGGTGCAAAAACCCAATGAAAGTCTTTGCGTTTAGAGCAAGGCATTGCATGTACCTAAATAAACAATAGATGGGATATGAACGTATAATAGTGCACAAGTACATGAAAATTCGTAACTTGCAATACGATAGAAGAGATGAGATCAAGTAGCTTACATTTGATGTAGTATAAGGATTGTTTCGGGAAGGGTTTTATAGTGCCAGAAAAGGGCAAAGTCTTGGCAAGGGTATATTTGTGTTCTCGATGAGCCTTTGATGCGATTTGAAGAGCCTTCTTCTTCACTTGATCATAAGATGTTGCCTCGATAATAAAGGGGCGCTACAAATGTGATCAAAACTTAGTCACATTCACAATTTTCAAGTGAAATTAAAAATAACAAGTGCCACACTAACCTTGCATTCCTTCCATATATCCTTTTTGATGTCGATGCTTAGTAGCCTCCAATCCGTTGTGTCTAATGGTGTGCGTATCCTAGCCGTCTTAGCACACCAACTCGACCATCGCACGACATCATCTCGGGTGAAATAGCAACACCAATGTCATTAAACTTGACATTTGTTAGTATTTTGTTATTGATCCTAATCTCTAATTCGCGACAATGTGTGAGGAGTTGAGCTTCTTTCGATGCGCGAGTCACTTCTCGTTGTCTTCTAACCTCACTTGAACCGCCAACAACATTTCCCCCCCCACTTGAGTCGGAGTTAACGGAACTTAAAGGGCTCTCCATTAAGCTTTCCTTTGTATATTGAAATTAGTTAATGACTAACACAATACTAATAAGTCAAAGTCGTACTTTGTAGTAAAAACATTATAAAACATAATCCTAAAATTTAGGGCTAAGCAAGCAATGAACAACATTAAAAGAAAATCTTGATTTTTCGTTCAGGACATGCTTCTGACATGATATTTAGTAATAACATGATAAATGGAGGCACTATGTACAAGAAAATCAAATTTTTAGAAATTAAGAATGAAAAAAATCGTACCTTTGGTATATGACAAAGTTGTGTCGGTAGAATTGATTATTTTGGTTGGGGATGGTCTACCTTGTTTGTCCCTCTCCTACCCACAACAACAGAACTCGGAAAAATTGAACAAGCACAACTGAATATTGACATTAATTGCAAGAATATAGGGAGAAATGTGGTTGGGAATTCATTGCAAAACTTACCAATCTTTTGCATGCAATTAGTGGCTAGTTCCACTTTGTTTTGACACAATTGATGTTTCGAACATGTATGGGATGGGATATGGAGATTTGATGTGAAGAAAGGTGAGGAGATTTGAGAAGATGTGCAAAAGTTTGAACTTTTGGAGATGAAACCCGTAAGAAGTGATGGATAAGATGCCAAAAGTGTTGTATTTTTCTGATCTATAACGTGTTTACTTTATTCTAGCTTTCCTTCTTGCGATATCGGAACTCGCTCGTTACACCTGACGTGGCTATTTATGATATCGTTGCATGCTCATGTGATTGCCTTTTATGGTCTACTTTATCCTTCTAGCGAGATCGTAACTGAAAAGCTGACATAAAGTACGTTACTAGGTTGTTGCGATTTCGCTACGCATGCTCGCCAGAACCCTACTTAAGATAATCATTTTTTTTAAAAAAAATACACTCAAACTATTTTAAATCACGATTTAAACGATTTAAACGAAATGATGGTATGGAATAAGACACTAATCATTCTATTGTAAGAATAATTTTCATTTGTTCCGTCGTATGCTGATGTATAACGGGATAGGGATTTGTTGACTTAATCTGCAATTACACAATTTGAAAGAGTTTTAAGAAACTTAGTGTTTAATTGTAACACAATAAGAAACTCTACACATCATGTGTACGCTTGAAAATGCTATCCATCGCTTACATTTATACACAACAGCATAGTAGAGCTTCACACATGAACTACACACACACACACACACACACACACACACACACACACACACACACATATATATATATATACGCGCAGTTCACGTGCATTTGATTAGAGATACTTAGTTTATTACAACTCATTTATGTGATTACAAGCACGGATCTTGAATTAAACAAAGTATCATGCACACGTTCACTGACCAACTGTCATCACTCATCATACTACCGAGTATCGCTTAATAACATTGCATGCTGATGTACTAAGATGTACTCTGCTTGACATAATGTGATGATCGATATTTTCCAAATTGAGTATTATACTGTTTATATATAAAATGTACATATTTAAGAATATGATAGTGCGTTTAATAATTTAAACCGAATTATTGATGTTTTACATAGTGTCATGTCATACTGCTTATGGACAAAGATGTACTCTACCTGAGTTAATATCATGATGGATATTTAACAAACAGAGTATTATACTGCATCTATATAAAATGTATATATGTTAGAATGTGAAATTGCTAAAAAAAATTAAATTTTTTTATTTTTTAGTTACAATATAATTAGCTTCCGTGGTAGCGAAATCGCTAGTGTACACGTTACCACGGTTAAACCCTAAACCCTAAACCCACAAACCCACAAACGACGCCGCCATAGCTAGGTATGAGCTTTATTTATCAACATTAATCTAATCAAAAGTTAAATAATTTTAAAATGTAGAGATAAAGTTTATCAACTCAGGATTATTATTTAGCACATGCTCTTTTTCCAAGATTAAAAAAAAAAATAAAATTCAATACTTTCAATTTAGTTTAGTTTGATTTGATGAAATAACATTCAAAAAAATTCAGTAAAACCTTTCAAATTCCAGAAGGAATTTAATTATTTTTGGGGTTTGCATGAGGTGATCTTGAAAAGGTGAGAATGGCTTTAAGTTTTTACTAGAAACTCTCAAATATTATTGAAATATGAAGCACCTCAACCCTATAAATATCAACCCCTTCTCCCTTTAGAACCCCACTAGATCCTTCATTCCCACATTCCCTTCTCCCTTCTCCTATTGTTTGCCTTTTGCTTCCCATGGATTTTTCTATATTCAACGCCCTCCCAAATGACATGATAAATCTAATCATGATTCGTGTTTACTTCGACTCGGTTCTTCGTCGGTACGCGACCGGAAGAGCGACAGAATGGCATCGACAGTGGCTCACCGGCGCTTCAGCACTAGGTCACACAGACTCGACCTATGTCTTGGCCATATTTGCAGTATGCTGCGAGGGTGATATTCAGAGAGGCATGAATGTGATCACCACCCTGAAGAGAACTGATAAGAAAGGCCTCCGGGAAGCTCGAGTACGCGTCAGAGCCGGTTTGGGTAACGCTTGGGGTTGGGCGCACTACTACAGGTTCCTCAGAGATGGAGTAGTCACGCCCAGGCCGATCTGCTGCGTGGAACATGCTGCCCTCAATCGCAGAGTGAGGTACGATCGCTGGGAGAGGCTTGATCCAGCGGACATCTCATGTGATGCATGCACCTACGATCAGGAATTGCTTCACGTCCTCGGTCCTCGTTGAGGCTAAATGTTCTAGTTTTTTTGTTGTTTGATTATGTTCTTTCTTTTTTTGCCCAAATTTGTTATGAGTGTAATAACCTTTTGTTTGCCATTTTGGCACATTTCATTATTTAATAGTTTGTTTTGATATTTTGTCCTTTACATTTTATATAAGTTTATTAATTGTTATTAATTAGCTTTTATAAACATCGCATACTTGTATCATAATTTGGCATGATAAAGTTGGCGCCTCACTAGCGAACTCGCTACCTGTGTAACTTATGGTAGAGACCTCGCAACAAGTCTTATTCAGTCAACAGAGCCTAGCTTGAGATTCTCTAGCGAGTTCGTAACAACAAAGCTTGACACATCTGACAAACAATTGTTAGGTTTGGAGAGTAGCGATATCGCTACAGTCTAGGAACCCATCGGTAAAAACCTTTGAAATTCCATCAGTAATTAATTTGTTTGGGGGTGTGAATGTGGTCAATGAAAAGGTGTGAATGCCTTTACATTTTTCTTCTTTTAATACAGCAATTACTAATTTTAGTCTCGGAACTCTCACAATTTTTTGACAAATGTAGAACCTCACCCCTATAAATATCAGCCCCTTCTCCCTTTAGAGCCCCATCAGAGCCTTCATTCCCATATTCCCTTCTCCCTTCTCCTATTCTTTGCCTTCTTCTTCCCATGGATTTGACATTTTTCAGCGCCCTCCCAGATGACATGATTCATCTCATAATGATTCGTGTTATGTTCAAACAAGTTCTTCGTCGCTACGTGAGCGGAAGAGCGACCGATTGGGCTCAACAGTGGCTCACCGAGGCTTCTGCAATAGGTCACAGAGAGTCGGCCTATGCCTTGGCTATATTTGCAATCTGCGAAGGTGATGCTCAGAGAGGCATGGATGTCATCACCACCATGAAGAGAACCGACAAGATAGCCGTCAAGGAAGTTCGGGTACGCGTCATAGCCGAATTGGCTTACGCCTGGAGCAATGCGCACTACTTCGGGTTCCTCAGAGATGTAGTAGTGCCTAGGCCTAGATGCTGCCAGGAACATGCTCACCTCAATCGCGGTTTGAGGTACCGTCGCTACACGAGGGTTGATCCAGTGGACATCGAATGTGATGCATGCACTTGCGAGCAGGAAGTGCTTCACGTCCTCGGTTCTTCTTGAGTTGAAATGTTGTAGTTTCTTTCTTATTTTATTCTGTTGTTTTTTATCTAAAATTTGTTAGGATTGTAATAACTTTTTGTCTGCCATTTTGGCACATTTAATTATTAAATAGCTTTTCTTGTTTTGATACCTTGTCCCTTACATTTTACTTTTTCATCGTAAGAGTTATTTTTTCAGCAAAATCGCTAGCTAAATCACTAGCTTCATCGTAAGAGTTACTTTTTCTGCAAAATCATCTATTGTTGGTATAGTGTGTGTTCCTAGCGATATCGTTAGTGTCACGTTTATTAGTAGCATCAGCACAAGCGAACTCGTCACATACTCGCTTATATGTTACGTGGTCCTAACGATATCGCAACATGTCGTATTCAGTCAACAGAGCCTAGTTGGCGATTCTCTAGCGATATCGCAACGAGATAAGGGCTTTTGGTAGTATATTGGGCTGTAATAGTAGTGATAGTATAAGTATTGGGATTTGTCTGACCTGTGACATCAGTAAAAACCTTTGAAATTCCATCAGTAATTAATTTATTTTGGGGGTTTGCATGGGGTGTCCATGGAAAGATGAGAATGCCTTTAGATTTTCCTTCCATTAATACCATAATGACTGATTTTTGTCTAGGAACTCTGACATATTTTTGAATAATGGAGCACCTCAGCCCTTTAAATATCAACCCCTTCTCCATTTAGAACCTCATTAGAGCCTTCATTCCCACATTCCCTTCTTCCTTCTCATATTCTTTGCCTTTTGCTTCCCATGGATGTGTCTCTATTCAACGCCCTCCCAGATGACATGATAAATCTGGTAATGATTCGTGTTATGTTCGATTGGGTTCTTCGTCGCTACGTGAGCGGAAGAGCGACCGAGTGGGCTCGACAGTGGCTCACCGAAGCTTCTGCAATAGGTCACACACCGCCGACCTATGTGTTGGTTGTTTTTGCAATCTGCGAAGGTGACATTCAAAGAGGCATGAATGTGATCACAACCATGAAGAGAACCGACAAGCAGGGCCTCCGTCTAGCTCGGGAACGCGTCAAATGAGGTCTGAGATACGCTTGGGGTTGAAGACACTACCTCAGGAACTTCTCAGAAGCAGCAGTTAGGCCTAGGCCGATCTGCTGCAATCCGCATGCTGGCCTCAATAACTGGGTGAGGTACGATCCCTGGGCACCCCTTGATCCGGCGGACATCACCTGTGATGCATGCACTTGCGATCAGGAACTGCTTCATGTCCTCGGTGAACGAACGATCTACTAGTATTAGTTGTTTGTTCTTCAGTACGTATTTGTGTATCACAAGTTTGTTTCGATTCTAATGAACTTGTGTTTGACATTTTGGCACATTTAATTACTGAATAGCTTTTTTTTGTTTTGATATCTTGTCCCTTACATTTTATTTTTTCATCCTAAGAGCCCATATCGTATCAGCAAAATCATTTACTTTTTGTATAGTGCGTGGTCATAGCAATCTCGTCATCGTCACGTTTCATGATGATTTATTAGTAACAGAACACGAAGCGAAATCGCAACTAACTAGCGCCTGTTTACGAGCTCCTAACGATATCGCAACATGTCGTATTCAGTCAACAGAGCCTAGCTAGAGAATTTGTAGTGATATCGCAACGTACTTTCTCTATCCTTGCGAATTCGTAACAACAAAGATTGACACAATAAAAAAACACAACATTGACGTGGCTTGATGTGAGTTCGCTACATGATAAGAACCGATCAAAAAACGGTTTTTGGGTTTAGGTCTATATTGGGCGTATAAGTGTTGGGCATTAGCCTGTATAAGTATCGGGCCTTAGCCCACGTAAGTATTGGGTCTCAGCCTTGGTGTTTCATTTTCAGTTTGTGCTGGTCGGCGACTTATCGGAACCTTGTAAAATGTAACCGTATATAAACTGAAAAATTACCTTCTAATCAGCCGATGTGGGACAAATGTTGGCGAGCTTTATTACATGTTCGCTACTGCACATGAACACATAGAACGACAAAACTTATGAATGGCATAGTAGCGACCTCGCTAGGTTAATACGAATAAAATTAGTTGCGATCTCGCTAGTAGTACTGTTGAGAAATAATTTAATATGAATTTAATTAGTTGCGATATCGCTAGTATTACTGCCGAGAATTAAACCCTAGCAACATGTTACACGGCGAAATCATTTACTTTTGAGTAGCCAGCGAACTCAATCAACCTCACATGCACTGTACATTCTCAACTCTCATATACGACCTATACAGTAGCGAAACCGCAACATCACTCGCCACATCCTAGCGACCAGGTTACGATACGTTGCATATTCTCGCCTGCTTCAATTAGGGTTTAGGCAAGCTTACGAGATCGCAACGGCTAAAGTACATACTAACGAGCTAAGCTACGATTTCGCTACATAGACGTTTAACTTACCACAAATGTTACGAGTTCGTAACAACCCTCTCCATTTAAGGCAGATCCTTTCTTTCCTCCTTAAATTTGAACATTTTTACGTCAGAACTAATTTCCGCCTTCAACAACGTCTATCCGTCTTAAATTTCATTTTTTCCCTAACCTACGATACTAGCGAGTTCGCAACCTTCAAGCAAGGCGGAAAAAAACGCGAACGCCTCAAACGCCTTAAATATGTGTCTTGCACCAACCCCTTTGTAGTAGTGATTATCTCATTAAAAAAACCTTTCGGAAAAAAGAGTGTAGTGCCTAGCTCCTCTCTATGACTCCAAGTGATTGATTTTGCATTTTTTTAGCGCTTCTCCATTTGATTGTATTCCACCATTTTTCTTTATAATTCCTGCACCAAAAACACTTTCGTGCATATCAAATGGCAAAAGAGAGATATAAAATCATATAATTAGATGCATAAGATACGCCTGATCATTGAACTATATCGCTGCTAATTCTGCTTCTTCCGATCTTTGGCATCAACGTCAAGGACATCCACCCTCAACGGTTTTGTCTTCTCTCACTCCGCCTAGCAATAAAAAAGTGAGTATTCTATGTTCAGTTTTTCATAGAGCAAAACAAGTTTGGCTTAGTTTCCCCGTGAGCTCTTCTACAACTAGTGAATGTTTTGACCTGATACACTGTGATGTTTGGGGGACCTATATCTCTCCTTCTACTAGTGGTGCCCATTTCTTTTTAACCATAGTGGGCGATTATTCTAGAGCTGTTTGGGGTGAAAGTGTAATTACAGTTGCTTATTTGAACAACCACACACCAACACGACTTCTTGATGGTCGTACACCCTTTGAGCTACTTCATGGCCATGTTTCTGATTTCAAGTCTGTCTGTGTGTTTAGATGTCTTTGCTTTGCTTCTCAAGTCCCACGAATTCGAGATAAGTTAGCACCAAGAAGTCATCATTGTGTCTTCTTGGGATGTATATGATACTGGGAAGAAAATATACCACCTATATGACTTGGAAACAAATAAGTTCTTTGATAGTAGAGATGTTGTGTTCTACGAAGATCAGTTTCCGTTGCTGAGCCCACTATTCCATCTTCGGCTGATGCATATCCTACAATCCCATCCATCATCATTTATGATGATCCACCTGCAGTCCCAACTGTGAAGCTTCATTCCGAGCCTCCGTTTGTTGATGATTCATCATGGTCACCCACTCTGCCAACTGCTAGTGAGCAACCCCTTCCTCTAGTTAGCACCAACACCATACATGCTACTACTGGTCCAACTCGGTTCAACACACGAGAAAAGGAATGACCGGGATACATGAATGACTTTGTGTGTCTTGCTAATACTGTTAATTAAACCCCCCACTACTGCTTCATCTAATTCGCCGTCATCACCGTCTTCAGGTATTATTCCATACCATATTACTGATATGTTGATTGCAATAGATTTCTGTTTGAATACTAGACTTCTGCGTGTCGTATATCTAGTACAGATCCTACAACGTTTTCGGAAGCATCTAAGCACGCTCATTGGCGGGCTGCAATGGATGATGAACTTGGTGCTCTTGCACATAATGGTACTTGGACTTTTTCGCCCCTTCCTCAGGGAAAAATGGCTATTGGTTCGAAATGGGTTTCAGAACCAAGTATAAATCTCATGGCTCCATTGAACGATACAAAACTAGGCTTGTTGCACTCAGTAATCGTCAGATTAAGGGTGAGGACTTCACGAAGACAATTGCACCGGTTCCTAAGATGACTTATTTCCGGTTGTTTCTATTGCTGCTGTTATTGAGGGATGGAAAAGTTAGATGGACGTCCATAATTCTTTTCTTCACGGTTTTCTTGAGGAGGGGGTTTATATGCGTCCTGATGTGCTTAGTTTTAGCACATTCGAGCCTTGTCTTGAGCACTATTAGGTACTTAGTGTAGGGTTTTAAAGTCGATCACTCGTTCAATGCTTTATAGGTAGGACTTGTTAAATTCTATGTTAAAGTACGTGTTATGGAAGGTTTTGATGGAATGAGTAGAAAACCTTCCATTATCATGCTAAATAATTGATGATTTGTAGTTCGAAAATGATAATATGGTCATAAAAGTGGTAGAAGGCCACCTTTACTTAGGTGGTAAAGGTTGTCCAAAGAAATGTCGCTCGTGTCCAGAAAAGTGTCGACCGTGTCCAGAAAAGTAGCGCCAAAATTCTAGAAAACGTCATTGGAGTTTGAAAGAAGTATCGTCAAAAGCCTAGAAAAGCATCACTGGAGTTTAAAGGAAGTGTCGCCAGATTACTGACAGAAGAAAGCGTCGCTATTGGGTGTCGCTCAGCAAGCAGCCCTCTTGCCTCCTTGAGCTGAATTGTGGGGCTCTAGATATCCTTATTATCTCATCCTTTTTTATTTATTTATTTTCAGCAGTAAATCTAGGACATCTTAGGTATTTAAATGTGAAATTAAATACCTTTTGGATTACCTGTTTCTTCTAGTATTAGACTGTAGTAGAAAGATGGGGTAGAGATTGATGGATAGTAAGCAGATTTCTCAATGTTGATTATTTGTCCTGTACAAGCAAGCCTCATACTTTCTAAAAAAATTCATTAAGTTCTGAAGACTGTGCTTATTAGCCTTTAGGAACACTACTGTATCATCTGCAAAACTCAAGTTAATGAGTAATCTTTGTAGCTGAATGTGGCAAGCCATAGTAATCAATTTTAGATGAATTAAACAGAAAGCCAATAAGGGTTGTTTAACAGAAGGACTGTTTAGTACGTATGAACTGAACTGATTTGGATTATATAACCAAATTAATACATTGATATAACTAAACTATGCTATATTTTATTAAATCATATTTTATCTGCACCAAACTTAATAAATCGAACCTAGCTTGATAAACTGAAATGACTAAATCGAACTTAATTAAGATTGACTTATAAAAATATGCATTGATATAATTAAATTAGCAATATTTTATCAAAACATGTTCCATCAATTCTGTACTTAACAAATTAGATCTAACTTATTAAATTAAATTGAACTGAATCACATACTGAACTGAACTGAATTGAAAAATATTCAAATAAACATGTATACTAGGCATGCCTTTAATATGCATAGTTGAGCCTAACCATGTATATCTTTATATATTTCCTATCTAGTATAATACATTCATCATATTCCACTACACTCTTTTTTACAAAATCATAAGTATGTTTGACCAACTACAATCCATGGAGTCAGTATGTCTCGACTTCAATAATCAATTCCCAAGGGTGGTACAAACTTTCGTGAAACATGAGTCCATTTCTCACCTCTAGAACAAAAAACATTAACGTTATAGAGATCTCCGCTAACCGGAAGACAGTATATATGTACATTACATGGATATAGCATTAATAATAGCAATATTGTAATAAATATTATGGGTCTTCTAGTTCCATAGAAAAATATTGTGCTGCTTCGAACGTGTAATGTTATCGATCCAGCTAGCATGTATCGATTTTACAGCAAATTAAGGGATCTTATAAAACTGGAGTAAAGCATGTCCGCATGCATGCATTCATCTGCTTTGCATGCATGGGTCGACCTTTTCTTCACACTTACTATATATTAATCTAGCTAGCTAGTTAGTACGTACTTAGCTGAGATTTCTGCATCACCGTTTATTCTCATCTGATGATCAAGTTGCTGATGATGATCCCTTTGCTAAGAAATCAATAAATGGCAACTTTTTTGATGATTTTTGTTCCACTTCTTCTTCTTCTTCTCCTCCTCCTCCTCCTCCCCCTCCTAAGTTTCTCGCGTTAATGTCTATAACCTCACTTCTGTTAGCAGAGTGATCAGCAAAGAAATCATAAAACTCCCTGGGCTCATGTCTCTGATCTGCAACATCGAACAATTAATTAATCTCGAACAGATGATTACATATATAATTCCATCGATAAACACGACAGTACCTTTGCAACGATCTTCCACATGAATATTGCTCATACGTTGGACACGATTCTGCTGAGACAAGAGTACCTTTAGGCAGGGGTTATTACCAAATCCAGCTGAATAGATATTAATGTTATCTTGCTGATGGTGGGGTGTTTTCGCGGCGTAGAGCTTGGACCTCTCTCGGCATCTCCTGGCCATGATAACGTGCCAGTGGTTCTTGACGGCGTTGTCGGTTCGACCGGGAAAATGGCGAGCGATGATTGCCCAACGGTTTCCGTGGAGGTTATGAAAACCGATGAGACGTTCTTCCTCCTCCTCCGTGAAGGGACTCCGGTTTATTCTTGGATCTAACTGATTAAACCATCTCAACCTACAGCTCTTCCCTGCATATGCACATTATTAATACTTTGCACCTACCTCCCATTAATTAAGTAGGAAACGTTTTTCATCTACCTTTTTCATTTTAACTCCAACCAAAAATATACAGCTTTACTAATTCCATCGCTAATTTCTCTCTTTTACTCCAAATAATACTATATATATACACATATTCTCAACTTTGATTTTATCCAAATCTTCTGCCTAGCTAATATTGCCATACTTAAATTCATTTATACCAAGCAAATTTGTCATTAATATATAACAAGCAGGGGGTTGAGATATGAGACTCGAAGTTTCACAAAAATTACATGAAAACATATAAATTCATCAGGTGATGTATGGATATAAAGCCCTAACTCTTCCTAGTAGTACTGTTCATATGCTGTATCCATATAGATCGATCAACACATGTAATAATAAACTGGGTATATGGATAATTCGTAGATGTTTAATAAAAATTAAGCATAAATATCAGAGCGAGCATCACCTGATCTGCCTTTTAACTTTTCAGCAATGGCGTTCCAGTTATGAGGTCCATATTTTTCCACCAACTCCCGAAGCTTTTCATCCTCAGCCGGCCTCCAGTGCCCTCTGCTGCACATGATCTGCTCAATCTACCATCCAAATCAACAACAAAAAATTGATCAATCTCCACATATATATTCACATGACTAATCTTAGCTGGCAGAATTTACAACCATTATCCATCGATCCCCGCAACAAAGAAATTTAGTCACCTTAATAAAGAGAGATGAATCGGCGACAAGCTAGATCTCTATGATCGATGATAGCATACTGTTTGGTTTGATGAAAAACAAATTGTTTAGCAAAATTAAGAAGAATAATTTGAATTCATATATAGCTGGGATAAGCTAGAAATGAATATATGTATATATTTGAAGGACAGGAGAAGAATATATATATATATATATACAGATATTGAGACGAGAAGTGTTTGATTTCCGTTAGGGGAGGGGGAGGTTTACCAGCTGATTGATGCAAACGTCCAGGCTAACTAATAAACTCAACTCCACTTAATCCTGATCAGCTTGGACTTATTTATATTTATAACTGTACTGTACATTCTCAACTATACATAAATAAATAAATATATATATATACATAAATAAATAAATAAATAAATAAATAAATATATATATATAAAATAGTGTGTGTGTGAAAGAGAAAGAAGGGAAAGAAGAGGGATTGCTTGGTGGGGTGAATTTGGTTATGCTTTCAACGTCCCGCTTTCTAAAATTCCAACCTACAACCTCTACTTATAACCCAACTAAGCCTTATTTTCTTCACTAATTCCTTTCTAACTCCATCTACAACAAATATATATATTTACATCATCATCATACTCATTCAATATATATATATATATTTACTGCTTATAAACCGTTTGAGTACCTATATGGACTAATTAATTACGTTACATAAATTTCAGCATATCGTGATCAAACGGAAGCCCGACTTAATCAAGTTGCATATATACGAGGTATTTCAACTAACTAATATTCATAATAACTAACTAATTGCGAAATGCTATTGCCACTTCCCATCCGTTTCAAACATTTTTCAACTTAATTTAATTTGATCTGAAAAGAAAAATGTTGAAGGGAACGAAATATGGTTTGTTTTTTTTTGTTTGGCGTTCAAATATCTAGCTTGCATTTTTATAATATGCCTAGAAGTACATGAAAAAATAAGGTTCTAAGTTTTATTTATGACGAAGAATAAAAATAATATATATCCTCATTCAGGTTAATAATTAGTTAAGCAAATGGCTGATTAGATTAGTACTAAGTAATACATGTGTATGTAGATATCATTGTAGTTGTAACAACATGGGAATGCATTAGCAACAGACTTGTGGAATGTTCCAACCTAAAAGAAGCTAACAGCAACCCTACCTTCAACCTTAAATTCCAAATATGGATTAGAGTTTGTTAATATGTGTTTAATTTGGAGGTATGTGACTTCTAAGCGAAAAGTATCAACTGTGGTATACCTAATCAATGAATACGTATATTAATTAAATAATTTATATATAAGTAATGTAAGAGAGCTAGCTTAGATGTGTTGTTGAAGAGAGAAGGATGGTTGGTATGCTCGTTAGACAGAGCTCGTTTTAGGTCATCGTCACCTTTTCCAGACCTAACTAACTGAATACTGGTTTACAACCTCTTTGAGAATTGCATCTGGACACTATTACAAGAAACCAGTTCAACAAAATTTTGTCCAATATGATATTAGCCATGAATTAGATTTAAAGAAAGGTATCCTAGCTAGCTACGAGATAACTTTGTTATCATTTCGTGATTTAAAACTGATTTTACTTGATATAGTTTGTTCTATGTATCATCTATTTCTTTACAAGTTACTAATTAATATATATATATATATATATATATATATATATATATATCTTTTTGTTAATTTTTTTTAAACTGAAATCACTTAAGAGTGGACTAAATATTTTTGGCTTAACAAACCTTTGTAATTGTAAGAGCAATCTTAACAAAAGATAGTTTAGGCGTGAATAATACATGAGGATCTTACGTTATTGTTTGTAAAAGCTCTAAGCTTATTGATACCATCTTTGCATATTAATCAACTTTAGTAATCGCAAAACAACTAATCACAACTTAACCGATGAAAGGACCACTTCAAGAGCTGATTAGTTACCTCAAAGCAAAACAAAAATTAGATACAAGCAAGGGATTTAGATATAAATGCACTTAATTAAAGAGTAAATACAATAATAATTTTTCGGGTCACAAAACCTTAACCCAAATTCGACCTAGTAAAAGTTCGGGTTACCCAAACCCAACCCACACGAAACCTGTTTATTAATAATGGGACTAAATATGAGACTGATTATGTATGCCGGACACCAATACTTCGACGACGAACCAGACTCTCGAACTGATCTGCAAGACAAAGGCCCCGGGTGTCCCGGGGATAGACACTCCGATGCTCAAGTCAGTATATTTGCTTAAGGCGTAAAGTATAAAGTATGAGATTAGATGAGAGGTCTACCCCCTCTTTGGGTATTTATATAGCTACAATCCGTAAATCACCAAGATATGTATTTATGGTATGAATACAACTCTTATGGGAATAGTAGTTGTATTACCATGTATAATAGAAGTGTATTTCGGACATGATCGTATTACCATGTTTAGAGTAGCTGTATTACCATCTTTGAGAAGATGTATATTCCTTGTCCAACATTCATAATATACGCATTCCTTATAAGGATTTGGATTGATGGACCCGTGGACCCATCCTCCGCGTATCTCGAGCCCATGACCCTTCTCGGGCCCTGATCCGAGTATGAATGAGGCCCGAATACGAACCATGGACTTATCAGTAGCCCCAAGGTAGATCTTCAGAATATAGAGTACTCCAAGGCTTGCTTCTCGAGGGAAGACCAATAGAGGGAGAATAACTCGGGGTGTTAAGCTCGGGGTGTCTTTCGGGACTTTCTTCTCGGGCTTACTCTTCTGAATATCTAGCTTCAAGTTCTTTCGTATTCCATCAAATATATGATAGGATGAGATTAGCTTTCTTTGAAATCCAGATAGTGGGTACACATGGCGTGTCTTCATTGGCAAGTAGAGACGGTCTGTCTCCCGTCTCTCCAATTACTTGCATTGGAAACAGAATCGAGGTAATTACTCCTCTTCAATGCTGTCTGGGTTATGATTAAATTTCCCAAATCATTCCCATTTTCTTCTCTCTTCAAAATTTCTTCTTTCCAAGTTCAGAAGACGCATCAGCACTTCATCAATTTCTGAAGCCCCAAATTTCTGTTTTCTGCTTCCATCATCAGTAAGTGCTATCTTCTTTCTCTGCACTATTTTCTTTGTGTCTGCTTTTTCCCTATCTCCGCGTGTGTGTATTTCCCCCATACTCTCTATAATCATGAATAGTAATAGCGAAACGATTTCCATCCCCCATCATGATGAAGGAGAGTATGTACGTGCTCAGGCCGAGGAGAGTAGCTCCCATGACCGCCGCAGAGCAGAGGTAGCGAGTGGAAAAAGCCTGTATTTTTGAAGAAGAAAGCTTCTGAGGAAGAGAAGAGGGTAAAGGCTATGGCCAGGAGGGCTCAGATAGAGGGGAATAACCCCATGGTAATGCATGCATCCGGAGGCAGAATATCCATGGATGGTGAAGGTAGTAGCAAAAGGTCGATGAAGGAGGATAAAACATGTTCTGACGCTGCTGTCTTAGTGGAAAGTTGTCCCTTTTCGATTCCCCAAGATGCTGATCTCATGTATTTTGAAGAACATAAGTCTGCCTCCGAGTTAGTAACTCCAACCCGGGGGTTCATATATGGGAGATTTCTGCAGCATGGGTTAGCCTTCCCTTTTCCCCCACTGTTGAGTGAATTCCTCCATTTTTATAAAGTGCATCCAGGACATCTCCATACCAATGTGATAGTAATCATTATGACCTTGATAACTTGGTGTGCCCGTAAAGGTTATGACCCCGGTCTTGCCTCTTTGCGGACCATGTATAAGGTCTCTGTCGCTAAACGAAGGGTAACTTTGACTGCTCGGGATTCTTCCTTGAGTCATCCCTTTGTGCTTCCTGTG
Source organism: Sherardia arvensis (assembly GCA_948330725.1). Lineage (NCBI taxonomy): Eukaryota > Viridiplantae > Streptophyta > Magnoliopsida > Gentianales > Rubiaceae > Sherardia > Sherardia arvensis. The sequence goes on from OX415240.1 coordinate 20,409,136, forward strand.
CAATGTGGGGAGTGGGATATGATAAAACTAACCTTTGACCGAACAAAGTATGTAGTACCCAATTGGAATAAGTGACTCAAAAATGAGGTCTGGTCTGATGTTGGACTATCCCGTAATCTGCTGAATATAGCTAGGAAATTGGTGAAGGAGAAGATCAAACTTAGAGAACGCAAGTTTGTATCTGGAGATCATCAAATGGGCTGGCAGTGGCCTTTAGAGACGTACGGCTGTTTAAATCAAATGCCTGGCCGAATTCTTCAAAATGGGAGCTATTTGAAATTGACTCACTTCGATCAGTCAAAAGGTCTAGAGATTGACTGGTATGAAGCCATTTTGTCTATGGAGCAGGATCCCATCGGTGCTGCTAGGGCGCTTCTGGCCTCTAGGGCCATGTAAGATGTGTCTGAGAAGGAAGTATATCGGGAGATTGTCGGACTGATGCCGGGTGCTCGGCGTCGGTTCAAAAGGTTGGTTCAAGGACCTAAGAAGGCTCGATCACAGCCTAAGGTGATTGATGAGGCAGATTGTCTATTTGTTCCGGTTGGCCGAGATCCGTCAGATGAGGAAAGGGATGAGGGCTTTGCTGATGGAATTGATTAAATTTAATTTAGCGGAATATCAATTACCAAACCAAAGATAGCATGCATGTCATTAATATGAATCTGAATGAGTGTTTAGAATTACCTTGTAGAATATAATAAATCTGTGCGGAGCAAAGGACTTTCTTCAACCGTGTTCTTCCTTCAGGTGCAATCCACTTCGGAGACAAGAACCTCAAGTGTGATTCCTCTATAAGTATCCACACAGCACGATCAGAACGCCTACACCGTTGTCAGCTTAGAACGGATCAGCAAGCAGGACCGGCGACCGCCTTCCTTCTTCCGATTTACGATGAGGTTGTTTTATGAGAATTTCAGAGTTTATTTATTCTGCTTGTTCAACACATGAACTCTAGAATAAATTATGAATTCTGTTAACCCAGTACCATCTATTTATACTGGTTAAACTGAATTAGTTTCCAACCTGAATTAGTCCATGTAATCCTAATCCTGTTGGATTAGATAATCCCAATCCTGTTGGATTAGATAATCCCAATCCAGTTGGATTAGATAATCCCAATCCAGTTGGATTAGATAATCTCTATCCTACTGGATAAGATAATCCTAATCCGATTGGATTCCATGACTTATCTCATATAATTACAATTAGACTCTAAGTCTAATTGATAATTTGTTTTTCCCAATTTCATGCCTTGTGTGTGACCCTACAGGTTCAGTCATAATAAGCTGCTACTAGCTGATAGAAGCGGTTTCCAGCTAAACATTCTAATCACTTAAATGACTGAATTAATTATCTCCGTAATTAACGTAACCTCCAACTATATTAGAAAAGTGCACATTGATTAAAGGACATAATTCCAACAATCTCCCACTTGTCCTTTTAGACAAGTGTGCACTCATATTCCCTTGTCACTTAATGTCTTCATTCGAACATAAGGTAAGATAACATGTTATCCTTATCAAGTTCAAATGCATTTCTCGAATTCTTGAGTGAACTGTTAAAGACAGATGATTAATCTCTAATCCATCTGAGCATGGCCATGCGTTTTACAGTCTCAACTCTCCGAGAGGCCTATAAGACAACAATCTCATGTTAATGAGAGGACAATTCCAATCTTGTACATTCAAGTTTTCTCTACTTGATTCATAGCAATCCAATAGTTGTCTTTATAACCCCCTTTTACGGCAAGGCGTTTGACAGAAATTAAAATGTCCAATCCACAAGTAAGTAAACAATGAATTACTCAGGTCTGAGGAATATGTTTCCATAGTTAATGAGAAATACTTATAACATTCCATATATCTTAAAGTATTCTCATGGTGGGTCTGTCCAATACAAGTTCCTAACTTGTATCCATGCAATTGATTCAGACATCTCATGTTCTTGAGCCCAAGAAACAGCGCTATAAATCACCTTGCAAACTAGTCTTCTTTAGTCATTAGTGTCCACTCTCAATGACCTGGACTAGGGACTCAAACAATTTTGCATTCCAGTTCACTTAATAGGGTTTCATTATCCAAGACCTTATCTATAACATATTTGGAATTGTAAATTTTTTTGAACTTTCATTTAACACTAAACCAAGTTAAATGAATAAGAAATAATAATCTCATAATATTTCAAACGGTCCATTCTTCAATGTCTAAATTACAGAATTGTAATAAGTAGAACATCATAAAAATCACAGCCACTGTCCAAAGTGCTTGATTCCTATCACAAATATATGAGCCATAAACAATATTTGTGGAAGAGGTTTAGGTTATGGATTAACAATCCATTCTTGCATTTCATAAAACAATTTCACCATTCTCAATACACATTTGAAGAATGTGAAATTTACCAAGTACAAAGTTTGACTTTGATGTCCTATTGACTTATCTTGTCTAAGCAATGACTCTACCATTTTAGTCATCGAGTTGACTAAGCCAAGAACCACCATACACAAACTAGTGATGAATTCCAAATTCAAACACTTTATCTTGCTGCTTCTAAAGCATCAGTGTACTCAATGTAAATATATAATCAACAACGCTTTTCACAACCAACTCATTTTCAGCATAGACATAGGAATCTATCCATAGTCCTTTTCAGGCACTATGAAATTTTGTTGGACGCACACCATTGCACCATTTCCCAGTCTATTGCATTTGATATCCGTTATACTCTAAGTATATAAAATATCATTGCAGGTACATATCATAGCAGACATGATAGACTCTATTGCCGATGCAGTAGCAGTCATATTCATTCTCTTTCGCTCATCATGTCTACATAGACACTGAATCTTGCTAAGAGTCATGCCATGAATCTTGGGTTGAAAATCTTTTACAATCTTTCATATTGAATATATCAAACACACTACTCAGTAAGTGTTTACATATGTCAATCATCAATTTCAATCTACCTTAGATACCGATGCCCAAGAGCACTGTACATTTCCTCCTAAGTCCTTTATTGCAAAATACTTTCCAAACCAATTCTCCATGAACTCTAGTTAGATTGTCATTTCCAATATATAAAATGTCATCGACATAAGGAACTAGGAATTCAATATTGCTCCCACTAACCTCCTTGTATGCACAAGATCAAATTTCTTTGAGCATCAATCTCTAAATTGATTCATCGAAATATATTTTCTAACTCCTTAATGCTTGCCTCAATATCCATAAATAGATACCGAAACTTGTATTCATTCCCAGCAGTATAAAAGCTCTAAGACTATGTCACATACACATCTTTCTTCCATAATCCAATTAAGGAAGGTGAATTTTGAAATTTATATACTAAATTTCATAATCACAATGAGCTGCTTTTTCCAGGATTTAGAATAGACTCAAGGATTCCAATTAGAGTAAAGGTCTCAACACAATCCATCACATGGATTTGTTTACACTCTTTAACTACTAACCTAGCCTTTCTTTATAACTCAATCAAATTCCAAACTTGATTTTCATACATAGAATCTATTCCGAATTTCATGGTCTTAAACCACTTTGCGGAGTTAGGGCTTGTCAAAGCTATAACTGTAAGTCATGTATAGGTTCATCACTTTCTAAAAGTATGATTTCATAACTTTCAGCTGCAAGGACATAATGTGCCTTTGCATGAAATCTATGCCTTATTGGCTTACACGGGGCTTGAGCAACTTCAATTGTTGCTCACCTCGAAAGTATCGAGGTTTCTCCCACTTGTCATTTTGGAAAGACGACACTTCTCCAAAAAGACACAATCTCGAGCAACAATATATAGTTCTCAGAATATAGAAGAAAAACCCCTATCTCAATATTTCCATAAAGAGACAAATATCAGATTTGATGCAAAGCTTACTGGAAACATCCCACATATGCTTCACAACCTCAAATCTCATAAGAAAAGACATTTAAGGAACCAATCCTATCCATATGTCATATGGTCTTTTCTTAAACTTCCGACAAGGCCAAATTTAGTGTGAACACTATTATTAAGAAATATATCCATGAAAGATTGGCTTGAACCATCATGGGAACTCATTTCCAATAAGATAGTCAACAAATTTCTGGCTCAAATATTCACCACCTCAATCCAATTGAGCGTTTCAATTTTCTTGCCAAATTGATTCTAAACTTCATTTTTGAACTCCTAAAATTTTATTAAGGATTCAAAATTTCCTCTCATGAAGTAAACATCCATTGTTACTCAAATCATGATGAAACTAATGAAGTGACATATTTACCTCTTTGAGTTGAACCCATCTACAAACCACTTTTGTAAATAAAACGTTCATTTACTCCATCACCCCTCACTATGAAGGGTTATTGTCAATTCCCAACACAATAACTTGAAAGTATCAATTGACTCCAAGTCAAATGATTTCACAGTTCCCTCCAACTGGAGTAACCATCTATGCTTAACGTCATTGTGGCCTAATTGACAGAGGCATACCATACTTGAATCATTTGTTTAGCCCTTTTGATTTTTTTTTAAAATTAAACCACCATTGGTGGAGGGCATTTTATTAGGCACCCCAAACCTATAATAAATGTTTGTTACATTGAAGCCATATAGGCTAAGCCAGTGAAGCAGATAGCTTCCAAAAGCTGAGAAAAGAATGGCCAAAATGAATGCCTATTCTAAGGGCCAAGCAGATGGATATAGATACATTTTAAATTCATCACACAAACGGGGAACAACTTAGTGATCGAATCAGCAAAGACCGAAGCACAAGTTAGCCACCCGAAGGAATGAAATTTAGAATGTTTTCCATCTGCAAGGTGATATTTACATAAAAAAATTAACTCCAAGACCATGTTGATCAGGAATTTTGAGTTGCTATATTCCTGTCTATGAGTGACTGAGTTGTCTCTGAGCAGGTTCACATGTTGATGAACAGTAGGCCCGGCCCAGTTGGGTTCGGCCCAGACAGATTTGAAGCATGTTGGGCAAATCTGGTCCAACCAGATTATTAAAATCAAAATTAGGGATGGGCCTACCCCAATGCCTAAAATTGGCCCAACAAATTAGAGTTCCTAAACCCTAAATCTGTCCACTAATATTCATAATAAAACTGAAAAAAAATTGAGTGGAATAAATCAAATAAAATCATCCAATAATTTATTTGATTTAAAATTATGAACATAACATAAACACCCCTATCATGCAAATCTAATTCACATAATCATAGATCAAATTAATACATGCAAGTAGCTCATGATACCACTGATGGAATTGATTAAATCTAATTTAGCGGAATATCAATTACCAAACCAAAGATCGCATGCATGTCATTAATATGAATCTGAATGAGTGTTTAGAATTACCTTGTAGAACAGAATAAATCTGTGCGGAGCAAAGGACTTTCTTCAACCGTGTTCTTCCTTCAGGTGCAATCCACTCCGGAGACAAGAACCTCAAGTGTGATTCCTCTATAAGTATCCACACAACACGATCAGAACACCTACACCGTTGTCAGCTTAGAACGGATTAGCAAGCAGGACCGGCGACCGCCTTCCTTCTTCCGATTTACGATGAGGTTGTTTTATGAGAATTTCAGATTTTATTTATTCTGCTTGTTCAACACATGAACTCTAGAATAAATTATGAATTCTGTTTAACCCAGTACCATCTATTTATACTGGTTAAACTGAATTAGTTTCCAACCTGAATTAGTCCATGTAATCCTAATCCTGTTGGATTAGATAATCCCAATCCTGTTGGATTAGATAATCACAATCCAGTTGGATTAGATAATCTCTATCCTACTGGATAATATAATCCTAATCCTATTGGATTCCATGACTTATCTCATATAATTACAATTAGACTCTAAGTCTAATTGATAATTAGTTTTTCTCAATTGCATGCCTTGTGTGTGACCCTACAGGTTCAGTCATAATAAGCTGCTACTAGCTGATAGAAGCAGTTTCCAGCTAAACATTCTAATCACTTAAATGACTGAATTAATTATCTCCGTAATTAACGTAACCTCCAACTATATTAGAAAAGTGCACATTGATTAAAGGACATAATTCCAACATTTGCTTTAGTTCGATGTCCGAGAATGGAGGAGACTCGGACATCAGACCCTAAGAGTGGTGAAATGATAACCTCAGTAGTAGGTTCTGATATGTTTCCTAAGGGTATTTCTTCTTTGTCATGTGTGACCTTCTCGCCCATATTGTGTCTTCTTTCTTCTATATGCTAACTCTATTCTTTTTGCTTGCAATGAGTGCTTCCAAGTCCGAGAAGGTGTTAGACAAGTTGACTCAGCTACTTGAGACAAGAGGGTCAACTGGTTCTGGCAACAAGAGGGAACTGGAGATTTCAGGGAGCTCCAATAATGTCTCCGGTAGGTCTCCAAAGTAGGCTAGGTTCGAGCTCGAACCATTGGGTCATTTCGAGAAATATGTAATGCCTCCTCCTTCTGCAGTTGAGGTCAAGATGGCTTCAGTACGTCCAAAAATAAGCCAGGTATGCTTAACTTAGCTTTCAACTTTATTGAAGGTGTAGAATTCTAAATTTCTTGCTTCTGTCACAGCCTCTGCTTCATATAGAGTACTTGTACGATTCTGTCAAGACACTTAAGGGAGGAGAGAAGAGTCAGAGATAACTCCTTCCAGGAGCTGAAAAAGGAGATGGCCTTGGTGGAGGCGGAGAAGAATAGATATGCTGATCCAGATTGCCAGAGGCGCTTGGTTCGGTTGATAATTTACTTCTGCCTGAATTTCCCTGAGATGGAAGCTCATCGCCAAGAGCATGGCGAATTGTATTACAAGTCCAAGCTTCCACGCATGTGGGCCTTGCTAAAGGGGGCCTTGAGTGAAGAAGATCAGGAATGGCTGGCTCCTGGTTACGACTTGCCAGGAACGGCGCAAGATCTGGAGGAATTCCAGGCGAGATTCCGCCAATTAGGAGGGTTCAAAACTAGTTTATTAGCTAGTTTATATTCCTTGAAAAAGGCTTTGACTCTGGAGGAGTTTCAGGAGAAGCTTTGTGGCTTGTACCCGGAGTTGTCTTTCTTGATGGAGAAGCCAGTTGTGGAGGCTTCAACTAGGGATCCCGAAGTTCAAAACGGGTAGCCAGAGATTGTAATTTCCTAGAGCCTTCACTTCTTATTTAGGATTCTTCTCTTTCTGCTGAATTTTGTCACTCATGTATTCTGACAAGGCTCTTCTCTGGAATTGATTGTTTTTTATCTTCCTTTATATCCAGTGTTGCATTACTGCATGTGCTGACTTGCAGGTCCAGTATGAGGCTGTTCTTCAAAAGAGTAAGAAGCTGGAAGAAGACTTGACTGATTCCAAGGGCTGTTTTAGCCTCGTGCGAGAAGAGTGTGATAGTCTTCATGGTGGGCTCAAGATAGCTCTGGAGTGGAGAGCTGAGCTGAAACAGCAGTTGAGTGATCTTCAGACCAGGTATAAGGGTCTAGAAGAAGAACATAGCAAAGCCTTGGCCGCCAATAAGGAGTATGACCAAGAATGGAGGAAAGCCAGGAGTGACTTAATGAATACCAAGGGTGAGAGTCATGAGAAGGACCTTCGTATCTCTACCCTTCGGGATGAAAACATCACCGTGAATCATAAGATTGATGGTGTCATATATGAGCTGAGGATGTGCCAGGCCGAGCTGAATGCTTACAGGTTCCAAATAAAAGAACTAGAAACTCAAGTTGTGTTCGTCACGCCTTTAGTATCTTCAAAGGGGGAGATAGGTGGTCCTTCTTCATCCCCGAATTCAGGACCATTGATAAGATCTCGTGTCCGAGGGGGTACATCTCGAGGGATGGTAAATTCTCCAGAAAGGACTTCTCGTGGAAGAGGGAGAGCAGCGCCACCTATTCCTGGAGCCTTAGAATCTCATGCTCGGCCTGCAATCATAGACAGTAGAAGGGGGTCTCGTACGCCCTCTCAATTAATGAGGACGGTAGAGGAAAGTGGTTGGGGCCATGGCCTCCAGAGTAGTCGAGGTCGTGCCTCTACTTCTTCTCGCGGTTGGGGACGTACCCCTTTATTCAAAAACCTTCACGAGGTGTAAGAAGTTTTTAGTGTAATAACACTTTTTGGTTTTGCCTTTATAAAGGTCTTTGTATTGCAATCCTTGAGAATATTGACTCTCAGGCTTATGAATAGCCTGAATAAATAGTTATGTGTGCCTTAATAGGAGTATCACGAGGAGAGTCGAGTTTCAAACTTTGTGAGTTTGTGTTACTCGTATCATGTTGGTCTTTGACCATATACCTTTTATAAGTATATTATTTTATTTTAGCCCGAGGTGACTGTGGCTCGGACACTTGGTTCGAGCAGCCCATATTAGATAAGCATCAATCACACGCTTATAAGCGTATATCTCATAGGCAAGTATCATATTCTGATGTAATAACACCTTTGATATGAGTTACTTGTGTTCGAGGTTTTTCCTCTATGTATCCCTTTGGGAATTTTTAGAAGTTTCATATTCTGATGTAGTAACACCTTTGATATGAGTTTGAACTTCTGTTTTGAGGTTTTTCCTCTTTGTTATTCGAGATGATTGATTTCTGAGCACGTCTGCCCTTTTGGTTTATAAACCTCAATCAAGTACTTTTGTGAAGTACTTTCTATCTCGAACCTATCTCTTTTATTCAAAACGATTGGTAGTTGAATTTTGGATCCAAACAGCTTATCTTATATAAGCTAACCAATTATACACTTTATAAAGCATATTGTTTTGAATAGCAATCCATGTTATACTTAGGATAACAATCCTCTTTTTAGAAAAGGACTTTTAAGATTGCTTAGTGAAAAAGATAGGTGTAAAAAATATCATGACTTCAATCCAAGTTTATAACTTTTAAGAAAAGAAGTAAAGGAAATAGTAGGTTTGAGTTTGCGTACCCGTTTGTGCTATAGCAGGATTGTCTCGGACCTTGATGAGGCTATCGGACAAGGTTGTTATTCTCGAACCTTTGTGAGGCTCTTTGTTGAGTTTCATCTTCCATGATACTTTCGTAAGTTAATCACGTTTCATCTTCGTGATATGGGTTCGCCCTTCACTGTTTCACAGTGTCTCTTTGTATTAGAGGTTTATTGACTGTTGCGTAGGAAGGGCGCCATTATGACAGGGTCCAAGTGCTCTCCTTCGCGAGTTTGCAAGAGGTAGAATCCACCGGATTGTGCTGTTGAGACTTTGTATGGTCCTTTCGTCCTTGACTCCAGCGCTCCTTCTAGCTTGTTGGTACACCACGGGCCTACTAGCATTACCAGTTCTCCCACTTGAAAGATTTGATGGCGTCTTTTGTGCCATAGTGCAGTCATCTCGTTGTAGGCCTCTTCCTCGAAGTGAAACACCAGGGGTTGTTCGAGATCAGGATCAGGTGTTAGATCCCCCAAGATGGTGTTGTCGGCCGAGATGCTGCTTACTTTCCTGGCGTCACGGATGGCCGTGACCATGCATGAACGTGCCACTCCTTGGTCTCCTTTAATGGAAGCTACTCCTTGCGGTGTTGGGAATTTTAGCATCAGGTGGTTAGGAGACCATACAGCCTTAGCTTGGTACATCCAAGGTCTGCCAAGGATAATGTTGAAAGGTGTGACGGTGTCGACCACTACAAAGGTGCAGTATAGGGTTATGCTCTTTTCTTCTTATGCTATTGTGACTGGGAGTGTGATTTCTCCAATAGATATGACTTGATTTCCGGTGAACCCCGAGATTGGACCCGTAGGTTTGAGGTCATCCTTGGTGAATCCTAGCTTTATGAATCAGTCTTGGAACATCACTTCTACCCCGCTCCCATCGTCCACAAAGACTCTCTTTACCAGGGTATCCTGTATTGTTGCCGAGATAATAAGTGGATCAGAATGGGGCACCTGGTTTGGCACGGCGTCCGCGTCCAAGTAGGAGATAGTTTCCTCGGCGAAACCTCTTGTCAACTGGCTCTGTGTGGGGTATGGCCCGCACACTATCCTTCAGCTTAGTAAGGGAAATTGCTTCTCCTGTGTAGCCATTGATGCCGTTGATGACTCGGTTGGCTCCATTTGGTGGCGGCGGAGGAGGATCTTGTGGATTATTGCCTCCACCACCTTGGTTGTTGTTGTTGTTATTGTTGTTGCGATAGCCGTCCTTCTTCTTCTGCCAAGGTTTTCCTCCATACCTTTTCCGAGTACCTTGGCCATCTCCAGCTATCGACTGTCCAATTTGTTGCACAATACCTTGTCGAATCAATTTCTCGATCTTGTTCTTGAGCTGATAACACTCCTCAGTGTCATGCTCTCGATCTCGGTGATATTGGCAGAATTTCGGGGACCTTTGACGCTCGGCTGAGTCCTTCATGGCGGGCGGGTCCTTTATGAGGTGCCTGTGAATGGATAATATCTCAGCCCGAGATCTAGCTAGAGGAGTGTAGGATTCGAAGGTTGGTTTAGGAGTGTCTTCAGCCTTTTCGACCTTTGGTATTTTCATCTTGGGCTCCTTCACCTTATTGTCAAGGTCTTGGGATCTTTCGCATGTCACTATATCCGTTTTGCTGGCATATTCCTCCATGATAGTTTAGAGATGCTTAATAGTGGTAGGATTCATTGTTGTCAGCTTTGTCCTCAGGGTATCATCATCTATACTCCTTCGATAAAGATTTATCAATAGGATTTCGTCTGGATTATAGCGCCTTGTGGCTAGATCCATATACCTGTGATAGTGTTCTATCACAGACTCTCCTTCCCTATGTCTGTCTGCAAGGATTTATCGATTCCTTTGTGTTCTTTCTTTCACGGAAAATATCGAGTCGGATTTGCTGTATTCTGTCCCATTCTCTTGGTCAAGTCCTTCTGGATTTTTGATGCAACTTTTATAGCTCGTGTTGGTCTGGATCGAGATTCTCTGGTCCGAGTTCGGTACTTCAGATCCCAAAGGGTTCGATCCAGAAAGTGGTACCCCGGATGCGGCAAGATTTGGACCGGAGAATGATGTTTCGGATCCGACGGGATTTGGACCGAGGGAATTCGGAGCGCTAAAGTTTATGTCAGTCTGGATCAAGATCCTCTGGTCCGAGTTCGGTACTTCAGATCCAAAAGGGTTCGAAACAGAAGATGGCACTCTAGATGCTCCAGATACGGCAGGATTTGGACCGAGGGAGTTCGGAACGCTGGAGTTTCCTGCCCCCACGGAAAAGTTTAATGGTGGTTCGGAGTTGGAGCGCGCCTGAGATCCTCTAGGTTGTTCTCGTCCGCGTCCTTGAGGGGGCTGCTCCGCTTCTGGATTGTGTTCTGGAATTTTCCCTTGCACACGGGCACTGCGTCTGGGCCGCTCAGCGTCAGACATGTCGTTGGAGGACTTTGCTCTTCAGGTGCGCTAGACAAGATCAGAGACACGGTTCGGCGACATCGTCAATGGGTGTGGTGGGGTCCCACCGAGCGTGCCAAATTGAAGTATGCCGGATACCAACACTTCGACGACGAACCAAGCTCTCGAACTGATCTGCAAGACAAAGGCCCCGGGTGTCCCGGGGATAGACACTCCGACGCTCAAGTCAATATATTTGCTTAAGGCGTAAAGTATAAAGTATGAGATTAGATGAGAGGTCTACCAAACCTCTTAGGGTATTTATATGGCTACAATCCGTAGATCACCAAGATATGTATTTATCGTATTAATACAACTCTTATGGGAATAGTAGTTGTATTACCATGTATAATAGAAGTGTATTTCGGACATGGTCGTATTACCATGTTTAGGATAGATGTATTACCATCTTTGAGAAGATGTATATTCCTTGTCGAACATTCATAATATACGCATTCCTTATAAGGTTTAGGATTGATGGACCCGTGGACCCATCCTCCGCGTATCTCGAGCCCATGACTCTTCTTGGGCCCTGGTCCGAGTATGAATGAGGCCCGAATACGAAGCATGGACTTATCAACTGAGTTTTAAAATGTATACCGCTCAAATGATCATGCTATATGGAACTAAATCAAGAATTAAAAAATAAACTCTCAATTTCATCATATATTAATGAAATAATCTCCATGAATTTAACATTAGAGAATATGTTTTTATTTATAAAGGTAATTTCAATCTTTGCATAATTACACCTTAAATATTTGGGTCAAACGGGTGACCCATATAACCCACAGATTTGTTTTGAACTTAACCCATTTATTTTTGGGTCATTCGAAGTATTCCAGGCCGGAGCAGATCGGAATTAACAAGAAATAAAAGAATTGATAACTGTTTTCATTGAATAACAAATAGAAAACAGAAAATACAATCTTTGATTCCCAGATACAAGAATGCCTATTCTAATCTAATCAATTGCTATTTATTCAGCACCAAATCCATGCATCAACTCCTTTCTGTTGATGCCATTGAGATTCTGTGTAACTGCCAGTCAACTGCTGTTGACTGAATCCTAGTTGGCCTCTTAGCTCAATCTTGCACCTTAGTCCTTCAATTCCCAGCGCATATCATACTAACCCCTCCCTTTTATTATTAGTTTGCACAAAAGCACTTAGATGCTAACAATCAATCCCACTTAAATCAAAGTTGTCCTCAAACTTTGAAAGTAGGTGAAGAGTCCAGAAGTTTAAGGACGATATTGTTGGCTATTTTGTAGAAGTCACTATGTTTAAACATATTGATGTTTAAACACTTGCTCCAGCAAAATCAGAAACTGAGCAACAGTGATTGTGATGAAGTACAACTTGTGTGCGATCAAAGAAGTAATTCGAGCGAATCAAAGATGATATTTGAAGGGATATTCAGCTCTGATCTGATTAGATAAAGAATTTATGATAGAGTTGTATTTTAGTTAGGATTAGTCTCAAATAAGGAAATATTATATTTCCTACAGTATATCTATAGAAGTAGAATATAGCTAGAAGACTAATTGCAGCTGTGATTAGGTAGATGACAAGATCAGCAATACCGTGATTGAAGGACAGAGAATATCAACACGGCAGCACAGCATGGAGCTATAAATGGAGACGCAAGCTGCGAGAAAAAGGATCGAACTTAAGAGAAAGTATTCTGCATCCAGAATAACTTTGTTGGAGCAGTGCTGAGTCGATCGCCTCTACAGGTCATTGAACGTGGTTTCAAGTTCAGAATCGTACACCTTAATTCTTCAAGAGGAAGAGATTCAGCGTCAACGAGGTTGAGATCGGAGGGAGTTCGATCAAGGCGAATCGGTAGCAAGGGGAGCTTGCAAATTCACAAGGAGAGTAGAAAGATAAGTATTGAATTTTAAACATCTTGTACTGTAATCTTTCGTACTAGTGAATTAATTCTTAACTGGGTTAACGCCCCGCAGAGTAGGTGTGTTTCACCGAACTGCGTAATCATTTCTGGTGTTCTTTACTTTAATGTTTAAACCTAGTAGCATGTTTAAACATACTTGATGAAGTAGGTAATATTAGAACACTAGTATTATGATCGGTAGAAATTTCAATTGGTATCAGAGCAAGGCACTTGCTGTTCCCTTTAACGAGGAGAGTGAGATCAGACTGGGTTTACAAATGGCGACAAGAGACTGGGCATCGATCACGCGACCACCAATGCTGGAAGGATCAAACTACACTTACTGGAAGACACGCATGAAGGCGTTTATCAAGTCACTTGATGAGGAGGCATGGTACTATGTTGAGAACAAGTGGGAAGCAACGAAAGTGGCAGTTGAAGCATCAAGTACAAAGGAACCTGAGCTTAAGGCGGAATCCTCGTATTCTCCAAACGAAAAGAAAGCTTGTCTGGCACATTCGAAAGATGTTAATGCCATCTTTACTGCGGTGAATGATGATCAGTTCAAATTGATCTCTATGTGTGAGACAGCTAAGGAAGCATGAGATGCTCTACAAACTGTACACGAAGTAAAAACAAAAGTTCGTGAATCAAAACTCCAGCAGTTAACCTCACAGTTTGAACACATAATCATGAGAAAGGATGAAACAATTGCTGAATTCATTAGTAAGATCAAGGATATTGCAAACTGGGCTTTTCAGTTGGGGAAGAAGTATAAGGAACCTAAGTTGGTGAAGAAAGTTACGAGGTAAGTGTCTAAAAAGTTTGCTAACAAAGTTACAGCAATTGATGAAGCTCAAGATTTGAATACTATGACGTTGGATCAATTGATGGGATCTTTGCAAACATATGAGATGGGGCTCGATTCAGTTGATAAAGCTGAGAATAATTTAGCTTTCAAGAGTATAGTACCACGTTCATCCAGACCTCGTTTTCAGAATTCCAGAGATAATGGAGGACAAAGAGTAGATCAAAGTCAACAACAGCAAAATTTCAAGAATCAAACTGGACATGTCAAGAATTTGGATAGAATTCAATGTAGAGAATGTGAAGGATATGGTCACATTCAGTCAGAATGTCCAACTGCTAAGAGAAGGCAAGAAAAAGCTCATGTCCCTACATGGAGTTATGAGGATAATGATGAGGATGACAATGAGGAATTCTCCAGCAATTTCGTAGCATTTGGAGCTAGAGTTGAAGAGCCGTCTGGATGTTTAAACATCATTCCTCGATGTTACAACATGAAGGAGAGAGTTGCAGAATATTCCTCAAGTGGTGATGAAGGAAGTGTTAGTGAAAATAATCTTCGTGTGACTTATGCTGAGATGAATGAGAAATGGCTAGAAGTTGCAGAAGCTAATAGAAGGTTGGCGAAGGAGAATAATCTTTTATAAGCCAAAGAAAAAGATACAAGTTCAACATTGGAGAAATCAAAGCAAGAAAATGAGGTTTTGAATCTTAAGTTGAAGGAGATGACTGAGAGAGCTGAACGTTCTGAAGCTGCAATTCACCGTTTGAATACTGGGAAAGCCAAGTTGGATGAGATTCTTGCCATGGGACAGATTTCACGTCACGGCTTAGGTTATGAGAGCCCTTCAAGGTTTTCAAGTACGTCCACGAATGTTCAGTATGAAACTAATAGTGTTTCATCATATGTTAAGTCTAGAAAGAAAAGAGTACGGAAGTGCAGCCATTGCAAGGTATACGGACATGTCAAGAACAGATGTTTCAAGCTTCTCAGAGATACAATGAAAGGAAAACACACTGCTCCATGTTTAAACACCGTCCAGGAAAGACAACCTGCTCCATGTTTTAACATCTCTCAGGTTCCTCAATCAAGAACAGTCAGAAAGGTATGGGTGCCTAAATCAAAACATCCCATAACACCGCTCCCGAAGTCAGCACATCACATATTTCGTGATCTTCACTTAGAAGGATTGAAGGATGAAGAAGAGCATAGAGAGACACATACATCTGTCACTTTGTCAACTGACAAAGTTAAAGCTGTTGATGGTGTAGTGGTCGAGTCCTTCAGGCAACACTTAGGTGTGTGTCGTGGACGAGGTATTTCTTTTGCTTTATTTTAGCATTTTTTCATTTTTGTTTTTAGTGCATATTTAAAAAAAAGGAGAAAAAAAGAGAGGTAGGATGTAGGAAGTCCGTGATGTTTAAACATAAGAAAATGTGATGACTGTTTTTCTGATGGCTTATGTGAACTGGGTTGGAGAGTTAATTGGCTAAGCTGGAAGTGTTTTGGCCTGGGCTGAAAAGGGAATTTATTAAAGCTTGTATTGATAATGAGATTGACGACAGGGGGAGCCACTGGTTGATACTCCAGTACTGTGATGACTTTACAGTTTTGGAGTCTCTCGATTTGATTACTTTGGCATGTTCATGGCCCCAGGGGGAGAAATTTGGACTTCTTTGATAGTTCAAAATCGTTGTCATGTGTTGTGGACTACAGGGGGAGTTGATGACATCGAATATGCTGCTGCAACTTATATATGAAGTCCTAAAAGTTGGTATGGTTCCACAAAATGCCAAAGGGGGAGATTGAAGAGTCCAGAAGTTTCAGGACGATGTTGTTGGCTATTTTGTAGAAGTCACTATGTTTAAACATACTGATGTTTAAACACTTGCATCAGCAGAATCAGAAACTGAGCAACAGTGATTGTGATGATGTAAACCTTGTGTGCGATCAAAGAAGTATTCGAGCGAATCAAAGATGATATTTGAAGGGATATTCAGCTCCGATCTGATTAGATAAAGAATATATGATAGAGTTGTATTTTAGTTAGGATTAGTCTCAAATAAGGAAAGATTATATTTCCTACAGTATAGCTATAGAAGTAGAATATAGCTAGGAGACTAATTGCAGCTGTGATTAGCTAGATGAGAAGATCAGCAGTACCGTGATTGAAGGACAGAGAATATCAACACGGAAGCACAACATGGAGCTATAAATAGAGACGCAAGCTGCGAGAAAAAGGATCGAACTTAAGAGAAAGTATTCTACATCCAGAATAGCTTTGTCGGAGCAGTGCTGAGTCGATCGCGTCAACAGGTCATTGATCGTGGTTTCAAGTTCAGAATCGTACACCTTAATTCTTCGGGAGGAAGAGATTCAGCGTCAACGAGGTTGAGATCGGAGGGAGTTCGATCAAGGCGAATCGGTAGCAAGGGGAGCTTGCAAATTCACAAGGAGAGTAGAAAGATAAGTATTGAAGTTTAAACATGTTGTACTGTAATCTTTCGTACTAGTGAATTAATTCTGATTTGGGTTAACGCCCCGCAGAGTAGGTGTGTTTCACCGAACTGTGTAATCATTTCTGGTGTTCTTTACTTTAATGTTTAAACCTAGTAATATGTTTAAACATACTTGATGAAGTACGTAATATTAGAACACTAGTATTCTGATCGGTAGAATTTTCAGTAGGGAACTGATTTGTCACCAAGCTAGCATCCTCCCTAGGGAGATTTCTCCACTCTACTAACCACTGAACCAACCCGTTGAGTTCCTCTTGTAACCAATCTTCTTTGCAAATTTTAGCTGGATAAAGTGAAGCACCGTCATCAATTCAGCATCTGGAATAGGCATTGTAATCACTGGGGGTGGTCCAACATGTTTCTTAAGCAGGGAAACAAGTAATAATGGATGGATTTTGCAGTGATAAGGCATCCATAATCTGTAAGTCACCTCAACAATCTTTTTCAAAACCCTGTAAGGACCATAGAATTTCGGAGCCAATTTGAAATTTTGCCTAGCCACAACAGTGATGTAAGAAAGTAAAGGTTGAGGTGACTAATGTATTTGTTATTCACCACAAGGGGTTTAATATATATAGGTTTATAAAGAGAACATCGGTGCAAGTTTCCGATGTGGGATAAACGTAATTACAATCCAAATAAGAAAAGGATATATACAATATTCATTACTACTCCTCCTCAAGTTGGAGCGTGAAGATCGAGAATGCCCAACTTGCTAAGAAACACTTGAAATTAAGCACGTCCCAGAGCCTTGGTGAAAAGGTCAGCAGGTTGTTCCTTCGTAGGAACGTAAGAAGTAACAATAACACCTGATTGAATGAGTAATGAACAAAATGACAATCAATTTCAATATTCTTTGTTCACTCATGAAAGACAGGATTGGCAGCAATATGAAGAGCAGCTTGACTGTAACAAAATAGTCGCATGGGAGTCGAGTGAATGATCCCTAAAGAGCGAAGAAAATCTTTGACCCATATAAGTTGGCAACAGGTATAAGCCATAGAACGGTATTCAGCTTCAGCAGAGGATCGTGACACAGTAGCTTGCTTCTTCGTCTTCCAAGAAACAGGCGAGCTACCAAGCATAAGAAAGTAACTAGACAAAGAACGTCGAGTAATGGGAGAAGATGCCCAATCAGAGCCACAATAAGCAGTCAATTGAAGGGAACTGCGAGCGGACAAGAACAAACCTTGACCGGGATGACTCTTCAAGTAGTGTAAAATGTGCAAGGCAGCCTGTCAATGAGGAGTACACGGTGACTGCATAAACTGCGCAAGAGTATGAACTGAATAACACAATTCATGACGAGTAATACTCAAATAAATCAAACGTCCAACAAGGCGACGATAACGCTCCGGATCCTCAAACTGTGGTTCCTCCACACGTGCAAGATCATGTTGCGGCTCCATGGGAAAATCTATTGGTTTACCAGCCAACAAACCAGTATCTGACAAAATATCAAAGGCGTATTTTCGTTGACACAAAAACATCCCATCTGGCCTCCTAGCAACCTCAATACCAAGAAAATACTTCAAGGGACCGAAATCCTTCATATGAAAACAAGAGTCCAAATATTCCTTAAGGCTGGCTAGCAACGATTTGGAGCTTGAGGCAATAACCAAATCATCAACGTAAAGGAGCACGTGCAGAGAAGCAGAACCACAAATGTAAGTGAATAGAGAGTACTCGGCCTTACTCTGAGTGAAACCAAAGGCCAGGAGTGCGGTAGAAAACTTCACAAACCAGTTCCGTGAAGCCGTCGTAGTCCATATAAAGACTTCTGAAGCTTACAAACCAGTCCTGGAGTGGACTCATAACCAGGAGGCGGGAGCATATAAACATTTTCTTGAAGATCGCCATGCAAAAATGCGTTATGAACATCCATTTGATGAAGCTCCCAACCACGAATGACGGTAACAACAAGAAACAAACGAACAGAATCCATCTTGGCAACTGGAGCAAAAGTTTCCGTGTAATCGGTGCCTTCAATTTGACGATTACCAAGTATAACCAAACGCGTGTTATAACGTTCAATGGAGCCATCAGATTTGTACTTGGTACAGAACACCCAATTACTGCCAATGGCCTTCTTGCCAGGAGGAAGAGAAATCATAACCCAGGTGCCATTCCGCTCGAGAGCATTGAGTTCAACAGACATAGTAGCCCTCCAATGAGCATGCTTAGAAGCCTCCAGATAGGTAGTAGGATCTCCACTAGAGGTTATCGCATACAAAAATCTAGAATGCGAAGGTGAAAATTTATCATAATTTACAAAATCAGAAATAGGGCATTGAATACCTGAAGACAGCGAGGGCAAAGCAGATGAAGAAGTATGGGGGGGTTTATAAGCAGCACAGACGTAGTCATTCAAGTAGGGTGACTCAATCTTACAAAATGGCTATACTTGGTTAGTCTATCTACCACCACCAAAATACTGTCAAAACCACTAAATACAGGCAATTTTTCTATGAAATCCATTGTGATTTACCTCCAAGCCTGAGTTGGAATTGGCAATGGTTGCAGTAGTCCTGGAGTTAGGCAGTTCTCATGCTTACTTCTCTGACATATTCACAAGCTCTCACATAATCTATGACCTGTTGCTTCGTCTGTGGCCAATAGAAAAGAGATAACACTCTTTTGACAGTGCCTGTCTGACTAGAATGGCCTCTAATGGCTTAAGATTGTAAGGATTATAAAATAGACTGCCTGACATTATTTGTACTGCCAATCAAAATCTTATGTTGCTTCCTAAGTATACCTTGAGCATATGTAAAATCACTTGTATTTTGGAGATCCACAACTATTTATCTGATAATTTCTTGACACTCAAGATCTCCTTCATAATGGTCTTCAATTTGCTGCATCCAGTTTGGAATGAGTGAAGTGCTGGAACTAATTTGAAACACTCAGATTCATCTCTTGCAATCAAGTCATCCACTGGTAGGCTCTGAGTCTGTCCTTCTGCTACTAAGTAATGATCAGAGAGTTTAGATAGAGCATCTGCCACAGTATTTCCTTCCCAGCCTTATATTGTATTTCAAAACTGAGACCAAGAAGCTTGGTTATCCGTTTGTGTTGTAGGGCATGTGTGAGTTTCTGCTCAATAAGGTACTTCAAACTTTGATGATCAGTTCTGATGATGAAATGATTTCCATCTAAGTAATGCTTTCACTTATCTACAACCATCACTACAGTTAACAACTCCTTTTCATATGTAGAGAGACCCCTATTTCTTAGACAGAATGATTTACCAAGGAAAGCAATAGGTCTGTTTTCTTGCGTCAGAACATCACTCATTCCAACATCAGATGCATCTGTCTCTACAATAAAATCCTTGTCAAACTCTGGCAAATTAAGAGTTGGGGCAGTAGTCGTAATGTTTTTGAGTTGTTGAAATGCTGCTGTTGAAGCTTCTGTCCATTGAAATGCATTTTTTCTGAGCAAGTAATGAAGGGGTTTGCATATGAGACCATATCTAGTAATGAACCTTTTGTAATAGCCCGTCAGCCCCAAAAATCCTCTCAGCTCCTTAATATTTTTAGGAATTGTCCATTCAACAGTACATGTAATCTTCTGCTGGTCCATTGCTACTCCTTTGTCTGTTATAACATGGCCTAGATACTCCACAGTCTGCATCCCATAAATCACATTTAGACAATTTAGCATAAAGAGTGTGATGTTGCAGTAGTTCCAAAACTAATTTGAGGTGAATCTGGTGTTGCTCAGCAGTTGGATTGTACACTAAAATGTCATCAAAGAAGACAAGCACAAATTTTCTTAAGTATTTCCCAAAAACTTGATTCATCAAAGACTAAACTGTGGCAGGAGCATTTTATAAACCAAAAGGAATCACCAAGAATTCATAATACCCATTATCCCTATATTAATACTAAAAAGTTATTCTCACTTTTTTTTGGTATCTGATTTTGGTACCAGATTTTGGTACCCTATTTTTTCTCCTATTTTCTTGGGCAAATTTTTAGGATTTTTTTTTTGAAAATAATTTTTAGGCTTTGTTTATAGAAACTTAATTCCTAATCAATTTCAAACTTGATTTCTTATAAATGTAATATATTTTTAATAAATGTCACTACTGACCGGCCTAATTAGGTCAATGATAGCCGTGAGTTAATTAGGCGCAGAGAATAAACCCTAAGCAAATGAAAAAAAACCCAATTAAATTTAATTACAAAATATGCTCAACATGGTCACGGCTATATTTGTATTTATATCACGTCTTGCGGTCAACATGCCCAATTTTACTTTCATTTTCGTATTTTTGGAGAAAATAAATGATTAATAATAATATTTAATAACTATCATATTTTTTTCTAGCTAATAGAATATTTCTTCTAGCTGAATTGGTCGGGGGAACACAGCTTGGTGGCCGTATTAGGCATTAATGGATAAGAGCTTTGGGTTCTCCGTGCATTTCAGTTTTGTTAATACAAATTCTATATATTAAAAAATAATCAAATTACATTATTCACGGAGAAATTGTTTATTGTATACATGCACAAATTATTTATCGTTTATTATATGGTTAATTGATTGAATTAGTGTCTGAATCTGGCGGAATTTGAACACTTTGATTACACAATTTGTTTAAATTATATATACATAGTATGAAGCAAAAATTTTGAATTTATTAATATAAAAGGATTATTAGTAAATTTATAACATGTGTATATTGTACATATCAAATTACTCCACAGTAACGACCAGTTGCCGGCGGGTGCATGCTTAGCAAAATAGAATGTCTAAATTATTTTATTAATTCCTGCCAAAGTGCAAGGATAATTATAAGGAACATCATGAAGCGGTTCAACAAATCCTAAATCCATTTGGGAAAAGGAAAAGTGCATGGTTGAAACTAAATCCATGCCAAACTCGATAAAATTTAATCATAGTGATAAATTTAAGTTATGAGTATTTTTATTCTCACTATTTTTTTGTATCACTTTTTATTCCCTTGTCGGTATTTTTGCCAACCCAACTACCAACAATAATAAAGGTTGATTTAAATATACAATATTATAACTAAATTGCGGTGCATTGCTGTTTGATATTTTTTTATTTACAAGTAATTTGTAGTTTATCTGGAATTCTTATGGATTAGGGATCGTTTATAAGTTTTTGCCCTAATTAATGTTATTTTAATTTAGAAATAATAAAGATTAGTGTATAGTTTTGTGTTTTTAATTTGAAACTTTATTATGTTGATGTAGGGGGCCAAGTTGATAAAAATGCAAAGAGGAAAAAATTTTATACTAAAAATAAACAAAAAAGAACACTTTAACAAAGAGAAGCTAACCCAACTACCAACAATAATACATGTTTGTTTAAATATACAACGTTTAACACTATAAATTGTAATAACTATATTTTTATTGTTTTCCTGATGCTTAATATATAGTTTTGAAACTGAAGTACAATATATTTTTCTATTTTAACTTTATGATTTTAAACTTCATATTGATGCAGTGGGTGAAGTTGATAAAAATGCAAAGATGAGAAAATATTATGCTGAAAAGAAACAAAAAAAGCGACTTTTAGAGAGCGAAGCTAACCCGACTATCGATATTAAAACAGGTTTGTTTTAATACAAAACATGTATTAATATTTGAGCATGATGATTTGAATATGTTATATTGTTTAAATTACATATTACCCTCTTGTAAATATTTGAGTTTGAATAAAATAATTTTTATTTAGGTCAATTACAGAAAAGGAGAAAGAAAAATGTTGGGTTGTTGGAGAGTGTTCCAAATTGTTGTAGAATCCTTAAAACTCTTCCTGATTGTAAATACTGCAAGGCTAAGCTTTTTAAAGGAGAGTCATCTATATTTTGTTGTTGCAAGGGTGAAACTGAATTTGATGGGTATGAGTTACCCGAGAAGTTGCGTTTATTATTAGTTGGAGAAGCAGAGCAATCTATACATTTTAGGAATAATATCAGGTCATACAATAACAACCTTGCTTTCACCAGTTTTGGCGCATCGTATGACAAAATGCTAACTGCAAACACAAATGGAATATATACTTTCCGAATGCAAGGCCAAGTATATCATTATCTGAATCCATTGGAGAAAAATAAGGGAGGCAAATATGATGGATTTAGTAAGACTGGAGTTCAGCTCTACTTTTTCGACAGTAATGATGCTGAATTAAAAGAAAGAATGGAGGTGGGCAATCGGTATGACAACAAAAGGTTTGACAAGCAAACTATGGAGATTTTAATGAAAACTCTTGAAGAGAATCCATATCGTATTTTTTTCAGAAGACTCAAGAAAGAGGCAAATCTTCCTACCAAAAAAATAATCCTCAATTTGAATCTAAATTTAGATCATAGAAGATACAACCCCCCCCCCCCCCCCAGTGTTGGTCACGTTGGAGGATTCTATGTAGATAATGGAAAAGATGATGGAGAAAGAACCGTTGGAGTTCAAGTAACTGGTAAAAATGGAAATTCTTATACTATCAAGCAATACTACAGTTGCTATGATCAAATGCAATACCCTCTTATGTTTCCTCACGGTCAGCCTGGATGGGATCGTAACGTTATGAAAAAGGACAAAGGAGGAGGGGAAAAAACGAAACAATTTGATTCCCCCGAGTGCCTTCTTGATGAAGAAATGAGAGGTATTCCAATTAATTTAATTTTCTTATAAATACATGCATTTTTTTTATTCAAAGAAAATACTCGATTTGCATAGTTGTGGCCTAGCAATTGCAATATTTTATATGATGAACTCTTCTTTTTTTCCCAATCAGTTGTCAGAGATGGGAAAAAAAACAAATATGCTGTTACCGCCAGAGAATATTATGCTTACAAGTTTCAGATGAGAGAGGATGATAAGACAATGCTAATACACTTTGGTAGATTATTTCAACAATATATCGTTGATATGTATATCAAAATTGAGACCAGCAGATTGGAATTTTTGAGAGAGAAACAAGCCGAATTCAGAACTGAGATGGTTCAAGGTATTACTGATGGTGTAGAGGCAGGGTTGGAAATTGGTAACGAGGTTGGTACACGTGTTTTTTTACCCGCCACATTTATCGGTGGTCCTAGAGATATGCGACAACGTTACCTTGATGCAATGACCATCGTACAAAAAATTGGTAAGCCTGATTTTTTTTGACAATGACTTGCAACCCATCTTGGCCAGAAATTGAAAAAAAATTGAGATATGGAGAATCTGCCAATGATAGACCTGATTTGTGTGCTAGAGTTTTTAAAGCCAAAGTTGAGGATTTGAAAAAGGATTTAGTAACTAGAGAAATTTTTAGTCCTGTGGATTCCCTTATACATGTCATTGAATATCAGAAAAGAGGATTACCACATGCTCATATGATGGTGATTTTAAAACCTGGTAATAAACCCTTGGGACCATATGGATATGATCGAATTGTTTGTGCCGAGATACCAGATCCTGACAAAGAACCCCACTTATTTGAGTTGGTTAAAACAAATATGATGCACGGTCCATGTGGAGAGTATAATCCAAATTGAAATTCAAATTTCCAAATGGTTTGTAATTACACAAATATATGATACTCATACAAATACCGAGACATCTTTTATAATACTAATTGCAGTAAAAATTTTACTGTATAAAGATGAAGGAC
This sequence comes from Sherardia arvensis, assembly GCA_948330725.1. Classification (NCBI taxonomy): domain Eukaryota; kingdom Viridiplantae; phylum Streptophyta; class Magnoliopsida; order Gentianales; family Rubiaceae; genus Sherardia; species Sherardia arvensis. The sequence continues at coordinate 20,433,343 of OX415240.1, forward strand.
ACAAACAAAAAGGTGACGATAACATTCCACATTTACACAATCCAGTCAGACAACATGTCAAGAAGGGGAGACTTCGTAGAGGTAATTCTCTTAAAATCATAATTTCTTTCTGGCTCCTAACCAATCATGTACCAAATTGCAACTAATCTCTTAAAAACAGGTGAAAAGAATACAAACGAACAACGGGGTCACGTGGGTTATGCAGTCCTTCCAGGAAAACAAAAAACGGCAGATACAAATATGGATGAATTAGATGAAAATAGCCCACTCAATCGCTTATTCAAAAAAAGAAGACTTTCTAAAGGTACTACAAACACTTTATATTTAAACGATTAATTCAACATCTGTGTCTCATATAATAATATCATGCAGGGGCCAAAAAAAACAATTACAGACCAAATCAATATTGTAAGTGATCATCAAACTAATGGCGGTGAAGATGAGGATGAAGGGAGCGATGACCATGAACCTAGCAGTCACGAGAGTGAAGATGAGGATAGCTACGATTGAGGATAATCAATCGTACTAATATTCGGCCGAGACTGGAGATTTCTCTACCATTAAATAGAGATTTTCATTAGACATGGTTGCAATATCAGTTCTATTTCAAACGATACATTGATTTTTTTTGTTCATTTCTTTTGGTTCAATCAAGTCAGTTTAATTAATCAAATCAATTCAGTCTCCAACCTTACATTGACAATGATGTATCCAAATTTATTTTAAAAAATATAACATCACTACGGTATGGTTGTATCACCAAAAATTCAACCACCTATAATCAAGGTTACTGCCTTCTCCGACATATCTAGCCAAAATTCACCGAGCATCGCGCGGTGTCACCTAGCTAGTGAGTAGAAAAAGCTATCAAATGTACATATGATTCCCTCATTCTTATCTTGTGATAACCAACCCTGAGATCTAGTTTGAAAAAATATTTAGAGCCCTATAGTTCATCTAGAATTTCGCCTATTACAGGTACTGGGTATTGTTCCTTAATGGTAGCTTCATTAAGCTTCCGGTAGTCCACACACATCTTCCATGACTGGTCTTTCTTCTTGACTAGCAAAAAAGGAGAAGAAAATGTACTTTTGCTGACTTGAATGACTTTATTATCCAAGAACTCCTTGACTTGATCTTCAATTTCATTCATCTGTACCTGTAAGGTTTCAGCCTTACTGGTTAGTTTCTGTTGTAAGAATAATCTTATGGTCAACATGTCTTTTAGGAGGGAAATGTTTTGGAATAGAAAATACTTCTGGGAAAAGAAGTAGAACATGTTTGGCTGCATCAGTGGTGTTCAGCTCAGCTACTTCTTCCTTGAAAAGTTTCTTCCTAGATGATTTCTTGATGGTAGTTTCTGCATGTGCCTCTTCCAATGAGTGTAATGCAGGTAACTGAGTCTCTTCATCTTCAATGTCCAGTTGCACCACAAAAGATTTTCTCTTCACCCTCCTTTGAAAGTTCTCATGCACCTCTCTGATCTTGGATTTGAAAGGGTCAAGGATTCCCTTCAAAATCCAGTGATAGCCTTGACTGTAAATGGACACTTGTTGCAACACCCAATCAAAAGTTACTGTGTTGAACTTGTGGAGCCAGTTAACCCCCAAAATCATATCATAACCTCCCAGCTCCATTACTCTCAAATCACAAACAAATTTATGATCAGTTAGTTCCCATACCACTCTTGGACATAATTCACTACCACCAACTATGTTACCATTTCCTATTCTCACGGCATATGGTTTAATGGTCATTATTCCCAGTCCCACTCTTATAATTACTATAGGATCAAAGAAACTGTCAGTAACACCAGTATCTAACAAAATGCTAATCACTTGTCCATACAGTAAGCCATAAAAATTCACAGTGTAAGTCTCCCGTGTGCTTCCTTTAATAGTATACATGGTAACGGGATCTTCCTCACTGACATCTTCATCTTCAAGCATAGACAATATTCCATTTTCATCTTCTACTACCATTATTTCCCCAGGTTCTAACTGCCCTTCCTTGCTAATGTAGTGAACCTCCTTCATCTTACAAATGTGACCAGGGCCAAAGTTCTCTCCACATTTTTAACACAACTTATGCTTTCTCCTACATTGTTGTAATTCAGGAGAAAGTTTCTTGAATCTGTCACCTGCCACTCTCTCATTTTGACCCCCTTTCCAAGCACATTTGTCTGCAAACTTAGCTTCTGGCAACTGATGGTAAGTAGCTTGCACCCCTATCTTTTACTGGAAACCTCCCATTTCCTTTCTTCCCAAAGAGCCGATTCCATGATTTGATGCAAAGTGGAAGTTTTAACCTGCATTACTCCTAGTTTCGGATCCCCTTTTAAGACACTAATACAAATTCAAATGAAATACTACTCTGAAGGATTCAAATTTTTATCTCTTAACAGCATTCTGAGGTTCTCATGTTCCTCCATGTAGGGTTTCACATAAGTCTTTTGATACAACTTATTTAAGTCCTGAATCTCATCTCTTAAATTCAAAGGTTTAAATCTTTTTAACAACATACAAAATTCCTCCCAAGATATCATACCCTTACCAACAATAGCTAGTCGATACCAAATCCTAGCTTTATCAGACATATACAACTCCACAGTTGGCACCTTTTTCTGATCAGGTATTTTATAGTAGCTACAGAAGGTATGGCATTTGCTAATCCAATCTTGAGGGTTAGTTCCATTAAAACTACACAAATCCACCCTAGCTCGTTGGAATTCAGGCCGTCTCCCAAACCTATCTCTCTAGTCACCATTCAAGTCCCATACAGGGTGATCTAACCTCATATTCTGAATAAAGTCATTTCTATTGTTCTTATCAACAAAAACTGCTTCCTCACTAGCACAATGCACACTTTTTAGCATAGAATATTTCTACTTGGCTCACTGGCCGGGTATTTATCAGCATTCATCAGATCAGTAGGCTGAAACATAGTACGGGGCTCAGAAAAAGCATGACGATCTACATTCATAGACATATCATTTCACAGATTTCGATTCACAAGCTCAAAACGAGGAGCAAAAGGAATCGTACCTGTCACCGGAGGGGGTGACGATCGACTCAAACCGGCTACTGAAGCCCCTTGAGCTGGCACGGTCAGACGGTTATTCAACAGTGACATCATCGACTTGAACTTTTGATCAAGCACACATTCAAACTTGTGCATTCATTGCGAGTGATCCTCCTGCAATGCATGCAAATCGCGGTTGAACTTGCTCGATCTTGCGAAGTGCTATCGCGGATCGCCCGTAGCTCTGATTCCATTTTGTCCTATGCTTCACGCGTCGTCTTGATCATCCTCTCCTCCAGTTCTTCAGGGTAAGCTCCATTCTCCTTGAGCACGTTGGATTGGGCATCAATCGGTCAGCAAGACACCTGCTCTATTACCAATTGTCAGGCTCCGGCGAAGTTTTCCGGCCGGGGCAGATCGGAATTAACATTAAATAAAAGAATTGATAACTGTTTTCATTGAATAACAAACAGAAAAGAGAAAATACAATCTTTGATTTCTAGATACAAGAATGCCTATTCTAATCTAATCAATTGCTATTTAATCAGCACCAAATCCATGCCTCAACTCCTTTCTGTTGATGCTGTTGAGATTTTGTGTAACGGCCAGTCAACTGCTGTTGACTGAATCCTAGCCGGCCTCTTAGCTCAATCTTCAACTTTAGTCCTTCAATAGTGCATATCATACTCACCCCTTCCTTATATTATTAGTTTGCACAAAATCCCTCAGATGCTGATACCATGTTGTGTTTTGTGTCAATCCAAACCCACTAAATATGTGTTCGGATCAGGTCGGGCATACGTGTCGTGTTCCAAATTTCCAGCCCTATCAACAACTGAATTTACTTCTTATTAGAGGCAAGATTGAATGGCTGAATTGCTCATCAGAGCTTTCTATATTAATTCATATAAATAGAGGTCTGTATAACTAGATTACCTGATATGACAAATAATTATATTAAGCATATAATCTAAATATTCTAACTAATATTCACTAAATAACTAATATTCAGTAAATAGTCTATGTATAAACACTCCCCCTTAGTCAAAACAGGAGCAGGTGAATGCAAAGACTATACCAAAAATCTAGAAACAAAGGGTATGAAATAATGTTCGCAAATATGTTTGCATATTGCTGAGTCAAGGGAACATGAAGGACACAAACTTCCCCGAGAGCCACCTTCTCGGGAACAAAGTGTATGCCAATCTCCACATGTTTAGTACATTGATGGTAAAGTGGATTAGACGAAAGGTACACGGCAAAGATATTGTCACAATAGACCAAAGTAGCCTGTTGAAGAGGAACACACAATTCACAAAGTAAGTTGCGCTAGTAGCACATCTCGGCAACAAAATTAGCTACACCTCGATATTCAGCCTCAACACTAGATATGGAGATAGTGAGTTGCCGCTTGAAAGACCCAATTAGGTGTATTTTATGCATCTAAATTATGTGATTTTATTTCTCTCTTTTGTCATTTGATGTGCACGAAGGTGGGTTTTGGTGCAGGAATGATAAGAAAAACTGTGAAATACAATCAGGTAGAGAAATCAAACACTTAGGAGCCATGGATGCGATCTAGCTACACTATACTCTTTTTCTGAGAGGAATTTTAATGAGGTAGTGTGCTCCAATGGATAATGGATCGTTAGATTTCCATTATTTCCGGGAAGAAGAAGACGCCGCAAGTTAAAGAGGAAATTATCTATTGCTGATAATTCTACGGGTGGCTGAGTTGTGGTTCGACGTGTCGATCACTAATCAACTATACGTTCTTAAAGAAATCAATATTAGACTAAATTATTGCAATCATTGTTTTAATAAATTGAACTGAATTGGGATCCATGGAAAAGAAAATAAATATTTATTTAAATCCCAATTGTATTATAAAGTATTATTTAATTAGTCCAATAATAATTTCCTTGTAATAGTTTGATTTAGATTAGGGTTTATATCCCCCTGTACCCAAAAATAAACAAAAATAAAGGTGGTCGTTTGTGTGATTTTTTTGGCCGGCCGCCAACTGTTTGTTTCGCATGAATAAATTATTTCATGGACGTTTAACAAATTAGCATCATAACTATTAGTTTATCTTGTTTGTTTTTATATTATTATTTATATGTTTGGTTGTTGTTTAATTATTTGTTAGGTTGTTTTTAATATGTTTAGTACATAGGTTAGTTTCGTTTAGCGTTTGAAGTATTAACTTTGATTCATATGTGAGGTCTAAATGTGCTTGATAATTATTTTGTTTGGAATCCTTGTCATTTTGTTAATTTAAAGAAAAAGGATTATTCATGGATTCTCCCAAACGAAATAATCAACAAGATACATCGTGAATTCTCAATACTCCTACTAGGAGACAATTTGTAGGATTATAGGGAAATTTAATTCTATAGCAAAATACTACATTCCCTGTATCAAATAAACAAGCAGAGCCTTAACCTAAATAATGAGTCTATTTCTGACAAATATTGTTCTCTAACACTCTAATTTTGCAATCACTCACCGAGTCATCTCATTAACATTATTTGCATCTCCCCTCGGAGGCAGTAAGAGGTTTACCAGCTCACTTTCACAGCATCAAAGCATTATAAAGGTTTAATCCAACAGTCACAAGTTGTCTAGACAATAATTAGTCTGTGAGTACTTCCCAATCCATCTCATTAAACATTATTTGCATCTCCCCTCGGAGGCAGTAAGAGATGTCTCAGGTTGCTTTCACAGATTAGTTATGCCTAAACAGCCTGTTCTGTCTACAAATCTGATGTATGAACCCGCCAAGAGTAAGTAACCAACATACTTTGACTCGGATTTCTCCTTGCGCACAAACACGGACTATTACGGAATCGCCAGAAGTAAATATTTAAGCTACTCTGACTCGGATTTCTCCTTTGCCGCATACCGCTAAGAATCAGATTTGAAATAATCACAGTTTAATCTATTCATAGGAAAACTAATGATAGCAGATAAAAACTCCAGAACAATATTATATCAAACCCCAAATAAGCGCGTACCCATTATTTAGCCAAATACTGATGGACTTAGAGCAAAATGGACCTTGCTAACCCAACTCAATACTGCAGCTTTGATGTGTAGAACGTCACAGGCCACTCAACACAATTCTAGAACCTTAACCAATCCAATTTCTAAACCTTTCCTTAAAATCGAACCAATCCAATTTCTAACATTAAGCCGTTGCAATTGCAAATCTGTTGCCCCTCTTGCCTCTCAGCTCCGATTCAAACCCGTGATTTCGGGCCAACAACCTCCTCTTTCCGCCTATATCCACAAGCCCCAACTATATTCTTATACATGTTCATCAAATTTCATAGTTGCGGCAACTGCACTGTATCCTGTTTCATACTAACCCATTAATATCAGCTACAGTTTCAAATCTTCACGGTTTGGTCCTTTCGTCCTATCAAGTGGCCTATTCTTCACCGCAAACCTCAAAACTACACTAAGGAAATGTTCTTACATGTTCAAGACACAACAATAACAAGAGAAGTAAAACCACATTCTCAGTCTAATTGTGCCAATTCCAGTGTAAACTTGTCCACTGCCCGGCCCGACCGAGCCGACCCGATCCGACCGAGCCGACCCAAGCCGACCCGAGCCGGCCCGGAGCCGTTGACCTCTCAAGAATCCACCTTTGCGCCCGAATCCACTGATCTTGCCGCTGGGCTGCGGGGCGGGTCGCAGCTTTTCGGATCCGGTGATCCTCGCTCGTCTAGATCTGGCTGTGATGACCACCGTCCCAATCTCGGAGCTGCGTATGGGTCACCGTCGGTTCTGGCCGGAAGATCTGTCCACCGCGCGTCCCGATCTGTGCGGCTACTCTCCGTGCGTCCTGGATCCGCCCAGCCCACCCCTCGCATTCGTCGCGGCGTGGAGCTCCATCGGCTCTGTAGTCGGCGTGGTGGCATGTGGATCCCAATGTGTTCCTCTTGCCGGATCGAGGGTGGTGATCTCGCCGGGTATGGGGGATTCTAGTGGTTGTGCCGAGCGGTGGCGGCCCGCTCGAACCGTCAGTGGAGGAGTGGACGGAGATATCAAAAGGAGATGTAGTTTTTCGACTGAGATGGGGTTTCGGGTTGGGGGTTGGGATTGGGTGGTATGAATTTTTATTGGGTTATGGGTGGGGAGGTCACCTCCGGCTGGCAAGAGGCGCCGGCCGGAGCCTCCCCGGCGCTGGATTAGAAAAGTGGGGAGGGGGAGGTTTTTGGGAGAGAGAGGTTTTCTTCAGTCCCGAGAGGTAGGAATCCTTGTCATTCTCCGTGAATAACATTTAACTCTGAATTGCTTGAGATCTGATCAATCTTCTGCTATTTGGAATAGTACCAATTGAGTTCCTCTATTTATCTGTATCTAGGGGATATGTTTAATTAGTGGCAAAGATAGCAACAGATAGTGGGAATAATGGATAAATAATATTTGAAAGTTGTCCTTGCTATAAATTATCTTAATCGGTTTCTTTGGTGCTTAATGGTGTTGAGATAATAAATCTAGGTCTAGGCTATTCCACTTAGATCTTAACTTTATTAAAGATATAGTCAGTTTAGCTATTCTTTCTATCTATCGAGAAAGTAAGAATAAATTGGACTAGGTATGCTATTCTCGAAGGTCTATAGCTGATTGGTTTATACAACTTAATAAATTACTGAACCCGTGATCAAATGAATTATATGTTAATATGGATTTACCTGTTATCGCATTGCATTATGTGAGTGTCTTCAGGTTATTTGCATTGTTTATTTTAATTTTTATTTGCATTCTTATTTTAGTTTATTTTAGTTCTTATAGTAGTTAACAGAAATCCTCTCAAACATAAAGGTGGTTGCTAACCAAAATCTGCAATTTTAGAAATTAGAATATGATTACATTGTTTCTCGTGGGATCTACCTTGCTTAGTCTATACTTGAATTTAAACCGTTTGCAGGTTTATTTGATAGAAAAAACCACCTATCGATTTGGCGCCAATGCCGGGGAACGTATGTTAGTTGCTTTCTTATTCTATTGATTTTGTTACTTTAGTGTACAGAAGATCTGATCTGATTTTCTGTTGATTGCACCAAGAATATAGCGAGAAAGTGTTCAAAGTCAGATACGTAACGGAGAACGCTTTTCTGGAAACTGATACTCGACCGCCTAGCAATACGGGAAACCCATCAAATTTTAATTTTCAAATATCAGTAACATGTCAAGTTATTGGTATCAATATAGTGAACCTCCACCTGCCAATCCTTGTGATCATTGCTGTGATTATGGTCATTGGGGCTTAGCTCCTCGATATTCAGCTTCTTAATATAATGATTATGAACTTTGGAGTGGCCCACAATTCAATTATGAACCATACAATTCAAGGTGAAATTATGATGAACATCAAGGACAATGTTATGACCATGAATTCGACCCTCAACCACCTGCATCGAATGAAATTCAAGACATGTTTGGTGCGATGATGGATATGATGCAATAGATCAACCAAAACAAGGATAATATGGCAGAAGGAATGCAAAACACCAACTCAGAGTACAATAAGTGGGAGCAGGAACGAAAAGAGAAAGAAGATAAGTTGGAGCAGGAACAAAAAGAGTTCGAGAAGTGGCAACAAAAACAGCAAGAGCACCATGATAAAATAAAATTAATGAAAATTTAGCTTTCATTAGAGCTTACCTCGACGAATGTAGAGAACGTCAAGATGAATTGTCTTCGCAAGCTTTGGATGATGATTATGCAGATTTCCAATCAGCCGATCATATTAGCCATGAAGAAGCCGTATATGACCAGGACTACACAAGTAATTTAACCCCTGAACTAATTGAAGACAAATCAAATGATATTAAATCTTTGCTTGAATCTGTTATTGATCAAGAAAAAGATGGATACATTAGCAAAGTGTGTGGAGTTAATGAGCATAGTTTTATAGATCCTCCTGAACATACATGCATAACTGGACTACATGCTTGAATTTGATAATTCAAAAATTGACGAAGATGAGTCGTTCGTTCAAAAGCAAGTGGATGTTGATTCTGCTCTCGAAGTTATGGAGCATGTGGTGGAAAATAGTACCGGTGACTTCAATAGATATGAGATGATCATAAATGAAGGAAAAGAGGATGGCGGGTACATTTTTATGGAGAAAGTAACCATCACACCACCGAATGACTGCTTGAATGAAGTGAATGGGCGTATAACTGTAACATTTGATATGAAACCTTTGAACTTATGGCATGAGGATGTTGTAAACCCTTCATCAAAGGGTTGGGATTTAACTTTGATGGTGGTTTGTTGGTTCATCACAAGTCACAAGGTTCTTGAAAATTTAGCTAACTTATCTTCCCATGGTTTGGAGTTTTGGAAGTTTTATCACGTGCCTATTAAGTTAGAACAACAAAGTGACTGGTTTGAAAAAGGCATGGGTATTCAAGAGTTGAAGTCTGAGAAGATTTGCTATCTCATCTTGTGAATTTTGGTGATGATAAAAAAGAAGAACCAAATATTGTGACTTGGTACAAAGATCGAGGAAAACTTGATTTTCAACATCTCCACCAGCTTACCGTCTAGCCAAGACTATTAACAAAGTGTTTGTTTGGAGGAAACCCAATGTTTTGATTTTTCCTGAAATTTTATTTATTTCACTTTTTTAATCATTTACAAAACAAAATAAAACATGTGTCTTTGTTTGATGGTGTTGACTGTCTCACACGCCACACGCTTATTGGGGGACTGCACGCGCTATAGATGTTGCACGCGGTTCACCGCCTTCATCAACTTGCCGCCGAATGGAGATGCACGCATCGTCGACGTTGCATGCGGTCCGTCGCCTTCATCCCACACGCCGCAATGTTTGCTATACAACACGCGCCATTGCTATTGCTGCTCGCAGTTATGGGCGCATCTCCGCCGCTGGTCTTTGCTTTTTCTTCACAAGTTGTCATTGGAGCTGGATTGTGGCTTCATTCTTTTTCCCTTTCTTTTATTTTATTTTGAGTCTTCTAAGATTTTTTTAGTTTTCATGGGATATGTGATCGTAACTCGGACTTTTGAAAAATTACTTTGGCTAATTTATTGAGTATCTTTGCCTATTTGTTTGTCATGTCCCTCTTAACCCTTAATTAGCGAGAGGGAAGATAAATTGGGTTTCGGTCTGTGCCATTATAGAAGAGGAGAAATCTAAGTCATGGTGGTTCTGACAACTTATTATTGGCGTTTATGTGCATAGATTTCTAGGCTTTGAGCATTTAATTCATACTTTATGCTACATGTTAAGAATATTATACTTGTCAAAGTAGTTTAGATACTTTTGTATCTGTTCTTCGGAATCTTTCAATGTGTAGCCCTTTTTTATGTAACACCACCGAGGTGGATAATTTTCTATAATCTCATTCAAATTGACACAGAAATCATATGTTTTATAAGTGACATTGGGTTTACCCAATCGTGTATTTTATTACTTTTATTTAGGTTTGAGGAGTCATGAATAATCATCCCATTCTCTTGGGTGGTTTTGCCTCCCAAAAAAAATAAAAGATGAACATTTGTAGGACATGTATTATGTATCCACCTTAAAAAGGCTTAAAAGGTAAATATGGTGAAAAGAAGAAAAGATCCCGTGGGCCAGTCTACGGGGACACAAGCTGACGCTAAGTCCTCGTATAATACAATAAATCCTAATTCTACCCTCAAGACCCAAACTAATGGTCGCATGGGGGAAATAATATACAAATCCAAAAAATACATATTCGGGTAAAAGAAATGAGGCTAAAGTCAAGAGAGCATGGCTGGGGGTGAGAACAAACTCATTACCCCAGCATATAAAACAATTCACTTCTACCTCCAACACAAGAGGCCTTCCAAAGATGCTAGTCGCAGAGATGTAGCGGTAGTGAGGTGCAAGTCCAAAGTGGGTGGACCTATATGAATAAGAAGTAGAAACTTATCCATCCGTAAATGCAAACCCAATCCTAGTATGTCACCCACCAAGAGTTCTGTTTACCCTTTGATTTGAGATTCAATATCGACCCAGGACTGGCTACCTATTTGGTCAAGATCGTCTTCATAGAAAAGGCTTCCTCTTCCCTTTTGGAATGGGCTATAAGCAGCCGAGAGTGGTCTCGGGTCTTGGGCTGGAAGTTGTGAAAGAGGATGTGGATGTGCGTGTTGGTTCTGGTAAACTAGTCATGATAGTGGCAATGCTCTGGCCTGATAAAATATCTCAGCAAACTCCATCATTGTAGAATCTGTCAGTGATGATGATGCTGATGCTGACCGCCACAGTCGTGAGTTATAGAGCGATGGTGCCGTCCATCAGTCAAGAGTTGACCTGACAATGCAGCTCCTGCCATGGGCACCTACAAAAAAAGAGATATGATGGTGCTGTTGGCATGTAGATGATCCCGATGAAGAACTGAGGCTGAGTCTCATGGTGTTTAGATGATGTAAGGCGGTGCATAGGGCTCAATCTGGTGTCCAAGAGATGCAACCTCCGAAGGATGAATGAGACCTGGCGCTCTTGTAGCGTGCGCCGGGAGTGGCGGTTTTATAACCGCCCTCTCCATTATAGGCAAATGGACAGCCTTCTCCCCTTTAGCACCATAGTGTGAAGACTACGTTGGGAAGAAGACGCAAGTAGTAATTCGCATAGTGTACAAGTTAGAGCTGGGAACATGGCATTAACCTTTTAACCATGAAACGGCGAACAAGCTAGTCTAATTACGGACGTCATCATGTACTAAGCTGTCACTGATTAGGTAACAACCTATATTGTTCGGCTAAGAGATAAATCTCAAATCCAGAACATATCCGTCAAGTCCTTGGTCATAGTAGCCTGCAACCCGCCCAGCGAGTCAGACAAGTTACAGAAAACATCATGTACCAACATGTAGTACTTGGTTAAGAGACGAGTCTCAAGTCCCAAGCATGTCGTCAGACCAAATGTGTTGCCCGACCAAGAGGTAAACACTAGGCCAGAGAAAATACGTCAAATCTCCGGTCACATTAGCTTGCAACCGTCCAGTAAGCCAGGCAAGTTACAGAAGACATCATGTAACAACATGTAGTGCTTGGCTAAGATACAAGTCTCAAATCCCAAGCATGTACAGAGACCAACATGTGTTGCTTGGCTAAGGGTTATCACTAGTCTAGATCATAACAGTCAATTCCTTAAACATTAGCTTGCAACCACCTAGCAAGCCAGGAAGCTATAGAAGACATCATGTACCAAAACAAACACTCCTCCACTCCTCCCTAAGCCAAGGAGCTGATCTGCTGTCAAAACCCATTAACAACTTAGGTAAGACAGTCAGTAGGGTGCAAGTCCTAGTCTCCATCTCAGACTGTAGTGAAGAAAATCAGAGATTAACCTTCCAAACACCCTGGTATAGTATTTCCTAAAACCTCATGGATGCTTTAGGCCAACAATATTCAGTAGAGGTTCTCCTACTGGAACAGGCGATTGAGCACCATATAGCAATTCTAGATGTTGAAGCTGTATACCCAAATCGAATTAAGAGAAAACTCACCTTATTTCTCTCATTCCATAGACAGCATATCGTCGTGAACAGAGCTAGAGGACCATATTTATTCCTCATCTTTGAACCAGTAACAAGCGATAAACAGAAGATGTCTCCTAAAGCCAATCCAGCTCCTGACCCGATCGCAGATCACATTGGAAGAATATATGTGCATTAGTCTCCATCTCAAGGTGACATAGATGGCACATCCGATCTGTGGTATCCTCATCATCTTTTTCACTGTGTTGATCTTTGGTATGCGGTCTACCAAGCGCAGCTAGCCATGATATGAACTAGAACCAGGCTGGTACAAAACCTCTCTAGAGACCCCTAAACAGTCTCTCCCACGGCTTGTCCGGCTCATGGTAGACCTGTGGGTAGGTCTCTTGGTGTATGAAATCATAAGCATTGGATGTAAATTTCCCTGAGGCTACCCAGCTCCGTAGGGTGGAATCTACCATGTATCCCCTCCAGACATGTTTTTCAGCTTTTTCCGCAGCTTGTATATGTCCCAAATGTGAGTGGATGTGAGTGGAGCATTTGTCTTGCAATCTATTATTAGCTATTCTCGGGTGCATCCACATGACTCCATCCTGTCGGAAGTATAACGCATGCATCCACTTCACAGTTTCTGTGCCATAGGTTCCTGGTTCTAAGTGTGAAAATCCCTTATCTCTAGCCCTCCATTTTCTTTTGGCGAGAACAACCTTTCCTAAGCTACGTTTCTCTTCTCTGATGCCCTAGAGGAATGAAATGCAAAAGCTCTTCAACTGGTCCATCACTGTCACTGGCATGATGAAGTTCTGGATCCAGAATCCTGGAATGCTTCCTACAATGGATTTCACCAGTTCCAGCTTGCCTCCATATTATAGAGTGTGTCCCTTCCATTTTGCAACTTCAGAGTCCACTCAATCTAGTAGCACGTCGAATTACACCACTTTCAGCTTGCTGGAGTCAAGAGGTACACCAAGATATCGAACCAGGAAAGATGGCCTAGGTAATGCCTGTAAAGCTGAGGTCCTCCCTGATGTTAACTCCAAACAACTTAGACTTTGTAGCAGTAACAGTGAGGTCAGATGTCTTCGCAAAGTCATTCAGGCCTCCATGAGTATATGCACTTAATAGGTATTCGCCTTAGAAAAGAGCATAAGATTATCCGCGAAAGCCAGGTGGGTGATCTTCAACACATCACATCGTGGGTGATGAGTGAAGTGACGTGAGGCTGTTTGGACTTTCAGAAGTCTGGAGAAGTACTCAATGCAGATAACAAAGAGTAGGGGGGAAGCGGATCCCCCTGGCGAATACCCCGCTTTCCATTGAAGTGGTCGCATAGTCTTTCATTAAATGCTACGGAGAACAAGGAGGTAGAAACACAAGTCATTATCCTACTAACCATAGTGTCTGGAAAGCCAAGTCCAAACAGAACCTCCTGCAAAAACTCCAGAGAGACCATGTCAAAGGCCTTTGCCAGGTCAACCATGATCATATACCTGGGGAAGTATGTGCCTTGCCATATCCTCTGACAAACTCCTGTGAAAGCATCACATTGTCCATCAGATTCATGCCTTTAACAAAAACCCCCTGACAAGGATCAATAAGCCTAGGAAGATGGCTATGATCTTAGTATTGATTTTGTAGAGAACATTACAACACGAGATGGGTCTGAAGTCCCCTCACCATCAGGTTATCCTTCTTCTTTGGGATTAGTGCCACGGTGGTGTGATTAAGCCTCTTAAGTAGGCTCTCCTCCTCAAAGAATTCCAAGACTGCATTTGTAATCTCTCAGCCGATCGTATTCCACTGCTTCTTGAAGAAGGCTGCCGAGTACCCGTCTGGTCTTGGTGCTTTATTGTCGTCCATCGAAAAGAGAGACAACTTGACCTCATTCTGCGACACCACCTATCCCAATACTCCTCTATCATGGCTGTCCAACAAAGGCCTAGAAGAAATCACCTCCTGGTCTATTGGAATTCTATCACTCGCAATACCAAAGAGCCCCTTATAAAAGTCCACAAATAGCCCCCCTTTCCTCTCATTAGAGGTCACTACTCTGTCATCTACATAAAGTATGGACGGGATACCACCTCCCTTGCAATTCCCTACCTGCTGATGGAAGTAGGACGAGCCCTTATCTACCTGGATGATATAATTAATTCTTCCATTTTGGGCAAGGAAGGAAGACTCAGCATTGTACAACTGTAATGCCTGCTTCTTAAGTCTCCTCAGATCTTCACATCATGTTTCGTACGTAGGATTACGCGGGTCAAACCTCTTGGAAGCATCACTATACTCCTTACTAGTCCTCTTTGTTTTCTCAGTTGTGTGGTTATAATCCCGCTTCCCCAACTCCTTGAGTTGAGCCTTCAAGTCAGAGAGCTTGTGGGTCACCGAGTACTACTTGCACCTATAATAGTCTACGCCCCAGTGCTGCCGGATGACCTCGTAGCAGTTAGGGTGTAGTAACCACACCTTCTGAAACCTGAAAGGTCTGCCTCTGCTTTCGATCTCCTGAGCCATTGAAACAATCATTGGAGTGTGATCTAGCTGCTCAGTGATCGGCAAGAAGGTGGTCCTGCACGCGATACTGTCCCAGCCATCATTAAGCAACACCCTATTCATTGGAAAACTGAGGTCTCTTCTGGCTTCGGACCGCCGCCATCAGATTTTCCTGCCTTTGATGCCCCCTCCGGACATACAGGGGGGTGCTCTTATATCTTCCCCAGCTCATGGGCCAACATCGTGAACTTCAGGTGTATAAAAAGGTAGGTCACCTGCACCCTCGAGCGCAGCATCATCCAACCCAAAGGGCAAGGGAATGGGGATGATCACATCTCCCTCGCACTTTCTAGCAGTATCCTCATCAACCGGAAGTGCAGGTACATCGTTCTCCACTGTCTTTTTCCTCCCACCCTTCCTCATCTTCGTTCTCTCTGTCCCCTCCGATACCACTGTCCAAATCGGCTCTAATGGATCATGTGTTTCAGCGGTGTCCTCGGCCTCAACTCGGCTCTGCTCAAACTTAGGAAAGGTCGGCTCCCTCTCAAGTGGTCAACTGCTCCCGTCACCGATACCCACAGTCTACAGTGTCTCCCCAGCCAAATACCTTATCCAAACTCAAACGCTGCTCCCCAAACTGAACATCAGTTCTCTAAGCCGCACCATCCCTGATATGGTCCCTCTCGACCCAAGCCTTGTGCTTGGTCTGCATCTGTTACTGCTGCCTAGACCCTCTGCCCTGGACTGTACCACTTCCCTCTAGAACCTTTCCCTGGACTGACCTAGCTGCTTGCAAAGTGTGCAAGCTATCGGTTGCTTGGTCCGGGCATTCTGAAGCTCCCTATCCTTCCAGAAGTCATCACATGTTTCCTCTACATGGAAATTTTTCCCACAAGTTGGGCACCAAGGCTTGTAATGGTCTTAAAGAATATGTTGAGTACAGTTCTTGCCATTCGGCTTGTGGAAAGTAATCTCATGTCTGAGCCTTCTCGATGTATCAATATGGATTAGCATTCGCACATCGTACCCAACTAAATATCTGGTTCCATTGTCCATAATGATATGATTTCCCAAATCTGATGCAATCTTAGACACGGACTTCGGATGTCAGAAAGCTTTCGGAAGATGCTCCATCATCACCCAGATTGGCTTGATAGTAAGCATTCGCATGTCTCACTTTCCCGTCTCCTCAATGGGATAGATAAACAGTTTCTTACCATTTAGGTATTGCTTCGGCCCATGCATGACTGTACCCCTATCCTCTGTAGTCCTATGGATTAATTTGAGGTAACCATTTGTCATAGCCTGCACAATACAACGCACCCTCTACTATTTCACCAAGAGTGCCCTGATGGCGTACATACCCGGAAAGTAGCACAGGAAGATGCCAAAAAACCCAAAGAAAGGTTGTGTGTTCTCCTTTTGAGTTACCTCCTCATATAGCTTGAACAGTACTTCAATCTCAATGTTCGGGACAAGCTCAATGGGAATAGTATCCAGTAAAATATCTGGGTCAGTCCAAGAGCGCTTTCTTTCCAAGTTCTGATCATTTCAAGGCCTCTGCTACAGTAAATCAGCCCGTATATCTTTTTGCCCAATCCGTTCCCCCGATTTAAAGTCTCTGCCTGGTCCTTAAAAGCCATTTTCTTCTCCCTCCTATTAATCTTTCTCTGTTTGTTGTTTCTCGGTCCTCTTTTCTTTGATTTCTTTATAACGAGAGATGACGATGCATCCATACTGCAAGAGGAGACAAAAAAAGAGAAAAATTAACAAACACACTCCCAACGAAGTCTTTGCAAAGATGCGCTCAGCTTGATGTTGCTACCAACAACCTTTACAAAATTTGCACTAGAATTTGTAAGCCTTTTGTAAGAAAAAATAATCTTTTGAACATAAGTTAATTTTGCGCTAGAAGCGGTTTATAAACTAATTAAGGATTGGAATAAACAATAATCTTATTTAATTTGTTAAATAATATTTATAGTTAAATTCTTAAAATGATTATTCATGGATATTTTACAATTAGAACGTCAAAAGTTTAATTATTTTTGAAATACATGAAATTTTTATTCATAAATAAATATATAATTTTTACTACAACTATCCATTATCTGCACAAGAATTACACCAGTGGATATTGATTATATTTAAACATATATACGTATATACATACATATATATACATATATAAATATATATATATATATATATATATATATATATATATAACATGGAATCTATCTATAGTATTAAAACAACAACTCTTGGAAAAGTCAAACCTCATATCCTTACGCCATGTCAACTATTGGAGCTCTCCTAAAAAAACGCCACGTCAACTTTTTGGAGTTCTCCTAAAAAGGACACTAATACGTCGCCCTCGCCCTCCATCCACGTGGCACGCCTCTATTGGTTGCTATGATTTCCTTTTCCATTTTAATTTTATTGTAGGGTCATTTCGTCCCAGCTGAAGGTTCCCCTTCAAAAATGTTTTACATTGCTTTGTCTAGTTAAAATTATTGCAAGCGTGATAAGATTTGGTTTTGTTAACTGAAATGTCTAAACTACCCCCTTACACTCCCAACTTCCACCACCATCAGAAGACATTCTCCACTGTTCTACTTGCCGGAAATATTTTTCTCTATCATTCAATCTCCGGTATCATTATAATTTCCAGGTATAATGTTTATCGCCGTTTTGAACTATCCAGTGAATTGCATTCTCCCTCCATATTCCACAAAGCTCCGGCGAGATCTGGACAAAATTCCGGCGAGGGTCGACGGGGATCGGCAATGTGGTGGATCTAACCAAATCCGCCGCTGTTTGTAGAATTTCCATCCTCTTATTCATCTTCATCCTCTTCTTCTACCTCGGCTCACAGTGGTCCCACTCCAACGCTACCGCCAACTCCTCTTCTTCTCCTCTCACCAGAATCTGAACCTAGATCCAGATTCCGCCATCGCCGTCGCATTGTCTCCCAATTTCAACCAGAACTTTGATGTCGCCTCCCTCATAAACGACACTGTTTCCACTCAGGTCCACGAGGCACAGGGCGAGCCGATCCAGCCTTCTAGAGTCCGACGAGCCGCCAGCGTCGGGAAAGGTCCCGTCAGAATCGCAGTGAATTTCTGTACCATATGCCGGAAGTTGCTCGTATCGGTTGTTAGAACCATCATCGGTGCTCTTCGAGAAGCTCTGGTCCGCTTCTTTTCAAGGCGGTGGCCGGCTGGTCGCCGTTGTTGCGTGCGATGCCATTCACAGTGGCACTACCATTATCGGCGATGAGGTGGGATAAAAGGGTATTATAGATTATTTAAGTTATGAAATTTTGTGATGTTTAATATTTTCACACGCTTGAGAACCCTTCAGTCAAAGTAATTGTGTCCAACACAAATATTTATCATGTAAGTAATAAAAACACAGGCCTACAATATCGGCCCACCATGTCAATGGGTCACCGGGTCCCTGGGGAGGGAGGCGCACTCCCAGGGTGGCCTAGACTTTGCATCCTTAAAAAGTGCCACGTCAGCTTTTTGAGCTCTCCTAAAAAAAAATGTATTTTCCTTTTTCTTTTTTGCGCAATTCTTTTACTGGCGGTCTTTACAATTATCTTTTTCACCTTTATAATTTTACTGCTCCTTCATAATTCATTGTCTTTCAGAATTCCTTACCTCTTCGTCTTCTTCTGATCTATCTCCCTCTAAGTCCCTTTTATAGAAAATTCTACTCTTCAGCAGTTTTGATTTAAAAAATCCATTTTTGCGTATAATGATGAACCAGGCAGTGCAGGAGAACACACTCTATGTCGGCGGGCTTGCGGAAAACGTAAACGAATCGATCATCCATGCCGCCTTCATCCCCTTCAGCGACATCAATGACGTCAAGACTCTCCTGGACCAGGCCACCCACCCAGAATCTCCACTCCTTCGGTTTCGTCACCTTCCCCGAGCGCGAAGATGCCTCCTCCGTCGTGGACAACTGGACGGAGCCGGTTCTACCGCCGCGTTCTCACTGTTAATTACGCCCTCCGGAGAAGATCAAGAGTGGAGAACAAGGATGGGCTGTGAAGAAATTATCAGGATTACAAGTTTGGGAAAACTGGCGCCAAATTTTGAATTTGAAATTGGCGCCAGGCTAAGCGGCGTTGTTTCAGCAGAGATTGGGGCAAACTAAATTGCTAACACGTGGACAGAGACGTGGTGGACAGAGAAATAGCTAGCCTACAATTTTAGACTATTGTACAGTCAAGTTCCAGGAATTAGATGTATATGTAAGGGATAAGGTAGAAATTGAAAGATCAAGCCTTGAAAATTTCATAAAACCCTTGTTCAAAAGCTATGCAAATCCTGTAAATTTTGATCTAGTTTTTTTGTTGTTTGTTGTAATTCTAGCATCACAAACTATGGTGTGTTGTTTTTCTTCATGGTATCAGAGTCTCTTACGATCCATATATCCTAAAAACCTTCAAAATCACAGCTTCTTTTTATCAGAATCACAGTTTCAAAGTTTTTTTCCCTTTTGCAATTTTTTTAGCCAAAAACATGAAGTATGATGAAGGTGAGTCTGATTCCTTCATACATAGAGCTAGAGATGATAGAAACTCTTCAGCATATCACAGAAATCCTTTTGAAAACCCATAGAAGGATCCTTACCTTTTGAGAAGTGCAGATGTTTCAACTCTTGTGCTGGTGACACATCTGTTGAGAGAGAATAACTATGTCACATGGAGTAAAAACATGGTCAGGGCAATCAAATCCAAAGGAAAGTTGAAGATCATCACAGGGGAGATTTCTGAGCCTGATATTGCAGATCCAGATCATGAGAAATGGAAAGAGTTAAATTTCACCATCACCTCCTGGATTATAAATTCTATTAGTCCACCTCTTTCTACTGGTTTTGTTTTCTTTGATGATGCATACTCTCTATGGAGTGAGATAAAGGATAGATTGGCCAAAGTAATGGTCCTTTGGTGCATGAAATTAGACATAAGATTTACAGTCTGAACAAGGGACTGATTCAGTGGCAGTGTACTATACAAAAATGAGGATTTTGTGGGATGAATTTGATTGTCTTAGACCTAGGAGAAGGTGTACTATGAGATGTGTTAACTCTGATGCATTAGTGGCTGAGGATGAGGCTGATAAGTTGAGCCAGTTCTTAATGGGAATAAGTGATGAGTATGGAACAATAACTCATCAAATCTTGTTGCTAGAGCCAGCTCCAAATGTAGGAAAGGCATGTTCCATGCTGGCTAGAATTGAGAAGCAAAAGAGTGTTCATGAAGACTGTCAAGATACTCAGGGTGCCATGATAGTCAGAAATTTTAATCCAATCCCTAGGCCACCAACTAGGCCATTTATGACTGATGCACAACAGAACTTAAATGGTCCTAGACTAGTCAGAAGACCTGATATGAAATGCAATGTATGTGGGAGGATAGGTCATATAAAAGAGAACTGTTACAATATCATAGGCTATCCATCTAGATGGGATGGAAATAGACCTAGGTTTTTCAGCCCTAATCAACAGTTTGCACCAGCATATGGGATGACACCCTATCAGAGACAGATTGCAAGCTATAAGAGGCCACTACAAGTGGAATTCAAAACTGTACCCCAGTTTCAATAACAGCAACAACAACAAAAGCATACTGCACATACTCTTATAAAGGAACTAGAAGAAGATACTCCTCTGTCGGAAGTTTCATCTCATTCACAGGATGGAGAACTGCATGCAATGATGGCAAGGATGATCACAACAGAACTGGAGAAGAAAGAAAAGGGAAAGGAGCCTGTTACTTCCAATACTCCAGAGGTGAATTACAGTCATTTCCACGACTTCTCAGGTAATACCACTGCTAATTTTTCATTTTCTGTGATGAATTTGTGTGATGAAGAGTGGATTATTGACAGTGGAGCATCAAGTCATATGTCTAGTAATATTTCCAAGTTTATAAATCTAAAAAAAGTTACTAAACCTACTACATTCTATATGCCTGACCACACCACTAAATATGTCAAAACCATAGGTTTGATAAAATTACATCCCTCTGTTCACCTCATAAACAGCTTATACATACCTGACTTTAAATACAATTTACTGTCTGTTAGTAAATTAGCAAGCACTATGCCTATACACTGTGGATTCTCATGTAATTTTTGCTTGCTACAAGACCTCAAGACTAAGAGAATCCTTGCAACAATCAAAGAATCCAATGGTTCGTATATTCTAAGCATGAAGTCTTTTGATCCAGCAGTCATACAAGAAAATATTCAGTCTGTTAGCAAAGCTCCTAGAAATCTCAGTTCATGTGCAAACAATGGTGCAGCTATGCTATCCATTATTTTTTGGCACAATAGACTAGGACACACTTCATCTGAAGTTTTGAAACACACTGATGTAACAAAACATATGTCTGCTGATAATAACTTTTGTATTACTTGTCAAGTAGCCAAGCAACATAGGCTGCCTTTCAATGCAAGTAAATCTGAGTCAAAAGAACCTTTCCAATTGATCCATGTTGATCTTTGGGGACCATACAAGATACCCTCAACCGCATATTCAAAATATTTCCTCACCATAGTAGATGACTTTACCGGAAGTACATGGACCTTCTTAACAAAAACAAAAGACAATGTACTCAATCTGCTCAAAAACTTTAGCCTCGTGACCAAAAATCAGTTTAATTTGTCTGTCAAAATAATAAGGTCAGACAGTGGAAAAGATTTTGTAAACTTAGAATGTGACAATTTCTTTTCAAACCATGGAATCATACATCAAAAGACCAGTCCTTATACCCCACAGCAAAATGGAATTGCAGAAAGAAAACATAAACATCTTCTCAAAGTTGCAAGAGCAATTCTATTTCAAGTCAACTTACCAAAACAGTTTTGGGGGGAAGCAATACTCACTACAACCTATTTGATAAACATAATTCCAACACCTGTTCTTCACTGGAAAACACCATATGAAATGCTCTTCCATCAAAAGCCAAATTTAGACCATCTGAGAGTCTTTGGATGTCTAGCATTTGCCACAAACACACTTCTACATAAAGATAAACTCACAGAAAGAGCCTTTCCATGCATTTTCATTCGGTATCCCACTGGACAAAAGCTTACACACTATATGACCTCAAAAATCACAAAATATTGATATCCAGGGATGTTGTTTTTCATGAGGATATTTTCCCTTATTCCACTACAAAAATCCTACCTTTCCAATTACCTTTCTTAGAAGAATAACTTTCTCAACCAATAATGCCAACTACATCACCACAGATACAGTCTGAAACACCAGAAAATCTCAGACACGGTACTAGAATTATACAAGCACCAATATGGACAAAAGAAAAGACTATGTGTCATCTGTCATTCAGTCACCACCAAAGTCAAAACCTCAGTCAAATAGTACTACACATATTACTTATGCCTTACAGATTCAAGAACCATCTACTTTTTATCAAGCAATACAATCACAGGAGTGGAAAAATGCAATGATCTCTGAGCTAGTTGCACTGGAACAAAATCATACCTGGGATGTTGTTAGCTTACCACCGGGAAAGAAAGACATTGGATCAAAATGGATATACAAAGTAAAGTACAGTGCAGAAGGGAGCTTGGCAAAGTATAAAGCAAGGTTGGTGGAAAAGGGGTTTTACACAGATTGAAGGAGTGGATTTTCATGAAGTTTTTTCACCAGTTGCCCAAATCAGTTACTATAAGGATGTTGCTTGCTATCAGTGCTGCAAATTAATGGCACATACATCAACTGGATATCAACAATGCTTTCTTGCATGGGGAATTGGATGAAGAAGTTTATATGAAGCTTCCTGAGGGATATAAAAGCTCAGATCCTACATTGGTATGTAAATTGGCCAAAAGTTTGTATGGTCTAAGGCAAGCATCAAAGCAGTGGAATAAGGAGTTCACACATCACTAAACCTTAATGGGATTCAATCAATCATGCCATGATCACTGCCTATTTCTCAATTTCACTGAAAGTTACACCCTAGCATTGATTGTATATGTAGATGATGTGCTGATCATGAGAACATCAGAAGTGGCTATTGAAGCTGTAAAGAAATCTTTGCATGTTAGATTCACCATCAAAGACTTGGGACTTGCTAAGTATTTTCTTGGTCTGGAATTGATCAGAACTGCCGCTGGCATTCATCTATATCAAACAAAGTATGTAAAGGACATAGTTGCAGACTGTGATCTAAATGACAGCAAAAACATCCTCTACACCATTTCCACCAACATGGATAGTTCATGATACAGAATCCCCACTCATGTCTGAACTATCTATGTATAGAAGACTGATTGGAAGATTTTTGTTTTTGAATTATACTAGACCAAATGTTACTTATGCTTTGCATCAGCTAAGCCAGTTTATACAAAATCCCACAGAACACCACATGGAAGGAGCTCATCACATAGTCAGATATCTGAGACATCATTCAGATAGTGGTTTGTTCTACTCTTCCCACAATCATTTACAATTGCAAGCATACTGTGATGCAGATTGGGCTACATGTAAGATCACAAGGAGATCAGTCACTGGATATGCTGTTTTCTTAGGATCAACCCTTATTTCTTGGAAATCAAAGAAGCAAACCACAGTCTCAAAATCAAGTGCTGAGGCAGAATACAGGAGTCTATCAATGACTTCCTGTGAACTGAAGTGGACCAGGTACCTACATAGAGACCTCAGATTGCCTATCAAATATCCAGTTGCCCTATATTGTGACAACCAAGCTGCAATCCACATCATAGCAAACCTTGTATTTCATGAACGCACCAAGCACTTGAATATTAATTGTCAAATAGTCAGAGACTATTTTCTTGAAGGGAAATCCTGGTTCCCACATATGTCAGATCAAGTATGCAGCTAGCAGATGTGTTAAAGCAACTGTCACCAATGATGTTCCAAGCAAACTTGTCCAAGCTCAGCTTTTGCTCAAGAACAACTGAGCTTGAAGGGGGTGAAGAATTTATCAAGATTTCAAGTTTGGGAAAACTAGCGCCAAATTTTGCCAGGCTAAGCGACGTCGTTTCAGCATAGATTGGGGCAAACTGAATTGCTGACACGTGGACGAAGACGTGGTGGACAGAGAAATAGCTAGCCTACAATTTTAGACTATTGTACAGTCAAGTTGCAGGAAATAGATGTATATGTAAAGGATAAGGTAGAAATTGAAAGATCAAGTCTTGAAAATTTCATAAAACCCTAGTTCAAAAACTATGCAAATCCTGTAAATTTTGATCCAGTTTTTTTGTTGTTTGTTGTAATTCTAGCATCACAAACTATGATGTGTTGTTTTTCTTCAAGCACTCCGACTCACAGATGAATTTGATTCTGATCTCTCCTTTTCCTTGAAATTTCAAATTTAAGGTTTATGCTTTAGCAATATGGGGTTTTTTGAGTGCTTATGTTGTTAATTTGGTGGAAGAACTGTTAGTTCTGGTGTTAGGGTTTTGAGCTAGAGATATTGAGCTACTATCATCAACAGGAAACCTATTGGCCCTCCCAGCCAACCTTTTAGCTATAGCTTTGATTCATCTATTGATGGTTTTGTTGAAGTAGCTCAAGAATATGGTATTCTCCAAATCTGGATAACTCAAGAAATTGTTCGAGCCTCGAGCTCAGGAGTTGTATGGTTGCTTTAATTTTTGGTAAATTGATCTCTTATAACCATGCTTGATGTTTTGGAAGTTATATTTTTAAAGAGTGTCGTTACCTTATGTTGAAGGTGGAAATTGGAAGGGGCTTTATTTTATATTGTATTTTTTGTGTCTGATGGCTATCTTTGTTTCTTCAGTTACTAATTGGAGAGAATAATTTGAATGCTCAAGAATTTGTCCCAAGTCGGGCTCGGGCTCGGGCTGCCGATTCTCAAGCTCGAAGTGGTAGAAAAGCCCCAAATTTATGAGGATAATGGGAGAAGAAGCAGCCGGAGATCGGCCAAATCCCTAACCGGGTCGGGTCTGTCAGTGATCCAGGTTGTGGAAAGGAAGGGGTTTTCCACGAAAATTGAGGTATGGGTCTTTGTTCAGAGAATACGCTTGACCTTTCCCAAGGTATGTCTTTGTCCAAGAAATATATGCATATCAATTATTATTCTTCAAGAAATATTGTTTTGATGCATACATTTATTTCTTAAAAGAAGATATCACATTTCAAAATGCAAACATCTATTTTGTGTGTGTTCAATTTTGTGTATTTATTTTTGCACATGTTTACAAATGCAGCTATTCAAGCTGTTTTGGGCAGTGATAAGGATGAAATTATTGTAAGTGCAACAGAGTGGTGCTAGTGATACAGTGGCGGTCCAGATACATCTGTCAGTGTACCGTGGCTGAGGTAATATGCTCTTCCATCTTTATTTTTTCTTTCTAGAGAATGATTTTTAAGTTTGAATTCATAAGAGTAATCAAATTGTATTGCGTATTGCTCAGGGTCTTTCTATTTTCTTCCTCTATATTTTATTTGTGTTGATGTTTGTTTTGTTCATGTTTTTCAGGCATTTCAATGAAAATAAGCTGGTGGTCTCATAAATTTGGAGTTAAAAATCGAGAAGAATCGGGTTTTCAGGAAAGCAGCATCATTTTGGTTTATGAGCGATACTGCATTGATTTTTGACCCCTTGCTCTCTCCTCTGGCCCTCTAGGTTTATATCGGGAATAATGTTTAGATATGGCCATTTATATGCTGCTATTACTGAAAGGTGAGGTTTATGTTGTGTGGAGTTAAATATTCAGAGAAGACTCTTAATTGATTTAATCAGATGAATTTGGAAAATGATAGAATTAGTTTGTAATCATAAAATGTATAAGAATTTTTGCCTTGGTGTCTGATGCACTATCGTTCTTCAAGCTTCCTCTTCTTAGTAAGATGCGGAGATGTTATGATTTTTGGATGGCAGAACATTTTTGATGGTAACAGGATGATGGTAAACATGCTTATATTTCTTGCAAAATTTCTTTTTCCACGGAGAATGAACACAGGTTGTATGTAACTTGCTTTGAGGTTTTCATGCAAGGATTACTGTTTGTGAGGCAAGATAATGATATTTTGACAGCAACCGAGAATGATTCAGACTGCAATTTGGACGAAGAATCAACTACCTAGGTAAACTTTGAATAGGATCATTTTCAACCTTTTCCATTTGTTGAGATGATTTAATGTTTATGCTTTATGCAAAAATCATTCTTCTTATTTTCTATGGCTGAAAATAAGAAGTTATAACCTGCATCATTTTTACATATATGAACTTCCTTGTGTTGCTTTTCCATATGTAAACTTCCTTGTGCTCAACAGGATGACGAGGTTCTCGAGGAGGCCACTTTTTCAACAGGCAGTAAATTCGTTCCTAATTTACCTAGACCAAAGGAGTAAGCATCCAAAGTTAAGCCGGCATTTTGAAAATCTAGTACTGAAATTATTGTATATTTGAATTAGTTGTGCTTTAGTCTAATGTATAGTGACCAATTTTGACAAGGGCTTCTGATGTTGTAGCATTAGTTGTGTTTCTTTTTGACCTTTCAGAGTTCTAATGTTGTAAGACAGACATTTCAAAACTTTGCTAGGTGATTTCTTTTTAAACTTTCTTATGCTGCTGCATGTATGTTGTGATTCCTTTTCAAACTTTCTTACGCTGCATTGTATGTTGTGATTTGGCTTTAATGTCAGCTGTAATGTTGTGCAGGAAAAAAACTGAGTGCTGGGGGTGGGGATGCAGACCTGTTGGTAAAGCATTAAGTCAGCAGTTGTCGTGAATCGAAGGAATGATTGAGCCTGTTGCTGGCGTATTGTGCAAGGTTAGCATGCTGTGAGCGTTATGACTTGGCCATTCCTTCGAGGTAGAAATACACTTCTGTAGCACTTAAGGTTGTCGTCTTGAATTTTACTGAGCTCAATTATGGATGTTTTCTAATTTACATATGTATTTGATGATGAAGTGGAACATAAATAGGGGTAATTTGATGGTGAAATAGAACTTGCTAAGGCTGTTTTGATGCTAGAGTGATAGATATTTTATGCTGCTAAGTTCAGAGGCTGTATGAATATGAATTTTTTTTTACTAAAATGCTGTGAAGTTGAAGATAATTGGTGCTGATTTGAGCTGTTGTTGCTGAGTGAAAGCTTTTGAAACATGAAGCTGGATTGAATCCCGCACTAGATATGCTGATTAGGAAGTTAATTGTGTAGGTGTTGCTCTTCGGCCAAACTGCTTACATTTGGTGTTTGAAATCATGACAAAACCACAAACTCAAACTCGGAAGAAGTGTTTGATTGAGCGATTAATTTTTCATATTTAAATATATTTTTTGAATAGAAAAGTATGTTTGACTGGTTGAAATTGCTCCATTTGATTGACCTTTTTGAATTCTCTTCTTTAAATTCATCGTTCGAATGATTAATTTGACTATTGTGACACTAAAAATGGTTATCAAATAATATTATAGTTCTTCCTATAAAATTTGATGACATGTTACTTTAAGTAGTATTTATTAAATATATTCTTATTTGATGATTATTATCATATAAAGTAAATTTTTATACATGTAATTTTGTTTTGTTTTATTGGCATCTATAGATAACACGAAAATCATCAATCAAGACTTTAATATCTTTTAGCCTCGGAAATTCTCATGGCTATATATTATTTTTGTTAAATTCGATAAATAGGCATTAACATCCGTGCATTGGCACGGGTATATGGACATAGAATTTGCTTCACATCCATCCATATACTATAATGAAATGAGGCAGTAGTCCCCATGAATAAATTTGATCAGTTTATAACATTCAAATCATATTCATCAAATATATAATTTATATGCGGGTTTAATTTTAAAATTTTGTTTTTTAATTTTCTAAATAAAAAGAAAATTATTAGCATACTCAAATATAGAGTTTAGTTTTTAAAGGGACTTCGGGACTACAACCCAATCAAATATAGTTAACAAAAACAAAAGTAGACGTTCCAATGAATGCAGAAAACTAGTTAAAACATACTATACAGGAAGTAGGGGATACATTAAAAGCCACATCTACTTTTTTTTATCAATTTCAAAAAACAAAATGTTGAGTACTACGAGTTACAAAATGGGAAAATCTGTAACTTCACTTTGTAAATGGGCAAAACTACCGATTAATCTGTATCCGTAGCATTGATGCTGGGAGAAAATATGTAAGATGCTGCAACAGTACTCACTGCTTGCAGTTAACACGGTATGCATCCCATCCTTGAAGCCGGTATTCTCGGGCCACTTCTGCTGGGTTAGCTGACTTAATGATTCCCCGACCAACAATCATGATGTCGCTACCTCTTTCAGAAATAACCTGGACAGACCAACATTCTCTCGTCAATAGATGAAACTGAGACATGGACGGATTGTTAGAATATAGTCAACTTGCATGTAAACTTGAACACTACACTAACATGCAGCAAATGAAACTAGATAGTAACCAATCATCTGATAAGCACAAGGTGTCAAGGAATGATGTCAAACTCACAGAATATGGAGTGTTATACTGCTGGCCCAGTGCATCTCCACCTTTAGCCATTTGAACTCCTGGAGTCGCATGAATCAGGGCCGGATTCCCAGGGCCACTAGGCCAAGATGCAGGATTAACAGAAATGAATCCAATAATAAAGTCTGGATGATCCTCAGCAATTTTAACTGCTGCAGCTGTGTATTCGCCCTTGGCAAAGTTACCAGAAGAACTCATTTCTGAAAGCAGTAACAAACCTCTACCGCGAGGTAAACCCTACTTACAGCATTGTATTCATTTATTAGAATATATGTCATGTCAGATATAGATCAGGCGCTAAAAAGAACAGCTTTAGAAATCAACCTTTAACTTTAAGCCATCAACAATTCCTGGACCTGAAACAATGTGAGCATTCACTATATCTGCCCATTCCAGTATCTTAAAGACGCCACTGAAGAGGATACAAGTCAGAATCTAGCTAAGAAAAATATCAACAGACTAGGGGAAAAGATGCAATCTTACCCTTCATATTGCATTGTTACTGTATTACCAATGTCAGCAAACTTCCGGTCTTCAAATATCAAGAAATTGTGTTTCTCTGCAATCTTCAATATTACATGTATAGTCCACATTGAGCCAATCACAAATAAAAGCAAAGTATCAAGACAATTTTTCTATAAAAAGCTCTGTTGATTCTCGTGATAGAAACTTATAATTCCTTGATTTAATGACTGCAATACGAGAAAGAGCATTATTCTGACAGTGATTTCATATATCAATTAGTGAGTAAACTTATGTACCAACTAGAATGAAGGGAAGTTGCAGTTAGTTAGGCAACAACGTAGGAGAATACATTTGATCAGCAGAGGATGGAAATGGGTATGGAAGTGGTGTGATGCAAATAACTTTATGGTATGCTGGGATAAGCATAAGAAGAAATAAAACGATGAGTCAATAAGTATGCATCCTGTTAGAAGAGTACTACTTGACCAAAGTACAACTTTTTTATATATATTAAAATCCACGATAAGAAGATTGATGATTTAAAATATCAGAGTGATAGCGGAACAACATCAAGTGACACTCCAATTGGC
The DNA here is from genome assembly GCA_948330725.1 of Sherardia arvensis. Taxonomy (NCBI): domain Eukaryota; kingdom Viridiplantae; phylum Streptophyta; class Magnoliopsida; order Gentianales; family Rubiaceae; genus Sherardia; species Sherardia arvensis. The sequence continues at coordinate 20,462,972 of OX415240.1, forward strand.
CATGTTTATGCAAAAACAATACATGCACCAGCAATATGTGAATCAAAGCATGGAAAATGAAAACATACCGCTCGAAGTTTAGAGCCAAAATCAGGGGTGAAATCAGGTAAGATATCCACATGAGTTTTTAGCAAACAGATTTGAGGTCCAACCTGCAACATAAAGAGAGACAGAAGAATCAGTTTTTGTGGAGATATTTAACAAATAGACAGAGAATAAAAATGCACCTTGTCAGCTAGATGAAGCAGCTCAGCGGCAGTGGCAACGTCAGCAGCCAAGCATAGGTTGGATTCCTTGTGCATCATAATCTCAAAAAGCCTTCTCCCAGTTGGATTCCTAGCCAATCTGGCCCTCTCGCTGTAGGGCAACCGCGCAACAGGTAAGGTGGCCGCCACCTTGCGATTGTCGTCCAAGAAGCGCAAAACCATCTCCTCAGTGACCTCCGACACCCTTCCCTTCTCCCTGAGTATCCTGACCACCTCAGTCAACCTGACCATGGCGTGCAGCGCGATGCCGTTTCGCGCCAGATTCTCCCTCCCTCCCTGCTCCCTGTCGATCATGACGACGGCGTCGGCGATCCTGAGTCCGGCGGCGCGGAGTGGGGCAGCGGTCTCGAGCACGGAGGCGCCGGAAGTGACGAGGTCTTCGACGATGAGGCAGGTCTGGTTGGGGCTGAAGGCGCCTTCGATGGCCTTGCCGGTGCCGTACCCCTTGACCTCCTTGCGACGCATCAGCATGGGGACATTGTTGGCCAGGGAGACGCAGGTGGCGATGGGGAGGGCGGTGTAAGGGACGCCACAGACAACGTCGTATTTGGCAGCGGTAGGGAGGGTGGCGGTGGAAACCAGGGTTTGGGAGATTTGGGAGAGGAGTTTAGGGTAGGATACGATAAGACGTAGATCTATGTAGATTGGGGATGAGATGCCCGATTTGAGCCTGAAGTCCCCAAACTTGACGGCCGAAATGTCGTGGAGCTGCAGGATTAACTTCTCCATCCACGACGAGGATGCCACTACAAACCACCAAAATGGATTTTTCTTTTCTCAACCAGTTTACTTCTTCTTCTTCCCGAGGATCAGTTCGAGAGGTTTGAGGAAATTCAGTTAAATTTAGTTGTAGCGATTCTATTTTTTTATATAACTTGGCTAACCTAACCTTGCGTTGCGCGGTTTATATGATGTGATTTTGAAATGATAGTAATGAGTATGGCAATACAAAGTAAATATTTGATACAAATATAAATTGAGTAAATTGAATAATATTTGTATAATTAAAACAATCAACGCTCAAAAGAAGTAAAAAACATTAATTAAGGTATATTGTTGCCTTCAGTTTACTTCATTTTACTTCAGTTTAATTATTGGAATATTTTCTTCATGATGTTGATGTAAGTGTCTTTGTATTAACCTTTTGAACATGAACCACTAAGTTTCTAGTATGGATTTCTAGGAAAGTTTTATTTTATTATTAAATTAATGATCAACAATGCCAAAAGTTTACTGTATAGAAGATGATTTCTCTATGTTTATTACGATGATTTGAATTTATAAAGAATTAAATATAACAGTGGCGTCATGGTTATCGAGTTGGAGTAGACGCCCTTTTTGAGAACATTCAATCTCAATTGCCTTTGAGCTGAGATCAATGACCGTGATTCTTTTTTACCCGAAATGAACTTGAAAACTAAACAAACACATCTTATCTTCAGAATAGTTTGATTGTATTGTTTAACTCTTATCAGTTATCATTTTACATTATCAGCAATAATGAAAATTTACTCTAACAACATTAAAAGTATCATGAACGGAAATGAAATTAAATAAATATACTAATTGAATTTAACAAACTTAAATTGAATTACAACTTAGTTGAAAAGAGCATGAGCATGAGCTAATACTCATCATAAAACTCTTCAACTATTCTCAAAAGTTTCAAGCCTCTTCAGAACTGCTGTTATTTTTTCTTTATCATCCAATTGTCTGTTTACTGCAAATTAAAGAAAAATTAACATTGTGAACACAATTCTCCTAATCACTTGACTGGTAAAATGAAAAATCAAGCCCTAATGATATACAGTGAAACACATATCAAGTGCGGATTCAATAATCTAATACTTTTTAAAACCACCATTTCAATAAAATATCAATCTAGACAAACTAACAAACCTTCAGTTTTGGTTTCATCACTCATGAGATGTCGATCTAGTTGCTACATATATTTCAAGATGGTAAAAAGAAAAGATACAAATTGTGATGACAATAACAGCTACATATGAGCCATGAGATCACATTGAACATTAAAAAATCGATAAAAAATCTCGTAGCAGAAGGATCATACAATACAAATAGTCATCAATCAATTGTTAAAGAATATGGTATAGGAGCACATGTACCTAAAACTGCAATGAACCATTAGAAACACATGATGTTTAGTGAACGATTAGGGTTCGTTCCTCCCAAAGAATCCAAAGCTGCACATATACTAATTATACAAAAATTTGATACCTTTTCTTGGAGATCAGCATTCCAATACGTTTTAAGCTGTTCATCAAGGTAGTACAAAGCCGAACCTTTTTTAAAATCTTAAGAAACCCCGATTTTCACTTTTGAAGATCAGCATGTCAAGGTTTCAGACTTGCAAACTAAGCTGATTATCTTGAGGCTCTGTAGCGATGGTTTTCTCAAACTGCCTTTCTTGGTCGAGAACCACCTTGTAAACTTCAAAACTTTGAAGAACCCTAAACCTCTTCTGCTCAGGCCACCGATGATGCGTAATATTGATAACTTTAGCGATCTCGCTCCAAATGGGAATTTCCACTGCCTCGTACGTATATATAACCAGCGTGCATGGCTTCTGTTCATCAAAAGGGTTCAGCGAAAGGGTTTTATGTATTGTTACCTAGCCTGACATTAACTTTGTAGCAAGCAAAAGCTAGCAATTAACTTGATATTGGCAAGGCATGATCCTACAAAACATGTAATTAACCGCCTTCATCATCAGAAAAACTCTGAATCTGAAATTAGAGTTCGTTGATGAATTTTCATGGATCGAAATCGAAACGTAGTGTTTATGAAGACGAACAAAACGCCGTATATATATTTAAACAGGAATAAGCCGATAGGTTAATAAGGTATATATTCTATGTAATCTACGTAATATAGAAGGAATTAAGCGGATATGTTAATAAAGTATATATTCTATGTAATCTACGTAATACGGAAGGAATTAAACGGATGGGTATATAATAATATATATGTTTTCTACATGAAATCAAAATTTATGGATTAATTATGCCAAAGTGCCATATTATGCCAAATTCTTGAATGGTGTATATATACGGAGTTCCGTTTCCAAATTGGTATATTAATTCCGGCCGGAGAAATCCATTAAACGCATTTAACAAAGTCGTTTTTAGTTTTAGTATCAACTTTCCGGGGGCGGCGTTTTATTTAATATTTATATTTATGCACCACTTTCTGCTTTTATATATATACCTAGACGAACAAAACGCCGTATATATATATATTTAAACAGGAATAAGCCGATAGATTAATAAGGTATATATTCTATGTAATCTACGTAATATAGAAGGAATTAAGCGGATATGTTAATAAAGTATATATTCTATGTAATCTACATAATACAGAAGGAATTAAACGGATGGGTATATAATAATATATATGTTTTCTACATGAAATCAAAATTTATGGATTAATTATGCCAAAGTGCCATATTATGCCAAATTCTTGAATGGTGTATATATATGGAGTTCCGTTTCCAAATTGTTATATTAATTCCGGCCGGAGAAATCCATTAAACGCATTTAACAAAGTCGTTTTTAGTTTTAGTATCAACTTTCTGGGTGCGGCGTTTTATTTAATATTTATATTTGAGAATAACATTCATCCGGATGATCCTGATATAGGCCTTATCAGGCACCAATAAGATAATGACACGTGTACAATTGTAATGTTTTAATTGGTTAAGATATTTTTAGTAAAGTTCTAAAACCCTAATTTAGAATGTCTAAACCCGTCTGGGTAATGATTGAACACGTGGCCCAATCATAAATTAGTTAAAGATGACGTGTCGTTATTTAATTGGTGCCTGATACTGCCAATATCAGGATGATCCTGATATATATTAAACTGTTTATATTTATGCCGCCACTTTCTACTTTTATATATATACTAGTAAAAGATAACTAGCGATGTGACACCGCGCATCGCGCGGTGAATTTTGGCTAGATATGCAACAGAAGGTAGTAACCTTGATTATAGGTGTTTGAATTTTTGGTGACACAACCATACCGTAGTCATGTAATATTATTCCAAATAAATTTGGATACACCATTGTCAATGTAAGGGTTGTAGACTGAATTGATTTGATTAATAAAGCGGATAACTTAATTGAACTGACATAATTGAACCAAAAGAAATTAAGAAACAAATCAATGTATTGTTTGAAATAGAATTAATATTACAACCATATCCAATCAAAATCTCTATTTAATGGTAGAGAAATCTCCAGTCTCGGCCGAATATCAGTACGATTGATTATCCTCATCTTCACTCTCATGACTCTTAGGTTCATGGTCGTCGCTCCCTTCATCCTCATCTTCACCGCCATTAGTTTGATCATCACTTACAATCTCGATTTGGTTTGTAATTGTTTTTGTTTTGGCCCCTGCATGATATTATTATATGAGAAACGGATGTTGAATTAATCGTTTAAATACAAAGTGTTTGTAGTACCTTTAGAAAGTCTTCTTTTTTTGAATAAGCGATTGAGTGGGGTATTTTCATCTAATTCATCCATATTTGTATCTGCCGTTTTTTGTTTTCCTGGAAGGACTGCATAACCCAAGTGACCCCGTTGTTCGTTTGTATTCTTTTCACCTGTTTTTAAAAAGATTAGTTGCAATTTGGTACATGATTGGTTATGAGGTAGAAATAAATTATGATTTTAAGAGAATTACCTCTACGAAGTCTCCCCTTCTTGACATGTTGTCTGACTGGATTGTGTAAAGCTGGAATGTTATCGTCACCTTATTGTTTGTGTCCTTCATCTTTATACAGTAAAAAGTTTACTGCAATTAGTATTATAAAAGATGTCTCGGTATTTGTATGAATATCATATATTTGTGTAATTACATACCATTTGGAATTTCAAATTCCTGCAGTTCATCCACACTATCCTCAGAATCCGGAATGTATTCCGTGCTCACTGAAAAGTTGACATGAAAGAATTTGTATAAAGGAAAGTAATAGTAAGTCGTGGGAAGTATGAAAACTTTTAAAAGATGCAAGGAATCTTTTATGCCCAGTACTCTCGCTGCAAGAAATTCAAAACAAACGTGAGAAAACACGAACTAACTGAGAATAAATAAAAGATGATGAATTTAATGAATGATGATTACCTTGGGCGTTTGTTATGCGGAGGAAGAGGAGGATCACAAGTGTGACGGAAAAACGGTGATTTTCAGTGCATCTGCTGCCCATTTTGAGCAGAGTAGGGGAAAAGAGGGAGATTATTTGGGCGAAATTAAGACAGAGAAATCAGGGTAGATGAGATGAGTATAATGAATAACATGGGGAGGAGAGGAGATAATGAAAGAGATTTGAAACAGAGTGGTGTCGCTCTAGAGAAACATGGCAGGACAAGATTACAAGAAAAGAGGAACTTAGGCCCTGTCAAGTTCAGCTTATATTTTGCACCTTGCAGTTAAATTAAGCAAACTTCATCTTTTTTCAGCAAACTGCAGCTTGCTTCAGCTACCTGCAGCGTACTTCAGCTAACTGCAGCGTGCTTCAGCAAACTTCAGCTACCTGCAGCAAACTTCAGCTAATTGCAGCGTGCTTCAGCTAATTTTAGCTGGCTTCAAAAAAAATTCAATAATTTTTTTGAAATAAAGTTATTTTTTTATCAAATGTCAATTATATATTTTGATTTGATTTATCAAGTAAAATTATTTTAATATGTTTAGTTTGGTACTCGAGAATAAATCAAATTAATTTATACTCGAAAGTAACAATTTGAGCAAATATTCCCAAAATGCATATTGTTTGCATCCAATACTAATCGCTATCATCTGATCGTTCAATTTCACTAGTATCACGACCTACCAAATTTCAAATCTGTTCAGCTATACCTTCACGCACTTCTATCATAACACTTTTTCAATTGTCTAAATGCACCTTCGATTTTCATTTTCAATGAAGAATATCGTTTGTTAAAATGCTACGCCTTACCTCTAGGTGGTGCATGTCTAAACCACGGTGCATGTTTTCTTGCTCTTGTACCGGATACATGAGATGTTAGAATGATACGGATAATCTTATTAAAGGGAAAAGAGATGACTTTTGAGATGTAAAAAGGTTTTTAAAAATATTTAGTGCATTTAAAAAAACTAGGCTAATCGGACCGCACGTTGCGCGGTTTTGTGATGTAACTCTAAATAATAATAACTATGTTAACCGGATCACACGTTGCTTGGTGTTTTGATGTATTTATAAAACTTCTAAAATGTACATATTTGAATAATATATATGATTTTGGAAATAATAAATTGCGCGAATAGGAAAGTTTTGTGTTTTTGTTTATGATCGACTATACCATATTAAATTGTATATGAAAACTAAGATTAAAAAGTATACTATTTATATGAATTTTCAATTCAGTGAATTTTCAATTCAGTGAATTTTCTCAATATTTTTAAAATAAGGTTAATTTTTGCTCGTGAGTGAGGTCTGGTTGAAGTGGTAAAATCCACACTCTCATAACCGTGAGGTTCCATGTTCAAATCACACATCTAACAATAATTTATGAATTTTAGAGCAATTATTGAAAGTGCATATACCTAGTGTTAATGGGCCATTGATAGCCCAATGGACCGTGTTGTTGGTCCCCATTGTGGTCTCACATACTGCAAATGGTTCAAGGTGGCCAGATTGGTGGTTCCGATTTAGGTGATTTCAAAAAAAAAATAGTTAGTTTCTGCTCACTTCAATTCTAGTATGATCAGTCAGGTAAGTTTTAAAATTATGTGATTTGATGCTATCCAAATTAATTTAATCGTATTATTTTATGTATATTTTTACTTTTATATCATTTTAGTTCAGTTCGATCCGATTAATTCAGTTAATTTCAAATCATCTTTTTGAAAATTTGTTTGATTCTATTCAACCTAACGTAAGTGTCTATAACTATCTTAGTACATTTACTTCTATATCGATATACCTTATTCGATCAAATTGATTCCGTTCAATTCAATCAAATCAATTAAGATTTTAAAGAGTGTGATCTAATCATATTCAGCTTAATTTTGAAGTACTATTACTCTTTTTCGTACCTTGTATTTTACTATAATCTAGTTTAGATTAGATCAAATCAAATCAATTCGAAAGTAGAACGGGAGAATGAGTAAATTCAAAAGTAGAATGAAAGCATGAGTAAATTCAAATTCAAAAGACACAATTAGTTCATAATGGGGAGAATTAGTTCATCCAATTATATATGAACAAATGTAATTTGATCAATTTCAATTTAATTACTATTGTTATCTTCAATACATTAAAAATAACAATTCAGTTCAGTACAACTCGATTCATTTCAGTACTAAATAAAAATCCTGAAAAGAATAAATAAATTTATTTAAGTTCAGCTCAGATAAGTATATTTAAACCTTTTTCAATTAAATATATTTACATTTTTTAGTTCAGTTCAATTTAATAATATATTTTTTTAGTTCAGTTCAATTTATAGCTTTTACAATAAATTAAACATTTTTATATATTTCAGTCAATATATTTATATATTCAAATTTTAAATATATTTATAATTTTCCATATATTCAATTCTTTTCAATTCAATTTAGTATATTTATATTTTTTGAATTCAATTCAGCAACATATAAGCTAAAGAGAATAGGTATAAAAGATGGAGAAATAAGCTTAAGTTTCTATATCTAATGGTGCAAGTGTTAGGAAAGTTTGTTGCACCATAAGATCTTAGGTTTAATAAAATCTTAGGAATGTTTCATTTTAAGTTCGTTGGAACAATCATAGACTCATATTGCAACAAATAAATAAGTATAGTGCAACAAATAAGTACAAAAAAGCACATAAACCGTCATAGTTTAGTCATGTCCAGATCAACGCCTCGATTGCGCACATTCACCCCAGATCTCTACGAAGGGATCATATGAGAGAGACAATATCCAATAGAAAATTTGCATCTTCATGCATTAAAAATTATGCGTTGCTATTAAATATATAATAAAAATTATGGAAAGTCATGAAGTGCAAAACCATAAAAATTAGCAGCCTCTCACAGTTGTATAAAAAAAATCTCTCACACAGTTAGAATCCAGGAACGAAAAATGGTGTCGCCAATTAAGCACGTAGACATGTATCTAGAAACAAAATCAATATTACCATGTTGCATTCAAGGAAAAAATCAAGATCCAACTGATGAATAAGCACAAAACCGAATTAACCAATTTGGACTGGTGATGCTATAAGTTTCTAAACTACAGTGAACAAAAAACACAAACTAATAACCGTTCAGGTTCTTAATTTGGTGCATAAAATGAAAAAGGAGTAATAGATAATTATACTAATTATTATACCACCAAAAAATATAACTCCTGAATTCAGGCGTGTTTAAATATAGGCCTATTGCCTAATTAGTTAGTACTAAAGAGAATATACATCATCGCAACACAGTAAATAATGGGAGTTACCTCAAACTCGATTTCTTTCTAATGTTACTGTCCTCCCCGGATTCAGAAAATTCAGGCTTTATCCCCTTAAACATAAAGACTTAGTTGCATATACGCAGATTAATACAAAATATTACAGCTAAAACAATCATAAAGGAAGCCTAAATCCCATGGTGAATGTCCATAATTTATTTTAGACGAAATATCGCTTATCATTTGCTTTTTGGTGGTCGGCAGCGATGCAAAGGTATTTGAGACTCTCCAGCACCGAGCACCGAGCAATCATGTCGATCTTGATCATCTCCAGTAAAGTTCAATTCTACTTTCGGTCTACACAAAAGCATATTAATCCACCATTCAGTGATTAACAATCAAGAGGCATAATTAATTTGCAAAGAAATAAAACATTGCAATTAAATCACCTTATTATATACTAACTCATTAAACTACCAATTCATTAAGGTCCCAAGCACCTTATCGGCATCGCGATCGACAAATTATAGATACAAAAAACCTTGGGCTGACTCAATTTGCTGATCTTAATGATCACGCGGCCGTTTACTTTTCACTAAGAATTAGAATCGATGGATTCTCCACCATAACCTTATTTCAAGCTGCAACATCGATCACAAAAGTGATCCGGCAAGAAGAGCCCACTCCGGAACACCCAAGATCAAGAAAGATAATAAAATTGTTATCGCTAAACATACATAAACAAACAAAGATCTACAAAAAAAACCATAGTAACGATAAACCATAATAAGTATAGTATGAATTAATATACATAGACCCTAATTATGAAGAAACTAAAAATCATGACATTTAGCTTAATCCGCGTAAATTCCTACAAAATTGCAAACAACTGTGACAATAATTCACATAAACTCTAAAAACCCATAAACAAAAAAATATGACAATATTAGATTTACCTTAATTCACGTAAACCTCTAAACTCCTGCAAAAATAAAGATTCAAAACAATAATGATGATAATTCACATGAACCCTAAAAATGCTGCCTAATTAAATTTATAAACAAAAAAACGCAACAACATAAGATTATGTTTAATCCACATAAACCTTACAAAAATCAATAAACAAATAAACCCCATGACAATACTAAGGGTTACATAGTAGGTAGCCCTTGATGATGTAGGTCATCCATATAATCAATACATTGATACTCTATATACAAATTAAAATTGCAAACAAACTTAAAGGAGCTGGCATGTAAAATTGTACAAAACGTATGCAATTTCTTCAACTTAAACATATATGATTTCATTCACTATTAAACGAAAATCATGAATCATATATATATATATATATATATATATATATATATATATATAAACCGGCCTAAACCCTTAACTGAGAGGAGCCATTTGAGCACTTTTGATTAGTTATTGTCAAATTTGGGAAGCTAGTCTAAATATATATAGTACACACGACTATGGACAAACAACAAATTTATATGGAATTTATATATTATGCATGAAACTGTCCATTTTAAATAAGTATATATGGTAATAGTAAGCGGTGGCATCTCTATTATTTAAGGAATGGATTCTCGTCGTTTTTAGCTTTTTTGTTAACATATATATATGATACTTCGGTGGTGGAGGTAAGTATCAAACGCATGAAAGGTTGTCGTTTTTTCTTTTGCATGTAAGTTTTCAGGCGGCATTTTAGTTAATAATATATATGTCAAGTATATTTACGCCGCCACTTTCTGCTTTTATATATATACCTAGTAAAAGATGAAGGAGGAAAAAAAAAGTTAATAAACTTTCAGTTATTTGCTAAAATTTATAAGATTTAGAATAAAATATTTTTAGCTTATTTCAGCAGATTTCAGCTAACTGTAGCGTGCTTCAACTAACTGCAGCGTGCTTCAGCTAACTTCAGCTGTCTACAGCGTGCTTCATCTGTCTGCAGCGTGCTTCAACTAATATCAGCTAACTTCCGCGCAGTTAAGCTGAAAATAAACTGAACTTGACAGGGCCTTAGTGTTATAAAGTGTTGATGTGAAACAGGGGAATGAGAAAGCAACTGAGACTTGAGAATTGACAAGAATTATTAATTAGGGAGATCAAGATGAAGAGTGAAGACAAAGGCTCAAAATAGAAAGGGATCACAAGTATTTATATACATAATGTAATAGTTAATAAATATTACTTCTTCCTCATGATTCTTTTAACAACTTTAATCGTAAATCTAAAGTTTTTTCCCTTTCTTGCAAGATACCAACAAGTCACATACTCCCAAACGGTTCCCAAATACAAAAATGTCATCTTACCATACGATCATTCATTCCATGTCTGCATAATGAAGCCTTCCTATGTTTCTATGTCCTACGTTGTTGTGGGTAATCAGTTGATCCATTGTTTGATCCTTCGTAGGTATCTTTGTAATCGTACTGATGCATTTCTCTGTCTTTTCAGGGCATTTCCTTGAGGTTCTTTAAGGACCATTTTGATGAAAACGAGTTGAAAGATGGTCGGAAGTTCAACATACGCCTCTCTGGTGAGGAAAAGAAGTTGCCGGTTGTTCTGAAGATTTGCCGGGGAACTGGATTACTGTGTGGTTTGGGATGGAGGTATTTCGCTAAGGCGCAAGGGTTGAAAGTGGGACAAATATGCATCTTTGAACTGATCGAGGAAGAAAATGTTTTCGATATCCACATGTTTTGATTGATTATCATTAGTTCTTTTTAAGTTAATCTTTTGTTGTTGTTGGAAGTTGTTTCTTTGTTTGAAGCATGAAAGCAGATTCATATGCAGACAGAATCATTTCATGAGTTTAGTCAGCTACAAAACTAAACCTAGCCTGCTCTTGTGCAGTCAAGAGAACGTTCTTACAAGCCCAACCTCGGCTAGACATTTCCATAACTAACGGATCCACGCTATCTTCTGCAAATCGCTTGCTATCGTCAACCAATTGAAACCATTCTTCGAAAGCTGGATAGGCAGCAGCCTTATTCTCACAAGCGATCTTTTCGCTCTAGAGGTTTTAGCGGATATAACATCCCTACATTAACCAAAACAAATATTTACAAACCCTAAGAAAACTTAAATTTTAAAAAAATAAAAAAGAGAAACAAGAAGTAACTCACCTGCAATATACCCTTCATGATATCTACTGATTGCCCCTTCCCGAATACAAACAACAATCCGGTGATGTTTTATCCTTAAAAGTAACAAAACCATGAACACGTTTAACCAGAGCTTGAGGTTTAATAATGAGAAAGATGGACGCTTAAAATCACCTGAATGTTCTCCAAACATATGAAGTAGAAGTCCTCGATGTTTAAGGTTTGCATCGTTAACCTAGCTAACTCTGATAGCTGACCTTTCAAGTTTAAGCAACCAATTCTGATAATGAGAATTTATGGAACAGTACCTTTACTCGTATTTTTAGGATTCGTGTTTGATGGTTGTCTTTTTTCCCTCTCTTTGATTGTCACGATGCTGTACCTAGGGTTGATTTCATGTTCTTTCTGGGTTCCCATTACTTTGACCAAGTATTGCCTGGCTGATATCTCTTTATTGCGGGAGTTGATGTATTCCTATTTATGAAAAAGGACGAAAGAATTTGTTACGTATTTGTTGAATCATAAAATCCCTCATAGAGAATAGTAAAAGTTGCTAACAATCTCATTGGTGCATTCCATAAGTTATCAAATGCAATTTAAGTTATCTTGCAAGTGTAATGGTCATAAATAGCTGAATCATATACTACAATGAATCAGATAAGTTATGATATTAATTATTCTAACCTCAGTAGCTTGGGTCATTGCTTCCTTGGCATTCAGACCCAATATTTGTTCAACCTCGTCATTAAACATAGTAGTTTCAACGCTCCCACTTTCATCATTTAATGTAGCTTTCAATTTGCACCTGAATAGTATAATCATTAGTTGATGGTTAGATAAATTGTATAGAGCTTATTAGTAAAGAAATTAATAGATATTACCTTGGTGTGGATTTCTGCTTCATTCCACACACGTTGCATTCGAACATAGCTTGGAATGGTGCATCTGTAGTGGCGCTACATCCTCTGCATGCCATGTACTTGTGGATATATTTGATGAGTTTAATGGTAGAACATATCTCAACATTTATGTGTCATCCATAGGTTGCAAGTAAATATTGATTATACCCTGCTACCCAGTTATTGCCCATCTCAAGGTTTCGTATCCTAACAGTTCTTCCATTGTCTCTTCTTCTGTACAATGGATATCCATCTTCAGGATGACATGTTGTTTCCTGAAATGGTTTAGGAAATCCAAATTTACACTTCCCAGTCTTAATTGTACATGGACAATTTGGATTATACTCTCCACATGGACAGTGCATCATTTTTTTAACCAGCTCAAATAAGTGGGGTTCTTTGTCAGGATCTGGTATCTCGGCACAAACAATTCGATAATATTCATCTGGTCCAAGGGTTTATAACCAGGTTTTAGAATCACCATCATATGAACATGTGGTAATCCTCTTTTCTGATATTCAATGGCATATATAAGGGAATCCACAGGACCAAAAATTTCTCTAGTTACTAAATCCTTTTTCAAATCCTCAACTTTGGCTTTAAAAACTCTAGCACACAAATCAGGTCTATCATTGGCAGATTCTCCATATCTTAAATTTCTTTCAATTTCTGGCCAAGATGGGTTGCAAGTCATTGTCAAAAAAACATCAGGCTTACCAATTTTTTGTACGATGGCCATTACATCAAGGTAACGTTGTCGCATATCTCTAGGACCACCGATAAATGTGGCGGGTAAAAAAACACGTGTACCAACCTCATTACCAATTTCCAACCCTGCCTCTACACCATCAATAATACCTTGAACCATCTCTGTTCTGAATTCGGCTTGTTTCTCTCTCAAAAATTCCAATCTGCTGGTCTCAATTTTGATATACATATCAACAATATATTGTTGAAATAATCTACCAAAGTGTATCAGCATTGTCTTATCATCCTCTCTCATCTGAAACTTGTAAGCATAATATTCTCTGATAGTAACAACATATCTGTTTTTTTCCCATCTCTGACAACTGATTGGGGAAAAAAGAAGAGTTCATCATTTAAAATATTGTAATTGCTAGGCCACAACTATGCAAATCGAGTATTTTCTTAGAATAAAAAAATGCATGTATTTATACGAAAATTAAATTAATTAGAATATCTCTCATTTCTTCATCAAGGAGGCACTCGGGAGAATCAAATTGTTTCGTTTTTCCCCCTCATTCTCCCTGGTCCTTTTTCATAACGTTACAATCCCATCCAGGCTGACCGTGAAGAAACATAAGAGGGTATTGCATTGGATCATAGCAATTGTAGTATTGCTTGATAGTATAAGAATTTCCCTTTTTACCAGTTACTTGAACTCTAACGGTTCTTTCTCCATCATCTTTTCCATCATCTACATAGATTCCTCAAAAATAGCGAACCAAAATCTGGTACAAAAAAAAGGTGATACCAAAAAAAGTGAGAATAAAAATACTCATAACTAAATATATTAAATTATAGTATTCTGAAGTGGCAATGTTTAGTATAATATCATAATAGTTATCATCATATTGGTATAATATTCATATTAGTATTAATTCAACATCGCAAGAACCGGATGGTATAATCTGAATGTTCTTTTAGTAAACAAATGTATTACGTAAACTTTTATAAAGGAGGAGGAGGAAGGAATAGATTAAAAATATATTAAGAATCAAGTTTGAAATTGATTAAGAATTAAGTTTCTATAAACAAAGCCTAAAAATTCTTTTCAAAAAACAATACCTTAAAATTTTGCCCAAGAAAATAGGAGAAAAAATAGGTACCAAAATTTGATTAAAAAAAAAGTGAGAATAACTTTTTAATATTAATATAGGGATAAATACTTTTCGGTTCAATTTAATTCAGCAAAAATACTCCATACAAAGAGTGAGTTGGAGTGGCGAGCTAGGATTGTGATGCACATTGGTATGCTGAACGAGGAAATTGAATCGGCCAATTCCTATTTAGCAGAGGAAGCAACAACCTGCAGAAACTTGCATCCTGGTTCAACCTGCAGATGGACCTCGCTGGAATCAAGATGCCCTACTTCAGCATCAAACTGCTGGAGCAAATGCCAGCTCCGAAGGGAAGTCCGCGGCGAAGAACTTGGAGAGTGATGCTAAACAAGGTATTGGTGACGGCGTCCAAATTGTCGTAAACGCCATTACCACTGAATATGGTTCAGATGTGCCCCGGAGGACATGGATGTTGATGCGCTAGTGGTGAAAGAGAGTGGGACTGAACAAATGGCACCTGAGCAATTGCCGGCACGGGAGGAGGCTCAGCAAGACAGCAATGAAGACCCCTTGAAAGCAATCGATGAGTTGTTGGAGGACCAGGTGGACATGAAGCTAGCTGATATCTGAAATCAGTTCCATGGGTCTTATGCGATGTAAATTCAATCCCTTTGAATTATGTTACTTAAGTCTTTCCTCGGTATGTTTGTTTTTGAATATTTCTTAGCATATTTTGATTACTAATATCAGTAAACTTCAAATTTTCAAGATGCTTGTGCAAAATACTCATAACATCACAAAAATATTAACAAATGTCTGCAACATACCAAAAAGATGAAAATTGGTTCTTTTCATCTTTTGGTCATATGAACTCTTCCGATTTCGCATGTACGTGTTCCGATTTCGTAAGCGAGTACCTAGTAACCATAGTTGTTTCATATGCGCACGTGTTGAAATAAACGATATCGCTTCTGGAATCGTACGGCTTCCAGAGCGGACGAACTTCTCAGGTTACGAATTCGCAACAATATGTCACGATGTTAGACGCTGAATATGTGATGGTCACGATATCGCCGACACCATTAGTAATTGCGCATGTTAAGGATATCGTTACCATAGAAGTGATGCAGTGAACTGGTACGATATCAGAACCGTCGTAGCGGGAGTGACTTGTGTGTTGCGATATCCGAGACCTTCTAGTACATGAAATTCAAAGGTTGTGATATCGGAAGTATGCAAGTTACTGTCTATACTTGTTGACCATTTGTAGTCAACACATCATACATCCCTTCGCATAGCGAGGATATACTAGTAAACAATACAAAGTTATTTCGAATTCTTTAAATATTTGTCTGTAGTGGATGAAACGTGAATAGAATCCCAACATTTGATCTTAAGCGCATTGATTGGTCATTAATGCATTTGTTGGTGTCCCTATGTTCAATCACGTAGTCGAATAATTGAATGAGAGTACCTCTTGAGCATTACACCATAGTAACATTGTTCCTCAATAAGACTTTCGTTATGGTCAGTTGGAGATACGTTTCCAGTTACATATGCGGCTTTGCACTGGTAAGTTTGATAAACATCCATAAGAACTAATGCGGAGCTGTGAAAAGTGAAAGGAAATAGACCACAAATCGCAGACTATATGTAATGCTTACGAAAGGTTTCATGTTACTTATAGTAACATTACAATTGACTTATACTTGTTATACTCATGCATGTACATTGAATTAGATTGTAGAGTTGCAAACGTGTTGATTATAAGGACTACCATGAATACATGTAAGTTTAATCTTATTTTGAAAAGCACTGACAGTTACGAATTCGGAAATACCAACGCTTATGGGTTAATTCAATAAGCCCTGGACCCATTTCCATAAACCCTAAACCCTTGCAAAATTGCAATCAAACACATATGATGTTTTGATATCGCAATGGTTTCCAAACAAAGCAAACGATATCGCTTACGGAATTGTAAAGCTTCTAGAGTAGAGGAACCGTTGAGATTACGATATCAAAAGATATCAAAAGTTGTATACGTAATGGTCACGATATCGTCACTTCTTGATGAAGAGTGCATTGCAAATAGTCACGCTAAGGTTGCGATATGACATTTTAGATGATGATAGTGTAAAACAAGATCTCATTGAACCATATACAACATTATACTCTCACAATCCCAAAAAATAACACACGTAGTCCAACAAAACAATCAAATTAAACACAATAAAAGCCATCAACATATATGATATCATACTTGCCAAGTTATTGAATATTACAATGGATTACAAATCTAAGTTCAACCAACCAAAATCTAGTTTTCTTTTGATATCATTCTTCTGAGTGAAGCAAGTTGGAGTCATACCTTTCAGTTTTCTCTCTCCCAAAAAAGTAGCCCAGATCTAGTTTTCTCGTAGAGGCCGCCGGTGCTTTCACCGGCCGGCGGCCTCCCCCAAACCTTTTCTATTCCGTTTCAAACCACCCCTCCTTAATCTATACCCGAAACCATTTTCTTTTTCGATAAATTACAATCCCAGTAGCAAATCCTTTGTTTTCGTCGGTGTGAGCGGGTCGCCACCGCTCACACGCCGCCGCTGCCAGCATCCCCGGAAACCCACGGGTAACATGGGATCCGCGCAGACACAGACGGCCCAGACCACGGGATCCGCCCAACACAGACGGCCCCACACACAGACGGCCCAGAGATTGGTTTGCCCCGAGGACGCCGCCGAAAAGCAGACCGGAAGCACAGAGCGGTCGAGGTGGGCCGGAGATCGCCGGAGTGCAGAGCGGGCCGGAAAGGAGCTTCTCCGATCCGAGCAACCATTGGGACTCTGATCCAACACGCAGCAACGCGGTTGCGAGGCTCCGATCCGTCACGCACGAGGAAGCTCCGCTGGACCCGGACGAGGTGGCGAGGTTCTTCGACGCACGAGGAGCACCGCTGGATCCGGAATCGATGAGGAACCGTGACTCCGATCTGGGCAGGAAGTCAACAACTCGGGTCGGCTCGGGTCGGTTCGGGTCGGTTCGGGTCGGCCGGCTCGGTCGGTTCGGGTCGGGTCGGGTCGGGCAGATGTGGACAGATTTATACTGGAATTGGCGCAGTTAGACTGAGAAAGTGGTTTTACTTCTTTTTCCCCTTTTTTAAAATTTATTTTCAGTCTTTTTCAGTTATATATTTATTGATGTTTGTACTAAAATATTGGATTCAATGTGATCTGCTAATCTTGGTTTTCTGACGGGTCCTTTTGCTCAGTTAAACTTTGATTAGCTTCCGATCTAGTTGATACAGTTAGGAGAAATCCGAGTCACAATAGTTTCGAAATATTATTGTTGGCGATACTGTTACTAGATTTGTTGACCGGTTAGGCTGTAAGCTTATACCGAGTTAGATTACTTTTGCTCTTTCCAGTATTTGGCCACCAGCCAATCAGACCGGGATTGGTTGGGATTGCTCTAGTACCAATATTAATTTATATATATATATATATATATATATATATATATCTATTTTTAGGTTTTTGTGGCTTTCTTCTTAATGTTGCGCTGTAGAATATTGCCTTATAAGAGAAATCTTTATAGCAATCTCTAGTTAGGCTCTTGATGAAGCTTTCTTATTAGTATTATGGCTAGATAGAATAACTCGATATGCTTTACATACTACTCCGCTGTCCAACCTTGTGAAGACTTGCTATCTTCCGGTGGTCCATAGGCCACCGGACTCAATGGGTAGTCGGTTGAGGTTCAGGTAGAGAGTATTTGTTATAATAGAATCGAGTTTTCTGTTTAGACTATGAGAAAGTGGGATGGTGAATTCTTACGAGTTCTAGAATGCTGTACTTGGTGAGATCTATACGCAGCAGAAGGAGGGAAGTCAGGTTTATACTGTCAACGGCATCGATACAGAGATAATTTAGTTTTTGTAGAAATTTTAGACACATCTCTGATATTTCCCTTTGCATCCGATGTTAGATCGGAATATAGCTTTCGGGCAACAACTGCTTCCGATATTAGATTGGAATATAGCTTTCGGGCAACAAACTGCCACAGTAACCTCAAAAGGGTTTCATGTGTAATATTGGGTTTACCAAACCTGATCATGTAATTTCTATTGCTTTGTAGGGTTGAGGAGCCGTGAATAATCCTCCCGTCCATTTGGATGGTTTTAACTTAAAAAAACAACCAACCAAAATCATTGTAATTAGAATAAGTACGCAAAAGTAAATCTCAATTGATGGAGTATAATCTTTGGAGCGCTCCCCGAAGCTTTAGTTGCCGATTTTGAGCAACCGCGGACTAATGAAGATACCGTCCCACAAGACCTTCAAGATAGGCAAAAAATGAGGCAGAACATCCCGTACTGGATCTGCATACAATTTAATCACACCTTATTAACCAAGGACATGAAGTAGTTCTTGATCACAAGTACACGCATCACAGTCTATATCAACAAGATCAACAACATCTCAGCGATTGTATCTGATATCACGATTGAGATGTTGATGAAGAGAGCAGCAGATCCGACGATTGCCACCCAAGTGTTCCACGAGCTTGTTGTTCCAAAGTCAGGCCCAACGTGTGACTTGTCGGACGCGATAACGAGATCACTGAATCGCCTTCTTGTTGACTCTCTTCGTGGCGCTAATCAGTTCTAACCCTTTTCGGCAATCACCCACGATGATTGAAAACTGAGCGAGGGCATAGGTAGACTCATCATGGCCAAATATTGCAGCTCTAGTGAGCCACCGAATAGCAAGGTTTGGATCTTCGCCGCTGTAGTACTGACGAAACCTTGTTTAGAACCATAGCCGGATAAAAATCTCAGACACCATATCTATAGGGAGGGAATTTAAAAGGGATGGAACCATGGTTTCAAAGAACAAAGAAAGCTTGTAAATCTGATAAGCTTTACTCAAACTGGATCTGTGGTTAAAAGGATTAGTTAGCACTATATTTATCTCTTTATACAGTGATTTTTGCAATTCCCTGGTAGACATTGAATAGCAAGCTTTCTTTCTCCTTGGTAGACATTGAATAGCAAGTTGGAGAAAAAAAGTTTTTCCTTCTTCCTCAATGGGAGCAGGAGATGGCCTCAATCACATACGCACTAGATCTTTTCTGGCTTTTATACCATCTTTAGTCTTCCCATACATATTCAACAAAGTCCCGATCAGTGCATCACACACGTTTTTCTCAACGTGCATTACATCAAGACAATGGCGAACGTCTAGGTCTTTCCAATATGGAAGGTCAAACAAAATTGAATGCTTTTTCCAACTACCACCGTCTTTGGTTTTCTTTTTTCCCTTACCATATAAATGGCCCATACATGTCACCTTCTGATGAGGCATGAACCTTACCTGCGGAAGTTGGATCAGCCGAACTGTTTTCACGGATTCCGATGTTTCTTGCTGCAGTCTCAGAATTCAACAAACAAGTAGTGTTTTTTGCTTGGAAACGTCTTTCTAATAATGCTGGTTTCTGGAAGAATTCCTTTTTCTTAAGGGTCAAAATTGTGTTTTATTATTTTTGGATACTTAAAATAATATTTTAAGTTAGTGAGGACCTTTTTGTTATTTATTACAATTAGTAGCAGCTAGGGTTTAGTATATAAACAGTTTTCTGGTTATTTTGTAAGGGAGCTTTTGATATTGAATGAAAATTGAGGTTTTTCCTCTGTACCTGTCAATTCTTCTGTTGTTTTGATGAATTCAACAAGGATTTGATTCATAGTTCATTGTTTCTTCCACGCACGCTGCATCACCTTCTCAAGAACTTGTGAATCAGTTAGAGGTATTAGTGCAGAGTCGTACTCCTCCTTCCCATTAAACAATTTCTTCGCCTTTCACCATGGATGACTAGGTGAAAGAAAGCGTTTATGTCCAAGATAAACAGGCTTTCCACCGTGTTTCAAGTGACAGAAGTTAGTTTTGCTCTCACACACGGGGCAGGCAAAGTGACTTTGATAAATTATCTAATGCCAGAAAATATTTAATACTCCAGATTAACATGGCTTTCATTTCAAACTTTTCATCATCGCAACTACCATCGGCTGTCCATACACCAACCTGAAAAAACTTGGTCAAATCTTAAATTAGTGGTGCTAGGCATACATCAATGTCAGTACCGGGTTGTTTCAGCCCAGACATCATAATAGACAGTAACACATATATCCGCTTCATCATCAGCCAAGAAGGCAAGTTATAAATCACAACCAACATTGGCCAAGAGCTGTAGTACTAGACATATATTACCAAAGGGGTTCATTCCATCAGTGGATAATCATAACCTTAAGTGTCGGGGTTCATTTGTGAATTCGGGATGCAACTCATCCATTTTCTTCCATTGTTCACCATCTGAGGTATGCGAGATAATGCCATCACCTTCTCTCACCCTATCAGCATGCCAAGTTAGCAGCTTTGCGTCCTCGGCATTTGCAAACAAACATCAAACATTTCAACCAAGGAATAATGAGAAGATTCCACATCACTTTCACAGGGCCAGTCTACCAGTTGTTGTGACGAATTCACCATACAAATTCACATATTCTTCCTTTATTTTGTATTGGGGCTCATTGCACACCTTATAATGATTCCCAACAGCATCATCCCCCCTGCACTGCACGATACAGTCATTCCGGAAAGAGTGAATCTTCTCCAACTACATTTTCATTGGACATAACATCTTCTTCATTGCATAAACACGATCAGGGGACATATAGTCAGCAGAAAGCAACTCTTTAACCAACTCTAACAACTTTGTCATTCCCTTATCAGATACTCCATTATTCGCTTTAAAATTCATCAACAACAATGTAGCACCAACACGTAATACCTGGCACCGACATATAATGGTGTCTCCATATTATTATACATGACGGCTAGGGGTTTTTCCTTACCAACGAATTCAGTAGCAACGTCATCCATCAAGTTATCCATACAATCGTCATACATCAATTGCTCATCATCATACGAAGACGCACCATCACCAACATCTACCGACTTTGTTTCTTCTCCATGCCATTTCTAATGAGTATATGATTTATCAAAACCTCGACAAACCAAGTGCTCTCGCAAAACATTAACGTCATCAATGATCGCGTTGTTTCTATAATCCCTACATGGGCATCTAATCCCAATTACATTCTTCCTCCTTGAATCTGTTGAGCCCGCGTCTATAAATTCCTCAACCAAGGCTTGATATTCTACCGACAATCTCTTATTCTCCTTCGTAATCGGACTCTTCAAACCGATCACCAAACTATATTTAACTCTTAATTCCTTCCAACCAATCAACGACCAATAAACTACACACCAACCATCTACACATGAAAAAAAAGCTAACAGATAAACTAACTTCATTTTCACAAAACTTAACAAAAACAAAAAACCTAAAAATTAACACAAGCATATGAAATCATTGTTATAGCCATGTATCTTAACAAGGGTGTTGGACAACCGTTAAAACCTCTTGTTGTGGCGCAGCGGAAGAGATAAAACTCAAAACACCACAAAAAGGACAAGGCAAAACAACCAACCAATATTCTAAACGCAATCACAAAAGCTACCAGTAATGAAGATAAATAAAACCAGCCAACGGAAAAATAAAGACAAAGAACACAACGATTTATACGTGGAAAACCTCTTCGGTGTGAAGAGTAAAAACCACGGGACTGGAGGCATCCACCTATTATTTCTTATTATGATAAAATGAGAGAAACGAACCCCAACCAGCCTACAAATGGTTACAACCCACCACAAGCATCATCAATAAGAATAAGAGGATAAAAGGTGCAAGATATCACCAAATAATAAGGCTGTACTTCGAGCTCCTATAACTCCCAAACCAGAGCACACACTGACGATCCAACCATTCAGAACGAAGCCTCAAAAGTCACGAAAGTGCTGACAAAATTTCAACAAAATCAGACTACGTTTGCCCCTCGATCAGATCTCCAAAACAGAACTGCTCACCAAAAACGGGATTTTTCCAACTCCTCTAAAACCCTTATTTTTCCCCTCTATCGGTTCTTGTATTTCGTCTCACGTATCCACAAGAAAACCCTAAACCTCTTTATACACTTTTCTTTATTCTTTTCCAACAAATAAAAGAGATAATTTATTTTCCACAAAGTATACCAAAATCAAAATACACGGATTTGGGCTGGACTGAACATTCACCCAACAATCTCCCCCTCCAGCCCAACATGGGGAAGATACAAGTGCATGACAATCACTTGAAGCTCATCCCAGTGAGCTTACCACAAATCTCAACCTTAACTCCAGGAATTGCCTTCGTCAACATATCAGCAACATTCTTATCTGTGTGGACTTTCTTTAACTTCATAAACTTCTCCTCAATAACATTTCGTAACCAATGATATCTCACATCAATGTGTTTGATACAAGCATGATACATGGAATTTTACTCAAATGAATAGCACTTTGACTATCACAAAGCACAACATAATTCTCTTGCTTCAAACCCAACTCCTGAAGGAATCTCTTCGACCATAATAGTTCTTTACCTGCTTCCACAGCTGCGATGTACTCTGCCTCAGTTGTTGACAACGCTACACATTTTTGTAGCTTGGACTGCCATGAGATGGCTCCCCCCGAAAAAGTAAACAAAGAACCTGAGGTAGACTTTCTTCCATCCATATCTCCAGCCATATCATAATCAGTATAACCTTTAAGAAAAGCATTGCCACTTTCAAAACATAAGCTCAACTTGGAAGTACCACACAAATATCTCAGAATCCACTTCACCGCATTCCAGTTAACATTCCCCGGATTGGATAAGTATCTACTAACTACACCCACAGAATGTGCAATGTCTGGCCTAGTACATGCCATAGCATACATCAAAGAACCAACATCAGATGAATAAGGAATAGAAGACATACTTTCTTTCTCCTCCTCTGTCTTAGGACAGTCTTTCTTACTCAATCTGAAATGAATGCCAAAGGTGACCTAACAGGCTTAGCATTCTTCATGTTGAACCTTTCAAGGACACGTTGAATATACTTTTCCTGTGATAACCACAGCTTTCCAGCTTTTCTATCGCGAGCAATCTCCATGCCCAAGATTTGCTTTGCTAGACCCAAATCTTTCACATCAAACTACTTGGACAACGCTTTCTTCAAATCATTAATCATTCTGCTATCTAAACCAACAATCAACATATAAAAGTAGAATAATGAAGTTACATCCGGGGAACTTTCTGAAATAGACACAAGGATCAGCTTTAGTTCGTTTGTAGCCAGTGCTCTTCATAAACGAATCAAATTTTAGATACCACTGCCTAGGTGCTTGCTTCAGCCCATACAGACTCTTCTTCAGCTTGCAAACATGATTATCCTTCCCCTTAACTTCAAAACCTTCAGGCTGCATCATATAAATTTCCTCTTGCAAATTGCCATGCAAGTAGGGCTGTACATGAACCGGGTCAACCCGGAAAAATGGCTCGGCCCGGGACCGGAATTGGTGACCCGGACCCGGATTTTTTGCATTCCGGACCGGGCCCCGGGTCACCATTTTTGTCCATTCCGGATTCCGGACCGATCCGGGTCAAACCCGGATTTTTCCGGGTCAACCCGGGAGCCCGGTTATATATATTATAGATATGCAGTTACTACACATAATTAATCTTGTTCTAATGGTAAGACTTGTCATTTTGTATTAAACAACCAGAGTTCAAATCTCACCAAAAGCATTACATTAGTGTTTTTTAATTTTAAAATAAATTTAATATCCGTATATATTTATTAATCACACAATTTATTAACAAAAAGAAATGTGGTCTAGTGGTAAGGAGATTGTAACAAAATGGTCCATAGTTCAATTCCTAATGGAAACATTCTCTTTTTATAATAATATAAAAAGTCTAATAGAGGTTGTAACCGGGTCAACCGGGCCGATCGGGGTCAAACCCGGAAAAATTCCGGACCGGGTCCGGTTTAAGAAACAGTCCAACCGGGCCGGGCCCCGGTCCAAGATTTTTAGATATTCCGGGTCCGGGTCATTCCGGATCCGGGCCGGGTTGACCCGGTTGTACAGCCCTACATGCAAGAACGCAGTTTTCACATCAAGTTGCTCCAATTCAAAGTTAAGTCTTGCAGCCAAACCCAACACAATACGAATCGAAGTCATCTTGATGACCGGTGAGAAGATCTCGCCATTATCGATGCCTTTCTTCTGGTTGCATCCTTTGACCACCAACTTGGCCTTATACTTCACAACCTTATCGCCATATTTCTTGAGTTTAAAAACCCATCGGTTTCTCAAGTCTTTCTTTCCTTTAGGAGCTTTCACAAGATCATAAGTATCATTCTTCTTCAAGGAATCCATTTCATCTTTCATTGCCTCAACCCACAATTTCTTGTCTTTATGAGACAAAACATCATGAAAATTCTCAGGCTCCTCATCCGCGGTAACAAGAATATACTAATCAGGCGAATATTTCTTATTCGGAATATGTCCTCTACTGAACCTTCGAAACTGCACTTGCGGTACTTCAGGGGTAGGTTGCTCCCTCTACTCATGAATCCCTTCATCCTCATTCTGAGGAACCTCGTCACCACCTTCAGGTGCATCAGCCTTATGTTGAACGTCTTCAACATCCTCATTCGGTGGCTGATTAATAGGACTAGAAGTAGAAGAAACATCAGTGTAATCAAAAGACAAATCTGAGTTAGCTTTATACCTGGTACTCAGAAGATCAACACCAATTTCGTGCTCAAAAAACACCAAATCTCTACTTCGTACAACTGTCTTCTTCTTGGGATCATAGATTCTAAGACCGTACTCTTCATCACCATATCCAACAAACACACAAGGATTGGTCTTCGAAGCAAGCTTTGATCTTTGCTCCTTAGGTACATGAGCATATGCCTTGCGTCCAAAAACTCTAAGATGCTTATATGAAGGATCACGCCCCTTCCAAGCTCTCTCGGGAATTTCATAACCCAAAGGAATCGATGGAGATCGATTAATCAAATAAACAGCACATTGAACCACCTCGGCCCAAAAAGACTTAGGAAGACCAGTCATTTTCAGCATGCATCTAACCTTCTCAACAATGGTCCTATTCATCCTTTCAGCAGTACCATTGTGTTGCGGAGTTCCAGGCACCTTCTTCTCATGCCTAATATCGTGCTTCAAACAATAACTCTTAAACTCATTAGAAGTGTACTCTCCACCATTATCGGAACGAATACATTTATGTTTTTCTCCGTCTCCCTTTCAACCATGGCATGAAATTTTATAAAAATTTCAAACACTTCTCCTTTGGTCTTCATCATATACACCCAAGTCTTCCGAGTAGCATCATCAATAAAAATCACAAAATAAAGATTTCCACCAAGTGATTCAACATCCAAACGACCACACACGTCAGAGTGAATCAACTCAAATTTTCTTCTCTCTTAGTAGACATACCAGAGAAAGAAACTCTATGCTGTTTTCCAGCTAAACAGTGACCACAAGGGTTGAGAAAAACACTAGAATCCACAGGAATATAAGATTTACCTGCTAGAAGTTTCAGCCCTTTATCACTCATCTGTCCCAACCTTCGATGCCATAAATTCGGAGAACCCTTATCTTCAACGACATTCAGCTCATCATGACAAACAGTTAAGTAAGTCTTGTAGAGACCGCAACATAAATCACCCCGAGCAGTAATGATTGAACCCTTAGACAACTTCCACTTACTATCTCCAAAAGAAGTGGTGATATCCTTCACGATCAAGTGTACTAACTGATAACAAGTTACGGCGCAAATCAGGTACATGTCGCACATTCTTCAAAATAAGCTGGCAACCAACACTTGTCCAAACATGAATGTCGCCTTTACCAATAACATCTGCGGTGCTTTTGTTTTCCATTTTCACACTACCAAAACTTCCAGGGTAATTCATAAAGTACTCCTCTTTGAATACACAGTGAAAAGAAGCTCCGGAATCAATTAACCACTCTGTATCTGGACCTTCGACATGATGACACTCTCCAGCAGAACAAACTAGAGACACACCTTCATCATCATCATCGTGAGAAACAACCGCTGCAGTAGATTTATCACCTCCATCGTTAGATGAAGCGTTCTTCTTCCCTTGCTCTTTCTTCCTCCTATAGCAATGCTTTGCAATGTGACCAGGCTTGCTGCAATAGTGACAAGTAAATGGCTCTTTCCCATCTCGGGACTTAGACCTGTTCTTCGAGTTGCCACGCCCTTTCGGACCTCTACTCTTGCTTCTTCCACGACCACGCGTTTCAACAACAAGCGCATGCGATTGATCAACTCCCATCTCCCTTTTACGTAGTTCTTCATTAAACATGATATTCTTGATAACATCCACATTAAGAACACCATTTGGAGCAGAGTTACTAAGCGTCACCACCAAAGTCTCCCAGCTATCAGGCAAAGAGCTCAACAAAAATAAAGCTTGCAGTTCAGGATCAAGATTTAACTTCACAGTAATCAACTTGTTAATTATATCCTGGAAGTCACTCAAATGTTCAGACACAGACTTACCAGCTTTCAACTTCAAATTATGTGGTTTCTTGATCAAGGAAGCCTTATTATGAGCGGTCTTCCTTTCATAAAGACCTTCCAGTTTCTTCCACAAAACATATGGGTCAGACTCTTGAGAGACATGATTGAATATGCTGATATCAATCCACTGTCTAATAGTCCCCAAAGTTTTCCTCTTTAACTTGACCCAATCAGGATCAGACATTTTTTCCGGTTTAGTAGGCTTGGATGTACCAACACTATTCTCGGCAACAATCACTGCAATCGGATCATACAAGTCCTTGCAATACAAAAAATCTTCCATCATAGGTCTCCAAATAGAATAATTGGTTGATGCCAACTTAACCATAGAACCACTTCTACCAGAATCCATGATTATGCCAAAGTGAACCTAAGCTCTAGATACCAATTGCTAGGGCGCAGCGGAAGAGATAAAACTCAAAACACCACAAAAAGGACAAGGCAAAACAACCAACCAATATTCTAAATGCAATCACAAAAGCTACCAGCGATGAAGATAAATAAAACCGGCCAACGGAAAAATAAAGACAAAACACAACGATTTATACGTGGAAAACATTTTCGGTGTGAAGAGTAAAAATTTTGGGACTGGAGGCGTCCACCTATTATTTCTTATTATTATAAAAATGAGGGAAACAGACTCCAATCAGTCTACAAATGGTTACAACCCACCACAAACATCATCAATAAGAATAAGAGGATAAAAGATGTAAGATATCACCAAATAATAAGGCTGTTTCGAGCTGCTATAACTCCCAAACCAGAGCACACACTGACGATCCAACCATTCAGAACAAAGCCTCAAGAGTCACGAACGCGCTGAAAAAATTTCAATAAAATCGGACTACGTTTGCCCCTCGATCAGATCTCCAAAACAGAAATGCTCACCAAAAACGGGATTTTTCCAACTCCTCTAAAACCCTTATTTTTCCCCTCTCTCGGTTCTTGTACTAAGTCTCACGTATCCACAAGAAAACTCTCAACCTCTTTATATGCTTTTCTTTATTCTTTTCCAAGTAATAAAAGAGATAATTCATTTTCCATAAAGTATACCAAAAACAAAGTATACGGATTTGGGCTGGACTGAACATTCACCCAACACCTCTAACTCGCCAGCTCCAAATACCACAACTGCAAAATATCACAAGAACATTCACTTCCAACGTAAAACGATATCGTCCCATTCTACGTAGAGCTTTGTGATCTCGCATCTATGAATCATCCAACTGATAGTCCCAAAAAAGTCAACCAAATCAAATTCATGTGTGTGTTATTTAAAATGTTACGATATCGGCAGCCAAAACATGCATCAATTTTTTTGCCTATGTGAACCACTAATATCGTAACCATCAACAAACTGCTTGTTGCGATATATAAACTACCCTCGTTTACTGTTTCGAAAACGAATGCTTCCTCGTTTGTAATTACGATATCCTAATTGTATCATTTATAACGGTGTTTCACAGATTTCCGCCGTGTATAGCAATTCTTATCACGGCGGTCCCTTTTTCTGCCATGACAGTAATAAGAAACACCGTATATAACAAGCTCAACCATACGAAATAAGGTTACGATATTGTTACGGCGGGCGCTTGAAATTCCGGCCTAAACGCCGTGTTTTGGTGCCGTAAAAGTGGGTCTTTTCCACTAGTGCGTTAATTTTGGCTGAAATTTTGGCAGGAGATTCTCAAGTCTTTAGGCTAAGTTCTGATCGGTGGGATTCTGATTTGGAGTCCGGGAGGTAGGCCTTTCGTCACTCTGAAATTTCAGGGCATATTTGGTGGTTTCCATTATCTTCTTGTTTATTACTTCATTTTTGAAATAGTGGATTTAAGATCATATTCTTGTTGGGAGCTACTTGAACTTGTTGGAGGAGATCTTTGTAACACTCTTTTGTTGATTAATGAAAAAGTGAAGCAACTTGAGCTTGTTGTATGAGATCTTGTAACACTCTTTTGTTGATTAATGAGAAAGTGGTCATTCGATTGACTCTGTAGATTTTACCAGGGGGATTTTCCACGTAAATTATGGTGTCTTTGGTTACTTGGTACTTTATTATTTCCGCTGCAATTTTTACAACTCTATTTTCTCATAGTTTCAAGCAAATTAGGGATTTTGGTTGTGACCATTTTCCCACCAGTTATAGCATTTCATCAGGAGCCTTTGCTTTCATACCATTTCATCAAGAGTCAAAGTACCACTAGTAACATTGAAGACAAATCTGAGTATGGCCTGATAATTAATAAATAGCACCATCTACAATCCAGAACCCTCCGTTAAACATGATTCTCCAGAGCTTAAATTCTGTAACAATAATCACACCACAGCCTTCTGCTGAATTACATTCACACGTCTTGCCAATCAAACATAAAACACACCTACAATTTATGCGATTAACACGAGTGAGAACTCTAGGAAGTAGTATCTACAATTAAAAGCTAAAAGTACGAATACAAAAAGAAGACAGAATTGTTTGTGTGTTCACTTGGGCATATAATGTGTCATGTATCCATCTCATCTTGTAAGAGGATCTCATAAATATCTGTCCTTAGATTGAGTTCTTTTTCTCTCATCACTTCTTGAAGGTCTGAGAGCTCCTTCACAGTCAGTGCTGAACTTAGACTCACAAAACCATCCAGCCATAGTGTTTTAGACCTGCGAAACAACATAGTCAACTACCAGTAGAGAGTCAAAAAAGGTTCTTTAAATTTTGGAAGAAAAAAAAAACAAATCTTCGAATCCACTAGTTAATGCCAACCAAATATGAATTCCTATTTCAAGTATCCAATGAGTTACCAGGACATCAAACTCATGAACGGTACTTTTCAACCTAGCAACCCTAAACATATTAGAATAACACTCCACACTTCCAAATGAAATTGTTGGAATCATCCACTCACCAAAAAATAAACGATTTGGGAAGAATAAAAAAAAAAACAATCAAAACATGAAGTTTCCATGAGATTAGCACATGCCTACTAAACAAGTGAAACAGAGAACTTACCATGGGCAAGCATGAATAGCTCGGAAGAAAACTCGTCTGGCTGCAGACAAATCCTGCAGTATGCTGTTTTCATAAACAATGTACCAACGCCAGAGGAGCACTGTGTCACGAAACTTCTCGCTATCCAACGCCCTTTCAAATACTGCACGAATTCTGTGTTTTGAACTCCCTATGCCAATCTCATAAGCCAATGAGAAAATACAAGCAACCAAAGATGATTTCCTAAGACATTGTGATTAAGCCAAATAAAATTATGCATATCAGACTAGGAAATTGTCTCGAAGTTAATAGCACATCGCATTATGACACAATAAAAGGTTATGGAACTTACTTGAAGCAAAATTCATCGAGAATCAATCTCAATTTATTGGATGAAGTGTGAAGAAGGGAGAATCGGACTAAGACACGGTAGAGATGAGGACTTGAAGGGTACAGATGCAACCCCTTGACTATAGCCTCCCACAAATTCGCAAGCTTAATCTCAGGATGATATTGACAAAGGATCCTCATATAACAGTTAAGTAAAGCTTCCAGATGATGACTATACCGTCTCTTTTCTACATTGAAATTAAACTCTTGAGTCAATTTCAGGCCAAAAAAGATTCAGAGTGAAGGATATTAAAAGCATTTAAACACAAAACTAGGCGCCGCAGAGCAAGAAAACATAAGCCAATGAAATTCTCTCACAAGGCTAATGTATCAACCCTCCAGCACCAACATGGTACAAATATGGGATAAATAGTACAAAGGAAACAATATATTCGCAACTAGACACATAGAACCACAAAGCATCTACATTACTATCCTCCCACTCAATTGAATATCATACATAACATATCAAGAGAGTAAAAATATATATATTAATGAAGGATCAATTAACTTTTGCAGTGTAACTGATATTAGAATCCCTGGAGTCATAAAGAGTATTAAAGATGGTAACTACTGCAGAATATATATAAGATCTGAAATTTTTTATATGCAACCCTCAACTGGAAAAAATAATTGCACAATCAACTACACAAAGTAATCAGTATCTCACCTAAATCATCAGCAAGCCTGACATTACGTAACACATGCAAGCATAAGACAACAAATTAAGATTAAGAATTTCAACATCGTAGAAAGGTTCAAATCACCTGGAAGCACCATCGAGAAAGCTTCCTCCAAAATTTCAATTGCAGAAGCTGGGCCAGTTGTCAATTCTTCAAACAGAGCAGCTGAGCAAATGAGAGCAACAGAGACGTCATCTATTTTGCCCCGTGTCCACTTTTGACTCGTTAACAATCTTATCTGTTCTTTGAAGCCTTGCCGTGCTCTGAGGAGCTGTAAACTGGAAGGATGACTTCTATATGGACTGTATTTGATTCCACAGCCCAAACAAGACAGAATGTGCATAGCTCGAGATGACGGCGACAATTTATCAGCTGAACTTTCTGCAATCTCCAATTCAGCATACCAGTTATACAACAGAGTAGCAACAGACTGAGCATCCTGTCCAATATTATTCAAAAAAACACATTATACATACGGAATATGCAGACACCAGACAACAGCAACAATCTACAACTTGGAACTTGAAAGGGGGGAAACCAAACAATAAATAACAGGGCTTAAACATGAGCAAAATGTATACAAGTCGATTTAGTCTGGAGCGGTTCCTTAAACTATCCTTCCAAATTTATGCAAGATGAGCACAAGGGAACATATCAAAGTTGGATAAGAGCAAAAGTTCTTACCAAAGGAAGCTCCTGAATGGATGATAATGCCATGTCGAATATATTTCTAGCACGGTCAAAGTTTCCATAGGCCGCCTCTCTCCGCGCATAGACACCACAGAGCAATACATCCTGATGATATTAAAAATTAATGGAATGTTAAGCATCGGCAATATATTACAATTACAAATATCACAACTTTTAAAATATATAAAAATAAAACCTATCTTTGATCAAATCATCATTACGTTTCTAAGAGTTCGAAATCATAGTGTAATTCACTCTAATCTTGATTTGTACATGTTTCCCTTATACATCACAATAAGAAGCTCTTTTCAGATAAGTGAGAAGAATACCTGACGGTTACTTTTCAGAAGACGTTTTGCTAAAGTGCTGCATGGAGCAACAGAAGAAGATATGGATGAACTCATCCTTGTGTTTGAAAGCTCTTCAGCAATGAGAACTGCTTCTTCCAATATATGGTTTTGGGGAAAAGCAGTCAAACAGAGTAAAGTAGCATTTCGAACGAATTTCATCATGCTAGTTCTCATGGAACACTCATCCAAATCTTTTTTAAGGCCTTCTAGATGGATTCCAACTGGATGGCTTTCCTTTTCAGACAATGCATCTTGCATTTTTTTCAAATTATCAAGTATATTTTGTGATGGTGCCTCTAAACTTCGTACGCTCTCCAACCAACTTATACTGTTGGTGCAAGCCCTAAAAACAACCAAAGAACACCATCATCAACATTTGAAAATAATCCAATCAGAAATTATCGGGAATGAAAGAATACTTCATAAAACAAACCATTGAGTTATCCTTCCCCCGAAGAATTCGATAAACTGTGACACAAGAGATAATCGTGCTTCCTCAGAAATCAATGAGAACAGGTAATCAGACACATCTTCAAAAACAATTACTCTCAAAAGTTGCTCATCACTTTCTGTGTCAACACCATCGGCGTCCCCAGCTGCGTACATTATAGAGTAAAGAGAGTTAGAATCCCATGTATTCTTGAGAAGTTCACAAATCCTAGCTGAAGCTGTTGAATATATACAGGTGGCCCTTTGCAATTGCATCAAAACATGAAAACAATGTTAAATTACAATTTTAACCATACAGACTATCATACTCCAACAAAAGAGTGACAGATACTTTATCTAGGCTAAATTGAACACCAGTGTAGAAAAGTTTACCGTCTTCTATTTAACCCCCATTATTTCACTGTCATACTTCAAGAAGAACAAGACATCAAATTCAAATAGATCATAGATTTCATCATATCTGTGGAGTGATGAACATGTGTATCACAAAGTATATTTTTAAGTAAGAACTCTGGTTTCTATTTCATGTCCGTGTACTTTAAAAATGTGAATGACCCAACAGGAAAGAAAATAAAAGTGAAACAGTTTCACATTTCATGTTCAAAAAAATATGCAATCGCTAACAGAAAAATCAGCATTTAGAGAGAGAGAGAGAGAGAGAGAGAGAGAGAGAGAGAGAGAGAGAGCAACCTGACTCAGCATGTGCAGGCATCCACTGAGTACAGTCTCTGGCCAACTCTTCTTTCGACCACTTAAACCATGTTTTGATGTCTTTAACATCAATATTTGCATCTTCTGTTGCTGAGTCAATGCCTAATTTTTTCAACAAACTCTCAGTATCATCATTTTCTTCATCCTCCTCCTCAACAGCAATTTCACCAGTTACATCCTTTTCCTTAGTTTCCCTTCCTTCCTCAGTTTTGGAAGGCATTTCCAACCAACCAGTCCAACCACCTTCTTCAGCTTCAGGAGACAACTCCTCATTTCTCACCTTCTGCCTTTCTTCCTCCTCTTTAGTTAGCCATGTAGCCCAGCCAAGAGCACCGTCTTCCCCAACTCTCACACCACTGCTGTTCCAGAAGTGTTCAAATAGTCTTTGCTTACTCTGCTCACTGAGAAGTAAGGATGGACAGAACAAAGCATACTCAATCTCAGACTGAAACAAAGCAGTAGCCATTTCACGGTAGCCTGCCTGCCACTCAAATCGGCAAAGACACAGGAATGTATCTACTAGTCCTAACTCCAACTCAACAAGATATCGATCAACAGTATGCTCATTACCATTTTGGAAATCCTGAAACGAACCAAATCAACAAATTAAACCATGAAATGAAAGCAGTAGATAAATTCTCCAAGTCATTGCAACTACCCAGGAGGGAAAAAGAAAAGAAAAGAAGAGTGACATGTTGAGATGAAAGCTTACTAATAAAGTTAATCAGAAAGAGAGTATCATTTACTCAAAAGAATAAAAATAAATCCAATTAAAAGTTCTCAACAAATATTTGTTGCCCAAATTACCGAAAAAAGTGACCATATAACCTTTTCCATAATTTTATTTTTAAAAGAAACGTGTTATTATCATTTCAAGGTCCTGGATAACGTCCAAAATCGTTTGATACAAGGAAAAGTGGTGGAAAAACCCAAGATGTAAACAATTTCCACATTTAAACTGCAAGGATGCATCTAGCTATCTTGTTCACAAAACCTTTAAAGAGTTGGGTAATCTGCAATTAGTTACTAGATTAGCAATTAACATTATCAGCAAGTAACACAGAGTACATGAAGCTAATAAGCTGACTGAGAATGCATATTGTCGTTATACCATTGACAGATTTAAAATGCAAAAACATTTATAGATAACGCATAACTTATACAATCTGGAAAAGGCTGCACTTTAGAAACAAAATGTAGATATTTAAAAAAACAAACTGAAAATCCTCACAAGACATAAATTAATTATGACAAAATAACAAAAAAAAATTATATATGACATCAGATTTCAGAAAGAGAGAGAACCTGCCTATACAGCTTTCCACAGGAACCAGATAAAGCTTGGATAGCATTAGCATAGAATTTCCTGATGTCAGACATCTTAAACCTAGAGAATTCACCCTGAACTACACGCAAAAATTCCCTCCATAATCTATAATTCCCAGAATTTTGCACAAGTATCTTCTTCCATCTACCAATCAAAGTATCAATGCTATCTCGACTCTGATAAGCCTTTAACAGAGAAAGTAGCAAATCTTCACTATCTGGATTTAGTTCAGTAGCTTTCTCCAATATACTGATCTTCTTTTCAAGAGTTTGCAAACGAGCACCTTT
The DNA here is from genome assembly GCA_948330725.1 of Sherardia arvensis. Classification (NCBI taxonomy): domain Eukaryota; kingdom Viridiplantae; phylum Streptophyta; class Magnoliopsida; order Gentianales; family Rubiaceae; genus Sherardia; species Sherardia arvensis. The sequence continues at coordinate 20,497,919 of OX415240.1, forward strand.
CTGTGGCTGCATGCTAGAAACTTTGTCTTGGAAATCAGCAAAGGCCAGCCAAATTTTCTCATCATGAGGCTTTTCTCTAGTCAACTTATTATATTCTTTAGTTTTGCGAAGTACCTCATCTTCCCATGACTCCTCAACAAAATTAGGACTTGAATTTGATTTACTATCAGATTCTCCATCATCTAATGGTAACACAGTATCAGCAGGAACACTTGAAACGGTCTTTTCGACCGGAATAACCCGGATTCGTTTCAAGTTGCGGTGACGCTCTAGTGCAGCATTTTGTGCAGACCAATACCTTCCCGCCGTTCTATGATTATCATCTAATCCATCCACATCATGATCCCCGTCAATAGCCGAAACATTGTGGTTCCGTCTATAAAAGCTAAAATCCGATATTTTCTTAGTATTCCGAGCCTTGTATCGAGCAATATCCATCCTGCAGAGTAACAAAAACAGCCAATAATTATATTTAAGAGCATTAATATCATATCAGTGTTGGCGGAATCTTCAAAATTGACGAGTGAAAAGCTAATAGAGCTGTTAGAATAATCAATTCTACACCACATGAAAATGAGTATGCACTCCTACCAATCCCTCATTTTGACAACAATTTTCCTCCCAAGTACCTCTCATCACTCAAGAAACTGAAACTAATGCAACCAGAGATCACACATAATCTGTGATGACCAATACAAGAACCACAGCCATTAAAAACTCTCCCAAATCAATATACCAACAATCACAAAATAATTGAATACCTGTAGAGGTAACCGAAGGCCAAATTATCACGGTCGCCGCGGGAATCAAAGTAGTATTCTTTAGCATTATCAGCAGAAGCAGCCCAGGTCCGGACATCAGGTTTCCTAGCGCCAATTGCATAGCTTTTTCTTTTCTTGTTTTTCTTCTTCTTGTTTCTCCGCCTCTCGTCATCATCAGAGCCTGGGTCCGAGTTGACGAGATCATACTGGGGACCTTTTTCTTCTTCTTCTTCTTCCCCTGAAGAGAATTCTTCCGCCTGAAATTGCTGGTAAGTGCTGTTCAGGGCGGTGACGTCGGCGGCAAAGCTCGCATTCTGTAGCCATCCTCCGGGGGCGTTATCGTCGCTGCTGGACGACGGTTGGTGGAAAACGGGGAAGAGGGACGTCGTTTTTCCGCCTTCTTTCTCCATACCTTCTTCTGTTTAGTGGGATTCCTCTAAAGAGGTAGGATTTTAAGAATTTGAATGAATTCTACTGTTTTGAATATGGTATTCAACGAAGTCATTATGGGTTCTATCTTAGCAGTGTAATTTTTATTTTAAATTGTATATTTTAATACTAATTTTTTTAAAATTTTATATGAAATACTTGTACATTTTGCATTAAAACATGTTTGACTGTATGTTTAATTTAATATGATCAATGTTTTAATTCAAAAATATGACGTTTGAGTTTAAATATACAGTGATAACTTCATAACATTTAGTTTCAAGGTTTAGGATTAAAGTTAAATTTTATATAAGTATACATTTTTAAACAAAATCTTATTTATATATCGGTAACATTTTCTATAAATAAATGTCAATTTCACAAAAAATGAATGAAAGTGTATTAGTACTTGATGAGTAAATCTCCTAAACATCCTACTTTCGTATGAATATAGGAGCTTTGGGGACAAAATGTAATTATCCAAAATTAGTGGGCAATGCGCGTAAGTTTTGGAAACTCCACTCCAAATCGCACGTGCTATATAACACTCCCCCAAATCGCAGAGCTCCGCTGAATCACATTTTTCCCCAAATCTGCATAGCAAAGTCGCAGAGATCACGTGTTTGAAGACGCAACAATCAAAGATTTGACATTCCTAATCAGTTTATGGTGGTCGCGAATCAAACATTGAGAGGGAAGTTTTGATAAAATGACGTGCGATTCTCATATCCCGGTAGGTTTCACTCAACCCTTGTAACTTTTATACTTATGAAGCAGATTTATTATCATTCTAATAGCTATGAAGTAGATTCGAACAATTTTTGGATCACTCATTGGAGCTTTGTTGCAATAATACTCACTTTGAAGCGTGTATATTGGATAGACCCCCTCCACTACCCTCCATCAAGAGCAATTCAGGTAAGATTGCTCTCCTTGAAGTTGCAATACATGAAGTGAACGAAGATACTCTTCTCCCATTTGAACTAGTAAACATTCGGGTAAGATGTAATGCACATACATTTATGTCATATCAATTCAATTTGTTGAACCACTAGCATTACTAAAACCACTGAAAATTTTGCAGTCTAGAAAGCAACGTTTAAACTGGGAATGTGGCTACTACACGATCATGTTTGGGTCGATGGTGGTTGATGGTGTTGGCAAAGATATGCTAAATCTAGAAAAGGTTCGCTTTTAGTTTCGAAATGTACACTACATATAGCCTTCCCTTCCCGTTTAGGACTACTTCCTAATTCACGCTTAGATATTATGAGATGATACCAAACCTTTCACCAGGGGCGGCGGAATAGGGGGACCCAGAGAGGCCGGGTCCCCCTCAACATTTTAATTTTTACCTAACATAGATGTTAGTTTAAATTTGTTTTGTTAAACTAAATTGTTATATGTGGCCCCTCTTATAAATTTTCTTTAATGTTTTATTATTTCAAATTTAGAATGATAAGTTCTAAAAGGAGAATGAGACTATAATAATTAGAAATATTATTGAACTATAAGTAAAATACAATTACAATATATTCTTTTAGATCTTCTTAAATATAGGAATAATGTAAACATAAAATTTTTCAAATCGTGATTGATTACAATCTTTTGTAAATAATATTTTCTTTAAAATCAAAGTGATCATATATTAATACCTATAGGAATATTCATTATTTTACTTATTTTTGAACAAATAAAGTAGTTTCATTGTATTTGATAAGACTATTATAATTTGAAACAAATTATGAGTTGGTGTTTTTCAATACTAAAAAGTACATATAGATGCCATGACCTATATTTTCAAATAAAAATCTTCAATTTAGAAACAAGAAAACCAACAATAGGTACTCGATTCTCTCTCTTTTTTTTTCCCTCTTACTTTTAATAATTTAGATAGTTTGAATTCATTAATAGACTCTCAGAGAGGAATGTGCGACTTGAAAAATACAGTGATTCATATTATGATGCTAAAATCATTAATTTTTATCTTTTTTTTTTTAAATGTTTTGTTTTTTTGACATGTCAATGAATTGCTCTATTTTACATTATTTTAATAGCAATTTCAAATTGTTAAGTTCCGGCCCCCCTTCTATAAAATTCCTAGGTCCGCCCCTGTCTTTCACCATTCAAGAGCTTAACGAGGGAAGAAATTGATTGGCCAACCACGTGGTTCATAATCGTTCTTATAGCATTTCAAGGCCCAACCTCCCTAATCTGTGACATAGTGTTGCACCTCTGCGTATGACATTTTTTTTGAGTGACTTTCTCAATAGTAATCTGTGACCTCACTAATCCTTGACATAGTGTTGCACCTTTGAATATGAAATTTTTTTGGAGTAATTTTTTATATGCACTAGACACTCAAGTGTGCTTTTTGCTTCACGCACTTTCAATATGATCTGTAGACTATTCATATAGTCTTGTGGATTGGAATTGACATGTTTAGGTTCAATCATAATCAATATTGAAGTTTCGAAAGAAACTAGTCACATTTTACAATTATTGCACACAGCCGACATGCATATTTACGAAATCACAACAAATTTCGCCAAAAAGCGAATAAATAAACGATATCGTTATCTATCTCGGCTGCTTATTATAATATTCAGGTGGCCTTAAATGTGAGCTCACCACCACATTCGATATCATAAACGATGTCGTATGTACAATTGCCGGTTCCCCACTGATTCTACCTCCGTTACGGTCGGTGAAATTACCTACTATTTCGTTAACCTTTAACGAATGCAAGTTCCGATATCGCTTTATATTCTCACCCATAAGTGAGTATGAAGACGAACTCGCCGTTCATTCGATAAAAGAAGCGAAGTCATATTTACGATCGTCGGTCCCCCACTGTTGCCACCTCCGTTACAGTTGGTAACATCGCCTACTATTTCGCTCACGGCAAACGAATGCTAAGTCCGGCTTCGCTTTATTTCCTTCACTAAGGGAATATGAAGACGAACTCGCCGGCAATTCCGTATTTTAAAATTCTTGCCATTTTAATATTGTCGTACGTTGATGCTAAAGCAAGGGCGCTATCGTGCATCAGTGGTAAGCGAACTAGGTTACGATATCGCATGCAAAAAAAAGTGGATTCATTTTAAATGGCGATTAGAGTCAAGCGATATCGTCATTATCTACCTTTTTTATGGAAGATATATATTTCATTGCATTCCAACAAATGTCACTTACACATCATAGCCTTCACTCCAGGCCTTTTGAATAACAAAATAAGAGAAACTTTCTAAGATAATAATAAAAAAACAAGCTAAAGCTGAGACAGTCTACTGGCCAAAACCAGGCTAACTCTCTATTATGGTCCAATTCTGGTGACTCCACCTTTTATAAGGGGAGTCCGATTTGGACTAAGGGAGAAAATTCTGACAGGCTCTGAGCAGAAACTGTTAAAGCTACATTTAATCAAGATTAATATCTGCCAAAAGACTGCTAAAATCATAATGGCAAAGAATTTCCACTTGCTTCTGAATGGCCTCCAAAGGTTGGCTTTTGTGCTGGAAAATCCTTCTGTTCCTCTCAAGTCATAGATGGTAAGCACAACTAACCATCATCACAAAATTCCTCTTTCTCCTCCTACCTCCAACACTGCTGAGTATCTTCCTAAATTCCCTCATGTTCTGAACTGATTTGAGAGATAATCTCTGGTACAATTCCTTAGTAAAAGAGCATTGGATAAACATGTGATGTGGTGTTTCCAGAACAGGTTCTTGGCAAAAACAACAGCAGTTGTGTACCCCTCTTAACATACCAAATGATTGTAGTCTAGTAATGGTAGACAATCTTCCCTTCAACAACATCCACAGGAAAAAGCTGTGCTTTGGTAATAGCTTAGAGCTCCAAATGTACTTAGCCATCCTATCCTTCATGTCAGCTCCCTTTAAGAAATCATATGCCTTTGAGATGCTGAATTTCCCCTTGCTGTCAACACAATCTATCAGATTTGGGCCTATCTCATCCCTAATCTGCATCAACACTTTCCAGTACCATGTTGTCGAACCCTGTGATGAGTTAGGGCAGTATGCATCCAAATGCTTCCTCTTTAGATAGTAGGCTTGTATCCATCTCAACCATAGTACATCCTTTTTGGAATGAACATCCCATAAAAGACTGCAAAGTGCACCCCTATTCCAAATAGAAGGGTCCTTAATTCCCATTCCTCCTCTCTCCTTAGAGATGCAAAGGGTTTCCCAGGAAATAGGGATCAGCTTCTTCTGATTTTCATCTCTTTCCCACAAGTAGTCCCTACACAATTTTCCAATTTCCTGGTTTACACTCTCTGGGATCTTGAATGCTCTCGCCCAATAACTATTCAGGCTCGGCAAAACAGAATTTATAAGGTATAGCTTACCAGCATAAGCTAAAGATCTGGATTGGAGAGAGGTCATCTTTTCCACCACTCTTTCTACTAATTGAGCACAAGTAATCTTGTCCCAAGCTACAGTTGAAAGGGGAATTCCCAAGTATTTAACTGGGAATGTTCCTACATGAATTTGCAAAATATCAGCCAGAGTTTCATAAGAAGCTGGGTCCTCAAATCTGGAGAAATAGACAGAGGACTTACTCTCATTGATAGCCAAACCTGCAGTCAGATAAAATTCATTGAGAATCTTCTTCACTCTAGCCATAGACTTACTAGTGGCCCTGCTATAATCAACAGGTCATCTGCAAAAAGAAGACTGTGGAGTGCCACTCTGTTGCATCTTTGGTGATATTCCAGCTCTTTAGTCTTAAAGGCCAAAGACAGTCTTCTGGATAAGAATTCCATGCAGATCACAAAAAGAAGAGGGGAGAGATGATCTCCCTGTTTCACCCTTTTTTCCCTGGAAATGTATCAGTATAGCATCCATTGACAGATAAACAGAAAGCTGAGCCCTCTACACAAGTTCTGATCCATTTGATGAAAGGTCCAGGGAATTTCAAACTAGTCAGCCAGTTGAAGAGGAACTTCCAATCAAGGCTATCAAAAGCCTTTTTGATATCCACTTTAATCATGCAGCTAGGAAACATTCCCTTCTTGTTATACTTACTGAGCAACTCCCGAGCTAGCAAGACATTGTGAGTAATATTTCTTCCGGAAACAAAAGCTCCATGATTCTCATTAATCAAAAAAGGAAGTACCTTTCCCATTCTGCTGCAGAGGATTTTGGTAACCATCTTGTAGAGTACAGAACAACAGGACATAGGTCTATAGTCAGAGGCTCTCAGAGGGTGGGGTTTTAGGGATCAAGGCAAGGACTACCTTGCTAAAATCTGCTGGCATTTGATCTCTCTTGAAGAAACCTTCAATTGCTGCACAGATATCAGAACCAATAATAGGCCAAGCTTCCTTGAAGAAGTGGCTGGAGTACCCATCAAAACCAGAGCTTTTGGAGGATTTAATCCCTTTCAAGGCATAATAAATCTCCTCCCTGATTACACCTTGAATTAAACTCACTTGAATTTCCACTGGGAGGACTGGACCTTCATTTGTTATCAGCTCATTAATCTGCATGGTAGGTGCTCCAGCTCTCCCCAACAGATTCTGATAGAAGTCCAGTAAAGTGGATTCAATGCCCTCCTGATCCTCCACCAAAATGTTGCCATCATACAGACTCAGAATTTGGTTCTGATACTGTCTTTTCCTCAATGATTGGTGAAACTGTTTTGTAGGTTTATCTCCATACTTCATCCAATCCAATTTAGCCTTTTGTTGAATAAACTGAAATTCAGCCTCCCCCAGACCCTCAGCTTCCAATCTGGCCAGTTCCTCCTGCTGCTGCAAAGCCACGTTTGAGGTGTCATTCATAAGATCCAGGTAAAAGTTCTTCCAGTGAGCTCTTGCTGCTTCTGCCCTCATCTGAATTTTGGAGAATTCCCTCTTATTCAGCTTAAGCAGGGTAAACTCCAAAAATTGCAGAGCCTGAAAAACTCCTATCATTGTACTGCTCTGAACCTGTTTCCAGGTTGCCTCCACCAGGCTCATGAACTGTGGGGATTTAGTCCACATATTAAAAAACTTGAATGGTCTTTTCTTCTTATGTACCTTCTCTGTCTTCAAATGCACCACCACAGGAAAATAGTCAGAGTCTAGTGTAGGCACCACCTCACACCCTACTCTCATGAAATGCTGCATCCATTCTCCATTAATAAGAGCCCTGTCCAGCTTACTGTAAATCCTTCCCACAACCCTTCTATTGCTCCAGGTAAATTTAGGACTCCTGGTTCTCATTTCTTGTAGCTGTAAGTGGTCAATCACATCCTTAAAAGGCTCAATCTCACTCGGTTGAACTGAAACACCCACTTCTCTATCCTCAAAGTCCAAGGGGCAGTTGAAATCACCCAAAACAAGCCAAGGGAGATCCTGGTGATCTAACAGCTTTAGTTGCTACCAAACCTTCTTCCTTGCTTCTGGAAAATTAGAGGCATAGACAAAAGTAATATAGAATTTTGAGTTGCCCTTCCCCTTAATGATACAGTGTGCATCAATTAGTTGCACCTCCTTCCTCAAAATTTTTATGTCAAAACTGTCTTCCTTCCATGCCATCAAGATTCTACCCACTCCAGCACACTCCAGCAACGTCACTAGTTTCCAGCATAGCCCAATCCTCCCCATATGTCATCCTATTTGTCCGGTTTCACTTTAGTTTCCAGTAAGCCAATTAAGCCTACATTGTTTCTAAAGAAAACCTCCTTACACTGCCTGTGTCTCCTAGCCTAGTTTAGTCCCCTCACATTCCAGGTTACAATGTTTTTACTCATTGATCAGGGGAGTCAGGGAGTAATTGGAAGTTATTTCTACTTCCACTTAACTGAAAGCTTTCACTCTGTCCAGCTGCTCCGTCATTCTGTTTTCTCCCATGTGTCTGAGCTCTTGCCCAAGTTACAACAACATTTCCAGCCTCTAGTTTCTGCTTCCCCTCCCTTTGTGTAAGAGGGGATGACTCTACTTCCTTCCCAACCTTCACTGGTTCCTTAGGAGGGGATGACTCCACTTCCTTCCCAACCTTCACTGGTTCCTTAGGAGGGGATGGCTCCACTTCCTTCCCAACCTTCACTGGTTCCTTAGGAGGGGATGGCTCCACTTTCTTGGACTGTTCCACTGGTTCCCTCTTTTGCTGCCACTTCTGAGGAGCCTGAAATGGGATATATTTCCTATTCCCTGCCTCAGCTTTTCTTCCTCTCCACTTACAGTCTTCCATTGAGTGTCCTATCAGTTTACACTCAACACACTGAGTAGGATACCATTCATAGATAACCTCCTGCTCCTATATCATGTCATTTTCATCAAGAAAAGAAATCGTTTCTGGGACAGTGTCACTAATCTTGGCTTCAATTTGAATCCTGGCAGTCTATCCTTATCCAGAGTAGGTTTATCCAGCTTGAGGGGCTTTCCTAAAGGGCTCACTATTCTGCTAAGGATTGAGGGATGCCAATACACCACATTCAGCTTAGGTAGTTGGATCCACACTGGAAATGCAGTAGGGGATTCAAAATCCATATATTTCTTCCATTCTTGAATCAGTATAGGCTTTCTGTTATAAAGAATGTTGCCTCTCTCCATGACAACATTTTTGTAGGTTTTGAGCTTAAACCTAACCATGAACACACCTGGGCTCACTTTCCACACTTTATCAATCTGATTTTTCCAATATTGGTTGAAAAAACCCTCAATTACCTTCAAAGGGGGAAAACCACCTATAACTCTGCACACTATAGTATTTTCCCACCACTCCATGCTGTCCTTAACTTCAGATTTAGGGATTTTCCCCATAGTTCTTCCACCTATATCCACAGGTTCGTAGAAACGAACCTCGTGTTGATTGACCAGATTAACCCATGGTTGTGGTGGATGGGCTACCTGATCCGGCTGGAAAACCATTTCATCCTCTCCAGTCTGCCTCTGAATCAATGCATCCATCAGACCTTTTCCATCTCTGCTGCTGGTTCTTCCTTGCTTCCAGCTTTGGGCTGCTCCGACGCGTTCGACTCCTTCTCCATCCCTTTGATAGGGCGACATTTCATAATTTTAGAGAATGGTGTCAAGACCACCATTCCGCTGCTTCCTTCTTCCTTCGGCGGGGTAGTGGAGCCCAGATGCAGTTCTGAGGTATCCATACCAATCACCTTGCTTCCCTACTTCGTAACCACATTCCTAGGTTCCTCACGGAGGTCCCCACATACATCACTTAGGCCGGCGAGTTCAATATCCCGCCGGATTAATCTGTCCTCATCCGCAACCGTATCCCCAAACAAATCCTCACTATTGAGCTGAGATTTCCCCAATCTAAGTTCCCGACTACGAGCTTTCTTCCTACCCTTCGATCCTGACATGGCAGATCAACACGGCGTGCCGATCACTAGATTTAGAGTGAAAGAATCCCAGAAATCAGTTTATCTTGGTCATTTGGTCAAACATGTTGTATGCATGATGAAGACTGCGCGGGAGGTTTTGCTCCTCTAACTTTTTAGCAGAATTTATTTTAAGAAAGCGATACCGAATGCGAAGCGATATCGCTTCCAGAGGCGACTGTTGGAAGCAATATCGTAGGCACAACTTAAATTTCATGGTTGTGAATAGTGGTTATGGTATTGTAACCTGGCTACGCGCCGTTTAAAAAAAAGCTGCACACGACATTTCCAACCGCCGCGCAGCCGTCGTGCCTGAGGAAGCATTTTACGGCACATCCAATGAAGGCACTTCAAAAATGTGTTATAGAAGCCGTTTGAACTGCCTTGTAACCTGCAAATGTGCACTAGTGAGTATCTAGAACTACTTGACATGTATACTATCATTAAGTTGCAGTTGCTAAGTAAACAAAATCCACAAGTCTATGCACAGAGACGCCGTTGGTAAATTGTCAAAACTACCACGACTTGAATTTCTCCTCTACTGTGATTACACGGATCGAATCCAAAAGGGTCTTCCCTATCTCCAGCTAACCCCGACTAAGAGGAACATGACAAACAAACATGACCAATAAATAGGCAAGGATACTCCATAAATTAGCAAGATAAAATTTTCCAAAAAGACCTAATTCAAGCACTCATCCCAAAAAACTAGAGTGTGTTTGGTTGGAGGAGATTTTGAGAGTCTAAACTTTGATTTGGATTTTGAGAGTCTGAGATTTTGTTTGAGATTTTGTAAGTTTGGATTTCCAAAAACTTTGTTTTGTTGGCTTGAGATTTTGTAACTCTGAAACAAAAACCTTGTTTGGTTGGAGGTTTAGATTTTCATTTTGCAGTTGACTTTCTAAAAAAGAATTAAAAATGGAAATTGATTATTTTAAATTGAGAAGTCCACATGTAATTAGACTTTTGCCTTACCATAAGGCGCCTTACACAAGTATTTCTCTTGAAATAAATATTATGATTATTTATTATAAATATTGTAATGAAATTAATAGATGTATCAAAGATTAGCTAGTTTACATGGTAAATTCACAATATAACACATATCATATATATTTCAAACATGAATTTGCAAATTGCGGGTTTAAAAAGTAATTAATACACAAATTTAATTATTTCGATAGTTGAAAAAAACTATTAATGAGTTGGCATTTAAGAACTACTAAGTTAATTTTACTTTTCTGAGTTAATGTTTATTTTAGAAATATTGAATTCAAATGGAAATTGAATTTTAAAATGTATTTATTTTTATTTATTTTTAAATTAAACCACTTAGAGTGGGAGGAATCATATTTGGCTCCTCTAACCAATAAGGCAAACAATAGTCATGATACATGATAGTGATACAGTTTGAGTTTGGGATGACATGAATAGAAATACAAATGTTTGAAAAGTTGTTGTAGCTTCTGTGGTGTAATGATACCCTCTCCTATTCCCTTCCCCACCGAGCAAGTTAATGATCGTAAAAATGAAGCATAATTCTGCCAAATGAGAGGTAGATGATAGATATCATTCACTATTTCAGAAGGTCTTATAGTTGACATGGATGAGTTCCTGGTAGCTTTGTAGATGGTGCTGCATCCCGACTTCCTTGTGTGTGTTTGCACCCATTGGACTCCTTCCAATGGGCCTTAAGCTGCATGCATTGCAACATAAAAACAACAGTGCATGTTCTATGAAAGTCTCAAACTTGGCACACCTATTTCATCTAGATTTATAAGACCAAGTAAAGTATGTGGTGCATCATGAATGTTCATGCTACCTGAGATGGAGTGTTTGGAGCTCAGTTTAGAGAGAAAATCAGCAACCTGATTGGCTTCTCTAAATACATGCCTAAGTGATAGCCATGTGCTGTTATTGTTCAACTCAAAGCATAGGGCATAGGATATCACACATCCATTAGCAAGGCCAAATAGAATAGGCATTTTTTTTGCCATTCTGTAATTTTTGGAAGCTCTTGGCTTCACAAGCTTATGCTTGCCTGTAACAAACTATGTCTTTTAAAGGCATTTTTATGTGGTTTGGGGAGCCAAATAAATTCTCTCCACCTACGGTGGCTTCATTGTTTTTTAAAAAATAACTCAAAGCACAGCTATAGAATTTCCATGCAGCATTATATGGACTCTGTATTGATGAGCCCTTAATATACTCTTATTTTATGACATTTGAGAGCTAATATGGGTAGCATTTGGCGCAAATTAATGAGATTTAAAGCTAGACTTGTCAGAGTTACATTTTGAAGAACAAGTGATGCACTAATATTTGAAGCTCGATTTTGGAAATGTTTGCAAAAGTATTAGAGCACATGAGTAATACCATTGGATTCCTCTCATCAAGAGTTTCGAAATGGGCTACTAGAAGATGCAAATCGGATCAACGATTAAAGTGTGAGGCCCTTCACAAAGTGCACCAAGTGTTGCGCGACCCGTGCACTGCATTCTATATATATCACTCTTATCTCACCCATAGAGAGGACGGCCAAAACCATGTAGATCCCCATTTTTTTCATCTTTAATTCCCCTTTCTTCCATTTCTTTCCATTAGATTTGTAGTTTGATTTCATGTATTGTAGTATAACTTAGTTTAATCTTGGGAGCATTTGAATTCAGAGTTTGAGAAACTTGTATGCTTAAACTTTGGATTTGTATTATCATTTGATTAACTTGAATTCTTATGCATGAATGTTGTTCAATCTTGCTTTAATTTTTTATGGGTTTTGTGTTTAATATCAATTGCATACCTCATAGTCACTAATTAAGGGTAGCTTAGTTCCTATGGTCAAGGTAATCTTGTCTTAGAGTAGTTCTAGTGTATTTTGGAAGGTGAAGGATAGTAGTGTAATGTAATCTCTAGTTGGTAGATTAGTGACTATGGAAAGGGGTTGAGCGGTGACAAATTAACTCTTCCCCTTGGTTGTGTGATTAGAGTTTAGGAATGCCATGATGAATATAAGTTGCTAGACTTGAGACTATTATGAATATGAATGATGAACCAATCAAGTGTGTAAGTTGTGATTCAACGCTTTCGTTGATTTACCTTATGTGTGATTGTGCAATCAGGTCAAGAATTCTCTCTAGCGTATGATTGATTATAACAACTAGCTAGATTCGTGGGTGGAACACGATCGTTTACTCCAATATCATGAAGTAGCAAAGAAAGAGTTGAGACATATATGTTATCATGGTCTTAGTTCTTTCTAGTTTTCAAATGTCTTGTCCATATCTCGCGCTTTTGTTGGGTATGAGTAAGTTTGTCATCTCTACGACTTTAACACCATTGTTGAATTATCTATGACGCTCTCGTCTAGGTATGTCAACAATGAGAGCTTATGAATGATGTTATCATCATCTCTAGCTACAATCGAGAGAATCTGATGCTTTCATCCTTGACAAATGGTCTAAACTTCCTTCTAATTGCATTTGCCCGGTGATAAGTCGATAGTTGGAAATTGAAGTCATTTGCCTCCCAAGGTCCCATAATCTTAGTATCTTCCCCTTAGCTTAGCTAATGATAGTTAATTTACTTTTGTAGTATAATAAAAAACAATCTCAAATCCCCCCATATTTACATCACTTTCTATATAATATAAATATGCTTATTATCTACTTTAAAACACTCTTACAAGTTCCTTCTCCTTGTGGTTCGACCCCCTACTTTCCACTATCCACTCTCTAGTAGTTAGAAGTTGTAGGTGATTTATAAATATTATTTTGATCTCATGGAGTCCCATTTAACGACGTGGGAAATCGCTTGTCATGTATCATCTTAAGTGCCAAGCTACTGTCACTTTCTAGGACAAAGGATTCACTAAGTTGTTTACCTAGGTCCATCCCTAACTGTATAGCTAGCAGTTCTGCTTGTAATGATGATAAGGCAATAGCATGTTTGAGTTCCATTCTAAAAATCTTACCCATGTGATCTCTAATCACCACACCTAAACCAGTATTATTAGGAACTATGAATGATTGCATCAACATTGACCTTAATACATAGATCTGGAGGTTCCGACTTAATGGCTCTGGCTAGTTTTGCTCTTTTTCTTTTAAGAAAAAGAACCAAACCATTTTGTACTAATTCTGAGTGCTTCCTGAGACTACCTGTGAGTGGGAGGGCAGTAAATGTTAGTGTTATGGTCCTAAACAGGTTACTAAGTACTACCTGGTTACTAATGAGCACATTGTCAAAGATATATGTGTTCCTCTTACACCATAAAGTCCAGAAGGCATGCATCAAAGAGGTGAGGGCCACTTTAGTGTAGGTTTTTTATCTGCCCCTATAACTCAAGTGGAAACTAAGTCTATGCTTGACAGATTTGAAGTGGGACTAGCATACTCAACATTGCATGTAAATGGTCAAATATTTGAAGATTTTGCATGCATGTGTTAAAAAAGTGATCAGCAATGTCCAGTGATTGGCAATAAGGGGATTTAGATGGTAAGTTCAGACCAAATTTACACAGAATGTCATCAAAAGGCAGCAAATCATTGATCAATCTCTATATGAAAATAGAGATTTTTTGGGGATGTGAGGATTCCACACCTGTTTCAGGGAGAATTGATCCACTGATCTGGTCCTATATGTATTATAAGCTGATTTGACTGAAAATGTCATAGTGGTTTCAGGTGTCCAAATGAGGATATCTTCATGTGTGCTTTGACAGTCTGCCTCCTGCAGTAAAAGAATAACACAGGTAGCCAGAAATGGCTCCAAAATAGGAATAAGAGAGGATTTATTACTACGTAAATGTGCTACTGTAAGTGAAGGGAAAGGTAGCTCTCTCATCTCAGGCCATTTATAATATAGTGGACCTATTCTCAGCCAGTTGAAGTCCCAGAAGGGGGATGTACCTTTTCCAATCAAGACTTTAGAGTGGGTGTTGGCATGCTCCGTAACACTGCATATTCTTCTCCAGGTACGTGAAACTTGATAGGATTTTTGTAGAGATCAGAGAAATGTTGACAAGATGGTTTTGTTATGCTGCATCTTCCACCAAAGTTTGCATGAACATGAATTAAGTGTAGCTTTTATGTCTCTTAACCCCAAGCCATTTTCATCAGTTGGGAGAGCCATCTTAGTCCACCTTTTCCATATTTTCCTCCGTCCCATACTTCCTTCTCCACATAGGAACCTAGCAGCCAGTGTTTCCATTTTTTATGATATCAAGTGGTGGCTTCAGTACAGTAAAGGTACGGACATGTATTGACATAAAGACATAGTTCAGGATAACCAATCTTCCAGCTGAGGATATCCACCTATTTTTCCAATTGCTGAGTGATTTTTCCATTCTGTCCAGTAGTGGCTGGTAACATATATTTTTGTTTGTTCCTGTAAAAACTGGAACTCCCAAGTATTTGAAGGGCATAGATCTTCTCTTCATCACTGTCTGTCTCTTGACTGTTCTGATCTTAGCAACTGAGGCATCTTTGTGCATGAAAAATTCAGATTTTGAAAAAATGATCTTCTGACCAGAGCATTAATTTCTCATATGCCACTAGAAATTTAGTCAACCTGCCAAGATTCCTCTTTTCTGCAATGGTGAAAATTGATGTATCATTAGCATACATTAAGTGAGTTATGGCTTGGACACCCCTTGGCATGACAAAAAATTTCTGATAGCCAATTTCCACAGTCTTTTTTAAACCCCTAGAGAAGGCCTCTGTGATGATATTGTAGAGATAAGGAGATAAATGGTCCCTTTGCTTGATACCTCTATTGGAGTAGAAGAAATATGTTGCTGAACCATTGATTAACAAAGAAAACCAGGCTGCTTTTATATTCAGTAGGATAACCTTGACCACTGATCCATGAAATCCAAAGTGATGCATCACAAAATTTAGAAATGACCATGACATTCTGTCAAATGTCTTCTGCATATCCAACTTTACAATTAAGTTCCCATATTTCTGGTTTTTGGAAACAAGCCTAACCATCTCTTGCATTTGTATTGTATTATATGCTACGTCTCTTCCTCCAAAGAAAGCAGACTGTTCAATTGAAATGATCTTGGGCAGCAGTGGCTTTATTCTCTCCCTCAATACCTTTGAGCAGACCTTGTACACAAAGTTTGAGAGGGATATAGGCCTGAACTGAGAGAAGTCACTAGGGTTTGGCACTTCGGGTAGCAAGGTAAGCCAGGTGCTAGCAATGGCCTTTGGTAATTTCTTTCCATTCATAAAATCAATGGCTGCCTCTAGTAAATCACTTTTGATCACCTCCTAACAGTAAGTGAAAAAGTATCCTGAGTATCCATCTGCACCAGGAGCACTATTTTTATTTAGATAAAAAACTGCCCTTTTCAGTTCTTCCATCTATAGAGGCTTGGTAAGATTAGCATTGTCCTTCTCAGTGCTTAATTTAGGAATCTGATCCAGGAAGCCTTTTAGGTACCATCCAGTTGAGTCACTTTCCGAGCTATTTAGGAGATTCTCAAAAAAGAAAACCCCTCATCATTGATCTGCTGAGGTTCTGTGATCCATGAGCCATTTCTGTCTTTTATTTTGCTGATTCTAGCTCTAACCCTTTTTTCCTTTACCAGACTGTGAAAGAACTTGGTGTTGACATCCCCATCTTTAATCCACTTGACATTAACCATTTGCTTCTAGAAGGAGATTAACTCTTGCTGTGATCTTATCAATAAGGCCTTCTGTCTGTTATGCTCAATTAAATCAGCATCACTGGTAGAGTTCTGGTAGTTTATTTCACATTCAGTAACTGCATTTTATGCCAGCGGTAGGTTTTTATTGGCATCTCCAAAAGTCTCCCAGTTCCATTTCTTCAACACCACCTTTAGTCTCTTTAATTTACTAACCAGCCCTGTTAGACCCATCTCTGTGCATGGAATGTTCCAGTTTTCAGTGACTAGCCCCAAAAATTCAGTCCTACCATAAATTAAATCAGTTACTCACTGGTAGAGTTCTGTCTGTTAAGCTCAATTAAATCAGCATCACTGGTAGAGTTCTGGTAGTTTATTTCACATTCAGTAACTGCATTTACAATTTGACTTAAAATTCCAAAATTCAGTCCACATCTGTTGAAATCTAAAGGGTTTGGGAACAAACGGTTTTTGAGCTTTGTATTGATAGGATCAATGGGATGTGGTCTGAGGAGGTTTTGGATGGGACTTGCATAGATGAGTGAGGGTATTTTTCTATCCACTCAATCCTTTGGAGCAGCATATCATCTTTTGGTCTGTGGTTGGTCCATGTGTAAAAGTTCCCAACAGATTGGATTTCTACAAGGTCTAGATGGGATATGACATCATTAAAGTCCCTTATGCTTCTCATGGGTGGTGAAATTCTACCTTTCCTTTCACTAACCTTAGCAACAGTATTAAAGTCCCCTATGAAAATTGTAGGAGAGATAAGGAGGCTCAAAAGAGATAGCCACAACTCTTTCCTCAGTTTCCTAGTCACTTTAGCATATACAAAGCATGAATTGTACAGGTAGTTATTGCATGCAATGAGAATAGCTGTGTAAACATGCTGATCAGATTGAGAAATCAATTGAACACGGAAATTATTATTCAGAACAGCCACATTTTTTAAGAAGATGCGGGCATTGAATTTTGGAATTTTAAGTCAAATTGTAAATTAGAAATGTCTGAGCTAACATGCATAGGTTCAATTAGGCATAATATGTCTATTTTGTGTCCCTTTAGAAGGAATTTAAGTCTGTTGATTGATGTCTCATGGCCTCTAATGTTCCATACTAAAACATTACTAAAACTATCTGGTGTGTGATCATTTATATCAACTACTTTTGATTTTTGTGATGACCTTAGCCATTGTTCTATTGTCTTGCCCCCCTCAGGCATGCCCCTTTTTATTCTTTTTTTGGGCTCATTCTTGCTATTTACACCACTAGGGGATAGGGGAATACCTTCAGGAGCAGATTGCATGGTTTGTTCATTTGATGTATCAGAGTCCACTGGCCTCCATTCAAGCTCACTTGGTGCTTATGTGTCAAACTGTACTCTTCTTCATTGTCCTGCAAAACATGAAATGAGTTGTTAATGTGTATTGGCTTATAGGGTATGACTGCAAGTTCTTGTTTTTTTCTCTGATTGGTTTTCCATTTCTTTAGATTAATTGTATCAAGGTCATCATATGAATAGATGGCCACTCTTGATGGCTTTTTTAGTTGTTGGAATAGTGGGTTGATCTGAGCTGGAGGCCTAGGGTTGGGTGAAGATAAATGTTGTGTTGTGGTTTCAGGGGACGGGTTCACCTATTGTGTTGGAGTAGCAGAGATAGGGGATATGAGGATTAGGGTGGCACTAGTGGTAGTGTGATCAATTGGGCGGGTAGCTACTGACTGGGGAGCATAGTTTTGCACTGATACTTGAGTCTCCTTGTTGATGGCCTGAATTTCCAACAGGTTATTCTTTTCAGCTCTACAGAGGCCCGAGCTCCCATGTATGTCTTTATTCCCTATTTTAGCAGGTATTCAAACTTGTGGTTGTGCACTGTCTCTTGACTGTTTTTGCTTATCAAAACTAGTCTTCTTCAGGGCATGTGTGTCAGTTGTCTCTACCATTCTTCTATTCTTTGTTTTCAATTCAGGGTGAAGATGAACACAGTTAGAATCCTCATGTCCTAGCTATTCTCTTGCCAGTAAGTACAATACAAAGGAACATTCTCATATTCAACATCACACTCAATATACTTATCAGGATCACCTACGATAATTGAAGGTTGTAATACATTCATCAGGATACCTCAATGCAAAACTTAATTGCAGATGGCCTGGTCAAAGAACTAGTTGCCGAATCCATTTTGAGGTAGAGTCCAAGTTGATTCCCAGTGTCTTGAATTGCTGATGAGTTGTAGAGAGACTGGGAGCTTGTGAATTGTTGCCCACACAGGAACTATGGAGGATTCTGTCTCGGTGGAGAAGTCCGGCGACCATTTCAAGAACTTCATGGTGAGACCCTAGATTGAGCAGTAAGACCGCATATAGAATCGCTGATAATCCTATTTATCCTTGAGCCTGATCAAAATGTGTTTGTAATCGAGGCTTCCAATCTAACATTTTCCGACGAATCCCATAGCTTGAAAAGTTTTGTGTATGTCCTCCATGGTTGGTTTGTCGTTGATGAATTTCCCGACCAAAGCATTGTTGCAGTGTGCAGCGAAGGTTTGTACATCCTCCTTGGCATAGATGCAAGATACTTGGCCATTCGTACGGTGTGATATTGGTTTAATCTCTAGGTTAGAAGGTAGGCAATCGAAAAGCGGTTGACTTTTTGACTTTTTAGAAGGTAGCCCGTGCAAAGGATTTTCCGGTGATGTTTCCACCGTGCCGGGGCGGAGGAGCCGCCATGAAATTACCATTTTCTGCCCGTTATGATGTTTCTGACAGTGGCGACGGTTGGATTAAGGTAAAGAAAAAGGAGTTTGTGGTGGAGCGTGAGGACCACAAGTAGAGAGAAGGCAAAGCGCATTTTAGAGAGAGAAGGCCTTTTGAATTTTAAAATTTAATCTTACTTGATGTATAAGAAATTGTTGTCTGGCTCTTCATATTTCATTTAATACATTTTAAACCATTTTAAATTTTATTATTAACAATTAAATTTCATAATTCTTTACTATTTTTGTTGTTTTATGTACAAATTAAACACAACGATTATCTGATATTTATGTTTACTAATAAAATACTAATGGAAATGACTATGAGTAAATAATTATTAATAATCTTGAAAACTTGGGATTTTATTTGGAATTTTATAAGTTTAGACAAAAACCTGGAGCTGGATTTTGTAGTTTCACCCAACCAAACAAAGATTTGGCATTTTGGACTTGGATAGTCTAGGTTTTGCAAAATCTCATTGAACCAAATACAACTAGGAGTGTAAATGAGTTGATCCGTTCGTGAGCGAATCTCAAGAAACTCGGTCAAAACTCGAGTTCGAGCTCGGTTGACCAAGTTCGAACTCGATCTCGAACTCATTCGAATGTGTAACGAGTCTAGTACGAGTTTATAAATTATATCTCGATAGACTCGACAAAGTTATCGAGCCAATATGTATACCTAAATATATTATTAGAGTTAGTGGTTTTTAGGAATTAAAAAAAATTAGACCTAAGTTAAACTCAATTGAGTTTTAGTCCTTTATATTCACGTGTTTTGGTATTTTAGATTGGTGGTTTGAAATGGAACTTTTTGAATTTAAAAAACTCTTCTAACTCGAGTTTGGAGCTTGAATTCATTGAACTCGTGAGTCGGTCTCGAACTCATAAAAAAATTAACGAGTTGAATTTGAGCTCAAGTTTTTCTGTTCGAAAGAGTTTGAACTCGAACTCGAGCTCGCAAAATAACGAATCGAGTTTGAGCACACTCTTGTTCGATCTCGACTCGACTCATTTACACCCCTAAACACAGCCTAAATAATCTAATAAGCTGAGAATAAAATATAAAAAAAAGAATGGATCGCAAATCGCGAAACAGTGAAGATGACCAAACGACGGCGGTTGGCGGGCAGAACAGCGGCGCATCCGATGTTCCTCCATTCTTCTCCTAACTTTTCTGGTGTTCGCATCCCTACAAACATCTTCAAAAAACTAAATCGAGAGATGGGTATGCTTAGATTGGCCGATTCCGGGATAATAAACATTGATAACTCGAGATATCCGAAAAGAGTCGGGCCGGCCCTGAGAAAAATAATATGATATCTTCTTATTTATAATTAGTCTTGGAAGTGACGGTCACTATATAGTGACGGGGTTTATATGCAAAGAAGTTTGGGACGGGGGTTTTTCTGCAATTATTGCAAATTGCATTCAACATGCTTGAATTTCACACTTGAATGCTTGTGTTTTAGACCAAACAGTTTGTTTTTTAGAACATGCTTGCATTTCACATTTAACAAGTTGTTTTTTAGAGAATGCTTGCATTTAACAGTTAACAAGTTGTTTTTTAGAGTTCATGTATTTTGAAGCAAAAAAAGATGGTTTTATAGAGCATGCTTGAATTTCACCCTTGGATGCTTGTTTTTTAGACCAAACATGTAGTTTTGTAGAACATGCTTGTATTTCACGCTTAACGGGTTGTATTTTAGAATAAAATGCTTATTTTTTAGACTGTGTGGATATGTTTGCTAACGTCTATTTTTAGACTAAAATGCTTGTTTTTTAGACTGAGTGAACAGTGCGCGTGTGAACAGTGCACGTGAGTGAATAGTGCATTTTTGTCAAAATTGCAAATAATGACTTTCTTCCTTCCATATTCCAATAGAGTCCTTCGTCACTATATAGTGACCGTCACTCAAGAGACCAACTCAAATATTATACAATATTCATTTTTTTTAATTTTAAAGAGATTAGAATAATAATATGTTGAGTTGGTCTCTTGAGTGACGGTCACTATAAAGTGACGAAGGACTATATTGGAATATGGAAGGAATGAGGTCCTTATTTGCAATTTTGAGAAATATGCACTATTCACTCACGCGCACTATTCATTCAGTCTAAAAAACAAGTATTTTAGTCTAAAAATAGACGTTAGCAAACATATCTACACAGTCTAAAAAACAAGCATTTTATTCTAAAAAACAACCCGTTAAGCGTGAAATACAAGCATGTTCTAAAAAACTACCTGTTTAGTCTAAAAAACAAGCATTCAAGGGTGAAATTCAAGCATGCTCTATAAAACCTTTTTTTTTTTGCTTCAAAATATATGAACTCTAAAAAGCAACCTGTTAACTGTGAAATGCAAGCATTTTCTAAAAAACAACCTGTTAAGTGTGAAATGCAAGCATGTTCTAAAAAACAACCTGTTACATGTGAAATGCAAGCATGTTCTAAAAAATAACCTGTTACGTGTGAAATGCAAACATGTTCTAAAAAACAACCTGTTTGGTCTAAAAACAAGCATTCAAGTGTGAAATTCAAGCATGCTGAATGCAATTTGCATAAATTGCAGAAAAACCCCCGTCCCAAACTTCTTTGCATGTAAACCCCGTCACTATATAGTGACCGTCACTTCCAAGACTAATTATAATATGTTAATTTCTACCAAATAATGAAGGAAAATATTAAAATTGACAATTGTTAATTCCTTAATCCGTATATAACATATAACTTCTTCCAAACTAATCTCCTAAAATATATGTATTTTCCTTCATCGATATATAAGATCATTCTTCGTTATCTTTTATGTATTTAATTACACATATATTTTGTTTATTTTCAAAATATTGATTTTACCACATCATTAATTAGTGGAAAATTAAAATTCGCAATCCTAGGGTTGGTACGGTAATCACGGAGAAAATTTTATATGTGGGTGTTTCTTCTATGTGGGATGTGGGCCAAAAAATAAATTGACACTTGGCAAAGTGGGACCAATACTTAATGTAGTAAATTCTTTTCCTTTGTTTTAGGTTTAGGTCCTTCTTTCTATTTTTTCTCTCTCTTTATCTTAATTCTTTTCATCCTTTCTGAATTTTCCCCTTGCCGATCCTCTTCTATCTCCACAACTAATAGAGTGTTCTTTTCCAAACAAATCACTTGCTGAACGAAATAGTTCAAACAAATCACTTTCTTTTTTATTTTATTTTTCAATAAATTTACTAATTCATTAATATTAAAAATAATAATAGTAATTAAAATTAAGTTAAATTTAAACTGAATTCAACTGTAAAATACTGAACTGAGTTAAACTTAATTAAAGTGAAATTTTTTAGCGATCATTAAGTTCTGTGTAAGTACTAAATAAATTTGACGAATATTAGACTCGTTATGAATATTTCAATGATAGTTATTTAGCTAATTTTTACCATGTGTGTGAAAGAATAGATTATTATTTTATTAATTCCTCTAAGGTTGAGGATACAAAATTTAATCATTTATGCATCTTATAGGCTTTTAACCTATTCCTTTGGCATTGTTCTATGGATTTTATAAGTACAACAATTTAGTTTAATTTAATTCAATTCAATTCAATTTAACTCAATTCGATTTGGTGAGAATATATTTTGATCAAATTCAATAAATTTTAGACATATTGATTCTATTTTTTGATATGTTAATTTTCACTTAATTTCAATTCAGTAGTTCAGTAAAAAATAAGTTCATGCAATTAGGCCCTTAGAATCAAAGTAGAAGTTAGAAAAATGAGTAGAGAGGTTTGGCGAGCCGTAGATATAACTTGACAATATATGTAATCAAGCTCCATTTACGCACGTTTTCTACACTTTATGTTCGTATATTTTTTGTTTCAATTTAATTAAATTCAATTTAGTTCAGTATTTTACATTTTAGTGTTCAATTTTAATTGAATATGATCTGATCAAATTTAACTTAATTTAAATATACTATTATTATTATTTATAATATAAATGAATTAATACATTTATTGACAAAAATAAAATGAAAAAGCAAGTGATTTGTTTGAATTATTTAGTTCCACTTGAAAGAAACAATTGTTTTTGGAAAAAAAACACTCGATGAGTGGTGGAGACAGAAGAGCATACAGAAGGGGGGAAATGTAGAATAAGAGGAAAGAATTATGATTGAGAGGAAAAAAAGGATGAAAAGAAGGACCTAAAACTAAAACAAAGGGAAAGAATTTTCTCCATTAAATATTGGTCTCACTTTGCCAAGTGTCAATCTATTATTTGACCCACATCCCCACATAGAAGAAACACCCACATATAAAATTTTCTCGTAATCACGGCCGATCACAACCCATCTATCTCCTCTATCAGATTTACAAGTTTCTGGCAATTTTAGGACACAAACCCCGTCACTGGACGGCGATCGATTCGAAGCTCCGGTAATGGGGAAAAAAGGGCGATGCAGCTAGAAATCTACATCTATAGGTTATGGGTGGGATGGGGTGCTCGACTTGGAGGCGAATCACCGGCGACCACGCCGCCATGGTTTCTGAGGTGAAAGGGGATTTGCGGGAGAGAGAGAGAATAGAGAAAGATTCATTCGCGATATAGATATTCACCTGAACTAGAAGCAAAAACTCCCTCCATAATCTGCAATTCCCATAATTTTGTGCAAGCATCATCTTCAGTAGCCTTGTCTGATTTACTGGTCTTCTATCCTACGTCGAAGAAGGCTGGGCAAAACTCTCAAAAACAACAATTTCAGAAAAGAGAGCCGGAAACTAAACAGTAGCACACATCCCTAGCTAGATACAGATACAAAACAGTGGATATCCTCCTATACATGTTGTGACTTGGCCGGAAAAAGACTAAAAGTGACTAGAAATAGAACAAAGATGCAAACATGTGGTCAAGGATGATAACCATGGCCATGGCGGAAGCAGAGTCAATTTCATTAACAAGAAGACGGAAAACATCTGTCCCCATGACCACCCCTCCGACGCCCTCCTTCCGCTTGATCTCCGCCACGCACCTCCGCTTATCGTCGTAAACCGCGCAGCACCGCCGCGAATACGATCCCTCTATAGAATACGCCATCCTTTTCTCAGCCGTCACCTGAGCCAGGCACCTCGAATTCTTCAACATGCCCACGACCTTCCTAACCGAGTACCGGGGATTAACCCTTTCCTCGCCATCGAACACCAACCAGCTCTCCGCCAAGCTCAGCCTCTGCATATAGTTATATCCCATCAGCGCATCACACGAAATAAATAAATAAATAAAAGATGGACGTAAGGGTGTATCTTTACCTTTCGGCGAATGGTGAGCAGAGTCTTGCCGGAGGCGTCCATGAGAAAGATCTCCCCCTTGCCGCCGGCCATGTAATTATCGACGCGAAAAACAAGATTGCCATTGGAATCAAAGACGGTGAAGCCATCGCAGGTGGGAATGAGGGACTTTTTCCAGACGGTTAAGGCCACTGCATTGTCGGATGGCGGCTTGCTCAAATCAGGATGATCTGCGCTTGCTGCTGCTGCATTCGGGTAAACCTTGGACGTCCTCGCCATCATCATATCTTCTTTAGTACTTGTTGTGTATGTATGTTGCAGTGATTTAAAAATACTTGTTGATGAAGAAATGCTTACAAGTGTTTATGAATGTTGGTATGGTATGAATCAGCCTTGTATATGTAGATGAAGTAGTTGGCGAATGGTCTACCGCGTTTCTGGATGCTCATTTTTAATGGTGGGTCATATCGTTATCACCATAAATATATTCTTCATAATGAAAACACAACTGACAACACCCAGCACATGCATCATCACTTAGGTTAGGGTTCAAATTTATTTATGAATCTAAGGGAAATAACAATCTTCATTTTCTTTTACATTTTACTAAAATAATGTCTATTATTTCACCACCAATTACCGTGCTAGCATATGTAAAATTAAGTCATATATACTACTATCGAATTTGCCAGTGATTTCTTGATATACATGTAGTTTTGATAACTTTTAATTACTGTAATAAATATTGAAATGGCACATTTTTACCATTCACTATATATTAAAATTCAAAAATGGCCTTATGTGAGATGTAAGAGGTACCTCGTTGTCAACGGCGGGTCATATCGTTATCAGCACAAATAGTAATGGAAGAGAATTGAGAAGATTTGGAGTCGGGAAATAAATAAATTAGTCATATGATTATAGGCAGCAGTGTGTGGCATTTTGATTGGATAACAAGGTCATGTGATAGTGAGCTGAAAAATGATATAGAAATTTGACTAAAAATGCATATGTGGCTGAGGATGAACAAGCGGCTTGATATTTGTATTCCAAAATTGATTGGCTTTTGCTTCTTCTGCCGGTGCAGCCCACACACTAACATACTCCCAA
Source organism: Sherardia arvensis (assembly GCA_948330725.1). Classification (NCBI taxonomy): domain Eukaryota; kingdom Viridiplantae; phylum Streptophyta; class Magnoliopsida; order Gentianales; family Rubiaceae; genus Sherardia; species Sherardia arvensis. The sequence goes on from OX415240.1 coordinate 20,523,250, forward strand.
TACTCTCTCGCCGTCCTAAACACTAGACTTTTCTATTTTACATTATTTATGTTGTTATTATTTTCTTCGCTTCATATTTCACTATTAACATTATTTATTTTATCATTATTAATTTAATCTTCACTTTCTCTCCGCACTCACAAAAAACGGGATAGGATCCCCACGCAGTATTTTCTACGCAAATATTACGCCACACTCGTAAACGACGTATTTGGTAAAGACATGTATGTTGTGCATTAACTATATCCTCCACTGTTCATGTCGTTGGGTTATCAATTAAAAGTAATTTCTAACCATTCTTTTTTACATAAAAAATAATTTTTTAAATTAATTACTTAAATTTGTCTTTTGTTACCGTCATTTTTTTTCAAGAAAGAAATTAAGTTGCATAAGTGTTAATCTACGATATATTAAATTTTAATTTAGTTACTGGTTATTTGTAAATTTAATTGTAAATAAATAAAATTAAATTGTATATGTGGATAATAAAAATTTATATTTTCGTAAATGAGTATAATGTAATAAATAAATTAATTTCGACTTTAAAATTGATCTACATGTATATGTTTTAAATAAAGAAACATTTTTTCTCATATACATATAAGCAAATCCTACTCGATAGCTTTGTTTCATAAATTATTTATGAAACTGTTCGAACTGAAATTCAATAAACAATATCAAAATAAAATATTGAATTCAGTTATTATAAAAAAAATGAATTGCAATTGTATGTTTCATAAATTTAAATTTTTTTCAAAAAAGATAACGTACAAAAATAGAAATTTTATCTTTTTTTTTTTATTTTTATTTTGAGGAAAGATATTTTACCTACTTAATTTCATTTTTGAAAAAAATGACGGTAACAAAATAGGAATTTATGAGATAATTCATTAAAAAAATAAAATAAAATAAATTATTATTTTATATAAAAATGAAATCGCTAAAAGTTACTTTAAGTTGGTAAAACACACTTCTTGACAAATTTAATTAACGCAAAACATACATATATTTATGATAGAAAACAAAAACTACCAAATTTATGACTGTGGCGTACAGTTTGCGTAGTGAAAGTTGCGTAGAAGATCATATCCCCACAAAAACAGTATAAATGGAAGGAGTACTTAGTTGACCAATTATGACTTTCTTTCGACATTTGAAAACAAAGCAAAAAAAATGATGTAAATTGGATTTTGATCTGATCGTCATCTTACACCCAATTAGAAAGCGAGAAGGAGGTTAGTAGGGATTAATTAGGACCACTAATTCAAATTTTGAGGTTCCAGTTGAGTGATCAACAAACTAACAATCATTAGTTTTAGCTTAATTAGCTAATTTGAAAGACCCTGAGGCCAGTTTTCAGCCATGAAATTTATCCTATATATATTATATTATTAAACATAAGGTCGGGGATCTCAATTACCAATGCATAAGAGATAGACACCTGAATTGTTTAATATTATGTCCATTATGACCTTATCCATAAATTTAAATTATCCCACTTCTTAGATCAATTAAACATTTAAAAATAATTTGGATCAATATACTCATATACGTGTTATCAAAGCATCTCTATCGGCTCGGGTCGGCTCGGTCGGGTCGGCTCGGCTCGGTCGGGCCGCAGATTTGGACAGGTTATACTGGAACTGGCACAGTTAGATTGAGGAGGTGGTTTTACTTCTTTTTTCCTTTTTTTAAAATTTATTTTCAGTTTTTTTTCGGGTATATATTTAATGATGTTTGTACTTAGATATTAGATTGAATATGATCTACTAATCATAGTTTTTCTGACGGGTCCTTTTGCTTAGTTAAACTTTGATTAACTTCCGATCTAGTTAGTACAGTTAGGAGAAATCCAAGTCACAATAGTTTTGAAACACTATTGATGGCGATACTGATACTAGATTTGTAGACCGATTAGGCTTTAGGCTTATATCGAGTTAGATTAAATTTACTTTATCCTGTATTTAGCCACCAGCCAATCAGACCAGGATTGGTTGGGTTTGCTTTAGTACCGATATTAATTTATATATCCATTTTTAGACTTTTGTGATTTTCTTTTTAATGTTGCGCTATGGAATATCGCCTTATAAGAGAAATCTTTATAGCAATTTCTAGTTAGGCTCTTGATGAACATTTCCTATTAGTATCATGGCTAGATAGAATAACTCGGTATGCTTTACATACTACTCTGCTGTCCAACCTTGTGAAGACTTGCTATCTTCCGGTGGTCCATTGGCCACCGGGCTCAATGGGTAGTCGGTTGAGGTTCAGGTAGAGATTATTTGCTATAATAGAACCGAGTTTTCTGTTTTGTCTGTGAGAAAGTGGGATGGTGAATCCTAACGAGCTCTACAATGCTGTACTTGGTTATGTCTATACGTGGCAGAAGGAGGGAAGTCTGGTTTTAGCTATGCTGTGACCGGCATTGATACAGAGATGACATAGTTTTCTTGTACTATTTTTAGACACATCTCTGATATCTCTCTTTGCTCCCGATATTAGATCGGAACATAGCATTCGGGCAACAAATTGTCACAGTTACCCCAAAAGGGTTTCATGTGTAATATTGGGTTTCAAACCTGATCATGTAATTTTATTGTTTTTATTAAGGTTGATGAGCCGTGAATAATCCTCCCGTTCACTTGGATGGTTTTAACTTAAAAAAAAAAAAAAAACATCTCAATCATTTTTAATATCTTGCACTTTACAATAGAACCGACAGAGGGAGTTTTAATGCAGAATGAATTTTGTTTTTTTAATCTAATATTATTTAAAGTATTAATTATATACATAACATTTAAAGTGTTCAAATTGTGTATATGACAATATACCATTTAATTTGTTGTACCCAACACTCAAAATATTCAAAATATGTATCTAACATTTTAATATTGCTCAATTTGTATTCGTGTTACTTTAAAATTGAAATCATTTTTATTATTCTACTAGAAATATTTTAATCCAATGCGTACCTAACATTCCAATGTTACTCAATATTTGTACCTCACACTAATTTAAAACATCCTTAGTAAAACGGTCTAACCGATAACTTTGAAACATAATGCAGTCTATAATGGAGGCTTCTATAAAAAAATAAAATAATGGAGGCTTCTATACATCCTATTCCAAACATGTTTGGCAAATAATATAACATATACATAAAGTTTAAGTTTAAGAGATTCTTCAATATGGAGAATTTATTGAAATTGTTTCCGAAATGGAGGAAGAATTTCATTCCTTTTAATGGCACGGACAAAATGAAAATTTGAAAATTACATTATTCATAACGATTTTCAGCTAAAATAATCAAATGCTCAATAATTTTTAGTAAGCAACGATTTATAAGATTATATCACAGCGTTTTCTCTCTCTAACTCATTTCTCTCTCCCCACTCTCTACCTTTATTTCTGAACTCTATGCTTTCCCCGAAACAGTTCCATTTATTTTCGTTACCGACATAGAAGCCCCACTGAAACGGTCACAAAACGGCAACTTTGATAGCGGAGCCACCGCAGCTCCGCGGTGGCAACGCTCCGTTTCGGTCCTTCGCACAAGCAGTCCTCAACAAATCCCCCCCCATGTCGTCCACACTCCCCAGCAACCTAGATATCCAGCCAATTGGTGAATTTAAGGGCAAAATAGCATGCATAGTCTCACCGGAACAAGTTTCTCAATTGGCCGCACACTACCAGTACACGCTGGTCGGAAAGTTTGAGAACGGGAAGCCGTCGATGGAGGTATTAAATGAAGCTTTCAAATCCATCGGTTTCACCTCCAAATTCCAGCTTGGCTCTCTGGATTTCAAGCACATTCTCATCAGATTCCAAGATGTTATATAGTATTATGGGCCTAGAGCCCAATGTGTATCAGCCTAGGGTTTAACTAGGGTTTCTACCCATGTACTGTCTATATAATTATGAATATGAAACACACCTCAGTATCGAGGTTTATCCCTCTAACATGGTATCAGTCGCCTACACGATCCTCATGATCAAAACCTAGATTTATTTTTCAGCCACGATTTCAACCCCTCCCGTTTCTTTGGAGTTTTCTTTCCGATTGATGTTCTTAAATTCCGGGCAACCTGTCGCCGTTGTTTGTTATCTGAGTCATCAAGATAGAGTTTGATCAGTGTTTGCAATCAGAAAGTCGCCGACGTTGTCAGCTGTTCCAGGCCCGATTCGCCTCCACGCCGCCGATTCGCCTCCACGTTGTCATCAGAAAGTCGCCGCCGATTCGCTGTCTCTGCTGCTGCTGACGAGATCCACGGGGCTCTGACGCGCGTTCGTTTCACGCGCGTATCCTCGACTGATTCGCGCCTTGCGCGGCCAAGTGTGACATCACGCGCTTCCTCTGCTGTTCGCGCCTTGCGCGGCCGAGCGTGTCCTCACGCACTCTCCCTCCCGCACGCAGCGTGCCTGATCCCAGCATCATCTTTCCTGCTCATCCATTCCGTGCGTAGCACCCAGTCCTCGTGGGGTATTTCGTTGACCTTTTCTTTTGGTTTTGTGCTTTTTGCCTTAAGTTGCACACGTATTGGAGTATATTCTTTTTCCTCAAGCTGCACCTTTTTGCACGGTTTGGAGTAATTTGTTTACGAACTTACGAGATTGGAGTTGAACTCGTTTATTTGGGCACTACGGGATCGAAGTAGTATTTGCGTTTGTTATTGTTTGGATATATTGATTTTTGGTGTATGCACGTTGTGTTGAGGTTATTTCGGATTTTATGATGGTGAATTTGGCTTTATTATCACGGGCAGATCGCTCTAATAGCTGGATCACAGATAAGGCGAATTGCGAATTATTTGAATAATTTTGATCGTAGTCATTTTTCGAGCCAATGGATTGTTGATTCTGGTGCTACAGCTCATATGACTGATAGTTCTCGTCGTCTTGGGAATGTAATTTCTTACTTTGGTCCACCTGTTTATGTTGGTAATGGTCAGCCTATACCGGCATCTCACATTGGGGAGTGTAATATCTCTGATTTATCCATTCGCGATGTACTTGTGGTTCCTCAGATTACTAAGAGCTTATTGTCTGTTAGTAAACTCACTCTTGACTTGCCAGTGAGTATCACATTTGTTGACGATGTCTTTTCTATCCAGCATAAACAGACAGGACAAGTAGTTGGTAAAGGCCGTCATATTGCGGGCCTTTATTATTTGGATACTGGTGATTCTTGTTTTTTGAGTGAGCTGCGCTCTGGAAAGCTCCGAGCCCCGTTTGAGCTATGACATTCTCGTCTTGGGCACGTGTCCAATGACACTGTTCAGTTGCTGAATAAGAAGGGTCACATTTCTGCCACTTCACCTTTACCTGCACCTGTTAGTTGCTCTCCTTGTCAGATGGTCAAGAGCAGTCGGTTACCATTTTCCGTTAGTGATAAGAGGGCAACAGTTTTGTTAGAGAAGGTGCATTGTGACTTATGGGGACCAGCTCCAGCATATGCTGCATCCGCACATGGTTTTTCATATTATGCTGTATTCATTGATGATTTGTCAAGATTCACATGGTTTTATCCATTACGGCATAAGTCGGATTTTTACGACACCTTTCTTCGCTTCCAGAAATTTGTTGAGATCCAATTTTCTGCGAAGATCAAGGTTTTTCAGACTGATGGTGGTACGGAGTTCACTAATCATTGTTTGCAGGCTCACTTTGTTTCTTGTGGCATTCATCATCAGATGTCATGTCCATATACACCTGCTCAGAATGGTCAAGCTGAGCGTAAACATCGTCAAATTACAGAGACTGGTCTTGCAATGTTATATCACTCACATGTGCCACATTCTTACTGGATGGAAGCATTCTCTTCGGCTGTTTACATAATCAATCGTCTCCCCAGCTCAGTTCTTGGTGGTAGATCTCTCTTTGAGACTGTCTATGGGACTACTCCGGACTACACAGTCTTTCATCCTTTTGGTTGTCGAGTGTACCCGTGTTTGCGTGCGGTTGCTGAGAATAAGTTTGCACCTCGTTCTATACCATGTGTGTTTATTAGTTATAACCCCAGTTACAAGGGTTATCAGTGCCTCGACCCTACTAGCGGTCGTGTCTATTTCTCTCGCCATGTCCAGTTTGACGAAACATGTTTTCCCTATGTCTCATCTTCTAGGGATTTGGAAGTCTCATCATTTTTTGAACCAGCGGGTGCACCAGTCGAACGTTCGCCAACTGTACCAGTTGATCCTGTGTTGGCTACACCGGTTGAGATGTCGTCGCCCGCACCGTCGTCTTCCAGGTCTTGCTCTATCTGTCCTTCAGATGATCATTCCTCATCTCCAGCTGTTCTGACTGCTTCTTCACCGAGGATGCCCGCTACTTTATCACCATCACCATCTCCTCCATCTCCACCATCTCCGCCATCTCCATCAGGCTCTCGGACTTCTTCTGGATCTGATTCCGACTCTACCACTGATTCAGATTCTCCATCTCACCACAGACATCATATGGTTACCAGGAACCAAGATGGTACTCGTCGTGTGATATCTCACCCAGACTTTGTTACTACCGGTTTTCTTGCTCAGGTTATTGACCATTCTGAGCCTCGGGATTATCGTGCAGCCCTTAAAGACCCGAAATGGGTTCGTGCTATGGATGAAGAAATGGATGCTCTTCGACATCAGAAAACATAGGAGTTGGTGCCTCGACCAACGCATGCAAACATAGTTGGCTCCAAATGGGTATTTCGGCTGAAGTATCGAGCTGATGGTAGCATTGAACGCTACAAGGCTCGACTGGTTGCTCAGGCATATTCTCAGATTCCTGGTTTTGACTTTGACCACACTTTCAGTCCAGTGGTCAAAACTGCAACGGTGCGTACAGTAATTGCCATTGCTACTTTGAGATAGTGGCCTCTACACCAGCTTGATGTCAAGAATGCTTTTCTCAATGGTGTTCTTGACACTCCGGTTTATATGGCTCAGCCTGTTGGTTATAAGGATCCATCTCGGCCTGACTATGTTTGTCGACTCCAGAAGGCCATTTATGGACTCAAACAAGCTCCTCGTGCCTGGTTTGATCGGTTCAGCTCTTATCTCCGACAACTTGGATTTCGGTGTAGTTCTTCTGACACGTCGTTGTTTGTCTTCTCACGAGGTTCTACTTTACTATACTTGTTGGTGTACGTGGATGATATCATTCTTACTGGTAACGATGCTGGAGCCATTCGCCAGTTTATCGCACGGACTGATCGAGAGTTTTCGATCAAGGATTTGGGGTACTTGAATTACTTTCTTGGCCTTGAGGTCTCTTCTACACCATCTGGCCTCTTTCTTGGACATGCCAAGTATGCCAGAGATATTCTTAGTCGGGCGGGTATGACAGATGCTTCTCCGGTATCCACTCCATTCGTACCACTTTCGCAGCTTCACAGTAGCACCAGTGCACCGTTCAGCAATCCAACTCTCTACCGGTCTAACGGTAATTTGACCATTACTCGTCCTGATCTGTCATTTGCGGTGAATTATGTTAGTCAATATCTCCAGGATCCTCGCGATGATCACTTTGCTGCAGTTACCGGGATTCTACGTTACGTGACTAGCACGCCTCATCATGGTCTCACATTTCGCTCCAGAGGTTCGTCTACTCTTTGTGCTGATATTTGTGCTTACTCAGACGCTGATTGGGCTCGTTGTTTGGAAACTCGACCTACGGCTATGCGGTGTTTTTAGGCGGTAATCTGGTATCTTGGAGTGCCAAGAAACAGCCTACAGTATCTCGTTCGAGTTCAGAGTCCGAGTACCGTGCACTTGCCAATACAGCGGCAGAGGTTGTCTGGCTCTGTCATCTTCTTCGAGACTTACAGTTTCCTCTTGAAGGGCCGCCATTGTTGTTATGTGACAATAACAGCGCCATTTTCTTAGCTGAGAATCCAGTGGCTCATAAGCGGGCCAAACACATCGACATCGACTATCACTTTGTTCGGGAGTTAGTTGCTTCAACTAAGGTCCGTGTTAGTCATGTTCCCACTTCGTTGCAGTTAGCAGACATCTTCACTAAGGGTCTTCCAAAATCTTTGTTTGAGTTCTTTAGATCCAAGCTTTGCGTCTCGGTTAACCCGACGCTTAGCTTGAGGGGGGGTGTTAGATAGTATTATGGGCCTAGAGCCCAATGTGTATCAGCCTAGGGTTTAACTAGGGTTTCTACCCATGTATTGTCTATATAATTGTGAATATGAAACACACCTCAGTATCGAGGTTTATCCCTCTAACACAAGACCCCGAGGACTATCAAAAATGCTGGCTAAAGGGAACATGGAGTTTCAGAGGTGTGCCTATGAAAATACTCAAATGGTCGACTGATTTTGTTCCTGGAACTGAGTCCTCAGTAGTACCAGTATGGGTAACAATTCCTAATGTCCCCATTTTCTTTTACAACATTGCTATGCTTGAGTTCATTGGAAATAGAATAGGCAAATTCTTGAAAATGGACTATGCAACATCTTCCCTCACTAGGCCATCTGCAGTTAAGCTTTGTATTGAGATAGACTTACAGAAGAAGCTGCACTCAGAGATAACCATAGGCATGCCTGGTTTGCTAGCTGACCTTGAAATCATTTATGAGCAACTACCCCTTTTCTGCCCTCACTGCCAAAAATTAGGACATGGTTTTGACTATTGTAAGAAGGCTCACCCTGAACTTAACCACCCCACTAGACCATCCATCTCTGTCACTCATGATAACAGGCCTAAACCTTTGCCAAAAATAGTGAAACCTACAGAAGGGGTATCTGGTCTTACCAACAAAGAGAAAGATAGGCTGTTCAAATCTCAGAACATGACATATGTCAAAAAAGCTCAGCAACCTACTCCACTGCCTACCAACTCTACCAACATCTCTACCCAAGACAAAGGGAAAGAAAAAATGATTCTGATCAATGAAGATGATGTAGTTCCCCAGGTTAACACCATCTGCATCAGCAACTCCAGCTCTGAATATACTCCCTCTCCTAAAATCAACCTAGACTCAGATGTCATCTCCTCTAAGCCATCTAAGGAAAATGCTACTAAGGAAAAGTCCTCTGAGATCACTGCTGAAGTAGAAGAATGGCTTATGGGAGATAGAAGACCTATACACTATGCAAAAGATGATTCTGCAATCCCTCACTCAGGCCCCCCTCTTTCCTCACCTTATCATACTAACAAAGTCCCATTTTTCTCCCAAGAGAAAAATAGGAACAACAGATTTCTCCCCTTGCAGATACTCACAGAAGAGGAAGAATTGGACATGGAGGAACAAGAAATTTCTCAAGAATCCCTCAAACTGCCAGAAGAACCAAATTGCTCCTCAACACAGCAATCTGAGCAACAGGTAAACACAACTCAAGTAAGGAAATCCTCCAGAGTCATGGCAAAAAACACTCCAGTGATTAAGCTCCAAACTTATTTCACTCAATTAAATCAAATTATTGCCAGTTCATCTACAAATAGCCCCAAATTTTTTTTCAAATGAATAGTACAACCCTGAAAAACAAATTCCTTGTGTGGAATGTTAGAGGGATGGAAACTTCTATGGATAGACTTCATTAACTCATTGCCAGTCATAATTTTGTTAATTTGCCTAATTGAACCAATGCATGATAATTCTGAGTTCAACCATTATATGACTGTTTTAGGTTTCCAAAACTACTTGCATGCTCAAAATGCCCAAATTTGGATTTTTTGGAGAAATGATATACAGATGCAATTAATTCTTGATAACCCTCAATTTCTGCAAACCTCAGTCCACAACCAAAAATTAAATGCTTCAATGGAAACTGTTTTTGTTTATGGACTGAGAACTAGGAAAGAAAGGGAAAACTTATGGATTGATCTTCTGAAAATAAAAAACCCTGAAACTATGTTTATTGGTGATTTCAATGCCATCATCTCAATTTCTGAATATAAGGGTCCATCAACTCCTAGTCTGCATAGTATTAGAGATTTCTCAAAATTTATTGAAGATATGGCTTTAGAGCAAATTTTCACTGTAGGAAATCCTTTTACTTGGTCTAATGGAAGACATCAAATCCCTCTTGATCTCAGTGATAGTGGAAGGATAAAAATCCCCACCATTCAGAGACTTGATAGAGGCATTTGTACTTCTCAGTGGAGCACAAAGTTTCCAAACTCTTCTATTTTAGTTTTAAATAAATTATCTAGTGATCATTGTCCTTTATTTTTAAGTATTGGTAGTGATATAAAATCTGCACCTAGGCCTTTTAGATTTCTGAACACATGGTTCAAAAGAGAAAAATTCAAAGATGTGATTCAGGAGAACTGGGAACCACCAATAGGTAGTAATGGTATGCTAGGTTTCTACCTTAAACTTCTCAGGCTTAAAATATTTCTGAAAATCTGGAACAGAGAGGTTTTTGGTAATTTACACAATAATGTTTCAGTTGCTGAGGAAAAACTTAGAATTTCAGAAATTGCTTATGATGTTGTTCAAAGTGAAATAAATTTGGACAGTCTCAAAGAAGCCAAATCTCTCCTCTCCAGAGCCATTAAAGAACAAAATCATTACTGGAAATATAATCTAAGGTTAAATGGTTTAAAGAGGGGGATGACAATACAAAGTTTTTTCATAACTCAGTAAGGGAAAGGAAGGGAAGAATGTCTATCACTAAAATCCAAAAATCTGATGGTCAATGGATTGATGATTTTACAGCTATAGAGAATGAAGCTATCTCTTACTACTCTGAGTTGCTCACAGCTGAAAATAATCCTGAACAACAGACTTTTTTCTCACATTTTTTATCCCAGATCCCAAAGTTAATTACTGTAGAAGATAATTTAGAACTGCTTAGACCTATCTCATTGCAGGAACTTAAGGGGATTGTCAGCTCCTTAAATAAACAAGGAAGCCCTGGACCAGATGGCTACACAGCCCAGTTCTGCATCAAAGGTTGGGATTTCATTCACATGGATTTAATGAGTGCTGTAAATGATTTTATGTCCTGTACCAATATTCCTAAAGGAATTGCCAGTACATGGATTGCAATAATTCCAAAAATTCAAACTCCATCATCCTTTAGTGATTTCAGGCCCATCAGCCTTTCAAATGTTTTAAATAAAATTTTCTCAAAAGTGTTAATGGAAAGGCTGAAACCCCTTATGCAAAAAATCATCTCCCCTCATCAGACTGCTTTTCTGAAGAATAGAGATATTAGTGATAATGTCCTATACCTCAATGAGATGGTGAGATTTTTAAACAAAAAAGGCAGAAACCCAAATTGCATTTTAAAACTTGATCTGAGAAAGGCTTTTGATAGAGTATGTTGGAGATTTCTCACCAGTATACTTATAAAGTTTGGTTTCCATGGCCAATTTATATTTTCAATTATAAAAAATCTGTCTCATGCTTGGTTCTCTGTCCTAATAAATGGTAGTCTAGTTGGTTTTTTTCAAGCCACAAGAGGTATAAAACAAGGTGATCCCCTCTCCCCTTTCCTTTTCAATATCTACTCTGAAGCTTTTACTAGAAGCCTTGCATATATTTTTGAGACTGGTAGTCTACAGTATTACAGTCTGCCTAGAAATGCTTCACTTATATCTCATCTTTCTTATGCTGATGATACTGTTATTTTCATGCAAGCTAGTAAAGCTAATATCATTAAGATGAAATCATTTCTTGCTGTGTTTGAAAATGTCTCAGGACAAAAAATAAATTATGACAAGAGTGATTAATTTATCTGTAAACATGCATCTCTGGCCAATATTAGGGAAATGAACACAATACTTGGAATGAAAAAAGGATCTTTTCCTTTTAAATATTTAGGTGTTCCTATTTTCTCTGGTAGAATAAAAAATATATTTTTCCAGCCACTCCTAGAAATGATTGACAATAGATTATTTAACTGGAAAAATAAATGGCTGTCCTCTGGGGCCAAGTTGGTGCTTATTAACTCCTGTATATACTCCCTCCCTCAGCATTTTTGGGCTGTTCTGAAGCCAACCTCTCATGTTATGAAACTGATAAGAAGAAGAATCTCCATATTCTTCTGGGGATCAGTGGATGATAAGCCAAAAAAGTCATGGAAAAATTGGAATGATATGTGTTACCCTATTGCAGAGAATGGCCTAGGTTTTAGAAACCTTAAATCTATAGTCACAACTTTCTCTGTAAAACTCTGGTGGAAATATCAAACCGCTTCTGCCCCATGGACCTCTTTCATAGCCTCACTGCCAAAATCCTCACAAACCTCTCACACTTGGAAGAGGATATGTGAAGTAAATCATTTTGCTGAATTACACTCCAGGGTTATACATGGCAAAGGCTCTTGTAATTTTTGGAAGTCCAACTGGACTGATAGAGGCCCTATTACTGATATTGTTCAGTCACAGTCTACAGCTATCCCTGAGTCCTGTTCTGTTGCTCAATTTATTGAAAATAGACAATTGTTCATTCCCCAAATCTCTCATTTCATTGATACTGCTCTTCTCAATTTCTTGCAGGAAGCAAACATTAAGGACCACAGGGAAGACAAATTGATCTGGAAGCCTAACATTAATGGTGCTTTCACCTTCAAGTCAACCTACAACCAGATCAGGCCAAAAAGAGGTACTTCTGTATCTCTATCAAAACTATGGAACTCTAGAATCCCAAAAACAGTTTCTATATTCATGTGGAAAAATTTAAATTCTCTTCTACCTTTTGACAATGTTCTCAAATATTATGGTTTTAATATAGCTTCTAAATGCTGCTTCTGTAGTAATTTAGATTCTCTGGACCATTTCTTCAATAATTGTCAACTGGCTGTCCAAGTATGGGAGGGTGTTAACAATTTTATAGGAATCAGAACCCCTCTTTTATCCACAATTTGGAATAGAATCTCATACTATTTGACCAAACCAGGAATCACTGCAATCCAGTCCCTCATGACTAAGAACATGGCTCTTTTCTCATGTTGGATCCTTTGGAAATCTAGGAATAAATTTATCTATGATAACATTACTCCTAGTATCCCCAGTATCCTCCTTTAGATTAAAGCTATGATCTATGACTCTTTTGTGGCCAAACCTTTCTATATTCATTCCCATCATGATTTAGACCTGGCAGCAAATGGTTACTTCCCAAAAACCATCAAACCCCCTAAACAAATCATTTCTAAAGTTCTATGCACCAGACCAGCCTCCCATTTTAAGGTTAACTCAGATGCCTCTTGGCACACTCAGTCAACAGGTCTTGGTGTTATCATAAGAGACTCACAGGGGAGCCTAGTGACTGCTCATTCTATGTATACTCAGTCTTCTTCACCATTGCCTGCAGAGCTGTTAGCCATTGGTCTAGGGATCAAAATCAGTACTGAAATGAACCTCACATGCACATATGAGTCTGACGGTAAACAAGCATCAAATATAATTAAAAATACAGATGATGCTCCATGGAGACTGTTTCCATTAGTTTCTGACATAGCTCAAGCTTGCCTACACTCTGAAATTATACACATTTTTAGATAAGGGAACCAGGTTGCTGATTCCTTGGCTAAGTTTTCCATTAAAACTAAACAGTCTCATGTTTTCAACTCTCAACAGTCTCTTCCTCTATCTGTAAAAGGTTTATACATTCTTGATAAAGAGGGAACTCCATCATTAAGATTACATCCCCCTTGAATTGATACTACTCTCAGTATATCTCTGTCTGTATTCATGCAGATACATTGCTAAATATGATGACAAACAAGACATCAAGTTTCAACCAGGATGCTGAGTTTCAGACATATCATGAATATATGGACAAGCTGCTGATCAGAGACATAATGGCCTGGATCACACTCCTTCAAGTCTCTGCATATACTGATCTCAGGCCTTCTAGCTAATTGTTGATAAATGAAGTTCTAATGCTCTGGGTACCGCTTTTAGTTTTGCCTAGCAATTCTATAACAGGTTTCCAGTTTATTTTAACTTCATTCTTTTTTGTATTGGGCTTATAGAGCCTAATCTCTTTTGAAAAGCATTTCTAATGCTTTTGGAGTTTATCTCCGTACAATTCTTGCATGTTACCGGGGCAATAGTTGTATTATTGTTACTATTTTTTGTGGTATGGGATGCCCAATATAATTTACCCCACTTTAAAGTGGTTTGCCTTTAAAAAAAAGTAAGATTATATGAAAATTTATAGTTATGATGTTACAATACATTACCATGTATCAAAAAACAAGTCGAGATCGTTCAGGGTTAAACTAAATAGAAGGATTCTCATTAAACGTTATTTGATTATACTCTCAAAGAATAAGAGATTTATCAGAAACTTTATACGTCATCAAAGTATTGTAGAAGTTTATTTAACACAATACAAGATGACAAATAAAAAATTAGTCTATGAACAATTTCCAGTTCATCTCATTAATCTCCCCCATAACTTGTTTTCACTAAGAAACAATTAACCAGCATGTTCGGTATACAAATCTGATGCATGTTCGGTATATAAATCTCATACAGATTTATATAGCAGCTTTAATATTTTTAACGATGTGAATAATTATTATTCCCCGTTTTCTCAGAAGCAATCACTAGTTAATCAATTTTTATTGATTTTTTAATCCAATAAGTGTGGAATTAAACAACTTATTCTTCTTTTTTATTAATCATGTCAAAATCGTATTTCAATTTGTATAGCAGATTGATGTCATCTTACTGATTTTATATATTCAAAGTGTTTACAGCTTGGAACAATGTATGCACAAATCAACACATTTGTGGTGGTGTTACATATCACTGATTAATTATATATATTTTTTAATTCAAAACCACCATTTGGTTGGGGAAATTTATAAAGGATCCCCGGTCCTGTTATGAAAATGATGTATAGCCAAGTAAGTCACAACCATCTGAAAGGCACAGTAGATTGATGTCAAAAAGGAATAAGAATATGCCTAATATATGCTACCTATTCATATACATAGAGATCTTTGTGGTCAAAATTATACAATGGAATCACAAGAACTTAGCGAGCATATTAGTGATCGTCAAAACGAAGCACAACTTCGCCAAGCAAGACCATGATTTACCATTATATCTACCATATATGAATTCTCTAAGTCACTGTAAGTCCTGCATATATGAGCCAAAAAAGAATCTTAGCAGTGATATGGTTCTGGATTTCCAGTGTGGATTGGACTTCCAGCAAGGTGATGACCTTCTTCTCGTTCCTGCTCAAAGAGCAACGTGAGTTCAGGCGGGCGGCGTTCGGCCGTCGCCCGCTCCGACACCCAAGTAAGATGTGGGGTGTTTTAGAGAGAGAAAATCAAAGTAACAGGACGAGAGAATCTGAGGAAAGAGAGAGGAAGCTCTCCTTTCTTTATACCTGTTGGGAGCCTCATCCGGTGTGAGCGTCTCCATGGATTCTATTGTGTTCCTCCATGCGTTGTGCACGAGCTGAGTACGGGGTCTCACGTGTGTGTACTTTGTGTGAGCTGTCAAGCAAGGTGGGGGTCCTCATCTCGTGTGGTTTTCTTGGCCTTGTATGGGCTTTATGGCCCATACCCTATCAAGTCCCCCTAGTCCTGTCCATGGTTCTCATGGTGCAGGACTATTTGCTGTGTTGTTCATGGGCGTCGGTCTGATGTGTTTGAGCAGCTATGGCTTTGTGAAACTCGTGATGAAACTTCTTAACATGTTGGAGTAGCAAGACATGTTGACGTGCTTCATCTTGATGGCAATTTCCTTTGCTTCTTTTTTGGCGGTTCATCTTTTCTGAATGGTCATGTCGTTTTGGCATGTCTTGGAGAAAGGGCATGTCTTTTTTTTTCGAGAAAAGGCATCATTTATTAGCCTGTTTTCTCATCAATCTATCATTGATGTGACGCGTCTTTTCATATGGAAAAGGCACGCCTCTTTTCAACCTACTTAAACAACCTTTTTTCAGCTTTTTATTCCATTCTTCTTACTTCTGTTTTTTCTCCAAAATTTTTCCTTTCTTTCTTTCTCTCCCTCCATGATGAAGAGTACCATTGAAACCCTTTTCTGCACTACTACCGAGGCGGAATTGTCACTTCTTCGCTGTCGCTGTGAAACTGTGGCCTCTATGCAGGCCAATGCCCTTCTTCCTGAGGAAGCAAATCATGTTCACATGGATCTTGCCGACTGTTTTGCCTTGCCGGCGGCTGATGTGTCGGCTGACCAAGTTAATGATGGGTTCTGTGTGATTTACTTGGAATGCTTTGACCATTGTGGTCTGCGTTTCCCGCTTTCCCCCATTTTCCAGTCGGTCCTAGGGTTTTACGATCTGAACTTTTCACTCTTAACCCCAAACTCGGTCCGCATCTTGGTGGGCTTCGAGGTTCTGTGCAGGGTCCACAAGGTTGAGCCAACCTACCAGCTGTTTCGCGCCATTTACCATCCATGCAAGGAGCCACCAAGTTGGTTCTTCTTGAAGAATTGGGAAGGTTCCAGAGTGGTAACTGAGTTGCCGACTCGGGTTGATTGGACTCACAAATTTGCATTTGTGAAGAAATCCTTGGTTTTTGGTGAAAACCTGGGCATCTATCTGCCAGGCCCCCTCCGCAGCCGCACGAAGTCTCCTGATGAGGGGGAAATGATCCCTTTGCGTGCTTCCGTCGACTTGCTGAGGAAGAATCCCACTCCCGCTTACTACTTGTGCTATGATGCTCTCTTGCAGGGATCTGGGATGTCCTTCCTTCCCATGGCTTGCGAAACAGTGACAGAGCCTCTCGTTGTGTGTAAGTATCTCTCCTTTAGGTTGTTAATGTCATTGTGCGGTTATTGGATTCTTATTTTGTTCCTTATTTTTGTAATGTAGTTTTCCCTACTTAAGTTGAACCCCCTACCTCTGCGGGAACCAGACACCGGCCGTTTCGTCTGAGTCGGGGCTTGGGCAGAGGAGCATGAGAGGGGTTGCCTGTTGGAGTGATTGATTTGACTAGCGATATACCATCTCATTCCAAGAAAAGGCCCTCATCTTTATCAGATACTGGTGGGAAGCAGGCTCGTGCCAAGACAGAGAAGATGTTGGAGGAGGACAAGGTGTCGAACATGCTGGAAGAAACCAAGTCAGAGGATGTGACAGAGGTGGATTAAGGTGAGCAGCGTCACCTTGCTAAGGATCCTCATCTAGATGAATGTGTAGCCTCTTTGTTGGGAGGACTTGGGCGTGTGTCGGGGGAGGAGCCTTTGGATCCTGCCCCCGAGACCCAGGTTTGTCCTACGGCCTCTCTTCGTCAGCTCCTGTTGCAATCCATTCCTGATGACCACATGCAATCTTGGCGTGCCAACCCACTCATCAAATTGTCAGGGGTGAGCAGTATAGGAGATTGGATGGCTGCTACAGTTATGGAGGTATCCCCTGGCTTCTTTTGTTTTTCTTTGTTTTGTTTTCTCTGTGTTCTTGTTTTTTTACTTCCTTCTTGCTTATTACACAGGGTCTGTGTGCTGCTGTTGCTATCCAAGCCTGGGAGAGGGGATCTTGGAGGTGACCTTGGCAAGGCGAATGAGATGTTCGACAAGGCTGATGCCAACATTGCTAGGATTCATGAGCTGGCCAGGGAGAAGGATCTGACTCTTGCCCAATTTCAGTCTGATAAAGAGAAACTGCTTGAGACCAAGCTGGGTCTGAATAAGGAGGTAGCTCGTCTTGCTGCAAGAACAAAGAGACAAACGAGAAGCTGAACATGGCAATTACGGCTAACCAGGATCTGGCGATCAAGATCAAATCTCTGGATGCAGACTTGGAGTTAGAGCGTGGGGTGAGTGCTTCTCGGCGTGGTCAACTGGACCAGCGTGATTCTATCATTGGGGAGCACCTCAGGACAAGGGTTTAGCTCAGAGATGAAGGTTTCAGCAAGATCAGGGCCAGTGTGGATCAGTGCCCGGTGGCCAGGCGTCTTCTAGATGAGGCCCTAACTGAAGTTGATCACATCATGGCCAATGTGCCAGATGATGCTGAGATGAAGATCTAACTTGGTCGTGTGCACGCCTCCTTCCAGCAGTATGACTTCCGGGAATACTTCTCCACTCTTGGTCCTGACTTGGCTTTGGAGGATCTAATGAAGTGGCAGCCAGACCAGCCAGCTTCCTCCTCCTCTAATAACAAGTAGAAGAAAAGGTGATGATGGTGTTTTACTTTTCTTTTTCTTTTTTCTGGACTTGTTGATGAGCTTGCATGCTCTTTTCTCATGGCGCTTGTGCCATCTTTTTATTTCCCTTTGAATATTTTGAATTCGTATTTCTGGGATATTTTTAATTAGCACAAGCGTTTATTACTTGTCTGTTTTTCTTGCTTTAATAAGCTTTTATTTATTGCAAATTTATGGGCATGATGGACGTCTCCATCATGTATCCCTTTGCACCATGTAACAAGTTGAATTCAGTCTTCAACTTGTTTTCTATGGTTAAGGCATCATAGGCCCTTTTTTTAGATGCAAGTTTCTTTTCTGAAACTGTTTGCATTTATTTTGGGTTCTTTTGTTTTTTGAACTCCATTTTCTTGCACTTCTCTTTCAAGCCATATTTGCTCTTGTTGTCACTGCACTTTTATAAAAAAGATAGCAAGTAGTTGACTGGTTCGTGTCAGTGCATAATTAAAGAAAAAACGAGAAAATAGACATCTACCAGATGACTGGTTCGTGCCTTGGTGAGATATACTTAAAAACACTTCACATTGCTTTCATCTTGTAAGTTATGGGACTACAAAGGCCACCCTCAAGATCATCTTGCAAACCTTATCAGGCTGCCTAACCTCTGTTGGGGGCTTTTTTTCATTTCATGAGGCTTCCCTCAAGATCATCTTGCAAACTCTAATGAGTTGCCTGACCTCTGTTGGGATCCTCCACTGCATCAAAAAGAAAAAGAAGAAAACGAAGGAAAAAATCACAAGTAAGGCGAGGAGACGAGATCCATGTTGCACCTTACGTGTAATACTTGCGGAGGTTGTTCATGTGCCAGGTTCTTGGAACTGGTCTCCCATCCAAGTGCTCCAGCTTGTACGCTCCATTTCCCAGTGCCTCAACAACACGGTAGGGACCTTCCCAGTTGGCATCCAACTTGAGTTGTCCTTCCACTCTTGATGCTTCATTCTTTCTCAAGGCCAAGTCACCAACCTTCAGACTGCGAGGTCGCAGCTTGTTGTTGTATCTTTGCTCCATCAGGACTTGTAGGTTGCCTCTTTGAGCGACGCTTTCTCCCGCTCATATTCTAATTCCTCCAGGTTCTGCCTCAAACCTTCGTCGTTTTTTGAACCTGGCAGAGGATCTTCCACTCGCAGGGTAGGTACAAGCATCTCAGGTGGTATGATGGCTTCAGTGCCAAAACACAGTCGGTAGGGAGACTCTCCTATGCTGGTTCTGGGAGTCACCCTGTAAGACCACAACACGCTGTGCAGCTCCTATGTCCATGCTCCTTTGCGCTGCTCGAGTTTCTTCTTGAGTCCTTGCACGATGGTTCGGTTTGTGACCTCCACCTGCCCATTGGCTTGTGGGTGAGCCACTGATGTGAACTTCTGCTTGATGCCCATGTTGTTGCACCAGTCCTTGAACACTTCTCCTTCGAACTGAGTGCCATTGTCACTGACCAGTACTTGTGGGATCCCGAAGCGGCAGACCACATTCTTCCACACAAAGCTCGTCATCCTTCGCCCTGTTATGGTCACCATTGCCTCGGCTTCGACCCACTTGGTGAAATAATCAACTGCCACGACAAGGAAATGACGTCTTCTTGTTGCAGCTGGGAAAGGGCCAACAATATCAATTCCCCACATTGCAAAGGGCCACAGAGACTGTATGGGCGTCAGCTTCTCACTCTACAGCCTTGGTACATTTGCATGTGTTTGACATTTCTTGAAACTCTTGGTCATCTGGTTGATATCTTCTTTCATGCGAGGCCAATAGTAACCCTCTCTGGTGATCCGCAATGCGAGTGCTTTGCCGCCTTGATGACTTCCGCAACATTCTGCATGCACCTCTCGAACCACTCACATTTCTTCTGACTAGGTGAGACATATCAACCAGGGTTCTAAGAAACCCCGTCTGTACAGAACTCCATCTTTCAATGCGTAGTTAGGAGCGTTGAGTTTCATCTTTCTGGCTTCCTTACTGCATTCAGGGACCAGTCCGTTGGCAAGGAAATCCATCATCGGTTTCATCCAGCTTGTTCCCTCAACAACATCGACAGCTCCCACCATCTTGTTGTCAGTTGATCTGTGTGTGAGGGTTTCCACCATCACTGCCTTGTTCAAGTTTGCCCGCGTTGAGGATGCTAACTTGCTCAAGGCGTCAGCTCTGGTGTTTTTTGACCTTGGCACGTTGATGATGTCGAATTCATCAAATTCCGACGCCAACAATCTCACCTTGTCCCTGCACTTGATAATGCCAGGGTCCTTAGCTAGGTAAGCTCCTTCATATTGTTTCGCCACAAGCATCGAGTCGCTATGTGCCATCAACTTCCTCGCTCCAAACTTCTTTGCTATCTCCATTCCCATAATCAGGGCCTCGTACTCAGCTTCATTGTTTGATGCGGGGAATTCGAATCGCAATGCATAAGTAACTTCAACTCCACTTAGGTCGGTCAGAACCAAACCCGCGCCGGCACCTTCTACACCTAATGCTCTGTCTACATGTAGCTTCCACTCGTCACTTGGAGCTCGCTTCCTCTTTTCTCCAGCTGCACTGGTTTCGGGTGAGGGTGTTGCTTTCTTCACTTCTGGTGGTATTTCTGCTAGAAAATCAGCGACGACTTGACCCTTGACGGCCTTTCTTGGTGAGTATTTGATGGAGTGCTCGCCAAGTTCCACCGCCCATTTAGCCAACCGGCCTGATGCTTCTGGTCTGGTGAGGATGGCCTTCATGGGGTGGTTTGTCAACACCACCACGGGATGCGCCTGGAAGTAGTGTCCGAGCCGTCGAGCTGCATGTACCACAGCCAGGGCCAACTTTTCTTCTCCCGTGTATCTTGTTTCTGCTCCTTGCAAAGTTCTACTTACAAAGTATATGGGTTTCTGTACCTTGCCTTCTTCTCGTACGAGGGTTGCACTGACGATCTCCACTCCAGCCGATACGTACAGGTAGAGGGTTTCACCCTGTTGAGGCGATGTCAACAAGGGCAAGCTATGCAGGTGCTTCTTCAAGTCGTTGAAAGCTTCATCTTGTTCAGGTCACCAGCTAACGTCTCCCTTCTTTTTGACACTGTTCTTCAGCGCCTTGAAGAAAGGGAGTGCACGCTCAGCTGCTATCGACATGAAACGATTCAACGCTGCTAACTTACCATTCAGGCTTTGTACTTCCTTCACTGTCCTTGGTGGTTTCATGTCAAGCACCGCCTTGACCTTGTCTGGATTTGCTCGTACCCCTTCATTTGTAACCATGTGACCTAAGAATCGACCTTCTTGGACCCCAAACTGGCACTTGAGAGAATTGAGTTTTAGACCTGTGCATCGAAAGCGCTCCAGGGTTTCCTTCACGTCTTCAGTCAGCATGCTGAAGTCCTTGCTCTTGATCACCATGTCGTCGACGTAGACATCCAAGTTGCGCCCTATCGGCTCCTTGAATATTTTGTCGACCAAACCCGCGTCGGCACCTTCTACACCAGATGCTCCATCTACATTTAGCTGCCACTCGTCACTTTGAGCTCGTTCCTCTTTTCTCCAGCTGCGCTGGTTTCGGGTGAGGGTGTTGCTTTCTTCACTTCTGGGGGCATTTCTGCTAGGAAATCAGTGACAACTTGACCCTTGACGGCCTTTCTTGGTGAGTATTCGATGGAGTGCTCGCCGAGTTCCACCGCCCATTTAGCCAACCGGCCTGAAGCTTCTGGTCTGGTGAGGATGGCCTTCATGGGGTGGTTAGTCAGCACCACCACAGGATGCGCCTGGAAGTAGTGTCTGAGCCGTCGAGCTGCATGTACCACAGCCAGGGCCAGCTTTTCTTCTCCCGTGTACCTTGTTTCTGCTCCCTGCAAAGCTCTACTTACAAAGTATATGGTTTTATGTACCTTACTTTCTTCTCATACAAGGGCTGCACTGACGGTTTCCACTCCGGCCGACACGTACAGGTAGAGGGTTTCACCCTGTTGAGGCGATGTCAACAAGGGCAGGCTATGCACGTGCTTCTTCAAGTCGTTGAAAGCTTCATCTTGTTTAGGTCCCCAGCTGACATCTCCCTTCTTGTTGACACTGTTCTTCAGCACCTTGAAGAAAGGGAGTGTGCGTTCAACTGCTCTTGATAGGAAACGATTCAATGCCGCCAACTTGTCGTTCAGACTTTGCACTTCCTTCACTGTCCTTGGTGGTTTCATGTCCAGCACCGCTTTGACCTTGTCTGGATTTTCCCGTACCCCTTCGTTTGTGACCATGTGACCCAAGAATCGACTTTCTTGGGCCCCAAACTGGCACTTGAGAGGGTTGAGTTTTAAACCTGTACTTCGAAAACGCTCCAGGGTTTCCTTCACGTCTTCAGTTAGCGTGTTGAAGTCCTTGCTCTTGATCACCATGTCGTCGACGTAGACCTCCAAGTTGCGTCCTATCTGCTCCTTGAATATTTTGTCGACCACACGTTGGTATGTTGCTCCAGTATTCCTGAGTCCGAATGGCATCATCTGGTATCCAAATGCTCCTCTCTTCGTAATAAAGACTGTCTTCTCCACATCCTCCTTCTTCATGGGGATTTGGTGATAACCTTTATACGCATCAAGGAAACACTTCACCTTGTACCCTACCAATGCATCCACCTTCTGATCAATCATTGGCAGCGGGTAACAATCTTTAGGACAGGCCTTGTTGAGGTTGGTGTAGTCAATACACATCTTCCATGATCAGTTTGGTTTCTTAACCAAGACGGGGTTGGCTAGCCAGGTGGGGTACTTCACCTCGACCAGAATACCCGACATTATCAACTCATCCACTTCCTTGTTGACTGTCTCGTTCCTGTCCTTGCAGAGTGCTCGCTTCTTCTGGACGACAGGCTTGTAGTCCGGTAAGATCTTGAGGGCGTGGCACCCAATATCCTCCGACACCCCTTTCATGTCGCTGGACTCCCATGCGAACACGTCTGCGTAATCCCTTAGCACTGCGGCTAATCTCTCTTTCACGTCTTCCGGTAGAGACACTCCGACCTGTACGACCTGGTTCCCCTTGCGCCCTAGTTCGACAGGTGCAGTCTCGCCTACTGGGTCTTCTTCCTCACGTAGTGCTGCGGTCGTCACCATGGCCACAGCACGTCGGAGGTAACCTGGACATGCTTCTTCACCCGTGCCATCCATATTCCTCTTCTTATTGCTAAGAGCAATGCGGTGACACTCCCTTGCTTTCTGCTGGTCTCCTTTAACCGTTGCGATGCCTTCCTTGGTTGGAAACTTGAGTAACAGGTGCAAGGTCGACACTATCCCCTTCATGAGCGCTAGTGCAGGACGCCCAAGTATCATGTTGTAGGGACTGCTGGCTTTCACCACAATGAACTCCACCTCGATGGTTTTGCTATATGGGTGCTCAACAAAAGTTTTGGGGATGTAAATTGTACTTTCTGGCCACACCTCAATGTCCGCAAAGTCTGTGAGCGGGGGGTGGCAGTAGGCTTCAGCTTCTTCTTCATGTCCTCGCCCAGTTGCGTGAAACAGTTCCAGTACATCACCTCGGCTGAGCTGCCCCCATCCACTTACACCCTGTGAATGACTTGTCTGCAATCTGGATTTGGATTACCACCGCATCACCTCCAGCAGGGCAATCCGGGATTGGGTCCTTTGAGCTGAACATGATGACTTCATCCTCCGCCAACTTCCTTTCTCTCGGTGTTGGTTCTGGTACTTTCCTACACCGAGCCTTCCTCTGGGATTCTGTCTTGCCACCTGCACTTCCACCTATGATGGTGTAAATGTTGGTAATGGCTGACTTCCTTCTGCTTTCATCCGGGGTGTCTTCTCGTTCTGCACGCTGGCGCTTCTCATAATGCTCGTCCTCGTCCTCCGAATACCTCCCTACTCGTGCCATCTCCTTCCCCTTGAAGCTGGGACGAGAGGGTTCTGGAGTCCGAGCTCTTCCTCTTGTATCCCTTCGAAAATCCGTCCGTCCAGAAGCTTCGGTCGACCAGGTGGCCTTGTTGTGGGCTCTGGCCTCCTTGGCAAGGTGAGCGAGTTGTCCGGATCTCACACACTTCTCAATTGCAGCACGCAAGTGGTAGCAATCGTTGGTGTCATGTCCATGGCCGTTGTGGTATTCACAGTAGTACGCCTTGTTCCTCATGTTGGCTGGCTTCTTCATCCTGCTCGGAGCATCCAGCATGTTCTTGCCAGCTACCAGGCTGAGGATCTCACGTGGTGACTGTGTCAGCGGGGTGAAGGAGGTGTCCTTCATCTTGTTGAACTTCTCACCTCCACTCATTGATATCTGATGAGACTAATAATAGTTTGTTGAGGTGTACTGATGTGCAGGAGCTTAAGAAATTGGTCTATAAAATGGATGGAGACTAAGGCCCTGTCCAATTCAACTTACTTGGTGCTGTGCTGATCAGTGATGTGCTGTGCTGATGAGTGCTGAGTTGTGCTGATCAGTGTTGTGCTGTGCTGATCTTGTGCTGAATAGTGGTGAAAGTGTTGAATAGTGTTCATTTGAGTTGAAGAAAAAACACAATGTTTACTACTTATGAACTAAAAAGTATACTTAATTAATATTATTTTTACAAAACATAAAAATAGTGTCCATTTAGAGCTTAAATGCATTGAGCTGAAAAGTACTGTGCTAATGAGTGCTGTGCTGTGTTGATGAGTGTTGTGATGTGCTGACCAGTGCTGTGCTGACCAGTGTTGTGCTGAAATGTGCTGCAATAAGTTGATCTGGACAGGGCCTCAGCATCAGGCTTTGATGGGTATTCAGGAAAATTTTTACACAGCTTGCTGGGAAACCATATGTGATGATTCGGTAAATGCTGTTAATGAATTTCTTGCAGGTGCACCAATCCCCAGAGCCATCGCAGCTTCGTACATAACTTTGATTCCTAAAAAACCAGTGGTAAACCAATTTACAGATTTTAGACCCATAAACCTTTCAAAATTTTTGAATAAAATCTTTTCTAAACTCTATATTGAAAGGTTTAAACCCATAATGCCTAGTGTAATCTCTCCTGAACAGTCAGCTTTTGTTCAGGGGAGGGAACTAGCAGAAAATGTGCTTTTAATGCAAGAAATGACTAGCTTTCTGAACAACAAAAAGGGAGGTAATAATATCTTTTTTAAACTGGACATGGTTAAGGATTTTGAAAGGGTCTCATGGTCTTTTATGAGAATATTTTTACTCAAACTGGGGTTTCATAATCACTTTGTTAATAACATTATGGGTAACATTGCTGCAACTAGATTTTCTGTTCTGATCAATGGTCAACCTAATGGTTTCTTTAGTACTTCTAGAGGATTAAAACAAGGGGATCCACTATCCCCCTTTTTGTTTATCCTACTAACAGAGGTATTTTCAAGGAATCTTAGTAGACTGTATTCAGATTCTAGAATAGACTTCTATAGGTTGCCACATATAGCTAGGAAAATAACTCATCTGAATTTTGCAGATGACACAGTTGTTTTCTTGAAGGCTAACAAAAATCGTTTAAACAATCTGAGAAACTTCTTGATTTCCTATGAAAATGCTACATGACAGAAGATCAACCTCGACAAATCTGCATACTATATGTCAAAGCATGCTACAGGAGCAATAAGAAATATGGTGGACCAGGTTTCAGATATAAAGGAAGGTACTTTTCCTTTTATCTATTTAGGGTGTCCAATTTATAAGGGAAGAACAAAACATTCTTACTTCCAGTCAATTTTTGATAAGATGGCTTCTAAATTAACAAGCTGGAAGAATAAATGTTTAAATAAAGCTGGGAGATTAATTTTGATTAAACATGTACTATCTGCTATACCTCTGCATATCTTAGCTACTAGTGCACAAGCATAGGTTTCTCGGCACACATTTCACGGCGTTTTGGCCAGATTTTGGCGGAACCGTCGAGTAACTGGGTTACGAACTCGTAACCTGCCGTTCGCCTAGGGCAAAAAAAAAAACACGGCGTTTCACAATTAAAACAAGGCGTTTTCCAAAGTGTATTAAAAATGTTAATACTAGGCGAACTCTGAACCGTGTTCGCTTATAGGCGAGTAGAGTGACGAATTCGCCAGTATTACCCGCCTGAAATAAGAATAGTTGTTCACCCATACAGGCTAAGATGCGTTGTAGTTGCGAAATCGCCTTGTATTGACGCCAGCAGGCGTTACTGAAGAAGCGAACTCGCCTATAGTTATGACCAGAGGCGTTTCGGTTTACGATTTCGCCTGTATTAAAATGTAGCGGGCGAATTTGGTGGCGAATTCGTAACAGTGTCGTAGCTGGGTGTATAAAAGCTAATTTTTTGCGGGAATAAAAATAAAAGAAGTAGATAAAAGAACTCTCCTTTTGTTTTGTCTCAAGTTTTGCTCACATTTTCAGGCCTTGATTTTGCCCAAGAACACAAAGGTATGAGGTTTTGATTTTTTTGTTGATTGGTTGTGGAATGGGCAAACTATTTTTGATTAGTGTATGTGCTTGTTTATATGGATTTGTAGAGTTCTTAGGGTGCTAAATTTGTGGAATGTTTGAGTGATTGTAGCAAAACCGTTGTTGATAGTATCTTGTTAAGCATGGGTCGTAGTGAAATCATGTTGGAGAATCAGCGTCTCTCACAAGGTTATACGGATTTGATTCAAGAGTTTATTGATGTTGGTTGGAAGGATTGTGTAGAAAAGAGAATGGGTGGGCTAAGATGTCCTTGCATAGATTGCCTTAACAACGCGATTTATGAGGATGTAGACGTTGTGCGCGAACATTTGGTTTGTAGAGGTTTTGATCCTACATATACAACATGGGTTTGGCATGGAGAAGGTGCAAGTCATAATGATGCAGAGTTTGATGTTAAGCTTGGGGCTGATGGATTGCGTTATGATGGTTGTCTTGATGAAATGGCGGAAGACGTGGCAATGGATTGGGTAGGAAAGCCGAGCATGTTAGCGGCGATGTATAATGATAAAGAGACACCATTGTACAAGGGTTGCAAACATTCCGTTCTTGGTTCTACGTTGTTGTTGATGAATTTAAAGGCGCGCCATGGAATATCTGACAAGGGGATGACTGAATTGTTAGAGTTGGTGAAAGAGTTGCTACCCACTGACAACTTGTGTCCTGATCGAGTATATGCTGCTAAGAAAATATTATGTCCTATGGGAATGGAGATGCAGAAGATTCATGCATGCCCTAACGATTGTTTGTTGTACAGGGAAGATGACAAGGATAGAGATACATGCCGAGTCTGCAATGAACCTCGGTACAAGTCAAAGGTGGGGACCGTAGAGGTATGCGGCGAGAGTGTGACGCCGTCTAGATGTAAAACGCCGGCTAAAGTAGTGTATTACCTTCCGCCGATTCCTCGACTGAAGAGGTTGTTTGCAAATCCTGAGGATGCAAAGTTGCTAACATGGCATGCAGATAGGGTTAGGGAGGACGATGACATTATTTCACATGCCTCAGATGGAGATCAGTGGAAGAAAATGGATGAGCGGTACTCTGAATTTGCTGCTGAGCCCAGGAATGTGAGGCTAAGCTTATCCACTGATGGCATGAACCCCTTTGGTAACATGTCTAGCACCCATAGTTCTTGGCCAGTTATGGTTGTGATTTACAATCTGCCATCGTGGTTGATGATGAAACGTAAGTATGTGTTATTGTCCATGATGATATCTGGTCCTAAGCAACCGGGTAACGATATTGACGTGTACCTAGCGCCTTTGATCGAAGATTTGCAGAAATTATTCGATGTGGGTGTTCGGATACCTGATGGCAGTCGAGGTGATGAGGAGTTTAAACTGCAAGGAATGTTGTTGTGGAGTATAAATGACTTTCCTGCATTAGGTAACTTGGGGGGTTATTCAGTGAAAGGTCACTTTGCATGTCCCATATGTGAGAGCAAGACTAGTTATTGTCAATTGAAACACGGTGGTAAGCCGGTGTATCTCGGGCACAGAAGATTTCTTCCGACGGGACATCCTTGGAGGCGAGCAAAGAATTGGTTCAACGGGAGAGAAGAGCATGATCCCTCCCCAATCCCTTTAACTGGAGAGGAGGTTCTAGAAAAGGTTACTGGGATGGATCATGAATTTGGTAAGGGAAAGAAGAAGAAGGCGTCGAATAGCAGTTGGAAGAAGTGTTCGATCTTCTTCAAACTAGATTACTGGAAGAATTCGGACGTACGTCACTGTCTCGATGTGATGCATATTGAGAAGAACGTATGTGAAGCACTTGTAGGTACGCTGATGAATACCCCTGGAAAGACAAAGGATGGCTTAAAAGCGCGGAAAGATCTTGTACAGTTTGGTATCCGATCGTCTCTAGCCCCTGTAGAGGAAGAAGGTAAATCTTATTTACCTCCAGCTTGTTACACTATGTCGACCGAGGAGAAGAAGCGTTACTGTAATGCTTTGAAGTCTGTTAAGGTTCCAACAGGTTACTCTTCGAACATCCGTAATTGTGTTAATACCAAAGAACTGAAGCTGGCGGGATTGAAGTCACACGACTGTCATAATCTTATGCAGGAGTTGAATGTTATCGCTCTACGAGAATCATTGCCTCGTCACGTGAGGAAGGCGATATCGAAGCTATGTTACTTTTTTAAGTGCATATGTCGTAAGCGATTAAGCAGGCAGAAGCTGGATGAGTTGCAGGAAATGGTGGTGGAAGTTTTGTGTAGGATGGAGATGTACTTTCCCCCAGCCTTTTTTGACATAATGATCCACGTGATTGTCCATTTGGTGAGGGAGGTAAAATTATGTGGCCCAGTTTACTTGAGATGGATGTATCCATTTGAGCGGTACATGTCGATTTTTAAGCATTTCGTGAAGAACAGATATAGGCCTGATGCTAGTATAGTTCAACGTTATGTCGCAGAAGAGGTTATTGAGTTTTGTACCAACTATATGAAAGATGTTGCCACAGTGGGGATCCCAAATGCTAGGCACGATGGTAGAGTGGACGGGCACGGGCTCAAGCATCATAGTTTGTTTAGTCCTACCGCCGCCGACATGGATGCTGTCCATTTATATATCCTCAGAAATCACGAGGCGGTGACCCCTTATGTTGACATACACATGGATCAGATTAGAGTGTCAAATGCATGGACTGTCGGTGATGTGAGGATCCTGGAAAAGCATTGTGCCAATTTCGTTCGGTGGCTGCAAGCTCACATTCAGCAAGGGGACCATCCTGATATTGTCAAGCTGTTATGTAGAAGACCCCTCGGCACTGTTTCCTCATTTGGTGGGTACGACATAAACGGTTATACTTTTGGAACCAAATGGTCGGATGAGAGGTCAACTAACCAAAACAGTGGTGTGGTAGTACCAGGTGAGGCAGTTCATGGATGCGAAGCATACTACGGGACGATCACCGACATCTGGGAGATTGACTTTATCAGTGCCACAATTCCAGTGTTCAAGTGTGAGTGGGTGAAAGAATGTGGCGGGGTGCGGAAAGAGGATTACGGCACAACCCTGGTGAATCGCAGTGTTATTGGCTCTGAAGGTGATTCGTTTATCATGGCGTCTCAGGCGCACCAAGTGTTTTATGTGGCGGATCCACAGGATAACCGGTGGGAGATTGCGGTGAATGGTAAGCAGGCGCTTCTTCACAATGACAATGACGAGGATCGCAGCTTTGGTACAGATATCGGGGACCTTCTGGGTTTAGAGCCTAACGAAACCTTAACTGAAGACGAGGCGAGTTTGAAAAGGTATTTTGCACGGAACGATCACACGAAGGGCATTTGGATCACCAATGCTGGAAAACCAACGAAGCGAAAGAGGAATCAACCAAAGAATATGTAAACATTAGTATGTAATTGGAAAAACCTTAAGTTTTCAACATATACATTTGGTATGGACTGAATTAGTATTCATGTATGCTTGAAACGTGTTTCACTCATAGTACAGGCGGAAATAAAGAAGAATTCTCTTGTAAAAATCGTCTGTAAGCTTTACTAGAAGCGAAATCGTATCTGTATTCGCCAACCTTGAAACTACGTCGTTTTTGTAGTTTTACTTTATGCCTTGGCATTTAGGTGGTGGCGGTTCCGTAAGCCGTCTCGCCTGTTACTGGCGAGTTCGCTTCTTGAGTCGTCTGTTAGACTCTGTTGAAATAGGCGAGATTAGAAGCGAACTCGCTTCAGTTATAACCCACAAGCGAATTTTGTTGCGAATTCGTTTCTGACTTGACATAAATAGTATTTTAGTACCACCAACACTATAAAAGACTATATCGACACCGGTTTAACACATGAACAATTATATGTAATTTAAACAATAAGCGCATATGAACTGTAAGCACCAAATTTTATTGAATAATGCAATCAAAACGAAAAAATCGTTAAATTGTAGCAATACAATTTGAAAAAACGTCCCTAGACTACATCCACATGTCTAGGAAGAGTTGTCTCCGCCTTCGTGGTCTTCATTGTCAGGAGTGGCCGCCGAAGGATTTTTTCGGGCATATGCTCTTAGAAAACCACGAAGCAAGTGGCTGTTCTTCCACCCCGTCTTGCGGAGATTAGCAAGCTCTGTCCTCATCGCGAAGTTCGACTCCTCAAGCCCCTTATAATATGCTTCCGCACTCACTAGTAAATGGAGAACATTGAAAATGTTAAATTTAGATATTGAACACAATATAATGGAACTTAAATATAATTTGTATCCCCTTACCTCCGATTTGCTCAGGTTCCGGCTCCACGGCCTTCTCTCCGTTTGGCTGCCAAGTCCCCCCAACCAATTACCACTTTTTCTTCTCAAAGTACTCCTTGGTGTAGTACTCACACGGCTTGGCGGTGTTGGAGAATTTCAACTTCGGATGCTTGGACCAGAGGAACATTGTTATGAAGTTTGCGTAGGGCAACTTCTTAGCCACCATATTGTTCTCAACCACGCTGTCCTTCATGTGTTGAAACATGGTGTACCCGAGGTTTATCATCACTTCCGAGGCCAACAAGTAGTAAGTGACCAAAGTGGTGAAGTTTGGCTCTTGGAGGTAACCCCCTTTGGGCACAATATTGGTAGCCACCATCTCATACAAGATCCTTCGCTCGGGTGTAAGCTGTCCAAGCTTGTACTCCTTTGGCCTTCCAAGCGGACCTAACTGGCGGCCGAAGTGCTCCAACCCCAATTTCTGCAAATTCGCGGCTGGAAAGATCGACTCACTTGGCCAGTCACCCCTTATGTAAAGGTCCACTGGTTCATCTTCGTCCTCGTACGTGTTCTTGAGGGCTGCATTGAACAGTTCAGGACTGATTTCGAACTCCTTCTTGTTGACCTTGGTCTTCCACTTATCAGCCACCTGTCGGAAGTTAGCGTAGAATTGCATTGTCTCCTCTAGATAACCCGGGTCCTTCACCTTCATCAATGTGTCCGCACCCGAATAATGTAGCAAGCCCCACACCTCTTTCAAGCCTAGCTCTTCAACCTTACTCTCATCCACCACAAGTAAGGTGTTCAACTGCGACTTAGCATCCTCAAAACTCCTATACTTGAGGTAAGCAGATTCACTGACAAACTTAGTTTTATCAAAAACAATAACCTCGCTCGATTGTTCAACCTTCTTCTTTCCCCTCGGAGCCATGTTTCTAATTAACCAAAGTACCTATCAAGAATACCTAACATCAATCCTATTCCTATGATTGAACCCCAGTTTCAACAAAGAAAATCAACAGAAAGCTAAAATACTGATGAACTTAAAAATTTGAAAACATGGAAAATGGAAAATCAATGAGTAAGATGAAACGGGACAGGAACTTACCAGATGTATGGAATATGGCAGTGGGGGAGCAAATTTCCGGCTTGACGGTGGCTGGTCGGCGGTGGGTGAGCAGAGGAAGCAGCGATTTTGCGTGAGTTTGGGGGAAAAATTGGGGATCTGAGTTTTGATCGACAGGGCCCAGCAGTTGACAATTTATGTTTGTCACCGTTACGAGTTCGCTCAACACTCGCCTACAGGCGATTTAAGAGGCGAGTTCGCTTGTTTGATATTATATCAATTCAATCTTGTTCCGAATTCGCTTGTAACTCGCCTACAGGCGAGCTGGAAGGCGAGTTCGCTTCATTGTTAAAAAATATAGGCCTTTGGGCCAGGGATCTGATAGATGCACTCAACACTCTGATCGCTCATCACTGTATAGTATATGTATAGTATATGTATAGTATATGTGTATATCATGCATGGTGTTTCATGGGCAGTTTGCGCGGGTCGGCGACTTATCGAACCATTTAGTTTTGGTCACATATTTAAACTGATCAGTTGGACCCTGCTCTACCGATGTGGGAAAATTGATGTGACGTGGAGGCGAGTTCGCTTGGACACTCGCCTCTAAGCGAATTGAATAGGCGAGTTCGCCAGTATTAAACCAAAATAAATTCTTTAACTAATATTGAAATAGGAGTATATATGAATCTTTATGTAATTTCAAATTGTTTTTTTGTTCACATTTGCGATCAACTATGAACTTGGTAGGTCGAATTCTGGATGTAGTATACACTTTCATGTCCAATTTCTTTTAATTGCTCACGGTTTGACCAAGCTAGATCTCTAGCTCGAACTCGTTCGAATATGTGGCGCAGTCGACTCGAGCTTTTACATTATATATATATATATATATATATATATATATATATATATAATTCGGTATACGGTTAATATATCAATTCGGTATATAATTTGGCCATTGGCCGATCACACTTGGAACTCACTCATCACAATAACACGACCACTAGTGTAATTTGGCCTTTTGGTTCTACTGTTCCGGAGTCCCGAACGCAAAACTTCTGCACATAAATAGTCAAACTATTATTTAATAGTAATATTTTATATTTTATTTAATATGACCTTTTGTTAATTTTATATATTAAAAAATATATCTGTGATAGAAATTACACATTTTTTAAAAAATAATAATCAGAGGTTAGTGTAATTAATTACAATTTCAGTACTCTAGTTGTAATTACAATTTCAGTACTCTAACCGCAACTAGAATACTGAAATTGTAATTAATTACAGTAACCTCTAATTATTGAACCATTTAGTTTTGGTCATATATTGAAACTGATCAGTTGGACGCTACTCCACCGATGTGGGAAAATTGATGTGACGTGGAAGCGAGTTCGCTTGGCCACTCGCCTCCAAGCGAATTGAATAGGCGAGTTCGCCAGTTTTAAAACAAAATAAATTCTTTAATTAATATTGAAATAGGAGTACATATGAATCTTTATGTAATTTCCAATTGTTTTTTTGTACACATTTGTGATCAACTATGAACTTGGTAGGTCGAATTCTGGATGTAGTATACACTTTCATCACAATAATTTGGCCTTTGGCCGATCAAACTTGGAACTCACTCATCACAATAACACGACCACTAGTGTAATTTGGCCTTTTGGTTCTATTGTTCCGGAGTCCCGAACGCAAAACTTCTGCACATAAATAGTCAAACTATTATTTTAATGGTAATATTTTATATTTTATTTAATATGATCTTTTGTTAATTTTATATATTAAAAAACATATCTGTGATAGAAATTACACATTTATAAAAAAAATAATTAGAAGTTACTGTAATTAATTACAATTTCAGTACTCTAGTTGTAATTACAATTTCAGTACTCTAGTTGCGGTTAGAGTAACCTCTAATTATTGAACCATTTAGTTTTGGTCACATATTGAAGCTGATCAATTGGACGCTACTCCACCGATGTGGGGAAATTGATGTGCCGTGGTAGCGAACTCGCCTCTATTCAACGCCTGTGTGTCAAACGGCGTCGTATATACATGTTCTGTACTTGTGTTTTTTTAAAATTCTTCTTTCCAGAGGCGAACTCGCTTCTTTATTCGCCCCAATGCTTACGATTTCACCTATTGTCACGCTTGCTAGGTTCTGTTCCACACGGCGGACTTGGTGGCGATATCGCAAGACATATACGGTTGTAGGCGTTAGGGTAGGCGGTATCTCTGCCGCGTTCGCCTCATCTTACGAGTTCGCCTCTTGGCACGCTTGTTAGCTTCTGTTCCACACGGCGGACTTGGTGGCGAGTTCGTGAGGCCTAAATGTTTATAGGCGGCAGAGTAGGCGATATCGCTGCCTTCTATCGCCTTGTGTAAATATGTGAAGCGAATTCGCTTCCAGGTTCGCTTGGTAATATTATGAAATATTGTTTTCATACGAAATTTCATGTTTTATCAAGGTTAGTTGTCTTATTTGTCAAGATTGAAGTTAATTAAGTTGAAATATATTTGAAAAGCTAACAATAATAGTAGTCTCAAAAGAATGCAACTAAACGATGTTGCGAGTTTAAGTACAAAATCAACAAACGGTGAAATATGCTAAGCGTCATCACTGTCGTCCTCTTCACTATCACCGTCGTCATGACCACCCTCCTCTTTGCCCCCGTCTTCGTCATCTTCTTCTTCCGACGACTCTTCTACTTCTTCTTCGGACGGCTGTTGTACTTCCTTTTCCGACGACTCTGTTGCATCCTCATTATGGCTTTGTTCGTTTCTGAAGACAACCTTGAACATTTCGTCATTATCTTCGTCCGGAGAAAACGGGCCACCATCTGAACCAACGGGATCTTCTCCAGCCTTAGCACCTTCGGGCTCGTCAAGCTGTTGTGCTTCCTCCTCTTCTGGATCCTCCTCTTTTGGTTCCGCTTCACTTTCAGGGTCATCCGCCTCCGCGTCCATTGGTGGCAAAGGCTGAACGGAAAAGTCTGGCATCCCTTCCTCGTCGCTAAGCTCAGGTTCCAAGTCTAGCATCCTGCCAAACTCCAATATCATCTCCGTTTCCTTGGCTTGTTCCAACTTCACCTGTTCTATTTCCGCAGAAAGCTGTCCCATCATCACGACCATTCGCTCACGCCACTGAAGTTCCCGTCCTGCCAAAACACATCAAATCCATTAGAATATTGTATAGGCGCAAACAAATAAATCTAATAAAATATCAAGTTTGGGTAGAATCGACTTACCCGGACTCAAAACACCACGCGCACTTGAACTCGAAGCACCATCCTTCTTCTTCTTTATGACCCCATCGGCGCCAAGTGCCAATCCCTTGCTACGCAGCCATTTCTCGGTGTAGTGCATAAGTGGCTCTGGCCGACTAACCGGTCTAATACCCTTCTTCTTGATCATCGCCGTGATAAGCTGGCAATATGGGATCGTTTCATCAGATTTGTCCTTGGCACGCTTCAGCATGTACTTCACAATCGCGTACCCTAGATTGATCTTCAACCCCTCCATGATGTAATAGAACAACATCAAATTGGCAATAGTAGGCTCGCAAGGGTGACCACCCGATGGCATGACATTCGAGCATATCAACTCGAACACCAACCTCTGCTCCTGAGTGAGAACGCCAATATTGTACTTCTTCGGAGTACCTTCCACCTTGCTACGCGACTTAAAGTATTTTCTACGCATAGCAACGGGTTCTAGGGGGTTCAGACTAGACAAAGATGGGAAGTTTTGGGTGTGGTAACACTCGTAAGGACCGTTTGGATCTAACGGCCTTAAGTGATCAACCGACACATACGGGCAACCTATCACCTCATTAATCAAATACTTATCAACCTTAAACCTTACTCCCCTAACCATTGTCTCCCCCTCTTCGGCGTCCTTTGCAAAAGTCATATTTGCATAAAACTGTAAACACTCATCCTTATGCACCGGCTCTCTCGACATCAACATCCCTTCTAGATGCGTCGCCTTAAAATAGTCTACAATTTTACCAAACCCTAACGACTCTATCCGATCATCATCAAAAACCCTAGCATTCAACAAGAAGCGACGAGAAAATTGTTCGTACCTAGTCTCGGCCTTTGTGCTGACGAACAGAGACGTCTCCTCATCCTCCTCAGTCGCAGGGTTACCCGCCGGATTCTCGGCTGGCCCACCAGTTTCAGGCGGGTTCCTGGTGGCGGTGCGGCGGTGCAGCGACGTACTGGTGGCGGTGTGGCGGTGTGGTGACGGACTGGTGGCGGGTTGGCGGTGGTGGGAGGTTCCAGAAGTATGGCCGCCAGTTTCAGGCGGGTTCTTGGTGGCGGTGTGGCGGTGCGGCGACGGACTGGTGGCGGTCTGGCGGTGCAGCGACGGACTGGTGGCGGGTTGGCGGTGATGGGAGGTTCCAGAAGCGAGTTCGCCGCCGCCGCCGCCTGTAGATCCACCGGCCGGGCGATCGCGTCTCCGGCGAGGTTGAAGGTCGGCGAGGGTCTCTTCACGCATTCCGACCGGCTCCGCTTCGGGTTGAGCAGTGGGGGTGGTCTTCCGGCGCTTGGGGGCTGGTGGGGTGAGGGTTTTACCGGCTGATTTGCTCCGGCCCATGGTGTTGCAGGGATTTTCCGATTTGGGGGTTTAGGGTTTTGCGGGTGGAAGTTGAGGGGTTCTGAAATCGCCACCCGCAAAACTTGTTTTTGTATTTTTTTTAAAATTAAAATACGCTGGCGAACTCGCATCTCCCATTCGCCTGTAGGCGAAATTGGTTACGAAATCGTGTCAGGAACGTCGCGCGTGGATTTCACTATGAAACGAACTCGCCTGTGTGTTCGCCTATAATTTCAACCAACTTGCGAACTCGCCTCAATTTTGTTTGTAGGCGAACGTTGTAGCGATTTCGCTTCTGTACAATCATCAAACCCTTAACCCTAAACCCTGAACCCATGCCCGGCAACCCACACGATAAAAACCAAACCCATTTATCATCGAGATTGGGAATGACAACCTTCAATCAAGCGAGTAGTGCGTAACTCGTCTAGACTCGAGAACTATATTAACCATGTTCGAGTCGACTCGAGAACTAGCGAGTTAATAATACCATACTCAACTCGAACTCGTTATTATTTATCGAGTATCGACACTACTTGCGAGTTCGAACTCGAATTGTTTTTTTCTCTTTTTAAATAAAAATTTTACTACTTCTATACTATGAAAATTTCTGATTATATATATGTGCGTTTAAATACCTGTTCAATATTGAAATTATTAGCATCCTTAGAAATTATTAATGTAAATACCAATGCAATTAATTAGTTTATTCAATATTGAGTAGTAACAGAAAACTAGCTAGATTAGATGATTGAACTAATATAGTATAACCTAATAATATTATAAACTTGCAACTGATTATACTTACCGAGTTACGCACGAGTTTTTCAAGTCGAGCTAGATCGAGTCGTGTTTAGTCCGAGTTTTGACCGAGTCGATCTCGAATTACTCGCGTGTTGACTCAATTACCACCCCTATTCTCATCTAAAACTGGATACTTTTCGTTCATTAGCTCCCGAGATGTGTGATCGCGAAGTCGGCTCTTTAACGGGGTAACGACGTTGCCTGTATGTATAACATCATCCAGACTATGAGTAATACCACATGCATTACAGAAGAACTAAATGTCTACACTTTCAGTCTGAAGTTGTCAAATACATGTATATTCGATGGTGATCAACACGTGGCTAATGTAGAAAGTCCTATTGCTCGTGTCTGCACTAGTGTAACATTTGGTTAACGAACTAATGGTATTAACCCGTAGTCCCATCATATACGTATCTAAACAGTTTATGCCAAATGCTTTACAATAACCATGGATATGGATTAGAGTTAACAATTTCAGATACCTCTTCATAGGACTATATATAACATGTCACAACAATTCTCTTTCATAACAGACGTCATCGTTGCAACCAACTCAAGTAATATTATGTGCAGATAAAATCTGATTTCATTTATAAGTTTTCATATTAAATTTTAATATACATCATCTCATGAAACACACAATGTTAATATTAATTGCATAACAAAGTAGCAAATATTCAGAAAATAATTATTATGGGTTCATCAACTTGCTAGCTAGCGATACCGCAAGGGGTTTTCGCCTCTAGCCGATGCAGGTTGCGGTATCGTAACCTGGTTAAACAGTAACCGACCAAATATACTATTCAGGCATGTTTTGTCCAACTTTACCATACTATATATATCTTTTATCCCGGATTTTGCTAACCTCTTCACCATTTTCACCATTCATTCCCATCTACCCCTCCTTCTCTCTCACCTTATCCCCCCCTCAACTTCCATCTCAAATCCTTGCATTCCAAATCCATTCTTGCCTCATTTCTTGGTGAAATCTCATCAAAACCAACCACAAACTCACCCTCAAATCTAGCACATATATTTTGTGTGAAGAACTAAACCCTATAAAGCTTGTAACCCACCAAAAACCCCAAAATCTCCTTCAACTTTGGTTGAATATTTCAAATCTCGCTACTTTGTGTGTCTAAGAGCAACAAACAACTAATATCTTCTTCTACAATTAAGGTATGAGACTCAAATTTGAAGTATTATTCAAAGCACATGTTATTTAGTTACTTTTTGAGATATATTGGTTGAATGGCATGCTTGAGTAGACATTATCCATGCTTAGTCCCTATCCATAACATATGTGTTTCATGACTATGTTAAAATCAAATTTAGAAGCCATAGCTCCCTTTATTTGTTACATTCATGTGGCATTCTAACATGTTAGCCTACCTTAGGTTCACTTTGGTTATACAATTCAACAAATCCGTTTTTTCCTTGTTTTAACTAGTCATGCTTGTGTTATTTTACTTCTACAACTCATTCAACATGGTTTTGTTGTTGTTTTACCTAGTCATAATAGTGCTAATTAGTTAAGATTCTATTTCTATCCATCCTTAGATAGCAATGGTGACCACTTCAACCACTTCAAGTGCCCAACCAAAGAAGCGAGGTAGCAACTCGAAGAAAGGCCTACAAGTCCGCTCACATTGTCGAGTTCTACAAAGAAGAATGAGAAGAGGAGAACTAACACACATAGGATTTAATGCTAAGGGTGTATGCAACCGACCAAAAAAAGAACGTTCAAAATGGTCAAGTTGGTGTGGCCGAGTTGGAAGAACGTTTATTGAGATAACAGAGGATAATTGGAGAACCGTCCCATCAAAAAAGAAGGAGGAAGTTTGGGTAGAATGCCAAGTAAGTAACATTTAACCTTTCAATGATCTATCTACTCAATATTATACATCTTCATAATATATAGACATAATACATGCTACATATTTTGGCGTAGCGACCTTTTGAAATAGAATCTAATGACATGGAAGTGGTGAGAAAGAAGGCATTCAACATCGTCTCCAAAACTTTTAGCGAGCACAAGCATGCTCTAAGAAAAGACTACTTGTATGAGAAGGGAAAGAGGCTAGGTCAAGATCCAAGGGACCGATACAATCATATTACAACCGATGCGTGGGAGGCCTTCAAGCAAGCATCGCTTGAAAATAAGACTTCGATGAGTCACAAACTATAACTTCGGTGACATAACCTCCTCTTATCTATTACATTAATGATGACATGTGATACGGTATCTTCTTGTGCAAAGGGGAAATGGGACAAGAAGGTCACATCGGCGAAATCAATAACAATGCCGTACACCGGTGGTAGGTCGGGGTATTTGGGTGTAGGTGAGAAGGAGGGGCTTAGGGAGAAGGAGGAACTAGTGAAGGAGTTGGTATTAGGGGGGATGGACGAGGCGGAAGCTCGGTATGTCATAGTGGAAAAGGACGCCGAGGATTATACTAGACAAAAACTCTTCGTGTTGGGTCGAATTAGAGACTCGGATGGTAAGTTCACTTTGGAGGATGCCGAAAAATGTGCAAAGAGGGTGGTTAGTCTATCTATCTTACATTATCTTACTATCTATTGTAGTCTTATTTATTTTTGTTGTTGCTTTCAAATATTCTTCACAACCACTTTCACCTAGTACAGCTTCATTTGATAATAGGAACTTCTTGAGCGCCAAAAGGAGAAGGGTACCTTTATCCCGTGTGGGAAGAAGGATGTCTTGAATGAGGCTTTTGCTCTTGGGAAGAAAAAGGAACACCCGGGAAGAGCATTAGGTGTTGGAGGTTACGCGACACAAGAAGAGGTTTTTGGGATTAAGCAAGGTTGGGGCAATCCTAAACCATCACAACTACAACGAGCTTTGAGCGAGGTGGCGGCGACAAAGGCGGAAATGAAGGATTTGAGGGAGGTGATGAAAGACATAGCACAACACACCAACTATCCCCACATCGAGAGGTTAGGAGGTACACAACCACATCTTCCACCATCATCAAAGGGTTCTCAAGCATCACCTCAAATTGTGGAGGATGAAGGTGAGAATGTGGAAATGGAGGAGGAACTAGTGCCTCCTACTCCACCTTCATCACCCATAAAGTTGAATGCGGCGCATACCATTCAAGTTGATAAGGTTAGTACAAATTTTGCTAATTTAGAACATCGTTGGTTTCTAATCTCTTTCTAAAAATAGTTGGATGATGATTTCTCTTGTGCTTTCATTTATGATAGAACCCCCCTTGCAAGCTATATGTTTCGCAAGGTACCAAATCAAAACCACTCCATGTCGCCAATGGCACATGCGACCCAAGTGCGGTGAAACACAATCGTGTTGACATCCCCGCAGGATTTTTTAGTGTTCGCATTACCGATGTTTTGATAGAACAACAAATGCTACCTGTGAAGGAGTCACCGATGGTGAGAGTTGGGGAGGCTAAAGGTTTCCTTGTTCTATGGCCAAAATGGTTGGTGCTTGATGAAAAATCCACCTCCATACCCCGTAGGAAACCACAAACTCCACAAAATCCACAAATACCCGTGCATGCCTTGCCTATAGTTAGACAAACATTAGACCCCATGCTCGTGGAGTTTATGAAAGCCCTTCCACCCTTCGTCCGAGTCTTTTATGATTTGATATCCTCGCACGACAAGAATGCATGCTATGCCTTTCTCGGAAATGAAAGGTGCTTTACCATGACAAAGGACATCCACGTACC
Organism: Sherardia arvensis; assembly: GCA_948330725.1. Classification (NCBI taxonomy): domain Eukaryota; kingdom Viridiplantae; phylum Streptophyta; class Magnoliopsida; order Gentianales; family Rubiaceae; genus Sherardia; species Sherardia arvensis. The sequence goes on from OX415240.1 coordinate 20,564,118, forward strand.
ATGGGAGGATTTTGAATATTTCTGGAATTTCAATGAACTTCCCGCCACCATTCTTTGCCTCAATCAAATGTAAGCCATTTGTATGTGTTTCATGAGAATACTCAATTATCAAACCATATATGATTACATCCTCGTCATGATTGTCTACTACATTCACAGGTTCTTGCATCACCATGCCTATCACCGGAGCAAGCATTTCATTGGATTTTTGCATCCAATGCATTTGCAAGCTAGTATGGAGAGCAATAGGCAAAGACTTGATTACTTGAATTCTACTCTCTCCGACAAATCAAAGAAAATATGGATCGGACCATATCTCGAGAGGTATACCTTACAATTTGCTCTATTACTCATGCTAAATATATTGTATTTGCTCTACTGCATTCTTTTTTTATGACCATTATGCTTTCATGTGATTTGTAGTGATCATTGGAGCTTTGTTGCAATAATACCCGCTTTAAAGCAAGTATATTGGATAGACCCACTCCACCGCCCTCCATCACGAACATTCGCCGATCTCCTTGATAATGCAATTCTTCAAGTGAACGACAAAACACTCCTCGACTTCCACCTTATAAACATTCGGGTAAGATGTTGTGCTCATGCTATCACGTCCTTTCAAAAATCAACATTTGCGTTTAAAGTACCATAAGTATAGTAATGTTTTATGTTTTAAACACTTTTGTAGTCTAGGAAGCAATCATCGAACTATGAATGTGGCTATTACACAATGATATTTGGTTTGATGGTGGTGGATGGTGTTCAAAAAGACATGCTAGATCTTCTAAAGGTACGCTACACGCGTCTAATCTCATTTATATTCGTCGAGATTTCCTAATAAGCGTTATTTTCAATCATAGGTATTCAAGGATGATATCACTCCTTTCTCCTTGCAAGAACTTAACGACGGAAGAGACCAAATGGCTAAATATCTGGTCCACAACCGTGCGTTTACCATTGCAAGGCCACAGGTCCCTAACCTCCCCAAGGCATGAAAAAGTATTGTCTCTCTTTTTGGTAGGGGCTTGACATTAGTATCGCACTTGAGTGCTTAGGTTATGCATCTTTAGTATTAGTATAGGGGCGTTGGATTTGAATTTGACAGGTTTATGTTGAGTCGGGTATCCCGATTCATGTTTCGAAAGAAACGGGTCAATTTTAACAAATAATTACACAATTCTGTCTTGCACGCAAACGAATTCGCTTCCTTATTCGCTTCTTGTCGAATCCAGAAGCTAGATCGCTACCTGGCACACCTTCTACTACAATATAACAAGCGGTCATACACACGGCCTCGCCTATACATTCGCCCACAGAAGCGACGTCGCCTGGCTACTCGCTTGCTAGACTCTGTTGCCCCTGGCGTGCCTCAAACGATTTCGCCTATACATTCGCCCACAAAAGCGACGTCGCCTGGCTAATCGCTTGCTAGACTCTGTTGCCCCTGGCGTGCCTCAAACGATTTCGCCTCCAATATTCGCCTCCATAGACGAATTCAAAAGGCGAATTCGCCAACCACATTCCCTACAACAAATATGTGCACGACGTCGCCTAATATTCGCCTCTTCTGGCGGTGTCGTATCCCACTCCGCTTGTGCCCATCTGGTCTGGCTACATTTTCAGGTGGCGAGTTCGCTTTATAGTTTCGCCACCTCCAGAAGGCGAACTCGCTTTTCTTTTTCGACCACAAGCGAGATGATACACGATACCGTAACACCATGACCATTGAGTCTTTTTTCAAATTTAATATTCCCATATATTCCGGCGAATACGCCCGCGGTCTCGCCTGCTTCACCCTAGCGAGTCTGGTGACGAGTTCGCTTGTGTATTATTAGAAACAAGCGACCAACACAAGCGAGTTCGCCTTAACAGGCGATCACTGGCGGCGATATCGTATCACTCACATTTACAGACACAGGCGACCTGAGGTGGCGAATTCGTAACAGGTATATAGGGCGTTTTTTAAACGCTGCACACGGCGTTTTGAACCGCCGTGCGCAGCATGCATGTTTAAGGCATTTTGTTAACCGCCCAAAAGAAGTGCCATTTTACGGCACAACCCATTACGGCATTTCCAAAATGCCGTGAATGGTACGAATGAACCGCCTAGAAACCTAAGTCCATCCACTAGTGCCTGTGTCAAATCCTACAAGGGGGTAGTAGAAAAGTTGCATGTATTATTCTCAAAATTTTTATGGGATTCAAATGAGCATGTACAGAAAAGAACTTGGAGGGCCTGGGCTAAATTATGTTTTCCTACCATAGAAAATGGCCCGGGGGTAAAAAATTTGCATATCATTATTAAAAGTTTTTCCTTGAAATTGTGGTGGAAGTTACAGACTAGCAACAGTCTGTGGTCAAGTTTCATGTGGTCCTTACCTAGTCACCTTAGAAAGTCAAGAACTTGGAAAAGGATTAAGGATGTAGATGATATTGCTTCTCACAATACAGTTATGCAAATTGGTAAAGGTGAAATATCTTTTTGGAACTCTCATTGGTTATGTGATGATGCTCTGATTGATGTCTGGGATGAGTCTTTTAAATTACCCTTTCCTGATTTAACTGTAAATGAGTTCTGTGCACAACAACAACACCTGTCCAATTTAATGAAGCATGGCTTTAATGAACATTATAATCTGTTGATCTCTAAAGATTTTCCACTTTTTGATGATTATGAGGATATTATGATATGGAAACCAGATCCTAGTGGAAAATTCACTATTGCTTCAGCTTATGAAATTCTGAGACCTAAAAAGATGAAAGTTCAATCCTATAAATATATGTGGTCATCAGTTTTACCCAAAAAGATGTCATGTTTTTGTTGTAGACTTGTTAATAGGTTGGTTCCAACTGCTGATGTGATTGAGGACTTATCTATTCACCAGCCTTCAATATGATGCTTCTGTAAATCCTATACAGATGATCTTCACCACTTCTTCAACAGTTGCTCAGTTGTAAGACAGATCTGGAAGCAAGTAAGCCTATACTTTGATTTGCAATATATGAATAGAGACACATTGTGGGACCTTCTCTATTGCTATTGGAACTATACTGAACCTTCAGCTTTCAAGAAGAATCTGGCAAAAATCTTGCCAGTAATTATAGTCTGGTTTATTTGGTGTGCTAGATGTGCCTATCTTTTTGATAACATCACACCAAATAAGGTTAGCATGACAAAGTCTATTCAGGAGATGATCATTTCTATTCTGAGGTCTCATGTTCAGTATTGGTCTAAACTCAAACCACCAGGAAAATATGGTATCTTAAGCACTTTCAGATCACCAACTGTAAGATTGGTGAGCTGGAATTTGCCAGGTGCCGGTTATCTGAAATTGAATAAAGATGGATCTTACTTGGGAAATGGGAAAGCCGGAGCTGGTATGATCCTTAGGGATGTTACTGGCAGGGTAATTCAAGCTAAGGCAATGACCATTTGTGCAGAATCCAGCTTGGAAGTTGAGGCAGTGGCACTGTCTCTAGGCTTGCAAATGGCCTATCACTGTGATTCTCAACATGTGCAGGTGGAGACTGATTCACAGGTGCTTTGGAAGGTGCTACCAAACATCAAATAGCTCCATGGAAACTGACACTCATTCTCAGGAACATTTGGTCATTCTCAGGTGATTTCTATTTTCATATTTCTCATATTTTTAGAGAAGCAAATGCTGTTGCAGATGCTTAATTTATCTAAAATAGCAAGTGATTCCAACATTAATGTGATCTATTCTCATGATTCCCTGCCTAGAGATGTTAAAGGCATAGTTGCCTTAGACAAGCTGGAATTACCTTATTTCACACACAATTAGAATGGTTTAATGTTGTTAGTCTGTTTGTTTGTGCAGATGGAAGCTACAAGCTGTGAAGTATACTTAGGAGCACAAGAGGATCCAATGCTGGACAAAAGACCTTTCTACTGTTGATTCTAATTGATTCTAGGGGAACCCCGTACCCGTCGGCAGAGTTGGGCTTCGCATTTGCGATCCCTAAATTGCTTGCGGGTTATGAGTCTTCTCATCGGCAAAGTTGGGTGTCGCTTAGCGACCCCTAAAATGCTTGTGAGAATGTCGACATGGGTATATACTAGAATCAAATTTTGGATCACACGATTTCGAATAGTTTTTTTTAATAGCTTGTAAATCAATAATACCCAAATTGTATGCACTTTTAACCTTATTACATGGTTTTTATGGTGTGGTGAGCCAAATAAATTTCACCCCACTCTAAGTGGTTTAAATTTTTTTTAAAAAAAGCAAATCAGTCTCGGGCCAGATGGATTCACTACACAGTTCTACATCAAAGGTCGGGATATTATACACATAGATCTCTTAAATGTTGCAAATGATTTTTTATCCAGTACTGCAATTCCAAAAGGGATTGCTAGTACCTGGATAGTCATCCTTCTGTGATTTCAGGCCTATTAGTCTTTCAAATGTTATAAATAAAAATTTCTCAAAAGTTTTAATGGAAAGACTTTAGCCACACATGTACAAACTTATTTCTCCATAGCAGACTGCATTCCTAAAAAACAAGGACAGTAGTGATAATGTTCTCTAATTCGGTAACATGATTTAAAAAACATGGAAATTCCATGACCGTCTAGGGGGGCGTTGTAGTGCGCCCCAATACAATGCAAAATTCTAGGCTACCTACCTAACCGAGCACTTGGCTGGTTGTAAAATACAAATAAATCCCACTAAATGTCTGGAAATACAGGATAAATTATGTAAAATGGTCGAGAGATGAAACAAATCACTGTCCAAGATGAAAATAACATTTACCTCATATAGAGTGTGGCCTTCAATAATGCTTCCAATTGCTTCTTCAAGTTTTCGATACTCGGAGATTTTCACAGAAATTTCTAGGCTACTCAAGAGGGTTGCCCAACTCACAAATGGGGTTCAAATCTACCTTCATCCAGATACTTCGCCGAGAGCTTCATCATGGAAAGGGATTTCCTATACCCCGAATGTGATATGTGCGTGGAAATGCGCTTGAGTTGAGCTACACATCAGGTCATTTTCCCTTTTAATCCAGGCTAGAATCTCGGCCCTAAGGATAAAATTCGCTTGGGTCGAGAGGTTCACTATCGTGGAAAAGACTTATTCATCCCTAGTGTAGCTGTTGTGGTCGAGTAGTTCTGTAGTGAACTGTCTTCCGTTGATTGTGCTTCCATGAATGGTTGGAGATGAGGCCAATTCTATAGAGCTGGTCTTCGTCTTGATTCAATGCCGATTGTTGGCAGGCCCGGCCCAATAGGGAAGCAGGTTACTACCTTGCTTGAGTCCCCAAATTGGGCCAAAAAAAGAGGGCCTCATTTTTAGTAGTATTACTATGTAGGTATATATAAAAATTAATAAAATTAAACTGAAAATTTAATGGTAAATCCTGCGTGGGCCCGCGGTTAAAGATAGTAAACTCTTGACTAACTTTCAGAAAATTTTGTATGTTGGCCCTCTTTTTGTGCTTGTTTTATGGTCCTATAAATAGGCGACAAGTGTCAAGTGGGCTTTCTCCTATTAACTCAAACGTTTTCTTCCGTTTCCATTTCTGCTTTCAGTTTAGTCTTTTTGTTTAATATTATTGCATATTTCCCCATTTTTCTTTTCCTTTATTTTCCCCTCTTTTCTTTTCTCTGTATAGCACGATAGCATAACTCCCATAAACGAACGGCGGCAATCCCAATTGGTTTTGTCCCTGCGACTTCAATCGACAAGACGCGCTAATAGCTTCTCATTGACCCCAGAATGTCGTCCCGAATCGGTTAGATACTTGGCACGCTACTTCAGAAATCGGAGTGCTTGACGTTGAAATTGATTCCCGAGAGGAACCTAGCAGACCAATTCATTGTTGGGTTTTCTCTTCAAAGTCCAAATAGAGTTTGTGTTACTTTAGGTTTAATTATTGATGGGCTAAATGAGTTTAGACCCAAATAGATTAGGCCAAGGGTTTAAGGAGGAGGGTTTAAGGGTGTTTTAGTATAAATAGACTTGTTTAGTGCTATTGTAGTATGCCACCTCTTAATGAGTTAGAGAGGAGAAACTTGTTTGGTGTTCTTCCTCTTTAACTATGGTGAAGAAAGGGATTGGTTAGATTGGTTCGTGATAAATAGAAGATAGGGTGAGCGAGAGAGACATAGTGTGTTAGCCTGTAGAACATACTTTGTAAAAGGCTCTTCTATTTTCTAGTGAATTGGAATCGTTGGATTCCCGTGGTTTTCTCCCGATTAGGGTTTCCACGTAAAATCGTTGTGTCGGTTGTTTTGTTTTGTTGATGATTGATTGACAACTTGTTCATAGTTGTTGGTGATTGTTGTCGTGGGTTCAAGACGGGGTGTTTAATTTTTGACGTAGGGTTCGAAGTTAAATCCCTAATTGATGGTGATGGGGGATTTTGATCTCGACGGTGTTACGGTTTGAGGTTAAAATCCCCAACATTCATAACCAGAAAATGGTGACTCCGCTTTTCCGGTCAGTTAAAGAAGCTGGCGTTAGGATTTCCGGTGCTTAGAATCTGGTTTTTGGAGCTTGATAGGTACAAGCTTACTTTTCAGCCCGGAGAGCTTGATGCGACAACGACTTCTTATAAACCCTCAATTCAGCTGCTAAGTCCATTACCAAGTAAGGCTTTTTATTCATCAAGAATACTAATTTAGCTCAATCTAGTCGAATGTGTAATCTTAGTGTTTCATATATAATGGCTCTCAGTTACTGTATTCAGTTTAAATTGAAGTCAATTTTTGATATGACTGGAATGAATGGTGTTAACTCTGCTCAATGGTGCCTGACATGGCATGTTCTTTCTCTTTGTTACTGATGCTAGACAAAATTAAGTTTTTTTTTACTTTTGGTTTGTGTAACATTGAAATGGATGGGTGTTATTTCAATGAGTGGCTTAATCATTATTCATATTTTTGTTGTCTATTTATATTACAGTACATTAATCATTTACTAAAGTTGTAGACGACTTCCACAATCATTTGATGTTGTTAATTCTTATTGGCATGGCTGAACTATTTGTTAACTTGATTTATATTTTACGTTGATTGAATTTAGTTTAGAGTATGGCAGAATACTAAATCACTATTCATCTCAATGTAGTGTTTTGTTGTCTGGGATGATTTCTTGTTCTATTCTGAAGGCATGATAGAGCTATGAATGATTTTGTTTATAGGAACTGTTTATTTTTAGTCTCAAAGACCATTCCAGTCATATATTTTTGCAAAACTTATTTATAGTTCCTTTGTTTTTCAATGTTTTCTGCAAAAAAAAAAAGCCTCCTCCTCCTCTCTCACCACGCCGCCATGTTCTCTTCCTATTCGCAATCCTTGGAGCCTGCGATCAGATACACTAGTGGATTTTGGATTCGTTTCCAGCTGAATACTAGTCCATTACCAAGTAAGGCCATATTACTGGAGAAAACTTTGTGGTTCTCTGTTTGTGGTTCCTTACCGCTGCTTGCGTTTGATTAACTTACTACTGTGTTGGTTTATTGCTTTCGTGCGTATTGCTGACTTCAACAATGGTTTATGTACATGTTCACAAGCATTCTGTTTTTCTATATAATGATCTTGATATGAATATGAAAAGTCAATTAGCTCAATGGTAGAGCATTGTGCATTGGCACAAATATGTGGGTTCGAATCCCTCATAGACTGCCTTGTTTTTTTAGTTACTTTTTGTTTACCATTACTTGTTCTTTAAGATCTTGCTTTACTTCACTCATCTGTTCTGTATGCTCGAGGTAACTCACAAATTGCATTGATTATAGTCATAATCACAACAAAAACTTAGTGTAGGAGAACACAAATTAAAGCAACTCTGCATCAAAATTTAGCATACATCAATTGCAAATGTAAAAGTAGCAAGTGACTTGAATAAACTTTTTATGTGCAGCAGCACATATAAAACTAGTAGCAACAGAAACACAGCGGTAAACAAATGTAGCATTTGAAGCAACATAAAGAGCAATAACATATGTAAATAACAGCAGCATGACAGGGACGGCTGGTCTAATTACACATTATACGGGAACTTAAGTTTTCTTACAGCTGGACAATAATCACTTGTAGTTCTAGTAACGCATTGATCGGCAAGAAGTTGTTGGAAGCTAAATGGGACTTGAGAGTAATTGCGATTCTCTAGCATGTCATCAGCCACTCCATATCCTCCCATTCCATCTAGGAATATAAAAAACATGCTCCAAAATTAAAATGCAAACAAGTCTACATATTCAGAATATTTAGACACTAGTTATATAGCTAGATTACATAGACCTACCGTTACTTCACATACGTAACATAAAAAACCATCTCACCTGTAAATCTTTGGAGTTGATACTGTGAGGTATTATTTTGGATTGAAGGGTTCTCTAAAGTTGTTTCCTCGACGATATCACCTTTACCTGAAATAATGTATTTCAAATAAATTATAACTAAATGTCAATTTTAATCAATCTAAAATACAAACCAGCACCTTTGTTTCTTGGTTTGATTTTTGTTGGTTGAGTGCACGTTTCACTGTTCCCAATGTCATCTCGTACCTTCTAACCTGGAAGTTAAATGTACCACGTTAGAAGACAATCTTTCAGTTCATATTTTAAACAAGCATAAGAGAACAAAAAAGTTATCAAACCTGTATTTTTTTCCCTCCATTCTTTTTCTTATTATCATAGAACCCCTCGATTCGCTTTCCAGATTGTCCTTTCAACTTCTTTCGTGGAGGAGCACAAATTGTTATATGATCAAGAAAATCCAGCCTTGACTCTTCAGTGTTTGAATCAACAGGCTCTCCAATATCATCTTGCATGGATTTATTATAAGCTTCCACCTCCTCAATTGCTCGTTTCAGCCCCTTCTTTGCCACTTCAGCTAGCTCATCTGACATTGATCCATTGATAACTAGAGTTTGAGCCATATGTGACAATTCACTAAAACGCTCAGATAATGGAACATTACTATTAACTTCAATAGTATTTCCACTTGTCCCAATAACTATATTCGGATTTGCTGCTTTACTCCACCTCACTAAAAATTACTCTGATGGGATACTTTCAACTCTGTTGATCCTCCATACTTTTAACATGTGAGCACAAGGCAAACCAGTGAACTCAAACATCTGGCACGAGCACTTTGTAGTGTTGGTTGATCGTATATACTCAACTCGACGAACTCTTTGAGTAACAAGGAATTCCACATCATACGTAACCACATCATCACTTTCTAGTGGATTATTTACACCAAGATCAACCGATGTTTTTAACTCAATCTGGAAAAGAGTGAACATCTTTCTGGTTTAAAATTCCCGAGTTAACCGTTCAACAACCCACTGTGATTCTAAATTTGGTACAGTTTGGCTCGACTTCAAATCTGCTTTGTCTTCTTTCAAACGACGAAGTGATAATGCTTTATCGAAGTTTTTCATGAACTCTACAAATAACTGATTTCTCTTAAAATACTTTTTAAAGTAATTATTCATACTTTCACTTCGTTGTGTACTAAGCATGCCTGCACAAATGTAAGGAAAAAAAACCTCAACTTGAAGTGTGTAGGACAAAAATTAACATAAAAAAAATGAATTAAAAATAACTTATACCTCCACAAAGATGTTGACGTCCATAAACTTGAGCCCATTTCTCCTTTTTATCAAACAACCTTTGCAACCATTTCTTATCCTCATCCCGGAATTCATATTTCTCAAGTAAGTAGGACCAATTCTCCAGAAAATCTTCTTCAACTTCTCCTTCATAGATACATCGTTTAAAATGGGTATTGAATGTGTCATACTTACTGTAGATGTGTAACAAATTACGCAATGCATTTTGCTGAATATGCCATATACACAGACGATGATGAGCATCCGGAAAAACCTGCTTAATAGCACTACTAATTGCTGGTGCCTGATCAGTAAAAATGGTCTTCATCACCTTTCCACCCATTTCTTCTAGAAATTGTTCGGAAATCCACACGAATGTCTCCGTCATTTCATCACTAACCAAAGCACTAGAAAAGGTAATGTTCTGCTTGTGATGGTTCTGACCAATAAATGACGCAAAAGGCAAATCATAAGTAATGGTCTTGAATGTTGTATCAAAAGACACACAATCACCAAAACATTCATAATCAATTATTGATTTTGCATCGCACCAAAAACAACTGAGGATTTGATTACCAGCCAGTTGTATTTTATAGAAGAATGAACTGTTCTCTTCTTTCTTTTTACAAAAATATTCAAGAAGAAGATTACCATCACCTGTCTTGAGGTACTTTATGCGCTTCCTTTGCACCATATTATCTACATCACTTTGTGTAAAATTAAACTTATCATAACCACCTCATTCCTGAGCACAATAGTGATATATATCGGAGGGGCCAATTCCAACAGCTGACATACTTTTAATCATGGATGCTTGAGCAGGACGTATCTTTCTGTGGGATCTCAACATATAAGCCTTGTCTGGAGGAGCAAGCTCATGGCTATGTTGCACAACAAAAACTGTAACTAGATATTGTCCAGAAGCTTCATTTAACTCATACCTCATTTGTGCTTTACAGTTGAATCTTGTTTGTGGACGTGCTTTCTTTGGCGTTCCATTTGAATGATTTTCTCGCTCACCTTCACAAGAAAAAACTATTTCTCTCCACATTAACTTCTTATCACTCTTTCTAACGTACAACTGATGCTTCCGAATACTGAACCCCACATTTCTAGCATACGCATTATAATAATCGTATGCCTCTTTGTCTGATCCAAATGTCATACCCATCTTTGGTATACTCCCCGAATCAACATTCTCTAAATTTTCTTTCTCCATGAGCTGATGATCCATCTAATTTAAAAAGACCATGCCATACAAAAATATAATTTAGCAAAAAGTAAGTAATAGAAAATGCATAAATTATGGATTTCTAATGTCTGCAATATGTTTAGAATAATCATAGCTTATAAGCAACTTTTAAGAAAAGGGAACTCTTACATTTACAATATAATAAAACTGGAAATCAATAGAGTATTAGAAGAGGATGAGAGCTGCTGGGCTTTCTGAGCCGATCAAAAGTCGAAGATCCTTGTCTGGAACGGCTGACTGAAGAATCCTTTCGGTAGTGAGTATGGGTGATGCCAATCAATACTGCGAATTTAAGCGAAGTGAAACATTCGATGATGGTTATGGGAGCCTTCTTCCTGCAGCGGTGGAGGAGGACAGGGCGGCGCAGGGGCGGCGGCAGAGGGAGGAGCAGAAGAAGAACAAGGAGTATTTTGAGTACCACCGCGCGTCGGCGGTGTCGGAGCTGAAGATCGCAGACACGAGAGAGCCTACAATGCAGGCGAGCAATGGCAGCGTGGTGGAGAGAGGAGGAGGAGGTTATTTAAGGACGCCAGCTGCCCGGAAATAATACAGCTGCGGAAAAGGGGCGGTAATGGAGAAAACCAAACTGGGGGAAGAGTGAGAAAATGGGAGAAATAGAGGACTAAACTGAAAATTGCAGAAATGGAAACGGAAGAAAACGTTTGAGTTAACAGGAGAAATCCCACTTGACACTTGTCACCTATTTATAGGACCATAAAACCAGCACAAAAAGAGGGTCAGCATACAAAATTTTCTGACTAACTTTCCCCTTCTAGATTTAGACTAATCCCTCCGTATTTCCATGTAAAAAAATATAAAAATCTAATAAAAAAGGTTTAATAATTAATAGTCATTTTATCTTCTTCCATCTTTAGTCTATTCTACTCCCTCTTCCTCTTTTCGGCCGATCCACCAAGTCTAAATTAACCGAGTTTTGATGTCGCAAGTCTAAATTTACTATGTTTTATATATATTGGGGGCCTCATTTTACTTGTACGCTTCGAACCTCAAAAAAGTCAGGACCGGCACTAAGTGTTGATGTCGATGAAGTAGCTCATTTTGGGAAGCCAAAAGAAACTGTAAATTCAAGGGCGGCCTTGGCTAAACAAATTCATCCATTGCCCTCACGATGAAGAGATGAGGGCATGGGGTACAAGTCAATCCTGGTTTGGCTCTGAGGTTCGTCTGTGGTGCATGAGCTTCCCTAATTGGGCAGAGGCGGTGCCTTGTGCTCCGTAGATGTACTGTCTGAGGATGTAGGATTGGGCGCAACTTGTAGCGTGCGCCTGGCGTGGTGATCGTGGGATCACCAGGTTCCTGTTCGGGTCGTAGTGTCTTTCATCCATTAGGACGATCGTGCCGAGGACCATCGTTCAGCGCGGAGAAAATGCGTCATCCCATTTTCGGCAAATGGGCAGCCTGTCACATTTTGAGTCTCGAGTGATTGCGCACAGGAGGCCAGCGCATGTAAAAGGTGCCTCACTAAATTTCATGTTATTATTCATTGATACTGCCTCGGGTTGATGTGCAAATGTACCCTCAAGCTGCCGAGCCGTCTACTTGATGCCTCTGTGTGCCCCTCATGTCACCTTTTTAGTAAAGGTTCCCATCTGGAAATAGCTAATTCAGGATCAGATAGCAGTGTTGAATGGCCATTGTGTGAACCCTTCTTGAGTTTGTGAGAGGCCTTCATGTACCATTTTATTTATCTTGTTCCAAATGTGGTAGACCTTGGAGAGAAGGACAAGTGGTCCTTGTTTCTTCTTCAGTTTGGATCCTCATAAAGACTTCCTTATCCACTTTTCTGAGATTCGTATGGATAAAGTATGCTGCGTCAGGCTTGTTAAAGGATTTAAAGGTATGGATTTAATTTTAACCTTTATAAATACTTCAAAAACCCTAATCCCGCAACCCTTGGTTGAACACAAACTTTGAATTCATAAAAGTCACAAACTTGATTGCAATTTGTTTGTCATAATATGGCAAAAAACAAAACTATATGCATAGTAATCTCTGGAATGGCAAAATACATATAGCTCTACTCTATAATCATCATATTTCCACTACCACTAACGCAATCTAGAATAAAATATCAAAAATTAGAAGCTCCAATTGATAGACTTTAGAAATTCAATCACTGCATGTTTTAAACTAAGCATCATAGTTTAATATAGCAATGAAAAACTAATCTTAGAATGCTACAATTTATATGTATAGGAAAGTAGTAATCTTCATTATAAGAGTTTGAACAGTTGACGTGGTATACATGTCAAACATACTTCAATGTAAATACTCACAAAAAATTAAAGGTTTCTAACACATTCTATTTATTTCTTCTCCAAGAAAAGCCTCCAACAAACGGAAACATGCCACTATTACTGAAGACACCTGCATGCAACATATTAGCAAAATAGAATAAAACAGAATCAACGATTTTGCACGTAAAATCAGAAAGGAAATTCAAGAAAGGAAAAACTTAGGGAAGAAGAAAAATTCAGATTCATGGGGGTTAGGTACATCACTTTCGATCTGAAAGAAGGTCGTGCTTTCATATCATCAGCGACAACATCAATAAACTCTTTAGATTAAGGTACTTATCTGTGAAGATAGATGTTGTCATATTTTCAGGATCTTTGCTTTGCTTGGCCATTCTGAATGCTTCAAAACAAAAAACAAACAATTAAAACCTAACACAAAAATACAAAAACAAAATCAAAACCAAAATTTGTTGGATTGAATATATAAACTAAATCACATGAAGAACAAAAACTACACGTTGGTCACGGGTAGAAGGGTATATATAAGGGTTCTTGTATATAAGGTATCTATATAATCATTAATCAATATAAGTTATGGTGTATTAAATAAGTTAATGAAATAATTTCTTAACGAAAATAATATTTATTTGCAAATTTGAATGCGTTTTTCAATTCATTTTTTATTTATTTTAAGAAAAGTATATGTATAGAATTGCGTTTGCCCGTGATTACATACATAAAGTATGTATATAAGGAATGATTAATATAATGCATGGTTAAAGAATTTAAAGTAATAATGAATGAGAGGGGAATGATTTATATATATATATATATATATATATAAGAGTTAAGTAATAAGGGTAATATATATATATATATATATATGTGTATGTGTGTGTGAGGAATGAGCATAAAGTTCAAATATAACTTCTGTAAATATATTTGTGATTAACATATAAACAATGAGTTCCAAATTAATAAGGGAGCATCGTTTCAAAATGAATTCCGACGGAGTTAGGCGGCGTAGTTAGTTAAACCCACAATGAAAGGTCGTTTCAGAGTTTTTTGCCTAACTGACCATCTTCTTGAAACTAATTCCCAGAATAATAATCTTTCAAAATTAATACCATAACTAATACTCCTACATTTATGCATGAGTCATATTACATATTACAATAACAATTGGACTAAAATTTAATTAGTACTACTCCCATAAATTTTCGTACATTTCATTTAAAACCCACAAATTCACGGACTAACAAATTAAAAAGCTCCCCTTTATGGCCATCCATTCCATCAATCCTATGAAGAAATGGAGACGCATTCGCCAGAATTGCAGGAATCAGAGCTTTCGGAATCAACATATATGAATGCCTTTGAACTCGCTTACAGGGATCTTTATGTTTCTTGATAATCTGTACAAGCATTCAGCCTCAAGAAATTCACAGACAAAATAAGAACATCCAATAAAAGAAAAGGTAGAGTTCACCCCAGCCGCGCTGGGGAGTTTTCAACTGATCGGGGTATCTTGAGAGGATCATCCTTTCTCGGTGGATTTTCTTATGTGCCCAGCAGATCGATCCACGACACGGCCGATACCTAACCGCATCAGCTGTTTTCCGAGGAAAGATGAGCACTAAAGAGGTGAATGAGCAGTTAATACACCTCATGAATAAGAACTCTTCTTACTTTGTCGAGTGGATCACAAACAACGTGAAATCTAGTGTGTGCGACATACCCCCTCGGGGGCTTTTCATGGTCTCCACACTAGTACACCGGTTCAGGAGATGTTCAAGGCGAGTCAGCCAGTTCAATGCCATGTTCAGGCGAAAGGCCTTCTTACACTAGTACACCGGGGAGGGGATGGATGAGATGGAGTTTGATTACTGAAGCTAAGAGCAATATGAATGATCTTGTTGCTGAGTATCATCTGTACTCCCATTAGCATGAGTACCCTCTCCCCTTAGCATGACCCACAAAGTGGGCAGCTTTCCATAAAGCCATAAAATATCATATCTTGGCTGCACATACACACCAGTTCAGACAAATGCATCTTATTTCAAAGAGACGAGCTGAAATGGAAAAACTTTACCAGAGAGGGTCCAGAGGGATGACAGCGTCGTCGTTGACAGATCCATCCATGCCATTCCGTTTGAGAACTTCACGCATTTGCTCCACCGCAGAGAGAGATGCTCGCTTGTAACCTTGCTGAACTGGTCAAACTCGGCGGTGATTTCTGAAGCTGATTCGCCGTTTTTCTGGTTATCAGTTTTTTCCTTCTTCGGCTCCTGCTCTCCTTCATGAGCTTTCCCCTCAGCCTTCTGTTTCCTCGTTTATGATCCGTACACCGTTCTAAAGTCACCGATTTTCTTTTAATTTATATATGCTGCTGATTCAGAAAGTTTGATTCCTGCAACTCCGACGAATGCGTCTCCATTTCTTCGTAGGATTGCTGGAATGGATGGCCTCAAAGGGAAACTCTTTAATTTGTTAGTCGGTAAATTTGTGGGTTTAATTAAAATGTACGAAAATTTATGGGACTAATACTAATTAAATTTTTATCCAATAGTTATTGTAATTTGTAATATGGCTCCTGCATAAATGTAGGAGTATTAGTTATGGAATTAGTTTTGAAAGAGTATTATTTTGGGAATTAATTTCAGAAAGAAGGTTACTTAGGAAAAAAACTCGTCGTTTCATTTGTTATTATTAACATTCCGGCGGCGGTGTTTTTTTTAATATGTATATTTACGCCGTCACTTTTTGCTTTTTAATATATACCTAGTAAAAAGATTATATAATAGTTTCACCCCACTTTCAAATTATGAAACTTATACCCCCTTAATCAATATTTTCCCTTCATTCTTTTATCATAATAGCCTAGGACTTTCACTAAAGTGATGCATATTGTTTTTATGACGGTTACCCTTCAGAAAGCAGAAAGAACATTCACCTTTATTAAACATGAATTATAGATGGGAGTCTGATTTAGTAATGCAGGTTTGATTTTGACTTAATATGTCCCTGAGTTTGCTGACCATAGTGTAATCATGAAGGATGTTTTTATACCTCACACCTCCTGAGCTGCCATTTATATCCTATAAGGCCGTGTGTGGAATGACCCAAGATTTGGATTTTAAGATTTCAAATCCAATCTTGCACAATCCTTGTTTGGCAGCATAGGATTACAAATCCAGATCTTAAATCCAGTTTTAACCCACTTGTATTTGTTTTATTCAATATCCGTGCAATTGACTTTTCACCCTATCCAACACATATTTTTGACCAACATGATCTTTATTTACTGATATTATCACTACTACAAAGGGGTTGATGCAAAAAACATATTTAAGGCGTTTGAGGAGTTCGCGTTTTTTTCCGCCTTGCTTGAACGTTGCGAACTCGCTAGTTTCTCAAAGGGAAAAAATGAAATTTAAGACGGAAAGACGTTGTTGAAGGCGGAAATCAGTTCTGACGTAAAAATGTACACGTACAAGGCGGCAAAAAAGTATCCACCTTAAATTGAGAGGGTTGTTACGAACTCGTAACCTTTGTAGTAAGTTAAACGTCTATATAGCGAAATCGTAGCTTAACTCGTTAGTATGTACTTTGGCCGTTGCAAACTCGTAAGGTTGGCTATATCCTAATTTAAACAAGCGAGAATATGCAACATGTCGTATCTTGGACGCTAGGATGTGGCGAGTGACGTTGCGGTATCGCTACTGTGTAGGTCATATATGAGATTTGAGAATGTACAGTGCATGTACAGATTTGACCGCTTATTTATTAATATCATCATATTTGGTATCGTTACATTAAAAGCAACATATGATATTCAAATATCAGTAAATAAAGATATTACTAGTCAAAAATATGTGTTGGATAGTTTGAAAAGTCAACTGTACAGATTAAATTGAGACATGTGCAGTAATTCAAAATATAAAAAGTCAACTACATTAATTCATTCAATATTGATTTTCATTTTTATTTAAGAAATTAAATTCACAATCCAAATCTATACCAAACAAAGATTTGAAATTTCAAAAACTGAAAATCCGGATTTCAAGTCAACATTCTCAAAATCCTAAAACCAAATCCAAATCCTCCAAAATCCTCCAATATATCCACACACACCCTAAATGTTTAGTGAACGTCTAATCATAGAATTGAAAATTAAATGCTTAAAACACATGCATATTTTATCTTGTAATTTATAACACACGTGCTACATATATATATATCTCAAATTTCCAATAAAACATTGGAAATTCATTGAAAACGCCTCGATAGGGTATTATTTGTGTGTCCAAAAGAATAGCAGAATTTTGACCCCAAATATTGTTTTATCTAATTTACATGGTAATGAATGAATACCTGGATGTTCATGAATACCAAGATGAGCACATGGCCATAAAAGTGCTACCGGTTTTACGAGCGATTCTTTATGGGAAGTATGTATGTGATATTTTCGGTAGTGGTATAAGGAATTGTGGGTCAAATGCTTTTGAGCACCCATCGATTTCGTCGTTACTTTAAAATGTCACACTAGGTGGAGGTCCAAATCGAAAGATACCTACATTTATGCATACTTGTCGGGAAGGGGTTATACATAATGTTGAAAAGACTAAGTGGGGGATTGTTGGAATAGTCTTTTAACATTGAGTATATTATATGATGTTAAAGAAAGTTTAATTGGATTATATTCTGTGAATATATATTTTATATATATTAATATAACATATTGGTGAAAGTATATGTATATATGTTTATACATGAATAAGTTAATTATGATGAACAGTAGTGATAGACAGACGTGTTTATTTACTGTGAATGGATATGTACGAGTGGATGCATCTAAAGGGTACGAATTTTGATTGGAGTTCATTATAAATACACGGTGAAACTTTCACTTATTATGATTGAGTTGATCTTTAATGTCCTTTTACATTCCTTATTCTATCTTTCGTTCGTAGGAGAATCTGTGATTGTTGCTATCACATTTTCTATTGTTTAGGGAAATCTTGGAAGTAAGCTAGCCAGTTAAGTCACAGCAATCCGGTGGTGGGGGCTACCATTACTTTAAGGACAGTGCTTCTCACAGCCCTAAACAGATTTAGTAGTTCCATATTTTACAAAGATCTAACAATCTTAAAGTAATGGTATTTCTGCAAATGGAGAATCCCATTGAAGAACTTTGGCAATACAATAAATCTTTGTCGATTTTATGGAATTGATTTATTCATGAGAAGAAATATCGAATATGAGGTATGTATTCAAAATTACGTCATGTTATCTATAATATTTATATACATCTTTGCAGAAGGCAAAGAAAGTTCTTTCGGCATTTGTCGTTGGAGGAGAAGCACAATTCAGAAAATGGATGACAGATAAGTTTATTTTGAGTTTCATAAATATGGATATGGTAAACTTTGATTACAAGGGTATGTTCAAATAGTTTATGTTGAAATGCCAATTTATTTCGAGTTTTATGAATATGAATATGTTAGAGCATGGAAATGGATAGTAATAAATATGATATTCATATCAAATTATGATTGTAGAGCCATTATCTTGTCCTTGAAGGATCATTATATTTCTATAGTCATTGATTGAAAACTTATGGTGGAGCAATTAAAGTTAAATTGTCTCCAAATTTTGACCGTGAGAGCGATAACCGAATAATCGTCTCCAGAAAGAAATTATCATAAGTTGGATAACAATAGGAGCAGTTGTTGCATGTGAAAATTATAGTTTGGAGAAAATTTTAAAGGATTATGGAAATCAAAATCCATAGTTGGTAAGAAATTTGTTGTGACTTTAGTTTTACATGGTTAATTATGTATGCAACATGATGTAAAATATGATTCTGAAGGGATATATATATGATATAAAATTGAAAGGTCAGTGAGTTTCGAGTTACCCTACTCTCGGTTCTACTTTCAGTTTTATGATATACGCATGAAACACATTATAGTTTATGTTTGTAGTTATTTGGACAATAAAAGTACATATTAAATTATGAATACATCCAAATGTGAATTATGTGTTTTGTTGATTGTTGACATGCTATTTTGATGACGTATATTTATCTTGGAATCAATATGGAATGGTGCTATTTAAGTATCAACACTACAATATGTAGTGGGGGTTTTAAGCATTTTCATTGTGTTGAAAAATGCTCGATTGTTTTTTTTTTTGAATCAATATGAAAGTGATATTATATTATTCATCAAAATTACAAGATAGTGGGGGTGATTTAGGGAATTACTTTCACTTTGTTGAAAGAAAATGTTCAATAGAGTTGAGCATTTGGTTTAAAGAGTTTGACTCCATGTTTGATATATCTTGTATTTTTGAGGTGGAATAAGAAGTATTATCACATAAATGTGATGTGAAGCAAGAGAGAGTTGGATGTATGTATAGAAACATACTACATTTTGCAGCAAGCAAACTCTCTAGGTTTATACTTGTTGAATATAGTATCGATGATAATAATCCATGAGCGATTTGGATTTTGATATATCTTTTAAAAAGGTTTGATCCATGATTGATTTGGATTTGTAATTAAAAGATTTGGTGGAGGAGTAGTTTCTTAGTCGTCAAAGAAACAAAATTGTATATCCACCATGGAGGGCTAAATTAATAGCCTAAGTGGAGATAGAAATGGTTGAAAGATATGATATTGGATATTCAAGTTGTGGCCACAACGGATGTCAACCATTTATTTGGTTCGTTATATATAGCAAAGTTATGTTTGAGATTGTACAATGGAAACCAAATTGTTTGGATTTTGTAATGAGATTTTACTCGAAAACCTTGGTATAAGTGACTGGACATAGTTTAATAAAAGTCTCCTGAGAGATAAGGTTTGTAACCTATCTAGTTTAATCGGCGCAACGGGAACCCAACCTTTCGGTAGTACTACCACTATCCCAAAGGTTCAATGTGGTAATAACAAGTTGTTGATAACTGATTGGTGTATTGACTATTGTTGATTATACTTAGTACATAGTTTTGAGGGTGAGTTTTATATACCCTTAACGAAGTAGTTTTATATACTCTTAATGAAGTTCAAGGATTTTTGGCTTCACCTATATGGACATCAGAGTGGTGCCGCTCCAAATTGAGGTTTGAATACCTGGATGTTCATGAATACCAAGATGAGCACATGGCCATAAAAGTGCTACCAGTTTTACGAGTGATTCTTTATGGGAAGTATGTGTGTGATATTTTCGGTAGTGGTACAAGGAATTGTGGGTCAAATGCTTTTAAGCACCCATCAATTTCATCATTACTTTAAAATATCACACTAGGTGGAGGTCCAAATCGAAAGATACCTACATGTATGCATACTTGCCGGGAAGGGGTTATACATAATGTTGAAAAGACTAAGTTGGGGGATTGTTGGAATAGTCTTTTAACACTGAGTATATTATATGATGTTAAAGAAAGTTTAATTGGATTATATTTTGTGAATATATATTTTATATATATTAATATAACCAATTGGTGAAATTATATGTATATATGTTTATACATGAATAAGTTAATTATAATGAACAGTAGTAATAAACAGACGTGTTTATTTACTGTGAATGGATACGTACGAATGGATGCATCTAAAGGGTACGAATCTTGATTGGAGTTCATTATAAATACACGGTGAAACTTTTACTTATTATGATTGAGTTGATCTTTAATGTCCTGTTACATTCCTTATTCTATCTTTCGTTCGTAAGAGAATCTGTGATTGTTGCTATCACATTTTCTATTGTTTAGGGAAATCTTGGAAGTAAGCTAGCCAGTTAACTCACAGCAATCCGGTGGTGGGGGCTACCATTACTTTAAGGACAGTGCTTCTCACGGCCCTAAACAGATTTAGTAGTTCCATATTTTACAAAGTTCAAACACAAACAACATGAAATCTAGTGTGTGCGACATACCCCCTCGGGGGCTTTTCATGGCCTCCACACTAGTACACCGGTTCAGGAGATGTTCAAGGCGAGTCAGCCAGTTCAATGCCATGTTCAGGCGAAAGGCCTTCTTACACTAGTACACCGGGGAGGGGATGGATGAGATGGAGTTTAATTACTGAAGCTGAGAGCAATATGAATGATCTTGTTGCTGAGCATCATCTTACTCCCATTAGCATGAGTACCCTCTCCCCTTAGCATGACCCACAAAGTGGGCAGCTTTCCATAAAGCCATAAAATATCATATCTTGGCTGCACATACACACCAGTTCAGAAAAATGCATCTTATTTCAAAGAGACGAGCTGAAATGGAAAAACTTTACCAGAGAGGGTCCAGAGGGATGACAGTGTCGTCGTTGACAGATCCATCCATGCCATTCCGTTTGAGAACTTCACGCATTTGCTCCACTGCAGAGAGAGATGCTCGCTTGTAACCTTGCCGAACTGGTCAAACTCGGCGGTGATTTCTGAAGCTGATTCACCGTTTTTCTGGTCATCTGTTTTTTCCTTCTTCGGCTCCTGCTCTCCTTCATGAGCTTTCCCCTCAGCCTTCTGTTTCCTCGTTTATGATCCGTACACCGTTCTAAAGTCACCGATTTTCTTTTAATTTATATATGCTGCTGATTCAGAAAGTTGATTCCTGCAACTCCGACGAATGCGTCTCCATTTCTTCGTAGGATTGCTGGAATGGATGGCCTCAAAGGGAAACTCTTTAATTTGTTATTAGGTAAATTTGTGGGTTTAATTAAAATGTACGAAAATTTATGGGACTAATACTAATTAAATTTTTGTCCAATAGTTATTGTAATTTGTAATATGGCTCCTGCATAAATGTAGGAGTATTAGTTATGGAATTAGTTTTGAAAGAGTATTATTTTGGGAATTAGTTTCAGAAAGAAGGTTACTTAGGAAAAAAACTCGTCGTTTCATTTGTTATTATTAACATTCCGGCGGCGGTGTTTTTTTAATATGTATATTTACGCCGTCACTTTTTGCTTTTTAATATATACCTAGTAAAAAAATTATGTAATAGTTTCACCCCACTTTCAAATTATGAAACTTATACCCCCTTAATCAATATTTTCCCTTCATTCTTTTATCATAATAGCCTAGGACTTTCGCTAAAGTGATGCATATTGTTTTTATGACGGTTACCCTTCAGAAAGCAGAAAGAACATTCACCTTTATTAAACATGAATTATACATGCGAGTCTGATTTAGTAATGCAGGTTTGATTTTGACTTAATATGTCCTTGACTTTTCTGGCCATAGTGTAATCATTGATGTATGCCGGACACCAACACTTCGACGACGAACCAGGCTCTCGAACTGATCTGCAAGACAAAGGCCCCGGGTGTCCCGGGGATAGACACTCCGACGCTCAAGTCAGTATATTTGCTTAAGGCGTATAGTATAAAGTATGAGATTAGATGAGAGGTCTACCAAATCTCTTAGGGTATTTATATGGCTACAATCTGTAGATCACCAAGATATGTATTTATGGTATGAATACAACTCTTATGGGAATAGAGGTTGTATTACCATGTATAATAGAAGTGTATTTCGGACATGGTTGTATTACCATGTTTAGGATAGCTGAATTACCATCTTTGAGAAGATGTATATTCCTTGTAGAACATTCATAATATACGCACTCCTTATAAGGATTAGGATTGATGGACCCGTGGACCCATCTTCCGCGTATCTCGAGCCCATGACCCTTCTCGGGCCCTGGTCCGAGTATGAACGAGGTCCTGAATACGAACCATGGACTTATCAGTAGCCCCAAGGTAGATCTTCAGAATATAGAGTGCTCCATCTCGAAGTTTGAAAGAGAGGCTTGCTTCTCGAGGGAAGACCAATAACTCGAGGGAGACTAACTCGGGTTGTTAAGCTCGGGGTGTCCTTCGGGGACTCTCTTCTCGGGCTTACCCATCTGAATATCTAGCTTCAAGTTTTTTCGTATTCCATCAAATATATGAACGGCTGAGATTAGCTTCTTTTGAAATCCAGATGTTGGATACACGTGTATGGTTGGATCTGAATCTGGCTTCTTGAATTCTGAGGAGATTGACACGTGGTCTTCGTTCATTGTTTCTTCTGGCGGTGAGGAGGACCAACCTTCCAATTGCCTGTATCGTTTCGCGAGTCGAGGTAATTACTCCACTTAAATGCTTGTTAATTACTGGTTATATAACCAAGTAATTTTTTCCCTTCATCCTCAATCTTCATCCAAGCAATTTTAATCTTTTCCTTCTCTGCATTTCAAGTTTCCAAAGAAATTTCCTTCAAATTTGTCCTTTTCCTCATATATTCTCTTCCCCCCATTCTCCATATTGCCATGACTTCAACAAGTTCCAGTGTTCCCCCTGGCAATGTGGAGAATGTTGTTGAAAACAGAGCCCCAGCTGACCGTGACTTAAGCACCTTGTTTCTGGAAGTCGAGGCTGGGGAACTGATGGAAGTTACCGTCGCTTCACCGCTGCAGGCGCTAACTGTAGTGGCAGATGACGTTGCCTCTATCAGAGATGGACCCTAATGTGGAGCCCCAAGTTGATAAACGGGTTCCGGCCTCCGGTGGTGTGAATGATGTCACCAAAGTGGTTGATGAAAGGACGCTAAAGTATCTTCGGTGCTGCAGGCTGTCATATCCTCTTGAAGCTGCCTTGAAGCTCGAGGATGAAGAAGTTCCTATTAAAGATCTGGTGAGCCCCACTAGAGGGGTGCTTTATGGGAGGTTTTTACAGCAAGGGATAAGTTTTCCCTTTCCCCCTTTATTTCATGAATTCCTGCAACATTATCAACTGCATCCCAGCCAAATACATTCCAATGTGGTAGTGTTGATCACGGCGGTGATTTCCTGGTATGCTCGGAAGAACTACGATCCAAGCCTGGATTTATTCAGGAGTCTGTATACGTTATTCTCTTTTGAGACTTACGAGTATATTACCCTGACTCCGAGGAAGAGAAAACCCATCACGTTTCCTGATAACAGTGGTGTGTGGGAGGCAGATTGTTTCACTTTTGACCGGAGCAAGTACGAGGTCCCTGATTTGCATCCCCATCCGAAAGATGCTATAGCTCGTGACAGAGGTTTCATCATCCCTGATCACTTGAAGGGCATCATTGAGGAGCTCCTAAAGGAGGACATTACCCTTCAAAGAAAGGATTTTGTTCTGGGCTCACATGGCTCTGCGTGGCAGTGGCCTAGTATCACTTACTCGTACCTGTTAGATGTTCCTCGGTCGAAATCTACTTCCATCTTTTTGAAGCCTGATCGGAATTGGGCCCTTCCTGATAAAATCCAGGAAAGAAAGAAGAAGGACAGGAAAGGGGGTCCGAGAAAGTCTCCTCAGAATCATGGTGAATCTTCTTCTAGTCGGTCTTCTTCAGGTAATTCTTCTAGTCATAAAATGTTGTCATATAATATGTTTTTCTTGTGTCATATGCTGAGGTTTATCTTTATACATGTACAGCATCTCCTCCAAAGAAAAAGATCAAGAAGGGGAAAGCTATACTCCGGGCCATAGATGAGGAAGCAGAGGAATCCGAGGAAGTACACTCCGAGGAGGTGGAACCGGTGGCGGAGGAGTCTTCCGAAGATGATGAATCTGACCTTGAGTTGGTAGACTCTGAGGATGCTTCTTTGAAGAAGTTAAAATACTATCTGAGCTACCCAGAGGAAGAGGATGGTCAGGCTTCTCGGAGGTATTTATTTTTCTTATCATACTGTATAATATTCATTTTATTTCGCAGCTGATGGCGAATCTGTCCATGGTAGGGCCTCGAGCTAATGATATGATTCGTCACTTGTCTGATTCCGTGATGGAATTACATAGAAAGTGCCGGTCCTTCAAGGCTGAGAAGGTAAAAATGGAGGTTGCCCTTTCATCTGTGACAACTAAGTCTGTTGTGAGCACTATTCAGACTCTATTGGATGTGACTCAACTGGAAACTAGGGTGAAGCAGTTGGAGGCCGAGAATATAGATCTGTTGTCGGCTAAGAAGCCTCAAGAGAAAGAGCTGGGAACTTATCGAGATGTCGTCGAGGAGTTGTCGCAAAATCCCGAGGAGAAGGATTCAGAGGAGGCTAAACGACTTCTAAAGCTTTGGAGTTCTTTCCTTGCTTGTAGTCCCGAGTTTCGGAACCATAGGGAGGAGTATGGGTATTTATTCCATTCCTCTGAACTGCATGGGATCTTGGATGGCGTCTTGCATCTATGTCAGTCCGAGAAAGAGGTGGAGATAATGAAGGAAATCTTGTCTCACCCTGATGCTGTTGATAAGCTCGCTGCTCTGACTGCAAAACGCTGGATCCCTGGGGCCGAGTTTTTGGATGCATTGGATCCTTCCGAGAAGATAGTAACCTCAGGAGATTTACTAAGGCTTATTAAAGTTAAGTATCCTGAATTACCTTCTCTTGAAGAGGTGATTTCTAATTATTCCATAGATAAGATGGATTAGTCTTGGCATCTCCTCGTCAGCTTCAAATTCTGAAATCCTTTGCACATGAACCTCGGTCTCATGATTTACTAAAAAGGAGCTTATGCCAAGCTAAGATACTTCGGGATCAGGTCTTCGCAGTTGTCCATGATGAACACTCTGCGTACTTGATGTTGTTGGGCTTCTTCCTCGGGCATCTTTCGCCAAGGCCTTTAATGTCACATCGTGTAGAAAAGTTGACAATAGCCCATCTCTCAAGTGTCACTTCCGGTGAAGTCCTTGGAAACCCTATTGGGTATTTTTAAAAGTATCATATTCTGATGTAGTAACAACTTTGATATGTCCTTTTTAGGTTCGAGGTTTAGCCTCTTGTGTGCCCTTTTGAGGGTCTTGTTTTTGAAGTATCATATTTTGATGTAATAGCACCTTTGATATGAACTATTAATGTTCGAGGTTTTTCCTCTATGTATGCCCCTTTGAGGGACTTTTTTTAGAAGTATCATATTCTGATGTAATAACACCTTTGATATGAACTTCAACTTTTGTTTTTGAGGTTTCTCCTCTTTATGTTGAGATGATTGATTCTCGAGCACGTCTGCCCTTTTTGGTCTATAGACCTCAATCAAGCACTTTTTTGAAGTACTTTATCACGAACCTATCTCTTTTATTCAAAACGATTGGTGTTTGAATATTGGATCCAAACAACTTATAAGTGAACAATCATATACTTTATAAAGTATATTGTTTTGAACAGCAATCAATGTTATACTTAAGACAACAATCCTTTTTTTAGAAAAGGAATTTAAAGATTGCTTATTATAAGGATATGTATAAAAATATCATAACTTCAATCTAAGTTTATAACTTTAAGAATTGAAGTAAAGTAAATAGTGGGTTCTGAGTTTGTGTACCCGTTTGTGCTAGAGTATACTTGTCTCGGACTTTGATGAGGCTTCTCGGGCGCTCTTGATAATCTCGAACCTTTGTGAGGCTCTCTCTTGAGTTTTGGATCTTCTGTGATACTTCCGTAAGTTAATCACATTCCATCTTCGTGGCATAGGTTCCCCTTCATGATTTCCAAGAGGTATCCTCCCCCTGGATTGGATTCTAGGACTCGATATAGACCTTCCCAGTTCGGGGCTAGCTTCCCTTCCACTTTTCTCTTGCTTTTCTCGTTTAACCTTATGACAAGGTCTCCTTTAACAAAAGTGGCCAAGCGAACTCTTCTATCATGGTAGCGCTTGAATCTTTTCTTCACCTTGGCTTTGTAGATAATAGCATTTACTCTCTTTTCCTCTAGGAGGTCAAGGTCGAGACAAAGGTTTTCTTCATTGGCCTTGCCATTTTCGTCATCTAGCTGAGAGGTACGAACAGAGGGGACCCCAATCTTCCTGGGGATGATCACTCCGGACCCATAATCTAAGCTATAAGGAGTCTCTCCTGTTGTTGTAGCTGGTGTTTTTCTATGGGTCCATATCATATTTGGTGATTCTTTGATCCAGTTTCCTTTAGCTCCTTCGAGGCGCTTTTTGATGCCGCATACCAAGGCTCGGCTCGTAGCTTCTGCTTGGCCGTTAGCTTTTGAATTATATACTGAGGCGAGCTGCTGGTGTATTCTATACTCCTTGTACCTTTTCTTGAAGGGATCATTAGCAAATTGTGCTCCATTGTTGGTCACTATGTATCTCGGGACGCCATAGCGACCTACAATATTTTTCCAACAGAAGTTGATAACAGGGGTCGTGGGAAAAATGCCTTACAAGATCTATGCCCCTTCGAACAAATGGCCAGGATTCTTGGATGGTAATCATATTTTCCTGTGGCATGTGGATCATCTTAACAAATCTCTGGCACTGTTGGCAAGAATCGATATATCTTTTGGCACCTTGTAGCATCATAGGCAAAAAATAACTCTTCTGTGGGAGCTTTTGAATAATGGTATGTGGATCTTGATAGCTACCGTAGACTTCTTCATGTGTTCCTCGGACCTTCCATGCCA
Source organism: Sherardia arvensis (assembly GCA_948330725.1). NCBI lineage: Eukaryota > Viridiplantae > Streptophyta > Magnoliopsida > Gentianales > Rubiaceae > Sherardia > Sherardia arvensis. The sequence goes on from OX415240.1 coordinate 20,591,633, forward strand.
GGTGTTTATCCTTGAGAAGGGTACCCGTTTGGAGGTATTCGATGTAGGGGTTCCTCCATGTGTCTGAGATGTCATTAGCCATGATGCTGCTCTTCTCGTAACTTCTCTTCGCCGGGGTTTCCATTAGCAATTCTTGAGAAGATCTTATGTTGAGGTCCGAGGAGGCAAGATTGCCAAGTGCATCAGCCTTGTGGTTATCTTCTCGGGGGATAAGATTCAACTTATAATGTTGGAATTGATTCAGGAGAGGCTTAACTATCCTGAGGTATTTATCACTACTAGAAATATGGTCTATAAAAACATGCAAAAATGTTGCTAAATGTATTTTTAATAACACTTTTAACTATACCAACACTTTACTAATGTGTGGTATTTGTCAGTGTTACAAAAAGTATAAAGTGTTACGATAGATAATTTATAATATTAATTAAATTATTAAATATATAATAATAGTGTTGGGATAGCAATAAGTTTTCACACATTATGATGTACTTATATGTTTAAAATTTAATGATGAGAATTATCATAAAATTTCATGTAATTAAATATTGTAGAGTATTGTGGGGATCAAGAAATTAGACGACACTACTAGATGTTATATTTGGGCAATATTAATACATAATTTGATGTTACTATAGGTATTTTCAATCACACATGTTAGTGTGATAATGGGTAAATTAAACTACACTAATTTTTATTATATTTGAGCAACGTCAGTACACTAGTTTAATGTAAAAATAAGTTTCTTTTTCAACATATGTTAGTGTGATAACAATTATAGTATACCACACTAACTTTTGTTATATTTGGGAAATATTATTATACTAATTTGATATAAAGATAGGTGTCTATTTCAACACATGGTAATGCGGAAACAGATAAAGTATATCACACGTTGAGATGTGATTTTTGAAGCATTATATAGCAAATTAAAATCTTTTAAATCTTGAATAATAAAATATAAAATAGTGTAACAATAGCAAGTAATCATAACATTATAAAATGTCCTATATATAAGACCTTTTATCATTTGAAATTATTTATATATGATAATTATAAAATTACGAATTATAAACAAAATCAATGCATTACACGAAAGGAAAACAAATATTTATTAATAAATTCCTGATACATCATCTCGATATAAATCTAGAAAAAAACATAGCAATGTTGCCAAAAAAATCTACAAAACATATTCAAAGATATCGTCTTCAAAATAAAATGGCTAAATTAAGAAAATATTGCGTCCTTCAATTTTCTAAAAGTCCATCTTCAATCCTCCAAATCTGATAGTATTCCCAAATTCGTTGTGTGCGCTACCTGCATACAAAATCACATACATTTTTAGTCTTATTTACACGAGCATTGCCTCCCATAACTATATCAAAGGAAAATGTGTATAGTAAGAAATAACACCAAAAAAATAAGTGTATGATTGTAAACTAACCCTTGCTATTCAGGATATGATGTATAGGATATGGAAGTAATGAGCCATATGTATCCATGATTGGTTGCACACCCTTGCCTTTAAGGAAATTTCATGCATATCCTTCTGTATAACCCTTATCATTCTCGTTTGAAACCCCCGACCCGAAGGCATCAATGATTGCCTTGCAAAATTTACATAGATTATCATGTCACCCAAAACAACTATACTTGAATAAAATTAGAAAAAACTCCATGTATTCACTATCTCATCCAAATCAAAAAGGTAAAGCAAATAATATTGAGAATTACCTCTTTATCTACGGGATGAAATATAAAATATATATATATTTCATCCAATTCAAGGTTAGTGGAAGATTTAAGGTTAAATCCCACATGATTAGGGGATGATTGGATGTGATTATCGGGACTTTGGGCGCCGAAATCTAATACATCGATGTAAAATTGAGCGGGAACTACGCCAAAGCAATTTTCACCTTCTCTGCGATTGCTTATTTGTGTGGAAAACCAAGGTTTGAGTTTAAGTAGAAGAAGAAGACGAAATCTTTTCTCTGAAATTAGTCTGATCCTTTCCCAAAAATAAAGAAGAAAATCGATCAGCCAAATTGGAAAAATCTTCCAATTTAATGCATTTATATTTGTAATTACTACTTACCAAAATTAAAAGGAGATGGAGGATTCTATGCCTTTGACACCGACGAGGTACATAGGAGAAGAGTAACTTAATGGGTATTTTCCAATTCTAATTTTATATATTATAATAATAATTTTTGTAGAAACAGTTTGGTAGGATAGGCTTAATTTCCTCCCCATTCCAATTATTTCATTATTGGTTTAATAATTGTACATTTCATGAACTATAGTACTAGAAATAGTTTATTGGAAATATAGAAAGTAATAGAACCTATTTCAGTATAATTCTTCAGCACGCCATAATATAGTTTGGTTCAATTTCGTTTTATTTCATTTCATTTTTCTGTTCAGTTCGATTTAATTTAGTATTTTTAATATTAGTTATTTTAAATTCATTATTAAGGCACATTTTTGTGGAGCTTATCAGTATAACCGTTTAGTTCAATTCACTTCGACTTATTTAATTCATTTTAATTTAGTTCATTTCAACAATAAATAAACTCAAGCATCTTTCAAAAAATAACTAAAGCAAACAAGCCTAAGTTATTAACAATTAAGTTCAATTCAATTAAGTTCAAAACTGAAATATGTGATTTGATGAATGCAAATTAATTTAGCCATATTGTTGGTTTCAATATTAAATTTTATTTCAGTTCGGTATTTTTTTAGTTCAACTCAATTCAGTTAAATTTTAATTTTGTTTTTCAGTTATGCTCATTAAGAAAAAATAAGTTGGAGAGAACATGATCTTGATGTAGATCAGTTTGAAAATTATCTAAATGAACTATTCTGATGTCTTCTCCTAAACTTATTTCTTATGTATTTGAGTTGAATCATCGAGTATTGGTGATTGCATAAGTAAGACTAATTTAAAAATAACTACATTATTAAATTATAATTTAATTTAGTTGAAATTGAATTGAACTGAACTAATTTGATATGAAATTAATTGGATTGAAATGAACTATAATTTAGATAAAGTGTGGCTCTACTCTCCTGCTTATTTTAATACTTTTAAGTTCATTTCAATTCTACATTTTTAAAACTGCAGAGTACATGCTCTTAGTGTAGAAAAGTTTGAATATAATGTAAATGGACAAACTCCCAATCCTACCTATCTATTTTGTGCTAAACTAAGGGCATGTTTAGTACAACTTATATGAATAATTTTCAGTTCAGTTCAATTCATTTTAGTTAAGTGTGGTTCGACTCGGTTCATTTCAGCTAAGTGTAGTCTAATTCAGTTCAATCAGTTCAGTTGAGTTCAATTCAGTTAGGTTCTATTTTCTATTCTTGATAAAATACAACCTCATTTAGTTATATAAATTCATTGATCATTTTCTTCAATTCAGTTAAATTAAGTTTAGTTCAGTATGATTCAGTTCAATTTTGTTTAACTGTATTGGTCCAATTAAGTTTAGTTCAGTATGATTCAGTTCAATTCAGTTCAAGTCAGTTTAGAATTGATGAAATATGATTTGATAAAAAATTTCTAATTTAATTGTATCAATGCATACTTTTGTAAGTTCAGCTTACTTAAGTTCGGTTTAGTTCAATTCATTATGCTCTAGTTCATTTCTGTTTATCAAGCTAGATTTGATTTAATAAGTTTGGTGCTAATAAAATTTGACTTGATAAAATATAGCACAATTTGGTTATATCAATTCAGTTTAGTATACTTCAGTTCAATTATGTTTAACTTTTAGGATAATGATGAAATATAAATTTGATGAAATTAGCTAATATCAATGCAGTGATTTGTTTCTTCAATTCAGTTTTGTTTAGTTAAGTTCAATTCAATATATTTCAATGACTTGTTTTTTAATAAGGATTTTGAATATAAATATATGTTATATAAAAGAATCAAATGTATTTTTCAGTTCAGTTCAGTTAGTTCAGTATTTTTCAGTTCAGTTCAGTTCAGGCATATTAAATAGGCCCTAAGATGAAATGTATTGAATTGAGTTGAACTAAACTTCTTCTACCGAATTGAGCTGAAAAATGATTCAATAAACTGTAAAGAATATTGTGCCATGTCCGTAAACTATTACGTCATGTTCTCCTAAACTTATTTATAACGAATTTGATTAGAACTATAAAGTATATTGGTAATAGCATCAATATGACTAATTTTAAAAAATACTAAGTTTATCGATGTATATAATTTGATTGAATCGAACTGATATGAAATTAATTAAATTAAACTGAACTATAATTTAGATAAAATGTGGGCTCTTCTCTCCGGCTTATCTAAATACTTTAAACTTTAGTTCAATTTAATATTTTTCAATTCAACTCCTTAAAGAAATATAAGTTAGAGAATATACGCCCTTGGAAAAGTTTGATAATAAAGTAATTTGACTAAGGGTTGATTCTACCTATCTTATTTTTGTTAAAATAAATTTAAAAAATACTGCATATCGAACAGAAATCTGATAAGGTAAATGATAGAAAACATTTCTATTTAAAAAGAATTACAATTATCAATTATATTTTACTGGATTGATATAAGTTGAATTGAATTGAAATAAAATATAGATAAATTTTGTGATGCTTTTCTAATAGATCTGGAAATTTTAATCAGTTAAACTTAATGCAGTTTATTCCATTTTAGTGCAATTCAATTTTTATAAAATAAGATATAATGAAATTTAGCTTAATCTAGTCACACAATTATTTTTTTGAATACATTATTATTACTTTAGTCAACTTGTTTATTATAAGTGTTTAGTAAAATAAAATAAAATATGATCATCATCTGGCAGGATATGTGTAAAAGAAAAGGTGACGGTAGATTACTTGGGGTTTCATTAAGGAGGGAAAACATTCCACTCCAAAAAAAAAAGGAGGGAAAAGATTAAAAAAATGGCGCCTTTTAGTAAAGTGCTCAAATTCTAAAACTGGACAAAACTTTGACTGAACAAGGGAAAACATAATCAATCAACTGCAATCGTCCTCAAAGTGACCAAGGATGCGTTGACCGGTCAGCACCCCGCTGTGTTCCACCAGAGAACTATCCTGATTCCTCTCAAGCTCTCACTCGATCCCGGCGGTGACTCGGTGTGGATGAACTGCGAAAACGGCTACAGCAGCTCCTCGTACAAAACTTTGACTAAGAGGAGAGCGTCTTCGTCATCATCATTCCTGAACCGAGACAAAGAGGAGAGCGTCTTCGTCATCACCAGTCTTTTGGGTCATCATTACGAACAGAATCTGACGATTTTCGGATAAACTGTAAGTTATGTGTTGATTAGATAAATCTTACACTTAGTCACAAATCCATTATTCTTTATGTCACGCTAATGTCCTCATCAGAAAAAGACTTTTGCCCGTCACTTTCTTTTACTGGCAGACTTGTGCCGGGCTGTATATAAATTTCAATAAGAATCACTCGTATGCTTCTCATCTGAATATGCTTCGTTCACTTTTTTTGTTGTTGATTATGGTTTCTGATTGCGTCTTTCTTTTCTTTTTTTTCTGATCAACTCAGGGGTTTTCTTATTGTACTTTCCATTTTCACAATCTCTGTAATGGACATGAAAGAGTAATAAAGTGGTCATTGTTTGGTTTGATTACTTATAACTATTTCTTGTTTGTAAGCTCAGATGTAAAAAAGGTGCAGGTTTAGGTATCACTAAGTCTTGAGTTTTTGTTTTTTTGTTGGTTTATGCGCAGGTTATTGTACATTTATCTGTATCGGGTAATCTTTTTTCTTTGTAACTTTTCTACCATCACAAAAGAGTTACAAGCTAGTGAAGAGAACACGCGAGAAAGGGTCTGGCTTTCACTCGTATGTAGCTATGCTTTGGCATTCTTTCTAGTTTCTTTGGTTAAACTTCCAATTTTAATTGCAGGAAACTGCACGGGTATGCTGTTTACTGGAAACTAGTATCAAGGAAAGTGATTCTGTCTTATTAAGGTTCGTTGTCTTATTGAGTTTTACAATGGTTTAGGGTTTAGCAATTTATATGTAATGTAAAGTGTAGACATTTACTCTTTTAACCTGTTATGTGATCATACATGAGTTCACGACCTTATATTCCACCTTTGTACTCTGGATGGTTCAATTTGTTCATGGGATCTTCTTGAATACTTGGAGATAGGACGCTACATATCAGCTCTCCTATTTTATCAGCAAAAAGTCCGTTTTTTTACAAGGTAAATTTTGCTCCTGTTTGTAACCCAATAAAGTGTTTTCATGTAGATTGAATATGATTGGTAGTTTTGTTTTGATGTGTGCAACTCTTTTCAAATGGCATGCGGGAGTCTGAGCAGAGACATGTAACTCTACGAATTAATGCATTTGGTACATATTGATGTCAAATTTTCTCAGTCACTTGGTGTATAGGAAATGAATTTGTATCTCGTTCTCTTTTCTCCTCTGTTGCAGAGGAAGCCGCCCTTATGGAGCTTCTTAATTTTATGTATAGCAATAGCCTGAGTAACCACTTCAGCACCTGCTTTACTGGATGTGCTAATGGCCGCAGATAAATTTGAGGTTGCCTCCTATATGAGATATTGTGGACGTGTTCTGAGTAATTTGCCAATGACACCTGAGTCTGCTTTATTGTATCTGGAGCTTCCATCTACTGTGCTAATGGCTGAGGCTGTTCAGCCTTTGACAGATGCCGCAAAAGAATTTTTGGCAGCATATATTACTAGGCGAATATATGCTTCAAATGTCTTTCGTATACTGTTGCTTTGTTTTAGATTTACATGCGTTCTTAGGTTTCTTGATTGGCATGTATAGGTGCATGTAAATCCAAAATCTTGATATTTTGACTCTTAGAGGATGTCATTTTCAGGGAGGATGCCAATTACAAGAGGTCGACAGACAGGAAAACCGAACAGCTGAAAATGCTCTAGCCCCAAAATGGCTGATCCCTTTCAAGTACAAGCTCGTAGAGACATTGTAGATGAAAGAGATGGATCAATCTACGGTGCATTACTCGAATGGGATCGCAGAGCTGCTCTTACAGATTATTTGCTAGTGAGACCATCTGGTGCTCCAAGAGCTGTCCTAGCCGTAAGAGGGACTCTCCTCAAGACCTCAACTGTCACCTGTGACATCAAAGATGGCCTCAGATTCTTGGCCTGGGAAAGCCTCAAGGGCTCTGTCAGATTTGCATGTGCTCTCAAGGCCTTGCAATCAGTAGTTGACAAGTATGGAAGCAGCAATATATGCATTGCAGGCCATTCTTTAGGGGCGGGATTCGCGCTCCAAGTGGGAAAAACATTGGCCAAAGATGGGATTTATGTGGAGGAACATTTGTTCAATCCTCCATCTGTTTCACTTGCTCAGAGCTTCAAGAACATCGGGGAAAGGGCAGGAGTTATGTGGAAGAGGGTGAGATCAATGCTTCCCATGACTATTAGCAATACTGAAAACCAAGAAAAAACAGAAGAAACTAGTACTTTCTCAGTGCCTGCAGGGATGAAGGCATGGATACCACATCTGTATGTGAACAACAGTGACTATATCTGCTGCTATTATACAGATCCAGCCTGACTATGTGGCTGCTTGGGACCACGTTCTGAAGGAATTTGATCCTGACCTGATCATAGTCTCTGCTGGGATTGATGCAGCCATCAATGATCCTCTTTGTGGTTGTTGTGTTACTCCATATGAATTTTCAAAAATGTTCAGCAGGTTATGTGAATTGAGATTTAATTGTGCAACATTAATTATTGTCTTTACAACATTAATTCCTTACACAATCATATAGTGTTAGGATATTAACGTCCTTATATAATAATCTAGTGACATAAAATGTGTATTGTTTTTATATCATCTTATAACCATGCAAATTTTGGAAACTCAAATTCTAGTAATAAATAGACTGTCCTAATATCTTTTTATTACAACATTTAATTAAACTGTAGTTAAAAATGTGTTGGCAAAGACAATTTTTCTAGTAGTGTATGGAGACTGTACTCTCGAGTTTCGTATTCGCCTTTAACCTGTTGAACCAAGATCTGTGAGTTATTGAAGATTTTGAGGTCCTCGACCTCAAGGTCTCCTGCTTCCAGGTTTTTAGCTAGTTTTAGTCTGGTACTGAGAGTTTCATACTCGACTTCGTTACTGGTGACTTGGAGATTGAAGTGAGAAACCCAAAGATGGTCCTTTTTCTCGGGGTTGGTTAGTAAAACTTTTAATACCGCTTTCCCTCGAGTTGGAGGATGCTTTGACATATAATTGTCATCTTCTTTTTTGGGGTCACGGGCGGCCGTGATTTTGCAAGAACGCGCCACTCCTTGGTCTCCTTTGATTGAAGCTACTCCTTGTGGTGTTGGGAACTTTATCATCAGATGGTAAGGAGACCACACGGCTTTAGCTTTGCCCATCCAAAATCATCCAAGGATAATGTTGAAGGGTGTGACGGTGTCTAGTACCACAAATGTGCAGTATAAGGTTAGGCTCTTGGCTCCTTCTGCTACTGTGACGGGGAGTGTGTTTCCCCGAAAGGTATTATTGGATTTCCGGTGAACCCCGAGATCGGACCCGTAGGCTTAAGGTTATCTCTAGTAAATCCTAATTTCTGGAAGCAGTCCCGGAACATTATTTCCACCCCACTCCCGCTGTCTATGAAGACTCCTTTTACCAAAGAATCTTGTATGGTTGCTGAGATGATGAGAGGATCAGAACGAAGCATATGATTTGGTACGTCATCCTCATCTGAGAAAATAATAGCTTCTTTGGATGGAGATTCTTGTTGACCAGCTTAGTATGTGGTAGGGTCCATACACTATCCTTCAGCTTAGTTAGGGAAATTGCTTTTCCAGTATAGCCATTAATGCTATTGATGACCCGGTTGGCTCCATTTGATGGTGGTGAGGGAGGATCTTTGTTGTTTCCGCCACCTTGGTTATTATTATTGTGGGAGTTATCCTTCTTCTTCTTCTTCTTCTTCTTCCTCGGAGTGTTATTACCTAACATCATCCGGTACAAGTTTACTAAGAGGATTTCATCTTGATCATAGCGTCTCGCGGCGTGATTCATGTATCTATAATAATGGTTTATCACAGATTCTCCTTCTTGTTGTTTATCTTCAAGAATTTGTCGATCTCTCCGTGCTCTTCCTTCTGGAGAGAAGACCAAGTTGGACCTACTATTTTCCCTCGGGGGAGTGTCTGAGGAAAGGTCAATTTGGAGTGGATCAGAGCTCCCTGGGCTGTGTTGTATGGTTTGGTTTATGGCTTCCCTGAGACGACTCTGTCTAACGTTCTCCTGCTGTCCTTCTGCAAAGATTTGCTGATCCCTTTGTGTTCGTTCTTCTGGAGAGAAGATCAAATCGGGACCATTGTATCCCAACCTATTTTCCCGATCCGAGCCATCTGAATTGTTAACGTTCGTGCTGCAACTCTTCTTATTTTGGATGAAAACCCTTTTATCTGAATTTGATACTTCAGATCCAACATGATTTGTTTCTGGAGGTTGGGTTCTGGATGCCGCAGGATTGGAGTCGGATGCTGGAATCCTGGATGCGATGGGATTCGATCTAGGAGGTGCTCTGAATATATCAAGATTTGGACCAGAGATTGGTGATGTTATCTCAGCAGGAATTGGGTTGATGGATATCGGAACGTTGGAGTTTCCGGTACCCATGGTAGAGTTTGGTGCTGGCTGTGAGGCAGAATGTGCCTGAGATCTTCTAGGTTGTCCGCGTCCTCGACCGCGTCTATGTCCTTGAAGGGGCTGCTCCGCTTCTGGATTATTCTCTGGATTTTGCCCTAGCACATGGGCGCTTCGTCTTGGTTGCTCGGTGTCAGACATTTTGTTGGGGAAGTTGCTTCTTCGGGTACGTTAGACCAGGTCGGAAACAAGGTTCAGCGACGTCGTCAATGAGTGCGAGATGTCCCACTGGGCGTGCCAAATTGATGTACGACGAACCAGGCTCTCGAACTGATCTGCAAGACAAAGGCCCCGGGTGTCCCGGGGATAGACACTCCGACGCTCAAGTCAGTATATTTGCATAAGGCGTATAGTACAAAGTATGAGATTAGATGAGAGGTCTACCAAACCTCTTAGGGTATTTATGTGGTTACAATCCGTAGATCACCAAGATATGTATTTATGGTATGAATACAACTCTTATGGGAATAGAGGTTGTATTACCATGTATAATAGAAGTGTATTTCGGACATGGTTGTATTACCATGTTTAGGATAGCTGAATTACCATCTTTGAGAAAATGTATATTCCTTGTAGAACATTCATAATATACGCATTCCTTATAAGGATTAGGATTAATGGACCCGTGGACCCATCCTCCGCGTATCTCGAGCCCATGACCCTTCTCGGGCCCTGGTCCGAGTATGAACGAGGTCCTGAATACGAACCATGGACTTATAAATCATGAAGGATGTTTTTATACCTCACACCTCCTGAGCTGCCATTTATATCCTATAAGGCCGTGTGTGGCATGACCCAAGATTTGGATTTTAAGATTTCAAATCCAATCTTGCACAATCCTTGTTTGGCAGCATAGGATTACAAATCCAGGTCTTAAATCCAGTTTTAACCCACTTGTATTTGTTTTATTCAATATCTGTGCAATTGACTTTTCACCCTACCCAACACATGTTTTTGACCAACAGGATCTTAATTTACTGATATTATCACTACTACAAAGGGGTTGATGCAAGACACATATTTAAGGCGTTTGAGGCGTTCGCGTTTTTTTCTGCCTTGCTTGAACGTTGCGAACTCGCTAGTTTCTCAAGTTAGGGAAGAAAATGAAATTTAAGACGGAAAGACGTCGTTGAAGGCGGAAATCAGTTCTGACGTAAAAATGTACATGTACAAGAGACTCTGTATGTACAGTGCATGTGAGGGTGATTGCATTTTACAGTTCGCTGGCTACTCAAAGGTGTTAGCGAGGTAGTAGCGATTTCGCAAGAGACTCTGTATGGGTCACAGATTTAATCTGAACTGGCCGTTCTAACTCCAAAAACAAAAAAACTTAAAAGGGTCTAAACAGGTGGATATTATAGGGTGATCAGTTCAAGTTTGCTCGGAGGTCTCACTGTTCCCGTGTTGGAGTAGTTAAGGTTTAATCTGAGCACTGTATTGGCCAGTCTCTTGAATTTGGTTGATTTGATGCATAATTTTTGTATACATTTTGATATCTTTTCATTTTTATGTTAATGCAGTGTGTAGTTTATGTGTTGATCATCTAAAGTCAGTGGGTTAGTAGTATTGTGGAGTTGTTAGTCCGATTTGTGAATTATGGACCGCGAAAGAATAATGAACGAGAATGCTCGATTATCGAAGGAGTATTTAGATTTGGTGGAAAATTTCTTAGATGTTGGGTTGCGACATTCTAGGCAGAATAGCATAGGAGTGGTTAGATGTCCATGCAACAAGTGTAGAAACAACGCCATATTTGAAGATACTGTTGTAGTGCGTGAACATTTAATTTGTAAAAGATTTGACAAATCCTACACTGAATGGGTTTGGCATGGGGAAGGCCATTATAGAAGTGACCAGGTTGAGATGGAGGAGGATAGCGCCGAGGAAATCCTGCAGTATAATGAACAGCTTTCAGACATGTGCGACGATGTTGTTATGGAGTTTGTTGGGAAGAAAATTATGTTGGAGGCAATGTATGACGATAAACAGACAAGCTTATATGTTGGGGCTAGGCATTCTAGACTGGGCGCAACATTGTTGTTAATGAACCTAAAGGCAAGGCATGGTATTTCAGATAAAGGAATGACGGAATTGCTAGAGTTGGTTAAGGAGTTACTTCCTGAGGAGAACTTATGTCCTGACAGGGTTTATGCTGCGCGCAAGATATCGTGTCCTATGGGCATGGAGTTTACTAAGATTCACGCATGCCCGAATGATTGTATGTTGTATAGGGGGAGTGTTGATTCTCTGAGGGATGATTGCAAGGTATGCTGTGAGTCGAGATGGAAAAAGAAGGAGGGAAAGGTCGAGGTATATGGAGAAACAGTGACAACATCGACAAAGCAAGGACCTGCTAAGGTGATGTGGTACATGCCCTTGAAACCGAGACTGACGCGTTTGTATGCCAATCCAGTTGATGCAAAATTGTTAACATGGCATGCCGATAGGGTTTGAGAGGAAGATGATGATATTATATCTCACGCTTTTGATGGTGATCAGTGGAAGAAGATGGATGCTATGTACCCAGAATCTGGTGAGGAACCTAGACACGTGCGCTTAGGACTATCTACTGATGGAATGAACCCTTTCGGCAACATGTCTAGCACCCACAGTTCATGGCCAGTGATGCTTGTTATTTATAATCTACCTTCATGGTTGATGATGAAACGAAAGTATGTACTTTTGAACAATATGATCTCGGGGCCTAAGCATCCTGGTAATGACATTGATGTATATCTAGAGCCTCTTGTTGAGGAGTTGGAATACTTATTTAAGCATGGGATTCATATTCCTTACGGAAGTCGAGGGGACGCGAAATTCAAGCTTAAAGCCATGTTCATGTGGAGCATCAATGATTTCCCTGCGTTGGGTAACCTTGGAGGGTGTTCTGTGAAAGGTCATTTTGCATGTCCAGTATGTAGCGCAATACCAGCCATTGTCAATTAAAGCACGGTGGTAAGCCTGTGTATCTAGGTCATAGACGATTTCTACCTACGAGTCATCCGTGGAGGAGTGCTAAGAAGTGGTTTAATGGTCAGGAAGAGCATGGTGTTGCCCCCGTCCCATTATCAGGTTCTGAAATATTTGCAAAAGTATCGGGCATGGATAACGTGTTGGGAAAGGGAAAAAAGAAAAGCACTCAAACTACGATTTGGAATAAATGTTCGATATTTTTCAAACTTGGTTATTGGGAGCACTTGGATGTGCGCCACTGTCTAGATGTCATGCATATAGAGAAGAATGTATGTGAAGTTTTGGTTGGGACGCTCTTGAATACACCAGGGAAGAGTAAGGATGGATTGAAAACTAGAAAGGATTTAGTTAATCTTGGCATAAGGACGTCACTTGCTCCCGTGCAAGAAGAAGTAGGCACGACATACTTACCACCTACTTGTTATTCCTTGTCATCTGAGGAGAAGGTGAGTTTTTGTAAGACTTTGAAATCAGTGAAGGTGCCTTCTAAATATGGTTCGAATATTAGTAGTTGTGTATCCACTGCTGAGCTGAAATTGGTGGGAATTAAGTCGCACGATTGCCACAATCTGTGTAGGATTTGAACGTAATTTCTTTGTGAGGTTGCTTGCCTTCTCACGTTGGAGACGCGGTTGCAAGGCTTTGTTATTTTTTTAAACAGATATGTCGCAAGAAAGTGAGTCGGCGTAAGTTGGATGAATTGCAGGATATGGTAATTGAAGTATTGTGCAGGCTAGAGATGTATTTTCCCCCCTCCTTTTTTGACATAATGATTCATTTGATAATTCATTTGGTGAGGGAGGTGAACCTTTGCGGATCAGTATACTTGAGATGGATGTATCCATTCGAGCGGTACATGAGCATTTTCAAGCATTTTGTTAAGAATCGTTATCGACCAGATGCCAGTACAGTGCAGCGATATGTCGCAGAAGAGGTAATAGAATTTTGTACAAACTATTTACATGATGTACCTACTATAGGATTGCCGGTCTCTAGACACAATGGTAGATTGGATGGTGTCGGACTACGCCATAAGTCTAAATTTAGCCCTTCTTCCAATGAAATATCTATAGCCCATCTCTACATCCTGCGCAACCATCATGAAGTGAGTCCTTATGTTGATGTTCACCTTAATGAGATTAGGTCAACACACCCGAGCTGGTTGGAACCTAGGATTCTTGAAACTCATTGCAGCGACTTTACTAGTTGGCTCAAAATACATGTGCAGAATGGCGGTGAACACCCCGATGTTGTAAAATGGGTTGCAAAGAGACCCCTCGGCATAGTCACGTCATTTAGCGGGTATGACATCAATGGATACACGTTTGGTACTAAGTGGAGTGATGATAGATATGCAACCCAAAATAGTGGCGTATCAGTACCTGGAGAGGGTGATAATGGTTTTTTTGGTACCATTACTGATATATGGGAAATGGACTTTGTTCATGTCCGAATCGCATTGTTTAAATGTGAATGGGTAGATCAAGCTGAAGGGGTGCGCTCAGAGGATTTAGGCATGACTCTAGTAAATAGGGGAATTCTTGGGTCTAGAGAAGATCCATTCATCATGGCGGCTCAAGCTCATCAGGTGTTCTATGTGGAAGATCCAATTGATCCTCTTTGGGAGATCGTTGTTGATGGAAAGAAAACATTCATCTATGGTGACGGCTTGTTTGATGATGACTGCACTGTTTCTAAAGACACCATTCCGCCCTCTGTGTATGAAACTCTAGAGGAAGATGATGACATTGTTTGTGCGTCGGTGTGCATAATGGATCATGAAGAAGGCATGTGGATTAATCCTGCAGGGAAAACTACAGAGAGGAAGGGGCGGCAACCAAAAAAGAAGAAGACCAAAAAGAGTAAAAAACATAAGTAGCATATTTGATTATCATTGGTTTTGAATACTGTGTTTTTGTCAAATGTTTGTTTTAGTTCATGGTAATTATAATTAAAATTCATTTGTGATTGAATTTAGGATAATAATTCATGTAATTCATGTAATTCAAACAAAACAGAACCCTTCTTTAGCATTAGCGACGACGTAACACCCGTCGCTCAATACCAATATAGGTGAACTTGCTCAGTAGCAAGCTCGTAACTCAAGCTTTTTTGTTACGAGCTCGCTAGAACCGGCTTCAAATCGCAGATTAGTTTCAGTCTCTTCATTCTGATAGGTTACGATATCGTTAGGTAAATTTTTTGTTGATTTTATTTGCCAACTTGCTCAGTAGCGATCTCGTAACTCAAGCTTGTTTATTACGAGCTCGCTAGAACCGGCTTCAAATCGCAGATTAGTTTCTGTCTCTTCATTCTAATAGGTTACGATCTCGCTAGGTCCCTTTTTAATTGATTTTATTTGCTAACTTGACTGTGGCGACGTCGCAAGTAAGTCGTCACTTCAGAAGAATTTAAATTTAACTCATTTGTAAAGATTTATTATATTAAACAAAACACAATGTAATCATTACTAATATAAGTACATATATCAAAATATAAATATTATTCAAGAGATATAAGAAAGAATTATTCTATACTAATTTGTTTGAGACACAGAAAAATAGAAATAGAAATTCGAGAATTTAGTACAACTACTAGCCAACATAGAATGCTAATCTAATCATCCTTGCTAGGAGATGGGGTCTGTTTTGGAGCTGGTGGATCGACCTTTGTTTTTTCTTGGCATGCGCCCTCTCAATTCCACATATCACCTTCTCCGTTATCCATCAGTTTTGATTTATTTTGGCCACACGCTGCTTCATAAGGTCGATAGTGTCTTCTCGCCCCTTGTAGTACGCCACCAAGGGTACAAAATGTTCATGGAATCAAATCAAATTGAAGAATTATGTACTAAATAACATGTGATAAACCAATGAACAAGAAATGTACTGAGGCGTACCTTCGACAGTTTCTGTTACTTCTTCTGGATCAAATTCAAGTGGTTTTTTGAATCCCGCCCCTGCTTTTTCCCACTTGCCGTCAACCAACTCACATTTCCCTTTCCTCTCGAAGTAGGACATTGTGTAGAAGCAACACTCGACCGCATTAGGAGACAGTTTCATCTTAGGGTGCTTGTTGGTCAAAACTCTAGTTATGAAATTACCATATGGTAGCTTCTTCACTGTTCTACCATTTTCGACAACACTGCGTCGCATGTGCTCGAATATCACATGCCCCGGGTTCAACCTGATCCCCCCATTACGCAGTAAAACATGCTTACCGTTGTGTAATTCATCTCGGTGATCCATCCTCCCTTAGGAACCACAGACCTAGCAACCATCTCATATATTATCCTATCCTCAAAACTAAGCTTATCAATCTTATACTCCCTAGCCTTCCCTAAATTGTCCTTTTGCCTACCAAAATACTTCTCCGCATATTCGGCCACATGCTCCAGGTCGAGAATGGAATTGTCGGGCCATTGTTCCCTGCAATAAAAACCAGGGGTAGGAGGATCGCTGAAGTCTTCCTCTACAGCATAAGACACATACCTTGTTAAACATTTCCTCCCGAATCTCAAATTCCTTCTTATTTACCCTAGTAAACCACCTTCCCGTTTCCTTTTCTTCCTCGATAAGTTGGTGAAAATTAGCATAAAACTGGCATGTTTCATATTTATGTGCCGCGTAATTCAAACCTAAAAGCTCACCCATGTCGTGGTTTTTAAAGATTTGCATCACTTTCTCTAACCCTAGGTCTTTAATTTGATTGAAATCTACCACATAACATTCTAGCAAGTCACTAAGCTCCATGAAATTCAAATAGGCTTCGGAAGCATCAAAACTTACAAATTTGGCCTTGTCATATTTGGTAGAGCTTGAACCAGCAGCCTCAGTCGTGATTGCCGGTGCCTGAGATGAACCCGCCTGTGCCGGTGGTCGCCGAGCTGGTACAAACGGATTGTGTGCAAGCTGCTTAGTCCTAACCATTATTGTTGGGAGATTTGAGCGTGAGGGTTTCTGTGTTTGGGTTGGATTCAATTGAATTTCTCGCGTTTTGAATTCTGAAGATCCCTAATTTTGTTATTTATATAACCGACAGTAGCGATATCTTAACTGCCTAGCTTAGGGTATAACAATATAGCTTACGATTTCGCAAATCACTAGTTAGAGTTTAAAACGACAGCGTATTAACACGTTTTGAATTCAAAAAATCCCCAATTTTTGTAACTATATACCAGACAGTAGCGACTTCAGAATGGCATAGCTGGGGGTATAATTATGTATTTAGCGAGTTCGTAACCTTCTCGTTACACAGTAAAACGACAACGTATCACCAGTAAGAAGGACATGATAAACTCAACTAGGTTACGAACTCGCTACTTAATCATTTACTAGTTATGAGATCGCTAGTTTCCTCGCGTGCTAGGCTCAGTTGAAGTTGTATGGGTCTTAGCGAGTTCGCAAGAGACACGGAAGCATAGGCGATTTTGTAACGAGCTCGTAAGTTTACTCGCGTGCTAGGCTCTGTTGAAGTTGTACGGGAGTTAGCGAGTTCGCAAGAGACACGGAAGAGTAGGCGATCGTGTAACGAGTTCGCTAGATTCATTTTGGTAGCAGGCGACTAACCTGCGAACTCGCTAGAACCCAGTTCACACTAGCAAAATGTATATTCTCACAATTATAACCTTGTTTCCAGTTAAGATGATAACCTAAAATGCTCCAAGTTCAGTCTAGAACACTGAATTATGACATTTGCATCACCATAAAGAAACTAAAAAGTCGATTAAACTTGACTGCAAATAGAAATATCTTAACAAACAAAACATGTTGAATCATCCCTATTAAGTCTAGTACATCACAGGCCTGCCACTAAAACAGCGTGCAAATCGTCGGTCGAATTATCTTCTACGCCATCTAGCTTCTCCAC
Organism: Sherardia arvensis; assembly: GCA_948330725.1. Taxonomy (NCBI): domain Eukaryota; kingdom Viridiplantae; phylum Streptophyta; class Magnoliopsida; order Gentianales; family Rubiaceae; genus Sherardia; species Sherardia arvensis. The sequence continues at coordinate 20,609,187 of OX415240.1, forward strand.
TGGAGCGTCTTCAACACCCTTCTCCTGGTCATCTTGTGGCTTGCCTTGGTCATTTTCTGGCTTCTCTTGGCAAATTGGAGTGGGGAAATCTTGTGTTTCTTGGCATGTCTTCTCAGCATGGACTTCACCTGATTCCTCGACGAACTCGGGTTCACCAATCAATCTCTCCTTCCTCTTCATCTCATACTTTGCCACATCATCTTCCCCATCAGACCCGTCACTATCCACATTGGCTTCTCCATCACTTTCATCTTCCTCTTCTTCAGTACCAATTTCAGCCTCTCCCTTTCCAGGCAACGGGTCCTTGGCGCTCTCTTTCAGCTGTTCCACACTTTGCCCGGCAGAGTCGGTGTTCTTGGGGAATGTAGTTAGAAAATCAGGTACCTCCTCGTCATCGCTCAACTCGCAGTCTATCAACCCACTTGCCACCAGCTTGTTGAGATACTCGTTGTTTGCATTGGACCTCTTCTCGGCCATTTCAATCTCATTCACTAATTGACCCAGAGACACTACTAGCCGACCACGGGTATCAAAAAAAGCATCTACAATACATACAAAACTTGCGATGTGAGCATTATAATACCTATGAGCACTATCAACTACCTTATACAAAAACATAAAAAAAAACTAAAGATGTGAGCATTATCATACCTGATACACCACCACGTGCCCTTCTAGCAGCCTCTTCAGCTTCTTTCTTTTTCCCGTACTTACCATCATCCTTCATCTCCAATCTCTTGTGTTTTAGCCACTCCTTGTCGTACTTCCCAAGCGGCATCGGACGGCCTCTTGGGAAAATTCCCGTTTTCCTGATCAAGGCTGTAATCAAACCGCCGTATGGAAGCGCCGCGGTCTTGTGCCTCGCCATCTTCATCGTCTGTGTCAGAATAGTGTAGCCGGGGTTGATTGGAATCTTCTTTATGATGTGGTAGAACACCATGAGGCTGCAAACTGTAGGCTCACAGGCATGACCAAGGGATGGCAACACATTCCCGCTGATTTGTTCAAACACTAATCGCTGCTCCTCGGATAGCCTGTGGATCGGGTATTTCCTAGCTGTACCCGGCCTATTTGATTTTCTCCCAAACCACTTCATACCCACCTCACCCGCCTTCAACGGATGTTTGGGGCTAACAGCTGGAAAGCGTTGCTCATAATGAACCTCGCACGGCCCATCTTTCTTGGTAGGCCTGAGATCGGAACGACTCTTGTAGGGACATTTCAGCACACTTTTTATCATAAACTTATCTACTTTAAACTTAACCCCTCTCACAATAGTAGTGATATCATCCGATCCCTCCTCTAACCCTAGGTTTGCATAAAACTGTAAGAGCTCTTCAAGGTAAATGGGCTCGGGGAGTTGTAGTAAATAGTCTAGAAGCTGATCCCTAAAGTGGTCTAGCACATAATCAAGTTGCGGAGTAGGCACAACACAACTGTCAAACACATTGTTATTGACTATTTTCCGAGAGCAACAACGAGCATACCTAGCTTTGGCGGCGTCATTGAAGAATTATGGAGTCTCTTCCTCTTCAGTGGCATCGTTGGGAACTCCATCAACATCAGCTACGGCATCTCCGGCGGGTGGCTGAACAGTAACTTCTGGTGCCGCCGGCGGTTGAACTTCGTCATTCTCGTACTCAGTCCGGCGGCGCTTGTTTCCGGCTACTCCCCGTCCCCTACCCGACCGGCCTCTACCACTACTAGAACCCCTGGTTTTTGGCGGCATATCTTCGGCTAGATTGCTGGGATTTTGGCCGGATTTCTCTCTGTCGTACTTGTGCGCGGTTTTTCAATTTGGGGCTAATTAATTTAGCCCGATCCCTAATTTTTTTTATAGTCAGTTGTGTTGCGAAATCACTACCTCACACGTTAGTATCTACTTAAACCTACTAGCAATGTCGTAAGTAACTCCCTCATACCTACAGTTTTAGTTACGAGATCTTGAATATGCTCGCTAGTCAAGCGTGTCATTAGCGAATACGCTAAAAGCTCTGTTCACAATTTCATCAAATTTAATTAAACCTGTAGCGAAATCGCTACTAGTCTCGTTAGTATATTCCCACATCGGCTCATCTGATGGTCATTATTCAGTATATATTGATTGTAATTATTGAATGGATTGATAAGTCACCGACCCACGCAAAACTGAACATGAAACATCTATACTAAGGCCTACTACATGAGGCCCAATAATTATACTATCAGTACTCAGCCCAGTATCAAGCCCAGCCCAACCCCAACCCAAAAACCCTTTTTTTATTTAATTATTGACTAGCGATATCGCAACACGTTTTCATGGGGTTTCATGGGTTTGTGGGTTCATGGGTCTGTGGGTTTAGGGTTCAGGGTTTAACTATGTTAACTTGTATACTAGCGATTTCGCAAGTAAACAAGCTAGTTTTAAGATAACTCAAAAAAATATTATTTTTAATTTTTTTAAAGCACTTTCAAAGTTTGAAATATATACATTTTTAAAAGAGACAGTATAATACTCAATTCGGAAAATATCGATCATGATATTAACTCAAGTAAAGTACATCTTTGTACATGATCATGGAAATGTACATAAGCAATATAAGATAACTCAATGTAAAACCAAGATAATTCAGTTTAAATTTTGTTAAGAACAATCATATTCTAAAATATTTACATTTTATATATAGACAGTATAATACTAAATTTGGAAGATATCGATCATAATATTATGTCTATCAGAGTACATCTTAGTACATCAACATGCAATGTTATGAAGCGATACTCGTTAGTATGATGTGTGATTACAATTGGTGAGTGTATGTGTGCATGATACTTTGTTTACTGTATGAATTGTACTTGTAATCACAGACATGAGTTACAATAAACCAAGTTTCTCTAATCAAAAGCAAGTGAACTGCGCATATATGTAGTTCATGTGTGAACATCAACTCTGCTGTTGTCTTTAAAGGTAATCGACGGACATCGTTTACAAGCGTGCACGTGATTTGTAGAGTTTCTTAATGTCTTACAATTACAGATTTAGTTTCTGAAAAGCTTTATATAGTGTAAGTGCACATTAAGTCAACCAATCCCTATACTGTTATACATCAGCTTATGACGGAACAAATGAAAATTATTTTTACAATATAATAATTTGTGTTTTATTCCATAACATCATATTGTTTATATCGTGATCCAAGCATGTATGAGTGCGTTGTAAAAAAAATTCAAATAATTATGTTATGTAGTTCTGGCGATCATAGGTAGCAATATCTCAACTACCAAGTAACATATTTTTTTTAGCTTTTCAGTTACAATGTCGCTAGAAAGATAAAGTACATCATAAAAGGTAATCACATGAGCATGTCACGATATTGTAAAAACCCTCGTCAGGTGTGACGAGAGAGTTCCGAATTCGCAACAAGGTAAGGTACAATAAAGTGAACACGTTAAAGAACAGAAAAACACAACACTTTTGGCATCTTATCCATCATATCTTACGGGTTTCATCTCCAAAAATCAAACTTTAACACATCTTCTCAAATCTCCTCACTTTTCTTCACATCAAATCTCCATATCTCATCCCATACATGTTGGACACATCAATTGTGTCAAAACAAAGTGGAACTAGCCACTAATTGCATGCAAAAGATTGGTAAGTTTTGCAATGAATTCCCAACCATATTTTCCCCTATATTCTTGCAATTAATGTCAATTTTTAGTTGTGCTTGTTCAATTTGGTAACATCCTTTGTTGTGGGTAGGAGAGGGACAAACAAGGTAGACCATCCCCAACCAGCATAATCAATTCTCCCGACTAGGGCTGTACATTAGCCGGGTCAACCCGGAAAAATGGTCCGGCCCTGGACCGGAATTGGTGACCGGGACCCGGATTTTTTGCATTCCGGGCCGGGCCCCGGGTCACCTTTTTTGCCCATTCCGGATTCTGGGCCGATCCGGGTTAAATCCGGTTTTTTCTGGGTCAACCCGGGAGCCCGGTTATATATAATAAATAGTCATTTATTACACAGAATTACTCTTTGTTCTAGTGGTAAGACTTGCAATTTTGTATTATGCAACCAGAGTTCAAATCTCACCAAAAACATTACTTAGTGTTTCGTTTTTAAAATAAATGGAACATCTATATATAATTATTAATCATACCACTTATAAATGAAAAACAACGTGGTCCAGTGGTAAGGAGATTGTTACACAATGGTCTGAAGTTCGATTCTTAGTAAAAGCACTTTATTTTTATAAAAAAAAGTGTAATAGAGATTCTAACCGGGTCAACCGGTCCGATCCGGGTCAAACCCGGAAAAATTCCGGACCGGGTCCGGTCCAAGTAACAGTCTAACCGGGGCGGGCCCCGGTCCAAGAAATTAAGAAATTCCGGGTCCGGTTCAATCCGGATCCGGGCCAGGCCGGGCCGGGTTGACCCGGATGTACAGCCCTACTCCCGACACAACTTTGTCATATACTAGATGTACGATTTTTTTCATTCTTATTTGCTAAAAATTTGATTTTGTTGTACATAGTGCCTCCATTAATCATCTTATTACTAAATATCATGTCAGAAGCATGTTCTGAACGATAATCAAGATTCTATTTTAATATTGTCACTTGCAAGCTTAGCCCTAAATTTTAGGATTATGTTACATAAGTTATTACTTAAAAGTACAACTTTGACTTATTAGCATTGCATTAGCCATTAACTAATTTCTCTATGCAAATGATTGTTTAATGGATAGCCCTTCAAGTTCCCGTGACTCCGACTCAAGTGGAGGGAAAAATGTTGTTTGCGGTTCAAGTGAGGTTAAAAGACAACGAGAAGTGAGTCGCGCATCGAAAGAAGCTCAACTTCTCACACATTGTCGCGAATTAGAGATTAGGATCGATAACAAAATACTAACACGTGTCAAGTTTAATGACATTGGTGTTGCTATTTCACCCGATGATGATGCCGCGCGATGGTCGTGTTGGTGTGCTAAGACGGGTAGGATACGCACACCATTAGACACAAAGGATTGGAGGCTACTAAGCATCGACATCAAACAGGATATATGGAAGGAATGCAAGGTTAGTGTGGCACTTGTTATTTTTAATTTCAATTGAAAATTGTGAATGTGACTTATAAGCTTTGTTGTAGCGCCCCTTTATTATCGAGGCAACATCCTATGATCAAGTGAAGAAGAAGACTCTTCAAATCGCATCAAAGGCTCATCGAGAACACAAATAAACCCTTTCCAAGGATTATATCAAACCAAAGGGCACGAGGTTTGGGCAAGATCCAAGTATGCGTTACAATCACATTGTACCCCTTACTTGGGAGGCATTCAAGAAGCGATGGTTAGAAAATGACGCAAAGGTTAGTTTACTTACTACATCTTGCAATAATAGTTTCATGCGAATTAGCCAAATATTATTGTTTCCGTTAGTGCTTTATTCCTAAAAAACATAGACTTTTTAAAAGGGTTTGGGGGATAGGAAGCGCAAAGCCACTGTTGATAATGTTATGCCTTACACCGGGGGTAGGGCGGGGTACTTGGGTGTGGGGAAGAAGACCTCAAAAAAAAAGCAAGAAACCAAGGTAAAAGAGCTTGTGGATGGGGGAATGGACGCGGAAGAGGCGAACAAGCTAGTCATTGCCGAAGACCCTACAACATATAGTAGACAACAATTATTCGTCTTTGGTAGAATTAAAAAAGACGGGAGTTTCTCAAGTGATGAAGCAAAAAGGGTGGCTAATCGAGTGGTACACTTTACCTACTACGCCATACCATGTTCCATTTTAATATCTACAATCACACCATCAAACACAACAATTGATGACGATAATAACTTTTAATTTACAATACTACCTTTTTAGGACGAGGTCGAGCGTGAAGTTGAAGAAGACTTGTTCATCCCAGTCGGTAAACACAATGTGCTACGTAGGGAACTTGGGGAGGTCGAGCATCCGGGAAGAGCTAAGGGAATTGGTGGTTATGTTACTCAAATAGAGGCGTTTGGTATCAAACGTAGTAGTAAAGACCCTAAACCATCCAAACTCCAAATAGCATTGAACCAAGCCAAAAAATCCGACCAAGAGGTCAAGAAATTGAAAACAATGTTGGCCAATATATGTTCTTTTATAAAATATCCTCTTCAATCCGATTTTTGTGACACCGATCCAATCAATGGACCCTCGTCTAGAGATTCACATCCTTTCCCACCATAACATGAGGTTGACCAACATATTTTTAACCAACCTATTTTTGACCAACCTGTTGTTGAACCCAACAAGAAAATATGCACACTTTCGGCCCCTATCAAAGAGCAGGTTCACATACAACCATCTGATCCCAAACCAAAGGTACGTTAAATTCTTGCACCTCAATCAAATGAATAATTCTATACAACTCATTATTATTGATATTTTATAAATATACTCTTCCTACATATGTCTAATTCGACCTAATTAAACCTGCCTTATTTGTATATTAGAACTCCCCTTCTTGAAAGTTGTACACTGAATGTGGGATGAATTCTCAACCCCGCCACGTTGCAATGGGAAATTCATATCCTGACATGACACATCATGAAGCCAAAGTCCCTATTGGTTTCGTTAGGGTTTCTATACTACATGTGTTAGTCGAGGATGCCTTGGTACCGGTCGCGGATCAAGAGTGCACGACAGTGGGTAAAGGTTTGGGCTGTTTTTTTGTGTGGCCAAAATGGTTGGTCGTTGATGTGAATTCTAATTCTATCCCAATTAATAGAAACAAACCTTCGCCCGTCGTAGACCCACTAGATTTCCCGGTATCTAAGAAGCCGATGTCGGCGGGAGAAGTTGGATTCATAAAATCACTCCCGGGATTCCTTTGCACGTTTTATGATCTGGTGGGCCACCATAGTCGGGATTCTGTTTACTATTTCTACTCCAATAAACAGGTGTTCGGCGAAGCGAGGGAATTAGTCGTTCCATGGGAAGACTTTGCCCTTTTCTGGCACTATCAAACCCTTCCCGAAACAATCCTTATACTACATCAAATGTAAGCTACTTGATCTCATCTCTTCTATCGTATTGCAAGTTACAAATTATAATATACTTGTGCACTTTTATAACTTCATATCCGATCTATTGTTTATTTAGGTACATGCAATGTCTTGCTCTAAACGCAAAGACTTTCATTGGTTTTTTGCATCAAATATGCTTGCAAGAAATGAATGAAAGTAATCAATCACGACTTGCTTATCTCTCTAAGATCCTTAGTGACAAGACCAAGACAATTTACATAGGCCCATATCTAGAGAGGTTAGTTTTCTTTTTTACAATTGGATATTTCGCAAAGACTTTCATTGGTTCTTACATTTTCATTTCTTAAAATATGTAGTGGCCACTGGAGTTTTGTAGCTATGATACCATCGTTGAAGCGAGTGTATTGGATGGACCCGCTACACTTTGGTCAATCTACAAAATTTGCAGATTTATTAGAGATTGCTATGCATAGTTCACATGACGACACATTACTTCCCTTCAACCTTATACAAATTCGGGTGACATTACAAATCCAATGCTCATTTATTTCCACTATGATTTCATTTCAAAACATTTCTTATACTTTTTCACTTATACTTCTTCACTTTCAGCACCGAAAGCAATTGTCAAATTGGGAGTGCGATTACTATATGATGTTGTACGCAAGCGAGTGCATCGCTGGCCTTGTTGATGATAATTTGGAATTACATCACGTAAGCATTCTTATAACCTACTTATTGTACTTATTACTATCTACGTTGTATTTAATAGTATTAAAAAAACATTTCATATTCTTAGATTATCGAGGAAAATCATGCACCATACACCAAGAAGGAGTTGGAGGATGGTAGAGATGCATTTGCTAGACACTTGGTCCTTATTAGATCTCGGTACATCTCTAGGCCTCACATTCCCAATAAAAGCTAGTTTTTTTTTTTGTCACATGGATGCATATACTTTTGAGTTCCATTACTTCCATTAGTTTATAAAGTGTGGCTTGATAGTGTTTCATGTTCATGTTTTGTGCTTAGATACCATGCATCTTGCAATTGACAGCTTGGACAATTAAAATGAAACCCAATTTTAGTGGAAATGGGTTGAAATGGCTCAAATCCTATAATTTTGTGATACTTACGAATTCCCTGCGACCTCGTTACCTGTCTCGCCAGTTACATTAAAATTGGTGCGACCATCTTGTCCTGTCGCTACTTCACTCGCAAGAATTATATTTCTGAGCTTAGTTTTTGCGCCATTGCTACCAAATTGCTCGTTCTTCTCTGCCTCTCCAATCTGATCGCTGTCGAGCTCGTAACCATACACGTCAACACCAAGCGAATCTCTAGCTTACTCGTAACGTCATTTGTTTTTCTCGCTCACCCAATGATCACACGACGTCGTTTTAATGTAGGAGAACTGTATCGAACCCGTTGTGCTGTAGCCAACAATTTTTATTACATCATTATAATCTAATTTTTACAATTATTATTATATACAATTTTTCGGTTGCGATCTCGTTACGGTTTTACTAGCGATTATCACGTGGCTGTCATAACCTGGCTCGTTTCGTTCAACCCTAAATGTTGAATTTGGCTTGTAACGAGTTCGCTACTTCAGACCCAGCGAATCGCCTCTATTCCTCGTAACTAGTCTCGTCAGCAGATGAATATATGACAAGTTAGGCTGCCTTACGAGATCGTAACTAGATTTAGCAATCCGCATGATAGGAGTCGTAACCAGTCTCGTACACATTCATAAAAGTCTAGGCTTTCTAATGTAGCGAGTTCGCTAGAATTTCATCTGGCGACCCATAAGCTTCTGTCATAACAAAATAATCATCCATTTGTTTGGTACTAGCGTTAGCTAGTTACGGTATCGCAAAGAGTCAATTCATATCATACAGACTTTCATGCTAGCTGAGTTTGTAAGCTTTTGGAAAATCAAAATTTGATATTTGAATATTATATGTTGCGATTAATGTAGCGATACCAAATATGATTATATTAATGATTATATATGTATTAAAATATGCTGTCAAAGTTGAATAATAAATATGGTCAAAAAGTCACAATGCGGATTCAAGTGAGACAGAGGTAGTAAATTACGGCATGAAACTTTGAGATAATAAATTGCGGTGGTAATTTAAACTTTGACCGCTTATTTAAATAGATACATAATCATTAATATCATCATATTTGGTATCGTTACATTAATCGCAACATTTGATATTCAAATATCAGTAAATAAAGATATTACTAGTCAAAAATATGTGTTGGATAGTGTGAAAATTCAACTGTACAGATTAAACTGAGACATGTGCAGTAATTCAAAATATAAAAAGTCAACTACATTAATTCATTCAATATTGATTTTCCTTTTTATTTAAGAAATTAAATTCAAAATCCAAATCTATACCAAACAAAGATTTGAAATTTCAAAAACTCAAAATCCGGATTTCAAGTCAAGATTCTCAAAATCTTAAAACCAAATCCAAATCCTCCAAAATCCTCCAATATATCCACACACACCCTAAATGTTTAGTGAACGTCTAATCGTAGAATTGAAAATTAAATGCTTAAAACACATGCATATTTTATCTTGTAATTCATAACACACGTGTGCTACATATATATCTCAAATTTCCATTAAAACATTGGAAATCATTGAAAACGCCTCGATAGGGTGTTATTAATTTGTGTGCCAAAAGAATAGCAGAATTTTGACCCCAAATATTGTTTTATCTAATTTACATGGTAATGAATTATTTACACTTGCTTTATTCTCCATTATGTTACATCATCACTATATATAGAAAATTAGTCATGTTTCAAAAAACAAATCATGTATATACTTATTTGAAAAGAAAGCGGTATTTAAGGAGGCACGTAACAGTTGTTTTCCTTTGAATGTGTTGAGCTTCGTCTCTCGAACATATAATAGGAGGAGAATAAGGATTATAGGAGAGACGTATAGCTCACAGAGAGACTGGGAGAGAGTTTTCCCTCTCTTCTCTCTCTATCTTCTTGTCTTAATCATTCACTCTCTTTCCTTTTTCTTTTTCTTTATTGACAAAGATCCGGTAGCATGAATGAAAAGGCAGGAGTCTCCAGAGAACTCAACGCTAAACATTCTAAGGTAACTAACATACACAAACAATTGAATGAATTTCTGCATTTAAATCTAATATTTGATTGTTGCAGATATTGGAGGGACTCCTAAAGCTGCCAGAGAATAGAGAGTGCGCGGATTGTCACAGCAGGTATATACATGGATGATGGATTCAACCCTCACAATATTTTTCAATTTCCTGGGTTTAATTTATGTTTATGTTTTAGGGCTCCACGATGGGCGAGCGTGAACCTTGGAGTATTCATATGTATGCAGTGCTCAGGAATTCATCGCAGCCTTGGAGTCCATATCTCAAAGGTTACATTCTTTTCTTCTTCGCATATATATATTCATCTTAATTAATATTAACATCAAGATATGTATATGCTTTCATCAGTAGCTTATGTTATTAATATATATATATATATATATATATATATATATATATAAAAGGATGTGTTGAGAAATAATTTGTAAAGTTTAATTTTTTATTACGTACCCTTGTGTGTTTTGATGTTGGAAAATAGGTCAGGTCTACGACTTTAGACACGTGGCTACCGGAGCAAGTCGCTTATATGCAGTGTAAGTTTTTCCTCTCCTCCATCTGCAACTGAGAGCAAATATATTAATGTACTGGGCTGTCTTTAGAAGATTGAACAGTTTGAGATTTGATGATCATCGTCATGTATTTTGAAAATTCATGCAAAATTGTTTGGCATATTGATTGAAAGCCATTGATGACACTTGTATATGTGTGTGTGTCAGCTATGGGCAATGAGATGGCTAACAGTTATTGGGAGGGAGTGCTGGCGCTGGATTATGATAGAAGCAACATCGAAAGTTTTATCCGTGCCAAGTAACGGAAATGATTCTCAAATATTAAGCTCTGATCATATACATACACTAATGAATGATGGTATAATTAATTTACAGGTACCAAGAAAAGAGGTGGATTTCCTCATCAAAACCAACCCAAACAATTCCTGCAGATGTCAGTGCAGGAGTAGTCAGAAGTGGTATTCCTCGGAAAGCTAGAAAATATTCCTTAGAGGAGGAATTGTTCATCAAAAACTTACCTCAGCCTGGTGCTGCAACGAGGGCAAGAACGGTATTCATCCATTCTGGAATTAGCTACCTAGCTACTAATTAATTAATCACGTACAGTCTAATATATATCTACAGGGTTCTTTTGACATCACGGATGAAGCTGAAAATGATTTTGTCAGTGAACAAAGTTCATCTCTAAACGCTCATCAAGATCTCTTTACCTTGCTGTACGTCCCAGATATGAACCATGACCGTGTTGTCGTGCCTCCATCCCGCTGGGCTACTTTCGACTGTAAGACCTCCCTTTCTCTCACTCCGTCCTCTCTCCCTGCTGTACGCTGGTTTGACTGTATAGCTACATATAACAGAAACTACGTACTAACAATATCACTTAACATATGATAAGTTTTTGGTTTCTCTAATTTAACCCTTCATTTTAGGACACGACGCACAGGGAACTTGAAGCTTTGTTATCACACTCATCTTCTCCTATGGTTGGACAATGGAATTATCGTCCCATATTGCATCTGATTCTTTTGAGTCGCCATCTCATTCATACGTGTACCACAAAATGCACCTCAAGTTCCAAATCGTTGACAGATTCAATATATATCAGATACATGCATTGCAATCCGACCTTAATTTGTTCTTGTTCCTCATATCACGGGCATAGTGCAAAGTCAATTGACTGAAGTTTCAACATTACCACAAGTCATGATTGTATGACATTTCCAAAAATATGGTTAAATGATCAATTATTCTCAAGAATTTTTTTTTTCCAAATTTTAACCCTAACTTTGCAGGGTATTTCAGATATTTAATCACATTTTTGAACATGCATAATCCGGTTGAACCTACACCTAAAATTCAGATTATTTTATTAACCGTGTTCAAACAGGAACTTACAAGTGACCGATCGATCTTACAATTGCAACTTTAATTCAAGTGATCAAACAAGATCCCAAAATAAAGAAAAATTAAGGAACGTGATTATTATTATTCCCAGTAATATTTTATGGGTATGCTAAGCTAATGTAATATTTGTGATATAAGCCACCAAGATTTTGGAATGCTGAATTTTGCATGTCTACGCAAGCCGTATGTTTTCAAGAATAACTAAAACAATATACAATGGCAAAAGTGTTAGAGAATATAGAGAATATATTTTGTGAATATTTATATATTCTAAATTATTCTTTCTTGTATATTAAGTTAGATTAGTATATTTCTTTTCCTTACCGAACTCTAGGTTCGGGTCTATATATTGTAAACCTTTACGTTGAATACAATCACAACTTCATATTTTACATGGTATCAGAGCATTCGATCCTAAAAATATTTTTTTTTTCTAAACCCTAATTCTCTCCCGCCGTCCCGATACCTCAAATCCTCAGTACGTGACCCTTGTTTGATTAATCAATTCCCTGTTTGATTAATCAATTGCCCAGTACGTAACATTTGTTTGATTAATTAATTCCCCAGTACTTACGTATTGATTTAATCAACTCCTACCCGTACCGTACGTATAATCTATTTTTTCTATTCTTTTAACCAAACGAGTCCATTACCCTTTCTATTTCCTACAAAAAAAAAATCAGTACCCGTTTCTTTTTCGTACACAAAAACAAAGTCTAGTACTCCGTAAATAACCATAGTCGTATCAGTATCACTCCGTAGTCGTATCAGTATCACTCCGTCGTCGTATCAGTATCACTCTGTGGTAGTATCAGTATCACTCTGTACTGTATAAGTATCATTCCGTACCGTACCAGTGACACTCTGCAGTTCAGCCCCCTTCACGACGTTGTTGAGATGGAAGATTTTGGTCATAACGCTGCTATTGCTCAAGTACCTCACGGCGCTGCCGCTGTTGATCCCATTGCCTTCCAAGCCTTGGTCCAAGTCGCCGCCGCCTCCGCTGTTCACATGTATCGTCCTGCTGGAGAAGGTGATTCTTAGCCACTCAAACCAAAACAACCGTGTGGTAATCCTCGAACTCATGTTTCCCCAGGAACGCCATTTGTTGGAGCTGTCCCTGCCACTACTATGCCGCCAACCAATGCCGCGGCTGTCATCACCGACCTTGACAAGCGGGCTCTTTGCCTAGCTTTATCAAATGAGCAATGGGGTACCGTTCAAAACTTGTTATTTAAGATGAATTTCAATGGTTCTGGTAAGCCTTTTATGCCTTGGATTCTCGATACCAGAGCTTGCTATCATATGACTGGCTCTAGAGATTCTCTGCGTAATATCGTACCCACCGAGAATGTTGACGTTGTTCTTCCCGATGGTTCTGTTTCAACTGCTTTGATGCATGGAACTTTATATTTTGTTGATATTATGCTTGAGCATGTTTTACTAATTCCGGAATTACGTTGTAACTTACTGTCCTTCCACAAGTTGACTGCTGCCTTAAAGTGTCTAGTTTTGCTTACCGAAAATATTTGTGTATTCCAGGATATCAGCACGAGAACGGTGATTGGTGTGGGTAGTCAGCAAGGAGGGGTTTATTGGTTGCATGGACTGGGAGCTCCTCTGTCGTCTTCGCCGCCTCTGAATGTGTCTACTCCAGTTGTTTCGTCTTCTTTTGATTTGTGGCATCAACGATTTGGTCATCCATCATCGTCGGTGCTTTCGTCCATTCCAGTTCTTTCTTTAAGTCATGAAAATAAATCAGTCCCATGCTCCGTATGTCATCGAGCTAAACAGGCAAGAACTAGTTTTCCTTCAAGTACTAATAAAGCTGGTGATTTGTTTGAATTGATTCATTGTGATGTATGGGGTCCATATCCTACCCCTTCTATCAGTTGGGCCGTTTCATTTTTGACTATCGTGGATGATTTTTCTAGAGCCGTTTGGGTATATTTACTAGTAACTGAGTCTGAGGTATCAAATAAGATAAAGGAGTTCTTCGCGTTCGTGACCACTTAGTTTAACCGTCAAGTCAAATGTGTCCGAGCAGATAACGGTACAGAATTTCTACCTCTTCATCAATTTTTTGTGAACAATGGAGTTCGGTTTGAGACATCTACCGTTTATACGCCTCAACAGAATGGTCGTGTGGAGCGCAAGCATCGCCATATTCTCAATGTTGCCCGTGCTCTCCTTTTTCAAGCTCAATTTCCCATCGAGTTTTGGGGAGATTGTGTCCTGACTGCCGCTTATCTTATCAATCGGACCCCGTCAACTTTATTGGATGATCGTACACCTTATCAACTGTTGTATGGTCGTGCCCCGAACTACGATAATTTAAGAGTATTTGGGTCTTTGTGCTTTGTTTCCCAGCTTCCCCGACCACGAGACAAGTTCGCCTCGAGAAGCAGGATGTGTATTTTTGTTGGTTATTCTATGGACAAGAAGGCTTGGAGAGTGTACGATCTGGAATCAAGAACAACTTTTGCTAGCCGTGACGTTATCTTCTACGAGGATTGTTTTTCCGTTTGCTCTGTCGGAGAACCTTGCCACTACTCCACCCACCTCGACGGCTTCTGCTCCATCTCCGGTCATGTATGATGAGATCAGAGATGCGTTCCGACCAGTAGCTCGGGAGCAGATGACAGCACATTCAAATTCTGGGCAGAAGGACACAAGCAGCAGGGCGCGTGCGTCACCCGCGCCTAGGTCAAGAAAAGATACACTCTCCGCGCGTGAGGAGCACACGCCCAGGGTGCTGGAAGAGTCACACACAGCGCGTGAGGTGCACGCGCAAGGAGAGCCGCCAACTGTCCCAAGCATGGCGCGTGAGGTGCACGCGCCAGTGCAGCCGCCATCTGTCCCAGGCATGGCGCGTGAGGTGCACGTGCCAGTGAAGCCGCCATCTGTCCCAGGCATGGCGCGTGAGGTACACGCGCCCGTTCAGCCGCCCTCAGTTCCCTATGTTTTGCGTGGTTTGCACGCGCCTGGGCAGCTCTCTGGCCTTTCCTTGCGCGACATGTTTGAAGCGGCTGTTCCAACCACATCGTCTGAGATGCCATCTATATCTTCATCGGGGACAGATCCACCACCCTTGTTCTCCACTGTAGACCCGTCTCCAATTGTTGTGCCCGAGTCGAGTCCGTTTTCAACCAAACCGACGAGCTCCGATCTGACTCCCCATCTTCTGGTTCTGACTCAGATTTTGATCAGACTATTGCGACTCAGCCTGTTCGTGCTCCAAGTACTCGAGCTCGACGTCAACCAGTTCGTTTCAATGATTATCTCTGTGCTGCCACTACACTACCAATAAATCCCCCCATCACTGCTACTCCTTCATCCTCGCTGTTCTCAGGTATTTGCTATCCTATTGCTGATTATGTATCCTGATTATGTATCCTTTAACAATTTTTCGGTTTCGCATTCTAGTTTTTTGGCTGCAGTTACAGCTAGTTCGGACCCTACTACGTTTTCCGAGGCCTCGCGCCATGTTCACTGGCGTTTGGCTATGGCGGCTGAAATTGATGCTCTTGAGAGGAATAAGACTTGGACCCTATCCGCTCTACCGCCTGATAAACACTCCATTGGATGCAAATGGGTGTTTCGTACCAAATTCAATTCAGATGCACTACTAGAATATCAGGCCATCTAAGGCAGTTCATCCTTCATGTGTTGAGGCAGAAAACAAATACCTTCTCTGGTAGTGACTTGAATGAGAAAAATCATCTAAGGCGGTTCCTCTTCTGCCTTAGATGTTTTTGGGTTTAAGGCGTTTGTTTCCGCCTTGAATGAAGGCTTATACGCCTTGCTAAAAGCTTACGAAATCGCTAGCGTGAAAGTCTGAATGATATGAATTGGCTCGTTGCGATACCGTAACAAGCAAACGCTAGTCCCAAACAAATGGTTGGTTGTTATGTTACGACAGCAGCTTACGGATCGCCAGATGAAATACTAACGAGTTCGCTTCATTGAAAAGCCTAGACTGTTATGAATGTGTACGAGACTGGTTACGACTTCCACCGTGCGGATCGCTAATAGTAGTTACGATCTCGTAAGAGTTCCTAGTTTGTCATATATTTATCTGCTGACGAGACAAGTTACGAAAAATAGAGGCGAATCGCTCGGTTATAGGTAGCGAACTCGTTACAACCCAAATTAAACAATTCCGGTTAATCAAAACGAGCCAGGTTACGACAGCCACTAGCTACTCGCTAGCAACACCGTAGCGGGGTCGCAACCGAACAATTGTTTTTCATAAAAATGTAAAAATTGTGAAAATGATATTATAAAAGTTGTTGGTTCGAGAGAGTTAACGATATCGTAAGTAATATCGCTTATGTGTGTAGTAACGAATTCGCTACTAATCTTGCTTACGTTAAACGACGTCATTTTAGCACTAGGTGAGCGAGAAAAAAAAAGACGTTACGAGTAAGCTAGACATTCGCCTGGCATTGGCGTGTATGGTTACGAGCTCGACAGTGATCAGATTGGAGAGGCAGAGAAGAACGAGCGATTGGGTAGCGATGGCGCAAAAACTAAGCTCAGAACCAATAAACGACGATGTTTTACCACCGGGTGAGCGAGAAAAAAAATGACGTTACGAGTAAGCTACACATTCGCCTGGTTTTGGCGTGTATTGTTACGAACTCGACAGAGATCAGATTGGAGAGGCAGAAAAGAACGAGCGATTGGGTAGCGAGTGCGCAAAAACTAAGATCAGAAATATAATCCAGGCGATTAAAGTAGCGATAGTACAAGATGATCGCAAATATGTTAATGTTACGGGCGAGAGAGGTTACGAAATCGCAGGTAATTCGTAAGTGTCACAAATTATAGGATTTGAGCCATTTCCACCCATTTCCACTAAAATTGGGTTTCATTTTAATTGTCTAAGCTGTCAATTGCAAGATGCATGGTATCTAAGCACAAAACATGAACATGAAACACTATCAAGCCACAATTTATAAACTAATGCAAGTAATGGAACTCAAAAGTATATGCATCCATTTGACAAAAAAAGAAACTAGCTTTTATTGGGAATGTGAGGCCTAGAGATGTACCGAGATCTAATAAGGACCAAGTGTCTAGCCAATGCATCTCTACCATCCTCCAACTCCTTCTTGGTGTACGGTGCATGATTTTCCTCGATAATCTAAGAATATGAAATGTGTTTTTAATACTATTGAATGCAACGTAGATAGTAATAGGTACAATAAGTAGGTTATAAGAATGCTTACACGATGTAATTCCAGATTATCTTGAACAAGGCCAGCTACACACTCGCTTGCGTACAACATCATATAGTAACCGCACTCCCAATTTGACAATTGCTTTCGGTGCTGAAAGTGAAGAAGTATAACAAATGATTTGAAATGAAATCATAGTGGAAATAAATGAGCATTGGATTTGTACTGTCACCTGAATCTGTATAAGGTTGAAGGGAAGTAGTGTGTCGTCATGTGCACTATGCATAGCAACCTCTAATAAATCTGCAAATTTTGTAGATGGACCTAAGTGTAGCGGGTCCATCCAATACACTCGCTTCAACGATGGTATCATAGCTACAAAACTCCAATGGCCGCTACATATTTTAAGAAATGAAAATGTAAGAACCCGTCTCGAAGATTATAATGTTTACGAAGTGCAAATATCCAATGTAACAAACAAAACTAACCCCTCTAGATATGGGCCTATGTAAATTGTCTTGGTCTTGTCACTAAGGATCTTAGAGAGATAAGCAAGTCGTGATTGATTACTTTCATTCATTTCTTGCAAGCATATTGGGTGCAAAAACCCAATGAAAGTCTTTGCATTTAGAGGAAGGCATTGCATGTACCTAAATAAACAATAGATGGGATATGAACGTATAATAGTGCACAAGTACATGAAAATTCTTAACTTGCAACACGATAGAAGAGATGAGATCAAGTAGCTTACATTTGATGTAGTATAAGGATTGTTTCGGGAAGGGTTTTATAGTGCCAGAAAAGGGCAAAGTCTTCCCATGGAACGACTAATTCCCTCGCTTCGCCGAACACCTATTTATTGGAGTAGAAATAGTAAACAGAATCCCGACTATGGTGGCCCACCAGATCATAAAACGTGCGAAGGAATCCCGGGAGTGATTTTATGAATCCAACTTCTCCCACCGATATCGGTTTCTTAGCTACCGGAAAATCTAGCGGGTCTACGACGGGTGAAGGTGTGTTTCTATTAATTGGGATAGAATTAGAATTCACATCAACTACCAACCATTTGGGCCACACAAAAAAACGGCCCAAACCTTTACCCACTGTCGTGCACTCTTGATCCGCGACCGGTAACAACGCATCCTCGACTAACACATGTAGTATAGAAACCCTAACGAAACCAATAGGTACTTTGGCTTCATGATGTAGTGCCATGTCAGGATATGAATTTCCCATTGCAACGTGGCGGGGTTGAGAATTCATCCCACATTAAGCGTACAACTTGCAAGAAGCGGAGTTCTAATATACAAATAAGGCATGTTTAATTAGGTAGAATTAGACATATTTAAAAAATATCAATAATCATGAGTTGTGTAGAATTATTCATTTGATTGAGGTGCAAGTAATTAAACGTACCTTTGGTTTGGGATCGGATGGTTGTATGTGAACTTGCTCTTTGATAGGGGCCGAAGGTGTGCATATTTCCTTGTTGGGTTCAACAATAGGTTGGTCAAGAATAGGTTGGTCAAAAATAGGTTGGTCAAAAATAGGTTGGTCAACCTCATGTTGTGGTGGGGAAGGATGTGAACCTCTAGACGAGGGTCCATTGATTGGATCGGTGTCACAAAAATCGGCTGGAAGAGGATACTTTATAAAAGAACATATATTGGCCAACATTGTTTTCAATTTCTTGACCTCTTGGTCGGATTTTTTGGCTTGGTTCAATGCTATTTGGAGTTTGGATGGTTTAGGGTCTTTCCCACTACGTTTGATACCAAACGCCTCTATTTGAGTAACATAACCACCAATTCCCTTAGCTCTTCCCGGATGCTCGGCCTTCCCAAGTGCCCTACGTAGCACATCGTGTTTACCGACAGGGATGAACAAGCCTTCTTCAACTTCACGCTCGACCTCGTCCTAAAAAGGTAGTATAGTAAATGAAAAGTTATTATCGTCATCATTTGTTGTGTTTGATGGTGTGATTGTAGATACTAAAATGGAACATGGTATGGCGTAGTAGGTAAAGCGTACCACTCGATTAGCCACCCTTTTTGCCTCATCAATTGAGTAAGTCCCGTCTTTTTTAATTCTACCCAAGACGAATAATTGTTGTCTACTATATGTTGTAGGGTCTTCGGCAATGACTAGCTTGTTCGCCTCTTCCGCGTCCATGCCCCCATCCACAAGCTCTTTCACCTCGGTTTCATGTTTTTTTTTGGAGGTCTTCCTCCCCACACCCAAGTACCCCGCCCTACCCCCGGTGTAAGGCATAACATTATCAGCAGTGGCTTTGCGCTTCCTATCCCCCAAACCCTTTTAAAAATTCTATGTTATTTTAGGAATAAAGCACTAACCGAAACAAAAATATTTGGCTAATTCGCATGAAACTATTATTGCAAGATGTAGTAAGTAAACTAACCTTTGCGTCATTTTCTAACCATCGTTTCTTGAATGCCTCCCAAGTAAGGGTTACAATGTGATTGTAACGCGTACTTGGATCTTGCCCAAACCTCGTGCCCTTCGGTTTGATATAATCCTTGGCAAGGGTATATTTGTGTTCTCGATGAGCTTTTGATGCGATTTGAAGAGCCTTCTTTTTCACTTGATCATAGGATGTTGCCTCGATAATAAAGGGGCGCTACAAATGTGATCATAAAAATAGTCACACTCACAATTTTCAATTGAAATTAAAAATAACAAGTACCACACTAACCTTGCATTCCTTCCATATATCCTTTTTGATATCGATGCTTAGTAGCCTCCAATCCGTTGTGTCTAATGGTGTGCGTATCCTACCCGTCTTAGCACACCAACTCGACCATCGCGCGGCATCATCTACGGGTGAAATAGCAACACTAATGTCATTAAACTTGACATGTGTTAGTATTTTGTTATCGATCCTAATCTCTAATTCGCGACAATGTGTGAGGAGTTGAGCTTCTTTCGATGCGCGAGTCACTTCTCGTTGTCTTCTAACCTCACTTGAACCGCCAACAACATTTCTCCCCCCCCCCCCCCCCCCCACTTGAGTCGGAGTTAACGGAACTTGAAGGGCTCTCCATTAAGCTTTCCTTTGTATATTGAATTTAGTTAATGACTAACACAATACTAATAAATCAAAGTTGTACTTTGTAGTAAAAACATTATATTTCATAATCCTAAAATTTAGGGCTAAGCTAGCTACGGATAATTTTAAACGAAAATCTTGATTTTCGTTCAGGACATGCTTCTGACATGATATTTAGTAATAACATGATAAATTGAGGCACTATGTACAAGAAAATCAAATTTTTAGCATATAAGAATGAAAAAACTCGTACCTTTGGTATATGACAAAGTTGTGTCGGTGGAATTGATTATTTTGGCTGGGGATGGTCTACCTTGTTTGTCCCTCTCCTACCCATAACAAAGGATGCTACCAAATTGAACAAGAACAAATAAAGATTGACATTAATTGCAAAAACTATAGGCAAAAATGTGGTTGAGAATTTATTGCAAAACTTACCAATCTTTTGGATGCAATTAGTGACTAGTTCCACTTTGTTTTGACACAATTGATGTGTCCAACATGTATGGGATGGGTAATGGAGATTTGATGTGAAGAAAGTTGAGGAGATTTGAGAAGATGTGCAAAAGTTTGAACTTTTGGAGATGAAACCCGTAAGAAGTGATGGATAAGATGCCAAAAGTGTAGGGTTTTTCTGTTCTATAACGTGTTTACTTTATTCTAGCTTACCTTATTGCAAACTCGGAACTCTCTCGTTACGCCTGACGTGGCTATTTACGAAGTCGTTACGTGCTCATGTGATTGCCTTTTATGCTCTACTTTATCCTTCTAGCGACATCGTAACTGAGAAGCTGACATAAAGTATGTTACTAGGATGTTGCGAGTTCGCTACCAATGCTCGCTAGAACCCTACTTAAGATTTTTCTTTGTTTTATTAATGCACTCATACATTTTTAAATAACGATTTAAACGAAATGATGGTATAAGACACTAATCATTCTATTTTAAGAATAATTTTCATTTGTTCCGTCGTATGCTCATGTAGAACGGGATAGGGATTTGGTCACTTAATCTGCAATTACATAATTTGAAAGAGTTTTAAGAAACTTAGTCTTTAATTGTAAGACAATAAGAAACTCTACACATCATGTGTACGCTTGAAAACGCTATCCATCGCTTACATTTAGAGACAACAGCATAGTAGAGCTTCACACATGAACTACATATATGTATATGCGCAGTTCAAGTGCATTTCATTAGAGATACTTAGTTTATTACAACTCATTTATGTGATTACAAGCACGATTATTGAATTAAACAAAGTATCATGCACACGTTCACTCACCAACTGTCATCACTTATCATACTACCGAGTATCGCTTAATAACATTGCATGCTGATGTACTAACATGTACTCTGTTTGACATAATGTGATGTTCGATATATTCCAAATTGAGTATTATACTGTTTAGATATAAAATGTACATATTTAAGAATATGATATTGCGTTTAAAAATTTAAACCGAATTATTGATGTTGTACATAGAGTTATGTCATACTGCTTATGTACAAAGATGTACTCTACCTGAGTGAATATCATGATGGATATTTAACAAATAGAGTATTGTACTGCATCTATATAAAATATATATATATTAGAATGTGAAAATTGCTAATAAAAAATTAAAAAGTTTGATTTTTTAGTTACAATCTAATTAGCTTGTGTAGTAGCGATATCGCTAGTATACACGTTACCACAGTTAAACCCTAAACCCTAAACCCTAAACCCACAAACACGCAGACCCACAAACCCACATAACCCAGAAAACCAGTTGGCGACGGGGTTGCGATAGTGCTAGTTAGTAGTTCAATTAAAAAAAAGGCTTTTTGTGTTACGAACTTGCTACTAATTAGAATGATTCTTCCGTAGCGAGTTCGCTACATGATAAGAACCCATCAAAAAATGGTTTTTGGGTTTGGGTCTATATTGGGCGTATAAGTGTTGGGCATTAGCTTGTGTAAGTATTGGGCCATAGCCTATGTAAGTATTGGGCCTCAGCCTTGGTGTTTCATGTTCAGTTTGCGCTGGTCGGCGACTTATCGAACCCTTGTAAAATGTAAGTGTATATAAACTGAAAAATCACCTTCTAATCAGCCGATGTGGGACAAATGTTGGCGATCTTTCTTACGAAGTCGCTACCTGTGTAACTTATAGTAGCGAACGCGCAACAAGTCGTACTCAGTCGACAGAGCCTGTTGTGAGATACTCTAGCGAGTTTGTAACAACAAAAGCTTCACACAATTGTTAGGCTTGAATATTAGCGATATCGCTACAGTCCACGGACCCATCAGTAAAAACCTTTGAAATTCCATCAGTAATTATTTTGTTAGGGGGTGTGAATGTGGTCAATGAAAAGGTGTGACTGCCTTTACATTTTTCTTCTTTTAATACAACAATTACTAATTTCAGTCTAGGAACTCTCACATGTTTTTGACCAATGTAGAACCTCACCCCTATAAAACTCAGCCCCTTCTCCCTTTAGAGCCCCATCAGAGCCTTCATTCTCACATTCCCTTCAATCTTCTCCTATTCTTTGCCATCTTATTCCCATGGATTTGACACTTTCCAGCGCCCTCCCAGATGACATGATTCATCTTATAATGATTCGTGTTACGTTCAGACACGTTCTTCGTCAGTATGTGAGCTTCCAAGCGACCGATTGGGCTCGACAATGGCTCACCGACGCTTCTGTAATAGGCCACAGAGATTCGGCCTATGCCTTGGCTATATTTGCAATCTGCGAAGGTCATGATGCTCAAAGAGGCATGGATGTCATCACCGAGATGAAGAGAACCGACAAGAAAGGCCTCAAGGAAGTTCGGGATCGCGTGCAACTCGAATTGGCTTACGCCTGGGGCAATGCGCACTACAGGGGGTACCTCGATGTAGTAGTCGATAAGCCTAGATGCTGCCAGGAACATGCTCACCTCAATGACGGCTTCAGGTACCGACCTACACGAGGGTTGATCCAGCGGACATCGAATGTGATGCATGCACTTGCGAGCAGGAAGTGCTTCACATCCTTCTAACCCCTCCGCCGCTTTGGATGTTGTAGTGTAGTTTCTTTCTTATTTTATTCCGTTGTTTTTTATGTAAAATTTGTTAGGATTGTAAGAAGTTTATGTCTGCCGTATTGGCACATTAATTTAATTATTGAAAAGCTTTTCTTGTTTTGAAACCTTGTCCCTTACATTTTACTTTTTCATCGTAACGGTTATTTTTTCAGCTAAATTGCTCGCTAAATCACTAGCTTCATCGCAAAATCAGTTAATGTTGCTATTGTGCGTGTTCCTAGCGATATTGTAAGTATAACGTTTATTAGATGAATCAACACAAGCGAAGTCGTCACGTACTCGCTTATATGTTACGTGGTACTAACGATATCGCAACAGCTCGTATTCAGTCAACAGAGCCTAGCTGGCGATTCTCTAGCGATATCGCAAGGAGATAAGGGCTTTTGGTAGTCTATTGGGCTGTAAGTATTGGGCTTTGTCTGACTTGTGACATCAGTAAAAACCTTTGAAATTCCATCAGTAATTAATTTATTTTGGGGGTTTGCATGGGGTGTCCATGGAAAGGTGAGAATGCCTTTACATTTTCCTTCCATTAATACCATAGTGACTGCTTTTTGTCTAGGAACTCTGACATATTTTTGAATAATGGAGCACCTCAACCCTTTAAATATCAACCCCTTCTGTATTTAGAACCTCATTAGACCCTTTATTCACACATTCCCTTCTGCCTTCTCATATTCCTTGCCTTCTGCTTCCAATGGATGTGTCTCTATTCAACGCCCTACCAGATGACATGATAAATTTGGTATTGATTCGTGCTGAGTTCGATTGGGTTCTTCGTCGCTACGTGAGCGGAAGAGCGACCGAGTGGGCTCGACAGTGGCTCATCGAAGCTTCTGCAGTAGGTCACACACCGTCGACCTATGTGTTGGCTGTTTTTGCAATCTGCGAAGGTGACATTCAAAGAGGCATGAATGTCATCACAACCATGAAGAGAACCGACAAACAGGGCCTCCGTTTAGCTCGGCAACGCGTCAAAAGAGGTCTAAGATACGCTTGGGGTTGGAGACACTACCTCAGGTACTTCTCAGAAGTAGCAGTTAGGCCTAGGCCGATCTGCTGCATTCCGCATGCTGGCCTCAATAAGTTTGAGAGGTACGATCCTTGGGCACCCCTTGATCCGGCGGACATCACCTGTGATGCATGCACTTGCGATCAGGAACTGCTTCATGTCCTCGGTGAACGAACGATCTACTAGTATTAGTTGTTTGTTCTTCACTATGTATTTTTGTATCACTAGTTTGTTTCTATTGTAATGAACTTGTGTTTTCCATTTTGGCACATGTACATGTATTTTTTTCTTGTTTTGATATATTGTCCCTTACATTTTATTTATTCATCCTAAGAGACAATATCGTATCAGAAAAATCATTCACTTTTTGTATAGTGCGTGGTCCTAGCGAAATCGTCACTATCACGTTTCATGATGATTTATTATGAACAGAACACCCAGCGATATCGCAACTAAATAGCACATGGTTACGAGGAACTTCCGATATCGCAACAAGCCGTATTCAGTCAACAGAGCCTAGTTAGAGAATCTGTAGCGATATCGCAGCGTACGTTGTCTACCCTTGCGAATTCGTAACGACAAAGATTGACACATAGAACAACAAAACTTAAATAGCATGTTACACGGCGTCGTTTAGTTTTGTGCGTAAATCTGTTACGAAATCGTAACCAACCTGAATATAAGCTGTCTTGGCAGTGACGATATCGCAAGACGCGAAGCTTTAAATATCAAATTTGGGGATCTTCTGATTTCAAACATCGATCGAACGTCTCAAAGCTTAGAAAAACTAAACAAACCAAAATCTCACATACCCATCCGACAAGAGCAATGGCAAGGACGAAGAATTTGGCACCCAATCCGTTTGTGCAGGGTGCCCAACGTGATGAAGGTCGGGCTTCGGGATCTCAGCCACGGGCGACGGGATCTCAGCCACGGGCGCCAAATTGCTAGGTAATCAAATTTATACAAATTTGATCCCATAAAGCGAGATCGTAACCTGTCAGACTCAAGAGACAGAAACTTATCTGTGAATTTCAGCTTTTTGTTGCGAAAGCGTAACCGGTTCGCCAATGTTGCGAACTCGCAACGCAACAAGTTAACATGCATCGGTTTCTAGCGTGTTTCGTTACGGTATCGCCACGTCTACAGCAGTGTACAAATGTTTTTAAGAATTAGAAGATTTAGTGTACTAACATTAATTAAATCAAAATTTAACTACATGAACCATGAAATACATATTTAAATAGCTACTTTTGTTTTTTACTCTTTTTACTCTTCTTCTTCTTTGATTGCCTCCCCTTCCTCTTTGTAGTTTTCCCCGCAGGATTAATCCACATGCCTTCCTCATGATCCATTCTGCACACCGACGCGCAAACAATGTCATCATCCTCCTCCAGAGTTTCATACACCGAGGGCGGAATGGTGTCGGTAGAAACAGTGGAGTCATCGTCGAACAAGCCGTCACCATAGATGAATGTTTTCTTACCATCAACAACGATTTCCCATCGAGCATCAGTTGGATCTTCCACATAGAATACCTGATGAGCTTGAGCCGCCATGATGAATGGATCATCCCTAGACCCGAGAATTCCTCTATTAACTAGAGTCATGCCTAAATCCTCTGTGCGCACCCCTTCACCTTGATCTACCCATTCACATTTAAACAATGCGATTCGGACATGAACAAAGTCTATTTCCCATATATCAGTAATGGTACCAAAAAAACCATTATCACCCTCTCCAGGTACTGATACCCCACTATTTTGGGTTGCAGACCTATCATCACTCCACTTAGTACCAAACGTGTATCCATTGATGTCATACCCGCTAAACGACGTAACTGTGCCTAGGGGTCTCTTGGCAACCCATTTTACCACGTCGGGGTGTTCACCGCCATTCTGCACATGTATTTTGAGCCAACTAGTAAAGTCTCTGCAATGAGCTTCTAGGACTCTAGGTTCCGACCAGCTCGGGTGTGCTGACCTAATATCATTAAGGTGAACATCAACATAAGGACTCACTGAATGATGGTTGCGCAGAATGTACAGATGTGCTGTAGATATTTCATCGGAAGAAGGGCTAAATTTAGACTTATGGCGTAGTCCGACACCATCCAATCTACCATCGTGTCTGGAGACTGGCAGTCCTATAGTAGGTACATCCTGTAAATAGTTGGTACAGAATTCTATTACCTCTTCCGCGACATATCGCTGCACTATACTGGCATCCGGTCGATAACGATTCTTAACAAAATGCTTGAAAATGCTCATGTACCTCTCAAGTGGGTACATCCATCTCAAGTACACCGGTCCACACAGCTTCACCTCCCGCACCAAATGAACTATCAAATGAATCATTATGTCAAAAAATGAAGGGGGAAAATACATCTCTAGCCTGCACAGTACTTCAACTACCATATCCTGCAATTCATCCAACTTACGACGGCTTACTCTCTTGCGGCATATTTGTTTAAAAAAATAACAAAGCCTTGCAACTGCGTCTCCAACGTGAGAAGGCAAGCAACCTCTCAGAGCAATGACATTCAAATCCTGCATCAGGTTGTGGCAATCGTGCGACTTCATTCCCACTAATTTCAACTCGGCGGTAGATACACAACTACTAATGTTCGAACCATATTTAGAAGGCACCTTTACTGATTTTAGAGTTCTACAAAAACTCTCCTTCTCCTCAGATGACAAGGAATAACAAGCAGGTGGTAAGTATGTCGTACCTGCTTCTTCTTGAACGGGAGCAAGTGACGTCCTTATGCCAAGATTCACTAAATCCTTTCTACTTTTCAATCCATCCTTACTCTTGCCCGGTGTATTCAATAGCGTCCCAACCAAAGCTTCGCATACATTCTTCTATGTGCATGACATCTAGACAGTGGCGCACATCCAAGTGCTTCCAATATTCGAGCTTGAAAAAAATCGAACATTTCTTCCAAATCGTAGTTTGAGCGCTTTTCTTTTTTCCCTTTCCCAACAAAAACTCCATGCCCGCTACCTTTTCCAATATTTCAGTACCTGATAGTGGGACTGGGGCAAAACCATGCTCTTCCTGACCGTTAAACCATTTCTTTGCACTCCTCCACGGATGGCTTCTAGGTAGAAATCGTCTATGACCTAGATAAACAGGCTTACCACCATGCTTTAATTGACAATGACTAGTATGGCTCTCACAAACGGGACATGCAAAATGCCCTTTCACAGAACACCCTCCAAGGTTACCCAAAGCAGGGAAATCATTGATACTCCACATCAACATGGCTTTAAGTTGGAATGTCGCGTCCCCTCGACTTCCGTCAGGAATATGAATCCCATGCTTAAACAAGGATTACAACTCCTCAACGAGAGGTGCTAGATATACATCAATGTCATTGCCAGGTTGCCTAGGCCCCGAGATCATAGTGTTCAAAAGCACATACTTTCGTTTCATCATCAACCATGAAGGTAGATTATAAATAACAAGCATCACTGGCCATGAACTGTGGGTGCTGGACATGTTCCCGAAAGGGTTCATTCCGTCAGTAGATAGTCCTAAGCGCACGTGTCTAGATTCGTCAGCAAATTCTGGGTACATAGCATCCATCTTCTTCCACTGATCACCATCAGAAGCGTGAGATATAATATCAACATCTTCCTCTCGAACCCTATCGGCATGCCATGTTAACAATTTTGCATCAACTGGATTGGTATACAAACGCGTCAATCTCGGTTTCAAGGGCATGTACCACATCACCTTAGCAGGACCTTGCTTTGTCGATGTTGTCACAGTTTCTCCACATACCTCGACCTTTCCCTCCTTTTTTTTCCATCTAGACTCACCGCATACCTTGCAATCATCCCTCAAGGAATCAACAATCCCCCTATACAACATACAATCATTCGGGCATGCGTGAATCTTGGTAAACTCCATGCCCATAGGACACAATATCTTCCGCGCAGCATAAACCCTGTCAGGACATAAGTTGTCTTGAGGAAGTAACTCTTTAACCAACTCTAACAATTCCGTCATTCCTTTATCAGAAAGACCATGCCTTGCCTTTAGGTTCATTAACAACAATGTTGCTCCCAGTCTAGAATGCTTAGCCCCAACATATAAGCTTGTCTTTTTATCGTCATACATTGCCTCCAGCATACTTTTCTTCCCAACAAACTCCATAACAACATCATCGCACATGTCTGAAAGCTGTTCATTATACTGCAGGATTTCCTCGGCGCTTCCCTCCTCCATCTCCACCTGGTCACTTCCATAATGGCCTTCCCCATGCCAAACCCATTCTGTGTAGGATTTGTCAAAACCTTTACAGATTAAATGTTCACGCACGACAGCAATATCTTCAAATATGGAGTTGTTTCTACACTTGTTGCATGGACATCTAACCCCTCCTATGTTGTTCTGTCTACAATGTCGCAAACCAACATCTAAGAATTGTTCAACCAAATCTAAGTACTCCTTCGATAATCGAGCATTCTCCTTCATTATTCGTTCGCGGTCCATAATTCACAAATCAGACAAACAGCTACACAATACTACTAACCCACTGACTTTAGATGATCAACACATAAACTACACACTGCATTAACAAAACAACCAAGATAAACCAAAATGCAACCAAAAATTATGCATAAAATCAACCAAAATCAAGAGACAAGCCAGTACATTACGCAAGTTAAACCTTACCTACACCAACACGGGAACAATGAGACCTCCGAGAACACTTCAACTGATCACCCTTCAATACCCACCTGTTTAGACCCTTTTAAAGTTTTTGTTTTTGGAGTTAGAACGGCCAGTTCAACTTAAATCTGTGACCCATACAGAGTCTGTTGCGAACTCGCTACGACCTCGCTCACACATTTGAGTAGCCAGCGACCTCGTAACTTTTCAATCACCCTCACATGCACTGTACATTGAGCAATGACAAATTTGACCTTTTAAGAAGCGATACCGTAACAGCAAACGCAATATACTACCGTCCCAGTTACGACATCTCCCATATCCTCGCCTGCTAAAATTAGGGTTTAGCAAAGCTTACGATATCGCAACGAACAAACCTACGACTACCGAGCTAAGCTACGAAATCGCTACAGACATGTTTATATTACTACAAAGGTTACGAGATCGCAACAACCAATTCAATTTAAGGCGGATACATTTTTTCCGCCTTGGTCAAGTATCTTTTAACGTCAAATCCCAGTTCCGCCTTTAACTGCCTCTTTCCGTCTTGAATGTAATTTTTTTTTGCTAGCTTGAAGAGGTAGCGAACTTGCTGCTGTCAATCAAGGCGTAAAAAAATGCGCCCCCATCAAACGCCTTAAATATGTGCCTTGCATCCACCCCTTTGTAGTAGTGATGGTTCTGTTGAGCGCTACAAAGCCCGGTTGGTGGTGCTTGGAAATCGACAGATTGAGGGTACAGACTTTACAGAGACATTTGCTCCGGTTGCCAAAATGTCTTCTGTGCGCTTATTCTTAGTTGTGGCGGTTGTTAAAGGTTGGGAGCTACATCAGATGGACGTACATAATGCGTTTTTGCATGGTGATCTTGAGGAGGAGGTTTATAAAAAGCCGCCTCCTGGTTATGCTCTTCCTGGTCCTGGTCTTGTTTGTAAACTTCAGAAATCGTTATATGGTCTTTGTCAAGCTCCAAGGAATTGGTTATCTAAGTTGGTTGAGGCTTTACGATGTTATGGTTTTGTCCAAAGTCGTGCTGATTACTCTTTGTTTTCCTTCATGAGGAATGGTGTTACCCTGCATGTTCTGGTCTATGTTGATGACCTTGTGATTGCTGGTTCATCTGGTGAAGTCTTGTCATCTTTCAAGAGTTATCTGAGTTCGTGTTTCTACATGAAGGATCTTGGTGCCTTAAAGTATTTTTTGGGTATCGAAATTGCTCGTCGACCTGATGGTATGTTTCTGTCTCAACGGAAATATGCTCTGGATATCTTGGCAGATACTGGACTATTGGGAGCAAAGCCTGCGGATTTCCCAATGGAACAGCAACATAATTTGGCGAAGGATGAAGGTCCATTGTATGAAGATCCTCTCCAATATCATCGGCTCATTGGAAAGCTTATTTACTTGACTATCACTCGTCCAGAGTTGAGCTATTCGGTTCATACTTTGGCACAGTTTATGGAAACACTGCGAGTTGCTCATTGGCATGCCGATTTGCGGGTCTTACACTACCTTAAGGGTAATCCGGGTCAAGGTTTGTTTCTTTCGGCCCACGGTTCCCTTCAGCTCACCGGTTTCTGTGATTCGGATTGGGCTGCTTGTCCAATTACTCGACGTTCTTTATCTGGTTATTTTGTGATTCTTGGTGGTTCTCCAGTCTCCTGGAAAACGAAGAAACAACCGACTGTTTCCCGTTCTTCAGCTGAGGCAGAGTATCGTGCTATGGCCTATGTTTGTTGTGAATTGATCTGGCTCAAGTCTTTGCTTCATTCTTTGGGCGTATCTCACTCCAAGCCGATGCATTTGTTCTGTGACAGCCAAACAGCTCTTCATATCGCCGCTAATCCCGTCTTTCATGAGAGAACAAAACACATTGAAGTTGATTGTCATTTTGTTCGTGACTTGATTCAGTCCGGTGAAGTGGTTACTCATCATATTCATACAACCGATCAACCTGCTGATCTGTTTACAAAAGCTCTCGGTCGCAAGACATTTCAGGGTTTGATCGGCAAGATGGGTATTCGGGATCCTCATGCTCCATCTTGAGGAGGAGTGTTAGAGAATATAGAGAATATATTTTGTGAATATATTTGTATATTCTAGATTATTCTTTCTTGTATATTAAGTTAGATTAGTATAATTCTTTTCCTTACCGAACTCTAGGTTCCGGTCTATATATTGTAAACCTTTACGTTGAATACAATCACAACTTCATATTTTACAAAAAGTGATGGGAATCAGCATCAGCTAAACATTGGAAATTTCATATTGCACGAATAGAGCATGTAACTCTTGGCCTTCGATATCTTAGGGTGTGTGTGGATTGGAGGATTTGGAGGATTTAGATTTGTTTTTATGATTTTGAGAATCCTGGACTTGAAATCTGAATTTTGAAATTTTGAGATTTCAAATCCTTGTTTGGTATAGATTTGGATTTTGAATTGAATCATTTAAATAAAAAGGAAAATCAATATTTAATGAATTAATATAGTTGACTTTTTATATTTTGAATTACTACACCTGTCTCAGCTTAATCTATACAGTTGACTTTTCACACTATCCAGCACATATTTTTGACCAACAGTATCTTTATTTACTAATATTATTTGAAAATCAAATTTTGATATTTGAATATATTATATGCTGCAATTAATGTAACGATACCAAATATGATGATATTAATGATTATATATCTATTTAAATAAGCGGTCAAAGTTCAAATTGCCACCGTAATTTATTACATCAAAGTTTCATGCCGTAATTTACTACCTCTGTCTAACTTGAATCCGCACTGTGAATTTTTGATCATATTTATTATTAAATTTTTGATCATATTTATTATTAAACTTTGACCGCATATTTTAGTAGATATATAATCATATTTGGTATTGTTAGATTAATCGCAACATATAATATTCAAATATCAAATTTTGATTTTCCAATAATATCAATGAATAAAGATACTGTTGGTCAAAATATGTGTTGGATAGTGTGAAAAGTCAACTGTACAAATATTGAATTAAAAAATACAAGTGGGTTAAAACTTGATTTAAGATCTGGATTTGTAGTCCTGTGGTGCCAAACAAGGATTTGTGCAAGATTGGATTTGAAATCCTAAAATCCCAAATCTTGGTCATGCCACACACGGCCTTAGTTTTTGCGTATAATCTATAATTAAATATCAACGGGATGACATGAGTTTTAACTTTGTCGGGGGTTTTTGATTTTATGAACCATGGCTCTAGATCTATGTTCACCCTAAAGCAAAAGTTTGTTGAAACTATGCTAAGAATTCCGTATGCCTGTAATCAATGAATTTGGAAAATCATCGAAGTTCGGTCAAAAGTCACGAAATTCTTGATAAAAATTCATTTATATTGCAATATTGCAGAATTTGAAAATCATCATAAACTTGAAATTTGAAGAATAAAGAATTAACATAAATTTGGCCTTTGGCATCAAGACATCACGTTCTGCTGAACTATACATGTGGCAATATTAAGGGATATCCTTTTAATGTCGGGGATCTGAATCTTAAA
Source organism: Sherardia arvensis (assembly GCA_948330725.1). Classification (NCBI taxonomy): domain Eukaryota; kingdom Viridiplantae; phylum Streptophyta; class Magnoliopsida; order Gentianales; family Rubiaceae; genus Sherardia; species Sherardia arvensis. Next base: position 20,641,814 of record OX415240.1, read on the forward strand.
ATGCATTGATGGTATGAATTTTGATAGGATATCTCGAGGTGGAGAGTTATCACTCTCAACTTATGGGTATAAATCCAAAAATCTTTGTTCATGGTTAAACGGGTACTCGCTAGAAATGATCAAGCGATGTGGGGGAAGCTAATATTTTTGGTGACAGTCCTTTTAAATAAGATATTCGAAAGGAGAATAAAACTATTTATGGTATACATTCAAATGTGGGGGTGACGTCTTACCAAGGATGGTAAAGTAATTGTATATATCTTTACTAGATATGCAAAATACAACGTTGCTTGTCGATTTCCTAGCTAAATGCGTTCTATGAAAATTGTGATACGACATCTTGATTTATCATCAAATGAACTTTTGAGTGGATTAAATCAATGATGGTCTAGGATTAACCTAAACAAAACTAATTCTATAGGACATAGTTGTGTCTTATTTACTTTAAGGTTAAATCTGAAAGTTTTAATGAAATTGAAAATTCCAAAAATTTCTTTTATGGAATTCGTTGATTAATTGTGAAATTGATCAATCCGACAGAGGTGAATCACTAGAGTTTTAGAAGATTCCAACAATTACTAAGTATATTTGTATACTTGATGGTCGTTATCTAGACATTGAGAATGGGTCAGAAATTGATTGTACTTGCTATCGAGACTTTATAAAAGTTACAAGTAAATCAAATGGATCTAAGAGGTTAATTGGAGACTTAGATAGTAAAATCTAAACATGGTAATATAAAAAGCCATCGCTCCATACAAATGGTTCATTAGATGATAAACTAATTGTTGTTTTACCAATGAGCATCATAATTGTTTACGCTAATTAAAGGACACGAAAAATGACCATATCATTTGCGTCTTTGAAAAGATGACTATTGATCATTGTTGGTAATAATATGTCGCAGTCAAAAGGAAATGACTCTATAATTCTGTACCTATGTAAGGTATGTCTTTCTCAAAAACAAAAGAGCATTAGAGTCATTGAACTGCTTAAGTTGTAAGCAGGCAAAGTGGGTACACGAGCAATCCAAGTTATCCAGCTGTTGTTGAAGTACATTGTTTGCAAACTGGATTCGAAAATCTGAATTCCCACAAGTTGTTATATATTTTCACTTGGTGGTGGATCAGCCTCACGGAAATCATTCAAACGAACTGTAACAACTCGACCAACGATGGAATCGGAGTTTGTCACCTTACATAAGGTTGTGAAGAAACATATGGTTTTGTCTTTTTACAGAGGAGATCATCATGGTGGCGGAAGCCTATAGTAGCAATTTGCGTTGCGATAACTTCTCTCAACTAGAATAAGCACAACTGTCTATGTAAAGTCGAGAGACGAGCTAGCAGATCCCTTGACTAAAGGGTTGAGACATGAGATAGATGAATTATCGAGAGGAATATGACTTATGTCCATTAAATGGTGTGGTTAAGTATGTAGATACCCAACTTATGCGATAGAAGATCCCATGGTCTAGGTTCAAGGGACAACAAAATTGTAAAGACCCACCGACGTTCTCTGTCAAGGTTTTACACCTCCTGTCATATTCCTAAGATTATAAAACAGTGAGTAATTTTTAGAGGATAAGCATTCAACATGCTTTTAATGATTCATGACCTCAAAGTATGGATTACTTAAGTGGATTTATATAAAATGTTCTACTAACTTCTCCTTAGCAAAGAATCACCTATGTAAGCGAGAAGTTTCATCGCTTCGAAAGAGGATTATTGAGACACAATTATTTAGAAACCTTACAGAATAGAGCGTGTACATGGCCGTAAAATGGACACAGCTGAGGAAAGCGCACTAGTTAGGAAAGGGTGATGTGGGAACTACACTGAAAGTCTACACAAGAGGTTCGGGGAAGTTCAAAGACATCAAGTTCATACTTCCTACCTAGTGGAATAAGTTGTACGACTCAAGGGAAGTTCAAAGAGGACAACCTACTTATCATATGCAGCATCCTAGGATACGAACTTATCACAAAGTCAACTTCTGTGTCTATCGTGAATTGTTCTGATTCCCGCATCACTATCTAATTCATGTGGGGATTGTTGGAAAATGAGAAAAGTTGAGGGATGAGATTGCAATTTCATCGTAAAATTTTGGGCTCAGATTTGAGTGATACCTGAAATGAATTGGGTCAAGTGAGTAGTATCTTTGGAATCACCTCCGAGAGTACCATAAAATATATTAAGTAAACTCTCAAATCGAACCAACGATGAATAAAATATCGATGCTCAAAGTTGGTCAGCTGAACTTTAGAAAATTGACGAATCTAAATTCGTCTATTTGAGTATTTGGACAGTCAGAAATACTTCCAATTATTTTTTTGACTGTCTAAAAGACTTCCTGAAATGCCCACTTTGAGAAGCTTAACCATTAAGCTCAACATTAATTCCATCAATCATGTTCTCCTTTTTATGATCATGAATGCCTCATTTTATGACCATGAACGGAATTAAATCAGACAATTCAATTCAGCCTAGAGCACCACCATTTATACAACCATAGAGAGCCATTTAGGTGAATCCAATTCCAGTCAGTCTTATGCCTAAAACACTTTTGATATTCTCTCTCATGTTCATCAGTTTTGCTCTATCTTTTCATGCTCTTGAGTCTCCCGTCTTCAGGTCGGTTCTATGTAATAGGTTGCCTTCGGGCTGCGCGCCGGTACGGGGTTTTGCTAAATGTTAGCATAACCCTTAATGGTTTTACTCTACGAATGAAAACCAATCTGGTTGGCCTAAATTGTTTCAAGCGCCGCGACTCCATCTTCCTTGAAATTTTGTTGAATAATTCAACTTTGCATAATTTTAAGTATTAAGTTTTTTATAATTTTAAAACATATATAATTTGAATTTATATTCCACTACTTTTGATTATTGTTAATTAATTTTAGCACAGTCTAGAAAATATAGTTCCTGCAACCCGACTTATCAAAGTTGATTCTCTGACTTAATACACATTCAAACAGCTCTATGGCCCACTTCATATGTGTTGCTTCTTAGGTCGTGGCCTCTCTAAGTAGTAACATACCATCTTCAAAGAATAGATGAGACACCTTCGGACCTAATCTCGAGGTACTGATTCCTTTAAGTTTCCCAGCTTGCTTAAATCTGTTTCTAGCCTTGAAAAAACCTCGGAACATATGATGAATAGGTAAGGGTCTCCTTGTCTCAACCTCTTTTGGGAGAGAGATGCCCGAGCTCTTCACCATTTAAAATGAAATAGAAAGCAATAGAGGAGATACAAGAGCTGATTATGTTGACAAACTGTAGCAGGAATCCCATCCTCTTCAATGGCTCACATAGAAAGGACCACTCTATGTGATTAAACGACGTACTCATGTCCAATTTGACATCATCTGACCAAGTTTTCGGGTTCTTATCTTCTTCATGGTATGATGCAGCTCTTGAGCAATTAGTATATTATTTGTAATAAAGCGTTCAGGGATAAACGTTGATTGTGATTCAGATATAATACTAGATACAATTGGCCTCAACCGGTTCGCCACAAGCAAGTATGTAAACTGTATTACACATGCTTGTGGGACTTCAAACTTAAGCTAATGGGATGAAATTGTGTAATGTGGTCCGACTGTTGAGCCTTCTGAATGAGAACTATGTGTGTATAGTTCATAGCATGTCAAAGACTCCCTCATTCAAAAATCTCAACACAAAGTTAGTGATATCCTTACCATCTAGTTCTGGAGACTTGTACGCGTGCAGTTTCTTGAAAGCACGCTTGACGTCCTCATGAGACTTCCATCCATCTCCTCTTAAATGCATGGTTGGATACGCCCAAGGATCTCATTTTTCTCTCATTCAGGCAGTTTGGGTGTCGCTGCATCCCCTCTTCATCTAAGCACAGTACCTAGTTCGAGTCTCTAATTCCTGCTATACAATTACTTGTTCGTCTTTTGCTAGAAAATTTGTGAAAAAGTGGTGCTTCCGTCCCACTCTTTGTACCAATGTTTCTTAGCACTCTGCTTCCACCTTATTCTCTCCGCTTCCTGAAGCATCTCATACTTCTGCCTTAGTCCGTTGATTCTGAGTTTAGTCTCTTTTGTGATGACACCTTTCTCCAGCTCTTCCACTTCCTTCTTCACTACTTTGATTTGTCACGGGAGATTAGGGAAAGCTATTTTGCTCCATCTAAATAAGCCCATGAAGCATTCTGATAGTTTCAGCTGCAAGGGGGCCTCATCATCTTTCTAGCTCCGTCTTATCATCTCCTCATAGTCACTAGATTTTATCCAATGAATTTCAAACCGGATGTTATTCCTTCCATGCATTCGGGTCCTTAGCTAGAAGTCTCACATGAATGGATCTATGATCAGAAGGCATCATCTCAACGACATCACTATTGACCATGGTAAAAGGTTTTATAGTTCCTGGTTGCAAGTGGCTCTATCAAGCCTACTTCATTGTGTATTTGGATCCGATGCTAGCCTCGCATGAGTAAAAGCGTCGCCCAAGTAGCTCATGTCAAACAAACCACAGAAGTTCAGAGCTTTCCGGAAACACTCTATTTTTCACTCACCTCTTGGTCTCGCTCCTCGAAATTCATCTGCAAAAGCACCTTATTGAAATCACCTAAGCAGAGCCATAGAGTTGGCGGAACTCTGGCGAGGCTTTGAAATTCAATTCATGCATATCTCCCTCTTGCTACATTGGGCTCTCCATAGAACCCCGTGAGACGAATTTGTGACCCAAAAACCGTAGCATGCACATCAATATAACGTAATGGAAGTTCTATACATCAATTGAAATGTTATTACACCAAAGCAAAGCAAGGTCACCAGAACGGTCATGTGAATCTACTCTACTCCTTAATATTAAATTAAGATTGGAAAAACTGGGGATTTCAAGCATACTAGTGTATACAACTCTTCTGCGAGACCACGACAGTTCCAACTTATTATACTCATTGAGCCTGGAAAGACTGTGTAACACGAGTTGCTACCTTATCACTGCCCGAACCACCCATGGTATGGGTTGTTGTAGTTGATCCATCTCCATTACTTGCTTACTTGGTCAAACCATCACATTTTAGATTTTTATCTTTGTCAAGTGCTAGCTTACATTTTGCTCCGAGTCTTGGCACTGTTTATTCATTTACTTGTGCGTGAATGCCTACTTTAGCTTCCGAGTTTCCACTGCCCTCCAACTCCACGATCACATTTCCCCCTTGTTTTTTTTTCAAAAGTCTAGGGGTTTTTCATTCTTGTGGCCCTCGATGCATCTCCGGGCTGAATCTCAGCACCTCAACGTCTTGAAGCAATAGTACTAGCTAGCTTCCTAGCTGCAACTCTTGCTTTATTTGGAGTTTTTGGCCTCTTTTAATTTGCAATTTCCGCTGCTAGTCTCTTCATTGGAGAGTCGAAGTTGACGGGAACTTCACGAAGGACAGGACTAAGCGGTTCAACTCCAAACTTAATCTTCTTTTCTGGTGTTTTCATCACTGCTACTTCAGGTTCAGATTCATCTTCAATAATTATGGGTGCATTGTCAATGCACAGACTCTGTAGAGGGTATTACCCAAAAAAATTGGAAGTATTAACTCCTCCGCCGTGTGGCTTCATTCGACTTCTCCCAGCGTCAATTGTAACTATTTTCATGCTTGACGGTGTGGCTTCATTCGGCTTCTTCCGATCTACCTTGTCCATATCCTTGTAATGTGACGGAAGTTCTATTACATCAATTGAAATATTATTAAACCAAAGCAAAGTAAGGCTACCAGAACGGTCATGTTAATCTACTGCTACTTCTTAATATTAAATTGAGATTGGATTCTTTCTACTACTAATGAAGAACAATGCGTTACAAACAAAAATAATATAGCGGGGTATTTTCAAGCGTACTAGTGTACGCAACTCACGAAATGCCACGTCGCTGGCGAGGCTGTGACAGTTCCAACTTATTATACCCATTGAGCCTGGAAGGACTTGGTAACACCAGTCACTGCCTTATCACCGCCCGAACCAGCCACGGTATGCGTTTTTGAAGTTGGTCCATCTCCATTACATGCTTACTTGGTCAAACGATCATACTTTAGATTCACTAGTGGAAATACTATAATTACTCGGCACCACATTTAAGGCGTTTTGAAATTTTTTTTGGAACCACCTTAAATTATGGTTACGAAATCGTAACTAGTGAATCGCCTGCAGGGTAAAAATAAAACACGGCATTTTGATCGTGTTATACGGCATTTTTTATAAATGCCTTAAATTGAATTCTTATATACGGCGGGTTTTTTGAAAATGCCATAAATGACAATATGGTAGCGATATCGCCACTCCAATCGTTCACAATCGAATTAGATTGCAATATCGCCTTTTCCATATTCTCATATATTCTATCTTAATTTATATGCCCATTATTCAATCCTAAATCCCACTTTTTCTTTCAATCCCAAATCCCATTATCTCTCAATCCTTTCCCATCAAGAATCCCACGCATCCGAATCGGCGGCACCGACGATGACGAGACTGTTGGGCGCACGTCCGTATCACAGATCTCCGATGGCCGAGTCCGACACAAGAATCTGGTCAGGTTGCTCGGGTATTGCGCCGAAGGAGCTCATAGGTATACACGAATCTCGTATCTTGCTGTTATTACTTAATAATCTGCAAAAGACCTCAAATTTAGCTTATGATATCCTATGCTTTTCAGAATGATGGTTTACGAGTTCGTAGACAACGAGAATTTGGAGCAGTGGCTTCATGGTGATGTAGGTCCTTACAGCCCGCTTACATGGGAGATTCGCATGAACATCATCCTCGGAACTGCAAAAGGGTACACTATATCTCGACTTATCACATGTTTCTGTTTAATGTTAATGTTAAGGTGAATTGTATTGTACCATGTCTTAAGTATGTTGGACTGCACGCGAACCCCCGGTTCTAGAATGGTTGATTTCTTCGAGAAAATTGATCTTATTGGTGAGGGAACTTACGGGTAAGTCTCTGCTAAATTTCATTGGATTGATTTGAATTTCGATTACAAGTTTTAGTTTTTGAATGAATTTGATTAATTCTAGTATAAAAGCTTGAAAGCAAGAAGTTTTGATTAATGTGGTTACGTAGACTGGTTCATGGAGATGCGGTGGAGGGGATAAAGATGCATGTTTGAAGCTAAAATACACATTAACAATATAAACTTGTCTGGAAAATCTTCAACCTTTTGATTCAGGTGTGGCCGACTTGATGAAGATGATTATATCAGAGTTAATTGTATGGTTCTGGGAGAACAAAGGATTTTGTTAGGAAAGCGTTTATTGTTTTTGTAGGATGTAAGTGCCAGGGATGCTTTGCTATGTAAATATACTTCTACCTCGTTGTTGTTGTTCTCTTTGATCTGTTTTTTTGTTATGGTACTTTGATTATAGATTGATTATGTCAAACTTATAAGAATATGTTTTTTACATATTGTGATGTTGATCTGTTTTTGGCTAAACTGTATTTTTTTTGGAAGATTTTTTTTCCTGGTGGTAGTGTGGAAGAAACTTGTTACATGTGCTGTTGTAATTAGGTGTCAAGGTATAGATGTTGTAGAGTCAGACTGTCATTTTGTTTCGGGGATTATCGGTTTACTTTATGTAAAAACATGTTGAAGAGTTTTGTTTGGCATTGTTTTGGTAAGTAGATAGTCTTAAAAGCTTTTGTTTGCTTATTGATACTGCAGAATTTTTTACCATGCTACAGGGATATGGATTTGATATTCCATCTCTGTTCTTCTTTTTCTTGAGGCAGTACTGCTTTATCTAATATGAAGGAACAAATACTGTATATTGTGTGTGTAAAAGCATGGAACATGTGATAAGAATTTTGCTTCACTTTTTGAGCACATTTGGAAAGGCATCCAAGGGCAATATTAGATGTTCACCACCATATTTTGTCTGTTTAATATCAGGAGAATACTAGATATTAGTTCTCTTGATCATGAGAATGACTACTTGCACCTACATGGGCATAGCTAAGAGGACTCACCTTTAGAGTTGTGTTTTTATACTAAAATTAGTTTCTTTGTTTGTTGAAGGCTTATGTCAGACATATCCATGGAGCATGGAGCAGATTCGAAGCTAAAGTGTAGAGGTTGGAGTCACAAATGGCAGCTACGGATAGTTTATTAAGTACAATCATTTTGATGTTCTATAGATGAGTATAATTTGTTCGCCATGATAACTTCCCAAAATCTTGTACTTGTTTCCTGATATATGATCAATGAAGAGTATTTTTAACATGATTTTCACAGTAATTTTCTCTATAAGTTTAGTAGAATGACATTTTATTGTTTATAGGGGCTCTCAAATCCATTTTTGGATTGGAGAGACTTTTTTTTACATGAGCGAAGCACACATACGAGTTCTCAAGCTGTTTCTCCTCTGAGCGAAACAACCTACGAGTTCTCAACCTGTTTCTCCTGTGAGCGAAACCACTAACGAGTTCTCAACATATTTCTCCTCCGAACGAAAGTAGTAACGATATTGCAACTGTTTTACGGTGGTTTTGAACCGCCGAGAAGAAGTGCCATTTTACGGCACAACCCATTACGGCTCTTCCAAAATGCCGTGAATGGTACGAACGGACCGCCCAGAAACCTATGTCCGTCCACTAGTGATTCTTATCTTTGTCGAGTGCTAGCTTATGTTTTGCTCTGAATCTTGGCATTGTTGAGTGATCCACTTGTGCTTGCATGGCTACTTCAGCTTCAAAGTTTTCACTACCCTCCAGCTCCACGATCACATTTCCCTTCGTTTTTTCAAAAATTTGGGGATTTTTTGCATTCTTGCGGCACTCGATGCATCTCCGAGCTGAATCTCATCACCCCTACGTCTTGAAGCAATATATTAGCCAGCATCTTAGCTGCAAGTCTTGCTTTCTTTGGAGTTTTTGACCTCTTATACTTTGCAATTTTTGTCGTTAGCCCATTCACCAAAGAGTCGATGTTGACGGGAACTTCATTAAGGACATGATTAAGCGAGTCAACTCCAAACGTAATATGTTTTTCTTGCGTTTTCATCACTACCACTTCAGGTCCAGGTTCATCTTCAATAATTATGGATGCATTGTCAATGCGTAGAACCTAGAGAGAGGATTTCTCAACAGAATTGGGAGTATAAACTCCTCCACCGTATGGCTTGACGGTGTGGCTTCGTTCGGCTTCTTCCAATCCACCTTGTCCATATCCTTGTATAGGCGTTGAATGACATCAGACACTGCATATTTGATGTCATGATCAATTTCACCCTTGTCGTGAGAGCGCTTGAATCGTCATCAGGTGTTTGTCATCCGTTCCAAGCAATGATAAGGTGGCTAGTCCTTTATGTGGTGTCGGTGCTGAATCCCGCATCTCCGGATTATGGCTCTCAACTCCTTTGCCCTTGCGAGCGTCATCCAACCTTACCTTCTAGCCCTTGTTTGGTTCTCTTGGGCTGCAAACCCACCCCCCCCCCCCCCCCCCCCCCGGTCAAAAGGCGACCCATAACCTCTACCATCGCGTGGAAAAGGACCAGTGCGGGCGAGTACGAAGACTGTTTTCAAAGTTCGCCAAAGTCCAGTCTTTTTGTGGTACAAGCAACAACTTTTTGCAGTCCTTCCTTGCATGTCCCATGAACCCACAATAGCTACAATAGATGGCAATTCTCGTTGTATCTTAAAGGCAACATCTTTACGATGCACGGGTCTTTGATTAGCAATTGTTTTTTCAAAGGCTTCTCAATACAGATCTCCACTTTAATGCGGAGGAACTCACCCTTCACTTGCGTTATTCTAGAAATCGAGGAAATTTCCGAGCTTATTCCCCACCATCAATGCCATGGGTATATTCATTAAATCGTGGGGAAGATCTTGGACATGGATCCAAAACTGAGCCATGTCAAAGGACATGTGATACGCCACCACTCCGGGAATCGATTCTCGGAGGGCCATTAGAAATCATCAAAAATACAAGGTCCAGTTGACAAAATCCCGACTTTTTCTTTCAACGTTTAGGAACGTGATCAAAAACATGTTTAACCTTAGGATTTTACATTCAAGGTACGGTAGATTCCAGATCCGTGAGAAAGCATGCGCAATGTGTTGACGAGCTATTTCTCCAGCAACTGCTCAAAGAAATGAACATACCTCAGCCTGGTCCTCCCACCGTTTTATGTGACAACCTGAGTGCCACCTTTCTCACTGCTAATCCCGTTCTTCACCACCGCTCTAAGCACATCAAGCTGGATTTTCATTTCGTTTGTGAGCAGGTTCAGGATGGCTCTCTTCTTGTTCGGCATGTTAGCTCTGCCAATCAAGTGGCTGACGTGTTTACTAAGGCTGTTGGTACTTCCCAGTTCAAAGACTTGCGCTCCAAGCTTCTTGTTCGTGCCCGAACATGAGCTTGTGGGAGGGTATTAAAGTGTAAATCCTATTTACCGTAAACTTCTTCCTTTACTGTCTCTGACTTAGTAAAGATATTTTCCGTTGTACAAAATCGTAGAATATTTTCAGAATATACGCAGTAATCCTGCTGTATCAAGTTAGAGATATTATAGGATTATAGTTAGACCATCCCTGTATTTATATACGTCAATAATCAATGAGAAGAGCAACCTTTGCAGTAAACCTATTCTGCACTACACTGTTTCGTACGTCCGCCTTTTACGTACGTTACACACCAAACCAAATTTGTATATTTATACTGCATCACCCTAAAAACCGATGAGGGGTACAACTACACTTTTTGTACAACTCCAAACATCCCATACAATATGATGAAATATAGGTTTGAGCGCTGAAAAACCTTGCTTTGTTTTACCTTACCCTCAAAACAAGTATCCACGTTGAACACAATCTCAAACACCACTTCACTACAACACTAGTGCAAACACCGTCATCCACGGCGCCGATTTTCGCGCAACCGCCGTAAAAATAACTTTGCCCTATCGCAAACATTGCTCGTTTGTCATGTGAAAATGGCACGGCGTAAGTCTGGCAGAAACACGACGTTTCTGATAAGCGACGTGTTTCTTTGGTAACTTTACGATATCGTAAATTGAATACACAACGCTAACGATATCGTAAACACGGTTGTGGATGAAATTGAATTGAACGTGAACACTGACGGCATCGTAACTGTGCCTGTAAAATATGGGTAAAAGTTTGAAAATATTGACTCAGGTAGGTCACGACACCGTAATGTTAAATTTAACAAATACGATATCGTAAACGGGTTGAGAAAAATAGTGCGGGAAAATTAAATCTGTGATTGCGATTGAAATCTTAGATTGAGATAGCGTGAAAATAATCCAGTCGTGTAGCGATATCGTAGGTAGGGAACATTAGTAATTGCTGCTAGACATGACAGTTTTAAAACAGGATTGCCTTTGAGCAGATTGGTAAATGCTAATATTCTTTGTCATAAAGTTGGACTGTGTGTCTCTGCTAGAATTCGGTCATTTGAACGTGCAAAGATCGATTGTTACATCCCAGTAACCCTTGTTGATAAGGTACGTAAGTATTTGAATTTGTTTTGAGATTGGCTTGTGTATGATTGTGTTCTTGAAATTAAGTTTTTGCTTTTTGTGCTTGATTTTGAAATGTAGATTGTTGTTGTGCTGGTCATGGGTTCTTGATGTAGGTGTGGGAAATTGTGTGGGTACTTAAGTTAGGTTGGTTAGAGAGTTGAATTGGAAATGGATCATGCCACGATTATGATGGTGAACAAAAGGTTGTCGACAAAATATAAGGCTTTGGTAGAGGAATTTATAGCTGTTGGTTCAGAAGACGCAAGGAGGAAGAAAGTCGTCGGTGTTAGATGCCCTTGTAGGGATTGTAGGAACAACGCAATTTATGATGATGTTAAAGTGGTGCGAGAACACTTGATTTATAGAGGTTTTGACAAATCTTATACTAATTGGGTTTGGCATGGAGAAGAAACAAGCTATGTAGATATGCCCGAGTGTTCGAATTTGTATGAGGATGAGTTAAAGTATGATGGTTGCATGGATGAAATGATTGACGATGTTGCTCTAGAATTTGTGGGGAAGGAAAATTTTTTAGTTAGCATGTATAATGATAAGGCGACACCATTATATGAAGGTTGCAGACATCCTTTTTTGGGTGCAACGTTGATTTTGATGAATTTTAAGGTGAAGAGCGGAGTATCAGATAAGGAAATGACAGAGTTGTTGGAATTGGTGAAAGACCTACTTCCTGCCAACAATAAGTCCCCCGATCGGGTATATGCGGCGAAGAAGATTTTATGTCCGATGAGAATGGAGTTGGAGAAGATTCATGCATGTCCAAACGATTGTATGTTGTACACGGGTGATGATATTGATAAGGATCACTGCAAGGTATGCAATACGCCACGTTACAAGATAAAGGAAGGGTCGGTAAATTTGTGTGGAGAGGTTGTTACGCCATCTGGTAGACTAACCCCTGCCAAAGTGATGTGGTATCTTCCAATAATTCCCAGACTTAAACATTTGTTTGCTAATCCTGCTGATGTGAAGTTGATAACTTGGCATGCTGAGAGACCTAGGGAAGGAGATGATATTATCTCGCACGCCGCAGATGGAGATCATGGAAGAAAATGGATAGAATGTATCCGGAATTTGCAAATGAGCCACGACATTTAAGGCTAGGGTTATCAACTGATGGCATGAACCCATATGCTACAATGTCTAGTACGCACAGCTTCTGGCCAGTCATGGTGGTGATTTATAACCTTCCTTTCTGGTTGATGATGAAGAGGAAATATGTGTTATTGTCCATTATGATTTCAGGTCCAAAACAACCTGGCAATGAAATTGATGTATACCTTGCTCCATTGATAGAAGAATTGCAGAAGTTATTTGAGGTTGGTGTTTGGACGGCAGATGCTAGTCGGGGTGATGAGAAGTTTGAAATGAAGGGAATGTTATTGTGGAGTATTAATGATTTTCCAGCTTTGGGTAATCTGGCTGGTTATTCTGTAAAGGGTCACTTAGCATGTCCAGTTTGTGAGTCTAAAACTAGCTTTTGTCAACTTAAACATGGTGGAAAACCTGATTACCTTGGCCATCGTCGGTTTCTACCTCCGAGTCACCCATGGAGAAGGGCAAAAAAATATTTCAATGGGAAGGAAGAGCATGAGGCGGCTCCCATTCCTTTGACTGGTGCAGAAATATCTGAAAAAGTTTCTGAAATGGGACATGTATATGGTAAGGGGCAGAGAAAAGGTAAAGAGTCACGTAGTTGGAAAAAGCGTTCAATATTCTTTGATCTTAAATATTGGGAACATCTAGACGTTCGACACTGCCTTGATGTTATGCACATTGAGAAGAATGTATGTGATGCACTGGTAAGAGTAAGGATGGTTTAAAATCTAGAAAAGATCTCGTAAGAATGGGACTACGGCCATGTCTTGCGCCTGTCGAGGAAGATGGTAAAACATATTTGCCACCCGCTTGCTTCTCCATGTCAACCAAGGAAAAGGAAAGTTTTTGCAGGACGCTGAAATCGGTGAGGGTGCCAACAAACTACTCCTCTAATATTAGTAGTTGTGTTTCTACCGCAGATACAAAATTGGTTGGCATGAAGTCTCATGATTGTCATAATTTGATGCAAGAACGGAATGTTATTGCTATTAGGGGGTGCCTACCCAAGCATGTAAGGAAGGCAATCACTAAGTTGTGCTACTTCTTTAAGTCAATTTGCCGCAAGAGGCTTAGCAGACGTAGATTCGATGAGTTGCAAGAGATGGTTGTGGAGGTGTTGTGCAGGTTGGAAATGTACTTTCCGCCTTCCTTTTTCGACATCATGATACACTTGATAGTGCACCTTGTGATGGAGATAAAAATATGTGGTCCTGTTTACCTGCGATGGATGTATCCATTTGAGAGGTACATGGCGATATTCAAACACTTTGTCAAGAACAGATACAGGCCTGATGCTAGCATTGTTCAGCGTTATGTTACTGAAGAAGTGATTGAGTTTTGCACGAACTCTCTCCAAGATGGTGATACTATCGGAATTCCAAGCAGTAGGCACGAGGGTAGGGCTGAAGGTTATGGTCTTAGGCATAAGTGTTTGTTTAGTCCATCAGGGGATGATTTGGATGCAGCACATTTGTACATCCTCCGTAATCACTCTGCAACTGTTTCGTATGCAAATATGTATATGACGGTTATCAAAGAAACGCATTCGTGGCGAGATGGTGATCTAAGGATACTAGCAGAGCATTGCAGGAGGTTTCCGACATGGTTACAGAACCTGGTTCGTACAGGGGAAAATCCAGAAACTGTGAAGTGGCTAGCAAAAGTGCCGCTTGGAACGGTGACATCGTTTGGCGGGTATGACATAAATGGGTACACTTTTGGGACCAGGTGGATGGATGCTAAAGGTACGTCACAGAACAGTGGTGTGTCTGTTCTTGGGGAGCACCAACCGAGTGGAAATGATGCATACTTTGGGACAATAACGGACATTTGGGAATTGTATTTCGTCCACATGAGGGTTGCAGTGTTCAAGTGTGAATGGGTGGAGCAAGGAATTGGCACTCGCACAGAAGATTTGGGGATGACCCTTGTGAACCGTAACATACTAGGTTCAAAAGGTGATCCATTCATTATGGCTTCACAAGCGCACCAAGTGTTTTATATTACTGATCCACTTGATGGAAGGTGGGAGATTGTGGTTGACGGGAAGAAATCATTCATTCAAGATGGAATTTATGAGGATGCCACACATGACTTAGATGATCGAATAATATTTCCCGAAACAGAGGATGATGTTGCACTAAATGAGGATGATGCTGTGCTGAATAGGTTCAAGGGCCGCGCGGATCATTCTGAGGAATCATGGATCGATGCTGCAGGGAAACCGACAAAACGGAAAAGAGGCCAGCCCAAAAAAAAAGCACCAAGAAAAGCAAGAAGAAAAACAAGAATATTGAAGAAGAAGAAGACTATAGTTCGTAAATGAATTGCGTTTTATGTAGAGCAATAATGTAAACTCGGATGCGTTTTTTATTTTGTTTCTATTAATAGGTATTCTGGCATCTGAAATGGAAGCACCTGCTCATGTTGACGGCAACGTATATAGAAACGTACACAAATGAGTTACCGCAAAGTGTGCCGTTCACTGTTTACGATAGCGTATTAGGTACACGAGCAATATCTCTGTTGTACAAACGGTGCTAATAACAACATCGTAATATGTACGTGTAATGGTACATGTAGCGCAAATAGAAATGACTGATGCTAGAGATATCGTAACTCTGACCAGTATTGGTAACCTAAATTGTCCTACCTTTGTTCGTCAAGCTCATGTAAAGAGATACCGCACATTTTATTTATGTAAATTTACGATATCGTTTCATCATGAGTTCATCATCTCTGTTGAGTAGACGGTGAAAGTTAAGGCTTCATAACATGCACGTGTATAGAAACCGGTATCGTAAACAGTATTGTCTGATGTTAGAGATATCTTAAGTTATAACTTCCTGGTAGAAATACTATGTTGGATTTTTGGAGATATTGAATTGTAAAAAATTCTAAGTTGAAAAATGTGTAAATTGTAAATGCCAAATTATGAATACAACTCAATGAAATGCCAAATTAAGATTAGAACTCATTTGAAATACCAAATTATGAACACAACTCAATTCAGATTCAAAGTCAAATGCGAAATTATGAATACAAGTCAATGAAAGACATAAATCAGAAATTGTTATTACAAACATGAATGCCTAAAAGAAGTCTTAGTAAATGTTTAAAGAAAATTTGGTTCTTCAGTGGTTCGAAGATGACGGTGCTCCTTCAAGTTGTTTTTCGAGTGCAATCAAAAGCTGGCGATTATGCCACGATCCCTCCCTAATGGTAGCCACCTCTTGCCTGAAGCTAGATAGTGAAGCTTCAACTCCTGTGAAGTATGCCTCTGTTGGGTCCACTACAGTCCAAACACATATAAGACACGATTAGAGCGACAATTTCAGTAACTGTGTTTAAAAAAAAGTCGTATTGGGTACACGTTTCAAAAGTATACCTGTAGGAGTTTCATCTTCGTCCTTGTCATCATCTCCAGCACGTTCCACCCAGTGTCCATCCACCAACTCCCAGCTCTTACTCTGGAAATAAGCAGCATCGTAGTAGGAGCAAGCTACAGGTTCGCTTAAAAACTTGAACTTTGGGTAATGGTGGTTGATGAGCTTGGTGATGAGATTGGCGTAAGGAAACTGCTTGCATGTGCGTCCTTCTTCTGTCACACTGCGAACCATGTGCTGGAAAATAGTAAACCCAATGTTCACCAATTCTCGCTCCGCCACATAGAAGAACATCATTGCTGTTGTATAGTTCGGTTCAGCAAGCCATCCTCCCTTAGGCACTAAATTTCTAGCAACAATATCATAACAGTCTGCCCATCACATGATAGACCTGACACTTTATATTTGCTGGGCTTCCCGAGCTCAGAACTGCCAAAATACTATTGTACTAGGGCTTTCAATTTTGCGCGAGGATAGCGCTCGTCCGACGGCCACTCTTTCCTGAAATACACTTTCGGGGGAAGCTCAACAAATTCCCCAGTTTCCTCGTCTACCTCATCATATTGAATGTTCAGTACCTCGTTAATCTCCTCTAGACCAATCTGAAAATCCTTCTTATTAACCCTAGTATAGTACTGCCCATCTAATTCATGCACGTTGGCATAAAACTGCATAGTCTCGTCTAAATAACCAGGGCAATCAATGGAGACTAAGTCCTCTAATCCCTGAGCTTTGACATATTTCCAGACAGCAGATAATCCTAAGCTCTTAATTGAATCTAACTTTATAGCCATACAGGGGAGCAGATTTGATTTGGCTTGCTTGAAACGAGAGTAAATTAAAAAAGCAGCATCACTTACAAACTTCTGCTTGTCATATTTCATAGTTGGCCCCTTCCCCGCAGAAACCCTAGCTGGTGGATCCTCCTTCGTCTCTCCTCTGCTCCCGGATGCACCTGAGGAGCCCAAATTCTTCCTTCTGTTCACGGGCATCTTGTCCCTAGCCGTGGATGGGCGCTATGTGTGGTGTTGATTCGGGTGAATTATTTCGCCTCTTCTGATTTTGGATATGAAATTGGGGATCTTGAAAGAGTCTGGAAATTAGTTGTGCTATATACAGCTCCACGTTTACGATATCGTTAGCCACATAGTTCTTATGCTTACCAATATGGGATATCATTATCTAGCCCGTTGGTCAGTTTCCAACTAAGGGATATCGTTAGTGAGCCAGGTGGTTACACGAGGGTTGAGGGTTTAGGGTTAATGATTTCGGGTGTAGGATTTAGGGTATAGGGTTTATGATTTCGGGTGAAAGATCGCGCACACACAGGTTGACAAAAGGTCATTTTTTTGGAGTCATTGTTCTTACGGGTGGTATACATTACGTATTAAAAAAGTTGGATAACGTGTTTGTGATATATTAGGTTATATTTCTTTAGTTTCTAGATGTATTATGTCATTTAAAAATATGTCTTGAATTATTCGTAACTTGTATACCCTTGTCGTGTCGGGTGAAATTTATTATAAGTGTAGTGTAGTTTTGCCTCCAACGAACTAGTGTGCATAGTTTTTCCGTGTAAATAATTACTGTAGTGTATTATTTTCTACTTTTATTATTTCGTAAGCCACAATTCAATATATATATATATATTGTATAAACTTAATTGAAATTAGATGAACTTAATGAAATTTTATGAAATGGAAGTGCATTAAATTTATTGTCTTATATTTAAATCTTAGTTTAATTAGATTCATCAGTTACCAACCTAAATAATATATTGAAGACTGTAGTGAGCTGCAATATAACTACAACACATGGATATAGGTGTAATGTTTTTAAGAAAATAAACTACACAAATACATGTTTATAAATTAAACTCCTTCGCTAAATAATACTAAAAATATACATCTCATTTAATAAGTTTGAAAACTATACCGCCCTTTTTCAAAATTTGCTTTAGTCCCAGTTACGATATCACTTTCATTGATGTTTTTATACGTTCTACTTACTATATCGTGACAAATGTGGGTTGTCATTTCAGGTACCACATTTATAAATGATAAAAATATTGACAATATAAAAGACAACATTTGCTGACACCGTAAAGTTATAAACAAGTATAATTACTTGTATGCTTATTCATTTGAAATATTATTGAGGCGACGCTACTGTAAATGTTTCAATACTCAGCAAGTTACGATAGCGACAAGTGCCTGTTTTATGCTCTCTATCTGTCAAACCCTGGTGTTTACGATATCGTTTACTAGTTATATTGATATTTGCGATATCGTAAATTAGCAAAATATGTTACTTACGGTTGCTTAAGTAATCCCGTCTATGCACCAATTCAGAAGGACTTAGTGACCTAGTCGGATTTGGTGTCATTTGTATAACTAAATTAATCTATCAAACTGATTTAGGTTATTTCTTTTCCGAGGGCTGTAAATATGAAATTGTTAAACCGACAATTTATTGACTAGGAAGCACAAATGTACATATGATTTGACAAAATGAGCATATTGGTACAAGTCAAAAGCGATTTCAGACTGTTTGTTGAATTGCCAAAATACTAATACTAAACGAGCACGTACAGATGCGTCCGGTGACCAATTCTACAACTTGTCTAGATACTCTTGCAGTTTCTTGTCGCAAGCGGCTTCAGAAATGTCCAGCTCATCCACGATTTTCTCTGCAACGGAACCTTCATCCACCTCCATCTGAGTAACAACATCATTAACAACGGGAGCTGTGGCAACTTGATCGGGCTGGACTGAATCAACTGATGTTCCCTCTGCCCTTTGCTCCATCACATCAACATCCTGACTGTCCTTAGCACCACTCACCGGCTCCAGATCAGCATCTTTGTCGGGGACAACTTCCTTGGTAACCTGGTTGCCAAGCACTGGCTGTTCGACGCCTTGGTCGGGCACGACCTCATTTTCAACTTGGTTGGCATGCACAGCCGGTTCGGGCTGTTTGTTGGTCACCACTTCCTTTGCTACCTGCTTGGCGTGAACAGCCGGTCTGGACGAGGATGGTGCAGCAAATGGCTCCATAGGTTTGACACTAAAATCAAGCTTCTCCTGCCCAGCTATATCAAGTGTGATTCCAAACCTGGATACGATCCTATTGATCAATTCCCTTTCCTCAGCCAGTTCGCTCTTAGCCTTTTCAAGTTCATCGTTAAGCAAGCCCATATGAACAACGGTCCTTGCCCTTCACTCTAACTCTCGCGCTAAATACAAAAGACAAAGCATAGATTATCATCAGTGACAAACAATTACACAAACAAAAAAAATGTTGGAGAGTTTCCATAGCTCATATACCTGATGGCGCTCCGGTACGATTCACCCGGGGTCCAAAAAAGGACTCGCTCTTTGCCCCATACTTTCCGTCGGCCTTCAGCTCCAAACCTTTGTTTGTTAACCAACCGTCGTTGTATAGTTTAGGTGGAATACCTGGCCAATCTATCAGGATGCCTTTCTTCCTCAACATCGCGGTTATCAAACCTCCATAGGGCACCGCCGAGATGTCAGCCTTTGCTCGCTTCAACATGCATTCCAGAATGGCATGCCCCGGATTGAACCTGATTCTCTCCATCAAGTAGTAGAACAACATAAGCTTCCCTATCGTTGGCTCCCCTGAATGGCCACCAGATGGCAGAACATTACTGCAAATCAGCTCGAATATCAGCCTGTGCTCGTGTGTCATTCCTGAAATCTTGTAGGTCCTCGCAGTGCCTGGCCTCTTAGCTACAACACCAAAGTACTTGGCTCTCATCTCTATCGTGTCGAGCGGCTGGTCAGTAGTCTTCGGTGGCCACTTATTCTTAGAAGCAATCTGATACGGCCCATTAGGATTCGCAGGCCTAACATCTGCATCACTTGCAATTGGGCATCCAATCACCTCGTTGATGAAATAGGCATCTACCAAAAACCTCTTCCCATTCACCTTCGTACTAACTTCACTACAACCTCCTCCATGCCTAGATTTGCATAAAACTGCATGACAGCCTCTAAATGAACAGGGTGCTGCATTGTCAACAGTCCATCCATCTTTTGATACACAAAAGGTTCAAGTATATAATCAAACTTGAACTTGCTAATATCACTTGGCCTAAACACCCTACAATCAACTAACTCCCTACAAAGATTACCATGGTACCTCTGTTCAGCAGCTAGATTGAAGAAGATTGTGATTTCCTCGTCATCAGACCTCACATCCTCACCAGCCGGTGTTTTTCCCTTGCCGGAGTTTGTTGCAGCGGCCAGATTCTTCTTCCCCACCGGCGATGACGTTCGTTGACGCTTGGCTGGTGGGCCTGCTGCCTTCTTGGGTGCCATTGCTCGGAGATTTTGTGGTGGGAGATTGGGATTTGGGGGTAAAGGGTTTAGGGTTTTTGAATTGGGGATGAATATCAGAAACACAATATCTGCAAAAGAGGAAGTTTTTTTCTTATATACTATACATAGTTTGTGATATCGTAATTTGTAACGACCGTGTTTAAAATAATAAAGTATATGAAGCGCCATTTGACACATTACGGTAGCGTTTTTGCATGAAAGTTTGCTACGAGGCTTTTTCACGAAGTTGTAAAAGCCTTAGTTTAGAAACTGAGGCTAGTTACGGTAATCAAAGGGGAAACTTTTGATAATTACGATATCGTAACCAGTACCCACCAGAAGGAAATGGATCCTTAATCGTGTAAAAAAATCGACGATTCAAGGTGAACCGATGAATGTTACTTGCAACATATGAAAGTAACTCCTTTTTAATATGTCAGCCATAATGCACCAAATAATCACTGAGCGTAAAGTTGCAGCCAAACTAACATTGAACTTTCCATTCCGTACAAGTGACATTGATTTCTAAAGCTCAGTGCTAGCAACAAGTTAACAGTTCCATGTTTCAAGCTACAATATTAACACACACACAACAACATATTGATGATACTACTCACTAAATGGAGTAGTAGTATTGTTATGGATGCTAGTAGGGCAGATAACGAGTAGATTCGATGTTGATCATCGCTAGGTAGTTGACCGGATAGCTAAACATTTCAGGTGATGATCACGATCGTTAGATCAAAGTGATCAAAATTATTTATGATCGATCGACCAATCATTAAGTCGGTCCATTAGCATTTCGATGTATTCATGAACTTGATCGATCTTTCCTGTGTATGATGGTTGACCGTTCAGTTAAGATACGATATTACAATCTTGAACATGACTCTTTATGCATTGAACGATCTCCATCTCATCTCCATTCAGCTCATTTTGAATCAACAATACATGAATTATGGTAGTCTTGAGTGCTAAAATGCAAAATAAGAAACAAATCACTAAAATGAACTTTTACACTTTAAGATAACATAAACATGAAAAGTATGTCGACATACACTAGTTGCGATATCGCCAATTGAACAGAGAAGTAGGTGAAAACACTACTCTCCCAGCTTGGTTGATGGAATCTAGGCCATCCAATAACCTTTTTGTGCGGGTTTTACCCCTCCAAACCCATAAACTAGACCCACACTTCTTCTTCATCTTCTTCACCATCTCTCTCCTAAGCTCTCTCTCTCTTCTCCATTTTTTCTCTTCCTATCCCCAAAATTTGAAGCATCAAGTGCAAAGGTATAGCTTCACAAAAACGAAATCCTTTCCATATTTGGTTGTATGTGAGGCAAGTTTTGGTCCTTGGGTTGCTCTTTATTAACAAAAAAACAAGATCCATTTCCATTTTGCCAAAGGGACACCCAATCAACTTGTTAATCATATCCTAAGTGCCATAAAGAAGGTTTGTTGTTTGGAAACATGTTTGTTTTCATATTATTCGTTCAGTTTTGTAGGTTTTTGAACATTATCTCATGTTGTAGTTCTTGTGTTGTTGTCTAAGCACAATTTCTCATATCCTAATTTTTTGTTGTGTAATGGTAGTTACTTACCCGAATTTGATGACAAGATTTGCAATATTTTGTTTTAGGGGAATGAAACCTTGTCGTAATTACACATATAACCTATCAATGTTTTCATATATGTGTTTGGTGTATGTGTGTGTGTGTGTGTGTGTGTATATATTTGTAGTCATAATGCTTATGTATTTATAAAGAGTGACATTAATGCTTCTTGTGTTATTTGTTAAGTTTAGGCCACACCATGGTAAAGGCAACTAAAAAATTGGATTCCTCTTCTCCTCAACCAAAGAGGTCAAGAACGAGAGTAAAGAGGAAACAAGTTGACCAAACATCGAAAGAACAACAACAAAGAACACATTGTCTTGAGTTAGAAATAAGGATGGATAGGCAAGAACTTACATATGTAGGGTTCAATAAGAATGGTAAGTGCGTCAAGCCAAGGAAAGATAGAGCAAAGTGATCTAGTTGGTGCGGTAAGACCGGTAGAACACTAGTTGACATTGTCTTCACGGATTGGAGATTGCTAGAGGAAACATTGAAGCAAGACGTATGGGTAGAGTGCGTGGTGAGTACCTTTTCATATTCATTTAACAAATTTTATGTCTAATATCGAAAGTGTGCTAGATTTCATAGTCTTTGGAATTTTTTAAACGCAATTACTCCTTCACACATTTTTTTTATCTACATGTAGAGACCCTTTGAGATTGACGCAATTGACATGCAAATTGTGAGGAAGAAAGCTCTAGAGATTGCATCTAAGGCTTTCCGTGAATTTAAATTTTGATTGTCTAAGGACTACGTGTATGAAAAAGGAGCGCGCCTAGGGTAAAACCCAAGGGATCGTTATAGTTTCATACGCGTAGAATCATGGCCGATCTTCGTGGAAAGGTGTGAAGAGAGGATCTTGAATGTAAGTTAACTCCCTATTCGTGATCCCTGTACATCAAGCAACTCTATATTCACTTATTTGTACCTTATACTTTGTTATACAACTAGGGGACTAGGTTGAAGAAACAAATTGCAGCAAACAGTATAACAATGCCTCACTGTGCAAGCCGAGCGGGGTACGTAGGTGTTGCGGACAAGGCTTCCGACGAAAAAGAAGATGAAGATATAAAAGTTTTAGTTGAAGGAGGGATGGACCTCGAGGCTGCAAGAAGTGCGGTCACACGAAAAGACACCGAGGATTATGATAGGCATGAACTGTTTTGCATGGCTAGAGTTAGAGAATATGGGACTATTTGGGAGGATGACACTCAAAAGGTCGCCAAAAAAGTGGTATGTTTGTCGATAATCCTATATTGCTTATTTTTAAAGCCATATTGCATCACTTATATCGCATACTTTGTAGGATGAATTAGTGATGAAACAAAGAGATGGTGAATTCATTCCTTGTGGGAAGGTAAACTTTCTTCGTACGGTCCTAGATGTAATAGAGAGAAAGGAACACCCCGGGAGAGCATTGGGTATAGGTGGGTATGTGACCCAAATAGAGGCTTTTGGCATTAAGCGTAGTAAAGGAGAGCCACAACCCTCAAAACTGCAGTTTGCGATGAGTCAAATAGATAAATATTCTGCTGAGCTAAGGGAGGTGAAATCTATTGTTAAGGCGATGGCCGATAATTGTAACTTCCCCCTACCTATATTGTTTACAGATGTTGATGCATATAAGATACCTTCTTCTAGGGGTCACAACCTTCTCCTATGAATGTAGAGGCGGTTGAAGAAAATATAGAGACCGATATTGATGTTGCTCCTCCACAAAAACCAATTAAGGAAGATAGGGACGTGGCAACATCAAAGAATATTGAAAAAGGTAATGCAAACTTAAATATTTCAAATTCATATTCTTCATACCCTTATTCTGAATTCATCTTTCAACTTTTACTTGTGCATAGAACCCCCTATGCAAGTTATATGTTGATGTCGGTACCAACTCTCCTCCCCGACATGTGGCAAATGGTAATGCATACGCGAATATGCTTAGGCATTACGGTGCTCTTGTTACTAAGGGATTCATTAAGGTTAGCCTTTTGGAAGCAGTTGGCCCAAAGGCCTTCTTGCCCGTCAAGGAACCTCCAATAGTTAGGGTGAGCGAAGGGGTAGGTTTTTTCTTTTTATGGCCTAAGTGGTTGGTTATAGATGCATCATCCACAGCTATACCCATAAGGCCAACGCAAACTGCCACTAAACCTGAACTGGACATCAAGCGAGGGCTAGCAAAAGATCACCACCAACAGGTAGACTACAAGAAAGGTCTACCGGCTTTTGTTCGAGTCTTGCATGACCTTATCGCACATCACGGCAAATCCGCTAGTTTTTCTTTTCTTGGGAATGAGAGGGTTTTTGGAACGAAGGGGGACATCCTTGTGCCCTGTGAGGACTTTAAATATTTTTGGCAATTCACGGAACTAAGCTATACCATACTTGCGGTTCATCAATTGTAAGTTATATTCCATAATGTTTATTATTTTTTACATTATGTCGCTTGCATAAACTGTGTCTTGCAATTGCAAAGGTACATGAACTATTTATGTGTGGTTAGGAAGAAGCCTTTTATTGGCTAACTGAACTCAATAGCTATGCACTCGTCTAACATGAGTAACCAAGATCGCCTAGATTATCTTACTTCAGTTATGGCAAACAAAGCAAAGTCTATCTTCATAGGCCCTTATCTTGAAAGGTACTACGTGCATTTTCATCTGCTCCGGCTTAAAATTATGCTTTACTTCACCCTAAGTTCAAAAGTATTGTTATTGCATCTATTGCAGCGGTCATTGGAGCTTCGTTGCCATTATTACATCCTCGAAGCGGGTTTATTGGATAGATCCCTTGCATCTACCTCCATCCAGATCTTTCACCGATCTTTTAGACATTGCCATGCATAGAAGCACCGATAACAGTCTACTCACATTTCAATTGCGTGTAATTGAGGTACATTAATTTCTTTCCTAAGTATGTGCATGTTTTTTATGTGGTTCGTTCAAAAGCGCACCTCTAACTTACTACTTACGCATCAAGTTTAAAAGGCAATGATCGCAATGGGAGTGCGGCTACTATAACATGTTGTTTTGTCACAAGTGCATTGAAGGTGTCGAAGCCGATAATTTGAATCTTGAGAAGGTACGTACACAAATTTCTGTTATAATCCATCTTTCGGGTTCATTGTGACATTATTGAATGCGTAGGTTTTTGGTAGCGATGTCACCCCGTACACAATCGCGGAGCTAAACGAGGGAAGGAATAAGTTCGCGGGACACCTGGTCCATCACCGCTCAGTACACATTGCGCAACCAATCGCTTAGGTGACATTCACTATTATTTAGTTTCTCTTTATGTTTGGTGTAGTCTAGGATACTATGCACACATGGTAGTGCAATTTAGTGTACGTTCAACTTTTAAATATTGTTCGTTTTCAATTATGAAAGGATGATTCATGGCATTTGTGCATTATAATTAGTGCATATCATAATTGGCTGACAGGTGACATTATCTAATTGAAACGGCATCCGATTGGAGTTTCGAAAGAAACTGCGCATGGATTCTTATTGGTAACATTTAGAATATACGTTCTGAAATAGGCTATGTTTTACGTTGGCGTTATCGTAAACACAAACGCATTTATGTTTCAGACTGCGTATACCAAAATTAAGTTTATTACGACGTCGCAAATAACCTTGAGGAACAACATTTACGAAACCGCAAACTTACACGTGTGTAGTTACGATATCTTTAATTAATGCACTCAAATGTACCCAGGGTTTACCTGTTACATCTACGATACCGTAAATGATGACATCTGCACGACCATTTTCCTACGTTGTCGCTACCTTCAACGTAACCATATTTAAGATAGCGCTATGTTTCCCGGTTGATGGCTCTGTCTTACTCACGGATCTGATCACGGTACCGTAGACTTTGTTACAAGTTTTGTTTACGGTATCGCAAACGTGCGCCTCAACAAACAAAAATCAAAACACCCGCCAAAATTGTTTGCGACAGTGACCTCACTCACGATAACGTAAATGCAGTCTGTTTAAATATGTTACAATTTCGCTTTTGTCGTTCCGTTTAGAATGTTTGCGGTATCGTAAAACAGATATGTTTAGCTTTATACGATATCGTGAACCATGTTTTATTTTATTCACTACCATTAGTTTACGATACCTGAAACGTTCTAAGCGTATAAATTGGCGCGATATCGTAAATATCTGAGCGTATAAAATATTTAAGATACCGTTAAACTATGACATATCATGTTTGCGGAACCGTAAACATATAAATTTCAGGCCTTCTCTGCCCCGTTTGCGATATCGTAAATACAAAATTACGACGTTTATATCAACAGACACGGCGGAAATTTCCGCCGTGTCTTTCCCAGAAAACACGGCGTTTCTTGTTAACGCCGTGCACAGATCCCGGCTGTTTACAGCACCCCACGCACGGCAGTTGGGAAACGCCGTCTCCGGCGTGCAGTTTGAGGCCCGAGAAATTTTATATAATTATAATAAAATATATAAATATATATATATATTATAAATATAAATAGAATATTAATAGAAAATAGTAATAAATAATTAACATCATCTTGATCTGGGAGAAAATCAAAATGAAGCATACAGGGACTTTTCTAACTAAAGGTTTAGGATAGGTATTAGTGGTAGTTGTATGGTTAATGATTATTTTGATTAGTGGTAAGGATATAATATGTCTTAAAAGATAAATCTTTGCCTAAATTATATTCCAGAAACGTGTGGGTGAGAATCGGGATCGACAGGAATAAACGCAGAGAATGAGAGAGGGCAAGAAACGCTTGTAACTATGTTTTGAGAGTAAAGAAGGGGGAGAAGAAAAGAAGGAACGATTGATCTCTTCTAGCTATAAAAAGGGGTCTCTTCCTTACTTTCTTTCCCTCAGAATTGCCCTTTTAATCGTGAAGAGAGAGCTGAGTTATTGTGGAAGTGTCTAGTGTTTTCGGTGAGTTCTTTGTCTTTTTTTTCATGAATTAGTTGGAGGAGTTGTAGAATTTATAAGAAAACTTGGTTGAATATGAAATGTAGGCACAGGTAGAACCAATTGGTTGAAATTGATGTTGTAGGTGTAGGAATTCAGGGAGTTAATCAAAAGAGCCTAACTTTTGCATACCTAAATGAGAAATTAGGCACGTTTATGTGTAGGAATGTACTGGGTATGATATTGAAGAAAAAGTCAGGATTTTGAAGTTAGGTTTGTATGTGAAGACATAAGATTAATTCTAAATTATTATCATTATAATTGCAGGAACTATTGAAGAAGATTGTGACGTTTAATTTCAAGAACGGTGAGGGTTTAACGTTTTTCGATCCCTTGTCCTAAAGCACTTGCTATGTGTGGTAATTTTAGAAAACCAAAACTGTTGCTTTGTGAGTTAAGCTTAAGGACAGGTTTAAAACAAATGCTTCTTCACTAAAAACATATTCATGTTGCTGGAGCTAGTATTTTGCATTATTCTTAATATGAGTAATCTGAAAATGTGTAGTATGTCACCTTGTGTGCTACTTGAGTATTAAGATACAAATTCATGTGAAAAAAATGGAAACGAGAAGTGACCCTGTCGTATTTGAATTGTATTCTTGACATGATATAGTAACCTGTGAATCTAAATTGCTTGACTTGAAAGTGTTTTCTACCTAGGTGTTGCGTGCCTGGTAGACTTGACTTGTTTACTTACATGATAAGCTACCTGGAGTACTGTAGACTTGACTTGTTTCTTGCGTGATAAACCATCTGGGGGTACTATGTGCCCGGTGGTACTTGACTTGCGTGTGGAACTTTAAACTACCTGGGGGTACTGAGTGCCCGGTAGTACTGTTCTGGGATCCCACCCCCATTGGATTAACCGATTCAGCGAGGTCGGCGTTGGGCCTGATCACTGTTAGGTCCCAGTGGGTCAATATTCTCGAGATATCACACTTGGGCTTTTAAGCCACCTGGCGTGTTGGCGCGGCCACCTAGTTATTTGTTTATGAAATAATATGCTTCTTGATAAAAGTTCCTCCTTGCTTGCTAAGATATCAACTGACAGATCTGTGTGAAATTATCTCCTTTTATTTTATCTGTTCAGAGTATGTGGATAACGTGATTATGAACATGCACTCTTAAAATATTCGTACACAGTAGATTAATCAAGAATGCCTATAAATATGTGAACTTGAACTTACTATTATTCTGTTCTTGAGAGTCTATAACATATACAATTAATACTGCTAAATGGTGTGCTGCTCACATTATAACCTTGCTGTTTGTTGATTTTGTGATTATTTGAGTCGTTTGCTAAGTGCTGACCGTCAAGGTATTTAAGAATGTAAAATACTCTCACTGAGCGGGCTGTGGCTCACCCCTTTATTCCCAACATTCTTTTCATATTTCGAATAAGACGAGCACGTGGGTTTGGGAGACTGTTAGGAGCCTTACCAAGAGAGTGACGCTAGTTTCCCTTAAGTCATGTAGAAATAAAGAGTTTCAACACACATTCTGTTTTGATGAACTGCAGTTTCCAGTCCTTTCGTGATTATAATAATATTCTATTTCCTTTCTTTAAATATAAAGTAATGTTTGGTCTTGAAATTTATTAATTAATTAGAGAATATGTTGGGGTGTTACAAGTGGTATCAGAGCAACGAACCTGGACCTTAGTAAACCATAAGTAGTTATCTTAGGATAGGTTATCTTATAAGACTAATTGGTATGTGATATTTTGACTCCTTGTAGGAAAGAATGGCTCCCGTGTTCAACAACCGAGTCCGTGAGGTGTCTAGTGTTGCTGACCCTAACTGGAGAATGAGGTATTACTGGAACCCTAGGGAGAGGAGGCCCTACGCTACCTTTTACCCAAACCAAGTCGTCAACCATGTCATAGAAGAGCGAGACTATCTGAAAGACCAAAACCTTAAGTCGGAGAGCCAAGTCGCCACCCTTAAGTTGGAGCTTAATAGGGCCCTTGTTGCTATTCTGAAACTCGAAAATCAACTAGCAGAAACTCAAGACGAGGTCGAGGACCTTACCAGGAGGTTAGAAGAATTTGAGGTAGGATTTGAGGAGGATCCTGAAGAAGAACCTGAGGAGGATCCTGAAGATGATGCATGGGGAGAGCAGGAGGGTGACCTAGGGGTGATCCTCGAGGGAGAGGGGTCTGAAAACGTCATCGATTAAGAGTGTTAGAGAAAAATATAAATAATACTTGCCTTGTTCTGTGTCTTTTCATCCTTAGTAGGATGTTTTATAATAACACAAGTTCCTTGTGGAATCTTGAACTTGTATTACTGAGTGCTTATAAAACATGTCGGGTTGAACAAAAAATAAAAAAGAAAAAAATTAATAATAATAAGAATTATGGAGTTTCTGTTATGTGGTTGTTGTTGTGATCTCTTACCATTCTGGTTACGTGATAGTTTATTTAAATTGACTGCTCTCTGCACTATAGTTCTTGTTTTGGAAAGAATATGGCAGTAGCTTACTTTAATTTATGCTGGAAAATTTTATATATTTTATTAAAACATAAAGGAAAAAAATGATAATATACATGCTTTGCTTGCGTAGCACAGGGTATACCTTGCATTTAACTGAGAAATGTGAATATTAAGCTAGCATTAAAATATAAGTAATTGTAGATGGCTGGGGAATCTGGAGATTCGAGTTCAGCCAGTCAGGAACATTCAAGTAAGGCTGGTAACTCCACTACGGGTAGTCGACAAGATATTGAAGGCGCTCCTGTGGTTAGTGCCCTAGAGCGCATGGCAAACCTTATGGAGCGTCTTGATCACCGGGGACCAAGGAACCAAGGAGAGGACTATGCTCTAGAACGCTTCATGAAGTTTAACCCACCAAAATTTGATGGGGTTCCCGATGACGAAAAAGCTGAAGCATGGCTGGACTCTATCTCCGAGATTTTTGAGGTTTTAGAATACCCTGAGGCACGAAGAGTTACTTTTGCTGCTTTTAGGCTTGAACTAGCTGCCAAAGACTGGTGGAAGGTCATTACTAGGAAGTGGACCACAGACAACACTGAACGAACTTGGGAAAATTTCACCCTGGAGTTTCGTAACAAGTTTGTTCCCCAAGTGATGCTGGAAAAAAAAGAGGTTGCTTTCATTAACCTAAAGCAGGCAGGGAAGACGGTGGCAGAGTATGAAGCACAGTTTGCAAAATTGTCTAAATATGCTGTAGAGATGGTTAACACTGATGAGAAACGCCGTAAGCGTTTCTTACAGGGCTTGAAAGTGGAAATTAAGCATGCGCTTGCTTCGTCTGATATTAATAGCTATGCTGCGGCAGTCGAAAAGGCACAAAAAGTGGAAGAGGCGCAATTAGAGATGGAAATTTATAGAGGCAAGCGCAAGGAGGGATTTCTTTCTAGTCTGCAACCCTCTGGAGGGGTTAAGAGAATTGCTACCAGCTCCACGAGGAATGAAAAGGTTGGGTTCAGTGGAGATAAGGCAAGAATGGTTTGCAATTTTTGCGAAAAGCCGAATCACGTGGAGGCAAATTGCTGGAAGAAAAACAAGAAGTGCTTGCGTTGTGGGAGTAACGAACACCAAATTTCTGGTTGCCCACTTGTGCAGAATCAGCCCAGCTCACCTAGAGTAGGAATGGTGCAGAAAGCTAATTTTCCTGGGGAGAAACCTAAGGTCCCAGCCCGCGTTTATGCTATCGAGCAGAAGGAAGTGGAACCAACCACCGAAGTGATAGAAGGTACACTCCCAATTCTTGATCGATTAGCTAAAGTTTTGTTTGACCCTGGTTCCACACATTCGTATGTTGCATTGCATTTTCTTTCGGGGAGGTTAGTAGAAGCAGAAAAATTACCCTACGTCCTCGAGGTGAGCACCCCTACGACTAGCGTTGTGTTACGTACCGATAGTATATATCGGGGTTGTGGAGTAGAAATTCAAGGGATAAATTACCCTGCCGATTTAGTGACTTTAGCGCTACAGGGTTATGACGCCCTTTTAGGGATGGATTGGCTATCTAAATATCATGCTAACCTGAACTGTAGAGCTAAGAAAATAAAATTGTGTATTCCTGGGAAGCCTGAGGTGGAAATTAAATTAAATGGAAGACTTGCATCAAGTGGGTTGATGTCAAGTTTGAAAGCTAGGAAACTTCTAACTAAAGGAGGTTAGGGGAAATTTGGCTATGATGATTAACAAACCCACGGACAAACAAGTGTTGAAAGATGTGGCCATCGTTGGTGAATTCTCCGATGTCTTTCCAGAAGAGTTAACCACGTTACCCCCGAAACGAGAAGTGGAGTTCATCATCGACTTAGTACCAGGAGCATCACCTTACTCCCGTACCCCATATAGAATGGCACCCGCTGAGTTAAAAGAGTTAAAGTTACAACTCCAAGATTTGGTGTCCCGGGGCTATATTCGGCCCAGTACTTCTCCTTGGGGAGCCCCAGTATTGTTTGTTAAGAAAAAGGACGGGAGTATGAGACTATGCATAGATTATCGGGGTCTAAACAATTTGACGATTAAGAACAGGTACCCATTACCCTTGATAGATGAGTTATTCGATCAACTTCAAGGAGGAAAGGTATTCTCCAAGTTAGATCTTCGTCAAGGATATTACCAGTTGAGTGTTCGGGCTGAAGATATACCTAAAACTGCTTTCAATACAAGGTATGGGCATTATGAGTTCGTCGTGATGCCGTTCGGGTTAACTAATGCTCCAGCTGCATTTATGGACCTCATGCATAGAGTTTTCCAACCCTACTTAGACCAGTTTGTGGTGATTTTCATAGATGACATCCTGGTATATTCGAAGAGCATAGGAGAACATAGAGAACATTTGAAATTGGTTCTGGAGAAACTGCGAGAACACAAGTTGTATGCCAAGTTCAGTAAGTGCGAGTTCTGGTTGGAGAGTGTGTCATTTCTCGGACATATAGTTTCTCGTGACGGTATAGCCGTGGATCCTTCCAAGGTGGAGACGGTTACTAAATGGAAGGTGCCAGGAAGTCCAACGGAAGTACGGAGCTTTTTGGGTTTGGCCGGCTACTACCGACGGTTCATCCAAGATTTTTCTAGGATTGCGGGGCCATTAACACGATTAACTCAGAAACAAACAAAGTTTTCTTGGGATAGCAAGGCTGAGAAAAGCTTTCAGGAACTAAAGAAACGGTTGACTACAGCCCCAGTGCTAGCACTACCAGAGGGAAGAGAGAATTTTGTGGTGTTTACCGACGCATCGAAAGAAGGAGTAGGATGTGTTTTGATGCAGAAGGGGAGGGTGATAGCTTATGCTTCACGGAAAATGAAAACCTTCGAACAGAGTTACCCTACTCATGACCTGGAATTGGCCGCCGTCGTATTTGCACTTAAGAAATGGAGACATTATTTATATGGCGTAACCTTTGAAGTTTATTCAGATCACAAGAATTTAAAATTCTTATTTACCCAAAAAGACTTAAATATGAGACAGCGACGTTGGGTGGAGTTCTTACAAGACTATGATTGCACCATCAATTATCATCCAGGGAAAGCCAATGTAGTGGCGGATGCCCTAAGTAGGAAGGCTCAGATTGCTTGGATTGTTATAAAGGAGAGCGAGATGATGGAAGAGGTATCTAGGTGGGATGTAAGGACGGAAGGCAAGAGAGCAATCTTTGCTAACATTCAAGTTCAACCATCCTTACCTGCACGAATCAAGGAAGCTCAACAAAAGGATGATGCATTAAAACGGCGTATTGAAATGGCTCAACAAGACGATCACTCGGAGTACAAGGTGGGACCGGATGGAATTTTAAGGCATCGAAATAAGTTATTCGTTCCGAAGGATGAAGAGCTGAAACGAGAGATTTTGGAAGAAGCACACAGTTCGCGATACACGGTGCATCCTGGAAGTACGAAAATGTATAGGGATTTGCGCACCAGATATTGTTGGGACAATATGAAACGGGATGTGGCACTTTTTGTGGCATCTTGCCTTACTTGTCAGCAAGTGAAAGCAGAACACCAAAGACCTTCAGGACTACTTCAACCGTTGGAAATTCCAGAATGGAAATGGGAGCACGTCACTATGGATTTTGTCACTGGTTTACCCAAGACACAGTGCAACCATGATGCTGTATGGGTAGTGGTGGATCGGTTAACTAAAACAGCTCACTTCCTACCAATAAACATTAGGTACTCTTTAGAAAAGCTCACCCAATTGTATGTGCGAGAGGTGGTACGCCTACACGGAGTTCCAGTCAGCATTGTCTCTAATAGAGACCCTCGTTTTACTTCAAGATTTTGGCAGCAATTACAGCAGGCAATGGGGACACAATTGAAGTTTAGTACCACAGCTCATCCTCAAACTGATGGTCAATCGGAGAGGACGATTCAGATTTTGGAAGATATGTTGAGGTCGTGTACTTTGGATTTTAACGGTAGTTGGGATAACCATCTACCTCTGATCGAGTTTGCTTACAACAATAGTTACCAAGCTTCGTTGGGCATGGCACCATATGAGGCACTCTATGGTAGGAAATGTAGATCTCCTTTGTTTTGGGATGAAGTGGGAGAACGAAGTGTTACTCCTCCTAATCTGGTACCATGGGTGGAAGAAGCTTATAATGATGTGAAGGTTATACGCCAGCGCTTGTTAACTGCTCAGAACAGACAGAAAAGTTATGCAGATAAGCGAAGAAAAGTGTTGGAATTTGAAGTTGGTGATAAGGTGTTTCTGAAGGTCACGCCTTATACCAAAATATTGAAACATGGAAAGAGGGGTAAACTTAGTCCTCGCTTTGTGGGACCGTTTGTTATTACTCAACGTGTTGGAGAAGTAGCCTATCGGTTAGAATTGCCAGAATCCATGGGAAAGATCCATTCTGTTTTTCATGTCTCTATGCTCAGAAAGTATCATCCTGATCCTGGACATGTAGTGAGCTTAGATGACCTTCAGGTAGATGATTCCATGGAATATGAGGAGATTCCTATAAAACTCCTGGATCGACAAGTTAAACAGTTAAGGAGGAAGGAAATTTCGATGGTTAAGATGCTGTGGAAACATCATGGGATTGAGGAGTCAACTTGGGAGTCTGAAGTGGAGATGAAAACCAAATATCCTAAGTTATTTCTTTAATCGGTAAGGATTTCGGGACGAAATCTCATTTAAGGAGGGGTGATTGTGAGGCCCGAGAAATTTTATATAATTATAATAAAATATATAAATATATATATATATATTATAAATATAAATGGAATATTAATAGAAAATAGTAATAAATAATTAACATCATCTTGATCTAGGAGAAAATCAAAATGAAGCATACAGGGACTTTTCTAACTAAAGGTTTAGGATAGGTATTAGTGGTAGTTGTATGGTTAATGATTATTTTAATTAGTGGTAAGGATATAATATGTCTTAAAAGATAAATCTTTGCCTAAATTATATTCCAGAAACGTGTGGGTGAGAATCGGGATCGACAGGAATAAACGCAGAGAATGAGAGAGGGCAAGAAACGCTTGTAACTATGTTTTGAGAGTAAAGAAGGGGGAGAAGAAAAGAAGGAACGATTGATCTCTTCTAGCTATAAAAAGGGGTCTCTTCCTTACTTTTTTTCCCTCAGAATTGCCCTTTTAATCGTGAAGAGAGAGCTGAGTTATTGTGGAAGTGTCTAGTGTTTTCGGTGAGTTCTTTGTCTTTTTTTTCATGAATTAGTTGGAGGAGTTGTAGAATTTATAAGAAAACTTGGTTGAATATGAAATGTAGGCACAGGTAGAACCAATTGGTTGAAATTGATGTTGCAGGTGTAGGAATTCAGGGAGTTAATCAAAAGAGCCTAACTTTTGCATACCTAAATGAGAAATTAGGCACGTTTATGTGTAGGAATGTACTGGGTATGATATTGAAGAAAAAGTCAGGATTTTGAAGTTAGGTTTGTATGTGAAGACATAAGATTAATTCTAAATTATTATCATTATAATTGCAGGAACTATTGAAGAAGATTGTGACGTTTAATTTCAAGAACGGTGAGGGTTTAACGTTTTTCGATCCCTTGTCCTAAAGCACTTGCTATGTGTGGTAATTTTAGAAAACCAAAACTGTTGCTTTGTGAGTTAAGCTTAAGGACAGGTTTAAAACAAATGCTTCTTAACTAAAAACATATTCATGTTGCTGGAGCTAGTATTTTGCATTATTCTTAATATGAGTAATCTGAAAATGTGTAGTATGTCACCTTGTGTGCTACTTGAGTATTAAGATACAAATTCATGTGAAAAAAATGGAAACGAGAAGTGACCCTGTCGTATTTGAATTGTATTCTTGACATGATATAGTAACCTGTGAATCTAAATTGCTTGACTTGAAAGTGTTTTCTACCTAGGTGTTGCGTGCCTGGTAGACTTGACTTGTTTACTTACATGATAAGCTACCTGGAGTACTGTAGACTTGACTTGTTTCTTGCGTGATAAACCATCTGGGGGTACTATGTGCCCGGTGGTACTTGACTTGCGTGTGGAACTTTAAACTACCTAGGGATACTTAGTGCCCGGTAGTACTGTTCTGGGATCCCACCCCCATTGGATTAACCGATTCAGCGAGGTCGGCGTTGGGCCTGATCGCTGTTAGGTCCCAGTGGGTCGATATTCTCGAGATATCACACTTGGGCTTTTAAGCCACCTGGCGTGTTGGCGCGGCCACCTAGTTATTTGTTTATGAAATAATATGCTTCTTGATAAAAGTTCCTCCTTGCTTGCTAAGATATCAACTGACAGATCTGTGTGAAATTATCTCCTTTTATTTTATCTGTTCAGAGTATGTGGATAACGTGATTATGAACATGCACTCTTAAAATATTCGTACACAGTAGATTAATCAAGAATGCCTGTAAATATGTGAACTTGAACTTACTATTATTCTGTACTTGAGAGTCTATAACATATACAATAAATACTGCTAAATGGTATGCTGCTCACATTATAACCTTGCTGTTTGTTGATTTTGTGATTATTTGAGTCGTTTGCTAAGTGCTGACCGTCAAGGTATTTAAGAATGTAAAATACTCTCACTGAGCGGGCTGTGGCCCCTTTATTCCCAACATTCTTTTCAGATTTCGAATAAGACGAGCACGTGGGTTTGGGAGACTGTTAGGAGCCTTACCAAGAGAGTGACGCTAGTTTCCCTTAAGTCATGTAGAAATAAAGAGTTTCAACACACATTCTGTTTTGATGAACTGTAGTTTCCAGTCCTTTCGTGATAATAATAATATTCTATTTCCTTTCTTTAAATATAAAGTAATGTTTGGTCTTGAAATTTATTAATTAATTAGAGAATATGCTGGGGTGTTACATGCAGGGACCGCCGTGAACGAGGCCGAATTCCACTAGTGCAACTTTCAGTGGCACCGCCAAGACTGACATTTCCCAGGGAATCCACAAAAATTCCAGGATCTAAACATAAGACAGGTTCAACACCATTCCCGTTGCCATTTGAAAAAAAAATTCACCATAAACTCACATATCACCATTGTGAGGACCGGAGACCCAACAGTTCAGGGCCAAACCGACAGACAAGGTGACATGAAGTTAGGCCCAAGTGGCCCAACCGGAGAAAGAAGTAGTGGTTTTGGCCCATGTGAGGATAGGGACGCTAGGCCTTCCGACATGAGGACGGGTCCCACTCCTCGAGGATATGAAGTACGAGAGGGAGTAGATGGAAGGTGAGCTCTCCAATCTCCTGTTCATAGAGAAAACCACATCTCCCACAGAGTGCTAATTTAGGTATCAGAGCGGGAACGGCTTAAGCCCTCCGGCGCTGATCGTGCTTTGTGCGTTACTTGTTACAGGTTATCCGACGAGAGAGAAAATGGTGTAGAGGTTCATATCTACCGTCGTAACATTTGTGCCGTCTGTGGGGATCCATCTTATTCCTACAGCCCACACACTCATCCGATGAGTTGAGGTACCAGCAGCCAGATCCGGCCTCGGTTCGATCCAGCGGAGCGCGGTGAAGACGAGGAAGCTGATCAGCATTCAACGAGGCGCCTTCCGGAAGCAACCCCGACCACCGACTCGAGTGAGTCAAGGGAAAGCACGGACCTGCTTCGACAGATCGTTAGTTCACTGGAGCGCATGGCATATCAGATCCAGGAACTTCAGGGGACGGGCACGAGAGTAGGGAAAGTTAGGGGTGGGCAAAAAAAACTGATAAATCGAAAACCGAACCGAAACTAAATGGTCCGAATATGAAGAACTTGAACCGATTTCAATATTTGGGTTTCGGGTGTCCGAATTGTAAGAAACCCGAATTATAATACGGGTTTTGGTTCGGGTTTGGGTATTGAAACTCAACCTGAAACCCGACCCGAAAACCGAATTTATAAATTAATATATACTAGTATAATATCCCGTGCCGATGCACGGAAATTCAATTTTAAAATATTATAAATTAGTAAAAAATAATGTAATGTTAATTACATGACCAAGTATTAATTTTGACCCTATTTTCAACTCCTTGTGGGACAGGTTATCTTACTACTGGTCTTATATTGGTAGGTCTAAGCTTCACAATAGTCTTTTTGGTATCATGCCTGCTATTATCTGTTGGCACATCTGGAAGGCAAGAAACTCATATCTTTTTGAAAATATAAGTCCTCACCCTAATACTTTGAAACAATCTATCAAGGACTATGTTTTTAATATCTTTACAGTGAAGCCAATATACACTAGGTCACCATATGATATAGACATTGCAAATCTGGGCTTCCTCCCAATCCATACTAAACCACCCCAGCCTCAAATCTCTGCAACTACACGGTCCCCCCCAGTTGGTTGCTTCAAAATTAATGTTGATGCCTCCTGGCTTCCTCCTAATTGGTATTGGTGTGATAGTTAGGGATTCTGATGGCACTCTTATATCTGCATACTCTGGATCCTGCTCTTCTGTTACTTCTTTGCAGGGTGAGATCCTAGCAATTCAGAAAGGATTTGAGATTGGAACTTCACTCCAATATCCATTCCTAATTGAAACAGACTGCATGATGGCAATGCAAGCTAATCAGGACCCTAACAAGGCCCCATGGACTATATATCATCTTGTCTGCTCCATTAACAGCCTTTGAGCATCAAAAATTATCCACAACTTCAGACAAGCTAACCAGGTGGCTGATGCACTGGCAAAACTGGGGAACTCATCTGGTATTGACAGGCTGTTGTCCTTCCATCAATGCCCTCAAAAAATACAAGGTTTGATCCTACTTGATAAACTCAACTGTCCCACTATAAGGATCTCCAGTATGGATGCTACTGAATAGTTGTTTTTAACATTTTTTGCAAGGTCTGGATTACAGCTTCTCTGTCAGCTTTCACATGGATCCAGACATACTCTTCAATGCAGAACCTTAAAATTTAGATTTTTTACTAAGCTTTCTGGGTACCGCTTTGTGTTTTGCTTGCAATTCACTAATAGGTTTCTTGAAATCTTAGTAGAACTCATTCTTTTGTACAGTGGAGTGTACATACCTCCATCCTAGATCATTCTTTTGGGAGCTATATGCTTCATAGAGCTTTATGCTCCTCTTGTAACCTTCCTTGGAAGGAACCTTATTGCCAATATTTTTTGGTGTTTCATGGTTTAGGGAGCCAATAAAAATCCCTCCACTTCCAAAGTGGTTTAATTTTTAAAAAAATTGACCATATGGCACAATTTTTCACATTTTTTAATATACATTTATTTTAAAAATGGTTTTTGAAAAAAATTCAAGTCATAAATTCTTTAGTATCTTCCATATAAAAAGCATATAAGTACATAAGTATGAACTGATCTCTCAAAATTATTAATAGTATCGACTACTCTAATCACTTTTGGGAGATGCGTTTAATCTCACTATTTCATATAACATGAAATTGGAACACCCGCGTGTGTAACCCAACGGTTGGGATATTGAGTTCATTGCGATAGGGAATTAGTGACGTTCAAATAATCAAATTAATTAAATTGCATACATTTAATCAGATTAAAATAAAATTAGTCTCATTACATTTCAAAATTAATCAAATTAAATCATTTGATCACATTAAATACTGACAGTATGAAGCAATTTAAATAAATATGACTAATAATATCCCTTTATTTATTCAAACTAATTATAAATATATTTGACTAACTTAATTTAAAATATTTGAACATAATACAATTATTACAGTTCAAATGTATTTCAAATTATTTCGTTGATAATTATAAAAATGTAGCTAATCAATCATCGGTGCATTTAAGAGTAATTTACTGTCAAATTTGAAAATGGTAATGAATAACTACCAAAATGGTAATGAAATATGGTAGTCAATCAATCAACATAACTATTTAATTAATTATACTAAACATTGCAAAATGATAATGAGATATGGTAGTCAATCAATCAATATAACTACTAATTAATTATAGGGCTTGCAGGTTGTATTTTACTTTTGCAGTCCGTATTATTTCCAGGAAATACCAATACACCCTCGATCAAGTGGCTAAAGTTTGAACAAGATAAATTAATAAGGATAATCTTGTCAGTTTCAATCAAAATACAGACTGCATTAGTAAAAGAAAACCTGCAAATAGGAATTCCGTAATTATACTATAACATATAACGTCTCATCTTATTGTATTTGTGAATTAGTCTTTTTTTTTAGATTAAACCATCCCTAGGAATGGGGGGAATTTTATTTGGCTCCCCTAACCATAAAAACACCAAAATATTAATTTTGGTAGTAGTTTATATGACTCTCTCACCACATGAGGTGAGAGACAAAAGAATAAAGACATAATCGGCACACATATGTGGCCTTGGAGCTTAGCAAGTTACCAAAAGAATAGGTAATCCTATCTAAATTAACAAAATTATGGAATTGAGTTATGCTTAGTCCAAAGAGAAGATCCAAAGCCTATTAGCGAATTGTAAACAAAACACAAGTCGGCACTGGAAATTCAAAACTGTGAGAAGCATTTTTCCCATAGAGTTAATAACTGCCAACTGTGAAGACAACAGCAAGAATGTGAAGCAATTCCAGCCTTTTCCAGTCATAGTGAGGCCCTTAAAGAGGTCCCTGAAGATCTGAGTAGCCAATTCCAGCAAGGTGAGGATGAATCTGCAAAAGATAAAGCAACTCATGATCGTAGCAGCTGATCTAAGGTGGATGAAATCTCAAAGAAGGGAGATCATGTTTATCTAAATATAGGAGGCCTCTAGACACAGCAGGTAGGAGAGATACAGATGAAAATTGATCAGTTATTTTGTGTTCACAAGCAAACTTTGCAATTGAATCTCCTACTTGATTAGCCTCCCTAGGTACATAAACCAGTGAAAAATCATGTAATTTCTGGTGTATATCATCAACTAGATTAAGTACATTCCATTGAGCAGACTGAGGGTTTAGAATATCTTAATAGCTTGTGCACAGTCTGACTCAATAATACACTCCTGGTTATTAGAAGTACAAACTGAAATTGCTAAACCTATAGCTAGTATTTCAGCATGAAGTGGGGAGAGGGCATGAGTATATATGCATTTAGCGAAGACAAAATTACCATGCATATTTCTAATTATAATGGCCAGACATGTGTCATTAGCTATATTCATTCATGATGCATCTACATTGCATTTCAAACCAGTATTAGGTTTACCCCATGAGACAGTAGAGATATTAGGCTTGGGGGGTTTTAGGTATTTAGGAAAATACCCATTAGATGCAAGTTCAATATCGAAAGGATAGGAAATAAAGAATGGTTTAGCAGTGAAAGAATGGTAGACCAGTGATTTAGTTTCCTGTAAAATGAATTGAGGGTCTGGAGCAATTCCATCAAATATGAATCTATTTCTAGATTTCCATAGACTCCAACAAGCAAAAAGGACTGTATTGTGTATAAGAATAGAGTGAATTTTTGATAGTCCTTGCTTGGAGAGGTAATAACTAATTCTATTCCAGATAGATCCAAAACTGGGAGTTATTATATTTATAAAACTGTTGATACCTCTCCAACCCTGAGCTGCTATGGTACAATTGTTAAAAAAATGGTCCAGAGAGTCCTCATGCTCACAAAAACAGCATTTAGAAACTATGTTAAATCCAAAAAACCTAAGCACATTGTCAAAGGGAAGGACTGAGTTCATTACCTTCCACATGAAAATGGAGATTTTTTTCTGAACCCTAGGATTCCATATGCTCTTTAAAGATCTCGCAGTGCTCCTTTTAGGTCTGAGCAGGCTGTATGCCGATTTAAATGTGAAATTACCCTGAGGGTCAGGTCTCCATATGAGTTTGTCCATCCTATGCATTTTTAAATCTGAGTCCTGCAAGATAGACAAAAGAGAGTCATCAATATACTCTTCCAATTGACCTATAAATTCTTGTTTGTTTTCAATAAAGAATTTCACTGTGCAGTCCTCAGGGATAAGTGTATGTAGAGGATCAATATCTCCCTGTCCAATTGGACTTCCAGAAACTACATGATCCATTACCATGAATAACCCTAGTGTTTCTTTCAGCAAATTCATTTATTTTACATATGCGCTTCCAACACTGTGAGGTTTTTGAAGAAGGGGGAAGTGAAGCAAGGAATGTAGTCCAGGGAGCAACTCCTAATTGGTATTTCCACCATAGTTTCGCAGAAAAGGTCCTAACTATGGTATGAATATTTCTGAAATTTAAGCCATTTTCTGAGGTAGGAAAACATAGGTCATTCCATTTTTTCCAAGACTTTTTTGGCTTATTATCAACAGAACCCCAAAAGAAAATTTCTAATCTTCTCTTAATGATTTTGAGGATGTGCACAGTTGGTTCTAGTACTGCCCAGATATGCTGGGGAATAGAATACAAACAAGAATTTTATAAGTATTAACTTACCACCTTGAGATAGCCATCTGTTCTTCCAGTTATTTAACCTTTTGTCAATCATTTCAATAATTGGCTGGAAGTAAACATTTTTAACTCTACCACGAAAAATAGGGACCCCTAAATATTTGAAAGGGAATGATCCTTTTTTCATGCCCAAAAATAGCCTTAACTTCCATAATTTTGACTACTGTTGCATGCCTTCTTATATAAAAATCACTTTTGTCAGAATCACTTTTTTTATTTTTTGAAAGGAAGGCTTTCATTTTTGTCAAATTACCTTTACTGGCTTGCATGAAAATGATAGTGTCATCAGCATATGTAAGGTGAGAAATTTGTTCTGCTCTGACTGGTAAATTAATATACTGCAAGCTTCCATTTTCATAAATAAATGCCAAACTCCTAGTGAATGCCTCTGAAAAAATATTAAATAAAAAGGGGATGAGGATCACCTTGTTTTATGCCTCTTGTTGCATTAAAAAAACCCCACTGGAGCTCCATTTAATAATACAGAGAACCAGGCTTGTGAAAGGTTTTTTATTACCTAGTAGATAAACTTACCATGGAAGCCAAATTTAATGAGAACATTTGACAAGAATTTCCAACAAACTCTGTCAAATGCTTTCCTTAAATCCAGCTTTAGGATGCAGTTTGGATGCCTTCCTTTCCTGTCAATAAATCTTAGCATTTCTTTGACATACAGAACATTGTCAGCAAGGTCTCTATTTTTAAGAAAGGCAGTTTGGTGGGGGGATATCAGTTTATGCATCAAAGGCTTAAGTCTCTCCATTAAGATTTTTGAAAAAATTTTATTAGTGACTGTGGAGAGACTTATTGGCCTAAAATCAGAAAAGGCTGAGGGGGTATCAACTTTAGGGATGAGAGCTATCCATGTACTAGCTATACCTTTAGGGATTGCAGAACTAGACAAAAAATCATTAGCAGCATGCAATAAATCAATGTGAATAATATCCCAAGCCTTTATGTAAAAATTAGGAGTAAAACCATCTGGACCCGGACTACTTTGTTTATTTAAAGAGAAAAAAACTTGTTTAAGCTCAATCAACGACACTGGTTTGATCAACTCAATATTTTCCTCAGAGGTGATAATTTTAGGGATCTGAGCCAAAAAGTGGGAGTAAAATTCATTTTGGTCTGGGTGACTGTCAGCAGTGAGGAGGTTTGAGAAAAAGGAGACAGCCTCTTCCTCAATTTCAGACACCTATCTAGCCAGTCACCAGAGGAATTCTGAATTTTTGTAACTGACATCTTGCTCTTCCTCTCCCTTAATGTATTATGGAAATATTTTGAATTATCATCACCATCTTTAAGCCATTTGATTTTTGCTTTGTATTTAAAAAAATGTTTTTGCTCTTTAATGGACCTAGTTAGGTTAGCTTTAGCAAGTCTGAGAGCAACCAGTTCTGTTTCACACTGATTGCCATCATAAGCTAATTCTTGTAACCTGAGAACTTCCTCAGGTTTGATGATATTCTGATGAATATTACCAAAAACTTCAATGTTCCATTTTTTCAAACACTTTTTAAGTTTGAGCAATTTTAAATAAAATTTTAGCATGCTAGACTCTTGAATTTCAGCAGTCCAATTTTCATTAATAACCTGTAAAAAATCTCTCTTTTAAACCAGGTATTAATAAATCTAAATGGTCTTGGAGATGATTTTAAATTGCTCCCCACACATAATAGCAAAGGACAGTGATCACTAGTTTCCTTATTAAGCACAAGAATGGAGGAATCAGGGAATTTTATTTTCCAGTTAGGGGAACATAGGCCTCTGTCTAATCTTTTAATGGTTGGAGTTTTATTCCTTCCATTTTGACTAAGATCAAGCAAATTTTTATATCTCCCATTGGTCCATGTAAAAGTATTACCTACTGTGTTAATGTGTTCTAAAGGCATATGGTCTATAAATGCAGAAAAATCTTTTATGCTTCTCAGACTAGGTGTAGACATACCCTTATACTCAGAAATGGAGGCAATAGCATTAAAGTCACCAATAAAAATTGTTTCAGGGTAAGAGATTTTTGCAAGATCAATCCATAATTGTTCTCTCTCTTTCCTGGTTCTAAAACCATATACAAACAGATTCCATGCAAGCATTTAGTTTAAGGCTATTTAGGGAGACATGCAAAAATTGAGGATGTACATGTATCAAAGAGACCTGAATATTATCAGTCCACATCATCCATATCCTCTCATTCTGAGCAGCTATACAAGTAGAGAATTTAAGGGCAGAAGCACAATCTACACACTTAACATTTTCATGCATAGGTTTCATCAAACAGATAAGGTCAAACCTATGAATTAAATTTAATTCCATCAGTCTATCTAGTGAGGTATTCATCCCTCTAATGTTCCAAACAAGGAATTTAATTTTTAGGGATTTAACAATCATTAGAACTAGATAAGGGGCTTTTTGTGGCAGAACCAGATATGATCTGGTTAAGTTGAGTAAAATAAGTATAGCAGGGGTATTCTTAGCCAAGAGTCAAGAAGAATGTCTCACCTGAGCTGTGCTTATCTGTTCTTTTTTTTTTTGCAGATGGGACTGGAGTAGGTTCAGCTATGTGAATCTCTGATACTGGTTGAGGTGATTTGGATTCAACTAGTAGCTCCTCTTCTTCCTCAGATTCAGATAGTGTGCTCATTTGCTGCAATGGTAGGAATCTGTTTGACCTATTCCTGTCCTGAGAAAAACATGTAACATGATCAGTAGTAAAAAAAGTTTGTTCCTCCCCAGGGTTGCTTCT
Source organism: Sherardia arvensis (assembly GCA_948330725.1). Lineage (NCBI taxonomy): Eukaryota > Viridiplantae > Streptophyta > Magnoliopsida > Gentianales > Rubiaceae > Sherardia > Sherardia arvensis. Next base: position 20,686,364 of record OX415240.1, read on the forward strand.
AGTGCTGACATGGAGGTCATCCTTTGCATAACTGATAGATTTATTTTTGTTGATAGGCCTCCATTCCAGCCTCTTAATCTCATAGTTGACTTGGCTAGGCAGTTTATCCTCCTGTGGCTGAGATTGGGAGTTAGGGACATTAGGAGGATCTGAGCAGTTTAGGGGAGAGTGAGCCTTGTCTGACAGTGGTGAGAGTGGAACTTTTTTCTTCAACTCCTGAGCTGCTATGACTCTAGCCTTCTCCTTAGCTGTGATGCCAGATGTTTCACCCATAGGGGGACTAGTGGTACTGGGAGAAGGATCTTTGAGCAGAGGGAGGGTGGTGGAAGGAACATTAGCTATAGGAGGAGTGGGATTAGGTCTCAGGGAAGGGGGAGTTTTTCTGTAAGTTTGGGTTTTTTGCAGGGAAGGTTGGGGCTTTTTTGGTAGATGTTTCCATCCCTCTTTGTCATTAGCCTGAGGTACTCTACATTGATCAGGAGAATGACCCAGCTTTCTGCACATATGACAGTACACAGGTAGCTCTTCATACTCAATATCTAGGTCAACAGTAAAGCCTGCAACACCAACTGTAATCTCTGTATGAAGCTTTTTCTGAAGATCTATCTCAACACACAGTTTTACTGCAGAAGGTCTAGTAAGGGAAGCTGTAGCTGAGTCCATTTTAATAAAATTTCCAACTCTATTGCCAATGAACTCTAACATGGTTGTGTTGTAGAAGAAAACTGGGACCTGGTGAATTGTAATCCAGATGGGAACGACAGAGGATTCAGTACCTGGAGTAAAGTCAATAGACCATTTGAGCACCTTCATTGGGAAGCCCTTAAGGTTCCAAAGTCCCTTTAACCAGCATCGTTGGTAATCCTCCTGGTCATCAAATCGGATCAGTATATGTCGATAATCAATGGAGCCGATCTGGAAGTTTGAGTTGAATCCAATGGATTTGAATGCTTCGTTGAGAGTTTCCATGGACGGCTTGTCCTTGTCGAACTTGCCAATCAGAGCTTTCTGGTAGTGGATGGCCAGATGGGAAGCCTGTTCCGGCAAAATAATACAAGCGATTTTCCCTTTGTGCTCGCCAATAGGGACGATTTCAGGATTTGTGGGGAGTATAGGAGAGAGAGGAGAAAGGTTTGGAAGTGAGTGCTTGCAGAAACCTACGATTTGGGAGATTGCCGCAGCGGGGCTGCGGCGGCGCCGCCATGGTAGGAGCCGTTATATAGACGTTATTGGGAGTAAATAGTGCATAGAAAGTGAGAAAAGTGGGGGCATTAGTCGGAAAATTGGGAACAGTAGTATGGAAGCTAGAGAGAAGTGAGAGCAATTAACTTAGAGAGAGAAAGTAGCGTTAATATATGAAGCAATTAACTTATTTGTGAATTAGTCACATTAACTACTAATATATGAAGCAATTTAAATAAATAAGCATAGAACATTTTATCTCCCTTTATTTGAATAACTTAATTTGAACTCGTTAAACATAATAAAATTAGTTTAAATATATTTCAAATTATTTCGACTCCATTGAATTCATAACTATATATACGTGCAATAGAGAAAGTTTTAACACACTAGAGCTAAAAATGTTCGCACCAGAAGTGACATGGCTCCAAAAGTGAACATCCACAGATAATCTGCAGTTCTTTTGTCAAATGCACCCTTCTCCAGTTTAACTCCATAGTAAAGTCTACACTCAGAATCAACAACTCTTGCCAAGTTAGTAAATCCAGTTCTACCTAATTATCGAGTTTTGTGATCTAGAATATGGATTAGTTAGAGGAAGAGTGCTTACATGGTCACGATTCGAAATCCAAATGGGAGTGAAAATCCCCCAAGGAAGAATAAGTTTGTGATAAGCCTCCAGTTCTGCATTTAATGCGACGAAGATATGAATACTGGAACAATAAAAAGGAAAACGAGCTGCACTAAAAGTTTATACGATGTTTGTACCTTAAACCTCTTGAAAACATCTGTGAATAGAAATGGGCTATTATTCTGATATGGTAGAGTTCAATAGTCCGCATCATTCGGCAGGAACAACAAGTCATGAAGTTGCCCATGCAGGTCCACAGCCACAACTACACTTGAATTGGAATTCAATTCCGCATCAATCCTCACAAAATTCCTCTCCTTGTGCAGAAGCTTGGACGCAGAAAACACAAGCGTTCTGAATTGTTTCAGTAAAGCTCTGGCCTGATACAATGCAAATCCATTCATTTCATAAACAATCATCATCCACAAAAAAACTGCAACATTTTCCAGCATCACATCTAAGCAGATATGCATAACAAATTTACATTATAGTGAGACAACAGAGAAAGAAGGCAGAAGCCAGGATGATCGATTCTAACACCACAAAACAATACCAAATTCCATCAAAACAAAGACCTTCAAACAACAAAATGGCAATAAGTTCACCAAACCAAACAGAAGCCATCAAAACACAAACTTTTTAAACTGAAACTGCAACTGCAACATTTAAAATTGAAATCAACACCAAATTAAGCGCATAGAGCTTACATGACCAGCAACAGAAAGATCAGCCATAGGTTTCTCATCAGCCCAATCAGTGGAAACCATCAAAGTCCTGAGCTCCACAAAGCAAAACTGCCTCGAGTCCAGCCCCTTTACAATAGTGATGCGGCTGATGGACATGGCGCACCACTCAATTTCCCCACTCTGAAGTTGATTTTTTCCGGGAACATACTCCGGGCACTGTTTCTGCAAAATGAAAGTTAAAAAACCGCAAAACATAACTCCAAAATCAGCTAAAATCACGACCGAAAACTCACCGGAGAGCAGAGAACCGAATTCGCAACTAGAGATAAGCCCGTCGTCGGAGACAATTTAAGCGAATTCGGACTCGTCGGCGAGCTCCGCCGAATTCCTGAACAGCTTGTCGATCGTCATTGCAGAAACCGAGATTGTCCGGCACTTGTAAGAGGCTGAAACTTCTGACAGCGGTTCCGGCGAGAGGCTCTACAAAGCCCTGAAAATTCCCGTCCCCCCAGCTGCTTCTCCGCGAGAGCTTGGGAGGGCGGTGATCGGATTCTGGTTCTGTGGGGATGAGGTTTGCGCAGATAAAAGGGGAGTCCAGAAGTTCTGGGTAATTATTGAGGACGGAATTGAAGGAAACGGAGCCGATTAAATTAATCGGCAGTGAAGAAAATCAGGAAATGTATGAAGGCTTTACATTTCAATTAATGACAAAAGGGAGCAAAGTACAGAACGTCAGAACGCGTCTTAAGCCAGTTGCCCTGCTGCTGATGTGTAATTTTCTGATAATTTTAAATTTAATTTAAAATTCTGAGAAAATTCTAATCCATCCTCTTTTAAAGTATAGTATAGATAATTTTAAATTAATTCAAAATTCTGAGAAAATTCTAATCCATCCTCTTTTAAAGTATAGTATAGATTTGTACTTATAAAAAGTATCCATGAAATAAAAAAATAAAAAATGAACCATCATAGTGAAATTAATTTAAAGTTTCAACAGTCTAAACACTCATTATTAAATCATCCAACAACTTAATTTCATCTTTTGAATCACCAAAATTTGATGATGATGAATATCAAAATTTAATTTGATTTGTATTTATATTGTTGAATACCTAATTATTTTCATATACATCATAAACTTATATGGATAGGTTAATTTAGAGATATTTTGGATTATATCACAACTTAAATTTATACTTCAAAACAATTCTCCGAAAAAATAAATTTATAATTTGGGTTTTTCGGGTTATTTGGGTTCAAACTGAAATCCGAACTATCCGAATCCGAATTCATAATTCAGGTTTTTAGTCAATTTGGATCGGGTTTGGGTTTGACAATTTAGAGATCAACCCGAACCGAATAACCCGTAAACTGAACAACCCGACCCAACGCCCACCCCTAGGGAAAGTTACCCCAAAGCGTCTTTTTCAAGGAGCAGATCTGGGGAAACAGAAGGTGTCAGTGCCAAAGGAGGCAGCAAGAGCGACGACGGGGAAAGATCAAATCCCTGTCGTCGAGGATGTCAGCTCCGATGAGGACTCATATATAGGAGGAGGAGGGCGACGAACCGGAGAAAGTATGGCCGGTTGCGTATGTGCACAAGCCAAAATCTCTCCGCACGTCCTGGTCTACAAGCGCCTTGCTTAGAATTGGGTTCCGCCGGAAGGAGAGACGCAGCGAGGCAGCCCATTCACCCGATCCATGATGGAGTTCGTGGTAGACTCCAAGGTGCACATACCGCCCAATATGGGGTCGTATGACGGGTCATCCGACCCGGCCGACCACATCCACACGTTCACGACCTCCATCTCCATCTGCAGCACCTTGAAATCCATATGGTGTCGAGCCTTCGCCACCACTCTCAAAAAGGCGGCGAGACTCTGGTTCGCGATCCTGGAGAATGAAAGCATCTCCACGTTTGCAAAGCTGGAGGACCTGTTCTTAACTAGGTTCATGCAGAAGCAGAAGTTCACCCTCACCATGTAGTACGTGCTCATGAAAAGGAAATGGACGGGTGAATGGTTGATGGAATACTACAAGCGGTTCGTCACAGAGTGCAACTAGGTCGAGGACCGGATTGACGAAAGATGGTTAGTCGAAATTTTCATTCAAGGTTGAGGAGTATCACAGGGGGGACAAATCAACCAAGGGTGCAGCCGTTGACACAGAATCGAAGAAGGAGCGCAGTTCAAGGGGATCAGTGAAGGACATGCTAGGCAGCAGGGAAGAACCGGTGAAAGATAAGCCCTTCACCCCCCTGACCAAGATCCTGAAGCAGATTTTCATGGCTGTAGAGGATCAAAGAGTGTTGCTAGTCCCCCGCCGAATGAAGTTATCTGCCTCAAAGATAGGCATGGGCCTCTATTGTGACTACCATGAGGACCATGGAAACGACACCGACGACTGCATTCACCTAAAGAGGGTCATCAAGGAATGCCTCAAGTTCGGACATCTCAAGATGTATGCTAAAGAAGCCCGAGACAACAACAATGAGGAATATTCATCCTGGTCGGAGCCGGACCGTCAATCCGGATGATTATTTGACCTTCATCGAGAAATAAGACCAAGGAGGTCGCTCGGGCTGAGAAACGCGAGGAGTCAAGCAAGAGACGAAGGTATGAGGTCGCCTCTACCCCGGAATCGGACCAGGTCACCCCAACTAGTGCCATCCTAGCCATCATCAGCGGGAACACAAACGGGGCGACGGAGACGCAAATGAAGGTAAGATGCCGCAAAGAAGACAAGATGCCACAAGACACCGGAACCAACGCCAATGTTGAGGAAACTGGCGACGGATTAGGTGATCACGTTTAGCTCCGACAACGCAATTCCAAACTGACCAGCCGGAGGTGATGTCGTCATTATCACGGTCCAAATAATGGACAAGATGGTGCATAGGGCATATGTAGACGGGGAAATCTCGGTGATTCCGACCATGACACCTTTGGTGGACTCTGCTGATAGGACAGTTTGGCTGAAAGGGGTGATCACCTTACCCGTGGCGGTAGGCATGACTCCTCGAAGGAAGATTTTTTACCTTGAGTCCTTAGTTGTCAAGGCGCATAGCTCGTACAACCTGATATTGGGTCGACCAACACTGGTGGCGTTGAAGGGGATCGTATCCACGCTACACCTGCTGTTGAAGTTACTGACCAGAGGCGGCATAGGGATGGTGCAGCTCGATCAGCAAAAGGCTGGGGAGTGCCATAGGATTTCCCTTAGGAAAAGAAAGCACTCGGGATAACGGTCGGGTGAATCGTCGCCCCAACCATACACTTGTCCGTCGCCGCGAGGGCGCCAAATGGTTGGGCCACGGGATGCCATAACCGTTGACTTGGAACTGGAGTAGAGATCGTGTGTCTTCACGGGGACACGACCATGCCCGTGTAGGTAGGGAAGAACATTCCGGAGGAGGCAAAACAATCACTGATTGGCGTGTTGGAGAGGCACATAGGTGTTAGCCAGAAAACCATCTGAAGTAACCGGGATTTCACCCGATCTTGGCATGCACTCGTTGAACATAAACCCAACCCACAAGCCAGTTACCATGAAGATGAGGTCACTTTACCTCGAGAGGAATGACGCGGTTAATCGAGAAGTAGATGAGCTGGTCAATATAGGGATTCTTGTCGAGGTACCATACCCCCGTCTAGCTCGCCAACCCTGTTCCAATAAAAAAGGTAGATGGCAGCTGGAGGATGTGCGTCGACTACAAGACCCTCGATAAGGCCTGCCAGAAGGATTGCTATCCGACTCAAGTCATCGATAAAAAGGTCGATGCACTTGGCGGTTTCCCAATAAAATGCTTCCTGGATGCATACAGTGAAGGACATTCAGAGCCTCAACGGGAAGCTCACCGCAATGAATTGTGTTCTGTCCAAAGCGGCGGAGAGATCATTACCATTCTTGAAGGTACTTAAGAACAACGTCGTTCCTGGTGGGCCATACAGTGGGAACCCCCGGAGGACGAGGCCTTCAAGGAGCTGAAGGTGTTGCCAACGCTATCGCCGCCAGTAGACGGGAAAACTCTATTCCTATACCTGGCCGATGGTGTGGAAGTAGTCGGCGGAACACTCATTTGAGAGAAAGACAAAGTGCAACGCCCTGTTTATTACGTGAGCAGAACCTGCAAGGAGCGGAAGTCCGATACACCAATCAAAAAAAGCTAGTCCTGGCCCTGGTTCATTCAGCGAGGAGATTGAGGTCGTATTTCCAGGGGAATCAGGTAATCATCTTGACGAAGAGCCGTTGAAAGCGATCTTGGCAAAGCCAAATTCCTCCGAAAGACTGACCAACCAAGTGGGCAGTTGAGCTAGGGGTGCATGCCATTCAGTACTCCCCCCGGAAGACCATTAAGGGCCAGATACCGGCAGACTTCCCGTCGGCAACCACGGCCTTGACAGTTGACCTGACCGACGCGGTGACAGTCAAGCATCCTGACGGACGGAAGCGCCATAGGGAAAATCAATTGGGTTAGTGAAAACTCCACGTGGATGGAGCTTCAGGAGTCGAAGGTTCAGGCGTTGGATTGATCATGACTGATCCCGATGGACAGGAGATGACATATGCCTTGTGTTTCGAGTTCCCATCGACGAACAACGAGGCGGAATATGAAGCATTGATAGTGGGAATAGAGATAGAAAAAATGTTGGGGGCGAACCGACTAGATGCGTACGACGACTCCGCTTTGGTGGCCAACCAGTTCAGCGGTGCGTACTTGGCCAAAGAACCGTCCATGAAAAAGTATCTCGGGAAGGTCAAAACCTTGGCGACCTCTTTCGAAGAGTTCGACATAACCAAAGTCCCACAGTCTGAGAACACCCGAGCTCACGCGTTAAACAAGCTGGCATCAACCGCCAGTAGCCATCTGTCGAAAGGGGTGTTGGTGGAGACATTGTCTACCAGGTCCATGGAGGGGGCCGAGGCAACGACAATTCATACCGAGCCTCCTTGTTGGATGACACCGATCCGGGATTATCTGTTCAGTGGGCTGAAGCCTGACCATGCCGCGAAAGCGAAGAAGCTGGAGAGAAGAGCCTTGGAGTTTGCATTGAAAGATGGGTCTTTGTACAAGAACGAGTATCTTCAGCCCTGGTTGAAATGTGACGACGCGTCAGGCGGAGCGAGTGTTGGTAAAACTATATGAGGGTACCTACGGTAGCCATCAAGGAGCCAAGACGTTGGCCTTACGAGCATCGATGGCTGTTTTCTACTGTCCCAAGATGAGGGAGGATGCTAACGAGCTGGTGAAGAAGTGCGTCAAGTGCCAAGCCTATGATAAGGTGCTATGTTCCCTAGGACAACTGATGAAGAGCATATCGGGCCCATGGCCCTTCACCAAGTGGGGAATCGACATCGTTGGGCCATTTCCTATGGAAACCGAGAAAAGGCATTTTCTCATAGTCTTTATGGACTACTTCACCAAGCGGGCATAAGCACAGGCGGTGGCTGCCATCACCGGAAAGTAAATGACAAATTCATCTAGAGAATGTCGTTTGTCAGTTTGGCCTGCCCAGGACTATGATTAGCGACAACGGAAGAAGTTTGAATGGGAACCGTTCAAGTCTTGGTGTCATCAGCTGGGGTTTGAGCAAAGATTCACGTCAGTGGCACACCCGCAGGCTAATGGCTTGACGGAGCGCACCAATGGGATTATCATCCAAGGACTCAAGCAGAGACTCGACCTAGCAAAAAGGAATTGGGTGAAAGAACTCCCGTCGGTTTTATGGACGTACCGAACAATGCCCAGGACAGCAACGGGCGAGTCACCAACAATCATTCCCCCGGAGATGATCTTGCAGTCACCATGGTTGTCTAAATAGTTGACCCCGGTCTAGAAGAACTGGAACATCGGAGAGAGAAGGCAGCCATAACTAAGACCGCCTACAAGTCTTACGTGGAACAAAGGTACAACATCCGCGTCAGGGTTCCCGGTCGCTGAAAGTAGGCGAGTTGGCTCTCCGAAAAAATGAAGGAAGTCGAGATGAAGGGACGAAGAAGTTAGGCGTCACGTGAGAAGGCCCATACCAAGTGGTGGAGGTGCTGGCCAACGGAGCTTACAAGCTCTATACCATGGCGGGTGAACCCTGATGTGATGATTATATGTTGTTTATTCAGGGTTTTATAATGTGCTTATACGAGATTAATGTGCACTTTAGGTGTGTTTTCTATGCAGATTTGGTTGATGGAAGAGATTGGAGCTAAATGCACAAAGGATGCGGTTTTGACGATTTTTGGAGCAATTTAGAAGCTGAAAGGGATGCTAATCCAGTTGACCCTTATTCCGAAATCCTTCATTTGGCAGAGTTGTGCTTCGTGTAACGATCACTAAATTGCTCGGTGAAGTCGACCGGGACTGAGGTGAAACTGATGGAGGATTTAGAGCCTAAAAGAAGTGGATTCGTTATACTCTTTTTTCCCACAGGGTTTTTAGCGAGGTAGCGATCCAATATACTCAAAGAGGAGAAATAATAAGCTAGCAATATTAAAAAATTAGAGTGAAGACATTGAAGAATTCAGCTCAATTTATTTGAGCTGAATTATTGCTAGTAATTATTAATATTATTATTAGTTTTATTATTATTAAATAATGAAAGCCCAAAATTGGGCCTAGTGTGAACGTGATTGGGCTTGTATTATAATTATGTTAGGATTAAATTTTGTTTTATACGGCTGAGGTATATATACCTCTCCAGCCGTGATTATTAGACAATTAGGTTTTAGGTAGTTTAAAAAATTATTAGTTTAGGGTTTTCACCCTTCTGGGGAGAGACGGCCGTGGCTACACCGACGGCCGGACTTGGATTAATTTGAAGATCGTTTCGAGCCATGCAAATCAGTTTGATTTCTTCTCTAGTTTAATTTATTATTATGTTTAACTAATTGTGTGTTCGGTGTAAAATAATGAATTGCTAGTTTTATGATTTGTGAGATCTAAATGTGTTTATAATGATATCCATGAATTCTTGATTGGTTCTTGTATGAATTTATACTTATATTTTGAGTTTGATCAACATGAATACTATTAGGTTATAGCTAATTTAAGTAGCGAAATTCCTGTCTATACAATAGATAACTGATATAGACTACTTAATAACAGGGATGTGGAACAATTAAGTGAACAAGGCATTACTTGCGAATACTTTGGTGATTGTTTATATTGGGTCCTTTTAGTGCTTCATGCTGTTGAGATGTGTATCTAATTTAGCGAATACTTTCTGGGGACATCTTAATAAGAGAAATAGTGGGTTCAGCAAATACTTGCCAGATGTCGAGAATGTAAGGAAGGATTGGGATGGTTTAACAAACACTTGCTGTCCTATCACTACTGGAAACCTTCTCGGAGACGTCGCCGTTGCACGTCGGTGGTACCTAAACGCCGCTCTCAAAAGTTTTCGACTTCGAAACTTGGTCGGGTAGATCGTTCCAGAAAAATAACGATGTATATTTTGCATACGCTTTAAATATGTGTTTTCGAATTCGAAATATATATGTTTGTGGTCGGACGTAATCTTTTTTGCAAGATTATCATGTCGACTGAGACTGACATATGAGTCCAAACTCGTAAAAAATGATATGCATATGTTTGCGAGATCGAAACAAGAAATTATACTGCTATATCAAAGTCGGAAAGTTTGAAAAACTGACAATTCGAACTCGGAAGGTTCAAAAGGCTGATTGTCCAAAATCGAAAATTTTGAGAAGATTATGATTCAATCTCGGAAGGTTTACGAAGCTGATGGTTTGATTTCGAAACGTTAATATCTGATGGTTCGAACTCGTAATTTGAAAAGCTGAGCAATTGATTAAATATTCATTAATTCCGAGGAACGGTGCAGTATATGACGGCCGTGTTTCGTAGTCGTAAGGCATGTTGTTTTGAGTTAAAAGAGAGTTTGAATTATTTGAAAGAAATCAGAGCGTCTTTCGAATCTGAAACCATGCATGCTTCAGTAACTGAGTTAGCATGACTTTGTCTTGTTTCGTCTCCGTAAAGGTATTTGCGTGATGTTTCTGCCTTTTTAATTTCCATGACCATGTCTTGCTAATTACAGAGATTGGTGCAGCGAGTTGCCTGTAATTAACAGCACATAGATCTTGCATGCAAACTAAGAATATGCATATTGAGGTAAAAATATACACGTCTTTAATTTTTCAACTAAATCAAACATTTCTTAGTTTTCTTTGTTTTTGGTCACTGTGCACCTGGTTTCAAAATGTATTTGAAGATATCAGTAAGACATGGTTCGACTCGAAAAACATGGACCGATTTGGTTTCGAATTCGAAAATATAGAGCGACAAATGTATTAGATGTATTAGATGTATTTGAAGATATCAGTAAGACATGCTTTTCGAAATCGAAAAGAATATAAATTATTATTTTACTTCTGTTTCGAACTCGAATCCTCATAATTTGATGTAATATTTCTAAATCAATAAATTAATTATAATCTCGTAATAAATAAATTAAAAAATTATTTCCAAATAGTTATTTAATTACAATTTTTAAACCACATTCTTTTAAGCTATTGCTTGCTAATTTGAATGAAATTTAATCAAAATAAATAAAAGTAGTATAACTTAATCAATTATAGTTCATCAAATCATATTTTTATTCAATTAAACTGTTTTCTAAGAAAGTAATGAAACTAATATACAAATAATTTCACAAGAACAAGGCCTTCGAAAGTCAGCATTACTCAAATAACTATAATCACTAACTAAATTGAGTATAACTAATCAAAGAGAATAGCATACTTTGCTTTTTATAAACACTAACTGCAAATGATCATATAAACGTTACATGACTTTCTATTAACACTACTTGATAAAATTTATGTAATTTAAGCTCAATTAATGAAAATACCAAATCTTAGCTTGAATCTATGTAATATCTAACTTTCCATAAATAATAACTTGCATAACTAATCAAATAAGATGATATTACTTGAATTTGTATGAAGAATAACTTGTTTAAGTAATCACAATCATAGGTCAAACCTGAACTTTTTAGGAACACTAATAAGTAAAACTAATGAAATGTCAATGTTATAACTAGATCAAACCTTAACTTTTTCTATAAAAATAAACTAAATTGACTATAATCAATCAAAAGTCGCACCTTCACTACTTAAATTTCTGTAAACACTAGGTAAATCGAGCATAATGAATCAAAGGCGACACCTTGATTATTTGACTTTCGGTAAATAGCTAAATGAGTAAAACTAACTTACGATCAAAACTTATTCGGTTTTCAATAAATACCAACTAAATTGAATATAATTACTAACCATTCACAAATCTGAAATATACTCTATTGAGTGTAGCTAAACTTATTCTTACTGGAGATACACTTAAAAGATTTATTGAGTCAAGTAAGACTCATACATTATATAAATAAGTTTAGTATTCTAAAAGTGCTAACGAAATCTATAGATTCTAAACTTATTCACCTTTATATATATTCTAACTAAATTAAGTACAACTAAATACTAATATGTTAAGATAATCATTTAGGATATCCATGTATACATACATATTAGAATATGTATGTTTTATTAATGAAAACACAGAATCTAACTTGAATATAAGTAATCTTATGTAGCTTTTCCATAAATACTAACTTGTATAACTTATCAATAAGATAGTATTACTTGAATTTGTATAAACACTGACCTGTACAACTAATCAATAGTCGAAGATAAAACTAAGTATAATTAATCAAAACACTAACAAAAGTGAGTATAACAAATCAAACATTGTTGGACACATGATAAGCACCAATTAAAATGGATATAACTAAGCAAAGGTCATTTCGACTTTTGCCATATAGTATCTAAATTAAATATAATTAGTTGAAGGTTAAATATTATTTGATTTTTTATAAATACGAATTAAATTGAGTATGGTATATGAAATGTTGCGGATTACTTACTTGACTTTATATAAGCACTAGTTAACAAAGTACCCAAGGAAAAAAAATTGTTCGACTTATACTAACTTAATCAAGTACAACTAACAAAGATATATAATTACATGATTTTATATAAAGACTAACTATTATCGATCATATAAACATTATTTCAATCTTAATAACACTATATAACTTTCCTATAAACAATACTTGGTTGAGTTTATGTAATTGATGAAAATATCAAACTTTAGTTGATATTTTTATTAATTTATAGGTATAAATATTTATGTCACCCTATCACTAAATTCTCTGTTCAGGATATTTGAACCAATATTTAATTGCCTCTTATATTAATTAATCAAAAGTTTCTTGATAAGAAAAAAATAATATATATTGTTTTGAATAGGATTTTGAGGTCGTAAGAGCAAGTCCAATAGATTATCTACTCACATTTTCCATAATAGGGAAGCAAATCCCATATTCCCCATATTTTTTACCTCAACTCCAACAGTTTCTCCATTTTCCATTCCCTATAATTTATTGACATTTATTACTATACATTTATCCTATTGTTTTTTATTTTTTATCATATATTCAATAAGTCCAAATAATGATGAACAAATAAATAATTAACTTATAATACATATTACAATAATATTTCATATTAGAAATTACTCACTCTAACTTATAAAATGATAAAATTACATTTTATAAAAATAACAAATTCTGAGTTACAATATAACTATTTTTGTAATGTATTATGAATAATTAGACTCATTTCTTTTCAATTTTTTGTTACAAGTTATTATTTTCAACCATAAGAAATAAAATGTTTAGTAAAAAATTTTAATTTAAACGTTATGATTTATATAAAACGTCAAAATAAATATATTTATGACCTTAAAATTTAGTAAATTTATATTGGAAAATAGATTATATTTGATTATTAAATATCAATAGATATGTACATATAAAAATAGTCATATGAGATCTTGTTACGGTCGTCTTTATGCATATTTTTAGAATATGTATTTTTGATAAACTTTTATTGTAATTATTTTAAAATATTATCATTTAAAATTATTGAAGAGAAACAATTAATGAGTGAAATAACAAAAAATAATGCAGATAGCATTAAATTTTGGTTCTCCAAATCTTCTCCCTCATTCTCTAAATTTGGAGAAGCAAACCTTCTCTCTCTTCAATTTTTCTATTATGGAGAACGAGATGGAGAATCTGTTGGAGTTCAAAAAAGGTTCAAACTCTCCATATTTGAGCAAATTTGCTATTATAGCAAAGCTATTGGACTTGTTCTAACTTGTGAATATCTAAAACATTACATGTATTTATCTGAACCGTTAATCTTCCCAACCATATAAATCTGAGCCACGTATATTTTTGCCTATTTAACCACGATCTGAAATCTTATCTGTATTCTCTATCTCCTTTTTCTTCTGTGAACAAACCCGATCTGTGTTCTTGGTGATGAGCTTGGAGGAATTGTGTCGATGAGCTGGGGATTTTAGCGAGGCCGGCGACGTCGTGGCGGTGATCTGGAAAATTGCGACGAGGCGGAAATTTGGGTGTTGATTGGGATGATGACGACGCCGTGATGGGGCAAAGCTATTGGTTCCCGGCCAGGAACGTCGTGATGTAAGACGGGGGCCTCCTGAAAGAGAGCCGCGTTTCTGAGCTCGCCGAGATGGGGTTTCTGTCTAATTACATGGAAAGGTCGATTTTGCTTCCAGTTGCGGTTGCTTAGTGTTTGTGATGCTGATGAGCTCTTAAAAAAGCGGCTAAACTAGGTGCAGAGCCAAAATGCTTATGCAGATACAAATCTAACTTGAAGAGACCAAAATATCCCTGATAAGTTGGGATGGAAATGTTAGAGCAGAAATTGCAATGTAGCCCATGATGATTTCAATGGTTCAGAAAGAAGCCTTTATCAACTCATATGAAGTTTGACTTATGTCAAAGGGTCAAATTGCAAATGTATGAGATTTAGAATTATTAAATTTAACAACTTGAGATTATCTGTAAGTGTTTCCCCAAATCATAGAGGTGGGATTATCGGTCGGATATTCCGATAATCGGTTCTAATAGATTTTGTCCATCTGGATGGGTGGATGAAGGAGTTGTTGAAGGTACCTCAACGGAGAGATACAGCGGCTGGGCGGGGGCGCGTCGGCGGCTTAATAGAGGTTATCTGTAAGTTTTTCCCCAAATCGTAGAGGTGGGATTATGGGTCGAATATACCCATAATCGGTGCTAATAGATTCTGTCCATCTGGATGGGTGGATGAAGGAGTTGTTGAAGGAAGCTCAACGGAGAGATACAGAGGCTGGGCGGGTGCAGGTATGAGGCTTAATAGAGGTCAGATGAGTCACCGGTAGTTTTGGACGAAGGTAGGTTTTGGTGCCGGGTTTCGAAGGAAATTGTGTGGGTGAAGTTGTATTTGATTTGAATTGTGTGTATAGGAGAAGTAACCGAGATTTGTAGTGCTTGATTTGTGCCGGAGCTAGGCCGTCGGGCGTTCGGATTCACTGTAGACCGGTCCCGTCGCCGGGAAATTGACTTTCGTCGGTCGGGAATTAGTAAGTCTTTATGGGGCCTTGGACCTGTTTTAGAGTTAGGAAGTTATTTTGGGCTGTTCACAAGTTTGGGCTGAATTGTTTGTTTTGGCCTATGTTTTACTATGCAGAACTATAATCAGAGTAAATAAAGTGACATTTCCAGAATTGCCCCTCATTATACACAAATTAGAGTGGAAATGAAACAAACTATTCATGAAATTGTTTGAATAGGCTAAATTGAAATTAGTGAAAACAGAAAGTAAGTTGAGGAAAAAAACAGAGCAAATATAAAAAAAAAAACATATTAAATTAACATTGATCAAAAGAAATGGTTACAATCAAAAGTAATCCCTTAAGATGGTCTTGAATACCATGTGATTGAAGACCATATGAGTACCAAATTAAAGCTAAATATTAAACACAAAAGAAGGGATTTTAAAAAGAGATTCAAAAGCATTTCATCCCACTTCTTCTAGCTCCCATGTTGTTCCAATATATTAGGCTCCATCTTCGGTGGTGAGATCAATGATCTCAAGTGCCTTGACGACGGTGGTTGCGTTTGTGGTGTTGCTCGGCTTCTTGGTTATAGTCCACTTATTGTTGTTGTCCCTTTTGAGGAGTATAATCAACTTGCTCGGTGCCTTGTTGGATGCTACCTCCTTCTTAGTGTTTCCATGCTCGTCGGCCGATGAATCATCAACAATGATCAAAGGAGTTGGATCCTTGACATTTTGATGATTTGAAGTGGATATTGGGAGCACTTTAGCCTTACCCTTAGAGGATTTGCTACAAGAAAAGGGCTTGGTGATCTTGAAACCTCCACATACACACATACGTGCAATGGTGGTGTGTGTCTTGCATTTTTTTGATTTTGACTTGGGTTTTTTGTGCACTTTAGAGGATGGTTTGGAGGAGTGAGGAGATGTGGAAACCATGCTTGTTTGAAAGATAGAAGATTTGGCTCGGTTAAGTGTGAAATTTGGTGGGGAAAGGAGAGTGGTCTATATAGTGCATAATATTTCCCTCCAAAAATGTATGTGGTGTGAGGAGAGTATGAAAAAAAAATATAATTTTAAATGATGAGTAACAACATTTTAGTAATGAGAAAAAAAAATCTATTGTAGTGTGAGCATGGTCTAATATTTCTGTAAATGCAATAAATATCAGTTACAAAAAATGAAAAAACCTACTAATTTTTCAGAAAAAGGACATTTGTTAAAGAAAAGTTTTGTTGGAGTTAATGACAGGAAAGTTTGTTAAAATATTTGTGTGCATGTCATGTACTATTAGAGTTCGAATTAAATCGCTTAGTAGTTAACGTTCCAAAATTAATTAGTTAGTAGTATTGAAACTGAAGGAAAAAGATGTCGGTGGCATTAGAAGATGAATGACTGAAAATAATTAGCGACGTCGACTGGCATCGGAGACCGGAAAATAAACTATCCGAGCGTAGTTGAAGAACGTGAATTGGACTTAGAAGTGACCCAGAATCAGGCGTGTACAGTGTATGAGATTCGCGCATTAAATGTTTGCTATTTGCAGTTCCATAGCTCAGCCACACATTTTTAAAATAGTATTTTCTGCAGGTACAGATAAACGAATTGCGTGATCACATCAACAGAAACCCAAATCCAGAAAACTAGTTCACATTATAAGCAACCACAAAACCAGGACCCTCTAAGTTAGACTACATCATGCAGGTACATAAAGTCATGCAGGTTAGTAGATGCAGGTACATAAAGTCATGGAGTTAGTAGATAGCTGGGGGGGAAACGAGGTACCTCGCTGGTTCCATATTCAGACTGCAAAAAATCCGGCGATGTGATTTCGGGTCACTCATTATTGCAGAGCACGCCCAAACCGACAATAATATAGGGATAATTAGTTTTAGGCATAAATAAGATCGGAAAAAATTGACAAGAATTCCGAATCCGCTTACCAGACAAGCATGGTTCAATATTTGTTGAACGTTTTGGTCAGGAAAACCGAGATTGTAAATCTGTGTTGATGCACGAGAACCCAAAAAATGAAGGGTGGATGGCGGGTTTCCACGGTGCAATTATGTATTATTTTGGGTACAACCTAGGGGCGGGTTTTCTGGATTAATGGGGGAGCTGCAAATAGAAAGAGTTGTCGGAAAAGTGGTGAAGACGTGACTGAACTGCAGGTAGAGGAAAAGGGGTCAGCAAAACCATGTGCTTGGGTGGTATGGTTTTTTAGGGAAAGGAATGGTTTGGAAAGGAGAGGTGGTCGTGGTTTTATTTAGTTACTAGTATTGCTTGTTGGTTTTATTAATTTTTTTTTATTTTATTATGTTTCTCAAAAATAATGTTGGGTTGGAAATTTGTTTTACTATTTCATACATACGTAATTTTAAGCAATCATTATTTTTTGGATGTTATAACTAGCAATAGAAAATATAACTCTGTTTGACTATTATATTTAAAAAATGATAGTATAGGAATGAACATGGTTCAGTAAAACTAAACTAAAGCGAGAATGACGCGGACATGAAAGTGTAAAAATAAATTTTGATTAGGGAAATGTGTTGTTTTTAACATATAGTTTTATGATTTTCTTACATGGTGCTAAAGTACATAGTTATAAAAAATGAAAATTCAATATATATTCAGATATAATGTTACATGTAAAGTGACACCGATATGAATAGTGACTTGTGAGGAAGCGTTTGAAGACTTTAATAGTTCTAATCATTAGTGTGGTGTTGGCATTCAAATCGTAAATGTAAAAGTAATGCATTGTAATGCATCATAAGTAGTTTGAACGTTTCTTCTAGATCAGATTCATATAGATCAAAAAACACATTTAGGAAATGGACATAATAATAATTAAAAGTTAGTAGTATGAATGAGGAGTGACCATAACTTCCAAATATTTTGAATGAGCAGTCGTCATGATCATCGGTCGGGTATGGGAAGGGTCTAGCTAGTTCCATGCCCGACCTATGAAAATATAGTAGGGAACTTGAGCCGACCCGTACCTGATGGGCAGATTAAATTGAGGCTTAGACCATACTGTATCCCCTACCCATGATTCATTCCTAATTCAACTATACAATAAATTATTATTAAGCATTAGTATTTTGACATGTATAACCAAATGATGCGGTGGTTATCAGTTACCAGGGAAGCGTTTGCAATTAGGTTGTTTATCCGATTTTTAGTAATCTTGCCACGTAAATGGTAATAGAAATAAAGTATGCTATATGATTGGTTTACGGACGAATAAATAATTTGTAACGTAATTTGTGGAGTTGTAATTAAAAAAAGTTGCAACCTATAGGATTTGAATTTCATACGAATATGTGTGTTAAGAGATGGCATGACCGCTACAAAATCAGTAGGAGTGACTTTCTGAGTACACGTATAGACACTTGAATATATTACCGTAAACCCTAAACCCTAAGCTGGATAAAAGAATGGTAACTTGTAACGAATGAAATTTTATTTTATTTTTGATTAAACCACCATTGGTGGAGGGATATTATATTAGGCTTCCCCAAACCATTAATTGACATAAAATAAAGTACAATGATCTCCTATGTGGGAGGCAATTTGTAAGATTACAGAGAGGTTTCTAAAGATGTGACAATTCTAAACCTTGTCTGTATCTGAAGCAGGAACTAAAGCCTTAGTAGCTAGATACAGCCATACTAATTCACTACTTCGATAGTGCTACCTAAAAAAGAGATGGGTAGAGTGATTCCTAAAAGACCGACACAAAAGCGTCAAACTGCTTTGACAGGTGTAATATCCCTAATTTGAAACATAAAGTCTCCGGTGAATGCTCAAATCTACAAGTGTATGCACAGAGACGCCGATAGTAACTTTAAAGAAAGTACCACGACTTGGATTTCTCCTCTACTGTAACTGCACACACCGAAGCCCAAGGGGTCTTCCCAAAGTAAGAGGGAGGCGACAAACAAATGGGCAGGGATACTCAATAAATTAGGCAAAGCAATTTTGCAAAAAGTCAAAGTTTCAATCACCCAACTCTTAAAATCTAAAAACTCTAAGAAAACAGCAAAAATAATCAACCCAGAATCTTGTCAAAAAGAAGCATCGATAAGAGACATCACCATAAAAGTATGTACATAGTCAGATATAAGGTTGGGATAATTACTATATCAAAATATAGTAATGGGATTCAGATGAATATTGTATTTGATTGTAGATTAATGTGACTCAAATAAAAAAATCAATTAATAAATCTATTTTTAGTCGATGAAACAATTATAAAAATATATTGTAAAATGAGATGAACCGTGAAACCTGAACTAGACATGAAACAATGTAAACCCCCAACACCCATGAAACCCATAAACACTAAATCTGCTTAACCCACTTCAATGTCGAACCCATATCAGCAACCCTAAACCCAGTACCCTAGAACCGAGTAACCCTAAAACCCAATAACCCTAAAACCCAATAACCCTAATTAATTATGACTTAAAAATAATGCTTCCGCCAAGGTTTGAACTGTAGAACTGAGGCGAGGATTAATGTTACCGCTGCACCAAATGGTATATTCGTTATGTTGGTGCACTGATTAAGTATATATAGGAAATGTGACCTGAAGAATATTAATTACTTATTTATTACTTTTATCAATTTACAAAAATTGTAACTTATATTATCCTCGTGATCTCATTGTTTAAATACAGTAAAGTGTTCAAAATAATGGTCCATACATGAAACCGTTACTCAAGGAGAATCATTGTTGTTTGTTTAACGCTTTATAACTTTATTCATTTGCATGAGACTGAGATTCGTACTTGACATCCCTAGGCTATTGAGTGAGAAGAGTTCGTTATGTAAATGTGTTCGATGAGGTTTTGAAAAAGGTTATGAGAGAAGCGCATGATGGGATTGGCACGTCCTATATGAATTCGAGAGAGCTTGACGAGTATATCCAGCAAATATACATGTAATTAGATACATTAGTAATAGAGGGATTATTTTGATAAAATAAGAAAATATCACCATCCATTATGAATTCAATATGAGTATGTAGGACTATAATCAATATATGAATTCAGGAGAGATGTACGAGTATATCGAGCAAATAAATTTACTAATATGTCGAGCAAAGAGATGGACTAGTATTTCGAGCAAATATACAATTAGATATATTTGTAATAGACAAGGATCCAAACAAATATACATTTATATATATATAGGTAATAGACAAGGATCCAAACAAATGTATGAGTATGTATGACTATAATATATATTCAGTACGGTGAGGATCAATTGATTATCAACATGTACAAAAATCGGGGCTAAATATTATTATAAATGATTATAATATGTATGGTTAAATTAGTGAGATGATTGAGCTTTTTGAGTGTAACAACTAAGGCCATCTCCAGTGTTAAAAATTGAAGGTGTTTTTAGAGCATTATGTCCCAAAGAGTTCGTGGTCCAGCTCGGATAATGGTGATCAACTCCAATGTTGAGCATATAATGAATTAAATTGACAGATCAAAGTAACAACTTACGAGGTCACTTGGAAAATTGAATAATATGAAATGAAGAAAATAATGAATTTTTTCTAATTGTTATGTGTATATGTCGATGCTATCCTTAACCCGCTTGATTTAATAAAAAACACTTCATAAGTGTATTACACATAGTATTTAATTTATATTTATGGTTAAATGTGTTGAATTTGTGAATTAAAACAAGGAAAACATTTAGTATTTCCTCGTTTTTCTATTTAACAATTGAAGGGACTAAATACAAACTGAAAATATTAACTATATTTGTTTTCTATAATTTCGGCAAGTAAAGAAAAAAAAAACAGTAGCATCAAAAAACGGGGGGTTATGGAAATATGAAAACCATTACTCTTTTTGAGTACTCATTTTTTATCCGTAAAAAAATGCTCGTAAAAAATCCTAGTAGTAATTAAAATTTAAAAAAAGGCAAAAATGTGGATTGGGTGTAGGATACGGCAGGGCCATTAATTACTTTGAAAACTTCCATACAGACCAAAGAATATGTTAAGTCAGGACAACTGTTGTAGTTTTTTCTTGTGGCTTTCAACTCTTGTTGTTTTTTAGGGTTTCTCATCCAAGTGTTGATTCGGACCAATGGTTCGCAGCGTGGCGGCTGAAGGGCAACTGGCTTCAGTTTCCGACGAAGATGTTGTCGTAGCAGACTCGTTCTCGCAGGCAACAGTTCCGAACACCGATGCCGGAGGTTCCGGCGAATCCGCATCCGTCGTCATGTCATCGCGCCCGTCTGTTGCTTCTCGTATTTCAGGTGATTATTTCCTGCTGATTTAGTATGTGGTGTTATATTTGGTTGTGAAAAATGTCTTTCCGGCCAATGTTTTGGGGTTTCCGGTGATAGTCGCCGTGAAAAATAGGGGTTCTGATATTTGTATGCATGTTTAACTGAGGTAGATGCTAGGGTTTGGGATCTGGTTTTTTGTCTGTTGGTGATATATACATATGACTGAAGAAAACAACTAGACAAGGAATTAAATATTTTCAAGAAAAAACATTCCTTTTTTAGAAAAAAATCTGTTTTTGAACCCATGACTAGGACCACTCAGTTTAGTTTGGCTGATTGGATATTGGTTGTTTAGTTATGGCACGTGATATTGTTGATTAGGACCCATCAGTTTAGCATTAATTTAAATTTTGAATCAACCCATGACTCCAAGTAAATTTGTTTTTTTGCCTGTTTCTAGATCGGTTTGCAGAGGAGGGCGAAGATCTGATCCGATATGGTCGGAGGTCCTCTGGCGCGTCAAAGCAACCCAGATCCGAAGACCGATTTCAGGTAGAACCATCCAGTTCAGACAAAAGGCAGAAATTGGTTGCTGATTTAGGTGGTGTGGAGGCAACAGATAGGTCCTTTTCCAGAACTCGGAGCAGAAGGGCGTTGTGTTTTACTAATCTTCTCCGGTCACTAACTGATGCACAGAGGGAAGATATGAAGTCCATTGGATTTGGTGGGCTGTTAGAATTTAGTTGTGAAGCATTTCCTGATGAGATGAACAGCTGGCTGCAGGAGTGCTTAAATCCGCGTTCAAAATACTTCCACTGCAACAGAGAGATCAGGTTCTCGGTCACTGCAGTCGATGCTAAAAGAGCCTTCGGTCTGCCTATCAGTACAGAGAGGGAGGTTGTCTGTGATAATTTGAATACGCGTGTAAGATGCTTGCTTAAAAGATGGGACTCTCAGCATGGTATAGATGCATGGCGTAAATTGACAGTCGGAAAGGTGCTTATGATGCTGCAAAGGCTTAAAAGTGGTGGTCTAGATTTCAAGAGGTTTTTTATTCTCTACGCTATGAAGATGTTGCTGGCACCTGATTATGGAAATGAGATTAAAACAGGACTTCTTAGATCCCTGCTTGATGTTGACGCCATAAAGAGCTTGAACTGGGCAGGCTATGTAGTGCAGTATCTGTGCGAAGCCTTATACAACTATAATACCAAAGTCCATGAACCACAACGGGGCTGCGAGGGCTGCTTTCTATTGCTGCAGCTTACTTATTTCCATCGCACTATATGGCCAGATGCTCCGTTGTCAATGGAAGAGCCATTTATCAAGCATTGGACCGGCACCAGTATTCTGATGAGGGCGTTGGAGGAGCAGAGAGCCGGTGGATATGGAAAGCTATTGTTCAAGAAGATGGGGACTGGATTCTACTCTAAAAGAAAGGTGTCTGAGCTTGGCTGGGGAGCAGATGCAGAAGATGGGGATAAGTCTGGGCGCCACCTACACAGCTTAGATGACAAGGAGATTGGCCTTGCTATTCCACAGGTATAATTTTAAACCCACGCTTTTGATTAATGCGTAAGCACCTTAACTCTGTCAAAGAATTATATTGGCTGGTGTTATGCATGCTCAATTACTATCCAGTGGTGTATATGTTAAAATCCTGGTTTATACTTGTGGTTTTAAATCCATTTATATGTGTCATTACATATACTTTCTTAGCCAAACAAAATGTAGACATGTCCGTAACTGTGTAATAAAATCAGAATATGGTTATCCCTTAATGTTTCTAAACTTTTGATAGGATTATTATTTCACTTCAAATTCTGTTTTAATGGTAGCATTAAGTAACTTAAAGCAGAAAAATAAATATATAAAAACAAAAAGAGGTACACAGATATACAACGATAAATATCATTCTGACTATTGGGTATAAAGCACTTGAATGTGCCATTATGGTGTAGATTAAACCAGTTAGTCAATGAAATAGTACAAATAACAAAGTTTTGATTTTTACAGAAGCAGCATACCATACTTATACTTTCTTTCCCTTTGTTAGGCAAACAAAATGTAGGCATGTCACTAAATCAGTAATAAAATTATAATATGATGATCTTAACTTTTCCAAAAAAATTTATAATTCCTATATCATTTGATATTTTGTTTTGATGGTAGCCAGAAGTCAGTAAAAGCCCTAATTTTTTTTTATAAAAAATTAAATATACATACTTAGCTGGAAATGAGGTTTTATCATTTTCAAAAGTATAAACCAGTGGAATTTAAGGATATTCGACATATATCCTAACTTATGAAGTCCTAAACACAGTAATAAATAAAAATAGTTGAGAATTGTATTTAATTTATCTTAACTTAAAGTGCTCTCAAATGTCTAGAGTAATCGTGTTATTAGTTTTTCGGCTAAAATTGGTGTTGGATTGTGAAAAAATCCAACTTCATGTAGGACATAATTTATATACTTGTAGAAGAATTTATTGACTTTGATTATTGAAGTAGTTGATACATCTAAGTGATTATAATGAAGCACAATTTAGAAGTATGATATCATGGATTCAGTGATCTAAAAATTAGCCCGTTTAAAGAACTGTGATTTTAGTTTGTTTTGTATTTTATTGGCATTGCATGTTGCAGGTTCACAGAAGGAGGAATTGGGAAGTTTTGAGTGCCGTTGATTCTGTGGTAAGCCGATTTGCTGACAGCCTCGATCTGTATACTCAAAATTTGAGGAGCTGTGCCTTTCGACAACTGGAGGGTGAGGATCTGTTGTTCGATGGAAGGCATGCCTATGATGTTGTTGCGCGTAATTTGTACGAGGTCTGTGCACAGTTGTCACCTGATATGGCGAACATCGGGCCTAATCTGCGTGCAGAAGCTAATCCAGTGGTTGAACCAGTTCCTCACGATTACCAAATTGTAGAGCTCAACAAGAGGCCGTGGCTAAATTGGGTATACATGTACCCTGCAATTTACAGGACTGATTTTCTGAAAAAGGTTGCGAAACTTTGTCATGGCTTTGCTCAGTATCAGCTTGAAGTTGCTGACTATCTCTGCTCTGGTGGCGAAGCAAGGTATGTCATAGATCTTACAGAGCAATGACATAATAATTCTGGTTTGTCTTTTGTATCGGATGACCGACTTAACAGAGCTCCTGAACTCATGCAGGGCTATACTATTCCATGATGGGAATAAGTTTAGGCTTTCTAGAGCTGATTTTTGGACTTTCCAGCAGTATATGCCCTTAAATCCTGATTGTGTTACTGCCTTTTCAATGGTTATGAATCAATACTGGGCCGAGAAGAGATTGTTCTCTACCATATGCTTTGGAGCTATAGACAGTGTAAGCATACTACATTTCTACCCTTTTTCTCACCTAAATACTTTACATTAAATTTTGGTCAAGTCTAAAATGGTTTGTTATTAAGGATGATGGACCAGTCGAGGTGCCTGAGCTTGCCAAGAATTGGGCAGCGTGGTTGGATGTTAATGAGCTACAACTAGGCAATGCTCATTTGGTGAGTCAAAATATATTATGTTATGGTAAATTAGTTGGTATAAATGTTGTTTGGTATTTACTAATTTTGATTGCATCACAACAGGTACACATCCCTTGCAGTTGGGATGGAGATTGGTTTCTGGTCTCGATTAATTTTTTTGGATGGCAGAGTCCAGTGCATCCAAACTCGAGCACAGGATGAGGGAGAAGTCAAGTGCTTAAAGTTAGGCCACGCCATCGTAAGAATTCTGAGTATTTGATTTTTGGCTGTTGTTCGTAGAATGTTTGTGTATGGTTAGGTTCTTATTGGTTCACTGTTTATTTTAATTCATGTGAAGGGCACAATGTTCTGGAATTTGCTTGAGCTGAAGAAGGAGACTGAACTTCTTGATAAGTTTCGTAATTTTAATTACGAGTACGTGACTCCCAGTTGGTGTGGTTTACAGAATTTTAGTGATCAGGGAATTGTCCTTATGAACATGATGGAGAAATACACTGGTTCACCTAACTGCTTGGATTTGCTGATGTTGGATGAGGTAATTGGCATTCTGTTTTTGCTTTTCAGATAGCAGTAGCTCATTTCCAGCATATATGCATTATTAATTTTTATTTTCTTATTTTTGCACTTAGGACAACAAGAAGTTGCAGCTTAGGGTGGCTTATCTGTGTACAATAGCTCTGTCATTCAAGAATAAGAAAAGAGGCACAGTGCTGGATGGGACCAAAAGCTATCTGGAGGCAAAGGCAATGGCAGAAAGTGGCTGACAATAAGGCAATGGGAAATGTGACCACTTTAGTTTTGGGTTTGTCATATTAACTTTAAAAGTTGAAGACTTTCTGTTCTAGACTTAAATTAAAACATTGTTTGTAATTTTGATGGTCCGACTTATGTACTAAGCTTGTTACTACATATTTTATTTAGTTATCCGTTTGTAATTTTTGAGATTTTGTGTTGTGTAGACACACTACTTTGTCCATAAGTGCATTATGTTCGGAGGATGACTTCACCCATAATTAATAAAGTTACTTGCCGTTACCATAATGTGAAAATGATTTTTGTTTATCATTTGAATTCAGTTTTAACATCATACAACTTTGATTTGTTTGGGTATAGCATTCTAGGAAAATATTTCAATACATAATTATGGATGATCCGGGAATACATAAAAAAGTTGTGATAAAACTACAAAATGAAGTACATAAGCAAAAATACTTTTAGGAACGCTTTATCTCAATCGCGAGGAAGAGGAGTTTTCAATTGAAAAACTCATAGGCATATTCGTCGTCCGAATTGCCATTGTCCGACTTGTCATCCTCGGAGGAGGATGAGTACTCGTCGCTCATCGGATCATCATAATGCTTAAGTTGCTCATTTTGAAGGTCATTCAACGGGAACTTGGTGATGTCTCTAAACTTGTAAAATCCATCATCTACGATCCACTTCATGTTTGGGTTTTCTTCAATGACCATAGGTGTCCGATGTTTAGGGGCCGATTCTTTAACATTCTCCTCCTCATCCGACGAAGAATCGACATTTATGAACAAAGGAGGTGGACGTTTGTCTTCAACCATCGGACATGCTACTTTGGATGACAACACATTAGACACATGCTTGTCCTTAGAGGTAGAGGATTTGGTGAAGGTGGACGATCGCTTCGTTCGTTTGAACCCCCCACATTTGCATACCTTCAGATATGGTGTATAGTATGTAGTTTTCGATTTGTAGGAAGAAGTGCCTTTGTTAAAAATGGGAGAATTATATGTGGAGTTGGGTGTAGCTTTTGGCTTGAGGTTAGTTTTCATAACTTGGCAGAGGTTATGAAAAGTTTGGAAAGTGAGTGATGAGAGGTGATGAAAAGTGGTGCTAAAATGCCACTATTTATAGGGAATTTTTTCCCTCCAAATTCATGTCTTTTGCGAGGAAGCTTCAATTGGCGGTAAACTCAGTTGGGTCCCACACGTCCATGTTTCACACCTGCCATTGATTTCTAAGGCGGTGTTTATATTTGTAGGTTAGGTTTTATTATATGTTTTTGACATGTTGGTGGTTCCAATTGCTTTGGTTGTGCTTAACGAAAGTTAACAGGTCTTCTATACGCAGTCCATATTTTGCTTATTTGCAGTCCGTATTTTTTTCAAATAATCATATCTACAATGATTATAATATATAACTGAATTGCAAATGTATGCAATAGAATTAGTATATATAATGCACATGTCTGATATACATAATTATTGACCATATCATATATATCGAAGGCGTATTTTTATTTTGGACTGCAAAATAAGCAAAATACGGACTGCGTATAGCATGTCCCAAAGTTAATTGCTCCAAACCGAACTTAAACACAAAGTAAATATTTTTAAGTAAGACAAAATAGATGCACAAATAATATTGATATATATTTATGGTATCCTGACAATAATATGTCTGTGAATGAGTGAGTCGAGCGCAAGTATTGGGTATCTCGAGTAGACTCGAGAACCATATTAATCATGTCCGAGTCGACGAGAGAACTCGCGAGTTTAATAATATCATGTTCAACTGAAACTCGTGATTATTTATTAATTATCGACTCGACTTGTGAGTTTGAATTCGAAATATTTATCCCTTTTTTAATAAAAACTTAACTAATTATTACACAAGATAATAATTTATTCAAAATTAGTATGAAGGTGACCTTCATCCGAGCCATTAATGCCAAATATGTTACAACACCTTCAAATCAAAAAAACTGGTAGGCTCCAGGGGCTCACCGTTGGAAACTACGAGCTCATCGACGTTAACCAAGAGGTCTCCGGGAACAGCTTGACGAGGAACTTTGTTGATCTGGATTTTAGCCAGGAGTTCTACATCTCTCGATCTACGGTGATGTACCAGCACGCGTTGCAGTCGGTGCCAAGGCTATATTTGTCATTTTAGGTAAAAAAAGTACCGGATTGTATAGTCAATCGTCAGAGGGTCATCACTTTTCAAATCAATGCTAATCTATGGTTATAATAGCACTTTCTTAAAACTGAGGGTTATATTTGCACTTAACCAATAACTGGGGGTTATATTTGCATGTTACCCAAAAGTAAAATACATGATCACATATAGTATGTTAACAGATTTTTAGTACGAAAATTGGTAATTATTTACATGCGCCTTCGCATGTACATACTGAAATTAATACTACTGCAGATAATTAGTTATTTCAATATTCAATAGTAAACGCTTTCTAACTAGATTAGACTACAAAACTAATACAGTATAACCTTAAAATATAGTAAAACTATAACTGATTTTACAAACCGAGTTACTCACCAGTTTTTGGATATGAATATCGTATCATAATTTATTCATCGCACTACTAGATTTCTTCATATTTCATGTTTTTTTGAACTAAAACAATTTAAAAAGATTATTGAGATCGAGATCGAACAAGGGTTTTCTCAAATTAGACTCGTTAAATAGATCGTTTGGTTTAAAGTACTAGTATTCATTTATTTAATAGTTATCGTGTATACAAGATTTCACACAATATGTATAAAAGCCAAACATACCCTCATAATTCATTTGGATTTAATATTCAGAAACATTCCAAAATACCCAAAGTCCCACGGGTACCCATATATTAACAATATATATTTTCCTCAGAAAGAAAACTATATATGTATATATATGTGTGGAGTATATATTAGCTCAACCCGACATGAAGATTGCTCAACCAGAGATTGCTCAACTATATTTTTCAATTAACTAGTTGAATACAATTAGGGGTTGCTTAGTGACCTTGTCAACTCTCGTGTAAATCAATGTCGACTAGGTTACAAAGCGAGTCCAGCTTGACTCGAGATTTAGTGGAATCGAATTGTTAACTAATCGAGTTTCAACAAACACTTAAGTGACTATAGTACTATTCAAATTTGAATGTGCTACTTTTTTCAGAAACATAGTACTATGGTACATAATTATTAATTGCATTGCCATTTACATTTTAAATTTGTAAATAAATATACAAGTACACATTTTCGTAGTATTTACGTCTTTAAAAATGTGAATTAATTATGAATTGTGATTTTAATGTGATAATATATTTTAACACAAACCATAATAAATCATTTAGGTCAGGCCCAAAAAAAAATACAAAAATATTACCAGTTTTTTAGCTTAACTGATCTGCCATTATTTATTTTCCTACCATTCTTTCTTTTCTCACGGGTTCATTATGAATCACACAAATGTGAGATAACTCCAAGCAGGAGTAGCTCTTACAGTAATCTTTTGGCAGGAAACCGAATTCATACTCCTATGCCTTTTTCTTCTATGCTTGCAGTGGGTAGGAGTAGTGTTTGATTTAACCTATCATCCTTGAAACGCGGGTCTCCATTCAGTCAAAAGCAGATGTGTAGTCAATGTTTTCACCCTGCAGGTCCGAATAGAAATATGCTGTGCAGATTATGCACTGTCACACGCTAAACCAAATGGTTCCTTTTTATTTGTTTTTTCTTTTTGATTAAAGCTAATTTGTTGTAAGGTAAAGGGGGAAAGATTACTTATTAATGCATAATTATTTATAGTATCATATACGTATTTGTGATACAATGAAAGCATAAACAATCTCGATTAATGTACAACAAGAGTGCCAATAATTTGAATGAGGATACACATTTATTTCAGAGTAATTTGTGAAGCAATAAAATAAAAAATTGCAACTGAGATTAAAACTGGAATACATGAACTATGGAGTAGAAAGGGATATAAATTTTGAACTCCATCTATCCAAATCCATCATTTCATCATAAAAATCACTAGGAAACAAATACAATTGAGAGCAACAAGTACTATGTTCAACACGGTGAGGGTCCAAGCCAGACTAGTTAACTGGCATGCTGGTACATGTCGTTCCCTCACCGGCGGCTCGCCGTCGACATCCCCTTCTGTTTCTGAAACTTCCTCCCCAGATACTACACCAGCTCTCCTTTGCCTGGAGGTATTACCCGTCTGCCTAGAATCTACAACCCACTTACTCCAGCCATGATCACTGCACCCGTAATAAAGTCGGCCAGGGTTTTCAGTTGAACGCGACACAATAACAGTTGTTAATTTACCACATCGCCGGCAAAAAACCCGATCTGGTCTTAGATTTGAAACTGAGTTTGTGGAGCTTGAGGGAGCCATTAGGAAAACAAAAAATGAATTTAGTGTGTGGGGAGTTTCTGGGTACGAACAAAAGTATGGCTTTGCTCTCCTTTGAATAAGTATATTATGAAGAAGAAGAAGAAGAAGCAGCTTATTTCCATTATATAATTCTAGGCATGTGGTAGTCAGAAGAGGGATGATTTTGTAGAGTTAGATCAGCCTTACAATTTCAAAACAAATAATAAACTTGGTGGAGCGGTTCCACTAACATATGCACAGGTCTTGAGTTCGAACCTTGCCTTAATACAGTATCTTGACGTGGGGTCATCCAAAATATCCTCTTTTTTTTTATGTTGTAACATTTTAGGGTTTTGGGGTACATGGGTTCATGGGTTTAGGGTTCGTGGTTTTCATGGGGTTAGGGCTTAGCACATGGTTTCATGAGCCTTTGAGTAATTGAATGGACAATTTTAACTTAAATATATATTCTAATGTCAATACGTCGTTTTTAGGTAAACATTGAGTTGTTCTACATACGTTTCTAACTATAAACCTAGTCATAATCTCGAATCCCTGCTAAACGCTTACTTTTAATGTTAACACGATATCGCCTAGGGGTAAAACGTGACAGGACTCGGTGAAATCACTTTAAGGACTAGATATAGTCATAGATAACAACACTCAAGACAGCCTGCTACGTTGAGTCGCATATTCTATCTTGCTTTGTATTTTGGAATGTCCCAACTCCCAACTAAAGAGTCTTACTTTCAATGTTTCCTCATTTGCCCATAAAAAATAGAGTATATTGTGCACTTTACCCCTAATGAATGTTTATACAATATTTGAAACACATACATCTTGGGGTTAAAATAGTCTTTTACCATTCTTGTAGCCACATGTCCTACTAACACATGAATTTTCTTAAAAATTGAATCACCCGGCCCCGCAGACACTTTGGTTAGTAGTTGGGACTGAGGGAGTATGAAAGAAGGTGTTTTCAAATATTAAAACTGAGAGTCTTACAATAATACCAAAAAGTAAGACTTTCGTTTTTATAAGTAAATATAGCTCCACACAAATACGATGTTATATTTCACAATTCAGTTGTCAGATATATATTTCAAATTGTATCGCGGAGTAGTAACTACATAAATGATATAAGGGGTGCTAATTGAGATCGTCAACTCGAGAGTAATTGGAGATGGACACGGTCAAAACTCGGTCAAACCTCAACTCGATCTGGCTCGACTCGACTCGAAAGGTTAACGAGTCGAGTTTGGCCGAAGCCTAACTTGCCTTTCAAAAACCTGTGAGTAGCTCGCTTTGTAAAATCAGTTATAGTTTTATTATATTAAAAGGTTATAATGTATTAGTTTTGTAGTCTAATTTAGTTAGTTATCATTTAATAATCGATATGAAACTCGGGAGTTCTGGAGTCGAGTCGAACATGGTTAATATAGTTTTCGAGTCGAGTCGAGTAGTTGATACTCGCAATCAACTCGCTCGATTAGCACCCCTAAGTAGGGATGATCATGGGGCGGGTCTGGGTCTAATTTAGTTATATTCGGCCCCGATCCGTAAAATAAATGTCGGATCCAAATCTGACCCATATCCGCTGGGTCTAAAATTTCAAAATCCGTATCCATATCCGCAGGGTTTTACGGGTCTAAGGGTCTAAAACGGGTCATAAATGGGTCTACTAAGAAATCGACAAATTGTTTAAATAGATGTTTGACATTTCATAGTGAATACAAACACAACCAAAAACGTTTATTTTTATTACCATAAACACAAATGTTAGCATATATAAGAAGTTTACCGGCTAGAACGCAGAAGGGTAGAGCACACAGAAGTATGGAACTAGAGTTTGTGCCATAAGGTGTTTCAGAATAGGGTTTGAGAATAAACAAAATATTTTTACTTTTTCTATATTGTATCAGTATCCGGAATTTGAAATAATAACAATTATTATTAGAGAGAAGATGAATTAGGACTATAAATGAAACATTATATTTATCACATAGTAATAATATATGATTAATGATATATTATAATAGGTTAATAGGTCTGGATATGGATATGGATCCGGGTGTGGATCTTAATACGATATATCCGTATCCATACCCGTTTATTAAAACTTAGATCCAGAACCCGATCCATATCCGATGGGTCTAAAAAATTAAGATCCAAACCCGACCTATAAGGTCTAAATCCGCAGGATCTGGAGCGGGTCCGAGACCCGTGATCATCCCTACCCCTAAGCGTGATATTTTTTTAAACATATAATTTAATATTAAATCCAAAATATTGTACAATTATATATAATAGTAGTAATTAAAGCCTAAAATATATCTCTATGTACGGAAGGAAATGGCTTTCTTGATTCATGTATTGAACTATACGACCTTCTTACATGTCACACGAATTATGTTTGTTAATACAAAATTTAGATCACATTTAATTTGTTCCTCATCCGAAATTTTTCTGCCAATATTTGGAAATTTGGAGTATGAATTTTTTTTTTGGATGGTTTATCAAGTAAAGAAAATTGTGAATCAATTTGGTTTGATCAACGCATGTGTGCGAATTTATTTTTTAATTTTCATTTTGTTCAGTTAATGGCTGCATCGTGGTGGGTTATACTTGGCTCATAAGTCAAATTTTCTGTCCATTGTCTTGTCATTTCAACTGACATGCATGCGTGGGCTTATCCTGTCCCTAGGGACCATTTCCCTTCAAAAACGAACCCGTGACATAATAATGGAGTCTGCATTTAAAATGGATTTTTTTTCAAAGACACAAAAATCAAGCTCCACATAGTTGTGCTGCTTGCTCCACCAGAAATTCCCAGTTACCAGAACACTGAATAGATCAACCTCAATGGATTACGAATCTTCAATTGAGGAGATAAGGGCTGAGTTAGAGTCAAACCTCGCCAACCTGAAGACGGAGACAGTTTCGGGTAATATTGCTGTATAATATTATCGTAATTGAATCGCACATATTTTTAGTTTTTTAGATTGTCCATCCAATGTTTATAAAGTTTCTCACAAAATTTAACACTAATAAAAATTGATATAGAATTGGAGGAATTTAAACGTGAATTTGAAGACGATGAAGTCAACTGGCGGTCATCCTGCACAATTGTGGAAAGGCTCAACAGGCTTACCAATCCTCATCACAATTGCGACTGCAAGGCGGTTCATGCTGCAATAAGAGATGCAGATCGGGCAAGTTCTATGAAAATTTCATAATTCTTTTACGGCCCTTCTTTTAACACTTATTTAGGGTGACATTTTGTGGAAATGTTAGTAATCACTTTAATATGATGCAGGCTGCATTGGATGACATGTGCAACAGAGTAATGGAGGCGTTCAAAGCTATGGAGGTGGACATGCGCAAAAATCATGATGAAATCGTAAAAAAAATCCGTGCGTTAGACCCAACCTCGAATGACACGCTTATAGTCATCGACAAAGAATTCTGTGTAGGGAATTACTACGTGCCGAAGATTTAAGCTTGCCAACTAGCAAAAAACCTATTTGATTTCATTACGGTTTTTTGATGTGTGGTATTTAATTAGTGTTGCATTGTCATAACCATGTAAAAGTGGTTCATGCTGATCAATGTCCTTGATTAATGCTGCATCTTTTCCTTTCCCAAATCTGATATGAGTATTGCCAAAAGTATAGTTGCAAAATTATAATATCACTAGTCTAATAATGTCTATTTCGGTATGGATTATATTTTATTTAAACCTCCTTTTTCAAATTTTAGGAACTCATGTCAAGTATCCTTGAAACTGTATGATTAACTGTACATGAATTATTTGTAGCAAATCACGAATTAAAATGTGGTAATGATTATTTCAGGCTTTGCCGATAAAATTTAATGACGTGAACTTGCTTGATAATGATTTGACAACGTCAATCAGCGAAAATATCTTCCATGATGAATTGAGATTGTAAATCAAAATTTACTAGAAACTGATAATCTGAATTCACCTGGATAAGACCAAACTTCAGTACCAAACTTCAGCTTTACTTAATTTGGTGTGAATCTAAATGATATCATTCCATTAAAATTTTGGTTTTATATCCATATTATAAAGTATTTGGCGTAAATGGATAAGTCACGTGTTACTTAAAATCCCTGTTATGCAAATGAATAAAATTTTGAAATAGACATGTTATTAAAAAATCTATCGTTTCTACATTATTTTATTATATAATTTTACTTGTTTATAATTTTACATCATTTAAACTATTCACTATACATTTAAAATATTTCTTATATTTTGTAAGTTAAATAATAAAATATTCCTTAAAATAAAATACACAAGTGAAAAAATTAAACATTAGGCACAATAATTTAAAATTTCACAAAAATAATTAATGAAAAAATATGTTTCTGTTATGTTGACTTCGCTCTAAACACCCTTTCCGTATTAAACATGGCTGAATTACCAATGTTTCTGTTTGTTGACTTCGCTCTAATTACTCTTCATGGAGACTTGTTGCTTGCAATAACTTTTACCGTTGGCTAGCTAATGTGGAAGTGGAAAGGTTAACATCAAAGGCACCCTTTCTTTTTCTTTTTTTTATTTAAATAAGGAGCGGTTTATATTCTCCAGAAGGACTTTTAAGGCACAAAAGTAGATCTCAAACCTTCTGATTTCTTTCTCGTCGGAAACCTGAGAAAATCAAAGTGATCAGACAATGGATAAGGCGTCGAAGTTTTCATGTCCTTCCTTTTTTAAGCTGTTGATGGATGATGATATCAACCATGGAATTGTAAGTAAATTTCATCCAATTGTTTCTTCCAATATTGTATCTGTTTTACGTTTCAACTAAATTCTGTGTATATTTTTTGTTTATATGTTTGTTTAGCGAATTCCAAATAGTTTTTCAATTGAACTGGAGAAGAGTCAATCTCTTGGAAACTATTCTCTCGTCACCGGAGAAAATAGAAGGTCATCAGATCGTTCATGGCCAGTAAAACTTGAGAAGAAAGGCCATTACTACTACATCTGCAAGTTGTTATGGCCGTTGTTTGTAAGGGACTATAGTCTGGAACATGGCGATTATCTGCTGTTTCATTTGACTGGTAAGACGACCTTTTTCGTCACGCCCTATGCTCCCAATGGCTCCAAAATGATGCTCTGCAGCGATGATGATGGCTGTTCCGGCAATGATGATGATGATGAACCAGATTTTGACTCCAGAAAAAGTGAGTCCGATGATCGTGATGAGCGTGGAACAGGTGATTAATATATATCTGGTGCTCCTTAATTAGTTATTTTTTTCTGTTATGTTGATTAAGTACTGAGGAAAATTGTAACAGTTGGGCACGGCCCTGAAAAGGTTAACGATGCAAATTCAAGAAGGGATGCTAAAGAAATGATGGAAAGAGCTGAAGAAGCTGAGGAAATGGATGGTTGTGATTCATCTGCAGAAAAACCCTACTTTATAAGGACCATGACAGAACACAACAAGTCCCGGGTGGTAAGAATTTTATTTTTGGTTTTCAGTTCAATTTAGTCTCTGGAACAATTAATCAAACATAAAGATGACTTCGATGTAAACCAATCTATTGCCATTTCTTGATGAAAATTATGATTCCAGTCGGTTCCTGCTCTGTTTGCGCCCGTGGAGGCGATGTTAGACAAAGCAGCCGGAAAAGTAGAGCTCCGATGGGAAGATGGAGCCCACAAGAAGAAATGGACGGCAAGGATGATCATTCGGAGAGACGGACATATCGATATAGGTCGCGGATGGAATGACTTTTGGAAACAATTCGATATCCAAGTCGGAGAAACTTACCGCTTTGTCATTGTCAACCGCCGAGATCCGGTCACTATATCTGTTCATAAATACACTCCAAATGATCGCAGGTGAGTTTTTATTTTAGTTTCCATGTAATCTATTCAATTTGAAAAAAATTGAAGGTAACGTTAAAATATTGAAACATAAAATCAGCTAACTTATTACAAAAATTTCATCAAATTTTATTTTTTCCCTCGAATTAATTAAGCTAACTATCTACATGTACAAGGTTCAAGAGAAAACAAGGTGTTAGTACATAAATTCAATAAAATAGGAATTTGGTTGATTTTATTTATTATTCTTTCAAAATATATGTTGTGCAAATTGGTTTAATTTGTTCAACATAGTTGATAGAAATTCGTCATCAATTTGAACATCATCATCCAGCCTTTCTTCCTAAAATAAATAACGGAATATTAAATTATGGGGACTAATTAATTAAATTTTCAGAAGCTGAACTGCAACCTATAATTTGAATCGACAAACTCATGGAAAAACAGTAAAAATCATCAAGTCTGAATTTAATTTGATTTTAGTTTGCCTGTGAGTGTATTAAGTGTAAAATTGAATTACAACTAATCAATTGTTCTCGTGACTCAGGAATTGATTGAAGAAAGGCTTTTGGAGTCAAGACTATGTTACATTTGCATTGTTTATTTTTTATAAGAATTTCAACCATGCATATGTGGTGGATTTAATATGGTTGTTGCTATTTTGCGTTTAGACTATGTTACACCTGGTTACACTATTGATTAAATTTGTTATTTGTTATTGCATCTACAAGTTTAATTATTCTGGAATAATATTAATTGTTTATATAATTTTCACACTAGCTATTTTTAAAAATCTTGCAATTTGTTTCTTAAAATTTAATCATATGATATCAGTAATTTATAATTTTAACCTCAGTTTTTGGTATATGTTCTTATAACCCCGATCGAGTTCTTTTTGTTTTGAAAGAAAAAGTTTATATCATCTCAAAATACTGAAAAACGTCCAATAATGTTTGACAAAAGGATTCTGGGACAGGATTTCATCTACGTAAGCGGAATTTCTATTCATACCAATGCTAGCTACCGAATGGGCATTTGTATTATCCTTTCTCGGTATCCAGCATGGCAGTTTAAGTCTCGTTCTTACGAATTCCTTGCGCGAACAAATTCGCGATCTCACTTCCGCCTGCTCAGCTATCTTTTCCGCGCAGTCATTGGAAATCTCCGCCCGAAGCTCCGCTCACAGCTCTGAAATCGACCCGCTCAACTCCGTTTGTTTTGCTACATCTCGGTGATGCTTTTTGTCATCTCTGCTACTGATTTATTGTGTGTCTCTACCATAGAAGCTGAGGAATGTCTGGCTCTCCTACCAATTGATAGGATCTTCAATTGATTTGAAGATCAAAACAAGGACTTTGATTGAATTCAATGAATAAATTTGGGGGTTTTGCAATAGAAAGCTAGAAAACTAAGCTATGAGCTACAAACTACACATCTCTGATCAAATTCAACAATTCGATAAATTAAAAACGCTAACTAAATCCTCTATGTAGCAAGGTTGATCAGTTGTAACCGTTGAGCTCAACCGCCTCCATCGGATGGTGGCGACTGCAGCCTTCTGAAATTCCAAAAACGACCGTTTCAGATTAACTATAATATAAATCCTAGGAAATTACCACTATGCCCCTTGGGGGCATTTATAGGTTCATGACACTTTTACCAATTTGGGCATGGTAAGCAAGTCCAACATTAGCATTAAATTTTATTTCCCCAAATTATTTCTCTTTCCCCATATTTGGAGAACCAAACATTCTCTTCCTTCAAACTCTCACTCCTCACTTTTCTATTTTAGCAAATGAGTTTACCAATACTGTTGAAGCAACAAAAATGTTAAAATATGGTAAATACGGGCATTATCTCTATTTTGCAAATACTGTTGGACTTGCCCTTAGACAATATTTTATCAAATTTGTTGGAGTCATGAAACTCTAAAACAAGTCTAAAAATAGAATTCTCTATTTTACCAAATCTGTTGGACTTGCCCTAAATAACTATAACAATTAGGTTGCAATTACCATCATATCAAAACATGCTTAATATTAACAACCTAAGAAAATTAATTTACAATAAATTAAATAAACTTTAGAAATCATTTAAATTACAACAGAGCTGCCAACAGATGTCTGTTTCAAATTCGGGTAGACACCAAATCCAGGCTCATTGGGAATATTTGGCATAACTAAGACTCATAAAACATATCTACAAACACACAATCCCAAATTACGCCTGCACTATACTAAGTTGACATGTTCAAGACTTCAAATTATTCAAGTCAAATACTACAACTATGAAGGACGAACTACATAACCAATTTCTATGTTGTTTATTGAAACTAAAATAGCAGCGCCGATCACCCCCGTTTTACAGGTCATCCACCAACACAAATTTCTTCATCTTTTTACTCTTAGGCCTGTGTTTTTGTGCATGGTGAACATACATAGCCTGAAGCTCGCGGAAACGTGTCAATCTGTCACCATATTGCTCCTCCCAAACTCTAAGACTGGGATCACAAAGTTGACGCCACTGGGGATGAATTCTTGGAAGTGGGTTATCATGTCGACCTTCATCGTCAAGGCAGAAGTGGCCAAGCACAAAATGGACCATACCAATCCTGTAAATGATAGATATTTCAGGGAGCTCACCGTACTCTTTGATGTTACCCCTCCATGGAAGAGCAGTGCTGCATGAGGGACTTCCAACTTGGTCCTTTGAGTACACCGACACAACAGTCCTAAATACTTGTGCGATGGCAAGCAAATCGTCAGGAATGCTCATCCAATGCCTGCCACTGCACTTTTTACCGGTCCACCAGATGCGGTCAACAGCCTTAGCAAATCCCCCAGCCTCATCAATATTCCCGTTCTTATCAATCAAAGCGTACACCTTTTTATAAACCCCCTCATTGGCCTTCAGCTCTTGGAGTAGTAGCTGCCTCACAGTCACGTACTTAGCCGGAGAGAACAAGAATTTCTGTGCTACACACCTAAAACCGCAGTTTCCATCACCCTCCACATCATCAATCGACACTAGATAATCTCGGACAAAGACAGGCACATCCCACCCTCCCATCCTGTCAAGGGCATCGGCTACAAAGCAAAGATATACAACACTATTCAAACAACAAAATCATGCAAATAAAATTATAAATTTACCTTTTTACTAGAATCTTATAGGAATATGTAAACATACATAAAATGAATCAAATAACTTACCGAATTTATCAGAAGCTGGTCCAGAACTGAATTTTTTGTCCGCATGCTCCCATCCCGATTTTTTGCGCCCGTGTTTGCCTTTAGTCTTCGCAGGTCTCCCTTTTTTCTTCAGATTAATCTCTGATTCCTCAAAGGCACCCCGCTCCGGGTATAGCTGCGCCTGGAAATAGTCTGACAATTTCTTCTGATCTGCAGGATCTCTGCCATCTAGATCACTGAGCATCTGGCTAAGATCATATGGATAGTAAGGGGCTATGACTGCATCCCCGTCATAGCATAAGGTCCTCCAGAATTGGTCGACTCCATCAACGCTGATGTACAGATTATTGCTACGCAGGTGCTCTAGCTGACAACGACAGGGCAAACCATGAGTGGTGGATAGAGCATGGGTGCATCTGCCCTGCTTGGTGAACTCTTTCTTCAGCACATCAAGACAATGGTGGGTCACCTTACGTAGCAAACCTAGGAATGGAGATACATCGAAGCTGATCATGTTCCTGGTAGCACTCCACTCAAGCATGCATTTAATCTCACCAATCTGCCCCTCCACCTCTGCATGCGTCTTTTCAAAAAGCGTATCCAACCCGGCTCTGCAAGAGGGCAGCCAGCCTTTAAGAGCTGAATGCGCTCCCTCGACACGATTAGTCGTGTTGTTCCCAAAATGCATCACCTGATCAGTCCAAGCTAACA
Source organism: Sherardia arvensis (assembly GCA_948330725.1). Taxonomy (NCBI): domain Eukaryota; kingdom Viridiplantae; phylum Streptophyta; class Magnoliopsida; order Gentianales; family Rubiaceae; genus Sherardia; species Sherardia arvensis. The sequence continues at coordinate 20,726,023 of OX415240.1, forward strand.
CTATTTTTTCCTTGTGAGGCATCCATGTATCTTCAAGGTAATTCATGAAATTTGGGACCCATCCATATTTGTCCTTCAATCTGATCACATTCTTCTCAAACTCAGGGATGGTGGGAGCTTCAAGCACCATCCTTACTGCCCCATTGCACATCCTGTCAGCATCCGCAGGGCGCGGCATGATAGAAACTGCCCTAGCTCTTATCATTTTTTTCACGTGAAACATGCACAGCAAGTGCTTCGAACGCGGAAAAATTATTCGAACCGGGTCAATCAACCCAAGCTCCCTGTCTGTTACTATAGCATTGGGCTGCTTGTCACCCAAAACCTCAGATAAACACCTCATGGCCCACATGTAACTGTCCTTGTTTTCGTGCTGTAAGACGGCAGTCGCTGCTGTGAAGTTCTGGTTGGTCGGTGCAACTCCTATAAATTCGACAAGAGCATAGCCATATCTGTTCGTGGAGTACGTCGAGTCAATGCACACAACATACGGGTAAACCCTCAGCATTCTTCTCCCATTTGGGTGCGACCAAAACATGTCTGCAAAATTAGAGTATACACAAAATTAAAGTATACACAAAATTAGAGTCAACCCTCAGTTTTGTTGACTGCAAAATTATAAGAACAGTTTGTGCAAAACCTGTTCACCCAAGTAGTAAACAAAGAAATTACTATACAAATCCTGCACTAAGAACACTGACAACAATTCAAAAAACTGACCAATTGACATCAATTGGTAAAATTTTCAACTGACCAAGTTTGTTTAAAATTGACATCAATTTTTACGGTGGCCTCTCCAAAACGTGTAGACACTTATTTATGGACAAATTGTTTTACTGGTTTAACCAAAATCTAATCAAACAAAACGGAAGCCGTAAAATTATTAACCAAATCCTCCACAACCACTTGGACAACAATTCATAATTCCTTATCAAAATCCGGACAACAAGAACTACTCAAAAGTAACTCAGAAGTCCTTATTGCCCTGAGATATTACTATAGTATTTCTTAAAATATATTCCATGATTTTTACAGCCACAACATATGAAACAAAAAATAATTGAAGCACCATACTCTATAAGCCACAAACAGTTAATTCTAAGCAGCGCAACTCCTACTCATACACCTCCTCACAAATCAATAACACATAAACAGCGACAGCACAATCACAGATCATCAAGAGACAGAACCACTCATCCCCAGAATCCAACCATAGCGAAACAAAATTATATGACAGATAGAGGGTTTACCTTTCAGTATTTCAGTGCCCTCCTGACACTCCGATCTGGTGAAATAATCTCTGTCTCTGGCCATTTGCAAAAACTGCCTTGCTGGATTACGGCCTTCTGCAGCTACCTTTTTCAGCTGACCCGTGTAGTTGTAAACTGCCTTCTTCAACACATGCTTGTTCTCATCGGTGTATTGCAGCGCTTTCACTATTGACTTCGGCGTACAATGAGCATAATACATCTCCTTGATCTTTTCTTTGTCATCATCTGTCAACCGCGTGTACGCCAGGTTTCCTTGCACATAATATGTCAAAGGATGATTGTGCCTGCCCTGAAATATGATTACATGGTACTGCCCGTCATCCTCCATCCTTATGGAACCTCTAAAGTAACATCCCACTCGTTTCGAAGCTGTCTGTCTCTTCCCCCTTTCACGCAGCGTCGAGAAAATATTCTTCCTCCTCTTATCCCTTTTCTGCTTAGCCTCTTCAGATTCAGCCCTTTCAGTACACTCACACGTAAAGTAATGATGATATGTCCCGTTCGCGCGCTTCCTCCTTGAAGATCGTATTATGTTGAACATATTCTCATTTGCACGCACTTTTGCCCAGCCAAAAGCAAAGCCCTCGTTCTCAAACTTCAGACCTGTGTGCTCACTGGCTAAATCTGCTGTGAAATCATAACCACCCTCCTGCAACAATATATAATCAAATAGAGTTACCTGGCTGAATGAATTTCATGAAAAAAACAGTCATGTCTCATATTCTTAATCAATCAATTCAGCCCATGGCACAAAACCAGATAACAGCAGCAACCATCTCTAAATGGGCAACCATATCTATATGGTTGCTTTACAACAATTTTTACATGTAAAATTATTTACAAGTTAAGTTTAGCTCAAAATTCATGTAAGAATCACATTCATACTACCAACCTTTCAAAACAGAAAATTATAAAGTACATACTAATGACAAAAAATATTTTTTACAACTAAATTATAAAATTATACTTAATATACCATGTAATTATAAAATTATACTTAATATACCATTTATCAATTTTAAGAAGGCAAGGGGGTTTAAAATATAAATTAATGCAACTCCATACTCAACAATCGACTCTGAAAAAATAACAATCAAATATTATGATCTGATGAAAAAATTACATAAAAACTGGAAGATTTTTTTAGGGCTCATATTATTTTTGACAACCATTACATATTACCCTTGCCTTTTATTCACTCACAACATCTGCGACAATTTATACTTTTCTTTACAGTTATTTTTGTAATACATAATATAAAACCTTGAATTTACGGTTTGGCACTAGATTAAACCCTAAATCACATCTTTGCTAAAGAAAATCAAATACACTTAAAACACATAAGTACTTAAGGTCCTGCACTTTTATTAAATATAAACCAGCCAGGCAAGAGCTGTACTTTACCACATTTTCAATCTATGCTACATACTGACAAAATTCAGAATAGGATTTGACCTAACAAACAGAAAACCACCAAGGACCCACTACAATTGAAAACAACTCTTATCCCATACTTCTAAAAGCAAATTTCCAATGGTACAGTACAAAGGACCACACATATCTGACTTAAAAACAAAACACTGTGGTCCCTTTCACACACAGTAATCAGACCAACTAAATCACATCTTTTTCAGGACACTGTGGGACAGAATACAATTAATTCCAAATTACATATGTCCTAATTATAAAATTATTCAAAATTCCATTCAGCAGACTCACACATACTTACTTTTAAATGATTCAGACTACACAAATGTTGACATGCCAATATTAAGACCAGTAAATCACAAGATACAGGACACATATAGTACATAAGTTTTTATTTTTTCTAAACTACAAACTTACTTCTCCCATGACAGGGCTTCTCTGATCTGCAGAACCTCTACCAAATGACTTGCAACTGATCTAATAAAATTCACAATCCCTTGCAATGAAAACAAACAAAAAAAAAAAAATCTCATCAGGGCAATTCACATATCCACATAAAAAATGTTCAAATGTAACAAACAAAGGATACCTACCCACACAGGGCTGGATCTGGACTTAACTTCTTCACTACCCTGCAATGATGAATGACAACATCAAAAACAATCCAAAACATAACAATTTTATCCTAGGAATTTTTACACACTCACTTCAACAGTGATGGGTCTTCTGTTTTCATCCACACCAACCACCCTGCAAACTGATCTTCAAAGGTTTGACTTCCCTTAGCATCAGTAAAAAAAACAACTTCATTAACATCGTCATTCACAGATCTGCTAAAACCAATGCTTGCATGCGTGTAGAATTGGTTAAAATGAACAGTAGCAGATCTGGGTTTTTCACTATTCATGCAAATTTTTAAAAAACAAACAGCTCACTAAATGTTGCTTCTTCACCCTCATCTTTCCGAGAAACATGGTACATTAGAATGAAAAGATCAAAGCATACCTTATCCTAGAGCTGAGCAGAGTAAAGGCTGGGCAAAAAAGACCAGCTGAGTATCAGATGGTTGCTCCCCCTCTTCTGTGCAAAAATCCTTTGCAGCTTCATTTATATAGGGCCACCAAACAAATGAAGGGAAAATCCGGTATTATACATCCGTTTCCTCTTAACCGCGTGATATAGGGAAACATCAGCCCAAACCACACACCCCAGCCCACTTACAGCGAATAGGCCCGAACACCCAGCCCACTAACTCTAAGGCACACCCAAAACCACTGGCAAAATTGGCCGGTCAAACAGACTGACTTTCCCGACGCCTCGACCATTTTCCGATCGCCCGGCCCTCACACTCAACCCCAAATCACCGACTGAATTTCATATGTGCCTCACCTATTAAAACCGCAAAAATCATACCCATAGAGACCTCTTAATCAACCTCAACCGAATAAACATAAACACAGAATCACCTCTGGATCTCGTCGGAACTCCACTCTGTCCACCCGACCCGATCCGACTGGTGAAAAGCCGTATTCATCCCGTATCCACTGCCGCCCGGTGACTCTACGTAGCGCTCGTGCGACGCCTCTGGGCTCCACCTCCTCTTCCCGCTTCTCCGGCACCGGCACCCCGTTGAATAGGACCACTTTTGCAACCTCCCGCTGGTTCGATTCGATCCTAATCACAAATGAATCCCTAAATCCCAATATGTGAATCAAGATTGATGAATCTAAATCACAGAATCATCTGATTTCGAGACCAAGTGAGCGGGGGTTTAGCACCGCCTCTAAACCAATTAATCATTACCAAACTAAAACTGCTCGATCACAAATTTACATAATATTTGCAATTGGAGCCTTTGGCTAAAGTCAAATTTGCTTGACTTTCTTCAAGCCCTACTTTAGCAATTCTGGACAGCAGGGACTCAATACATTTCATTTAAAATCTAAAGGAGGGCAACTTTGTCTTTCACCCAATTCCACTAGCTCTGCATAAGCATTTCAGCTCTGCACCTAGCATGGCCCTAAAAAAGATGTCTTTTATGGTTGGTTGGTCCAGCTGCTTAGGGATCCTTAATTTTGTTCAGTTTAAGGTTTTGTTGATTGATTATTGATTGTCTTAAGGTTCTTCAGCCCCCCAGTGATCTAAAGGACGAGACTTTAGAGGATTTTATATTCTTCTATTTGTTTCCTCATTTTTTTAAACTTAAATGCTAGTTTTTAGCTTCAGAAATAACTGTGTAGAGTTTACATTGTCCTTGCTTCTTACTACGCGTGATGCTTAACTGTTTTTTGTTGCATTGTGTATAGAGTATCGATGTCAGCTTTTTTTTGTGGTTACAATTGCAATCACTCATTCAAATAAGATGTTTTGGTCTGTAGGTTAATCATGGTGAAGCATAACAATGTCATTCCCAGCTCACACTTTAGGAAGCCCTGGCAGAATTATGTCAAGACTTGGTTCAACCAGCCTGCGAGGAAGACCCGCAGAAGGAATGGTATGTAGCTTACTCTGTCAGTGGAGTTGGTGATGATTTTTACTTGGCACTGTGTTTGGTATGATGGTGTTGTTTGATTTTTGTCTTGTTTTTGAACTATGTCTTGCAGCTAGACAGGCCAAGGCTGTAAAAATCTTCCCCATGGCCTACTGCTGGACCTCTTTGCCCTGTTGTTCGTGGCCAGACTGTTAAGTACAACATGAACGTCAGAGCTGGAAGGGGTTTCACTCTGGAGGAATTCAAAGTGATTTCCTTTTAATAATTGTAGCTAACTTTCTGATTTCTGAGCATTTGATGAGTAGCTAACAGTTAAATCCTTTGTAATACAGACTGCTGGAATTCGCAGGAAGCTTGCACCGACTGTTGGCATTTCGGTTGACCATCGCCGCAAGAATAGGTCACTCGGTTGACCATCGCTGTGAATATGGCTAAAACAGATCCAAAAGGAGTATATCGGAAGCATTTGGCATGCTTATTTTTCTGGCCAATTGGCCGGATATTTTTTTGGCAGCCGATGAATAATTTTCGAACTCGTAAGTTGTAATACTCTATGCCAAAATAAAAGTTTTCGATCTCGGAAAAATTGATGTACATGCTACTTCTTTTCGATATCGGAATACGTTGAATTTGAAACAGTAATGTCATAGACTTTCGATTTCGAAATCTGGACCGTTCATTATATTTTTGTTTCGATTTCGTAAGAATGTTTTTGTTTTGGGACATGATAGAGTTTGCAGACCTTACGAGTCGTATTTGATATACAAACAGGTTTCGAATTCGAAAACCTTGGACGGCGGGTGCTTCCGCCGTGCAAAACTGGAATGCCGATGCACGGCAGTTCCAGTAACGGCGGGTCAACCCGCGTATAACCCACGATCTACCGATGTGGGGGATGTCACTCTCCAGTAGTGTATAACTGATAGATTCATGGGTGTTAATTTATTTCTGAATCAATGATCGATTATAATAACTAGGGAGGAATTATTCGAAACCAAATGTCTTTCGTGTGGTTGTTTGATATTTTATTTTAGTAGTTAATTTAGTTCTTTTATTTGATTCTATTTTAGTAGTTAGTATAGTTTATTTTATTTCTTAGTTGTTAAAAACCAATCTTGAATTATTAAGTGTGGTGACTACACCAAATTTGATCTTAGGAAATTGAATTTGATTACTCCGTTCTCTGTGGGATTCGACCCTGCTTACTAATGTGCTAGTTTATTATTTATTCTTAGCGTGTTGCAGGAATTATTTGTGTGAGTGAAACGACGCTCACCAAATTGGCGCCGTTGCCGGGGAATGCCTTGTTGATTTCTATTGATTTTTTTTACCTATTGATATTTTGTGTGTGTTTTATTTTCTGGTGACATAGGCAGGTCCGAGAGATAATATTGGTATTTGATTCAGAGGTTTGAAGAGTTGTTAAGCTTGACATCTATTGCACACACTCTTGGTAATTGTACTGAATAACACCCACTCGGAAGGAGTGGCGGACCTGTACAACCTCTGTTTGGCCAAACGGAGGCATCCTGGCAGCAGATCATTAAGTATCCTGACAGCAGATCGATACATCCTCGTGCTCAAATGATAGCTATTCTTCATACCCTGGACATATATGATCCAGGATGACTCTTGATAAGTCCCTCCCTCCCGCCCTCGTTTTATTTGTTTTTAGTTGCTACTTGTTATGTGTCCTCCTTATATTTTTGCTAAGCTGCTTGAGGGCAAGCAAGGTTTAAGTGTGAGGAGATTTGTGTAATTTGAATCCATTTTTTATCAAAAAATACAAAAAATTGAAAAAAATCTGAAAATACAAAAATATTTTGTTTCTTGAATCGAGTCGGTCAAATTTTCAGCATGATAATGAGTAATGGAATTGGCTTTGGGATGGATGAATTTTGCATGTTGAGAGAATCTCATTAGTAACCTTAGTTGTTTGATATCTCCCTAAGAGTCTGAAAAGAAAAACCCTTGAAACCATCTTCATTGTGTAAATGATATTGGGATGACGAAAAGGCCTGTCAAGAACAAAGCCAAGTATATAGTGAGGTCTGAGCCTAGAGTAGAGCACTCTTTACATCAATCTTTTTTCTGAGTGTTGTGGCAGTTGAAATTAATGCATGTTAAAATGATGAAAGGCAAACTAGGTTTACCCACACGTCGTATATAGCCTACCTGTTTATGACCCTTAGTGAGCCTCATATAAAGCCTGTGTTACAGCCTATACATCTACCTTCACCCATATATGCATGCTCTTGATTGGAATGAAGTAAACATAAATTGCTCACGTTGCTAATGTATATCTACTGTTCATGATTTTCATTCTATATGGTACCTTGTGTTTGCATTGAAAAATAGGTTTCTTGAGCCTATAAATTTTTCAAGGTACTGACTAAGATGAACAGTATGATAGAGTTTATTTTGGATTGAAAAAAAAATATGTGCTGAAAAAAAAAGAATAAAAAAGAGTACACGAAAGAAAAAAAATACGAAAAAAAAAAATTGACAGTCCAGAATTTGCTGTGAATTTTATCTGTTTGGACTGTTTTCTGGAAAATTCAATGTCCAGTTTATATCCTGAGCATGTGTGCATATTTGTTGATCAATATAAACCGTAGAGCCCCTAGGATCATACCCTACAGTCATAGCCTTACCTGAAAAAGTCCTTTCTGATTTTCATGTGTTATTTGATGCTGCCACATTGATATTATATGAGTGATTGTCCCACTTTACTGAGTGCATTGAGTGAAAACCGTGAGGAGGTTCTTCTCGTCTATTTTGACCATTGATATGCAAGTGATTGCTGATGTAGGGGGATTGATTGAAGGATTCAAGGGGGGTGATACCAGTTTTGTTTATGAAAGGAAACTTGATATCATACTTTGGGAGTTTGTTGATTAGCCGAGGAAGAGAAAGTTTGAAATGCTGATGTTTTTTTGAATAGCATCACCATTGTTGTCAAAGCCAGTTTTTCGTCTGAAATTGATTTTATCGCCACCATCGAGTCCTGTCTGTTTCTCACCGATTATGTTGTCGATGTACGGTAGTTCAGCACGTAGGCTCGCATCACGATTGTGTCTTTGAGGAGTGAGGGCAGCCGATCCCTTCCCTCCGGTGACGGTGTCAGGTTCAGAAATTGCAGGACCAATAAGGTAGTCGTCGGTGATCGGGCGGCTCTCTAAGCGGTTCGAATCGCTCTGGCTGATTGCCCACAAATGATCACTATTAGATCGCCACTTGAGATGAGTCGATGCATTGCCGTGAACGCCATCCGTCGCTGGTAAATTGTCCCTGTCAAATCTCTGTCCGAGATGATTCGCGTCGCCGTCGCGGACGCCCAAAACCGCCATCAGCACCTATCGAAAGTTCTTCTTCGCCTCGATTCGTCCTTCGCGATACTTTCGAATTTCTTCGTTCACCACTCTCTGGTATGTCATCAGAGCTCAGAAATTCTGATCGAGATTGCAACTCCTATGCAATTGTTCAGAACACAGCTCGAGGTACTGCCTCGTCTGCTCGAATCTTAAATTCAATAGCGCCCACCTCCATATGATGCAGTTCCACCATACTCGCTTCAGTCTGCTAGCGATTCGTCTCAGACAAGTGTCCCAAAAATTCGTTCTGATTGATCATCATGGCCGGAGGACCGCGGCTCCGATACCACGTGTAACAATCGTAGTTCCGGCCCAAGGGCTGTTTGGGTATTTCACAACTCGCCGGAGCCATGTTCGATTGAACTCAGGGATTGCCTGAGAATTCAGCTCAAAGGGGCTGACTCCGATAAGAAAAGATAACCGATAAACAATGTTTTTAATCAAGAATTTTGCTAATTAATTACAACTTCCTAATCACAATTTATGTAGATCAACCAATGAATAAAAAGACTAATTTGTGCCATGAAACATAAATAGCCCAAGGGCTTTCTGGTAATTTCAAGTATAATCAAAGGGTCAGCGTTGACTACGGTTGGTCAAGAGGCCACCAGCTGAAACTTGGGATAAATACTACAAAAAATTAGGTGACCAAATGGTCAGTATGCTAACAGATTCCTCGGAATTGGTGGCGGCTTTTAATCATCCCGATCTTGCACCATGGCAGATAAGGAGAGTGGTAGAAGCAGCTTGTCAGTTCATTTCAACGCATTTCTCTTTCTTTAAATTGTTAAAAGTAGATAGGACATCCTTTACTGAAGTGCATAATATTGCAATAGGTCTAGGAAGAACAATATGTAATTCTCATGTTTTAATTTAATATTAGTGTTTGCCTTCAAAAAAAAAACAAAATTAGGGATTTCCTGATCATCTTTCATCTTCTCTATAACTCATACTTTTGTAACTGTCATTCATGGCCATTTCCTGTAAATTGACGCTTTTATTCATGGATTCAATCTGAAATCCTAACAATTTGCCCCTTGAGCTTGAGCAGATCATAACACCCAAATCCCACACAGTTATATTTGGGCCGCGGCCCATACTTAGTCCGTAGTCCGCCAGCTTCCCTACTTAACTCGAAACCCTAAGCACTTTCCGCTGCTTATTGTCTCTGTTTAGAACATCTGCTGCCCCGCCGACCAAGCCTCTGCCATTAACCTGGGTTAGTTTTGTTCTGTTTTAGGTTTGGATCTACATCTGGTTTATGAAAAATTATAGTTTTTTGATCTTCATCAAGCTTGTTTGATAATAACGATGTAGTACGGCTGCTTAATTTGCAGACTAATTGATCGATGGCTGTCGCATTTAGCGCCCTCAATTTATCATCGGGCCTCAAGAAGCTTGATGAGTATCTTCTTAGCCGCAGTTACATTACAGGGTAAAGTTTCTTATCAACTTTTGGGGAAGATAACATGTTTTTGGTTTGAACTGAAAGTTTCCCTCTGTCAGGTACCAGGCCTCTAAGGATGACCTTACCGTCTATTCTGCTATTGCAAACCCACCTTCCTCCTCGGATTATGTGAATGTGGCTCGCTGGTTTAATCACGTTACTGCTCTTTTGAGGATTTCGTAAGTGGAATCACGTTACTGCTTTCTTGAGGATTTTGTAATGCTTCTACAATATTTTGATTTTGTTTTCGATACTCTTCTAGTGGTGTATCAGGAGAAGGAGCTGGTGTCATCATTGAAGGCTCTGCTCCACTTGCTACCCCTCCAGCCTCTGATGCTAAGGTAATGGAACTCACTCTGATTTAGCTAGTTATCTGTGATAAATTTGGATTCGGGACTGTATCTTACTTTGGTTCAAAATTTGAGGTTATTTATGTGATGATTAATTAGCATCTTTGATATCTTCATTTGAGTTACTTCTTGCTTTGTCGTTGGATAAATAACCATCCTGGCTGCAGGCATCAGCTGCTGAAGAAGATGATGACCACGATGATGTGGATCTCTTTGGTGAAGAAACTGAAGAGGAAAAGAAGGCAGCCGAAGAACGTGCTGCAGCCGTGAAGGCATCTGGCAAGAAGAAGGAATCTGGCAAGTCCTCAGTTCTGATGGATGTCAAGCCATGGGATGATGAAACAGACATGAAAAAGCTAGAAGAAGCTGTGCGTGGTGTTGAGATGGAAGGATTGTTTTGGGGTGCATGTAAGTCTCTCCTCCCTTCTTAACTACTACTTTAGAAACAGTAAGACCTACCTTCTACATGTTTTTTTAACTTGAGCTTATAGCAATTCACGAGAACTCATCACCCAATTCAGATTACGCATGAACTATTGTTTTTTGATTCACTCTTCCTGTTACAGCCAAATTGGTTCCTGTTGGATATGGTATCAAGAAGCTGCAGATTATGCTCACTATTGTGGATGACCTAGTTTCTGTTGATGATCTCATCGAGAGTGTCTTAACTGTTGAACCTATTAATGAGTATGTTCAAAGTTGCGACATTGTGGCCTTTAACAAGATATGTAAGTGCACTATCATATTATTTGCCTACATTGTTATTTATTTTCAATCTTCACAATGTTTATGTTAATCTTGACGAGTGTACCATTTTATTTCCAACAGAAATTCATGGAGGGAAGAGAGATTCGTGGATGGGGGGGCTTAATACTTGTGTTCCTCATATTATACCTGTTTGGTTGTTCAAGGAATTTGTTTGGGTCCTATTATGTTTGATGTTACTTGTTATCACATTTGGATCATTTTAACAAGTGTGGAACCATATCAATGTGGTATTGAAACATTTGGAGTATTGTTTTTCATCAACTGTTTTTCTGCCCTGACAAACACAATGCCTTGATATATGCACGTAATTCTAAATAAACAGAAACACTGGTTTTCACCGCATTTTATTTAGAAATGCTGTTGATAATTCATTGAATTCTTTAAATTCAACAAAGTTGATATTAATAGACTTGGGCCATATATGAATTTTTTTTATAAAAAAATTGCATCTGTATTTCGATTATAATCATGACAAAAGAAAGTGCAAGACGCGTGTGTTTTCTCGGTGTCGTTAACTGGTGCCATTTTTGTGGTGCTTTGAAGTCATTACTGTACATTGCTAATCTGTTCAAAAGAAACTATACTCACCTCAACTAGATGGGCGATATCAATAAAGTTAGAGCCACAGCTCACGTAGATTCCAGGCATTCATGGAATTTATTCGGAGAGACCGTCTCCCTTTTGCGAGTCTCGTGACTAAGTAATCTTATTTTTGAAAGCAATTTCTAAAACATTATTTCAAAATTAATTCTAAAACTACTAAGCCCCTGTCCAGTTCAACTTATTTGGTGCTGTGCTGTGCTGATGAGTGCTGTGCTGTGCTGATGAGTGCTGAGCTGTGCTGATCAGTGCTGTGCTGTGCTGATCTTGTGCTGAATAGTATTGAAAATGTTGAATAGTGTTCATTTGAGTTGAAGAAAAAACACAATGTTTATTACTTAAAAACTAAAAAGTTCACTTAATTAATATTATTTTTACAAAATATAAAAATAATGTCCATTTAAAGCTTAAATGTGTTGAGCTGAATAGGTGCTGTACTAACCAGTGCTGTGCTGTGCTGATGAGTGCTGTGCTGATCAGTGCTGTGCTGTGCTGCAATAAGTTGAACTGGACAGGGTCTAAGAAGTGTTTCTTTAATTCCAATGGTAAGGAAATAAGAAGTGTTTCTTTAATTCCACATCATCACTTTTGATGAAATTTAAATGGGAAGCAAACTCAACAATGATAAAAATTTTAAGTTCTACTCATCATTAATTATTAAGAGCAAAAATAAAGCTTTAAAATGACCCACATTAAATTAGGTAGTGCTCCTTAAGTAAGGAGTAAGAGAGCAAGTCCAACAGTTTCTCCATTCATATTCTCCATAATAGAGAAGTAAACCTCATATTCTCCATATTTTTTCACCTCAAACCCAACAGTTTCTCCATTTTTCATTCCCTAAAATTTATTAACATTTAATGCTTCATATTTATCCAATTTTCTTGTATTTTTATAACCATATATTCAATAAGTCCAAATAATAATGAACAAGCAAATAATGAACTTATAGTAATAACATTTCATATTTGACATTACTTACTCCATAATATAAAATTATTAAAATATAATTTTATAAAAATAACACATTACGAATTACAATATTATTATTTTTGTAACGTGTTATGAATAATTAGACTTATCTCTTTTCAGTTATTTATTACAAGTTATTTTTTTCAACTATTAGAAATAAAATGTTTAATAAAAAAACTTTAGTTTCAATGTTATGACTTATAAACGTCAAAATAAATTTATTTATGGCTTTAAAATTTAGTAGATTTATATTGGAAAGTAGATTATATTTGATTATTAAATATCAATAGATATATACATGTAAAAATAGTCATATGAGATCTTATTACAATCATCTTTATGCATATTTTTATAATATGTATTTTTGATAAAATTTTATTGTAATTATTTTGAGATATTATCATTTAAAATTATTGAAGATGAACAATTAATGAATGAAATAACAAAAAATAATGCAAGTAGCATTAAATTTTGCTTCTGCAAAAACTTCTTCTCATTCTCCAAATTTGGGGAATCAAATCTTCTCTCTCTTCAATTTCCCCATTATGGAGAATGGGATGGAGAATCTGTTGGACTTCAAAAAAGGCCCAAATTCTCCATATTTGAGCAAATTTGCTATTATAGCGAAACTGTTGGACTTGCTCTAACTACTTAATAAGGAGTGCTCCTTAAAAATCAACAATATTAAAAAATGAATAATGAGCACTCCTTATTAAGAAAAGTTGTGTTAAAGAGCTCCATTGGAGATGCCCTAATACTTCTAGATTTATACTCGGGCCACATTATAAATTATAATACTTGTTAGATTAAACCTAATTAGTATTAGCTCCATATATTTTCCTACTTTTCAGTTAGACTCACAAATTTAGTACTAATTCCTTTTTGACATGAATAAAAAAATAGGGGTGTGCATGAACCGGGTTTTGCTACACGTTAGCATAACCCTTGATGGTTTTACCCTAGGAACGAGGACCGATCTGGTTGGTCTAAATCGTTTCAAGGGCAGCGTCTACCACGACTCCATCTTTCTTGAAATCTTGTTAAATTATTCAATTTTGCATGATTTTTAGTATTAGTTTATTCTAATATTTTGATACAAGTATTATTTGATTTTGCATGTTACTACTTTTAATTATCGTTATTTAATTTTCATACTATTTATAAAATATAGTTCCTAAAACATAGCCACCCAAGTCGCTTCGTCAGATTTTCATCCGGAAGTGAAAAGGATTTCTCCTGCCCCTTCCTAAAAGCTTCCTGTTCCCGTCGCCTCTTCTTCTCCCTAAGGACCTCTACCGCAGTCTTGCTGCGAATATGATGAATATCACTATGTGAAGGTGAAGACACTACAATATAAAAGAAGAATTAAACCTCGAAGACAGAAAATTGATGATACAAGACATGCACACAAGATATGGAAAAATATAAGAAAGGCTACCCTCCATATATAAGGGAATCTACATCATCTGCTACAGGTGGACAGATTTCCCTAGTCCTATCAATTACAAATATCACGTAAATATCAGCTTTGACGCTTTCTCTCTCTAACATTTTGCTCCTCCTTCTCTCTACTTTCCACTTTATTGCCGACACTATTTCCGACCCATGTTCCCCTCTTTCTATCTTTCTGTGCACTATTCATTACTGATAACGGTATAAAAACGGTAACTTCCATGGCGGCGCAACCGCAGCAACGTGGCGGCAATCCCCCAAACCGCTCCTTTCTTCAAGCCCTTACATCCAAACCTCCCTCTCTCTTTGCTGCTCTCCCCGTAAACCCTGAAATTACCCCAATCGGAGAACACAAGGGCAAAATTGCCTGTATTGTTTCGCTGGAACAAGCTTCAAAATTGGCCGTCCACTATCAAAATGTTTTGATCGGCAAGTTTGAGCAGGGCAAGCCATAGATGGATACTTTGAATGAGGCTTTCAAATCCATTGGATTCTCCTCCAGCTTCCAGATCGGATCAATCGACTATCGGCATATTCTTATACGATTCCAGGATCAACAGTACTATAATCAATGCTGGTTGAAAGGATTATTGAACTTGAAGGGCTTTCCGATGAAGATCTTGAAGTGGACAACGGATTTCTCCCCGGGTACAAAATCTTCTATAGTCCTATTTGGGTTACAATTCAATATGTGCCAGTTTTTTCCTAAAACACTGCAATGCTTGAATTCATAGGAAATAGAATTGGAAATTTCATTAAAATGGATTCAGCCACTGCCTCTCTCACCAGGCCTCGACAGTGAAACTTTGTGTTGAAATGACTTGCTGAAGAAGGTTCATACAGAGATAACTGTTGGAATGGATGGGTGCACAACAGATTTAGAAATTGAGTATGAACAGTTGCCTTTTACACTAGTGGAATGTGGCCGGAAAACGGCGCCGGAAGACGGCGGTTCCGTGGGAAAATAAGGAAACCGCCGTCCATCTAGATTTCCGAGTCGGAAACACATGTTCTCTAGCCGGATGAATTTTTACACGTCGGTTGTGATGCAACCGCCATGTAAAAGCAATTTTTGCTCAACGGTTGCGTTTAACCACCGACCAAGCTGCATTTCTGACACCGGAAATGTGTAGTCGGAAGTTTCCCCGTTGACCGGCTTGACTTTGGCGGTCAAGTCAAAGGGGCAAGTTTATGATGTCGGTGGAGTCAAGTCAAAAAGTCGTTCGGGTAAGTTCCAGAACTCGTAAACATGGTCGGATAAGGGAAAACATTCCCGGGGAAGATTTCAGAACTCGGAAACGTCTCCGGATGAGCTAAAAATAGAGTGCTATAAAACGAGAAACAGATCCTTTTGTTCTATCTAGTCTATTCCATCTTTGTTTTGGGTTGAAGGACGCAGAGAATCTCCCAATCTTTGGGCTCGCTGAATCCTAGGCCGCGATGAGGTAATCTCCCGCTAAATTTAGTATTGATGGGCGGATCTTTGTTAATTTCAAGCATGAATAAATATGTGTGTCCCTAATTTCATTGAATAATATATGAACTTGCATGTTGATTCCTAGTTATTTGTGTTTATGAAACCATATTTTATTTGATATGTTGTCAAGTAGTACGATGTAGATGAATGAATTCATTAATATTTGCTAAAATTTATGAAAATAGGTACACATGTGTTATGGAACGTAGTAGGATTATTAGGGAGAATCGTCGGACCTCACCAGAGTATATGGGGCTGGTTGAATATTTCATTAATGTTGCTTCTGATAATGCAAGAGTAGAAAATCAGTCGGCCATGCGGTGCCCTTGTAAGGATTGCACTAACGATGTGTATTTAGGATTTCAAGGTTTGTGTGGACATTTGATTGTTAGGGGTTTCCAAAATTCCTATACCACGTGGGTATGGCATGGGGAAGAACGTAGCACTGTTCTTGTTAATGAACCAATGGAGGTTGTAGGAGAAAACGAAATGGTTGGTAATTATGACGATAAATTGGATGACTTGGTAGATGATGTTGCCATGCATTTTTTTGGAAAACCAGAGGCGCTTGAAGCGATGTATAATGATAAGCAGACCCCTTTGTATGAGGGGTCAATCCACACTATTCTAAGCGCGACCTTATTGTTGATGAATTTAAAAGCCAAGCATGGGCTTTCAGATAAGGCATTAACAGAGGTGCTGGAGTTGATTAGACAGCTGCTTCCCACTGAAAATTTATTGCCTGATAGGGCATATGCAGCAAAGAGGATACTATGTCCAATGGGTATGGAACTTGAGAAAATTCATGTTTGTCCTAATGATTGTATGTTGTTTAGAGGGGAAAATGAGATGAAATTGGAAAATTGTAGCGTTTGTGGCGAGTCACGATACAAAGCTGTGAAACAAAAAGTGGATGTGGAAGGAGATGTTATTAAGGAAACCAACAAACGTGTTCCCGCGAAGGTCATGTGGTATCTCCCTATTATACCTAGGCTTCAAAGGTTGTTTGCTAACAAGGAAGAGGCTAAGAACTTGACATGGCACGCAGATAGAGAGAAGGTTGAAGATGATGATGTGATTGCACACTGTTCAGATGGTGATCAATGGAAGAAAATTGATGAATCGTATCCTGATTTTGGGAAGGAAGCTCGGAATGTAAGGCTGGGTTTATCCACTGATGGTATGAATCCTTATGGAGATTTGAGTAGTACACACAGTTCTTGGTCTGTGATGGTTGTTATTTACAATCTACCTTCGTGGTTGACCATGAAGAGGAAATATGTAATATTGTCGTTGATGATAGCAGGGCCAAAGCAGTCTGGTAATGACATTGATGTGTTCCTAGAACCTTTAGTTGACGACCTTCAGAAACTGTGGTTCGAAGAGAATTGGACGTGGGATGAATATCGGCAGGAATGGTTTAAGTTGAAGGAATGTTGTTCTGCACCGTGAACGATTTCCCTGCACTTGGTAATCTAGCTGGTTATTCAGTCAAAGGTCATCTAGCTTGTCCTGTTTGTGAGGAGAATACTAGTTTCTCTCAATTAAAACACGGGAGAAAAACTATTTATCAAGGACATCGTCGTTTCTTACCATGCAGTCACGAGTTTCGTAAGGCTAAGAACTGGTTTAATGGGAAGGAAGAGAATGCACCACCCCCTCCTATTAGTGGCGAGGAGGTATTCGAGAAAATCAAGGATATTGAAAATGATTTTGGGAAAAACCGTAGGAAGATGCCCATCCCCGGCCCTTGGAAGAAACGGTCCATTTTATTTGACTTACAATATTGGAAGCACTTGGCTGTCAGACATTGTTTAGATGTAATGCACATTGAGAAGAATGTCTGCGATAGTTTGCTTGGTACGATACTGAATATTCCTGGAAAAAGCAAAGATGGATTTCAAGCACGTAAAGACTTGGAAAGAATGGGTATTAGAAAGGAACTGGCTCCTGTAATCGAGGATGGGAACACTTTCTTACCTCCAGCTTGCTACAATATGTCGTCAGCTGAGAAGACAAAATATTTGCAGTGCCTGAAAGATTTGAAGGTACCCTCTAATTTTTCCTCAAACATTGGTAACTGTGTCAATATTAAGGATAAAAAATTGTTCGGGTTAAAATCACATGATTGTCACACTTTGATGCAAGACTTGAACATAATTTCCATTCGTGGTTCTCTTCCAATCCACATTAGGATGTGCATCAGCAAGCTCTGCTTTTTTAAAGGGAATTTGCCAGAAAACAGTTAGCCGTCGTAAGCTAGATAAGCTGCAGACAATGGTAGTTGAAGTATTGTGCCAATTGGAGATGTGTTTCCCCCCTTCTTTCTTTGATATAATGGTGCATTTGATTGTCCATCTTGTGCGGGAGATCAAGGAGTGTGGCCCGGTGTTCCTCCGGTGGATGTATCCTTTCGAGAGATATATGAAGATATTTAAATTCTTCTCACAGAATAGGTACAGGCTTGACGCAAGCATTGTATCTAGATATGTCGCGGAGGAGGCGATTGAATTTTGTACGGCTTACTTAGATGAGGTTGACACGGTTACCCACCTCGAGGCATGATTTTCGTTTCAACGGGCATGGAACTAGAGGCATGTTGCATAACCCGCCAGCGGTCGATTTGCAGGCTGCTCATGTGTATGTGATGCGAAACTATGAATCGGTTCGCTCTTACGTTGACATTCATCTGGAGGAATTGAGAAGTCTATACCCAACCCTAAAGCCTTTCCAACTACATGATGAGCATATTAGAACCTTTTGTGAGTGGTTAAGGGACACGGTAGGGGACGTGAAATGGCTATTTAGACGGCCGCTAACAACGGTTATCAGCTACAGTGGTTATGATGTGAAGGGTTACTCGTAGGGGACCAAACAGAGCGATGCTAAAGGTGTTTCGCAGAATATCGGTGTCACTACATTTTCCGAATCAATTGCTGTGTCGCAGAAGAAAAATCCAGAAGGATCCTACTCATTTGATAGGTATTTCGGTACCATTGTTCAGATCTGGGAGTTAAACTATGTGGCATTGAAGGTGGTTGTATTCAAGTGTCAGTGGGTTGATCAAAAGACAGGAACTAAGACCGATCCTTTAGGGTTTCAATTGGTTGATAGGAAGAAAGTGGGATCAAAGTCGGATGCGTTCATACTTGCTGGCGAAGGTGACCAAGTTTACTATGTTCAGGATCCTTCTGATCGGCACTACGAGATTGTTCTTGATGGGAAACAAATGGTGTGTGGTGATGAGCTATTCGAAGAGTATGACAAACGAGCGGCTCACATTTTTGTGCCAACGAAAAAAGACGCGATTAATATGGAGGAAACAGAGGCAAACATGTCAATCTATCGTGCAAGATCCGCTCACACCGAACGCATAGTGATAGATAGCAAAGGCAACGAACGGAAGAGGAAGTTGATTTTCAAAGTTAAGTCGAAGCCTAAGCTCAGGCGTTAGTCGGACATTTTTTTGTGTTATCAGCTACTAATAATACAACTATTCCAAAATTAGTTTTAATTTGCAATTCATGTAAATATTTGGTTGAACCTTTGTTTTATCTATCCAATAGAATAAAAGGGAGTCGACAAATCTCAATTTTTAACCTATCCGGGTACTTTTATGGTTTCCGAAACATTCCCCGGATAGGGAAAATTTAGGGTGTACCTACTTCCGGGTAACTATCCGGTTACGAAAAATTTGATCAACCTTATCCGGCTAAGTTCCCGAAATCGTAAACTGTCTACCCGGAAGTATTTTGGTTAGGCAAATCTTTTTATTCAACTTCCCTGGTTTTCATCCGGTTTAGTAAACATAATCTAACCGATCCTGGTAGATTTCCGATTTCAGAAATAGGAGCCGGAAGTGTTTTTTTTGGCGAAAACGTCCACGCACTCACTAATAAGTAGTTATATAAAATTGATACTGCAAAACAAGTGTAAGAATTGTAAATGCACACACACGAACCAAAATCCGTAGCATTCAAACATTACTGAAATACATTTAAAATGTAATATCATTCGATAAGGCAAATCAATACTTAACTAAAAATTCAAAACAAATTGCACTAAATCAAGGCCCCATGTCATAGTCGTTGTCATGATCGCCGCCACCATGTCCCGGCGAGGCATCCCCACTTGTGGTCCATCCTTCTGCACGCTTGAGGGCTCTCAACTTCTTCCTTGCCTCATAAGCGTCCTTCCTAACGCCAATCAATGTGAGCACCTAAGATTTCATGCTAGCGTACATAGCTTTCATCTTGGAAACATGCGGTGAAGGCTCTCCATCGGGCACCTCCCTACCTATAAAATGAAAATTCATATTTGAATAAAACTTTCATCAAAAGTAGCATAAATTGTGAATAAGGAGGTGAAGATGACTTACTTCTTGATGCCCTAGCCCGCTTAGTGTTTTGTTGCGGAGGTGCCACAATCCATTTTCCATTGGCCAAAGTCCATTTCGGCCTATGGTTTCAAAGTAGTGGTAGTCGTATGGCTTGCAAGGGGTGGGATCATCTTCAAATCGGAAATTTGGATCCAATTTCAAGAGCAACTTAGTGATTACGCTCCCGTAGGGTAGGTTTTTCTTATGTCGCTCGTTAACCCACGCAGTTCTCATCCAATTACAAATTGCATACCCGGGATTGATAGGAACCTCCTTCACGACATAGTAAAATGTCATAACCGTGGTAACATTAGGCTCGCCGACATTTCCTCCTGTGGGGATGAAACTTCTATGCATCCACTCGTACACAATGCGATCATCAATGGGGAAAAACGCCATTTTGCACCCATCGGCTGAACTTTCATCATATAGGTCCCGACCAAAATAATGATTCCCTAAATTCAGATAATTCAAGTATGTGAGTTTAATCATATCTGTTCCCGGCCACACATTAGCATAGAAGATATTAAGTGGACCATCCTCGAGCTTGGGATGAAGGTCCTCATCGGATTTGATAGGATTCCCCAACAACTCATTCATCACCCAACAATCAAACTCAAACCTTTTCCCATTAACCATGGTAGTGTACTTACCATCACTAGGTTCATCAAAATTAGCATAAAATTGCATCACCTCATCCTTATAGGTGTGATCACTAACATCGAACAACAGGGCATCACAAGTTTGAATAGCAAACTTCTCAACCATAAGGCCTACACCTAGTGCCTCAACCCGATCTCTATCCAACACATATGAGTCTAGTACTGTTGCATTGTTAACAAGAATACCATAATACTTATAAGCTTCGAGACTAATAAACTTGTCAGAATCTTACCAGTTTGGAGGGAGCTTCCTCGCCACGGTCTTGCTTCTCGGTGCCATGGGTTGATCGGTTCTTGGTTGTGGTGGAACTGAGTTGCCGTTTCGTCCGGGTAGGAGACGGGATTTCCGAACTCTGAATTGGGGGAGTTGGGGGAAGTTTGTGAGTTCTGATCTGAAAAAAAGTCAACTAGCCATATATATAAGGTCGTTTCCGAACTCGGAAACCTGGCCGGATGGGGAGTTAAACTGGTCCGGGTAGTTTTCCGGACTCGGAAAAACTATCAAGAAGTATTTAATTAAAAATCCCATATTATGTCTAGTTTTCCCGAAGGTTTCCATGATAGCCATCCGGATAAGTAAACTTTCCATCCGGCTTAGGTTTCAGAACTCGGAAAGACTATCCGAAAGTATTTATTTAAAATTCACATTTTATGTTCAATTTTCCCGAAGGTTTCCCTGATAGCCATCCGGATAAGTAAAATATCCATCCGGCTTGGTTTACGAGTTCGGAAAAATAGTTTTGTCCTATCCGGATAGTGTTTAAGATATCAAAAATCTAGCCGGAACTACACATAAACAGACATTTTCACCATCATATTTGCCTCTTTATCTAAACAAAATACATGAGTACCAAATTTTTGCACGTAGAAAATAAATGACAATAGATTAAAGCACTTAAATATTTAAAATCGATCAAGTTTACATAAACATGAATAAGGTACTAGAATAGATTAGTTTCACAAATGAAAATAACAAATTCTATGTTTGAAAGTACATTCTTTGAAAATTATTAACTAGAAACAAAGCCCTACTCTCCAGGTTGTGAGGTTGTCGCCCTACTGCTGGATGCTCCCCCGGCCGCATCTTCTTCACTTGAGGATTGCAGTTGACCAAAATCCGGCTCATTAAATTCCGGGCTAAGTTGGAGATCGTCCCTTCCGATCAATGTAAGCCCTTTGTTCGGCACGGAGCATTGCTACTTCTTCTTTAGCCTTGTCGACCTATCCGGTGAAGCATTCCCACATCTTCGAGAGCTTACGCATCCACCGGCCCTCCTCACCTACGAAACAAACAAATGATTAGCTTCCGAAAACAAACATATTTTCACCCAAATTTGGATGCAAAACTAAACAATAAAGGCAAAATATATATTCACTTACTTGTACCCGATGAACTCGCACCTCTGGCTTCTAGTTTTCTTTGCCTAGCGACTCTTCCTGCTGCACCCGGAGCTAAGGCCTTCAAGACGTACCTTTGAGTTTCTTTATCCAGTGCAAAACCCTTATGATCAAACCAATCGCCATCGTAGTACTCTAAAGGCTCAGCACGATCAACAACACCTCCACCTTGCTTCTTAATCAGCTCAGTGACAAGTCCGGCATATGGAAACCATTGCCTCGACCCTCTCCCCACCTTGAACATGTATTCAACTATCGAGTGTCCTGGATTTATTTTCAACCTTTCGATCAAGTAATAGAAGAGCAGAACACGTCCACAAGTGGGTTCACAACTATGACCCCCCGATGGATACACATTCTGACAAACCCAGTCAAATACAATCCTATGCTCAACTGTAAGCTCTTCAACATTAAAATCACCATGACAACTACCCGCCCCCTGACAAGTAGTTTTGAAGTACTTACGTCCCATTGCTTCAAGGTCTAAGGGTTGGTTTGGCCCAGTTTCAGGAAATTTGTTGAAATTATAAATCTCATAAGGGTCTTGGGGGTGATTAGGGCGCAAGGATGAGTTATCAACATAAGGGCAGCTTAGGACCTCATTTATATGAAACTTAGTGACATGAATCAGTTTACCATTCACCTTAGTGCACATGTTATTCGACTCATACTCTCCTAAATTTGCATAAAATTGAACAACCTCATCTTGATGGCATGGGGATTCAAGCAAGAGCAATTTATCTAAATAACTAGGCTGAAAATGAGCAACCAAATACCCTAAATGCAAAGTTTCAATAGAGCTAGGGCGAATCACCTTGGTAGTGTGAGTTCTCCGCCCACACCACTCGACATAGTTGGACTCCGCCCTACGATTGAAGAAATTCCGGCTTGCCGATGCTTCAGGGGGTCTATCATGCCCTCTTTGCCGCTTTGTCTTCCTCGATTTGGCCTTGCTTAATCGGCTCCCACGCGCGTGATCTTCGGCTCTTGGAGGCGACTCGTATACCTCCTCGGAAGAGTCATCATACTCTACCTCTTGCTCTACCAGTTGTTGTCGTTGGATTTCCTCGACTTGCTTGCTTGTGGAGGGATTTTTAGTCCTAACCATGGTGGGAGATTGGACAGAAAAGTTGGTGGAGTTGGGGGTTTGGGGCGGACTGGTTTGGGGATGAAGTTGGGGAGGGTTTGCTGATTTGGGAAAAATATCCCGTCTGCCCCTTTTATAATTAAAACATCCGGCTAGCTTTTACGAGTCCGGAAACATAGCCGGGTAACTTATTTATTTTTTGGCTTATCCGGGTAACTTCACGGTTTCGGAAACGTAGCCGGACTGTACAAAAAATCAGAATAAGTAACACTTAGACTATTTTCTTATCTAGTCCTCTACCCATTCATCGCACATACAAACAAAAATTTCACTTTCCTCCCACCCATTTACTCTCTTCCACCAACAAAATCTTCTTCTCCAACCACCAAGAACACCATTAATCACATTGGCCCCATTTCTTGAGTTCTAGAACAAGAAAGTAGCTTCTTTGTCCATACTATTGGGGTTTTTGTACTACTTGAAAATGTATTTCTTGGATTTTTGCTTCATTTGCATAATCAATATTGTTTATTGGTTAATTTGTCTTATTTGTTCATGGGCTTTGCTTAATTATTACTACAAACTAGCTTTGTTTTATGGGCTACATTCTTGATTAATCAATTGGGATTATGGGCTATATTCTTCATTAGTCTTGATGGTCACTAGTTATGTTACTACAAATCTAGGGTTAAATATGTCATATATGCACTAATTTAATTACAAACAATTAGGGGTTAAGCATGTGATAGGCAATTTATATTAGTCAAATAGGATCCTAAACCCTAGGGGTTTTATGATGGTCAATTATTAAAAGCTAAAATGACTACTTACCATTAATTTAGCATATAATTATTCTTTCTTGATAGTGAGGTTATTTAATATATGCAAATTATTATTTGTAGAGGAGTTATGGCACCACCTAAGAAGAAGGTAGGAATCCCCAAAAGCCCTAAAACCCCTAGCACCGCGGGAGGTGTTAAAAAAGGGGGGTGAGGCGTCTTAGGACATATTGTGCTGTCTTACAAAAAAGGATGAAGAAGGACATATTGACGGACATGACGTTCAACGATGATGGGGAACCAATATTGGAAGAGTATTATTTGTGGAAGAGTTGGGTTGGAAAAATTGGTCGAACTCCTGTGGATATAAAGTATGAATCTTGGCACGAGGTCCCCGACAAGGAGAAGACTAAATTATGAGAGGAGTGTTTGGTAAGTCTCTACCTTCATTTAAGTTATTTTCATTTTTGTACACATGAATGAGATATTATCCAACTTTTCTTATCAATCTTATGTAGGTACCATTCAAAATTGTTGCCCCAAATATGGAGAAACTTTTTGACACAACCATGTTTCGCTTGAGTAAGGCGGCACGGGATCATAGAGCAATGTTGTCCAAACATTACATTTATGGAGATTTTAAGGATGAGGACCCTTGGTTGGCCTACACCGATATTCTACAAGAAAGTTGGGCAATATTCAAAGCACGCACCTTGGAGAATGACCGACTAGTAAGATTAATTCCTACCATTCTAGTATTACTCCTTCGTTCACATAACTTAAATTTGTTTATGTGTTAGGGTTTGAGGTTGACGAATAGTAACAATGCGAAGGCTAATACGACACCTCACACAATGAGTAGGGAGGGCTATACTATAAGACTAATCAAACATGCAAACAAAAAACAAGAAGATGGGGTGCAAGAGAAAATGGATAGTGGGATGATGGAAGAGGAAGCACGGGAGAGCACCGAGGTGGTTAATCCTAAAGAGTTCGATGAATTCACTAGCTTCTTAATTGGTCGACAAGATAGCAAAGGCGAACACAAACACGAGGGAAACAGGAATTTGATAAAAGATATTTTAAGTTGTTTCTTTGAATATTTTGAGCTAATATTATTACAATTCTTATTCCTATCTATTTTTCTTTCTACCTCATGTTTTTTTTGTATTAAATGATAGGATGATGTCAAAGCGAAAATTGCTTCGGGAGAATTCGTTCCCACACAAGAAGATGACATCCTTTGCAAGGCGACGGAACGGAAGGAACACCCCGGTAGAGTTCGTGGATATGCATCACATGTAGTGAAAAGAGATCTTATCGGCAAACCGAAACCTTCTAAACCACCAAGACATACCAAGTACAACAAGTTGCAAGAGGAACTTGGGGATACAAAAAAAGAGCTCGGTGATACCAAGAAGGAGCTTGATGAGGCCGTGAAGAATATGAAGAAAAGGGACATAGCTTTCCACATAATAGCCAAGCAAACGGGCGCAATTCTCCCACCAAATTTGAATGATCTAAGCGACGATTGGGAGCCTCCTTCATGTGGTTCACGTCACTCACCCGATGTTTGTGAGGTGCAAGGCAATCCACCATCGCCACAACCAAACATATGTGATGATAACTTAAGCCGACCAAAAAAGGAAAACACACTAACTCACTTTTCGATCGCATTTTTATTCAAATTCTCTATTCGTTCTCTTAATAGTCTTAGCATGTTTATGACGATACTTTAAAAATGGAATCCACTATTTTAATTAGGTCAAGGTCGATGTTACATATCCATGCAAATTATATATCGATGGTGGAGTGAGGAAGCTTACTATACATGTTGCAAATGGAATTTTCAATGAGTCGACGAAGATGCATGGCGACGATAAAATTGCAATAGATTTGGGAGAGGTTTGCTTGAAAAAATCTTGGGTTTTAACCGCTCGAATTCCCATACCAAAAGGCCCGTGTAAGGTTGTGGGACCGGCGGAAGGTATGTATTTACTTTGGCCTCGTAGGCTAATTGTTGTCGAGAGTTTAGGAGAGACTCAACCCGCTAGCCTATACAACCCAATTATGGGCGTTGCACGCAAGGTTGATCCAAAAATTTCAAAACAAATTCCCAAACCTTTGACCGCCCCAAAAGATGTTGTAGTTAAATCTATGACACCGGCTATGAAGGTGTTGTATGACAAGTTGTCTAAACATTGCAAATTTGGATTCTACGAATTCCCGGCTCCAACGGAAGTATTTGGTGGTATTGGAAGGCAAGTTGTAATGTGTTGGGGTGATTTTGAGGATCTATGGAAGGGTGACAAGTCAACCGAGCCCCTAATGTTCTTATTCCAACTGTAAGTCATTTTAATGTCGAGACTATATTAAGTTGTGTGTTTTCAACCGCCGTTCTCCCCGTTGTTTTAACCATTCTTTTTTTCCTTAAGTTCCTTATATCAACTAGTTCAAAAATGATTTAAGCCATGGATAGGCTTCCTATGCCCCGAGCGAATCCAAGAATTCGGTCATACTGATGCAGAGCGTTTAAGCTACATGAAAGAGGCTCTCGGTGTGGAGGACAAACTATTCTTCTTAGCACCACTCATTTCCGGGTAAGCTTTTCATATTAACTAATTCTATACATTCTTATCTCATGTTAACTTTTATATTGTCATTATTGACAAATGGATATGCATTTTTTGTTAGTAAACATTGGAGATTGGTTTTGATCCACAAAAAAACCAAAGAAGTTTATTGGATAGATCCTCTCCATCGTCCGCCAATCCCGTCTTTCGAACACCTCCTTAGACAAGCTTTGAATCATGTCAATCCCTCTAGAAGGGAGTTTGGAATGACTGAGATCAAGGTACTCTACACATTTCTCCCTCAGTAATCACACTAGTTTTATCGACATCGATAGATTGTATTTAACAATGTGATCTACCTTTTATGTTAAAGTACAAGAGACAAGGTAGCGACTGGGAATGCAGTTTCTATGTTATGTTGTATGAGCTCAAGTTGGTAGCGGAACTTAACAAATTCGACAACGACCCTGAGCCCGTAAGTTTCAAATCTATAAGGGCATCTACCTTACACATATTCATATGTTTGCGTCATATATTGATTTGTGTCTGCTAATGCACAGATTTTCGAAGAGGATACAAGCCCCTACTCACCTGAAGAACTGAATCGACCGAGGAGTAGTCTTGCATCATTTGTCGTAACTTCACATGAATCCGCTCTAGCTATAAATTGACACATGTTTATGTGTTATTGGCAATTGTTGGTGTATTTAGCGCATTCAAGTGATGTATTACATTATACATTCATTCTTAATACATCACAACCATTTGAAACATATAATTCTTCACTAGCGCCATTTAAATACTTTCTATTTTGTATTCAAAAGCCAAAATAAATAAAATTCAGATTTTTAATAATGATCCGGGATACTTTTCCGACATCTGAATCCTGGCCGGACAGTTCAATCTTCTTCCTGCTAAACTTCCGGTATTGGAAACACTATCTGGAAGAAAATACCCTCTTTCCACCCATTTTCCCTGGTTGGCGTCCGGTTTAGTAAATCATAGATCCGGCTAGGTTTACGGTGTCGTAATTGTAGCCGGAACTACATATTTTCCGCCACCGTTTCACGGTGGCCGGAGTACTGCCCGCGCCGGAATATTTCCCGGCTTACCATCCGGGAGAGCAAAAATGCTTCTCCGGCTTACCATCCGGCTCGTAATGGCCGGTGAAGCCTCCTGCTATTAGTGGGTGTTTACGAGTCCGGAAATGCACAAATCCGGGTAAGTTTCCGAACTCGTAAACGTTACTCGGCGGTTTCAACCGCCGAGTAACGGTGGCGCCAATTGCACGGCGCCACCAAGGACAGCGATCAAAACCGCCGTCCAACGCACACGGAACCGCCGTGTTCCGGTGCCAATTCCACTAGTGTTACTGTCCTCACTGTAGAAAGTTAGGTCATACTCTAGATGATTGCAGGTCAGCTCATCCACAAGAAACTAATGGTTGGAATCTGCAGAATAAGAAACACCAGCCTCGCCTTCCCTCTAGCCAAAACACTAAAAAGCCAGCCCCCTACAACAAATCTTCACTCCCTTCCAAGAGTAACCCCTTACCTCCCAAGCCTTCTGAACCTAAACCCCATCAAACCCAGCCGGTTGACTATGTCCCTCAAACTCAAGCTCCAATAGGTGAATCTTTTGGCATTACAGCCAAAGAAAATGCCAGAACTATAGCTGCTCAGGAAATCAGAAACAGTAAGGGTGCAATCTCCAAAGGTGTCACAGAAAAGAATGTTGCTGTGGAGTCAGATACAATTCTCATTTCAGATGATCCCTTGGATACCAAACCAAATCAAATGATGAGTTTCTGATACTTAATAAGGAGCCAGAGCAGAAGAGACTTGAATGGAGACCCAAGGTAAAGGTCATCCCAAGGAATCCTAGATGTGCCAAGGATGACCTTTGCATTAGACACACCAGGAGCCAGAAAGCAGAAAATTTTCATTTAACTACTGACCATGTTACTTTCTTCTCTCTGGCTAAGAACAGGTTCAATAGGTTCCTCCATCTTGCACATCATGCATTGACTTCAGACTCAGAAGAAGAATAAGAAATAATTGTTGGCTCTGATCCACCTTCCCAACAGACTGAGAAGCTCAAAGTTCAGACACTCAAGTTATCAAAGATCCTCAGTTCAATGAGAGCTCTCCTATCATCCAACCTAAAAGCAAGAAAACTCAGGTGAGCACAGCTCAGGTAAGACAGTCTTCAAGACTCCTAACTAAGAACACTACTACAATCAAATTGAAAACATATTTCACACAAGTGAACCAGATTATATCTGGTTCAGGCACAAAAGGCTCTCCATCTCTTTCTAATGATTGATAAAACCCTAAAAATAAAATTCCTTGTTTGGAACATTAGGGGGATGAATACATCTATAGAGAGACTGGAAGCATTAACATTAATTCACAAATTTGACCTTGTGTGTCTAGAGCCTATGCATCAAACTTATAAATGTGTTGATTATGCTGCTGCACTTAGATTTAATACTTGCATAGCTGCACAAAATGAGAGAATCCGGCTTATATGGAATGATAGCTTGCAGATTAGTTTAATTCAAGATAATCCCTAATTTCTACATGTTTCAATTCACAGCCTTAAATTGAATGCCAATATGGAGTCAGTTTTTGTCTATGGGTTGAGGACTAGGAAAGAAAGGGAGGATATGTGGATAGACCTAGCAAAATTCTCATTTCCAAAAACCATTTTCATAGGGGATTTCAATGCTATAACTTCTATAAATGAATATAAAGGAATGTCAACTCCTAATCTGAGAAGCATTAGAGAATTCACTGAGTTCATAGATAGCATGCCTCTGGAACATATCAATACAGTAGGAAATTCTTTTACTTGGACAAATGGAAGATATAAAAATCAGTTTGATCTTAGTCAAAATTGTAGAAATAAAACCCCAACTATTAAGAGATTGGATTGAGATATGTACTCCACTATGGAAAGTTAAATTTCCTAACTCTTCCATCCTAGTGATGAATAAAGAAACAAGTTATCATTGTCCTATGCTTTTATGTGTTGGTAGCCAATTAAAGTCATCCCAGGGCCTTTTAGGTTCATAAACACCTGGTTCAAAAGACAGTCTTTTTTTACAGGTTATAAAAGATAGTTGGAATGCTAACATTCAAGAGTCTGGCATGCTTGAATTCCATTTAAAATTGCTTAGGCTTAAAAATTGTTTGAAAAAATGGAACAAGGAAGTATTTGGTAATATTCATCTCCCTCTCAGACCATTCCACAAATACTCCCATCACCAAACCAGTCCACCTCACCCTTCCCAGAACTTCCAATCCACTTCCACTCAACATAATCCCACAATCCAGTACAGACACCTGCAGCTCTTCCTCACAAGCAAAGCACTGCCCACTCAATGAACTTCAGGAAAGCAACTTTTGAATATAAGTCTGCAAAGTCCAAAGAGGACCCCTTCACTTTGGTTACATCAAAGCCAAAACTGAGGAAAACCTATGCCAGGGATGATACAGCCATTCAGTCAGGTATGCATAACATCTCCCCTCCTCAATTCAAAGCTAACAATCTTATTTTCCTTTCACAAGACAGAAACAGGAACAAGTTCTCCCCATTAATTGGTAATACAGATGATGGTCAAGAGAATTTTGCTACAGATTCTGATTCTGATAGGGATAATCCAGCAGAGAAGGAGGTAATTTCTTCAAAACTACCTAAGCTTGCTTCTGCTCAGAAAATTAAATTGAGAAGCTTTTTTACTCAATTTAATAAAACAATCTCTGCCAAAGTCTTTTTAATGATAGTACACCAAAGTCTTTTTTTACTCAATTCAAAGTCTCTGCCAAAAAGCCCCACCAAAAAATCTTTTTAATGATAGTACACCATCATAAAATTAAGATTTTGGTCTGGAACATCCAAGGGATGGAAACAGCCCTAGGTAGACTTTCAGCACTCATCAGAGACAACCATATAGAAATGCTATGCTTGATAGAACCTTGGCATCCAAACACTAAAATAGACCATTACAAAAATTTGTTGCATTTTAACCACTGCATTTACTCAAATGATACAAAAATTTGGATTTTTTGGAAATATTCACTTACAGTGTCTCTGACTCATGAAAACCTGCAATTTTTAAGTGTCATAATTAAAAAACCTAGTTTAAACTTTGCTATTAATGGCATATTTATCTATTGGGCAAGATCCAGAAAAGGCAGAAAAGCTTTATGGAATGATCTAAATGCTTTGCCAGTTTCTGATACATTTTACATTGGAGATTTCAACTCCATGCTATCAATTTCTGACTATTGTGGTCCCTCTACTCCTAAACTGGGAAGTATGAGAGACTTTCAGAAATTTATTGATAGAATGGATTTGATACATGTACACACAGTGGGGAATGATTTCACCTGGACCAATAAAAGGCTCAGGCCTACTTTAGAAAGGTTGGATAGGGCACTGTGCAGTCACTCTTGGCATGCAAAGTATCCAAATTCCTCAATCTTGGTCCTCAATAGGGAAAATTCAGACCACTCACCACTTTATTTTCAAATAGACACACATGTGCCTTCTGTTCCCAAGTCTTTTAGATTCATTAGTACATGGTACAAGAGAACTGAATTCCATCCTTTTGTTCAATCTAACTGGAATGAACCTCTACCAGAATGTGGCATGCTCAGATTTTTCTGAAGCTGCAAAGATTGAAAAAAGGTCTTAAAATATGGAATAAGGAGGTTTTTGGAAATGTACACAAAAATGTTGAGGTGGCAGAGGAACAACTGAGAGTACAGAAAATTAGATATGATCACAATCAATGTGATTCAGAACTAATTACTCTCAAACTCAAGAAAGCCCTTCTCAAAAAAGCACTTAAGGAACAGAAGCACTTCTGGAAGTATAAGACACAGTTAAAGTGGATCAAGGAAGGGGATGTAAATTCCAAATTTTTCCATAATTCACTTAAGGAAAAGAGATCCAAACTGTGCATCTCCAAGATTAAGAACACTGCAGGGATCTGGTTGGATGATGAGACTGAAATTGAAAATGAGGCCATCAATTACTACTTATCACTCCTTTCCAGTGAGCAGTCACATGCAGATCTACACTTTGCCTCACATTTCCTGTCAAAAGTTCCTTCTTGTATATCCAGTGATCAGAACTCAGTTCTGCTCAGACAAGTGGATTTAGATGAGCTTAAGACAGTGGTATTTTCACAAAACAAAAACAGCACACCAGGGCCAGATGGCTTTTCTGCTTGTTTTTTCATTAAATCCTGGGATATCATATCCAATGATTTAATTGATGCAGTGAATGATTTTCTCAGTGGATCTACATACCTAGGGGTATTGCAGCCAGTTGGATTACATTAATACCAAAAAAAGATACACCAATATATTTTGATGACTACAGACCTATAAGTCTGTCCAATGTCATTAACAAGATATGCTCAAAGGTGATAATGTTGAGAATGAATCCTTTAATGAATGAGATCATCTCTCCAAATCAGACAGCATTCTTGAAAGGGAGAGACATTTATGATAATGTCCTCTACCTACAAGAGCTGGTCAGACACATAAATAAAAAAGCTAGAGAGCCTAACTGTATTTTTAAGTTAGACTTAAGGAAAGCTTTTGATAGAGTTAGTTGGCCCTTCCTCAAAATGATTCTGCTGAAGTTTGGTTTCCACAAAAATCAAGTAACTTGCATAATGAACAATCTTGCCCAGGGATGGTTCTTTGTGCTTATTAATGGGAAACCAGTTGGATTTTTCCAATCTTCAAGAGGCATTAAACAAGGGGATCCTTTATCTCCCTTACTGTTTAATGTATTTACAATATCTTTTTCAAGGAGTTTGACACACATTTTCATGACAGGGAAACTGAGCTATTATAACTTACCCAGAAATGTAATGCCAGTTTCACATTTGTCTTATGCTGATGATACAGTCCTGTTTATCTCAGTCAATAAGACTACACTTATCAATCTTAAAGCTTTTTTGACAACTTTTGAAAAATTCACTGGTCAAAGAATAAATTTTGACAAAAGTGATTTTTACATAAGTAATCATGCCTCTTTAGCAAAGAAAAATATGATTAGTGATATTTTAGGTATGAAGGAAGGTAATTTTCCTTTCAAATACCTTGGCTGTCAAATATATCAAGGGAAACTGCTCAATGCATTTTTTAACCCTTTGATTGAACAGATAAGCAAAAAATTAAGTTATTGGAGATTTAAGTGGCTTTCTACTGGGGGCAAAATTACTTTACTGCAGTCAGTTTTGTATGCCATCCCTCAGCATGTGTTCACTGTGATGGCACCAACAGTTCACATTGTTGAAACACTGGAAAAAATGTTTACTACCTTTTTATGGGGATCAACACCTGTAAAGGCAAAAAAAAATGGAGGAAATGGAGGAAATTATGTTATCCTGTTAATCATAATGGTCTTAGTTTCAGGTACATCCCTCATATAGTCCAAGCTTGCTCACTTAAACTATGGTGGAAATACCAAAATGCCACAGCCCTTTAGACACATTTTATACATTCTCTGCCTAAATCCTCTAGAAATTCCCAAACCTGGAAAAGAATTTGCCAGGTAAATCCTATAGGAGAGAATAACAGTCTTGTCATTCATGGCAAAGGTCTCTGTAACTTGTGGAAGTCCAACTGGACTGGAGAAGGGCCACTTGCAGACCATTTCTTACCCAGCCTCACATCTATCCCCATTACTTGCTCAGTGGCTGATTTAACCAACAACAAGCCAATGTACTTATCTGAACTGCAGGGAGCAGTCTCCAGTGCCATTTTTCAGAAACTATCAACTGCAGTTACTTACCCTCACAGAGAAGACAGATTGGTGTGGAAACCCTCATCTAATGGCTCTTTTTCATTTAAGAGTGCATACCATATTTTCCAACCATACAGACCACCCTCTCCCTCTCTGGCAAAATTATGGAGCATAAAGGTACCAAAAAAGATTCTTATCTTTTGCTGGAGACTGTTTAATTGCCTTTCACCTTTTGATGAGGTTCTGCTTTACTTTGGTTTTACACTTGCCTCCAAATGCCTCTTCTGCAATGCCTCAGACACCATAGACCATTTTTTTAACTCATGTAGCATAGCCATTTCAATATGGACCTCTATGTTGGCCACTGTAGGAGTGAGAGATATTCATTTTAACTCTATATGGGACAGACTATCCTATTATCTTACATATACAGGCTTATCAAGTTTTCAAGCTAAACTGATAAGAATGTTATGTACTATAATAGTTTGGTGTCTCTGGAAAGCAAGAAATAGGTTTATCTTCGAAGAATATAAACCTTGCAGATCCCTTATTATCAGAGAAATCAAACACCTCCTACACCTCTCTATGGCTGCACACACTGTCAGTATATCACAACCATTTGATCTTCAGCTGGCCACACATGCACACATTCCTCACACTATAAAACCTCCTAGACCAAGACCTAAGTTAGTCTCATGGTCCAGACCTGTATCTGGTTTTAAAATGAATGTGGATGCTGCTTTCAAAGAGCATCTTTGTGGCATTGGTTTTGTGATCAGAGATTCAGAAGGAAACTTCATAGCAGCTGGTACCACTTTTACAACTGCCTCATCTCCACTGGAAGCAGAAATTAAGGCAATCAGAGCTGGTTACCATTTTGGAGCATTTTATGGCCACAGCTACATCTGTATTGAATCAGACTCCCTGAATGGAATATCAATGATACTAAATCCCATCACTGCCCATTGGAAAATTTTCCAGCTAGCTGACTCTCTGCACCAGTTGATCAAAGTTCTAATATTTCACACCCTCAGACAGGGCAATCAGTTAGCTGATTCTCTCTCCAAAATGGCTCTAGATCAGAAGACATCTTCAGTTTTCAGCTGGGACACACTCCCTCCTCACATCAAAGCCATCTGTCTGTTGGACAAGTCAGGACTGCCCTCCATAAGGATTTAATGCAGAAGATGCTCACCAAGTCATCACAGGACTACTTAGTTTTTCAACTCTTGTATTATGTTCATATTCACAATAGACCTCACTGTTTAATACTATGGTGCTGCCTTGAGTTTTGTTTAACAATTCTCTAACAAGCTTCATGGTATTTTTCAGTCCTAGGTTAACATAGCATAGGTATTAGCCTATTTTTGGAAGCACTTAGGTGCTTTAGGATCTCCTCCTGTAACCTTGGCAGCTTCTTTAAGCTGCTTTCTATTTTTTGGCCATTTATGGCAAAGGCTTGGGAGGCCTAATAATACTTCCCCCACCATTGGAACTTAAATTTTTTTTAAAAAAGTAATATTCATCAGAATGTTATTGATGCTGAAGAATTACTCAGACTCCAGGAAATTGCTTATGACTCTGATCAATGTGAAATATAATTGATCAAGTTAAGACAAGCAAAAACTGAGCTGGCTAAAGTAATTAAAGAAAAGAGACACTTTTTCAAACATAAAGCTAAATTGAAATGGCTCAAAGATGGAGATGACAACTCAAAATATTTTCATAACTCAGTTAGGGAGAGGAAGAGCAGATTGTCTATTACCAAAATTCAAAACTCTTCTGGGGAGTGGCTGGAAGAGGAGTCTGAAATAGAAAGAGACTCAGACCTTATTTCTAACCTCCTCACAGCAGACAAGGATCCAGGTCTCATAGAGAATTTTACTCACACTTCCCTGCTCAGATCCTGAAACTGATCACATATGAGGATAACATAGAGTTGATCAAACCCGTGTCATTAGTAGAGCTGAAAAAGGTTGTCTTTTCTTTAAACAAACAGAGCAGTTCTAGTCCTGATGGCTTTACACCAAAATTTTACATTAAAGAATGGGACATTATGCATACAGATCTATTGCATTCTGCTAATGATTTTTTATCTAGCTCAAAAATACCTAATGGCATTGCTAGTACCTGAATAGCTATCATTCCAAAAAACATATACTCCTTCACCTATTAATGATTTCAGGCCAATAAGTCTCTCTAATGTTGCTAATAAAATATTTTCAAAAATTTTAATGGAGAGACTTAAGCCTATCATGCATAAAATTATTTCACCACATCAAACTTCCTTTATTAGGAATAGGGACATTGCTGGTAATGTGTTGTATGTAAAGGAAATGCTCAGATTCATTGATAGAAAGGGTAGGAATCCTAATTGCATTTTGAAACTGGATTTGAGGAAGGCATTTGACAGGGTATGTTGGAAATTTTTATCAAATGTCCTCCTCAAATTTGGTTTTCATGGTAGGTTGATATACTGTGTAGTTAAGAATCTGTCACAGGTCTGGTTTTCAATTTTGATAAATGGAGCTCCAGTAGGTTTTTTTAAGGCTACAAGAGGTATCAAACAAGGTGATCCCCTCTCTCCCTTCCTCTTTAATATTTTTTCAGAGGCTTTTACTAGTAGTCTATCTTTTATATATGAGAACGGGAGTCTACAGTATTATGACCTCACTGATGCAGCTGAAAAAATATCTAACCTCACATATGCTGATGAAACAATCATTTTTATGCTTGCTAGTAAATCAAACCTACTGAAAATGAAAACTTTTCTCTCAATATTTTGAATCTATTTCAGGACAGAAAATTAACTATGACAAAAGTGAATTTTATACTTAGTAAGCATGGAACCCCAAAAAAAATCAGAGAAATTAAGGACATATTATGCTTGAAAAAGGGCCAGTTTCCCTTTAAATATTTAGGTGTCCCTATTTTCTCTGGTAGGATCAAAAATGTTTTTTCCTGCCATTAATAGAAATGATTGATAAGAGGTTGAACAACTGGAAAAATAGATGGCTGTCACAGAGGGGGGATGATAATTATAAATTCTTGCTCGTATACTATACCTCAACACATATTTGCTGTTATGGAGCATACTGTGTTTATTATTAAATAGATTAGAAGAAGACTTTCTGTATTTTTTTGGAGCTCTATTGAAAATAGGCCTAAGAAAACATGGAAAAAATGGGAGGATTTGTGCTTCCCAGTCTCGGAAAATGGTCTGAATTTCAGGAGTATACCCACCATAGTTAAGACTTTCTCAGTCAAACTATGGTGGAAATACCAGTTAGGAATTGCCCCTTGGACTAGATTCTTGGC
Organism: Sherardia arvensis; assembly: GCA_948330725.1. NCBI lineage: Eukaryota > Viridiplantae > Streptophyta > Magnoliopsida > Gentianales > Rubiaceae > Sherardia > Sherardia arvensis. Next base: position 20,762,616 of record OX415240.1, read on the forward strand.
CTCTTTGCCAAAAATTTTTAAGTCCTCTCACTTCTGGAAGCGTATATGCAAGATAAATTCTATTGCAGAAAGGAATACAAGAGTAATCCATGGCTTTTGAACTTGTAGCTTCTGGAAAGCCAATTGGACTGGCTCAGGAGCTATTTGTGATATTGTCAACCCTTGGTTACAGATATCCCAGAGGAGTGCACAGTAGCTCAATTCATAAATAACAAGCAAGAATTTATAATCCAAATTCAAGATTATGTTGATAATACTCTCCTCACTTTCTTGCAGGAATCAACCATAAAAGATCACAGAGATGATAAGCTGATTTGGATGCCTGACAGAAAATGGGTGTTTCTCCTTTAAATCCACATACAAGTTGATCAGACATATAAGGGGAAATGCCTTGTCTAAAGATCTGGAACAGTAGGGTTCCAAAGAAAATCTCTATTTTTATGTGGAAGGTAATGAACTTAATTTTGCCTTTTGATAATGTCCTAATTGACTATGGGTTTAACATTGCCTCCAAGTGCTGTTTCTGTCAACATGCTGATACCCTAGATCATTTTTTTAACAGTTGCCATATTGCTGAGGGATCTGGACTGGTATTAACCAATTTATCAATATTGTTGTCCCTAGTTTTAACACCATCTGGAATAGGATAAGTTACTACCTGTCTAGGCCTGGATTTACTAAGGTTCACTCTATACTAATTCGCAATGTGGTACTTTTTACTTGCTAGGAAATCTGGAAATCCAGAAATTACATTTTTTATGGTATCACTCTCAGTACTAGTCATATCATACAACAGGTCGAAAATTCCTTTTCTTTCTCCTCTATCGGTTACCCCCAAAACAAGATTTAAACATCAGAAGGGTGGTTCGGGGCTAACGCCGGCGCTCCTCGCCGCAGCCCGACCACCCCTTCCACCACCATACCTTTCCTCCTTCAGTACCCAGCCACCCTATCTCCCACTCGCCGGAAAACATTCATCCCCACCAACGACGTCAGCTCCAAGCCGCCACCGCGATCTAAAACAATGAAGAAAAGTCCACCGATACGAATCTCCTCATCACCGATGTGTGAGAACACCGGAAAGACAGTTTCCGATAGTCGCCGGCCGTGGGGTTACCGAAGGACCGCCAAAACCGCCACTTTTGCTGCCGGAACTACAAGAGGCAACATATCCGTCTCCTACATGGAAACTCACGCGCCTCACACGCAGCGGACCCAGCTACCACGCGCCGCCGGAGTGTTGAACAAGCCGGCGTATCATCGGATCTCATCATTCACCGGGAAAACGTGCCTCCATTCTGACGCAACGCGCCGGCGCGTGCAGTCACGCGCCACCACCTCCACAGCCTCCCTCCACCGACATAATCTGGATCCACTTGCAGATGAATGGTTTATATTCTTTTCTTTGTTTATTTATGTCATATGAAGTATGTGCTTCACTTGGGTATTTTTGCATAATTATCTGGACTAGTTTATCGAGTATTCAGTGCATATCAGCTGTTTTCCTTGTTAACGGATTAGTCGCGCTATGGAAAATCCCTTACGCTTCTAGTCTCTATTCTGTTAAACAGTGCAGGAGAATCTAATTCAGAATAGTCTTGACGACGTATTTCTGGCGACTCTGTGAACGAATTTAGACTTGTAGACTTGGTTGACACTGACTTTAATGTTGGGGTTGGTTCAAGTTACTGATGCTTCACATGCCAGATAGTTAGATGCTTTCGGGCATTAGACTTTAGGATGTTACCTCCACGAGTACGGAGAAGATTTAGATTGATAGATGTTTATAAACTTCTCCTAATCTCAACAAATGTAAGCCTATTTGGCAACTCTTGAGCTGATTTTAATAGAAAAGGGAGAACACCCTCAAAACCCCGTCAATGACGGTTAAATTTTTTTTGAAAAAAAATACAGCAGGTCAAGAGTTTGGTCTTTAACTCTTTTGCAGCTAGACCTTTCTACATTAGTTCATCTTTTGACATAGACCTTTCATCCAATGGATACTTCCCTAAATGGCTCTGACCACCTAAACCAATAATTGCTATTGTAAAATGGGTAAAGCCAAATCAGGGACTTAAATTTAATGTAGATGCTTCTTGGATAAGAGGTACCGGAGATACATGTTTAAATGTCATAGTTAGAGATATGCATGGTCATTTTATATTTGCTAAATCTATATACACTCATGCAATGTCTTCCCTACAAGCTGAAATTCTAGCAATAGGTCTAGCTCTATCCGTGAGTGAATCATATAACCAAGTTATTAGCATTAAATCTAATTGTGCAGAAGCTATAAAAATGATTAATGATCCTTGCCAGGCACATTAGAAAGTTTTTAACTTGGTTGATGACATTCATCAGCACTTACATGATATTCCATTGATGTTCATTCATAGGGAATCTAACCTAGTCTCTGACTGTCTAGCAAAATTTGCTTGTTCATGTAAAGCAAGTGAACAATCTTTGACATTATCAGAGCTTCCAGTGGAAGCCAGGGGATTAGTGAATTTAGATAAACTTGAAACCCCATCTCTCAGATTTCATCCACCTTAGTTCAGCTGCTACGCTCATGAAGTTGGGTTTCTTTAATTGCAGGTTGGAAATACAGCTACAAAAAGGGAGATATGCCTGGAGGGTGTCACAACCAAAACACAACTCAAACTATCCTACAGCTATACTGTTTGCACCTTAGTCTTATACACTTCAAGCTGATCAGTTAGACAAAATGGAATCAATTCGCTAACAGGTTCTAGGATTCAGTTTCCTATGTTAGTCAAAACTCCTTAAATTTACTTGTATTTTTATGTATAGGTTCTACCATTTCTGGGAGTATTCTTGCTTCATGGCTGTTTGTTGAGCCATTATGCCTTTATTCTTTTGACACCCACTTTATTTAGTGGGAGTTCCAAAACTATGGCCAAAATTATAAATTTTGGTTTTTTTTATGGTTAGGGGAGCCAAATAAATTCCCCCCCATCTCATGATGGTTTCATTTTTTTTAAAAAAAGATCTCCCTAGTCCTAGGAGCCCTAAATAAAGGGGGCACCTTTTCCTCCTCTTCCTCGAGAGGATCACATTTTACCGGCTCTATTGGGGAATCTCGAGCTCAAGAGGAGTGGATTCTCTAGGACCCCGTATCAACCTCCTAAGGGACTTTCGAGGATCTTTCATAAGTGCGAGCTCCTTTCCCCTCGAGGCCATCAAGGCCTCCCTAGGAAGCGGGACATCCTCACGTTGAGACTTTCATTTCTCCATGGCTTTCATAGCTCGGGCTCAAGATCCTCCCGATTAAGCAAGGCCACTTCAAACCATGCCACAACATAACCATCCTCAGGCTGGTCAAAATACTCGACTTTTAAACAGCTGCAGTTCTCGGGAGTTCTATTTTGGACTCTTTCCAACCACCCATAGGTCTCAATGGGCCACAACCAACCCGACTGATGGCTTCCGGGAACCCATTGCTAGTTCTAGAGCTTAATTCCTTGTTTAATCAGCTTGGACACCATGCTGTTTAAATGAGAAGGAACCTCGAATTTGTTTTTACTTTCACTTCTCACACTTGAGTTCTAGTTAGGCACCTTATATTTGGTATGATCAAAGGTTAACCGAACCTCGAACCACTTTTCACTATTTCTAGGAAATTTGAATGATTATCTCTCTCGAGGTGTCACTATCACAAAGTCTTTGGTGAAAGACATCATATACAAGCTGCGGAAAAGGTCCAACCTCGGCTCTGTACCCTCTTGGGTACACCAAGTGATTAAGGCCATGATGATCACAACAACGTTCGAGTGCAGCTGCCCCGGATGAACTTAATCGTGGTGCAAAAACTCCGAGAATAGAGGTGGGATAGGGAAGGCGAGGCCCTGTTCTATAAATCTCCCGAAGATTACCATCTACTCGGAGTAACCAATGCTTGAGTTGGCATTGCGTCATCGGCATACATCAGGTCGCACTTCGGGGAAAAGGAAATTTTACAATCCTCGATGTATCTTCGAGCCTTGTCCTACACTCTTGTTCCTCCACCGAAACGCCTCTTGACCCTTCCATGGTAGAGATAGCGCGTTCTTTACCACACGGGGCTGCAACGACACCATAAACAGCTCCATCCTCTTGCCTCTCCCCTTGTTGACCAAAACCTCTGCATGACATTTCCCAGCGGCAATAGCCACCTGATGGCTATTAACCTCAGTGGTGAGCTCTTCGAATCCTATATTTTCATCCTCTTTGTTATCCTGTCTCACTGGTGGAATCAATGCCGAAAATTGGTGGTTCGTTGGGAGTTGGACGGCGGTTTTGACTGCCATCCATGGTGGCACCGTGTAATTGGCGTCACCATTGCACGGTGCACGGCGCCACCGCTGCACGGTGGTCGAAAGCGCCGTGTATTGTTTCTGAGTTATCTATCCGGACGGGTAACTTTCAGGATTCGTAAACACCCTTCTCTGGCAGGAAAGTGGCGCTGGATTCACAGCCCTTTACGGTGCCGGACGGTTACCCGGAGGATGATGTTTAAGTACCCGGATGGGAATTTTGAAAGTTGTAACTTTCCGGGCCGGGCAGTAATCTGGCCACCGTGAAACGGTGTCGGGTTATAAGCTTTCATGTAACTTAAACGCTCTGCATCACTATGACCGATTTCTTGGATCTGCTTAGGGCATAGCAAGGCTATCCATGGCTTCAACCTTTTTGAACTAGTTGATATAATGAAGTTAAGAAATTAAAAAGATGAATAGTTAAAACAATGGAGAGCACGGCGGTTGAAAACACACTACTTAATATAGTTTCGATATTAAAATGACTTACAACTAGAATAAGGATATTAAGGGCTCGGTTGCCATGGAACCCTTCCATAGATCCTCAAAATTACCCCAATATATTACAATTTGCCTTCCAATACCACCAAATATATGCATTGGAGTTGAAAATTGGTAGTATCCAAATTGGAAATGTGTAGACAACTTGTCATATAACACCTTCAAAGTCGGTGTCATAGATTACCCATCAACACCCTTTGGGCCGGTAGATGGTAGGGGAGTTATTTTTGAATGCTTTGGATCAACCTTGCATGCTTCATACAAATTTGGGTTGTATAGGCTATGGGTTGAATCTCTCCTAAATTCTCGACAACTATTAGCCTACGAGGCCAAAGTAAAAACATACATTGAGCCGGTCCTACAAACTTACATGGGCCTTCGGGTATGAGAATTTGGGCTTTCTCAATCAAAGCTTTTTTCAAGCAAACCTCCCCCAAAAATTTTGCAATATTACGGTCGGCACGTCGTTTCACCGACTCTTTGAAAATACTGTTCGCAACATGCATAGTAGGCTTCTTCACTCCTTCATCAATATATAATTTGTATACATATATGACCTTGACCAAAAAAGGGGATTGAAGTTTTAATGATCGGCATATACATGAATTCATGAGTGTATTTAAGAATCATGAGAAAGAATCATGAATTCACATAAGAATATGATCGAAAAGTGTATAAGTGTATTTACTATTTTTAGCGCGGCCTACGTTATCATCACATATGATTGGTTGTGGCGATGGTGGATTTCCTTCCACCTCACAAACATCGGGGGAATGATGTGAACCACATGAAGGAGATTCCCAATCGTCGCTTAGATCATTCAAATTTTGAGGGAGAATTGCGCCCGTTTGCTTGGCTATTATGTGGAGAGCTATATCCCTTTTCTTCATTTTCTTGATGGTCTCATTGAGCTCTTGTTTGGTATCCCAAACTTCTCTTGCAACTTGTTGTACTTGTTATGTCTTAGGGGTTTAGAAGGTTTTGGTTTGCCGATGAGATCTCTTTTCGTAACAAATGATGCATATCCACGAACTCTACCGGGGTGTTCATCCCTTTTGGTTGCCTCACAAAGGATATCCTTTTCTTGTGTAGGAACAAATTCTCCTGAAGCAATTTTAGTTTTCACACCATCCCATCATTAAAAAAAAATGAACTAGCAACAAAAATAGATAAGAATAAACATTGTAATTATATTAGAACAAATTATATTAGCACATTGTAATTATATTAGCACAAAAAAACATTAAGTAGCAACAAAAATAGATGGGAATAAACATTGTAATTATATTACCACATATTGCACCTGCTATCATCAATGTCAACATCACATATTTCCGCTTCATGGTTAACCATGATGGTAGATTGTAAATAACAACCATTACAGACTAAGAACTTTGTGTACTACTCAAATCCGCATACAGATTCATACCATCAGTGGATAAACCCAAGCGTACATTTCTAACTTCCTTCCCAAAATCTGGATACAATTCATCAATTTTCTTCCACTGATCACCATCTGAACAATGTGTAATCACATCATCATCTTCAACCTTCACTCTATCTGCATGTCATGTCAATTTCTTAGCTTATTCTTTGTTAGAAAACAACCTTTGAAGCCTAGGTATATTTGGGAGATATATACCACATGACATTTGCGGGAACACGTTTGTTGGTTAGTTAGTTTTCAAAAATTGACTTTAGCACAAAGAGAAAAACAGTCTGCAATTGTTCCTTACCACAAGGTTCAGACATCAAATGCCTTTTCTATTTTGCAGATTGAAGATTAGTTCCAGGAAGAAAATGAGCAATTTCAGACAGGAGATGCACCAGGAATACTCATAGAAGAAATTCATGAAGTTCAGCCTAAACCAAAGCAAGCTGACAAGGCAAACAAAAAGGGAAGTTCTTCTGAATCTATCAGTAGGAACTTAAGACCCAAACCAAAAATCAAATACACACCTTAATGATTAGTCACAGATTAGTAGGTAACTTACTAGTTTGGAATATTAGGGGATATGGAACCTCTATAGATAGACTCAAAACTTTGCTTTCTGTTCATCATGTTTCAATACTATGCATAATACAACCCATGCATGATAACAGTCAAATAAAAAGCTTGCAATTTGAGATAGGATTTCAAAATTGTATTGCAGCAGAAGAGGCCAAAATACGGCTATTCTACAAAAATAATTTTACTATTGATGTCTTGTCCCAAACTGACCAATTTATACAGGTATCAATCATAGAGAATGCAACTCTTGAGAAATGGACTAGTGTATTTGTGTATGCCCAGGTTACTAGAACTCCAAGAAGACAGTTATGGGAAGATATGATTAGCCTACAACCTGCTCCAACTCTGTATGCTGGGGATTTTAACACAGTGTTATCAGTACAAGAACATAGAGGTCAGCATTCTCCTCCACTTGGCAGTATGAGAGACTTCAGGGAGTGGATTGATTAGCTCAGATTGATTGAAATTCCCACTGTTGGTAATCTACAGAATGAAGGATGATAGGCTGTTACAAAGATTAGATAGAGGGATATGCCCATCAGAATGGATTTCTCAGTTTCCTCATACATCAATCCAAGTTCTCAATAGAACTACCTCAGATCATAACTCTCTCCTCATTTCTATACAAGATGCAACTGAGGTGGTGCCAAGGCCTTTCAGGTTCTAAGAAATGTGGCTCAGTAGGCCTAACTTCTTTGAACAGGTTAAAGCAAGCTGGGATCAGACATCATCACAGGAATGGAGAACATGGTATATAAGTTGAAGAGGGCAAAAATTATGTTGAAGCAGTGGAACAAGGACTCTTTTGGAAATGTGTACCAGAACTTGGTGGACTCAGAAAACAAAGTTGCAGAATTAGAAGAGGCCTACCAGGCAAGGAATGCAGACAGTGATCTCATCCATCTCAACAGAGAAAAGGCTCTCCTGATAAGGGCTCAAAAGGACACAATTACTTACTGGAAGCAGAAAGCAAATATAAGGTGGATTCAGAAGGGAGATGCTAACACCAGCTTCTTCCACCACACTGTTAAAAAAAAGGGCTAGATCAAGGATTTCAAAAATAAAGAGCTCTGAAGGACAGTGGATTACAGACCCTAAAATGATAAAAGAAGGAATTAACTTTTTCAAGGAGTTACTTAATGGAGAATCAGTAGAAGGAAATGGTCAATAAATGGAACACTTTATGGAAGTAATCCCTGCAGTCATAACAGAAGAAGACAATGAGGCTTTGATAGCATGATCAGGAGGACACTAGGAATGAAGATGGGGAAGTTTCCTTTTATATACCCGGGAGCTCCTATTTTTCTTGGCAGGAACAAGGTGATATACTATCAGGGAGTACTAGAAAGAATGGAAAAAGTGGTAATGAACTGGAAAAATAAATGGTTGACAAGTGATGGAAGGCTCACTCTCATTAATTCAGTCCTGTTAGCCATCCCAACACACATCCTTGCAACTCTAAGTCCACCAAAACAGGTTATAAAAAAATGGAAGGCATAACATCAAAATTCTTTTGGGGGCATACTGAGAGGGGTCAGAGGAAGAGCTGGAGGAGATGGAATAGATTAGCTGTGCCTACTGAGGAAGATGGGCTGGGATTCAGGAGCATTAGAGCAACAGTGCAGGCTTTTTCCTGTAAAATTTGGTGGAAACTACAGCAAAACAAGACAATTTGGGCTCAATATATGTGGCCCTTGCCAGAAACTTACAAGAAGTCCCAGGCTTGGAAGAGAGTATGCAGTGTCACTCCTTTTGCAAATGAACAGACAAGAATAATTTATGGGAAAGGAACCAGCTCTTTCTGGGATGGGAATTGGATGAGAAATGGAGCTTTGTTTTATCAGTGGCCTGAGCATATACAAATTCCTTTTCCACATCTTACAGTGCAGGAATTCTTCTCCAATAAAATTTTCTATCTAACACAACTGGAGCCTCACTTGGCTACTAGCTATTTTAATCTGTTGCAGGAAGCAGAAAACAATTTCACTCATGAAGATATGCTTATCTGGAAGCCAGGAGCAGATGGAAACTTCTCAATAAGCTCAGCATATCAGCAGATCAAGATAAACAATCAATTCACCATCTAATGAAGAAGTTATGGTCCAGGTATATCCCAAAAAAATTTCCATCCTTGTATGGAGAATTAAGAACAGACTTCTTCCTTTTGATGACATTTTGACAAAATTTGGAATTTATCTACCTTCAAAATGTCTTTTCTGCTACAATATGGACACAACAGAGCATTATTTTAATTAGTGTCATGAGTCATTGGAAATATGGAATTCTATACATGCCTCACTTGCATTACAGACTCCAACCTTTCACACACTTAGGCACATACTCAATTTTTGTTTCCATCATGCAGGATTTTCTAAGATCCATTCAACAGTCATTAAAACTGTCACATCTTTAGCTGTTTGGTACTTATGGAAAAAAAGGAATTTAAAATTTTTTGAGGAACAATCATTGGGAAATCAGGTTATATGTGAGTCTGTTGCCAAAATGTCCAGGAATATATTCACAGCACAACCATTAAAAGGAAATCTTGATAGGAACAATTTTATGATCTCCACTAGGCTTATCCCTTTCATTAAGATGAAAAGGCCAAAGCTTGTGAAAATTATAAAATGGTACCCTCCAGATTCTGGATATAAAATAAATGTTGATGCTGCATATAAACAAAATCAGGCTGGGATAGGGTTGATTTTAAGAGATGGCAGAGGGACAATTATTTTAATGAGATATATGTCATCTACCTGCTCATCACCTATACATGCAGAAATGAGTGCTATCTTACAGGGCTATCAGATAGCAGGCACTAAAGGACATCATGTCACCTAGCACAAGAAAATGGGAGATCTATTCAATCTGTACTCAAATACATGAGTGGCAAAAGGAGAATCAGTTAACCCACATATGCAGAGAAGAAAATAGGCCAGCTGACTTCATGGCCAAATTAGGGATTAATGCACAAGGCATTCATGAAATCACATGGTCTGAAGCACCTCCAGAGCTCAAAGGGATTCTAGCAATGGACAAAATTGGTATTCCATCTATCAGAACTCAAGCTATCAACAATTAATTTCAAAAACACACACTGCTGGTTTTTTCCTCTATATTACAGGTACATCCATGGAGACTGGAAGGACTGCAGCAGAGCTTTCTTGCACTGCAAAGGACTGCACTCATAAATCATATGATGAAAAATCACAACATATATTCTCTTGGAGAAGTCCCTATGTATATATAAATTTGATCACTAGATTAGCAAGTTTTTGGCAATCTAGTCTGATACTATGGATTATTATTCTTGATTCCAGTCTTTGGGTGGCAGATTTGTGCTTCAACCTTTGCTGGATTGATCACTAACATGCTCCATAAAGTTCTATGGCTCAAGAATGATACACTATTTCCATAGTATTAGAAGTCTGGAATAGGCACACAGGTTATTCTTTTTGAAAGCTTCATGCTTTAGAGCAAATGCTCAGAATTGTAAGAAATCTCTGCCAAAAATGGCTTTGCTTTTTTGGTTTGGGGTGCCAATTAATTCCCCCCCCCCCCCCCACCAATGGTGGTTTAACTTAAAAAAACAAATCCCCTCCCACCTCCACTTTTTTTTCTCAGCTTTGTAACGTGACTCACCACAAACGCTACAATTTTCTGGGTCTATATCATCTCCCCTCTAAATAACATAAAATCATTAGGAAAAACTTGCATTCTCTTAAGTTCCATACTCATTGGACATAGTATCCTCTTTGCAGCATATGCCCTATCAGGCAATAGATTATCAGTGGGAAGCAGCTCCCTAATCAACTCGAGCGCCTCTATCAAATTTCATAACGCTTGTGTACCTATTTTTATAGGTTTTATAACGTAGTCGTATATATGAATTTTATATACGACTACGTTCCATAACGCTTGTGTACCTATTTTTATAGGTTTTAGTAAATTAATGAAATAATTCCTCCATATTGTACATGACAAAATTTCACATAAACCTAATGGTTTCATACATTACATTCATAAACACCAATCACGTTGAATAAATAAACAAGTTCATATATTCTTCAATGAAATTTGGCATACATACATACATATATATATATATATATATATATTCATACTTCAAATTAACCAAGATGTGAAGCCTCCCACAAATACAAGATTTGGCTAAAGATTACCTCATCGCGGCCTACGATCCACAGAGCCCAAATCTTGGGAGATTCTTAGCGTCCTTGAACCCAAAACAAAGATAGATACAACAACAAAGGATAAATTTCTAATTTTTTTATATCGTTCTACTTAACATCATCTGGGGAATGTTACGAACTCTGAATCAATAGCCAGATGGTTTTACCTTTTCTAGATAAGTTTACGAAGTCAGATACTACCCCAGATGTTTGTTTTACGTTGACTTCACCGACATCAACACAGTTGGCTGTTGACTTGACCGTCAAAGTCAAGATGGTCAACGAAAAATTAAGTTGACTGTCCGGTTTGGCATTTTTGGACTCGGAAACATACGTTGGTCGGCGGTTAAACACAATCGCCGTGCATAAAATCAAGTTACACCAAATCTGTCGTGTAACCTATCATCCGGCTAGTGACGTTCGATTTCCGAACTCGGAAACATAAAAGGACGGTCGTTCCCTTAAATGCACGCGGAACTGCCGTCCACCGACGCTGTCTTCCGCCCTTTTTCCACTAGTGTCTGGGGCTAGATTGCAGTTTGTACTCAGAACTTGAGTGGGACACGATAGTAGAGGGGATGAGGGAAGGTATAGGAGAAGGAACAGCAAGAATGAGAATAAAATAAGTAGATATGGTGAGGAATCAGAGAAAAAACGAATACTTACTGATTGAACGGATGAAGGTTTGGGGCTTCTGAATGAAAGGTTGATGGAGTGTTTGCAAACTTGGAAAAGATAAAATCTGAAAGTGAGATTGAAAAGGAAATATTTGGGGGGTATAAACAACATTTAAGCGGGTAGGTACCTTGATCTGCCTAACGATGCAAGAAAAGGGAGGGGTGAGGACAAACCGGCCTCATTGCCGAATGAACAGGCAACACGTGTATCAAGCTTTCAGATTGGAAAAAGATTTAAACTCCGCCGTCCACATGTCCAGATAGAATGCAAAGAAACTTGAAGATAGATTCTCGGATAAGGTCAACCCAAGGGGTCAATCCGAGAGGATGCCCGAAGTTAACCCTGCGTGATACATCCTTTGAGTTCATCTCAGCTTTACCCTCGAGTAAAAGACCTCGAAGAACTCCTTCGAGAGGAAATCTCCAATACCGAACATCTACCTTGAGACTACTAATAAGTCCATAATTCACACTGGTGAGCTTCGTTCGGACTCGGCCCAAAGATCGAGAGGCTCTGGGCTTGGTATACGTGAAAGTAACGCTTACGTGTCAACTGAACTGGGCTAAACATAGTTTGCGTATCGTCCGAATGGCCTATAAGAAATACACTTCCTCTAATTATGGGAAAATTGCTATTACAATAAGAGTTACAATCATACTTAAAATACAAACCTTGTAAATCTAAGAAATGGGGTGCCATAAATACAAAAAATTGGTAAACCTCTCTATATATCTTATACACACACGCTTTATGCTTATTGCTTCTCAAGACTGTTTACTGATTTAAACATCAAAGTGTTTACCACCCGCCACTCCAGGGGTCTGTTTTGGAGATCAGTTCGTGAGTTCAGTGCGAGATCAACCGCGGGTACATCAATCACCAATAATATTCATCGGACTGTATTTCCGGCAACGGCTCGGGCCCCATAAATCCAATAAGAATGTGAGATAATAAGAAGAGGAGAGAAGAAATAAGTTTTAGGAAATGAGATCACCTAACCATGGACTACTCATTAATTGTATTATATTAAGTAGTGGGCCCATAAGAAAACCTGAGTTTCTTTTTTTTGTTACGTAGCTACTGGCATGAGTGACAAGTTCACCAGCCGTATTTAGCATTGTCCTACAATGAGGCCCTGTCCAGTTGAGCAGCTTGAGCTGGCTGGCAGCTGCTAGAACTGCTTAAACTGCTTGTAGTTGCATGAACTGCTTGCAGCTGCTTGAACCTGCTTGGAGGTGTTTGAATTATTTTATTGTTTATGAATGAACATTTGTATGTGGTTTAAATGTAATTAGTGATGGATGTCTAGAACGCGCGCTTGATCACGAACCCAACTCACGAACTGACCTGTAAAACAAAGCCTTGGGGTGGCTCAGAGGTAGACGCTCCGATGCTTAAGTCAGTAATAGCTTTGAGAAGCTTATAAGTGTAAGGCATAGTGTGTATAAGATAATGAATAGAGTGGTCTACCAAACCTTTGTATTTATAGGGTTCCAATCCGTACATCGGTAAGATATGTAATTATACAACTCTTATGGCGATAATAGTTGTATTTCCATGTTTAGAGAGAGTGTATTCCTTGTAGGGAATTCAAAATATATGCGATCCTTATAAGGATTTGGGTCGATGGACCCGTGAGGTCAACTTCCGCGTATGTCGAGCCCCTGACCCTTCTCGGGCCCTGGTCCCAGTCTGAACGAGACCCCATAATGCGAACCATGGACTTATCAGTAGCCCCGAGGTAGATCTTCAGAATTTCGAGGTCTACTCTTGAAGGCATGATGCGAGGCTTGTTACTCGAGGGTAAGGCCATTGACTCGAGGAGATAACTCGGAGCATTAGCTCTGGGCATCCTCTTGGAATAACCACTCGGGCTAACTCTTATGAATATCTATATTCAAGTTGTTTCGCATTCCATCAGGGCACGTGGACGGATGAGTTCAATTCCTTTTCCAATCCAGAAGCAGAATACATGTGTCGCATATTTATTCGGTGGCGCTGGAAGTTTTTCCTCCCATCTCTCCACTTGCTTGCATCGAAACACGGATCAAGGTAATTACCCGATTAAATGCTGTTTAATTTTGGGGTTATATCTCACAAACATTACTTTCATCTTCCTCACCTTAATCTTTTCATCAGAATGCAGAAGACATCTTCATCTTATTTTTCGAAGCCCCAATTTTTTTTGCTCAGCTTCAATCAGTAAGTATTCGGATCTTCTTTTTGATGTTTATCTGTATTTTGCATTTCTTTATTCCATACTGTATTCCTCCCATCCTCTTTATAATCATGTCAAGTAGTAGCGAAACGAATTCCATTCCTCGGCATGACAATAGAGTGGATGATTGTAACGCGACTGAGGAGATTAGCTTCAATGACCATCGCCGGGCTGAGATAGCTAGTGGGAAATGACCCATATAACCGAAGAAGAAACGTATGGGTAGAGGAAAATATTTGAGTGTAGTGAGGGCGGCACGACGGGCCCAAATGGAGATGGATGCCAATGTGATGTTGTGTGTGCCAGGTGGTTTACTACCGCCGCCTAGTTAAATGAGCTCGAGATGGTGCTCAGATATTTGTCACCGACTATCGGTATTCTATCACGTTGGACTGCAATCTCATGTACGCAGAGGATAGTCTATGTGCCTCGGATCTGGTTACTCCCATCCGAGGAGTGATATATGGGAGGTTTATACAGCATGGCTTTGTCTTTCCATTTCCTCCGTTGTTGAGTAGGTTTTTAAATCACTACTAAGTGCACCCGGGCTAGCTACATGCCAATGTGATAGTGGCAATTATGGCGTTAATCACTTGGTGTGTTGGTGAGGACATATGCCCCAACTTTGAGTTATTCTGAAGCTTGTATAAGGTGGTGATAATCAAGAATGTAGTGACCTTGAGATCTTGGAGTGGAAGACCATTCGAGCTTCCTTCTAAGAGAGAAGAGTGGAACAAGGTTAAGGTGGCCTTTGATCGAACAAAATATCCTGTGCCTAACTGGAATTCCCGTAAAAAAATGAGTCGAAGAATGACTTCCCGGTTCCTAGTCGTCTAACCGAAGTTGTGTCGAAGCTCATCGGGCAGAAAATAAAACTCAAAGGTGGAAGGTGGGTGCTAGGAAACCACAAGACAGGTTGGGTGTGGCCTATTCAAACATTTAGATGGTTAGATTTGACACCAGGTCGAACTCTTGAGAATAGAAGCTACTTGAAGAGTGCGTACTTCAATCACCTAAAGGAAGGTTTACGATCGAGTGGTACGAGTCGATCGTGATAGATAGGAAAGATCCCGAGTTAGCTCGTAGGGCCGCTCGGGCCCTAAGGTTCACGGAGGAGCAGGAGGCCCGAGAGAAGAACCAATTACTCTCCAAGGGGTCAATGGAGGCCTCGAAGGAGAGAGGGTTGGTGTTTATGGCGGATGCCCAACGTCCTTTGAAAAGGTTGCATCGAGGTCTGAGGGAGCCCACTCCTGTTGTCGAGCCAATAGCCCGAGATCCCTTTGATGAAGAAGAGAAGGGGGAGACTTTGGTCAGAGCTCCGAGAAAGATGGTGGTTGATGCACATACTTCTCCATGTTCTGTCAACACGGAGGAGTACTTTTCAATGATGTTCGGTGATGAGAGGATGAGACTCCTATGATTTCGTCTTCTATTAAAGAGATTCTGGCCGAGGGTAGCCTTTCTTTTATTTACACAAATGTAACTTGTGCTTGTAAATCTTCTTCTTGCTCCTAACATATTAACTTTTACTATGCAGTGACTTCCCCAACATCGAGGAGATTCACATTGTCCAAAAGCTTGCTCAGATATCGCACCAACCAAAGGAGGAGGAAAATAGAAGAAGAAGCCAGAAAATGAAAAGAGCTCGAGGCTTCCTCCAGTCCCCATGGCACGGAGAATGTGGGCTTCAAAAGGCAGAAGGTTCAACTCGGGCCTTTAGGAAAGTTCGAGGAGTATGTGTCCCAGCCTGCTGGGATTGACTTGGTATTTCCTGGGTCCGAGAAGTACCATGAATTCCCACGGATCACTCAGTTATATAAATCCAAACTTGTTGGTTTATCTCTTGCTACAAGCATACTAATGGCTTGTGTTTGACATAGGTTTTGGATGATTCTCACGGCTGGTTCTTATGGCAATGGGAAGTCGACTGATGCGTATGTACGAATCAACTAAGGTGCATCACAACCGCTGTCAATCTTTGGAGGGCATTGCCACAGAGAGGGACTCGTTGCTGGCAGAGGTGCAAATGCTGAAAGCCTAGGTGGCGGAAAGGTCCAATGGGTCGCCCGTACTGGTGGAACAGCTTCGCGGTGAGGTTGCTCAGGAAAGGGGCGAGAGAGAGGCCATTCTTCAAGAGAAGAAAATTGTTGACGCTGACCTGCACATCCAGAAGGCTAACATTATGGAAACAGGCCGCAAGATTTCTGATCTGGAGGACGAACGAGGACGATATGCCGGTCCTGCGAGGCAGAGGCACTTGCTCGGGCTAATGTCTGAGTATTCTGCCAGTATCCACGAGGTGAGGGAGCTCAGGGACACTCACTACAAGATCTATCACCGCTCCAGCTTCATAAGATGTGGGACTAAGGTGTTTCTTGTCGATGAGGATGATAGGGCGGAGCTGGCTCAAATCTATAACTGGTCGACTGTTGCTCAGAAGTTGAAGGAGTTATATGAAGGGCTCCGCCGGCTACTACAATTAAAGCCTTTTCCACCAAACTTTGGTGAAATATCAATTAGGAGTAGCTCCCTGGACTCAGTTTGTAGCATCTATCCCTCTGTCTCTCAGGAAATCACAAATATGGAAGAGGATCTGTAAAATTGACAGCTTTGCTTCTGCTCACACAAGAGTAATACATGGAGAGGGACAGTGCAATTTTTGGGAATCTAACTGGACCCGGCATGGCCCTCTCATTGAGTTCTTTGAGCCACAGGAACCAGCACACCTCCAATGTACTGTGGCCAATTTTGTATCAAACAAAACTGGCTTGATCCCTTTTCTGTCTCAGGTGCTCCCCCAAGACATTATTAATACAATACAGGAGGCTGAAATCACACCAGGGAGGCAGGACAAATTGATATGGACTTTGACTGATACTGGACAATTTTCTATCAGATCAGCTTTTCATAAATTGAAGGTGCAATCAGGTACACTCCATGTACTATCCAAACTCTGGAACTCTTCCATCCAAAAAAAGATATTTATGTTTATGTGGAAGCTCCTAAATTGTATGATACCATTTGATGATATTCTCTGTCAGTTTGGATTTTAGAATGTTTCTAAATGTTGTTTCTGTGCTCACACTGATTCCTTACACCATTTCTTTAATGAGTGTAGTATAGCAGAATTACTATGGAAACAAATGCATCTCATATGTGGCTCTGTCTTCTTTCACTGCACAAATTTATGGGATAAACTTGCTACTTGTTAGTCTTTCTCTGGTCTATTAAAGCTCCATAATAGATTAAATCATACAGCTCCAATTTTTGTCTGTTGGATTTTGTGGAAGACCAGAAATATATTCTTTTTTGAGAACTCCCTCCCTGATATACAACTCATGACAGTGGAGCTCAGACAATATTTTGTGAGACTGCTTCTCCTTTAGAGGCAGAACTCAAAGCAATATTAGCTGGAATTAATTGTGCAAAAATGCTAGATCTTTTTTTAGTTGTTATTGAATATGATTGCAAGCAAGAAATAGATATAATTGGTAGTAGTTCTGCATGGCACTGGAACCTATATGGCATTTTACATCTTATATCTGAGGCCATCCCTTTATATCAATTTACACACATATTTAGAGAGGCAAATCAGCCTGCTGATCTCCTCTCTAAATTATGTAACAATACTGGTGCTTCTCAAATGTACAATTGGAACTCCTTGCCCTCTGAAGTTAAGAGTCTCATATTGCTTGATGATGAACAGATTCCTGTTATCAGGATCTCTGGAGTAATCAACTGATACTGCTAATGTATTTATTTTGTTCACTTGCAGATGTTGATGATCAGTGGAAACTCACAAGCTTATGTATCTAAGCCAGGTCCTTTGATGGTCCTTAGGGACACTCAAAATCAAGTGGCTGGTGCTACCATTTCTACACTGCTTTTAGTCTGCAACTACTTGTGTTCTATTTTGTTTTTTATAGGTTTACATCTGGTTTCATGCCTAGGTCGCCTTGTGTTTTGTTATACAATTCACTAATAGATTTAGGGATGAAACCAGAGTGCCTTTTAGTTGTTAGCAATTTTGAGAAGCATTGTATATGCTTCTAGGGGCTTTTGTCCCTCGTGCCAATGGCACTATGTATATGTCATGACTTTGTTTGATCTTAGGTTCGGGAAGCCAATATATTTCCCCCATCTCATGATGGTTTTAATTTTAAAAAAAAGGGCTCCGCCTGAAGAGAGGCTTCCAGCTGGTGGACTTGATGAAGAGTTTGGAAGCGGCCAACATGGTGGTGGCCTTGGATTACCTCAGGGAGATGATTGCCAATCTGTACCTGACTTATCTTGCTTTGGGAAGGCGCCTGCAGTGAACGTGCCACCAGAAAACCAGATCCAAGATCAGCATCATGACCATGTAATCCTCTAGAGCTTCTTCAATAATTTGACTTCTTCGATTTTCTTTATTTCCAGTGTAATACTTTGTCTTGTGTCTACTCCTCTTTTATCCATCCCTTTCTTCTTAAGCTGCAGCTTTGTCCGGATGCAGTTAACCGCAACTTTGAGGGGTTGGCTAATATAGCCAATTGGTGGCAGGAGGACTCTGTCTGCTGGAAATATAGATACAAGGCTCTTTCTCTGAGATGCGGTGATCTAGAAATGGAGAAAGAGGACTTGAAAGAGTTCTCGAGCGTAATCTGTGAAGATAGAGCCTCGCTTCACCAACAGCTTCAACACTATAAGGACAGAAGGACCGAGGTTAGGAGTAAGCTGGATGAACTCCAGGAGAAATATAATAAGCTGAAGTCGGGGGTGCATCAGCACTTTCTTTCTATCGAAGATTGCTTGAGAGAAGCCCTGAAGAGTAGAGATCTTCAAGTTGCCAGTGGCAAGTTGCAATAGGCTAATGAGGCCCTTTATCGAGAATTGAAGAAGGCCGTTGATAACTCCAAGGAAGCCAACGTTGAGATGCATATGAGAGGTGTACGGATAAGTCATCTCTAAGATCAGAGTATTCGGACCACCCATAAGTTGACTCTTGTTTCCGATGAGTTAAAGGAGTGTAAGGAACAGTGTGCCGCTTATGAAGCCAAGTTCCAGGAATTGAATGCTCAGGGAGTATTTTTTGTACCCCTTATAGCAAGTTTTTCTTCGATGCTGATACCGGGAGGGGAGAGAGGAGAATCTTCCTAGGCTTGAACTCGAGGCAAGTAATACGGCCTGATGCTCGAGGTTATGATCTCAAGATAATCCAGTTTTTTCCCCAAGGTCATCATCCAGAGAGGGGAGAGGTGAATCTCCCATAACTTCGGGCTTGAGAAAGATGACATAATAGATGACTTAATATAATGCTCGGGGCCGTGGCCTCCGAGGTGTTCCAGTACGTGCCTCTTCTCCCCCCCCCCCCCCCCCCCCGAGATCGAGGACGTAGCTCGCACCTTAGGGACCATTATTATAAGTAGGAAGTATTTTTAGATGTATTGACATCTTGAATTATGGTGTGTTATACTTGTTAGTCTTTTTAAAGACTTTTTGTATCATCCTCGAGAAGACTGATTTTCAAACAAATAGAGTCCGAATTTACTTATTTCAGAAGAGTATCAGTCGTATACTTTGTCAAGTACATTATCTTAGGATATGCTCAAGAAGATTGATATTCGGACTTTTATAGTCCGAGCATCCCATATTAGATAGGCATCAATCATATACTTATTAGAAGCATATCATCTTGAGTTATTTTATTTTTGCCTAAGGTGATTGTGGCCCGAACATGTAGTCCGAGTAACCTATTTTAGATAAGCATCAATCGTACGCTTATTAGAAGCGTATTAACTTAGGTAGCAATCATGCTTATACTTTATAAGTAATATTATCTCTTTTGTTAGAGAAATAGTGACTGCTCAAAAATAAAATAACATTGTTGTAGAATAAGAAAATGATTCTTCGAGCTCGTGGCTCGGTAAATTTAGAAACATGAAACATCCTTGAGTTTAAAGCTCGGTATAAAAACAGAGAAAGAAAGAAGCTTAGCCCTAAGGCTTTATTGGAGTAGCTTCTCCTTATATGGAGAAGGCATACTTGGTTTTTATTAAAGCTATGAGGTACCTGCGAAGGTATATATGGCGCCATCATCACTTTGTGCAGCTGCTCTCCCAGGCGATTTTGTAGGAGGTAGAATCCTCCTGGAAGGACCCTAGAGACCTTATAAGGTCCTTTGGGCTTCGTCTCCAGGGCTCCTTCCAAATGTTCATTACACCACGAACCTATCCGCATCACCAAATCCCCCTCCTCTAAGGTGCGATGACGCTTTCCGAAGAGCTGTGTCATCTGGTCTGACACCTCGGGATCAAAGTTGAAGACGGGGGGCTGCTTGAGGTGCGGTTTGTGGTGCGGAATTGTTGAGTTCATATTTATCATGGCGACATTGTGACCTATTCTTGCATTCCTTATCGCGGTGATCATGAAGGAATGCACCACTCCTTGGTCCCCTTTTATTGATGCCACCCTTTGACTTGTAGGGAATTTCGGGATGAGGTGGTAAAGGGACCAGACGGTCTTGGCTTGGCACATCCAGGGTCTGCCTGGTATGACATTAAATGGCGTTAGCGTGTTGACCACCACAAACGTGCAGTAGAGTGTGAGGCTCCGAGGTCCGTCTACCACCTGGACGGGAAGGGTGATCTCGCCGAAAGGTATCACTAAGTTTCCAGTGAAGCCCGAGATCGGACCCGTGGGTTTGAGGTCATCTTTCATGAGGCCTAAGTTCTCGAAGCCGTCATAGAACATGACTTCAACTCCGCTACCGTCGTCAACGAACAGCTTTCTAACCAGTGAATTATGGATGGTTGCCGAGATCATAAGAGGATCAGAATGAGGTACCTGATTGGGCACTTCGTCCTCGTCAGAAAAGGTAATGGTCTCCTCAGGGCGAAACCTCTCATTGAGTCGTTCAGTGTGGGGAATGGCCCGGACACTGGCTTTGAGCTTAGTTAAAGGGTTTCTTAACCTGTGCAACCGTTGATGCTGTTAATGACTCGGTTGGCTCCATTTAGCGGTGGCGGAGGAAGATCCTGGGGGTTGTTCCCCCTTTCCTTGGTTCTAGTCATTATTTCTTGGACCATCTATTCTTTTTTGCCATGGCATTCCCTCGTTCTTCTGTGGGGCTCCCTGGTTGGCCACGACTATCGGAGGAGCTGTGGGATTTCCTTCCTTAACGATCCCTTGTCAGATTAGCTTCTCAATTTCATTCTTGAGCTGAAAGCACTCCTCCGTGTCCTGCCCTCTATTCATGTGGAAATGGCAGTATTTCTAGGATCTCTGCTGGTCCGCATACTCCTTCATTGCGGGTGGATCTTTGAAGAGATGACAATGAATCGACATTATCTCTGCCCGGGACCGGGTAAAGGAAGTTTAAGACTCGAAGCTAGGCTTGGAAGGTCTTTCAGTTTTTTCTATTTTAGGCACTTTCAACCTAGGTTCTTTACCCTTGCTGTCCACTTGCGGGTCACGATCATTCTTCTACATAATGGCTTAGAGATGTTGCACGGTCGTTGGGTATTTGGAGGCTAGTTTCTTCTTAGTCCATCGTCATCAACGTTCATTCGGAACATATGTATGACGAGGGAGTCCGTCCGTTCGTAACATTCCATCGCCATATCCATGTATCTATGGTAGTATTCTTCCAGAGTTTCGCCCTCCTTGCGCGGGATGCTGCTCAGGTCACCCATGGATCGGTTGAACTTCTTTTTTTAAAAGAATGCTGAAAGGAGGAACCTGGCGAAATATTTGTACGAGAACATGCTTTCAGGAGCAGTTTGGTTAAACCAATTTTGGGCCTTCCCTCGTAGATAGCTAGGAACTATCTTGCAAATCTCCGGTTCGTGAAAGTTCCGTGTCAGCATGGTTTTGCTGAAGATAGAGAAGACTTCTCGAGGGTCACTTGTCCCATCATATGTCAGAAGGTTGTCAGGCAGCTTTTTCGAGTTATCAAATGTGAGGTTCATAATATAATGCGAGAAAGGAGAGGGGCAACTTGTCCCTATGGTCCGAGAAGACGGTCCAACTCTCTGTTAATCTCATCTTAGTCCCTTGTCTGGTATGCCGCCGGATAGTCCGTGAGCCGGTATGCATCGGGATTCTATTGCCAATTGATTTAGTTATGCTCCCTTTGTTGCTGGTTGATCAGCTCTTGGTTGCGTTGAATGTGCAACCTTTGGTGCTCTTCTGCGCTCATGTGTCCTTCGTCATTGCCATTAGCCCCTGGAGGCTGTTTAAGCGGAGGTAAATTATGTGACAGGGACAACCCATCCGGAAACTGTTGTTCTTGAGAGGTGTTCCTTTGATGAGAGTAGGGTGGAGTTGGAAACAATACGCTTCCTATCCTTGGAGGTATGTTGGGGATTGACATTCGGGATGACGCCTCATTTGTTGAAGCATGAAGGTGTCAAGTGGGCTTAGCCTGTAAATTCACCATTATTTGGGGATAATGGGCTTGGAGGGTTTGCACCAGAAGCTGGAGGTTCTGGGCAATATCGACCACTGGGGAGCCGAGCTCGAGCCTGTATGGGGAAGGGTCGAACTCGGACCTGCTGAGGGAGATCGAGATGCGGTAGGGTCCGATGAAGGAGTTTGTGATGCAGAGGGGCCTTCTGATAGTCATGCTCTCTACATGTCTTGGGCGAGCTGTCGAGCACGGATTGCGTCATCCCTCATTTTTCTTTCCTCGTCCGTGAGGATCAAGAACTCATCATGGGCTCCGAACTCTTCTTCGGAGAGGCGTCCATCTTGGCGCTCACTCTATTCGTGGTCGGTCATAAGTAGAGTCTGCGATCCGGGTCCGCTTGCAGATGGACCAGGGCCCGAGGTGAACACTCCTAATGCAATGGGGCTAGCAGATCTCAAAACAGTGGGCCCTGCACTGGTGGCTCCTGGAACGTCGAAGTTTCCAGTGCCGACGGTGGAGCTCGGTTGCGGCTCAGAGGTTGAACACGATGATGGCCTTTATCTTCCTCGTCCTCGTCCGCGTCCACAGGGGGCTTGTCCCGCGCTGGGGTCCTCTTCTGCTCCCGGGGCCCTTCTTTGGTTGCTACTGCTTCGACGAGGATTATTAGGATCTGACGTGGCGTCTTGTCTCCGGAGAGGCTGTCGAGACGATCCGATTTGAGCGGAGGGTTGGTTTGATCAAGATGAACACACGAATTCCACTAGGCGTGCCAATTTGATGGATGTTTGGAACCCGCGCTTGATCACGAACCTAGTTCACGAACTGACCTGCAAGACAAAGCCGTGGGGTGGCCAGGGGTAGACACTCCGATGCTTAAGCGTAGTCAGTGACAGCTAGAGAAGTTTATAAGCGTAAGGCGTAATATGTGTAAGATAATTAATAGAAAGGTCTACCCTATCTTTGTATTTATAGGGCTCCAATCCGTAGATCGGTAAGATATGTAACTATAGTAAGAATACAACTTTTATGATGATAATAGTTGTATTTCTCTCTCTATATATATATATATATTTAGGGGAAGTGTATTACTTGTAGGACATTCAAAATATACTGTGTCTTATAAGGATTTGGGCCGATGGACCCGTGAGTCCACCTTCCGCATATCTCGAGCCCCTGACCCTTCTTGGGCCTTGGTTCGAGTCTGAACGAAACCCCAGAGTATGAACCATAGAATTATCAATTAGACAAGTTAAAATAAACAATATTTCATTGACAACAATGAAAATAACCTTTTTAATATCTAAATTTCAAAAAAATAAAAGTCAGATGAAGTCAACTGCTAAAATTGTTTGAACTGCTTGGAGTTGCTTGAACTGCTAGTTGTTAAAACTGTTTGGTTTAAACTAAACTGGACAGTGCCTGAGATTACACAACCAGCAATTATGGAATACTGTGTTCATCATACTTATTGTGATTTTTAAATGCTAATACTTATAATGATCTTTTATATATGACTAATAATTAATAATTGGTGGCCTATGAGTTTTTGATTCTTTTATTCAACATGTAGAATATGTTAAATTTGAGATGTATGTTGCAACTGATGGAAACTTTGAAGTCGCATGCACAAATTAATATGCATACAGTTAAATTAAACATAAAGAATAATGCCAGATTCATTTTGGCATAAAGGAACAGTCTAAAAGTTGAGTGCTCCACGAATTTGGATTTTGGCAACCTAGCTTCTATATATTATACAAGTAACTGATGGATTTTTGAGCATTTTTTGAGAGACCAAACACAAGAATGCATCTCGGATCCTGGAGAGTGGGTTGGGCGGGATTAATACTATCCTATCATTATTAGAATAAAAACTAAGATAATTAGGAAGCTGTTAGATAGTATGTCATATTGGTGCAAATTAATGAGAGGTATAATTGCACGTTTTGGCTCTTTTCTAAAAGAGCTTTTTATCTTTTAGATTTGATGCTTTGACTTTTGGACTTGCCCAGGGAAACTTCTCTTTTTGGATTTTAAAGCTGAGTCGCCCCACTCACATGCTCTGTTTCTTGGCTTATCACAAATCCTTTTCTTTTTCTCTAATTTACTACATTTTAAGCTTGTAATTATGCGTCTGAGTGATCAAAAGATTCCCAGAGATTAATATGGACCCCCATATATCATCCTTCATGCATTCATGATTGGGGTTTCTTGGGGCTTTTGCTTTTATCAATAATTTTTCCTAACAATTTGTTTCATTTTTCATACGCATATCTGCATGTATTTATTGGTATATTTAATATGTAATTGATATGTAGACATAATGAATATGTTCATGTATAAATTATAGGGCGAAAACTTTCTCATCATCATCATATATATAGTAAAATGAAAGATTTGTATGTGTGTTTATTTAGATAGCTAGTTTATGTTTACATGATCATGTAACAGTGCGATCAAGGGAAAAGGGACCGTATAGTTAGAACTGCACTGTTTGGTTCTGTTTGGGCTCTCTTTAGATCCTTCTTCACAAAGTATAAGTCCTCTCAAGGGAAGCTTTTTGGCTGTAAATGAAAACTTTTGTTATCTTTATTCTTTCCAACGTGTGTGACATGTTAGTTGTTACCCCTCTTTTTGGGTGGCACTTTTTGTTTGTTTTATGCATTCATTCAATCATGGATCCAATATTCATCCCGCGGAAATTACATTACCCGTCCAAAGACAAGCATACAAGTTTTTGTGATCAAACTGCCCGTCAAATCTGTCGACAAATTTCTCAAATCGTAATTGGTTTTGGACAACGGCACGTTATTCTAACTAGCTAGGTTAACAGTGCAAACACAGAACAAGAAACAATGATCCAAAAGACGATTCATCACCCAGCAGCAGCAGCGTATGGTATCGAGGAATAGTTTGCATCATGGGATCCTTTTCGGGCAGTATTTGTCTTTGATGATGAGAATGAGACGATCCACTAGCACCCAGCATGGGTTTTTGATTTATGTTGTGATGCATGCAGCACATGGAGAGCTCAAAGAGTCTTCTACCCGGAAAAGGTCTACAAATTATATATAACCAAAAAAGAAAAGGAAGAGTGGGATATACAATTAATTAATTAATTAATTGTTAAACGTACGTACTTCCAACTTCTTTTCTGATGTTCACTGTACATAGTTAGATTAAGATGAATAATAAAATGCAGTTTCTGTACATATATAGGATCTGGATAGTAGAGGAGTTCAAAACAATTGTAGGAGAAGCAGTATTTTGCAGTCGGCAATACTGTATATGTACGAATCAGGTTCAGAAAACGACGTTTATTCTTTCTCATTCCATAGCCCGTGCAGTTCAGTTGTATCACAATAATTTTAGCAGTTTTATTAGTTTCGAGCAGTTCAAACAGTTTTAACACCTGATTTCGTACGACTTGTTTTTTTATTAAATATTTTAAAATTTAAATACTAAAATTTTTATGTTAATTATTGTCAATAAAATATTATTTATTTTTAATAGCATATCAAATTAAGTGTTTCAGTTTTGTTCATAGAAAATTTTGATAAAATTCATCTACACTTAAATATAATGTACGTCGATTAGTGTTACTTAATTTAGTGAAATATAATGGAGTTACATTAGTAGAGTTTTCCAAAAATGATTTGAGAAAATATTGATTAAGGGCGGAATAAGTTTCATAATTTGAAAGTGGGGTGTAACTTTTACATAATTTCTAAAAAAGGCGGTGATTTATTAGCATATATTCTTTTAATTTAATTCTTGTATGAAAGACATTTATATCCTGTTTTGTATTCTAAATTTAACTCATTTTTGTAGATTCTAAACTTGATTAAAAAGTAATTCAGCCCTGGCTATAACTTATAATATTTGTTGAATTCCAATTTAGTTGAATTTCAATTTAGTTAACATTGAAAGAATTCAATTCAGTTTAATTTTTCTAAATTCCATGAAGTTCATTTTATTAAAATGTTGGTTAACTTAAATCCAATTGAGTGTTTCATCACAATTTTAATAATTTTGTTCAGTTTTATTAAGTTTGCAAAATTCTGATTTAAATTCACTAAAATAATATTTGAATTTTTAAAATTGAATTCGAAAAAACTTAATGAAACTAAAATTATACAAAATAAATTTTATTTAATTTAACTTTACAAAATTCAATGAAATTGAATTGAACTGAATTTAATCTAAAATATATAGATGTTGCTGAAAATAATCTTAATTGAATTATAGTAAGTTAGTGAGATAAAACCAAACTGAATTGAATAGAATTAAATAAAAATGAAATGAATTGTAACTTCGAAACAGGGGTATAAATGTCTTTCATACAAGAATTAAATTAAAAAATATATGTTAATAAATCACCGCCCTTTTTAGAAATTATGTAAAAATTACACCCCACTTTCAAATTATGAAACTTATACCGCCCTTAATCAATATTTTCCCAAATAATTTTGACTTATCTTTTAACTTGTCTAATTACATTTAAACCACGTACGAATTCATCCACAAAATTATTATGTACACATATGAATATTCATAGCATCCGGTCTATCCTTTCATTTATTTCTCTTCAGTGCATGCTTCATGATTACGTAAATATTGTTTCCGTTTTACTATACATTTTATTAACTTTGGTAGTTATTCTAAACTCAAGTAAAATTATTTGAAAATATTTAAAATTAAATACAATTCTATTTAAATTTTATGTGTGAATGTATGAATTTATTGGAGTTATAAACAACTTAAATAATTTTATTAATATAATTTTATCTCACAACAGTTAAGTTTCTGTTAATAGTAGTTCAGACAGGTCCAAGCAGGTCAAGCAGATAAGCAGGTCAAATAATTTCAAGCAGTTCAACCAATTACAAACATCTAGCAGCTCAACTAGACATATGATTATAGAAAACAGTTTAACATATATCAGGATCATCCTGATATTGGCAATATCAGGCACCAATTAAATAACGACACATCATCTTTAACTAATTTATGATTGGGCCACGTGTTCAATCATTACCCAAACGGGTTTAGGCATTCTAAATTAGGGTTTTAGAAATTTACTAAAAATATCTTAACCAATTAAAACATTATAATTGTACACGTGTCATTATCTTATTGGTGTCTGATAAGGCGTATATCAGGATCATCCGGATGAATGTTATTCTCTATAGAAAATAATAATTTCTAAATCATATCAGTGTCCTCAATCTTTATGCTAACACCGTGTGATGTCAAAGTGATCTTTCTTGGGATCGTATTGAAATTTATCTCATATGTATCTCTCAATGACAATTTAAATTGCACAATTTTATTATTTGTTTGTCCACCTTAAATTAAACACAAATCATACTTTTTAAATTTCTACTCATATTCATTCAAATATTTCATTACTTCTTTCTCAAACTCATTTTTTCTTGATTAATTTTATAATACTTAACTTTCTTAAATTTTACTTTTATACAATATAAGCTGAGAGCCTGAGACGGAGTACCCGTGGGGAGGACTGAATGCTCCTAACATGAATCACTACCCTACTTTCACTTAAGTTTTTATTTTCATTGAAAAAATTAGGCATATTTAGCTTTTTAAATAAAAATTATAATCAGGGGCATGATTTATAGGTAAGCGGGGTATGGTTAAAACCATAATTGTTTTTGAAATAGTAGCATAAAAATATAAATTAAGATGCAGAAATGAATAAATATAAATTAAGATGCAGAAATGAATAGGTTTCTGTGTACTGCTATAGTCCAATCCCGCTGGCCGCAGCGGAGTAAGAGGCACATGTTTTTTGTTTAATTTTTGTATTTTTATTTTTCTCCCTTGTTTGGAATTGGAACGACGTAGTTTAGGTGATAAACAAGTAAATAGAAAAAGATAAAAAATGTGGATGTACTGTGTACCTCCTAGTACAAACAAGGTACGACACGGCACCTAAAGACTGCGGTTCCGCGCGAAAATATGGAAACCGTCGTCTTGTTAGGTTTCCGAGATCGGAAACCCGGGTGCACTAGTCAGATGACTTTTTACATGGTTTTGATGTAACCGCCGTGTAACTTCATTTTATGCACGGCGATTGCGTTTAACCGCCGAGCAACCTACGTTTCCGACGCTGGAAATGACTAGCCGGAAGTTTCCCCATTGACTTGCTTGACTTTGACGACCAAGTCAACGGGACAATTTGTTGATGTCGGTGGAGTCAAGGCAAAGCAGTCTTCCGGGTAAGTATCTGAGCTCGGAAACGTGCCCGGATAAGTTAAACTGTACCGGGAGGGAATTCCGAACTCGGAAAAGTACCCGGATGAGCTAAAACAGAATGGTATAAAATCAGAAACGTATCCTATGTTGTTCTATCTTTTATTTTTGGGTTGAAGAACGCAGAGAAACTCCCAATCTTTGGGTTCGCTGAATCGTAGGCCGCGATGAGGTAATCTCCCGCAAAATTTTGTATTCATGGGCGGATCTTTGTAAATTTGAAGCATGAATATCCATAGAAGAATATATGAACTTGCATATTGATTCCTAGTCATTCGTGTTTATGAAACCATGGTTTATGTGATATGTTGTCCTAATGATTGTCCTACTGGGTATGGAACTTGAGAAAATTCACGTTTGTCCTAATGATTGTATGTTATTTAGAGGGGAAGATGATATAGACTTGGAAAATTGTAGCGTTTGTGGCGAGTCACGTTACAAAGCTGAGAAACAAAGTGGAGGTGGGAGGAGATGTTGTTAAGCAAACCAACAAACGTGTTCCCGCGAAGGTCATGTGGTATCTCCCTATTATACCTAGGCTTCAAAGGTTGTTTCCTAACAAAGAAGAAGCTAAGAACATGACATGGCACGCAGATAGAGAGAAGGTTGAAGATGATGATGTGATTGCACATTGTTCAGATGGTGATCAGTGGAAGAAAATTGATGAAAATGTATTCTGATTTTGGGGAAGGAAGCTCGGAATGTACGCTTGGGTTTATCCACTGATGGTATGAAACCATATGGAGATTAGAGTAGTACACACAGTTCTTGGCCTGTAATGATTGTTATTTACAATCTACCATCGTGGTTGACCATGAAGAGGAAATATGTGATGTTGTCATTGATGTTAGCAGGGCCAAAGCAGCCTGGTAATGACATTGATGTGTTCCTAGCACCTTTAGTTGAAGACCTTCAAAAACTGTGCTTCGAAGAGAATTGGACGTGGGATGAATATCGTGAGGAATGGTTTAAGTTGAAAGGAATGTTGTTCTGCACCGTTAACGATTTCCCTGCACTTGGTAATCTAGCTGGTTATTAAGTCAAAGATCATCTAGCTTGTCCTGTTTGTGAGGAGAATACTAGTTTCTCTCAATTAAAACACGGGAGAAAAACTGTTTATTAAGGACAACATAGTTTCGATCAAGCAGAACGCACCACCCCCTCCTAAGAGGCGAGGAGGTATTCGAGAAAGTCAAGGATATTGAAAATGAGTTTGGGAAAAACCGTGGGAAGATGCCCATCCCGGGCCCTTGGAAGAAACGGTCCATTTTCTTTTACTTACCATATTGGAAGCATTTGGTTGTTAGACATTGTTTAGATGTATTGCACATTGAGAATAATGTATGTGATAGTTTGCTTGGTACGATACTGAACATTCCTGGAAAAAGCAAAGATGGATTTCAAGCATGTAAAGACTTGGAAATAATGGGTATCAGAAAGGAACTGGCTCCTGTAATCGAGGTTGGGAATACTTTCTTACCTCCAGCTTGCTACAACATGTTGTCAGCTGAGAAGAAAAAATATTTGTAGTGCCTGAAAGATTTGAAGGTACCCTCTAATTTTTCCTCAAACATTGGTAACTGTGTCAATGTTAAGGATCAAAATTTGTTTGGGTTAAAATCACATGATTGTCATACTTTGATGCAAGATTTGAACATAATTGCCATTCGTGGTTCTCTTCCAATCCACGTTAGGATGTGCATCAGCAAGTTCTGCTTATTTTTTAAGGAAATTTTCCATAATATAGTTAGCCGTCGTAAGCTAGATAAGCTGCAGACAATAGTAGTTGAAGTATTGTGCCAATTGGAGATGTATTCCCCCCCTTCTTTCTTTGATGTAATGGTGCATTTGATTGTCCATCTTGTTCGGGAGATTATGGAGTGTGGCCCGGTGTTCCTCCGGTGGATGTATCCTTTCGAGAAATACATGAAGATATTCAAATTCTTTTCATAGAATAATTACAGGCCTGACGCAAGCATTGTGTCTAGATATGTCGCGGAGGAGGCGATTGAATTTTGTACAGGTTACTTAGATGAGGTTGCCACGGTTGGACTCCCCACCTCGAGGCATGACTTGCATTTTAACGGGCATGGAACTAGAGGAATATTGCATAATCCGCAAGCTGTCGATTTGCAGGCCGCTCATCTGTATGTGATGCGAAACCATGAATCGGTATTCCCTTACGTTGACATTCATATGGAGGAATTTAGAGGTCGAAACCCAACCTTAAAACCTTTCCAACTACATGATGATCATATTAGAACCTTTTCTGAGTGGTTAATTAAGGGACACGATAGAGATTGGTGACCATCCCGAGGGACACGATAGCATATTAGACATGTTTGTGTTATAAGCTACTCATATTACTACTCTTCCAAATTCAGTTTGAATTTGTAATTCATGTAAATATTTTGTGAATCTTTGTTTGATCAATCCATTAGAAAAAAAGTAAAGCGAAAAATCTCATTTTTTTACTCTATTCGGGTAGTTTTTCGGACTCTGAAACACATACCGGATGCCTTTATTTTTAGTATGCCTATTTCCGGGTAACCATCCGGAAACGGAAATATTTGCCAAGTTTATCCGGATTGATTCCCGACGTCGGAAAAGGGCACCCGGAAGTATTTTTGCTCAAGCTAGCCTATTTATTCAACTTCCCGAATGGTTCCCGAATAGGCATCCAGATTAGTAAAGGAGATTTGCCTTATCCGGGTAGATTTCCGAGTTCGGAAAAGGTGGTCGGAACAATTTTTTTTGCATTCAAACGTGCGCGCACGCACTAATAAGTAGTTATTTAAAATTGACACTGCAAATAATGGTAGGAATTGTAAATGCACACACACAAACAAATCTATAGCATTCAAACGTTAATGAAATAAATTTAAAATGTAATATCAGTTGATACGGCAAATCCATATTTAGCTAAAAATTCAAAAACAAATTATTCAAAACCACGCCCCATGTCATAGTCATGATCATGCTTGCCGCCACCATTATGATCTTGTTCTTCATTACCATGTCCCGGCGAGGCATCCCAACCTATGGTTCATCCTTCTGCACGCTTCAGGGCTCTCAACTCCTTCCTTCCCTCATAAGCGTCATTCATAACGCCAATTAATGTGAGCACCTTAGATTTCATGCTAGCGTACATAGCTTTCATCTTGGAAACATGCGGTGAATCCTCTCCATCGGGCACCTCCCTACCTATAAAATGAAAATACAACTTTGACTAAAACGAACTTAAAAAGTAGCATAAATTGACCTATGTTAAACTTGTAACGAAAAGAGGTGAAGATGACTTACTTGATGATGTCCTTGCCCGCTTAGTCTTTTCCTTTGGAGGCATCACAATCCATCTTCCATTTTCCAAAGTCCATTTCGGCCTATGGTTTTCAAATTATTTGTGGTCGTATGGCTTGCAAGGGGTGGGATCATCTGGAAATTGGAAATTTGGGTCCAATTTCAATAGCAATTTAGTGATTAGGCCCCCGTAGGGTAGTTTTTTCCCAATTCTTAGGTTAAGCCACACCCCTCTCATATGATTACCAATTGCATACCCGGGATTGATAGGAACCTCCTTCACGACATAGTAAAATGTCATAACCGTAGTACATTAGGTTCAGTAACATATCCACCTGTAGGTACAAAACTTCTATGCACCCATCAATGGGGAAAAACTTCATATTGCACCCATCGGCTGAGGTTTCATCAAATAGGACCGACCAAAATATTGATTCCCTAAATTCAAATAATTCAAATAAGGGAGTCTAATCATATCCCTTCCTGGCCATCCATTAGCATAGAAGATATTAAGGGGACCATCCTTGAGCTTGGGATAAATGTCCTCATCGGATTTGATAGGATTCCCCAAGAACTCATTGATCACCCAACAATCAAACTCAAACCTTTTCCCAATAACCATGGTAGTGTATTTACCATCAGTCGGTTCTTCAAAATTAGCATAAAATTGAAACACCTCATCCTTATAGGTGGGATCACTAATATCGAACAAAAGGGCATCACAATTTTGAAGAGCAAACTTCTCAGCCATAGGGCTTAAACCTAGTGCCTCAACGCTATCTCTACTCAACACATATGAGTCTAGTACGGTAGCATAGTTAACTAGATCACCATAATACTTATAAGATTTGAGATTGACAAACTTTTCAGTATCATACCAGTTTGGAGGATTCTTCTTCACTGCGGCCTTGCTTGCCTTTTTCTATGCCATGGGTTGATTGATTCTTGGTTGTGGTGGATCGGATTTGGCGTTTGGTGGTGAGGAATAGCTTTCCAAACTATGAATTGGGGGATTTGGAAATCAAGCCGGATGAGGTTGTTGATATATCCGGCTAGGTTTCCGGGCTCGGGAACGTCTCCCGGATGTTTTTAATTAAAAATCCCAATTTTTGTCAAGTTTTCCCGAATGTTTACCGGATTGGCATCCGGATTCTTAAAATGTCCATCCGGCTAGATTTCCGAGATCGGAAACAGATTAAAGCTTATCCGGATTGAGTTTAAGACGTCGGAAATCTACCAGGAACTACCCACATTAAGCTATTTTCATCATCATATTTCACAATGGATTAATGTACTTCAAATTTTAAAATCAATCTAGTTTACATAATCATGAATAAAGTACTAGAGTAGATAAGTGTCACACATAACAATAACAAAGTGTTTGTTTAAATGTACATACTTTGAAAATGCACGTCTACTCTTCAGGAGCCTGTGAGTTTGTCGCCCTACTGGTGGATGGTCCCCCGGCCTCATCTTCTTCACTTGAAGATGGTAGTCGACCAAACACATTTTGACCCCAATTTGGATGAAAAACTTAACAACAAACGCAAAATAGATACTCACTTACTTGTCCCCGATGAACTTGAAGCTCTCGCTTCTAGTTTTCTTCTCCTAGGCACTCTTCCCGAAGCGCCTAGAGGTAAGTCCTTAATGATATACCCATGACTTTCTTTATCTAGTGCAAAACCCTTATGCTCAAACAAGCACCATCATAATGTTCTAAAAGCTCAGCACGATCAACAATACCTCCACCTTGCTGCTTAATAAGCTCAGTGACAATTCCGGCATATGGAAACCATTGCTTCGACCCTCTCCCCACCTTAAACATGTATTCAACTATGGAGTGATCTGGATTTATTTTCAACCCCTCCATCAAGTAATAGAAGAGCAAAACACGTCCACAAGTTGGTTCACAACTATGACCCCTCGATGGATACACATTCAGATAAATCCAGTCAAATACAATCCTCTGCTCAACTGTAAGCTCATCAACATTAAAATCACCTGGACAACTACCCGCACCCGCACAAGTAGTTTTGAAGTACTTACATCCCATCTCTTCAAGGTCTAAGGGTTGGTTTGGTCCAATTTCAGAAGTAAATTTGTTGAAATTATAAATCTCATAAGGGCTATCGGGGTGATTAGGGCGCAAGGATGTGGTATCAACATAAGGGCAGCCTCAGACCTCATTTATAGCAAACTTAGTGACTTGAATAACTTTACCATTCACCTTAGTGCACATGCTATTCGATTCATATTCTCCTAAATTTGCATAAAATTAAACATCCTTATCTTGATGACATGGGGATTCAAGCATCATCAATTTATGCAAATAACTAGGCTGAAAATGAGCAAGTAAATACCCTAAATGCAATTTTTCAATAGAGCAAGGGCGAATCACCTTGATAGTGTGTGTTCTCCTACTACACCAATCGACATAGTTCAACTCCGCCCTCCTATTCAAGAAATCCCTACTTTCCATTGATGGAGGGGGTCTATCATGCCCTCTTTGCCGCTTGTTCTTCCTCGATTGGGCCTTGGTTAGTCGCCTCCCACCCACGTGATCTTCGGCTCTTGGAGGTGACTCTTCCTCCTCGGACTCTTCCTCTTGTTTTCGTTGGATTTTCTCGACTTGCTTGCTTGTTGAGACATTTTTAGTTCTAACCATGGTGGGAGATTGGATGGAAAAATTGGTGTAGTGGGGGTTTAGGGTGGACTGAGTTGGGGATGAATTTAGGATATGGTTTGTTGATTTGGGGAATAAACCCGTCTGCCCTATTTATAATTAAAACTTCCGGCTAGGTTTTCCGAGATCAGAAATAAAACCGGATAGAGTTGAATTTTTTTGGCTTATCCGAGTAACAATACGAAATCGTAAACTTAGCCGGACTATATAAAAAATCAGAATAAGTAACACTTGGGTTATATTCTTATCTACTCCTCTGGTATTCATTACACACACAAACGAAAATATCCCTTTCCATCACCCATTTACTCTCTTCTACTTCCAAATTTCTTGATTAGTTCAAAATTGATTCCTTTTATTAAACATAAAAGACCAAAACTGATCAAAATCATCAAGTGGTTTCCTCCAGATAGGGGCATTAAACTCAATGTAGATGCTGCATTTAAAAATGGTCTCTGTGGGATAGGTATTATTGTCAGAAATGTGTTAGGAAACATTATATCTATGAGGATGAAATACTGCACAGCTCAGTCACCTCTGCATGCTGAGATCTTGGCCATCCAAGAGGGAATCACAGAAGCACTTCATAGGAACTCCAGCAATTTTTATATTGAATCAGACTGCTCCAAAGCTGTCACAGGTATCTCTCATCCAATGGAAATTGATTGGCCATTTTTTTCCATTTGCTATAAGTTGCAAACACATGCACACAATATCTCACACATATTCAGAGAGTGTAATCAACCAACAGATTTTTTGGCTAAAAGGTCCCTGTCACTTTGCCTATCTGAATCTATATCATTTCCTCATGCTCCTGCCATTCTGAAAGGTCTACTGAGATTAGACAGACTAGGCATAGCCTCTGTCAGATCTTAAGTTAACAGATGCTACTAAATGTGTGTGTTAAATGTGTAGTTGAAGAGGACTGCCTTCATCAACATGTGAACCTGCTCAGAGACAACTCAATCACTCTTAGACTGGAAATTAGCAACTCCAAATTCCTGATCAGCATGGTCTTGGAGTTAATTTTTGATGTAAATATCACCTTGCAGATGGTAAACATTCTAAACTTCATTCCTTCGGGGGGCTAAGTTGTGCTTCGATATTTGCTTATTCGATCACTAAGTTGCTCCCCGTTTGTGTAATGAGTTTAAAATGTATCTATATCCATCTGCTTGGCCCTTAGAATAGGCATTCATTTTGGCCATTCTTTTCTCAGCTTTTGGAAGCTATCTGCTTCTCTGGCTTAGCCTATATGGCTTCAATGTAACAAACATTTTATTATAGGTTTGGGGTGCCTAATAAAATGCTCTCCACCAATGGTGGTTTAATTTAAAAAAAAAAATACTTCCAAATTCTTCTTCTCCTACCACCAAGAACAATATTCATCACCTTGGCCCCATTTCTTAGTTCCTAATAGAAAAAATGAGCTTCTTTGTCCATACCATTGGGGTTTTTGTACTATTAGAAAAGGTAATTTTTGGATCTTTGTTTCATTTGCATAATCAATATTGTTTATTGGTTAATTTGTCTTATTTGTTCATGGGTTTTGCTTAATTATTACTACAAAAGTAGCTTTGGTTTATGGGCTATATTCTTGATTAATCACTTTGGTTTATGGGCTATAGTCTTGATTAGTCATGATGATGATTATTTGTGTTACTACAAATCTTGGGTTATTTATGATTATTTATGATGATTATATACACTAATTTAATTACAAAACATTAGGGGTTAAGCATGTGATAGGTACGGTAAATAAGTCTAATAGGATCCTTAACCCTATGGGTTTTATGATGGTAATTTAAGTAAAAGATAAGAATGACTAATTATCATTAATTTAGGATATAATTGTTTTTTTGCTAGTGAGGTTACTTAATCTATACAAATTATTATTTGTAGACGAGTTATGACACCATCTAAGAAGAAGGTAGGAATCCCTCCCTAAAAGCCCTAAAACTCCTAGCATCACGGGAGATGTTAAAAAACAAGGGTGAGGCGTCCTAGGACATATTGTGCCGTCTTACAAAAAAGGATGAAGAAGAATATTTTAACGGACATGACGTTCAACGATGATGGGGAACCAATATCGGAAGAGTATTATTTGTGGAAGAGTTGGGTTGGAAAAATTGGTCGAACTCGTGTGGATATAAAGTATGAATCTTGGCATGAGGTCCCCGACAAGGAAAATACTAAATTATGGGAGGAATGTTTGGTAAGTCTCTACCCTAATTTATATTAATTTCATGTTTTTACACATCAATGAGAAATTATTCAACTTTTCTTATCAATTGTATGTAGGTACCATTCAAAATTGTTGCCCTAAATATGGAGAAATGTTTTGACACAACTATGTTTCGTTTAAGTAAGGCGGCACGAGATCATAAAGCAATGTTGTCTAAATATTACGTTCATGGAGAATTAAAGAATGAGGAGTCGTGGTTGGCCTACAACGACAGTCTACAAGAATGTTGGGCAATATTCAAAGCACGTACTTTGGAGAATGATCGACTCGTAAGATTAATTTCCATGATTCTAGTATTTCTCATTCATTCACATAACATAAATTCATTTATGTTTTAGGGTTTAAGGTTGACCAATAGTGATAATGCGAAGGCTAATACGACACCTCATACAATGAGTATGGTGGGATATACTATCACACTAATCAGACATGCCAACAAATTGAAAGAAGATAGGGTGCAAGACAAAGTGGATAGTGGGATGACGGAAGAGGAAGCACGGTAGAGCACCGAGGTGGTTAATCCTAAGGAGTTCGATAAACTTACTAGCTTCTTGATTGGTCGACAAGATAGCAAAGGCAACTACACACACGAGGGAAACAAGAAGTTAATAAAAGATATAGTATGTTGTTGCTTTAAATATTTTGAGCTAATATAATTACAATGCTTTTTCTTATCTATTTTTCTTGCTACTTCATGTCCTTTTTTTGTATTAAATGATAGGATGATGTGAAAGCAAAAATTGATTTAGGAGAATATTTTCCCACACAAGAGAGGGACATCCTTTGTGAGGCGACCGAACGGGATGAACACCCCGGTAGAGTTCGTGGATATGCATCATATGTAGTGAAAATAGATCTCATCGGCAAACCAAAACCTTCTAAACCACCAAGACATACCGATGCACGTAAGGTTGATCCAAAAATTTCAAAAACAAATCTCCAACCTTTGACCGCCCCAAAAGGTGTTGTATTGAAATCTATGACACTGGCTATGAAGGTGTTGTATGATAAGTTGTCTACACATTGCAAATTTGGATGCTACGAATTCCCTGCTCCAACGGAAGTATTTGGTGGTATTGGAAGGCAAATTGTAATGTGTTGGGGTGATTTTGAGGATCTATGGAAAGGTTCCAAGGTAACCGAGCCCTTAATGTCCAACTGTAAGTCGTTTTAATGTCGAGACTATATTAAGTTTTGTGTTTTCAACCGCCGTTCTCCCCGTTGTTTTAACCATTTATCTTTTTTTTCTTAAGTTCGTTATATCAAATAGTTCAAAAACGGTTAAAGCCATGGATAGACTTCCTATGCCCTGAGCGGAGCCGAACTTGGTCATACTGATACAGAGCGTTTAAGTTACATGAAAGCGGCTCTCGGTGTGGAAGACAAAATATATTTCCTAGCACTGCTCATTTCCGGGTAAGCAATTCATATTAACTACTACTATACATTCTTATCTCAGCTTAACTTTCATATTGTCATTATTGACGAATGGATACGCATTTTTTTCTTAGTAACCATTGGAGCTATTAGTTTTGATCCACACAAAAACCAAAGAAGTTTATTGGATAGATCCTCTCCATCATCCCACCAACCGATTCTTTCAAGCACCTCCTTAGACAAGTTTGAATCATGTCAATCCTCTAGAGCGGGGTAGTTTGGAATAACTGAGATCAAGGTACTCTACACGTTTCTCCCTCAATAATCACACTAGTATTATCGACATCGATTTTATTTTAAAATGTATCTACCTTTTGTGTTAAAGTACAAGAGACAAAGTAGCACCCGGGAATGCGGTTTCTACGTTATGTTGTATGAGCTCAAATTGGTAGCGGAACTTGACCAATTCGACAACTCCCTTGACCCCGTAAGTTTCAAATCTATAAGGGCATCTACCTTACACATATTCATATGTTTGTGTCATATATTGAATTATGTCTGCTAATGCACAGATTTTTGAAAAGGATACAAGCCCCTACACACCTAATCAACTGAATCTACCGAGGAGTAGTCTTGCAATATTTTTCGTAAATTCGCATGAATCCGTTCTAGCTAACCATTGACACATGTTTCTGTGTTATTGATAATTTTTAGTGTATTTAGCGCCTTTAATATAGTTCAAGTGATGTATTACCTTATACATTCATTCTTAATATATCATACACATTTGAAACATATTATTCTTCACTAGCACCATATAAATACATTCTATTTTGTATTTCAAAAATCCAAAATAAAATAAAATTTGTTTTTTAAATTAATCACCCGGGTTGTTTTTCGAGATCTAAAACTTACTCGGATAGTAACAAATTGTTCAGGCTAGACTTTCGGGATCGTAAACAGTCCCGGAACAAAATAACCCCTTTTCACCCATTTTTCCGAAGGGTTCCTGGCTAGACATCCGGTTTCGAAATTAACTTAGCCGACTTCTTTTTCGAGTTCGGAAATGTAGCCAGAACTACCTTTTATCTGCAACCGTTTCACGGTGGCCGGATTATTGCCCTCCCCGGAACATTTCCCGGCTAACCTTCCGGCAATGCAAAAAGGACCCTCCGGGTAATCGTCCGGCCATATAACGGCCGGTGAAACTAGCGCCCAACTTTCTGCTAGCCACAGGTGTTCACAAACCCGGAAATGTACCCATCCGGGTAAGTTTCCGAACTCGGAAACGTTACTCGGCGGTTTCGACCACCGTGTAACGGTGGCGCCAATTGCACGGCGGCACCATGGACGGCGGTCAAAACCGCCGTCCAACAGAGACAGAACCGCAGTGTTCCGTCCCGTATATAACTAATATTTATTGTGAATTAGGAAGGTTGATATTGAATTGGTACCTACCGATAATACCGCGTTTGCAAAGATTATTTGCAAATTGCGCGGATGCCAAATTGATCACATGGCATGCAGACAGGGTTGAAGACGAGGATGACATTATTGCACATGCTTCAGATGGTGATTAGTTGAAGAAGGTGAATGAGCTATACCCTGAATTTGCGGATGAGCCAAGGCATTTGCGGTTAGGGTTATCCACCGATGGTATGAATCCATTTGGTAATATGTCAAGTAATCATAGTTTGTGGCCATTGATGGTATCATGGTAGTCATTTACAATCTCCCATCTTGGTTGATGATGAAGAGAAAATATGTTTTACTGTCGATGATGATATCTGGTCCGAAACAACGACATTGATGTATATTTGGCTCCTTTGATTGAGAATTTGACAAAATTATTCAAGGTTAGTTATATGACAGCCAATAGTAGTCGAGGTGATGAGGAGTTTAGTATGAAAGGAATGTTGATGTGGAGTATCAATGATTTTCCTGCATTAGGTAACTCAGGCGAGTATTCTGTGAAAGGCCACTTAAAACTAGTGAGTGCAAAACTAGTTGGTGTGAATTGAAACATGGTGGAAAGTCAGCGTACCTAGGTCATCGTATATTTAATCCATCAAGTCATCCTTGGAGGTTGGAAAAGAAGTGGTTTAATGGCAAAGATGAGCACTCATCAGCACCAATTCTTTTATCAGGTACCGATTTTCTTGCAAAACTGAAAAGAATGGAATACGAATATGGTGAGGGAAAGAAGAAGAAACCGCCTACAGGGCCCTGGAAGAAATGTTCTATTATCTTTGATCTTCCTTATTGGGAGCACTTACATGTTCGACATTATCTAGACGTAATGCATATTGAGAAGAATGTGTGTGAAGCGCTAGTGGGTACCCTTTTGAACACCCCCGGGAAGTCGAACGATGGTCTGAAGGCACAAAAGGATCTAGTTAACCTTGGTATTCGACAGTGTCTTGTTCCAGTCGTGGAAGACGGGAAAACTTATTTGCCTCCAGCTTGTTACTCAATGTCAAAAGAGGAGAAGCAACGCTACTGTAATGTACTGAAATCGGTTTTGGTCCCGTCTGGCTACTCGTTCAACATTTGGAGTTACGTGAATACTGCTGAGTTGAAGTTGGTGGGTATGAAGTCGCATGACTGTCACAACCTTATGCAAGAGTTGAATGCCATTACTTTAAGGGAGTGCTTGCCAGGGCATGTGCGGAAGGCTGTGACAAGACTTTGTTATTTCTTCAAGAGTATATGCCGTAATAGAGTTAGTAGGCGTAGGCTGGATGAGTTGCAGGAGATGGTTGTTGAGGTGTTGTGCAGGATGGAGATGTACTTTCCTCCCTCATTTTTTGATATTATGATACACTTGAACATCAAATGTCAGTCCACAGTGTTGTATGTCATGAACATATCATAGAATTCGAGTCACTATCGAAATGTGATTGTCTCACGAGTCATGAAGAGAATGGCATTATCGAAAAAGTAGGAAACAGAGAAGAGCCATCAAGGTGTCCAGATAAACCCGGGGTCGAACCACATATTGAACATGTTCATTCTATTATAATTAAATACTCTCTACCTGAACCTTAACCGCCAACCCGGGGAGCCCGATGGCCTCTTGACCACCAGAAGATAGCAAGTTTTTACAAGGTTGGACAGTAGTATGTAAAGCATACAGAGTTATTCTATCTGGCCATGATACTAATAAGAAAGTTTCATCAAGAGTCTAAATAGAGATTACTATAAAAATTTCTCTTATAAGGTGATATTCTAAAACGCAATATTAAGAAGAAAATCACAAAAAACCTTTATATATATATATATATATATGTATGTAAATTAAAAACAGTACTAGAGCGATCGCAACCAATCCTGATCTGATTGGCTGGTGACCAAATATTGGACGGAGCAAATGCAATCCAACACAGTATAAGCTTAAAGCTTAACCAATCTACAGATCTAGTAATAGTACCGCCAACAATAGTATTTTGACTATTTTGACCACGTGTTCTACATTTTAATGGAGTTAATACCACCATCACAGAAAACCCCCCAAAAAATTGCATATTAGAAACACATATCCTAGTCTGGACCAAATCACATTATTTATTGATATTTGAGTCCTAGAACACCCAAGTGCGTATCAAGCGAATATTGAAACCAAAACGAGGGCAACTTAAGATCACTAAAAATAAAAGAAAGCAATTGTGATTTTTTTTGTTCATATAAGAGGAAAGCGAATTACATTTCTAAGCAAGATGAAATAAATTCAATTTCAAATTTGAAATCAATCCTCATTTTCTGAAGGCAAAATCGCCCCATTTGTTCTGAGAGAGAGGTAGTACTGATTATTATATCGATAGTGATGAATGCAAGTAGACTGAAGGCGATCCTCATTCTAGTGGTAGATCACTCCCAACGATTGGATATTAAAGGGAAAAGAAACGTAGGGTGGACAAAAGTTGGTGGTGGTGGAGGAGATGGTAAACGCAGCGAGGGTGGTGAAAAAAAATGGCGGTACAGAGCCGCGGTGAAGCTTTCGTTATGAGATCGATCAAAAAAAAGAAGCTTTCACAGCTGCTACCAGTTCTCTCACAAAATGGTAGTCAATGTCAATAGGTTTAGCTCTCTTGTGAGCAACCTGATTTTAAGGACAAAACATAGCACTATTATTGTCACAAAGAACTAAAGGTAAACTGGCAAGGGAGAATGTCACTAGTGGAATATGACCCAGAAGACGGCGGTTCCATCGGCGTTGGACGGCGGTTTTGACCGCCGTCCATGGTGGCGCCGTGCAATTGGCGCCACCGATGCACGGCGGTCATAACCGCCGTGTATTGTTCCGGCTAAGTTTCCGAGTTCGGAAATCTATCCGGATGTTTATAAATCCGGCTAAGTTTACGAACTCGGAAAGTTAGCCGGATAGAACAAAAAAAAACGCCGGCCGAATATGCCGGCGAAATCAAAACCAACATAAAAACAGTTTCATCCCCAAACCATGGGTACTTGTAGATCGAATAGATCGTATCCGGAAATCCCAAAAACACAAACTATCATACTAATCTATTGATTTTCAGATTAAATCTTATGAAAAACACATAATTTAAAGTCAACCTTTTGTTAGAAGAAGGAGAAGGAGGGAGAGAGGGAGAGGGAGAGGGAGAAGAGGGAGAGGGAAAAGAAGGAGAGGGAGAAGGAGAAGGAGAAGGAGAAGAAGGAGAGGGAGAGGGAGAAGAGAGGGAGAAGGAGAGGGAGAGGGAGAGGGAGAGGGAGATGGAGAAGGAGAAGGAGAAGAAGGAGAAGGAGAGGGAGAAAGAGAATAAGGAGAAGAAGAAGAGGGAGAGGGGGAGAATGAGTGGGAGAAGGAGAAGAATGAGAGAGGAAGAAGATGGAGAGGGAGAAGGAGATTATAACTTGCAAGGAGAAATCTGTTTGATAACCATCCGGCTAAGTTTCCGAGTTCGTAAACTTAGCGGGATGGTTGTAAAACGGCGGTTTCTTAAAAAGTCACGCGGAACCGCCGTCTAACGGCGCCGTGTTCTGGCCTGATTCTACTAGTGTGTAGATAACGAATAAGATGCAACATCCAAACCAACCTCCAATGTTGTGTTGCCTAGAGGAGGATACTCGGACACTGTACTAGAATGGGAGAAAGTGGACTGTTTTTTCGCACTCCAAGACACCATATTCCCACAAAGAAATACTGCAAAGCTATAAGAGCATGCACAATGGAGTCCCAAAGGAGAGACTTTTTTTTATTGGGACTCTAAAATCACACAATGGGAGTCCTAAAGGTTGTTTTTCAGCCCATTTATCCCACATGACATGGAGGAGGCTTGATACATGAAGTCCCCATCTGAACCCGGGCCCCCGCCTACGTGGCGCCACGTGGCAACTGAAGATTCTTTTTCTTTTTTTGTTTTTTCTCCTCCACCTTTCTTCTCCCAATTTCATTTCTTTTTTTTCTTCTTGTTTTAGTTTAACGGTAATATTCTCATCCTATATCTATTATTATTTTTTCTTTTCTTTCCAACGACTATTTTAATTTTGTCTATAAATAGAGCTCAATATTGCCATATGTTTGATACATTATTTTTTTGCCACATATGTTGAATATGTTGACACAATATTTTACCTTTTTCAGGAAATCATGGATGGTTAGTCTAGCTATTGGAATGGGAGACTTCATAATAAAGATCAATTAGTGGAGTTTGTTTGTTTAAAGTTTTTACATGATTTTTGTCACTGAAAAACAGACGCAAACTTATGTATCATAGGCACTTTGAATTTCATTTGAATATTTATCAATACATATTTGGTATTACAATTTAACAATCATGTATTTGAGTTTGGTGTTAATGTTATTCGAGACTGTCTACTTTAATGGTTTTGAGATACAATTTTAATTGTCTTATATAGTGTCTTAAATTTTATTTGAGACATTATGTGACTGTCTTAAATGAGTGTCTTGCATTATATTGGGACAAAAAATAGTTGTCTTAAATAAGTGTCTTAAATTTTAATTGAGACACTATATGTCTGTCTTAAATAAGCATCTTAATTTTATTTGAGACAAAGATTGATTGTCTTAAATTAGTGTCTTAAATATTAATTGAGACGCTATATGTCTGTCTTAAATGAGCGTCTCAAAGTTTATTTGAGACAAAGACAGGTTGTCTTAAATGAGTGTCTCAAATTATATTTGGGACAAAGACCGTCTGTCTTAAATTGGCGTCTCAAATATCATTTGACACGTTAAGTGACTGTCTTACATTGGTGTCTTAAATTCTAATGGGACAGAGTGTGGTTGTCTTAATTTAACGTCTCAAATAACATTTGAGACGGTAAATGACCATCCTAGTTTGGTGTCTTATTTGTGTTTGAGACACCTTTTAAAGACGGGAAAAAGGGTGTCTCAATTATTTT
The DNA here is from genome assembly GCA_948330725.1 of Sherardia arvensis. Classification (NCBI taxonomy): domain Eukaryota; kingdom Viridiplantae; phylum Streptophyta; class Magnoliopsida; order Gentianales; family Rubiaceae; genus Sherardia; species Sherardia arvensis. The sequence goes on from OX415240.1 coordinate 20,807,184, forward strand.
TGAGACAGCTGAAATACCGTCTCAAAGCTGTCTCAAAAAGATTTTGAGACACTAACTTCGTCTCAAATATATTTTGAGACAGCCGTATTGGGGACAGTCGTTTTACCGTCTCAATGCTGTCTCAAAAAGATTTTGAGACAGCAAATGATGAACTGGAGACGAAATTGGATCGTCTCTAATACTTATCATTCTTGTAGTGGTATAAGACTAGATGACTGTGGGGTAGAAGCTGTTGGGAGGAGAGAAGAGAGATTGGGACTCAAATGAGTCCATGCTCTAAGTAGACTGAAGTGTCTCTAAGCACCATGTCTAGTCAGCTTGAGTATGCATTGAAGAGTCCAGAAAACTCAACATAATATAATTGGCTATTTTGTAGAAGTTATCATGTTTAAACATACTGATGTTTAAACACTTGCCAAATCAGAATCAGAAACTGAGCAAGAGTATTGAAGATGAAGTACAACTCTTATGCAATCAAAGATGATATTCGAGAAAATCAAGATGATAAGAAAAGATTGATTTTATGCTGATTGGATTAGCTAGAGAATATATAATATAGTTGTATATTAGTTAGGTTTAGTCTCAAATAAGGAAAGAATATATTTCTTATCCTATAAGTATAGAAGTAGAATATAGCTAGAAGACTAAGTATAACTGTGATGAGCTGGACGAGCAGATCAGCCTTGCTGTGATTGAAGGACCGAGAAGATCAACACGGAAGCACAACATTGGACTATAAATATACAGAGAAGCTGCAACAACAAGCATCCATCTTACAAGAAAGTATTCTGCAGATCAGAATAGCTTTATAGTTGGAGCGGCTTATTGAAGAGAGTTCAATAGGCCTTTGCCATCGCCAGGAGTCTGAAAACAACAAGCCTTAATACTTCAGGGGAAGTGGTCAAGACAGCAACGAGGAGTTGCTGACTGGCAGTGAGGGGATCTCACGAATCCACACGATTAAGATAAGTCCTAGATAGTTAATTGTTTGGAGAACATTGTAATTGATCTTGGTTATTTTAGTGGATGATTTTCAGAATGGGCAAGGCCCCGCAGACGCAGGTGTTTATCACCAAACTGCATAAACAATTCTTGTGTTCTTTCTTTCAGTGTTTAAACTCTGTCTTATGTTTAAACATACGTGCTAGAATAGAAAGATTAGTTAAGGACTTTGTGAAAATGATCGATAGTAAATTTTCATTTGGTATCAGAGCTTAGTCCACTGAGTTGTGCCTTTAACAAGGCCAGTGGAGATCCCTATCGATCATGGCGAACCAGGAGAAGGATAGTTCGTTGTATACACGGGCACCAATGCTGGATAAAAATAACTACGATTATTGGAAGGCAAGGATGAGGCATTACATTGACGCTCTAGACGAAGAAGCATGGCACTGGGTCGAGAACGAGTGGACACCAGCCAGACCACATGCAGCAGGTGCAACCGAAGGTGTTTTGAAAAACAGAGAGGAGCTAACCACTCAAGAGAGGAAGGACAAGCGACTTAACAGCAAAACACTCAACTGCATCAACTCTTGTGTTGATCAAGAAGCGTTTCGTTTGATTTCAACGTGTTGCACTGCTAAGGATGCATGGGAGAAACTGAAATCGAGCTATGAAGGAGATGCAAAAATGAAACGACAAAAAATGCATACAGTAAAGACAACATTTGATACTTTGATTATGCATGATGATGAGACGATTGCTGAATATAATGCAAAGATCAGAGATCTTGTCAACACTGCTTATCAGTTGGGAAAACCGTTCGTTGAAGATGATATTGTCAAGAAGATATTGAGGTCTCTACCACCAAGGTTCAAAGGAAAGACTACTGCAATGGAGGAGTTACATGATACATCTGAAATGACCGTTGATGAGGTCATGGGAGCATTGTCAGCCTTTGAAATGAAAGAGTTAGCTACAGTAAGACAGAATGATATGGCATTCACTGCAGCTGCACAAAAAACAGTTGAACCAAACTATGTGTCTAAACACAATTCCGTGTCTAAACACTCTACCAGAAACAACAATGAAGATATGGATGAGGATGAGCTTGCTCATATATAAAGAAGTTTTGCAAAAGTTCTGAGGAAATCTCAAAATCGAAGAAACGAAGGAAGGGAGAAAAGTTCAAGTATGAGCAGAAGAACAACTAATGATCAAGCAGAATCCAAATCTGTGTTTAAACATGCTGGGAATATTCAATGTCGGGAATGCGAAGGTTACGGGCATATTCAATCACAGTGCCCAAGTGGATCAGCTAACAAAAGGGGGAAAGCCTACAATGCTACATTTAGTGATGCAGAAGAGTCAGATGAAGAGCATGTTAGCAATCATGTGGCGTTTGGAGCAATCATTATGCAAAGCAACGAAGAAAATGAAGAAGAAACCTATGTTGCATTTGGTGCTACTGTCATTTCAGAAAGTGAGAGTTTAAACATGGACTCTGAGGATGATTATGACAAACTTCATAAACTCTGGATCAGTGTGACTGAACAGGAATAAAGTGTTGCAGAAAGACAATCATAGTCTGAATGAAGAAATTGAGCAACAACAGATAACTATTGAGGCAATGAGGGAAGAACTAAAGATAGCTCTCGTTCGAGCAAAAGTCGCAGAAGGAACCATCACCAAACTGAACAAAGGAACAGCATCCCTGGATGATATTCTTGGTATGGGAAAAATTGCTAGAGATCGACATGGACTAGGATATGATGGAACGGAAGTGACCAGCAAGAATGATCAGACAAAAGGAAATTTGAACAAGAAGGTGATACAACCTAATCCAGGCCAAGCAAGGAAAAAGCAATCTGTTAGAGATCCAAACAATCTCACCAACGCTCCAAAGTTTGGTATAGGCTATAAACCTACCTACCATCAACAGCAAAATATGTTTCAACCATGGTGGGAGGTGACGTGCAATTATTACCGACGACCAGGACACTACAAGAGACGTTGCTTTCGTCTTTTATGAGATCTGATGCAAGGATCAACAAACGGAGCAGGTTATAACACAGGAGCATGTTACAACACAGGAGCAGGTTACAACATGGTACAATCAGGAAAGTCTCAGCATTCAAAAAAGGTATGGGTTCCAAAAACCAACTACTGCTATGCTGTTCATACCTGTTATAGCTCATATGCCAGAGATGCCTGGTATTTCGATAGTGGTTGTTCTAGACATATGACAGGTACTCCTGAGTTATTGAGAAATATTGTTCCATGATCTGGAACAGTCAGATTTGGAGATGGGAAAAAATGTAGAATAACTGGAAAGGGGGAGTTACAAGTCAAAAACTTTCCAGTTTTTCAAGACGTACTTTTGGTGGATGGACTAAAGGAAAATTTGCTCAGTATTAGCCATCTATGTGACAACAAACTAACTATTTTATTTGACGATAAAGTGTGCACAGTCAGGAAGAACGAGCGGGGTGTTCTTATTGGCACTAGATCATCAGATAACTGCTACATTCTGGATGATTCAGTAAGTTGTCTCAAAGTAAGTGTGGACGACAATCTTCAGTGGCACAAGAAGCTTGGCCATGCAAATCTGAAAACACTGTCTAAGGTGACAAAGCTTGAAGCAATTAGAGGAGTACCATTAATCTCTTATACAAAGGAGTTGAACTGTCCACCATGTCACGAAGGTAAACAGGTCAGGTCACCACATTCTAAACTTCATGAGATTACTACTTCCTATGGTCTTGAATTTCTGCATATGGATTTAATGGGACCAATCAGTCCAGCTAATGTTTCGGGAAAGAAATATATCTTTGTATGTGTAGATGATTTCTCCAGGTTTACTTGGGTGAAATTCCTGAAAGAAAAATCTGATGCAGTGAGCATTATTATTGAGCTCATTACACAAGTTAATACTGAAAGATCACATGATGGTCGTAAAGTGGTTCGAGTAAGGAGTGACTATGGGAGGGAATTTGCAAATTCTACTATGATGGATTTCTGTGCAAAGCTTGGAATCAAGCATGAGTTTTCTGCCCCAATCACACCACAACAAAATGGTATTGTTGAACGCAAGAACAGGACACTCATCAACATGTCAAGAGCTATGATGGCAGAAAATGATACTCCCAAGAAATGGTGGGCTGAGGCAGTTCATACTGCATGTCATACAATAAACAGAGTCTATCTCCGTCCCTTCACTCAAAAAACTGCCTATGAACTATGGAAAGGGAGGAAGCCAAACGTCTCTTACTTTCATGTATATGGGAGTGCATGCTACATTCTCAGAGATCGTGAACCCTTAGGTAAATTTGATAAAAGGGCTGATGTTGGTATTTTTCTTGGTTATTCTCCAAATAGCAGGGCATACAAGGTTTTCAATAATCGCACAAATTTCATGATGGAGTCCAACAATGTAGTCATTAAAGATCTGAAGGACCTCAGCAGTGGAATTCTACTTGAAGATGAACCTGATCTGTCAATCAGTTCAGATATTGATTCATCTCTGCTGGATGTTACAACACTGTCGGATGTTACAACACTGTCTAATGTTACAACATCATCTGAAGCTCCTGACATTAACACTGTATCTGAAACTACACCATCTGATTCATCTACATCTGCCAATCCTCCATCTAAAACGTACAATCTGAGGCAAACAGAAAGGAAAGACTACGCCAAAATGAACACTGGAATGCATGTGTTGCAATGCTTTCTCTCCTCCATTGAGCCCAAAAATCACAAGGAATCATTGAATGATGAGTACTGGATTTCAGCCATGCAAGAGGAACTGGAGCAGTTCACTAGGAGCGACGTATGGTATCTTGTTCCACGACCTCCGGGAGTCAATGTCATTGGTACTAAATGGATCTTCAAGAACAAGTCTGACGGGGATGGCAATATCACCAGAAACAAAGCCAGACTTGTAGCTCAAGGATATACTCAAGTTGAGGGTGTTGACTTTGATGCAACCTTTGCTCCAGTTCCAAGGTTAGAATCTGTCCATTTCCTACTTGTTATGTCATGTATTATGAAGTTTAAGTTGTTTCAGATGGATGTAAAGAGTGCATTCTTGAATGGAATTGTCAATGAAGAGGTGTATGTTGAGCAACCCAAGGGTTTTGAAGACCCTTATCTCCCTGATCACGTTTACAGACTCAAAAAGGCGCTATATGGTCTTAAGCAAGCTCACAGGGCTTGGTATGAGCATCTCACCCAATTCCTTTTGCAGAAAGGCTATCGACGAGGGGGAGTAGACCGAACGCTTTTTGTGTTTAAACATGATAAACATATTCTACTTGCTCAAATTTATGTAGATGATATTGTTTTTGGGTCAACATCTCAAAAGTTGGTTGATAACTTTATAGAGATGATGAAGAGTGAGTTTGAAATGAGTATGGTCGGTGAACTATCATACTTTCTAGGGCTTCAAGTCAAACAGCACAAGGAAGGTATCTTCATCAATCAAACCAAGTATACTTTAAACTTGGTTAAAAGATTTGGAATGGATGACTCTAAGAGTATGCGAACTCCAATGGCATCAACAGAGAAACTGACATATGAAAAGTATGGTGTGAAGGTAGATATCAAGCTCTATAGAAGCATAATTGGGAGTCTATTGTATCTTACTGGAAGCAGACCAGACATCTGTCTAAGTGTTGGTCTATGTGCACGATTCCAATCTGATCCTAAGGAGTGTCATCTTTCAGCAGTCAAGAGGATTATCAGATATGTACATGGAACTGCTGATTATGGTCTTTGGTATTCTAGAGGAAGTCAAGCTGAGATTATTGGCTACAATGATTCTGATTGGGCTGGGAATTCTGAAGACAGGAAGAGTACCACTGGAGGTTGTTTCTACGTTGGAGGAAATCTGGTGTCATGGTACAGCAAAAGGCAGAATTCTATTTCTCTATCTACCACTGAATCTGAGTACTTGGCAGCTGGAAGCTATTGTCAACAACTACTATGGATGAAGCAAATGCTGAAAGACTATGGATTCAAGCAAGAAGTACTCATTATTAAATGTGATAATAAGGGAGCTATTTATCTTTCTCATGATCCTTTTGATCATAAGAAGACAAAGCACATAGACATCAAGCACCACTTCATCAGAGACTTGGTGGAAAAGAAGGAACTTAACATTGAATTTGTTCCTAGTGCTGAACAGTTTGCAGATATCTTCACCAAGCCATTAGACTCTGCAACTTTTGAGACACTAAGACAACACTCAGGTGTTTGTCGAATTTGAGGTACTACTGCTTACCTCTAATTGTTGTAAATTACTTTACTGCTTTCTGTTTGCTTTGATAAAAGAAAATGAAAAACACAAAAAGATAGCTTGATGATAAAGGATGTTTAAACACTGTGAATATGTGTGTTTAAACACATGGGAGTTAGAAATAAAAATGAAGAGAAGTGATGAATGGTCTGAACGGGTCAACATCAGTGGGCTGAATTTTTGTTTGGGCCAAAAAATTGAAACTTGGACTCCCATTTATTTTTTGATGGACAATTAGTGAATTTCTGGAAATTATGGACTGATGTGCAATTATGGATATATTTTCCATTTTGGGTCTGGATTTGAATTTCAGAAAGTCCAAAAATATAAGAGGGAAAAATATTTTCTTTCTGCAACCAACCAACCCTCGACGTTCCCAATTCCAACAAACCCTCTCTGCCCAATCACCAATCTCCTCCGACAAGAAGCTCTCCGATCAACTTCCGACACTTCAGTCAGCCACTCTGCACTGCATATTGCCGGAATAATCTCCAGCAAATTAGAAAATCTCGCCGATTCGGGTTATCGAAGTCTTGAGGAATTCTGCACATGCAAGAGGTATTCTACTAGTTCTTGAATCAAGATTGTATTTTTCTTGATATTCTAAATAAACTAGAGAGGGTAGTGAAGCTAGGGGTCGGTTGTTAGTAGTCTGTGAAGCAGTATCTGTGAGGGTTAGTGTGTGTGTTTGAATCTGCTTGTGTGTTTAAACTACCATGCGCAATCTTCCATCCAACTCCCCTATTGATTCTATTCCCTCTGTACTATCCATGGAAGATTTGCGTATGGGTAGGCAAGATAGCCCCAATCCCATCAGAGCCACACCAGAATCTGTGGCTCAAGATAATATGCCTACAGTTACGGTAGGAGTTGAGTTTGAAGGGGGGCCAGATCTGCATTTTTTCTATGAGAGTTCTGAGTTTGAGGAAGAGTCTGAGCAGACCTTGTGTTCAGAAAAGGCAGAAACAGGAAAACGGGTTAAGCAGGTTTATCAGAGGAAGGGGAAGAGAAGCCAAGCTGATGGAAGTGTGAAGACTGGATAAGGAGTGTTCAGTTCAAGAACTGTTGAGCAGGAGAAGCCTGTTGAAGTTGAGCAGGCAGTAGATGTGGACAGAGTTTTGGAGAATGTCAGAGTCATGATGGAACCTCTGACAGAGATAGCACCAGATAGTGAGGATAGTCATCATTTGAGTATCAAATTTGAGAAATTGCAAGAGCTGAAGAGGGAGAAGTTGAGAAAGAAGTCCCTGCCTCCAGTTATTCAAGTCTTCCCTGGCAAGAGAAAGAGGGATGAAGTTCCAGAGCTCAATCTGGAATTTGAGGAAGTATTACTCCCAGAAGTTCAACCTGATGAAGAAGCTCAAGAGAGCAGTAGCTCTGAATCTGAGTCTGAGGAGGATGATGATGCCGCAGAAGAGGTGCCATTGGTGTTTCCAGATGACAATCCTCTGCTAGAAAATGCCTGGGATGAGACCTTTTACTCCAGGAGAGTAATGACTGTGTATGAAGGATTGGTCAACATGAAGATGCATGTGGAGAAGAGACTAACTGAGAAGTTTAAACATCTTGGTTTTGTGACTTTCATGAAGAGGATTCACATGTTTGGACCAGCAAACTTCTATGTGAAGGCAAATCATTCCCTGGTGCTGGAGTTCTATGCCAATCTGAGAGGAATCAACAGTGCTCCAGATTCTGCTTGGTACAGAAAGGTCTATCTCAGAGGCAAGCTCTATAGGTTTGATGCTGCTCTAATCAATCTGGTGTTAGGGACAGAGAGACATGATTCCATCTGTCCAAATGGTGCTTATCCGAAGACTTTACTCTGGATTATGATGTGGTAGCATTGGAGTTGACAGGTGGTACACTTGGAGAATGGGGTGCAGACAAGACTCTCAAGGCAGCTTACCTCTCTCAAAAGTATTTCTGTATGTACAGGGTGGTTGCAAATTTATGGGCCATGTCTATCAATGTATCTCTTGTGACTAAGGAAATAGCCTGTCTGATGTATTGCATTGGCACCAGAAGACCCTTCAATCTGGGATGGTTTATCTATGATAGGGTTATGTTAGTGGCTCAGTACCATAAATATGATGAGTATATCACCTATCCTGCCCTCATTACAGGCTTGCTATATCATGTTGGTCTAGTGGATGGACTAGATGATCAGATCACTTTTTGTGATGATGTACAAGTGAACGGGTCTATTCTCCGGAAGAGAAATGATCTACCTGCAGTAGCTGAGGAAGATGAGGCAGACTCAGAAGATGAACCAGCTCAGGAGAATTTTGCCATTGTGAGAAAGAAGGAGTTTCGAGGATTGACAGATATCACAGACAGAAGATGCTGGATTTTCAGGAAGAGCTGGAAGCTCTTGAGGAAACTGATGATGAGACCAGTGGTTCTGAAGTCATCTGAGATATTAGAGCAAGTCCAACAGTTTTACTATAATAGCAAATTTGCTCAAATATGGAGAATTTGAGCCTTTTTTGAACTCCAACAGATTCTCCATTCCATTCTCCATAATAGGAAAATTGAAGAGAGAGAAGGTTTGCTTCTCCAAATTTAGAGAATGAGGGAGAAGATTTGGAAAAGCAAAATTTAATGCTACTTGCATTGCTTTTTGTTATTTCATTCATTAATTGTTTCTCTTCAGTAATTTTAAATGATAATATCTCAAAATAATTAGAGTAATATTTTATCAAAAATACATATTCTAAAAATATGCATAAAAACGATTGTATTAAGATCTCATATGACTATTTTTACATGTACATATCTATTGATATTTAATAATCAAATATAATATATTTTTAAATATAAATTTACTAAATTTTAAGTTCATAAACATATTTATTTTGACGTTTGTTTATAAGTCATAACGTCTAAACTAAAATTTTCTTTTGGTAAAACATTTTATTTTAATGATTGAAACAAAATAACTTGTAATAAATCATTAAAAAGAGATGAGTCTAATTATTCATAATACTATTTTAATTCGTAATGTGTTATTTTTATAAAATATATTTTTATAATTTTATATTATGGAGTAAGTAATGTCAAATATGAAATGTTATTATAACTTTTATTATAAGTTCATTATTTGTTTGTTCATTATTATTTGAACTTATTAAATATATGACTTTAAAAATAGAAGAAACTTGGATAAATATGTAGTATTAAATGTTAGTAATAAATTTTAGGGAATGAAAAATGGAGAAACTGTTGGAGTTGAGACAAAAAAATATATGGAATATGAGGTTTGCTTCCTTATTATGGAGAATGTGAATGGAGAAACTGTTGGACTTGCTCTTATGTTTTTTTTATCTCTCTCTCTCTGCACTTAGTATTTTGTTGCATTTTGGATATTTATTTTATATTTTCTGGATATTCGGCACTTTGGCACATTTTATGTTCCCAGGGGGGAGACTATTTTGATGGCTTGGGTGGCCATTTATTTTGGATGTTTTAATGTGTCCATTTATTTTGGAACACTGTTATGAAATGTGTATGAATAGCTCTGTCTATGTCTGGCTAATAGGGGGAGTTTTGAAGTTATACATGTTGTTTCTGATCAATTGATGCAAATATGAATGAAGTATGAAGATCTACATGAAAGGGGGGGGTTAGTTATTATCTCTGCATCAAAATAAGTATTATGGTTCCACAAAATGCCAAAGGGGGAGATTGAAGAGTCCAAAAGACTCAGCATAATATAATTGGCTATTTTGTAGAAGTTATCATGTTTAAACATACTGATGTTTAAACACTTGCCAAACCAGAATCAAAAACTGAGCAAGAGTATTGAAAATGAAGTACAACTCTTATGCAATCAAAGATGATATTCGAGAAAATCAAGATGATAAGAAAAGATTGATTTTATGCTGATTGGATTAGCTAGAGAATATATAATAGAGTTGTATATTAGTTAGGTTTAGTCTCAAATAAGGAAAGAATATATTTCTTATCCTATAGCTATAGAAGTAAAATATAGCTAGAAGACTAAGTATAGCTGTGATGAGCTGGACGAGCAGATCAGCCTTGCTGTGATTGAAGGACCGAGAAGATCAACACGGAAGCACAACATTGGACTATAAATATACAGAGAAGCTGCAACAACAAGCATCTATCTTACAAGAAAGTATTCTGCAGATCAGAATAGTTTTATAGTTGGAGCAGCTTATTGAAGGGAGTTCAATAAGCCTTTGTCATCGCCAGGAGTCTGAAAACAACAAGTCTTAATACTTCAGGGGAAGTGGTCAAGACAACAACGAGGAGTTGCTGACCGGCAGTGAGGGGATCTCACGAATCCACACGATTAAGATAAGTCCTAGATAGTTAATTGTTTGGAGAACATTGTAACTGATCTTGGTTATTTTAGTGGATGATTTTCAGACTGGGCAAGGCCCCGCAGACGCAGGTGTTTATCACCAAACTGCATAAACAATTCTTGTGTTCTTTCTTTCAGTGTTTAAACTCTGTCTTATGTTTAAACATACGTGCTAGAATTGAAAGATTAGTTAAGCATTTTGTGAAACTGATCGATAGTAAATTTTCATGCATGGACCTCTGGAACACCATTAACATCAAATGTCAGTCCACAGTGTTGTGTGCCAAGAACATATCGTAGAATTCGATTCACTACCGAAAATTGATTGTTTCGTGGGTCCTAAAGAAAATGACATTATCAAAAAAGTAGGAAAAAGAGAAGAGTCATCAAGGTGGCCAGATAAACCCCGGATCAAAAGACATATTGAACATGTTGATTTCATTGCAATTAAGTCGATGCATCCACGTCAATGTGACTTAAATGTTCTACTATAGGATTGAAATCTATATTTTGAGTAGGTAGTCAGTTAACAAATTTTTTTAATGAATAAAAGGTTAGATTCGAAATACTCTTAGCTATAGCCACTTTTAAGCAAATTTATGACGGACAATATAGAAGTTAATCAGCTTTCTAGTTGGCTTTAAAAATAAAGAGAACTGCCATCTAAAGGGACCTATTGCATGTTCCTTTTCTTCTCTTTTTAAGGAAAATTTTAGACGGGTGAAAAAATCGGGAGGCTCATCTCCGGAGTATATGAAATGGCACGTAATGCTGGACATGATCAAATCATAGGATATTGTATTGGGACTTGGGAGAGCTATGAAATTTTTGTACATTGACTGCTCTTATTGCCAGCGCACATCCTTCTTCTGGTGGTTCTTTTAATGGGAAATAAAAGTTGTCATGGGGTGCAAAAGTCTAATCAAGGATCAACCAAAGTTGGCATTTTCTTCTTTGTCTCGTTGCAATTTATTGTATCTATCCCATATTGTTTTCATTTTCATTTTCATTGTATTATATAAAATATGCTAAAGAGACATGCATGTAGAACATATACACTAGAAAAAAAGTTTCAGGTTTTTTTAAAATTTTATCATATTACAATAGAGCCTAATCGAGTACAATACGTGGATCTAACTAAACTTACTCTAATCTATTCCATTGATTCATACATCGAGTGATCTGACTAACTAAACCTACTCTAATCTATTCTATTAATTCATACGTCGAGTGACCTGAGGTCCTCACTGATACTTTGAGTGGGGTGAAGCTCCCAGTTACACCGTTTGATGTACTTCGCCGCTTCGCAGTTTCAGGTTTTAAATATTCACATATCATTCATGTATGCAAAAAACATTTGGATTATTTTGTATATAATATAGATTATTTTATAGAATATAAGAACATATATGAGTAGTTAATGAGTGTCGACCCTGGTTATAAATTGCATTTGGTTTTGGAAACTGTTTTTGGGTGTGCAGGCGAGGGAGTTGGAAGGGGAAATGAATGGAAAGGAGGAGTGTGGAGTAAATAATTGACCACCCCACCTATGTGCCGAAACTAGGACAAGGCAGAAGTGCAAACCTAACGCAATATATATATATACATATATAGTTAAGTTTAGATTTTCCCGGAACTAAGAGCGGAGAGCGGAGCAATGGTCTGTGCATAAAATGGAAAGATGCTTGTGCGTACGTTCTGGCGATGATAATCATTCCACTGATTCTGATGATCAAAGAAGGTCTCTGCTCTCTGCTCTCTGCTCTCTGCTCTCTCTGTGATGTGAATGAATGAGAGTGACGAGACTGGCATTACTTTGGCACTGAAAACCATGGCGTATTCTCTGTTTTTCCATTTATTTATTTATGTACTACTACTGGCTACTGCCACACACACTCAAAGGACCACTATTATCTGATTCCTTTTCTCTCTCACACACTCACACACACTCTCTAAATTAATGCTTCCTCTGGCCCGGCTCACCCCATATTCTGACCCCCAACAAAGATCTTCATTCAAACCACAAACTCCATACAATTACACGCCTTCAACTTCTACATGCGGTTTGTATTTTGCTTATTTGCAGTCTAAATTTATATTAAATAATTAAATATACAACAATAATGATATATAATTGATTTGCAAATGTATGCAATAGAGGTAGTATGTATGATACATATGTCTAATATATATAATTATTGACCATATTATATATCGAAAACGTATTTTTATTTTATACTGCAAAATAAGCAAAATACGTAGTGCATATAGCATGCCCCTATAATTATACTAAATTCATTTCTTCCTCAACCATTCTACACTACCAAATCATTAACACGCGCATACCCCACTTCATCAAATTCAATTTAATATTTAAGTACATTACATTAAAGGTACAATGTGTAAGTTAAAACGTATAAAAGTTTTCATGAAAAGTAAGAAAAGTTGAGAGTTCAAGAGATATTCTCCTATATTAATATGATGTTAAAAAAATGAAATATTTATATTGGAATTGTGCTAACTAATTAGTTTGAATTAATGATAGTTACAATATATTGTAATTTACAGTTGAAAATGCTCTAAGCCCATCCAAACATACCTTACGTCCTCCCTCACATATCCTTAGCAACTGATATTCAATGCAAATGATTTTCTATTTTATTCATCTCAAATTGTAAATTGGCACGCTCGGCCACCCTCCATTTACAGTTTTTTTAAATCATTTCGAATATTATTTATTTATTGTTAATCATATGTCACTTCATAATTTAATTACAATCAAAATTTGTTAATTAAATTTAACTCTGAGAAAGATACATGGAGTAACTAACAAAATCCAGACTCTCAAAATTCTCTCCAACCAAACACACCCTAAATATTTTGGACTGTGACAGTATATATAATATACACAAAATTATATATTTTTTAATAAGTAGATTTATTATAATATTTATATATGAGAAAAACATTCATCCGGATGATCCTGATATACCCCTTATCAGGCACCAATAAGATAATGACACGTGTACAATTGTAATGTTTTAATTGGTTAAAATATTTTTAGTAAAGTTCTAAAACCCTAATTTAGAATGCCTAAATCCGTCTGGGTAATGATTGAACACGTGGCCCAAACATAAATTAGTTAAAAATGATGTGTCGTTATTTAATTGGTGCCTGATATTTCCAATATCAGGATGATCCTGATATATATTAAACTGTTTATATATACGTGATATGATTAGCTTCACAATAGCATATCTCTTTTTAATTATCTCAACATATCTCTTTTAAATATAAACTGTTTAATATGTTGTATAAGCACATAATACATTAAAATATACTCCTACGTACCCGATTCACTATATTTGATATACTTTTTTCAACTTTGTTCCATTCATGTTTGATCATAATTTCATATGGTTTGTGAATGCTAACATCATTGTATGAGATACTTTATTCTTCGTAACATGTATTTTTTAAATATATAAATTTGATATGACTGAATTTATTAACGATCAAACATGTTATGAAAAAACTAATTACCATTAAAGTGCACCATTATAAATGAATTGGAGGGAGTTTTTAAATTGAATATTTTAAAATGCTATAAAGTGTACTTAGATATATCAAATATATATGAAATGCTATATAATTTGATGGTGATCAAGTGCTTTCAAAAGAATTAAAAGATTGTTACTTCCAAAAAATTGTAGTACCCAATATTGCATGTACTTATTGAATAAACAAATAACAATATTAAGCATGATCACATACACAGTACTAGCTAGATTACATGCATGCCTCATGTATATATTCTCATTAAACGTACACATGAACTTGGAGCTGGCATAATTATCATCACACTCACTACATCAAGTACCGTATGTTGGTATATTAATCTCACTGATATGCGAGGGGAAAAAACCCACATCAGGTTTGAAAAAAGAAAAGAATATCCAAAATATATAATGAACATATGATTAACATACAATATATGATGATAATCAATTATTTTGATCGTCCCATGCATTACACTCAATCATGGAGAAAGATGGATTTGGGATGATCATGAACTGTCAAAGCAGAAGAAGAAATGTAACTCATGGTCATCTCATTCGAAACTGCACTGCCCGCACGAATAACACTCGGCCTTGAAGAAGCCTGCTGAAACTTTTCTTTACAAGCATTGCAAGTGATGTGTGGAAGGGTGGCATTTATCTGCTTTGTGGCCTGATCTTTCAAGGCAAAAGCCTTCTCCAGTTCAGCCTGAGCTTGCTGCCTTATTCTCTTTGCATTGGCGAACTCCTGCTCGGCCAGCTCCACCTGCCTCTTTGCCTGCCTTCTCGCCTCCTCAGCATATGCTTTTTCAGCCATGGCGGTTGCGAGCTGCTCTCTTGCCTCTTCCTTGATTCTAGCTGCAGCCATGCTGTTAGCTCTCTCACTTGGCGAGCATCTGCTCATGAGACTAGCGCTCTTTTCACTGCTGAACTCCGACGAGCCGATGGATAGCTGCAGCAAGGCTGAGTGGTCCTCTTCCTTCTTGCAGCTATCCACCAGCAGCACGGAGTTTGCAGTGTTATTAGTGGTTAGCAGTTGAAGCTCAAGGTTGTGGGGAGATTTATTTGAAGGGATGTTTAAGGTGTTGAGGAACTTGGAGGTATCCACGGGGATCGGTTTTGGTTTAGCGGCCATCAACGCCTGCGACCATGGAGAAGCGCTGCACTGGAGGTGATTTGTGTCGCTGGAGGGACTGGGGCTTGAAGCTGTTCGAGAAAGGCAAGGTGGTGGTGGTGGTGGAGGAGCAGGAGCTGCCTGTACATGATTTGATTCTGATCTGATTCTTCCCATGTTGCACGCATCTTGGTGCTCTATGAAGCTTTCCACCCTAAAAGGAAGTTAATTATCCAAAGAGTGATTTATTTATTTCATTAAATAATTGAAAGAAGAAATAATGAAATGATTCTTCGTGTACTGAAAAAGTTGAACAAGGACACGTTCATATGGAATGATATGATTCAGTGATGAAGATGGGCACCAGCTAGATAGATAGCTAGAAACAAGCACAAAATGATGAGCACTCTTTAATTAGGAATTTATATCTCAGTTCATGTGCTAATATTGATATTTATGATGGAGTATGCGAACTAAATCGAACTTTACACATCTTAATCAAATCCTTTATTAAGAAAGGAATATATGCATATTATAAGTCTGAGAAGAAGTCAATTATAGTGCATCTTTCTTCTTTTTCAAAAAAAAATTAAGGAGAATGCCATGTTGTTATACTAATAATCAATAAAATAATTAATTAATTAAGAAACAAAGTTAAGGAATCAAACTGCGCGCATGCATTAACCTGAATATTTAAACAGTTGGATTTGGAAGTACATACTGTATAGATTTAGAGAGAGGGGATCCAATTCTTTAGTCTGCAGATAGATAATTAAGCATATAGTAATAATAAAACTTAATTGCACCATATAAATAAATAAGTCAGATAAGCCTAGGTCGATCGCGTGAGAGAAAACAAAATGAACATTCCAGAAAATGCTTAAATGAGTCTTGGGAAATCAAACAGAAGCATTTATCATCATCATCAGAAGAAGGAGAGAGAGAGCGACGGAGGGGAACCTGGAGAAGACGCGGCCGCAGTCGCAGGAATGGCCCCGCGTGCCGCAGGTCTTGAGGTGGGCTTTGTAGTCGGACTGAACGGCGTAGCCTTTGGAGCATTTCTCGCACACCCATTGCTTCTGATTGCTGTGCTTCCTCCGGAAATGCTTCTTTATCCCGACCAGATCCCCCAGAGCGTGACAAGGGTCGTGGTGAAGGCAGGTGGGCTCGGGGCACACAAACACCCGCTTCCTCACCACCGGACTCTCCCTCTTCAGCAGCTTCCATGGAACCTTGTGCCGCCGCCTGTGCATCTGCAGGTTCTGGTCCCTCTGAAACCCCTGGTTGCAGATCTCGCAAACGTACCGGTCCGATTCCAGTAACGTCTTCGGTGACAGAGACACTACCTCGGCATCCGGATCTGCACCACCTCGGCAGATTAACTACTGTATGTATGTACACGCATACGCAAGAATATATATATACACATGTATATGAAAAAGCAACAATACCTGGAGTTCCGGCGGGCCGCCGCTTCCTCTTGCAACCGGTGGCCACGCCGTTGTCGGGGCAGGAAAATGGCTGATCGGAGGAGGAGGAGGGATTCATAAACATTGGTCCGGTGGCTGGGCGATCGATCAGTTGAGAGAGAGAGGGAGGGGAGGAAGAAGGAAGCAAAAAGTGGGGGACTTTTCTTTCGGTTTCTTTTAAGATGATGAGCTTTTCTGCTTGTGTCTTTTGGAAGTAATAGAAATCAGGGAGCCGGCCCTTTCGCCTTCTTCTTCAGCATATCGGAATATGGAGAGGCTGGTTATATATATATATATATATATATCGGGGTTGGGGGAAGAGGGAGGATCAAAAGGATCAAGGGAAGTGATTTTATATTAATGGAGGGAGTAGAGTGTGTTTTTTTGGTTATATATTCTTGTGTGGAGGCTTCAAAGTCCTTCCATCCAATCATATGCCTCCAAAATTTCATCTAGCAACTATCAATTGGACCAAAAGAAAACATCTTCCCACTACCAAACAAATTAATCTATCAATTATTCCTACCACTGTAAAATTTTCCATGCATTACTATTCTAATCGATCGAAACACCCTTAATTTTTCAATTTTTTATTTATTATTGATGCAATAAATATTCATGTTATGTAACACTATTTTGTTTAATGTTTCATTTTTAAACATGAATTTGATATTTTTCGCTGCGGCATAATTTGTACAAAATATTCTTTTAACTGAATATCATGTGAAGGAATAATTAAAGACAAACAATTAAATAAATCGATCTTACGGTAAGACATACCTTGTCATATATTAAAATGGGTTTTAATTATTAATTTGTACTAAAAACATGAAGAATTAGGTCATTGCCCTATCACGAAGCTACCTTACACAAATTTTTTTCATAAGTATAATTGTATCTTAATAATGTTAAACTTGTCGCAATATAGCTTATAAATATTATTTATTAAATATTTTAACTGTCACACACGTATTCTGTAGATTGCAATTTTTGTGTGTATAACTCGGTTCATTACTATTTGTAATTTAAACTTTAATATAATGAAATACGGTCCATTAAATTGATATGAATATTTCGAAATTATTTTTTGTAACTATATTATACTACTATATATTTTAATATTAGTACTTATAAAGTTAGATTTACAATCACGCTCTTTTAAACGAAAAAAGGCACTGGTATTAGAAAGAGTACGATCTCAAGATTGTAGAAATAATCAAACCTCACGGGAAAAACACCTTTTCTAAGCATATTGTCATGTTAAAGGAAAAGCAAACTAAAAAATAAAATAATAAAGTGTTTTAAAAAACATTTACACATACAAGAAACAGAAATGTACGAGAGAAAGAGAGAGAGAGTATGTTATTCATTTCCACATGCTTTGAACTCGGAAAATTAATACTTTTACTGATGCTTTTCAGTCTGTGTGGTAGCCTCTTTTTTCTGCTTTTATTTCCTTTTCAGTTGATTCAATCTGTTAAAATTACGGAACTGTCCATCTTCTTCTCTGACCACACAGCGCATATATAGTGTGATAGTAGGCAGTAATGATTTCGGTATAAAACGGGGCAGCTTTTTGAGTGTAATGATCACCGGTGGTCAAGGTCAACAAGGAACGATAGGCCGTTACAGTGCCTAATTTTCAGAGAGAGTATTGTTGTTCTGTGTTCCTAATTTGTATCGTATACCTTACGGGGTTTGCTGCTCATCACTTTTTGGTAAATAGGTGCATCAAAGGAACAGTGAAGAGGAATCAACGGCTTTACATTTGACGCTCTAGGGTGATATAATGGCCGAATGGGGGGTTAGGTCATAATATTATCATCTGATATATATAGGGCATGATATACGCAGTCTGTATTTTACTTATTTTGCAGTCCAAAATAAAAATACGCCTTTGATATATATGATATGGTCAATAATTATGTATATCAGTCATATGTATCATATATACCACTTCTATTGCATACACTTGCAATTCAGTTTTATATTAGAATCATTGTATATTTGATTATTTTAAAAAATACGGACTGCAAACAAGCAAAATACGGACTGCGTATAGAAGGCCTGTATATATAAGTAGATAATTGAAGAGATAACAGAGATATTCACTACTAGAAAGTTGAGGCCGTTTTGTAATGGTATTATCGAAATTCGTTGCTAGATGTGCATAAAATCGGTGAAATGTAAAGGTTTCAGCGCTAAATACTGTGTTGATTAATAAATTTTACGAGCGGGCCAGCATTTCAACACTTGAAATTAATTCGTTGAAAGAAGTGGTGACTTGGCAGTTTCACTAAAATCGGCATTAATGTTTTTGGTAGACCCCGCGGAAGTTGCACCGGTATTTTGTCATATCGCTAACTGTATATGGGCTCGATTTTGAACCCACCAAATGTGGGTTATTGTTGTGATGTTGGGTTGACTCTATAGGTTGATTTAAACATTTAATATTCCAATACGACATGGCACAAAAAAGTAAATGTGTGTTGCTGGTCTAAGTCTGATAAAAAAATGATAAAATTTTGAATGTGTGGCGTAGTGGGACCTGATTCCCAGTGCAAATTTTTTTTGATCGCGCTCAGACCTCCGCGTGCAATTTGAGATTAATTTGATTTTGAAAAGTAAACTAAGAAATTTTGTTTGGGACAAAGAGAATACATGAATTCATAATTTGACTTGGTGGGACCCATTTCATATATGCTCTTTGGCATATATAATAATAATTAACTGGTGCACTTGGTATAAAATATTTTAAAATATCAAAATTTAACTTTTGAACTAGTTTTGTATGTCTATGATAATTTTACTTTGTATATGATATTTTCTTCGTATGATTAAAATATCACATGAAGTGAAAAAAATTTCTTCGTATGATTATATATCACATGAAGTGAAAATTTGATTGGTGGGACCCAATTCATATAAAATTTATGGTATATATAGAGCATTTAACTGCTACACTTGGTATTACTCAAAAAACAAAATGCCGCACTTGGTATTAAAAATTGAAAAATGTCATAAAACATTTAATATTCAATTTTAAACTAGGTTTTTTATGAGATCATTTTATTATTATACGACAGTTTCTTGGTGTGATTAAAATAACACATTAATTTGAAAGTTTGACTTGGTGGAACAAATTCATATAAAAATTATGCTTTGGGTATGCATAGCAACAACTAACTGCTGCTCTTGATATAAAACATTTTGAAAAATTTCAAAAAATATCAAATTTTGACTTTTAAACTAAATATTTTTTGATGATTATGTTAATGTATAATGTATACGATACTTTTTGAGTAAACTTACTTTGGTGTTGGCTCCATAAAATGTACGTGTAGTGAGAACTGTTGTAGCAAGAATATAAAAAACACTACTAAGACTATAACATGTAGTTACGTATATATGCTTTGGATTCATATTTCAACCATTGTCGTGATCAATTTATCTCCATTACTGAATGAAATTAAGTAAATTTGAGTGTCTTTAAGACATTATAACATAAAGTTCAAGGAATATCACTAATATGAATGTTTAGTTTAATAAAAATTTAGAAAATGTCATAAAATATCAAATTTTGACTTTTAAACTAGTTTTTCATGACCATGATAA
Organism: Sherardia arvensis; assembly: GCA_948330725.1. Taxonomy (NCBI): domain Eukaryota; kingdom Viridiplantae; phylum Streptophyta; class Magnoliopsida; order Gentianales; family Rubiaceae; genus Sherardia; species Sherardia arvensis. Next base: position 20,827,504 of record OX415240.1, read on the forward strand.
TATTATTGGGTATACAATCATTTCTTGGTTTTATTAAAATAACACATGAATTTGAAAGTCGACTTGGTGGACCAAATTCATATAAAAATTATGTTCTGGGTATGCATAACAACAACTAACTGTTACTCTGGGTATGTATAGCAACAACTAACTGTTGCTCTGGGTATGTATATCAACAACTAACTGTTGCTCGGGGTATGGATAGAAACAACTAACTGTTGCTCTGAGTATGCATAGCGACAACTAACTGTTGCTCTGGGTATGCATAACAACAACTAATTATTGCTTGGGGTATGGATATCAACAACTAACTGTTGCTCTGAGTATGCCAAGCAACAACTAACTGTTGCTCTGGGTATGCACATAAACAACTAACTGTTGCTTTGGGGGTGCATAGCAACAACTAATTACTGCTTTGGGTATAAAAATTTGAAAAATGTCATCAAATATCAAATATTGACTCTTAAACTTTAATTTTTAATGATTACTTTAATTTTTAATGTATAAGACACTTTTTGTGTGAATTTTCTTTGGTATTGACTGGATAAAAGGTATGTGTAGTGAGAACTTTAGTAGCAGGTGTTTGATAAGAACTATTAGGACTATAACGTTAGTTAAGTATATATACTTTGCAGTCATAGTTCAACCATAGTTGTGATCAATTTGGTTGAGTGTATTTGTTTCAACCATAGTACCAAATGAAATTAAGTACATTTGAGTGTTTTATGACATATCTCATAAAGTCCATGGAATATCACTGATATGAATGTTTAGTTTAATAAACATTTAGAATATGTTATAAAACATCATAATTTGACTATGATAATATTATTATGCATAAAATTTGATGGATGTCCGGAACCCGCACTTGATCACGAACCCAGCTCACAAACTGATCTGCAAGACAAAGCCCCGGGTGTCCCGAGGGTAGACACTCCGACGCTCAAGTTAGTATGTGCGTAAAGAGTATTGTATGTAAGATATTAGATAGAGAAGGTCTACCAAACCTTTGGTATTTATATGGTTACAATCCGTAGATCGCCAAGATTTGTAATTATGGTAGGAATACAGGCCCGAGACTGAATAAGGTCCTAGAATACGAACCATGGACTTATCAGTAGCCCCAAGGTAGATCTTCAGAATTTTGAGGGTTCCATCTCGAAGGCTGGATGAGAGGTTTGCTTCTCGAGGGAAGGCCAATAACTCGAGGGGGAATAACTCGGGGTGTTAAACTCGGGAATATCCCCTTAGGACTAGTCTCTCGGGCTGACCCTTCTGAATATCTATCTTCTAGTTGTTTCGTATTCCAATTTGGACATGTGGATGGTCGGTTTTGAATTCATCCTTGTAATTCTGAGGGAGCTGACACGTGGCGTCTACTGATTGTATCTTCTGGCGGTGAGAAAGACCAACCTTCCAATTGCCTGCATTGTTTCGCGAGTCGAGGTAATTACACGCTTAAATACGTGTTAATTACTGGTTATATAACCAAGTTATTTTTTCCTTGTGTTTACCATCAATCTTCATCCAAGTTGTGTTTTCAATCTCAGAGAAAATTCTTCTTCTACTTCAAAAGTTTTTTGTTCTTCTTCATACACTTTCTCCCACACCCTCGAGAGCCCTCCCCGCAAGCTCCGGAGGGACGACGACCTCAGCGCCTCAGTGGAGTTGAAAGAGAAGGAGTAGAAGGAGGAGAGCGGCGGCGCTGGATCAATACGCGGTTTTTCTAGCGGATAAATAGATTGAAGGCTCTCTCTAGAGGTGAAATCATGCCGGCGGCGTTGATAATTGGGTGAAAGGAATCGGGCGTGTTAATGGAGGTCCCTGAGCCTAAGGAATGGGTTGCTCAGGTGGAGAGCCAAGGGTTCTCATTACTTTCGTGTCGTTTCCCGAAGGTGAGACTGATCTCAAATGCATTTGATTCAGGTACATTCAAATCCTTTACCTTTCTGGATCTGTAATGTGATTGTCTACTTGGGTGAGTATGAGACTGATGCATAGGTCATAAACATTATAATACTCACAGAATTGATAACGCAGTTTGGTGCACCAACACCTACATCTGCGAACCAACTCTGCTCAACTTGAAAAGATTCACTAGAATGCCCGGTATCAGTATAAAAATCCTTTTTTTCTACTAAACCCTAATCCGAGTTTGAGCTAAGGATGCAAATCTTCAAGTTGTCCCAAACATGAGCTCCTTTTAACATGATCGTTTTCATTGTAGATCAATGTGTGCGAACGTCAATAGTTGGTTCAGCTTCTGCATCGATTCTTCTGTGCAAAACCTCCAACACCCGGTTTATGCTTATGCTTCAATGCTCCTGAATCGATGCTGAATAACACCATGAGATCCTCCTTTTGTAGAGATGTTGGATCCATGTTCTCACGGATCCAATACTTTTCCTTCTCTGAATCTAATTGCCATATTTTCTATAGTATAGAAAAGGAAAAACAATGTTCTAATCTAATTTTAACGAGGAAAAGACCATATTTAATTAGTTATTTTTCCTTATATGTTTTAATCTACCAAACTAAAACAATAAATAGAATCTCGATTGAACTCGGCTGAATATTAACCTTCCATAATATTCTTGATCAACCATAATAAACTTGGACCTCCTTGTTTGTTGTTTTTCTGAACTCTACGTCTGCTGGACATGATAATATCTAAGTTCCTGAAGAACTGTCACCAGACATTATCATGTCTAAGCATTCGTTCATAAAAATTACCAACTTTATATGTCTTGACTTGACAAAAAAAACAGAAGAATTGACAAATATGGAGGAAAACCCCTCAATTTCATTCAACATCAAATTGTCGTCTTACAATATAACCAGAAAACTGTTTATATATTAAACCCTAGCTGCTACCAAATATACTCCCTCTGCCCTAGTGAAAGCTGCGGAGAGAGAAAATGGGAATTGAATTTGGATTGTGATGTGTATGGTGGAGATTGAATTTAAGAAGAAATCGGATTAAATGAGTGGATGAAAATGAAGTAGCATCACTATAAAAGGAAAGTTAGCACCTTTGATTGGGACACCCAAAAATGAAAAGTGTGCATCTTCAACTGGGACAGAGGAAGTAATAAATAACAAAAAGGTACTCCCTAACTTAAAATATTATTTTTATGTATCCAAAATAATAAAACACGACTTTGACCCTTAAGCCAAAGATTTCGCCCAAAAACCAGCAACCCTCATGCATAGCATGAGTTCTTATAAGAATGACGTTTCCAATAAAAAAATATGAATTCTCAGAATTCTGAGATTGTAGCAAGAAACATCAGAATTAGCGAAAATAGTTCGGCTGCTCAAACTTCAGCAAGTAAAGTTCATACCACATCAGAATCATTGCAAGGTGTGCAATGAGCCCCGTTAAAAAATAAGGGAAGATTCTATGAATTTGTGTGGTGAAGTTGTCACAGCAACTGGTAGACTGAGCCTTGTGAAAGTGATGTGGTGTCTTACGATTATTCCTCGTTTGAAACGTTTGTTTGCAAATGTTGAGGACGCAAAGTTGCTAACTTGGCATGCTTATAGGGAGAGAGAAGGTAATGACATTATCTCGCATGCCTCAGATGGTGATCAGGTGAAGAAAATGGATGATTGGTATCCAAATTCGCAAATGAATCCCGAAAATTAAGGTTAGGATTATACACCGTTTGTTTGAACCCCTTTGGTAATATGTCTGGTACCCACGGCTCTTGGCCAGTGATGGTTGTAATTTATAACTTGCGATCTTAAATTTGATGATGAATCGGAAGTATGTTTTAGTGTCTATTATGATATCTGGGCTGAAACAATCCTGTAATGAAATTGACGTATACCTAGCACCACTAATTGAAGATCTGACAAAGTTTTTGGAGGTTGGTGTATGGAAAGATGATGGCAGTCGCGGTGATGAGAAGTTTGGAATGAAAGCCATGTTAATGTAGAGTATTAACAATTTTCCCGTATTAGGTAATTTATCTGGATATTGCGTTAAGGGCCACTTTTCCTGCCTCGTGTGACAGTAAGACTAGCTTGTGTCAGTTGAAATATGGTGGAAATACTGTTTACATAGGACATAGACGCTTTCTTCACCTAGTCACCCATGGCGAATGTCAAAGGAACTATTTAAAAAGCAGGAAGAGTACAATTCTGCACCAATACCTGTAACTGGTTCATAAGTTCTTGAGAAGGTGACAAGTATGGGCCATGTGTGTGGTAAGGGGAAAAGGAAAACCAAAGACGTTGGTAGTTGGAATAAGCAGACAATTTTCTTTGACCTTCCATATTGGAAGTACCTAGATGTGCGACATTGTCTTTATGTAATGCACATTAAGAAAACGGTGTGATGCACTAGTCGGGACTTTGTTGAATATGTCTGAGAAGACTAAGGATGGTATAAAGGCTAGAAAAGATTTAGTGCGTATGGGATTGAGGCCATCTCTTGCTCCCATTGAAGAAGATGGAAATTTTTTTTTACCTCCAGCATGATGTTCAATGTCTACCAAGGAGAAGGAAAGCTTTTATACGACGCTAAAAAAATCAGTAAGGGTGCCTTCTAACTATTCATCAAATATTACTTGTTGTGTTTCGATTGAAGACTTGAAGATGGTCGGAATGAAGTCTCATGTCTGTCATAATTTGATGAAAGAATTGGCTCCGATTTTTATTAGAGGATGTCTACCCAAACACGCACTGAAGGCAATCACGAAGCTTAATTACTTCTTCAAGTCAATCTTTAGAATGAAACTTAGTCGACTCAAGTTGGATGAATTGCAAGAAGTGGCTGTCGCGGTGTTGTGTAATTTGGAGATGTGCTTTCCCCCTTAATTTTTTGATACTATGGTTCACTTGACAGTTCATTTGGTCCGTGAGATTAAAATATGTGGACCCGTTTAGCTGAGATGTGATAGATGTCAGGAACCCGCACTTGATCACGAACCCGTCTCACGAACTGATCTGCAAGACAAGGCCCCGGGTGTCCCGGGGGTAGACACTCTAACGCTCAACTTAGTATGTGCGTAAGGCGTATTATATGTAAGATAATCGATCGAGAGGTCTACCAAACCTTTGGTATTTATATGACTACAATCCGTAGATCACCAAAATATGTAATCATGGTATGAATACAAATTTTATGGAGATAATAGTTGTATTACCATGTATAGGAGAAGTGTATAGCAACCACGATCATTTCCCCGAAAAGTCAACTCAATCACTGCAAGGTTAGCAATTTTCTCTGTAAATCACTAGGTTTGAGTATAACTGCAACATGTCATCACGGTGGACAGGTACTAGATGACACCCCCATAGGCACCGGTATTTTCGCACCGGTAAATAGAAACCTGTGCTGCTTAAATACTCGCACCGGTAAAAATGGTTACGGAACCAGTTTGTAAAGTTACCGGTGCTAATTAATAATTGTGGCACCGCAATCATTGGCATAACGGTGCCGTCCATTTTTACCGGTGGATGATAATTTATGGCACCGATATAATAGCACCGTAAGACATGTACCGGTGCTAATCAATAATTATGGCACCACAATCATTGGCATTGATAAGTCCATGGTTTGTATTCGGACCTCATTCATACTCGGACCAAGGCCCGAGAAGGGTCATGGGCTCGAGATACGCGGAGGGTGGATCCACGGGTCCATCAATCCTAATCCTTATAAGGAATGCGTATATTATGAATGTTCTACAAGGAATATATATTTTCTCAAAGATGGTAATACAACTACTATTCCCATAAGAGTTGTATTCATACCATAAATACATATCCTGGTGATCTATGGATCGTAGCCATATAAATACCCTAAGAGGTTTGGTAGACCTCTCATCTAATCTCATACATTATACTTTACGCCTTAAGCAAATATACTGACTTGAGCGTCGGAGTGTCTATCCCCAGGACACCCGGGGCCTTTGTCTTGCAGATCAGTTCGAGAGCCTGGTTCGTCATCGAAATGTTGGTGTTCGGCATACATCAATTTGGCACGCCCTTAGGGTATTTATATGGCTACAATCCGTAGATCACCAGGATATGTATTTATGGTATGAATACAACTCTTATGGTATTACCATCTTTGAGAAGATGTATATTCCTTGTAGAATATTCATAATATACGCATTCCTTATAAGGATTAGGATTGATGGACCTGTGGATCCACCCTCCGCGTATCTCGAGCCCACGACCCTTCTCGGGCCCTGGTCCGAATATGAATGAGGCCCGAATATGAACCATGGACTTATCAGTAGCCCCAAGGTAGATCTTCAGAATATAGAGTACTCCATCTCGAAGGTAGAAGGAGAAGCTCGCTTCTCGAGGGAAGACCAATAACTCGAGAGAGATTGACTCGGGATGTTAAGCTCGGGGTGTTCTTCTAGGACTGTCCTTTCGAGCTTACCCTTCAGAATATCTAGCTTCAAGTTCTTTCGTATTCCATCAGGACACGTGGACGGTAGGATCTGAATCTGCCTTCTTGAATTATGAGGTAACTGACACGTGGTCTTGATTCATTGTATCTTCTGGCGGTGAGGAGGACCAATCTTCCAATTGCCTGTATCGTTTCGCGAGTCGAGGTAATTACTCCACTTAAATACATGCTAATTACTGGTTATATAACCAAGTAACTTTTCCTTGTGTTTATCATCAATCTTCATCCAAGTATTTTGCGTTTTATCTCTGCAAAAATTCTCAACCAAACTCTTGTCTTTCTTCATCGTCTTCTTCTCATAAAATTTTTCCCCCCATTCTCTGTATTGCCATGTCGTCAGCAAATTCTAGCGTTCCCTCTAGCAATGGAGAGAATGTCCCCGTGGCTCGTGACTTACGCACTTTATTCCTGGAGGTTGAGTCTGGGGAACTGATGGAGGTTACCATTGCTACGCCGCTGCAGGCGGTAGCTGTAGTGGCAAACGACGGTGCCTTCGGGTCGGAGGTAGACCCTAATATGGAGCTCCAAGTTGATAAACGGTTTCTGGCCGCCGAGGGTGTGAATGATGTCACCAAGGTGGTCGACGAAAATACCCTACAATTTTTGAAGTCATGCAGGTTGTCGTACCCCTTCGAGGCTGGTTTGAGGCTCGAGGACAAGATCACTCCGGTCAAGGATCTTGTGAGCCCCACTCGAGGGGTTGTATAAGTCAGGTTCTTGCAACAGGGTTTGAGTTTTCCCTTTTCCCCTGTGGTTTCACAGTTTCTTCAGCATCATCGGCTTCACCCTTGTCAGATTCATTCCAATGTGGTGGTGACAATGGCGGCTTTCATCTCCTGGTGCTCCCGAAAGGACTATGAGCCAAGCTTGGATCTGTTTAGGAGCTTGTTCAAGCTGTTCTGCTACAAAGATCGCAAGCACATTACTCTTACTCCTCGAAAGGGAAAGGTTTTCACTTTTCCTGACAATAGTGGCAAGTGGGAGGACATTCAGCTAACCTTTGATCGAACAAAATATGAGGTTCCTGATTGGAATCCGAAGCCGAAGGACACTGTGCCTCTTGATGTCTTTGAGATGACTGTTCATCGTGGAGGAGCTCTTGAAGGAGAAGATTGTATTCCAGGAAGGAGGTTTTGCGCGGGGGGCTCATGGCTCGGTGTGGCAGTGGCCTGCTATCACCTATTCTTATCTGCTAGACGTTCCACGGTCCAAGTCCATGTCTAGTTTCCTGAAAAAGGATCGAGACTGGACCCTCCCTGATAAAATCCAGGGAGAAAAGAAGAAGGGCTAGAAACGGGCTTCTAGGAAATCACCTCGAGGTGAATCTTCTTCCAGTCAATCTTCTTCGGGTAATTTCTGTTTCAAATCATCGCAGTTGTTTGATATATTCTTTTACCTACAGTATTCACGCTCTTCCTTATGTATATAGCCTCTCCTCCAAAGAAAAATATCAAGAAAGGGAAGGCCAATCTCCGAGCCATAGATGAAGAGGCAGAGGAGGTGGAATCTGAGGCTAGGGAGTCTTCAGATAATGATGAATCTGACCTTGAACTGGTGATATCCAAAGATTCTCCTCTGAAGAAACTGAAGTATTATCTGGATTTCCCAAAGGAAGAGGATGGTCAGGCTTCTTGAAGGTCTTCCAAGAAGTATCCCTTCGTTGCTGGGGTAATTATCTTTCCCATTCTGCTATACAAATTTCTCAGATATCGGGTTTTTATGTGTCCTCCTCTTTTACAGTTGATGGCGGACCTGTCCACTGTTGGCCCTAGAGCTAATGATGTTATCCGGCATTTGTCTGATTCTGTAATGGAATTACATGTCAAGTGCCGGGCCTTCAGGGCAAAGAAGTAGGAGATGGAGGTCGCTCTTTTGACTCTGACGACCGAGTCTGCAGCACCTACTCCTCCTGTTCAGGCTCCATCGGTGGTGACTCAACTGGAGCCCAGGGTAAAACAGCTGGAGGCCGAGAAAGAGGACATGTTGTTGGCAAAGAAATTCCAGGATATAGAGCTGGAGACTTATCGGGATATTGCAGAGGAGCTGGCGCGAAATCAAGCTGTGGAGAAAGACCCAGAGGAGACCAAACGACTTCTAAAACTTTGGATTGCCTTCATTGCTTGTAGCCCCGAGTTTCAGAGCCATAGGGAGGAGTATGGGGATTTATTCCACTCCTCTGAACTGCATGAAATTTTGTGTGGCGTCTTGCAACTATGCCAATCCGAGAAGGAGACAAAGTTGATGGAGGAAATCTTTTCTCATCCAGATGCTGCTGATAAGCTCTCTGCTCTGACTGCTAAACACTGGATTCCTGGGGCCGAGTTCTGGGATGCATTGGGTTCCTCCGAGAAGGTAGTAACATCAGGAGATTTGTTGAGGCTTATTAGAGCCAAGTATCCTGACTTACCTTCTCTTGAAGAGATGCTTAATCCTTCCACTGGTAAGGTTGAGTAATCTTAGCAGGTTTGCTACCTTACTTGCTGGCATCTTCTCGTCAGCCTCGGTCTCCTGATTTACTGGAAAGAAGCACCAGCCTTGGTTGTTAAGTTCTCGCAATTATCCATGATGAACACTCTGCGAGCTTAATATTGTTTGGCTTCTTCCCTGGGTGTCCTTTGACAAGGCCTTTAATGTCACAGCGTGCAGAAAAGTTGACAATAGCCCATCTCTCTAGTGTCACTTCTAGTGAAGTCCTAGGAAACCCTATTGGGTATATTTAAAAAGTACCATATTCTGATGTAATAACACCTTTGATATGTCCTTTTTAGGTTCGAGGTTTAACCTCTTATGTGCCCTTTTGAGGGTCTTGTTTAGAAGTATCATATTCTGATGTAATAACACCTTTGATATGAACTCTTTGTGTTCGAGGTTTTTCCTCTATGTGTGCCCTTTTGAGGGTCTATTTTAGAAGTATCATATTCTGATGTAATAACACCTTTGATATGAACTTCAACTTTTGTTTTTGAGGTTTCTCCTCTTTATGTTGAGATGATTGATTTTTGAGCACGTCTGCCCTTTTGGTCTATAAACCTCAATCAAGCACTTTTTTGAAGTACTTTATCTCGAACCTATCTTTTTTATTCAAAACGATTGGCATTCGAATATTGGATCCAAACAACTTATAAGTTGACCAATCATATAATTTATAGAGTATATTGTTTTGAATAGCAATCAATGTTATGCTTGAGACAACAATCCTCTTTTTAGAAAAGGAATTTGAGATTTCTTGTTATAAGGATAGGTATAAAAATGACTTCAATCTAAATTTATAACTTTAAGAATAGAAGCAAAGTAAATAGTGGGTTTAAGTTTGAGTACCCGTTGGTGCTAGAGCATGCTTGTCTCAGACCTTGATGAGGCTTCTCGGACATTCTTGATAGTCTCGAACCTTTGTGAGGCTCTCCATTGAGTTATTATCTTCCGTGATACTTTCGTAAGTTAATCACATTCCATCTTCGTGGTATAGGTTCCCCCTTCATGGTTTCCAAGAGGTAGCTTCCCCCTCGATGGGATTCTAGGACTCGATATGGACCTTCCCAGTTCGGGGCTAGCTTCCCTTCCATTTCTTTCTTGCTTTTTTTCATTCAACCTCATGACAAGGTCGCCTTTAATGAAAGTGGCTAAGCGGACTCTTCTATCATGGTAGTGCTTGACTCTTTCCTTTACCTTGGCCTCGTGGATTGTAGCATTTGCTCTCTTCTCGTCTAGGAGGTCAAGGTCAAGACGAAGGTTTTCTTCTTTGGCTGTGCCTTCTTCATCATCTGGTTGAGAAGTACGGTCGGAAGGGACCCCAATCTCCATTGGGATGACCGCTTCGGACCCATAGACTAAGTTAAAGGAGTCTCTCCTATTGCTGTAGCTGGTGTAGTTCTATGGGTCCAAAGCACGCTTGGTAGTTCTATAATCCAGTTTCCTTTAGCTCCTTCAAGGCGCTTCTTGATACTGCTTACCAAGGTACGGTTCGTAACCTCTACTTGGCCATTAGCTTCTGGATGATATACCGAGGTGAGCTTCTGGTGTATGCCATACTTCGTACACCATGTCTTGAAGGGATCATTAGCAAATTGTGCTCCATTGTCAGTCACTATGTATCATTGTCAGTCACTATGTATCTCGGGATGCCATAGCGACACACGATATTCTTCCAGCAAAAGTTGATAACTGTCTTGCCAGTTATGTTGATTAGGGCTTCAGCCTCTACCCATTTTGAGAAATAATCGATGGCTACAATGAGGTATTTGAAGTTACCAGGGGCCGTAGGAAAAGGCCCGGCGAGATCTATGCCTCATCGAACAAATGGCCAGGATTCTTGGACGGTAATCATATTTTCCTGTGGCACGTGGATCATCTTGGCAAATCTCTGGCACTGATGGCAAGATTTGATATATCTTTTGGCATCTTGTAGCATCGTAGGCCAGAAATAACCCATCTGTAGGAGCTTTCGGGTGACGGTATGTGGACCTTGGTGGCTACCGCAGACTCCTTCATGTGTTTCTTGTATTAAGTGTTCCGCGTCAGAAGGCCCGACACACTTAAGGAGGGGTTGGAGGTATCCTCTTTTGTATAGGATACTGTTGTGGATGACATATTTCGGAGCTTTAACCCGGACCTTCCGTGCCAGGTGCTTGTCCTCGGGAAGGGTGCCCGTTTGGAGATATTCAATGTAGGGGTTCATCCATGTGTCTGAGATGTCGACAGCCATGATGCTACTCTCTTCGTAACTTCTCTTCGCCAAGGTTTTTCTTAGCAATTCTTGAGAAGATCTTATGTTGAGGTCCGAGGAGGCAAGTTTGCTAAGTGCATCAGCCTTGTGGTTGCTTTCTTGGGGGATATGATTCATCTCATAATGTCGGAATTGATTTAAGAGAGGCCTTACTATCTCAAGGTATTTCTTGAGACTGTACTCTCGAGTTTCGTATTCGCCTTTAACCTGTTGAACCATGATTTGTGAGTCACTGAAGATTTCCAGGTCCCCGACCTCAAGGTCCTTTGCTAGGTTTATCCCCGTAATGAGGGCTTTATATTCTGCTTCATTATTAGTGGCTCGTAAATCAAAATAGAGAACGTAAGGATGATCCTTTCCCTCGGGGCTGGTGAGTAATACTCCAGCACCGCTTCTCCCCGAGTTGGAGGATCCATCCACATATAGTTGCCATTTTCCGGAGTCCGGTGTTGGGTTTGGTTTGTCGATCTCCACTGGTTCAACAGACTCCATTATGAAATCGGATAAGGCTTGGCCCTTGATGGTTGTCCGAGGTTTATATTGTATGTCATGTTCTCCCAACTCGAAGGCCCACTTCATCATTCGTCCTGAAGCATCAGGCTTCTGAAGGATTTGCCTGATCGGGTAGTTGGTTAGGAGGACTATTGTATGCGCTTGGAAGTATGGTCTCAACCGCCGAGAAGCATGGAAGAGGGCTAATATCAAGCGCTCTAGGGGAGTATATCTGGTCTCGGGCCCTTGTAAGGCCCTACTTACATAATTGGTTGAGAAGATCTCTTAGTTTAGCTTTTATCTCGGGGGGTAGGAGAGTTCGCTTCAACAAAGTTGCGTTCAACACCAAACACTCTTTCATGTGCGGCAAAAACATAAGTCGAGAAAGGATCGATATTTTTCATCCAATTGTACAATACGCAACAAATTGTGGCATCGGGTGAAGAATGGCACTATCTCCAAGTACCGTAGGGGCAACTTTTTTGCTTCATCTTTGGTTCAATTTTTGGATTTGCCCCTCGAATTTGGTACACCTTCCCCTAGAGAAGTGACTCTAATTAGTCGTCTAGGCCACATGACAAAATAACCTTCTCCCTTGCCAACCTTTAAAATCTTCTTTTCGGGGATGAGAAGATTAGCATTAGGTACTATTGCTTTGTCCAAAGAAATCCTTCCAATGCCCTCGGGAAATTTTTCATGATGGTGAAGAACCATAGATTCTTCAAACAATCCATTAGCAACATGGAGGGTTGTCCCAGTACTTGGACGATCAACATATAAATGACATGGTAAAGCCTATTCATCAAGTGACCATAACATGAGTCAAAAAGCAAAAATGATAAACATTTAAATGTCATAAATTAAATTGAATTATATATGAATACCTTTTTGATTGGAACGTAGTCAAAAGCCATGTCTTCATTCTCATGTTGTTCTTGTGCCATATCACCATTCACTTCTATGTCGATGGGAGAGTGGTGTGAGCCAATGGATTTAGGCTCCCAATCCATGTCAACTTCTTTCAAATCTTTAGGTAGATCAATGTCATCCTTCTTGAAAATTTTGCGAAGCAAAATATCATGACAATGTATCATTTCATCTCGGATCTTGAACTCCTTGACAACCGACTTTAAAGGGTTTGTGAACCTTTAACCTTCCCATACACATGGGAATGGTTCCTGATGTTGGAGAGATTTTGATGACTTTTGGAAGCTAAGTTTGGTGCCCGACACCATCATGGATCTCAATCAAATGTAAGTTTCTTATGTTCCTTTCTTTATACAATTCCTTTGTATATGTTGATTTGTTTAATACTCACTCGTGGTAACAACTTTATTACGTATATGAAAATATTTAGATGCATCGGGAAGCAAGAAGGGTAAAGATTGGATTGGAATGCTATGCCCAACCATGATTCAAGACATGGGTGTCTCCGACAACGAACGTCTATCATATCTTCAACATGCCTTTAGTAACAAAGAAAAATATTTTTTCTTGGCACCTTACCTAGAATGGTGCGTTTTTCATCTTAGGATCCATACAAGCTAGTGTTTTACAAATTTTAAAGTTCACTACTCTAACTTGTTGTTCATTTTTAAGACGGGCATTGGAGATTGATTACAATCAATACTCGAACAAAAGTTGTGTATTGGATTGATTCTCTCCATCTCCCACCTTCTAAAGTGATGATGGATATGCTATCAAGGGCTCTAGATATCATGTCAACCCGGACAAGTACACCAAAATCAATGTGGTTGAAGTTAAGGTATTATCATTACCTTTCACATTATCAAATGTTTAATTCTAAGTATCAAGATTATAACTTTTGGTTAAATATTGTGTAGTACAAGAAACAAGAAAATGGATGGACGTGTGGCTACTACGTAATGTTGTATGCTACCCATTTAATCCGAATTTTATAGCCCAGCAACTTAACTGTCAATACCGTAAGCTTCTTTTGCTCTACATTTTTCATCTAAGTCTAATTAACATTCATTGTTCATTAATTTACACGTCATTTTTTCCCCTATAGCTTTTGCCTAAGGATGTCACTCCCTACACAATTGGGGAGATTAATGTGGTCCGGAATAACCTAGCTCAATACCTTGTGTCCATCCGCTCGAATGTCATTGGAAACCCCGTCATCTAAAGCCATGACCAAGGTGTAATGCTTGTATTTCTTGTTAGTCATTATATTTCGAAACTAGGATGTTTGGTTCTTTTGTGCACGGTTTAGCTAGTTGATAAAGCAGTTGCTTGTGTTTTTTGTTTGCTAAAATCACCACCTTAGTGTAGTCTTTTGAAGGCATGTGTATGGCCAGGTCGATTAAATAGTACGAAATGTAGCCATTATTATCTGTTAATCTTCCGTTACCGGAACAATATTATGTTTTTATTTCCATTACCGGAACATGATTATGTTGCAAATTTATTTCTGTAAAAGGATTTTAATTCCATAGACAGACGCGAACACCAAACAACTACCATCATTTGAAACATATCAACATTTGAAGGGAAACAAAATTTTAAAAGTGACGCTGTTTTGTCAGTACTTTGCATGCTTCCTCTAACGGAACCTAATCAAACAAATTGTGACGCACACTAGACAATTCCAAACTTCCTCATCCGGAACTTGAATGACATAACCTTAACATTCTTCACCTTCCGACTGCGGAACATGAAGATGACGTCATCATCCAGCAGGGCACTTCTTGTATAGGAACCGTTACAAACCTCATCTGGTTCAAATTACGGAACCGTCATTATGTTAACGTGCTTCAAACAACGGACCTATCTCAAGCCAATACTACACTACTCAGCTTCCTTTACCAGAACGTCTATTCACGAATTCATCATTTTTCCCGTTCAGCAATCAGAACTGGTAATTTCATCAGCATTTACAGTCAGGTTTCGCAACGGAACATATCATACGCTGTATTTCAGACGGCCGCCAAATTCTCGCTCCTCAACCGGAACCTAAAATTCAATTCACCTTCCAAAACCGGAACATATCATACGCTGTATTTTGCAAACTCAACCACGGCGTTTGGGACCGCCGCCAATTTCCTGTTCCTCAATCGGAACTTCAAAATGCCTTTACCATTTCCAGTCACCTTCCGCAACCGGAACATATCATATGCCTTATTATGCAGACTCTACCATGGCCTTTCAGACCGCCGTGGATATGAGAACATCCTTTTTTATATATGAACCTAATTGATCTTCCATTGCTTGAATGATAGTGAGTTAAAGTAATAGAAAGGAACCTTATGTATAGTAACCCAAACTGGTACAATTGAGCATTCTGCTATGGAGGCAAATCTACAGTCTACTTCAGAACCTTCATTTGATGCTCCAACAAAAACTTAGTAATCTATGATCTAGCACCTTTGATAGTATTCAGGATCATGGAGTATGATTAGTATATGTCTGTAGTGGACCAATCTGATCTAGAGAAATCCGCGGAATTGAAGGCTTCGTTGAGCTTCTCCATGGTAGGATTACCACGAGCACATTTTCCGGTCAACACTTTTTTGCAGTGTGAAGCTAAAGTCTCGGCTTGCTAGAAAGTGATGATAACCGTAGGCTCGCCGCGGTGTTGGGTGATCGGTTAAATTTCGGGGTTGCATGGCAGGGAGGAGGTAAGAGAAGGAGGGTGGTTACTTTGTGAGCAACTGCGGATGGGGGCAATTCCACCACATAATTGCGGTGGCGCCGTAATGGACAAGGGTGGCGATTTAGCCATTTCTATCCTTTGTTGGTGGAGTAATAGCATCTCTAATGCTACCTCTATTTGGTAAAAATCTATTGCCACGTTCAATTAATTGACTATATATTAAAATAGGTATCACCAATCCTATAGTTAATCACAAAAATCAAGTTGACGTGGATGAAAATATACGCGAGGCTGTCAGGATGAGAGTCGGATCTCAGACTATCAAATTGATGTACAACTTATGCCAAATCAGGCAAAAAATCAGTGGGCGATTCAATATTGATTCAGGCGCCCAAAGTTTTTCGTTCACGGCGCTCAAATTCTTTTGATTATGACGCTTTTGAAACCATATAAAAGCATCGTTGCACAAGTTTGGATTGATCCAGAATCAATAAAACCCGCCCCAATATCCACACTCGTTGCCACCGCCCAGTCGCTCCTTTACCTGCTCACTCTTCGAATGGGTAGGATTTTAATCCCTAGAAATTTTTTTCTAGTGATCAAATTTGGGACTGAATTCACTTTTTTGTTGCATATTTGTTGTTCGTAGGTGCTTCTCAAATTATTTTACTCCACGCAGTTAGCTATGTGAGTAGAATTAGAGAATGTTTCAAATTTTTGTCTTATATAATCTTCTGTTTTAAATTTCTTGGTATGATGATTTATTGATGATATGCTTGAATATGATATTGAATCTTATCTTGTTGGCAGGGCGTTGGGCACAATGATCAGAAAGTGCTCGTCTTAGCGTCATCGAATACTCCTTATGCACTTGATCAGGTAAGCATCACATATAGATTTTGATTGTAAATATTTGGCCATTTTATAAACTGTGAAACACATGTTTGTTTGATTGCCAGGAAAAAATATTGAAAGAATGGGAGAAGGATGGGTCTTATGGAGATGCATCTTCCAATCATGGGCGGCCCAATAGTGAGGCCACTGTTGCCCTTGCTTCAGACCCGAAAATTTTAGTAATTTTAGAGGCCCAAATTTTTTACAATCATAACTGATTGTATATTAAAAACTCAGTATTTTGGGTTTATTTTATTTAAAAATACATGCTGTTTGGGCCCATTTAAAAATAAAAATAGCATTTCAAATCCCTTTTGTTATAAAAACGAATTTAATGGTAAAAGTTTTTTTTAAAGAAGAGAAAAGTGTTTTCAATCCATCTCCACGGAGCCTCTCCTTATTCGACTGTCTGTCCCTCCATTTGTTGGACTTATCTATTCATTTATTGTCAATTTTATTTGATAGAAAATAATTTCGCCAAGTGATAAATATAAGTGTATTTTTTTATTTGTCAGATTTAGTTGTATTTTTGAATATTGGAAAATATTTTTTTTTAAAATCGTCTCAGATGCTAAAATAGTTAGGTCCGGCACTGGTTCCAGTGGTGACATTTAAGTGTCCATTCTTGAGTTTCAGAATGGTTTTCTTTATTTCAAACTCTCATAAGGAATTTTTACTTATACATATGTATTTGGGGATGATTGCTTTATTTTTATATTCTTAAATAAATTATCTTGTGAGGTTTATGATGTCTGGTCTAAATGATCCTAGTTCATTCTAATTATGATTTTTGTCATCAAAACGCTTTTATAATGTTTGGTGTTGTATTACAACGTTTTGGTGTTCAATAGAGTGCGAATGCGATCAATTTTGGCACTTCTGCTCAAATTTGGTCCAAATGTGTCTGAGTTTTGCAGCTGTGAAATTGTAGAAGAAAACTGCACAAGAACATGCATTTTATAGCTCATTTTTAAAAAAAATTTAAACCACCATTGGTGGAGGGTATTTTATGGCTCCCCAAACCTCCATTAAAATGAATAAATTATGTTTGTTACATAGGGAGCAAACTGATCGTAAGCTGTAGAGCTTAAAAAACAAAAGAATGGATTCTGACTACATCCTATTGATAGAGCATATGTTTGGATGGTCAAAAATTACAAAACCTCATGTCTCAGTCAAATTGGGGAGCAATTTAGTGATCGAGTTAACAAAAACCGAAGCACAACTTAGCCACCCAATACTGAGATGCATGAGATCTTCCCATCCAGAATCCATAGCTTATGTACAAAAAAACCTCCTGGATTACAGCAATCCATCTGAGTACAAATTTGGCCTTCCTGCCTGGTGAAAGCTGATTGCAAGCTCCTGATGACATGAAAACTTGTATAATCTTGTTCTGCCAGTTGAGATGAGTGGAATCTGTTCTTCCTTGTATGTGCAAAAAAGGACCAGTAGTATATGATCCAGTTTAAAGTAATGGTCTGAGAATTCTTACTGATGGTACACCAAGCCTGTCAAGCTGAATAAGGCCTTTTAGCAGTCTGGGAGCATCCATCTGGATTAGCTCCCCTGTGAATTGCATAGTCTGGCTCCTTGATGCCAAAAAATCAGCAGGAAGATTCCCTTCTCTGTAATTGTGGTATAGCTTGGTATAGATGTTCAGAGAGTGAAGGTGATAGCATGTAGGAAAAAGTGACCAGTCCACTGAACTGGGATCATTTATACGTTTTATAGCCAACTGACAGTCAGTTTCAATGATAAAGTTTTGTAAGTGCATATCAGTAGCTGCCATATAGCCCATATGAATTGCAACCAGCTCAGCATGCAAAGGTGTGTTTGTACTTTGACAGTGCATATAAAGCTTATGTACTAGACCATAAGAATCTCTAATAATGATACCCACACCTGTGTTCCTTTGAGATCCCTGTTTAAAACTAGCATCAACATTTACTTTGAAACCACTATCAGGTGGGAACCACTTGACAATTTTCAGTGGTTTTGGCCTTTTTCTCAGCAGAAATGGAACAAGCCCATACTGTACTAAAAATTGATTTTTCTCACCCTACCCTAAAAGTGGATAAGCTGTAAAAATTAAGCATATCTGTTTCATAATGTGCTGGATAATTGCATCATTAGTTTGCTTTAGGTTATCATACAGAAATTTATTTCTTCTATTCCATAAAGCCCAGAACACCATTAAAATGGTTGTCCTTATTACTTTATTGTGAATTTTAGAAAAAACCTCTGTATGATAAATAAAAGTTTAACCTCTGAGCAATATTACCAAAGGTTGGGGGCCTAATAACCAAAACATTATTAATTGCCTGCCAGACACCAGCATTCACTTCACAGGAATTGAAATAATGATTTATTGAATCAGGTGAAGTGCATAGTGTGCATTTTGAAGGTAAATTAAAACCAAACTTCTCTAAAATATCATCAAAAGGGAGAATATTATTTCTAACCCTCCACAGTAAGAAGGATATTTTTGGAGGAGTTGGTTTATCCCAAACCTGATGGAGTATGGGGCAGGGCCTTCTTCTTCGTTTGTAGCTCAGGTATGCTGATTTGATGGAGAATATGCCATCTTTTGCTGGCTTCCAAATAAGCCTGTCCTCATGGTCCTGTTGAATCTGAGCCTCCTGCAAAATATTAAGGACATTGGTAGCCAAGAATGGCTCTAGTTGATTTAGGTAGAGCTGCTTATTTTTAAGGAACTGAGTGATAAATCTGGGAATGGGAGATCAATATCATCTGGCCACTTGTAGAACAAAGCTCCCAGCCCTGACCAGTTGGCATCCCAGAAGGAACAAGTGCCCTTTCCATACAAAATAATTGAGTTGAGGTTGGCATGCTCAGTAACTGAGCAGATTCTCTGCCAAGTTTGAGAGGTTTTGTATGATTGTGGCAGGGACCACATGAACTGAGTCCAGATGGTGCTGTTAATTTGCAGCTTCCACCACAATTTGCATGAGAAAGAGTTTGCTGTGGCTTGAAAGTCCCTGGACCCTAGGCCATTTTCATCCTTTGGACTTGCAAGTCTAGACCATTTCCTCCACACTTTTCTACTTCCAAATTCTGATTCCCCCCATAGAAATTTACTTGCTGTTCTTTCCATTTTGTAGATTACATTCTTGGGTGGACTGAGGACTGTCAACACATGCATTGGTATGGCCTGAAAGACATGATTAATGAGCACCATCCTTCCAGCATAAGAAAGCCACTTGTTCTTCCAGTTCCCAGTGGCTTTCTGAAGCCTCTCAATAATGGGCTGGTATAGTATTGCCCTATTCCTGCCAGTAAAGACAGGGATCCCCAAATAAGGTAATTTCCCCAGCCTCATCTGTAAACCTCTTATGGCCTTTGTTATTGTTGCTGAAGATGATCTTGGGTGCAGGAAAAATTCAGACTTTGAAAAATTTATTTTTTGGCCAGATGCTCTCTCATAAGCTTGCAGAAAAGCCTGAATTCTTCTGAGATTCCTCTTGGTGTTGCTAGTAAATAATGCTGTGTCATCAGCATACATTAAGTGAGTGATCTGTTGGACACCTCTTGGCATGGAGAATCTTTTCAAGTATTGAATTGAGACCAGCTTCTTTATTGCTCTGGAAAATGATTCTGTCAATATTGAATTGAGACCAGCATTTTACAGCTCAAGTTTGGCTTATATATGTCCAGTTTTGCTGCTGTAAAATTGCAGCAAAAAACTGCACTGTAATATTCATTTTGCTGCTCAAATTTGGTCTGAATGTGTCCAATTTTGCTGCAGTAGAAAACTGCACAAGAATATACATTCTGATGCTCAAATTTGGTCCGAACCTGTCCAGTTTTGCAGCTGTGAAACTGCACAAAAAAAGCACAAGAATATATATCAGTTTTTCAGTTAGAGAATATAGAGAATATATTTTGTGCACATATTTGTATATTCTAGATTATTCTTTCTTGTATATTAAGTTAGACTAGTATATTTCTTTTCCTTACCGAACTCTAGGTTCCGATCTATATATTGTAAACTTTTACGTTGAATATACACACAACTTCATATTCTACATGGTATCAATGCATTCGATCCTAAAAGTAACCTTCTTTTTTCCCTTCTAAACCCTAATTTTCCACCGTCGTAGTACCCGTACTGTATACGTTTTCGGTGCCTTGCTTTTTCTTCCATTTTTCTCTCTCCCCAAAAATGAAAAAAAAATCCCAGTACCCCCAAGTACCAGTACCCCCTACGTATTTTTTTTCTTTTTCATCTACACATTAATTATAAGTACCTTAGTTTGTTTTAGATATCTAGTACCGTAGTTTTGTTTTGTCTCTAAAACAAAAAGTACCGCCTTGTACGTGATTTAGTACGTCAATCCTCAGTTCCCAGTATTCGTAATTTAGTACCATTTATTCAGTACCCGGTATTCGTAATTTAGTACCTCTAAACAAATAGTGAGTATCTCGTACCCGTACGTATCTCATACCTATACGTATCCACACAGTAAGTACCAGTACCTACACGTATCCACATGGATCCCTTCAATGACGTTGTTTACACTGCCGCTGCTGCTCAAGTTCCTTACACCGCCGCCGCCGCTGCTCTCATGTATCGTCCTACTGGAGAAGGTGCTTCTCAGCCACTCAAACCGAAACAACTGTGTGGTAATCCTCGAACTCATGTTTCTCCAGGAACGCTATTTGTTGGAACTGTCCCTGCCACTACAATGCCGCCAACCAATGTCGCGGCTGTCATCACCGATCTTGACAAGCAGGCTCTTTGCCCAGCTTTATCAAATGAGCAATGGGGTACCGTTCAAAACATGTTATTTAAGATGAATTTCAATGGTTCTGGTAAGCCTTTTCTGCCTTGGATTCTCGATACCGGAGCTTGTTATCATATTACTGGTTCTAGAGATGCTCTGCGTAATATCGTACCCACCGAGAATGTTGATGTTGTTCTTCCCGATGGTTTTGTTTCAATTGCTTTGTTACATGGAACTTTATATTTTGGTGATATTGTGCTTGAGCATGTTTTATTAATTCCGGAAAGCTCTTTCTCAAGGCCTATGAACTCAGTTCTGGACAAAAAGTTAACTACAAAAAGTCTGAGTTCTACACTCATAAGGAAGCCTCGGAGCAGTTTATCAGAAGGATTGAAAGGAGGACAGGGATGAAAAAAGGATCCTTATCTTTTAAGTATTTGGGTGTTCAGATATTCACTGGAAGGAACAAGGTCTCAAATTATCAGCCAATAATGGATAGAATGGAGTCAGCTATTAACAATTGGAAGAATAGGTGGCTGTCACATGCAGGGAAGTTAGTGCTCTTAAATTCTGTCCTCATGTCAATCCCTGTACACACTTTTGCAGTTCTTAGTCCACCAATTACTGTGGTAAAAATAATGGAAGTGCTTGCAGCTAGATTTCTGTGGGGAGAATCTAAACTAGGTCCAAGAAAAATCTGGAGAAAGTGGACTAGGCTTGCCATTCCACAATCAGAAAATGGAGTTGGTCTCAGGAGTATCAGGGCAGTCATAAAAGCTTTCTCATGCCAGTTATGGTGGAAGCTACAGCAAAATAAGTCAGTCTGGACTTCATTTTTATGGTCCCTGCCTAAGTCATACAGAAACTCTCAAACATGGACCAGGATCTGTAAAATCACACCTCATGCTAATGCAAATTCTAAGGTTCTGGTGGGATCTGGAACTTCACCTTTCTGGACATCAAATTGGATGGGGACAGGTTCCCTTTGCTACATATGGCCTGACAACACTCCCATACCTTTTGAGCACATTACTGTTAAGCAGTTCTGTGACAATAAAGGTGAATACTTACCTATTTTGGAGCCTATTTTGGCTATCAGTATACTGAATTTTTTGCAGGTCACAGAGATCAACCAAGCTCAAGATGATGTATTAATATGGGAACCAAGTCAAAGTGGAGCTTTCTCAGTGAAGACAGCTTATGAATCTTTGAGACCTACAGGGACTGACCAATTTCATATAAAATAGGTATGGTCCAAATATATCCTATCTCAGTTCTCAATGTTAATCTGGAGAGTAGTGAACAAATTATTGCCTTTTGATGATGTATTGCAGTCTTTTGGATTTAATATTTCGTCAAAATGTGTTTTTTGTAATAACTCAGATTCAGTGGATCATTACTTCAATGCATGCAAAAAATCAGTCAAAGTATTTACAGTAATGCAGTGCATTCTGGGTATAGCAGTGCCTCAGTTTAGGGATGCCAGACATAGGATTAGATACTATTTTAACATTAAGGGAGAATCCAAAATGCATACTATTCTGATACATACTACCATGGCTACTACTTTCTGGATGTTATGGTGCAGAAGGAATGATTCCATTCATGACTGCATTTATTCTAGAACTGTTACTGTGGTGGAAAAGATCACTAAGAAGATGCATCAAATCTTTACAGCCTTCCCTCTATGTGGTGATTCAAGAAAGCATAGAACCATTTTGTGCACTGGCTTAGTTCCATTTATCAGGAAAAAAAGACCTAAACCTCTGAGAAGTGTTAAATGGTTTCCCCCAGATAGTGGTCTTAAAATCAATGTAGATGCTTCCATGTTGGGGAACTCAGTAGGTCTGGGGCTAGTGGTGAGAAACTAACAGGGTGATATTCTGCTCATGCAAATGGAAAAATCTGAAGCAGGTACCCCTCTGGAAGCTGAGCTGCTGGCAATACAATTTGGATGCAGAATAGGGCTCCAACTCAATCAGGCATTCTGTGTAGAATCAGATAGCTTAGTTGCTGTTAGGGGTTTGCGAAATCCAGCATCTTTAAGTTGGCACTGCTATAACTTAGGTTGTTCTGTTAAAGTATTTGCCAATTCTGTCCCAGTGAAGCATGTGCTAAGGGAGGGAAATTCTGTGACTGATTTCTTATCTAAACTAAGTTCTAAAAATGCTATGTCAGGGATCCTTTCCTTACATGATTCTCCACCTAAATTAAAAGGTCTTATTGCTTTGGATAAGTTAGGAGTTCCAACTGTTAGAGTTGGATGATCTGCACAAATGTCTACTGTTTTTATGTTTCCATGACAGATCTGAAGACCCACTGGGAAGGAGTCCCAGTGGGAGGCACTCAAAGAGAGGAAAGGAAAGCTGACAGATTCCAGTTAATCAGGAACAACAGGCTGAAACCACCAATTTTGTTTGCTGAGGTATTTAGGTCCTTATTTCCCATCCTATGAACCAACTCTTGGCTACTAGTGGCTTGTGTATTTGTTTACCCATCCACTGACATGCTCGGAGTTTGAGATTTATAGGTTTGAGTAATAACACCAAGATACAACTCAGAAACAATATCACTTATTTTGTAATAAAACTTAGTTTAACTCTTGTACTAGAAACAAATTGTAACTGAATTTGGTTTTTTATTTGAAAGGTAAGGGATGCCTATAAAGTTCCCCCACCCTTGTGGTGGTTTTGATTAAAAATATATATATATATATATTAATTCCGGAATTACGTTGTAACTTACTGTCCTTCCACAAGTTGACTGCTGCCTTAAAGTGTCTAGTTTTGCTTACTGAAAATGTATGTGTATTCCAGGATATCAGCACGAGAACAGTGATTGGTGTGGGTAGTCAGCAAGGAGGGGTTTATTGGTTGCGTGGACTAGGAGCTCCTCTGTCGTCTTCACTGCCTCTGAATGTCTCCGCTGCGGTTGTTTCGTCTTCTTTTGATTTGTGGCATCAACAATTTGGTTATCCATCCTCGTCGGTGCTTTCGTCCATTCCATCTATTTCTTTAAGTCTTGGAAATAAAGCTGTCCCATGTTCGGTATGTCATCGAGCTAAACAGTCGAGAACTAGTTTTCCTTCAAGTAACAATAAAGCTGGTGGTTTGTTTGAATTGATCTATTGTGATGTATGGTGTCCATATCCTACCCCTTCTATTAGTGGAACAGTTTTCTTTTTGACTATTGTGGATGATTTTTCTAGAGCTGTTTGGGTATATTTACTAGTAACTAAGTCTGAGGTATCGAATAAGATAAATGAGTTCTTCGTGTTCGTTACCACTCAGTTTAACCGTCAAGTCAAGTGCGTTCGAGCAGACAACGGCACAGAATTTCTTCCTCTTCGTCAATTTTTTGTGGTTAATGGAGTTCGGTTTGAGACATCTACCGTTTATACGCCTCAACAAAATGGTCGTGTGGAGCGCAAGTATCGCCATATTCTCAACGTTGCACGTGCTCTCCTTTTTCAAGCTCATCTTCCCATCGAGTTTTGGGGAGATTGTGTCCTAACTGCCGCTTATCTTATCAATCGCACTCCGTCGCCTTTGTTGGATGATCGTACACCTTATGAACTGTTGTATGGCCGTGCACTAAACTACGATAATTCACGAGTATTTGGCTCCTTGTGCTTTGTTTCCCAGCTTCCACGACCGCGGGACAAATTTGCCTCGAGAAGCAGGACGTGTATTTTGGTTGGTTACTCCATGGACAAGAAGGCATGGAGAGTGTACGATCTAGAATCAAGAACAACATTTGCTAGCCGTGACGTTGTCTTTTACGAGAATTGCTTTCCGTTTGCTCCATCGCAGATGTCTGCCACTACTCCACCTGCCTCGACCACTTCTGCTCCATCTCCGATCAAGTATGACGGCATCGACAATGCATTCCGACCAGTAGCTCCGGAGCCGACTCCTGTGGTTGAAAATTCTGGGCAGTCACCCTCATCTTCCCTGTGCCAAATGTCTTCTGTTGATACGGCTGTTTTGTCCCTTCTGTTTGACCGACTTTCTGCTCCTTCGTTGGTAACTGATCCGTTGCTATTGTTGTCGTCTCCACCTGTTGCAGCTGAGCCGTCCTCATCATCGTCCAAACCTTTGACCTCCGACTCCAATACTGATTCATCATCATCCGGTTCCGACTCAGATTTTGATCATCCTGTTGCGGTTCAACATGTTCGTGCACCAAGTACCCGAGCTCGACGTGCTCCAGTTTGTTTCAACGATTATCTTTGTGCTGCCACTACATTGCCAATAAACCCCCCATCACTGCTGCTCCTTCATCCTCACTGTCCTCAGGTATTCGCTATCCTATTGCTGATTATGTTTCCTGTCATAATTTTTCGGTATCGCACTCTAGTTTTTTGGCTGCAGTTACAGCTGGTTCGGACCCTACTTCGTTTTCTGAGGCCTCGCGCCATATTCACTGGCGTTTGGCTATGGCGGCTGAGATTGACGCTCTTGAGAGAAATAAGACGTGGAGCCTCTCAGCTCTACCGCCTGGTAAACATGCAATTGGATGCAAATGGGTATTTCGCATGGAATTCAATTCGGATGGTTCAGTTGAGCGGTATAAGGACCGGTTAGTGGTACTTGGAAATAGACAGATTGAAGGTGTAGAATTTACAGAGACGTTTGCTCCGGTTGCAAAAATTTCTTCTGTACGCTTATTCTTGGCCGTGGCAGTTGTTAAAGGTTGGGAGTTGCATCAGATGGACGTGCATAATGCTTTTTTGCATGGTGATCTTGAGGAGGAGGTTTATATGAAGTCGCCTCCAGGTTATGCTCTTCCTGGTCCTGGTCTCGTTTGTAAGGTTCAGAAATCGTTATATGGTCTTCGTCAAGCTCCCAGGAATTGGTTTGCTAAGCTGGCTGAGGCTTTACAACGTTATGGTTTTGTCCAAAGTCGTGATGATTACTCGTTGTTTTCCTACATGAGGAATGGCGTTACACTGCATGTTCTCGTTTATGTTGATGATCTTGTGATTGCTGGTTCATCTGGTGAAGTCTTGTCAGCTTTCAAGAGTTATCTGAGTTCGTGTTTCTACATGAAGGATCTTGGTGCCTTAAAGTATTTTTGGGTATTGAAATTGCTCGTCGACCTGATGGTATGTTTCTGTCTCAACGGAAATATCACTACTACAAAGGGGTTGGTGCAAGACACATATTTAAGGCGTTTGAGGTGTTCGCGTTTTTTTCCGCCTAGCTTGAAGGTTGCGAACTCGCTAGTATCGTAGGTTAGGGGAAAAAAATGAAATTTAAGACGGATAGACGTTGTTGAAGGCGGAAATCAGTTCTGACGTAAAAATGTTCAAATTTAAGGCGGAAAGAAAGGATCCGTCTTAAATGGAGAGGGTTGTTACGAACTCGTAACATTTGTGGTAAGTTAAACGTCTATGTAGCGAAATCGTAGCTTAGCTCGTTAGTATGTACTTTGGCCGTTGCGATCTCGTAAGCTTGCCTAAACCCTAATTTAAGCAGGCGAGAATATGCAACGTATCGTAACCTGGTCGCTAGGATGTGTCGAGTGATGTTGCGGTTTCGCTACTGTATAGGTCGTATATGAGAGTTGAGAATGTACAGTGCATGTGAGGTTGATTGAGTTCGCTGGCTACTCAAAAGTAAATGATTTCGCCGTGTAACATGCTGCTAGGGTTCAATTCTCGGCAGTAATACTAGTGATATCGCAACTAATTAAATTCATGTTAAATTATTTCTCAACAGTACTACTTGCGAGATCGCAACTAATTTTATTCGTATTAACCTAGCGAGGTCGCTACTATGCCATTCATAAGTTTTGTTGTTCTATGTGATCATGTGCAGTAGCGAACACGTAATAAAGCTCGCCAACATTTGTCCCACATCGGCTGATTAGAAGGTGATTCCTCAGTTTATATAAGGTTACATTTTACAAGGGTCCGATAAGTCGCCGACCAGCGCAAACTGAAAATGAAACACCAAGGCTGAGGCCCAATACTTACGTGGGCTAAGGCCCGATACTTATGCAGGCTAATGCCCAACACTTATACGCTCAATATAGACCCAAACCCAAAAACCGTTTTTTGATCAGTTCTTATCATGTAGCGAACTCGCATCAAGCCACGTCAATGTTGTGTTTTTTTATTGTGTCAATCTTTGTTGTTACGAATTCGCAAGGATAGAGAAAGTATGCTGCGATATCGCTACAGATTCTCTAGCTAGGCTCTGTTGACTGAATACGACATGTTGCGATATCGTTAGGACCTCGTAAACAGGCGCTAGTTAGTTGCGATTTCGCTTTGTGTTCTGTTACTAATAAATCATCATGAAACGTGACGGTGACGAGATCGCTATGACCACGCACTATACAAAAAGTAAATGATTTTGCTGATACGATATGGGCTCTTAGGATGAAAAAATAAAATGTAAGGGACAAGATATCAAAACAAGAAAATCTATTCAGTAATTAAATGTGCCAAAATGGCAAACACAAGTTCATTAGAATCGAAACAAACTTGTGATACAAAAATACGTACTGAAGAACAAACAACTAATACTAGTAGATCGTTCGTTCACCGAGGACATGAAGCAGTTCCTGATCGCAAGTGCATGCATCATAGGTGATGTCCGCCGGATCAAGGGGTGCCAAGGGATCGTACCTCACCCAGTTATTGAGGCCAGCATGCGGATTGCAGCAGATCGGCCTAGGCCTAACTGCTGCTTTTGAGAAGTACCTGTGGTAGTGTCTCCAATCCCAAGCGTATCTCAGACCTCTTTTGACGCATTCCCGAGCTAGACGGAGGCCCTGCTTGTCGGTTCTCTTCATGGTTGTGATCACATTCATGCCTATTTGAATGTCACCTTCGCAGATTGCAAAAAAAGCCAACACATAGGTCGACGGTGTGTGACCTATTGCAGAAGCTTCGGTGAGCCACTGTAGAGCCCACTCGGTCGCTCTTCCGCTCACGTAGCGACGAAGAACCCAGTCGAACATAACACGAATCATTACCAGATTTATCATGTCATCTGGGAGGGTGTTGAATAGAGACACATCCATGGGAAGCAGAAGGCAAAGAATGTGAGAAGGCAGAAGGGAATGTGGGAATGAAGGCTCTAATGAGGTTCTAAATGGAGAAGGGGTTGATATTTAAAGGGCTGAGGTGCTCCATTATTCAAAAATTTGTCAGAGTTCCTAGACAAAAATATAATCAGTCATTATGGTATTAATGGAAGGAAAATGTAAAGGCATTCTCACCTTTCCATGGACACCCCATGCAAACCCCCAAAATAAATTAATTACTGATGGAATTTCAAAGGTTTTTACTGATGTCACAGGTCAGACAAAGCCCAATACTTATACTATCACTACTACTATAGCCCAATATACTACCAAAAGCCCTTATCTCATTGCGATATTGCTAGAGAATCGCCAACTAGACTCTGTTGAATGAATACGACATGTTGCGATATCGTTAGGACCACGTAACATATAAGCGAGTATGTGACGAGTTCGCTTGTGCTGATGCTACTAATAAATGTGACACTGACGATATCGCTAGGAACACGCACTATACCAACAGTAAATGATTTTGCAGAAAAAGTAACTCTTACGATGAAGCTAGTGATTTAGCTAGCGATTTTGCTGAAAAAATAACTCTTACGATGAAAAAGTAAAATGTTAGCGACAAGGTATCAAAACAAGAAAAGCTATTCAATAATTAAATGTGCCAAAATGGCAGACAAAAACTTATTAAAATCCTAATTAATTTTAGATAAAAAACAACAGAATAAAATAAGAAAGAAACTACAACATTTCAACTCAAGAAGAACCGAGGACGTGAAGCAGTTTCTGCTCGCAAGTGCATGCATCACATTCGATGTCCACTGGATCAACCCTCGTGTAGCGACGGTACCTCAAGCCGCGATTGAGGTGAGCATGTTCCTGGCAGCATATAGGCCTAGGCACTACTACATCTCTGAGGAACCCGAAGTAGTGCGCATTGCCCCAGGCGTAAGCCAATTCGGCTATGCTGCGTACCCGAACTTCCTTGAGGCCTATCTTGTCGGCTCTCTTCATGGTGGTGATGACATCCATGCCTCTCTGGGCATCACCTTCGCAGATTGCAAATATAGCCAAGGCATAGGCCGACTCTCTGTGACCTATTTCAGAAGCCTCGGTGAGCCACTGTCAAGCCCAATCGGTCGCTCTTCCGCTCACGTAGCGACGAAGAACGTGTTTGAACATAACACGAATCATTATGAGATGAATCATGTCATCTGGAAGGGCGCTGAAAAATGTCAAATCCATGGGAAGAAGAAGGCAAAGAATAGGAGAAGGGAGAAGGGAATATGGGAATGAAGGCTCTGATGGGGCTCTAAAGGGAGAAGGGGCTGATATTTATAGGGGCCAAATTATACCATACACCTGGGGTATGTATCCCAATGTGCATTCTAACATTTATATACGTGCATTTTGATATATATAATTGTGCATTATTAATCTTTTTTACTTATAGTTTCTTTAAATAGTATATGTAAATTGTTATTATTAAGGTAAAACTCACACTAAATGTGGGTGTACATACACCCGTGATAGGATATAAGAATTGGTGAGGTTCTACATTTGTCAAAAAATTGTGAGAGTTCCGAGACTAAAATTAGTAATTGCTGTATTAAAAGAAGAAAAATGTAAAGGCATTCACACCTTTTCATTGACCACATTCACACCCCCAAACAAATTAATTACTGATGGAATTTTCAAAGGTTTTTACTGATGGGTTCCTAGACTGTAGCGATATCTCTACTCTCCAAGCCTAACAATTGTTTATCAGGTGTGTCAAGCTTTGTTGTTACGAACTCGCTAGAGAATCTCAAGCTAGGCTCTGTTAACTGAATACGACTTGTTGCGAGGTCGTTACCATAAGTTACACAGGTAGTTAGTTCGCTAGTGAGGCGCCAACTTTATCATGCCAACTTATGCTACAAGTATGCGATGTTTATAAAAGCTAATTAATAACAATTAATAAACTTATATAAAATGTAAAGGACAAGGTATTAAAAAGAAAAAGCTATTAAATAATGAAATGTGCCAAAATGGTAAACAAAAGGTTATTACACCCATAACAAATTTGGGCAAAAAAAAAAGAACATAATCAAACAACAAAAAAACTAGAACATTTAGCCTCAACGAGGACCGAGGACGTGAAGCAATTCCTGATCGCAGGTGCATGCATCACATGAGATGTCCGCTGGATCAAGCCTCTCCCAGTGATCGTACCTCACTCTGCGATTGAGGGCAGCATGTTCCACGCAGCAGATCGGCCTGGGCGTGACTACTCCATCTCTGAGGAACCTGTAGTAGTGCGCCCAACCCCAAGCGTTACCCAAACCGGCTCTGACGCATCCTCGAGCTTCCCGGAGGCCTTTCTTATCAGTTCTCTTCAGGGTGGTGATCACATTCATGCCTCTCTGAATATCACCCTCGCAGCATATTGCAAATATGGCCAAGACATAGGTCGAGTCTGTGTGACCTAGTGCAGAAGCGTCGGTGAGCCACTGTCGATGCCATTCTGTCGCTCTTCCGGTCGCGTACCGACGAAGAACCGAGTCGAAGTAAACACGAATCATGATTAGATTTATCATGTCATTTGGGAGGGCGTTGAATATAGACAAATCCATGGGAAGCAAAAGGCAAACAATAGGAGAAGGGAGAAGGGAATGTGGGAATGAAGGATCTAGTGGGTATCTAAAGGGAGAAGGGGTTGATATTTATAGGGTTGAGGTGCTCCATATTTCAAAAATATTTGAGAGTTCCTAGTAAAAACTTAAAGCCATTCTCACCTTTTCAAGATCACCTCATGCAAACCCCAAAAATAATTAAATTCCTTCTGGAATTTGAAAGGTTTTACTGAATTTTTTTGAATGTTATTTCATCAAATCAAACTAAACTAAATTGAAAGTATTTAATTTTTTTTAAAAAAAATAAATCTTGAAAAAAAAGAGCATGTGCTAAATAATAATCCTGAGTTGATAAACTTTATCTCTACATTTTAAAATTATTTAATTTTTAACTAGATTAATATTGATAAATAAAGCTCATACCTAGCTATGGCGGCGTCGTTTGTGGGTTTGTGGGTTTAGGGTTTAGGGTTTAACCGTGGTAACGTGTACACTAGCGATTTCGCTACCACAAAAGCTAATTAGATTGTAACTAAAAAATAAAACTTTTTAATTTTTTTTTAGCAATTTCACATTCTAACATATATATATTTTATATAGATGCAGTATAATACTCTATTTGTTAAATATCCATCATGATATTAACTCAGGTAGAGTACATCTTTGTCCATAAGCAGTATGACATGACTCTATGTAAAACATCAATAATTCGGTGTAAATTTTTAAACGCACTATCATGTTATAAAATATGTACATTTTATATATAAACAGTATAATACTCAATTTGGAAAATATCGATCATCACATTATGTCAAGCAAAGTACATCTTAGTACATCAGCATGCAATGTTATTAAGCGATACTCGGTAGTATGATGAGTGATGACAGTTGGTCAGTGAACCTGTGCATGATACTTTGTTTAATTCAAGATCCGTGCTTGTAATCACATAAATGAGTTGTAATAAACTAAGTATCTTTAATCAAATGCACGTGAACTGCGAATATATATATATATATATGTAGTTCATGTGTGAAGCTCTACTATGCTATTGTGTATAAAGGTAAGCGATGTATAGCGTAGTCAAGCGTACACATGATGTGTAGAGTTTCTTATTGTGTTACAATTAAACACTAAGTTTCTTAAAACTCTTTCAAATTGTGTAATTGCAGATTAAGTCAACAAATCTCTATCCCGTTATACATCAGCATACGATGGAACAAATGAAAATTATTCTTACAATAGAATGATTAGTGTCTTATTCCATACCATCATTTCGTTTAAATCGTGATTTAAAATTGTTTGAGTGCATTTTTTTTTAAAAAAATGATTATCTTAAGTAGGGTTCTGGTGAGCAAGCGTAGCGAAATCGCAACAACCTAGTAACGTAATTTATGTCAGCTTTTCAGTTACGATCTCGCTAGAAGGATAAAGTACACCATAAAAGGCAATCACATGAGCACGCAACGATATCGTAAATAGCCACGTCAGGTGTAACGAGCGAGTTCCGATATCGCAAGAAGGAAAGCTAGAATAAAGTAAACACGTTATAGATCAGAAAAACACAACACTTTTGGCATCTTATCCATCACTTCTTACTACGGGTTTCATCTCCAAAAGTTCAAACTTTTGCACATCTTCTAA
Organism: Sherardia arvensis; assembly: GCA_948330725.1. Classification (NCBI taxonomy): domain Eukaryota; kingdom Viridiplantae; phylum Streptophyta; class Magnoliopsida; order Gentianales; family Rubiaceae; genus Sherardia; species Sherardia arvensis. The sequence continues at coordinate 20,859,707 of OX415240.1, forward strand.
AATCTCCTCACCTTTCTTCACATCAAATCTTCATATCCCATCCCATACATGTTCGAAACATCAATTGTGTCAAAACAAAGTGGACTAGCCACTAATTGCATGCAAAAGATTGGTAAGTTTTGCAATGAATTCCCAACCACATTTTTCCCTATATTAGTGCAATTAATGTAAATATTCAGTTGTGCTTGTTCAATTTGCCGAGTTCTGTTGTTGTGGGTAGGAGAGGGACGAACAAGGTAGACCATCCCCAACCAAAATAATCAATTCTACCGACACAACTTTGTCATATACCAAAGGTACGATTTTTTTCATTCTTAATTGCTAAAAGTTTGATTTTCTTGTACATAGTGCCTCCATTTATCATGTTATTACTAAATATCATGTCAGAAGCATGTCCTGAACGAAAATAAAGATTTTCTTTTAATGTTGTCCATTGCTTGCTTAGCCCTAAATTTTAGGATTATGTTTTATAATGTTTTTACTACAAAGTACGACTTTGACTTATTAGTATAAATTAGTCATTAACTAATTTCAATATGCAAAGGAAAGCTTAATGGAGAGCCTTCAAGTTCCGTTAACTCCGACTCAAGTGGGGGGGGGGGGGGGGGACTTTTGTTGGCGGTTAAAGTGAGGTTAGAAGACAACGAGAAGTGACTCGCGCATCAAAAGAAGCTCAACTCCTCACACATTGTCGCGAATTAGAGATTACGATCAATAACAAAATACTAACAAATGTCAAGTTTAATGACATTGGTGTTGCTATTTCACCCGAGATGATGCCGCGTGATGGTCGAGTTGGTGTGCTAAGATGGCTAGGATACGCACACCATTAGACACAACGGATTGGAGGCTACTAAGCATCGACATCAAAAAGGATATATGGAAGGAATGCAAGGTTAGTGTGGCACTTGTTATTTTTAATTTCACTTGAAAATTGTGAATGTGACTAAGTTTTGATCACATTTGTAGCGCCCCTTTATTATCGAGGCAACATCTTATGATTAAGTGAAGAAGAAGGCTCTTCAAATCGCATCAAAGGCTCATCGAGAACACAGATATACCCTTTCCAAGACTTTGCCCTTTTCCGGCACTATAAAACCCTTCCCGAAACAATCCTTATACTACATCAAATGTAAGTTACTTGATCTCATCTCTTCTATCATATTGCAAGTTACAAATTTTCATGTACTTGTGCACTATTATACGTTCATATCCCATCTATTGTTTATTTAGGTACATGCAATGCCTTGCTCTAAAAGCAAAGACTTTCATTGGGTTTTTGCACCCAATATGCTTGCAAGAAATGAATGAAAGTATTCAATCACGACTTGCTTATCTATCTAAGATCCTTAGTGACAAGACCAAGACAATTTACATAGGACCATATCTAGAGAGGTTAGTTTTCTTTGTTACAATTGGATATTTGCACTTCGTAAACATTCTAATCTTCGAGTTTTCATTTTCATTTCTTAAAATGTGTAGTGGCCATTGGAGTTTTGTAGCTATGATACCATCGTTGAAGCGAGTGTATATGATGGACCCGTTACACTTTCGTCCATCTACAAAATTTGCAGATTTATTAGAGGTTGCTATGCATAGTGCACATGACGACACACTACTTCCCTGCAACCTTATACAGATTCAGGTGACATTACAAATCCAATGCTCATTTATTTCCACTATGATTTCATTTCAAATCATTTGTTATACTTCTTCGCTCTCAGCACCGAAAGCAATTGTCAAATTGTGAGTGCGATTACTATATGATATTGTATACCACCGAGTGCGTCGCTGGCCTTATTGATGATAATTTGGAATTACACCGCGTAAGGATTCTTACTACCTACTTATTGTACCTATTATTATCTACATTGCATTTAATAGTATTAAAAAACATTTCATATTCTTAGATTATCGAGGAAAATCATGCACCATACACAAAGAAGGAGTTGGAGGATGGTAGAGATGCATTGGCTAGACACTTGGTCCTTATTAGATCTCGGTACATCTCTAGGCCTCACATTCCCAATAAAAGCTAGTTTCTTTTTATGTCAAATGGATGCATATACTTTTGAGTTCCATTACTTCCATTTGTTTATAAAGTGTGGCTTGACAGTGTTTCATGTTCATGTTTTGTGCTTAGATATCATGCATCTTGCAATTGACAGCTTAGACAATTAAAATGAAACCCAACTTTAGCGGAAATGGGTGGAAATGGCACAAATCCTGTAATTTTGTGACACGTATGAATTCGCTGCGACGTCGTTACTTCTCTCGCCAGTTACATTAAAATTGTTGCGACCATCTTGTACTATCGCTACAATACTCGCCGGAATTATATTTCTCAGCTTAGTTTTTGCGCCATCGCTACCCAATCGCTCGTTCTTCTCTGCCTCTCCAATCTGATCTCTGTCGAGCTCGTAACTATTCACGCCAACACCAGGCGAATATCTAGCTTAGTCGTAACGTCATCTGTTTTTCTCACTCACCCAATGCTCAAACGACGTCGTGTAAATGAAGCGAGACTAGTAGCGAAGCCGTAACTATACACATAAGCGATTTTCTTACGAAATCGTTACCTCTGTCGAACCAACAATTTTAATTATATTTTTATAATTAAATTTTTACAAATTTTATATTTATACAATTTTTCTGTTGCGATGTCGCTTTGGTATTACTAGCGAATAGCACGTTGCTGTCGTAACCTGGCTCGTGTTGTTTAACCCTAAATGTTTACTTTGCCTTGTAACGAGTTCGCTACGTTAGACCCAGCGAATCGCCCCTGTTGCTCATAACTAGTCTCGTCAGCAGACGAATATATGACAAGCTAGGCTACCTTACGCAGTCGTAACTACTGTTAGCGATCCGCAAGGTTAAAGTCGCAACTTATCTCGCACATATTCATAACAGTATAGGCTTTCCAATGTTACGAACTCGCTAGTATTTCATCTGGCGATCTGTAAGCTTCTGTCGTAACAAAAAAATCAACCATTTGTTTGGTACTAGCGTTGGCTAGTTACGAACTAGCAAAGATTCAATTCATATCATCCAGCCGTGCATGCTAGCGAGTTCGTAAGTACTGTCTAAGGCGGATAAGCCTTCATCTAAAGCGGAAACAAACGCCTTAAATCCAAAAACATCTAAGGCGGAAGAGGAACCGCCTTAGATGATTTTTCTCATTTAAGTCACAACCAGGGAAGGCATTTGTTTTCTGCCTTAACACATGAAGGATGAACTGCCTTAGATGGCTTGATATTCTAGTAGTGTATGCTCTGGATATGTTGACGGATACTGGACTATTGGGAGCAAAGCCTGCGGATTTCCCAATGGAACAACAACATAATCTGGCGAAGGATGAAGGTCCACTGTCTGAAGATCCTCTCCAATATCGTAGGCTTATTGGAAAGCTTATTTACTTGACGATCACTCGTCCAGAGTTGAGCTATTCGGTTCATACTTTGGCACAGTTTATGGAGACACCACGAGTTGCTCATTGGCATGCCGCTTTGCGGGTCTTACATTACCTTAAGGGTCATCCGGGTCAAGGATTGTTTCTTTCGGCCCACAGTTCCCTTCAACTCACTGGTTTTTGTGATTCGGATTGGGCTGCTTATCCAATTACTCGACGCTCTTTATCTGGCTATTTTGTGATTCTCGGTGGTTCTCCAGTCTCTTGGAAAATGAAGAAACAACCGACTGTTTCCCGTTCTTCAACTGAGGCAGAGTATCGTGCTATGGCCTATGTTTGTTGTGAGTTGATATGGCTCAAGTCTTTGCTTCAGTCTTTGGGTGTATCTCATTCTAAGCCAATGCATTTGTTCTGCGACAGCCAATCAGCTCTCCATATCGCTGCTAATCCCGTCTTTCATGAGAGAACAAAACACATTGAAGTTGATTTTCATTTTGTTCGTGACTTGATTCAGTCCGGTGAAGTGGTTACTCATCATATTCGTACCACTGATCAACCTGCTGACCTGTTTACAAAAGCTCTCGGTCGCAAGACATTTCAGGGTTTGATCGTCAAGATGGGTATTCGGGATCCTCATGCTCCATCTTGAGGAGGAGTGTTAGAGAATATAGAGAATATATTTTGTGCATATATTTGTATATTCTAGATTATTCTTTCTTGTATATTAAGTTAGACTCATATATTTCTTTTCCATACCGAACTCTAGGTTCCAGTCTATATATTGTAAACTTTTACGTTGAATATACACACAACTTCATATTCTACATTTTCTGATGTAAAATTGCAGCAGAAAACTGTAAAATTGCATCAGTAACTGCACTGTAATATACGTTTTTCTGCTCAAATCTGGTCTGAATGTGTCTAGTATTGCTGCTGTAAAATTGCACCAAAAAACTGCACAAGAATATGCATTTTGCTGCTCGAATTTGATCCGAATGTGTCAAGTTTTGCAGCTGTGAAATTGCACAAAAAAACTGCACAGTGTGATGCATTTTGTTGCTCAAGTTTCGTCCAAATGTCGTATAAAAACTTATAAATGTTGAGAATTATAAAATAATATGTCAAAATAGGTGTTACTTAATATGTTAGATATTGAGTTAAACTTGAGATTATAATATAGAATATATAATTATAAAAATATTAATCCACTTAACCAATAAATTATAAAACTTGATTTCATCCTTAACCGGCGAATAAGAAATTTTATTAAATGACTTGGTATTAATTAATGATGAGTGTCGTATACCTAGAAACTGGTCTGCCATCAACTTGTCTAGACCTAGCAAGGGGATCAAAATCAATGTAGATACTGCATGGTGCCAGACCAAGGCTTGGCTGGGTTTGATAGCTAGAGGCTCCAATGGTTATTTCATAGGGGCTAAGGTCTTCTATACTGCTGCTACCTCTTCTCTACAAACTGAAATGCTAGCTATTGAAAGTGGCATTTTGTATGGTATTTCCCTGGGATCAACCTTTTTCTCAGTGGAGTCTGACTGTAAATATGCAGTAGACATGATAAAAGAGCCCTCATCCTCTCACTGGAAGCTGTTCATTCTCTCTCACAACATTCACAGACTTCTAGGATCTCAGTCCCTCATCTATACTTTGAGGGAAGCAAACAAGCCAGCAGACTCCTTAGCCAAGCTCCCTTCTAAACTCAAACCAGATGTCTCATATGATTGGCAATCTCTCCCACACACTATACAAGGCCTCATCAATCTGGATGCTTGGGAAATGCCTTCACTAAGAATCCCTCCGAATTCCGCTTAACCTTTCTCTTCAGGTATCTTCACTATTCATAATGCAGCTGGCATAGGATGATGTAACCAGTACAAATGTAGCACATGTCTAGTCTTTTCAGGTAACTTTGAACCCTTATCTCTCAATTCCTGTCTAATAGGTGGCCACTTTGTATTTCTCTTGGGATTCGCTAAAAGGCTCTCTATTTCTTTTGAGGAATGGAGGGATCAGGGTTATACATTGTATAGCTAGACTTAGGGCCTGTTTGCCAGAGTTTCTCTGTAAAGCAGTTCAATTTAGTTCAGTATTTTTTTATTTGTTCACTTCTTCGAAATATTTTTAAATATTTTTCAGTTCAGTTCAGTATTTTTTTATTTTTTCAGTTCAGTTCAGTATTTTTTTATTTTTTCAGTTCAGTTCAGTATTTTTCAGTTCAGTTCAGTATTTTTTTATTTTTTCAGTTCAGTTCAGTATTTTTAAATTATTTTCAGTTCAGTTCAGTATTTGTTTTCCAGTTCATTTCAATACATTTATATTTTTTCAGCAGTTTAATATATATCAGGATCATCCTGATATTGGCAATATCAGGCACCAATTAAATAACGACACATCATCTTTAACTAATTTATGATTGGGCCACGTGTTCAATCATTACCCAGACGGGTTTAGGCATTCTAAATTAGGGTTTTAGAATTTTACTAAAAATATCTTAACCAATTAAAACATTAAAATTGTACACGTGTCATTATCTTATTGGTGCCTGATAAGGCCTATATCAGGATCATCCGGATGAATGTTTTTCTCTTTTTTCAGTTCAGCTGAATGTTTTATTATTTTTGTAGATTATTCAGCTCGATTTTTTTTTAATTTTTCAGTTCAGTATTATTCAGATAAATATTTTATATTTTTTTAGTTCAGTAAATTTCATCTATATTTTTTATTATAGATCTCTACAGTTTTTTCAGTTCAGTTCAGTTTATATTCAGTTTTATTTGATCCAGTTAAATTCAGTTCATTTGATTTGGTTATGAAGAAATGTGATTTGATGAATTTCAGTTTCATTCAGTCGTATGATTACTATGTTCAATACCTTCAATTATAATTTGGTTCAGTTAGTGTTTACTAGATGAATACAAGTTCATTGTTTGTGAATACGACAAAATAGAGCAATCTTTGTACGCTAGTGGTTCTATCATATTTTGAACCAGGTTAATTCAATTTAATTAAAATTAAAATTAAATCTATTTCAATTTTGTACAAGTGTATGTTGATCAATTTCAGTTTAATTTAGTCATACTGTTATTGTCTTGAATACATTAAACTTTACTTTAGTTTAGTTAATTTTATTTTTGATGAACCCATATATATTAATTAAGATCATAAACCAGTACAAGATTTAGGCCTTTACTCTAACCTATTACTAACAAAATTTCTAGGAAGCAAGGAAACTACAAAAGGAATCAAAAGAGATTCAAAGAAAAGTTCCTTGCATCTAGTGGAATTCAGCTTCAATGTTCTTGACCAGGACATCAAGCAGTGATGCTTTATGTTGGAAGATCCTCCCATTTCTTTCCTCCCAAATATGATATAGAGTGGAGACATAGAGTACCAGTTTCTTAGCTTGACCTGTGGTTCTCCAGTAAGAAAAAAGTTTCCTCAACCTTCTCATTGAACTTGCTGGCTGTAATCCTGGGGAATGGAGTACAGTGTGGATATAGGAGCATTGTGAGAAGAGGTGAGCAGCATCTTCAGGAGCTTGTCTGCATAGGCAGCAGTGTGGCTGGTGGCCCAAGATGTTGAATCTTTGTAGTTTGTCTATAGTGGCCAGCCTGCTTCCGAGTAAGAGCCAGAGGAAGAACTTGTGCTTAGGAATAAACTTAGTGTACCAGACTAGTTTTGCCCAAGTGTCTTCACTTCATGATCCTTTCAATATACTGTAAGCTTTTGTGATGGAGAAAGTTCCTGCCTTAGTTGCACATTCAGGGAGCCTACTGAACATCTGATTCTTCAATCTGACTAGATAGTTGCAGATCCAGCTTTGGGAAGCCTTGGCATCATAGGTCTGCCATTTTGAGCCTTTCATATAGAATGCCTGTAACCACCTCACCCATAGAATGTCTTTCTTCTGCTGAATGGCCACAGATGTTTGCATAATGAAGCTTGGTTCCATAAGGAAGGATCCCTAAGCCCCATTCCACCTGTTTTCTTGGCTCTACACAAGATATCCGAGGCTGCAGGTGTGAAGTATCTGCTGCCTTCTTCCTTCCCCCATAGAAATGCTCTACATAGTTGTTCCACTCCATCATGAACACTCTCTAGAATTTTGAACACACTAGACCAGTGAGCCATGAAACTGAGTAACACAGTGTTGATTAGGTGCAGTCTACCAGCATGAGATATGTGCCTGTGATTCCAGATGGAGATTTTGGCTCTGATTTTGTCCAGCAGCACATTACAGGCTTCCTTGTCCCACCTGTATGTTAATAGGGGCAGTCCCAAATATTTCATTGGAAAGGTCCCTTTCACCACTCCCAAGATGGCAGCTAAAGCATCTTTCTCCTATTCCTGCATGACAGAGAAAAAAACTAGGGACTTGTTCTCATTTATTCCCAACCCTGCAGTGTGTAAAAACTCTTCCAAGCTGTCTTTGACTCCACTAATGGATCTGGCACTTGCACCACAGAAAATGAGCAAGTCATCTGCAAACATTAGACTAGTGATGCCTACCTTAGCACATCTTTGATGATAGTCAATGAGAACTTCAGATCAAGCAGTCTTGTGAGATACTCCATTCCTAGTACAAAGAGTAGTGGGGATAAGGGGTCCCCCTGTTTCACACCTTTCCCACCCTTGAAAGTTTCTGTAAGCTCCCCATTGAGAGATATGCAGAAAGAGGAGGCGGTGATGCACTTGGTGAGCAAGTGGATGAATAGAGCTGGGAACTTGAGAGCTGCCAACCAATCAAACAAAAAAGACCAATTCAGATTGTCAAATGCCTTCCTGATGTCAACCTGAATCACACAGCTAGGCCTTATGCTGGGGCTAGAATATTTGTGCACTAGTTCCTGTGTTAGAAGGATATTGTGTGCAATGTGTCTGCCTTTAACAAAAGCTCCCTAGTTGCAGTTTATGAGTGAAGGCATGAATTCCCCCAGTCTAGTGCAAAGTACCTTGGTTATGACCTTATACATGACAGTGCAACATGCAATGGGTCTCGGATCAGCTGCAATTTATGGTTGGGGACATTTGGGGATGAGAGCTAGCACTGCCTGACTGAAGTTGGAGGGAATGGGATCTCCTCTGAAAAAATATTTCACCACTCTTATAAGACTTGGACCAGTGATGTCCCAAGTTATTTTAAAGAAGTGACTGGTGTATCCATCATGGCCAGGGCTTTTTGATGAGCCAATGATATTTAAAGCCTCCTTGATCTCTTCACTTGTTACCTCCCTGATGAGCTTTGCCTGCTGCATCACTGTGAGACAGTTACCTCTTCTTGTGCAGTCAGGGTTGAGCTTGACAGTGGGGGTTGAGCCAGTCCCCAGTTGTTTAGCAAAGACCTCCACCAGGTGTTTTTTGATGGCAGCATCCTCCTCCAGTAAGTTCTGCCCATCCTTAAGACAGAGGATTTGGTTGGTGTATTGCCTATTAGCCATTATGGAGTGAAAGAGTTTAGTTGGCTTGTCCCCTTCCTTTAGCCAATTTATCTTGGCTTTCTGTTGCAAGAACTGATACTCAGCTTCTGCATAGAATTCAGCAGCTCGCCTTCTGCCCCTTTCCTCAGCTTGGGTGTGGTGAGCTTAGGTCTTGGTTCAGTTGAGTCACAACATTCTCCCATTCCTCCCTAGCTAGGGTAGCCCTTTTTCCAATCTCAGAGAAGGTGTTTCTGTTGAGCTTCAGAAGTGGCAACTGCAGGGAGTGCAGTTCCTGAAAGAAGTCCGGTAGGTTATGTATTGCCTGATCATCCCAACAAGCCTTTACAGTATCTATAAAAAATGGGGATGCAGCCCACATATTAAAGTACTTAAATGCTTTTGGTGTTTTCTTTCCTTGTTTCTTCAGTTGCACCATCAGTGGGAAGTGGTCTGAAGTGTGATCTGGCTTGATGAAGCAGATGGATTCTTGTAGGTGATTGATCCAGGTATGGTTTACCAGTGCTCTATCAATTGTACTGAAAATTCTCTCCCCTACCTTCCTTCTGTTTTCCCAGGTGTAAGAAGGGCCAAAATTTTTTAGTTCCAGAAGGTCCAGGTCCTGTAGCAGCTGCTGAAAATTTTGTGTTTCTGTGATGTCAACTGGAACTCCTCCCTGCCTATCTGTTAGATGCAATGGTGCATTAAAATCCCCAATAATTAACCATGGATGAGTAGAGCCATTGTCTAACTTTGTGAGCTGGGACCATAAGGGCTTCCTAGTTTCCTGTGTGTGGGAGCCATAAACTAGGGTAACATACATTTCTGTTTTCATTTCTTTGCTATAACATAATGCATCTATCCACTGATCAGACTTGGTTGTATGCAAAATGTCAAAACTGTTAGGGTTCCACCCCAGCCAAACCCTACCAGTCCCTGCAATATCACTGTTACTTAGCCATTTGCATCCCATGTTCAATCTGTCCCAAATAGCCTGTTCCTTTCCTTGCTTTACCTTGGTTTCAAAAAAACAAAGCATGCCAAAACCTAAAGCTGTACAGAATTTCTTAAATTTTATTTGCTTCACTACTGTATTTACACCCCTAAGATTCAAAAATATAATGTTGCTATTCATTATATGGAGGATCAGCAAGGGTAAGGTATTTTCCACCAGAAGTTCCATCCATTTCAACTATCTCCATTGGTCTTTTCCCAGCTCTATGAGGGGAGGAGTGTAGCACCTGTTCAAAACCATCTTCATCTTTGACTGTAGCTACCACTGGCTTTACTGTATTGGCTAGTACCCTTGGGACAGAAGGCTGTAGAGGCTTAGGTGAGGGAAGGGAGGTAACAGGCACCTTGGCAGTTGGTGGAGTAGTGTTTAACCTGGTCTTGGTTGCAGGTTTTGAGGTTGGGATCCATTTCTGTGGAGGTGGTCTTTGTTGAGCAGGGATAAGTCTCCTTCAGAAGTCCTTTGAATGGCCAAACTTGTTGAAGCTAGTGCACTGAACAGGTGACCACTCAAATATAATTGTTTGCTACTGGATTACATCATTTTCATCTAGATAAGGGACGGAATTAGGGACAGAATCTCTGATTTCCATTTCAACCTGTATCCTAGCATAGCTCAGTCTATGTTGCAGCAATGTATTCTCATCCAATTTAAGTGGATTGCCTAGGGGCTCACTATCCTACTTAAAATTGAAGGTTTTCAGTAAGGCAAAGGTAATTTAGGGAGTTGTATCCAAACGGGAACTTTACTATGTTCAAATTCATGCCAACTTTTGGACCAAGCCTTCAAAAATACTGGTTTATGGTCAAAAAGAACCATACCTTTGGCAAGTATCTCATCTCTGTGCTCCTGGGTAGCAAATCTGACCATGAAAATCCCATCCATGAACCGCCACACTTTCTGAATAGGTTTTGTTGACCATATTCGCTTGAAGTACCCCTCCATAACCTGCAATGGAGGAAAAGCTGCCACAATTTTGCATACCAAAGTGATATCCCATGCTTTAACACTGTCTGCTACCTGTTCTTTGGGGATTTGAGCCATTCTGATCCCTTCCACCATTATTGGCTCAAAGAATCTCACTTCATCCGACTGGTCTTCAAATAGTTTCTTTCTCTAGTTGATCCCAGATCTCTCTTCTTCTTCCACTTGCTCCCCCCAGTTCATGGTTATTGGCTTACCAGCCTGCAGTACTGGCTCCTCGAGTTGAACTGGCGTTGATGTGCTCTCCCCGTTCTCCTGGTCTGATTCCAGCTCATGGGTAAGGTTACCCATCAGTTCTTGGCCACCCCTTTGATCAGCTACCACAATGTCCCTTTCATAACTGTTGCGTTGCAGAATAAGTTGATTCCGGCGCTTCTGTTTTCGTTCCCCGGATTTGCCCATGAGCGGTAGCCGGAGCGGCTCCAGCTCTGGGCTAAGTAAACAACAAGGTCGGAAGTACAGTGAAAAACAAGCAGTGGCGGTGTATCGCCCACACTAGCTCTCTGCAAAGTCAACCCATTAGGATCCTTCCATAGTTTACTTTAGTTATAAGTAAATGTGATTTGATGAAATTAGTTGCATTAAGTCATTATTTCAATACATTACACTTTCTTCTGTTCCATTTCTATTCAATTATGTATTATGTACAATTCAGTTCATTTTATTTGTTAATAATGAATTTTTTTAGTATATTTAATTTTTTTCAATTCAGTTCAAATAAATATAAATAATTTTTTTCCAGATCAATTAAGTTCAGTATATTTATATGTTTTTAGTTCAATTCAACATATTTCAGTTCAGTTCAATATATTTATATTTTTTGCAGTTCAGTTCAGTATTTTTAAATATTTTTCAGTTCAGTTCAGTATTTTGTTTATTTTTTTCAGTTCAGTTCAGTATTTTTAAATATTTTTCATTTCAGTTCAATATTTTTAAATATTTTTCAGTTTAGTTCAGTATTTTTTAAATTATTTTCAGTTTAGTTCAGTATTTTTAAATACTTTTCAGTTCAGTTCAATATTTTTAAATATTTTTCAGTTTAGTTCAGTATTTTTTAATTTTTTTTCAGTTTAGTTCAGTATTTTTAAATACTTTTCAGTTCAGTTCAGTTCAGTATTTTTAAATATTTTTCAGTTCAGTTCAGTGTTTTTTTTATTTTTCAGTTCAGTTCAGTTCAGTTCAGTAACAAATAAGCTCTAGCAAACGGGTATTAGTTTTTTAGCTCCTCTCTTTTGAAGCAACTTGTTTTGCTTATGGCCTACATTGGGCTAACTTTATTTACTTTGTATTTATGCTTACCACTTTTGTGGTTTTTTGAGAGGTCAGAGAGGCATAATAAACACTCCCCCATCTCATGATGGTTTCATTTTTTAAAAAAAAAAGGAAAAAAAAGATGAGTGTCGTATATTTTCTCATAAAACTGTAAGACATTCATAATATTTTTATATATATTTTTCAGAATTTTAGGAAATTCTATAATGATATAGAAATAGAGAATGGAATGCTATATTTAAGGAAGGAGAAACAATTAGATAAGACAGCCTTATGGTAAGGCAGGAGTATTAAAAACCCCATTTTCATACGTTTTGGGTAAAATACTAATTAGTTTTTTCTCGGTGCCATAATGTAAATAGCACAAACGTTCGGGGACTAAAGTGAAAATTCCAAACTTTTATCCCCAAATTAAAACCTTTCTGCCTGTGATTCCCATCGTTGCTGCCCCAGTCGATTCACGGAGACCCAGTCGAATTTAAGAGATGCCCGGTCACCGGCGATGACCGTGGAGGTACGGGCGACATTCACTATGACGACGAAGCGGTCAACTTCCGATGGGGTTGTGATGATGGAAGCGACCCTGACGGCGCTTCGTACCATGGCGAACGGCGACTTGAAAATCCGGCGGTGGTGTGCAAAGAATATGTTGTCTATAAGGATTACAGAGATCTGCACAATTAGACAAAAGAGGAATGGTTGAGGTCTGATTATCAAGCTCAGTCGACGTCTTTCCCCTAGGGTGATTTTATATAGAGATTCGGCTTGCCCAACTTGGAGTGAAAACTGGACAAACAATGGGTTACCACCGACGGCGTACGTTTAGGTACGAAGCGCCGATGGAAGCCCATCACCGACTAGAGCCTCCATTTCTCGGCCAAGCTATGTCGATATGCCGTTGATTCGTCATCGATTCGCCCGTCAAACAAGGTTTCAGAACGGCGAAGCGAGCAGGATGGTGTGCTGGGGTTGGTGAAGACGGCAAGTGGTGTCGTGGTGGTTCTGGATGAAGAGCTCGTTAGCGCGGTTTCTGCAGCCAGTGTTTGATTGGTGAGGGAACGAGTATGAGCTATGGAGTTGTGGGGTGTGAGGATTGATGATTAATGATGATGATTTGACAACGAACGACGACAAGTTGATGATGAATGACAATGATTATATGATTAATGATGATGAACGACAAAAATTTGATGATTTGATGATGAACGACGATGATTTGATGATGAATGACGATGATTTGACGATTAACAATGATGATTTGATGATGAACGACGATAATTTGATGATTAACAACGAAGATTCGACGATGAACGACAAATATTTGATGATTTGATGATGAATGACGATGATTTGACAATTAACAATGATGATTTGATGATAAACGATGAAGTTTTGATGATTAACGATGAAGATTTGATGATTTGATGATGAACAACGATGTTTTGATAATTTGATGATGAACGACGATGATTTGATGATGAATGACGATTAACAACGTTGATTTGATGATGAACGACAAAGATTTGATGATTCATTGATGAATGACGATGATTCAATGATGAACGATGATGATTTGATGATTAACGACGAAGATTTGGCGATGAACGATGAAGATTTGATGATGAACGACGATGATTTGATGATGAATGACGATGATTTGACGATTAACAACAATGATTTGATGATGAATAACGAAGATTTGATGATGAACGACGATGATTTGATGATGAACGGTGATGATTTGATGATGAACTGTGATGATTTGATGATGAACGGTGATAATTTGATGAACAACGATGATTTGATGATGAACGTCGATGATTCGGTAATGAACGTCGATGAATTGATGATGAGCGACGATGATTTGATGATTTAATATTGATGATGGTAATGATGAATAAGGAGATTAAACGTGTTATGTATTCTTATTGCAAAATAGTCCCTGGGTTTTATTAACATTTTAAATACCGGGTACCGAAAAATAAATATTTATATTCCAACCCCAAAAGTATTTTGCCCCTGAATCTAATACCCCTTACCTTACAATAAGGCTGCCTTACCAGAGACTTTCTCTTAAGGAAGACATACCAAAACTGGATAAAAATGAATTGATCAAAATAACAAAATTAACCAAATAAATTCAAAATAAGAGGAAGTCAGAAAACAATTACGAAATCAGGTCTAAAACGACAAGAATGAAACATGTAGAACCAAACAAAATAGTAAAATATCATGGAGAATAACATTCACCGGATTATCCTTATATAGCCTTTATCATGCACCAATAAGATAATGACACGTGTACAATTGTAATGTTTTAATTAGTTAAGATATTTTTAGTAAATTTCTAAAACTCTAACCTAGAATGCCTAAACCCGTCTGGGTAATGATTGAATATGTGGCCCAATCTTAAATTAGTTAAAGATGATGTGTCGATATTTAATTTTTTTTTTGGAAAAGGATGTGTCGATATTTAATTGGTGTCTGATATTGCTTATATCAGGATGATCTTGATATATATTAAACTGAAATGTTATAACAAAAAAGAAACAATTATGGTAATGATTTGGAAAAAATACTCTAAATAAATACAATCATAACTAAATTTAAAATTAAATCATTAATTAATAAATAATTAAATACTACGAAACATTGTATTTTTATTAGGGTTTGATGAGTTAGGAATAAACACTTTAGGAGTAATAGTTTATAAACACCATTACAGTATATAAACTCTGAAACAAAATTAGACTTAACAATAAACACCATTACAGTAATAAAAATTTTATCCCAAACTTTTGTGAAGAATAGAAGGAAAAACAAAATGTTATAGTGAAGACTTGGAATGACAAGAAGTGATCACTGGTGAAATGGGACGGAGTTGTAGTTAGTTACGTAATATGTAAAGAAACAAAAATTTAACATTGGTGGTAGTATCAATACAAAAGAAATCTATAAATTTATCGACACAAATTCTATTGAAAGTCCATTTTCAAATTTTGTTTGGAATTAACACTGTGTAATTAAACTCGAATGATACATTTTTATGTTAAAATATTGATCATTTAAAATAAATATGTTAAAACATGTTTTAATGCAAAAATTTAAAATATTTTAAATTATAAAATTTAAAGTTTAACTTAAAAGATACACCGTTCAAGTTAAAACATGTAAACGGTTGGGAGTGGCTCTCTATCAAGTAGGGTAGACTAGTTTAATTTGGTCTACTTTGTAAACACAAGTTGGTCCAGCCTACTTACAGAGTAATATTTTTTTGATTACCCAAATACTGCTGGACGACATCATTTTATACTGAAGTGATTTTCAGTAAAAACATAATTTAACAAGTAAAACACATTTATTTACTATAGCATGCACCGCTAACACATATAGAGCAGATACCATTGCACCCAGACAGTATTCATTGACATGTTAGTTGACCTATAATATATTGACAAGGTTCGACTTCTAGTAATGATGTGACAATTTAACCATATTTATGCATACAAAATGACAACAAATGGAGCTAATATCTGAAAGCCAGCTTTACTAAACACTAATGTAGGAAATTTCCTAGTTTTTGTTGCCAAGTAAATAAGCGGACAATTCAACAGTAAAGTTGAAATGAATTTTACAAGTTTATTCATTAAATCTGAGTGAGACAGAGTACCCTATAAATTGGATCTCTTTGAACTTCTGGAATCAGGTGATTAATAGAACTTTGGAAGGTCTTGAAGTATTTTTCAAATGAAACATTAGCTGAATGAGTCTGGAATGCTGAGATTCTTTCTCAAATTAAAAAGACTCAAAATTCCAATTAAGGGCTGGAATAAGCTAACTTTTGACAACACTGAAAGTAATGTGTCTGAATCTGCTGAATCCCTAAGACAACAAGAAATAATCTATGATCTTAATAGCTCAACTGATGGGATTATTAAACTCAACAGATTAAAGGCACTATATCTCAGATCCCTCAAAGAGCAACAAAAATTCTGGAAACAAAAATCCAGAAATAAATGGCTCAAAGAGGGTGATGAAAATACAAAAATATTTCACAATAGTGTGAAAGAAAAAAGGAGTGGTCTCAATATCACAAAAAAACAGAACTCAGATGGAATTTGGTTAGATAATATCTCAGAAATTGAAACTGAAGCAATTCAGTATTACACTGACTTATTATCTGAACCTGAAAATAACCTTAATGGTCTTTTCCATGACCACTTCCTTAGCCAAATTCCTAAATTAATCACTGATGATGATAATGCTAAGCTTATCAAACCAGTCACAATGGAAGAACTTAAGCCTACTGTTTTTAATATAAATAAGAACAGCAGCCCTGGTCCAGATGGATATTCTTCAAAATTCTACACTAAATCATGGGATATCATTAAAGAGGACCTTTTACTTGCAGTATCTGATTTTTTAAGTCCTTCTGAAATCCCAGCTGGAATTGCAACCACCTGGATTACATTGATTCCCAAAAAGGATGTCATAACTTCCTTTTCTGATTTTAGGCCTATTAGTCTTTCTGACTGTATAAACAAAATGTTTTCAAAACTTCTCATGGAAAGACTAAAAAAGTCTCTTATGCATAAAATAATTTCTCCAAACCAGTCTGCTTTTTTATATAAAAAAGACATTTCTGATAATGTTTTATATCTTAAGGAACTGGTTAGATATTTAGATAGAAAATCTAGAACTCCAAATTGCATCATTAAACTAGATCTCATGAAGGCATTTGATAGAGTTAGTTGGAGCTATTCAAATACTATACTTATGCATTTTTGCTTTCATGGTCAGTTTGTATATAATGTCATGAAAAACCTGAGAGATGCACATTTCTCAGTTTTGATAAATGGCAAATCCAATGGCTTTTCAGTCCTAGTAGGGGTATAAAACAGGGAGACCCTCTGTCCCCCTTTCTGTTTAATATTTCTTCTGAATGCTTTAATAGGTGTCTGTTTTATGTATATTCCATAGGTAAAATAGATTATTTTGACATTCCCAGAGGTCCTTCACCAATTTCCCATCTAAACTATGCAGATGACACTATCATATTTCTTAAAGATACACCATTAAGTCTGAAATGGATCAAAGCATTTCTTGTTTTTTTTGAACAGGCCACAGAACAGAAAATCAATTTTGAGAAATCTGAACTTTTTCTTGGGAAAAATGCTTCTAACTTTAAAATGAGACAGGTGAAAGACACTTTGGGAATGAGACTGGGCACTATGCCATTTGTATATTTAGGTGTGCCTATATTTATAGGGAGGGCTCTTGTTGCCCATTTCCAGCCACTCATGCAAAGAATCCAGAACAGACTCTCCAACTGGAAGAATAAATGGCTTTCTACGGGGGGTAAGATCACACTAATCCAGTCCTGTATATACTCAGTCCCTCAACACCTTTGGTATGTTATAAATCCTCCATTAGAAGTTATACACAGAATATAAAATGTTATCCCTTTTCTTTTGGAGGAAAACTGAACTGAAATCTAAAAAGGTTTGGAGGAAATGGAGATATATATGTTATACTGTATATCAGAATGGTCTAGGAATTAGATCCATACACACTATCATTAAAGCTTTTTCACTTATGTTGTTGTGGAAATTCCAATTAGGACTAACACTGTGGGCACAGTTCTTATGGCAACTCCCTAGATCATACCAAAATTCTCCAACTTGGAAGAGAATTACCTCTGTCAATCACTGTGCTGAGAATCATACAAGAGTTATAGTGGGGAGAGGGAGTTGTAGCTTTCTGAACTCAAATTGGATAGGACTAGGGTGCTTATCTGACATTGCTCCTAATGACATTTCCCCTCTTCCTGCAAACTTTACTGTCAAAGATTTCTATGACAACAAGGCCCATTTTTTACAATTATTATCTACTTGACCTTCTAATATTCTCTCTGCTCTTCAGAATATGGTTTGTTGCATTGATAGAGATGACATGTTGATATGGAAACCAGGCACCAATGGGGACTTCTCTTTCAAATCAGCATACCATACTCTGAAACTTTCCAGACAAGCTTCAGTGTCCCTTGCAAAGATGTGGAATCCAAGACTTCAGAAAAAGCTAAGTATCTTTACTTGGAAACTTATCAATGGTTTCCTCCTTATGCTGATGTTCTTGTCAGAATGGGCTTTAACTTACCATCTAAATACCCATTCTGCAACCACAATAATACTTTAGAATATTGTTTCAATGCATGCAATCTGGCTTTAAACATGTGGTCTTTTTTCTACTATATTGTTGGTATCTCTGATATGAACTCTGACAATCTATGGGACAAATTATCCTTTGATTGATCTTTCATTGGCACTAGTAAATTGCATGCTAATCTGTTTAAGGTTGTTCCATCTATCATAGTCTGGTTCATCTGGAAAACTAGAAATAGCTACCTCTATGAAATTGGTTACCCTTGGTTTCTTACCATTACACTCCAGACCTCCCCAGCCATCCATTTCAGCCATTAAATGGAACCCTCATACTTGTGGCCTTAAAATTAATGTAGATGCATCTTGACATTCTACTAATTTTGTAGGTATTGGAGTCATCATTAGAAACCGGGATGGGGATCCTCCAACTGTTTCTACACATCAGCATTATCCCCACTCCATGCAGAATTGTTAGCCATACAGAAAGGACTGAACTGGCTGCAAATCATCAGATTCTATTTTCACTTGAATCTGACTGCATGATGGCCATCAAGGCAGTACAGAATCTGTACTTAGCCACATGGAATTTGTTTGAGCTTGGATATTCTTTGAGGACTAATGAGCTTATTTCACACACAAAGAAGCAGGGAAACTGCCCAACTGATGCACTGGCATAACATGCTTTCAAAAACAAGATCAAAATGCCTTTACATTTCCAGGAGCTCCCTCCTTTCATAAAAGGTCAGTTATCGTTGGATAAAATTGGTACTCCCTCTCTAAGAATTACTTAGAATGGATGCTACTCATTACTTCTTTTTTATAGATTGCTGCTCTCCAACTGATGCAGACTCAACCACTCCGAACCATCTGTGCTCTTCATCAACAGATTGCTGTCATAGAAGAAATTTTTTCTTTGTTCTCACTACTGCCTCAATTTTTGTCCATTGTTTTGGTACCACTCTGAGTTTTGCTATTAAATTCTCTAATATGTTTCAAAATCTTTGGTTCAAACTGGTATTTGGATGTAGCTAGGAGGGGCATGTCCCTCTTTATTACTTATTCTTTTGGAAGCTTTTCTAACCTTCACGAGCTATATGCTCCCATTTTTTTTATGTTACCTTTTCAAAGGTAATTGTATATACTCTTGGCCTCTTAGTAGACCTTTTTCAGGTTTTGGGAGCCTAATAAAATTTCCACCACTCCCAAAAAAAGAGAAGTTAGACGTTGGCGCACAGGTGCCGAATGGAGGGAAGGAATGAACACCTGCTAAAGTCGTGTGGTATTTACCTATCATTCCTAGGTTGGAACGCTTCTTTTCAAATAGAGTTGATGCAAAAAACTTGACGTGGTATCGTAGAAGAAATCCTCCCAAGGATGATGTGATAAGACATACTTATAATGGCGACCAAAGAAAATAGATGAGTTATATCCTACATTCTGTAAGGAAGATCGGAATTTGAGGCTAGGTTTGTCGACCGATGGAATGAACCCTTACGGGGATATGAGTAGCACTCACAGTTTTTGGCCAGTGATGGTCGTGATATACAATTTGGCATCTTGGTAATGAAAAGAAAGTATGTATTGTTGTCGTTGATGATTTCAGGGCCTACACAACCAGGAAATGATATTGATATATATTTGGCGCCTCTAATTGATGATTTGAAAAAGTTGTGGTATGGGGAGGATTGGACATACGACGGTTATCAGAATGAATGGTTCAAATTGAAGGCTGTGTAATTGTTCACTATCAATGACTATCCTGCGCTGGGTAATCTTGCAGGATACTCAGTGAAAGGGCATTTGGCATGTTCGATTTGTGAGGAAAATACTAGTTATTGCCAACTAAGTCATGGGAAGGAGATGGTGTACCTTGGACATAAGAGGTTTCTGGCAAAGGATAATGTGTTGAGAAAAGCAAAGAAATGGTTTGATGGAAAGGTGGAAGGAAAGGATAAACCTATTCCCATCTCTGGAGCAGAGGTACTAGAAAAAGTGAGAGACATGGATAATGACTTTGGCAAGAATCGTAAAAAGGGTAAGGTATATGGACCGTGGAAAAAGTGTAGTATTTTTTTTGAATTGCCCTATTGGGAGTATTTGGGCCGGGGTGCGACATTGTCTGGATGTTATGCACATTGGAAAGAATGTTTGTGATAGTCTTATTGGCACCTTGCTCGATATTCCAGGTAAATTGAAAGATGGCTTGAAAAGTAGAAAGGATTTGAGCAGAATGGGATTAGGGAGTCTGTTGTGCCGGTATAAATAGAAGGGAAATTTTGTTTGCCCCCAGCGGGCTACACGATGTCTGATGTTGAGAAGAATAGGTTTTGTCAGTTTTTGAAGGATGTGAAAGTTCCTTCGACATATGCTTCTAAGATAGGCAAATGTGTAAGTGTTGATGACTGTAAAATTGTTGGCCTGAAATCGCACGATTTTCATAATCTGATGCAGGAGTTGATTGTGCTGGCACTTCGTGCCAGTCTGCCCTCGCATGTGCGCAGCTGCATTAGTCGGTTATGTCTATTTTTTAATGGCATATGTCGCAAGGCGATAAGTCCCAGCAAGTTGGACAAACTACAAGCTATGGTGGTTGACGTACTATGCATACTTGAGATGTATTTTTGTCCCTCTATTTTCGATATTATGTTCCATCTGATTGTTCCTTTGGTAAGAGAGGTTCAGTTGTGCGGGCCTGTATTTTTACGTTGGATGTATCCCTTTGAAAGGTACATGACACTAGTGGAAATTAGTGGATGCGCAGCACAGAAGCACGGCGGGAAAAAGGAAACTTGTTTTTCCCGCCGTGTTTCTGCTTTACGAAATCGGAAATGGTCCGGTATCGGAGGTCAAAATCAGGCTAGCCGATGTCTTACATGTAGGACAGCGAGGAATGGAAAACCAGCCGTGCTGTTTGAAAAACGTCGTTGAGAATGCACGGCGGGAACGATTTCCCGCTTTGCTGTCCAAGGTTTCCGATATCGGAAATGGGCCTGTACTTTGGCCGTGGCACTTGCAAAGCACGTGCCAGTATTTCTGGATTTAAATATATGATACCAGCTTGTTTCCGATTCCGTAAATAAGCCACATACACTAGTGCACAAGCATAGGTTTCTCGGCACACATTTCACGGCGTTTTGGCCAGATTTTGGCGGAACCGCCGAGTAACTGGGTTACGAACTCGTAACCTGCCGTTGGCCTAGGGCAAAAATAAAAAACACGGCGTTTCACAATTAAAACAAGGCGTTTTCCAAAATGTATTAAAAATGTCAATACTAGGCGAACTCTGAACCGTGTTCGCTGATAGGCGAGTAGAGTGACGAATTCGCCAGCATTACCCGCCTGAAATAAGAAAAGTTGTTCGCCCATACATGCTAAGACGCGTTGTAGTTGTGAAATCGCCTTGTATTGATGCCAGCAGGCGTTACTGAAGAAGCGAGTTCGCCTATAGTTATGACCAGAGGCGTTTCAGTTTACGAATTCGCTTGTATTAAAATGTAGCGGGCGAATTTGGTGGCGAATTCGTAACAGTGTCGTAGCTGGGTGTATAAAAGCTGATTTTTTGCGGGAATGAAAATAAAAGAAGTAGATAAAAGAACTCTCCTTTTGTTTTGTCTCAAGTTTTGCTCACATTTTCAGGCCTTGATTTTTCCCAAGAACACAAAGGTATGAGGTTTTGATTTTTTTGTTGATTGGTTGTGGAATGGGCAAACTGTTTTTGATTAGTGTATGTGCTTGTTTATATGGATTTGTAGAGTTCTTAGGGTGCTAAATTTGTGGAATGTTTGAGTGATTGTAGCAAAACCGTTGTTGATAGTATCTTGTTAAGCATGGGTCGTAGTGAAATCATGTTGGAGAATCAGCGTCTCTCACAAGGTTATACGGATTTGATTCAAGAGTTTATTGATGTTGGTTGGAAGGATTGTGTAGAAAAGAGAATGGGTGGGCTAAGATGTCCTTGCATAGATTGCCTTAACAACGCGATTTATGAGGATGTAGACGTTGTGCGCGAACATTTGGTTTGTAGAGGTTTTGATCCTACATATACAACATGGGTTTGGCATGGAGAAGGTGCAAGTCATAATGATGCAGAGTTTGATGTTAAGCTTGGGGTAGATGGATTGCGTTATGATGGTTGTCTTGATGAAATGGCGGAAGACGTGGAAATGGATTGGGTAGGAAAGCCGAGCATGTTAGCGGCGATGTATAATGATAAAGAGACACCATTGTACAAGGATTGCAAACATTCCGTTCTTGGTTCTACGTTGTTGTTGATGAATTTAAAGGCGCGCCATGGAATATCTGACAAGGGGATGCCTGAATTGTTAGAGTTGGTGAAAGAGTTGCTACCCACTGACAACTTGTGTCCTGATCGAGTATATGCTTCTAAGAAGATATTATGTCCTGTGGGAATGGAGATGCAGAAGATTCATGCATGCCCTAACGATTGTTTGTTGTACAGGGGAGATGACAAGGATAGAGATACATGCCGAGTCTGCAATGAACCTCGGTACAAGTCAAAGGTGGGGACCGTAGAGGTATGCGGCGAGAGTGTGACGCCGTCTAGATGTAAAACGCCGGCTAAAGTAGTGTATTACCTTCCGCTGGTTCCTCGACTGAAGAGGTTGTTTGCAAATCCCGAGGATGCAAAGTTGCTAACATGGCATGCGGATAGGGCTAGGGAGGAGGATGACATTATTTCACATGCCTCAGATGGAGATCAGTGGAAGAAAATGGATGAGCGGTACCCTGAATTTGCTGCTGAGCCCAGGAATGTGAGGCTAGGCTTATCCACTGATGGCATGAACCCCTTTGGTAACATGTCTAGCACCCATAGTTCTTGGCCAGTTATGGTTGTGATTTACAATCTGCCATCGTGGTTGATGATGAAACGTAAGTATGTGTTATTGTCCATGATGATATCTGGTCCTAAGCAACCGGTTAACGATATTGACGTGTACCTAGCGCCTTTGATCGAAGATTTGCAGAAATTATTCGATGTGGGTGTTCGGATACCTGATGGGAGTCGAGGTGATGAGGAGTTTAAACTGCAAGGAATGTTGTTGTGGAGTATAAATGACTTTCCTGCATTAGGTAACTTGGGGGGTTATTCAGTGAAAGGTCACTTTGCATGTCCCATATGTGAGAGCAAGACTAGTTATTGTCAATTGAAACACGGTGGTAAGCCGGTGTATCTCGGGCACAGAAGATTTCTTCCGACGGGACATCCTTGGAGGCGAGCAAAGAATTGGTTCAACGGGAGAGAAGAGCATGATCCCTCCCCAATCCCTTTAACTGGAGAGGAGGTTCTAGAAAAGGTTACTGGGATGGATCATGAATTTGGTAAGGGAAAGAAGAAGAAGGCGTCGAATAGCAGTTGGAAGAAGTGTTCGATCTTCTTCAAACTAGATTACTGGAAGCATTTGGACGTACGTCACTGTCTCGATGTGATGCATATTGAGAAGAACGTATGTGAAGCACTTGTAGGTACGCTAATGAATACCCCTGGAAAGACAAAGGATGGCTTAAAAGCGCGGAAAGATCTTGTACAGCTTGGTATCCGATCGTCTCTAGCCTCTGTAGAGGAAGAAGGTAAATCTTATTTACCTCCAGCTTGTTACACTATGTCGACCGAGGAGAAGAAGCGTTACTGTAATGCTTTGAAGTCTGTTAAGGTTCCAACAGGTTACTCTTCGAACATCCGTAATTGTGTTAATACCAAATAACTGAAGCTGGCGGGATTGAAGTCACACGACTGTCATAATCTTATGCAGGAGCTGAATGTTATCGCTCTACGAGGATCATTGTCTCGTCACGTGAGGAAGGCGATATCGAAGCTATGTTACTTTTTTAAGTGCATATGTCGTAAGCGAGTGAGCAGGCAGAAGCTGGATGAGTTGCAGGAAATGGTGGTGGAAGTTTTGTGTAGGATGGAGATGTACTTTCCCCCGACCTTTTTTGACATAATGATCCACGTGATTGTCCATTTGGTGAGGGAGGTAAAATTATGTGGCCCAGTTTACTTGAGATGGATGTATCCATTTGAGCGGTACATGTCGATTTTTAAGCATTTCGTGAAGAACAGATATAGGCCTGATGCTAGTATAGTTCAACGTTATGTCGCAGAAGAGGTTATTGAGTTTTGTACCAACTATATGAAAGATGTTGCCACAGTGGGGATCCCAAATGCTAGGCACGATGGTAGAGTGGACGGGCACGGGCTCAAGCATCATAGTTTGTTTAGTCCTACCGCCGCCGACATGGATGCTGTCCATTTATATATCCTCAAAAACCACGAGGCGGTGACCCCTTATGTTGACATACACATGGATTAGATTAGAGTGTCAAATGCATGGACTGTCGGTGATGTGAGGATCCTGGAAAAGCATTGTGCCAATTTCGTTCGGTGGCTGCAAGCTCACATTCAGCAAGGGGACCATCCTGATATTGTCAAGCTGTTATGTAGAAGACCCTCGGCACTGTTTCCTCTTTTGGTGGGTACGACATAAACGGTTATACTTTTGGAACCAAATGGTCGGATGAGAGGTCAACTAACCAAAACAATGGTGTGGTAGTACCAGGTGAGGCAGTTCATGGATGCGAAGCATACTACGGGACGATCACCGACATCTGGGAGATTGACTTTATCAGTGCCACAATTCAAGTGTTCAAGTGTGAGTGGGTGAAAGAATATGGCGGGGTGCGGAAAGAGGATTACGGCACAACCCTGGTGAATCGCAGTGTTCTTGGCTCTAAAGGTGATTCGTTTATCATGGCGTCTCAGGCGCACCAAGTGTTTTATGTGACGGATCCACAGGATAACCGGTGGGAGATTGTGGTGAATGGTAAGCAGGCGCTTCTTCACAATGGCAATGACGAGGATCGCAGCTTTGGAACAGATATCGGGGACCTTCTGGGTTTAGAGCCTAACGAAACCTTAACTGAAGACGAGGCGAGTTTGAAAAGGTATTTTGCGCGGAACGATCACACAGAGGGCATTTGGATCACCAATGCTGGAAAACCAACGAAGCGAAAGAGGAATCAACCAAAGTATATGTAAACATTAGTATGTAATTGGAAAAACCTTAAGTTTTCAGCATATACATTTGGTATGGACTGAATTAGTATTCATGTATGCTTGAAACGGTGAATATGCTAAGCGTCATCACTGTCGTCCTCGTCACTATCACAGTCATCCTGACCACCCTCCTCTTTGCCCCCGTCTTCGTCATCTTCTTCTTCCGACAACTCTTGTACTTCCTCTTCGGACGACTGTTGTACTTCCTCTTCCGACGACTCTTGCGCATCCTCATTATGGCTTTGTTCGTTTCTGAAGACAACCTTGAACATTTCGTCATTATCTTCGTCCGGAGAAAACGGGCCACCATCTGAACCAACGGGATCTTCTCCATCCTTAGCACCTTCGGGCTCGTCAAGCTGTTGTGCTTCCTCCTCTTCTGGTTCCGCTTCACTTTCAGGGTCATCCGCCTCCGCGTCCATTGGTGGCAAAGGCTGAACGGAAAAGTCTGGCATCCCTTCCTCGTCGCTAAGCTCAGGTTCCAAGTCTAGCATCCTGCCAAACTCCAATATCATCTCCGTTTCCTTGGCTTGTTCCAACTTCACCTGTTCTATTTCCGCTGAAAGCTGTCCCATCATCACGACCATTCGCTCACGCCACTGAAGTTCACGTCCTGCCAAAACACATCAAATAAATTAGAATATTGTATAGGCGCAAACAAATAAATCTAATAAAATACCAAGTTTGGGTAGAATCGACTTACCCGGACTCAAAACACCACGCGCACTTGAACTCGAAGCACCATCCTTCTTCTTCTTTATGACCCCATCGGTGCCAAGTGCCAATCCCTTGCTACGCAGCCATTTCTCGGTGTAGTGCATAACTGGCTCTGGCCGACTAACCGGTCTAATACCCTTCTTCTTTATCATCGCCGTGATAAGCTAGCCATATGGGATCGTTTCATCAGATTTGTCCTTGGCACGCTTCAGCATGTATTCACAATCGCGTACCCTGGATTGATCTTCAATCCCTCCATGATGTAATAGAACAACATCAAATTGGCAATAGTAGGCTCGCAAGGGTGACCATCCGATGGCATGACATTCGAGCATATCAACTCGAACACCAACCTCTGCTCCTGAGTGAGAACGCCAATATTGTACTTCTTCAGAGTACCTTCCAACTTGCTACGCGACTTAAAGTATTTTCTACGCATAGCAACGGGTTCTAGGGGGTTCATACTAGACAAAGATGGGAAGTTTTGGGTGTGGTAACACTCGTAAGGACCGTTTGGATCTAACGGCCTTAAGTGGTCAACCGACACATACGGGCAACCTATCACCTCATTAATCAAATACTTATCAACCTTAAACCTTACTCCCCTAACCATTGTCTCCCCCTCTTTAGCGTCCTTTGCAAAAGTCATATTTGCATAAAACTGTAAACACTCATCCTTATGCACCGGCTCTCTCGACATCAACATCCCTTCTAGATGCGTCGCCTTAAAATAGTCTACAATTTTACCAAACCCTAACGACTCTATCCGATCTTCATCAAAAACCCAAGCATTCAACAAGAAGCGACGAGAAAATTGTTCGTACCTAGTCTCAGCCTTTGTGCTGACGAACAGAGACGTCTCCTCATCTTCCTCAGTCGCAGGGTTACCCGCCGGATTCTCGGCTGGCCCACCAGTTTCAGGCGGGTTCCTGGTGGCGGTGTGGCGGTGCGGCGACGGACTGGTGGCGGGTTGGCGGTGATGGGAGGTTCCAGAAGTATGGCCGCCGCCGCCACCTGTAGATCCACCGGCCGGGCGATCGCGTCTTCGGCGAGGTTGAAGGTCGGCGAGTGTCTCTTCACGCATTCCGGCCGACTCCGCATCGGGTTGAGCAGTGGGGGTGGTCTTCTGGCGCTTGGGGGCTGGTGGGTTGAGGGTTTTACCGGCTGATTTGCTCCGGCTCATGGTGTTGCTTCTGTATTTTCCGATTGGGGATTTAGGGTTTTGCGGGTGGAAGTTGGGGGGGTTCTAAAATCGCCATCCGCAAAACTTGTGTTTGTATTTTTTTTTAAAATTAAAATACGCCGGCGAACTCGCCGCTTCCATTCGCCTGTGGATTTCACTATGAAACGAACTCGCCTGTTTGTTCGCCTATAATTTCAACCAACTGGCGAACTCGCCTCAATTTTGTTTGTAGGCGAAGGTTGTAGCGATTTCGCTTCTGTACAATCATCAAACCCTAACCCTAAACCCTGAACCCATGCCCGGCAACCCACACGATAAAAACCAAACCCATTTATCATCGAGATTGGGAATGACAACCTTCAATCAAGCGAGTAGTGCGTAACTCGTCTAGACTCGAGAACTATATTAACCATGTTCGAGTCGACTCGAGAACTAGCGAGTTAATAATACCATACTCAGCTCGAACTCGTTATTATTTATCGAGTATCGACACTACTTGCGAGTTCGAACTCGAATTGTTTTTTCTCTTTTTAAATAAAAATTTTACTACTTCTATACTATGAAAATTTCTAATTATATATATGTGCGTTTAAATACCTGTTCAATATTGAAATTATTAGCATCCTTAGAAATAATTAATTTAAATACCAATGCAATTAATTAGTTATTCAATATTGAGTAGTAACAGAAAACTAGCTAGATTAGATGATTGAACTAATATAGTATAACCTAATAATATTATAAACTTGCAACTGATTATACTTACCGAGTTACGCATGAGTTTTTCGAGTCGAGCTAGATCGAGTCGTGTTTAGTCCGAGTTTTGACCGAGTCGATCTCGAATTACTCGCGTGTTGACTCAATTACCACCCCTATTCTCATCTAAAACTGGATACTTTTCGTTTATTAGCTCGCGAGATGTGTGATCGCGAAGTCGGCTCTTTAACGGGGTAACGACGTTGCCTGTTTGTATAACATCATCCAGACTATGAGTAATACCACATGCATTACAGAAGAACTAAATGTCTACACTTTCAGTCAGAAGTTGTCAAATACTTGTATATTCGATGGTGATCAACACGTGGCTAATGTAGAAAGTCCTATTGCTCGTGTCTGCACTAGTGTAACATTTGGTTAACGAACTATGTGCAGATAAAATCTGATTTCATTTATAAGTTTTCATA
The DNA here is from genome assembly GCA_948330725.1 of Sherardia arvensis. NCBI lineage: Eukaryota > Viridiplantae > Streptophyta > Magnoliopsida > Gentianales > Rubiaceae > Sherardia > Sherardia arvensis. The sequence continues at coordinate 20,888,136 of OX415240.1, forward strand.
TTAAATTTTAATATACATCAACTCATGAAACACACAATGTTAATATTAATTGCATAACAAAGTAGCAAATATTCAGAAAATAATTATTATGGGTTCATCAACTTGCTAGCTAGCGATACCGCAAGGGGTATTCGCCTCTAGCCGATGCAGGTTGCGGTATCGTAACCTGGTTAAACAGTAACCGACCAAATATACTATTCAGGCATGTTTTGTCCAACTTTACCATACTATATATATCTTTTATCCCGGATTTTGCTAACCTCTTCACCATTTTCACCATTCATTCCCATCTACCCCTCCTTCTCTCTCACCTTATCCCCCCCTCAACTTCCATCTCAAATCCTTGCATTCCAAATCCATTCTTGCCTCATTTCTTGGTGAAATCTCATCAAAACCAACCACAAACTCACCCTCAAATCTAGCACATATATTTTGTGTTTAGAACTAAACCCTATAAAGCTTGTAACCGACCAAAAACCCAAAAATCTCCTTCAACTTCGGTTGAATATTACAAATCTCGCTACTTTGTGTGTCTAAGAGCAACAAACAACTAATATCTTCTTCTACAATTAAGGTATGAGACTCAAATTTGAAGTATTATTCAAAGCACATCTTATTTAGTTACTTTTTGAGATATATTGGTTGAATGGCATGCTTGAGTAGACATTATCCATGCTTAGTCCCTATCCATAACATTTATGTTTCATGACTATGTTAAAATCAAATTTAGAAGCCATAGCTCCCTTTATTTGTTACTTTCATGTGGCATTCTAACATGTTAGCCTACCTTAGGTTCACTTTGGTTATACAATTCAACAAATCCGTTTTTTCCTTGTTTTAACTAGTCATGCTTGTGTTATTTTACTTCTACAACTCATTCAACATGGTTTTGTTGTTGTTTTACCTAGTCATAATAGTGCTAATTAGTTAAGTTACAATTTCTATCCATCCTTAGATAGCAATGGTGACCACTTCAACCACTTCAAGTGCCCAACCAAAGAAGCGAGGTAGCAACTCGAAGAAAGGCCTACAAGTCCGCTCACATTGTCGAGTTCTACAAAGAAGAATGAGAAGAGGAGAACTAACACACATAGGATTTAATGCTAAGGGTGTATGCAACCGACCAAAAAAAGAACGTTCAAAATGGTCAAGTTGGTGTGGCCGAGTTGGAAGAAAGTTTATTGAGATAACGGAGGATAATTGGAGAACCGTCCCATCAAAAAAGAAGGAGGAAGTTTGGGTAGAATGCCAAGTAAGTAACATTTAACCTTTCAATGATCTATCTACTCAATATTATACCTCTTCATAATATGTAGACATAATACATCCTACATATTTTGGCGTAGCGACCTTTTGAAATAGAATCTAATGACATGGAAGTGGTGAGAAAGAAGGCATTCAACATCGTCTCCAAAGCTTTTCGCGAGCACAAGCATGCTCTAAGAAAAGACTACTTGTATGAGAAGGGAAAGAGGCTAGGTCAAGATCCAAGGGACCGATACAATCATATTACAACCGATGCGTGGGAGGCCTTCAAGCAAGCATCGCTTGAAAATAAGACTTCGGTGAGTCACAAACTATAACTTCGGTGACATAACCTCCTCTTATCTAATTACATTAATGATGACATGTTATACGGTATCTTCTTGTGCAAAGGGGAAATGGGACAAGAAGGTCACATCGGCGAAATCAATAACAATGCCATACACCGGTGGTAGGTCGGGGTATTTGGGTGTAGGTGAGAAGGAGGGGCTTAAGGAGAAGGAGGAACTAGTGAAGGAGTTGGTATTAGGGGGGATGGACGAGGCGGAAGCTCGGTATGTCGTAGTGGAAAAGGACGCCGAGGATTATACTAGACAAAAACTCTTCGTGTTGGGTCGAATTAGAGACTCGGATGGTAAGTTCACTTCGGAGGATGCCGAAAAATGTGCAAAGAGGGTGGTTAGTCTATCTATCTTACATTATCTTACTATCTATTGTAGTCTTATTTATTTTTGTTGTTGCTTTCAAATATTCTTCACAACCACTTTCACCTAGTACAACATATTTGATAATAGGAACTTCTTGAGCGCCAAAAGGAGGAGGGTACCTTTATCCCGTTTGGGAAGAAGGATGTCTTGAATGAGGCTTTTGCTCTTGGGAAGAAAAAGGAACACCCGGGAAGAGCATTAGGTGTTGGAGGTTACGCGACACAAGAAGAGGTTTTTGGGATTAAGCAAGGTTGGGGCAATCCTAAACCATCACAACTACAACGAGCTTTGAGCGAGGTGGCGGCGACAAAGGCGGAAATGAAGGATTTGAGGGAGGTGATGAAAGACATAGCACAACACACCAACTATCCCCACATCGAGAGGTTAGGAGGTACACAACCACATCTTCCACCATCATCAAAGGGTTCTCAAGCATCACCTCAAATTGTGGACGATGAAGGTGAGAATGTGGAAATGGACGAGGAACTAGTGCCTCCTACTCCACCTTCATCACCCATCAAGTTGAATGCAGCGCATTCCATTCAAGTTGATAAGGTTAGTACAAATTTTGCTAATTTAGAACATCGTTGGTTTCTAATCTCTTTCTAAAAATAGTTGGATGATGATTTGTCTTGTGCTTTCATTTATGATAGAACCCCCCTTGCAAGCTATATGTTTCGCAAGGTACCAAATCAAAACCACTCCATGTCGCCAATGGCACATGCGACCCAAGTGCGGTGAAACACAATCGTGTTGACATCCCCGCAGGATTTTTTAGTGTTCGCATTACCGATGTTTTGATAGAACAACAAATGCTACCTGTGAAGGAGTCACCGATGGTGAGAGTTGGGGAGGCTAAAGGTTTCCTTGTTCTATGGCCAAAATGGTTGGTGCTTGATGAAAAATCCACCTCCATACCCCGTAGGAAACCACAAACTCCACAAAATCCACAAATACCCGTGAATGCCTTGCCTATAGCTAGACAAACATTAGACCCCATGCTCGTGGAGTTTATGAAAGCCCTTCCACCCTTCGTCCGAGTCTTTTATGATTTGATATCCTCGCACGACAAGAATGCATGCTATGCCTTTCTCGGAAATGAAAGGTGCTTTACTATGACAAAGGGCATCCACGTACCATGGGGGGATTTTGAATATTTCTGGAATTTCAATGAACTTCCCGCCACCATTCTTTGCCTCAATAAAATGTAAGCCATTTGTATGTGTTTCATGAGAATACTCAATTATCAAACCATATATGATTACATCCTCGTCATGATTGTCTACTACATTCACAGGTTCTTGCATCACCATGCCTATCACCGGAGCAAGCATTTCATTGGATTTTTGCATCCAATGCATTTGCAAGCTAGTATGGAGAGCAATAGGCAAAGACTTGATTACTTGAATTCTACTCTCTCCGACAAATCAAAGAAAATATGGATCGGACCATATCTCGAGAGGTATACCTCACAATTTGCTCTATTATTCATGCTAAATTTACTGTATGATTCTACATTCATTTTTTATGAGCATTATGCTTTCATGTGATTTGTAGTGATCATTGGAGTTTTGTTGCAATAATACCCGCTTTAAAGCAAGTATATTGGATAGACCCACTCCACCGCCCTCCATCACGAACATTCGCCGATCTCCTTGATAATGCAATTCTTCAAGTGAACGACAAAACACTCCTCGACTTCCACCTTATAAACATTCGGGTAAGATGTTGTGCTCATGCTATCACGTCCTTTCAAAAATCAACATTTGCGTTTAAAGTACCATAAGTATAGTAATGTTTTATGTTTTAAACACTTTTGTAGTCTAGGAAGCAATCATCGAACTATGAATGTGGCTATTACACAATGATCTTTGGTTTGATGGTGGTGGATGGTGTTCAAAAAGACATGCTAGATCTTCTAAAGGTACGCTACACGCGTCTAATCTCATTTATATTCGTCGAGATTTCCTAATAAGCGTTATTTTCAATCATAGGTATTCGTGGATGATATCACTCCTTTCTCCTTGCAAGAACTTAACGACGGAAGAGACCAAATGGCTAAATATCTGGTCCACAACCGTGCGTTTACCATTACAAGGCCACAGGTCCCTAACCTCCCCAAGGCATGAAAAAGTACTTAGTTGTCCATATGCGTTTGTCTCTTTTTTTTTGGTAGGACTTGACATTGGTAACGCACTTGTGTGCTTAGGTTATGCCTCTTTAGTACTAGTATAGGGGTGTTGGATTTGAATTTGACAGGTTTATGTTGAGTCGGTATCCCGATTCATGTTTCGAAAGAAACGGGTCAAATTTTACAATAATTACACCATTCAATATTGCACATAAACGAACTCGCTAGCTGGTCCGCTTCTAGTCGAACCCAGAAGCTATTTCGCTACCTGGCACGCCTCCCACTACATAATTACAAGCGGCCACACAAGCGGTTTCGCCTACTCATTCGCCCATAAAAGCGACATCGCCTGGCTACTCGCTTGCCAGACTCTGTTGCCCCTGGCGTTCCTGAAAACGATATCGCCTCAACATTCGCCTTAACAGTCAAATTTAAACGACGAACTCGCCAGTGAATTCCCCACAAAAAATTTGAGAAACGAGCTCGCCTAATATTCGCCTCTTCTGGCGGTGTCGTATCCCACTCCGCTTGTGTCCATCTGATCTGGCTACATTTTCAGGTGGCGAGTTCGCTTTTTAGTTTCGCCATCTCCGGAAGGCGAACTCGCTTTTCTTTTTCGACCACAAGCGAGATGATACACGATACCGTAACACCATGACCATTGAGTCTTTTTTCAAATTTAATATTCCCATATATTCCGGCGAATACGCCAGCGGTCTCGCCTGCTTCACCCTAGCGAGTCTGGTTACGATCTCGCTTGTGTATTATTAGAAACAAGCGACCAACACAAGCGAGTTCGCCTTAACAGGCGATCACTGGCGGCGATATCGTATCACTCACATTTACAGACACAGGCGACCTGAGGTGGCGAATTCGTAACAGGTATACAGGGCGTTTTTTAATTCGTAACAGGTATAACAGGTACCTGAGGCGCCTTAACCTGAGGTGGCATTTCTTACGACATCGTAAACCACTCGAAAAGGTATTTCGGTAGGTATCCGAAATCGTAAATAATCCGAATTCGGCAGGGAGGTATTTGGATAGGTTACGAAATCGGAAATTGAATTCTTGATCTAAGTTTGAATCGTTAAGGTATGTCATCTCATCTTTAAATCTTGCATTGTTAAATTGTGGAATCGATGTTCTCTCCATGTTATGATTTGTATGTATTTTTTTGTTTACAATGACATGCTTGTTTTTGATGTGCGTTTCGTAAATGTAAGACAGATCGCTCTAGAGCATTTAATATATATTAAATCTAGTATTGTAATAGAATTTGTGTTCTTATGTTATTTAGCCTAGTAGGGGTACTCCTTGTGTAATTAGAACTTTGAAAATCCAATAAATTGGCGAGTTTCATTTAAGTAACACATTTTCCGTCCAATTTCCGAAATCGTAAACCACTAAAGCGGCCAATTTACGCTATCGGAAATGGTTTTGTAATCTAATAAATAAATCATGTTTCCTGAAATATTACGTAGCTAGCTCCAGTGGCATACCCGGATGCCCTTCCGGCTCGTAAACTTTCATTCTTCCGGCCTATTTCCGATATCGTATACGGGTTCCTATTTGTCTGGAAAAATTCTATTCTTCCCCGGCTTATTTCCGAAGTCGGAATACACTAAACCGGAATTTAATTTGTGCCTTTTTTAAATCCAGTGGATTACCCGGAAAGGCTTCCGGCTCGTGAAGTTTTTAAAGTCGTGTTATTTCCGATTTCGGTATTGTATCCTAAAAAGTGTTTCATGTTATTTACGGTTTCGGAAACCACTCATTTACTCTTAAAAAAAATGAAAATCAGGAACTTGTATGAGATACATTTTAAAATTGAAATAAGAAAGAGTGATCAAATTAAAAACCATAACATAACAAAGAGTGATCTTAATTGATTGGAATATCATTGTATCATCGAATTTCAAATGAAAGATGTTTCAAGACTAACAACAATTGAACTACTTAGAAGACAATCTGCTTCATCACATCATTGTCATCTTTGTCTTCATCATGTTTGTCTTCATCAGCCGGAAGTTGGTCTCCATGTGCCTCATCTGCCTCGGCACCCGTAACCGGCCTCGATTGTGAGCCGCCCGCTTCACCACCACCCGTTCCCCGCATCATCGCCTCGCGCTCGGCTCTATGAATAGCGCGCTGCCGCTTTTCAGCCAACCGCGCTTCCTTGCTCACGTACAAGAAATCTGGGATTTTTGACTTTATTTTCTTGTACAATTGTTTCCACCCCACATTCTCGTCGATTTCTGCCATAAAAATATTAAAAAATATTAATAACACATGGTAAAAACTAACAAGAAATTCTGAAAAACAAACAAATGTTAAAGAATATTACCTTGCTTCTCAACATTTTGCATCATCTTGTTCTTTGTTTTGGGTGGCTTTTTCATCCAAGCTCCATCAAACACCACCATCCCTCTACTGTCAAAATACTCTAGGTCTAACTTCTCCGACCTAATACCCGACGTAGAACTAAATGGGAAAGGTTTCTGGTACGACAAAATAAAGCTTCCGGTGAGAAAAAGAGTAATAAAACTACCATAGGGTATATTATCCCGGGGATTTTTGCCCTTCACCACCATTTTCATATGCTCCAAGATGATGTACCCAGGGTTTGTCAATTTGTTCTCTGCAAGATAGAAGAACTCCATGGCAGTTGTGGTGTTTGGCTCTGTTGAATAACCTGCACTTGGCACTATGGACTTGTGCACGATCTCATACAAAACACGGTCCTCTAAAGTCATGAACTTTGTGTTGAACTTGTTGGCTGCAGCTCCAGGGTTGGAGTTGTGGCGCCCAAAGTACTTCTCAGCCAAAGATACTTTGTTCAGGCCGTGCATCTCATCGGGCTTATCTGGAATACGCCCCTTGTAATGGACATTGTAAGGGCCATCTTCTTTCTGAGGGTGGCATTCCTCCAGTTTCCGGTAAGGACAACCTAAAACCCAGTTTATCATACTCCAACTAACCTCTATGCTCATACCATTCACCCCAGTCGTGCAAGGACCGTCCTTCATCTCATGCAAATTTCCATAAAACTGACATACCTCCTCAGTATAAGTCTCACTACTATTAAACACTAAATCAGTCAAGTAGTGTTTACCTAGGGTTTCTACGACATTACCAAGCAATAAATCCTCCACATCATTACGATCAACATAAAAAGTTTTAAGAATATTGTAGTGATCACGAATGTACTCATACCTCTCATCGTGAGCCTTGGAGAAAAATATCGAATCATCGTAGTCGACCTCCTCCACATCATCCGGGATTTGTAGAGTCATGTCGGAACTGGTAATGTGGTAAAAAGCCGAGCTTGATGGATTTGGACGGCTGATTCGTGACTCTAGATAGGCGTTGAAGGCGGAGATTGAGTTTTGATTTTATCTGATTTGGGACATAAGACTGCACATAAGTTGTTTTCTGTTTTATATTGTCTCCCGTTTCCGATGTCGTAAACCAGCCGCTTATAATATTCTAACGCTTTACGGTTTCGTAAAATACACGACAAGACGTTCATTTACCCCCATTCCTATTTCCGGTTTCGTAAATCACTAGCAATAGGACCAATTTTTCCCCAATACTATTTACGAAATCGGAAATATAAAATTACACTTCATCCGGCTAATTTCCGAAGCCGTAAATTGGTCTTTATTTATCAACATTAATCTTGTTGAAAATTAAATAATTTAGCACATGCTCTTTTTTTTCAAGAATTATTATTTAGCACATGCTTTTTTATTATTATTATTTACCACATGCTATTTTTTTCAAGATGTAAAAAAAAAAAAAACACCATTTTCAATACTTTCAATGTAGTATAGTTTGATTTGATGAAATAACATTAAAAAATAATCAAAAATCAAAAAATCTGAAATAACATTAAAAAAAATTCGGTATAACCTTTCAAATTCCATAAGGAATTAACTTTTTTTTTGGGGTTTGCTTGAGGATATCTTGAAAAGGTAAAAATGCCTTTACTTTTTTACTAGGACTCTAAAATCTTTTTCATAAATGGAGCACTACAACCCTATGAATATCAACCCCTTCTCCCTTTAGAACCCCACTAGATCCTTCATTCCCACAAAAAACATTTTGTGTGCATCGGGTTGTTTACGAGTTCGGACATGACCCTCATTAGTTTTTAACCCAGTAAATAAATCATATTTCCTGAAATATTATTTAACTATGAACAGTGCGTTTGTCCGAGATGTTTACGATATCGTAAACCTAAAGATATGATCTCCGGGCAGTTTCTGAAGCCGTAAATTCGTCACATTTATCAAAATTAGTTTAGTAAAAATTTAAATAATTTTAAATTGTAGACATGAAATTTATCAACTCAAGATTAGTATTTACCACATGCTATTTTTTCAAGATGTTAAAAAAAAAAACACCATTTCCAATACTTTCAATTTAGTATAGTTTGATTTGATGAAATAACATTAAAAAATAATCAAAAATCAAAAAATCTGAAATAACATTTAAAAAAATTCAGTATAACCTTTCAAATTCCATAAGGAATTAATTTTTTTTTGGGGTTTGCATGAGGATATCTTGAAAAGGTAAAAATGCCTTTAATTTTTTACTAGGAACTCTACAATCTTTTTCATAAATGGAGCACCTCAACCCTATAAATATCAACCTCTTCTCCCTTTAGAACCCCACTAGATCCTTCATTCCCACATTCCCTTCTCCCTTCTCCTATTGTTTACCTTTTGCTTCCCATGGGTTTGTCTATATTCAAAGCCCTCCCAAACGACATGATAAATCTAATCATGATTTGTGTTTACTTCGACTCAGTTCTTCGTGCGTACGCGACCGGAAGAGCGACAGAATGGCATCAACAGTGGCTCATCGACGCTTCTGCACTAGGTCACACAGACTCGACCTATGTGTTGGCCATATTTGCAATATGTTGCGAGGGTGACATTCAGAGAGGCATGAATGTGATCACCACCCTTAAGAGAACCGATAAGAAAGGCCTCCGGGAAGCTCGAGTACGTGCTAGAGCCGGTTTGGGTAATACCTGGGGTTTGCCGATCTACTACAGGTTCTCTTCTTTTCCGAAACCGTAAAAGCCTCTTCTTTTATTTTGGAAAAATACCATCTTTTACCCGAGAGATTTACGAAATCGTATACCAAAAGAAATGCTCTCCCGGCCAGTTCCCGATATCGGAAACTAGTTTGCTAATCCAAAAAAAAAAAAGATCAACTAGATTTGATAAAGATGAACAAGACAATTAAATCTCAAATATTGAAGGGGAAAATTTATTTAAAAATATTTTGATTCATACATACAATTTGTAACACATGGTCAAATAGGAATAATCATCAAAGGACACAATGTGTTAACTGAAATTTAAAACAGTATTTCAACAACTTCTAAACATAGCCATCAAATCCTGGAAAGAATCCATGCTGGGTGAAGTCGTGGTCTTGAGAAGTTGAGGGGCCAGGGGGAGGTGAGGGGCCTTGTGAAGTTGAGGGGGCTTGTGAGCTCGACGCGGCATTAGAAGTAGAGGCGTTATGCGTGTCCTCTTTATCCTCACTCACTTGCGCAAGGTCGCCGTAGTACACTTCTTCCTCATCCTCACTTAGCATGATTTGGAGACCCTTGTCTTGGATGTACGCTTCTTGATCAGCTTTGATCGCATCCAGTCTCTTCTTCGTCGTTTCTAGCTGGCTAGAAAAACAACAGAACAAGTTCAAGATCTTTGAAAAAAGCCCCTTCCGTTCACCTACAACGCAGCCACTTAATTGGTTAGGAATAAAAATGAAAATCAAGCTCATAAAAAACTATATATAGTTACTGGATTTAGTGGAACTCACCCGCGGCAGTTTTTAGGGCGGCAGCCTCCTCGCGAGCTTGTTTTCTCCTCGCCACCTTTGCCTGTGCACCAGGTTTCATAGGCTTTTCCTTGAATCTGCATGCATCAGTGTCAAACACCCAGTTCTTCAGGTCGATCCACCTGTCATCATAGTAGGTCTGCATAACCGGCCGATCCAAGAGAGGCACATTGGCTTTCCTACACAGCGCGGTGATAAGTCCACCGTACGGAAACCTCTTCTCCAGCAAGGGAGCACACTTCCTCATGTACTCGTAGATGGTATATCCAGGATTGATTGGGATGCCCTCCATCAGGTAGTAGAATACAAGCAGGCAACCAGTGGTGGGCTCGGTGGCATGGCCTCCCGTAGGCAGAACATTATAACAAACCCATTCAAAGACCAACCTCTGCTCTAGGGTCAACACATCTATCTTGTAGTCAATCTCTGCAGTCCCTTTGCCCAACGACTCATCTAGCTTGAAGTACTTACGGCCCATTTCAGCCATGTCTAAAGGCTGTTTATTGCACTTCGTCGCCCACTTATTGAATGTGAAAACATTATAGGGCCCCTGTTTATTTTGAGGCCTCAGATGAGTAGAATCAACCCACGGGCACTCTAGCACCTCATTAATCGCAAACTCATCGACGGGCACTAACACACCATTCACCAAAGTCGACATCCTAGTGGTTGTGCATCTACCTAGATTAGCATAAAATTGTCTAACCTCATCTTTGTAGGTAGGATCGTCTAGCATGATTAGGTTATACAAATAACTAGGACGGAAATAATTAACCGACTAATTAAAACCTAAATCATCAATAGAGTTGGATTTTAGCACCTTTGAGTCGCACATGCCACGCCTTATCCACTTCACGTAGTTCTCCTCGGCCACTGGATCGTAAAAGCGCTGGCTGTGACCCTGCCGTTGGAGCTCATCCCCACCTCGCTCATGCGGCTGCGCACGCCGCCCGAGCTTTACCGGCACATTTAGCGGCTCCTCCTCCACCTCATCCTCTTCCGCATATCCCCCATCCTCTCCATGGGTACCCTCAGCCTCCTCCTCGCTGGTAGTCTCCAACCCAGCCATCTCATCCTCGTCTGACTCGGTTTCAATTTCAGGTGGGGTGGGGGGTTTCTTCGATTTCTGCTTCTTCGGCTTAGGGTTTGGTGGTGGGGATGGTTATTCGGGTGATGTTGGGGCGCCCCTCTTAGCTTTGTGCTTAGGCCTGGCTGGATGCATGATTATGTCGCCGGAATTGATTGAATGGGGTGGTGGGGTTTGAGTTTTTGTGATTTGGGGCGAGTTTTTGTGATTTGGGGCTTTTCTGAATCACAAAATCGCAGTTGACTATATATACCATTATGAGTTTCCGCTATCGTAAATCACCCGCAACCACATTCATACTATTTCCGAGTTCGGAAACGGGTCCGAAAATTAGTTTAATTGGGAAAATTGAATTTAACGGGCCACTTTCCGATTTCGTAACAGATAATCTAAATAAAATTAATTGCTGATAATTATATTCCAGTGATATACCCAGATACCCTTCCGGCTCGTAAACATGATTAGTTCGGGTGATTTACGATTGCGGAAATATAGTGCACCGTCCGAAAACTAATTTCGGCCCATTTACGATTTCGGAATGGGTAACCTGTCACAAATTAAATTGTGAGAATTAAAAGCCAGTGCCAAACACGGCTAGGCTTCCGGCTCGTAAAGATTTCTGTTTAGGCTTGTTTACGATATCGTAAATAGTATGTCCCATCCGGAAAACATGATTACGACATGAATACGAGCTCGTAAATTACCCGATTCAGATGGTTCAACCTGCCTGATTAGAAAAGTCAACCCGGTCCAATTTCTCCATCGTAAATATTTCGGAAAAGTTGATTTACGATTTCGGAAATCAGTCTGTATTTAAAAAGAGTGACATTTCTGATTTCGTAAACCACTCGTTTCGGCATCAGACCAGACTAAAACCCATCACGTGGGTTCATTCATTCATTATCTTTCCAACCCATTTGTCTCTTCCTCATTATTTCTCCTCCTACCACTCTTCCCTCTCAATATCTTGTCAATTGTACGATATCACACTACCCAAATCAAATAATCCAACTAAAGAACCTCACAAAAAGTTGAGATTCTACATTTATTCTACAAGTTCGACTATTTTGGGGGTGTTTCATTACAAATTAGAGGTACAAATGGTTACCTTTATTAACCCATTTGTATTGCTTTGTCACGTGCGATGCAAACAAACATATGGGTTATGGGGTAACCAAATATTATCAAATCCAAACCCTAATCTAGTTGATGCATTAATTATCTATTTTAGGGTTCATTTATGTTATTGTCTTTTGCTATGTTAGCTAAATCTTTATACTAATATCTCCTTATTTTGTTAAATGCACCCTAACTATTTTATTGCCGGTGAAATTGAAATTTTGTAGTTGTTCTTATTTGTAGGTGAATTAGTGGACAAGTGCTTGTACTTGGTATTAGTGATTAAGTAGTTAATCATGGCTCCTACATTTAAACAAAACAAAAAGAAAATTCCTACGAAGAAGAAGGTCAAGTCATCCACAAAAGAGCAATTGGTTGTAGATACAAAAATTCCTAGAAATTTATGTCGAGAAATACAAAGGCGTTGGGACGCGGGTATTTCCACTCTAATGGAATTCAATAGGTTAGGAATAGCCATAGGGGTAGAGCGTAAATATTGGTCTAGTTGGGTTGGTAAAATCGCAAGAACAAGACATGATATTAAATGGTTCGATTGGACCAAAGTACCGATGGAGCGTAAATTAGAATTGTTGGAAGAATGCAAGGTATGATGTGGTTTTTTTAATGGCATTTTACTACATGTTTTACAATCATGAGGGCATTATAATGTGGATCATACTATCTACAACTAATAATGTGTTTCATTATTTTAGGAACCGTTCACTATTATCGCCTCCGACATGGCGATGTTAGACCGTGTCACTTTGCAAAAGATCTCGAAGTGTGCACGTCAACATAGGTCTATGCTAAGGAATGAGTACATCTATGGAAATAAGAAGAACATCATGCCATGGACGGTGTATAAGGACATTCAACCCGAGAGTTGGGAAATCTTCAAAATCCATGCACAAGAGCTATTGGACGATGTAATATTTTTTCCCTTCTATTCAAATTATACTATAGTGTTCGATGTTGCTACTTATGTTGGTTGCTTTTAAAATAGGGCACTCATCTTAATATGGTAGAACTAGCGAAATCAAACAAAATGATTAGTCACTATAGTCGCTCGGGATATTATGGAGCGGAGGAGGGCTTCAAAGAGGAGGAATATGAAGATAGTGTTAAACAAAAAATGGACAAGGGTATGTCGGAAGAGGAGGCAAGGGAGACCACTACTAGGAAGAATCCCGATCAAATTGAGAGGTGGGAGTCGTTCCTTAAATTGAGACAAAATACTAGTGGCGTTTATGAAGCCGACGAAACTCTTGAAATTGCCAAAACAATTGTAAGTCAATTACAAAATGTGTTTGTATGATATATATGGTAGAGAAATGTTTTGTTTATCTATCTAATCAAATTATTGTAATGGTTTCAACCACTTTCAAATTAGGCATTGGCTAAACAAGAGGAAGCCGATGGAAAATTCACCCCTACGGAAAGGTGTGACATTTTGAACAAGCTACACCATATTGTGTGGGTGAGATTTAATTTGTGCATTTCTTTTGAAGCTTAATTTTGGGTTAGATAAGATCAAATTTCATACATCTAAGTAGTCTCATCTACATGTACATGTCATTGTGATCTATGTTTCATACGAGCTTGATCTATGAAATTTTTCTTTACATCTTGCTTTCAAATGCAACTAAATTCAACTTTTAGTACATGAAATTTTTGTGGGTTTCTTAATATGTTATGGGTACTCTATTTTTTTCTTATCAAACTCTAACAAATGTAGATTCACGATTTTTTTAAAAAAATACATATACCTAAAATGTAAAACTACTAGAAGATTTGAAACAAAATTTAAATAAAACCCTAGCATTCATGACATGAACATCTCAAAAATAAACTCTAGGTTGTTATTAATCTTGTGCATTTATGTTAGCTTAGGGTGCCCTAGATGTATTCAATATAATGCTACCTAGTGCATCTATTGCAAAGTAGTTCATATTGCTATCATGTTAACCAATCCAATGATCTAATATGTATTCACGCATGTTTAAGGTATAGATGGTTCCACACAAAAAAAAACCCCAAAAAAATCGGCAAAACGGCTAGGGCACAAGACGCTCGAGCTGCGGAGGACGCACTAAATGGAGATACGTTGCGACCAGGGATTTATTGCCATGAAATAATGCCAGGATGAAGAAAGGTGTTCTAACACCGATGCAATTTAATGAACTTGGTGAGCCAATCTCACATGAGAGGAGAAAATGGTCAAGTTGGGTGAAAGACGGCTAGGACACGTATAGACATTAAGTACAACGATTGGCGTCTAGTATCTAAGGCTTTGATGGAAAGGCTTGTCGATGAATGCATGGTAAGCTAAGTTTTTCTTGTACAAATTCTTTGTATTACATATGTTCATAAATAACAACTAAAATAATAACCTTTTTCATAATGTATGTTGCAACATCCATTTATAATCGATGCACCTAACATTGAACTTTTCAAAGAAAAGAATATGCAAAGGTTGGGGAAGATTGCAAGAGATTATCACTACTACAAAGGGGTAGATGCAAGACACATATTTAAGGCGTTTAAGCCTGGCGCGTTTTTTTACGCCTTGATGGTATGTAGCGAGTTCGCTACCTCTTCAAGCTAGCAAAAAAAAATTACATTTAAGACGGAAAGAGGCAGTTAAAGGCGGAAATGGGTTTTGACGTTAAAAAGTGCTTGACCAAGGCGGAAAAAATGTATCCGCCTTAAATTGAATTGGTTGTTGCGATCTCGTAACCTTTGTAGTAATATAAACGTGTCTGTAGCGATTTCGTAGTTTATCTCGTTAGTTGTAGGTTTGAGCGTTGCGATCTCGTAAGCCTTGCTAAACCCTAATTTTAGCGGGCGAGGATGTGGGAGATGTCGTAACTAGGACGGTAGTATATTGCGTTTGATGTTACGGTATCGCTTTTGTGCACGTCAAATTTATCATTGTTCAATGTACAGTGCATGTGAAGGTGATTGAAATGTTACGAGTTCGCAGGCTATCCAAAGGTGTTAGCGACGTTTTAACGATATCGCAACGGCGTCTGTATGGGTCACAGATTTAGGCTGAACTGGCCGTTCTAACTCCAAAAACAAAAATTTTAAAAGGGTCTAAACAGGTGGGTATTGAACTCGTAAACAGGTGCTAGTTAGTTGCAATGTCGCTTGGTGTTCTGTTCATAATAAATCATCATGAAACGTGACAGTGACGATATCCCTATGTCCACGCACTATACAAAAAGTGAATGGTTTTGCTGATACGATATGGGCTCTTAGGATGAATAAATAAAATGTAAGGGACAATATATCAAAACAAGAAAAAATTAATTGTAAATGTGCCAAAATGGAAAACACAACTTCATTACAATCGAAACAAACTAGTGATGCAAAAATACATTGTAAAGAACAAACAACTAATACTAGTAGATGATTCGTACACCGAGTACATGAAGCAGTTCCTGATCGCAAGTGCATGCATCACAGGTGATGTCCGCCGGATCAAGGGGCAGCCAGGGATCGTACCTCACAAAGTCATTGAGGCCAGCATGCGGAATGCAGCAGATCGGCCTAGGCCTAACTGCTGCTTCTGAGAAGTACCTGCGGTAGTGTGTCCAACCCCAAGCGTATCTCAGACCTCTTCTGACGCGTTGCCTAGCTAGACGGAGGCCATGTTTGTCGGTTCTCTTCATGGTTGTGATGACATTCATGCCTCTTTGAATGTCACCTTCGCAGATTGCAAAAACAACCAACACATAGGTCGACGGTGTGTGACCTACTACAGAAGCTTCGGTGAGCCACTGTCAAGCCCACTCGGTCGCTCTTCCGCTCACGTAGCGACGAAGAACCCAGTCGAACTCAGCACGAATCAATACCAGATTTATCATGTCATCTGGTAGGGCGCTGAATAGAGACACATCCATTGGAAGCAGAAGGCAAGGAATATGAGAAGGCAGAAGGGAATGTGGGAATGAAGGGTCTAATGAGGTTCTAAATGGAGAAGGGGTTGATATTTAAAGGGTTGAGGTGCTCTATTATTCAAAAATATGTCAGAGTTCCTAGACAAAAAGCAGTCATTATGGTATTAATGGAAGGAAATGTAAAGGCATTCTCACCTTTCCATGGACACCCCATGCAAACCCCCAAAATAAATTAATTACTGATGGAATTTCAAAGGTTGTTACTGATGGCATTCACACCTTTTCATTGACCAAGTTGGCATCCCCAACCAAAATAATTACTGATGGAATTTCAAAGGTTTTTCGTGATGAGTCCGTATACTGTAGCGATATTGCTACTCTCCAAGCGCTACAATTGTTTGCCAGGTGTGTCAAGCTTTGTCGTTAAGAAATCGCTAGGAAATCTCAAGCTAGGCTCTGTCTAATGAGCACGACTCGTAGCGAGTTCGCTACAATAAGTTACACAGCTAGCGAAGTCGTAACACAGATCGCCACCATTTGTCCCACATCGGCTGATTAGAAGGTGATTTTTCAGTTTATATACACTTACATTTCACAAGGGTTCGATAAGTCGCCGACCAGCGCAAACTGAACATGAAACACCAAGGCTAAGGCCCAGTACTTACATAGGCTAAGGCCCAATACTTACACAGGCTAAGGCCCAACACTTATACGCCCAATATAGACCCAAACCCAAAAACCCTTTTTTGATGGGTTCTTACCATGTAGCGAACTCGCTTCATGCCACGACAATGTTGAGTTTTTTATTTTTCAATCGTTGTTGTTACGATCTCGCTACAGAATCTCTAGCCAGGCTCTGTTGACTGAATACGACATGTTGCGAAATCGTTAGGACGTCGTACACAGGCGCTTGTTAGTTGCGATTTCGCTCGGTGTTCTGTTACTAATAAATCATCATGAAACGTGACAGTGACGAAATCGCTTATTAATAAAAATTAATAAACTTACATAAAATGTAAATATCACAAAAAAAATTTATTAAATAATGAAATGTGCCAAAATGGCAAACAAAATGTTATTACACTCATACCAAATTTGGGCAAAAATGGTAAAAAAACATAATCAAAAATACTAGAACATTTAGCCTAAACGAGGACCGAGGACGTGAACCAATTCCTGATCGCAGGTGCATGCATCACATGAGATGTCCGCTGGATCAAGTCTCTCCCAGCGATCGTACCTCACTCTGCGATTGAGGGCAGCATGTTCCACGCAGCAGATGGGCCTGGGCGTGACTACTCCATCTCTGAGGAACCTGTAGTAGTGCGCCCAACCCCAAGCGTTACCCAAACCGGCTCTGATGACGCGTACTCGAGCTTCCCGGAGGCCTTTCTTATCGGTTCTCTTCAGGGTGGTGATGACATTCATGCCTCTCTGAATGTCACCTCCGCAACATATTGCAAATAGGGCCAAAACATAGGTCGAGTCTGTGTGACCTAGTGCAGAAGCGTCGGTGAGCTACTCTTTATGCCATTCTGTCGTTGTTGCGGTCGCGTACGCACGAAGAACCGAGTCGAAGTAAACACGAATCATGATTAGATTTATCATGTCATTTGGGAGGGCTTCGAATATAGACAAATCCATGGGAAGCAAAAGGCAAACAATAGGAGAAGGGAGAAGGGAATGTTGGAATGAAGGAAATTTATAGGGTTCAGGTGCTCTATTTATGAAAAAGATTGTAGAGTTCCTAGTAAAAACATAAAGGCATTTTTACCTTTTCAAGTTTTCCTCATGCAAACCCCAAAAAAAGTTAATTACTTATGGAATTTGAAAGGTTATACTGAATTTTTTTGAATGTTATTTCATCAAATAAAACTAAACTATATTGAAAGTATTGAATTCGTTTGTGGGTTCGTGGGTTTATGGTTAGGGTTTAACTGTGATAACGTGCACATTAGCGATATCGCTACCATACAGGCTACTTAGCGATATCGCTACAATAAGTTACTTAGCGACTCACTAGTTATATCGGTAGCGAGTTCGCTAGTGAGGCGCCAACTAGGCTCTGTTGACTGAATACGTCTTGTTGCGAGATCGCTACTTTTCGATTACACAGTTAGCGATTTCGCTAGTGAGTCGCCAACTTGGCTCTGTTGACTGAATACGACACGTAGCGATCTCGCACGTTACACGTAAATAGGAGCGAGTACCAAGCGATGTCGCTAGGAGCACGCACTATAACCAAAAGTACTTGATTTTGCTGAACTGAAGTAACAACTCTAAAAATAATTGAACAACATACATTTAAAAATTGTTGAAGTTATTGACCACATTCATGTAACCAAAACGGCATCTTTGGTGACGCGTACACAAGCGATCATAACCCAAAAACTAGTTAATATTCAAAAAAGTAAATGTTTAAACCAAACTAAACTACGAAATCAGAGGCCTGTGACTAACATATCATGCAAGTCATCAACACACATCTTGTCGCTGCCTTCGGCCTTCTCCCCCGAACTGCCTTCTCCCTCTTGTTGCTTGTCTTGCTCGTTCTGGCTAGCTGGTTGAGCTTCAGTCTCGATGCAGGTGTTCTGTTCTTTGCCTTGGCCCGGTTCAACATCATCGTCGGGTTTTCCGATCAGCCTCTCTTTCCTAATCATCTCATACCTCGCCGGGTCATCTTCTGCATCAGAGTCGGTGTCTTGATGATCACCATCATCACCATCATCACTATCCGCATCTGCATCACTTACATGATCAGCAACAAGCTTCCCATCGGATGGCTCCTTCCCGCTGGCTGTAGCCAAATCTTCGCTAGAACCCGCGGTGTCTTTTTGCTTGGGAAATGTGGTGCGGAAATCAGGTACCTCCTCCTCATCGCTCAGATCGCACTCCACTACCCCGCTGGATATCAGTTCGCCGAGCCGTTCGTTGTTAGCACATGCCCTTTTCTCGGCCATTTCAATCTCATTCAATAACTGGCCCATAGACACCACAAGCCTACCACGGGCATCAAAAACAGCATCTACACAAACAAATCAAGGTTGATAAGAACCAAACATTAACAAATTAAACAACTAGAACCAACTACAGTTAATAACAAGCTAGAATCATACCTGATACTCCCATCCTACCCCTTGCCCTTCTGGCTGCCTCTTCAGCTTCTTTCTTTCTCGCGTACTTCCCATCGGCCTTCAACTCTAACCTCTTGTGCTTGAGCCACTCCTTGTCGTATTTGCCGAGCGGCATGGGACGGCCTCTTGGAAAAACACCCGCTTTCCTGATCAGAGCTACAATCAAATTGCCATACGGAAGCGCGGCGTTCTTGTGTCTGGCCATCTTCATCATTTGGGTCAGAATTGTGAAGCCGGGGTTGATTGGAAGCTTCTCCATGATATAGTAGAACACCATGAGACTGCAAACTGTGGGCTCACATGCATGCCCTAGGGACGGGACCACATTACCGCAGATTAGCTCAATAACTAATCTCTGCTCCTCGGTAAGCCTGTGGATCGGGTATAACCTAGCTGTACCCGGCCTATCAGAAGTCCTTTTAAACCACTTCTGACCCATCTCACCGGCATTCAACAGTTGCTTCGGGCTAACAGAAGGAAACCTCTGCTCGTAATGTACCTCGTACGGACCATCCTTTTTGGTAGGCCTCAGGTCGGTACGAGACAGATACAGACATTTCAGAACTTCATTGATGCTAAACTTATCGACCGTAAACTTAACACCCCGCACCAATGTAGTTATTTCCTCCACCCCTTCCTCTAAACCTTGGTTCGCATAAAATTGGAGAACCTCCTCATGGTAAACAGGCTCAGGCAACATAAGCAATGTATCTAGATGTTGTGCCCTAAAATGGTCTAGCACGTAATCTAGTTGCAGCGAAGGCACCACAGTACAATCAAACACATTATTATTGACAAGTTTCCGAGAGGAACAACGCTCATACCTAGCTTCTGCGGCGTTGTTGAAGAACTCAGGAGTGTCCTCCTCCTCACTGGAACTGCTGGGCCCTTCCCCACCATCATTTCCGGCAGCAGCAGCGGCGGCAGGGACTTCTGGAACTTCCGGCGGCGGCGGGGTGACTGGACGCAGCGGCGGGGCGACTGGAATCTCTGCCTGAACCGCAGGCTCCTCAGTCCGACGCCGTTTACTTCCCACCGCCTTACCACTTCCCCGTCCACTGTCTGAGCCTCTACCACCCCGTCCTCGCACAGCTCCTCTGGTCTTTGGCCGCATTTTATCGGAGAACTTACAGTTTCGTCGCCGGAGAAGGGTTTTTCAATTTGGGGCTAATTAATTTTAGCCCGATCCCCTTTTTTTTTTTTTTATAGTAAAAGTACTTGCGATATCGCTAGCCGATACGCTTCTATATGTTGCGAGATCGCTAGTTCACACGCATCTCTATGTTGCGAAGTTGTTAATAACTCGCTCAAGCCTGAGTATCTAGTAACGAGTCTTAAAAAGCCTCGCCAGGCAAGCGTTCAAGTTGCGAACTCGCCACAGAAGAATCATTCTAATTAGTAGCGAGGTCGTAACCCAAAAAGTCTTTTTTTTATTTGAACTACTAACTAGCGCTATCGCAACCCCGTCGCCAACTGGTTTTCTGGGTTTGCGGGTTTGTGGGTTTAGGGTTTAGGGTTTAACTGTGGTAACGTGTATACTAGCGAATTCGCTACTACACAAGCTAATTAGATTGTAACTAAAAAATAAAACTTTTTAATTTTTTATTAGCAATTTTTACATTCTAACATATATATATTTTATATAGATGCAGTACAATACTCTATTTGTTAAATATCCATCATGATATTCACTCAGGTAGAGTACATCTTTGTACATAAGCAGTATGACATAACTCTATGTAAAACATCAATAATTCGGTTTAAATTTTTAAACGCAATATCATATTCTTAAATATGTACATTTTATATCCAAACAGTATAATACTCAATTTGTAAAATATCGAACATCACATTATGTCAAGCAGAGTACATCTTAGTACATCAGCATGCAATGTTATTAAGCGATACTCGGTAATATGATTAGTGATGACAGTTGGTGAGTGAACATGTGCATGAAACTTTGTTTAATTCAATAATCGTGCTTGAAATCACATAAATGAGTTGTAATAAACTAAGTATATCTAATGAAATGCACTTGAACTGCGTATATATATATATATATTTATATATATATTTATGTAGTTCATGTGTGAAGCTCTACTATGCTGTTGTCTCTAAAGGTAAGCGATGGATAGCGTTTTCAAGCGTACACATGATGTGTAGAGTTTTTTATTGTCTTACAATTAAAGACTACGTTTCTTAAAACTCTTTCAAATTATGTAATTGCAGATTAAGTGACCAAATCCCTATCCCGTTCTACATGAGCATACGACGGAACAAATGAAAATTATTCTTAAAATAGAATGATTAGTGTCTTATACCATCATTTCGTTTAGATCGTGATTTAAAAATCTATGAGTGCATTAAAAAAACAAAATAAAATCTTAAGTAGGGTTCGTGGGTTCATTTGTAGCAATGTCGCAACATCCTAGTAACATACTTTATGTCAGATTTTCAGTTACGATGTCGCTAGAAGGATTAAGTAGAGCATAAAAGGCAATTACATGAGCACGTAACGACTTCGTAAATATCCACGTCAGGTGTAACGAGAGAGTGCCGATTTCGCAACAAGGTAAGCTAGAATAAAGTAAACACGTTATAGAACAGAAAAACACAACACTTTTGGCATCTTATCCTCACTTCTTACGGGTTTCATCTCCAAAAGTCCAAACTTTTGCACATCTTCTCAAATCTCCTCAACTTTCTTCACATCAAATCTCCATTACCCATCCCATACATCTTCTCACATCAATTGTGTCAAAACAAAGTGGAACTAGCCACTAATTGCATGCAAAAGATTGGTAAGTTTTGCAATAAATTCTAAACGACATTTTTAGGGTTTGGTTTTTTCAATTAATGTCAATATTTATTTGTTCTTGTTCAATTTGGTAACATCCTTTGTTATGGGTAGGAGAGGGACAAACAAGGTAGACCATCCCCAACCAAAATAATCAATTCTACCGACACAACTTTGTCATATACCAAAGGTACGATTTTTTTCATTATTATTTGCTAAAAATTTGATTTTCTTGTACATGGTGCCTCCATTTATCATTTTATTACTAAATATCATGTCAGAAGCATGTCCTGAACGAAAATCAAGATTTTCTTTTAAAATTCTCCATAGCTTGCTTAGCCCTAAATTTTAGGATTATGAAATATAATGTTTTTACTACAAAGTACAACTTTGATTTATTAGTATTGTGTTAGTCATTAACAAATTTTATTATACAAAGGAAGCTTAATGGAGAGCCCTTCAAGTTCCATTAACTCCGACTCAAGTGGGGGGGAAAATGTTGTTGGCGGTTCAAGTGAGGTTAGAAGACAACGAGAAGTGACTCGCGCATCGAAAGAAGCTCAACTCCTCACACATTGTCGCGATAGGATCGATAACAAAATACTAACACATGTCAAGTTTAATGACATTGGTTTTGCTATTTCACCCGACGATGATGTCGCGCGATGGTCGAAATCAAAAAGGATATATGGAAGGAATGCAAGGTTAGTGTGGTACTTGTTATTTTTAATTTCAATTGAAAATTGTGAGTGTGACTATTTTTATGATCACATTTGTAGCGCCCCTTTATTATCGAGGCAACATCCTATGATCAAGTGAAGAAGAAGGCTCTTCAAATCGCATCAAAAGCTCATCGAGAACACAAATATACCCTTGCCAAGGATTATATCAAACCGAAGGGCACGAGGTTTGGGGAAGATCCAAGTACGCGTTACAATCACATTGTAACCCTTACTTGGGAGGCATTCAAGAAACGATGGTTAGAAAATGACGCAAAGGTTAGTTTACTTACTATATCTTGCAATAATAGTGTCATGCAAATTAGCCAAATATTTTTGTTTCGGTTAGTGCTTTATTCCTAAAATAACATAGAATTTTTAAAAGGGTTTGGGGGATCGGAAGCGCAAAGCCACTGCTGATAATGTTATGCCTTACACCGGGGGTAGGGCGGGGTACTTGTGCTCGCTAAGGTGTTACCTGCGAGTAGCTAGTGGCTGTCGTAACCTGGCTCGTTTGGTTTAACTTGGCTTGTAATGAGTTCGCTACTTATGACCGAGCGATTTGCCCCTATTTGTCGTAACCAGTCTCGTCAGCAGATAAATATATGACAAACTAGGTTCACCTACGAGATCGTAACCAATATTAGCGATCCGCACGCTGGAAGTCGTAACCAGTCTCGTAACCTGTCTAGGCTTTTCAATGTAGCGAAGTCGTTAGTAGTTCATCTGGCGATCCGTAAGCTGCTGTCGTAACATAACAATCAACCATTTGTTTGGGACTAGCGTTTGCTAGTTACGGTATCGCAACGAGCGAATTCATATCATTCAGACTTTCACGCTAGCGATTTCGTAAGCTATTAGCAAGGCGTATAAGCCTTCATCCAAGGCGGAAACAAACGCCTTAAACCCAAAAACATCTAAGGCGGAAGAGGAACCGCCTTAGATGATTTTTCTCATTCAAGCCACTACCAGGGAAGGCATTTGTTTTCTGCCTTAACACATGAAGGATGAACTGCCTTAGATGGCTTGATATTCTAGTAGTGTATCGTGCAATGCTTGCTCAAGACTATGTGTTTGGAGTGAAGAAGCACTTGAACCCTAGACTCATATACGCAACCATTCCAGAGCAAAGTTAGGAGTTCTTCAAGAAGTATGCACAAGGACATTATGACGATGTAAGCATTACAAAAACATATTTGTCCTTACAAGTACCTATTTTTTATGCTTAACTTTGACATGGAACTAACTTATACAACACTTTATTGACTATTTATACTTAGGGGTTGCATACAACTAATAGTCAAAATGCCAAAGCCAACACATTGCCACATCGAATGAGCCGAGGTGGGATGACATTAGCGGTGGAGAGATTTGTGCTTGAAGATAGAGAGCGAAGAATCCAATAGAAGGTTGCGGATGGGATGCCTGAGGCAGAGGCGAGGAATACAACCAAACTGATGTCTGTGGATGACATTAAAAACTTTGTGCTATATCTCAAGGCTCGGAAAAAGAAAGAAGGTGGATATGGTGATAAGCTGGAGATGACCACTTTTTTGAGAGATCTTGTAAATTTAGTTGCATTGGTTTGGGGAGTTGTTCTTTTAACTCCACCATTTCTATTGTTACAACTAATAATTTTATTTTTTCATTAACTTTGGTAGGAGTCAAACAAACATAAGGCCGATAAGGGGGTCTTTTGAACCATCCAAGGAGGGGTATGACATACTAAGTGAGACCTTGGGTCGTGGTGAGCATCCGGGCCGAATTAGAACTTGTGGCTCTTACGTCTCAAAGCAAGATCTCCTTAACAAGAGTGTGAAATCAAAGTCGTCTAATTATAGCTTGATTACTAAGTTGTATGAGGAGATAAAGGAGCTCAAAGCTAGCCAAAGGAAGCGAGACATTGCTCTTCACATGCTTGCTAAACGTAATGGCACGATACTCCCCAAGGACCTCGAAGACATCACCACACGATGGGAACCGACCGAGCCCAAATCACTTATTCATGAACCATGTCTTGAATACCCGTTGCCCGAATCTCCAAAAGAAGGTGAACACAAGGACGATCATCCTTTTCAACCCTACATGGACCTAAGTATGACTCACGAAAATCGTGAATCGATGATTAGTATACTATCCTTGATCTAAGTGTGTTTAAGTACATTCTTTTAATCCCTACAACATATACTTGCAAAATAATATTGTCATTATGTAGTGTTAAATTTTTCATTTCATTATGAAGGGATCTTATGCATGCTTGCTCTACGTTGACCTTGGAAATTCGAAACCCCCATTTTTAGTAGTAAATGGCATTTTTGAGGAGTCAATTAGAAAACATCACCATAAGGACGTGCTGTAGGGCTTAAGTGTTGTTTCAATTTTAGACATCTTCTTTGAAAATGCATTGTTGCCTATTCCCGAACAATCGAACTGATTGCTAAAGGGAATAAAGGGAATGCTTTTGATGTGGCCTAGGAGGTTGATTAGGGTAGAGGGCTTAGAGGAGGATGAGCCAACCAATCTATGTCCTCCACCACTAGTCAAGGGTAAACGCATCTTTGCTATTGATTCAACTGCAAAACCAATAGAGGCCAATGTGGAGGACATTCCCCCTTCCCTTAGACTATTGTTTGAGAAGATATCAAACCACAACCAACTAGGGACGTACGACTTCTCTTCTCCTAAACCCCTATTTGGAGTTGGAAAACTAATTACGCTATGTTGGGTGGACTTTGAAGACATGTGGAGGTTTGACATTCTAACGGAGACTCTTATGTCGCTTTTCCAATGGTACGTTTTCTTGTGAAGAATTCATGTTTCCGACTTGCTTTATTTTAAAAGTTATCAAACCGCACATGTTAGTTAACAATCCTTGGTACTTTTCTTGAATGAAGCTTCTTTCACAGTGTTGCACAAAGTCGTGATCGGCCTTGGATTGGTTTTCTATGCCCCGAGCATAATCAAGAGGTTGTACATTCTCGTGAAGAATGACTAGGCTACTTGAAAGTTGGTCTAAGTGATCCTACAAAAGTACTATTCATGTTGCCCCTACTCCACAAGTAACTGATACCTATATAGGTTTTATTTTCCTTTCAGTACAAGCCTCCATAGATTACTAATTTTTTTTCAAATATGTTGAATTAGGGGACCTTGGCGTTTGGTTGTCATAAACAAGACAACTAAATAAGTGTATTGGATTGATTCTCTACACCATGCACCAATCCCTTCTTTTGTTGAGATAGCAAAGCAAGCGTTGGAGTTTGTGAATCCCAAGGGTCAATCGGCTTTTGGGGTTCATGAAATCAAGGTTGGCTTACACTACTAATTTATGTAAATTTGAGTTAGAATGCACATGTGCCTACCAATGCTAATTACTAGTGCTTTTTTTTTACTAGTACAAGAAGCAAAATAGTTGTTGGGAATGTGGTTATTTCGTAATGGCGACGACACTTCAAGTTGTTTTTACTGCTAAGTTGAATAACAACTTTGAATTGGTGAGTACTTACTATGTTTTTAGTATCTTTTATTAATACACTTATTTTCCCGACAATGCTTGTTAAACTCAAAATTATATACATACTTGTTTTGACTAGCTTTTCAAGAAGGACTCAACTCCTTACACACTTGATGACATGAAGACCGTTATCAACAACTTTGCGTCGTACGTGCTAAATGTTCGTGGGTCAAGACTTTCAAAATAGCATTAGTAAGAACATGACGTATGACAAACATTGTGTGATTGTTTGTTTGTAATGTTGAATTTTGTTTTGCTTCCCATGGGCATGATGCCCTAGAAACATTCGCTCATTTGCTACAATATTGGTCATTTTTTGATCGATTCATTATATATTATGGTGCACTACTAGAATATCAAGCCATTTAAGGCGGTTCATCCTTCATGTGTTAAGGCAGAAAACAAATGCCTTCTCTGGTTGTGACTTGAATGAGAAAAATCATCTAAGGCGGTTCCTCTTCCACCTTAGATGTTTTTGGGTTTAAGGCGTTTGTTTCCGCCTTGGATGAAGGCTTATACGCCTTGCTAAAAGCTTACGAACTCTCTAGCGTGAAAGTCTGTATGATATGAATTGGCTCTTTGCGATACCGTAACTAGCAAACGCTTGTCCCAAACAAATGGTTGATTGTTATGTTACGACAGAAGCTTACGGATCGCCAGATGAAATACTAACGAGTTCGCTACATTGAAAAGCCTAGACTGTTATGAATGTGTACGAGACTGGTTACGACTTCTACCGTGCGGATCGCTAATACTAGTTACGATGTCGTAAGAGAGCCTAGGTTGTCATATATTTATCTGCTGACGATACTGGTTACGACAAATAGAGGCAATTCGTTCGGTCACAAGTAGCGAGCTCGTTACAAGACAAATTAAACATTTCTGGTTAATCAAAACGAGTCGGGTTACGACAGCCACTAGCTACTCGCTAGTAACAACGTAGCGAGGTCGCAACCGAACAATTGTATTTAATAAGAATTGTAAAAATATAAAAATTTTAAAAATCATATAAAAATAAAATAAAAATTGTTGGTTCGAGAGATGTAACGATATCGTAAGGAAAACGCTTATATGTATAGTACCGAATCCGCTACTGATCTCGCATAGATGAAACGACGTCGTTTTAGCACAGGGTGAGCGAGAAAAAAAAATGACGTTACGAGTAAGCTAGACATTCACCTGGTTTTGGCGTGTATGGTTACGAGCTCGGCAAAGATCAGATTGGAGAGGCAGAGAAGAATGAGCGATTGGGTAGCGATGGCGCAAAAACTAAGCTCAGAAATATAATTCTGGCGAGAGAAGTAGCGATAGTACAAGATGATCGCAACTATTTGAATGTAATGGGCGAGAGAAGTAACGATATCGCATGGTATTCGTAAGTGTCGCAAAATTATAGGATTTGAGCCATTTCCACCCATTTCCACTAAAATTGGGTTTCATTTTAATTGTCTAAGCTGTGAATTACAAGATGCATGGTATCTAAGCACAACACATGAACATGAAACACTATCAAGCCACACTTTATAAACTAATGGAAGTAATGGAACTCAAAAGTATATGCATCCATTTGACAAAAAAAGAAACTAGCTTTTATTGGGAATGTGAGGCCTAGAGATGTACCGAGATCTAATAAGGACCAAGTGTCTAGCCAATGCATCTCTACCATCCTCCAACTCCTTCTTGGTGTACGGTGCATGATTTTCCTCGATAATCTAAGAATATGAAATGTTTTTTAATACTATTAAATGCAACGTAGATAGTAATAGGTACAATAAGTAGGTTATAAGAATGCTTACGCGATGTAATTCCAAATTATCTTGAACAAGGCCAGCGAGGCACTCGCTTGCGTACAACATCATATAGTAACCGCATTCCTAATTTGACAATTGCTTTCGGTGCTGAAAGTGAAGAAGTATAACAAATGATTTGAAATGAAATCATAGTGGAAATAAATGAGCATTGGATTTGTAATGTCACCTGAATCTGTATAAGGTTGAAGGGAAGTAGTGTGTCGTCATGTGCACTATGCATAGCAACCTCTAATAAATCTGCAAATTTTGTAGATGGACCAAAGTGTAGCGGGTCCATCCAATACACTCGCTTCAGCGATGGTATCATAACTACAAAACTCCAATGGCCGCTACATATTTTAAGAAATGAAAATGTAAGAACCTGGCTCGAAGATTAGAATGTTTACGAAATGCAAATATCTAATTGTAAAAAAGAAAACTAACCCCTCTAGATATGGGCCTATGTAAATTGTCTTGGTCTTGTAACTAAGGATCTTAGAGAGATAAGCAAGTCGTGATTGATTACTTTCATTCATTTCTTGCAAGCATATTGGGTGCAAAAAACCAATGAAAGTCTTTGCGTTTAGAGCAAGGCATTGCATGTACCTAAATAAACAATAGATGGGATATGAACGTATAATAGTGCACAAGTATATGATAATTTGTAACTTGCAATACGATAGAAGAGATGAGATCAAGTAGCTTACATTTGATGTAATATAAGGATTGTTTCGGGAAGGGTTTTATAGTGCCAGAAAAGGGCAAAGTCTTCCCATGGAACGACTAATTCCCTCGCTTCGCCGAACACCTGTTTATTGGAGTAGAAATAGTAAACAGAATCCCGACTATGGTGGCCCACCAGATCATAAAACGTGCGAAGGAATCCCGGGAGTGATTTTATGAATCCAACTTCTCCCACCGACATCGGTTTCTTAGCTACCGGAATATGTAGCGGGTCTACGACGGGTGAAGGTGTGTTTCTATTAATTGGGATAGAATTAGAATTCACATCAACGACCAACCATTTGGGCCACACAAAAAAACGGCCCAAACCTTTACCCACTGACGTGCACTCTTGATCCGCGAACGGTACCAACGCATCCTCGACTAACACATGTAGTATAGAAACCCTAACGAAACCAATAGGGACTTTGGCTTCATGATGTAGTGCCATGTCAGGATATGAATTTCCCATTGCAACGTGGCGGGGTTGAGAATTCATCCCACATTCAGCGTACAACTTGCAAGAAGGGGAGTTCTAATATACAAATAAGGCATGTTTAATTAGGTCAAATTAGACATATGTAGGAAGAGTATATCTAAAAAATATCAATAATAATGAGTTGTGTAGAATTATTCATTTGATTGAGGTGCAAGTAATTAAACGTACCTTTGGTTTGGGATCGGATGGTTGTATGTGAACTTGCTCTTTGATAGGGGCCGAAGGTGTGCATATTTCCTTGTTGGGTTCAACAATAGGTTCGTCAAAAATAGGTTGGTTAAAAATAGGTTGGTCAACCTCATGTTGTGGTGGGGAAGGATGTGAACCTCTAGACGATGGTCCATTGATTGGATCGGTGTCACAAAAATCGGATGGAAGAGGATACTTTATAAAAGAACATATATTGGCCAACATTGTTTTCAATTTCTTGACTTCTGGGTCGGATTTTTTGGCTTGGTTCAATGCTATTTGGAGTTTGGATGGTTTAGGGTCTTTCCTACTACGTTTGATACCAAACGCCTCTATTTGAGTAACATAACCACCGATTTCCTTAGCTCTTCCCGGATGCTCGGCCTTCCCAAGTGCCCTACGTAGCACATCTTGTTTACCGACATGGATGAACAAGCCTTCTTCAACTTCACGCTCGACCTCGTCCTAAAAAGGTAGTATAGTAAATAAAAAGTTATTATCGTCATCAATTGTTGTGTTTGACGGTGTGATTGTAGATACTAAAATGGAACATGGTATGGCGTACTAGGTAAAGCGTACCACTCGATTAGACACCCTTTTTGCCTCATCACTTGAGAAAGTCCTGTCTTTTTTAATTCTACCCAAGACGAATAATTGTTGTCTACTATATGTTGTAGGGTCTTCGGTAATGACTAGCTTGTTCGCATCTTCCGCGTCCATGCCCCCATCCACAAGCTCTTTCACCTCGGTTTCATGTTTTTTTTTGAGGTCTTCTTCCCCACACCCAAGTACCCCGCCCTACCCCAGGTGTAAGGCATAACATTATCAGCAGTGGCTTTGCGCTTCCGATCCCCCAAACCCTTTTAAAAATTCTATGTAATTTTAGGAATAAAGCACTAACCGAAACAAAAATATTTGGCTAATTCGCATGACACTATTATTGCAAGATGTAGTAAGTAAACTAACCTTTGCGTCATTTTCTAACCATCTTTTCTTGAATGCCTCCCAAGTAAGGGTTACAATGTGATTTTTACGCGTACTTGGATCTTGCCCAAACCTCGTGCCCTTCGGTTTGATATAATCCTTGGAAAGGGTGCATTTGTGTTCTCGATGAGCTTTTGATGCGATTTGAAAAGCCTTCTTCTTCACTTGATCATAGGATGTTGCCTCGATAATAAAGGGGCGCTACAAATGTGATCATAAAAATAGTCACACTCACAATTTTCAATTGAAATTAAAAATAACAAGTACCACATTAACCTTGCATTCCTTCCATATATCCTTTTTGATGTCGATGCTTAGTAGCCTCCAATCTGTTGTGCCTAATGGTGTGCGTATCCTACCCATCTTAGCACACCAACTCGACCATCGCACGGCATCATCGTCGGGTAAAATAGCAACACCAATGTCATTAAACTTGACATGTGTTAGTATTTTGTTATCGATCCTAATCTCTAATTCGCGACAATGTGTGAGGAGTTGAGCTTCTTTCGATGCGCGAGTCACTTCTCGTTGTATTCTAACCTCACTTGATACGCCAACAACATTTTCCCCCCCACTTGAGTCGGAGTTAACGGAACTTGAAGGGCTCTCCATTAAGCTTTCCTTTGTATATTGAAATTAGTTAATGACTAACACAATCCTAATAAATCAAAGTTGTAGTTTGTAGTAAAAACATTATATTTCATAATCCTAAAATTTAGGGCTAAGCAAGCTATGGAGAATTTTAAAAGAAAATCTTGATTTTCGTTCAGGACATGCTTCTGACATGATATTTAGTAATAACATGATAAATGGAGGCACTATGTACAAGAAAATCAAATTTTTAGCAAATTAGAATGAAAAAAATCGTACCTTTGGTATATGACAAAGTTGTGTCGGTAGAATTGATTATTTTGGTTGGGGATGGTCTACCTTGTTTGTCCCTCTCCTAACAAAGGATGTTACCAAATTGAACAAGAACAAATAAAGATTGACATTAATTGCAAAAACTATAGGCAAAAATGTGGTTGAGAATTTATTGCAAAACTTACCAATCTTTTGCATGCAATTAGTGGCTAGTTCCACTTTGTTTTGACACAATTGATGTGTCCAACATGTATGGGATGGGTAATGGAGATTTGATGTGAAGAAAGTTGAGGAGATTTGAGAAGATGTGCAAAAGTTTGAACTTTTGGAGATGAAACCCGTAAGAAGTGATGGATAAGATGCCAAAAGTGTAGTGTTTTTCTGTTCTATAACGTGTTTACTTTATTCTAGATAAGATGTTACACGGCGTCGTTTACTTTTGTGCGTGGAAACTTACGATATCGCAACCAACTTGAATATAAGCTGTCTTGGTAGTTACGATATCGCAAGACGCTAACCTATAAATATCAAATTTGGGGATCTTCTGATTTCAAACATCGATCAAATGTCTCAGAGCTTAGAAAAAAAAACCAACCAAAATCTCACATACCCATCCGACAAGAACAATGGCAAGGACGAAGAATTTGGCACCCAATCCGTTTGTGCTGGCCGCCAGACGTGATGAAGGTCAGGCTTCGGGATCTCAGCCACGGGCGACGGCGGGAAAAAGTTCAACAAAATACGATAAGCAAAGATTTGTAAGTTTGGATGCATCCCAGGCCTATTCTAATTACATGGAGCATAGTCAATTGCTAGATTGTTATGTTGTTGATTTTAATCAGATAGAAGAACTAGGTTTGGGGAATGTGTTAAAGATATTTCAATTTCATGAGTTGGGTGACTTGTTAGGTTTGAATTATCCGGCACATAAGGATGAGACGTGCCAATTCTATGCTAATTTTCACCAGTTGATTGAGGAACAAAAGGAGACGGGTAGGTGGTTCACCAGGGTTAATAAAAAGGACTACGAGATTGGGGAGGAGTTTTTTAACAAGGCATTGAACGTGTCCTATGCTGTTAACGAGGACTATAGCAACCAACCCCCTCCGGGGTTTTACATTAGAGAACAATGGCCTGAGTGTGGGGTTTTGGATCGAGCCCAAGTTGTAGAGTATGCTAAGAAGTACTTTGATAGAGATGCTGACGATTTAGGGGTGCCTAGATCTTATAAGTTGGATAAACTTAGTGGTGAGGAGAGGAATGTTTATGATATGGTCGCTAGGAGTGTCGTGCCTAAGGGTGGTTGGATCACCGAGATGAACTATACTACTGTGAGCATATTTTACTGCGTCATGGAGGAGATAGAGTTGAACTCGGGCCATGTCATTTTCGAGCACATGAGACAAAGTGTGGTCGAAAATAATAGGACAGTCAAGAAGCTCCCTTACGGTAATTTCATAACCATGTTTCTCACTTCACAAAATCCAAAGATAAAATTATCTCCAATAGCCCAGGAGTGTTGTTTCTATACGATGTCATATTTTTAGAGGAAAGGTAAGTTTGAGTTGATTGATGGTGTGTGGCAGAAAGTAGCGGATGGACCCAAGAAACCGCTACAGTTTAATCCTGAAGAAGTCAGAGAGAACGTCGAAGGTTAGCCACACTAAACCCCTACAGTTTAATTTCTGTTTTATACAATTTATTTGCTATACTCACCCTTTTTTTGTTTCACTTACATGAACAGGTGTACCCTCAGAGGCATACTACAAGGGTGTAGAAGACACGGTCGACCTTTTCAGGGATAAGATGGCCAAAATCAATCACGCAAACTGGTTAACGGAGAAGGTGATACGTGGCATTGAAAGGGCTAGTGCGAGGAAAAAATCGAAGGGGGATCCACCAGCACCATCACAGACACTACCTCCTAGCAATGATGATTAGATTTGCATTCGTTCATGTTGGCTAGTAGTTGTACTCAAATCCAAACAATTTCATTTTCAATTTGTTTTTGTCAGTTTCTCAAACAACACTGCAAAGAATATTTGAATTTGAATGTCATCTATTTTATTATGTATATTTGATTATTTAAAATTCCATTATTTATTTAGTGTGGCTAAATTTTCAAAATATAACACCACTTTACTAAGGAGTTAAAATTAAATTTTTGGTATGTGGCTTTATACTTGAGAGCTCGCCAGTATCAAGTTACTCACCTGGCGAGCTACTACCGAGTTCTCTAGTATCAAGTTAATCAAATTTATACACATCAAGTGAGATTGTAACCTGTCAGACTCAAGAGACAGAAGCTCATCAGCGAATTTCAGCCTTTTGTTGCGAAATCGTAACCGGTTCACCAATGTTACGAACTCGCTACGTAACAAGTTAATATGCATTGGTTTCTAACGTGTTTAGTTACGGTATCGCCACGTCTACAACAGTGTACAAATTTTTTAGAATTAGAAGATTTAGTGTACTAAAATTAATTAAATCAAAATTTAACTACATGAACCATGAAATACAGCATAATATTCAAAAACAATGGTTATCAAACAGCTACTTTTGTTTATTACTCTTTTTAGTCTTCTTCTTCTTTGGTTGCCTCCCCTTCCTCTTTGTAGTTTCCCCCGCAAGATTAATCCACATGCCTTCCTCATGATCCATTCTGCACACCGACGCACAAACAATGTCATCATCCTCCTCCAGAGTTTCGTACACCGAGGGCGGAATGGTGTCGGTAGAAACAGTGGAGTCATCGTCGAACAAGCCGTCACCATAGATGAATGTTTTCTTTCCATCAACAATGATCTCCAAAAGAGGATCAATTGGATCTTCCACATAGAATACCTGATGAGCTTGAGCCGCCATGATGAATGGATCTTCTCTAGACCCAAGAATTACCCTATTGACTAGAGTCATGCCTAAATCCTCTAAGCGAACCCCTTCAGCTTGATCTACCCATTCACATTAAACAGTGCGATTCGGAAATGAACAAAGTCCATTTCCCATATATCAGTAATGGTACCAAAAAAACCATTATCGCCCTCTCCAGGTACTGATACGCCACTATTTTGGGTTGCAGATCTATCATCACTCCACTTAGTACGAAACGTGTATCCATTGATGTCATACCCGCCAAACGACGTGACTGTGCCGAGGGGTCTCTTTAAAACCCATTTTACAACATCAGGGTGTTCACCGCCATTCTGCACATGTATTTTGAGCCAACTAGTAAAGTCGCTGCAATGAGTTTCAAGAATCCTAGGTTCTAACCAGCTCGGGTGTGTTGACCTAAGCTCATTAAGGTGAACATCAACATAAGGACTCACTTCATGATGGTTGCTCAGAATGTAGAGATGGGTTATAGAGATATCATTGGAAGAAGGGCTAAATTTAGACTCATTTCCAAATCGTAGTTTGAGTGATTTTCTTTTTTCCCTTTCCCAGCACGTTCTCCATACCCGATACTTTTGCAAATATTTCAGAACCTGATAATGGGACAGGGGCAACACCACTCTCTTCCTGACCGTTAAACCACTTCTTAGCACTCCTCCACGGATGACTTTTAGGCAGGAATCGTCTATGACCTAGATACACAGGCTTACCACCGTGCTTTAATTGACAATGGCTGGTATTGCTCTCACATACTGGACATGCAAAATGACCTTTCACAGAACACCCTCCAAGGTTACCCAGCGCAGGGAAATCATTGATGCTCCACATCAGCATGGCTTTAAGTTTGAATTTCGCGTCCCCTCGACTTCCGTCAGAAATATGAATCCCATGCTTAAATAAGGATTCCAACTCCTCAACAAGAGGCGCTAGATATACATCAATGTCATTACCAGGCTGCTTAGGCCCCGAGATCATAGTGTTCAAAAGCACATACTTTCGTTTAATCATCAACAATGAAGGTAGATTATAAATAACAAGCATCACTAGCCATGAACTGTGGGTGCTGGACATGTTCCCGAAAGGGTTCATTCCGTCAGTAGATAGTCCTAAGCGCACGTGTCTAGGTTCGTCAGCAAATTCTGGGTACATAGCATCCATCTTCTTCCATTGATCACCATCAGAAGCGTGAGATATAATATCATCATCTTCTTCTCGAATCCTGTCGCCATGCCATGTTAACAATTTTGCATCAACTGGATTGGCATAAAAATGCGTCAATCTCGGTTTCAAGGGCATGTACCACATCACCTTAGCAGGACCTTGCTTTGTCGATGTTGTCACTGTTTCTCCACATACCTCGACCTTTCCCTCCTTCTTTTTCCATCTAGACTCACCGCATACCTTGCAATCATCCATCAAAGAATCAACAATCCACCTATACAACATACAATCATTCGGGTATGCGTGAATCTTAGTAAACTCCATGCCCATAGGACACAATATCTTCCGCGCAGCATAAACCCTGTCAGGACATAAGTTGTCCTGAGGAAGTAACTCTTTAACCAACTCTAGCAATTCCGTCATTTTTTTATCAGAAATACCATGCCTTGCCTTTAGGTTCATTAACAACAATGTTGCTCCCAGTCTAGAATGCCTAGCCCCAACATATAAGCTTGTCTTTTTATCGTCATACATTGCCTCCAGCATACTTTTCTTCCCAACAAACTCCATAACAACATCGTCACACATATCTGAAAGCTGTTCATTAAACTGCAGTATTTCCTCGGCGCTTCCCTCCTCCATCTCCACCTGGTCACTTCCATAATGTCCTTCCCCATGCCAAACCCATTCTGTGTAGGATTTGTCAAAACCTTTACAAATTAAATGTTCACGCACTACAACAATATCTTCAAATAAGGCGTTGTTTCTACACTTGTTGCATGGACATCTAACCCCTCCTATGCTGTTCTGTCTACAATGTCGCAAACCAACATCTAAGAATTGTTCAACCAAATCTAAGTACTCCTTCGATAATCGAGCATTCTCCTTCATTATTCGTTCGCGGTCCATAATTCACAAATCAGACAAACAGCTACACAATACTACTAACCCACTGACTTTAGATGATCAACACATAAACTACACACTGCATTAACAAAACAACCAAGATAAACCAAAATGCAACCAAAAATTATGCATAAAATCAACCAAAATCAAGAGACAAGCCAGTACATTACGCAAGTTAAACCTTACCTACACCAACACGGGAACAATGAGACCTCCGAGAACACTTCAACTGATCACCCTTCAATACCCACCTGTTTAGACCCTTTTAAAGTTTTTGTTTTTGGAGTTAGAACGGCCAGTTCAGCTTAAATCTGTGACCCATACAAACTCTCTTGCGAAGTCGCTAATACGTCGCTAACACCTTTGAATAGCCAGCGAACTCGTAACATTTCAATCAACCTCACATGCACTGTACATTGAACAATGACAAATTTTACGTGCACAGAAGCGATACCGTAACATCAAACGCAATATACTAGCGTCTCAGTTACGACATCTCTCATATCCTCGCCTGCTAAAATTAGGGTTTAGCAAAGCTTACGAGATCGCAACGCACAAACCTACGACTAACGAGCTAACCTACGAAATCGTTATGGACACGTTTATTATACTACAACGGTTACGAGATCGCAACACGCAATTCAACTTAAGGCGGATACATTTTTTCCGCCTTGGTCAAGTATTTTTTAATGTCAAAACCCATTTCCGCCTTTAACTGCTTCTTTCCGTCTTGAATGTAATTTTTTTTGCTAGCTTGACATTGTAGCGAGCTCGCTACTTTCAATCAAGGCGTAAAAAAACGCGCCAGGCTTAAACGCCTTAAATATGTGTCTTGCATCTACCCCTTTGTAGTAGTGGTGCATTGTGTATCTTGGATATCGCCAATGGGCGGCTTGATTATATATAGGTCAATTAGTTTTGTGCATTTTGTGTTTAGCATTATTCGATTATGAAATTGCCAAATTTTGCCAGCATTGATAATTACCCTACTAGAAAACTATTTATATCGGGTACAATTCTGAAATAGAAAACTACAAGTATTCAACATCTTAGATCTCGAAAGTATGATGTACTACTATCCAACCCCTCCAGTGGCATCCCCTATTTAATACCCGATAAAGACAACCTGTGACATTAGCAACACCACTTTCTCGAAATCGAAAATAGACTAACTAGTTCATATCTTTGCGAACTCGAAATATGTTGAAATCAATACTCTATCACACGACCGGGAAGGTGACAAATTCCAAACCTAAAACCAGTATTTTTGACATCGTGATCAGACATCGTTTCTTCAGTTTGTGTTCGATTTCGTAATCCCATGACAGGACAAGAACCCTAGTTTACGCCCTATTCAGAACCATTTTCAAATTCAGTTCATCCTCTTTTAGATTCGTAAACATTCAAATATCGATCACTTTTGATGACGCATGCAGGATGGAAAATTGCTCTTCATACACAATTACTGCGAGTTCGAAAAACAGTATCATTCTATGGTACAATCCAGTTGACCATATAAAACTACTTTCGATCTCGAATCTAACAAGAACACTAATTTTTCTACTCTTTAAGATAAGATATTTAGTAAAGCTTTACGAGTCGTTACTTTTGGACATGATGGATTTTGGTTTCGCAAACTCAAACCTTTCTACTCGTAACTTTTGTTTCAGTTCTGGGATCATAACACCATGTTCAAAGGTTTCTTTTAGTAAAATGTTCACTTCTGAGTTTTCGAGTTCGTAAACCCTGCACGGCGGGTCCTTCCGCCGTGCAAAACTAGAACGCCGATGGACGGCGTTTCAAGTAACGGCGGGTCCACCCGCCATGAATATGCCAATCTACCGTCGTTGGTGCTACCTCTCTACACTAGTGATGGGTCCTTGAGCACGGGGAGACTTTTTCTTCTTGGCAACAACTTTGCGCTTTCCCTTTCTCTTTTCCCGAGCTAGGCGCCTCTACTCCTTCTTGGCATCCTATGAAGCAATAAAGGCTCGGATTCGTGCAGCATCGGTCCGGAGTCGAGATACTCTTCGGGCGGATTCTTCCGTGTCAACCGACACCCGGAACCCGAGATATCTTTCAACGGTAAAATCTATGGAAACCCAACTGGGATTAAGAACCAAGGATGGGGCAAATAGCGGCCCTCTCTCTGGCGCTACAACCACGCGGCAGTTTCCTCAAAAGTGGGACGATACCAGGACTCGGGGTCATTCCGGCCCATTCGAATATACGCACAAGCAACGCCCTGACTTCCCGGGGAAAGTTGGTATGCAGCGGGGATGAAACCGTTCTGAGGTGCAAATCGGTCAAATGATAGGTATGTTGAAGGGTAACCGAATTCTCGCGAAGAATTAAGTTCCGGGCTGCCAGCTTCCGGTTCTCTCTCCAACTTCAGATTCCTCCGGAGTAGATCACCCTTTTTCTCCAACCACTTAAGTTTTTCGCAATAAAATGGAAGTTCAGACCAAATCAAATCAAACTCGTCCTTGAGCCGGGACTTAAAAGCATCATGCTCGGCTTGTAGCATGGAAATAGTAACTCCGCGTCAAGGACGGCATTTACCCGATCTTGAGCTAATAATTGACACCGGGAAAGCGAGCCGAACTGATTAGATATTTTCCGAAGCTTCGTGACGAGCGATGTTACATCCGGGAATTCATCTATTACCGATCCAATCCCTGAGTGAATTAAAAGATAGCGGGTCTGAATCCCATCTAACTGCCAGCAACCTAATTGCTCTTCCAACTCTGCGCATCGGGGACATGAGGACCCACTTCCCAGATCTGATCCCTGGGGAGCAGGTCGCGACCCGATAGGAATTGCACCGGGGGGATTGTCCCGGGGCTTCAAAATACAAAGAAATATTTGAAGTTAAAAAAGATATGCATATATGAACAAGCGCTCGCAACTTGGAAAATAAAATTGATAATTGAAACGCAAAGGTTGAAATTAAAATCCAAAGATAAAATAAAAAGGCATAAACCCTTACATCATTAGAGTCATCGCTTTCATCCCTGGAGCTTTTCCTTCCTACCTGAATAACAAAAGAGAACTGTTCAGAGGAGGAGCCCGGGGACAACACAGTTCAAAAGGAAGGAAACAAAACCAAAATTACAAAGATAAAGTATCTTCCTCATCAGTTCTAGGAGATTGTTCTCCTCCATCCTCCACTGGAAATCCTTGCTCTTCATCTTGGAGGGGAGTGCCTTGAGCCTTCTCCTCGTCACGGGACTCCTGGTTAGCGATAGGGTTCAGGGAGTTAAGCTCCTTCCTCATTAGACTCCCCGCCGGCCTCTTCGGCTGAAACAACCGGGGTTTCAATCTCCCCCAATGTGGTCTCGTCATCCGGACCAGGGTGAACCCTCTCCTTACACAGATTGGCCGCATCCTCAGCAAAGGAGGTAATATCCGTAGGATTGACACTCTGAGCGCCCTCGAACACAGAAGCAACTCCAGGGGAAATCCCTGTGACGCCATTCTTCATGAATTGGTCCAAATTATACTTAAAATGCCCTTCAGCTTTTGGGCGGTACCATGCGTCCCGAAACTCAGTCTCCTCTGACGGGAAAGGTACTCCCAGACAGAATTGTAGGCCGAACGGAGGAAAGCCTCATTGGATGCGTTGCAGAGGGTTAGCAAGTTTTCTTCAAAGGAGCGACTTTGGAACACCCTGTCGACGAAGGCCGTGCATAGAGCCTTCTGCGCGGGAACCAGTCTTCTTTCCCCCGCCGTCACCAACTCCTTCTTGACAGTTGCGAGCTATTGGTGGACAGAGTCCAGGTCCTTGTACAAATTTGCATTCTGAGACCTTAACTTGTCCATATCCTGGGTAATCTCAACAACCTTGGAGCTGCATGCCTCATTGATTAGTTCCCGCACTCCCGGATATGCAAGCCGGTGGGAGGCGTAATCCTGGAGTGTTGGTAAGTCCATGGTTCGTGTTCGGACCTCATTCATACTCGGATAAAGGCCCGAGAAGAGTCGTGGGCTCGAGATACGCGGAGGGTGGATCCACAGGTCCATCAATCCTAATCCTTACAGGGAATGCGTATATTATGAATGTTCTACAAAGAATATACATCCTCTCAAAGATGGTAATACAGCCATCCTAAACATGGTAACACAACCATGTCCAAAATATAGTTCTATTTTACATGGTAATACAATTACTATTCCATAAGAGTTGTATTCATATCATAAATACATATCTTGGTGATCTACGGATTTTAGCCATATAAATACCCAAAGGTTTGGTAGACCTCTCCATCTAATCTCATACTTCATACATTACGCTTTAAGCAATATACTGACTTAAGCGTCGGAGTGTCTACCATCGGGACACCCGGGGCTTTGTTTTGCAGATCATTTCGAGAGCCTGGTTCGTTGTCGAAGTGTTGGTGTCCGACATACATAAATTTGGCACGCCCAGTGGGATCACACACCCATTGACGACATCGCTGAACCTTGTCTCTGATCTGGTGTAGCACACTTGAAGAACAAATCCTCCAACAACATGCCTGACGCTGAGTAGCCTAGACGAATTGCCCGCGTGCAAGGGCAAAATCCGGAGGAGAATCCAGAAACAGAGCAACCCCCCAAGGACGAGGACAAGGAAGAGGATGCGGTAGACCCGGAGGATCTCATACGCGCTCACATCTGAACCACCATCAAGCTCTACCCTGGGGACGG
Organism: Sherardia arvensis; assembly: GCA_948330725.1. Lineage (NCBI taxonomy): Eukaryota > Viridiplantae > Streptophyta > Magnoliopsida > Gentianales > Rubiaceae > Sherardia > Sherardia arvensis. Next base: position 20,929,065 of record OX415240.1, read on the forward strand.
GAAACTCCAGCTTTCCAAACTCCTTCGGTCCAAACCCCGTCGTATCCGGAGCACCCCCCTCCGGTCCAAATCCTGCTGCATCCGGAGTGCCACCTTCTGGATCGAATCCTGTCGAATCTGAAGTACCAAGCTCTGGTCCAAGGATAGTGATCCAAACTGATACAAATCATAGTGATCACGTGAAAAATCCAGAAAACCTCAATCAAGATAATGAGCCGGGATACAGCAGATCCGACTCGATAGTGTCTATGAAGGAAATAGCACGAAGGGATCGACAAATCCTCGAAAGGCAGCAGGAAGGAGAGTCTGTGATAGAACACTATTACAGATATATGGATCTCGCCACGAGATGCTATGATCAAGGTGAGATCCTCTTGATAAACCTGTATCGAATGAGCATAGGTGACGACACTTTGAGGATGAAGCTGGCAACAAGGAATCCTACCATTATTCAACATCTCCAAACCATCATGGAGAAATACGCCAGCAAAACAAATGCAATAATAGACAAAAGACCTCAAGACCTCGACGATGAGGGAAGAGAACCCAAGATGAAGATGCCGAAGGTCGAGAAAACTGAGGACACACCCAAACCAACCTTCGAGTCCTACACTCCTCTAGCTAGATCTCGGGCTGAGATCTTGTCCATTCACAGGCACCTTTTAAAGGACCCACCCGCCATGAAGGATTCAGCCGAGTGTCAAAGGTCCCTGAAATTCTGCCAATATCAACGAGATCGGGGACATGACACAGAGGAGTGCTATCAGCTTAAAAATGAGATCGAGAAACTGATCCGACTAGGGATTGTGCAACAAATTGCACCTTCAATAGCTGGTGACAACCAAGGCACCCAGAAGAGGTCTAGGGGAAAGTCCTGGCAGAAGAAGAAAGATGGCTCCCGAAACAACAACAACAATAACAACAACAACAATAACCATGGCGGCGGAGGCAACAATCCTCAAGATCCTCCTCCACCACCGCCAAACGGAGCCAACCGGGTCATCAACGGCATCAATGGCTATACCGGAGAAGCAATTTCCTTGACTAAGCTAAAAGATAGTGTGCGGGACATACCACATACCAAGCCAGTCAACAAGAGGTTTCGCCCCGAGGAAACCATTACATTCTCGGACGCGGATGCCGTACCAAATCAGATACCTCACTCTGATCCTCTCATCATCTCAGCCACCATACAAGATTCTCTTGTAAAAAAAGTCTTCATAGACGATGGGAGTGGAGTAGAAGTAATGTTCCAAGATTGCTTCCAGAAACTAGGATTTACCAAAGATGACCTCAAACCTACAGGTCCGATCTCGGGGTTCACCGGAAATCCAGTAATACCTCTCGGGGAGATCACACTCCCAGTCACAGTAGCAGACAGGACAAAGAGCCTAACCCTCTACTGCACATTCCTGGTAGTCGACACTGTCACACCCTTCAACATTATCATTGGCCGACCTTGAATGTTGCCAGGCTAAGGCCGTATGGTCTCCCTACCATCTGATGCTGAAATTTCCGACACCGCAAGGAGTAGCTTCAATCAAAGGAGATCAAGGAGTGGCGCGTTCTTGCATGATCACGGCTATCCGTGACGCCAGAAAAGTGAGTAACATCTCGGCTGTCAATACTATCCTAGGAGATCTGGTCCCCGACCTCGATCTCGAACAACCTATGGTGTTTCACTTCGAGGAAGAGGCCTACAACGAGATGACTGCACTATGGTAAAAACGACGCCACCAAACCTTCCAAGTAGGAGAACTGGTAATGCCAGTTGGCCCGTGGTGCACTAACAAGCTAGGAGGAGCGCTGGAGCCAAGGACGAAAGGACCCATATAAAATCTCTGCAGCACAATCCGGTGGATTCTACCTCTTGCAAACACGCGAAGGAGAGCACTTGGACCCTGTCATCATGGCGCCCTTCCTACGCAGGTACCTCGGAGCTAAAACCAAGTAGACCTTCTCCAGACAAGGAGAAACTACTTCAATAAGGCCTACGGGCCAAGCTTCTTTTCTATTCATCTTTTATTTTTTCATACCCGAGCTCTCAAACTCGGGGTTGTCTTTTATAATTTTACCGAATTCTCAAGTTCGAAGAATATAATTCCTTTTCAATATATATCTTTTATTTTATTTTGAAAGCATTCAACACTCTCTAATACAAAGAGACACTATGCCTTACAAAGCATAAGTAAAGACTGCAGCCTAAGATTTATACGCTTATAAGCGTGTGGTTGATGCTTATCTAATATGAGCCGTTTGTACTACGTGTCCGAACCACAATCACCTTAGGCCAAAATAAAATAATATACTTTCAAAAATTATATGGTCAATACCAAAACAATATGAGTCACACAAACTCACAAAGTTTGAAACTCGACTCTCCTTGTGATAAGCTTATTAAAGTACACATCACTATTTATTCAGGCTATTCAGAAGCCTGAGAGTCAATCTTCTCAAGGATTGCAATATAAAGACCTTTATAAAGGCAAAATCAAAAGGTGTTATTATATTAAAAAACTTCTTACACCTGGTGAAGGTCTTTAAATACAGGGGTACGTCCCCGACCGCGAGAAGAAGTAGAGGCACGACCTCGACCACTTTGGAGGCCATGACCCCAATTACTTTCCTCTGCCGTCTTCATTAATTGTAAGGGAGTAGGAGACCCCCTTCTACTTCCTATGGTTAGAGGTCGAGTAGGAGATCCTTGAGCTCCAGGAGTAGGTGGCACTTCTCTCCCCCTCCCAAAAGAAGTCCCTTCTGGAGGATTTACCATCCCTCGAGATATACCACCTCGGGCACGAGACCTTATCAAGGGTCCTGAATTCAGGACTGAAGAAGGACCACCTATCTCCCTCCTTGAAGATATTGAAGGCGTGACAAACACATTTTGAGCTTCTAGTTCCTTTATTTGGAACCTGCAAGCATTCAGCTCGGCCTGACACATCCTCGAGTCATCTATGATGAAGGCAATCTTATGATTCACAGTGATATTTTCATCCTGAAGGGTAGAGATACGAAGGTCCTTCTCGTGACTCTCACCCTTGATCTTCATTAAGTCACTCTTGACTTTCATCCATTCTCGGTCGTAGTCCTTCTTGGCGGCCAATGCTTTGCTTTGTTCATCTTCTAGATCCTTATACCTCGTCTGAAGATCACTAAGCCGCTGGTTCAGCTCAGCTCTCCGCTCTAGAGCTTCCTTGAGCCCACCGCGAAGATTATCACATTCTTCTCGCACGAGGCTAAAACAGCCCTTGGAATCATCCAAATCTTCCTCCAGCTCCTTGCTCTTTTGAAGAACAGCTTCATACTGGACCTGCAATTCAGCACAAGCAGCTACACAACACTGGACATAAAGGAAGACATGAAATTATCAAATTCATGAAAGAAATATATTATTCGAAGTACATGTCAAAGAACTGAGTAAAAGGAGAAATTCCTAAATAAGGAGAGAAGGTTCTAAGGAATTACAATCTTTGGCCCCCATCTTGAGTCTCAGGGTTCTCAGTTGAAGATTCCATAGCCGACTTCTCCACAAAGTATGCCAACTCAGGATACAGGCTACACAGCTTCTCCTGAAATTCCTCAAGAGTTAATGCCTTCTTCAAGGATTCCAAACTAGTCAATAGACTAGTCTCAAACCCCCCAATCTGGCTAAACTCTGCTCGGAACTTCTTCAGATCCTCCGGTACTTCCGGCCAAGTATAAGCAGGAGCCAACCATCCCTGAATCTCCTCGCCGAGAACTCCCTGAAGATGAGCCCACATCTCCGAAAGCTCGGACTTATGGTAGAATTCGCCATACTTTTGGCGATGGGCCTCCATCTCTGGACAGTTAAGGAAGAAGTCTATTATCAGCCGAACTAGTCGCCTCTGACAAGTAGGATCAGCATATTGGTCTCTCTCCGCTTCCATCATGGCCATCCTCCTCTTCTGCTCTTGGAAGGAACCATCAGTCGACCTCTTCTCCTTCTTCAAAGCCTGGTTCTCCCTCTCCAAGGCCTCTCTCTTGGTCCTCTCTTGGGCCACCTCATCCTGGAGGCGTTTTACCACATCAGAAGGCTCCTTGGATCTCTTGGACATCTCTTCCTTCAACAGTTCCAACTCAGATGCCTGTCCTTGAGAGTGGCTATACAGTGTCCGAATGGAGTCGTTCATATGTTTCACATGATTTAGAGACTGTGAAAGAAAATAAAAGACAGTTAGATAACTACACCTCCGGTTCGGTTAAGAGCTAAGTTGATCATACCTGGCTAATCTCAGGACATCCTGGAACCATCTCGATCAGGGCCTCGAGAGGAGGAGGTGACACATACTTCTCGAACTCTTCTAGTGGTCCGAGCTCGAGACTTGGCTTTTTTGAAGACTCGTCAGCAGAGCCCCCTGAGGCCTCAAAATCCCTCTTTTTGTCATTATTGCTCGGTAGCCCCCTCGACTCAAATATCTGAGCCAACAAGTTTGCCACCCTGTTTGTCTTGGAAGCACCCACTGCACGTAAAAGAAAGGGAGTTAGTGTAAGAAAAGACTGGCACAATGTGGACGAAAATATCATAACCAAGAAAAAATACCCTCTTGCAACGTATCCGAACCTACTATAGGAGTTATCATCATAGCTCCCTCGGGATTACCGAACATGGTTGGGCGGACACTAGAAGTCCGAGACACCTCCTTTCTCGGACATCGAACTAGGGCAGAACCCTCATCGTCTTCCTCATCTGATGGATCTAGAGCCACTGGAACAAATAGGCAATTTGCCTCCTCAATCACCTTAAGCCGTGATTGAGTCTTCTTAGGTCCTTGAACCAATCTTTTGAACCGACGCCCACGTCGAGCATCTGTCATCAGACTTGAGATTTCCTTATCTACTTCCTTATCTACTTCACGAGCAGTTCTCTCTTCTAGTGCTCTAGTGGCCTGCAACGCCTTAGCTGCACCAAATAGATCTTGTTCCATAGACAGAAGGGCTTCATACCAGTCAATCTCAACACCCTTTGGCTGATCAAAATGTGTCAACCTCAAGTAGCTGCAAATTTGAAGAGTTCGGCCAGGCAGCTAATTTATCCAACTACATGTCTCAATAGGCCACTGCCAACCTATTTGGTGATCTCCTGATACAAACTTACCCTCTCAAAGTTTCACTACTACAATTTTGTAGCATTTAAGGCGGTTGGTCCTTCATGTTTCAAGGCAGAAGACAAATGCCTTTTCTAGTATTGCCTTAAAACCTGAAAAAGCTTTAAGGCGGTTCCTCTTCCGCCTTAAAATATTTCTGTTTTAAGGCATATCTTCCGCCTTAGAAGTATGTCACTTCCGCCTTTATGACGTGTTGCAAGCTCGCAACAACTACTAAAATCAAAACCTAACTGACCAAGTGGCGAGTTCGCCAGATTTAACATAAGGCTGAAATTATGTGTGAGTCTGACTTGTTACGACGGCTGTTGGCGAATCGCTAAACAAAATGTAGCGAGTTCGCTACACTACATATTAGACAGGGTTTATGGTCTAGGGTTTAGGGCGTCACTTGATTAGTTGCGACCCCAACAAGCGATCGCAAGTAAAATTCTTGCGAGTTCGCTAGGTTTCCTGGACAAGTTGTTAGATAGTGAACGAAAGTACTAGCGGAGTCGTTTCAGGCTCGCCTAAAACTGTCCTAGCGAGCTCGCTACGCCATCTCTTATTATTTTGTAGCGAGTTCGTAAGTGTACTCTCAGGCATGATTAGACAACGTCGTATTATCTGAGATTAGGCGATTTTAGTAGTTTATTGGCAAGCTCGCTAACTTGCTCGGCAGGCTTGACGAGCAGACTAGCGATATCGCAGGGTCGGAGACTGGAGAGGCAGTGGCTAACGAGCGACAGAGTTGCGAATACGCTAGTAAACTGTGATTGGGCTTGATTTCTGATGATTTGTGGCGAGCTCGCTTGTATATTTCGCTAGGCTTGACGAGTCAAGTTGCGATGGCGTTAGACATAATATTGGTGAGAAAGAGGTCAACCTAGCGAGCTATGTGGCGAAACCGCCACCTGAGCTTGACTACTTGCGAGTACGCATGTAACTCGCATAAGTGATTTGGTGCTTAACGAGAAAGGTAACGAGCTCGCCAGGAAAAAAGCCTAGTACATTAATTTTTGATTTTTGGTAAATTTCCCGCACAAATAGTATAATTGGCATATCTAAACCTGTCAATTGCAAGATATATGTAGTCCACTAAATGGCAAAGACAAAGAACTCATAAATTATAATCCTTTGCATGTATAACAAATGTAGAAATACGACTTAGGTTTTACATGCATCCTTACGTGGTACGTGTGGTCTAGATATGAATCGAGCTCTAACGATGACCAAGTGCTTTGCAAATCTATCTCTCCCCAACTCTAGCTCTTTTTTAGTGTATGCCGATTGATTTTCCTCGAGTATCTACGAATGAGATACATTTATTAATACAAACTAAGGTAATTTGTAGGTAATAAATAGAAACTTTCATATTGTAAGAGTACTCACGCGATGTAGTTCCAAATTGTCACTTGTAAGGGTCTCAATGCACTCGTAGGCATACAACATCATGTAGTATCCACACTCCCAGTTGGACAATTGCTTGCGGTGCTGAAATTGAAGTAGTTTAACATATGGTATGTAAATGTATTTAGCTGCAAATACGTAATAAAGGAGTCGATATTTTAACCTAAATTTGAATAAGTTCAAAGTTAAGGAGTGTGTCGTCATTCACAACATGCATAGCAATCTCCAATAGATCTGCGAATTTTGTAGATGGAGCGAAATGTAGTGGATCAATCCAATAGACACGCTTCAATGATGGAATCATTGCAACAAAACTCCAATGACAACTATATATTAAACAACATGCACCTCAGACTATAACATAGATTATGTAGATTATGTGCAGTTGAAACTAATATCTACTAATCAAACAATTAGTAAATACATACCCCTCTAGGTATGGCCCAATGAAAATTGTTTTGCTCTTGTCGTTTAGCAACTTTGTAAGGTAAGCAAGCCTCACATTATTACCTTGTTGGGCTTGTTGCAAGCAAGTCGGGTGCAAAAAACTGATGAATGTCTTGGTCACGCTCAAAGAGACGTATTGCATGAACCTACAACAATCTTAGAGCATAAAGTATCGGAAGAGGTATATAAATACGGACACAATAAAGTAATACATAAATACCACTAGGTTAAACAATAACACTTACATTTGATGTAGGATTAGTATAGTATCGGGGAAGGGTTTGTTTGTGCCAAACTAGGGCAAAATCTTCTCAAGGAACAACCACTTCCTTTGCCTCGCCAAAAACCTTGGAATTGGCTACAAAATAGTACACAGATTCACGGCTATGATGACCTAGCATGTCAAATAGTGTGCGAACAAAACCCGGGAGAGCTTTCATGAAACCCACACACTCATTAGAGAGAGGAATCTTAGGGATTGGGAAATTAAGGTCGGCAATCTCTGTTGGTTGCTTTGTGTTCTTGGGGATGCATGTTGAATTAGCATCTACAACCAACCACGCGGGCCATACGAAAAAAAATCCCAAACCTTGACCAACTGTTGTGCATTCATCATCCTCAACAAGGCAACAAGGCATCTTCTACATACACCTCAACTATGGATACCCTTATGAAACCCTTAGGGACTTTTGATTTGTGATGCAAAGTCATATGAGGATAGGAATTCCCATTAGCAACGTGTATTGGTTGAGAATTATTACTTCTAACAACGTACAACTTGCAAGAATGGGAAATCTACATTCAAGAAAAAAAATAGTTTGTTATTATAGTATTTTCAAAAAGAAGTAAATGATTAAGCGTAATTAATTTGAATGTAAGGCTTAGAATAGGGTGATAACCTAACCTTTGTGGTTGGTTTGGGAAGTTGTATATCAACTTGCGGAAGTTGTATATCAACTTGAGGTTGGCTAGGAGCCAATGGCGTGCATATGTCGATGTGGTCGAATGGAGGATTTGGTTGGTCAACCTCAGCTTGGGGCGGGGATGGATGGGAGCCTCTAGATGATGGTCCATTACCTTGATTTGTTAGACACAAATCATCGGGAATAGGATAATTCACAAAAGCATAAACATTGGCTAAGATGGCTTTCAAATTCTTGACATCTTGCTCGTATTTTTTAGCTTGGCTTAAGGCTACTTGGAGTTTAGAGGGTTTAGGATTTTTGCTACTACGTTTGATCCCAAAAGCTTCAATTTGGGTCGCATATCCACCTATCCCCTTTGCTCTTCCAGGATGTTCATCCTTACCTAGTGCTCTATGCAAGACATCATGTTTTCCCACCGGGATGAATAAACCCTGTTCAACTTCAAGCCCTACATCATCCTACTCACAATAATAATCAAACAAATTGGTTGTCGTATTTTAAATACACTATGACGTTCTATTTTAATTTTAGTAACATTAATGGTTTTGAGAAGTATGTAAACTTATATAACACGTACCACTCGTCCGACAATTCTCTTTGCCTCGTCGCTTGAGAATTTTCCGTCGGCCTTAATTCTACCAAGCACGAATAACTGTTCTCGAGTATATTGTGTTGGGTCTTCGGCCGCGACTTGGTTTTTTGCCTCTTCTAGGGGAGTGCCACCATCTACTAGTTCCTTAACCTCTTTATCGTATTTGTTTTTAGATGTCTTCTTCCCCACACCCAAATATCCATACCGTCCACCGGTGTAGGGCATATTATTAGAAACAGCTGCTTTACGCTTATCATTACCCACACCCTTTATGAATTTTATTGGTTAGTAAGGATACACTAATTTAGGGAACAATTAAACGTGTATAGGAAAAAATTTAAATTAAGCAAATTGAATGTTAGTACTAACCTTTAAATCATTTTCTAGCCATCGTGCCTTGAATATCTCCCAAGTAAGTGGGACAATGTGATTGTAACGATCCTTAGGATGTTGACCAAACCTTATGCCCTTTGGGTTTATGTACTCCTTGGCAAGAGTATATTTATGCTCGCGATGCGACTTTGATGCAATTTGTAATGCCTTCTTCTTCACTTGATCGTACGATTTGGCTTCGATCACAAAGGTTCGCTAACATTGATATAGTATAGATGGTAAGTCCTATTAATAAGGTATTACTAAATGGAAAAAAATAAAAAAGTGAACTTCACCTTGCATTCCTTCCACACACCCCTTTTGATAGCGGTGTCTAGAAGCCTCCAATCCGTAGTGTCTAGCGGCACATGAGTCCTACCTATTTTCCCACACCAACTCGACCATCTATGGGCATCATCGTAGGGCGCAATAGCTACATCGATGTCATTAAATTTGACATGTGTTAGAATTTTATTGTCGATTCGTGTCTCTATCTCGCGACAATGGGTCCTCATTTGTTCTTCTTTTGAAGCGCGACTAAGCTTCCTTGTTTTACATCGTCGCAAATCGCGAACAACATTTTCTCCACCACTAGATGAGTTGGAAGAAGTCGAGTTTGTTGGTTCACTCATTGTCCTTTCCTACGTTTAGAGACCAATTTGTTAGTGGAAATGACAAAACATGTATATAGTCCACATTCCCCAATTAATGAATGCCTACAAACATGGTCATGAATATTCATTTACACACAAGTTAAGTATAATTTTGTTTACCTAGACACAAGTACCTAAAACAAATAAAATGTAACAATTTAAATGGACCTAGTGGTGATTAATTAATGATGAATCATAACTTTAACACTCCAACGAATATATAAACCCTAATGACCCTTAAAACTCACAAAATAAGTGTTATCAACTAAAAACCCATACCTTTGCAATTATCAAATAGGTAGATGTAGAATTGATTGTAGTGTTGAGGAGTGGTCTACCTTGTTTGTCCTTCTCCTACCCACATAAATCGTGCTACTAAATTCCAAAACAACAAGCACAAAATCATAATGGCAAGCATATGGGTAGAGAAACAAATAGTGGAGAAGTAATTGAAAAGCTTAGCAAATTGCTTACACTTTGGATTGACCCACTTGAGATGTAGTTGAATTTATGGAAGGGTTTGTGTAGATTTGATGGAAGATTGATGTGGAAAGAGTAGAGAATATGTGAAAAGAGAAGAGAAGAGATGTGATAAGATGCCAAGTTTGTGGTCTTCTTGGCTTGGAATTATGCTGTTGACGACCAGAGGTGGGCCTTGTTGCGAATTCGTTAGTTATACGCATCGGGTTTCGAGCACCATGCGATCACGCTAGTAATGAAACTCATGCATTCAATACCTTCACCATTGTGACTTGCGAAATCGCAAGAGGTCCAGTTCATAAATTTGGACCCTTGCGAACTCGCAACTGTGGATGCATGATGTAATTTTCTCAATCATCTGCCATTCAGTTTGATAATACACTTGTTAGTTACCACGTCTAAGAAGGTATGAAAGTGGTTACTTGAACGTAAAAATGACATTGAATTTATTTAATTAGTTTCGTTATGGTAATTAACGCGGAATAAGGTGTATATCAAATATATTTCGGCGTTGCGAGTTTGTTTGATAATACACTAGTTAATTACCACGTGTAAGAAGGTATAAAGTTGGTGACTTTAGCGTAATATTGAAGTGGAGGTTAATAAATTAGTTTCATTATAAATAAGTGTGAAATAAGGTATTTACTTGCGACTATGGCATGGAGTTATCAATCTATTATTTGCAGGTGTATATATGTATGACTATTGAAAAGCATATCGTACTCTGAAGTCCCAAATGTTCATCGTATATTCAAAAGTTGTTATGAAATAGCTTGCCAGGTACTAGCTGGTTGTGACAAGATTAATGTGAATATAAGTGTGGAATAAGGTATTTACTTGCGACTATGTCATGGAGTAATCATTCTATTAATTGCAATTGTATATATGTATGACTATTGAAAAGCATATCGTACTCTAAAGTCCCAAATGTTCATCGTATATTCAAATGGAGTTATGAAATAGCTTGCCAGGTACTAGCTGGTTGTGACAACATTAATGTAATTAGGTTGATGAACTTGATAATCAATGGGAATATATTATGGTAACCATCGAATCATGTAATGTAAAAAAGAATTAGATCATCCTCATTAACATTGTTGTTGGTAAATACTGCGTAAGTGTTCATAACCAGTAGTCGTCACGTACATGTAATTTAGAACAAAGTATTATTAGTGTTGGATGTAATAAATGTACATTAATGACTGATTAGTTCAAATGAAGTCAAAAATTAAAGTAATAACATATCAAGTTCGACAACTTTTGAACGTAACTTTGGCTATTAAATCGCACCTGTGACATAAGATGAAATGATTTTACAAACATATATGTTGTTCACTTCCACAACTCAAGTTTCATGGGCAAAATTATATTAAATTAAAGTAAACAATAAACTATTTCATAAATGTTTATGTTACAAATATATATAAAATATGTACAATTAACAAAAATGATTTGAGATAGAAAATTTATACATGAACATGAGTGCTTGCGATTTCGTTAGTGTCAAGGTTGGTAGTATAAACCCTAAACCCTAAGCCCACAAATGAACTGGCGAGTACCTTGCGAACTCGCTAGATTTAAACCCAAAAATCCTAAACCCAAATTACTGACCCTTCATGTGCGAGCAAGTGGCGAACTCGCTAGTGTGTATAACCACCAAAAAAAATTGGGGGTTGGGCCTTAGTCATTGATGGGCTGTAGGTGGTAGTATAGTGCTATATATAGTATAGATTGGGCCTACTTGGCCTGCATATCAATGTGTGTGTTTCATGTTCAGTTTGCGCGGGTCGGCGACTTATCGAACCATTCAGAAAACTTGAGCAATATATACTGAAGAACTGACTCTTGATTTGGCGATGTGGGAAAACTTCAAGCGAGCAGGGTTGCGAGTTCGCAAGTAGTGAAATTAATTTTAACAACCAAGCGAGTAAACTGGCGAATTCGCAAGCATGTGAAGTATATAAAAAAAATTAAAGGTCGGGCAAAATTATTTTTGCCCCAAATTAGAAACCCTAGACTAGACTTCTGCGATTTCGCCGGAGATCTAGCAATGCCGCCCAAAACCAGAGGATCAGGCCGTTCGCAGGGGAGTGGGAGAGGCCAGGCCGGTGCCGGATCCAAGAGGAAGCGAGTGGACGGTGAGGAACAGGTCGAGCCGCCATCCAGAGCTGAAAACCGAGGAGGAACAAGTGCCCGCCGACCAGAGGAAGAGGTGACCGCCGGAAAGCCGCCGGGACAGGGCGGCAAGGAGGTGGATAATGCCAATGACGAGCCACAGTTCTTCAATGACAAAGCAAGAGCGAGGTATGCCCGCTTACAGTCTCGTTCTGTAATTCAGAATAAGGTGTTTGATAGTACCACTGTGCCTTCTCTGAAGCTTGATTATGTGCTAGATTATTTTAGGGAACAAAACCTAGATCACCTTTTACAGCTTCCCGACCCCATCTACTATGAGGAATTCTTGCAGTTTTATGCTAATTTAGGGTTAGAGGAAGGGGTCGATGAAATAACCACCATAGTTAGAGGGGTTAAGTTTAAGGTTGATAAATTCATGATAAATAGTGTGTTGAAATGCCCCTACAAGAGAAGTGAAGATCTTAGACCAACCAAACCCGATGGCCCATACGAGGTTTACTATGAACAGCGCTTTCCAGCCACTAGCCCTAGACAACCACTGAATGTAGTAGAGATGGCTCAAAATTTGTTTAAAAGGACTTCGAATAGAGCAGGTAGAGCTAGGGCATACCCAGCGTATAGACTAAGCGAGGAGCATCGGTTAGTCTTTGAAATGATATGTGAGAATGTTCTGCCTACTCTAGGCCATGCTTGTGAGCCATCGATTGCTTCTTTGACGTTGTTTTACTATATCGTGGAGAAGATGAAGATCAATCCCGGCTTCACGATCCTTAGCCACATGATGAAGATGGCAAGGCATAAGAAAGCCGCAATTCCGTATGGGGGTTTGGTGACTGCCTTGATCAGAAAAGCCGGTATCTTCCCAAGGGTAGGCCAATGCAGATTGTTTATTACGACAATGATTGGTTGCGTAATAAAAGGCTGGAATTGAAGGCGGATGGGAAGTACGGGAAGAAGAAGGAAGCTGAAGCGGCAGCGAGAAGAGCTAGGGGTGGTGCATCAGGTAATAAAAATTTTCGCTCGTTTTAAAAACAGTTGCATAAGTCCATTCATAACTGATTCTATGTTTTATTAATTGCAGACGCAGTGTTTGAAGCTCGTGGTCGGTTGATAGTCAAAATTGGCAAGATGGCCAATGAGATTGAAGTAGCGCAGCAACGTTCACGGGCGAACAACGACGCACTCAATCGACTTCTTGAAAGCGGAGCCATCGACTGCGACTTGAGCGATTCTGAAGACATTCCAGATTTTTTACAGCAGCTGCGTGATGAGGTGAGCGCGCCAGGGGGTAGCGAGGATAAAGGGAAAAGCAAGGCCACAGATGGCTCCGATGGAAAGGTGGCGGGCCGAGAAAAGGATGATGAGGTTGATGATAGTGACGATGACGATGATGAAGAGGATGATCTGTCAGATGGCGAAGATGCAGCGGAGAAGGCTGAGATGCAGAGGAAGGAGGCAAGAATAGCAGAGGAGGCGACGTTGGGGATGGAATCGACAACTCAAGAAGATGCTGGCACAAGTGCCACCAATCAAGTCGAAGGGACTCAAGACATTGCCAAACCGCAACCTAACACCGATGCTTCGCAGAACATAACTAGTGAATAACTACATGATGTTCTAGTTAAGGGGTTGTGATTTAGTTTACTTTCTTTTGTGATAAAATATATGCCAAACTATGGCCTTTTTTTAAGTACAATTTGTGTAGTAACAGTTGTGGTAGTATTTGATGAAGAATTATGAATGAGATGATCCTAGTTAGGCATCTGTTTTTGTTGAAATATGCCATCAAATTTTGCACAAGTTTTTTTTTTGTAGCTAGATTACCGTGTTGCGAGCTCGCCAGCACTGGCGACAATAACTGACGAGCTCGTTAGTGACATGAAATCTTCAACAGAGCCTAACATCAGTTAGACTTGCGTATTCGCTAGTGTCTCGCCAACCCCTGACGACTTCGTAAGTAACTCGCACTGTTCAAATTTGCCAAATATGAGTTACACTTGCGACCTCGCTACTCCCTCGTATAGAAACTGACGAGCTCGTAAGTAACTTGAAATCTTCAACAGAGCCTAACAAGAGTCTCACTTGCGAGCTCGCTAGTAAGCTGACGAAGAGGCTCTAAATACTCACGAGCAAGGTTACTTCATTCATATCCACCATTCTAACAAACAGGCGAGCTCGACAGATACAAGCTAATATGGAATAAGCAGGCTTCTACCTGACGAGCTCGTTAGTGTGATGAGAAGTGTGGCGAAATCGCTACAGTTAGTATTCATCTAACAGAGCTTAGGTTGACGTATATCAGGCGAGTTCGCTTGAAGTTTGAGATGTTAGTGGCGAGTTCGCTACATTTAATATTAAACCAACAGAGCTGAGTTGACGTGTAACTAGCGAACTCGCTAGCTGTTGAGATTACAGTGGCGAATTCGGAAACATTTACCATATAATTTAATTGAAAAACTAGATTAAAACTACAATGTTTTGACTGTAGACGAGCAGGGTGGCGAGCTCGCTAGCTTAATGTAGTATAAAAGTAAAAAACCTGTGCAGTTCTATTCCAAACGCGATCCCCAATTTCAAATCAAGGAAAAACCCCCAAATCTAACCAAGCCCAAATTTCCCAGTGATTCCTATCAGCCATGGCAAGAACAAAGCACCAAGCCCCAAATCCATTTGGTTCCAGTCGCAGAGAGGTAGCATCGTCTTCAACCAATCAAGCACCGGCTTCCTCAACTGCTTATGACAAGCAAAAGTTTGTAAGTTTACTTGCTTCTGATGCGTATTCTGACCTAATGAAGCATGCAACGCTGCTAGATTGCTATGTGTTAGATTTCGATCAAATTAAGCAACTAGGGTTGACTAATGTGCTACAAACCTTTAGAGATCATGACTTGCATGATTTATCAGGACTGAACTACCCCTCTCATAAGGAAGAAACCTGTCAGTTTTATGCCAATTTCCATCAGCTTATTGAGGAGCAGAAGGAAACAGGGCGTTGGTTTACTAGGGTAAACAAGAAGGATTTTGAGATAGGAGGAGAGTTTTTTAACAAGGCTTTAGGCGTGTCGTATGCTGTAGAAGAGGATTACAGTAACCCTCCGCCGGAAGGTTTTTATTGTAGAGAAAAGTGGCCTGAAAGTGGTGAATTTGACGAAGCTTACCTACAAAACATAGGTTTCAATTACTTTGGCCGGCCTAAGGGTCCTCTCGGTAAGCCGAGGGAATACAAACTTGAGAAGTTGACTTGTCACCAAAGAATCTTGTACGAAATGATAGCTAGATCAGTTGTGCCGAAAGGCGGGTGGATAACCGAGCTTAACTACACAACAATTGTCATGTTTTATTGTGTGATGGAGGAGCTAAGGTTGAACCCGGGCTATGTCATATTTGAGCATATGAGACAAAGTGTAGTTGAGAATCGACGCCATGTGACTAAGCTTCCATATGGTAACTTCATTACCATGTATCTCACAACCACTTTCCCTAAGATGAAATTGTCCGCAAAGGCACAAGAGTGTAAGTTTTACACTATGGAATACTTTCAGAGGAAAGGAAAATGTGAGCTGGTGGATGGTTCTTGGCAGGCGGCGAAAGATTCAACCCAAAAGCCTTTGGTGCTCGACGAGGGAGAGGTCAGAAATCAAGTTGAAGGTACACTAATTTAGTCATGATGCATTCTAATTATGTCTTATTAGCTTTTAAATATGCTATTGTATGTAAGATCTTGTTGTAAGTAACATTTGCTTCCAATGTTTGATCAGAGCTCCAACCGGAAGCATACTACAGAGGCCTAGAGGACACAGTCGACCTTATGAGAGAAAAAATCACGCATATTAATCAGGAATGCTGGTGTACCGAAAAGGTGATACGTGGAATTGAAAGGGCACAAGCGAGTAAGAAGGCCAAGAAGACTGTTCCGTCTCCAACACCATCTACTGAAGGATAGATTAGTGATTTCTGTTTTTTTGTATATCACATTGGATGTTAAGTTCACTTATACGTTGTGCGCTACAATTTGTTTCCTTCTTTTGAAGTTTTTGTTGGATTTAAATCGAATTTATTGTCTTCAAAAATTACTCTATACATCTCCCTCAATTATTCAACAGTATTTTAACATTACTTTGTTGTCCACTGTAACCAATAATTATGAAATTTGAAGCTGAATATTGCAAAATGACACTAAGCGAGTAAGTTAACAAATTCGCAAGCTCTAAGCGAGTCAGGTAACGAAATCGCAAGCTTCCAAAGTCATGTCAATACTATAATTTTGAAAATTCAATGATGGAAACTGGCGATATCTCAAGACCCTAGCTTGGTTCTGGCGAGCTCGCAGGTAGCTAGAACAGAGTGACAGAGCTTAGCAGGCGAAATTTGAATCTCTTCTCACGATATCGCTGCGTGTAATGCTACCTTGCGAGTTCGTAACCTTCCTCGTCTGCATCTGCGTGCAAATTTGCGAAATCGCAACACACCTGCACAGTTACCTCAATTTATGGTAATCATGTGAATCCAAACAATTTATATTAGCCAAAACGTACCATATATCCAATCAATTTATTTTATTTTACACACCATACAAAATAGAAAAACTACAAATGTATTGTATACGCTTATTAGACCTCCTAATCTTCTTCCTCCTCCTCTTCTTCATCTTCTTCTTCTTCGTCAGTTACTAACTTCTTATTCTTCTTCTTATTATTCTTCTTCTTCATAGTCGTCTTCTTATGCTTCTTTGATTGCTTCCTCTTCCTTTTAGTAGTTTATCCTGCAGGGTTAATCCACATTCCTTCATCGTGGTCCATCCGACATATAATTCGGGCAACTATGTCATCATCGTCTTCCAATGTCTAATAAATCGACAATGGAATGTTCTCACTAGAAATGATGCAGTCATCGTCAAACAAACCATCACCATAAACAAACGTTTTCTTTCCATCTACCACGACCTCCCAGCAACAATCTACTGGATCTTTAACATAAAACACTTGATGAGCTTGTGCGGCCATTATGAAAGGATCTTCAGTTGAGCCTTGCATGTCTCTGTTCACTAGAATCATCCCCAACTCCTCCAGACGCGTACCTTCTGCTTGATCAACCCGCTGGCATTTAAACAGTGCTATTTTTACGTGGACAAAATCCATTTCCCAGATGTCAGTGATTGTACCAAAAAAAGCATTTTCCCCATGCAAACCACCCTCTCCGGGTACTGATACACCACTATTTTGTGTCGCCGAATCATCGCTCCACTTTGTACCAAATGTGTAACCATTTATATCATACCCACTAAACGACGTAACTGTGCCCAGTGGTCTCTTAGCCAACCATTTGACGACTTTTGGATGCTCATCCCCATTTTGCACATGAATTTTCAACCAACTAGTGAAATCTTTACAATGTAATTCAAAAGTCCGGGGTCCTAACAAACTGGGATGCGCGGCCATAATCTCTGCTAGGTGAACTTCGACATAAGGACTCACAGCAGAATAGTTGCGTAGGATATACAGATGGGCTTTAGATATCTCATCTGAGGAAGGGCTGAACTTTGACCTATGCCGTAGTCCAACACCATCAGCTCTCCCATCGTGCCTAGCAATTGGTAGCCCTATTGTTGGTACATCCTGTAAGTAGTTGGTGCAGAATTCGATCACCTCTTCGGCCACGTACCGCTGTACAATACTTGCATCTGGACGATATCGATTCTTGACAAAATGTTTGAAAATACTCATGTACCTCTCAAATGGATACATCCATCTTAGGTACACGGGACCACACAACTTGACCTCCCTTACAAGATGGACTATCACATGAATCATGATGTCAAAAAATGAGGGGGGGATATACATCTCAAGCCTACACAACACTTCTACCACCATGGTTTGCAACTCATCCAATTTACACCGACTAACCTTCTTGCGACATATCTGCTTAAAAAAAAGCATAGCCTTGCAACCGCCTTCCGAACGTGTGTAGGCAAGCATCCACGGAGAGCGATGACATTCAAATCCTGCATCAAATTGTGACAATCGTGCGATTTCATTCCAACCAATTTCAATTCAGCAGTCGATACACAACTACTGATGTTTGAACCATAATTAGAAGGAACTTTCACTGACTTCAGAGTTGCACAAAAACTTTCCTTCTCTTCAGATGATAATGAATAACAAGCAGGTGGTAGGTACGTTTTACCTACTTCTTCTTGCACGGGGGCAAGGGATGTCCTAATGCAAAGATTCACTAAATCCTTCCTCGATTTCAATCCATCCTTACTTTTCCCGGGAGTATTCAACAACGTCCCCACCAAAGCCTCACATACATTCTTCTCTATATGCATCACATCCAGACAGTGCCGTAAATCCAAATGCTCCCAGTAACGAAGTTTGAAGAATATAGAGCACTTTTTCCAAATGGAAGGTTGTTTACTTTTCTTATGACCCTTGCCTAAAACATATTCTATTCCTGACACCTTGCCAAAAATTTCTGAACCCGAGAGTGGTACAGGGGCTACACCGTTTTCTTCCTCACCGTTAAACCACTTCTTAGCACGCCTCCATGGATGACTAGCAGGCAAAAAACGTCGATGACCCAAATAAACAGGCTTTCCTCCATGCTTTAACTGACAATGACTAGTATTACTCTCACATATCGGGCATGCAAAATTTCCTTTCACCGAGCACCCTCCGAGATTTCCAAGCGCCGGAAAATCATTAATACTCCACATAAGCATTGATTTAAGTTTGAACTCAGCATCCCCACGACTACCATCGGGAATCACCATACCTAACTCAAATAAAGATGATAACTATTCAACAAGAGGTGCTAGATAAACATCAATGTCGTTGCCAGGTTGCTTAGGGCCTGAGATCATAGTGTTTAAAAACACATATTTTCGCTTCATCATCAACCAAGAAGGGAGATTATAAATAACAAGCATAACAGGCCATGAACTATGGGTACTAGACATGTTACCAAAAGGGTTCATGCCATCCGTGGATAGTTCAAGTCTCACATATCTAGGTTCATTAGCAAACTCAGGGTACCTAGCATCCATCTTCTTCCACTGATCACCATCTGAAGGGTGAGAAATAATATCATCTCCCTCTTGAACTCGATCGGCAT
This sequence comes from Sherardia arvensis, assembly GCA_948330725.1. Taxonomy (NCBI): domain Eukaryota; kingdom Viridiplantae; phylum Streptophyta; class Magnoliopsida; order Gentianales; family Rubiaceae; genus Sherardia; species Sherardia arvensis. The sequence continues at coordinate 20,948,299 of OX415240.1, forward strand.
GCCATGTTAATAGTTTCGCATCACTTGCATTTGCAAACAAGCGCGCCAATCGTGGTCTAAGAGGCATGTACCACATTACCTTAGCAGGACTTTGCTTTGTCGATGTTGTCACTGTTTCCCCACATACCTCAACTCTACCTTCCTTTTTTTTCCACCTTGACTCACCGCACACCTTGCAATTATCCCTCAAAGAATCATCTTCCCCTCTATACAACATACAATCATTCGGGCAAGCATGGATCTTGGTAAACTCCATTCCCATGGGGCATAAGATTTTCCTAGCAGTATAAACCCGATCTGGACACAAGTTGTCCTGAGGAAGCAACTCTCTAACTAACTCCAACAACTCAGTCATTCCTTTATCTGAAATCCCATGCCTAGCCTTAAGGTTCATCAACAAAAATGTTGCACCCAACCTTGAATGGCTTGAGCCAACATATAACTTTGTCGCTTTATCAGCATACATAGCCTCTAGCATACTTTTTTTTCCCACAAATTACATAACAACATCGTCGCACATATCCAACAATTGATCGTTATACTTTAGCATTTCCTCCTCGTTTCCCTCATTCACCTCCATGTTCTCACTCCCATAATTGCCCTCACCATGCCATACCCATTCAGTGTACGATTTGTCAAATCCTCTACAAATTAAATGTTCACGCACAACAAGAATATCTTCATATACAGCGTTATTCCTACAATCCCTACATGGACATCTAACACCACCTATGCTCCTCAGCTTACAATGTCGCAACCCAACTATTAAGAATTCTTCAACCGAATCTAGATATTATTTCGACAACCGAGCATTCTTATTCATGATGGATTCACGATCCATAATGCACGACACGGCGCAAACTCTAATCAACTTAGAAATCGTTGAACAAAAAAGCTAGCCCACAGTGGTATATCACTCACAAACCTACAATCAACATGAAACTATCACAAAATCATCACAAAAACAACAATTTTTTAAGAACACAACAACAACAAACAAAAAACCACATGGTAAGGCGGAAAATAGCTTACCCACCACCTAGCAAACGATCGGAATTCCAAAAAAAGGTTACCTAATCAATCTTATGGTAATCCAAGGGAAAAATGATACATACAACCTTTCAAATGTCTAATTTGTTGTTTACAAATCCGCTAGGAGCTGTTGTTTTATTATATAGTCTTCCTTCTTGCGAACTCGCAAGTATTCACGCATACCTACTCATTTGACTAGCGAGTTCGCTACACATATGTCAACAATTAACTTATGGGTGGCGAACTCGTTTCATAAACAAATTTTTCCATGTTATTAGTGGCGAGTTCGCAACAACCTCAGCGAGCATGCATGCGATGTCGTGACCAAAATGAATTTATATACTTTCTCATCTACGAGCTCGCTAGATCCTAGCTTGCTAAAATAACCCTAAGCGTTCATTACATGCGAGATCGTAACTATTACGACTGACCTAAATTACTTGTTGCGAACTCGCAACAACTAACAGGTTTTTAAGGCGGAAATGACATTTCCGCCTTAACTCTTCATTTTTTACGTCACATACGACTACCGCCTTTTAAACGGTCATTTCCGCCTTTAAACATGTTTTTAAAACCTAGCGGGTGTGGCTTGCGAATTCGCAAGTAAGTAGTAAGGCGGAAGATTTTGAACCCGCCCCAAACGCCTTAAACTTGTGCCTTAAATGAAGGTGATTGTAGTAGTGTTTGATCCTATCTCTCACCAACTCTCCAGCTATATTTAGCATTTTACGGGAAGACTCAACTTCATGCCATATCTCATTTTTTATCTCCTTGTTCGAATGAGGAACTTCATACTTTGTCCGATCAAAGGTTAGTTTTACCTTATCCCATTCACCGCATTTCACAGGAAGCACAAAAAGCTTACCGAAGGAAGTATCCCGAGAAGTCAAAGTCACAATTTGTTTAGCAAAGAAAACCTTATACATGGTCCGCAACAAGGCAAGACTGGGACTATAACCTTTACGGGCACACCAAGTTATCAAGGCCATAATGATTACTATCATATTGGCATGTAGCTGCCCTGGATGCACCTTTTAATAATGAAGAAAATCATTCAACAGTGGGGGAAAAGGGAAGGTTAACCCATGCAACAGAAATCTCCTATATATGACCCCCCGGGTCGGAGTTACTAATTCAAATGCAGACTTATCTTCTCCAAAGTACATGAGATCAGCATCTTGTGGAATCGAAAAGGGACAACCTTCAATGAAGATAGCAGCGTCAGCACGTGTTTTATCCTCTTTCACCGACTTTTTACTACTGCCTTCACCATCCATGGATATTCTACCTCCGGAGGCATGCACTACCATGGGGCTATTCCCCTCTATCTGAGTCCTCCTGGCCATTGCCCTCAACCTCTTCTCTTCCTCGGAGGCTTTCTTCTTCAGGATTACAGGTTTTTTCCCACTCGCTACCTCGGCTCTGCGGCGGTCATGGGAGCTACTCTCCTCGGCCTGAGCATGTACATACTCCCCTCATCATGACGGGGGAGGGAAATCATTTTACTACCATTACTCATGATTACAGAGAGTATGGAGGGAAATACACACACAGGGAGAAAATGAAAAAACAGGCACAAGAAAATGTACAGAGAAAGAAGATAGTACTTATTGATGATGGAAGTAGAAAGCAGAAATTTGGGGCTTCAGAGATTATGAAATATTGATGCGTCTTCTGAACTTGGAAAGAACGAATTTCGTAAGGAAGACAAGAAGAATGATTTGGGAGATTTAACCCAAACCTAGACAACATTTATGGCGATTAATTATCTCGATTCTGGCTCCGATGCAAGCAATTGGAGAGACGGCCGACAGACCATCTCTACTTACCAATGACTACACACCAAGTGTATCTACCATATGGATTTCAAAGGAAGCTAATCTCAGCCATCCATATATCTGATGGAAGACGAAAGAACTTTAAGCTAGATATTCAGAAGGGTAAGCCCGAGAGGACAGTCCTAGAAGGAAACCCCGAGCTTAACACCCCAAGTTATGCTCCCTCGAGTTATCGGTCTTTCCTCGAGAAGCAGGTTTCTCCTTCAACCTTCGAGACTGAGCATTCTATATCCTGAAGATCTACCTTGGGGCTACTGATAAGTCCATGGTTCGTATTCGGACCTCATTCATACTCGGACCAAGGCCCAAGAAGGATCGTGGGCTCGAGATACGCGGAGGGTGGATCCACAAATCCATCAATCCTAATCCTTACAGGGAATGCGTATAATATGAATGTTTAACAAAGAATATACATCCTCTCAAAGATGGTAATACAACCATCCTAAACATAGTAACACAACCATGTCTGAAATATACTTCTATTATACATGGTAATGCAACTACTATTCCATAAGAGCTGTATTCATACCATAAATACATATCTTGGTGATCTACAGATTGTAGCCATATAAATACCCAAAGGTAGACCTCTGCATCTAATCTCATACTTCATACATTACGCTCTAAGCAATATATTGACTTGAGAGTCAGAGTGTCTACCCTCGGGACACCCGGGACTTTGTTTTGCAGATCAGTTCGAGAGGTGTTGTCGAAGTGTTGGTGTCCGACATACATCAAGTGTAAAATCAAATGGTAAGAGGAGGAATATAAGGGTGAAGAAGTAAAGCAGTAGCAACCCAAGCTTACGCATACCTGTGAGTCGTCCAGCAAAATAGTACGGGATGAAGACCCGTCCTTTGACTCCGGTATAGGACCCAAACGGCTCTCGGCGGTAGACTTATCTACTTGGTCCTGCTTCGGATTCCGGGAAGAGGTGAGAGTGCGGGAATCCGGCTTCTTCTTCTTAACGACATTACCCCCGGAAGAAGGGACCGGGAAAGCCAGGCTGCGGCAGTTACCGATAGCGGGAACCTCCTTCTCGGGCTTATTCTTCCAAGCACTTGACTCACTTTCATCGATCTTCCTCTTCTTCGGGTCCGGGGCTTGCATATCAGCCCCGACCTTAACTTTTTTTTTCTCCTTAGCAAGTTTAGACGCTCCTTCACCGGACTTCGCCCCATCCGGGAGATATGGCTGACAAAGAAGGGAATATTAGAGAAGAAACATGAAATGATACAAAATAAATATAAATTGAAAACTCACACAGGCTCCGCTTGGAGTATAACCGCCGGCAGGTGAACATTTCTGGGGAGTACACCTCCTAGGGAAAATCGTAACCTCCCGGCCTCTGAAAGTCCTTCAGACTTACAAAATAATCTGCCACACGATTATAACTGTCGGCTACAAGTCGGAATTGAGCCGGAGAGAGGACGCCCTTCATCTCGGAAACCCTCTACTGGTTCCATTCAGAAACGGGATACTTCTCGGTGTCAAACGTGAAGTAGTTCCTCATCTAGTCTATGGTCTTCACAAAGTCAGGCCTACCGGAGCAGATTTTCTTTGTTTTGTTCTGGTGTTGAATGTTGAACACCCCGGGTACGGCGGTATTGCATAAATAGTAGAAAATCCGGAATAAGGCTACGCTGCCCGTAATCCAACTCCGATGGCAGGAGTAGAGAAAGGCGAGCATCACACTAACTGCGTTGGGATGCACCTAGGCTGGGGAGATGTTGTAGTATTTCTGGAACTCGGTGAACAACGGTGGCAAAGGAAATGTGAGCCCGTGAAGGAACAAATGCTTCGGCACACAAGGCCGGGACTCCGTGTCACCCGCAAAAGGCTAGAGCCCCGCATCATAGGATAGCAGGACGTACATCCGTTTCACCAGTTCCCGGACATATCCATGAACTAGGGTTTCCCGGGGGTCCTTAGGGTCCGGGGGAACGGGAGCGCCATATACAACACTAAAAAACATAAGATAGCGACAGCGTGCAATGAACAATGAGCACAACTTATCACAATTTATAGAGGGGGAAGGAAAAGAAATTTCTGGGAGTTGGAAAAAATAAACCCATCATTCGAGAAACGCAATAATGAGTATTAAATGCGACGCAGACTGCGAATAGACGCACGCGTATCAGGCGCGTGTCAGGTGCGTGAGCTCACCGACTAACGAGGCCGTAACCGACGGTCTCCCTGATATAGAGATCCAGCCTCCCGAGCTAAATCCCTGAAGTCAGGGTCTCGCGGGGCTAGTGGTGATATGGGTCTCGGCCCATAGATAGGCTCAAGAGATAGATTGTCAGGAGAAGAAGAGAGGGTCCATCCCACAAGTGATCCTGCCGTGACATCAGCTATCTTGGACGCACCCGGGTACAAGAAGGACATGACAATGACTCCCTATTCACGAGTGTGCGACTGGAGGAGGACCACTTAGCTAAAACCTCTCTACTCACTGTCATTATAAATAGAGGAGTGACCAACAGTGAAAGGTATGTTCTATCAAACTTAGATACTCTCCATATTTATTCATATTCTCTCTCCTCTGCATAAAGCCCAATCTTCATCATCACGCTGGAGCATCTACCCTCGAGAGACCCTGGGGGCTTTGTTTTGCAGGACCTAGGTGAGAGATCCACTGCGGGCTAGAATTCTAGCTCACCCTGGACTACCTACACCGGATCTGGTATCCAGGAGCAGACTGGTAGCATCAAATTAGACCCCATTATTAGATCTTAAGACATCTTACTGTAAGTAGTACTATTTGACTAGTGAACATGTTAGAAATCTAGTATAAAAAGTTTTACCAAATCTTGTTAGATACATCAATAAATGTATGCAATATTAACTAGTGGAATGTGGTGAAAACCCGACACAGAAATACGGCGGGGAAATCAGAACTTGTTTTTCCCGTCGTACAATCAATTTACGACTTTGGAAATCATCCGGAGCAGGTTGGCAAAATTTGGGCTACCGTCGTTTAATGGTAAGGACAGTGTTAAGGTCAGATGCCGGCGTGCTTTGTGTTAAAAAATGCTGAATAACACGGCGGAACATAACGCCGGCCGTGCTATTCAGCGTTTCCGAAATTGGAAATAATTCACAAATTTGATAGTGGCACATGCACAACACATGGAAATATGCAGGAGAGATGGAATGTTAGTAGCATGTAACTTTTTCCGACGTAAACTATCCGCGGTAGGTGCACAAAATTATTTACGACTCGTAACCACTCTACTATGAATTTGCGATTGATTACTAAATCGTAAAGAATGGTCATCTTTTGGATTTATGGATTACAGGAAGTTTACGATATCGGAAACCATTGCCGAATAGGTTACGAAATCGTAAACTGGTAGCTGAAATGTTATTTCAAACGTTACTTTGAACATATTTTGGAGCAAGAATGTTTCTTTTGAGAAAAGGTGGGGTATTCTTGGTAGTGGACATTCTTAGAAGTTTGATTCGTTAGTGTGTCATCTCATCTTCAAGTCTTCCATCCATAAATTTTAACATTGAACTTGTATCTGTGTTAGTTATTTGATTGGTCGTTTTTGTTTTGAATTGCATGTTGTCTTGAAGTTCATGTTTGTGATGTATGAAAACATGAATATGTTGTTACTGAATGCATGGTCTTTGCTAATTTGTAATCGAAACGATTGTTTATGTTCATAATTTTCAATTTAAGAGTTACTTTGGAGAGTTAGAGTGTTGCAATGGAACACTCAAGAATTATACTTGAGAATATCCGAACTTCGCGGGAGTATTTGAACCTCATGAAAATTTTTGTGGAGAGTACCATTGAGTATGCTAGAGTACACATAGAGTCCCTGATTCGATTCTCGTGTAGAGATTTTAAGAATGATGTGTGTTTGAGTATGCGTGACTTAAAGTCTTACTTGATTGTGTGAGTTTTTTCAAGAGCGTATACTGGGTGGACATCACATGACGAGACTGGTACTGTTATTGTAGATGACTAGGTTTTTGTTGAAGAAGAGAGTGTTAATGGCGATAAAGACCTTGACCTTGAATATGACGACTTGGCGGAAGATGTGGCCATGCATTTTAAAGGTAGACCCGAGGTGTTAGAGGTTATGTATGAAGATAAAGAAACCCACTGTATGAAAGAGTTAGGCACACTGTCCTTAGTGTGGCGCTTATGATGATGAATTTCAAAGCGAAACATGGTTTGACAGAAAAAGCAATGACAGAAGCGTTGGAGTTGTTCAAGGAGTTTCTTCCGAAAGGAAATGTGTTACCTAAAAATTCTTATGCTGCGATGAAAATTATATGTCCTATGAGTTTGGAGTTGGAGAAAATGAATGCATGCCCTAATGATTGTATGTTATATATGGGTGAAGATGTTGCGGGAAACTTGTAGAGCTTGCAACGAGACAAGGTATACAAAGAGATCGAGGGCGATAGGTGTTTGTGTAGAGGCTGCGCCTCAATCAAAGAAAATGATGCCTGCCAAAGTATTTTATACCTCCCTATAATTTGCTAATAAAGAAGATGCGAAAAATTGACATGGCACGCTGACAGGAACAAGCCCGATGACGATGTGATACGACATAATTCTGATGATGATAATGGAAGCATATTGATGATTTGTACCCTGTATTTGGCAAGGAAACTAGAAACTTGCGTTAAGGGTTGTCTACTGATGGTATGAATCCATTTGTAAATTTGAGCATCACTCACAGTTCGTGTCATGTGATGGTGGTATTTTACAATATACCACCATGGTCAACTCTGAAGCCTAAGTATGTGTTACCATCACTAATGATCTCTAGTCCGTAACAACTCGGTAATGCCATTGATTTTTATTTTGCTCCCCTTATCGAATATCTATGAAAGTTGTGGTATTTAGATAACTGGACTTATGATGGTTACCGTGATGAGTGATTTGTCATGAGAGGGATGTTGTTTTGTACTATTAATGATTCCCCTGCATTAGGGAACTTGGTCGGTTATTCTGTTAAAGGGCATTTTGCTTGCCCGGTGTGTGGGATGGATATAATCACATTCAGCTTAAGCACGGCAGGAAAACAGTTTGTCTAGGATATAGGAAATTTCTAAAACATAATCCTGCCCTCCTTAAGTGTAAGAAGTGGTTTGATGGTGCGGATGAAGAGAGGCATGCACCGACTCTTATGTCTGGTGAAAGTATTTATGAATCTGTCAAAGATATTCCCAATGATTTTGGTAAAAATAGGAAGAAGCCGATAGTGCAGGGTGTATGGAAAAATCATCAATCTTCTTTGATTTTCCATACTTGAAAGACCTGTAGGTTAGACATTGTCAGGATGTTATGCACATAGAAAAGAATGTTTGTCAGAGCTTGATCGGCATTTTACTTGGCATCCCAGGGAAGTGCAAGGATGGAGTCAAATCTAGAATGGATTTGGAGTCGATGGGTATACGTATTTGCCAACAGCCTCGTATAATATGTCTGCTGAAGAAAAGACGAACTTCTGTCAGTGCCTGAAGGACGTAAAAGTACCAAGCACTTACTCGCCAAACATTGGGCGCTTTGTGAATGTTGACGAGTTGAAACTTGGTATTCTCAAATCACACGAATGTCATGTTTTAATGCAGGAATTGAATGACATTGCTCTGCACACGTCCCTTACACCATATGTTAGACAATGCATAAGCCAGTTGTGTATATTCTTCAAGTCCATTTGTAGAGAACGTCAGTCAAGCCAGGCTAGATAAGCTTCAAGAAATGGTGATTGAATTTTTATGCCGTTTGGAGATGTTCTTTCCCCCTTCATTTTTTGATATAATGGTACATCTTGTAGTTAATATCATGTGGGAGATTAAGAGTTGTGGTCCCGTGTTTTTGAGGTGGATGTACCCGTTCGAGCGATATATGAAGATTTTCAAGCATTTCGTGAAGAACAGGTACATGCTAGATGCGAGCATTTTTCAACGATATGTTACCGAAGGGTGAATATAATTTTGCTCCACAAATCTTGATGACGTGGAAACTGTTTGTGTCCCAAAAAAGAGGCATACAGATAGGATCGAAGGGCATGCACTTCGCACAGGCACACTTGCAAGTGCTGAGGAAACATAAGGCCGTGGTCCCCTTTATTGGTATTCACATGGATGAAATACGGAGATTGATGCCGTTGTTAAAAACCGTACACGTTCACGAGGAGCACCTACATACATTTGCACGATGGCTAAAACGAAGGTTGGGACTCGAGTTCATTCGGAGGAAGTGCGGTGGTTGTCTAGGTTTCCGATGGGTTCAGTCATATCACACGGGGGCTACGACGTTAATGGATACACAATTAGTACCATCAAAGTTGATGCATCAAGTGTATCTCAGAACATTGGAGTATCACTGATTTCCGATGAGTTGAAACTTGGTGTTTCCCAAGATGGAGGCAGGGTGTAAGAAAAAAATGGGTTTTTTGGAACAATCACTGACATATGTGAGTTGAATTATGTCAGACTTGAGGTGATTGTCTTCAAGTGTGATTGGATTTATCCATCTACGGGTGCTGTGCCCGATCCTTTAGGACTCACCCTTGTTGACCGGAGTAAATTTTGTTACCTTTGGGATCCCTTCATTTTAGTGATACATGCCAACCAAGTTTTCATACGAAGGACCCTGAATCTGCTCATCAGGAGATTTTACTTAACGGGAAGAGAGCCTTCATTGGTGGGGAGAGTCAAGAGGAATGTTTGAATGATATGGATAACTAGAACATAACCTATGACAGTGAAGAAAACATCAACCTTCAAGAGCGGCAAACCTTGAGGTCAACGGATTGACGATAGGGGTATACATAGGAAGAAACGGCCAATAAAGACTAAGGCATGGAAGAGCAAAAAGAAACAGGTTGCCTAAATACAATAACTTATGAATGATAATATGTTGTTGCTCCCTACGAATATGTACTATGTTACTTGTCTTCAAACCATTCAAATGTATTGGATTCAATTTGTATGTTTGACAGCTTATTTATGCGCTAAAAAACAGCTCGTTGGGTTTTAATTTCATTAACTACGGTATTTACGAGTTCGGAAATCCTAACCCGGCTGCTTTCCGATGTCGGATACTAATGGACTTAGGCATTAGCAATTTCGTCATTAGGTGGTACTCAAAAGACATAATTGAGGAAGAAACAGGCGATAACCTGGACAGAAGCCCGAGTCGTAAACAATTTGTTTGCGGCCATATTCCGAAATTGGAAATAATTCATTTATGTGGACCAACAATTTTAACTTTGACCAACTTGTCTATGCGCTCGCAAACAACTCGCAAATGTTACCCCCAATTTCACAAAGTTGTTTTATTTCCGGAAACATATTATCTCAAAAAACAGTGATACACCCGGAATAGCTTCCGGCTCATAAATATTTTGATTTCCGGACAAGTTACGACTTTGGAAATCTGAATGAGTGTGTCATCCAGTGGTTTTTGAGATCGGAAACCATTTTACAGAATTAAAATCATTTTTTCTAGTTAACCACTTTTTGCAAATCAATGTTTGTACATTATATTAAAACCAATGAAGTAACTTACTAAAATTGTATTAAAGGCTTCGAATTTCAAAAGAAGTGTCTCAAAAGTAAAACATAATTCAAAAGAAGATGTTGTTCACAACATCATCTAAATCATCTCCTTGAGTGGTGGGTGCTCAATCATCTCATTGATTTGCTTCAGTGGCACCTTCGGCACTTTCCCCTGGATTGGCTTGTGATCCGCCGGCATCTTCACTCCCCGTGGCACACATCTTCAAAGCGCGCTCAGCTCTTCAAATTGCACGATGACGCTTCTCAAGCAAGTGCGCCTCTTTGCTCACTGAGAGGAAATCTGGCATTTTTTACTTCATCGCCTTATAGAATTTCTTCCATCACCCGTTCTCATCAATCTCTGCAAAATCATAGTCATATGTTTAGTTGATTTTTAGTTCAAACAAAATCAAGAAGCACTAAAGAATAATAACCACATTACCCTGCCTCTCCACATGTTGCATGCGTTTGTTCATTGTTCTCGGGGGCTTGTTCGTCCAAACGCCATCGCCAAATTCGAAAGACTTCATGAACTTTCTTTCATGAAGGATACTCACATACATCGTGATTGTTGGGAATTGAATTGAATCTTAATCCTAGTCTGTTTTGGATTTATTAATTATGGTAAATCTAATTCTGTTTAGGAAGGGATTGGGTAGTCCTGTTCCGCATCTGTTTAGGATTCTGTTATTGTGGTGTTTATATATACCATCGTTGTCAATTGTAATCGGGCGTGAGATCTAAAACATCTGTGTCTGAGTCTGTGTTTGTTATTAATAAAGCTGTTTGTTCTGTTGTGGAGGTAGCCAATTGGTGAACCACGTTAAATCTGTGTTTTGTGTTCTTCATTGTTATTTTGAACCGGTGTGCAAAAGGGATTGATTTCCTAACAATTGGTATCAAGAGCTTGGTTGATCGGTCGAGATAACAAAGGAGGAGTCTGTTTTGGTGCCGAAGGTTCTTGGCGAGAAATTCGGTTCTGTGGTGTTCGCGTTATTGTTTGTTTCCGTCAGTGTTTCGAATCTACAACGAAGATGTCTTCAATCAGCATGAAAATCGACAAATTTACTGGGAGAAACAGTTTCAGTCTTTGGCAAATCAAAATGCGAGCTTTACTGAAGCAACAAGGTTTATGGGCGCCATTATCCACGGGGGAGACATCGGGAGAGGATGAAGCATCCAAGAAAGCAAAGCAGGATGAGACATCCAAGAAACCGATTGGAAGTGACATGGTGGTTTTGGAAGAGAAGGCGCATTCAACGATCCTGTTGTGTTTGGCTGATGAAGTAATTGTTGAGATCGCTAACGAAACAACTGCTGCAAATCTGTGGACAAAACTTGAAAGTTTATACTTGAGAAAGTCTTTGACCAATAAGCTGCTTCTGAAGCAACGTCTGTTCAGTCTGCGTATGAAGGAAGATACACCTTTGAGAGATCATCTTGAAGAATTGAACTCAATTTTATTGGAACTGCGTAATCTGGAGGTTGAAATTGAGGAGGAAGATGATGCTTTAATTCTGTTGGTATCTTTACCATTGGCATATGAGACGTTCATTCAGTCTATTATCGGTAGTAAAAGTACTCTGACTTTGGAAGAGGTTAGATCTGCACTTCATACAAGGGAGCTACGCCATAGGGCGTCTGGTACTGACGCAGCTAGTCAAAATGGTGCGTATGTAGTCCATGGAAGTAAGGGTAGATATTCTGGAAAGCGACAAAGCTTCAGGGGTCCTAAATCTGATGATATCTGCAATTACTGCAAGGAGAAGGGGCATTGGAAAAATCAGTGTCCAAAGAAGATGCAATCTGGACGTGGTTCTGCTGCTGTGGTTGAAGGCATAAATTCCGAAGAGGAGATCACGTTGTAGCTGTTGTGTCTGCCGTTCTGTTCTGTTAGCTAGTCCTTTCCTGGTTGGGCTTGTTCTGTTCTGTTTACCCGTCTGTTGCTGTCGCAAGTTCTTTCCGGGTTGAATTTGTTGGAGGCAGTTCTGTTGGTGGTTCTGGGTACTTCGGTACATCTGTTTGACAACGTCTGTGGCGCTTCTCCCCAGTGCATCTGTTTCTGTTCTGGCACGACCACCGTGCTTCTGGTTATTTTCTGTTCGAAGCTTCGTCTGTCTGCGTCTGTTTGTTAGAGATTCAATTCAAGGGGGAGATTGTTGGGAATTGAATTGAATCTTAATCCTAGTCTGTTTTGGATTTATTAATTATGGTAAATCTAATTCTGTTTAGGAAGGGATTGGGTAGTCCTGTTCCGCATCTGTTTAGGATTCTGTTATTGTGGTGTTTATATATACCATCGTTGTCAATTGTAATCGGGCGTGAGATCTAAAACATCTGTGTCTGAGTCTGTGTTCGTTATTAATAAAGCTGTTTGTTCTGTTGTGGAGGTAGCCAATTGGTGAACCACGTTAAATCTGTGTTTTGTGTTCTTCATTGTTATTTTGAACCGGTGTGCAAAAAGGAAATCAATCCCTTTTGCACACCGGTTCAAAATAACAATGAAGAACACAAAACACAGATTTAACGTGGTTCACCAATTGGCTACCTCCACAACAGAACAAACAGCTTTATTAATAACGAACACAGACTCAGACACAGATGGTGAGAGATATCAGACGATGTCTTAGATCTCACCCCCGATTACAATTGACAACGATGGTATATATAAACACCACAATAACAGAATCCTAAACAGATGCGGAACAGGACTACCCAATCCCTTCCTAAACAGAATTAGATTTACCATAATTAATAAATCCAAAACAGACTAGGATTAAGATTCAATTCAATTCCCAACAATCTCCCCCTTGAATTGAATCTCTAACAAACAGACGCAGACAGACGAAGCTTCGAACAGAAAATAACCAGAAGCACGGTGGTCGTGCCAGAACAGAAACAGATGCACTGGGGAGAAGCGCCACAGACGTTGTCAAACAGATGTACCGAAGTACCCAGAACCACCAACAGAACTGCCTCCAACAAATTCAACCCGGAAAGAACTTGCGACAGCAACAGACGGGTAAACAGAACAGAACAAGCCCAACCAGGAAAGGACTAGCTAACAGAACAGAACGGCAGACACAACAGCTACAACGTGATCTCCTCTTCGGAATTTATGCCTTCAACCACAGCAGCAGAACCACGTCCAGATTGCATCTTCTTTGGACACTGATTTTTCCAATGCCCCTTCTCCTTGCAGTAATTGCAGATATCATCAGATTTAGGACCCCTGAAGCTTTGTCGCTTTCCAGAATATCTACCCTTACTTCCATGGACTACATACGCACCATTTTGACTAGCTGCGTCAGTACCAGACGCCCTATGGCGTTGCTCCCTTGTATGAAGTGCAGATCTAACCTCTTCCAAGGTCAGAGTACTTTTACCACCGACAATAGACTGAATGAACGTCTCATATGCCAATGGTAAAGATACCAACAGAATTAAAGCAGCATCTTCCTCCTCAATTTCAACCTCCAGATTACGCAGTTCCAATAAAATTGAGTTCAGTTCTTCAAGATGATCTCTCAAAGGTGTATCTTCCTTCATACGCAGACTGAACAGACGTTGCTTCAGAAGCAGCTTATTGGTCAAAGACTTTCTCAAGTATAAACTTTCAAGCTTTGTCCACAGATTTGCAGTAGTTGTTTCGTTAGCGACCTCAACAATTACTTCATCAGCCAAACACAACAGGATCGTTGAATGCGCCTTCTCTTCCAAAACCACCATGTCACTTCCAATCGGTTTCTTGGATGTCTCATTCTGCTTTGCTTTCTTGGATGCTTCATCCTCTCCCGATGTCTCCCCCGTGGATAATGGCGCCAATAAACCTTGTTGCTTCAGTAAAGCTCGCATTTTGATTTGCCAAAGGCTGAAACTGTTTCTCCCAGTAAATTTGTCGATCTTCATGCTGATTGAAGACATCTTCGTTGTAGATTCGAAACACTGACGGAAACAAACAATAACGCGAACACCACAGAACCGAATTTCTCGCCAAGAACCTTCGGCACCAAAACAGACTCCTCCTTTGTTATCTCGACCGATCAACCAAGCTCTGATACCAATTGTTAGGAAATCAATCCCTTTTGCACACCGGTTCAAAATAACAATGAAGAACACAAAACACAGATTTAACGTGGTTCACCAATTGGCTACCTCCACAACAGAACAAACAGCTTTATTAATAACGAACACAGACTCAGACACAGATGGTGAGAGATATCAGACGATGTTTTAGATCTCACCCCCGATTACAATTGACAACGATGGTATATATAAACACCACAATAACAGAATCCTAAACAGATGCGGAACAGGACTACCCAATCCCTTCCTAAACAGAATTAGATTTACCATAATTAATAAATCCAAAACAGACTAGGATTAAGATTCAATTCAATTCCCAACAGAAACTTACACAAGACAAATTATCTCGAGGCTTCTTCCCTTTCACCGCCATAGTCGTGTGCTCCATCATGGTGAACCCCAGGTTGGTCAGTTTCCTTTCGGCGATGTAGAACTCCATGGCAGTCATGGTAGTTCGCTTCGTAGCATACCCCGCCATCGGAACAATCGTCCTGTGCAAGATCTCATACAGAATTCTGTCCTCAAGAGTCATGAACTTGGTGTTGAACTTGTCGGCTGCAGTTTTAGGATTTGAGTTGTGCCAACCAAAATAATTCTCTGCCAAAGAAACTTTATTCAAACCATGACATTTATTAGGTTTCTCTGGCATTTTCCCCTTATAATGTACTGGGGACCGCAAGGCTTGACTAGGTGACAATCATCGTCAGTTTTGTAAGGACACCCTAACACCGAGTTAATCAAATGCCAACTAAGTTCAAATTTCATTCCATGGACCCCGGTGATCCAGGTATCATCTTCTCCCTAGTCATGTTAGCATAAAATTGCGACACCTCATCAGACTAGGTATCCAACTTATTAAACACCAATTTTAACAAATGGTGTTTACCTAATGCCTCCACTACATTACTCAACAACAACTCATCTACCTCATCATGAGCAACATAATAGTTGTCTAATATTGTGCACTTAGAAAAAATGTAGTTGTACCTCGCTTCGCATGCCTTGGTGAAGAAAAGTATGTCATCCCAATCGGGCTTATCAGAGGATTCTGCAGCTGAAGCAGCTTTCTACCATGACTTCTTCGGTGCCATGAGTTTCTGATTTCGTAATCAAAGGAGTGGTAAAATACGAAGCTTTATCGAATTTACCAATAGGCGTGGTAGATCGAATTTGGGGATTGGGAGGTAGGGTTTTCTGATTTTGTTATTTGGGGAAATAAGATCAGAAGATGGAGATGTTTTTTATATATACTCTTCTCGTTTCCGATAGCGTAAATAATTCGGAACAGGTTTGGATACGTTACGATTCCGGGTGACCTCCTAAATACATTTTTTTGATGCAGATTCTGTCTAGTTTCTGAATTCGTAAATGCTCCATTTACGAACAATAAGAATAACTTATGATTTCGGAAATAGTACGAGAAAGTTGTGTAGAGCTACCTTCTCTGAAATCGTAAAGTAGTTGGTATCTTTTAAAAATGCATATTATTCGCATACACATGACTCTGACACGATATAAAAATTAGTATCAATAATTCTCTGATCCAATTACTTCATATTGGTAAATTGGCAAACGTTCAACATACTTCATAGTGCTACATACTGAATGCGTTGCCTTCAATATGAGTTAGGTTAATCTAATTGTGGTACAAACTAAAATAATTGGTAAATCAAGTCGTTATGGGCTAAAGTTTAGTCCACCGCTATAAAAACACCATGTCAACCGAAAATCAATCACACCATTTAGGAGAATTACCTTTGCACATAAACCGCAACAAATAAGATGATCAGCATCTTTAGAATACATACGAACTTAGGTATGAGGACTAGTAACATGAACAAATCAAATGAAATGGAAAGTGACAAACGTAACTGTTACTGTTTGAAATGGGCTAATTGATCAGCTAAATGTTTGGATACACTAGATTCGCTACATACAAATTTAGCATATTCAGTACATCTGTATTAAGCAAAAACTCACGAATTGTTCACACATTGCATGTCATGCACCAGGTATTCCACTCCTTAGTGCAGGATTTGATGTTTCGCTTTGTAAAATATTGTCTTCATTGTAACTTAATATTTTTCAATCATTTTATTTTTGGATTCAAAATTGATGGATGTCTATGACCTGCACTTGATCACGAACGCCGCTCACGAACTGATATGCAAAACAAATGCCCCGGGTGTCCCGGTGGTAGACACTCTGAAGCTCAATTCAGTATATTTGCTTAAGGCGTAAAGTATAAAGTATGAGATTAGATGGAGAGGTCTACCAAACCTTTAGGGTATTTATATGGCTACAATCCGTAGATCACCAAAATATGTATTTATGGTATGAATACAACTCTTATGGGAATCGTAGTTGTATTACCATGTATAATAGAAGTGTATTTCAGACATGGTTGTGTTACCATGTTTAGGATGGCTGTATTACCATCTTTGAGAGGATGTATATTCCTTGTAGAACATTCATAATATACGCATTTCTTATAAGGATTAGGATTGATGGACCTGTGGATCCACCCTCCGCGTATCTCGAGCCCATGACCCTTCTCGGGCCCTAGTTCGAGTATGAATGAGGCCCGAATACGAACCATGGACTTATCAGTAGCCCCAAGGTAGATCTTCAAAATATAGAGTGCTCTGTCCCAAAGGTTGAAGGAGAGGCTTGCTTCTCGAGGGAAGACCAATAACTCGGGGGAGATTGACTTGGGGTGTTAAGTTCGGGGTGTCCTTCGAGGACTCTCCTGTCGAACTTTGCCCTTCTGAATATCTAGCTTCAAGTTCTTTAATATTCCATCAGGACACGTGTAAGGTCGGATCTGAATCTGCCTTCTTGAATTCTGAGGAGACTGACACGTGGTCTTCATTCATTGTATCTTCTGGCGGTGAGGAAGAGCAACCTTCCAATTGCCTGTATCTTTTCGCGAGTCGAGGTAATTACTCGCCTTAAATGCACGCTTAATTACTAGTTTTATAACCAAGTAATTTTTCTTGTGTTTATCATCAACCTTCATCCAAATATTCTGCGTTTCCGCCTTCAGAAAAAAGTTCTTAAAATTTGTCTTCTTTTCTTCATATATATTCACTTCCCCCCATTATCAATATTGCCATGTCTTCTGCAAATTCCAGTGTTCCCTCTGGCCATGTAGATAATGTTGTTGAAGGAGGAGCCCCAGTTACTCGTGACTTGAGTAGCCTGTTCTTAGAGGTTGAATCTGGGGAGTTGATAGAGGTCACCATTGCTACACCACTGCAGGCGGTAGCTGTAGTGGCAGATGATGGTGCCTCTGGGTCAGGTTGATAAACGGGTTCCGGCCGCCGACGGTGTGGATGATGTCACCAAGGTGGTCGATGAAATACCCTGCAATTTTTTAAGTCATGCAGGTTGTCGTACCCCATCGAGGCTGATTTAAGGCTTGAGAACAAGACCACTCCGGTCAAAGATCTCATGAGCCCCACTCGAGGGGTAATATATAGCAGGTTCTTGCAACAAGGACTGAGTTTTCCCTTTCCCCCTCTATTTTCGCAGTTCCTGCAGCATCATCAGCTACATCCTTGTCAAATGCACTCTAATGTGGTGGTGACGATGGTGGCCTTTATCTCCTGGTGCTCCCGGAAGGACTATGAGCCGAGCGTGAATCTATTATGAGCTTGTTTAAGCTATTCTGTTTCAAGGAGCGCGAACATATTACCCTTACTCCTCGAGAGGGCAAGGTCTTCACTTTTCCTGATAATAGCGGTAAGTGGGAGGACATTCGACTGACCTTTGATCGAACAAAATATGAGGTTCCTGACTGGAATCCGAAGCCGAAGGACACTGTGCCTCTTGATGTCTTTGAGATGCCTGTTTATCTGAAGGGCATCATTGAGGAGCTCGTGAAGGAAAAGATCGTCTTCCAGGAAGGAGGATTTGTGCGCGGGGCTCACTGCTCGGTGTGGCAGTGGCCTGCTATCACCTATTCTTATCCATTA
The DNA here is from genome assembly GCA_948330725.1 of Sherardia arvensis. Lineage (NCBI taxonomy): Eukaryota > Viridiplantae > Streptophyta > Magnoliopsida > Gentianales > Rubiaceae > Sherardia > Sherardia arvensis. The sequence goes on from OX415240.1 coordinate 20,966,765, forward strand.
GATGTTCCACGGTCCAAATCCATGTCCATCTTCCTGAAAAAGGACCGAGATTGGACCCTCCCTGATAAAATCTAGGGAGAGATGAAGGAGGCCAGGAAGCGGACTTCTAGGAAGTCACCCCGAAATCAGGGTGAATCTTCTTTTAGCCAATCTTCTTCGGGTAATTTCTGTTTCGAAACATCGTAGTTTTCTGGTATATTTTTCCTACTTAGCATATTTACGCTTTTCTTTATATGTACATCCTCTCCTCCAAAGAAAAAGATCAAGAAAAGGAAGGCCAATCTCTAGGCTATAGATGAGGAGGTAGAGGAGATGGGAACGGAGGCTAGGGTGTCCTCAGTTGATGATGAATCTGACCTTGACCTGGTGGTATCTGAAGATACTTCTCAGAAGTATTATCTGAAGAAAATGAAGTATTATCTGAACTGCCCAAAGGAAGAGGATGGTAAGGTTTCTCGGAGGTCTTCTAAGAAGTATCCCTTCGTTGCTGAGGTGATTATCTTTTCCTTTATGCTATACGAATTTCTCAAATATCAGGTTTTTATATGTCTTCCCCTTTTACAGTTGATGGCGGATCTGTCCATGTTGGGATGCCGGGCTAATGATGTGATCCGGTACTTGTCTGATTCTGTGATGGAGTTACATGCCAAGTGCCGGGCCTTCAGGGCAAAGAAGGAGGAGATGGAGGTCGCCCTTTTGACTCTGACAACCAAATCTTCCGCACCTATTCCTCCTGTTCAAGCTCCGTCGGAGGTAACTCAACTGGAAGCCAGGGTAAAACAGATGGAGGCCGAGAAAAAGGACCTGCTGTTGGAAAAGAAATTCCAGGATAAGGAGCTGTATACTTATCGGGATAATGTAGAGGAGCTGGCACAAAATCAAGCTGCGGAGAAGGACCCAGAGGAGCCCAAACGACTCTTAAAGCTTGGGAGTTCCTTTGTTTCTTGTAGCCCCGAGTTTCAGAGCCATAGGGAGGAGTATGGGGATTTATTCCAATCCTCTGAGTTGTATGAGATCTTGGGTGGAGTCCTGCAACTATGTCAATCCGAGAAAGAGGTGAAGGTGATGGAGGAGATCGTTTCTCATCCAGATGCTGCTGATAAGATTTCTGCTCTGAGTGCTAAACGCTGGATCCCTGGGGCAGAATTTTTGGAAGCATTGGGTCCCTCCGAGAAGATAGTAACATCAGGAGATTTATTGAGGCTTATTAGAGCCAAGTATCCTGAATTACCTTCTCTTGAAGAGGTGCTTAATCCTTCCACTGGCAAGGTTGAGTAATCTCAGCAGGTTTGCTACCTTACTTGCTGGCATCTTCTCGTCAGACTCGGTCTCATGATTTACTGGAAAGGAGCATCAGCCTTGGTTATTAAGTTCTAGCAATTATCCATGATGAACACTCTGCGAGCTTAATGTTATTTGGCTTCTTCCTTGGGTTTCCTTTGACAAGGCCTTTGATGTCACAGCGTGAAGAAAAGTTGACAATAGCCCATCTCTCCAGTGTCACTTCTGGTGAAGTCCTAGGAAACCTTATTAGGTATGTTTAGAAGTACCATATTCTGATATAATAACACCTTTGATATGACCTTTTCAGATTCGAGGTTTAGCCTCTTGTGTGCCCTTTTGAGGGTCTTTTTTAGAAGTATCATATTCTGATGTAATAACACCTTTGATATGAACTTTTCAGATTCAAGGTTTTTCCTCTTGTGTTCCCTTTTGAGGGTCTTTTTTAGAAGTATCATATTCTGAGGTAATAACACCTTTGATATGAACTTTTCAGATTCGAGGTTTTTCCTCTATGTGTGCCCTTTTGAGGGTCTTTTTTAGAAGTATCATATTCTGATGTAATAACACCTTCGATATGATCTTTAACTTCTGTTTTTAAGGTTTCTCCTCTTTGAGATGATTGATTTTCGAGCACGTCTGCCCTTTTGGTCTATAGACCTCAATCAAGCACTTTTTTTGAAGTACTTTATCTCGAACCTATCTCTTTTATTCAAAACGATTGGTATTTGAATATTGGATTCGAACAACTTATAAGTTGACCAATCATATACTTTATAAAGTATATTGTTTTGAATAGCAATCATTGTTATACTTAAGATAACAATCCTCTTTTTAGAAAAGGAATTTAAGATTGCTTGTTATAAGGATAGGTATAAAAATATCATGACTTCAATCTAAGTTTATAACTTTAAGAGTAGAAGTAAAGTAAATAGCGGGTTTGAGTTTGAGTACCCATTTGTGCTAGAGCATACCAATCTCGGGCCTTGATGAGGCTTCTTGGACATTCTTGATAATCTCGAACCTTTGTGAGGCTCTCCCTTGAGTTTTTATCTTCCATGATACTTTCGTAAGTTATTCACATTCCATCTTCGTGGTATAGGTTCCCCCTTCATGGTTTCCAAGAGGTAGCTTCCCCTTGGATGGGATTCTAGGACTCGATATGGACCTTCCCAGTTCGAGGCTAGCTTCCCTTCCACTTCTTTCTTTCTTTTTTCATTTAACCTCATCACGAGGTCTCCTTTAACGAAAGTGGCCAAGCGGACTCTTCTATCATGGTAGCATATGACTCTTTCTTTCACCTTGGCCTCTGGATAGTAACATTTTCTCTCTTCTCTTCTAGGAGGTCAAGATCGAGACGAAGGTTTTCCTCATTGGCGGTGCCATCTTCGTCGTCTGGTTGAGAAGTACGGGCAGTGGGGACTCCAATTTCCATAGGGATGACCGCCTCAGACCCATAGACTAAGCTGTAAGGAGTCTCTCCTGTTGCTGTAGCTGGTGTGGTTCTATGGGTCCAGATCACACTTGGTAGTTCTTTGATCCACTTTCCTTTAGCTCCTTTGAGGCGCTTCTTGATGTCGCTTACCAGGGTTCGGTTTGTAACCTCTACTTGGCCATTAGCTTCTGGATGATATATCGAAGTCAGCTTCTGATGTATGCCGTACTCTGTACACCATATCTTGAAGGGGTCATTAGCAAATTGTGCTCCATTATCGGTCACTATGTATCTCGGGATGCCATAGCGACACACGATATTCTTCCAGCAAAAGTTGAAAACTGTCTTGCCAGTTATGTTGGTCAAAGCTTCAGCTTCTACCCACTTTGAGAAATAATCAATGGCCACAATGAAGTACTTGAAGTTACCAGGGGCCGTAGGGAAAGGTCTGACGAGATATATGCCCGATCGGACAAATGGCCAGGATTCTTGGATGGTAATCATATTCTCCTGTGGTACGTGGATCATCTTGGCAAATCTTTGACACTGATCACAAGAACCTAAATATCTTTTGGCGTCTTGAAGCATCGTAGGCCAGAAATAATCCATGTGTAGGAGCTTTCGGGTGATGGTGCGTGGACCATGGTGGCTACCGCAAACTCCTTCATGTGCTTCTTGTACTAAGTGTTCGGCGTCGGAAGGCCCAACACACTTGAGTAAAGGTTGGAAGTATCCTATCTTGTATAAGATGCTGTTGTGGATGACATATTTCGGAGCTTTAACTCGGACCTTCCGTGCCAGGTGCTTGTCCTCGGGAAGGGTACCCGTTTGGAGGTATTCAATGTAGGGATTCATCTGATGTATACCGGACACCAACACTCCGACGACGAACCAGGCTCACGAACTGATCTGCAAAACAAAGGCCCCGGGTGTCCCGGGGATAGACACTCCGACGCTCAATTCAGTATATTTTCTTAAGGTGTAAAGTATGAGATTAGATGGAGAGGTCTGCCAAACCTTTAGGGTATTTATATGGCTACAATCCGTAGATCACCAAGATATGAATTAATGGTATTAATACAACACTTATGGGAATAGTAGTTGTATTACCATGTATAATAGAAGTGTATTTCGGACATGGTTGTATTACCATGTTTAGGATGACTATATTACCATCTTTGAGAGGATGTATATTCCTTGCAGAACATTCATAATATACGCATTACTTATAAGGATTAGGATTGATGGACCTATGGATCCACCCTCCGTGTATCCCGAGCCCATGACCCTTCTCGGGCCCTGGTCCAAGTATGAATGAGGCCCGAATACGAACCATTGACTTATCAGTAGCCCCAAGGTTGATCTTCAGAATATAGAGCACTCTATCTCGAAGGTCGAAGGAGATGATTGCTTCTCGAGGGAAGACCAATAACTCGAGGGAGACTAACTCGGGGTTTTAAACTCGGGGTGTCCTTCTAGGACTATCCTCTCGAACTTACCCTTCTGAATATCTAGCTTAAAGTTCTTTCGTATTCCATCAAATATATGGACGGCTGAGATTAGCTTCCTTTGAAATCCAGATGGTAGATACACGGCGTGTCTTCATTGGAAAGAAGAGACAGTCTGTACCCCGTCTCTCCAACTACTTGCATTGGAAACAGAATCGAGGTAATTGCTCGTCTTCAATGGTGTCTGGGTTTGGATTAAATTTCCCAAATTATTCCCATTGTTTTCTCTTATTCAAAAATTTCTTCTTTCCAAGTTCAAAAGACGCATCGGTACTTCATCACTTTCTGAAGCCCCAAATTTCTGCTTTCTGCTTCCATCATCAGTAAGTGCTATCTTCTTTCTCAGCGCATTTGCTTGTGTCTGTTTTTTCCTTTTATCTCTGTGTGTGTATTTCCCCCTATACTCTCTGTAATCATGAGTACTGGTAGTAAAATAGTTTCCATACCCCATCATGATGAGGGAGAGTATGTAGAAGCTCAAGCTGAGGAGAGTAGCTCCCTTGACCGCCGCAGAGCTGAGGTAGCGAGTGGGAAAAAACCTGTAATTCTGAAGAAGAAAGCCTCTGAGGAAGAGAAGAGGTGGAGTGCAATGGCCAGGAGGGCTCAGATAGAGGGGAATAGCCCCATGGTAGTGCATGCATCCGGAGGTATAGTATCAATGGATGGCGAAGGTAGTAGTAAGAATTCGATGAAGGAGGATAAAGTATGCGCTAGCTGATGCTGCTATCTTCGCAGAAGGTTGTCCCTTTTCAATTCCTTCTAATGCTGATCTCATAAACTTTGGAGAAGACAAGTCTGCAGTTGAATTAGTAACTCCAACCCGAGGGGTCATATATGGGAGATTTTTGCAGCATGGGTTAGCCTTCCCTTTTCCCCCATTGTTGAATTATTTTCTTCAGCATTATAGGGTGCATCCAGGGCAGTTACATGCCAATGTGATAGTAATCACTATGGCCTTAATAACTTGGTGTGCTCGTAAAGGTTACCGTCTCAGTCTCCCTCTGTTGCGGACCATGTATAAGGTTTCCATTGTTAAACAAAATGTGACCTTTACCTCTCGGGATACCTCTCTAGGTAAGCTTTTTGTGCTTCCTGTGAACTGCGGGAAGTGGGATAAGGTGAAACTAACCTTCGATCGAACCAAGTATGAAGTTCCTAATTGGAACGAAGAGGTCAAAAATGAGGTTTGGCATGAAGTGGAGTCCTCCCGTAAACTGCTAAATATAGCTGAGGAGTTGGTGAGAGATGAGATCAAAATTAGAGAGGGTTAGTTTGTACCAGGAGATCATCAGATGGGTTGGTAGTGGCCTATTGAGACGTATGACTGGTTGAACCAACTGTCCGGCCGGACTCTTCAAAATTGCAGCTTCTTGAAGTTGACAAATTTTGATCAGCCAAAAGGTGTTGAAATGGATTGGTATGAAACCCTTCTGTCTATAGAGCAGGATCCTGTTGGTGCAGCTCAGGCGTTGCAGGCCTCTAGGGCATTAGAAGAGAGAATTGCTCGAGATGAGGTATCCGAGAAAGAAGTAGATAAGGAAATCTCGGGTCTGATGAAATATGCTCGACATGGGCGTCGGTTAAAAATTCTAGTTCAAGGACCCAAGAAGACTCAATCACAGCTTAAGGTTATTGACGAGACAAATTACCTATTTGTTCCGGTAGCTTTAGATCCATCAGATGAGGAAGAGGATGAGGGTTCTGCTCTAGTTCGATGTCCGAGAAAGGAAGTGTCTCAGACTTCTAGTGTCCTCCCAATCATGATTGATAATCTTGATGAAGTCATGATGATAACTCCTAGAGTAGATTCGGATGCGTTGCAAGAGGGTATTTCTTCTTGGTTATATATTATATTCGCGTCCACAATGTGCCAATCGCTTCTTATGCTAACTTCTTTCCTTTTATATACAGTGGGTGCTTCTAAGGTGAACAGGGCAGCAAATTTGTTGGCTCAGATAGCTGAATCGAGGGGGCAGTCGAACAATAATGAGAAGAAGAGGGATCTCGAGGCCTCAGGGAGCTCTACAGACAAGTCTTCAAAGAAGCCAAGGCTTGAACTCGGACCATTGGAGGAGTTCGAGAAGTATGTGTCACCTCCTCCTTCCGAGGCTCTGGTCGAGGTGGTACCAGGCTGTCCCGAGATTAGCCAGGTATGATAAGCTTAACTCTCAAAGGAATTAGCTGTCGAGGTGTTAGCTAATTGTTTTTATCTTCTTTCACAGCCTGTGAGTCAAACGAAGTATATGTACGACTTCATTCAGGCACTGTATAACCGTTCTCAAGGGCAGGCGTCTGAGCTTGAGCTGATGAAGGAGGAGATATCCAAGAGGTCTAAGGAACCTTCTGATACGGTGAAACACCTCCAGAATGAGATGGCTCGGGATAAGGCCAAAATAAAGGCCTTGAAAGAGGAGAACCAATCCTTAAAGAAGGCAAAAAGGCTGTCTGATGGTTCCTTCTTAGATCTGAAAAGGAACATGGCTTTAGTGGAAGCGGAGAGAGACCGGTACGCTAATCCAATTAGCCAGAGGCGGCTAGTTCAGTTGATAATAGATTTCTGCCTCAACTGTCCAGAGATGGAGGCTCATCGCCAAAAGTATGGTGACTTCTACCATAAGTCTGAGCTCTCAGAGATGTGGATTCATCTGAAGGGATTCCTCAACGAAGAGGTTCAAGGATGTCTGGCCCCTGCCTACACTTGGCCGGAAGTACCGGAGAGTTTGAAGGAGTTTCGGGCGAAGTTTAGCCAGATTGGGGTTTGAGACTAGTCTACTGACTAGCTTGGAATCCTTGAAGAAGGCATTAACTCTTGAGGAGTTCCAAGACAAGGTTTGCAGTTTGTATCCTGAGCTGTCATTCCTGGTGGGGAAGCCGGCTGCGGAGGCTTCAATTGAGGACCCGAAGATTTTCGATGGGCAGGAAAAGATTGTAACTCCTTAGAGCCTTGTCTTTTACTCAAAATTTTTCTCTTTTTGCCAGATCTTGGTGTTTCATGTATTCTGAACATATGCTTTATTTCTGGAATTAATTGGTCTTTACCTTCCTTTATGTCTAGTGTTCCTCTGCCGCTTGTGCTGATTTGCAGGCCAAGTATGAAGCTATCCTTCAGAAGAGCAAGAAACTGGAGGAAGATTTGGATGACTCCAAGGATTGTTTTAGCATCGTGCGAGAAGAATGTGAAAGTCTTCGTGGCTGGCTGAAGGTATCTTTGGAGCGGAGAGCTGAACTGAATCAGCAATTGAGCGATCTTCAGAAGAGGTATAAGGATCTAGAAGATGGGCACAGCAAGGTCTTGGCCGTCAATAAGGAGTATGACCAAGAATGGAGGAAAGTCATGAGTGACTTAATGAAGGTCAAGGGTGAAAGTCACGAGAAAGATCTTCGTATTTCTATCCTCCGAGATGAAAATATCACCGTAAATCATAAGATTGGCTTCAGGATAGACGAGTTGAGGATGTCCCAGGCCGAGCTGAATGCTTGCAGATTCCAAATAAAGGAACTAGAAGCTCAAGGTTTGTTTGTCATACCTTCAGGATCTTCAAGGAGGGAGATAGGTGGACCTTCTTGTGTCCCATATTCAGGACCGTTGATAAGGTCTCATGTCCAAGAGGGTATATCTTGAGGGATCCAATGTGGAAGGGGCAGAGAGGTGACACCTTCTCCTAGAGCTCGTGGCTCACTTGACTCTCCTGCTCGACCTGTAATTATAGGAAATAGAAGGGGATCTCCTATGCCCTCTGAGTTGATGAGGGTGGCAGAAGAAAGTAATTGGGGCCGTGGCCTCCAAAGTGGTCGAGGTTATGCCTCTACTTCTTCTCGCGGTCGGGGTCGTACCCCTGTATTTAAAGACCTTCACGAGGTGTAAGAAGTTTTTTAGTGTAGTAACACTTTTTGATTTTGCCTTTATAAAGGTCTTTGTATCGCAATCCTTGAGAAGATTGACTCTTAGGCTTATGAATATCCTGAATAAATAGTGATGTGTACCTTAATAGGAGTATCACTTAGAGAGTCGAGTCCCAAACTTTCTGAGTTTGTATGACCCGTATCGTGTTGGTATTTGACCATATACTTTTTATAAGTATATTATTTTATTTTGGCCTAAGATGATTGTAGTTCGGACTCGTAGTCTAAACAGCTCATATTAGATAAGCATCAATCATACACTTTTAAGTGTATGGATCTTAGGCAGCAGTCTTTACTTATGCTTTATAAGGCATGGTGTCTATTTGTATTTAGAGAGTATAGACTGCTACAAAATAAAATAGAAGATATAAGTCAAAAAGAAATTGTATTCTTCGAACTTGAGAGCTCGGTAAAATTATGAAAGACAAACCCGAGTTTGGGAGCTCGGGTATGAAAAGATAAAAAGATGAAAAGAAAGGAAGCTTGGCCCGTAGGACTTATTGAAGTAGTTTCTCCTTATATGGAGAAGGTCTACTTGGTTTTAGCTCCGAGGTACCTGTGTAGGAAGGGCGCCATGATGACAGGATCCAAGTGCTCTCATTCGCGTGTTTGCAAGAGGTAGAATATCCACCGGATTGTGATGCGGAGATTTTGTATGACCCTTTAGTCCTTGGCTCCAGCGCTCCTCCTAGCTTGTTAGTGCACCACGGGCCAACTGGCATTACCAGTTCTCTCACTTGGAAGGTTTGGTGGCGGCGTTTATGCCATAGCACGGTCATCTCGTTGTAGGTCTCTTCTTCAAAATGGAACACCATAGGTTGTTCGAGATCAGGATCGGGGACCGGATCTCCTAGGATAGTGTTGATGGCCGAGATGTTGCTCACTTTTCTGGCGTCACAGATGGCCGTGATCATGCAAGAACGCGCCACTCCTTGATCTCATTTGATTGAAACTACTCCTTGTGGTGTCGGAAACTTCAGCATCAGATGGTAGGGAGACCATACGGCTTTAGCTTGGCACATCCAAGGTCTGCAAAGGATAATGTTGAAAGGTGTGACGGTGTCGACTACCACGAATGTGCAGTATAGGGTTAAGCTCTTCGCTCCATCTGTTACTGTGACTGGGAGAGTGATTTCCCCGAGAGGTATTACTGGATTTCCTGTGAACCCTGAGATCGGACCCGTAGGTTTGAGTCGTCCTTGGTAAATCCTAGTTTCTGGAAGCAATCCTGGAACATTACTTCCACTCCACTCCCGTCGTCTATGAAGACTCTTTTTACCAGAGTATCTTGTACGATTGCTGAGATGATGAGAGGATCAGAGTGGGGCATCTGGTTTGGCACGGCGTCCGCGTCCGAGAAGGTAATGGTTTCCTCGGGACGGAGCCTCTTATTGACTGGCTCGGTGTGGGGTATAGATCGCACACTATCCTTCAGCTTGGTCAAGGAAATTGCTTCTCCTGTATAACCATTGATGCCGTTGATAACTCGGTTGGCTCCGTTAGGCGGTGGGGGAGGAGGATCTTGAGGATTGTTGCCTCCGCCACCATGGTTGTTATTATTGTTATTGTTGTTACGGGAGCCATCCTTCTTCTTCTGCCAGGGCTTTCCCCCATATCTCATCTGGGTACCCTGATTATCGCTGGTTGTTGATGGTGCAATTTGTTGCACAATTCCTTGGCGAATCAGCTTCTCGATTTCGTTCTTGAGTTGATATCACGCCTCAGTATCATGCCCCCGATCTCGGTGATATTGACAGAACTTTGGTGACCTTTGGCCCTCGGCTGAATCATTCATGGCGGGCGGGTCCTTCAAAAGGTGCCTGTGAATGGATAGAATTTCAGCCCGAGATCTAGCCAGAGGAGTGTATGACTGGAAGGTAGGCTTGGGAACATTATCAGTCTTCTCGACCTTCGGTATCTTCACCCTGGATTCTTTTCTATCCATAAGGAAGTCTGGGGGTCTTTTGCCCGTCACGGAATTTGATTTGCTAGCGTATTTTTCCATGATGTCCTGGAGATATTGAATGGTTGTTGGATTTTTTGTTGCCAGCTTCATTCTCAGAACGTCATCATCTACGCTCATTCGGTACATATTGATCAGGAGGCGTTCATCTCGATCATAGCATTCGGTAGCTAGATCCATGTATCTATGATAGTGCTCTATCACAGTTTCTCTTTCAAGGCGGGCCACATATCCCAGATCTCCGAGGGACTTGGTACACTTCTTCTTCTGGAAGAAGGCGTGGAGAAGGAACTCAGCGAAATCCCAGTAATCGAATAAAATTTCTGGTTTTGTGTGAGTAAACCATGTTTGCGCCTTCCCTCGGAGGTAGCTGGGGACAATTTTACATATTTCCAGCTCATGAAAATTCCTGGTTTCCAGAGTCTTGAAGAAGACCGAAAGAAATTCTCTAGGATCACTGGTTCCATCATATGTGGGTATGTGCTCCGGGACCTTCTTGCTATTATCGAAGGGGAGGTTTATAATATGCCACGAAATGGGGGAACGAGCAGATTGTCCTCTAGGTCCGAGAATACGCGTAATCTCTTGATCCACCTCATATTTTCCTCGGGTAGGGTAGGCTCCATCTTGGGTGAAAGGCCGATCGGCGCTATTTTCCATTCGCTCCGAGTTCGTTCCCTCTTCTCGCGTCTGAGTTCTCCTTCGATGTTGATGATGCGCATCTTCCCCACTTCCTCTTTACTTAATCTTGTGCCTTCACTCTGGTAATTAGATGGATTAGGAGGTGGTGGCAGACTTCCCTGAGTATTGTAAGGCGGCAGATCCTTAGATAAATCATTGAGGAGTCTCCGTTGTTGAGTAGAATCAGCAGGTGGTGTAGTTTGAGCTCCTGAGACAGATACTCGGTTGGGGGCTTCATGCGTCTGTGCACGGAGTTGTTGACTTGAGTTTATCAAAGATGCGACGAAATCAGGATATTGGGCATGTAAGTTCCTCATCAGCGCTCGGGCATGTTCAGGGATCGTTCTCGGAAGGGTTTCCGAGTCTAGGTTGATATAAGGTGGCTCAGAGCCTAGCGGGTTATTTCGTACAGTCTGGCTTAAGGTTTCCCTAAGACGTCTTTGTCTTTCCTCCTCCTGCTGTTTTTCTGCGAGGATTAGTCGATCTCTTTGTGCTTGTTATTCTGCGGTAAAGATCGAATCAGGTTCGTTATATCCAAGCCCATTCTCTTGGTCAAGGCCGTCTAGGTTGTTGACGTGTTCGTTGTAGTTCATGTTAGTCTGGATCGAGACTCTTTGTCCCGAGTTCGGTGCTTCAGATCCAATAGGATTCGATCCAGAAGGTGGTACTTCTGATGCAACAGGATTTGGACCGGAGAGGGGTGTTCCGGATACGACAGGATTCAGACCGAAGGGGTGTTCCGGAACATTGGAGTTTCCTGCCCCCACGGTAGAGCCTTGCGGTAGTTCAGAAGTGGAGCGCGTACGAGATCCTCCAGGTCGACCGTGTCCTCGTCCTCGTCCTTGGGGGGGTTGCTCTGCTTCTGGATTCTCCTCTGGATTTTGCCCTAGTACTCGGGCGCTTCATCTAGGTTGCTCGGCGTTAGACATGTTGTTGGGGAAGTTGCTTCTTCAGATGCGCTAGACCAGATCAGAGACAAGGTTCGGTGACGTCGTCAATAAGTGTGAGATGTCCCACCGAGCGTGCCAAATTGATGTATACTGGACAACAACACTTCAACGACGAACCAGGCTCACGAACTGATCTGCAAAACAAAGGCCCCGGGTGTCCCGGGGATAGAAACTCTGACGCTTAAGTCAGTATATTTGCTTAAGGCTTAAAGTATGAGATTAGATGGAGAGGTCTACCAAACCTTTAGGGTATTTATATGGCTACAATCGGTAGATCACCAAGATATGTATTTATGGTATGAATACAATTCTTATGGGAATAGTAGTTGTATTACCATTTATAATAGAAGTGTATTTTGGACATGGTTGTATTACCATGTTTAGGATTGCCATATTACCATCTTTGAGAGCATTTACATTCCTTGCAGAACATTCATAATATACGCATTCCTTATAAGGATTAGGATTGATGGACCTATGGAACCAGCCTCCGCGTATCTTGAGCCCACGACCCTTCTCGGGCCCTGGTCCGAGTATGAATGAGGCCCGAATACGAACCATGGACCTATCATCATCCATGTGTCTGAGATGTCAACAACCATGATGCTAGTTTCTTCGTAACTCCTTTTAGCCAGGGTTTCCATTAGCAATTCTTGAGAAGATCTTATGTTGAGATCCGAGGAGGCAAGTTTGCTAAGTGCATCAGCCTTATGGTTACCTTCTCGGGGGATATAATTCAGCTCATAAGGCTGGAATTGATTTAAGAGGGGTTTAACTATCTCAAAGTATTTCTGGAGACTGTACTCTCGAGTTTCGTATTCGCCCTTAACATATTGAACCACGATCTGTAAGTCACTGAATATTTCGAGGTCCTTGACCAAGGTCCTTTGCTAGCTTTAGCCCCGTAATGAGGGCTTCATATTCTGCTTCATTATTAGTGGCTCGAAAATCAAAATGGAGAACGTAAGGGTGGTCCTTTCCCTCGGGGCTGGTGAGTAAGACTCCAGCACCGCTTCCCCCTGAGTGGGAAGATCCATCCACGTATAATTGCCATTTTTCGGAGTCCGGAGTTGGGTTTGGTTTGTCGATCTCCACTGGTTCAACAGACTCCATTATGAAATCAGATAAGGCCCTGGCCCTTGATGGTTGTCCGAGGCTTGTAGTGTATGTCATGCTCTCCCAACTCGATGGCTCATTTCATCATTCGTCCCGAAGCGTTAGGCTTTTGGAGGATTTTCCTGATCAGGTAGTTGGTTAGAAGGACTATTGTATGTGCTTGGAAGTATAGTCTTAACAAGCATGCACGAGGGCTAGTATCAAGCGCTCGAGAGGAGTATATCTATTCTCGGGCCCTTGTAAGGCCCTTCTTACATAGTATATGGGATGTTGTGATCCATCATTTTCCTTGACCAATACAGCGCTGATGGCTAGCTGGGATGCAGATATATATAAGTACAGAGTCTCTCCTTTGTCTGGTTTTGATAGTGTCGGAAGCTGTCGAAGATGATTTTTAAGTTCTTGGAAAGCTTCTCCGCACTCATGTGACCACTCAAACTGGTTTGCCTTCTTAAGGATATTAAAGAAGGGTAGATGTTTTTCCGCTCCTTTGGATAGGAAACGGCTAAGGGCTGCAAGGGACCTTGTCAGCTTCTGCACATCCTTGACGGTTTTTGGAGGTTGCATGTTTTGCAAAGCCTCTATCTTCTCTGGGTTTACTTCGATTCCCCGATTGAATACCATATGTCCCAGGAATATTTCCACTCCAACGCCTATGGTACATTTAGCGGGGTTCAGCTTTAGATTGGAGGCCCGTAACGTGTCGAAGGTTTCCCTTAGATCTTCAAAGAAGGCATCATAGCTGCGACTCTTTACTACCATGTCGTCCACATAAATCTTGAGGTTGCGCCCTATCTGAGATTTAAATAATTTGTCTTCCAGTCGCTGGTAAGTAGCTCCGGCATTTTTCAATCTGAAAGGCATCATCTTGTAGCAGAAAGTTCCTCTGTCGATTATAAAGGAGGTTTTTTCTTTATCTTGCTCTGCCACAGGGATCTGATGATATCCCTTAAAGGCATCAAAGAAGGCTAGTACTTGGTATCCTGCGATCGCTTCAACTAATCGGTTGATCGAGGGTAAGGGATAACTATCTTTAGGACAACAATCGTTCAAGTTAGTGAAGTGGATGCACATTCTCCACTTCCCAGATGGCTTCTTGACCATTATTGGGTTAGCTATCCATTCTGGGTACTGCACTTCTTCGATTATACGGGCTTTAAGTAGCTTGTCTACCTCATCACCAATGGTTTCAACTCGATCTAGTGCAAAGATACGTCATTTCTGCTTTATGGGTTTTTGAGAAGGATTGATATTCATGTAATGTTCCGCCAGGCGAGAGGATACTCCCACCAAGTCGTTGGTGTCCCAGGAAAAGACATCTATATACTGGTTGAGAAGATCTCGTAGTTTGGTCTTTATATCGGGGGGAAGGAGAGTTCCAACCTCAACGGTTCCTGATTCTCCGAGCTGCATCGGCTCGGACTCGGAGTACTTGGCTGGTTCAAGATTTTTCTTTTCTAGTTCTCGGATAGCTTGAATTATGCAGATTCGAGCTAATTGTTGACCCCCTCGAACTGTGGCGATCCCTTTGTTGGTGGGGAACTTCATCACCAAATGGTAGGGGGACCAGATTTCCTGTTCCTGGTACATCTAGGTTCTTCCAATGATTATGTTGTATGGCGCTATGGAATCGATGATCGTAAAGGTGCAATGCAGGGTTATACTTCGGGAACCGTCTCTCACTTGCACCGGTAGAATATTTTTTCCCAAAGGAGTGACATGATTGCCAGTAAATCCTGAGATAGGGCTTGTAGGCATGAGGTTACTTCTGTTCAATCCCAGTTGTTCATAACAACTGAGAAACATGACTTCTACTTCGCTTCCTCCATCCACCAGAACTCTTTTGATCGTGTTATGGTTTATGTCAACCGTAATCACTAAGGGATCTGAATGAGGAATTTGATTAGGAACGGCATCTTCAGATGAAAAAGTAACAGTTCCGTCTAAGCGAGATCATTTGCTCTACAACTTCCAGGGAGAGGCTTCTTGTGCCGATCGATGTACACCATTGATGCTCCCTGGTTGTTCCCTGGTTGTTGGCATGGCTCGTCTCGTCGTTGTTGATGCTTCTTACTCCTGTCGGGACCGAGAAATGGATTCGTGTACTCCCACGAAGGTTTTCAGCTGGATCAGCCATGAGTTTGAAGGTCGTATAGATCAAGATTAGCATGCGGGTCCCACTGGGCGTGCCAAATTGATGGATGTCTACGACCCGCACTTGATCACGAACTCCTCTCACGAACTGACCTTCAAAACAAAGGCCCCGGGTGTCCCGGGGGTAGACACTCGACGCTCAAGTCAGTATATTTGCTTAAGGCGTAAAGTAGAAAGTATGAGATTAGATGGAGAGGTCTACCAAACCTTTAGGGTATTTATATGGCTACAATCCGTAAATCACCAAGATATGTATTTATGGCATGAATACAACTCTTATGGGAATAGTAGTTGTATTACCATGTATAATAGAAGTGTATTTCGGACATGGTTGTGTTACCATGTTTAGGATGGCTGTATTACCATCTTTGAGAGGATGTATATTCCTTGTTTAACATTCATAATATACGCATTCCTTATAAGGATTAGGATTGATGGACCTGTGAATCCACCCTCCGCGTATCTCGAGCCCACGACCCTTCTCGGGCCCTGGTTCGAGTATGAATGAGGCCCGAATACGAACCATAGACTTATCAAAATTGAATGGCATACTAAAAATGACATTCATCAGTACATTTCCGACAGTGGAAATGATCTGGAACATGATATATAGTGCTTAAAACGAAATTGTAAACAAACCGGAAACACTGATCATGGTAAGTTTACAAAACCGTAAATTGTTGCAATTTACTTGAAGAGAATGGATTACGCTATCGGATATGCATGGTTATGACACACTATGAGGATTGTCTTCCACAAATCATTCACGATGTCGCGGCCTATTACTTCAAGGTTGAGAATGGTTTCCGGCATAGGAAACAAATGGGTGAGCTGGAGGTAAATTTTCCAATAATCTGAGAATTACCCGGATTCGCTTCCGGCTCGTAAATGATCAAGCACCCGGACAAGTTCCTATTTTGGATTTGGCTTGTAGAATTGTTCCAACTGGTTTCCGAATTCAGAAACCAATAGATCACTCCTAAATAACTGAAAATATCAGTATCCCATTGAATCTCTTAATTGAATTATCTTCTAATTAACACCTTAACCAAAAAAAATAAAGCTAAAAATTGTAAGTTTCAAATACATTTTCAAAGTTGATACATACTAAGACTTGTAAATTTCAGAAATTATCTTTAAATTTCATATAAAGTCTCAAAATAACAAGCCCTAGCAACTAAGCATCAAACGCCAGAAGTCGAAGTGCCATTGGAAGTCGAGGAATTTTTTGTGGGATCATTTGTACGCTCCTCATCATCGCTTCTTCCGGAACATCACCTTAGTAGACATCTTCCTCATCATCGCTAAGCTCAATATGGAGCCCCTCTTTTCCTGGATGTAAGCACCTTGTTCAGCCTTGATCGCATCAAGCCTCTTTTTCGTGGATTCCATATGGCTTGAGAAACAACAGAATATGTTTGATATCTTAGAAAACAAACCCCTCCTCTCATCTGCAATGCAATCTATCAATCTGTTAATAGCAAAACATACAATGGTGTTAGGAAAAATTGAGTATTTCCCTCTTTGTGTGATTAAGATGATGAATGAAAATAAAGAAAAGAATAAAACAAGAAACCGGAATTTGGTTACGCGGAAGATCCAAATCGGGAAAAACCGCGGGACTTGAGTCCAACTCTTCCACTATATGTTATAGTAGGGTTACAAATTTCTCACCCAAGATGGATGGATTACAAGAACACTCTCGCACAATAGTGGATAAGTAAACTAATTAGAGATGATGAAGACTCTCTCTAACTCTTCACTTTGGAAGTGGATCTCTCTCTCACTAAGAGGCTAGAAGGATGGTTTAGACTTGGATGATTAGATCTCTCCAAAAGCACCCTTTTTATTGTTAAATAATGGAAGGCTCTAGAATTCTCTTCACATTCTCCAACTCCCATAATCAATGGGGGAGTATTCTAGAATATCTCTAGAAATTCCACACACACTATTCATCTCCCTTCTCCTAGAAGTTTCTCCATCTTTCCCCAAAAGAAGATTCTAGAAATTAGGGAGGAAACCCAACAAATGGAAATATAAATTCAACATAAATAAGTATAAATGTTGGCACTTACTAGCAGCAGAAGCTAATGCAGCGGCTTTATGGGAGCCTATTTTCTCCTAACAAGCTTTGCTTGAGAACCCGCCCTGTAAGTCTTCTTCGTGAATTTTCCGGTGTTGGTGTTAAACACCCATCCCTTGTGGTCCATCCAGTCATGATCATAGTAGAGGGGTATAATAAGTTGATCCAACAAAGGGACACAATTTCTTGATCAGCTTTGTGATTAAGCCACTATAAGAAAACCGCTTATCCAGTATCAGAACGCACTTTCTCATGTACGACTCGATGGTGAACCCGGGATTCATTGGGATGCCTTCCAACAAGTAGTAAAACACGAGAAGTCAACCAGTGGTAGGAAGCATAACATGACCTCCGGTGGGCAGAACATTGAAACAGACCCACTTAAAAACTAACCGCTCCTCTAAGGACAAGACGTTTATCTTATAATCACTCTTCACACAACCATGTCCCAACGACTCATCTAGATGGAAGTACTTACGAGCCATTAAATTCATATCAATTGGCTATTTTTTTCTGTTGGACTTCCATTGGTTGAAGCAGAAAAAATCATAGGGTCCGTTGGGATTTTCATCTCTCTAGTGAGTGAAATCAACCCACGGGCATTTTAGTACCGCATTAATCATAAACTTATCCATGGGTACTAGATGGCCATTCACCTTTGTCGAGTTCCTAGTGGTCGGACATCTACCTATGTTAGCGTAAAATTGTCTAACCTCATCCGTGTAATTAGGCTCATCACACATTATTAGGTTATGCAAATGACTAGGCCATAAATAATTTATAGAAACATTAAAACCTACCTAAATCAAACACTTGGTTAGATTTAAGAACTTTTGTATCGTGACATTCCACCTAATCCAAGCTGTGTAGTTGGCCTCCACCACTGAATCAAAGAACCGCTGGCGCACCTCATATCTCCACCACGCTCGTGCCTTTGCATACGCCCAAGGAAGGGTTTGAGGAGGACTGTTTCACCTTGCTGAGCCTCCTCCTCCTCATCCTTTGGCTCGCTATCCTCACCACCACCTCCATTGTGGTCATCTTCTTCCACATCACTACCTTCCATTCCCAGCATCTCATCGATCTCTAGGTCCATTTCAATTTCATCCAGGTCAAGTTGCTTCTTCGACCTCCTTTTTTTTGGCTAGGGTCGTGGTGGTGGAGAAGGTGATGATTCTTCCGGCAATGTGGGTTCCCGCCTCTTCACGCATAGCTTCTTCCTACCATTGGTGGTTTGATTTGCCGCCTGAATTGATACGTAGAATGTTAGGGATTTGAGATTTGCGATTTGGGGTTTTTTGAAAGAGAAGAGCGCAGTTGACTACATATAGTTTTCAATCATTATGATACTGGAAATAGTTTGCAACACAATACGGAAGGTTTACAATATCGAAAACGGGTTGCTTAATTTGTTGATTTGGAGAAAATTAGTCAATTCCCGGATTTTTTACGATGTTGGACATAGCTTTAACGAAAGCGTGTTATTTTTACGATTTCGTAAATATATTTAGTGAAGAATTTGTCGTATTAAACTTTTTTGGGTATCACAAATTATTTCATATAAAAATCAATGGCAAACCCGGGTCAGTGTCCGAATCGTAAATTGTTACACCCAGATGCTTTACGTACTATTTCGTGAAAAGCCAGTGACGAGTTGTTTACGCC
Source organism: Sherardia arvensis (assembly GCA_948330725.1). Classification (NCBI taxonomy): domain Eukaryota; kingdom Viridiplantae; phylum Streptophyta; class Magnoliopsida; order Gentianales; family Rubiaceae; genus Sherardia; species Sherardia arvensis. The sequence goes on from OX415240.1 coordinate 20,985,504, forward strand.
ATCGTAATTTGACAGGGTTATGAACACGATTGTTTTGACCCTTTTATAGATTTCTTAGTAGCCACAAATAAAAAATGTATTAGTAAGTTAAGAATTTTTCATTTACGGCATCGTGAAAATTAAAAATCGGACGTGTTCCGATCTCATAAAGTCTTTGTTGCTTTATATTCAGAAGGTTTACGAGTTCGTGAACGTCACCTTAGTATCCGACAAGTCAGCTTAAACCAACGGATTGTGAGATTTTGTGTTATTATCTTTGGAACCCACTACTCCTTCTCACCATATTTACTTCTCTTCCGACAAAATATACATTCTTAGTTGATTACCTACAATCAAGACCTAAAAGTTAGACTTTTTTGGGTGTTGGAGGGGTTGAGTGAGGAGCTCAATCTAGCAAAAAACAAAATAGAGGTACAATAAATTACTTTTCTTAACTCATTTGTATTGATTTGTCATTTAATATGCAAACAAACAAATGGGTTATGGGGTAACCCCAACTGTTGGCGAACCCTAAAGTAGTTGATGCATTAATGAACCACTTTAGATTATTCATCAGTTTTACTTTACTATTGACATTGTGATGTATTAAAATTCGCATTATTATGTTTCAATTGAATGAGTTTTAACTTTTTCATTAGGTGAAATTGTTCTTACTAGATTTATTAGCGCCTTGATGGATGTCTAAGACCCGCGCTTGATCACGAACCTGGCTCACGAACTGATCTGCAAAACAAAGCCTCGGGTGTCTCGAGGATAGACACTTTGGCGCTCAAGTTAGTATGATGCGTAAGGCGTATTGTATGTAAGATTATAGATAGAGAGGTTTACCAAACCATAAGTATTTATATGGCTGCAATCCGTAGATCACCGAGATATGCAATTATGGAATTCATACAACTCTTATGGAGAGAACAGTTGTATTACCATGTATAGAAGAAGTGTATTTCGGTCATGGATGTATTTACCATGTTTAGAAGGATGTATATTCCTTGTAGAACATTCATAATATACGCATTCCTTATAAGGATTAGGATTGATGGACCTGTGGATCCATCCTCCACGTACCTCGAGCCCATGACCCTTCTCGGGCCTTGGTCCGAGGCTGAACGAGGTACAGAATACGAACCATGGACTTATCAGTAGTCCCAAGGTAGATATTCAAAATTTCGAGGGCTCCATCTCGAAGGCTGGATGAGAGACTTGTGTCTCGAGGGAAGGCCAATAACTCAAGGGAGAATATCTCGGGTGTTAAACTCGGGGGTGTCCGCTTGGGACTAACCTCTCGGGCTAAACCTTCTGAATATCTAGTTTCAAGTTCTTTCGTATTCCATCAAGACGCGTGGACGGTTGGATTTGAATCTGTCTTCTTGAATTCTGAGGCGACTGACACGTGGCATTTGTTCGTTGTATCTTCTGGCGCACTACTAGAATATCAAGCCATCTAAGGCAGTTCATCTTTCATTGGTTAAGGCAGAAAAAAAATGCCTTCTCTGGTAGTGACTTGAATGAGAAAAATCATCTAAGGCGGTTCCTCTTCCGCCTAAGATGTTTTTGGGTTTAAGGTGTTTGTTTCTGCCTTGGATGTAGGTACGCCTTGCTAAAAGCTTACGAACTCGCTAGCGTGAAAGTCTGTATGATATGAATTGGCTCGTTGCGATACCGTAACTAGCAAACGCTAGTCCCAAAAAAATGGTTGATTGTTATGTTACGACAGCAGCTTACGGATCGCCAGATGAAATACTAACGAGTTCGCTACATTGAAAAGCCTAGACTGTTATGAATGTGTACGAGACTGGTTACGACTTCCACCGTGCGGATCGCTAATAGTAGTTACGATCTCGTAAGTGAACCTAGTTTGTCATATATTTATCTGCTGACGAGACTGGTTACGACAAATAGAGGCGAATCGCTCGGTCATAGGTAGCGAACTCGTTACAAGCCAAATTAAACAATTCCGGTTAATCAAAACGAGCCAGGTTACGACAGCCACTAGCTACTCGCTAGTAACACCGTAGCGAGCTCGCAACCGAACAATTGTTTTTCATAAAAATTGTAAAAATATAAAAATTCTGAAAATGATATTATAAAAATATAATAAAAGTTGTTGGTTCGAGAGAGTTAACGATATCGTAAGAAAATCGCTTATGTGTGTAGTAACGAATTCGCTACTAATCTCGCTAACGTTAGACGACGTCGTTTTAGCACTGGGTGAGCGAGAAAAAAAAATGACGTTACGAGTAAGCTAGACATTCGCCTGGCTTTGGCGTGTATGGTTACGAGCTCGACAGAGATCAGATTGGAGAGGCAGAGAAGAACAAGCGATTGGGTAGCAAGGGCGTAAAAACTAAGCTCAGAACCATTAAACGACGACGTTTTAGCACCAGGTGAGCGAGAAAAAAAATGACGTTACGAGTAAGCTAGACATTCGCCTGGTTTTGGCGTGTATTGTTACGACCTCGACAGTGATCAGATTGGAGAGGCAGAGAAGAACGAGCGATCGGGTAGCGAGTGCGCAAAAACTAAGCTCAGAAATATAATTCGGGCGATTGAAGTAGCGATAGTACAAGATGATCGCAACTATTTTAATGTTACGGGCGAGAGAAGTAACGATCTCGCAGGGAATTCGTAAGTGTCACAAAATTATAGGATTTGAGCCATTTCCACCCATTTCCACTAAAATTGGGTTTCATTTTAATTGTCTAAGCTGTCAATTGCAAGATGCATGGTATCTAAGCACAAAACATGAACATGAAACACTATAAAGCCACACTTTATAAACTAATGGAAGTAATGGAACTCAAAAGTATATGCATCCATTTGACAAAAAAAGAAACTAGCTTTTATTGGGAATGTGAGGCCTAGAGATGTACCGAGATCTAATAAGGACCAAGTGTCTAGCCAATGCATCTCTACCATCCTCCAACTCCTTCTTGGTGTACGGTACATGATTTTCCTCGATAATCTAAGAATATGAAATGTTTTTTTAATACTATTGAATGCAACGTAGATAGTAATAGGTACAATAAGTAGGTTATAAGAATGCTTACGCGATGTAATTCCAAATTATTTTGAACAAGGCCAGCTACACACTCGCTTACGTACAACATCATATAGTAACCTCACTCCCAATTTGACAATTGCTTTCGGTGCTGAAAGTGAAGAAGTATAACAAATGATTTGAAATGAAATCATAGTGGAAATAAATGAGCATTGGATTTGTACTGTCACGTGAATCTGTATAAGGTTGAAGGGAAGTAGTGTATCGTCATGTGCACTATGCATAGCAACCTCTAATAAATCTGCAAATTTTGTAGATGGACCAAAGTGTAGCGGATCCATCCAATACACTCGCTTCAACGATGGTATCATAGCTACAAAACTCCAATGGCCGCTACATATTTTAAGAAATGAAAATGTAAGAACCCGTCTCGAAGATTATAATGTTTACGAAGTGCAAATATCCAATTGTAACAAAGAAAACTAACCCCTCTAGATATGGGCCTATGTAAATTGTCTTGGTTTTGTCACTAAGGATCTTAGAGAGATAAGCAAGTCGTGATTGATTACTTTCATTCATTTCTTGCAAGCATATTGGGTGCAAAAATCCAATGAAAGTCTTTGCATTTGGAGCAAGGCATTGCATGTACCTAAATAAACAATAGATGGGATATGAACGTATAATAGTGCACAAGTACATGAAAATTTGTAACTTTCAATACGATAGAAGAGATGAGATAAAGTAGCTTACATTTGATGTAGTATAAGGATTGTTTCGGGAAGGGTTTTATAGTGCTAGAAAAGGGCAAAGTCTTCCCATGGAACGACTAATTCCCTCGCTTCGCCGAACACCTGTTTATTGGAGTAGAAATAGTAAACAGAATCCCGACTATGGTGGCCCACCAGATCATAAAACGTGCGAAGGAAACCCGGGAGTGATTTTATGAATCCAACTTCTCCCACCGACATCGGTTTCTTAACTACTGAAAAATCTAGCGGGTCTACGACGGGTGAAGGTGTGTTTCTATTAATTGGGATAGAATTAGAATTCACATCAACGACCAACCATTTGGGCCACACAAAAAAATGGCCCAAACCTTTACCCACTGACGTGCACTCTTGATCCGCGACCGGTACTAACGCATCCTCGACTAACACATGTAGTATAGAAACCCTAACGAAACCAATAGGGACTTTGGCTTCATGATGTAGTGCCATGTCAGGATATGAATTTCCCATTGCAACGTGGCGGGATTGAGAATTCATCCCACATTCAGCGTACAACTTGCAAGAAGGGGAGTTCTAATATACAAATAAGGCATGTTTAATTAGGTCGAATTAGACATATGTAGGATGAGTATATTTAAAAAATATCAATAATCATGAGTTGTGTAGAATTATTCATTTAATTGAGGTACAAGTAATTAAACGTACCTTTGGTTTGGGATCGGATGGTTGTATGTGAACTTGCTCTTTGATAGGGGCCGAAGGTGTGCATATTTCCTTGTTGGGTTCAACCATAGGTTGGTCAAAAATAGGTTGGTCAAAAATAGGTTGGTCAACCTCATGTTGTGGTGGGGAAGGATGTGAACCTCTAGACGAGGGTCCATTGATTGGATCGGTGTCACAAAAATCTGATGGAAGAGGATACTTTATAAAAGAACATATATTGGCCAACATTGTTTTCAATTTCTTGACCTCTTGGTCGGATTTTTTGGCTTGGTTCAATGCTATTTGGAGTTTGGATGGTTTAGGGTCTTTGCTACTACGTTTGATACCAAACGCCTCTATTTGAGTAACATAACCACCAATTCCCTTAGCTCTTCCCAGATGCTCGGCCTTTCCAAGTGCCCTACGTAGCACATCGTGTTTACCGACAGGGATGAACAAGCCTTCTTCAACTTCACGCTCGACCTCGTCCTAAAAAGGTAGTATAGTAAATGAAAAGTTATTATCGTAATCAATTGTTGTGTTTGATGGTGTGATTGTAGATACTAAAATGGAACATGGTATGGCGTAGTAGGTAAAGCGTACCACTCAATTAGCCATCCTTTTTGCCTCATCACTTGAGAAAGTCCCGTCTTTTTTAATTCTACCCAAGATGAATAATTGTTGTCTACTATATGTTGTAGGGTCTTCGGCAATGACTAGCTTGTTCGCCTCTTCCGCGTCCATGCCCCCATCCACAAGCTCTTTCACCTCGGTTTCATGTTTTTTTTTGGAGGTCTTCCTCCCCACACCCAAGTACCCCGCCCTACCCCCGGTGTAAGGCATAACATTATCAGCAGTGGCTTTGCGCTTCCTATCCCCCAAACCCTTTTAAAAATTCTATGTTATTTTAGGAATAAAGCACTAACCGAAACAAAAATATTTGGCTAATTCGCATGAAACTATTATTGCAAGATGTAGTAAGTAAACTAACCTTTGCGTCATTTTCTAACCATCGTTTCTTGAATGCCTCCCAAGTAAGGGTTACAATGTGATTGTAACGCGTACTTGGATCTTGCCCAAACCTCGTGCCCTTCGGTTTGATATAATCCTTGGCAAGGGTATATTTGTGTTCTCGATGAGCTTTTGATGCGATTTGAAGAGCCTTCCTTTTCACTTGATCATAGGATGTTGCCTCGATAATAAAGGGGCGCTACAAATGTGATCATAAAAATAGTCACACTCACAATTTTCAATTGAAATTAAAAATAACAAGTACCACACTAACCTTGCATTCCTTCCATATATCCTTTTTGATTTCGATGCTTAGTAGCCTCCAATCCGTTGTGTCTAATGGTGTGCGTATCCTACCCGTCTTAGCACACCAACTCGACCATCGCGCGGCATCATCTACGGGTGAAATAGCAACACCAATGTCATTAAACTTGACATGTGTTAGTATTTTGTTATCGATCCTAATCTCTAATTCGCGACAATGTGTGAGGAGTTGAGCTTCTTTCGATGCGCGAGTCACTTCTCGTTGTCTTCTAACCTCACTTGAACCGCCAACAACATTTTTCCCCCCACTTGAGTCGGAGTTAACGGAACTTGAAGGGCTCTCCATTAAACTTCCTTTGTATATTGAAATTTGTTAATGACTAACACAATACTAATAAATAAAAGTTGTACTTTGTAGTAAAAACATTATATTTCATAATCCTAAAATTTAGGGCTAAGCAAGCTATGGAGAATTTTAAAAGAAAATCTTGATTTTCGTTCAGGACATGCTTCTGTCATGATATTTAGTAATAACATGATAAATGGAGGCACCATGTACAAGAAAATCAATTTTTTAGCAAATAAGAATGAAAAAAATCGTACCTTTGGTATATGACAAAGTTGTGTCGGTAGAATTGATTATTTTGGTTGGGGATGGTCTACCTTGTTTGTCCCTCTCCTACCCATAACAAAGGATGTTACCAAATTGAACAAGAACAAATAAAGATTGACATTAATTGAAAAAACTATAGGCAAAAATGTGGTTGAGAATTTATTGCAAAACTTACCAATCTTTTGCATGCAATTAGTGGCTAGTTCCATTTTGTTTTGACACAATTGATGTGTCCAACATGTATGGGATGGGTAATGGAGATTTGATGTGAAGAAAGTTGAGGAGATTTGAGAAGATGTGCAAAAGTTTGAACTTTTGGAGATGAAACCCGTAAGAAGTGATGGATAAGATGCCAAAAGTGTTGTGTTTTTCTGTTCTATAACGTGCTTACTTTATTCAAGCTTGGATTGTTGCGATATCGGAACTCTCTCGTTACACCGGAAATGGCTAAGTACGAGGTCGTTACGTGCTCATGTGATTGCCTTTTATGCTCTACTTTATCCTTCTAGCGACATCGTAACTGAAAAGCTGACATAAAGTATGTTACTAGGATGTTGCGACTTCGCTACGAATGCTCGCTAGAACCCTACTTAAGATTTTTTTTTGTTTTTTAAATGCACTCATACATTTTTTAATCGCGATTTAAACGAAATGATGGTATAAGACACTAATCATTCTATTTTAAGAATAATTTTCATTTGTTCCGTCGTATGCTCATGCAGAACGGGATAGGGATTTGGTCACTTAATCTGCAATTACATAATTTGAAAGAGTTTTAAGAAACTTAGTCTTTAATTGTAAGACAATAAGAAACTCTACACATCATGTGTACGCTTGAAAATGCTATCCATCGCTTACCTTTAGAGACAACAGCATAGTAGAGCTTCACACATGAACTACATATATATATATATATATATATATATATGTGTATATATATGCGCAGTTCAAGTGCATTTCATTAGAGATACTTAGTTTAATACAACTCATTTATGTGATTACAAGCACGATTCTTGAATTAAACAAAGTATCATGCACACGTTCACTCACCAACTGTCATCACTCATCATACTACCGAGTATCGCTTAATAACATTGCATGCTGATGTACTAAGATGTACTCTACTTGACATAATGTGATGTTCGATATTTTCCAAATTGAGTATTATACTGTTTAGATATAAAATGTACATATTTAAGAATATGATATTAAGTTTAAAAATTTAAACCGAATTATTGATGTTTTACATAGAGTTATGTCATACTGCTTATGTACAAAGATGTACTCTACCTGAGTGAATATCATGATTGATATTTAACAAATAGAGTATTGTACTGCATCTATATAAAATATATATATGTTAGACTGTGAAAATTGCTAATAAAAAATTTAAAAGTTTTATTTTTTGGTTACAATCTAATTAGCTTGTGTAGTAGCGAAATCGCTAGTATACACGTTACCACAGTTAAACCATTAACCCTAAACCCACAAACCCGCAAACCCATAAACCCACATAACCCAGAAAACCAGTTGGCGACGGGGTTGCGATAGCGCTAGTTAGTAGTTCAAATAAAAAAAAGGCTTTTTGGGTTACGACCTCGCTACCAATTAGAATGATTCTTCTGTAGCGAGTTCGCTACTCGAACGCTTGCCTGGCGAGGCTTTTTAAGACTCGCTACTAGATACACAGGCATGAGCGAGATATTAACGACTTCGCAACATACAGAAGCGTATCAGCTAGCGATATCGCAAGTAGTATTACTATAAATAATAAAAAGGGGATCGGGCTAAAATTAATTAGCCCTAAATTGAAAACCCTTCTGCCATTATCACCGGCGATGACCCTATAACTTCTCCGACCAAATGCGGCCAAAGACCAGAGGAGCGGTGCGAGGACGGGGTGGTAGAGGCTCAGACAGTGGACGGGGAAGTGGTCCGGCGACGGGAAATAAACGGCGTCGGACCGAGGATCCTGAGGTTCAGGCAGAGGTTCCAGTCGCCCCGCTGCCGCCGGAAGTTCCAGTCGTCCCTGCCGCCGCCGCTGCTGCCAGATATGATGGTGGGGAAGGGCCCAACAGTTCTAGTGAGGAGGAGGATACTCCTGAGTTCTTCAACGACGCCGCCTTAGCTAGGTATGAGCGTTGTTCCTCTCGGAAACTTGTAAATAATAATGTGTTTGATAGTAGTGTGGTGCCTTCGCTGCAACTAGATTACGTGCTAGACCATTTTAGGGCACAGCATCTAGATACATTGCTTATGTTGCCTGAGCCTGTTTACCATGAAGAGGTTCTCCAATTTTATGCGAACCAAGGTTTAGAGGAAGGGGTGGAGGAAATAACTACAATGGTGCGGGGTGTTAAGTTTACGGTCGATAAGTTTAGCATCAATGAAATTCTGAAATGTCCTTATCTGTCTCGTACCGACCTGAGGCTTACCAAAAAGGATGGTCCGTACGAGGTACATTACAAGCAGAGGTTTCCTTCTGTTAGCCCTAAGCAACCATTGAAGGCCAGTGAGATGGGTCAGAAGTGGTTTAAAAGGACTTCTGATAGGCCGAGTACAGCTAGGTTTTACCCGATCCATAGGCTTACCGAGGAGCAGAGATTAGTTTTTGAGCTAATCTGCGGTAATGTGGTCCCGTCCCTAGGGCATGCACGTGAGCCCACAGTTTGCAGTCTCATGGTGTTCTACTATATCATGGAGAAGCTTCCAATCAACCCCGGCTTCACAATTCTGACTCAAATGATGAAGATGGCCAGACACAAGAACGCCGCGCTTCCGTATGGAAATTTGATTGTAGCTCTGATCAGGAAAGCGGGTATTTTTCCAAGAGGCCGTCCCATGCCGCTCGGCAAATACGACAAGGAGTGGCTCAAGCACAAGAGGTTAGAGTTGAAGGCTGATGGGAAGTACGCGAGAAAGAAAGAAGCAGAAGAGGCAGCCAGAAGGGCAAGGGGTAGGATGGGAGTATCAGGTATGATTCTAGCTTGTTATTAATTGTAGTTGGTTCAAGTTGTTTAATTTGTTAATAATTAGTTCTTATCAACCTTGATTTGTTTGTGTAGATGCTGTTTTTGATGCCCGTGGTAGGCTTGTGGTTTCTATGGGCCAGTTATTGAATGAGATTGAAATGGCCGAGAAAAGGGCATGTGCTAACAACGAACGGCTCGGCGAACTGATATCCAGCGGGGTAGTGGAGTGTGATCTGAGCGATGAGGAGGAGGTACCTGATTTCCGCACCACATTTCCCAAGCAAAAAGACACCGCGGGTCCTAGCGAAGATTTGGCTACAGCCAGCGAGAAGGAGCCATCCGATGGGAAGCTTGTTGCTGATCATGTAAGGGATGCAGATGCGGATGATGGTGATGATGGTGATGGTGATGATGGTGATGATGGTGATCATCATGACAGCGACTCTGATGCAGAAGATGAGCCGGCGAGGTATGAGATGATTAGGAAAGAGAGGCTGATCACAGAACCCGACGAGGATGTTAAACCGGGCCAAGGCAAAGAAGAGAACATCTGCATCGAGACTGAAGCTCAACCAGCAGGCCAGAATGAGCAAGACAAGCAAAACGATGGAGGCAGTGCGGGGGAGAAGGCCGAATGCAGCGACAAGATGTGTGTTGATGACTTGCATGATATGTTAGTCGCAGGCCTGTGATTTCGTAGTTTAGTTTGGTTTAAACATTTACTTTTTTGAATATTAACTAGTTTTTGGATTATGATCACTTGTGTACGCGTCACCAAAGATGCCGTTTTGGTTACATGAATGTGGTCAAAAACTTCAACAATTTTTAGATGTATGCTGTTCAATTATTTTTAGAGTTGTTACTTCAGTTCAGCAAAATCAAGTACTTTTGGTATAGTGCGTGCTCCTAGCTAAATCGCTTGGTGCTCGCTCCTGTTTACGTGTAACGTGCGAGATCGCTACGTGTCGTACTCAGTCAACAGAGCCAAGTTGGCGCCTCACTAGCGAACTCGCTACCTCACTAACTGAAACGTAGCGATCTCGCAACAAGTCGTATTCAGTCAACAGAGCCAAGTTGGCGCCTCACGAGCAAACTCGCTAACTGTGTAACTGAAAAGTAGCGAGCTCGCAACAAGTCGTATTCAAACAACAGAGCCAAGTTGGCACCTCACTAGCGAACTCGCTACCTATGTAACTTATGGTAGCGATATCGCTAGTGTACACGTTACCACAGTTAAACCCTAACCCTAAACCCACAAACCCCCAAACGACGCCGCCATAGCTAGGTAGGAGCTTTATTTATCAACATTAATCTAGTCGAAATTTAATAATTTTAGAATGTAGAGATAAAGTTTATCAACTCAGGATTATTATTTAGCACATGCTCTTTTTTTTCAAGATTTGTTTTTAAAAAAAAAACAAATTCAATACTTTCAATTTAGTTTAGTTTGATTTGATGAAATAACATTCAAAAAAATTCAGTATAACCTTTCAAATTCCATAAGGAATTAACTTTTTTTTGGGGTTTGCATGAGGATATCTTGAAAAGGTAAAAATGCCTTTACTTTTTTACTAGGAACTCTACAATCTTTTTCATAAATGGAGCACCTCAACCCTATAAATATCCTTCATTCCCACATTCCCTTCTCCCTTCTCCTATTGTTTGCCTTTTGCTTCCCATGGATTTGTCTATATTCAAAGCCCTCCCAAATGACATGATAAATCTAATCATGATTCGTGTTTACTTCGACTCGGTTCTTCGTGCGTACGCGACCGGAAGAGCGACAGAATGGCATCAACAGTGGCTCACCGACGCTTCTGCACTAGGTCACACAGACTCGACCTATGTCTTGGCCATATTTGCAATATGTTGCGAGGGTGACATTCAGAGAGGCATGAATGTGATCACCACCCTGAAGAGAACCGATAAGAAAGGCCTCCGGGAAGCTCGAGTACGTGCCAGAGCCGGTTTGGGTAATACCTGGGGTTGGCCGATCTACTACAGGTTCCTCAGTGATGAGGTAGTCACGCACAGGCCGATCTGCTGCGTGGAACATGCTGACCTCAATCACAGAGTGAGGTACGATCGCTGGGACAGGCTTGATCCAGCGGACATCTCATGTGATGCATGTACCTGCGATCAGGAATTGCTTCACGTTCTAGGTCCTCGTTTAGGCTAAATGTTCTAGTTTATTTGTTGTTTGAGTATGTTTTTTTCTTTTTTAGCCCAAATTTGTTAGGAATTGTAATAACCTTTTGTTTGCCATTTTGGCACATTTAATCAACCAATAGGTTTTTTTTTTATACCTTGTCCTTTACATTTTATATAAGTTTATTAATTTTTATTAATTAGCTTTTATAAACATCACATACTTGTAGCATAAGTTGGCGCCTCCCTAGCGAAGTCGCTACCTGTGTAACTTATAGTAGCGATCTCGCAACAAGTCGTACTCAGTCGACAGAGCCTAGCTTGAGATTCTCTAGCGAGTTCGTAACAACAAAGCTTGACACACTTGGCAAACAATTGTTAGGCTTGGAGAGTAGCGATATCGCTACAGTCTACGGACCCATCAGGAAAAACCTTTGAAATTCCATCAGTAATTATTTTGTTTGGGGGTGTGAATGTGGTCAATGAAAAGGTGTGAATGCCTTTACATTTTTCTTCTTTTAATACAACAATTACTAATTTTAGTCTCGGAACTCTCACATGTTTCTGACCAATGTAGAACCTCACCCCTGTAAAAGTCAGCCCCTTCTCCCTTTAGAGCCCCATCAGAGCCTTCATTCCCATATTCCCTTCAAACTTCTCCTATTCTTTGCCTTCTTATTCCCATGGCTTTGACACTTTTCAGCGCCCTCCCAGATGACATGATTCATCTTATAATGATTCGTGTTACGTTCAGACACGTTCTTCGTCGATATATGAGCTTCCAAGCGATCGATTGGGCTCGACAGTGGCTCACCGAGTCTTCTGCAACAGGTCACAGAGAGTCGGCCTATGCCTTGGCTATATTTGCAATTTGCGAAGTTGATGCTCAGAGAGGCATGGATGTCATCACCGAGATGAAGAGAATCGACAAGAAAGGCCTCAAGGAAGTTCGGGATCGCGTCACCCTCGAATTGGCTTACGCCTGGGGCAATGCGCACTACTTGGGGTACCTCGATGTAGTAGTACCTAGCCCTAGATGCTGCCAGGAACATGCTGACCTCAATCACAGCTTCAGGTACCGGCGCTACACGAGGGTTGATCCAGCGGACATCGAATGTGATGCATGCACTTGCGAGTAGGAAGTGCTTCACGTCCTTCTAACCCCTCCGCCACTTTGGATGTTGTAGTTTCTTTCTTATTTTATTCTGTTGTTTTTTATGTAAAATTTGTTAGGATTGTAATAAGTTTATGTCTGCCATTTTGGCACATTAATTTAATTATTGAATAGCTTTTCTTGTTTTGAAACCTTGTCCCTTACATTTTACTTTTTCATCGTAAAGGATATTTTTTCAGCAAAATTATCAGCTAAATCACTAGCTTCATCGTAAATGTTACTTTTTATGTAAAATCATTTACTGTTGCTATTGTGCGTGTTCCTAGCGATATCGTCAATGTCACGTTTATTAGTAGAATCAACACAAGTGAACTCGTCACATACTCGCTTATATGTAACGTGGTCCTAACGATATCGCAACAGCTCGTATTCAGTCAACAGAGCCTAGCTGGCGATTCTCTAGCGATATCGCAACAAGATAAGGGCTTTTGGTAGTATATTGGGCTGTAGTAGTAGTGATAGTATAAGTATTGGGCTTTGTCTGACCTGTGACATCAGTAAAAACCTTTGAAATTCCATCAGTAATTAATTTATTTTGAGGGTTTGCATGGGGTGTCCATGGAAAGGTGAGAATGCCTTTACATTTTCCTTCCATTAATACCATAATGACTGATTTTTGTCTAGGAACTCTGACATATTTTTGAATAATGGAGCACCTCAACCCTTTAATTATCAACCACTTCTCCATTTAGAACCTCATTAGACCCTTCATTCCCACATTCCCTTCTGCCTTCTCATATTCCTTGCCTTCTGCTTCCCATGGATGTGTCTCTATTCAACGCCCTCCCAGATGACATGATAAATCTGGTAATGATTCGTGTTATGTTCGACTGGGTTCTTCGTCGCTACGTGAGCGGAAGAGCGACTGAGTGGGCTCGACAGTGGCTCACCGAAGCTTCTGCAGTAGGTCACACACCGTCGACCTATGTGTTGGCTGTTTTTGCAATCTGCGAAGGTGACATTCAAAGAGGCATGAATGTCATCACAACCATGAAAAGAACCGACAAACAGGGCCTCCGTCTAGCTCGGCAACGCGTCAAAAGAGGTCTGAGATACGCTTGGGGTTGGAGACACTACCTCAGATACTTCTCAGAAGCAGCAGTTAGGCCTAGGCCGATCTGCTGCATTCCGCATGCTGGCCTCAATAAGTTTGTGAGGTACGATCCCTGGGCACCCCTTGATCCGGCGGACATCACCTGTGATGCATGCACTTGCGATCAGGAACTGCTTCATGTCCTCGGTGAACAAACGATCTACTAGTATTAGTTGTTTGTTCTTCACTATGTATTTTTGTATCACCAGTTTGTTTCGATTGTAATGAACTTGTGTTTTCCATTTTGGCACATTTACAATTTATTTTTTCTTGTTTTGATATATTGTCCCTTACATTTTATTTTTTCATCCTAACACTACTACAAAGGGGTAGATGCAAGACACATATTTAAGGCGTTTAAGCCTGGCGCGTTTTTTTACGCCTTGATGGTATGTAGCGAGTTCGCTACCTCTTCAAGCTAGCAAAAAAAAATTACATTTAAGATGGAAAGAGGCGGTTAAAGGCGGAAATGGGTTTTGACGTTAAAAAGTGCTTGACCAAGGCGGGAAAAATGTATCCGCCTTAAATTGAATTGGTTGTTGCGATCTCGTAACCTTTGTAGTAATATAAACGTGTCTGTAGCGATTTCGTAGGTTATCTCGTTAGTTGTAGGTTTGAGCGTTGCGATCTCGTAAGCTTTGCTAAACCCTAATTTTAGCAGGCGAGGATGTGGGAGATGTTCTAACTAGGACGGTAGTATATTGCGTTTGATGTTACGGTATCGCTTGTGCGTTTGTAGTGTTCTCTGTTGACTGAATACTGCTTGTTGCGAGATCATAAGGACCTCGTAAACAGGTGCTAGTTAGTTGCGATGTCTCTTGGTGTTCTGTTCATAATAAATCATGTGAATTGTGACAGTGACGATATCCCTATGTCCACGCACTATACAAAAAGTGAATGATTTTGCTGATACGATATGGGCTCTTAGGATGAATAAATAAAATGTAAGGGACAATATATCAAAACAAGAAAAAATTAATTGTAAATGTGCCAAAATGGAAAACACAACTTCATTACAATCGAAACAAACTGGTGATGCAAAAATACATAGTAAAGAACAAACAACTAATACTAGTAGATGATTCGTACACCGAGTACATTAAGCAGTTCCTGATCGCAAGTGCATGCATCACAGGTGATGTCCGCCGGATCAAGGGGCAGCCAGGGATCGTACCTCACAAAGTCATTGAGGCCAGCATGCGGAATGCAGCAGATCAGCCTAGGCCTAACTGCTGCTTCTGAGAAGTACCTGCGGTAGTGTGTCCAACCCCAAGTGTAACTCAGACCTCTTCTGACGCGTTGCCTAGCTAGACGGAGGCCCTGTTTGTCGGTTCTCTTCATGGTTGTGATGAAATTCATGCCTCTTTGAATGTCACCTTCGCAGATTGCAAAAACAGCCAACACATAGGTTGACGGTGTGTGACCTACTGCAGAAGCTTCGGTGAGCCACTGTCGAGCCCACTCGGTCGCTCTTCCGATCATGTAGCGAACTCGCTTCAAGCCACGTCAATGTTGAGTTTTTTTATTGTGCCAATCTTCGTTGTTACGAGGTCGCTACAGAATCTCTAGCCAGGCTCTGTTGACTGAATACGACATGTTGCGATGTCGTTAGGACCTCGTTACCAGGCGCTAGTTAGTTGCGATTTCGATTGGTGTTCTGTTACTAATAAATCATCATGAAACGTGACAGTGACGAAATCGCTTATTAATAAAAATTAATAAACTTACATAAAATGTAAAGGACAAGGTATCACAAAAAAAACTTATTAAATAATGAAATGTGCCAAAATGGCAAACAAAATGTTATTACACTCATACCAAATTTGGGCAAAAATGGTAAAAAAACATAATCAAAAATACTAGAACATTTAGCCTAAACGAGGACCGAGGACGTGAACCAATTCCTGATCGCAGGTGCATGCATCACATGAGATGTCCGCTGGATCAAGTCTCTCCCAGCGATCGTACCTCACTCTGCGATTGAGGGAAGCATGTTCCACGCAGCAGATCGGCCAGGGCGTGACTACTCCATCTCTGAGGAACCTGTAGTAGTGCGCCCAACCCCAAGAGTTACCCAAACCGGCTCTGATGACGCGTACTCGAGCTTCCCGGAGGCCTTTCTTATCGGTTCTCTTCAGGGTGGTGATGACATTCATGCCTCTCTGAATGTCACCCCCGCAACATATTGCAAATAGGGCCAAGAGATAGGTCGAGTCTGTGTGACCTAGTGCAGAAGCGTCGGTGAGCCACTGTTTATGCCATTCTGTAGCTGTTCCGGTCGCGTACGCACGAAGAACCGAGTCGAAGTAAACACGAATCATGATTAGATTTATCATGTCATTTGGGAGGGCTTCGAATATAGACAAATCCATGGGAAGCAAAAGGCAAACAATAGGAGAAAGGAGAAGGGAATGTTGGAATGAAGGAAATTTATAGGGTTCAGGTGCTCTATTTATGAAAACGATTGTAGAGTTCCTAGTAAAAAAATAAAGGCATTTTTACCTTTTCAAGATATCCTCATGCAAACCCCAAAAAAAAGTTAATTCCTTGTGGAATTTGAAAGGTTATACTGAATTATTTTGAATGTTATTTAATCAAATCAAACTAAACTAAATTGAAAGTATTGAATTTGTTTTTTTTTTTAAAAAAAAACATTAAAAAAAAATAGCATGTGCTAAATAATAATTCTGAGTTGATAAACTTTATCTCTACATTTTCAAAATATTAAATTTCGACTAGATTAATGTTGATAAATAAAGCTCCTACCTAGAAGCTAATTACCGATATCGCTACCATAATTTTGACTGAATACGACAGGTAGCGAGTTCGCTAGTGAGGCGCCAACTTGGCTCTGTTGACTGAGTACGACTTGTTGCGATATCGCTACTTTTCAGTTAGTGAGGTAGCGAGTTCGCTAGTTAGGCGCCAACTTGGCTCTGTTGACTGAGTACGACACGTAGCGATATCGCAAGTTACACGTAAAAAGGAGCGAGGACCAAACGATATCGCTAGGTGCACGCACTATACCAAAAGAACTTGATTTTGCTTTACTGAAGTAACGACAACTCTATAAAACATTGAACATTCTACATCTAAAAAGTGTCAAATTCATTGACCACATTCATGTAACCAAAGCGGCATCTTTGGTGACGCGTACACAAGTGATCATAATCCAAAAACTAGTTAATATTCGAAAAAGAAAATGTTTAAACCAAACTAAACTACGAAATCACAGCCCTGCGACTAACATATCATGCAAGTCATCAACACACATCTTGTCGCTGCCTTCGGCCTTCTCCCCCGAACTGCCTCCAGCATCTTGCTTGTCTTGCTCGTTCTGGCCTGCCGGTTGAGCTTCAGGCTCGATGCAGGTGTTCTCTTCTTTGCCTTGGCCCGGTTCAACATCCTCGTCGGGTTCTGCGATCAGCCTCTCTTTCCTAATCATCTCATACCTCGCCGGGTCATCTTCTGCATCAGAGTCGCTGTCACCATCATCACCATCACCATCATCACCATCATCCGCATCTGCATCCCTTACATGATCAGCAAAAGCTTCCCATCGGATGGCTCCTTCTCGCTGGCTGTAGCCAAATCTTCGCTAGGACCCGCGGTGTCTTTTTGCTTGGGAAATCTAGTGCGGAAATCAGGTATCTCCTCCTCATCGCTCAGATCGCACTCCACTACCCCGCTGGATATCAGTTCGCCGAGCCGTTCGTTGTTAGCAAATGCCCTTTTCTCGGCCATTTCAATCTCATTCAATAACTGGCCCATAGACACCACAAGCCTACCACGGGCATCAAAAACAACATCTACACAAACAAATCAAGGTTGATAAGAACCAAACATTAACAAATTAAACAACTAGAACCAACTACAGTTAATAACAAGCTAGAATCATACCTGATACTCCCATCCTACCCCTTGCCCTTTTGGCTGCCTCTTCAGCTTCTTTCTTTCTCGCGTACTTCCCATCGGCCTTCAACTCTAACCTCTAGTGCTTGAGCCACTCCTTGTCGTATTTGCCGAGCGGCATGGGACGGCCTCTTGGAAAAACACCCGCTTTCCTGATCAGAGCTACAATCAAATTGCCATACGGAAGCGCGGCGTTCTTGTGTCTGGCCATCTTCATCATTTGGGTCAGAATTGTGAAGCCGGGGTTGATTGGAAGCTTCTCCATGATATAGTAGAACACCATGAGACTGCAAACTGTGGGCTCACATGCATGCCCTAGGGACGGGACCACATTACCGCAGATTAGCTCAAAAACTAATCTCTGCTCCTCGGTAAGCCTGTGGATCGGGTAAAACCTAGCTGTACCCGGCCTATCAGAAGTCCTTTTAAACCATTTCTGACCCATCTCACCGGCATTCAACGGTTGCTTCGGGCTAACAGAAGGAAACCTCTGCTCGTAATGTACCTCGTACGGACCATCCTTTTTGGTAGGCCTCAGGTCGGTACGAGACAGATACGGACATTTCAGAACTTCATCGATGCTAAACTTATCGACCGTAAACTTAACACCCCGCACCAATGTAGTTATTTCCTCCACCCCTTCCTCTAAACCTAGGTTTGCATAAAATTGGACAACCTCCTCATGGTAAACAGGCTCAGGCAACATAAGCAATGTATCTAGATGTTGTGCCCTAAAATGGTCTAGCACGTAATCTAGTTGCAGCGAAGGCACCACAGTACTATCAAACACATTATTATTGACAAGTTTCCGAGAGGAACAACCCTCATACCTAGCTTCTGCGGCGTTGTTGAAGAACTCAGGAGTGTCCTCCTCCTCACTGGAACTGCTGGGACCTTCCCCACCATCATTTCCGGCAGCAGCAGCGGCGACAGGGACTTCTGGAACTTCCGGCGGCGGCGGGGCGACTCGAAGTGGCGGCGGGGCGACTGGAATCTTTGGCTGAACCGCAGGCTCCTCAGTCCGACGCCGTTTACTTCCCACCGCCTAACCACTTCCCCGTCCACTGTCTGAGCCTCTACCACCCCGTCCTCGCACAGCTCCTTTGGTCTTTGGCCGCATTTTGTCGGAGAACTTACAGTTTCGTCGCCGGAGAAGGGTTTTTCAATTTGGGGCTAATTAATTTTTTTTTATTTATAGTAAAAGTACTTGCGATATCGCTAGCCGATACGCTTCTATATGTTGCGAGATCGGTAGTTCACACGCATCTCTATGTTGCGAAGTCGTTAATATCTCGCTCAAGCCTGAGTATCTAGTAGCGAGTCTTAAAAAGCCTCGCCAGGCAAGCGTTTAAGTAGCGAAATCGCTACAGAAGAATCATTCTAATTAGTAGCGAGATCGTAACCCAAAAAGTCTTTTTTTTTATTTGAACTACTAACTAGCGCTATCGCAACCCCGTCGCCAACTGGTTTTCTGGGTTATGTGGGTTTGTGGGTTTGCGGGTTTGTGGGTTTAGGGTTTAGGGTTTAACTGTGGTAACGTGTATACTAGCGAGTTCGCTACTACACAAGCTAATTAGATTGTAACTAAAAAATAAAACTTTTTAATTTTTTATTAGCAATTTTCACATTCTAACATATATATATTTTATATAGATGCAGTACAATACTCTATTTGTTAAATATCCATCATGATATTCACTCAGGTAGAGTACATCTTTGTACATAAGCAGTATGACATAACTCTATGTAAAACATCAATAATTCGTTTTAAATTTTTAAACGCAATATCATATTCTTAAATATGTACATTTTATATCCAAACAGTATAATACTCAATTTGGAAAATATCGAACATCACATTATGTCAAGTAGAGTACATCTTAGTACATCAGCATACAATGTTATTAAGCGATACTCGGTAGTATGATTAGTGATGACAGTTGGTGAGTGAACGTGTGCATGAAACTTTGTTTAATTCAATAATCGTGCTTGTAATCACATAAATGAGTTGTAATAAACTAAGTATCTCTAATGAAATGCACTTGAACTGCGCATATATATATATATATATATGTAGTTCATGTGTGAAGCTCTACTATGCTGTTGTCTCTAAAGGTAAGCGATGGATAGCGTTTTCAAGCGTACACATGATGTGTAGAGTTTCTTATTGTCTTACAATTAAAGACTACGTTTCTTAAAACTCTTTCAAATTATGTAATTGCAGATTAAGTGACCAAATCCCTATCCCATTCTACATGAGCATACGACGGAACAAATGAAAATTATTCTTAAAATAGAATGATTAGTGTCTTATACCATCATTTCGTTTAAATCGTGATTTAAAAATGTATGAGTGCATTAAGAAAACAAAATAAAATCTTAAGTAGGGTTCGTGGGTTCATTTGTAGCGATGTCGCAACATCCTAGTAACATACTATATGTCAGCTTTTCAGTTACGATGTCGCTAGAAGGATTAAGTAGAGCATAAAAGGCAATCACATGAGCACGTAACGACTTCGTAAATATCCACGTCAGGTGTAACGAGAGAGTGCCGATTTCGCAACAAGGTAAGCTAGAATAAAGTAAACACGTTATAGAACAGAAAAACACAACACTTTTGGCATCTTATCCTCACTTCTTACGGGTTTCATCTCCAAAAGTCCAAACTTTTGCACATCTTCTCAAATCTCCTCAACTTTCTTCACATCAAATCTCCATTACCCATCCCATACATCTTCTCACATCAATTGTGTCAAAACAAAGTGGAACTAGCCACTAATTGCATGCAAAAGATTGGTAAGTTTTGCAATAAATTCTCAACGACATTTTTAGGGTTTGGTTTTTTCAATTAATGTCAATATTTATTTGTTCTTGTTCAATTTGGTAACATCCTTTGTTATGGGTAGGAGAGGGACAAACAAGGTAGACCATCCCCAACCAAAATAATCAATTCTACCGACACAACTTTGTCATATACCAAAGGTACGATTTTTTTCATTCTTATTTGCTAAAAAATTGATTTTCTTGTACATGGTGCCTCCATTTATCATATTATTACTAAATATCAAGTCAGAAGCATGTCCTGAACGAAAATCAAGATTTTCTTTTAAAATTCTCCATAGCTTGCTTAGCCCTAAATTTTAGGATTATGAAATATAATGTTTTTACTACAAAGTACAACTTTGATTTATTAGTATTGTGTTAGTCATTAACAAATTTCAATATACAAAGGAAGCTTAATGGAGAGCCCTTCAAGTTCCATTAACTCCGACTCAAGTGGGGGGGAAAATGTTGTTGGCGGTTCAAGTGAGGTTAGAAGACAACGAGAAGTGACTCGCGCATCGAAAGAAGCTCAACTCCTCACACATTGTCGCGAATTAGAGATTAGGATCGATAACAAAATACTAACACATGTCAAGTTTAATGACATTGGTGTTGCTATTTCACCCGACGATGATGTCGCGCGATGGTCGAAATCAAAAAGGATATATGGAAGGAATGCAAGGTTAGTGTGGTACTTGTTATTTTTAATTTCAATTGAAAATTGTGAGTGTGACTATTTTTATGATCACATTTGTAGCGCCCCTTTATTATCGAGGCAACATCCTATGATCAAGTGAAGAAGAAGGCTCTTCAAATCGCATCAAAAGCTCATCGAGAACACAAATATACCCTTGCCAAGGATTATATCAAACCGAAGGGCACGAGGTTTGGGGAAGATCCAAGTCCGCGTTACAATCACATTGTAACCCTTACTTGGGAGGCATTCAAGAAACGATGGTTAGAAAATGACACAAAGGTTAGTTTACTTACTACATCTTGCAATAATAGTGTCATGCGAATTAGCCAAATATTTTTGTTTCGGTTAGTGCTTTATTCCTAACAAGCTAGTGGATGGGGGCATGGACGCAGAAGTGGCGAACAAGCTAGTCATTGCTGAAGACCCTACAACATATAGTAGACAACAATTATTCGTCTTGGGTAGAATTAAAAAAGACGGGACTTTCTCAAGTGATGAGGCAAAAAGGGTGGCTAATCGAGTGGTACGCTTAACCTACTACGCCATACCATGTTCCATTTTAGTATCTACAATCAAACAATCAAACACACCAATTGATTACGATAATAACTTTTCATTTACTATACTACCTTTTTAGGACGAGGGTCGAGCGTGAAGTTGAAGAAGGCTTGTTAATCCCTGTCGGTGAACACGATGTTCTACGTAGGGCACTTGGGAAGGCCGAGCATCCGGGAAGAGCTAAGGGAATTGGTGGTTATGTTACTCAAATAGAGGCGTTTGGTATCAAACATAGTAGCAAAGACCCTAAACCATCCAAACTCCAAATAGCATTGAACCAAGCCAAAAAATCCGACCAAGAGGTCAACCTTATACAGATTTAGGTGACAGTACAAATCCAATGCTCATTTATTTCCACTATGATTTATTTCATTTCAAATCATTTGTTATACTTCTTCGCTTTCAGCACCGAAAGCAATTGTCAAATTGGGAGTGCGGTTACTATATGATGTTGTACGCAAGCGAGTGTGTAGCTGGCCTTGTTCAAGATAATTTGGAATTACATCGCGTAAGCATTCTTATAACCTACTTATTGTACCTATTACTATCTACGTTGCATTCAATAGCATTAAAAAAACATTTCATATTCTTAGATTATCGAGGAAAATCATGCACCGTACACCAAGAAGGAGTTGGAGGATGGTAGAGATGCATTGGCTAGACACTTGGTCCTTATTAGATCTCGGTACATCTCTAGGCCTCACATTCCCAATAAAAGCTAGTTTCTTTTTTTGTCAAATGGATGCATATATTTACTTTTGAGTTCCATTACTTCCATAAGTTTATAAAATGTGGCTTGATAGTGTTTCATGTTCATGTTTTGTGCTGATACCATGCATCTTGCAATTGACAGCTTAGACAATTAAAATGAAACCCAATTTTAATGGAAATGGGTGGAAATGGCTCAAATCCTATAATTTTTGTGACACTTACGAATTGCCTGCTAGATCGTTACTTCTCTCGCCCGTAACATTAAAATAGTTGCGATCATCTTGTACTATCGCTACTTCAATCGCCCGAATTATATTTCTGAGCTTAGTTTTTGCGCCCTCGCTACCCAATCGCTCGTTCTTCTCTGCCTCTCCAATCTAATCTCTGTCGAGCTCGTAACAATACACGCCAATGCCAGGCGAATGTCTAGCTTACTCGTAACATAAATTTTTTTTCTCGCTCACCCAGAGCAAAAACGACGTCGTTTAACATTAGCGAGTTTTGTAGCGACATCGTCACTACACACACAAGCGATTGTCTTACGAAATCGTTAACTCTCTCGAACCAACTACTTTTATGATATTTTTATAATTTCATTTTCACAATTTTTATGAAAAACAATTGTTCGGTTGCGACCTCGCTAAGGTGTTACCTGCGAGTAGCTAGTGGCTGTCGTAACCTGGCTCGTTTGGTTTAACTTGGCTTGTAACGAGTTCGCTACTTATGACCGAGCGATTCGCCCCTATTTGTCGTAACCAGTCTCGTCAGCAGATAAATATATGACAAACTAGGTTCACCTACGAGATCGTAACCAATATTAGCGATCCGCACGCTGGAAGTCGTAACCAGTCTCGTAACCTGTCTAGGCTTTTCAATGTAGCGAAGTCGTTAGTATTTCAACTGGCGATCCGTAAGCCGCTGTCGTAACATAACAATCAACCATTTGTTTGGGACTAGCGTTTGCTAGTTACGGTTTCGCAACGAGCCAATTCATATCATACAGACGTTCACTCTAGCGAGTTCGTAAGCGTTTAGCAAGGCGTATAAGCCTACATCCAAGGCGGAAACAAACGCCTTAAACCCAAAAACATCTATGGCGGAAGAGGAACCGCCTTAGATGATTTTTCTCATTCAAGTCACTACCAGGGAAGGCATTTGTTTTCTGCCTTAACACATGAAGGATGAACTGTCTTAGATGGCTTGATATTCTAGTATTGTAAGAGCCCATATCGTATCAGCAAAATCATTTAATTTTTGTATAGTGCGTGGACATAGCGATATCGTCACTGTCACGTTTCATGATGATTTATTATGAACAGAACACCAAGAGATATCGCAACTAACTAGCGCTTGTTTACGAGGTCCTCACGATATCGCAACAAGCCGTATTCAGTCAACAGAGCCTAGTTAGAGAATCTATATCGATATCGCAGCATACTTTGTCTACCCTTGCGAATTCGTAACATCAAAGATTGACACATAGAACAACAAAACTTATGACTGGAATAGTAGCGACCTCGCTAGGTTAATATGAATACAATTAATTGTGAGTTCGCTAGTAGTACTGCTGAGAACTAATATAATATGAATTTAATTAGTTACGATATCGCTAGTATTACTGCTGAGAATTAAACCCTAGCAGCATGTTACACGGCGTCGTTTACTTTTGTGCGTGGATTCTTACGATATTGCAACCAACTTGAATATAAGCTGTCTTGGTAGTTACGATATCGCAAGGCGCAAACCTTTAAATATCAAATTTGGGGATCTTCTGATTTCAAACATCGATCGAACGTCTCAGAGCTTAGAAAAAATAAACCAACCAAAATCTCACATACCCATCCGACAAGAGCAATGGCAAGGACGAAGAATTTGGCACCCAATCCGTTTGTGCAGGCCGCCCGACGTGATGAAGGTCAGGCTTCGGGATCTCAGCCACGGGCGACGGCGGGAACAAGTTCAACAAAATACGATAAGCAATGATTTGTATGTTTGGATGCATCCCATACCTATTCTAATTACATGGAGCATAGTCAATTGCTAGATTGTTATGTTGTTGATTTTAATCAGATAGAAGAACTAGGTTTGGGGAATGTGTTAAAGATATTTCAATTTCATGAGTTAGGTGACTTGTTAGGTTTGAATTATCCGGCACATAAGGATGAGACGTGCCAATTCTATGCTAATTTTCACCAGTTGATTGAGGAACAAAAGGAGACGGGTAGGTGGTTCTCCAGGGTTAATAAGAAGGACTACGAGATTGGGGAGGAGTTTTTTAACAAGGCATTGAACGTGTCCTATGCTGTTAACGAGGACTATAGCAACAAACCCCCTCCGGGGTTTTACATTAGAGAACAATGGCCTGAGTGTGGGGTTTTGGATCGAGCCCAAGTTGTAGAGTATGCTAAGAAGTACTTTGATAGAGATGCTGACGATTTAGGGGTTCCTAGATCTTACAAGTTGGATAAACTTAGTGGTGAGGAGAGGAATGTTTATGAGATGGTCGCTAGGAGTGTCGTGCCTAAGGGTGGTTGGATCACCGAGATGAACTATACTACTGTGAGCATATTTTACTGCGTCATGGAGGAGATACAGTTGAACCCTGGCCATGTCATTTTCGAGCACATGAGACAAAGTGTGGTCGAAAATAATAGGACAGTCAAGAAGCTCCCTTACGGTAATTTCATAACCATGTTTCTTACCTCAGTGCATCCCAAGATAAAATTATCTCCAATAGCCCAGGAGTGTTGCTTCTATACGATGTCATATTTTGAGAGGAAAGGTAAGTTTGAGTTTATTGATGGTGTGTGGCAGAAAGTAGCGGATGGACCCAAGAAACCGCTACAGTTTAATCCTGAAGAAGTCAGAGAGAACGTCGAAGGTTAGCCACACTAAACCCCTACAGTTTAATTTCTGTTTTATACAATTTATTTGCTATACTCACCCTTTTTTAGTTTCACTTACATGAACAGGTGTACCCTCAGAGGCATACTACAAGGGTGTAGAAGACACGGTCGACCTTTTCAGGGATAAGATGGCCAAAATCAATCACGTAAATTGGTTAACGGAGAAGGTGATACGTGGCATTGAAAGGGCTAGTGCGAGGAAAAAAGCGAAGGGGGATCCACCAGCACCATCACAGACACCACCTCTTAGCAATGATGATTAGATTTGCATTCGTTCATGTTGGCTAGTAGTTGTACTCAAATCCAAACAATTTCATTTTCAATTTGTTTTTATCAGTTTCTCTAACAACATTGCAAAGAATATTTGAATTTGAATGTCATCTATTTTATTATGTATATTTGATTATTTAAACTTCTATTATTTATTTAGTGTGGCTAAATTTTCAAAATATAACACCACTTTACTAAGGAGTTAAATCTAATTTTTTGGTATGTGGCTTTATACTAGCGAACTCGCCAGTATCAAGTTACTCACCTGGCGAGCTACTACCGATTTCGCTAATATGAAGTTAATCAAATTTATACAATTTTTTTCCCATCAAGCGAGATCGTAACCTGTCAGACTCAAGAGACAGAAGCTCATCTGCGAATTTCAGCTTTTTGTTGCGAAAGCGTAACCGGTTCGCCAATGTTACGAACTCGCAACGCAACAAGTTAACATGCATTGGTTTCTAGCGTGTTTCGTTACGGTATCGCCACGTCTACAGCAGTGTACAAATTTTTTAGAATTAGAAGATTTAGTGTACTAAAATTAATTAAATCAAAATTTAACTACATGAACCATGAAATACAGCATAATATTCAAAAACAATGGTTATCAAATAGCTACTTTTGTTTTTTACTCTTTTTAGTCTTCTTCTTCTTTGGTTGCCTCCCCTTCCTCTTTGTAGTTTTCCCCGCAGGATTAATCCACATGCCTTCCTCATGATCCATTCTGCACACCGACGCACAAACAATGTCATCATCCTCCTCCAGAGTTTCGTACACCGAGGGCGGAATGGTGTCGGTAGAAACAGTGGAGTCATCGTCGAACAAGCCGTCACCATAGATGAATGTTTTCTTACCATCAACAACGATCTCCCATCGAGCATCAGTTGGATCTTCCACATAGAATACCTGATAAGCTTGAGCCGCCATGATGAATGGATCATCCCTAGACCCGAGAATTCCTCTATTAACTAGAGTCATGCCTAAATCCTCTGTGCGCACCCCTTCACCTTGATCTACCCATTCACATTTAAACAATGCGATTCGGACATGAACAAAGTCCATTTCCCATATATCAGTAATGGTACCAAAAAAACCATTATCACCCTCTCCAGGTACTGATACCCCACTATTTTGGGTTGCAGACCTATCATCACTCCACTTAGTACCAAACGTGTATCCATTGATGTCATACCCGCTAAACGACGTAACTGTGCCTAGGGGTCTCTTGGCAACCCATTTTACAATGTCGGGGTGTTCACCGCCATTCTGCACATGTATTTTGAGCCAACTAGTAAAGTCTCTGCAATGAGCTTCTAGAACTCTAGGTTCCGACCAGCTCGGGTGTGCTGACCTAATATCATTAAGGTGAACATCAACATAAGGACTCACTGAATGATGGTTGCGCAGAATGTACAGATGTGCTGTAGATATTTCATCGGAAGAAGGGCTAAATTTAGACTTATGGCGTAGTCCGACACGATCCAATCTACCATCGTGTCTGGAGACTGGCAGTCCTATAGTAGGTACATCCTGTAAATAGTTGGTACAGAATTCTATTACCTCTTCCGTGACATATCGCTGCACTATACTGGCATCTGGTCGATAACGATTCTTAACAAAATGCTTGAAAATGCTCATGTACCTCTCAAATGGGTACATCCATCTCAAGTACACCGGTCCACACAGCTTCACCTCCCGCACCAAATGAACTATCAAATGAATCATTATGTCAAAAAATGAAGGGGGAAAATACATCTCTAGCCTGCACAGTACTTCAACTACCATATCCTGCAATTCATCCAACTTACGACGGCTTACTCTCTTGTGGCATATTTGTTTTAAAAAATAACAAAGCCTTGCAACTGCATCTCCAACATGAGAAGGCAAGCAACCTCTCAGAGCAATGACATTCAAATCCTGCATCAGGTTGTGGCAATCGTGCGACTTCATTCCCACTAATTTCAACTCGGCGGTAGATACACAACTACTAATGTTCGAACCATATTTAGAAGGCACCTTTACTGATTTTAGAGTTCTACAAAAACTCTCCTTCTCCTCAGATGACAAGGAATAAAAAGCAGGTGGTAAGTATGTCGTACCTGCTTCTTCTTGAACGGGAGCAAGTGACGTCCTTATGCCAAGATTGAATAAATCCTTTCTACTTTTCAATCCATCCTTACTCTTGCCCGGTGTATTCAATAGCGTCCCAACCAAAGCTTCGCATACATTCTTCTCTATGTGCATGACATCTAGACAGTGACGCACATCCAAGTGCTCCCAATAATCGAGCTTGAAAAAAATCGAACATTTCTTCCAAATCGTAGTTTGAGCGCTTTTCTTTTTTCCCTTTCCCAACACAAACTACATGCCCGCTACCTTTTCCAATATTTCAGTACCTGATAGTGGGACTGGGGCAAAACCATGCTCTTCCTGACCGTTAAACCACTTCTTTGCACTCCTCCACGGATGACTTCTAGGTAGAAATCGTCTATGACCTAGATAAACAGGCTTACCACCGTGCTTTAATTGACAATGACTAGTATGGCTCTCACAAACGGGACATGCAAAATGCCCTTTCACAGAACACCCTCCAAGGTTACCCAAAGCAGGGAAATCATTGATGCTCCACATCAACATGGCTTTAAGTTGGAATTTCGCGTCCCCTCGACTTCCGTCAGGAATATGAATCCCATGCTTAAACAAGGATTCCAACTCCTCAACAAGAGGTGCTAGATATACATCAATGTCATTGCCAGGTTGCTTAGGCCCCGAAATCATATTGTTCAAAAGTACATACTTTCGTTTCATCATCAACCATGAAGGTAGATTATAAATAACAAGCATCACTGGCCATGAACTGTGGGTGTTGGACATGTTCCCGAAAGGGTTCATTCCGTCAGTAGCGTGAGATATAATATCATCATCTTCCTCTCGAACCCTATTTTGATGCCATGTTAACAATTTTGCATCAACTGGATTGGCATACAAACGCGTCAATCTCGGTTTCAAGGGCATGTACCACATCACCTTAGCAGGACCTTGCTTTGTCGATGTTGTCACTGTTTCTCCACATACCTCGACCTTTCCCTCCTTCTTTTTCCATCTAGACTCACCGCATACCTTGCAATCATCCTTCAAGGAATCAACAATCCCCCTATACAACATACAATCATTCGGGCATGCGTGAATCTTAGTAAACTCCATGCCCATAGGACACAATATCTTCCGCGCAGCATAAACCCTGTCAGGACATAAGTTGTCCTGAGGAAGTAACTCTTTAACCAACTCTAGCATTTATGTCATTCCTTTATCAGAAATACCATGCCTTGCCTTTAGGTTCATTAACAACAATGTTTCTCCCAGTCTAGAATGCTTAGCCCCAACATATAAGCTTGTCTTTTTATCGTCATACATTGCCTCCAGCATACTTTTCTTCCCAACAAACTCCATAACAACATCGTCGCACATGTTTGAAAGCTGTTCATTATACTGCAGGATTTCCTCGGCACTTCCCTCCTCCATCTCCACCTGGTCACTTCCATAATGGCCTTCCCCATGCCAAACCCATTCTGCGTAGGATTTGTCAAAACCTTTACAAATTAAATGTTCACGCACGATAGCAATATCTTCAAATATGGCGTTGTTTCTACACTTGTTGCATGGACATCTAACCCCTCCTATGATGTTCTGTCTACAATGTCGCAACCCAACATCTAAGAACTGTTCAACCAAATCTAAGTACTCCTTTGATAATCGAGCATTCTCCTTCATTATTCGTTCGCGGCCCATAATTCACAAATCAGACAAACAGCTACACAATACTACTAACCCACTGACTTTAGATGATCAACACATAAACTACACACTACATTAACAAAACAACCAAGATAAACCAAAATGCAACCAAAAATTATGCATAAAATCAACCAAAATCAAGAGACAAGCCAGTACATTACGCAAGTTAAACCTTACCTACACCAACACGGGAACAATGAGACCTCCGAGAACACTTCAAATGATCACCCTTCAATACCCACCTGTTTAGACCCTTTTCAAGTTTTTGTTTTTGGAGTTAGAACGGCCAGTTCAGCTTAAATCTGTGACCCATACAGACGCGCTTGCGATATCGCTAACACGCCGCTAACACCTTTGGATAGCCAGCGAACTCGTAACATTTCAATCACCCTCACATGCACTGTACATTGAACAATGACAAATTTGACGTGCACAGAAGCGATACCGTAACATCAAACGCAATATACTACCATCCCAGTTACGATATCTCCCACATCCTCGCCTGCTAAAATTAGGGTTTAGCAAAGCTTACGAGATCGCAACGCACAAACCTACAACTAACGAGCTAACCTACGAAATCGCTACGGACACGTTTATATTACTACAAAGGTTACGAGATCGCAACAACCAACTCAATTTAAGGCGGATACATTTTTTCCGCCTTGGTCAAGTATTTTTTAACGTCAAAACTCATTTCCGCCTTTAACTGCTTCTTTCCGTCTTGAATGTAATTTTTTTTTGCTAGCTTGAGATGGTAGCGAGCTCGCAACTTTCAATCAAGGCGTAAAAAAACGCGCCAGGCTTAAACGCCTTAAATAAGTGTCTTGCATCTACCCCTTTGTAGTAGTGGCGGTGAGGGAGACTAACCTTCCAATTGCCTGCATTGTTTCGCGAGTCGAGGTAATTACTTCGCTTAAATGCATGTTTAATTAATGGCTATATGACCAAGTAATTTTTCCTTGTGTTTATCATCAATCTTCATCCAAGTTATTTTCGTTTCCGATCTCAGAAAAATTCTTCCCTTCAGAAAACTTGTCTTTTTTTCCATACACATTTCTTCCCCCCATTCTCTATATTGCCATGTCGTCAACAAACTCCAGCGTTCCACCTGGCAGTATAGAGAATGTTGTTGAAGAAAGAGCCCCAGCCGCTCGTGACTTAAGTACTTTGTTCTTGGAGGTGGATTTTGGGGAGCTGATGGAGGTGACCATTGCTACGCTGCTACAGGCTGTGACTGCGGTGGTGGATGATGGTGTGTCTGGGTCGGGTGTAGAACCAAATATGGATCTCCAAGTTGATAAACAGGCTCTATTTGCCGGTGATGCAAGTGGCGTCACCAAGGTGGTCGACAAAAAGACCCTGCAATTTTTGAAATCATGCAGGTTGTCATACCCCGTCGAGGCTGATCTGAGGCTCGAGGATACGACCACTCCGGTCAAGGATCTGGTGAGCCCCACTAGAGGGGTTATATATGGGAGATTTCTGTAACAGGGATTAAGTTTTCCCTTTCCCCCTTTGTTCTCGGAGTTTCTGCAGTATCATCAGCTGCATCCTTGCCAAATCCACTCCAATGTGGTGGTGACAATGATGGCGCTGATATCATGATGCGCTCGGAAGGTGTATGACCCAAGCATGGACTTATTCAGGAGCTTGTTTAGGCTTTTTTCTTTTGAGAAGTACGAGCATATCACCCTCACACCTCGGGATGCCAAGGTCTTTACTTTTCCCGACAACAGCGGAAAGTGGAAAGATATTCGGCTGACCTTTGACCGGACGAAGTATGAGGTTCCTGACTTGAACCCAAAGCCATAAGATGTTGTGCCTCTTGATGGGATCTTCGATACTCCTGCTCATTTAAAGGGCATCGTCGAGGAGCTCTTGGAGGAGAAGATCATCTTCTATGAGGGAGGATTTGTACGGGGAGCTCATGGCTCTGTCTGGCAGTGGCCTTCTATCACCTACTCGTACCTGCTGAATGTTCCTCGGTCGAAATCCACATCCAGCTTCATGAAGCCAAACCTGGATTGGACCCCCCTTGATAAAATCCAGGGAGATAAGAAGAAGGCCAAGAAGCGAGGTCCGAGGAAGTCTCCTAGGAACCATGGTGAATCCTCTTCGAGTCGGTCCTCTTCAGGTAATTTCTTGCCTGGTATATCGTGGTTATGAGATAGATTTATTCTGCATAATATATTGATGTTCTTTTTTCTGTATATAGCATCTCCCCTGAAGAAGAAAGCCAAGAAGGGGAAGGCAGTCCTCAAGACCATAGAGGAAGAAGCGGAGGAGTTCGAGGAGGTGCATGCAGTCCGAGGAAGTGGAATTGGAGGTTGGGGAGTCCTCGGATGATGATGATTCCGAGTTTGGGCTGGTGATCCTTGAAGATGCTCCCTTGAAGAAGTTAGGGTGTAATCTGAGTCCACCTGAGGAAGAGGATGGTTAGGCTTCTCGGAAGGCTTTCAGGAAATATCCTTTTGTTCCCAAGGTAGTTATCTTCCGCGTCTTGTTATGTGAATTCTCAAGTGTCAAGTATCAGGCCTTTATATTACTTCTGTTTAACAGTTGATGACAGATTTATCCACGCTGGGAGGCCGGGCCAAACGGTGAGATCAAGTATCTGTA
Source organism: Sherardia arvensis (assembly GCA_948330725.1). Classification (NCBI taxonomy): domain Eukaryota; kingdom Viridiplantae; phylum Streptophyta; class Magnoliopsida; order Gentianales; family Rubiaceae; genus Sherardia; species Sherardia arvensis. The sequence continues at coordinate 21,017,498 of OX415240.1, forward strand.
CAACTCAGTAAATGAGTTACATGCTAGGTGCCGAGCTCTCGAGGCAGGGAAAGAGGAGATGGAGGTTGTTATCTCGGTCTTGACGACTGAGTTAGTCGCGCCTCCCCCATCTGTCCAAGCTCCAGTGGATGCGACCCAGCTATAGGACAGGGTGAAGCAGCTTGAGGATGAGCTGAAGGTTTATCAAGACACCGTGACTGAGCTGGCTCAGAAGCAGTCTTCAGATTTGGAGGAGCGGAAACGGCTTCTTAGGCTCTGGGGTGCCTTCATTGCTTGCAGCCCCGAGTTTAAGAGTCACCGGGAGGAGTATGGGGATTTATTCCATGATTCTGAGTAGCACAAGAGTTTAGACAAAGTCTTGCTACTATGTCAGTCCGATGAGGAGAGAAACATGATGATGACTATCTTTTCTCATCCGGATGCTGTTGATTAGCTCGTCGCTCTAACTGCCAACTGCTGGGTGCCTGGGCCTGAGTTTTTGGATGCATTAGGTCCCTTCGAGAAGATAATGACATCAGGAGATCTATTAAAGCTTATTAAAGTTAAATATCCTGAGTTATCTTCCCTTGGCGAGGTGTTCTCTAATTTTTCCTCTGGCAAGGCAGACTAGCCTTGGCAGGTTGGTTGGCATCTCCTCATCAGCTTTTGGGGGTTAGCCTTGCTCCCTTTACCATGGACTTACGGTTTGTACCTCGGTCTCATGGTTTACTAGAAAGGAGCCCTGCCTCTATACAACTGTTCTATTGACAAGGTTCCGGTGGCTAATACCCTTGACGAAGCTAAGATACTCAGGAATCAGGTCCTCACAGTTGTCCATGATGACCACTCTGTGAGCATATAGCCTGATATTGTTTGGCTTCTTCCCCAGGCTTCTTCTGACAGGACTTTAATGTTACAGCGTGTAGAAAAGTTGACAATAGCCCATCTCTCCGGCATCATATTTAGAAGTATCATATTCAGATTTAATAACATCTTTTTCATGATCTTTGCATCAAATTTCGAGGTTTTTCCTCGATGTATCCCTTTGGGGGTTTTTTAGAAGTATCATATTCTGATGTAATGGCACCTTTGATATGACCTTTTTGGGTTCGAGGTTTTGCCTCTTTGCTATCCACTTGGGATTTGTTAGAAGTATCATATTCGGATGTATTGACACATTTGATATGAGTTTTAACTTCTGTTTTGAGGTTTATCCTCTTTATTTTTAGAGATGATTGATATTTGAGCACGTCTGCCCTTTTAGTCCTTAGACCTCAATCAAGCACTTCTGTGAAGTACTTTATCTCGAACATATTTCCTTTATTCAAAACGATTGGAAGTTGAATTTTGGATTCAAACAACTTATTTTGTATAAGCCGACCAATCATATACTTTATAAAGAATATTGTTTTGAGTAGCAATCAATGTCATACTTAGGATAACAATCCTCTTCTTAGGAAAGGAGTTTAAGATTGCCCAATATAAAGATAGGTGTAATTGTAAATAACATAAGTTCAATCTAAGTTTATAACTTTAAGAACAGAAATAAGGGAAATAGCGGGTTTGAGTTTTAGTACCCATTTGTGCTAGAGCATAGTTGTCTCGGACCTTGATAAGGCTCTCGGACATTCTCGATGTTCTCGGACCTTCATGGGCTTTTCCTTGAGTTTTATCTTCTGTGATACTTTCGTAAGTTAAACACGTTCCATCTTCGTGGTATGGGCTAGCCTTTCAAGGTTTCCAAGAGGTAGCTTCCCCCTGGATAGGATTCTAGGACTTGATACGGGCCTTCCCAATTCGGGGCTAGCTTCCCTTCCACTTCTTTCTTACTTTTTTTGTTTAACCTCATGACGAGGTCTCTTTTGACGAAGGTAGCCAAATAGACTCTTCAATTGTGATACCGTTTGACTCTTTCATGTACCTTGGCTTCGTGAATATTGGCATTGGATCTCTTTTCTTCTAGGAGGTCAAGGTCGAGACGGAGGTTTTCCTCATTGGCAGTGCCATCTTCATCTTCTGGCTGAGAGGTACGGGCAGAGGGGACTCCAATTTCTATGGGGATAACCGCCTCGAACCCATAGACTAAGCTGTAAGGAGTTTCTCCAGTTGCCGTAGCTGGCTTAGTTCTGTGGGTCCAGATCACACTCAGAAGTTCTTTGATCCAGTTTCCTTTAGCTCCTTTTAGGCGCTTTTTGATGCCGCTTACCAAGGTTCAATTCGTAACTTCTACTTGGCCGTTAACTTCTGGATGGTACACCGAGGTGTGCTTCTGATGTAAGTCGTAATCCTCACACCATTTCTTAAAGGCGTTGTTAGCGAATTGTGCTCCGTTATCGGTTACTATGTATCTCGGGATGCCATAGCGACACACGATATTTTTCCAGCAGAAGTTGATAACTGTTTTGCCTGTTATGTTTGTCAAGGCTTTGACTTCCACCCACTTCGAGAAATAGTCAAAAGCCACAATAAGGTACTTGAAGTTACCAGGGGCCGTGGGGAAAGGTCCAACAAGGTCAATACCCCACCGGACGAATGGCCAAGATTCCTGGATGGTAATCATATTTTTTTGAGGCACATGGATCATTTTTGCATATCTCTGACACTGGTGACAGGAATTGATATATCTTTTGGAGTCTTCTAGCATCGTAGGCCAGAAGTAACCCATCTGTAGGAGTTTACGGGTAACAGTGCGTGGACCTTGGTGGCTACCACAAACTCCTTCATGTGCTTCTTGTACCAAGTGCTCGCTCTGCATCGGAGGGCCCGGCACATTTAAGTAAGGGCTGGAGGTATCCTTTCTTGTATAAAGTGCCTTCATGGATGACGTACTTGAGAGCCTTAACTCGGACCTTACGTGCCAAATTCTTATCCTCTGGGAGGGTTCCCGTTTGTAGGTACTCAATGTAGGGATTCATCCATGTGTGCGAGGTGTCAACAGCCATGATGTTGTTTTCTTCATAAATCCTTTTTGCCAAGGTTTCCATGAGCAATTCTTGAGAAGATCGTATGTTCAGGTCCGAGGAGGCGAGTTTGCTCAGTGCATCTACTTTATGATTGCCTTCTCGGGGAATGTGATTCAACTCATAATGTCAGAATTGACTGAGGAGAGACTTAACTATCTCGAGGTACTTTTGGAGATTGTATTCTCGGGTTTCATATTCGCCTTTGACCTGCTGTACCACGATCTGTGAGTCGCTGAAGATCTCGAGATCTCTAACTTTGAAATCCTTAGCCAATTTTAGCCCTATAATGAGGGCTTCATATTCAGCTTCGTTGTTAGTGCCTCGGAAGTCAAAATGGAGAACGTAGGGATGGTCCTTTTCCTCGGGGCTGGTGAGCATCACCACTTCCCCCAGAGTTGGAGGATCCATCGACATATAAACGCCATTTTCCCGTGTTCGGAACTGGATCTTGCTGGTTGATCTCCACTGGTTCAACAGACTCCATTATGAAATCAGATAAAGCCTGGCCCTTGATGGCTGTCTGAGGCTTATATTGTATGTCATGTTCTCCCAACTCGATGGCCCACTTCATCATCTGTCCCGAGGTGTCAGGTTTCTGGAGAATTTGTCTGATCGGGTAGTTGGTTAGAAGCACTATCGTATGTTCTTGAAAGTATGGCCGCAACGTCGAGAGGCATGCACGAGGGCCAATATTAAGCGCTCAAGAGGGGTATATCTGGTCTCAGGCCGCTGCAGGGCTCTACTGACATAGTATATAGGGTGTTGTGACACTCCCTTTTCTTTGACCAACACAGCACTAATGGCTAACTGGGATGCAAATATATATAAGTAGAGAGTCTCCCCCTTTACCTGGTTTTGACAACGTCGGCAGGTGTCGGAGGTGATCTTTAAGTGCTTGGAAAGCTTCTCCGCACTCGTGGGACCACTCAAATTGGTTAGCCTTCTTAAGGATGTTGAAGAAGGTCAGGTGTTTTTCCGCTCCTTTGGAGAGAAATTGGCTAAGGTCCGCGAGGGATCCTGTTAACTTCTGTACATTTTTGACGGTCTTTGGAGGTTGCATGTTTTGCAAGGTCTCTATCTTCTCGGGGTTTACCTCAATCCCCCGGTTGGATACCATGTATCCTAGGAATTAGCTCGCTCCAATACCAATGTTACACTTAGCGGGGTTCAACTTTAAGTTGTATGCCCGCAATGTGTCAAACGTTTCTTTTAAAGTCTTCAAAGAAGGCGTCATAACTGCAGCTTTTCACTACCATATCGTCCACATAGATCTTGAGGTTGCGTCCTATTTGGGACTTGAACAATTTATCCACCAGCCGCTGGTAAGTAGCTCCGGCGTTCTTTAATCCGAAGGGCATCATCTTGTAGCAAAAAGTCCCCTATCGGTGATGAAAGAGGTTTTCTCCTATCCTGCTCTGCCATGGAAATTTGATGGTATCCATTGAAGATGTCGAAGAAAGCTAGCACCTGATATCTAGCACTACAAGAAAAAATGGCTTTAGCAACCAAAATTATACAACCGGCTAATTACGGTTGCTAATCTTTACATATATTGTAGTTATTCAATGTTGACTGTATATATGGTCTTGGACCCACGGATGTGTTTTCCCCTAAAATATTCACTTCTCCCGCCTTCTTTCCCGCTCCTTTTCATCATTATCAGTAATTTGGGCTCATTATCAGATATAAGGTAAAATAAAAGTAATACAAGATGTAGGGTTCGAACCTGGGTGACTGGAATTTGCGGCAAAACCTTTACCATCGCACTATCAAATAATTATGTGTTTCTTTCAAACGTTTTATATATATTACTAAATCAACGTTTTTTTGGAAATGGAGTACGTATAGGTAATTAATGGTGATTTTGAATGAATAATGATAGTGAATGCTTAATTTTCAAGAGTAAAATTTATATTCACCAAAAGAAAAGAAGTAAAATATCATTTTAACTAATTAAGGGAGTGTTTGGTTCATCCAGTTTTTGAAAATTGGACTTTCAAAATCTAGTTTTGGAAAATTTTGTTTGATTTGTATAAGTTTAGAAAGTCTAGATTTTTCCACTTACAAGTCTGGTTTTTAACTTTCCAAATCTAGATTTATCATTTTTTTTTAGACTTACAATTTTTGTTTTAAACTTGCATAATTTTGATGAATCAAACAAGATTTTTACAAAACCAGACTTACAAAATCACAAACAAAATCTCAAACTCTCAAAATCTAAAAAAAAATCTAAATTTTCAAAATTATATCCAACCAAACACACTCAACTCACATCTGACTTTATATTTTTTTAAATGACTTCATATTTATATGACTTAATTTAACTAACAAACCTTGCAACGAATTCATTTCAAAAAAGGAATTCATAACTGGTTAATCTTTATTATAAAGGCCCTGTTTAGGAGGTAGCGATTAACTATTAGATGTTACTGGATTGTATAATGTTAGCTGTTAGCGTATTTGATTACCTGTTTTGACTACATGTGTTGTAGATGAGTGTTTGATAAAAAATAAATAGCAGATTGGTGTTTATTATGCTAAATGACAAAAATAGACACCAATAAATAAAAGTTATCATTAGACCCATACCCGCCCCATGATTATCCCTAGTTGGAAAAGCGGGTTTTTCAAGAGTTTTGAAATTGAGAGTTTTGGATCAAGCAGTTAGATGATATTTTTTCTCACCAAACACCATAAGTATATGTTTGACCAGTCAAAAATTTATTTTTAACCACAAAACCAAAACTCTTCTAACCTCTTGCTACCAAACGGGGATATTATAAGGATATCCGGGTGCAATTAACCGTAACTTATATTTATAGTTTAAAACACTCGGTCTGAAAGGGCAATCACCTTCACATTCTTCCCTGTGTTCCTTAGAACATGTGGCGGATGGGAAACAATGTTTAATCGTTTTGTATTAATTTTTGTTACCGGATGAGTGTGAAATATTTAAACATAACTTTTAACTCTTTCATGTATGTTTTGCTAAAGCTTGTTAAAAGTTACTGAACTTTATAAACACAAATAATTAAATCAAATTTAAAAAGACGATCATACAGTCATATTTTACCTTCAATGGAAACTAATCAAATTTCGTACTTTACTAGATAAAATTGAGTTTAACTAATCAAAATTCAACCCTTTAATTTGTTTACTTTCTGTGGAATCTATTATAAAAATTGAGTTAAACTAATCAAAATTAATTCTATTATTTAACTTTCTATAAATTAGCATACTCAAGTTTAATTGACCAAAAATCAAATATCACTAAACTATGTCTAAAAGATTATGACTTTGTGAGAGAATAGTTAGCTAAATTTAATTGAACTGTATGAAAAGGTGTTGAATGTGCTAACAATGATGTGAATTGGACATGATCTAAGTTGAATCTAGCTAATCAAAGTCATAATTTTCTTAGTTTTATACGATCACTGAAAACTGAACTAAAATCAAAGTCAATCATTTGTTAATTTATTTTTATCACTAGGTGAATTGCATTGAACCGAACTAAAAATTGTTGATTGCATTACTCAATAATTCAGTTGATTACTTAACTTTTGTATATTGTACATACTTAGTAACTAATTACATTACTCAATAATTAAATTTATTTAGACAACAAATTTTCTAAACAAAAAAGTGATACGTATTTGTAGTTTATAAGTTTCAGTTTAGTTATCAAATTATTTATTTATACATAAATATAGCGATAGCTTTCACTAGGCGATCGATCGAGGGTAGAGGGTAACTATCTTTAGGACAACAATCGTTCAGGTTGGTGAAGTCAATGCACATTCTCCACTTCTCGTCCGGCTTCTTGACCATTACTGGGTTGGCTATCCACTCGGGGTATTGCACTTTTTCGATTATACAGCCTTTGAGTAGCTTATCTACTTCTTCTCAGATGGCTTCACTCGATCTAGTGCAAAGATGCGTCGCTTCTGCTTTATGGGCTTCTGTGCGGGGTTGATATTCAGGTAATGTTCCACTAAACGAGGGGATACTCCTACCAAGTCATTGGTATCCCAGGAAAAGACATCTATATAGTGGTTGAGGAGATCTCAAAGTCTGGTCTTTATCTCGGGAGGTAGGAGAGTTCCAACCTCGACGATTCCTGATTCTCCGAGTTGCATCGACTCAGACTCGGAGTACTTGGCTGGTTCAAGATCCTCCCTTTCTGGTTCTCGGATAGCTTGAATTGTGCAAACTCGAGCTAGTTGCTGGTCACCTCGGACCGTGGCTATTCGTTGGTTCGTGGGGAACTTCATTACCAGATGGCCTTTGCTTGGCACATCCAGGGTTGTCCGAGGATTATGTTGTATGGCGCTCTGAGTCGATGACCGTGAAGGTACAGTGGAGGGTTATACTCCGAGGACCATCTTCCACTCGCACTGGTAAAGTAATCTCTCCCAAAGGAGTAACAGGATTGCCAGAAAATCCCGAGACGGGACTTGTGGGCACGAGGTTATTTTTGTCCAATCTCAACTGCTCATAATAGCTGAGAAACATGACTTCTACTTCGCTTTCCCCATCTATCAAAAATCTTTTGATCAGGTCATGGTTTATGTCGACTGTGATCACTAGGGGATCTGAATGAGGGAATTGATTAGGAACCACATCCTTAGGTGAAAAATTAACGGTTCCATCTAGGCGAGATCTTTTGCTCTCCCACTCCCAGGGAGAGGCTTCTCCGGGCGATCGGTGTACTCCGTTAATGCTCCTTCCTACTCCCTGATTGACGGTATAACTTATCTCGTCATCGTCGTCGTTGGCATTAGTACTTCTTACTCCTGTCGGGGCCAGAAAATGGCTTCGTGTGTTCCCACGAAGGTTTTCAGCCGGATCAGCCATGAGTTTGAAGGTCGATTAGATCAAGATTAGCAAGCGGGTCTCACTGGGTGTGCCAAATTGATGGATATCTAAGACCCGCGCTTGATCACGGACCCGGCTCACGAACTGATATGCAAAATAAAGCCTCGGGTGTCCTGAGGATAGACACTCCGATGCTCAAGTTAGTATGATGCGTAAGGCGTATTGTATGTAAGATAATAGATAGAGAGGTTTACTAAACCTTCGGTATTTATATGGCTGCAATCCGTAGATCACCAAGATATTTAATTATGGAATGAATACAACTCTTATGGAGAGAAAAGTTGTATTACCATGTATAGAAGAAGTGTATTTCGGTCATGGCTGTATTTACCATATTTAGGACGATGTATATTCCTTGTAGAACATTTATAATATACGCATTCCTTATCAGGATTAAGATTGATGGACCCGTGGATCCATCCTCCGCGTACCTCGAGCCCATGACCATTTTCGGGCCCTATTCCGAGACTGAATGAGGTTCAGAATACGAACCATGGACTTATCACACCTCACATCTTTATATTTTCAAGAATGGCTCGTCCTTCCAAACAACCCTTGAAAAGGGCACCCAAAAAAAGAAGGTTGCTCCTAAAGTAAGAATAGAGCCATTAGTAGATACTAAAATTCCGAGAACTACAACGGTGATGGGATGCCGGAATTTCAACTCCAATGTCGTTCAATAGGTTAGGAATAGTCATAAGAGCAGAATGATATTGGTCTAGTTGGGTGGGTAAGATTTCTTGAACATTGATATCAAATGGCTCGATTGGAACAAGGTTCCAATCGAACGGAAAAAAAGGACTACTAGAGGAATGCAAGGTATGTTGATATACTTATCATCTCATATTAGTAGATGCTTTACATTTGTTAAAAAAACAATAGTTTATTTGAATGCAATGAAATCGTTTGCTTCATAATGCAAGAAACCATTCACCATTACCGCACCCAACATGGCGAAACTAGACTCGATGACAATGCAAAAGATATCTAAATGTGCACGCCAACATAGGTCTATGCTAAAGAATGAGTACATCCATGGAGATTAGAAGAATATAATGCCATGGACGGTGTATAAGGACATCCAACCCGAGAGAGGGGAAAAATTCAAACGCCATGCACAAGAATTATTAGAAGATGTAAGGATTCATTTATTTTTAACTCTAATGCTTAGACTACATTATGTCTCAAAACTTATGTTGTTAATGTTGAGTCTCGAAATTGATTATACGGAACTCATGATGACGTGGCAACACTAGCTAAAAAGAAAAATATGTGTCATCACTATAGTCGATTGGGCTATTATGGGGCTGACGAAGACTTCATAGAGGAGGAATTTAAAGATCGCGTCCAACCAAAAATCAACACGGAAATGTCGGAAGAGGAGGCTAGGGAGAGTACAAAAAGGATGGATCCCTACCAAATGGAGGGTCGTTCTTAAAATTCAGACAAAATCCAAGTGGTGTATATGAAACCGATGACAATCGCGGTTGCAAAAAAAATTGTAAGTCCTTGTAATTTATTTAATTTCATTTATCTAATGAAGTACACTTGCATTACTCCATATTCTCATATATTTATTGATATTTTACCCGCCTTCGGGTCTAGGCATTGGCTAAACAAGAAGAATTGGAGGCTTTAGTGAACGATCATCCTGGAACAGTACGACCAAAGGAAGATTATGGTAAACGTCCTTTCACATCGAATAGCGCTCAAGATGCGAAGTACAAGAAGATGAGGAAGGAAATCGATTCGATTAAGGCAAGCATGGAAAATGGTTTCAAGTGGTTTGCACGTGATAGGTCGTTTTTCTATCAAATAAACCTGCAAACAATTAAGTTTAAATTCAAGTATAGAGTAAGTAGGGTCGATCCCACGAGGAGCGGTGTAATCAAATTCTTATTTCTAAAGATGCAACTTTGGTTAGTTCCTTTAACTTTGAAAGATTTTTGTTTTATGAACTACTAAACTAAATTAAACTACATGACTATGAATGCAAATAACAATTAATACAAAAATAAAAATAACACGTTGACACTCACACAATGCAATCTGGTTACAGGTAAATCCAAATTAACATATAATTCATTCGATCACGGGGTCAATGATTAATTCAGTTGCATAAATAATCAATTATAGACTGCCGAGAAACAGCTACAAGAAATAGTCCAATTTCTTCTTAGTTATTTGATAGCCAGCAAGAATCAACTATGAACTGACTACTTCTCTAATTAAGATATAACCTAGCTGGAATCAGCCTAGACCTAGATTTAATATCTTAACAGCATTAAGCACAAAAGAAATCTGATTCAGATAATTTATAATCAGATCAGCTGTCACAAATTATCTACCAATTATTCTCACTATCTGCTGTTAGTTTCGCCACTAATTAAATCTACCCACCAAATAAAGATAAATAGCGAAATTTAAGTGGCACTATCCTGAATAATTAGGAATTCACAGATAATAATTAGGAATTCATCCCCACTTAGTTGAAGGAAGTGATCGATAGGGGATCTAGACTTCTTTTGAGTGGAAATTTATGTAAGCAGGATGCATGTTTTACTTCATTTTAAATTGTATATTTGGCTTGATGAATGAATGGTGGAACGAACCGGCAAGTCCACTGTCAGCCCAACCGTCCAGTCAATGGTTGAATGGACGGTTGACCCAACAGTAAACTCCATCGAAGGCTGAAGATGAGCTATTTGTCCTTAACTCGAATGAGGATACAGCCACTTCAGAAAAGAGCTTCAGCGAGTAGATGACTTAAGGGATAGGTTTTGCGACAGCTACCCGAAACAAGTGTGTCTCTGGCTGAAGATAGAGGCGCTGCACTTACGCCCTACACTTCTCGACCCAGCTAACACACCCCAAAGGTCTTACGAACCCGGGCGTGCAACAAACGCAATGATAAACGCCACAACCGATCAACCGGTCAGCAGCAAACGACTGACTGTTCGATTGGTTAGTTTAAACATCGGTTCACCCAATGGGCGAGTTGATGAAGGGCAACATGGAAATCACAAGTAAGAAAAAACAAAGGCATTGCCCATATCGAAGGTGAGCACCCTTAGAGCATCTTTTATGGTAAAACCTCAATTCAAACTTCTCCTCCAAAAATCTCTTCAAAACCCACCCAAAAAAACCAATCTCCACTATCATAAAAACTCTCACTATTTTACACATCACCTCATCTATGTCCCACCCAATTTCTCTCTCATCCAACTAATCACTCTTTTTCTTTTACATTATCATCATTATTATTGCATCCATATATAACTAACGCAATACTAATAAGATATTATAGTGATAAATACATAAAATTTAAAAATCATATAAAATAATATGAATTTAAATAAAAAATTATTTTAAATTACACACATTGTAAAAAAAATTGTTTGAAATTTCTAAAATCATGTAACCAAATTAAAGAATGTTTAGAAAATTTACTTGGCACTTTAATTATACAATTTTAAGTAAGAAATATTTCAGAGAAGAAGAAATTGCAATTAGAAATAGGCTTTATGGAGTGTTGTATTAGAAAGGATATTTAGTTTCCAGTTTTTGATGTATAACTATTCTCAGTTTTTCGTAAATCTATTTTACTTCAGTTTTTATTGAACTCAATATATTTTACTTTAGTTTATATTACATTTAGCTGAATATTTGTTACTGTAATTCAGTTTAATTTAGTTAATTTATTATGTATGAAATACAAGTTATTCAATTCAGTGCAAATGAAACTATCATTAAAAGATAATTAAAAACAAATTATTACTATGCATTGGAATAAAAAATTTGCATGTAAATAATTTAATTCTAAAACTAAATTTGCATTTTAATGGTGAGAAGCATACAAAGTAGGCATTACTTAATAAACAAATTTTAATTAACAAAAATCACCAACCATACGTCAATAATGGTAGACAGACGTCAATAATAGTAGGGTCAGGAAACACACGTAGATAGGTTTTTCACGGTTACGCAGAAGTAACCCAACGTTCAAATTCTTCGCATGATTTACGGGAATAATTTTCTGGAATCCCCCATAGTAGGCCAGAATACCTTATTTTGTCAGATTCTTTCCTTAAAAATTTCTTTTAGAAACCCCATAACTGATGCTCTTACGGGGTCACAAACAAAAATTCAGAATAAAAAAAGGTATATTGTTTTTAAGTAGAAATAAAAATATGGCCACATGCGACACCGAAGGAAAATCAATGCCACACAGGGCAGCTTTGACCGACACGACTCCAGCGCCAACCAGGTCATCCAGCAGGTCCGACAGGATGTTCTCCTCACGCTCAACAACGGAAACGGCACCAGACGACTGATCAGATTGGTGAGTAGTGGAAGCAGCCGACTCTAGAGCCGGGTCCTGAACTTGTTCAACTTGGCGGAAGGGCTCCCAGCTCATGATTGTCCTTGGATCCATCTCACCTGTCAACACAAAGAAGTACTCATTAAAAGGGTACTTGCTATAGACAGAGTAGACTTCGCCTAGGGACTTGCTGAAGGTGGCCGAGTTCTCGTACAGCAGGTCGAGGTCGAACGAGCGATGGAAGGCCTGAATAAAGCGCTTGTATGCATTCTCGTTAGTGGCGACCTTCAGGAAGACGGCGGGGAGGCCCACTTCAATTGCCCACTTATATTTGTTAATATATGTAGGAAAATGAAGAAGATTGGAAGAAATCCATATCTCCAAATACATAAACCAAAACAAAGGGATGAGAAGAAGTTCAAGAGCCTAACTCTATTCTTACAAGTGAAGAATATATAGTACAAAGTGAAATGACTAAACTATCCATAACATAATACTATTATTACTAACATCCCCCCTCAAAGTCACGATGTTACAGCAAGAAGCATTGAGAGTTTGTCAAATAAGAAACGGAAGCGCGCTGATGAATGAGCCTTCGTGAACAAATCGGCAATCTGAAGGGAAGAGATAACAAAGGGCAGGGAGATAGTACCAAGCTGCAAATGATGGCGTGTGAAGTGACAATCAATCTCAATGTGTTTGGTTCTCTCATGAAACACTGAATTACGAGCAATATGAATGGCACTCTGATTGTCACAATGTAGCGGTGTGGGATGAGGAAGCTTAATGCCAAAATCAGAGAGCAGCCAACGCAACCAAACAATCTCTGCAGTGGTCGAGACCATGGCACGATACTCAACCTCTGTAGAAGAACGAGAGATAACATCCTGCTTCTTACTCTTCCAAGAAATGAGTGAGTCACCAAGAAAGATGCAGAAGCCAGTGGTGGACTTGCGATCCTCAGGATCACCAGTCCAATCAGCATCAGAATAAGCACGCAAGTCTAACGATGATGATGAGGGAAAGAGAAGACAACGGAACTGGGTGCCTCGAAGATACCTGAGAATACGAAGAACAGCACCCCAGTGAACTGAAGTCGGAGCAGTGACAAACTGACTAACCACGTGAACAGCATGTGCAATGTCTGGCCGAGTAACTGTAAAATGCACCAAACTGCCAACCACAGTACGATATAGAGTGGGATCAGGCAAAGGAATCCCATCTGTAGAGGAGTAGTGAGCATTAGTCTCAAGTGGAGTGTCAACCGTCTTATTATCCGTAAGACGGGCACGATCAAAAAGGTCAGTAATGTACTTGGACTGAGACAACAGATAACCCTTAGGAGAAGAGGCTACCTCAATGGCCAAAAAATAACGGAGCGCACCCAAGTCTTTCATAGCAAAACAAAAGGCCAAATCACGCTTCAATGATTCAATCCCCTCACAATCATCACCGGTAATAATCATATCATCAACATACAAAGAGAGGAGAATACGACCCTTACAAGTATGCTTGATGAACAAAGCAGAATCATAGTAGCTAGGGCGAAATCCAAGAGAGATGACCACAGTGGAGAACTTCTCAAACCAAGCTCTGGAGCCTGTTTGAGGCCATAAAGAGACCGCCAAAGTCTACAAACATGCCCGGGTTCATGCGCAACGCCGGGAGGAGGTGTCATATAAACCTCCTCAGAAAGATCACTGTAAAGAAACGCATTCTTAACATCCATCTGCGAAATCTTCCACTGATAAGCTGAAGCAACTGCTATCAGAGTGCGAATGGTGGTTATCTTTGCAACTGGTGCAAATGTCTCATCATAATCCATCCCATACTCCTGTGAATATCCCTTCGCAACAAGGCGAGCTTTTTATCGTTTAACAGAACCATCAGACTTGGTCTTAATCTTATAAACCCAACGACAACCAATAGTGTGTTTTCCCGAAGGCAAAGCCACTAAATCCCAAGTGTGAGTCTGATGTAAAGCAGCGAGTTTCTCAGCCATAGCACGCTGCCAAAGAGGGTCACTAACAGCCTCTCTATATGATGTAGGCTCAGACAAAGAGTGAATGGACACAAGGAAAGAGGCAAATGCAGGAGAATAGGAGGAGTAAGCAAAGTCTGGCTTCTGAGAGGACTTAGAAGCTCGAGTGGACCGACGGAGAGGGGGAGGATCGATCACAACCTCAGGAGATGGTAGTGGAGGCTCTGGGGGTATATCAGTCTCAAGGACAAGAGGCAAATCAACAGCATGAGGCGCAGCAAGGGGTGCATCTGTGTCTGAAACCAAATCTGCTGGTGGAACATCATCGCTAACAACATCAAAAGGATCCAAGTGAATAAGATCCAACTGAGTCAACCGGTGTGGACTAGAAGGAATCGAGAAAAACGGGATATGTTCCAAAAACACAACATGTCGAGCAGCATATAACTTCTGCTTAACAGGATCAAAACACCGATACCCCTTCTGACCACTAGCATATCCCAAAAAGGCACACAAAGATGACTTAGGAGACAACTTATAGTGTTCAACATGAGGTAGGAGAACAAAACAAGCGCAACCAAATACCCGCAAGGAAGAGTAATCAGGTGCATGTCCATACAATGCCTCAAAAGGTGACAAGCCAGAATTATGTGAGGTCGGGATCCTATTGATGGCATGCACAGCTGTAAGAATGGCTTTCCCCCAAAATACTTTAGGAACCTCAGCTGACAGCAAGAAGGAACGAGCAGTCTCAACAATGTGACGGTGTTTCCTTTCGGCAACACCATTCTGCTGAGGAGTATCAGTACAAGAGGTCTGTCGAATGGTTCCATCAGAAGCAAGCAACTGGCAAAAGGCATTAGAGGTGTACTCACCCCCCAAATCACAACAGAAGCACTTAATGACTGCAGAGTGCTGTGTGCTGATAAGAGCCCTGAACTCACGATAAACCTCAAGAAAATCAGATCTATGCTTCACAAGATAAACCCATGTATAACGAGTAAAATCATCAATGAATGAAATATAGTATCGAGAACCCCCTTTACTAGGCATAGGAGAGGGGCCCCACACATCAGAATGCACAAGATCAAAAGAAGCAAGAGATGATGAAATGCTTCTCTGAAAAGGCAAGACAGAAAATTTTGCCAGTTTACAACCACTGCAATCAGAAATGTCATGAGAGTGCAGCTGACCCAAAGCTACAGTAGAGGCCAAATACCTCAACCGAGATGCAGAAACATGACCCAAACGAGAATGCCACAAGTAAAAATCAGAGGATGATCGACTCAAACGAAAGGAAGACAAATCCACAATAGAAGCAACAACATCTGTAACTTTCAGTTCATCCAAGACATAAAGTTTCCCTTGCCTACGACCAGT
Source organism: Sherardia arvensis (assembly GCA_948330725.1). Classification (NCBI taxonomy): domain Eukaryota; kingdom Viridiplantae; phylum Streptophyta; class Magnoliopsida; order Gentianales; family Rubiaceae; genus Sherardia; species Sherardia arvensis. The sequence continues at coordinate 21,032,997 of OX415240.1, forward strand.
CCCAACCACCTTCCTAGATGGCAAATCCATAACCACACAAGATTAAGAAGAGAACCAAACACCCAAGCCAGAATCACACAATTTACCAACCGAACAAAGGTTAAGTGAGAGACTAGGAATATGATAAACATCACTCAAGGAGACATTCACTAGTGGAAAACAACAGAACTCTCGGCGGGCAAATGAGGGATATAAGGCGGAAATGCCCGCCGTAACTAGCCACGCCGTATATCGAAACTCGGCGTTTTTTATCCGCCGCGAATGATTTTAGAAGTCGAAAATCCGATAGATTGCTGTTTCAGATAGCGTAAATGCAAGTAACCAAGATACAACATATTTGGTTTACGACATCTGAAACAATAGATTCAGAAATCAGATTAGTGTTAGAAGCAACGAAACTAATACATGTGGGATATCGTATATGTAATAGAACAACTTTCCGACGCCGGAGGAAATAGGACGAAAAATCACATTCAGAGTTCGAAAATCCAATAGAACAAGATAATTAAGATGTCGGAATCCTATTCGGGGAACAACAATTTACGCTAGCTAATATTTAATAGTTTCATCCAACAGATTGATCATCATTGACCAATTTATGAATTATTAATACTATTAGATTGCAAATAAAAAAATTCAAAATTAGAATAATAAAAATATTCATTTACAATAAAATTTGTACTTTCTACTCCTACCTCTACCTCTACCTCTACTTCTACATCTACTTCTACTTCTACATCTACTTCTACTTCCAAAAAAAATTGTCTACCTACACTCTTCAACTAAAAAATTCTAACTATAAAACAAAATTTGTTCAAGATGAACTACCTCTCATGTCATCATCACTTCATGCCAAGGTAATCTTCATGAACCTACACAAGTAAATTAAGCAACATATTCAAGAACATAAATTACATAAATTTAGGTTTTCAGGCCTAGAGTTGTATAGAAAGTCCTTAAAAAATGCAGAATACTGAGATTAGTATTTGAAAGATTATGAGCATAGGGGTTATTGAAAGTTACTGAACTGTTGTATCATGGAAATATACTTCATGTATCAGTCCATGTAATCACCTCTATGCTGGTAGCAACAACAAATTCCAGCAAACACATTTCACCAAAGAAGAAGCTCACCATTCAAGAATGCAGTGTAAATGGTTACCTGAAAAGGCAATCAAACTATCCTCTTAATAATAGCATCATCGGTAAAAAAGATCACTAGGGTAGGTAAAACAAGCAAATCCCCTTACACTATCCAGCTATAAAGCATAAAAGAGTGTCAAACTATAACAACGGCAGCAAAGCCATAGAACCAGACAATAAACCTAAAACTAATCAAAATAACACCTTGAACTCAACATTCACAGAACAAAAAATGCCAAATGCACAACATATAATCACCTGGCACGAAATCAGAAAACCGAACAATCTAGAAAATTTACGGTACAAAAGAATCAAACTAAAGATATGATTCAGCACTTCAGACAAAATTATCCCACCAAAACCTTTTTCCAACCAAATGAAACACCATTCCTACACATCTGATCAAACCCCTCCCAAAACCCAAACAAGCAGAAACGAATTAACGATCACCTCAAACAAAAGCAACCTTTCAAGCAACTTCCAAGATCCAATAAAAAAAGCAAAAACAAAACTTCTGATCAACATTCAACAGTCAACAAATTACAGTACATATTAGCCAAAAAGTCTCCACCTTTACACGATCCCAACAGAAAACAAGCATGAAAAACACCATCCTCAGCCTCAATCCCAAAACCAAAAAATCTCATTTTTACAACCAATCAAAACTCACTCAATTCTGACTCAATTCATACAGAGAAAAAGATAGGCATAAGCTCCGAGCCGCTGCACAGCGTCTCCAACGCACTGGACATCCCAAACTAGACAATATAGTTCGATTAATTTTCATTTCAAGTTTTGGAAAGCGAAATACAAAGGGATGGGATGGAACTTACGAGAACGCTGAAGCCGGTGACGTTTGAAAAAGATGTGGCGATTGAGACGCCGGAGAGCTGAAGCTCGCCGAGATGGCCTGAATCGGAGAGCCCAGGCCGGGCCTGAATCGGTGAGCTAGTGGGGATGCCGCGGCTCCGACGAGTCTCCGGCCTGAGCAGCAACGCGCTGGGGATGCTCAACTACGACCATTTCGGGGAGAAGACCGAGTCTTAGGGCCCGCCGAGGACGGAGCGTGGCGGGTTCTGGGAGCGGGTTGACGGGTCGGACGGGTATAGGAATGGAGGCCGGCGCGGATGTCTACCAGGATCGAAGAACACCGGTTCTCTGTGGTGGAGGGGATGGCGTCGGGGCAGAGAGATGGGGTTGGGGGAATGATGCAGACTGAGAGAGGCTATGAGGGATAAGGTTTTCTTTATATATGTGAAGCATCATCGGCTGAGATTAAATGAAGTAAATTAATTGACGGATCAGATCATGCGAAATAAAATTTCTTTTAAAAATCCTAAATTAAAGCTTTTATTTCAAAATATGTGGATTTAAGAACTAAATAAATATATGAATTTAAAAGTAATTTCGATATCGTAACTTCAACCTTACACGGCGTAATTTTCGAACCATCATATTTATACAGCGTGTTTCAGATACCACCATTAATTGTTTTTCTTTTTCTTTATGATTAATTAAGCTCATTGTGCTTAGTTTATAAATAAAGTCAATGTATCATTTTGAAGATTAGCAATACACATTTTAGTAAAATTAAATAAAGTCACCAACGCCCCAATAAACAGGTAACCCAAACCGTCGGCCCGTTATTACGGCATTCAAGGCATATACCAATAGTTATATATTCAGTTTAGTCAGTATTTATAGAAATCAAGCAATGTATTATGTACTCCAACAATGTTGTTAGTGTTTATAGAAAGTCCAACAATGTTGTTTTTTAGCAATGTCCAACAATGTTACATTCTTTAATTTAGTTTATTTAGTACTTAATTACCCTTAAACTTAGTTTAGTTAGTGTTTATGGAGGGTAAAGTAATCAAAATTATAGTCTTAGTAGTGTTTCTCAGAATCTTGAAACTGAAATTATCACTACAAGTACCTTTCATTGAGCTAATACCAAAGTAAATTTACATGAAAGTTGTATTATACATAAGTATTTTAACGTAAGTATAAAAAACCATGTTTGACAGTCAAAATTTGATATTTTATGACATTTTTCAAGTTTTTACTGAACGAAACTTATATAACATTGCTATATCATTGACATTATGTTAAAAGATATCACTAACACTTAAATAAACTTAACTTTATTTAGAAATGGAAATAAATTGATCACAATATTGGTGGAAATGTCTCTAAAGTATATATACTTAAGTAACAAGTTTTAGTCTTAGTAATGCTTCTCAGGTTCATGATACTAAAATTCTCACTACACGTACCTTTCATTTTGCTAATACCAAAGTATATTTACATGAAAAGTGTATTATACATAATAAAATTAACATAATCATAAAAAATTTCAGGTTTAAGAGTCAAAATTTGATGTTTTATGATTTTTTCATATTTATAAAAGGTTTCTATTAGGTTTAAGAAACTCCAAACTTGATAGGTGACTAAACTATTGGTAATAAAACCCAGTAAACCTAATCTATTTAGGGGGTTTACTTTCTATTCGGTGAATGCGACTTCTAACTTTTCAATGAAGTTCGCAACCTTTCAAAGTGTAGATATCGAAACGTAGGATAGAAAACTATACTATTGAATTTCATCTGTCGAAAACATCATATGTGTTTTTAAGAACTCGAATCTATAACAGGTACACGGATTACTACCGACAATGAGATATCTTAATACAAACAGATTCATCAAAAATACAAACTATCCTAAAATCTACTTCGCAATAGTAAACAATGCTCTCGAGTTGAATGTTGTTTAGTTAATGAACGAAATAAGTTTGGTCTAATTTTTTAAAACTCATAATTGCCGACGGGTTTGAGAATTCGTAAACCTAAAAGGTAGACAAACTATCAACAAACCACATTCTTAATATGAACCGGTTATGTCCGTCCCGCGGTATTCATTTAATTATAAATTCACTTAATTTTATAACCCCAACCTTTTCAGTTTAAGAAATCGTTCATGCGATAGTTTCTTCTCCACTTAATTGCCGACGCATTTTAGAACTCTGAATTCGAATATATTACTAATCTATCAGACTCACCCTGTCGTAAACTCAATCCCGGGGGCAGCAATTTTCAATTTCATTTATTTTTAAAGTCGCCGACATTAATTTCAACAAATATGACCGTTAACGACATCGGACATCCAGCAGATGAATTACTCTTTTGTGAAGTAGATAATGTAAACCTAATAGATCCATTTTAGCGTTCTGAATGTCAATCGGGTAAAAGTACATTTTACAAACTCACATACTATTGGTCCATTTCAGAATTCTGAAATTTCAATCGAATGGCACTTTCATATTTCTGCCTTTTTTTAAATTTCAAAACGCCAATCTATTGGGTTTGAGAACTCGTAAATATGGTAGAATGGCGTTTAGGCATTTTTTACGCGTTGCCGCCGCTATTTAGTGCCTGATTTGGCCTGTTTTCCACTAGTGATTAGGGGTGGCAATAGAACCAATACCCTGTAATGGCATGGGAGTTCCATCAGCAGTCAATACTGAACCAGTAGGTGCAGATGAAAGAGTAGTAAAAGAAGGCAAATGAGGAGACATATGATTAGAGGCGCCAGAATCCAAAATCAACAAAGGAGAAGAGACATGTGAAATGGGCGATGATGAAAAGCCTGTAGAGGAGGACATGACAGAAGGCTGCTGAAATGCGAGAAACTTTTGAAACTGGTCAAACATATACGGAGTCAACTCAACACTAAATGACTGAGAACCATGATCACTACCACTTTCCATTATGATACTTCAAGGATCCAAGCACACCAAAAATGTCACACAACCAAAAAATTCTCAACCCAGAAAACCAAACTCAATCCAAACCACAATAAGCTCCCACAAATCAACAATTTCGAATCAAAAACGAAACCAAATCTCAACACCAATATCAAAAACCAATCAACAACTCACAAATCCAACAAAAAACTTCAAAATTCCATATCCATGCAATATCAAATCTCCAATTCAAAAGGTCTCAAATTTCATACCAAATCACTAAGTATGCTTAACCCACAAAAATCACCACCACGATTCCGAAAAATCTCAAATTAATACCAAATCCAAGAAACTCCAAATTGAGAGTCAACCACAACTGCCCATACAATAATTTCATCCAAGAATGAATCTAGTAATCGAAACAAATCGAAAAAAGCTCACAAATGCCGAATCTGAAATTTTTTCAAGAAACAACCAAAACTCACAGTTCAGTCCGACGAACACTGCAGAATTTCCAGACCTCCAATGCTCGATCTGAACGGTCAAATTGTAGATCCGCGTCTCTCGAACAACCACCCAAAATTTCAGAATTTTCGAACGGTCGGATGAAAAGATAACTCAAATATACGATGGCTGCGCAGACAAATCCGAAGCAGAAACTCTTTTGACGAAAATTCAAAAAACCACTTCAACCTTGATGTTGATCAACCCACAAATCTTCAACCCACAAACCGATGAATCATAACTCTGATACCATGTTAATATATGTAGGAAAATGAAGAAGATTAGAAGAAATCCATCTACAAGTGAAGAATATATAGTACAAAGTGAAATGACTTAACTATCCATAACATAATACTATTATTACTAACAATATCAAGCGTCAGACTCACCAGCACGGGCATCAGACGCGGTGTGGGCATTCTTGAGCTCCACCACCTTGTCACGCATGGAGTCGAGAATCTCTAGCTGCGCCTCAGCTTCCTGCAACTTCCAATGAAAGCAGAATCTCTCGTCGAATGCTGCCTGCTTCTCTAGTTGAAGAGCATCGATCAGAGAAGTGAGCTCGTCGATCTTGGCCTCCAGGCTGGCTGAGTCGGAGGACGCGACTGTCAGGTTGAGAGCGCCAATGACCGTTTCTTGCTGCTGGTTCAGCTCGTTAGCGACCTGAAGAGCCAACTGACAGGCAGACAGATACCCATTGTACTTCCCAGTTTCCTGAACCAGTCAGGACTTCTCCCCGCGAAAGGCAGCTGACAGACAAGCAGCCTAAAAGGAACAGACCTGAAAACGAAATGAAATCAAAGCAAGGCGATAAAGGGAAGAATGAGGGGAAAGAAAATATGAAGAGAAGAAATTTACCTCCAAGGTGACCAAGTCGTGGCGGTCCAGAAGGTTGAAGGAATTGATGAAGTTCACCAGGTTGTTGGAGGGCCAAGCGTCTAAATGACCTTTTGGGAGGTATGAAGCAATGAAGTCAGAGCGAGCCTTAGGAGAAGCCAACGAAGGTCCGGCTGCCGGACAAGGAGGAACACCTTTCGCCTGATGAGGCCCTTGGATGAGCTTATGTTGCTTGCGTGGACGTTGTTCAGCCTGACCATCCAAATCTTGCGACAAGCCGTCAGCCCACAGGGTTTCCACGGTCCACTTCTGTTTCTCGGAGTCGACGACCTCATCGTCGAGGTTGATGACCTGCTGCGCAGGCAGCAGTGGCTTGATGTTTGGGACACTCTGCTGGGATTCAAAGGGGCTGAGAGCTTGGCTGGGAACGTGGCTAGCAGAGGGGTGGACGCGTCTGAACGAGCCTTACGCGCAGCGAATGGTGGTTAGCCATCTCCGTACCTGAAGCTTAATCGGTCTTTTCGTCGGACTGCTGAGAACCTGTGAACGAAGCACCATGAGAAAGAGGCAAAAGATCAGATGAACTAAAACGGGGGAAGACAAACAAAAACGACGACGAGATGGTAAAAGGATGGACGACCTTCCAGACCCCCAAAGGCGGAGACACCACGCTTGGCGAAGACGGCAGACGGCCAATCCAGCTCGCAGTGGGGAAGGCCACACTCGCTTGGCACCTTGTCCGGATGGATTTGAGCCCATTGCCTCACCCCGGCTTTTAGCTGACATATTTCGGAACACATCATTGCCATCTCACCGTCACTGGCCGAAGACCTCGAATCAAGGGCCCCATACGAGCTCGTCGGCGACAAAGACAAACGGGTTACCCCAACCCGATCGTTTGGGTGTATTTTGGACCAGTGACGAGGCCGCTTCTGGTCGGAATTTCAAGTGATAGTAGCCTTTGTCAATCCAGGGGTAAGTGAACACCCGAAGCAGAAGGATGGAACAAAGCACTTAAACCTAACCAAGGCCTGGACGGAGTTAGGCTAGAGGTACCGGAGGTCGAGCCCGAAAAAGCCAAGCGCATACTTGAAGAAATCAGACTGAGATAAACAAGACTGTATCATCAGTATTGATAAGTTCATGGTTCGTATTCGGGCCTCATTCATACTCGGATCAGGGCCCGAGAAGGGTCATGGGCTCGAGATTACGTGGAAGATGGATCCACGGGTCTATCAATCTTACTCCTTACAAGGAATGCGTATATTATGAATGTTAAACAAGGAATATACATCCTCCTAAATATGGTAATACAACCATGACCGAAATACACTTTCTCTATACATGGTAATACAACTACTACATAAGAGTTTTAATCTACCATAAATACATATGTTGGTGATCTACGGATTGTAACCATATAAATGTCGAAGATTTGGTAAACCTCTCCATCTATTATCTTACATAAAATACGCCTTACGCATCATACTAACTTGAGCGTCGGAGTGTCTACCCTCGGGACACCCGAGGCTTTGTTTTGCAGATCAGTTCGTGAGTCGGGTTCGTGATCAAGCGCGGGTCGTAGACATCCATCAATTTGGCACACCCAATGGGACCCGCTTTCCATTCTTGATCTATACGACCTTCAAACTCATGGCTGATCCGGCTAAAAACCTTCATGGGAATACACGAATCCGTTTTTTGGCCCCGACAGGAGTAAGAAGCATCGATGCCAACCATGACGACGACAAAAAGATGAGCCACGCCACCAACCAAGGAGCAGGAAGGAGCATCAACGGTGTACACCGGCCCGAAAAAACCTCTCCCTGAGAGTGGGAGAGCAAAAAATCTCGCCTGGACGGAACCGTCACTTTTTCATCTCAGGATGCGGTTCCTAATCAATTCCCTCATTCAGATCCCTTAGTAATCACAATCGACATAAAACATAATGTGATCAAAATAGTTCTGGTAGATGGGGGAAGTGAAGTAGACGTCATGTTTCTCAGCAGTTATGAAGAGTTGGGACTGGACAAAAGAAATATCGTACCCATAAACCCCATCTCGGGATTTGCGGGCGATCCTATAACTCCTTTAAGAGAGATCACTTTACCAGTGCGAGTGAAAGATGGTCCTCGGAGTATAACCCTTCATTGCACCTTCGCGATCATCGACTCCAGAGCGCCATACAACCTAATCCTCGAACGACCTTGGATGTGCCAAGCAAAGGCCGTCTGGTCCCCATACCACTTGGCAATGAAGTTTCCCACGAACCAAGGAATAACAACAATCCGAGGGGATCAAGAATTAGCTCGAGTCTGCACAATCCAAGCTATCCAAGAACTGAAGAAGGAGGATCTTGAACCAGCCAAGTACTCCGAATCCGAGCCAATGCAACTCGGAGAATCAGGAACCGTCGAGGTTGGAACTCTCCTACCCCCCGAGATAAGGACCAAACTTCGAGATCTTCTCAACCAGTGTATAGATGTCTTTTCCTAGGATACCAATGACCTGGTAGGAGTATCTCCTCGTTAGGCGGAACATTACCTGAATATCAATCCCTCACAAAAACCCATAAAGCAGAAACGACGCATCTTTGCACTAGATCGAGTTGAAGCCATTAGAGAAGAAGTGGATAAGCTACTCAAAGCCCGCATAATCGAAGAAGTGCAGTACCCAGAATGGATAACTAACCCAGTAATGGTCAAGAAACCAGACGGGAAGTGGAGGATGTGCATCGACTGTTGTCCTAAAGATAGTTATCCTTTACCCTCGATCGACTGATTAGTTGAAGAGATCGCTAGATACCAAGTACTAGCCTTTTTTGATGCCTTCAAGGGATAGCATCAGATCCCCATGGTGGAGCAAGATAAGGAAAAAACCTCCTTTCATAATTGATAGGGGGGACCTTCTGCTACAAAATGATGCCTTTCGGATTGAAGAATGCCGGAGCTACTTACCAGCAACTGGTGGACAAATTGTTCAAATCCCAGATCGGACGCAGCCTCGAGATTTATATGGATGACATGGTAGTGAAAAGCCGTAGTTACGACGCCTTTTTTGAAGATTTAAAGGAAACTTTCGACACATTACGAGCATCCAACCTAAAGCTGAACCCTGCTAAATATACTATTAGTGTTTGAGCAGGAAAATTCCTAGGATACATGGTATCTAATCGGGGAATTGAGGTAAACCCCGAGAAAATAGAGGCCTTGCAAAATATGCAACCTCCGAAGACTGTCAAAGACGTACAGAAGTTGACAAGATCCCTCGCGGCCCTTAGCCGATTTCTCTCTAAAGGAGCAGAAAAGCATCTACCCTTTTTTAACATCCTTAAGAAGGCAAACCAATTTGAGTGGTCCCATGAATGCGGATAAGCCTTCCAAGCACTTAAAGACCACCTCCGACAGCTTCCGACACTGTCGAAACCAGACAAAGGGGAGACTCTCTACTTGTATATATCTGCATCTCAGCTAGCCACTAGTGCTGTGCAGGTCAAGGAAAATGAAGGATCACAACACCCAGTATATTATGTAAGCCGAGCTTTACAGGGGCCCGAGACCAGATATACACCTCTCGAGCGCTTAATATTGGCCCTTGTGCATGCCTCTCAACGGTTGCGACCATACTTCCAAGCACATACAATAGTCCTCCTAACCAACTACCCAATTAGGCAAATCCTCCAAAAACCGGATGCCTCGGGACGCATGATAAAGTGGGCCATCGAGTTGGGGGAACATGATATACAGTATAAGACTCGGACAGCCATCAAGGGCCAGGCCTTATCTGATTTCATAATGGAGTCCGTTGAACTAGTGGAGATAAACCAACAAGACCCAGTTCCAGACACATGAAAATGGCGATTATATGTAGATGGATCCTCCAACTCGGGGAGAAGTGGTGCTGGAATCTTACTCACTAGCCCCGAAGGAAAGAACCATCCCTACGTTCTCCATTTTGATTTTCGAGCCACTATAATGAAGCAGAATATGAAACCCTCATCACAGTGTTAAAGCTAGCAAAAGACCTTCATGTTAAGGACCTCGAGATATTTAGCGACTCACAGATCGTGGTGTAACAGGTCAAAGGCGAATACGAGACCCGAGAGTAAAGTCTAAAGTACCTCGAGATAGTTAAGCTCCTCCTTAATCAATTCCGACATTATGAGCTAAATCATATCCCCCGAGAAGGTAACCATAAAGCAGATGCATTGAGAAAACTTGCCTCCTCGGACCTCAACATTAGATCTTCTCAAGAATTGCTGATGGAAACCTTGGCGAAAAGAAGTTATGAAGAAAGCAGCATCATGGCTGTTGACATCTCAGACACATAGATGAACCTCAATATTGAGTACCTTCAAACGGGAACCCTCCCCGAAGACAAGCATCTGGCACGGAAGGTCCGAGTTAAGGCTCCCAAATATGTCATTCATGAAGGCATCCTATATAAGAAGGGATATCTCCAGCCTTTACTCAAATGTGTTGGGCCATCCGACGCTGAACACTTAGTACAAGAAGCACATGAAGGAGTTTGTGGTAGTCACCAAGGTCCACGTACTGTTAACCGAAAACTTCTACAAATGGGTTATTTCTGGCCTACGATGTTAGAAGACTCCAAGAGATATATTGATTCTTGTCACCAGTGTCAGAGTTTTGCCAAGATAATCCATGTGCCTCAAGAAAATATGATTACTATCCAAGAATCCTGGCCATTCGTCCGATGGGGTATATGATTACTACAGCCCCCGGTAATTTCGAGTACCTTATTGTGGCCATTGACTACTTCTCGAAGTGGGTGGAAGCTGAAGCCTTGACCATCATAACTGGCAAGAGGGTTATCAACTTCTGCTGGAAGAATATTGTGTGTCGCTATGGCATCCCGAGATACATAGTGACAGATAATGGAGCACAGTTCGCTAACAACCCCTTCAAGAAATGGTGTGAAGATTACGGCATACATCAGAAACTTACCTCGGTATATCATCCAGAAGTTAATGGACAGGTGGAGGTTACGAATCGAACCCTGGTAAATGACATCAAGAAGCGCCTAGAAGGAGCCAAAGGAAATTGGATCAAAGAACTACCGAGCGTGATCTGGACCCATAGGACCACACCAGCTACTACAACCGGAGAAACTTCATACAGTTTAGTCTATGGATCCGAGGCGGTCATCCCCATGGAAATTGGAGTCCCCTCTGCCTGCACCTCTCAACCAGAAGATGATGATGGCACTGCCAATGAAGAAAACCTCCGTCTCGACCTCGACCATCTGGAAGAGAAAAGAGCTAATGCTATTATCCATGAGGCCAAGGTGAAGGAAAGAGTTAACCGCTATCATGATAGAAGGGTTCGCTTAGCCACCTTCGTTAAACGAGACCTTGTAATGAGGTTAAGCAAGAAAAGCAAGAAAGAAGTGGAAGGGAAGCTAGCACCGAACTGGGAAGGTCCATATCGAGTCCTAGAATCCCATCCAAGGGGAAGCTACCTCTTGGAAACCATGAAGAGCGAACCCATACCACGAAGATGGAACGTGATTAACTTACGAAAGTATCACGGAAGATAAAACCTGAGGAAGAGCCTCACAAAGGTTCGAGAATATCATAATGTCCGAGAACCTCATCAAGGTCTGAAACAACTTTGCTCTAGCACAAACGGGTACTCAAACTCAAACCTACTATTTATTTTACTTCTATTCCTAAAGTTATAAACTTAGATTGAAGTCATGTTATTTTTACACCTATCTTTTAATAAGCAATCTTAAAATTCCTTTTATAAAAAAAGGATTGTTATCATAAAGTATGACGTTGATTGCTATTCAAAACAATATGCTTTATAAAGTGTATGATTGGTCAGCTTATATAAAATAAGTTATTTGAATCCAAAATTCAAAATACCAATCGTTTTGAATAAGAAAGATAGTTTTGAGATAAAAAGTACTTCACGAAAAGTGCTTGATTGAGGTCTAGAGACAAAAAGAGCAGACGTGCTCGAAAATCAATCATCTCAAAATAAAGAGGAAAAACCTCAATAACAGAAGTTAAAATTCATATCAAAGGTGTTATTACATCAGAATATGATACTTCTAATTCCCAAAGGGATACATAGAGGAAAAACCTCGTACACAAATAGTTCATATCAAAGGTGTCATTACATTAGAGTATGATACTTCTAAATTCCCAAAGGGATACATAGAGGAAAAACCTCGAAATTTGATGCGAAGGTCATGAAAAAGATGTTAATACATCAGAATATGATACTTCTAAATATACTGATAGGTCGTTTTTCTACCAAATAAACTTGCTAACAATTTAAGTTTATATTTAAGTATAGCGAAAGCAAGGTCGATCCCACGAGGAACAGTGTAATCAAATTCTTATTTTTATAGATCAAATTTTGGTTAGCAACCACGCTTCAAATAGAGAGATTTGTTTTTTTATTAATTAAAACTAAATTAAACTACTCTATGAATGCAAATACGAATTCAAATAAACAATGCAAAAGACTCTTGTACTTTATCAGGCGATGAAATCCGGTAACAGGCAAATCCACATTAACATATAATTTATTCGATCATGTGCACAATAATTAATTAAGTTGCATGAATCAATCAGTTATAGACTGCCGAGAATCAGCTACAAGACACAATCCAATTTCTTCTTAGTTATTCGATAGCCAGCAAGGATCAACTATAAATTGTCTACTTCTCTAATTAAGATATAACCTAGTTGGAATCAGCCTAGACCTAGATTTAATATCTTAACAGCATTAAGCACAAAAGAAATCCGATTAAGATAATTTATAATCAAAACAGTTGTCACAAATTATCTACCCATTATTCTCACTATCTGCTGTTAGTTTCGCCACTAATTAAATCTACCCACTAGATAAAGATAAATAGCGGAATTTAATTGGCACTATCCTGAATAACCTAAGGTTGCGCAAGTCTCAAGCAATTCAGAAATCAAATATGCACACAGAATAATTAGGAATTCATACAAAGTAATTATTAAGCTCGTTTAGGCCTCACATATAAATTATTGTTAATGCTTCATCACCCTAACCGGAATAGAAATTTAGCTACTCATACTAAGAACGATCACACAAATAATATATATATACATAATTAAATAAGAAAACAAAAGATGAAGAAGAAGAATGCTTATTGATTATGACGAGAAAATTGCATGCGGTTCCGATCGCGAAAACTTGACACAGCTCCCAAAACCCTAGTTTTTTTCCTGGCCGAGAGAGAGACCCAAAAATATGTTTTATGCACCTATATATATATATATATATATATATATATATATATATATATATATATATATATATATATGTAAACTACCAGCCGAAACCCTAATGCCATAATTAATGACATGACCAATTCTAAAAAAGAAAAGGACAAATTTTGTCCCTAACTAATATTACATCACGTGGCATTCCATTCCAAGAGCATAATTATGCCACAATCAATTATTCCATCCAACTGACATTTTCTTGGCGTAAATAAATTCAGCTCTTGCAAGTTTACATGGTCTCGGGCCAATTCGATCTGATTATACAAGCAGTAACACTTCACATTCAAGTTTTTTTGCTCCCGCTTTTATTAATTCCTTAATCTCGTCGCTTCTTCTTCTTCCCGGAATAATGGAACTGTAACGATCCATTAACCGTTGGAGCACACTACCTCATTAAAAAACCTTTCGGAAAAAGAGTGTAATGTCTAGCTCCCCTTCATGGCTCTAAGTCTACTTAATTTCGTCTCTTTTCAGCAATTTTCCATTTAATTGTATTCCGCCATTTTCTTATCATTACTGTACTAAAACACACCTTCATGCACATCAAATGGCAAAAGAGAGAACTAAAAATCATATAATTTAGATGCATAAAATACACCCAATCATATACCCAATAGGGTCTTCTAAAACTTCACCAGAAGTGACACTCGAGAGATGGGCTATTGTCAACTTTTTTGCACGCTGTGACATTAAAGGCCTTGTCAGAAAAGGACCGAGGAAGAAGCCCAACAACATCAAGAATCTGCTTGATAAGGGAAAGACTTCTGAGGAAATCCGCAAGACTTTCAACATCAATATGTTCGCAGAGTATTCATCATGGACAACTGCGAAGACCTTATCCCCGAGTACCTCAGCTTTGTCAATAGGGCGGGAGCTCCTTTCCAGTAAACCATGAGACCGAGGTTCATGTGCAAATGAATAAACCCCAAATCCTTAATCTGATGAGGAGATGCCGATGAGCCTGCTAAAGCCAGCCTGCCTTACTACCTGAAGGAATGGAGAACCTCTCACCGAGAAAGGACAAGTCAGGATATTTTGCTACAATGAGCTTTAATAAATCTCCTGATGTCATTATCTTCTCGGAGGGACCCAATGCGTCCAATAACTTGGCTCCAGGAACCCAGTCACTAGCAGTCAAGGCAGAGAGCTCATTAGCAGCATTCGGGTGAAAGAAGATGGATGTCATAACCCGTATCTCCTCGTCAGATTGACACAACAACAAGATTTTATCCAAAATCTTGTGCTACTCGGAGTCATGGAATAAGTCTCCATACTCCTCCCGGTGATTCTTAAACTCGGGACTACAAGCAATGAAGGCGCCCCAAAGCTTAAGAAGCCGCTTCAGCTCATCCGAGTTTTCATCCGAAGGCAAGGTCTGTGTCAGCTCATCCACGGTATCCTGATACATCTTCAGCTCCTTTCTCTCGGACTCCCTTGCCAGCAGTAAGGCCTTATTCTCAGCCTCGAGTTGCTTCACCCTATCCTCCAAGTGAGTCAAATCCAATGGAGCAGGGACAGATAGAGAAGGAACCACTGACTCAGTCGTTAAAGATGAGATAATAGCCCTCACCTCCACCTTATCAGCCTTGAGAGCCCGGCACCTGGAATGTAACTCCTCCACAGAGTTATACAGGTGTTTGATCTCACCTTTGGTCCGACATCCCAGCGTGGATATATCTACCATCAGCTGCAAAATAGAATATATGTAAAGACCTAATATGTGACATTTAAAAGTTCACATAATATGACAAGGAAAATCACTACCTCAGAGGCAAAGGGATACTTGAAAGACTTCCGAGAAACCTGGCCATCCTTTTCTTTGGGGCGACTCAGATAATACTTCAAATTCTTCAGAGGCTCATCCTCAGGGATCACCAGCTCAAGGTCAGATTCATCGTTATCTGAGGACTCCCCAACCTCCGGTTCCATCTCCTTGGACATCTCCGCCTCCTCCCCTACGACCTCGAGGACTGCTTTCCCCTTCTTGATCTTTTTCTTTGGAGGAGATGCTGCATATAGAAGAAGAAATTTTAAGATACAATATGAAAGAAAGCATTACTACAGTATATAAATCAAGACAATATCTGAAGAGGACCAACTTGAAGAAGACTCGCCCTGGTTCCGGGGTGACTGCCTCGACACTCGCCTCCTAGCCTTCTTCTTCCCTTCCTGGATTTTATCAGGGAGAGCCCAATTCCGGTCAGGTTTAAGGAAGCTGGAAGTGGACTTCGACTGAGGAACGTCCAGCAGGTACGAGTAAGTAATTGAGGGCCACTGCCATACAGAGCCATGCGCGCCCAACACAAAATCCCCTCTTTGAAGGGTAATACCCTCCTTCAAGAGCTCCCCTATGACACCCTTTAAGTGGTCGGGAATGGTGAAGACCCTATCGCGAACTATAGCATCCTTCGGCTTAGGATGTAAATCAGGGGTTTCATACTTGCTTCGGTCAAAAGTGAAGCGGTCAGCCTCCCACTCGCCACTGTTGTCAGGAAACATGATGGGTTTCCTTTTCCTATTTCACATGTACTCATATTTCTCGAGGGTAATGTACTCATATTTCTGAGTGAGGGTAATGTACTCATATTTCTCGAAAGAGAATAACTTGTACAAGCTCCTGAATAAATCCAGGCTCGGGGTGTAATTCCTCTGAGCACACCAGGATATCACAGTCATAATCAACACCACCACGTTGGATTGAATTTGGCTCAGATGCAGCTGATGATGCTGCAGGAACTCATGAAACAAAGGAGGAAAAGGAAATCTTATCCCCTGCTGCAAAAACCTCTCATAAATTACCCCCCGAGTGGGTCTCACCAGGTTTTCAATTGGGATCTCCCCATCCTCGAGTTTCAAGCCAACATCGAGGGGATATGACAGCCTGCATGACTGCTAAAACGCAACGTCTTTTCATCAACCACCTTGGTGACGCCATTTGCATCACCAGCACCCGGAACCTGTTTATCAACTTAGGTCTCCGCATTCGGGTCCGTATTTGACCCAGAGGCACCATCATCTGCCACCGCAGTTACAGCCTGCAACGGTGTAGCAATGGTCACCTCCATCAACTCCCCAGGCTCAACCTCCAGGAACAAGGTACTCAAATCACGAGCAGCTGGGGTTCTTTCTTCAACAACATTCTTTACATTGCCAGGGGAATACTGGAGTTTGCAGAAGACATGGCAATATAGAGAATGGGGGGAAGAGAATATATGAAGAAAATAGGACAAATTTGAAGAGCTTTTTCTGTGAATTGGAAACGCAAAAACTTGGATGAAGATTGATGATAAACACAAGGAAAATTACTTGGTTATATAGCCAGTAATTAACACACATTTACGTGGAGTAATTACCTCGACTCGCGAAACGATGCAGGCAATTGGAAGGTTGGTCTTCTCCAGAAGATACAATGAATCAAGACCACGTGTCAGTCCCCTCAGAATTCAAGAAGACAGATTCAGATCCAACCATCCACGTGTCCTGATGGAATACGAAAGAACTTTAAACTAGATATTCAGAAGGTTTAGCCCGAGAGGTTAGTCTCACGCTGATACCCCCGAGCTTAACACACCGAGTTATTCTCCCTCGAGTTATTGGTTTTCCCTCGAGAAGCAAGCCTCTCCTTCAACCTTCGAGATTAAGTACGCTAAATTCTGAAGATCTACATTTGGGCTACTGATAAGTCCATGTTTCGTATTCAGGCCTCATTCATACTCGGACCAAGGCCCGAGAAGGGTCATGGGCTCGAGATTACGTGGAGGATGGATCCAAGGGTCCATCAATCCTACTCCTTACAAGGAATGCGTATATTATGAATGTTCTACAAGAAATATATATCCTCCTCAACATGGTAATACAACCATGACCGAAATGCACTTTCTCTATACATGGTAATACAACTACTATTCCCATAAGAGTTGTATTCCTACCATAAATACATATCTTGGTGATCTACGGATTGTAGCCATATAAATACCGAAGGTTTGGTAAACCTCTCTATCTATTATCTTACATACAATACGCCTTACGCATCATACTAACTTGAGCGTCGGAGTGTCTACCCTCGGGACACCCGAGGCTTTGTTTTGCAGATCAGTTCGTGAGCCGGGTTCGTGATCAAGCGCGGGTCGTAGACATCCATCAAGTATAACACAAATGGGAAACTGGCACTACATTTCTTGGTAGATTAAAATAGGACAATTTGCCAGTACTGAAAATGTAGGCCAAACTCATTGAAAAAAGATTCTTTGAAAATATTAAACAGAAGTGGAGATAGAGGATCTCCTTGTTTTATACCTCTTGTTGATTTAAAGAAACCAATAGGCTTACCATTTATGAGAACAGAAAATCAGGCCTGGGCTAGGTTATTCATTATACAAGAGTGACCAAGTTCTCTTGGAAGCCAACTTTGATTAGAATCTTTTTAAGAAAAGGCCAACTCACCCTTTCAGAGCTAATGTAATTTCAGAGCATGAAGCTCTTAGAGCAAGTTTAACAGCTTTGCTATAATAGCAAATTTGCTCAAATATGGAGAATTTGGGCCTTTTTTGAAGTCCAACATATTCTCCATCCCATTCTCCATATTAGGGAAATTGAAGAGAGAGAAGGTTTGCTTCTCCAAATTTAGAGAATGAGGAAAAGTTTTTGGAGAACCAACATTAAATACTTCTTGTAAAATTTTTGATTATTTAATTCATTAATTGTTTCTCTTCAATATTTTTAAATGATAATATCTTAAAATAATTACAATAAAATTTTATAAAAAATACATATTCTAAAAATATGCATAAAAATGATTGTAATAAGATCTCATATGACTATTTTTACATATACATATCTATTGATATTTAATAATCAAATATAATCTGTTTTTCAATATAAATTTACTAAATTTTAAGTTCATAAATATATTTATTTTGATGTTTGTTTATAAGTCACAACTCTAAACTAAATCTTTTTTTTGCCAAGCATTTTATTTATAATAGTTGAAAAAAATAACTTTTAATAATAATTGAAAATAGATGAGTCTAATTATTCGTAATACGTTACAAAAATAATAATATTGTAATTCGTAATATGTTATTTTTATAAAAATGTATTTTTATAATTTTATATTATGGAATAAGTAATGTCAAATATGAAATGTTATTTTAACGTGAATTATAAGTTCATTATTATTTGGACTTATTAAATATATGACTTTAAAAATAGAAGAAAAATGAATAAATATGTAGTATTAAATGTTAGTAATAAATTTTAGGGAATGAAAAATGGAGAAACGGTTGGGTTTGAGGTGAAAAAATATGGGGAATATGAGGTTTACTTCCCTATTATGGAGAATGTGAGTAGAGAAACTGTTGGACTTGCTCTTATTACACAAGACTAGTGTAATGTCCCGTGCCGATGCACGAGAATTTAATTTTAAAATATTATAAATTAGTAAAAAAAATGTAATGTTAGTTAAGTAATTTTCACCAAGTATTATTTTGTGAAAATTAAGTAATATAATGTAATAGCCTTTTGGAGAAAAACAAATTGGTCGCTAAAACAATGTTACGTTTTCAAAAAAATCTAAAAAATTAAGAAATTATATAACCTTATTATCCCATCTTCTGAAACACTTCCTTATAAACTATGCTAACGGTATTATGAATTGGTTGATCATTCTTGTCACAAATCAACATATTCAAATCAAAATTTCTACTTTTAACTCTAAAGACAACAACGTATAGTTGTTCATGAATGAAAATGGGTTTTGAGATGCAGTACTTTTCATTGATAGTTGTCCGATTTAGGAGCAGCTTTATAACATGCTGCTCCTAAGAAAATTTATGATATTTGTGTGCATATATTATAAATAAAATATTATTTAAGTAAAACTTATATTTGAGTAATATAACAAAATAGAAATTTTAATGAATAGATACCCGTGCATCGGCGTGGGTGTCTTTTAACCCGAACATGGCAAAAAATATCTGATATTGATGAGTGAATAATTTATAAGTAATCTTAAATGGACCGAAATTTTTTTTAATCAAATACGAAAACTGTTAAAAACTAATAAAGAAAAGAAATGTATAATAAAAAATAAAACAAAAAGAAGACATAATGCAGAACAAATTAATATGACCAAAAAAATAAACGACTCATTAATTCCCAACTTTTATCTCTTTGGTTGCATGAATTAAATGTGGATCAATACACCAAATTAAATACCCATTGAAACCGACCTGATGTAATACCAACTTAATAAAACGTTTTATTTTAATTCACTCATCAATTAATTTACATTGATACGGCCATGATGTATAGGAGGCCAGTTAAAACGTTTTATGTTAATTCACTCATCAATTATTTTTCGTATGAATTCTAAACGTTTCTTTGACCACAACCTAACTACACTGACTGGACCATGAAAGGCATCACAACAAAATGACATTAGTTTTGAGTGGATTTAATGTGTTTTCTTATAATATTTGTATCACCTGAGAATCATTAGTTTCAGTTGGTTAAATACAAATCAATATAAAAAAAATTTATTTAATTTTTATGAAACTTTTATCATTTAAATAATTTTGTCAAAAATTTAATCATTTTTCAAATCATATGAAATTTCGTATGCATATAGTATGCATATATCAGTGAATGAAAATATTAATAATTTTTATGGCATAATTTGTGAGAACGGATCAACCCATAATAAATAATTTGTGATAATGAATAAGTACAGTTTTTATTTAATGGAACGTTACGATTCAAGTTTTAAAATTAAGTTTTACCTTTAAAAAATAAAAATCATTTGTGACGATCATTAAGTGCAGCTTTTATTTTAGGAAGCGTTACGATGGAGGTTTTTTAATTAAGTATTGATAATATTTTCGGAAATAATTGCAGGTTATAAAAAAGAAATAGTGCATGAATCACCGGCACAAAAATAATAAATAATTGGAAAGGATGAGTTAGTACTGTTTTTATTTTTACGAAGTAGGATTTAAAATATATCTTTAACTTTACAAAAATAATGCAGAATTGGTGAGGATTATTAAGTCCGGTATTTATTTCAATGAACTTTATGGTGCCGGTAAGTTTTAACAATTTTTAATGAAATAATTGCAGGTTATTAAAAAGAAAGAGAGACTAAATGCACAAATCAAATTACCAATAATCAGCAGCACTATAACTACGCTTTTAAATTGTGAAAATATAAACTTGTAAATTAAGATATTTCTACTACAAAATGAAGTGAAACAAACCAAATTACACAAAGTAGTATAGATTTGTTGCATAGAGCTAAACTATCAATCAATGTCAACCCATTCTGTTCTCTGCTAATTGAAAACTCATGGCATTTTCCATTTCCTTCCTTTTGTCAATAAATTGAAGCCATTACGCAACAAACAAATTGCAACTCGTAGCATCATCCACAACAATCCTTTTAAAACAAACTAAATTATACAAAGTGGGGGCCTTTGTATGATTTGAGAGCACCACTACAAACATTAAGTGTAGTTGCATCGGTTGCAATACCAGCCATTGAAATGTTAGTCTTTGGGCTGTACTGGCTCAAAACAAAATTGTTGACAATGGAAGGCTTGACTACAGGTGGTGGTACTGCATGTAGAGGGGGAATTGCCTGAATGGGAACTGCAGACACAGCAGGACTTGAGGCCATAGGGGTCGCATTTCCAGCCAATACATGATAGCTTGAGCCTAGATTCAAAAGCCACGGCACCATTAATACCAAACTAATAAAGGCATCCCTTAAAAAGGTATGCACATTTTGGGAAATGATAAAAAATTCCATACCTTTTCGGGGCCAGCAAAATAGCCAGCATCTCTGAAGCAAACTGCTTGTTACCATCGAATTCCAGCAATTTGATCTTCGAAACCGACCATTTGATCATCTTCTCACAGACCATTCCCGCCACGGCTGGCTTCATCTAATCGTAGTATTAATCGTCGTCAATGTGCTGTATATAGCAGCTACCTCATCCGAATCAGATTCCGATAGCCTGTTCATATTCTGAACCAAGAGCTCCAGCGAAGTAGATGGTAAGAAAAACTATACCTTCTCTCTAATCGTAGCCAGCAATCCATCATTCCACTGCTCGCCATCCAAATAAATTTCTGCAATAATGGAATTAACTTGAGAACAGGTCCATCATGAAAACAGTTGATGTATTGAACTACTGTGTTTATTTGCTATAATGAAGAGAAATTTAAGATGGATAATAACCGCTATGAGTCATATACGATCTCTCACCCAGTCATTGTGCTTTGAGATGGCAGGGAAACAATCCATCTTCCATATGCCATTGTGAAGATTCCACACCTTCACTGTGTTGACACAGCCACGCGAAGCCAGTTTCTGGACCAGGCCTCCCATCCAGGATGGGAATCCAGAAGTTTCCAGAACAAAGCTCTGAAATTGAAAGATCAGCTCTGCATTTACCCCTCAAGTTCATTGCAAGAGACTTGGATGAATCTCTGAACTGCCCGTGTTTAGCTGCTAATATGTGCAAAACTCAAAATCATGATACAGAATCATGATTTATTCATACATAATTACAGAATTATCATCATCGACACGTGTATCTATAACTCCATTCTAAGAAACTCAAAAGAAACTAAACTAAGACCATGCCAAACAAAGAAAAATCATTCATTTAGAAGCTCACCAAAATAATGACAAACAATTTAATCATAAGAAATTGTATAAAATGAAGTAAAATAGTAGAAAATCATAAAAAAGTAAGAGGTGATGCTGCATAGCACAAGGACAGATTTTCATACCAAATCAACGGAAAGTGGAGATACAGCTAGACATTCTCAGGAGCAAGATGAATCAGAATCAAAGTTTATACATATCCAACAACTCGATTGCTAGACACATCGCTAACCTGGTTTTCAACAAAGACACCATCACGAGAATGTTAATAGAGCCCTAAAAACCTCGACATCCAAATACAATTGCATCAAAATTCCAACTTGCCTGCTTATGGAACTGCTTCTGCTTAGCCTTCTTCTCCTGCATTGCCTTCTGGCGCCTTCATAGAACTCAAAGTCATCCAGAATGTAGGTCCTGCTCAAATGGCTTTTAATCATCTTGATGAGCTCAAGACCTTGCGCCAATACAGTAGAGTAAAGAAACTATGCAGCCAAACAGATCACAAAAAAATCACACCTCTTCGGTATCCCTGCTGTTTGTCACAGGCTTATTCTCGTTGTTTTCAAGAGTAATGCATCTCAACAGACTGTTCGGAACGTCTTTGATCATGTACCATTCCACAGGGAAGCCACCAGTCCACTTATTCTGTTGCCAAAAGTGCAAACTCTTCTCAAAATCAACAGGGCTTGTCATTTCAGCAAGACCAACATATACTTCAGCACAATTTGAAATATAAGTAGCAAAGGTAAAACAAATTAAACATCCATCAGTAATTTTTGTGATTACCTCAATCGTTCTCATGCCAAGTCAAGTTGTTGTTGCAATTTGATAGCCTCTTGCCTATATTCCTATAAAAAACAAAGTACACGACTATCAAAATCAAATTTAGTTCCAGTTAAGGACATGTTCATGAACATCGAACATTAACACTTTCTTACCAGAGCTTGCAAGCTAAGAACTTCAGAACTGATCCATATATCCCATCATCATGATACGAAAATCAAAAGCGAGATAAATATCAGAAAATGAACCAAACATTCCTTTCTAAAATTTAACAGAAATATGTACCTCTGTGCTCCAGTTTCTTCAGTTTTGAGTCTCATCAAGGTGCTCATAACAGACTGCATTTTATTTAATTGGAGCAAAAACATAAGCATGCATAAATTGAGAATGATCAGGTCATTTTGTTACCCCTCTGTCAGTCACCACGCTGCAATTAAACCACCAAAATCAAATGTCATATGTACGAACACAAAAACAGAAAAGAAACAAATTAAAACAGGGAGAAGCAAAATTACACTTCAGAATCTTGATCTGTGAGATCACTTTCGTCATCCTGGAAGTTAAAATACTAAATACTGCAGCATTACATCTTCGATCCTGCAATATTCAATTACAGATTTATGGATCATAAATCAAAATGAAAATGCAATCAATTCCGGTTAAAATATCGTACCTTCTACCATTTCATCAGCTTAGTCCTCTCACAGACCAGTCCTGTGAGAGCTGAGAACTTCAGAGCAATATTGATCATAATTTTCACTGTCCCGCAAATTAGGATGCATATTCCATTCACAAATTGATAATAAAATTTATATTTCATTCACAAATTAGAATTCACGGAGCCAATTGAAGGAGCAACCATAACAATCCTAATGAGCAGCTGAAGAAAACTGAATAAAACAAATACAAACGGAAAAGGAACAAAAACCTGGTGCTCTAGGGCGTTCGAGAATGATCTCTTCAGTGGAAACCATGGTGAGGCGGGCACCGGCGTCCTCATGGACGGCGTCGCCGAACTTGGGCCAGGAGCGGCGCTCTACGGCCCTCTTGCTGAGGAAGGAATCGAGAACGCACTTGTGCTCCGTCTGAGTGGTGATGACATGGCGCTTCTTCTCCTTGTAGAAATGCATCACGCCCTTCACGGAGATGTTGTTGGATGGGTCCTGGAATGGGGGTTTCCGTATTGGGAGATGTAGTAAGGAACCATGGCGTCGAGGACTCGGGGGTCCACCGGTGAGGTGGCCTGCATATCGAGGTAGAGGGGTCTCCCGGAGATCTTGACACCCTTCATGTTGATTCCTGAGGCGCTCTCATCCTGAAAAGGTTCCACCCGGACGGCGGCGGTGGCGGTGGAGAAGGGGCGGAGGAAGGTGGTGGAGGGTTTTAGGGGTTTTGTGCGACGGAGAAAGATGGCGTGATCGTCATTGACAATTATTTCACCGGCGAGGTCGATTCTTGCCAAGCTTAAATTCCTGAAGCGTTGACCATATGATTGTGCAGGAATTAGATGAAATGAATGGGATAAGGGAATAACCAATCAATCAGAGTTGAAACGGATGAAACGGATGGAACAATCAATCAGACTTGAAGAAGAGGAGGACGGTAAGGGACGGTAAAAGGTGGAAGAAGAAAACAAAAACAATTCAAATTGGCAGGCTGATGTGTCAACTTGTGATGTGTCAACTTCTAGTAATTTTAAAAATAATTCAAAACTCTCACAAAATTCTAAATTCTTGTATTTTAAAATATAGTACAGATTTGTGAATTACAGAAATCATGTCCAGGGTCGGGCCTGGTGCAGTGCTTTAAGCGGCTCAAAAACAGGGCCCGAAATTTTAAGGGGCCCAAAAAAATTAGGGGTATTATATATGAGCATCTTTTTATTGTTTAAAAATAAAATAATTATAATTATTTTCTGAAGTGTTTTTTTCTTTTTGAATTTGGGCCTTTTAAATTTCTCGAAAGGCCCTTTGTTCTTTGAATTTGGGCCTTCTAAAATTTAAAATATTTAATCAAATCAAATATGCATTCTAAAGGCCACGTTGAATCAAATCAATCAGCATTTAAAAGTCCACGTGAATCAAATCAAATCAGAATTTAAAAGGTCACGTGAGTGAGTGGAATTTGAAAAGGTAAATATCACTTATCTTTTCCATAAATAGAACCATTCTCCCCTACTTTTCTTAGTTTTTTCTTTCTATGTTCTCTTCCCAGTCAGCTAGTTAATCTCCACTGCTATTCATCTTCATTCGAGATTTCAATTCAAGTTCATTTCTATTCTTAATTTAATTTAATCAGTTCAATGTTAGGTGTCTCCGATTCTTTAAATTGGTAAGAAATACGAAATTCTAATTTCTTTATTTTCTTCATAAATCTCCGATTTTTTTTTATGAACCCATTTTTCATTAATAAATTCAGTCCAACTTACAAAAATAAAGGCCCCATCTCCCAGCCTAACTAAGCCAAAATTTTCAACAACTATAAATATAAACTAGAAACATTACAACAAAAGAAATCAAATCCTTCTGCACTCTGCATTGATCTGAGCTGCTAAGGTGTTGACTGACATCACAGAATGTTGAAAAATCCTCCTATTCCTTTCAAGCCAAACCTCATATAGAGCAGTGATATGTAGCATCAACTTGCACCGGTTCTTTCTTCTATTCAGTTGCATGAGATATTTTTTCAACAACCTCAAATTCTGTATGGCTGTCAACTTAAGGGCATAAAGTATACCATTCAGAAATTCACAAGAACAAAATAAATGAGCTGCAGTTTCATCTATTGTCTGACACAAACAACAAGGAGGTTGTGGTCCCAACACCTTGAAGTTTTGAAGTCTGTCCACTGTTGCTAATCTTGAGTGCAGCAACATCCAAATGAAGTATCTATGCTTAGGTAGCACCTGAGTATGCCAAACCAATTGTGCTAGATGATCTTTCCCATTTCCTCCCTTCTTCAGATTGTACATTGCCCTGAGACTGAGCTTCCCATATATAGTTAAGCATTCTGTCCCTCTGGTAAGCCCCGGGTCCTTTTCTTGCATCAAAGATTTCTAGCTCCAACTATGCCCCACTATTGCCCTGCATTGCATCAAGGACTTACCTTTCACATAGTAGGCATGCATCCATTTCACCCACAATACATCTTTTTTAGTATGGATATCCCATAAGAGTCTGCAAATGGAAGCTGAATTCCATAAAGAAGGATCTTTGATTCCCCAACCTCTAGAGTTCTTAGAATAACACATAGATTCCCATCCAACTGGTGTAAAGCCCCTCTCACCTTGCTTTCTGTCCCAGATATAATTTCTGCAAATAGAAACAATCTTCTGCATTAAGTTTTCAGGTAACTTAAATACACTAGTCCAATAGTTGGAAATGCTTAGAAGCACTATGTTAACTAACTGCACTCTCCCTGCATATGTAAGGTGTCTTGATTGCCAAGTTCTCAGTCTCCCAATCATCTTCTCAATGAGTTGTTCCCCTGCAGGTTTGTCCCATTTATATGGAGTCAGTGGCAACCCCAAATAATGTATTGGGAAGGTCCCTTGCACTATGTTCATTGTCTGGGCAAGTAGTGCTTGATCAGCTTCATCCATCGTTGAAAAATAAATCTGAGACTTGGAATCATTCACATCTAGGCCAGTGGTAGCTTGAAATATATCCAAACACTTTCTAACCCCTTCCATAGATTTGATGGATGCTCTACAAAAAATGAGAAGAAATCTCCGATTTTTTTACTGTTTCAAAGTTTCTTTTTTTGTTTGATTGTGATTATGAATTAATAATGATGATTCATCAATTTTTTAAATAATTCCTTTTGGGAGAAGTCATGTATTTACAATATATTTGTTAAAGATATAATATTTTATCTGTTTTGAAAAACACTGAAGTTTTTTTATTCCAAAGAATACATGAATATATGATTTCAGTTGATCTCAATCATTAGGTTCTAATTCCCAAATATATATTTTTCCTAATCAATTAATAGCATTATTAAATTTTTTATAGTAAGGGGGCTAGAAATATATTTTCGCATAGGGGTTCAAAATACATTGGTACGGCCCGGATGATGTCACAAGAATTATCAGTTACTTTCGAGACCTCTGAATGGAGGTTAGGACAGAGGTTATTGACACGAGTATGAAGGCAGCAAGAAGAGCGGCGGTTGCAATGTAAGCTCGGTCGAAGAAGGTGTCTATTTTTGATTTCGCTTCCTTTACTAAAGTTGGATCGGAGCCGGTGATAAGCTCGGCCGATAATTCTTCGTGTGCCAACTTTCTAAGCTCCCATGTAATACCAAATCCAAGTCCAACTCCAGTTGCCAACAGCCAACTCGCCACCTGCACACAAAAACACACTCAATTTTATACAGACGTACGTACCATAAAAGACTGAAACATTCAACCTATATTCAACTATAATCCTGGAATCTGTTAATCATATCAGTTCGCTTCCGTAGAGTTGTGTTAGGAAAGATCAACAAATTATCAAGCAACTGTACATGCGCGCCTCACACATTAAACCGTCTTAAACTTGCAAACTGACCTTATCGGCATAGAAATCGAAGTTGAGTAGAAATCTCCCTTTAATCGATCCCTTCTCAGTGAAAGCACGATAGATAGCAAAAGGAAGTTGAATCAGCGTGTAAATAAAACCGACTATTCCCACTGCCAGTACATACCTGTGTGTTAAGATATGCTAATTAGTTAGTTCATCAAAATTAATGGAACAAGGTAAAAATATTATATTGAAATGGCGGATATCCAACTGATTAGCTGACCTGTAAGCACGTATATCAGTAAATAACTCCTTTTCACCAAATAACTTGAAATTGTCGGTCCCAATCACCACAGCAGAAGCCCCCAGCAACAGAAGAGTGAAGACCCTCAAACCCAGGATTGAATTAACATGCATCTTTGAACCCATGCTGTACGTCTATATTACCTTTATATACCATGTATGGTTAAGCGAGTGATTATTGGCACCCTTTATATACAAATTAATCGTATGCCTCTTAATTATAATCGACCGTCGATAACACCAATTATTTTGACTTGCATTGCATGTTCCGTATCGTCCCTAGCTAGCTGGAAATGTACGTACGCAACTAATACTTGTCTCCATCAAGAAATTAAAATCAATTCATTCATCGTTTCCGTCGGCGATCTCAATCCTAGCAATGAAGATTATCACAGAAGACTAAAAATGATCGTATTCTAGGTGTACTAATTTGTCGTTTTATGTCAAATGTTTTTTACAACCAAATGATTTTTTCCATTTATACGAACATAAAATTTTACTTAGGTTTGTAGCTCTTAAATGTTCCTGAGCTAATTGATTTTTGGCCATTTTAGTTGCTTTTAAAACACAAAAGGTTCTACAAACTAAAGACCTGCGATCATACATGTGAGTGGCAAGAGTTTGACTCTAGCTCTAATATGACAATTTCCTCCTCATTCCCGGGATAAGCTTGTACTTTGCTGTAAGACATGATATACAGTTTTCATTTCTGCATGCAAAATTGAAATCGCTTTGAATCCTAATTCACCTTGCAATGTTCGTGGCTCCTCCAATCCCTATAGACTGCACACGTACAAGCTGCAACTCCAACCCTTTCTCTCTCGGAGGTTACCAACCAACCTCTTTGTGGCTGCAAATTACTCAGTTGAACTATAGATAATTGCTGTTCCTGAATGAGAAGACGTGACAATAGATGATTTGGAAAACTTAGATGATAATTAATTAGTTGTGACTTTCGTATTTTGCATATATGTCATTAGGGTTTAATTACTTACTTAGGGTATGTTTGTCAGAATTTTTCTTTAAAGCAGATTAATTCAGTTCAGTATTTTTTTATTTTTTTCAGTTCAGTACTTGTAAATATTTTTCGGTTAAGTTTTGTATTTTTTTATTTTTATCAGTTCAGTTCAATATTTTTAAATATTTTTCAGTTCAGTTCATTATTTTTTAAATTTTTTCAGTTCATTTCAGTATATTTATATTTACTCAGTTCAGTTCAATATTTTTTCATTTTTTTTCAGTTTAGTTCAGTTCGAAAAATATATTTTTATCAGTTCAGTTCTATTCAGATAAATATTTTATATATTTTTTAGTTCAGTAAATTTCATCTATATTTTTTATTATAGATCTCTACATTTTTCAGTTCAGTTCAGTTTATATTCAGTTAATTTGATCCAGTTCAATTCAGTTCATTTAATTTGGTTATGAACATATATGTGATTTGATGAATTTCAGTTTCATTCAGTCGTATGATTACTATCTTTCAATACATTCAATTAGACTTCGGTTCAATTAGTGTTTACTAGATGAATACAAGTTCATTGTTTGTGAATACAACAAAATGGAGCAATCTTTGTACGGTAGTGGTATTCTGAATATTTTTTGAACCAGTTCAGTCAATTTAATTAAAAATAAAAATTAAGCATCTATTTGATAAAACTGAAATCTGAAGACTAACGTCTGAAGTCTGAAAACTGAAGTCTTAATATGATAAGTGCTGAACACTAATATGTGTAGTTGTTTGATAAAATTTAGATAAGTGCTGAAAACTAAATATGTTAATTCGAAGAATAAATCCTAATTAATTATTTGAATAATAGAAAATAGTTCATGAACTAGTATTATTTAACATTATTAAGAAAAAGTCAATTATTATAATGTGAATATGATCAAATTTTAATTTATAATATTTATAAATGAGAAACTCTCTGATAAGGCAACCTTATGGTAAGGCAGGGGTCTGTCAGGACCAAACTAAATAACTTTTGGGGTTGCTATATAATTATTATAATTATTTTATTTTCGGTGCCTTTAAAAATTTTTCACAAAATACAGGGGTCATTCTGCAATAATAAGTATTTTATAAGTTCCTTCCCAAATTTTGGTCCCTTCCTTACATAACTTCGCCTCATAATCAAGAAAATCATCTCCATTATCATCAATGCAAAATACCAGATCATCAACAACAACATATAAAACATCAAAAGCACACAGGGTATCAATCCGTAAGTCTAGATTATCAACAACAACAAAATAAAATCATCAAAAAGCACACTGGACGTCAACGCAACACTAGATCATCAACAAACAACAAATAAATCATAATAAGCACAGTACTGGACGTCAATCCCAAAGGTTAAATCATCAACAACAACAACAAATCATCAAAAGCACACTGGACAACAACAACTATACATAAATCATCAACAAGTAGACCTAGAACATAAAAAACATCACCTAATTCATCAAGTAGACCATCAAATTAAGACTAGATATCAACAACTAATAAGACTAGAAATCAATGCAAAATAGTAGATCATCAACAACAACTTATAAAACATCAACAGAACACTGGACATCAATCTGTAAGCCCAAATCATCAACAACAACAAATAAAATCATCAAAAAAGCACACTGGACATCAACGCAGAAGACTATATCATCAACAAACAACAACAAAAAATCACCAAAAGCACAATGAACATCAATGCACAATACTAGATGATCCACAACACCAACTAAATCATCAAAAAGTACAACATCAATGCATACAGACTAGATCATCATCAACAAAAAAAAAACATCAAATGCATAAGACTAGGTCATCAATCCATAAGACTAGATCATCATCAACACAAAAAACAACATCAAATGCATAAGACTAGTTCATCAATGCATAAGACTAGATCATCATCAACACAAAAAACAACATCAAAGTACAGAAAATCAGAAAATATTCAACAACTACAAAAAACATCCTAAATCTTGAGGTTTGGCTAGAGATTTTGCCGGAGTTTTGGCAGTAGTTTTGACGGCAATTTTAAGAGGTTTATAAGGAGGAGCCTTGGTGCCAGCGTTGACCGAAGTTTCACCGGCGGTTTCAAACTGATTTTCGCCATCGCCGGTTGTCCCCATGCTACTGCCCTTCACCATACAGATCTAATAAAAAATACACAGAAAAACGAATATTAATCATCAATCAAATATTGATCAAAAGAGAGATGAAATAAAGGGGGAGAGAACGAGATCGAACAAATCGTACCTGAAATAGCCGGAAAACGTCGTTGGAAACCGCCGCCGGAATATCAAAACCTAAATCTCGAGAGCGTCGCCGGAGCGGTTTCTGAAAACGGAACGTCGCGAATGAAGGGGGAGAGAATGAGGGTTTAGGCTTATAAAGGGGGGGACTAATTTTCATTTATTGCACAAAAGGGCCCGTATTTTTTAAAACTATTATTCTGGGCACCGCCCAGATTATATAGTCTGTCTTACCATAAGGCAGACTTACCTAATTGTTTCTCTTTATAAATATTCTATTTATATAATTTTTAAAATATTACAATATACATTTCAAATTTAAAGTACTCGGATTTCAAATTTGAGTGTGCATGATAATTACAGTAATTTAAATATATATTATATTTATATCTAATATAATGTAATTATATAATATTTTATAATGAGTATATAATTATTAATTATTATTTCAAAATCAATTACTAAATTATTTGCTAATTAATTAATTAATACACAAGAAATATTAAATAAATATGATTATGATATTTGACACAAATATTATCTTATATGTAGATTTTAAAAAAATCAAAATTTTAAATAACGTGTATCATCTTCAGATTCAGTCATAAGTGATACGTGAATAACTTAATGAAGTCGTTCAAATTGTACGGGCGTTTCAGTGTCACTTATTGATACTTATTTGGTTCAGACACGCAGAATCCCTTTATCAAACACGTAGAAAATAAATAAGCGCTCAATCCATTAAGTTAAGCACTGATTTTCATTATCAAACGCACCCTAAGTCTATTTCAATAATGTACAAGTGTATATTGATCAATTTCAGTTTAATTTAGTCATGCTGTTATTGTCTTGAATACATTAAACTTTTTTACATCAGTTTAATTCAATTTAGTTATTAAACTTACATTAAACTTTTTTACCTTTTTAAATGTGTTTTTTTAAAGTTAAAACCATCCAAGTGGACGGGAGGATTATTCACGGCTCCTCAACCCTACATAAAAGCATAGATAATTACATGACCGGGTTTGGTAAACTCAATATTACACATGAAACTATGTTGGGGTTACTGTGGATAATTTGATGCCCGAAGGCTATTTTCCGATCTAATATCGGAAGCAAAGTGAGATATCAGAGATGTGTCTAAAAATATTACAATAACTAAGTCATCTCTGTATCGATGTCGGTTACAGCAAAGCTAAAAACCCGACTTCCCTCCTTCTGATGCGTATAGACACCACAAAGTATAGCATTCTAGAACATGTAAGAATTCACCATCCCACTTTCTCATAGTCTAAACAGAAAACTCGGTTCTATTATAACAAATACTGTCTACCTGAAGCTCAACCGACTACCCATTGAGCCCGGTGGCCTCTTGACCATCAGAAGATAGCAAGTCTTCACAAGGTTGGATAGCAGAGTAGTATGTAAAGCATACCGAGTTATTCTATCTAGCCATAATACTAATAGGAAAGTTTCATCCAAAACCTAACTAGATATTGCTATAAAGATTTCACTTATAAGGTGATATTCTACAGCGCAACATTAAGAAGAAAATCACAAAAATCTAAAAATAGATATTATATAAATTAATATCGGTACTAAAGCAATCCCAACCAATCCTGGTCTGATTGGCTGGTGGCCAAATACTGGATAGAGCAAATGTAATCTAACTCGATATAAGATAAAGCCTAACCGGTCTACAAATCTAGT
Organism: Sherardia arvensis; assembly: GCA_948330725.1. NCBI lineage: Eukaryota > Viridiplantae > Streptophyta > Magnoliopsida > Gentianales > Rubiaceae > Sherardia > Sherardia arvensis. The sequence continues at coordinate 21,065,741 of OX415240.1, forward strand.
AGCTGTATCGCCAACAATAGTATTTCAAAACTATTGTGACTTTGATTTTTCCTTACTGTACTAATTAGAATCGAACCTAATCAAAATTTAACTGAGCAAAAAGACCCGTCAGAAAACTAAGATTAGCAGATTACATTCAATCTAATATTTTAGTACAAACATCAATAAAATTATACCCGAAAAAACTGAACATAAATTTTAAAAAGGGAAAAAAGAAGTAAAACCACCCTCTCAGTCTAATTGTGCTAATTCCAAAATTAACCTGTCCAAATCTGCCAGCCAGCCCGACCCAAGCCGACCTGACCGAGCCGACCAGACCGAGCCGACCCAGACCGAGCCGACCAGACCGAGCCGACCCAGACCGAGCCGACCCAGACCGAGCCGACCAGACCGAGCCGACCCAGACCGAGCCGACCTGGAACGAACCGTCTCGGACCGACCCTGGCCGACCCAACCCGGGCTAAAATCATCAGATCGCAACGGATCGGCGCTCAGATCGGCGCTGGGCTAAGCCATCGGTTGCCGTCCATCTCCACCTGATCGTCGTCGCCTTCGTCACCTCCGTCTGGGCTCGTCGTTACCGGAACCCCTTGGCCTGCGGCGCCGCGCGTCGGATCGGAGCTGCTTGGTATGCACCGGATCTTTCCGGCGGCGTCCTGGGTGGGGTAACCCAATCGATCAGACTGGCCTGGGCCGTCTGTGTTCCGTCGGTGCTGCGCGGAGACCTTGGCCCCTGTCGGTGGCGTCTTGGCACATCTGCTCCAGGCTGGTCAGACGATTTCCGGCCTGCTCCTTGCTGTCCGGCGGAGTTCCGGGGCAGCAGCGGCGGCGGCGACCCGGTCGCACCGGCAGATCAAGGGGATAGCTACTGGAATTGTAATTTGTCGAAAAAGAAAATGGTTTCAGGTATAGATTATGGAGGGGTGGTTTGAGACGGAAAAGAAAACGTTTGGGGGAGGCCGCCGGCCGGTGAAAGCACCGGCGGCCTCAACGAGAAAACCTAAAACCTAGTTTTTTGGGAGAGAAGGGAGGAGCCTAAAAAGCGATTTCCTTTTTTCTGTTTGTTCTCAATATAAATACATGTGATTTGATAAAATTAGTTGCATAGTTATTATTTCAAAACATTACACTTTATTCTGTTTCATTTCTATTCAATTATGTACGATTCAACTCATTTTATTTGTCAATAATACATTTTTTACTATATTTATTTTTTTTTCAATTCAGTTCAAATTAAAATTTTTTTCCAGTTCAGTATATTTATACTTTTCTAGTTCAATTCAACATATTTTAGTTCAGTTTAATATATTTATATTTTTCATTGCAGTTCAGTATTTTATATTTTTTCAGTTTAGTTCAATATATTTATATTTTTTTCAATTCAGTTCAGTTTTTTTAAATATTTTTCAGTTCAGTTCAGTATTTATTTATTTTTTTCAGTTCAGTTCAGCAAGAAATAAACTCTAGCAAACAAGGCATTATAGGACCCTCTCTATGTGTATAAATAGTGCTGAATATGTCAATAGATATCACCAAAGGAAATTACTCTTTACATGGTATCCGTTACCTAAATCAATCCTATTCCAAAACCTATTAGGAATCTAAAACCCTCTCTCCCCGTTCTCCAATTTTTTCGCTGCCATCTCCTTTTTCTGTGCGCAGCCGCCTTGGCTTTTTCACCAAATTTTTTGCTTTTTGATTTTTTGATTTGCTATGGCGATGAGTGATGATCATAAGCTATCTATGAACACCAGAATCCACTTGCTTACCACTAAGTTAGATGCCTCGACGTACCTGCAATGGATGCTGCAGGTAACGTATGTTCTCAAACCCCGGGGTTTGTTCAGTCATCTTGATGGCTCCTCCCCTTGCTTCATCGTTCCGCCAACGCCGGTGGTCGCGTCCTCCTCCTCCTCACCACCTGATGTTGCAGTTGCCAAGGAAGCGCATGATGTTTATGAAGCTGCTCACGCTGCTTGTTATGCCTGACTATTGCAGTATAACGACTCTGCAATGTTATCCTGGCCTTTCTCTCACCGGAGGCCGGGAATGTGATCTCTCAATTCTTGACCGCGAAGGATACGTGGGACACCTTCGCCAACACGTACCAGCATAATACTGTCACAACCGCTCTCAACCTTCGTCAACAAGCTGGTTGATATGTAAAACTTATACAGTTCATGAACTTCACCTTAGCCTTTTGAAGATACTAGATCAGTTAGCTATCATGGGTGATCCTGCTAGTGAACGTGATAAAATGATGTGGTTTATCAATGCTTCTGGGTTTGATTTCAAAGATTTTAGTGCTCTTGTCTCTGTTAGAAACCCTATGCCTCAATATTTGTCTGTGGTTGATGAGGCGAGGCGTTATGAGTCTTTTGTGTTGAATATGACAGGTTCTAGGACTCAAACTTTGCAGGGACAGACCGGATCTTGACCGGTGGCATTCGTCACTGACACCCAGCAGCCAGGGGCTAACCTGCCCGGCCAGCATCAGGGCGCGTGGGAGAAGCCGAGCATGGTGGCGGCCGTGTGGCAGGGGTTGCTGGCAGTCCTCCGGTGGTGGTTGTGTGTCTAGATCTGGTTCCAATGTCCAGTGCTACACCTGTCAGGGTTTTGGGCATGTTTCACGACAGTGTCCCTCAGCTGCTCCTCGTCCTGTGATTGCTTCGACTCAGCCCTATGGTCAACTCTCTCTTGCTGCCCATCCGGGAGAGTTCTTGCAGTTTCATCAGGCTAATGTGGCACAACAAGCCGTATGTTCCCCGGCAGCTTCAGCCGTATGCTCCTCCGCAGTACCAGCAGTATGCTTCTCAGTATCAGTCTCCTCAACCATTGGCGTATGCTCCCACCTACCCAGCACTTCAGGCTCCTCCATTCCACAGCTTTTTCGGAGCCGCATCCTTGGTATGTTGATTCTGGGGCCACTAATCATATGATCTCTTCAGCCTCCAACCTGTCAAGTGTGACCGTGTATAATGGTAACACTCTAGTCTCTGTTAGGAATGGTACTTCTATTTCTATTGCTGGTATATGTGATGCTAGACTTAGCCATACTTTGCACTTATCTGATGCTAGACTTAGCCCTGCTATCACGAAAAACCTTTTGTCGATCAGCAAACTTACAAAGGAATTTTGTGCCATTATTGCATTTGATGATCAGTCTTTTGTCATTCAGCACAAGCTCAGCCAGGCAATCCTAAATAGGGGACACAGTGAGGATGGCTATATGTGTTGGACAATAGTGTGGTAGCATTCATTGCCTGTGTGAAGAAGAATAAGAATAGAGCTTCCTTTTAGACTTGGCATGCTCGTTCGGGACAGGTCACTAGTGGACACAAATGGGAAGCAGGTCGGGGAAAAGGGGGAAGCACGGCGGGGCTGTCCCGCCGTTACTTGAGCCGCCGTGCTTCGCCTCGGCGAAGCACGGCGGGTAAACCCCGCTATGCTACTCTTTTCCGATTTTGTAAATGTCTAGCCTCATCCGGAAATAAACATTTCCGATTTCGGAAATGTCTAGCCTCATCCGGAAAGGTTTTGATTTGTGATGTCCTTTCCGAAATTGTAAAGATGAATCATTGGCCGTGAGCTAAGAGATACGATATCGGAAACCTTTGTTGATAAAATTGTTTACGGTGTCGGAACTGACTTAAAACGGACAATTATCCGATATCGTAAATAGGGGCCGAAGATTACTTTCCGGTAATCTTTCCGGGATCGTAAAGTTTAGTTAAAAATATTCTGAAAATGAGTTTCCGATACCGTAAATGGATGCCTGTGTTGATGTTGTTTTCTTGTTTACGATGACGGAAATTTGTCTGGAAATACATTTCCGGACACACTTCCCGATATCATAAAAATATTACGCGGCTAATTTTCGAATTCGTAAATGTAGTTACTGGAGACCAATATGGTGGTCTGTTTACGAGCCGGACAACGTGCCGGGTTTACCACTGTTTTTTTTATGTAAGGAAAACCACACTGCTTTCGATGTCGGAAACCACCCGAAAGATCTTGTGGAATTTTGTTATGGTTTCCGAACTCGTAAATGAGCCTGGGCGTGCCAAAAAAAATTTCTATTTTGATCCGGGGCGTGCCAAAAAAATTCCAATTTTGAATTTGCTTTACGCGATCGATGAGCGACTAATCGAAATTAGATATAATAGCCATAATAAAGAAGCTAATCCTTCAATATTGGCTTTAACGAGCCAAAAAATGCTTCATAGCAAAATGAATACACCTAGTATAGTTGATTACACTATCTAGTGCACAATTGTAACTTATGCAACTACGACGAGGATCACAATGATGTCGTTGTAGCCAGGTGCTCTATGCATGAAGCACACTCCTCCAAAATGAAGCTTGCCAATGCACTCCTTGCTACCTTCAACTCTTGCAAGGTGTATGGGGTATAATCATCGTCGAAAACCCGCGATTTGAAAAAGTAAAGCATGTTGGTAACACATTACAAGGATTTACATTAAATCAAATAAGGAATGGAAGAGTAAGCTCACACTATGAATGTTAAACTGTGAAAGCCGTGCACGTGCAACCACCCTCCATGCAAACATCATCGTGTAGTAACCGCATATCCAATCATTATCTTGGACCTTGTACTAATAGTGACAAAAAATACACAATTTAGGTCCTAATAAGGTACAAATTTGAGGAATAATAAGAATAGATTACCTTAATTTGGTAGAACCTAAATTTGGATGGTTTAGGATTTACAAAATTCAAGGCTTCCTTGATAATATCGTTAAATGAGTGGATTGGAGGACGGTTAAGTGGATCTATCCAACATGCTTCTTTGGAGTTTGTGTTTATCGTCACCAAACGCCAATGTTCGCTAATCCATAAGATAATTTGTACATGAGAGTATAATGTTAGGTAAACACAAGGAAAATCATTGAAATATATATAACTTACTTACTTTTCAAGGTATGGACAAATGAAGAAGTATTTGTTCGATCTCCTAAGGCAACCTTCAAATAAGCTACCCTTTCCTCTGTTGAGTGGGTCCCCACTTGTACGGAGTCGGGGCATATGAAGCCAATAAATGCCATTCCACGACTTTGTGCCAAATGATGAATTTGTCTATGATGAATTGTAAAGAAAGTGTTACTACCTATTCGATTGTAGTTGGAATATAAAATAATTATATTTGAAAAATGAAGACTTACAGTTGAACGAGGAACATTATCGTGGAGATTAGCCTTTGAGGTCGCCATATATCGTCAAAGTCTTGCTTGCATAGTACTACTAATTTATCAACACCAAAAACCTCTTTTGGTGCGGGAAAGTTTTATGTACTAAGAGATGGATGTTTTGACAACTTGTCAAAGAGTTTGCGGATTGATGATGAATGTTGGTTATCTTCAAATGGATGTGAAGGAGATGGAATTGTGGTTGGCACCTTGGATTTAGTATATGGAGTTACGGTTGACACCTTGGATTTAGGAGATGGTATTTTGGTTGGCACCTTGGATTTAGGAGATGGAATTGTGGTTGGCACCTTGGGTTTAGGAGATTGAATTGTGGTTGGCAGCTTAGATTTCTCATTTCTAGTTGGTGGGCAAGGATTTTGTGGTTCCTTATCGCCTTTACTAGGAATTTGTACTAATCTCCTAGGCCATAAGAGAAGTTCTCCCCTTGATTTGGAAACTAGTTTAGGTGGGCCTTTTTGAATCGGGACGTGGGCATCACCACATATCTCTTTTGTTATAGACACCTTAACCAAACCTATTGGAATCTTCTCCCCATGGTGTCATTTAATGGCCTCCTCATAATTTCCAATGGCTACTAATTTAGGGGGTTGGGTGGTACTCACATCGATGTACAAATTGCATGGACAATCTACCTAGATATTGACATTGTAAGAGGAAATACCAATTAATTTTACCAATTCATTTTACACTAGATTATATGTCGGAGATTAAAATCATCTAATTATATAAAATTGGCAAAAGAATAGCAAATAATTGGCACATAAGCACAAGAAGACTAACCTTTTGGGGAGTAGAAGTTTCGCCCCCACTTGCCGCGTCCAAGGGTGTTGTGACAAAGGGTGGACTAGGCATATTTAGTGGCTCGTCAATGTCATCTTGTAGAGGTTCGTTGCGCGACCCCGAAGAGGGGGGTTCCCAATCTTCACCTACATCCTCGAAATTGGCGGGTAAAATGATTCCATGTTTGCGAGCAAACCACTTAAAACCATTTTCCATTTTTGTTTTAATAGAATCAATTTCCTTCCGCACTTTCTTGTACTTGGCATCTTGCGCATTATTTGAGGCTAAAGGATGTTTACCAAACACATCCTTAGGTCGGACATGAGAACCATACCCCCTAACGGTTCCGGGATGATCGTCCCCCATCGCCTTGTTCAAAATGTCACATCTTTCCGTAGGGGTGAATTTTCCATCGGCTTTCTCTTGTTTAGCCAATGCCTAATTTGAAAGTGGTTGAAACCATGACAATTATTTGATTAGATAGATAAACAAAACATTTCTCTACTATATATCATACAAACACATTTTGTAATTGACTTACAATTTTTTTGGCAATTTCAAGAGTTTCGTTGGCTTCATAAACGCCACTAGGATTTTGTCTCAATTTAAGGAACGACTCCCACCTCTCAATTTGGTCGGGATTCTTCCTAGTAGTGGTCTCCCTTGCTTCCTCTTCCGACATACCCTTGTCCATTTTTTGTTTAACACCATCTTCATATTCCTCCTCTATGAAGTCCTCCTCCACTCCATAATATCCCGAGCGACTATAGTGACTAATCATTTTGTTTGATTTTGCTAGTTCTACCATATTAAGATGAGTGCCCTATTTTAAAAGCAACCAACATAAGTAGCAACATCGAACACTATGATATAATTTGAATAGAAGAGAAAAAATCTTACATCGTCCAATAGCTCTTGTGCATGGATTTTGAAGATTTCCCAACTCTCGGGTTGAATGTCCTTATACACCGTCCATGGCATGATGTTCTTCTTATTTCCATAGATGTACTCATTCCTTAGCATAGACCTATGTTGACGTGCACACTTCGAGATCTTTTGCAAAGTCACACGGTCTAACATCGCCATGTCGGGGGTGATAATAGTGAACGGTTCCTAAAATAATGAAACACATTATTAGTTGTAGATAGTATGATCCACATTATAATGCCCTCACGATTGTAAAACATGTAGTAAAATGCCATTAAAAAAACCACATCATACCTTGCATTCTTCCAACAATTCTAATTTACGCTCCATCGGTACTTTGGTCCAATCGAACCATTTAATATCATGTCTTGTTCTTGCGATTTTACCAACCCAACTAGACCAATATTTACGCTCTACCCCTATGGCTATTCCTAACCTATTGAATTCCATTAGAGTGGAAATACCCGCTTCCCAACGCCTTTGTATTTCTCGACATAAATTTCTAGGAATTTTTGTATCCACAACCAATTGCTCTTTTGTGGATGACTTGACCTTCTTCTTCGTAGGAATTTTCTTTTTGTTTTGCTTACATGTAGGAGCCATGATTAACTACTTAATCACTAATACCAAGTACAAGCACTTGTCCACTAATTCACCTACAAATAAGAACAACTACAAAATTTCAATTTCACCGGCAATAAAATAGTTAGGGTGCATTTAACAAAATAAGGAGATATTAGTATAAAGATTTAGCTAACAAAGCAAAAGACAATAACATAAATGAACCCTAAAATAGATAATTAATGCATCAACTAGATTAGGGTTTGGATTTGATAATATTTGGTTACCCCATAACCCATATGTTTGTTTGCATCGCACGTGACAAAGCAATACAAATGGGTTAATAAAGGTAACCAATTGTACCTCTAATTTGTAATGAAACACCCCCAAAATATTCGAACTTGTAGAATAAATGTAGAATCTCAACTTTTTGTGAGGTTCTTTAGTTGGATTATTTGATTTGGGTAGTGTGATATCGTACAATTGACAAGATATTGAGAGGGAAGAGTGGTAGGAGGAGAAATAATGAGGAAGAGACAAATGGGTTGGAAAGATAATGAATGAATGAACCCACGTGATGGGTTTTAGTCTGGTCTGATGCCGAAACGAGTGGTTTACGAAATCGGAAATGTCACTCTTTTTAAGTACAGAGTGATTTCCGAAATCGTAAACCAACTTTTCCGAAATATTTACGATGGAGCAATTGGACCGGGTTGACTTTTCTAATCAGGCAGGTTGAACCATCTGAATCGGGTAATTTACGAGATCGTATTCATGTCGTAATCATGTTTTCCGGATGGGACATACTATTTACGATATCGTAAACAAGCCTAAACAGAAATCTTTACGAGCCGGAAGCCTAGCCGTGTTTGGCACTGGCTTTTAATTCTCACAATTTAATTTGTGACAGCTTACCCATTCCAAAATTGTGAATGGGCCGAAATTAGTTTTTCGGACGGTGCACTATATTTACGAAATCGTAAATCACCCGAACTAATCATGTTTACGAGCCGGAAGGGTATCTGGGTATATCACTGGAATATAATTATCAGCAATTAATTTTATTTAGATTATCTGTTACGAAATCGGAAAGTGGCCCGTTAAATTCAATTTTCCCAATTCAACTAATTTACGGACCCGTTTCCGAACTCGGAAATAGTATGAGTGTGGTTGCGGGTGGTTTACGATATCGGAAACTCAGAATGGTATATATAGTCAACTGCGATTTTGTGATTCAGAAAAGCCCCAAATCACACAAACTCAAACCCTACCACCCCATTCAATCAATTCCGACGACATAATCAAGCCTCCAGCCAGGCCTAAGCACAAAGCTAAGAGGGGCGCCCCAACATCACCCGAATCACCATCCCCACCACCAAACCCTAAGCCGAAGAAGCAAGATCGAAGAAGCCCCCCACCCCACCTGAAATTGAAACCGAGTCAGACTATGATGAGATGGCTGGGTTGGAGACTACCAGCGAGGAGGAGGCTGAGGGTACCCATGGAGAGGATGGGGGATATGCGAAGAGGATGAGGTGGAGGAGGAGCCGCTAAATGTGCCGGTAAAGCTCGGGCGGCGTGCGCAGCGGCATGAGCGAGGTGGGGATGAGCACCAACGACGGGGTCACAGCCAGCGCTTTTACGATCCAGTGGCCGAGGAGAACTACATGAAGTGGATAAGGCGTGGTATGTGCGACTCAAAGGTGCTAAAATCCAACTCTTTTGATGATTTAGGTTTTAATGAGTCGATTAATTATTTCCGCCCTAGTTATTTGCATAACCTAATCATGCTAGACGAGCCTGCCTACAAAGATGAGGTTAGACAATTTTATGCTAATCTAGGTAGATGCACAACCACAAGGATGTCGACTTTGGTGAATGGTGTGTTAGTGCCCGTCGATGAGTTTGCGATTAATGAGGTGCTAGAGTGCCCGTGGGTTGATTCTACTCATCTGAGGCCTCAAAATAAACAGGGGCCCTATAATGTTTTCACATTCAATAAGTGGGCAACGAAGTGCAATAAACAGCCTTTAGACATGGCTGAAATGGGCCATAAGTACTTCACGCTAGATGAGTCGTTGGGCAAAGGGACTGCAGAGATTGACTATAAGATAGATGTGTTGACCCTAGAGCAGAGGTTGGTCTTTGAATGGGTTTGTTATAATGTTCTACCTACGGGAGGGCATGCCACCGAGCCCACCACTGGTCGCCTGCTTGTATTCTACTACCTGATGGAGGGCATCCCAATCAATCCTGGATATACCATCTACGAGTACATGAGGAAGTGTGCTCCCTTGCTGGAGAAGAGGTTTCCGTACGGTGGACTTATCACCGCGCTGTGTAGGAAAGCCAATGTGCCTCTCTTGGATCGGCCGGTTATGCAGACCTACTATGATGACAGGTGGATCGACCTGAAGAACTGGGTGTTTGACACTGATGCAGGCAGATTCAAGGAAAAGCCGATGAAACCTGGTGCACAGGCAAAGGTGGCGAGGAGAAAACAAGCTCGCGAGGAGGCTTCCGCCCTAAAAACTGCCGCGGGTGAGTTCCACTAAATTCAGTAACTATATATAGTTTTTTATGAGCTTGATTTTTATTTTTTTTACTAACCAATTAAGTGGCTGCGTTGTAGGTGAACGGAAGGGGCTTTTTACAAAGATCTCGAACTTGTTCTGTTGTTTTTCTAGCCAGCTAGAAACGACGAAGAAGAGACTGGATGCGATCAAAGCTGATCAAGAAGCGTACATCCAAGACAGGGGTCTCGAGATCGTGCTAAGAGAGGATGAGGAAGAAGTGTACTACGGCGACCTTGCGCAAGTGAGTGAGGATGAAGAGGCCATGCATAACGCCTCTACTTCTAATGCCGCGTCGAGCTCACAAGCCCCCTCAACTTCACAAGGCCCCTCACCTCCCCCTGGCCCCTCAACTTCACAAGACCACGACTTCACCCAACATGGTTTTTTTCCAGGTTTTGATGGCTATGTTTAGAAGTTGTTGAAAATTTCAGTTAACACATTGTGTCATTTGATGATTATTCCTATTTGAGATTCAATATTTGAATAAATTTTCAATAAATTTTCCCCTTCAATATTTGAGATTCAATTGTCTTGTTCATCTTTATCAAATCTAGTTGATCTTGTTTTTTTTGGATTAGCCAACTACTTTCCGATATCGGGAACTGGCTGGGAGAGCATTTCTTTTGGTTTACGAGTTCGTAAATCTCTCGGGGAAAAGATGGAATTTTCCAAAATAATTAATTCCTTATGAAATTTGAAAGGTTATACTGAATTGTTTTTAATGTTATTTCAGATTTTTTGATTTTTGATTATTTTTTAATGTTATTTCATCAAATCAAACTATACTAAATTGAAAGTATTGAAAATGATGTTTTTTTTTTTTTTTTTTACATCTTGAAAAAAACAGCATCTGGTAAATACTAATCTTGAGTTGATAAATTTCATGTCTACAATTTAAAATTATTTAAATTTCTACTAAACTAATGTTGATAAATGTGACGAACTTACGGCTTCGGAAACTGCCCGGAGATCATATCTTTTGGTTTACAATATCGTAAACATGTCGGACAAACGCAGGGAAAATAAGGAATTTTTCCATAACAAATAAAAGCCTTTTACGGTATCAGAAACAATCCGGAAGTTTAAAAGTTTACGAGCCGGAGAGGCGTCCGGGTAATCCACTGTTCATAGTTAAATAATATTTCAGTAAATATGATTTGTTTACTAGATTAAAAACTAATGAGGGTCATGTCCGATCTCGTAAACAACCCGATGCACACAAAATGAGGGTCATTTCCGATTTCGTAAACCGCCTGTGCGTACATTTTAGTTGTACTTTTGAAAGTCAAGACATGAATAAATTTGGAATTAATAAAGTAATTATGCTACAAGTATGCGATGTTTATAAAATCTAATTAATAACAATGAATAAACTTTTATAAAATGTAAAGGACAAGGTATCAAAAAAAAGGTTAATTAAATGTGCCAAAATGGCAAACAAAAGGTTATTACACTCATAACAAATTTGGGCAAAAAAAGAAAGAACATAATCAAACAACAAAAAAACTATAACATTTAGCCTAAACGAGGACCGAGTACGTGAAGCAATTCCTGATCGCAGGTACATGCATCACATGAGATGTCCGCTGGATCAAGCCTCTCCTAGCGATCGTACCTCACTCTGCGATTGAGGGCAACATGTTCCACGCAGTAGATCGGCCTGTGCGTGACTACCCCATCTCTGAGGAACCTGTAGTAGTGCGCCCAACCCCAGGCATTACCCAAACTGGCTCTGGCGCGTACTCGAGCTTCCCGGAGGCCTTTCTTATCGGTTCTCTTCAGGGTGGTGATCACATTCATGCCTCTCTGAATATCACTCTCGCAGCATATTGCAAATATTGCCAAGACATAGGTCGAGTCTGTGTGACCTAGTGCAGAAGCGTCGGTGAGCCACTGTCAATGCCATTCTGTCGCTCTTCCGGTCGCGTACCGACGAAGAACCGAGTCGAAGTAAACACGAATCATGATTAGATTTATCATGTCATTTGGGAGGGCGTTAAATATAGACAAATCCATGGGAAGCAAAAGGCAAACAATAGGAGAAGGGAGAAGGGAATGTGGGAATGAAGGATCTAGTGGGGTTCTAAAGGGAGAAGGGGTTGATATTTATAGGGTTTAGGTGCTCCATTTATCAAAAAGATTTTAGAGTTCCTAGTAAAAAAGTAAAGGCATTGTTACCTATTCAAGATAACCTCATGCAAACCCCCCAAAAAAATTAATTCCTTATGGAATTTGAAAGGTTATACTGAATTTTTTTTAATGTTATTTCAGATTTTTTGATTTTTGATCGATTATTTTTTAATGTTATTTCATCAAATCAAACTATACTAAATTGAAAGTATTGAAAATGTTGTGTTTTTTTTAACATCTTGAAAAAAATAGCATGTGGTACATACTAATCTTGAGTTGATAAATTTCATGTCTACAATTTAAAAATTATTTAAATATCTACTAAACTAATGTTGATAAATGTGACGAATTTACGGGTTCGGAAACTGCCCGGAGATCATATCTTTTGGTTTACGATATCGTAAACATCTCGGACAAACGCAGGGAAAATAAGGAATTTTTCCATAACAAATAAAAGCCTTTTACGGTATCGGAAACAATCCGGAAGTTTAAAAGTTTACGAGCCGGAGAGGCGTCCGGGTAATCCACTGTTCATAGTTAAATAATATTTCAGTAAATATGATTTGTTTACTAGATTAAAAACTAATGAGGGTCATGTCCGATCTCGTAAACAACCCGATGCACACAAATGAGGGTCATTTCCGATTTCGTAAACCGCTTGTGCGTACATTTTAGTTGTACTTTTGAAAGTCAAGACATGAATAAATTTGGAATTAATAAAGTAATTATGCTACAAGTATGTGATGTTTATAAAATCTAATTAATAACAACGAATAAACTTATATAAAATGTAAAGGACAAGGTATCAAAAAAAAAGGTTAATTAAATGTGCCAAAATGGCAAACAAAAGGTTATTACACTCATAACAAATTTGGGCAAAAAAAGAAAGAACATAATCAAACAACAAAAAAACTATAACATTTAGCCTAAACGAGGACCGAGTACGTGAAGCAATTCCTGATCGCAGGTACATGCATCACATGAGATGTCCGCTGGATCAAGCCTCTCCTAGCGATCGTACCTCACTCTGCGATTGAGGGCAACATGTTCCACGCAGTAGATCGGCCTGTGCGTGACTACCCCATCTCTGAGGAACCTGTAGTAGTGCGCCCAACCCCAGGCATTACCCAAACTGGCTCTGGCGCGTACTCGAGCTTCCCGGAGGCCTTTCTTATCGGTTCTCTTCAGGGTGGTGATCACATTCATGCCTCTCTGAGTATCACTCTCGCAGCATATTGCAAATATTGCCAAGACATAGGTCGAGTCTGTGTGACCTAGTGCAGAAGCGTCGGTGAGCCACTGTCAATGCAATTCTGTCGCTCTTCCGGTCGCGTACCGACGAAGAACCGAGTCGAAGTAAACACGAATCATGATTAGATTTATCATGTCATTTGGGAGGGTGTTAAATATAGACAAATCCATGGGAAGCAAAAGGCAAACAATAGGAGAAGGGAGAAGGGAATGTGGGAATGAAGGATCTAGTGGGGTTCTAAAGGGAGAAGGGGTTGATATTTATAGGGTTTAGGTGCTCCATTTATCAAAAAGATTTTAGAGTTCCTAGTAAAAAAAGTAAAGGCATTGTTACCTTTTCAAGATAACCTCATGCAAACCCCCAAATAAAATTAATTCCTTATGGAATTTGAAAGGTTATACTGAATTTTTTTTAATGTTATTTCAGATTTTTTGATTTTTGATTGATTATATTTTAATGTTATTTCATCAAATCAAACTATACTAAATTGAAAGTATTGAAAATGGTGTGTTTTTTTTAACATCTTGAAAAAAATAGCATGTGGTACATACTAATCTTGAGTTGATAAATTTCATGTCTACAATTTAAAAATTATTTAAATATCTACTATACTAATGTTGATAAATGTGACGAATTTACGGGTTTGGAAACTGCCCGGAGATCATATCTTTTGGTTTACGATATCGTAAACATCTCGGACAAACGCAGGGAAAATAAGGAATTTTTCCATAACAAATAAAAGCCTTTTACGGTATCGGAAACAATCCGGAAGTTTAAAAGTTTACGAGCCGGAGAGGCGTCCGGGTAATCCACTGTTCATAGTTAAATAATATTTCAGTAAATATGATTTGTTTACTAGATTAAAAACTAATGAGGGTCATGTCCGATCTCGTAAACAACCCGATGCACACAAATGAGGGTCATTTCCGATTTCGTAAACCGCTTGTGCGTACATTTTAGTTGTACTTTTGAAAGTCAAGACATGAATAAATTTGGAATTAATAAAGTAATTATGCTACAAGTATGTGATGTTTATAAAATCTAATTAATAACAACGAATAAACTTATATAAAATGTAAAGGACAAGGTATCAAAAAAAAAGGTTAATTAAATGTGCCAAAATGGCAAACAAAAGGTTATTACACTCATAACAAATTTGGGCAAAAAAAGAAAGAACATAATCAAACAACAAAAAAACTATAACATTTAGCCTAAACGAGGACCGAGTACGTGAAGCAATTCCTGATCGCAGGTACATGCATCACATGAGATGTCCGCTGGATCAAGCCTCTCCTAGCGATCGTACCTCACTCTGCGATTGAGGGCAACATGTTCCACGCAGTAGATCGGCCTGTGCGTGACTACCCCATCTCTGAGGAACCTGTAGTAGTGCGCCCAACCCCAGGCATTACCCAAACTGGCTCTGGCGCGTACTCGAGCTTCCCGGAGGCCTTTCTTATCGGTTCTCTTCAGGGTGGTGATCACATTCATGCCTCTCTGAGTATCACTCTCGCAGCATATTGCAAATATTGCCAAGACATAGGTCGAGTCTGTGTGACCTAGTGCAGAAGCGTCGGTGAGCCACTGTCAATGCAATTCTGTCGCTCTTCCGGTCGCGTACCGACGAAGAACCGAGTCGAAGTAAACACGAATCATGATTAGATTTATCATGTCATTTGGGAGGGTGTTAAATATAGACAAATCCATGGGAAGCAAAAGGCAAACAATAGGAGAAGGGAGAAGGGAATGTGGGAATGAAGGATCTAGTGGGGTTCTAAAGGGAGAAGGGGTTGATATTTATAGGGTTTAGGTGCTCCATTTATCAAAAAGATTTTAGAGTTCCTAGTAAAAAAAGTAAAGGCATTGTTACCTTTTCAAGATAACCTCATGCAAACCCCCAAATAAAATTAATTCCTTATGGAATTTGAAAGGTTATACTGAATTTTTTTTAATGTTATTTCAGATTTTTTGATTTTTGATTGATTATATTTTAATGTTATTTCATCAAATCAAACTATACTAAATTGAAAGTATTGAAAATGGTGTGTTTTTTTTAACATCTTGAAAAAAATAGCATGTGGTACATACTAATCTTGAGTTGATAAATTTCATGTCTACAATTTAAAAATTATTTAAATATCTACTATACTAATGTTGATAAATGTGACGAATTTACGGGTTCGGAAACTGCCCGGAGATCATATCTTTTGGTTTACGATATCGTAAACATCTCGGACAAACGCAGGGAAAATAAGGAATTTTTCCATAACAAATAAAAGCCTTTTACGGTATCGGAAACAATCCGGAAGTTTAAAAGTTTACGAGCCGGAGAGGCGTCCGGGTAATCCACTGTTCATAGTTAAATAATATTTCAGTAAATATGATTTGTTTACTAGATTAAAAACTAATGAGGGTCATGTCCGATCTCGTAAACAACCCGATGCACACAAAATGAGGGTCATTTCCGATTTCGTAAACCGCCTGTGCGTACATTTTAGTAGTACTTTTGAAAGTCAAGACATGAATAAATTTGGAATTAATAAAGTAATTATGCTACAAGTATGCGATGTTTATAAAATCTAATTAATAACAATGAATAAACTTATATAAAATGTAAAGGACAAGGTATCAAAAAAACCAATTACTTAATTAAATGTGCCAAAATGGCAAACAAAAGGTTATTACAATCCTAACATATTTGGGCTAAAAAAGAAAGAACATAATCAAACAACAAAAAAACTATAACATTTAGCCTAAACGAGGACCGAGTACGTGAAGCAATTCCTGATCGCAGGTACATGCATCACATGAGATGTCCGCTGAATCAAGCCTTTCCTAGCGATCGTACCTCACTCTGCGATTGAGGGCAACATGTTCCACGCAGTAGATCGGCCTGTGCGTGACTACCCCATCTCTGAGGAACCTGTAGTAGTGCGCCCAACCCCAGGCATTACCCAAACTGGCTCTGGCGCGTACTCGAGCTTCCCGGAGGCCTTTCTTATCGGTTCTCTTCAGGGTGGTGATCACATTCATGCCTCTCTGAATATCACTCTCACAGCATATTGCAAATATTGCCAAGACATAGGTCGAGTCTGTGTGACCTAGTGCAGAAGCGTCTGTGAGCCACTGTCAATGCCATTCTGTCGCTCTTCCGGTCGCGTACCGACGAAGAACCGAGTCGAAGTAAACACGAATCATGATTAGATTTATCATGTCATTTGGGAGGGCGTTAAATATAGACAAATCCATGGGAAGCAAAAGGCAAACAATAGGAGAAGGGAGAAGGGAATGTGGGAATGAAGGATCTAGTGGGGTTCTAAAGGGAGAAGGGGTTGATATTTATAGGGTTTAGGTGCTCCATTTATCAAAAAGATTTTAGAGTTCCTAGTAAAAAAGTAAAGGCATTTTTACCTTTTCAAGATATCCTCATGCAAACCCCAAAAAAAAAGTAATTCCTTATGGAATTTGAAAGGTTATACTGAATTTTTTTTAATGTTATTTCAGATTTTTTGGATTTTGATTATTTTTGAATTTTTTGAATTTTGATTATTTTTTAATGTTATTTCTTCAAATCAAACTAAACTAAATTTAAAATATTGAATTTTTTATTTTTAAATTGTTGAAATAAAAGAGCATGTGCTAAATAATAATAAAATAAGTGAATGTGCTAAATAACAATTGTTGAAAAAAAAGAGCATGTGCTAAATTATTTAATTTTCGACAAGATTAATGTTGATAAATAAAGACCAATTTACGGGTTCGGAAATAAGCCGGATGAAGTGTAATTTCATAATTCCAATTTCGTAAATAGTATTGGGGAAAAATTGGTCCAATTGCTAGTGATTTACGAAACCGGAAATAGGAATGGGGGTAAATGAACGTCTTGTCGTGCATGTTACGAAACCGTAAACATGTCGGAATATGATAAGCGGCTGGTTTACGATATCGGAAACGCGAGACAATATAAAACAGAAAACAACTTATGTGCAGTCTTATGTCCCAAACCAGATAAAATCAAAACTCAATCTCCGCCTTCAACGCCTATCTAGAGTCACGAATCAGCCGTCCAAATCCATCAAGCTCGGCTTTTTACCACATTACCAGTTACGACATCGCAAACCCATGGCACCCAAGAAGTCAAAATCCAAGGCTCTACAAATCCCGGATGATGTGGAGGAGGTCGACTACGATGATTCGATATTTTTCTCCAAGGCTCACGAAGAGAGGTATGAGTACATTCGTGATCACTGCAATATTCTTAAAAGTTTTTATGTTGATTGTGATGATGTGGAGGATTTGTTGCTTGGTAATATCGTAGAAACCCTAGGTAAACACTACTTGACTGATTTAGTGTTTAATAGTAGTGAGACTTATACTGAGGAGGTATGTCAGTTTTATGGAAATTTGCATGAGATGAAGGACGGTACTTGCACGACTGGGGTGAATGGTATGAGCATAGAGGTTAGTTGGAGTATGATAAACCGGGTTTTAGGCTGTCCTTACCGGAAACTGGAGGAATGCCACCCTCAGAAAGAAGATGGCCTTTACAATGTCCATTACAAGGGGCGTATTCCAGATAAACCCGATGAGATGCATGGCCTGAACAAAGTATCTTTGGCTGAGAAGTACTTTGGGCGCCACAACTCCAACCCTGGAGCTGCCCAACAAGTTCAACACAAAGTTCATGACTTTAGAGGACCGTGTTTTGTATGAGATCGTGCACAAGTCCATAGTGCCAAGTGCAGGTTATTCCACAGAGCCAAACACCACAACTGCCATGGAGTTCTTCTATCTTGCAGAGAACAAATTGACAAACCCTGGGTACACCATCTTGGAGCATATGAAAGTGGTGGTGAAGGGCAAAAATCCCCGGGATAATATACCCTATGGTAGTTTTATTACTCTTTTTCTCACCGGAAGCTTTATGTTGTCGTACCAGAAACCTTTCCCATTTAGTTATACGTCGGGTATTAGGTCGGAGAAGTTAGACCTAGAGTATTTTGACAGTAGAGGGATGGTGGTGTTTGATGGAGCTTGGATGAACAAGCCACCCAAAACAAAGAACGAGATGATGCAAAATGTTGAGAAGCAAGGTAATATTCTTTAACATTTGTTTGTTTTTCAGAATTTCTTGTTAGTTTTTACCATGTGTTATTAATATTCTTTAATATTTTTATGGCAGAAATCGACGAGAATGTGGGGTGGAAACAATTGTACAAGAAAATGAAGTAAAAAATCCCTGATTTCTTGTACGTTAGCAAGGAAGTGCGGTTGGCTGAAAAGCGGCAGCGCGCTATTCATAGAGCCGAGCGCGAGGCGATGATGCGGGGAACGGGTGGTGGTGAAGCGGGCGGCTCACAATCGAGGCCGGTTACGGGTGCCGAGGCAGATGAGGCACATGCAAACCAACTTCCGGCTGATGAAGACAAACATGATGAAGACAAAGATGACAATGATGTGATGAAGCAGATTGTCTTCTAAGTAGTTCAATTGTTGTTAGTCTTGAAACATCTTTTCATTTGAAATTCGATGATACAATGATATTCCAATCAATTAAGATCACTCTTTGTTATGTTATGGTTTTTAATTTGATCACTCTTTCTTATTTCAATTTTAAAATGTATCTCATACAAGTTCCTGATTTTCAATTTTTTTAAGAGTAAATGAGTGGTTTCCGAAACCTAAATAACACGAAACACTTTTTAGGATACATTTCCGAAATCGGAAATAACACGACTTTAAAAACTTTACGAGCCGGAAGCCTTTCCGGGTAATCCACTGGATTTAAAAAAGGCACAAATTAAATTCCGGTTTAGTGTATTCCGAGTTCGGAAATAAGCCGGGGAAGAATAGAATTTTTCCAGACAAATAGGAACCTGTGTACAATATCGGAAATAGGCCGGAAGAATGAAAGTTTACGAGCCGGAAGGGCATCCGGGTATGCCACTGGAGCTAGCTACGTAATATTTCAGGAAACATGATTTATTTATTAGATTACAAAACCATTTCCGATAGCGTAAATTGGCCGCTTTAGTGGTTTACGATTTCGGAAATTGGACGGAAAAAGTGTTACTTAAATGAAACTCGCCAATTTATTGGGTTTTCACAGTTGTAATTACACAAGGAGTACCCCTACAAGGCTAAATAACATAAGAACACAAATTCTATTACAATACTAGACTTAATATATATTAAATGCTCTAGAGCGATCTGTCTTACATTTACAATCAAGTGTGACTTTAAATCAAGTGTGACTTTAAATCACGCACACTCAAACGCACATCATTCTTACAATCTCTACAAGGGCATCGAATTAGCGACTCATTCTGTACTCTTGCATACTCAGTGGCAGCATTCACAAACTCTGTCACGAGATTCAAGTATTCACGCGATGTCCTAATATTCTCTTCTATAATTCTAGACCGTTCTATTGCAACGTGCAAATTCTACAAACAAACTCCTACATTGACAAAATTCAAACTTAATCAACCTTTAGAATCACAAATTATCATAGCCCACCATAGAATTACAACATTTTCAAGTTCTCACACATCAAAAACAAGCATGTCATTGTAAACAAAAAAATACATACAAATCATAACATGGAGAGAACATCGATTCCACAATTTAACAATGCAAGATTTAAAGATGAGATGACATACCTTAACGATTCAAACTTAGATCAAGAATTCAGGCAAGACTTTCCCCTTTTTCTAAACTTTCAAAACTTTCTCCAAAAATAAATATGCAGAGAACAGACTTTTAAACGCCATCAATCCGATCAATTTCCGATTTCGTAACCTACCCAAATACCTCCCTGCCGAATTCGGATTATTTACGATTTCGGATACCTACCGAAATACCTTTTCGAGTGGTTTACAATGTCGTAAGAAATGCCACTACTTCTGAGTACAATATGTGGCTTATTTATGGAATCGGAAACTAGCTGGTATCATATATTTAAATCCAGAAATACTGGCACGTGCTTTGCAAGTGCCACGGCCAAAGTACAGGCCCATTTCCGATATCGGAAACCTTGGACAGCACGGTGGGAAATCGTTCCCGCCGTGCATTCTCAACGACGTTTTTCAAACAGCACGGCGGGTTTTCCATTCCCCGCTATCCTACACGTAAGACATCGGCTAGCCTGATTTTGACCTCCGATACCGGACCATTTCCGATTTCGTAAAGCAGAAGCACGGCGGGAAAAACAAGTTTCCTTTTTCCCGTCGTGCTTCTGTGCTGCGCATCCACTAATTTCCACTAGTGGGTGTCCCCTAGTATTATTTCATTATTGAACAAAACTAGATTTTTGTCTCTTACTTCTGTAATTCCTAAACATGGTTTGTGTGAGCCATGTGCTATGGTTAAAGGACAGAAACTTTCTTTTATTAAGAAACCTTGACGTGCTGATCATGTTCTTGATTTATGGGGGCCTTCTCCAGTTGTATCTAGGAATGGTTATTCTTATATTATGCCTTATTTGTGAATGATTATTCACTTTTTTCTTGGTTTTATCCAATGCACCGCAAGTCTGACTTTGTTGAAGTCTACTACCAATTTGAGACATTCGTAGAGAACCAATTCTCATCTCGCATCCAAGTGTTCTAAAGTGATGGTGGCATTGAATTTATCAACAACAGGTTGCAGTCACATTTTGGAACTCGTGGCATTTATCATCAGGTTTTGTGTCCAAATACACCCGAGCATAATGGACGAGCAGAATGGAAACACAGACATATCACAAAGATGGGCCTCTCCATGTTGTTTCACTCGCATCTGCCACAGTCTCACTGGGATGATGCACTTAGCGCTGCTGTGTTAACCATCAATAGATTCCCAACCCTGGTTGTTGACAACAAGTCTCCTTTTGAGGTACTTTTCGGGCGTTCTCCAGACTACTCAAACTTTCATCCTTTTGGATGTAGAGTTTTTCCATATGTCCGTCCCACGAAAGCACACAAACTAGCAATCCTTGCATCCTGCCTTGTGTCTTGTTGGGGTACAGTGCACACTACAAAGGGTTTCGATGTGTGGATCCTGCTTCGCGGCGTATCTACATGACTCGACATGCTCGGTTTGATGAGAACCACTTTCCATTCTCTATAGCATCATCAGAAGCTCAGTTTTCTTTGCTTGATGTCTCTTTCTTCATCGATCCCACTGATTTGATCTTGGTACTGCCTCTGTTGAGATCATACCACCTCTACATTCTTGCACTATGTGTCATGAGCCCTCTTCGACTGCACCGCCTATTGAACTAGATGAGCATGATCCTGCCACGTCTGTACCATCTCCAGTATCCTCGAGTCCGTCTTCTGATGGATCATCGGACTCGTCTAGTGATGATTCAGGGTCTTCTATACAGGCATCTCAGACTCCTCCTGTGTCTTATGCTTCGCAGGTTCCTCATGTTCCACCCGTTCTTCGTGCCCATAAGATGGTCACTCGTCATCAGGATGGACCTAGAGTTGCTCGAAACCTTGGCCCTGATTTTGTGGCTACATATCTAGTTGCTGAACTCTTGGTCCAGAAGGATCCTCGCACGTACAAGGCTGCAGTTAAGGACTCTCGTTGGATTACTGCTATGGATGAGGAGATTGATGCACTTCAGCGGCAACAGAAATGACAGTTGATCCCTTTCCCTCCCAATGTTAATGTGGTGGGTTCTAAGTGGGTCTATCGTCTGAAATACAAGCAGGGTGGTTCCATTGAGAGATATAAATCCCGCTTGGTGGCTCGGGGCTTCTCTCAGATTCCGAGATTTGACTTTGATCATACCTTCAGTCCGGTGATCAAAACTGCTACTGTCTGTACAGTGATTGTCATTTCCACTATGAGGAAGTGGCCGCTTTATAAGTTGGATGTCAAGAATGCTTTTTCTGAATGGAGTTCTTGATAGTCCAGTCTACATGGCTCAACCGATTGGATATCAGGATCCTGCTCGACCGAACCATGTCCGTCAACTCCGCAAGGTGATATATGGTCTCAAGCAAGCTCCTAGGGCATGGTTTGATAGGTTCAGTACCTTTGTTTGTGGACTAGGTTTTGTTGGCATCCTGTCAGATCCATCACTTTTTGTGTTTACTCGTGACTCGGTTATTCTCTACATCTTCATCTATGTTGATGACATTATTCTCACTAGGAATGATGGGGTTGCTCTTTGTAGCTTCATAGATCGTGCTGATCGAGAGTTTTCTGTCAAGGATCTTGGACATCTCAGCTATTTTCTTGGCTTCAAGGTTACTCCTACTTCTACTGGACTGGTCTAAGGCCAGGCCAAGTATGCTAGGGACATTCTTCAGCAGGCAGAAATGTAGGATACTACACCAGTGTCCACACCATTCCTTCCTTTGTCCCAGCTTTATAGCAGCACTAGTGGACCATTTCATGATCTGAAGCTGTATCGCTCCCTTGTGGGTGCCCTCCAGTATCTTACCATCACTCGAGCTGATTTTTCTTTTGCAGTCAATTCAGTGGGCCAGTACCTTCAGGATTCACGGGATGATCATTTTGCTGCCGTTACTTGGATACTCAGATGCGGATTGGGCGCGCTGCTTGGGAGACCTGTCGTTCTATTTATGGCTATGCTATTTTTCTTGGTGGGAACTTGGTATCTGAAGTGCGAAAAAGCAGCCTACGGTCTCCCGGTCGATCTCGGAATTTGAGTACAAAGCTCTTGCGAATACAGTTTCAGAGGTTGTTTGGTTGACACACATTCTTCGAGATCTTCGTTATCCGCTTCTGGGGTCGCCTGCTCTTCTTTGTGACAATAGCAGTGTTATCTTTCTTGCTGAGAATCCAGTTGCTCACAAGAGAGCGAAGCATATTGACATTGATTACCACTTTGTGTGAGAGTTGGTAGCAGCTGGCAAGTTTCGTGTAGGTCATGTTCCTATGTAGTTGCAAATGCCAAACATTTTCACTAAGGGGAATACAAGGATTCACATGGATATAAAGTTCTAAGACATCATGAAAATGTGGGAATTTGGGAAATAGGGAATGCAAGAAACCCAAGAAGATTTGAGAGACCATCCCAAATTCTCAAATCTTCTTGGGTTTCTTGCTCTTGATATGTATTTTTTGCAATTTCAGAAATTACTTCTGCTGAAAAGATTGCACGAAGTAGAGGCATTCTCCATTTCCATCAGCATTAATCAGGTCTTCTACTCGTGTATCAGTCTGTTGCACAATGATATTTTGTACATAGAGTGTGGTGAATAAAATTTTATAATGAGTAAACTTTAGTGTGGTGAAACTTGTACTAGTGTGGTTGTAAATAAGAAAAGTGTGTTTTAATTCTTACCAACACTTTCAAACATGCTTAGTAAATTTTTGGGTAAAACTCTGCCGTAACCCTGTGTTCTTAGGGTCCTATCGTAATCCTAAATTTTTGGAAAGTCCTATCGTAATACTTGACTGATGAAGGCTTCAAAAACTAAAACCCTGACCAGTTGACTAGCGCTGACCATGATGTTTTCAACACCCTTTATATATAAAATGACACATCTGCCCCTCAGGTTTGGAATAATATATTTTGGGACAGTTTTACTCTCTTTTAACTTAGTACTTGAAATCTTGTGTTTGGTTCACCTGTTTTTTGAAAAACTGGACTTTCAAAAAGTCCAGTTTTGAAATTTTTTGTTTGGTTTGTATAATTTTAGAAAGTACAGATTTTTCGCTCCCAAGTCTGGTTTTTGTTCTTCCATGTTCAGACTTGCACTTTTTGTTTTAGACTTGCAAAATTCTGACGAACCAAACAAGCATTTTGTTTCAGACTTACAAAATCTCAACCCAACCAAACAAGGTTTTTGCAAAACCAGACTTACAAAATCCCAAACTCTCAAAATCCCAAAACAAAATCGAAACTCTCAAAATTATCTCCAACCAAACACACCCGTTTTTCTGTAAATAAACATTTCATGTATGTAAATATTATTTTTTAATTTAGTTCAGTATATATATTTTTAAAAATCAGTTATGTTCAGATAAATATAGTAAATCTATATCATTCAGTTCAGTTCACTTCAT
Organism: Sherardia arvensis; assembly: GCA_948330725.1. NCBI lineage: Eukaryota > Viridiplantae > Streptophyta > Magnoliopsida > Gentianales > Rubiaceae > Sherardia > Sherardia arvensis. Next base: position 21,090,226 of record OX415240.1, read on the forward strand.
TGAATCATATTTTGCACTAATGTTTGTGATATTTTTACCACAAATTAAAGATAATTATTTCAGTTCATTTCATATTTTTTACAATTCAGTCCATTAAATAGGTTTTGGTTGAATTCTTTATAAATAATTTATTAAAAGTTAAAACAATTATTTAAGGGCTTTATGTCATCACAATTTTTCAGCCAATTTTGAGACTTTTTTGTATCTCAAGGTCACAATAGAACTTTCAAAGAATTTGAAGTTATAAGGGAATATACCCAAGAATCGAGAGATACAATAGAATTTTTTTTTTCTAAACTTTTTGTTAAACTTCTCAATAAAATTTAATTAAAATGTATACACATCTTTGGCTCTTTTCCGGGTGATGTCATTTTTTTGGTGCGTACGTACTAGAAAATAAAGATAAAATTTGGTGCATACGGTCCAATCGATTTAGAAAAAACTAGGCTAATCGGACGGCGCGTTGCGCGGTTTTACGATGCATGTCAATTCAAAGTAAATATTTGATACAATGGTATTGCAAACAGTGACGGAGGGAGACCGGGTCTGGTGGGGACTCAAGCCCCCGCCAAAGTCTCCAGAATCGCTGATTACGTAAAGGTATAATCTTTTATTTAAAGTTTAGTTCCGTTAAAATTTTGCTCAGCCCCCGCCAGAGATCGCGGAGGAATATTATATATATATATATATATATTCGAGCTATATTTTATGTGTGTTATTTACCAAAACCTCAAATTTCCCAAACGTATACGCCGTACGCAGTATCAGTGACAGTTAATATAACAATACCTAAGAGTTCTTGTGTTGTCTTCCACGTTCCAGAAACCCAAATTTCCCCACTCGTACGCAGAGTATCAATAAATCTGGCGTACATAGTATCAATTAATGTAACAATATCTAAGTTCGTGTGTTGTCCTTCTGCGTTCCAAAACCCCTCAGTCTCATGTGCATCGGCGATTTTGAGTTGGTAATGATTTTCGTTTTAATCTAATTCTCTTGTATATGATGTTATTTGTTTTGTGTTCCTATCCAACAATATTAAGTTTTCATTTTCCATAAGTTATGTTTTGTCGGCTAATTGTTTACTCGCATTCAACTGCAAGTGACTGTATATTAGTGAAAATTTTGTACAAAGTTTTATCAGGTTAGCATTTTAATTCATTCTATAAATTCAACTAACTATAGGTAATAGATGTTTATATAACTTGTAGTAACTTACTAACTTGTAAGTACATAAATTAATATTTTAATGATACCTTTCGATTATTAGTTTAGTTGTAAAGTGATATTAAGTTAATGCCACAATCACTTGAATCACATGATCTATATATTAGAATTTTCTTCGAGTAATTTTTGTATTATGTTAACTTGTTAACTTTGCTTTTATGAAAATTTTGTTTAGCTATTAGCCCCGCCAACATGAAATCTTGGCTCCGCCCCTGATTGCAAATACTATATTATGTAAAATGAATAATGTTTCTAATACAGAAATTTTAAAATAAATATAATTGAAAAGAAGTAAATAACAATAATTGAAAAGTTTTGACTTCATATCCCTACTTTTGGTCTCTTGTTTGCTTCACATTTTTCTTCTGTGTATTCTTGAATCTCCGAATACTTTGTGGTTTTATTTGTTCGCAGTTGTATTATTGGAAATCCGTCTACATCATTTTGAGGTAAGAGTTCCATTGTATTGACTTCTTGTAAATACACCACCAAGTATCGTGTATGGAATTCTGCAATTTTTTGTTTTGGTGCTTGGAGACACACAATGTACTCTTTAGTGTCAACAGCATTGTTTTTGTCTTCTAGGAACTCCTGTTTTTACAACGTAAAATAGTATAAGACTCTATGAAAATAAAGTAAGGATCTTAAGTAAATTGGTTTGGTGAATACCCGTGTTACTCCGTCCATTGCGTCCTCTAAATTTAAACCAATTACATTATCAGCTTGTGAACCCAGAAAGGTAGCTTGTATAGTTCCAGTATCGTCAGTTAAGTTTGCATGGAGTATGCACCTGAATATTTTGGAAGTCATTATGAATTAAAGAAAAATAATTCATTTTGGAAATTGACTTATGAAAAACATGTATATTTGAAAAAACACACATTACCTTGGTGCTGCAATTTGCTGCTGTTTGCAATTGTTGCACTTGAATTCAAAGCCATAAGATGCAGTAGTTGATGATGTGCAGGATTCACATGCCATGTAAAACCATTTTTGTCGAATATATTTGAAAGATATTTTGACCTTTGAAGATGTTTATAATATTTTGTTAGTATAATTTTTTTAGCCTACACATTTGACTATATATATATATGTATGAAACTCGTGTAATATCTGATGAGTGTTTGTGGTCAATTTGTTTTTCGTCAGTTGTCGTAATATGTGCTTCTTTGAATGTTGAATTGTCTTGAATTCCAGTTTGAATTTGATCGATATTGGTCATAGCCCTGCATATTTGTTTTATCAGTAAAGTATAATTTTAAAATAGTGATGTATAGATCTAGGAAGTGTACCGGTTTCTCAATTCATTTGCTTCTTTCCCATTATCGTCCAACGAAAATGACGTGGATTTGTTTGTCATGATTTCTATTCCCGTGACATTCAAGATAAGATAGATATATTAGAAACTGATATGTGATAATGCAATAAGTAGAGATAAGTAGTATAACCCAAGTTTGTAAAATTACCATTGTAATATTTGACCTTGAGTCACCTAGCAATTACAATTGGTACATTGCTAACATTTTCCTCCAAGTATGTAGCATCTTTTTCAAATTCTCCCCAAATTGTTAATGTTAACTTCTCGAACATGTATGTTGAGATTGTAGAATTGATTATTATATATCAAAAACCAGCAATGAAATAAGCCAAATACTTATGTAGATTTTTTTTTTTTTTTGGGAATTGCGAATGGCTTCAGTGGTAAGACACTGGTAGATTAACCCAGAGATCCTGGGTTCAACTCTCAGGGAGGGGGGGAAATGATGAGATTTTATTGGGGGCTCACTTGAGTTATTACCCAATTTTTTAAAAAACAAATGTAGATTTTTTTTATAGATTCTCCATATGCTAATATATTATATTACTTAAGTGTGCATAACAACATATAAATCCTTATATCCTAAAAAAAACATAAAAATTCTTATAATCGCATAGCATATGAATATAAACGTGTGTATATCATGCATAGCATTAAACAATTTTCAATGACGTAATGAAAACATTCAAAATTTCAAATTCTAATTTTCATACGATATATTGATCTAAATAATTTACACATGCTTTGGTTCTATGCGTTTCAGGTTATGCAATATATATAAGATTTATCCACATTGAAATTAAAAATATATATAAAATTGTTATTCAATAAAAGCATTTATAAATAACATGACATGGGAACGTAGTACTTACTTGTCATTAACCTGAAAGGTGAAGTTACCGATTTCCATATAGAGTTACTCTGACCATTAATCTGCAAGGTGAAGTTGCTGATTTCCATATAGAGTATGAACAACTTCCCCTTTACTGTAAACCTTGCAGAAAACTTGGCCATAATCTACAAGACTGTAGAATACTTTATCCTGAGCTAAGACCTATCCTCACTTCCAGCAACCTAGAATCCCACCTCCAACAAAGAAACATGGCCTTAAAAAGGTAGGCATAAGATGCAGGTTCCAATCCTTGATAAGACTAATACTGCTGGTCCCTCTGATATTACACTTAGGAGAGGGAGAGCAGTCAACAGGTTTTCTCCTAAGTGCAAAAGAAATATGGCCCTAGCCCTACCAATGTCCATCAGGTGCAGGATAAGGATAAATAGAAAGCTTCTCACCAGTCTGAAGCCCCTACAATCATCAATGTTGATGATGGTTCAGAATATGAGCTCACAGAAGCTAAAGCAGACTGACAACAATATAAAGGAGAAAACTCCTCAGCTTCAGAAGGCTACTACTCCAAAAATCAGCACAATGGAAACCATAGACTCAACAAGCACTCTGATTTACATATTATCCATAGTGGTGACACCTAACTCACAGCCTCAATCCCCTGAAGCTTTGATGGATGAGCCAGCTTCTCCAAAAGTTTAGGCACCACACATTATAAGGGACACTGACCTGGAATGGAATACTCCAAAGAGAGTAAACAACTATGCATCTGATGGCATTAACATTCATTCATATAAGCTTCCTGTATCACCTGAAAATCCTTTAAACACTAATAAGTTTCCTTTCTATTCCCAACCAAGAAAATCAGGAAACAGGTTTTTCCCACTTATTGAAGGGGATGAAAATAAAGAGGTTCACAAGATGCTGAAGAAGTTCCAACAGTCTCTGACACGGTAAATCTAGATTCACAGGAACTAAACATCTCACTGATCTATCCACCCACTACTACAGAAATGACCTTTTACTTCTACTCCTGGGGACAATTAATTTCGCTAAGGTGGCGTAGTGAAAAGAGGAGTAGTTGAAAGTATTTCTTTTACTTCGGCGAAGTGAAAACATTTTTAACCGATAGCGGTATGCTTTCGGCTTGGATTTTAGTTATTAGAAGCTTGAGCCAAAATCATGTCGATCTCGATTCGATCACTGCTGCAAGAAATCAAAACGAACATCGATTAAACCGATCTCGACACCTAGATTTCAAGTCGATGTCGGAATGAAGAATAGTATACCGTCTTCAGCTCGGTCAACACTGTTTTCTCTTTGACAGATAGCCTTTGCATTCGGTTTGCTCTCGTGTACATTTTGGCGAACATGTATCGCCTTGTATATTTTGCATCTTTGATCACATCGACATCGGTTTGTGAAATTTGGTGTAATTTTCGATCAATTATCGTCTTGCAAATTTACCATCTCTAACCACACCGATATTAGTTTGTGAAATTTGATGATATAATCGTTCGGTTATCGGCTTGCAAATTTAGCATGTCTCACCATACCGATATCAGTTTGTAAATTTAGCATGTCTCACCATACCGATATCAGTTCGTGAATTTTGATGATATTTTCGACCAGTTATCGACCTGCGAGTTGCGCATCTCTGACCAAAGCGACATCGGTTCGAAAATTTCATATTATTTGAGAACCGAGACCTTTATTCTTAGTAAATTCCCAAACCCAAACCATTTGGAAATCAAACTGGAGTCGATTGTATTTCAAGTCTAAAAAAATTTTCGAACAAGATCATGAATTATAAAATATGTATATTCAATAACTCTTTCTAAAATACAGCATGAACAATTCAAGGATACTAAAAGTTTAAATTGTTTCTAAAGTCTACGTGTTACATTTCAAGTGACTAAACAAAATCAAACTATAGTTGAAGTTCAAGAGTTTCAATCCCACTAAAAAATCTCACTAGCGGTAAAAATTGATGTCCAAAGCTAGCACTTCTATACTTGTATAACTTCTTGCACCTGTAATCAATTATGCCAACCCCTTCACAATGTTAGAGTCTTGCTTTAACTCTCTCGCAATGATCAACTATTTAGAATTTAGCTTTTACCTTTTGATGAGTATCGATGACAAATTCACGTAAAGACAAGAACAAGAAAGAGAGGTCAGCAACATATATAAGTAGCTTCCCCAACTAATGCAAACATGCAACATACTTATAGGATTTCCGAATTTGTGCTTCATAATCAATCTAATTAATCATACCTGAAGCTGTGAGACCTTTTTTCAATTACCATATCAATCAAGAACCTAACACGAAACAAAAATAGACATCATAACTTAAGTTTCATTCAAAAACATAAAGGTTCTAAGAGATTTCATTTAGTTCAAAACCTAAATTATCATGTAATAAACTTTCAATTCATGAATTAAATTATACAACAAATACAATAAACCGTATTAGATATTCAAACATATGTAAATTAGGATTCAATCCACTATAATATATTCAAGTAAGAAGTACCATTCTTTCCATGACCCTTAACCCATATTCCATGTCAACTCCATTAATTTTACTAACCGATTAAAGCAGCATTCACAACTTTATAACTGAAAGGCCACCATATTGAGTTGAATATGTTGAAAGATATGAAATATCAACGGATATTAAGAATAAAACCTGAGACTGCTACATGGAGGAGTAGGAGACTTGCGGCGGTGGCATCATCCAAACTTCAATTTTCCCCATCCCATTCCATCTCTTTGATATACCATATCAAACTCCCAATCCAATTGATAGAGGGATTCGAGATCAACAACACGATTTATGACAGAATTGATTGAAGAATGTGGTGGAGATGATGTGTGGTGAGGCGAAGAAGATGATTTTATCAAGATAGTTTCGAAAAAAAGATTTGGCTGTATCTTTTGATTCACATATCGTATTTGATTGATTCTTGGTGCGTTAGAATTGTCTCGTCGAGAGGATCATTTTGAACACAAGAACTCCATCATCGGAATAATATTTAAGAAGATACGGCCGGCGGCAGTCGTAACTTAGGGTTTAAACCCTAAGTCATTCATTGTGGAGGCAGAAGGGATTAGAGGAGGCAGAAGGACTGAGATAGTGGGGAAGAGAGCACACGTGCGGTGGTATATGTTAAGAGAAACTAGGGTTTATAATAAACAGTTGAGATTTACTCGTGAAATATGAACGGTTAAGATTAGGGAACAATAAAATATTACTCTGTTTAATTGTTCTCTTAACTTGTTTTAATTAGTGAAATTTTATATTTACAATAAAGTGTACATCCTATATTAGATGACAAACAATTAGATATTTATGTATAATAAATCAATTCATCATACTGAATATTGTTTGTCATTTAAACTTAAAACTTATCTTTTTAATATATTATTGATAATAATAATAGTAATAATGATACTTTATAATAGTAGTGATTAAAATTATTAGTTACTTAAAAACATTTAGAGAGTAGTTATAAAATAATGTCAAGTAAAAGTTTGAGCTATGATTAGCTATATATTAGTATAAATAATAAAAAGAGTCAACACTCTACCTATTTTTAATTAAATTAATTTATAAAAAGTAAGATAAGGTTAGAAATTTTAATTATTAGAAAATTATTAATAATACATTTATAATAAAACGTACTATATTATTAGAAAATTTAGTGTAATAAATCAAAAGGAGAAAACGTTTTATTAATCTAAAACCAAAATTTTTTTTTTTTAGAATTTAATAATAATAGTAATTACGATTATAAGTAATTTAAATATATATAAGGAGAATATGTGTATAAAACTCAACTAAAAGGTTAATTTAGTTGTTATTAGTGTGTAATAGAGGGTTAAGTAACAATTGACATTTTATTAGTTATAATCAAATTTATTAATTTATAAGAAGTCAAATAATGTTAGGCTTTTAAATTAGTTATACTTAATTTAGTTGTCGTAGTAAGTAAACTAAGATTTAATCTTTGGTTAGCTGTATTTAGTTTTATAGATGGTTAATACAGGATGGCAATATATTTGTGAAACTCAATTTAGTTACTAGTGCTTATATAACGTCTAATAAGCTTTGGTCTTTAATATAGTCAACTTAACTTATTATTAGAGTTTATTGAGTGTAGTAGGTTTCATATTTGATTAGAGTGTTTTTAGATTGTAAACTAAATTTATTAGTATCTCTTGAAAGTCGGGTATTAGTTAACATTTAATTAGTAAAGGTCAATTTAGGTAGATTGAGTCTCGGTTGGGACAATGTCCTGGCCAAGAAAAAACATTCACAAATTTTTTTTTTCACCGAGGCCTCTTTAAATATATTGAAATTGATATATTCACAAATTTTCTAGTCCAAAATCTAATTAATCTTGTATGAAATTACATTTTATCAAATTAAAGGCCTGTTTGCCTGAGCTTATTTTTTACTGATCTAAACTGAATTGAATCGAACTGAACTGAAATGAATTAAACTGATCTGAAATGAAAATTAATGTATTGAAAAATAGATCGAGTGTGTTAAATTTACCTAAACTTTATCAAATTAGTTTTATGATGAACTGTACTAAACTGCAGTAAGCCGAATTGAACTGAATTGAATTAAACTGAATGGAACTGACCAGAATTGAACTGCTCTACTTATAAGTCCAAGCAAGCAGGGCCTAAATATAAGATAATTTTCAATTAATTAAGTCCACAGCAAGAGAGGGTAACACCCAACCCAAGTGATTAACAAATTTTCTCAAAATCAACTCATAAGTTAGCCCAAATTTTGTTGGCTAAGAAACCACATCCACTACTCCGAGACCCCAACCGATTCTGGTTATACGATTTCTAGTAACCTAAAACTGCAAGCGATCTTGGTTTGATATTGCCTATGATTTTATCAGACATTGTTTCGATATCGGTACATTTGAACTCAATCCGTTATCGGAATGACATCAATGAAATTGATATCTTCTCGCCTTCTTTTCACTTTTTATTTAATACGATTCGAGTCATCACTCGTCAGACATCGTTTCGATATCACGTTCGATATCGGTACATTTAAACTCAAGCTGTTATTGAAATGACATCAATGAAATTAATATCTTCTTGCCTTCTCTTCGCATTTTATTCAATACGACGTTTCGAGTCATCACTTATCAGACATCGTTTCGATATCACGTTCGATATTAGTACATTTAAACTCAAACCGTTATCGGAATGGCATCAATGAAAGTGATATTTTCTTGCCTTCTCTTCGCTTTTAATTCGATACGACGATTCGAGTCATCACTTATCAGACATCGTATCGATATCACGTTTGATATCAGTACATTTAAATTCAATCCATTATCGGAATGACATCAATAAAATTGATATTTTATCGCCTTCTCTTCGCTTTTAATTCAATACGACGATTCGAGTCATCAATTATCAGACATCGTATCGATATCACGTTTGACATCGGTACATTTAAATTCAATCCGTTATCGGAATGACATCAATAAAATTGATATTTTCTCGCCTTCTCTCCGCTTTTTATTCAATACGACGTTTCAAGTCATCACTTATCAGACATCGTTTCGATATCACGCTCGATGTCGATACATTTAGACTTAAACCGTTATCGGAATGACATCAATGAAAGTGATATTTTCTCGCCTTCTCTTCGCATTTTATTCAATACGATGTTTCGAGTCATCGCTTATCAGACATCGTTTTGATATTGGTACATTTAAACTCAAACCGTTATCGGAATGACATAAATGAAATTGATATTTTATCGTCTTCTCTTCGCTTTTATTCAATACGACGTTTCGAGTCATCACTTATTAGACATCGTATCGATATCACGTTCGATAATGGTACATTTAAATTGAATTCGTTATTGGAATGACATCAATGTAATTGATATTTTCTCGCATTCTCTTCGCTTTTTGTTCAATATGACGTTTCAAGTCATCACTTATCATACATCGTTTCGATATCACGTTCGATATCGGTACATTTAGACTCAAACCGTCATCGGAATGACATCAACAAAATTGATACTTTCTCGCCTTCTCTTTGTCTTTTATTCAATGCGATGTTTCAAGTCATCACTTTTCAGACATCGTTTCGGTATCACGTTCGATATCGGTACATTTAGACTCAAACCGTTATCAGAATGACATCAATGTAATCGATATTCTCTCGCTTTCTCTTTTCTTACCACAATATTGCGTCATGTGCAGATATAGAGTCGAAACGATCCAATATATATATGGTTTCGTTACATTTACGCTCAAACCGCTAACGGTTATCATCATTCATTTACTTCGGTTCGAAGTAAAAAGTATACTTATTACTTCGATTTCATGAAATTGGAAGTAAAAGTTTTTTATTACTTCCATTTACATGAAAATCGAAGTAAAAAAAACTTTTTACTTCGATTTTTATTAAATCGGAGTAAAAAGGGCGAAGTAAAAAGGCTTTTTTGTAGTAGTGACCTCTGGTCAGAGACCCACCTAGCTCTTCCACATCTATTCCTAATACTGCTACTGATATAATTGACTCTGGTAAAAGTAATGTTTCTACATACTTTATTCAGTTATATAAGATTATTATTAGGATAGCAACAAAGAGCATTAAATATCGTAAAAAATGATTAGTAAGACCTTAGGCATAAATATCCTTGTTTGGAATGTCAGAGGAATGGAAACATCAATGTTGATAATCAAAAAAATTATTAAAATTCACAAGTTGGATATGATTTTTTTATAGATACTCAACATTACTCAAATGTATCTCATACTGTCATAGGTTTAAATTCCAATACTGTTTGTACTCCTCATTATGTAATATTTGGATCATGTGGAACAACCAGTTAGATATTGCTTTAAATTAAGACAATAGCCAATTCTTCTCAGTACATGTCAAAAGTCATACCTTAAATGAAGTCATAGACTTTTGTAGTGGTTTATGGCCTTAGATCAAGGAAAGGAAGAAAGGATCTATGGTCAGATCTTAAAACACTAAATCTTTCAGAAACTAAATATATATATATATATATATATATAGAGGAGGGATCCGGTGAGACAGCCTCTTAAAGTGTGGCAGCCTCTTAAAGTGTGGCAGTATCTAAACCGTTCAACCACTTCATCAGACGACTCTTATTATATGTTGTTTCCTAAATTAAAATCCAGAAAAAGAAAATACGCGGGTCATTTTCACGGGTTTATAATCATGAAAGCGGGTTATAAGAAAAGAATCGGGTCATTAGACTTACCTTTACTTCTTCCTTTTATTTCCCTAGAATTTTTGTCGTTTCCACCGTTCCTATTTTTATACTACAACTTTTGGCCTGTAGCCATTTGCACGTAAATTTTTATTTACTGCATAACTAACCGCAAATTTGATTCAATTTTATTTATTGTATGAACTTTATTTAAATTGAATGAATTTGTAATAATTTAAATATTGATTAAAATTATTTTATACTTTTTTAAAAATGAATTATTTAGGTGCTTCAAATTGTACTTGTGGGGGCTTCACATTATATTCGTAGGTGTTTCACTTAAATATTGTAAATCTTCACTTAAATATTATTTGAAATTACTCTAAACATTTTTTTTGAGAGTGAATTTATGTTTGGTGCTTTAAAATGTACTTGTAGGTGCTTCAAGTATAATGTGAAGGTGCTTGAAACTATAAGTGCTTTAAAACATTACTCTAGGTGCTTTAAAACATTACTCTGTGTGCTTTAAATTGTAAGTGCTTTATTATAACACTCTAGGTGCTTCAATTATAATGTGAAGGTGGTTTAAATTGTAAGTGCTTTATTATATTACTATAGGTATTTCAAGTATAATTTGGAGGTGCTTGAAACTGTAAGTGCTTTTTAACATAACTCTAGGTGCTTTAAAGCATTACTATGTGTGCTTTAAATTATATGTGTTTTATTATAACACTCTAGGTGCTTCCAAGTATAATGTAAAGGTGCTTTAAATTGCAAGTGTTTTATTATATTACTCTAGGTGCTTCAAGTATAATGTGGAGGTGTTTGAATTTGTAAGTGCTTCAAAACATTACTCCGGGTGCTTTAAACATTACTGTGTGCTTTAAATTGTAAAAGTTTTATTATAACACTCTAGGTGTTTCAAGTAAAATGTGAAGGTAGTTTAAATTGCAAGTGCTTTATTATATTACTCTAGGTGCTTCAAGTATAATGTGAAGGTGCTTGAAACTGTAAGTGCTTTTTAACATTACTCTAGGTGCTTTAAAACATTACTCTGTGTGCTTTAAAGTGCAAGTGTTTTATTATAACACTCTAGGTGATTCAAGTACCATGTGAATGTGTTTTAAATTGTAAGTACTTTATTATATTACTCTAAGTGCTTCAAGTATAACGTGTAAGTGTTTTAAACTGTAAGTGCTTTAAAACATTACTATAGGTGCTTTAAATTGTAACTACTTAATTATAACACTCTAAGTGTTTCAATTATAATGTGAAGGTGATTTATATTATAAGTGCTTTATTATAACACTTTAGGTGTTTCAAGTATAATGTGAAGGTGTTTTAAACTTAATCACAAGTGTTTCAACTATGATGCGAAAGTGTTTTAAATTTCAAACACTTCTATTTCTATTTTTTATCCAAATTTAAATTATTACATTTTTAAATGTACCTTTTAATAATAATTATTGAATGTATTATCTAGCAGTATTGAAATATAATTAGTTCCAAAATGTAATTTAAATCAAATAATAATTATTTTACATAGAAACGTTGCATGATTTTCTTCTTCTTTAAAAAAAGTCAAGTGGATCACTTTAAAGTTTAAATATCTACCACAAAGCCATGTGTTAAATTAATGCCTGATGCATGCAGTCAGATATGGGAAAGATGTGGTCCGGGTAGGGGCGCTAATCGAGCGAGTCGATCGCGAGTAGTGCGTAACTCGACTCGAGAACTATATTAATCATGTTCGACTCGACCCGAGAACTCGCGAGTTTAATAATACTATGCTCAACTCGAACTCGTTATTATTTATCGAGTATCGACTCGATTCGCGAGTTCGAACTCGAATTGTTTTTTCCCTTTTTAAATAAAAATTTAACTAATTATTCCACAAATTTATAGTTATTTTTTAAAATTATTAATAAAAGTAACCTTCATCCAATCCATTAATACAAAATATTTTACTACTTATTTTTAAATCACTTAATTCAAATGATAAAATAATTACTTTTTTAATATCTGACATTAATAGTTTATAACCATATTAAATAAATGCTAATACTAGCTACTATGAAAAATATACAAAAGTAAAATACATAACCTATTTAAACACGTCTATACTATGAAATTTTCTAATTAAATATATGTGCCTTTACATATACATAATACAATTAATTAGTTTATTCAATATTGAGTAGTAAATGAAAACTAGCTAGATTAGATGATTGAACTAATATAGAATAACCTTATAATATTATAAACTATAACTGATTATACTTATCGAGTTACTCATGAGTTTTTCGAGTCGAGTTAGGCTTTGCTCAGACTCGACTCGTTAACCTTTCGAGTTGAGTCGATCTCGAGTCGAGCTAGATCGAGTCGAGTTTTGACCGAGTCGATCTCGAATTACTCGCGAGTTGACGAACTCAATTAGCACCCCTAGGTCCGGGTTCCTTATAACCCGAATTAAGCCCACATAAAGATCCGCGCGTTTTGCATCGTTAATTACTTAATCCTAAGATTTATAATCCAGCCGTCTATTATATATTTCAATGGTTATGATCGTGCCACACTTTAAGCAGGCTGTCACACTTTAAGAGGGGTGTCTCACCTGATCCCTTTTCTATATATATATGTGACTTTAATGCTATGACTTGTGTAAATGATTATAGAGGTCCTTCCACTCCTTCAATAGGCAGCATACATGATTTTAATAAATTTATAGATTCAATGGCTTTGTATACTGTATATACAGTAGGAAACTTTCTTTACTTGGACATACAGTAGGATAAAAGATAGTGAAGAAAAACTGACACTATAAAGACTGGATAGGGCTCTTTGTTCTCTATAGTGGCAGTCAAAATTCCCTCTTTCTTCTGTCCAGGTCTTAAATAGATTATATTCTGACCACAGTCCCGTACTACGAAGACCTTTCAGATTTGTCAATACATAGTTCAAAAAAGAGAAATTCATGGATTTCATTAAATCCCATTAGAATTCTCCACAGGAAGGTCAGGGTATGCTCAAAATATTTTTAAAACTGAATTACCTCGAAAAACACTTGAAATTTTGGAATGGGGAGGTTTTTGGTGATGTTAATGAAAATGTAAAAAGAGATGAGGAATATTTAAGAATACAGGAATTGGCTTATGAATATGATAGTTCAACAGTTGAGTTTATCAAATTCAACAAAGCTAAAACTCTTTTACTGAAAGCATTGAAAAGAGGAAATTTTTTTTGGAAACACGAAGCTAAAGTTAAATGACTAAGAGAGGGGAATGAGAATACTAAATTTTTCCATCAGTCAGTTTTGGAAAAAAGAAGTAGGCCCTGTTTGCTAGAACTTATTTCTTGCTGAACTGAACTGAACTAAATTGAAAAAAAAAATACTAAACTGAGCTAAAAAATATTTAAAAATACTGAACAGAAGTGAAAAATATTTAAAAATACTGAACTGAACTGAAAAATATTTAAAAATACTGAATTGAACTGAAAAAATTAAAAAATACTGAACTGAACTGAAAAATATTTAAAAATACTGAACTGAACTGAAAAAAATGTAAATATATTGAACTAAACTGAAAAAATATAAAATACTGAACTAAACTGAAATAAATATAAATATATTGAACTAAACTGAAAAAATATAAAATACTGAACTGAACTGAAAAAATATAAATATACTGAACTAAACTAAAATATAATGAATTGAACTGAAAAAATATAAATATACTGAACTTAGGGCCTGTTTGCCAGAGTTTTTCTGTAAAGTAGTTCAGTTCAGTTCAGTATTTTTTTATTTTTTTCAGTTCAGTTCAGTATTTGTAAATATTTTTCAATTCAGTTCAATATTTTTTTATTTTTTTCAGTTTTTTCAGTATTTTTAAATATTTTTCAGTTCAGTTAAATATTTTTTTACTTTTTCAGTTCAGTTAAATTTTTTTATTTTTTCAGTTCAAATAAATTTTTTTATATTTCTTTTGATTTCAGTAAATTTCTTATACATATTTTTTATTATAGCTCCCTACTGTTTCTTCGATTCAGTTTAGTTTATATTCAGTTGAATTCAGATCAGATCAGAAAATTAATTTTTTCAAAATATGATTTAATGTAGTCATACTATTTTTCTTATATTTACTTTTTGTTCATTTCATAGCAATTTAAATCAGTTTTTTTTTTAATTTGTTGATGTTATTCAGCCTAATGTAGGTGTACTATTAGTATTTAAGTATGTCTAAGTTAATAAACATTGTTCGATCAAAGTAATTCATAAGTAATATTACTCTTTTGTCATACATTTAATTTTAATTCAAATCAACTCAGTTTCAAACCAAGCCAAATCAATTCAAAATAACGACATTTAGTTCACTTCAGTATCTTCATCATGAGGGCATCGACTGCAAAATTCTTGTTGCTATAATCAGTCGAACTTGATTCATTTCTTCCTTCCTTATCCGCCGTTCCTTGAACATTATCGTCACGCTTTACAACAGGTATCCCAAGTTTTTCCATTCGCATATAGTTATGAAGCGTGATTGTTGCTACTATTATGGCCATTTGCCACTCCTCCTTCGTTTGAGGCATTGATTTAAGCATGCGCCATATATTCTTCAAGTTGCCAAATAACCTTTCCACAGTGTTCGTAGAGAAGAATGTCGAAGTTAAATTGCTCCAAAATTCCTCTAAACTTTCTATTTCTTTGAAAATCCGGTAAATGGTACCTTACATTTTGATCCATAAATGGTGCCAAATATCCTTTTGTATTTGGATATCCCGAATCCACCAAATAATATTGTTACGGCCACAAATAAGTGCTTCACCTTGAACGGTACTGTCAACAGGCTATCTGCACAGGGAAGAAGAATGGCTAGGTCAGCGCGGGGAGGGCGATAGCCGTTCCCGCTCCGATGCCAAAGTCAGTCAATTGACAATGTTTGTGGCTTATCTCCTTCAACAGTATTTGTGAGCTTACCTTCCTTTTTCTCCTGCTCCTTCCTTTTATAGCTCATGCCAAGGTTCTGTGTCTAGGGTTTTAGGCACGCTGATGGGCCTCTGAGGATCTCGGCACATGCCCATGCCAGCCCATTCCAGCCGTCCATTCCCGCAGCACTATTGGGCCTCTTGGGCCTGCCCTTGACCAAGTGGCATGATCGTTGACTTGGCCCACAATCCTCACAAGTCCCCCCAAGTGCGAGGCCGTGTTGCCAAGCGCGGGCGAAGAACTGAAGAGGCGAGGATCTGGCCGTCGTGGCATCACGCGCGCAGCTTTAACCTTCGCCTTTAATGCATGTCGAACGCGTGTCCCTCATCTCCTTTTCTCGATGGTGCGTGGGCCCGCCTCGATCACGTCTCCCCACGTAGATTTAATTCCTCATTTGCCTTCTTTTGTTTGAAAATAACTCCCCTTTTTCGTCTTCTTCTTCTATCTCATTTCCGAACCATCATACCGCTGCGCTCTTCTGCCCTCTTACAGGTACTCTCCTTTCTCTGCAACTTCTTTTATTCAGGCGACCTTCCCCACTCCCTCAGTTCACCCTTAATGGCTCTCCGACGCATGGGACCCGGGCTGGGCAGTACCACGACCACCGGTGATGTCGAAGGTTTCCGGGAACGATGCCGTCACACCGTCGGGCTGCAATTTACGGATTTGGAGGTGCAGATCCGCCTCCCGGAGGTTGGGCAGTTGGTAGCGGAAGCCCCTGAGGGTTTTACCGCTGTTCACTGCAAATACCTCTTTTCCTGCGGTCTGCGCCTCCCATTGACCGGCTTTTTCAAACAGGCGCTGGCCTTCTTCGGGCTTGATCTGCGCTACCTTCAGCCCAACTCCGTCAAGGCGCTGATCGGTTTCCAGATCGTGTGCTCCCGCCAGCAGGTTGTCCCCACCTTGCCCCTGCTTAGGGTATTCTCCTACCCATGCGTGGACAAGGGCTACTGCCACATCAAGTTCCGGCCGGCGGCGGGCAAGTCTCTGCTGCAGAAAAGGCCGAAGAAATCCGGCTGGGGATCCAAGTTCGTGTATGTGGATAACGATCTGGTATGGGGTCCTCGAGCGAGTCGGGTCAGATACCTGGTAGGTGATCCAGCGACCCGGGGGCTCCGTCCCAGCGACGGCGAGGCGGCCGTGTTGGATCCGGAGGTTCGCAAGCTGAAGCACGGCACGATGTTGTGGACGGCCGTGAACTCCGACGAGCTCTTGAGCCAGTGCGGACTCCCTCACTGTCGGCTTGATGTGGTGATGCAATCGCCGAGGCATTCCGTCCCGTCCAGCGAGGGTCCGGGGGAAGGTCGACCAGCGTTTTAACCGTGCTTTTGTTTTTTTTTCTTTTCCTCCTTTTGTCACTCCTGTTTTGACCAATCATGCCATTCTACTGATTCCTCTTTGCCCCTTTTTTTCTATTTGCGACAGCTTCCAGGACCGTCGACGGCGAGACTGATAGTCATCCCGACGTCCACTCGGACGCTCAGTTCGCCGACTCTGACATGGAGAAATACCTTCACCGATCCGAACGTCCCCAGGCTCGCTCGTCCGCCTCTGCTCTTGACGACAGTCGCGCTCAACACTCTGAGTCTCAGCTTGACATCTCCGAGCCTAACGTCACGCGTCCCGACTTCATCAACCTGGAGGGCGACGACTCCGGTGACCACAGGAACCCCCACAAGAGGCCGGCCGACGCGATGAACGTCGAGGTCGCCTTCGAGGGAACGTCTCAGCCTTCTCCCGACGAGCTACATCGCAACAAGCTTCTCCGGGCGGAGTCTCTGCCTCCTCCGGCCGGACCGGTGCTGACTACCCCGAAGGGTCGTGCTGACTTTCTGGCCTCGGCTTTCCCCAGAGGTCATCTCGAGGCCTGGCGCGCGATCCCTCTGGTCAATTTCCACAACTCCGTCAGTCTTATGGACCGGTTTGACTCAGCCAGCCTGGAGGTATGATCTTTCTTCTTCTGTTTCCATCCTCCACTGTTTAAGTAGGCATTTTTATTTTACGGTCATCTTCCTTGAACTTCCAGGTGGCCTGCCTTTCTGCTTCCCTCAGGGGTGAGTTGGGCCGTCTGCACTGTGAGGCGTCCCGCTCTCGCGGCCTGCTCATTTTCTGTCAGGCAGCTCTGGAGGCAGCTCGCGACCTTAACCAGAAGCAGGAGCAGATGATGGGGGAGCTGAACGCTCGCGCCGCCGTCAACCCGGTCGATCTCCAAGCTCAAGTGGACGAGTTGACCGCGTCTGTCGCCGCTCTGAAGGTGGAGAAGGATGCCGCCGTCGCTGAACGGGACTCGGCTAGCGGGAAGCTGAAGGAGGCCAAGGCTCAGCTGGAGACGCTCGATCTGATGCGCGCCAAGCTGCAGAGCGCTGAGGAGGCCATGGCCGACCACGACTCTCGGATCGCTGCTACTGTCGCCAAGTACAAGTGGGCCATCGAGGTTGGTCTCCCCGATGTCTTCCTCAAGGTGGCTTCAAGTGAAAACGCGCGTCGTCGCTTCCGCCGGGCGGTCTACCGGGCCTTCGACTTGGACGATATATACGAGAGTGACGCCTCTCGGTTCAGCCGTTCACTGGATGAGCTGTTTTCTGTCTTTGGTAAGTACCCATTCGCAGAATACTTCTCTGAGTTGTCTGCGGAGATGTCGCCTGAGGCGATCGTGGGGTGGACTCCCCCCCAGCGCTCTGAGCCTCAGCCGCCTTCTGCCGCGTTGACGACTCACCTGTCCGGCCAGGGTCCTGTCGAAGGGGTTGCCATGACCGCTGAGAAGGACGCGCCTGATGACCTGTTGGACGACCTCCAGGAGGCAGGATTGGTGGGCGAGGCGCCGGCGCACGAGTCGACCATGGAGGGTGACGGCGAGAAGACCGGTGGCAACTGAAGCGTCTGAATGATCCGCCCTGCGTGGCGTTGTTTTGTGCCATCTGTGGCTTTGTCTTATTTTGCTACTCATAACAATATTTCTTACCTTCTGCACTATTCGGATATTGTCCACTTCGGGCTGTTTTTATTCTGGTATTGAATCTTTTGCTCTTCCCCGTTTCTCCCTTACTCGCCATAAACGCGGGTCGACGGTGCTCGGATGTACCGATACGATCGTTCATCCGGACATCGAGTTGGTCGTCCAGTGCGGCCGTGTCCTCCATCGTCCCGAGGGCTGCGGGTTTGATTATGCCGAACAGCGGATTAGTTAAGTGTAGCTCCGGCAACCCGCGACATTCGCCGTCGGGTTCATCGTCGGGCTCACCTGTCCATTTGTTCCATCGGGCGACTGAGGCGGTTGAGCCCCCAGGTGACCTTTGGGGGCAACGAGCTCAGTTATGTCGGCCAGCGGCTGAAATTAGTTAAGTGTTGCCTCGACGCCCCACGGAACTAGCCGTCGGGTTCATCGTCGGGCTCACCTGTCCATTTGGACGTCGGGGCGACTGATGCGGCTGAGCCCCCAGGAGGTTCTTGGGGGCAACGAGCTCAGTTGTGTCGCCTATCGAACAAAATTAGTTAAGTGTTGCCTCGACCCCCCACGGAACTAGCCGTTGGGTTCATCGTCGGGCTCACCTGTCCATTTGGACGTCGAGGCGACTGGCGTGGCTGAGCCCCCAGGAGGTTCTTGGGGGCAACGAGCTCAGTCGCGTTGCCTGACGTGTGCACAAATAACATTCATATCGCCGAGCCTGCTTTGCATTACTTGCTACAAAAGAGGAAAGCGAGTCCCCTGACGATCATTTCCCCGCTGAGCAAACGAACGGGGCAGGGTGATCGCGTCGGGAACCCGACCAAAAATGTTTCCTTCGCCCACAGGTTAAGGCGTACTGTCTATATACATACATAAATATCCAGGCTGATACCTGGTTACCCGTAGAACTTCCGGAGGTTGCTCATGTTCCAGGTGCGGGGAACTGGTTCTCCCGCCAGAGTGTT
The DNA here is from genome assembly GCA_948330725.1 of Sherardia arvensis. Classification (NCBI taxonomy): domain Eukaryota; kingdom Viridiplantae; phylum Streptophyta; class Magnoliopsida; order Gentianales; family Rubiaceae; genus Sherardia; species Sherardia arvensis. Next base: position 21,109,751 of record OX415240.1, read on the forward strand.
GAGCTTGTACGCCCCGTCGCCCAGCACCTCCGCTACGTGGTATGGGCCTTCCCACGTGACGTCCAGCTTCTTCGTTCCCTCGGCACGGCTGGCCTCATTCTTCCGTAGGGCGAGCTCGCCCACCTTCAACGACCGGTCTCGGACGCGGCTGTTGTATCGCTGCTCGACGTAAGACTTGTACGCCGCCTCAGTCAGCGCTGCCTTCTCCCTCCGGTCCTCAAGCTCGTCCAGGCTGGCTCGGATTTCTTCCTCATTCTCCGGTTCAGCTAACGGCTTGGCGAGTCTCGGCGACGGCACGATCACTTCCGGGGGTATGATCGCCTCGCTCCCATAGCACAAGCGGTACGGCGATTCCCCCGTGGCCGCCCGGGGTGTGGTCCTGTATGCCCACAGTACTGACGGGAGCTCCTCCACCCAGTTCCCTTTGGCCTGATCCAGTCGTCGCTTCAGTCCCTGGACGATTATCCCGTTGGTGCGTTCCGTCAAGCCGTTCGCTTGGGGGTGCGCCACCGAAGTGAACTTTTGCTCGATCCCCAGCTGGGAACACCATGACTTGAACGGCTCCCCCTCGAACTGCTTCCCATTGTCGCTCACGATGGTTTGGGGCAGTCCGAACCGGCACACCACATTCCTCCATACGAAGTTTGTCATTCTCTTGCCGGTAATGCTCGCCACCGCCTGGGCTTCCGCCCATTCGGTGAAGTAGTCTACCGCCACGACGAGAAAACGCCTCCTTCCCGTCGCCATGGGGAACGGTCCACCTATGTCTATTCCCCATTTGGCGAAGGGCCACGGGTCTGAGATGCTCCTCATCGGCACTCCGGGGGAATGCAACACCTTGTCGTGGGCTTGGCATTTGACGCACTTCTTCACCAGCTCGTTGGCATTGGCTCTCATGTTCGGCCAGTATAAACCCGCTCGCGAGGCCCTCAAGGCCAATGTCCTCGCCCCTTGATGGCTCCCACACGTCCCTTCGTGCAGTTCCGCCAACAGCCTGTCCGCCTGCTTAGGGGAAATACATCTCAGCCAGGGTTGCAAATATCCCTTCTTGTAGAGCACTCCGTCCTTCAAGGCGAACTCCAAGGCTCTCCTCTCAAGCTGTCTCACTTTGCCGACGTCGTCCGGGGTCTGTCCGCTGAACAAGAACTCCCTAATCGGGGTCATCCAGCTGGGAGGTTCGGTCGAGATGGCTAGCAGTTCCTGGCCCTCCGTCGACCTTACGGCCAACGTTTCTACCAGCATCCCCTTTGACAGGTGACTACTGGCGGTCGAAGCGAGCTTGCTGAGCGCGTCGGCTCGAGTGTTTTCCGAACGGGGGACCCGGGTGACGTCGAAACCTTCAAACGACGTAGCCAGCGCCTTTACCTTTGCCAAATACTTCTGCATCGACGGCTCCATCGCCTGATAGGTTCCGCTGAACTGGTTGGCCACCAAGGCCGAGTCACCATACGCATCCAGCTTGTTCGCTCCCAATCTCTTGGCAATCTCCATCCCCGCTATCAACGCCTCGTACTCAGCCTCGTTATTCGTTGCCGGGAACTCAAACCTCAGAGCGTAGGTGGTCTCCTGTCCGTCGGGGTTTGTGACAATTAAACCGGCTCCCGCTCCCTCGACGCCTGACGCGCCATCCACGTGGAGTTTCCACCAATCCGTCCTGTCCTCCCGACGCCGGGTCCGGATCGGGACGGGTCCACTGCCTCCGTCGCTAGGTCCTCGATCGTGACCTTCGTTGTCGAGGGGATTTCCGCCAAGAAGTCTGCCATCACCTGTCCTTTAATTGCCTTCCTGGGGGCGTACTGGATGGCGTGTTCTCCAAGCTCAACGGCCCACTTGGCCAATCTCCCCGATGATTCTGGCTTAGCTAAGATCGCTTTCAGAGGCTCATTTGTCAAGACGACCACAGGGTGGGCTTGGAAGTATGATCTCAACCTCCTTGCCGAGTGGATGAGGGCGAGGGCCAACTTCTCCTGATCAGTATACCTGGTTTCTGCCCCCTGCAACGTCCTGCTAATGTAGTATACGGGGCGTTGCACTTTGAAGCCACTGTTCGAAACCATGTGACCTAGGAACTTCCCTGACCCGACGGCGAACTGGCACTTGGCCGGGTTCAGCTTCATCCCTATCTCCTTCAGCCTGCCTAATGTCTCGTCCACATCCTTGATCAGATCACCGAAACTTTTGCTCTTGATGACCATGTCATCCACGTAAATTTCGACATTGCGCCCCACTTGTTCCCGAAAGACGCGATCGACCACCCTTTGATAAGTGGCCCCCGCGTTCCGCAGTCCGAACGGCATCATTCTGTAAGCAAAAGCCCCTCTCTCGGTGATGAAGGCGGTATTATTCACGTCTTCGGGCTTCATCGGGATCTGGTGGTAGCCTTTGTACGCGTCCAAGAAATACTTGATCGGGAAGCCCCCCAGCGCGTCCACTTTCTGATCGATGGCTGGGGTTGGGTAGCAATCCTTCGGGCACGCCTTGTTGAGGGTCTTGTAGTCGACGCACATCCTCCAACTGCCGTCCTGTTTTTTAACCAAAACAGGGTTGGCTAGCCAGACCGGGTATGGTACCTCCACAAGAATTCCCACGTTGACGAGCTCATTGACCTCCCTATTGACTGCTTTGTTCCTTTCGCGGCACAAGGGCCTTCTTTTCTGGATGACCGGCCTGTGTAGAGGGTTGATATTCAACGAGTGCATTCCGAGTTCCGGGGAGATCCCGGTCATGTCCGACGGTTTCCTCGCGAACACATCCCCGTGTTTCTCCAGCACCCTGATCATTGACAGCTTCACCTCGTCGGGAACGCTCGCTCCGACCTGTATGGGCATCGCTTGGTCCCCATGTAGGTACACGGTTTCTACCTCGCTTCCCAACTCTTTGACGATGGTCCTTTCCTTCGGGGATACCATTTGCACCCTTCGAGCCGATGTTCTGCCGGATGTCCCGCCCGACGGTTGCCCGGACGGTTCCTCGGGGTTCTTCCTCTTTCTGAGGGCCACTCGATGGCACTCCCTGGCCTTTTGCTGATCATCCCGCACAGTCGCTATCCCTTCCCTCGTGGGAAACTTCAACAACAAATGGAGGGTGGACACGATCCCCTTCAAAGCTGCCAGTGCCGGCCTGCCGAGTATCAAGTTGTACGGGCTGTGCGCCTTGATTACAATGAACTCAAGGTCCACGATTTTCCTGCGGGGGGCCGTGCCGACCGCCACCGGCAGGGTGATGATCCCCTCGGGCCAAACAGTCCGGTCCGCAAAGTCGACCAACGGCGTTGCCGTCGGGGCCAATCCCTTGCGCGTGTTCTCATCCAGCCTCTCGAAACAATGCCAATACATGATCTCCGCCGAGCTGCCGCCGTCAACGTACACGCGGTGCACCAACTTGTCCATGATTTGCACCGTGATGACCACGGCGTCACCCCCAGCAGGTCGGTCGGGTACAGGATCTTCGGAACTGAAGGTGATCACCTCCTCCGGCGTCAGCCTCCTTGACATGGGCGTCGGCTCGGGCGTCTTGCTGCAACGCGCCTTCCTTTGAGACTCCGTGGCTCCTCATGCGTTCCCCCCGATGATGGCGAGTATCGCGCCGGTGGGAGCGGTTGGTTCTTCATCCTGCGAAGAAACGTCCTCATACCTTCGCCTCTTTCCCGACTCTTCCTTCTTCTCGGCCCGTTGGACTTCCTTGGACCTGGGTCCAGTCGACCGATCGCGTGACCGTTCACTCCCACGCTCGTTTCCTCGTTCAGTCCGTCGTTCACCTGACCGCGACGAGTACTCTTCTCTGTTGTACTCCCAGGCCTCCTTGGCATACTTCTTGAGATGCCCTCGCTTGAGGCAGGCTTCGATGGCCTTTTTGAGGTGTATGCACTCGTCGGTGTCGTGGCCGTGATCCTCATGGTAGTCGCAGTAGAGGCTCATATCCCTCTTGGAGGGCGGTAGCTTCATCTTGCGGGGGACCGGGAGAATTCCCTGATCCGCCACGGCCATGAAGATTTGCTTCGGGGTCCTGGTCAAAGGCGTGAAAGACCTGTCCTTCGATGGTTCCTCTCCGCTGCCCAACCTATCCTTCACGGATCCTCTCGACTTGTCCTTCCTTGACTCCCCTCCAGAAGTGATGTCCTTGGTGGCCTTGTCCCCTCTGTGATACTCCTCGACTTTGATGTGGAGCTCGTATAAGGTGAAAACAGGCTTTTTCGACAGCCGAACCTTCAAGAGGGTGTGGGTTAACCCTTGCACGAAAATCTCGACCAGCCATTTCTCGTCCAGCCTGTCCTCCACCTTGTTGCACTCGGTGATGAACCGCTCGTAGTAGTCCATGAGTGATTCGCCCGACCGTTGCCTGATCCGCAGCACGTCTTGTGTGGTGAGGGCGAACTTCTTCTTCTGCATGAACCGCGTCAGGAAGAGGTCCTCCAGCTTCGCGAAGTTGGAGATGTTGTCGTTTTCAAGATTGGCAAACCACAGTCTCGCCGCCTCCTTGAGGGTTGTGGCGAACGCCCTGCACCAGATCGGCTCGGGTGTGCTGTACGTCGACATGGACGTCGTGAAGGTGTGGATGTGGTCGGCCGGGTCCGTTGAACCGTCATATGACCCCAAGTTTGGGGGGATACGGATCTTCGAGTCGGCCACGAACTCCATCACCGACCGGGTGAACGGGCTTCCTCGGAGCTTCTCTCCCTCCGGCGGGGTCCAGTTCACGGCAAGGCGTCGGTGAACAGGAACGCGCGGCGGGACTTTCGGCTTGTGAATGTATGAGGTCGCCCATACCTGCTCCGGGTCTTCGTCTTCCCCTGAGTCCTCACCATCGTGGGTGATCAGAATGGGGTTTGTCTCCACGCCCTGCGCCGGCGGTTCTGACTCGTTGGGTGCCTTCTACTTCATCGCGCTGACGCCCTGGAACAGGCGCTTTGGGGTGATCTTTCCCGCTCTAGCGCTCAAACTCTGCAGTTCGTGGATCTGGTTGGCCATGCGCTCTTGGGAGTTGACGATGTGCTGGAGCAGATCCATGCTCTCCTTCGCTTCCCCCAGGGTAGGGTTCGGCGTCGACTCCGGTCCCACCACTTGGCTCGACAGCCGGCGAGCGGCGGGATGCTTGACCGAGTATTGGTCGAGCTCTTCATCTTCATCGTCCTCGCGTCCCGTCAGATCGGCCATGGGCGGGATCTGACTGCTGGTTTCTCCACTCATCGGTTGAGTGCGTGGGCTGTAAGAATAACAAGGTTCCCCACAGACGGCGCCAATGTTACGGCCACAAATAAGTGCTTCACCTTGAACGGTACTGTCAACAGGCTATCTGCATAGGGAAGAAGAATGGCTAGGTCAGCGCGGGGAGGGCGATAGCCGTTCCCGCTCCGATGCCAAAGTCAGTCAATTGACAATGTTTGTGGTTTATCTCCTTCAACAGTATTTGTGAGCTTACCTTCCTTTTTCTCCTGCTCCTTCCTTTTATAGCTCATGCCAAGGTTCTGTGTCTAGGGTTTTAGGCACGCTGATGGGCCTCTGAGGATTTCGGCACGTGCCCATGCCAGCCCATTCCAGCCGTCCATTCCCGCAGCACCATTGGGCCTCTTGGGCCTGCCCTTGACCAAGTGGCATGATCGTTGACTTGGCCCACGATCCTCACAAATATTTTCCTACAATTTAATATAAAATAAAATTAGAGCATAATACAATAGTATGTGATTTAAATAAGAAGCAAGTGCATTACATACGTACCTTGCGGTGGGTACATGCATATTTACCAAATTCTTTGCATAATATTGGTAATTAGGATCGTCCAAGTTAGGCTAATTTTATGAAGAAATATTTCAGTTTAATTCAGACATATATTATTGCTATTTATAATGCATTGCATTATAATAAATTCATCAATTTCAGTTGTAATCAACATCATGAGAGAATATTATTATTTTAAACCTGAATTATTAAATATTACTTTAGTTGAATTTAATTAGTTTAGTCTAGTTTAAATCATTTCAGTCAGTCCAATTCATTTCTATTCAGTTCAGTTCAGTCCACTTTTATTTGATCCATTTTAATTCGGTTCATTTAATCTGGTTATGAACAAATGTGATTTGATGAAATTTATTGGGTTTAGTCATTATTTCAATACATTATACTTTATTGCATTCCATTTCTATTCAATTCAGTACGATTCAGTCCATTCTATTTGTCAATAATGAACTTTTTTACTATAATTTTTTTCAGTTCAGTTCAGTATTTTTTTATTTTTCCAGTTCAGTTCAGTATTTTTTTATTTTTTCAGTTCAATTCAGTTTAGTTCTGATGCTGCCCGCCTGGTCGGTCCGAATAATCCCCTGATCTCTGATCCAATGACCTAGCCCTGCAAGACAGAGCCCCTGGAGGTACTCGAGGGTAGACCCTCCGGCGTGATGATGAAAGATGGATCCCGGGAGAGAAAAGGGGTATTCACTAGAATAATTAGAAGATATACTTGGAATAGTGCTAAGGAGCACTATTTATACAGTGATCCATGCTCCCAATGTGGTCCATGCCCTCTGTGGCATCTAGTGTACCCGTCCTTATCCGAGTTGTACTATCCCGGATGCTTCCATATTAGCTTAACTCATCATGGGCCGCCGAACCCGAACTACTGTCTGAGTTTTGCTATGTTCCACCTTCGGGGGATTCCCTTCCTCGTTGAGTCTTCTAGTACGTAACTCCCGCCCGTGTGGGCTTCTGTCACCCAGTACGGTCCTTCCCAGTTGGGTGCCAGCTTACCCTCCTGCTCCTGACGACTCTTGTCATTTCGCCTCATCACCTTGTCTCCTACTTTGAATAGCTCCTTCCTCACCCTCCTGTCATGGTATTTTTTCACCTTTTCTTTAACTTTGGCCTCATGCAGGGCCGCCTTCTCCCTTCTCTCTTCCAGCAGGTCTAGGTTTGTTTAGCATTCTTCTTCGTTCTTGTCCTCGGCTACTGGCTCAGCTGTCCGGAGACTGGGGATACCGATCTCAGCCGGGATTACTGCTTCCGAGCCATAGGTTAAGCTGTAGGTGGACTCTCCGGTTGCTGAACTTTCCTTGGTTCGGTGAGCCCATAGAACGCTCGGAAGCTCGTGTACTCAATTTCCTTTTGCCCCTGGAGCCGGGTTTTAAGCCCATTCACTATCGTCCGGTTAGTCACCTTCACCTGCCCGTTAGCCTGCGGATGATATACTGACGTGAGCTTTTGACTTATCCCATACTTCATGCACCAGGACTTGAAAGGATTGTTTTCAAACTGTGCACCATTGTCAGTTACTATGACCCTCGGCACCCTGAACCGACAAAATATGTTCCTCCAGTAGAACTTCACACATGTAGCTCCCCGGATGTTCGTCAAGGGTTCGGCTTCCACCCACTTGGTAAAGTAGTCAATAGCCACAATCAAGTATTTCAAGCTGCCAGGGGCAGTAGGGAAAGGTCCAACCAAATCAAGTTCCCATTTACTGAAGGGCCAGGCACCCGTTATCCCTATCATCTCCTCCCTCGGTATGTGTACAACTGGCGCAAAATTTTGGCATTGTAGACACGAGCGAACCCTATCCTGCGAGTCCTCAAACATAGTAGGCCAGTAATACACCATTCTTAGAATCTTTCTGGCCACTGTTCTTGCTCCCTGGTGACTACCGTTCGGGCCTTCATGTACTTCCCTGACTAGGTACTTACCCTCCTGTCGTTCCACACACTTCAGCAGTGGCTGGAGATATCCTCTCTTATACAGGATGCCCTCCTGTAATTTATACTTAGGTGCTTTGACCCGGACTTTCCTTGCTGCCACTCGGTTGACCGGAACCTCCCCGGTCAGAAGGTATGCTCGGATCGGGGTCATCCAAGAGTCTTCCTGCACTATCGCTACTGTCAGGCTCTCTTCACCCTGCTCGTAACTCCTCCTGTCAAGGGTCTCCCTTCTGAGAGGAGCCTTCTGTCCCGACCTTAACTTAGAAGACGCCAACTTCCTCAAAGCATCCGCTTTTTCATTCTGCTCTCTTGGCACCTGCTCTAGACTGAAACTATCAAACTGCCGAATCATGGGTCGGACCAGTTCCAAGTACCTCTATAAGCTCCGCTCCTTGGCTTCATATTCCCCATTCACCTGCTGCACTACGATCTGCGAGTCGCTGAAGGCTCGGATCGACCCTATCTTCGGTTCTCGAGCAAGCTTGAGTCCTGCCATCAACGCCTCATATTCAGCCTCGTTGTTCGTAGTCTTGAAGTCAAAATGCAGGGCATAGTGATACTCCTCTCCTTCTGGGGATGTTAGAAACACCTCGGCTCCACTTCCCCCTGCATGGGCTGAACCATCCACATGCAGTGTCCACTTCGGATTCGGGGGATTCTCGGCCGGCTAGACCCGTCCGACCATTTTTGTCAAGAAGTCAGCCATCGCATGACCCTTAATGGCCTTCCTCGGCTGATAGGTTATTTCATGCTCCCCCAACTCTATAGCCCACTTCATCAAATGCCCTGACGCCTCGGGTTTAAGCATCACTTGCTTCAGTGGGTGGTTGGTCAGGACCACAATCGGATGAGCCTGGAAATACGGACGCAAACGTTTTGACGCATAAACCAGTGCTAATACCAACTGTTCCAAGCTGGTGTACCGCGTCTCCGGGCCCTGCAACGCTCGGCTTACAAAATAGACGGGGCACTGCTTCCCTCCTTCCTCCCGGACAAGCACTACACTAACGGCCGATGCTGACGCGGATAGGTACAAAAGCAATTCCTCCCCCTTCTTTGGTTTTGAGAGGGTCGGGAGCCAACTCAAGTGTTCCTTCAGATCTCCGAACGCTCACTCGTACTCCTCGGTCCACTCAAACTTCTCAGCCTTTCTCAAGATGTTAAAGAAAGGGAGTTGCCTCTCCGCCCCTTTTGACTTAAAACGGCTCAGGGCTGCCAGGGAACCCATCAGCTTCTGCACTTCTTTAACATTCCTCGGCGACTGCATCCGGCTTATGGCCTCCACCTTCTCCGGATTAACATCGATTCTACGGCTAGATACCATATAGCCGAGAAACTTCCCGGCACTCACCCCTACCACACTCTTCTCCGGGTTCAACTTCAGATTAACTTTTCTCAAAATGCCGAACATCTCCTCCAGGTCTTCTAAGAAACCTGGGTAGCTTCTGCTCTTTACCACCATGTCATCGACATAGAGCTCCATGTTCCTTCCCAACTGGTCTCGAAAGAGAGCATCTGCCATGCGCTGATACGTCGCTCCGTATAGATCCAATATTTTTGTTTCCTTTCCACTTACATGATTATTTATAACTTTTTAGGCGGTTAAATTGCTCTTCATTTCGACGTTGGCTAAATTGCTTCTTAAAATAGATTATAAGTTTAAAATCATGAAAGCGAGGATGACACTATTTATGTCAACTAGAGGTAGTATTTTGGCAAGTATATTGTTTATGCTTCCCAACGCCACTACTCATTTAGCTAGCTATCATGTAACAGTTTGAGCAAGAAATTGCTTCAAAGTTCATTTCTGTTTTTTTTTTCTCTTTTGGTTAGGAATTTCCCCACTTCATGGTGGTAATTATGTTTTTTTTTTGAGTACATTACAACGGCCTAATCGAATACATACATGGATCCTAACTAAACCTAATCTAGCCTATTCCACTGATCCGTACGTCGAGTGGTCTGAGGTCCTCACCAACGCTTTGAGTGGGGTGAAGATCCCACTTACACCGTCTGATACACTTTGCCGCTTCGCACTTCATGCGCCAGTTGATGTAGCTCTGGTAACTCCGAACTGTTTTGAGTTGAGCACGCTATTGGAGACTTTTGAAGACTGGGAGAATCTACAGGGGGACTTGTTGGAGGGGGGAATCGAACCCTAGACCTCTCTCCAGCCAAGACTCTTAACAAGATGCCTTTGGCCAAGTGGGCTAGCCCACTTGATTTGGTAATTATGTATAAAAAAAGCAAAATGTGGGTTTCAAAATTTATTTAATAATTTTTGTGTTATATAATGTAAATTAAACATTATGATTATCTGATATTTAAGTTAAAATAAATAGAAATGACTATGAATAAATAATTTTTGATAATTTTTAAGTATAATGAAATTTTATTTAAAATTTTGTAAGTATGAACAAAAATCTGAACTTAACTAGATTTTGTAATATCACCCAACCAAACAACGATTTGGAATTTTATACTTGGATAGAGTAGGATTTGCAAAATCCACTATGAACCAAACACAATTACTTGTACGATACATATAACAAAAAGGAAACACATCTAAAAATTGTGAGGAAAGTCAATATATAAAAAATGAAAATTGTAGACCACAATTAAACAATATTATATATGTATATGTATAGTAGTCATCATCCACCAAGGACATCCTTTATTTTTCACACAGGCAGCGATCGACGTCTTTAATTGGCTACGCAATATTTAAGTTTTGCAGCTTCTTTTTATAGCAGGTGGCCATGGCTGATCACCTGAAAAAACCTCCTTTTGGGGAGGCAGCAGCTGAAGTCTTAATGGAGGTAAAGATTGAGGTGATTCCCTGTGTGACCAGCCCCGCCAGAAGAAGGGCAGTTGCAATGTTAGCTCTGTCTAAAAATTTGTCTGTTTTTTTGTCGGTGTCATCGGCGATGCCGCCGGCAGAAAGTATCTGATTAAAGAACCTCTGAACCTCAATCGTTAAACCAAATCCAACTCCTACTCCGGTAGCCAAAACCCAGCTTATCACCTATTGCACCCACAACCGTGTTTAATTATTGAAGTTTATTTGGCTTTTTACCGTAAAAATCAATTGAGACGCTTATTGATATAGTGGAACTAACCTTATCGCCGATGAAATCGAAGTAAGGTATGCAGCCACCTCTAACCCACCGTTTGCCAGTGGCGGCGTGATAAATAGCAAATGGTAACTGAATCAATGTATAAACGAGTCCAACACCTCCAACAGCTACCACGTACCTGTCGGAATATGCCGTTCATTAACCAAAAAAATATAAGCTAAGATTAAATAATATTACCTGTAAGCATGGACATCAGTAAAAGAGAGCTTGGAGTTTTCTGCGTCGTTGAACTTGACTGTGTTGGTGGCCATAAGCACAACAGAAGCTGCTAGTATCAAAAGAGTCGCAACCCTCAAACCCAGGATTGCATTAACCACCTTCTTTGAAGCCATGATTTAGCTAGGAACGAGCTTATTTGTTATGAGTAATTCGTGTCCAATCTCAGTTAAAATGTATGGTATATAAAGAAGATTAAGTCAAAGAGGTGGTCTTTACGCTCAGATCTGTTGTCGATGATGCCAATACAATTTTCGCCTGCAACGTAACTTATTGCTACAGATTCCCTGCCGTCGATGGTGATACATATGCACTCCTCTGACCCATTCTACTGCCACACAACATTGCTTTTTTTTTGAAGATTGTTAATATTTTAGCGTGTCTTCATCATATATAACGTGTTGAAAAATTGGACTTGGCAATACAAGATCGACCACCTCTGCCAGATCGGTGCCTAAAACATACAAATCGTTGAACCAAAAAATAAAAAGGATTTAATGTCTCCCTAAATGTTATTAATCATCAACGAACGGGGACAGGCGGCGAACGATATTTAATTTAATCAAATAATATACTGTCTACGTTCCAAAATTTTCAAAGGATCTGAGTTCCATCTCTGGCTTGTTTTATACATGTACATATAAGTTACAACTGATACAAGCTAACAGAGGCATATATGCTGCCTTCCAAGAAAATCTTACAGCAAGCAAGATGTTCACTTTTATCCTCCAACCTATTTTTTATAAGGTTCTCCAAAATAGATAAATTGAATACAACAAAGATTGCATTCACTAACGAACTATAGATCAAATTCTCGTTGAATTCATAGCACTAGTGCAAACATATAGGTTGCACGGCATGCAATTCACAGCGTCTTGAGGCATTTTCCATGTAATTACCACCGTGTAAGGTGGGGGAAAGTACATATCCATCCTACATATCCTACATGTCCTACATGGTGGGGGAAAGTACATATCCATCCTACATATCCTACATGGTGACTAGTGGAAGAAAATGGATGCGCGGTAGCCTGAATTTGCGAAAGAACCTAGGCACTAAAGGCTAGGATTATCCACTGACGGCATGAACCTGTTTGCTAACATGTCTAGTACCCATAGTTCTTGGCATATTATGGTTTTAATTTACAATCTACCATCATGGTTGATGATGAAACGTAAGTATGTGTTACTTTCCATGATGATGTCTGGTCCCAAGCAACCGGCTAACGATATTGACGCGTACTTAGCACCGTTGATTGAAAAATTGAAGAAGTTATTTGAAGTCAGTGAGTTTGGCGGCAGATGGTAGTCGAGGCGGTGAGGAGTTTCGAATGAAAGGAATGTTGTTCTAGAGTATCATTAATTATTTTCCTGCATTAGGGAACTTAGGTGGTTATTTAGTGAAAGGACACTTTGCTTATCCAATATGTGAGAGCAAGACTAGCTTCTATCAGATGAAACATGGTGGAAAGCCAGTGTATCTTGGTCATAGAAGATTCCTACCGGCAAGTCATCCGTGGAGGCGAGCTAAGAACTGGTTCAATGGCAAAGAAGAGCATAAGCGTGCGCCGGTCCCGACCTTTAAAATGTACGAAAGTACTGGCTACGGTTTCTGGGATGGAACATGAATTTGGGAAGGGAAAGAAGAAGAATGCCTCAACTAGTAGTTGGAAAAGTGTTTGATTTTTTTTTCCAGCTTCTGTACTGGGAGCATCTAGATGTGTGCCACTGTCTTGATGTAATGCATATTGAAAAGAATGTGTGTGAAGCACTTGTTGGTACGCTACTAAACACTCTTGGAAAGACTAAGGATGGCCTTAAGGCTTAAGGCGCAGAAAGATCTTGTCCAGCTTGGTATTAGGTCGTCACTTGCCCCAGTAGAGGAAGAAGGTAAATCTTATTTACCCCCTGCTTGTTACACCATATCAACAGAGGAGACGAAGCGTTATTGTAATACTCTAAAGTCTGTGAAGGTTCCAACCGGTTACTCTTCGTTGATTCGTAGTTGTGTGAATATGAAAGAAATGAAGTTGGTGGAAATGAATTGATATGAATTTCCCCCACCCCCCCCCCTCCCCGCATTTTTTGACATCATTATACACGTGATAGTTCATTGGTGAGGGAGGCGAAATTTTGTGGGCCCGTTTACTTGAGATGGATGTATCCATTTGAGCGGTATACGTCTATTTTTAAGCATTTTGTGAAGACTAGATATCGACCGGATGCAAGTATCGTTCAAAGGCAAGTTGCATAAGAGGTTATTGAGTTATGTACTATCTAAAAGATGTTTCCACGGTTGTGTTACCAAATTCTAGGCACGATGTGAGAGTAGAAGGTCATGGTCTGAAGCATCATAGTCATATTCCCATCTGCGGGTGTGGAGGACCCCCCATTCGTCGGGTTTTTTTCTCACTTCTTCCTAAGAACCTCTTGCTCCCGTTGCTTCTTCTTATCCTTACGGATCTCCAACACAGTCTTTCTGCCAATATAGCGAGTATCACTTTGTGAAGTTGAAGACACTGCGAAAAAAAAAAAGAGTTAAACCTCGAAGATGAAAAAATAATGACATAAAACATGAACACGAGTTATGAAAACATATAAGAGGGACTACCCTCTATAGGAGTATTTTCCTCATTTGCTGGAGAAGGGAAGACCTCAACATTCCCAGGAGCCCTAACTAAAGGGGCCACCTAGTCCTCATCTTCCTCGAGAGGATCACATATTATTGGCTCAATCGGGGAAATCTCGAGCTTAGAGGGAGTGGAGTCTCTAGAACCTCGTCTCAGCCTCTTCAAGGGTTCTCGAACATCTGTCATAACTGCGGGCCCTTTTCCCCTCGAGGTCATTAAATTCTTCTTAGGGAGTGAGACATCCTCACGTTCAGACGTCCACTTCTATGCTGCTTTCACAACTCGAGCAGCCCTCCATGCGGCCTCGGGATCCTCCATGTTGAGTAAGCTACTTCACAACATGCCACAGCATAACCATCCTCAGGCTGGTCGAATTCTCGGTTTTTAGATAGATACAGTTCTCGGGAGTTCTGCTTTAGACTCTCTCCAACCACCCATAGGTCTTGATGGGCCACACCCAACCCGATTGATGGTTTTTTGGGAACCCATTGCTGGTTCTAGAGCTTGATGCCTTGTTTAATCAGGCTGAACACCACGCCAATTAGGTGGGAAGGAACCTCGAACCCGTGCTTACTTTTATTTTCACATTTGGATTCCAGTTGGGCACTCTATATTTTGTCTGATCGAAGGTTAACCGTTCGAACCACTTCCTGCTATTGCTAGGGAAATTGATGGGTTTTCTCTCTCGAGGTGTCATTGTCACAGGGCTCTAGGTGTAAGAAATCATGTACAAGCTGTGGAACAGGTTGAAACTCGGCTATATATCCTCTTCGGCACACAAATGATTAAAGCCATGATGATCGCAACCACGTTTGAGTGCACCTGCCCCGAATGAACTCGGTAATGGTGCAAAAACTCTGAGACTAAAGGAGGGAAAGGGAATGTGAGGCCCTGCTCTATAAACCTCTTGAACATTAACCGCCTACTCGTAGTAACCAATGCCCAAGTCGACACAGCGTCATCGGCATACATCAAGTCACAATCCGGGGAAAAGGAGAATTTAGAATCCTCGACTTATCTTCAAGCCTTATCTCGACACTCTTCATCCTACACTGAAACGCCGCTCGACCCTTTTGTGGTAGCAATAACGCGTTCTTTCTGCTAGGACTTTTTACCCAGAGGAATCAACGACTCGGATTGCTTCCCCGTGGATCTGACGGGAACCGTCTGCAAGGGTGTCGCGTCCTACATCACACGGGGTTGTAGGGAAGCCAGAAGTAAATCCATCCTCTTGCCTCTCCTCTTGTGGACCGGAATCCCTGTAGGGCGCTTTCCGTCGGTAATATTCGCCCGACGGCTGTCAACCTCGGAAGTGAGCTCCTCTGCATCTATATTTTCATCCTCTCTAATATCCTGTTGGGGGCTGGATTGCGCTTCATACTCAGAACTCGAGTAAGACATGATAGCAGAGGGGATGGGGAAAGATATAGGAAGGGATAGCAAGAGCGATAATAGAATAAGAAGATATAGTGAGCAATCAGAGAAGAAATTCTAGTTCTTACTGATTAAGAAGATGAAGATTTGGGGCTTCTGGATGAAAAGGCTGAGGAAGCGTCGTCTGAAAACTTAGAAAAGAGAAATATTGAAAGTGAGAATGAAAAGGAGATATTTAGGGATATAACCTAAAATTAAACAACATTTAAGTGGGTAATTACCTTCATCCACGTAATGATGCAATCAAGTGGAGAGGTGGGAATAAACCGCCCTTGTTGCCGAATAAATAGGCAACACGTGTATCCATCTTTCAGATTGGAAAAGGATTTAAACTCCGCTGTCCACGTGATGCGAAACAACTTGAACCTAGATAATCTATTAAAATCAACCCGAGGGGTCAATCTGAAAGAATATCCCCGAACCCTACAAGATACATCCCTCGAGTCCGTCTCTTCTTTACCCTCGAGTAAAAACTTCAAAGAAATTCCCCGAGAGTGAATCTCGGATTCCAAACATCTACCTTGGGGCTATTAATAAGTCCATGGTTCGCACTCATATGCTTCGTTCGGACTCGGCCCATGGACCGAGAAGTTTTTGGGCTTGGTATACGTGGAAGATGGACTTACGGGCCCAAAGACCTAGTCTAAACAAGGATTACGTATATTCCGAATTACCTACGAGGAATACACCTCCTCTAATTATGGGAATACAACTCTTATTACCATAAGATATATAATCATACTAGAAATACAAAGCCTGATAATCTAAGGATTAGGTTGCTATAAATACAAAGACTTGGTAAACCTCTCCATCTATCTTACACACACTACGCTTTTATGCTTATTTTTACTCAAGGATGTTTACTGACTTAAACATCAGAGTGTTTACCCCCGGCTACTCTGGGGTCTGTTTTGCAGATCAGTTCATGAGTTCGGTTCGAGATCAACCGCGGGTCCAAGATATCCATCACCAAGTCACGAGCTCGAAGGTACATTTTTGCATTTATGTATACTTGTACTTATTTTTATTTTTAGCAATCAATATTCCTTTTCCAATAAAGGAAACTAGTATAATGTCCCGTGCCGACGGGAATTTAATTTTAAAAATATTATAAATTAGTAAAAAATAATGTAATGCTAGTTAAGTAATTTTGACCAAGTATTATTTTGTGAAAATTAAGTAATATAATGTAATAACCTTTTGGTGAAAAATAAATTGGTCACTAAAACATTGTTCAGCTTTCAAGAATCTAAGAAATTAAGAAATTACATAACCTTATTATCCCATCTTCTGAAACACTTCCTTATAAACTATACTACGGTACTATGGATTGGTTGATCATTCTTGTCACAAATCAAAATATCCAATACATTTCTACTTTTAACTCTAAAGACAACAATATATAGTTGTTCATGAATGAAAACGGGTGTTGAGATGCAGTGCTTTTGATTGATAGTTGTCCGACGTAGGTGTCTTATAACCCAAACATGGCAAAATATAGCTGATATTGATGAGCGAATAATTTATAAGTAATCTTAAATGGAGCAAAAATTTTATTTAATCAAATACGAAAACTGTTAAAACTAAAAGAAAAGAAATGTATAATAAAAAAATAAAACAAAAAGAAGGCATAATACAGAACAAAGTAATATGACCAAATGTGGGTTCATTTGGTTCCATGAATTAAATGTGGATTAATACACCAAATTAAATATCCATTGAAACCGACTTGATGTAATACCAACCCAATAAAACATTTTATTTTAATTCACTCATCAATTAATTTACATTGATACGGCCACATGATGTATAGGAGGCCAATTAAAACGTTTTATGTTAATTCACTCATCAATTATTTTTTAATATGAATTCTAAACGTTTCTTTGACCACAAACTAACTACATTGACTGGACCATGAAAGGTATCACAACAAAATGACATTAGTTTTGAGTGGATTTAATGGGTTTTCTTAGGAGATTTGTTTCACCCGAGAATCATTAGCTTCAATTGGTTAACTAATAATAAAATATGGTTTAATTTTTTAATTTGACTTTTATGAAACTTTTATCAGTTAAATAATTTTGTCAAAAATTTGATCATTTTTCAAATCATATGAAATTTCGTATGCATATAGTATGCATATATTACCAGTGAATGAAAATACTAATAATTTTTATGGCACAATTTGTGAGAACGAATCAGCCCATAATAAAGAATGGTGTTTTCTATATGCATGTCCTATTTGCTTCTGCAGATCTACTGAAAGTGGGAAAATACCATAGTTACCATTCATTCGTTTATTAATTTTTACAAATATATTTCCAAAAGAGAATAACATTCATCCGGATGATCCTGATATAGCCCTTATCAAGCAACAATAAGATAATGACACGTGCACAATCGTAATGTTTTAATTGGTTAAGATATTCTTAGTAAATTTCTAAAACTCTAACATAGAAAGCATAAACCCGTCTGGGTAATGATTGAATACGTGGCTCAATCATAAATTAGTTAAAGGTGATGTGTCACTATTTAATTGGTGCCTGATATTGCCTATATAGGGATGATCCTGATACATATTAAACTGTTTCTAAAGAGAAACCCTAACCTTGAATGTATAAACCCGTCTATGTAATGATTGAACACGTGTCCAAATTATAAATTACTTTTTCGTGAATTATAATAAATATTAAAGAGGGACATTATTGTCATTTCAAATTTAATTTGGACCTGCAGAAATAAAATCGTCCTGCATATAGAACCACTCTAAAGATTGTGATAATGAATAAGTACCATTTTAATTTAAGGGAACGTTACAATTTATATTTTAAAATTAAATTTTACCGTTACAAAATAAAAATCATCTGTGACGATCATTAAGTGCAGTTTTTATTTTAGGAAACGTTACGATAGAGGTTTTTGAATTAAGTTTTGATTACATTTTCTGAAATAATTGTAGGCTATAAAGAAGTAATAGTGCATGAATTACTGGCACAAAAATAATAAAGAATCGGAGGAGATGATTTAGTACTGTTTTTATTTCAAGGAACGTTAGAAGCGGGGTTTAAAATTTATATTTAAGGTTACAAAAATAATGAAGAATTGGTCCGGTATTTATTTCGAGAAACGTTATGGTGCAGGGTAAGTTTTAACAAATTTTTAATTAAATAATTGCAGGCTATAAAAAAGAAAGGGCGACTAAATGCACAAATCAAATCCCAATAATCAGCAGCATTATAACTATGCTTTTAAATTGTGAAAATCTAAACTTGTAAATTAAGATAATTCAACTACAAAATGAAGTGAAACAAACCAAATTATTTCTAAAACCCTAACCTAGAATGCCTAAACCCGTCTGGGTAATGATTGAATACGTGACCCAATCATAAATTAGATAAAGATGATGTGTCACTATTTAATTGGTGTCTGATATTACCTATATCAGGATGATCATGATATATATTAAAATGATTAAAAAATTGAAATCCAAATAATATAGCATGATACAGATGTAGGGTTGAAAATAAAGAAGGCAAATAAAGAATTTCACGAATTAAATGTATACAAATCAGGTAATTAAAACTAATTTACACTAATTAATTGTAAGTGTGAGAGTAAGGATTGGAGAAGAGTAACATTTTCGATAAAATAAAAACATTAAAATTATATAATTATAGCAATGTTGAAAAATAAGGAAGCATACGTGTGAGTTTTTTTTTACATCGGAAGCACATAATTTCTCTCTCTAAACTCAATTCTCTCCTCCCTCTCTCTACCTCTCTTTCCTCAACTGTATGCTTTTCCCCAAAAATCCCACCTTTATTTCTGTTACCGACAATTTCTGCGCCTAAAACGGTAACAAAACGGCCACTTTCATGGCGGAGCCACCGCATCCCCGCGGTGGCAACGATTTGCTCAGGTCGTCACTGCAAAACCTCCGCCGATCTAACCCCTCCTTCCTACCAACCCAGACATTCACCCAATTGGAGAGTTCAAGGGCAAGATAGCATGTATTGTCTCACCAGAACAAGCCTCTCAATTAGCTGCACACTACCAGTATACACTCATAGGGAAGTTCGACAACGGAAAGCCATCTATGGAGGTTCTTAACGATGCTTTCAAGTCCATAGGCTTTGCTTCAAAATTCCAGATCGGCTCGCTCGACTACAAACACATCCTCATCAGGTTCCTTGATCCTGAAGACTATCAGAGATGTTGGTTGAAGGGGATTTGGAGTTTCAAAGGATTCCCAATGAAAGTACTGAAATGGTCCATTGAGTTCATCCCTGGAACTAAATCTTCAGTTGTTCCTATTTGGGTAACAATCCCAAATGTCCCTATCTTTTTCTACAATGTTGCAATGCTTGAATTTATTGGAAATAGGATAGGGAAGTTTATTAAAATGGATTCTGCAACCTCATCCCTTACTAGGCCTTCAGCTGTTAAACTATGTGTAGAGGTTGATTTGCAGAAAAAGCTCCACTCAAAAATTACTATAGGTTTGCCAGGGCTGCTAGCTGATATTGAAATTATATATGAAGAATTGCCCCCTTACTGTCCTCATTGTCTGAAGCTAGGACATAGTATAGAGCTATGAAAATTTGCACACCCTGAGCTAAGAAACCAACCTAGAGCTAGACCCATGGTTCAGACCAGTAGGCATGTGCATCCAGTACCCAAACCAAAACAAACCAAGCATGTAACTGAAGGAGGGTCTGGATTGAGCTTTAAAGAAAAAGAGAGACTGTTAAAAGCTCAAGGTCACCTCACCTATGTCAAAAAGGCACAACAACCTGCTCAGAATGTGACCATCAACTTGGATAAGGGAAAGGAAAATATGATCTCCAACTCTGAAGATGGTGAAAACTCTTTAAGTTTTGTTGATATCAGTAACTCATCCTTAGATACATCTTTGCCCATTATTTTGGAGGTGCAAGACACTGCCACACAAACTCTACAAATTGCTGGCTCAGATCCTGATCCATGGACTAAGAAGAACAATTCCCCAAGAGTCTATGCTAAAGATGACTCATCACTACCCTCAGACAAGAAGTTCTCCATACAAACATCACCTAAATCTACTAACCAAGTTACTTTCTTCTCACAGGAAAATAACAGAACTAATAGGTTTCTGCCCCTCCAAGAAATGATTCAAAAGGATGAAATACCGGAGCTGGAAGATGATGAGGCAGTACAATCATCTCAGGATGCAACATCCCACCACACCCCTCAAAAGCTCCTCCCTCAATCTGAACAACAAAGTAAAGACCAACAGGTATACACAGCTCAGGTGAGGAAATCCAGCAGACTTCTTGCAAAAAATACTCCTGTAATTAAATTACATTACAGACTTATTTCACTCAACTTAACCAAATTATAGCTGGTTCAGTTACTAATAGCCCTGTCAAATCTTCTAATGAATAGTACAACTCTGAATAATAAATTCCTAGTATGGAATGTCAGAGGGATGGAAACTTCACTGAAAAGATTACAAGAACTAATTGCCAATTATAATTTTCATGTTATGTGTTTAATTGACCCTATCCAGAGATAGTGGTAGGAAAAAAATCCCCACAATCCAGAGACTTGATAGAGGTTTGTGCACTTTCCAATGGAGCTCTAAATTTCCTAACTCCTCTATCCAAGTTTTGAATAAATTGTCTGGTGATCACTGTCCCTTATTCTTAAGTGTTGACAGTGATATAAAGTCAGCACCTAGACCATTTAGATTCTTGAGCACATGGTTTAAAAGGGAAAATTTTTAGATGTGATTCAGGAAAATTGGAGTCCTAGTATAAGTTCTACTGGCATGCTAGGTTTTTACCTAAAACATCTCAGACTCAAAAAAATTTTAAGGATCTGGAATAGAGAGGTTTTTGGTAATGTACATAATAATGTTATTCGGGCTGAGGAAAAATTGAGATCAATAGAAATAGACTATGATGCTGATCAAAGTGCCATAATTTTGGATAGTCTCAAACTAGCAAAGTCTGACCTTTCTAGAGCCATTAAAGAACAAAAAATTTCTGGAAATATAAATCTAAAGTTTAATGGCTCAAAGGGGATGATAATACTAAATTTTTCCATAACTCTGTCAGGTTAGAACGACTGTCACTAAAATTCAAAATTCAACTGGTCAGTGGATTGATGATTTTGCAGCTATTGAAAGTGAAGCTATCTCTTACTACTCTGACTTGCTCCCTGCTGAAAACAATCCTGACCAAAGAATTTTCTATACTCATTTCTTATCCCAGATCCCAAAAATTATTTCTGCTGAGGATAATGTTGAATTGCATAAGCCTGTGACTTTGCAGCATCTAAAAGATATTGTCTGCTCCCTCAACAAACAAGGATCTCCTGGACCAGATGGATTTACTGCTCAGTTTTATATTAAAGGATGGATTTTTATACAAAATGATTTATTGCATGCTGTCAATGATTTTTTGTCCAGTACTGACATACCTAAAGGCATTGCTAGTACCTGGATAGCTATAATTCCTAAAATTCAAACTCCTTCATCATTCAGTGATTTTAGGCCCATCAATCTTTCTAATGTGATAAAAAAAAATTTCTCAAAAGTTTTAATGGAAAGACTAAAAGCTTTCCTGCAAAAAATCATCTCCCCCTAGCAGACTGCATTTCTGAAAAATAGAAATATTAGTGATAATGTTATCTATCTTAAAGAAATGGTCAGATTTATTGATAAAATGGGAGAAATCCTAACTGTATTTTAAAACTGGATCTTAGGAAAGCTTTTGATAAAGTATGTTGGAAATTTCTCACAAGTATACTCATCAAATTTGGTTTTCATGGTCAGTTTATATACTACATCATCAAAAACCTTTCACAAGCTTGGTTTTCTGTCCTAGTTAATGGCAGTCCAGTAGGCTTTTTTCAAGAAACTAGAGGTATCAAACAAGGTGATCCCCTCTCTCCTTTTCTCTTTAGTATATTCTCAGAGGCTTTCAGTAGATGTTTAGCTTATATTTTTGAGATTGGTAGTCTGCAATATTATAACTTGCCCAGAAATGCATCTCTTATTTCTCATTTATCTTATGTTGATGACACAGTGATTTTTATGCAAGCAAATAAGGCTAACATCACTAAGATGAAATCATTTCTTGCTGTATTTGAAACTGTCTCTAGACAGAAAATCAACTATGATAAGAGTGATTATTATATCAGTAAACATGCTTCATTGGATATTATTAGAGAAATGAACAATGTGTTTTGGAATGAAAAAGGGGACATTTCCCTTTAAATATCTTGGTGTTCCTATTTTCTCTGGTAGAATCAAAAACATTTTTTTCCAGCCTCTTTTAGAAATGATTGACAGTAGATTGTTTAACTGGAAAAATAGGTGGCTTTCATCTGGTGCTAAATTGATTCTTATTAACTCATGCATCTACTCCCTGCCACAACATTATTGGGCAGTCATGAAGCCAACAGCTCATGTCATGAAACTGATCAGAAGAAGAATCTCAATATTCTTCTGAGGATCAGTTGATGACAAGCCTAAAAAATCATGGAAAAATTGGAATGACATATGCTTCCCTATTGCAGAAAATGGCTTAGGTTTTAGGAATTTAAAATCCATAGTTACTTCCTTCTCAGTCAAATTGTGGTGGAAGTTCCAATTAGCCACTGCCCCTTGGACTAGTTTCATTGCTTCACTTCCCAAATCCTCCCAAACATCACATACTTGGAAAAGGATATGTGAAGTAAATGACTTCTATGAGTTAAATACCAAAGTCATTCATGGACAGGGCTCTTGTAGCTTCTGGCTGTCCAACTGGACTGATACAGGTGCCATTTTCTATACAGTGGACCCACAACTCTCAAATATCCCTGTGCCCTGCAGTGTAGCAGAATTTATTGACAATAAACAGGAATATATTCCACTTATCTCCCCCTTCATTGATACTCCTCTTTTGGTTTTCTTGCAGGAAGCTGAAATCAATCCTCACAGAGCAGACAAACTCATCTGGAAACCTGAAGCTGCTGGAAAATTTTCCTTCAGATCCACCTATCATCAGATAAGACCCAAAAGAGGTACCTCTGCATCACTCCCTAAACTGTGGAATGCCAGAATTCCCAAAAAAGTATCTATCTTTATGTGGAAAAACTTGAACTCTCTCTTGCCTTTTGACAATGTGCTCAAATATTATGGTTTCAATATAGTGTCTAAATGTTGTTTCTGTGATAGCTTAGACTCTTTGGATCATTTTTTCAATAAATGTCAACTTGCTACTCAGATCTGGGAGGGTGTCAACTCTTTTATAGGTATCAGAACACCATATTTCACTACCATTTGGAACAGAATCTCACATTATCTATATAGGCCTGGCCTCACTGCTATACATACTCAATTGATACATAACATTGCTATTTTCTCATGTTGGACTCTTTGGAAGGCTAGAAATAGATTTATCTATGGTAACCTAAAACCTACTGTCTCTGGAATCCTTCATGAAATTAAAGTGATGATATATGACTCTTTTATGGCTAAGCCCTTCTATATTCAATCTGCTCATGATATTGATCTGGCTAATAATGTGTATTTTCCCAAGTGGATTAGGCCTCCTAAGCAAACTATAACCAAAGTATCCTGGTCTAGACCAATAATCCATTATAAAGTAAATTCTGATGCCTCTTGGCTCAGATCACATGAAACTGGTCTAAGCATTATCATTAGAGATTCACTAGGAACCTTGGTTACATCTAGATCACTTCACACCACAGCACAGTCACCCCTACATGCTGAGCTTTTGGCAATAGGACTTGCTATTAAAGTTGCCACTGATATGAATTTAACATGCTCATTTGAGACTGATTGTAAGCAAGCAACTAGGATAATATCAGACCCTGAACTTGCTCCTTGGAGACTTTTTACACTATGCCATGATATTTCTCAGGCTTGCTCTGCTAATAATTATAATGTTCAACATATCTATAGAGAGAGCAATTCTGTTGCAGATGCATTAGCAAAGCATGCCATCAGTTCCAAACTGTCTATGAATTTTGACTCTGTTATCTCATTGCCTTACACTGTTAAAGGACTCTATTTGCTGGATTAAGAGGGCACTCCTACTCTAAGATTACACCCACCATGAATTGATGCTACTCTCATATCTTTCTGTATTAATTTTGCAGAAGGCAGATATACAGAAATGATGACATGCTACCACTACCTGAGATAGATCTTCACTCTCCTGCAAGCTAATCCACTACTCACTAGGATACCAAATGACAGCAGCTGCTTCACTCCAAATGATCCAACTCTCAATAGCTGCATTTATCTGAGATCTCACTATTAGTTACACATACTTAGATATCTATGTCTTTCTTGGGATCGCCTTGAGTTTTGCTTAGCAAGTCTCTAATAGGTTCTAGCTAAATTCATAGTTTATTCTTTTGTATAGGGCTCTTGAGCCTATTATTTTGAAAAGCATTTACCAATGCTTTTGGAGTTTATCTCCGTACAAATTCTGCTTGTTCTCGGGGCTCTATTTGTATCATTGTCCATTTTATGAGGTTTGGGAAGTCTAATATAATTCCCCCACTTTAAAGTGGTTTGCTCAAAAAAAAATAAGGAAGGCAAATCAAAGGGGTTCACGAAATAAATGTATATTAATCAGATAAACTAAATTAAATTACACGAATTAAATGTAAGGCTAAGAATAAGGAAATTGAAAGGGATTGGAGGAGTAACATACAATAAACAAAAAAATATTAAAATTCTATAATTATAGCACGATTTATTTGTAAGGTTGAAAAATAAGGAAGGAAAATCTAAGGATTTCATGAAGTAAATAAATATTAATCAGGTAAAACTAAATTAAATTACACGATTTAATTGTAAGGCTGATAATAAGGAAGGCAAATAAAGGCCGAGAATCAGGAAGGCAAGCGTTTAACGAATTAAGACCCTGTTTGGCACGCTGTGCTTATAAGAAAAGCTGGTTTCTGCTTATCATTGAAAATAAGCAGCTGAAAAGAAAAGCAGTTATTTTGTTTGGTAATCACATAAAGTTCAGAATTTGACAAGTAAATATGATTCAACTTCTCGAGCAATCACATAAAGCTCAGAACTTCACAAGCAGATATGAAAGCACACACTCTTAAACACATAACCCATTGATTAATTCATCAAAGTTGTGAAATTCAAGAAATAAAGTTTCAATTATTTTGATAAATACAACCAAACTGAATGGAAAGTTTAGAATGTAGAAGAAAGTAAAATACCCCATAAGAGTACTGCACGGTAATTGATGAGTTGAAGGCGCGATGATTAGCAGAGAGATGAGGTTTCGCAAAGCTCAGGTTTTGAGAGCTCAGATTTCCGCGGTGAAGAAGGGCTTTTATGGTAAGGAAGTGAAGGAGGATACGCGATATTTCTTTCATAAGCAGGTCTGACCAGGTTCTTCTTATTTACCCAAAATAACTTATGCTTTTTTAAAATCACCTCAAAACTGAATAACCAAACACAAAAAACGAGTGGGTTTATAAGCAAAGCACCCAAAAAAGCCCTGCCAAACAGGGCCTAACTTTATGCAACTTAAATAAATTACAAAAATTGAATAAATTGCATAAAGTTTGATGATGTGTCAATGTGTGATTGATTCTTAAAATCGATTCAAAAATAGGAAAAAATGACACATCAAACATAAATTTTTTTAAAGAGTACTATGGATGATTAAGTTTGGAAATGAATTTCATTTATTGTAAGGAAACGTAATGTAAAGTTAGTATTGAAGGAGGAGAAGAGGAGGGGAGGGAAAAATAAATGGGAAAGCAGTAAATGCATGAGTTATGAAATAATAAATTATGATGTGGAATTGGATGATTAAGTTTGGAATAGATTTCACTTATTGTAAGGAAACGTTATGTAACGTTAGAAATGTATCATTAATATGTTTATTAAGAATAAATTCTGAAAATATTTTGACGATCATTAATTGCAGTTTTTATTTCAAGAAACGTTACGATCCAGGTTTTGAAATTAATTTTGAATAATTTTCAATGAAATAACTGTATGTTATAAAGAAGAAACGGAGCATAAATTACCGTTACGAAAATAAGAATTTTTGTGAGGATGACTAAGTGTATCATTTATTTCAGGGAACGTTATGGTGCAGGGTAAGTTTTAATAATTTTAAATGAAACAATTGCATTCTATAAAGAAGAATGATGACTAAATGCACAAATCAATACCAAGAGTCACCAGCACCATAACTATTTGTAAAATTGCAAAAATCTTAACTTGTAAATGAAGATTATACAAATCATATAGAAATTTTCCATGTATTGATATCATGATTCAATATAAAAAAATATTCATCTCATTGACAAAAGCACAACAACTCTGTCACAATGTTGCAATACAATTAAGTTCACTACTGGTGAAGTTATTAATAACCAAATATGCACTACTGCATCGACATAGACGGATGCCCTAGAAGCAAAACTACAAAAAAAATCCTAGGGTCGAATTGAGAACAACTCTAAATTGTGAAAAAACTCAAAAGGGGATTGCATATGGCATCATCGCATATACTTCGGGTAAGAAGTGAGTTTGAGGCCATAGTTGAATAAAAGTAAAACAAATGTTCCCTGGGAAACTCGAACACTCAGTTGAGGCTCATAGTATCAAGGTAACTGATAGTGAGAGACTCTCGAATGCCACCCTGGCTCCGATGTCGCTGTTATGCCGCTAATCACACAGCCCCGTCATGTTCTGTAGTAGGCAGAATATTCTCAGCTAAAAATAAAAAATCAACAAACCTTTATCTAGAGGAGGAGGAGGGGATAGAGAATTCCCCCTATATATATATATTTTCAATTTCATCTTCCCTGTTGCGAAATTCAACCCCTTCCGGGTCAACGCGCCTCTGTACACCGGCAGTTTCAGAATCACTTAATTTCAGAGCAATACCGCTGCCAAAAACGAACATAAACCCCTTTCCCCTTTTGACCATCCCTTTTCGTGGACCAACTTACTTATAAAACTCGAGGTGACTGAAAAACACAAACTCAGTTATCAAGGGGTCAAAGTCCAGATGGTGCGAATACATGCCATATTTAATCTCTGCAGCAGCCTTGCTTCTTGTTGTTGAACAGATTATGTACCTGCTGAACATATTATGTACCTGAAACGGAAGTAATGGGCAATGTGATTTCAATGAGTAATGGGCATGACTTCAAAATCTATAGCAGCTCGAAAGATGAAAGTAATGAATATATTAATAAACGGGATCTTAAGAATAGAAACTTATCTGCAAGAAGACCATTGCATATGTGAAATGGAGCATCCATCCTTTCAACAAAAAACTGAATTCATGACCTCGTCCAAAAATCACCATTCATCCTTTCAACAACATATAAAATAGAAGCATTAACTCAATTTCCAGACAACAAAAATGCCATTTCATACCAGATAATTGTCTATATTACATTCAAAAGAAACATCCTAATGAATGAAATTCAAAAACGCCGAATCTACCACGCGATTGAAATAAGTGATGAAGAAAAGCCCCATCTTAGACCGAACAAAGGCACAAAAAATAAAACAAAATTGGATCCAAAAATCAAGAAGTTGTTTTGATACCTCTTGCGCGTTTCTTCCCACCAGTACTTCTCCAGATCAAGAGGACTTCAATGCAGAAGTTACCTCCGAACGCCCATCTGCGTGAAGTGGCATTTGAATGCAGGAACTTCGGGTGCACTCGTGCGTGTTCCAAACCACCTTAAAAGTGATAGTGCTTTTAGTAAATGAAAAAAAAAACCCAAAATGAAAAACTGAAGGGGACAACAAAGAAAGACCCTGCAGAGAATTGGAAGTGGAGGCGCCAATTTGAAAAGCCCCAGCTTTGCAGAAGCTCGGACGGTGCCGCCGCTCCTACCATCGGGCCTCCGAAATCTTCATCGTCGCTGCTGCTATCAATATCGACGACTTCGATCGGAAGCTTTTTCTCGAGCTAGAGGCATTGCTAGTCCTACTAACTGTGACTGCAGCTGGCGGTAAGGTGAAACGGCCGGGTCGGGTATCCGCGGGAAACGGCCCTTGATAAACGGGCCGGCACCCATTCCAGGTTTGAGAAATCGACGGCGAAGGCTAGAACATCACCGACCCAGAGCATCGAAGATCGCCTCGCCGTCGATCCACGTCTCGATCCCGTACCACCCGCACCCGACCTGGCTCGGAGCAGGGTCGGGACGTGGCCCCGCTGATCCCCAACGACGATCGCGCCAGCACCGGGAAAGATATACCTTATTTCGTACCGGGTTGTCCCGTTAGGATCAGCGGGATCAGTAAAAGCATGTTCGCCGCCACCATCGTGGCGATCCCCTGCCACCAGGCCATCCCGAGCTCCACCAGGCCATCCCGAGCTTTGGAAACGGCGATTAATATCGGTAGTGAAGGAAATTAAATTGTAAAACGGATGAAGGCTTTACGTTTCCATTAATGAGAAAGGGAGAGGAAGATTAAAAAGAAGAAGAACGAATACGCTTCTTGAGCCCAGTTGCGCAGCTGATGTGTAATTATGTGGTTGTTTAAAAATTAATTTAAAATTATAAGAAAATTTTAAATCATTATCTTTTAAATTATAGTATAGATGTTATACCTTACATAAGTATAACTATATTGCTACTCACGGTAATATTCTTGAAAAAATATATGATTAACGCTCATATAAAATAAGCTATTTGAATGATAAATTTGAATGTAAATAACCTTGAGTAAAATAAAATAAACGGAAGTAGAATCTCGAGATAATATAATTGAAAAAGTACATAATTAATATTTTTTTTTGGAAAAAGTACATGATTGATAGAATTTCGGGAAGTGAATATTTTTGGAAAAAATCTCAAGTAAAATGACGTCGTTTTCCTTATAGGGAGAAAATGAAAATACCATACATATGCACAAATATGTAAAAACACGAAAATACTCTTAAAATTAAGAAAAAATGGCAAAACACTCAAAAGAATGCTATGGAATAGGATTAACTGATTCTTAAAAGGAAAAGGGCAAAATCTGAACATCCTGTGAAAAGCAGGGGTGTTAATGGTTATTTATAGACAAAGCTTGAAAACAATTGTGACTTCGGCAGAAAGACATCAAATCTCATACAAAAACCCACACAGCGGTTTTACAGATTAGACTCGCTCAGGCTCAACCGGCACCATTGTTTGATTCTCAGGTACTTTGCCCAGATTGACGGTATATTTTGATTAGAGTTATGTGGCTCCTGATTTTTGCTTTGATAATGATTAAATCCTGCCTCACTCTCTTCTGATTGTTAGTTATTGGATTTGACTCTAGATTTTTAGAATTGGGGCAATTTTAATGTACGAATTCGGGATTGATTTATTAGTTTGATTGGACTTTTTTTAGAGAGCAAGATGTCGCGTAGATATGACAGCCGCACCACCATCTTCTCCCCGGAAGGCCGTCTGTACCAGGTCGAGTATGCTATGGAAGCCATTGGCAACGCTGGGAGTGCTATTGGAATCCTGTCCAGAGATGGTGTTGTATTGATTGGAGAAAAGAAGGTGACATCCAAGCTTCTTCAGACCTCGACATCCACTGAAAAGATGTACAAGATTGACGACCATGTAGCATGCGCTGTGGCTGGTATAATGTCTGATGCCAACATCCTGATTAACACTGCCAGGGTCCAAGCGCAGCGCTATACCTATTCTTACCGTGAACCCATGCCTGTTGAACAGTTAGTTCAGTCACTGTGTGACACCAAGCAAGGATACACGCAGTTTGGTGGCCTCCGCCCATTTGGCGTTTCGTTTCTTTTTGCTGGCTGGGACAAGAACTATGGCTTCCAGCTTTACATGAGTGACCCGAGTGGGAACTACAGTGGCTGGAAAGCTGCAGCAGTCGGAGCAAATAACCAGGCAGCACAGTCAATGCTGAAGCAGGACTACAAGGAGGACATGACTAGGGAGGAAGCAGTTCAGCTTGTTCTCAAGGTTCTTAGTAAGACTATGGATAGCACTAGCTTGAGTGCGGAGAAGCTTGAGCTGGCAGAGCTGTATTTATTCAATGGAAAAGTTAAGTACCAAGTCCACTCACCTGAAGCAGTTAATAAATTGTTAGTGAGCTCTGGGTTAACCCAGCCTGCTGCAGAGGCTTAAGAGTGTGCGTTAATCACTGCCCTTGTCGACTTCATCACTTGTCATTTGAAAACATATTCTTGCTTAATTTTATCACAATCTTATGACAGTTGTTGGAACTTATTATTAATTTCTGTGTGATTAGCTTGCTTCTGTTTGTGAACTTGTGCATGCGGTTAACTTTTATTCTTGATAAACTTTTTGTGCATGAAGCCTAACTAGTTTGTCGATTTTAGTTTTGAAGTTAGGGTGGATGAAGGGTGTTTGTTGGATGATTTTTTAATCTCTCCATAACTGATTCAGCTAGAGGAATTTGAATGACTGTATTGGCAGAGCGTAGCAGAAGATGAAACTTTCAGTTATTGTCTTCATACCTATTTTTATTGATATCTGCAAAGGGTATCGTTCATTCAGATTTAAGCTTGTTAGTTCATGGTGGCGGTTGTTTGGGAGCTACTGCTCCATGCATTGCCTTCTTTGGCTCAGCTGAGTGAGCCATCGTTTGCAAGGATCGTGATACAAAGCTTCTTTGTTCTTTCTAGGCTAAAGTGTTTGTTAGAATTGGACCAGAAGATAAAACGTTCAGTTATTGTCTTCATACCCATTTTTAGTGATATCTGCAAAGGTGTACCATAGTTCATTCAGATTTAAGCTTGTTAGTTCATCGTGGCGGTTGTTTGGGAGCTACTGCTCCCTGCATTTTGCCTTCTTTGGCTATAGTGTTAGTTAGAATTGCAGGCTAGATTTAGAATTAGTGCGCAGACAGTGAGCCGGCTCAGTTTTGGCAAGTCCAGGCCTGCTAGCTGTTAAGGATATGAAATTGAATATTGAATGTAGCAGGTAATGGTGTAGTTCTCAGATATTATAATGGTAATGCTAGGGCTGCTTATGCAGAAATCTTAGTCATTATTGATTCTGATTGCTTAAATGCAATATCTATGATTTTGAATCCCATAACAGCAAACTGGAAGCTTTTCCATATTTGTGATGAAGTAAACTAGTTTTAGAACCACTTAGTAGCGAGTTTCCTGTTTGTACTTAGTCGCTGTACTCGGTAGACCAGTTCAGAAACTAGTACAGCAGCTTTTATATACAGCAAAGTACCTTGTTTGTACTTAGTTGCTGTACGCAGCAGCTTTACGGAACTATTTCGAGCAAAGCTTATTGTTATTAGAATCTCCATAGAAAACAACATGTAACACCATATATTATTTCACAAGTTACTGCTACTTGGGAGCCATAAATAATACCAAAGTTTTAATAGCAGCAACATTGTCTATCTTATCAGAAGTTACAGGGTAGTGCGCAACACTTTCAAAAAGAAAATATCCAAATCTATAAAGCCCTCCAAGAAGACAAAGAAGGAGTGTCGGAGTTGATCCATGTCATATTCATATAAGCATGTCTCTCGCCCTTAACCACGTCAGCAGAAGCAAAGGACTCGAGTTCAGACATCTCTTCAGACGACAATTCAACAGACAAAGCCCCGAGATTCTGATTGAAGTTCTCAATCTTGGTGGTCCCGGGAATGGGGACCACGTCCTCCCCTCGGCGATGAACCCAAGCCAATGCAAGCTGCGCTGTGGTGCATCCTTTCCTGGTTGCCATTTCTGAAATACGCTCATATATTTGTTTGTTGTGCTCGAGGTTCTCTGCTTGCAACCTTGGGAAATTCTGCAATATGCAATTCTAGATCAAAACAAAGAATAGTATTATTGTGCAAGATAACACCAACATGAGAATTTCACACACACTTCAATCAACTAAATACACTTTGAACAGAATAATCAAGTACTATTTTACTGCAGTTAACTACCTTTTGAATAGTTGTTGACTAGAGAACAATAAACTCCTGATTCCAAGAAGTTTAAATATACATGGAGAATCTAGTAGACATCTCGGAAACTCAAGAGTACTTGTCAAACTTACAATTAACAATGTAACTGATATTTTCAAACATTCTCTGATTTGCAAGACACTGTCTCGCGCATCAGGATTTTAATAGCGTGTTCATGCCAACGATGTCGATTACCTTATCTATAATTATATAGTTGACTTACAATGCTGATACACTGGACACTATGCAATTTGGAAAAGAACACAGAAGTACACAAGAATTTATGAAAGCCAGAGTAGCATTTAAAATTTGTGATGAATGGAAAATATCATACGAAAATAATTACATTTTGAGAAAAACAGAAAGAAAAATGAAGGAAAGGGGAAAAGAAAAAGACTGTGAAGTGTCTCTAACCAATAGAAGTTGACAGTGTTCACTTGAAACCAAGGGTGATGACCATATCTAAGTCAACAATTCATTTATCTCCACAATTTATTCAAGAAAGCTACACCAGACTCTCACAGCAGAGGCAAATTTTATGTCCTGCTGCCATGGCCATGCCATATTTGTGAAAACGCAGTAAGAATACTAATGAGGTGGAAAAACTGATTAACAAACTTAATAGTACACTTAAGTGCATTCGGAAAGTTTGACCACTAATCCACAAAATACAGGTTCATATTTTTGGTTCCAAATTATATGCCACTTCTAGTGGCATCAATAGTATTATGGCGTAGATTCAAACCTGTGATTACTTGTAAGTTATCAAGTTGCTATTGGTAAAACAAGAAATAACACATGAAGTGTAAGGGAACTATTGTAAAAGTCCAGTAAATAATTCCAAAAAAATGATACATACTCATATAATATATGGTTGCAGCAGGATGAGATAATTAAGCTTTAGACCCACATTTTTGGCTTTACCAATTGATTAGAACATTAAGTGTGTGTCTAAAGGAGAAAAGTGTCTTATAGTATACTACTCTATGCATACATTATTATTGACATAACAAGAGATGTAAATGCTAGTTTAGAAAGTTGAAGAGAGACATCAAACCAAAATGTTTACTAGCATGAAATAAGTTTTAATAAAACAGAAAAGGACAACTACTTAAAGTTGTTTGAACTATCTGAAATAGTCAGAGGTGAACCAAGCAGATCCGATGTAAAATAAGATCATTACCAAGACAGCAGGATTGATTAAATACACGGCATGCATGAAAGAAGTGCTCAAAAGGTAACTCAATTTGTTTAAAAGTTTCAACATTCACATTGATCGCCAGAATTAGCACAATCAAGCAACCCAATCAGATAGGCCAAGTTGTTAGTTTCTATTGTTAGACATAAAAAAGTTAAAGATATGTCCAAGAACCAACCTTACGAGAATCATTCTCTGTCAAGTTTTCCATCACTTTGGGCCCTGTTGAAAAGAACCCCCTCCCTAGAGGGCTGTAAGGTACAATACTAATGCCAAGTTCCCTAATAATAAAAGCATTAGTAAGACTACCAATTCTCTAGATTGCCAAGAAAGAAAAAAAAGAATCTTCTACCTGCAAGTGGGAAGAATTTCATCTTCCAAATCTCTTGCCCAAAGGGAATATTCATTCTGCACAGCAGTAATGGGATGAACTGCATGAGCCCTCCTGATTGTCGAAGCATTGGCTTCCGATAGACCAATGTACTTTACTTTACCCTCTTCAACCAATTTCTTCATTTCCCCAACCTGAAACCAGATTGAAATCTCACCGATGGGTCAGTGGAATGATGTGCAGTACAACCGTATAACACTTGAAAGGCACCAAATTCCCTAATACTAAGACTTGAAATTACAAGTTCCTCAACACTAAAATAGTTATATGCTTCCATGTTTTCATATTCAAACCAATGAGTGCATTTGAGGTAAATACAACGTATGAAAAACTTAAGTAAGATCTGAGAAATCAACTCACTGTGACTTCAATGGGAGTCTGGGTATCAATTCGATGAATATAGTAAAGATCAATATAATCGACACCAAGACGCTTTAGACTGGCCTCACAACAAACACGCACGTACTCTGGGTCACCACGGAGTGCCCTCTTCCCATCTACAAAACCAATTCCAAACTTGGAAGCTATTTCAACCTTCTCTCTCCAGCCACCTTGTAAAGCCTGCACAAGCCAAGAAACTATTGGCAAGGGTAAACTAAGCTGAATATTAACAAGTGCTTTGCTTGAGTTGTTTTCTGCCATCTATCAGCCGGTCTATTCAGCAACAAGTCGGAAATATCTCAGAACAATTATCGAGCCACGGCAACATGACTAGAAAAACATGTTAATTGCTAAAGGAAGGATGTCGACAAACACAGTGAACATGAGTTAAGCCGTCATATCCATCTTAAAATCACATTTAATCTAGGTTTCATAGAGCAGAATATAGCACGAATCTTGATTATTATACAAGTTATGCAAGGACGTACTCTGCTCTGAAACTCTACCAAAAGAAGAAACAGCAAACACACGGAAAGGAGGCATACCTTTCCGATGAGGAGCTCGTTGGTGTGGGGCCCATAGACATCGGAGGTGTCAAGGAAGGTGACGCCGGAGTTGATAGCATGGTGGATGAGTTGAATCATGTCAGGCTCCGGCTTGGGAAGACCGTACATGGACGACATTCCCATACATCCCAGACCTTGTTTCGACACTTGCAAACCTTGTGACCCCAATTTCACCCTCTCCACCTTCGCCATTTTCTCAGGATTCAACTTTACTTCCCCAGAACAAAGAAATGATGAGTGCTCCGGGCTTTTTATAAAGCTCAATCAGCAGTTACGTCACGGGTGACGTCAGGAGGGATGCTTTTTTTTTCCAAAAAGATGAAAGAGAATTTACTTTTTTTTAAAAAAAAAGATGAAAGAGAATTTCATTGGGCACCCCAGAGCGGAGCTAGAAAATTTGCAAAATCGAACTAGCGAAATTCTTGGGTCATCTCAATGGGTTCAGAAACCACACGTTTCTCTGGATCATTATAGCGTACTTCCACATATCCACTCGGAAGGTCTTAGGACCAACCCGATGTGATCTTAGAGCTATTGACTCTACCCAACTCTCTCTAAGTAAAAGCTCCCTTTGGCTGGCTAAGCACTTAACCGAAAGCAAAACTAGCTCACTGGATGCCGGAAGTTAAAATTTATGTTAGCTATTAAAATAAATTGAAATACGGTAATTCATTGAATAAAAATTTTCAAAAGAGACCGTCCAAATTATAGACGGGACTAAAGAAAAAGAAAATAAAATGTGTGGGGCTCGGTTGAAAAGGAACTTAATGCGCGAGGGTCTTTTGCAATTTTCGTGAAATATGATTGATATAAATATGAAATTTTCATTCTCTCCCCACTTTTTGATTTCTTCATATCCCCCCAGAACCGCTCCCCGTTCCTCTCCCCCCAAATCCAAACCTAGATCTTTTCCATCTGTGGCGGTTTTCCGATTCATATATTAATTCGAGCGTGCGGAATAACAAGTAACGTTCCTGATCTCTTTGTTTTCGTGTTTATTATCGATTTGGTCGCGGAGTTGTGTTTTTTTTATTTTTCGCTCTTCATGTTGTAGATCGGAGCATAATGGTGATGACCAGAGCAAATCTAGGTGTTACCGGTGCTACCGAAGGTAACAACGGAGAATCTCCTTTGATTGATTTTCTTTTTTTGCTTTGATTGATTGATAATCTGCTTTTAATTGGCGTTTCTATGCTCCGGCGGTTGTGTTCTTTGGTGGTTTCGTATTCTGTGCTTATCTATTTTGATTGAAACTCTTGTTTTGTTAGTGTTGAACATTGATTTGGTCATTATTTGTGTAATTTTTGGTTTCTCGCATTTTTGCATGTGTGTTGCGTGGTTTGGATCTATTTTCCATAACCTTGGATTTTTGTATTCAAAGGTGCACATTAACTGTGCAAACTTGTTAATTGTCATTTTGAATTCCGTGTATTCCTTGTAAAGTTTGTTATTTTGTGCTGTTGTTAGCAGCATACTTTAAATGTAGAAAGTCATTGATTTTTTTTATGTGTAAACATCTTTATTTTACATGCAATGGTTGGAAGTTTACTGTTTAAAGTTTTTATTTCATTTATATCTGTAAACATCAATCTTTTACATGCTATGGTTGGGTTTTTAGTGTTGAAGGTTTTGATTTCATTCATATTTGTAAACATTAATCTTTTCCATGATATGGTTGGGTTTTTAGTGTTGAAAGTTTTGTGAAACACGAGAGTTTCAGAATGCATACCATTCTACTTTTAATGCTGAAGGTTAACTTGTAAGTTTCAAAGATTTTTATTTTAAAAACATCATGATGTTACATGTTTTTATATGAAAAGTATATGTTTTATATTCAAAGGTGGCTGTTTAATATCAAAATATTTTAGAATGAATAACATTCTACTTTTGTAGGTTAACTTTTAAGTTTCAAAGGTTTCTATTTTAGAAATATCACGATGTTACATATTTTTATGAGAAACGCCTATGTTTTATATTCAAAGGTTTAATATCAAAAGTTTTAGAATGATTTTTTGCAGCGTGTAATGGTTATGGGGAAGACAAATTCAGTGGTTGTTCCGTTTTTACAGCATTTGAGCAAAAGCAAGAGAAGAGCACGGTGTTGAGAGTGGTGAGATTTGAGAAAACCAGTAATTCTTGTACGATCATAATTCTGAGATTTGCGATGACTTGAGAGACTTGATATGTTCATTATGTGCTCATTCTGTACATTATAGAGTTTGTTTGATTTCCAGCAAAAACTTGATTCATTCTTGTGTTGTTAGTCTTTATGCTAAAACATCTACGTTTCCTTTTTTAACATCAACTTTTTAAGTTTTAGAATATTTTTAACTTGTATTGTTTTTACTAGTGCAGTCCAGTCTTTAAATTGAAAATAAAGTTTGGTTTTTACACTAAAACATCATTGTTTTAGCTAAGAAGTACAAAGCTCTAGACTACATTTAAGAACCAAATCATTTTGAACTTAGTCATTTTAAACGTAAACATCACAGGTTTAATACAAAAGTATGACACCATCAAAACAAACAACTTTTACATTTAAAGGCCTGGATTATAAAATATAACTCATACACATACACATATAAGTACATATGAGTTGAACAAACAGGTTTAAAATCAAAAGATCTGTATTATGAGTTCAAAGTTTTAAAGTTCATGTTACAGGTTTAAAACCAATCTTTAACGCGTGTTATAAAACAAGTACCTTGTAAGTTTGTATAAAATCAACATCATACACTAGAATTCAATATAAAATCCCAATGATTTTTCTAATAACACCAATGTTTATAAAACTTAAATTATACACAAAGCTTCCAATATAAAATTTTAATGTTTTACAAATTACACCAGTATCATACACAAGGTTTTAACATAAAATCTCAACGTTTTTTCTAATAACACCAATGTTTTGCAAAGATAAAACACGGGCATAGTTATATGCAGTCCAGTATTTACTTATGCAGTCCGTATTTATTCATGAAATGATATTAATATCTTCAGTATTTATTCAAAAGTAAATGTGGTTCCCAAATGAGGGTATATCAAGTAGTTTAAATACAAATACGGACTGCAAAAATAATGTTGGACTGCACCTATCAATTACCTAAAACAATCTATAGACATAACTCAAATTCTATAAACAGTCTAAGAGTATTGAGTTGCAGTCTATAGATTTTCTCTAACTCAAAGATAGTTCTTGCCCGGATGTCTTTAAAACATGACGTCACATCAATTCTTGTCAAGTCAAGCAGCTCAGCATCCTCTACATTGGTTTCTACCAATAAGAAAAAACAACAGTTTCATTAATTCAATTTGGAAGCAACCAGAGACAAATTTCATGCAAACAAACCTAGACATTTTCAAGCTAAACTTCACAATTTAATCACAAAGTCCAGAACGTGAAAATTTTAGCACAGAAAGTCTACATTACAGGCACAAACCTGGACATAAATATTTAAACATGCCATTGTAGCCACTTTCACACCAAACTTCAATGTCTAGGCAGTCATGCTTCAAATGGTCCAGAACATGAAGTTTTTAGCATAAACCGTTCGACATAAACTTTAGTTCGATGCCTAGCTACTGGCACTAGGATTTCAATGGTTCACCCTTGAGCTGTTTCCCGTTGTTTCTGATGATGGTCCTAGGTAAACCAAAACAGTAAACAATCTTTCGCCAAACAAAATTCGTCACCCGCTTCCCTGTGATGATGGCTACCGCTTACGCCTCGGCCCACTTGGTGAAGTAGTCCACGGCCACGACCAGGAAACGCCTCTTCCCTGTCGCCATCGGGAAATGACCCACATTGTTGATTCCCCATTTGGCGAAGGGCCACGGTCCCGATATGATTTTCATTGGCTGCCCAGGCGAATGCAGGATTTTGTCATGGGCTTGACACTTTGGATACTTCTTCACCGGGTTGTTGGCTTCCTCCCTCATGTAAGGCCAGTAGAATCCCGCTCGCAAGACCAACGTCCTGGCACCCTAATGGCTTCCGCAAGTGCCTTCATGCAGTTCGGCCAGCAATCGCTCCGCCTGGCGCGGCATCACACACTTCAACCAGGATTGTAAATAGTCCTTCTTGTACAAAACCCACCTTTCTAGGCAAATTCCGTCGCCCTTCGCTCCAGCCATTTTGCTTCCATGGTATCCGTTGGCGTCAACCCGCTGAACAATTAATCTCTGATCGGGGTCAACCAGCAGAGGGGTTCATTCTGGATGGCCATCGCTTTTAGCCCCTCCGCTGACCTGGTCGACAATATTTCCACCAACACGCCCTTCGTCAGATAGCTACTGGCGGTTGAAGCTAACTTGCTCGGGGCGTCGGCCCGGGTGTTCCCTGACCGCGGGACCCGTGTCACATCAAAATCCTCGAAGGAAGATGGTAACCACTTGACCTTCGCGATATATTTCTGCATGGAAGGTTCCTTGGCCAGGTATTCTCCTGAATTGATTCATGACCAGAACGGAGTCGCCGTATGCGTCGAGTCGGTCTGCTCCCAGACCCTTACCTCTCTGTTGGATTATGGACTAAATTCAATGTAATTTCTAATTAAATATTTATTGCTAGGTGTTTAGAAACCTGAAGGGTCACACACAATAGAACAACTTATTGGGTATAATGGATTAATAATGATATTAATTCATGAAGGTTAATAAGCAATTGAAGGGACTTGTAACGTTTGACGTTACGAATTCATGGTGATGAATTCAGCATTAAGTCCCTCCTTCTCAATGCTTATAAATAGCCACAGTCAAGTTCATCTAAATATGAGTTGAAGTACTACAATATCAGAAATCAGTTGTATACAGTTGCTTTTAGATGAATGGAGCTGGCACGTTAAACTGACTTTCCCAATAGTCGAGTTCGTGTGGATACCGTCAAAGGTCGGACCATTTGTGCGACTAAAGATCGATTTCAATCGGTATAGCACTTCTTCACGAATATTAAGGATTCGACAATCCGGTATGTCATTTACGCATTACATATATCATGATCCGGGCTATTAAGTATAAGAAAATACTAACACTATCTCCTTCCCCGCAAACAGAGTTTTGTATTCGGCTTCATTATTAGTTGTCGGGAACTCAAATCGCAGCACATAAATCGTTTCTTGTCTGTTGGGGTCCGCTACAATCAAACCGTCTCCCGATCCTTCGACTCCGGAAGCACCATCTAAGTGGAGTTTCAACCAGCCCTACATGTCTTTCCTACGACGCTTTAGCCAGGTGGCACGGTCAACCGTAGAGTAGACCGTTGGCGCCACTGTTTTGTTTTTTTAATAGAAAAATTGGTTTTCTGAAATTAAGGCATTAACTAATTGATTATAAATTACTTTTAAATACATTAATGAGCGATTAATTGCATATAAAATTTTGTTTGGTTAAACAATATGAAATATATTTGAACTAATCTCAATAAGTTTAAAGAGTTTAAACTGAGTTAATTAAATATGTCTGTAATTTATAATCAGTTTGTATAAAATAAAGGGAGATAAATCGTTTATATATCTATTTATTCAAATTACTTTGTATTGTTAGCAATTAATGTGATTAATTAAGTTTTAATACAAGTGAGACGTTACCTATGGGATATAATAATTAAAAATATTATGTTTATATTTATATGATTAAACGTTTGCAATCCAATTAATGTGATTTATTGGATGGTACCAAATGAATTCTATATAAATTGATAAAGATTGATTTATTTTTCATTGTGATTGAAATCTAATTAATGAGATTAACTGGACGATTTCAATTGTATGACGTTACATATATTATATTAGTTAATAAGATTAATTGGGTCTCCTGAGTATAGTAATCAGTAAAATTAATATGATTAATTGAATTGTACCAATTGTTGATACCACATGAATAATGTCATTATTTGAGAGTTGATCAATTTAATGTGATTAATTGAATAGTATCAATTGGTTGTGCATATGTTTTACAAATAATGTGATTATTTGAAATCAATAAAATTAATATGATTAATTGAGTGGATTAAACCAAATTGTTATACATCTATTACATGCATAAATAATGAGATTATTTGATTAATGTAAATTTGATGCGATTAATTGATACCAATTGGTTGAACACATGTTTCACAAATAATTTAATTATTTGGCTTAATTGAAATTAATGTGATTAATTGAAAAGTGTCACTGGTTGTTTCTATCATATTATTTGAATATAATATAATTAATATGGTTAATTGGTTTTACCAGTTGGTTATGACATGTGTTATATAATAATGTGATTATTATAAAGAATATAAATGATTTTTATTGAAAAAATAGAATGGAGTAAAATGTTTATATATTTTATTTGTTCAATAATAGTATCATTTTATTATACGATAATATGATTATTTCAAGATCTCTCACTTAATATTAAATCATGAATCGTTGCCTTCCATTATTGGTGGTATCAAATAAATTTGTTGTTGGTTTGACTTGTTGGGCATACCCAAGGTTACTCCACTTATATCATAATTTGTGCCATTTAAATTTGATTTGTGAATAATGGGTTCGATTTAACAAAAACATTTGATTTGTTGGGCATACCCAAGGTCGAATGATTTTGAGGCAAGTATCTAGGAATTATAAGGATTTTGTCATAATGGATGAAATGTTCACACTGGATAAAGATTTAAGAGTGATTTATTAGTAATATCCAAATAAAATTCTGTCTAAGGAGGCTGACGATTTTAAGCGGGACCGTTTATGATCCCTCCACAAGCATATCCAGGGAATTTTGAGAAACTTCTAAAAAGTGCTTAAATCTGTTATATCGTGGTTATGACATGATCATTGAGATATGTTGACATCTGAAATGTTATAATTGGTAAAGTGTTACCTACCTAGTTGAGGTTATTGTGGTTTGTTGGGCATACCCAAGGTCATAATAGCTGAGATTTGGATCCTAGCCTACTATGAAATTATATGTAAATTCTCGAAGTCAAAATTGAGGTATATTGACTTGGATAAAATAGTGGGAGCAAAACTAAAATGGAGAGGTCATTTATTTTTAGTTTTGTCTATGTGCTGGATAATTTATTTTCTTACATTTGTTATTGTAGAAATGTCTTCCAATTTGAAACTGCATAACGTACTTCTTGAGAATAAGCTCACTGGTTCACATTTAATTGAATGGATTCAAGTGCTTAAAATAGTTTTAAGGCTTGAGAACGCGCTTACGTCATTGATATCCCTATCCCTGATGCTCCTCCTGATGAGGCTGATCAAGCAGACAAAGATGCATTTTGGAAGCATTTTGATGATTCCGAGAATGCTTGTTGTCTTATGCTAGCCTAAATGAGCATTGAGCTGCAATAGCAACATGAGGACACGACTGCTTATGGAATGGTTTTGCATCTTAAATCTTTGTATCTTAAAAAGGCTAGAAATGAGAGATATGACATTTCTCAGGAGCTTTTTCGATTAAAGATGGCTGAGAGGTCAGCTGTATCGTCTTATGTGTTGAAGATGATAAGCCTCATTGAGAGTTTGGAATCGTTGGGATTTGTATTGCCACATCAGTTAAGTGTTGACTTGATTTTGCAATCACTTCCTGATAGTTTCTCTAACTTTGTGTTGAACTTTAACATGGATGATGTTGATGTTACCACTCTGTCTCAATTGCTGAATATGTTGATTACATCAGAGAAGTATATTAAGCATGATAAGGGAAATGTGTTATTGGTTGAACCTCTTTCCAATAAAAAGAGTAAGCTTAAGAAAGCTATGGACAGAATGGCTAAGGGCAATTGTTTCCACTGTGGTCAAGATGGACATTGGAAAAGAAATTGCAAGGAATACCTTAATATCTTGAAGGAGAAGAAACTTAGAGAAGTTTCTACTTCAGGTATAAGTGGATTGAATAAATCTTATACTTTTAGAATTTGGGTATTTGATGCCCGTTCTCATATTTTTGAAATATGTAGGACCAATGAAAGAGTAAAAGATTGGGCGAAGAATAAATTGACCTACTATGGAGCCTCTCTCTAAAAAAACACACTCGCCTCTCTCTAGAACTTTACGTCACACACCAACAAATAAATGCCCAAAACACCTTTTCCGATCTGTAAGGATCATATTCTCCACCGATAACGGCCATAAACGGCTATCCCGTGGCGGGGCCGCTACCCCAACAGGGTGGCACAACCGCCGGAAAAACCTTCCTCCAAGCACTCGCTAACAGATATCCCCCTCTCTTCGA
Source organism: Sherardia arvensis (assembly GCA_948330725.1). Lineage (NCBI taxonomy): Eukaryota > Viridiplantae > Streptophyta > Magnoliopsida > Gentianales > Rubiaceae > Sherardia > Sherardia arvensis. The sequence goes on from OX415240.1 coordinate 21,152,579, forward strand.
ATCCCTACTTGCAAATCCTGAAATCCAACCATCAATTACCCGACTTAATGGCCGTCCGGCTTGCCTATATGATCCAGACTCAGTTAAAATACTAGCCTCACACTACCAGAATGCCCTTGTCGGCAAGTTTGGTCGGGGTAAGCCCTCTATGGATAACATTCACGCCGCCTTCAAGGCAATTGGGTTTAAATCCCAGTATTAAGTAGGTCCTCTCGACTATCGGCATATTCTCATTAGATTCGGAGACCAGGAGGATTATCAAAAGTTCTGGTTGCAGCCCTACTGGACCATCACCGGAGCTTCGATGAAGGTTTTGATGTGGACCGAGGACTTCTCACCGGAGCACGAGTCTTCAATAGTACCTTTTGATAAATGGTAAACCATTTGGATTTTTTTAGGCCAGCAGAGGTATCAAACAGGGAGACCCTTTGTCCCCCCTTTTGTTCAATATCTTTACTGAATCCTTTTCCAGAAGTATTGCCTCCATTTTCAGTACTGGGAAGCTGTCATATTTCAATTTACCTAGAAATACAACTCCAGTATCCCACCTCTCTTATGCTGATGATACCATTATGTTCATCTCAGTTAATAAAAGTACTGTGATCAACCTTAAAGCCTTTTTAGATATTTTTGAAAATGTCACTGGTCAAAGAATAAATTATGACAAGAGTGATTTTTTCTTGAGTAAGCATGCTACTATGGCTAAAAGAAATCTGATTTCACAACATCTGGCTATGAAAGAAGGAAAGTTCCCTTTCAAATATTTGGGAGTTCCAATTTTTTAAGGGAAGTTATTGAGCTCACACTTTAACCCTCTCATAGAACAGATTAGTAAGAAGCTTAGTTTTTGGAAACAAAAATGGCTGACTACTGGTGGGAAGATAATACTAATACATTCAGTTCTATATTCAATCCCCCAACACATCTTCACTGTCATGGCCCCAACTGTACATGTCATTGAAACCCTAGAAAAGACCTTTGCTTCCTTTTTATGGGGTTCCACCCCAGTCAAAGCCAATAGGAAATGGAGAAAATGGTCAAAGCTTTGCTATCCTGTACAGCAAAATGGTCTAGGTTTCAGATCAATCCCCCACGTAGTTCAGACATGCTCCTTAAAACTCTGGTGGAAATACCAGACAAGCTCTGCACTTTGGACCACTTTCATACATTTTTTACCTCCATCCTCTAGAAATTCCCAAACCTGGAAAAGGATCTGCCAAGTCAACCCCATAGGTGAACACAACTCACTGGTTATTCATGGTAAAGGAACCTGTAATTTCTGGACTGCTAACTGGACTAGGAAAGGTCCTCTGGTAGATCTTTTCCCACAGGAGCTTACCTCAATTCCAGCAACCACAACTGTTTCTGAATTCATCTAGAACAAAGCCATTTACATGCCATCTCTTCTTGGTGCCCTTCACCCCACTGTCCTCTCATTGCTACACTCCTCAGCCATTCATGATCATAGAGAGGATAGGTTGATATGGAAACCTATTAATACAGGGGTGTTCACTTTCAAAACTGCTTATAGGATCCTCCATGAACACAAGCCAGTCTCAGCCACACTCAGCGAAATATGGAAAATCAAGGTACCAAAGAAAATTACTTTCTTTGTCTGGAGATTATTTAACTCTCTGCTACCTTTTGATGAGGTGATTATACACTATGGTATCAGCCTGGCATCCAAATGCCCCTTCTGCAATAGCTCTGATAGCATTGATCATTTTTTCAACCCGTGTCCTTTGGCTTCATCCATTTGGAAACATATTTTGGCACTTGTTGGAGTTAGGGATATAGTTTTCCAGTCTGTATATGACAGATTGTCCTATTATATGACATATACTGCCTTGTCTAGCTTCCAAGCTAAACTTATCATGCTTTTATGTTGTATAATAGTTTGGTCTTTATGGAAATCTAGAAACAAATATCTTTTTGAGAAAAAAAGAAACCTTGCAGAACACTCATCATCTCAGAGATCAGGCACCTACTTTCTCTGATTCTGACAGCCAATCCTATCAACATAAAACATCAGGCAGATATACAGCTTGCTACACAAGCCAACCTCCCATACAAAATCTCCTCTCCCCATCCCAAACCTAGATTGGTAACATGGTCCAAACCCTGCAATGGTCTCAAAATTAATGTGAATGCTGCCTTTCAGTATCCACACTGTGCTATTGGTATGATCATCAGGGACACACATAGAGACTTCATCTCAGCAGCAATAATTTTTTCAACAGCCTCTGCTCCTCTGGAAGCTGAAATCAAGGCTATCATTCATGGTTACCATTATGGAGCTTTCTATGGCCAGCATAGCTTCCATATTGAATCAGATTCTCTCAAAGGAATCTCCATGATCATGAATCCAGTTACTGCGCACTGGAAGCTCTTCCACCTGTGTGACACTGCCAAGCAACTCATCCAAGTCCCAATATACCATGCTCTCAGACAGGCCAACCAGCTAGCTGATGCCCTATCTAAGCTATCCCTATCCAGTAAAAAGGATCAGGTTTTTACCTGGGATACACTGCCCCCAGAATGTAGAGAAATCTCTTTGATGGATAAGGTTGGCTTACCATCTATCAGGCCCTGATCTACCTGAACAGATTTCCACCTCACTGTGATCATCACAAATACTCATGCCTGTCTTCAACTGGCTCACTTTCTGTAATTCAGAGGCTCTTACTAATCTGCTATGTAGCTATCTCAGTTAGCTAGACTTTAAATGCTTTTTCCATTTTGGTACCGCTTTGAGTTTTGCCTTGGCAATTCTCTCTTAGGTTTCAATAAGGTAAGGGCATTTGATAGTCTTTCTCTTTTGTATAGGTTCTAACCTATTTTTTGAAAGCACCATGTGCATTTGGGGCTTTTGTCCTTGTAACTTTTGCCTATAATAGGCCTATAACAAACATTATGCCATTTAAGGCAAAGGGTGTGGGATACCCAATAAACATTCCTCCACTCTCAGTGGTTAAACTCTAAAAAAATAAAAATAAAATGGGAATCATTAACGTTGCATATATTGTTTATTGACCTATACCACCTTCAGGTGGGAGGGTAAATAATCTACTAAATACTAAAGTCTAATACATGTTGATGGATGCAGACTTATGTAAAGATATGATGATTTTTATTTCTTTACTTCAAAATGGTCATAAGTATTTATTGAAATACTTTTCTGAATTTTTTAAAATTTAGAAATATAAAATTTAAAGTACGTGATTATCTGATTGAACTATATAAGATATTGTTCATTTAACCTTAGTCGTGTGATTTTCTAACCATTTTACATATGTATCAATATTTTGTCACTCATATTTACAATCATGTGATTATGAGGTTGTTCAGAGAACAATATCTAGTTTGTTATGAAATATTTTAGAATAAATTGTTTATTTTAAAATATTTAGTGGGAGAAAGATAACTTATAGAAGTAATTAAACCACAAACTAGTAGTCAAAAGTATGTTTGAATGGTACTTATATATAAGTTTTATGATGATAAGTACATAGAACTTACAGAAGTTCTAAAACCACTAACCTAGAATCAAAATTTGATATATGGAACTTATATGATAAGTAATTTAAGTATACAAGATTTACTTATACGATAAGTTATGAGTATACACGAGTTAAGGGTCTGTTTAATACGCCTGAACTGAACTGAACTGAACTAAACTGAAAATGCGGAACTGAACTGAAAAATGTTGAACTAACTGAACTGAACTGAAAAATAATGAACTGAACTGAAAAATACTGAACTGAACTGAAAAATACTGAACTAAACTGAAAAATACATTTGATTCTTTTATATAACATATATTTATATTAAAAATTCTTATTAAAAAACAAGCCATCGAAGTATATGGAATTGAACTTAATTGAACAAAACTGAATTGAACAAACAAATCACTACATCGACATCAGCTAAATTTTATCAAATTTATATTTCATCATGATCCTAGAAGTTAAACATAATTGAACTGAAATATACTAAACTTTATTGAACTGAAGTATACTGAACTGAACTTTATTGTACTGAATTGATATACCCAAATTTTGCTATATTTTATCAAGTCAAATTTTATTAGCACCAAACTTAATTAAGCTGAACTTGCAAAAGTGTGCATTGATACAATTAAAATAAAAAATGTTTATCAAATCATATTTCATCAATTCTAAACTGACTTGAACTTAATCATACTGAACTAAACTTAATTCGACCATCCAATTATACTTAATTGAACTTAATCATACTGAACTAAACTTAATTGAACTCATTGAAGAAAACGATCAGTGCATTGATATAACTAAATGGGGTTGTATTTTATCAAGAGTAGAAAGTAGAACTCATCTGAACTACACTGAACTGAATTGAACTGACTAAACTGAATTGGACTACACTTAACTGAAATGAACCGTGTTGAACCACACTTAACTAAAATGAACTGAACTACACTTAACTGAATTGAACTGGATTTTCAATATGAACTTAAAATCATTAGATTATATTTTCACTGAACTAAACTGAAGAAACGATCAATGCATTGATATAACTAAATGAGGTTGTATTTTATCAAGAATAGAAAATAAAACTAAATTGAGCTACACTTACTGAATTGAACTGACTGAACTGAATTGGACTACATTAACTGAAATGAACCGAGTTGAACCACATTTAACTATAAGGAACTGAATTGAACTACACATAACTGAAATGAATGGATTTTCAATACGAAATTAAAATCATTAAATTATATTTTCGTTGAACTGAATTGAAATAAATTATATTTTTCTAAACTGGATTGAATCGTGTTGAATTATTAACATTGAATTTGTTTAAATTTTTTTAAAAGTACAATGCACTGAACTGAAAAATACTGAACTGAACTGAACTGAATTGAATTGAACTGAAAAATACTGAACTGAACTGAACAATACTGAACTGAACTGAAAAATACTGAACTGAACTGAACAATACTAAATTGAACTGAACTGAACTGAAAAATACTGAACTGAACTGAACTGAACTGAAAAATATTCAGATAAGTTGTACTAAACGAATTCGCAATTGCTACCTATCTGATAAACGATATCGTAACTGGCGGTATCGTAATTTGAGGGATTTTTGTTTATATAGTATCTACTAGTTATGATATCGGATATTGTGCCGTTAGAATTTTAAAATTTTAATAATTTGAACCGTCACACTGACAATATCGTAAGCGTTTACGTTTTAAAGTTACGCTCGTGTAACTATTTATATGAATTAATTACGATATCGTACGTCCAAACTGTCCAAAACATGTGCTGAATCCTAGTAGGGGTGAAACCGATCATGATCGGTGCTTTAAAAAGATCGACATCGTATCGGTCAAAGATCTGATTGGGGTTTTTCCTATAACAAATGAAAGGATCATGATAAAACTGTTACGATTGTTTACTAAATGAACGATCGATGATCATAAATATAAATACTCGATCTTGATCGGGAACAGATCGATAGGATGATCGATATATAAGATGAGCAATCTATAAGGAGATCGATATTGATCGATAAAAATACGGTCTGGCAAATTATGAATAATAACAAAAATGGGAAAATATTTAAAATTTTATTTTTTAAAGATAATCTTCTATTGTTTGTGGTGACTTTAGTTAAGTTTTATAATTTTTATATTTTTTACTTCTTTTTAATTAACTTTGAAGTGGATCAAATGATCGATCAATGCTATATTTTAACAAAAACATAATGATCATGAGCAATTTTCATCCATTCAAAATTTGAATACTCGGCATCAAATTCTAACGATCCAATCATGAACCGAGTCATGATCTCGATAAGATCGCCTAATTGTCACTTAAAAGAAATTAGTTTAAGGTACACAGATTTTTTTAAAAAAAATTTAAACCACTATGAAGTGGGGGGGATTTATTTGGCTCCCCAAACCTAATAAGGCATTGCCATAGTTGTGTTACAAGGGGATAAACCCAAAAAGCTTCTCAGCTTTCAAAAACCTAAGTTCTAGGTTAAAGTGAAAAAACAGTTCTAAGTAAGGGTCTAAAAGGGGGGAGCAATTTAGTGATCGAATAATCAAATACCGAAGCACAACTCTGCCACCCCCTGATCCAAACCTAGACAAAAGTTCCTAACTATTTACTCACAGCCCAAAACAACCAAAAAATGGTTCAAAAATGGCTGGATTTCTGCTAAAAGGTGATTATCCAGGCTTTGCCCAGCCTTTGTCAACCAGGGATGCTGATTCCTGATGATAGTGATATTACTTCAGTATCCACTTCTGTCCCAAGCTTCTGTACCTGTAAATCAACAAAGTATCAGCAGTATCAGAGTCCTCTAATCAGAGTAGAGTCTGACAGATGGTACACCCATTCTGTCCATTTGAATATGACCTTTTAGAATTGGGGGTGCATCAGATAAAAGAATGTCAGCAGTCAAAGCATCTGAGAGTGCACTTTTGGACAAATAATCAGCATGTATGTTTCCCTCTCTAAGTGTGTGTGTGACCTTGAGCATACATTTATTATGTAAATCATGACTCAGAGAATATTGGGTCCAAGGTGCACTGAGTGGATTTTTTATAGCTGCTACAGCTTGACTGCAATCAGTCTCAATCAAAAAATCATGTAGGTTAAATGACTGTGCAACATCAAATCCCAATTTTATAGCAGTTAGCTCAGAATGAAGGGCTGAAGAGCAATGGGTAAAATTTTTCCTGAGCAGCCTAATGTTCCCATTAGAATTTCTAACTATGATACCTATACCACAGTGTCCATCTTTAAAAGCTGCATCTACATTTATTTTATGGCCTGTGTCTGGTGGATGCCATTTTATGATTTTTACTCTTTTAGGTCTCTTCAGATTAATGAAAGGAACTAATCCAGCAAGAATCAAAAAATTATTTCTTTGTCTGTTTCCTGATACAGGCCTAACAGTAAAAATATTACTAGTGAGCTTCTGTATCATTTGAATTATCTGAGTGGAAGAGAATTTTATCTCATCATATAAAAGCTTGTTTCTCCTAGTCCAAAGCATCCAAAAAACTACCAGGGTAGAAATCTGAATAACTTTATTATGGATTTTGGACTGGCCCTTATATGAGAAGTAAAAATTCAATCTAGCACTATAGAGTGGAATACAGGTGTTTGGATCTGTAACAAGGTATGAATGTGGTTCCAAATGTCCATATTGGGAGTGCAGCAATTAAAAAAATGCTCCAGGGAATCAAGATTTAAACACAGTGGACACTTAGATGTAATTATAAAACCAAACCTTGCTAGAATATCATCAAAGGGTAAAATTCTATTTCTCATCCTCCAGATGAAGATAGAGATTTTTTTAGGGACAGAGGGTTGCCATACCATTTTTAAAATTGATACTGGTGCTGTGTGCTCCTGGCTGGCTTTGTAGGTGCTCTTAACTGAAAAGTTGCCATCAATCCCTGGCTTCCAAATAAGTCTGTCATCATGATTAAAGCTGATCTGCACTCCCTGCAATTTATTGAGAACACTGGTAGCCAAGTGAGGCTCCAAACTAGGCATATACAGGTGTTTCTGTTCTATAAAATCAGCCAGAGTAATATTAGGAAAAGGCAATTCACAATCATCAGGCCACATATAAAATAAAGGACCTATTCCTAGCCAGTTACCATCCCAAAAAGAACAAAGGCCTTTCCCATGAATGATTTGTGAGTGATTATTTGACAGTTCAGTGACAGTGCAAATTCTAGACCAAGTAAAGGATTTTTTGTAAGTTTCAGGTAAAGACCACAAGAATTTTGACCAAATGGTGTCATTTTTCTGTAATTTCCACCATAGTTTACACGAAAAAGCCTTAACTATTAATCTGAGATTTCTAAGACCTAAACCATTCTCCTCCTTTGGTAAAGTGAGATGTGACCATTTTTTCCAGCTCCTTTTCTGACCATATTCATTTTCCCCCCAGAAGAATGATGAAGCCATTCTCTCCATTTTTTGATAACTGTCATAGGAGGCTTAAGGACTGCAAGTATATGAATGGGGACAGACATAAATGCATGATTGATAAGCACTAACTTTCCCCCAGGAGACAGCCAGTGATTTTTCCAGTTTGTGACTACTTTCTCCATCCTTTCTAAGATTGGCTGGTAATAAATAATTTTGTTTCTCCCACTGAAAATTGGGGCTCCTAGGTAGCAAAAAGGCAGTTTCCCTATCTTCATTTCCAGGATCCTTTTTATGAGAGATATTCTCCTAGCTGGGGCATTTTTGTGAGTATAAACCTCTGATTTGGAGAAGTTGACTTTTTGACCAGAGACAGACTCATAAGCTAGCAGGAAGGATTTGAATCTTTTTAGATTTCTGCTCTTAGCATTCAGGAAAATGGCTGTGTCGTCGGCATACATAAGATGAGAGATTGGTGAGACTCCTCTAGGCATTATAAAATTCTCAAGGTACTGAGTATGGAAGAGCTGTTTCAGGCCCCTGGTAAAGGCTTCAGATACAATATCATATAGAAGAGGTGAGATGGGGTCCCCTTATTTTATCCCCCTACTGGATGGGAAGAAGCCACTACACACCCCATTAATAAGCACTGAGAACCAGGCTGCTGAAATATTTTGTAAAATAAGCTTAACAAAGCTGCCATGGAATCCAAATTGTATCATGACTGTGTTTAAAAATGACCAAGAAACCCTGTCGAAAGCTTTCTGCATGTCTAGTTTCATAGCAATATTCTGGTAACTGGGATTCTTATTCACTAATCGGATCATTTCCATCATCTGGATAATGTTATCTGATATGTCCCTGTCTTTCATGAATCCTGACTGTTCTGGGGAAATGATTTTACTCATCAGTGGCTTCAATCTCTCAAGTAGGATCTTAGAATAGACCTTATTGATAAAGTTAGAAAGGCTTATTGGTCTAAACTCTGCAAAAGTAGAGGGATTTTGTTTTTTGGGAATTAAAGTAAGCCAGGTGCTGCCTATAGCTCTGGGTAATTTTTGGCCATTCATAAAGTTTTTGGCTGAGTCCAGTAGATCATGCTTTATTATCTCCCAGCATGCAGTGTAGAAATGGCCAGAAAAGCCATCTGAACCAGCTGCACCCTCTTTATTTAAATCAAAAACAGCCTTCTTCAGCTCCTCCATATCAACCTCTCTCAGGAGAGTCTCATTATCCTCCTCAGTAATGGTCCTGGGTATGACAGCTTTGAAAAGTTCCAGATATTGTCCTGATAAGTCTGCTGCCTCTTCCTTCAGTAATTTCTCATAAAACTGAACCCCCTCCTCTTTGATTAAAGTTGGATCTGTCAGCCACTGTCCAGTAACTGATTTGATTTTTGTAATTCTGGCTTTGGCTCTTTTCTCCTTGACAGAATTGTGGAAGAATTTTGTACTTGCATCACCTTCTCTTATCCATTTCAAATTAGATTTCTGTTTCCAGAAGGTAGTGGCCTCTTTTTCAGCTCTAATCAGTAAGGCTCTTTCCCTATTCAAGTTAATGAGATCTAGGTCAGAACCAGATAGTTGATATACTTCCTCCAATTGGTTTACTTTGTCTTCAGCTGACAGTAAGTTTTGATGTACATTACCAAATTCCTCTTTGTTCCAAGTTCTCAGACATATTTTCAGCCTCTTAAGTTTAAAAACAAAGTTATACATGCCTGAGAAAGGTGAGGGAGCTGCCCAGTTATTTCTGATTATATCTAAGATTCCAGGTCTATGAAGCCACATATTTTGGAACCTAAAAGGTTTGGGGAGCATCTCTTCAGCATTCTGTATGGAAATGAGGAGGGGGTTATGGTCAGAGGAGGTTCTATTTAGTACATGGGTTGAGGTGTGAGGATAAGCATTATTCCAGCCTGAATTACACATGGCTCTGTCAAGCCTCTGAAGCAGCCTGTCCTCATTCTGTCTATTATTTGTCCATGTGAAGATGTTTCCAACAGTAGGGATTTCTTGTAACTGGTTGGTATCAATAAAGGCTCTAAAATCTCTCATACTGCCTAAAGGAGGAGAATTTCTACCCTTGTGTTCATGTACTGATGCTATGGTGTTAAAATCACCCACAAAGATGGTTGGGGCCTGGGATATATTAGTTAGATCTAACCACAGCTCTCTCCTAGCAGACCTATTTATTTTAGCATATACAAAAATAGTAGTAAATTTCTCCAGTGAACCTAAATATGTGACTTGAACCTGAATAAACTGGTCAGTTTCAGATAAAGGTTCAATGGAGAAGTTATTGTTGTAAAAAATCCAAAAATTTTCTGAGCTAGCAGCAATACAATGCTGAAATCCCAACTCAAATTGCAAATTCTGAATTTTATTATTTTCATGCATAGGTTCTAAGATACACAGAATAGATGCATGATGTACAGTGATTAATGTTTTCAATCTTTCCATAGATGTTCCATACCCCCTAATATTCCATACTAGCAAATTACCTACTAGTTTGTAACTAATCATTTAGGATATGAAATTTTTTGTTTAGGTCTTAGTATTCTACTGCCAGAGTTAGAAATACTAGAGCCTAGAGATGAGATTGATACTGTTACCTCAGTGGAGGGCTTAGTGGAAGCCTCCAATTTGTGAGTTTGTTGGGCAGTTTGAGTGTGTTGTGGTTCAGGTTCCTCTATTTTCCCTGTGTCTTGTGCTTGAGCTATATCTGCTTCATCATCAGAACAACTGTCTTCATCAACATCATCCTGTAAGACAGGGAATTTATTTGAAGTTTCCATATGTGTATATGGAACTATAGCCCTGTTAGTATTAAAATTCAGAGTGTGGAGAACATTGTGGTCCAGTAGTGTGTGTCTCAGTGCTTTCAAATGTTTTTTCCTATTTGATACTTCCATATCATCTAGAGAAAAGGATATGTGTGCTCCTCTTGGTGAATATTTGAAGTCTGCTGCTGTCACCCATTGCTGTTGAGCAACTTTCTGAGGAGCAATGTATGGCACTATCTCCAAACTGGTATTGATTTTCTGCCATTTCATTGTGCCTTCTTTTTGTTGAGCATTGAGGCCTGAAGTTGATGGCTGGGACCTTGACTTCTCCTGTTGCTGAGCCAATGGATGCTTTCCCACTTTAGTTGCCTGTTGTCGAGGCCCATGATTTGGTGGAGATGCATCTTTGTTGCGCCAGTGCTTCAGTTCGGGATGCTGGATTCTGCAATTGTCATCGCAATGGCCAATCTTCTTGCAGTGTTTGCAATAGAGTGGTACATTTTTGTATATGATCTCGCAATCTCTGAAGTCTCCCGGATGGCCCATGAGTATTGAAGGTATCCTCTTTGATGTAACATCAATTTCGACGCACATCTTCACCGCCGATGGTCTGGTTATCAGATTGGTTGCCCCATCAAGCTTGATGAAATTACCGATTTGATTGCCAAGGTCTTCCATCAGAGAGTAATTCCAATAGTATAATGGGACATCTCTGACAGTGACCCAGACTGGGACTACCGGCGACTCGTGCTCCGGCGAGAATTCCGGCGTCCACTTCGTGACCTTCATCAGAGAACCTGCAATCTTCCAATTCGAGCTCAACCAACATTTCTGGTAGTCCTCCTTGTCGTGGAAGCGAATGAGCACATGTTTGTAATCAAGGGAGCCGATCTGAAATCTGGATTTGAAGCCGATTTCTTCAAAGGCTGCTTGAATCATGGGCATTGGGGGCTTAGCTCTGAGGAATTTTCCGATAAGTGCATTTTTATAGTGACTGGCTAGAGTGGGGATGGATTTTGTTGGGTACATACAAGAAACCTTGCCGTTAAACTGTGTGATTGGCTGGATTTCTGGGTTTGTGGGAAGATGTGTGGATAGTGGTGGTGGTCTGGCCGTGAGGACTTGGGAGAAAGTTTTTCCGGTGGAATTTCCGCCGGAAAGGGGTGGTGATTGAGGTGGTTCCCCCATTGGGGGAGCCGTTTGTTGACCGCTGGCTGTCAGAATTAGCCGTGAACGGTCATAAATGAGCAGATTGGATTCTAATTACGGTGGCGCGTGAAATAACTTCTAGAGAGAGGTTCGGCTATTTTCTAGAGAGAAGTTGGAGCATATTGCTGAAGTTTGATTGTTGTTTTTGACTAATTTAAGGTACACAGATAACTCTTACTAGCCACACATGCAAGGAAATTTGTTCTACATGACTACTAACTCACTATCTCACACTCATCACGAAGCAAATACGTACAAGATGTATACGTAAAAATTAGTCGGAAGTACATCATGTTGCTATCAATGGCGTAATGCAAGCAACAACTACGTTGTTGCCTATTTCGGGCACACACTAACACATGTGGAGCAATTTATTGGTAATACTGGTTATTAAATGGTGTAGTTATATGGCTATTGATCCTACACATGAAACATCAAACATTAATGTACATATACATAGTATGTGACATCGTTGGATGCAACCCTACGAAGAGTCCTAAAAATTACATAAGTGTTATACTTTTTTTTAATCAACAACCTATGGATTCTAATATTCATAGATTTGAGTGCATAACAAATGAACTACTCATTTCACTTAGGGTTAAGTAAAGCATACAGCTGTTTCCACAGGTTACGATATCGTAAACTGTTAAGTTGGTCGACCAAAAAGAATTACGATAATGTATCATGAACAGATAAGTATGTGAAACACTATTCTGCCAGAATACAAGATGGAATCTTGGCCATCCATACCCCCTTTTTTGCGGGTTTTAGCCCCCCAAACCCCCACACCCAACCCACAATTGTTCTTCATCTTCTACACACTCCATCTCCCAACCCTCATCTTCTCCATCTTTGCTCATCTCTCACCCTATATTTGTAAGACCCAAGTTCCATTGAAATTTCTCCATGAACACCATCTCCATTCCATTTTTGGTCATATGTGAGCCAGGTTTTGGTCGTTGGGAGATCAACCTTGGGAGATCCATAGGCAGTTTGCAACAGGAAACACATCAAGTTCTCATTCATACCATAAGTTCCATTAACAATGTTTGTTGTTTGTTTAAATGAAGTTTTACATCTTCTTCAATCAATTTCCTGAAATTTATAAAAGTTCTTGATCTTGTTATGAGTGTTTGTGTCATAAGTATTCTTGTGTTTAAATGTAGTTAAAATTGTTGTAGTAGTATTACTATAGCTAGTTATCGTGAGCTAGAAATAAGGATGGATAGGCAAGAACTTACATATGTGGGATTTAATAAGAATGGTAAGTGCGTCAAGCCAAGAAAAATATAGAGCAACGTGGTCTAGTTGGTGAGGTAAAACCGGTAGAACACTAGTTGACATCGGCATCACAGATTGGAGAAAGCTAGAGGAAACATACAAGCAAGGGCGTGGTGAGTTATTTATCATATTGCTTTAAGAAATTATATGTCTTACATCGAAAGCGTACAATATTTCATAGTCTCATGAAGATATAAAAGTTTTAGTAAAAGGATGGATGGACCCCGAGGATGCAAGAAGTGCGGTCACAAGAAAAGACCCCGAGGATTATGTTAGAGTTAGAGAAGATGGGACTATTTGGGAGGATGGCACTCAAAAGGTCGCCAAAAAAGTGGTACGTTTGTCGTTAATCCTCTAGTAGATAGATGAAATTATTATGTCTCAATTTCATGTCTATCTTCATGGGACCTCATCTTGAGAGGTACTGCGTACAATTTCATGTGCTTCTACTTAAAATTATCATTTACTTCACCCTACAAATGTGAAAGAATTGTTATTACATCTATTGCAGCGGTTATTGGAGCTTCGTTGCCATTATTCCATCCTTGAAACATGTTCATTGGATAGATCCCCTGCATCTACCTCCATGAAGATCTTTCACCGATCTTTTAGACATTGCAATGCATAGAAGCACCAACAATAGTATACTCACATTTCAATTACGCGAAATCGAGGTACTGTAATTGCATTTCTTATATATATGCCTGTTTTTTATGTTCTTCGTTCAAATAGACAACTCTGACTGAATACATATGCATCGAGTTCAAAAGGCAACGATCGCATTGGGAGTGTGGCTACTATAATATGCTTTTTGCTCACAAGTGCATTGAGGGTATTGAAGCCGATAATTTGTATCTTGAGAAGGTACGTGCATAAAATCATGTTACACATCCGTCTTTTACAATGTCGGGTTGATAGTGACTATATTTTACATGCGTAGGTTTTTGGTTGCGATATCACCCCTTACACAATCAAAGAGCTAAATGAGGGAGGGAATAAGATCGCGGGACACTTGGTCCATCACCGCTGAGTACACATTGCACGCCCCACCATATAGGTGAACACTTGGTCCATCACTAATATTAGTTAATCTTGATGTGTAGTGTAAGGTCTAGGGTATTATGAACACATAGTATTGAAATTTTGTGGATGATTGACTTTGAACTAGTGTTCAGTTTTCATTAGAAAAGAAATAATAATGTCATATGTGCATTCGAATTAGTGTATCCTAATTGCCTGACAGGTACATCGTATTGAAGCGGCATTCGATTGGAGTTTCTAACGAAACTGCCCACGGAGTCCTATTTTTATAACAAACGTTTGAAACATACTATATCTTAACTCCAAACGTTGCAATACATGAGGTATCGTAAGCTAGTACGTGCCAGCATCACGATATAGTAAACAAACAAAACAACATATACGGTCTCACAAGTTTATATCGTCAATCATGTTTACGTACTCCTTTTAAAACACGTCTTGTTTTACGACATCGTTAACCAAAACATACAAACTTACATTTGTTTAACATTTCCATATACGGTATCGTACATAAGCACTGATGTATCAACAATTCTACCTCTTAAGCTAACCTGCACGTATAGAACCTACGGTATCGCTTTCCCATAATGTTCTACACTCTGTATTAGTCACGATTTTATTTATGATACTGTATCAATTTATACAATTTTTGTTTACGATATCGCAAGCGTGTGAATCCCAATCACCAAAATAAAACACCCGCAAAAATTTGTAAATAACAACATCGCAAATAGCATACTCTTTAAATTGATTTCTGATATCACTAGTAAAAGTTTAGTAGAATTATGTACGATATCCTAAGTTAGAATTATTTTGATTCAATCACGTTTTTGTACGAGACCGTAATACGTACGACGGTCTCATAGAAGCGATATCGCTATAACTCCAACGTACCATGTGTTTGCGATACCGCCTGACTTAGATATGTCGTTCTTGCTCTATCGTAAATGGCGATGAGTCATTGCTTGGATGATACATTTACGATATTGTAAATAGGTTTTGTCCATACGCCGTGCTTGTGATCTGGTTGTTTACGGAGGCACGGCGGAAGGAATACGCCGTGCCTGGTCAGGCGGAACCGCCGTAAACGGTGCCGATCTACACTAGTGTATGGTGATACATGAGTGAGCTATTGGAGAACATCTCATTGGAATGACCATTTAAAGATTTCCATGAGGTTAAAACTTTTCTATGCTGATGGAAATTCTTTGTATGACAGTAGTGTAAAGTAATCCTTTGACTTGAAATCATAAAGAGTATAATTTGTGTGGATAGTTGTGCTTTGGTCCTTGTCATCTTTTGTCGTAACTGACTCTGAGTATGGTTGGACAGGGTATAACAAGAAGCATAGATTGATATTTTATGATTGATATAGGATTCACCACTCCAGTGGGATAGTATATCCTAGAGATGGCCACTTGTTGGAATATCA
This sequence comes from Sherardia arvensis, assembly GCA_948330725.1. Lineage (NCBI taxonomy): Eukaryota > Viridiplantae > Streptophyta > Magnoliopsida > Gentianales > Rubiaceae > Sherardia > Sherardia arvensis. The sequence continues at coordinate 21,168,270 of OX415240.1, forward strand.
ACTCAAAATGTTTGCGAACGGTCTAATAAAGTTAGAAAAGTTTAATTTTATTTATAGGGAGTTGAATTCTGGAGCAAGAAAACATCAGTACTTTAAAGATTTGGCACAATACCTTACTCTTGTACTGATAAAGGATATAGTATGGTGAAAGGATATTATTACAGGGAATATGATTCATGGATAGGTGAAGTCGAGCATTTGGCTTATTTCTAAATACTGGGGTGGTCATGATGCCTGGCTAGAGGCCAATCTTGATCTATAAGTATGATGATAAATTAAGTTGTTAATTTGATCAGTGTTAGAAATATCACGACTAAATATTGTCTTTATTCCAAGTGGGAGTTTGTTGGATTATGGACTAAATCCAATGTAATCTCTAATTAAATATTTAGTGCTTAGTGTTTAGGAACCTGAAGGGTCACACACAATAGAACAAGTTATTGGGTATAGTGGATTAATAATGTAATTAATTCATGAAGGTTAATAAGCAATTGATCATGAATAAGGACTTGTAACGTTTGACGTTACGAATTCATGGTGATGAATTCAGCATTAAGTCCCTCCTTCTCAATGCTTATAAATAGCCACAGTTAGGTTCATCTAAATATGAGTTGAAGTACAACAATATTAGAAATCAGTTCTATACAGTTGCTTTTAGATGAATGGAGCTGGCACGTTAAACTGACTTTCCCAATAGTCGAGTTCGTGTGGATACCGTCAGAGGTCGGACCATTTGTGCGACTAAAGATCGACTTCAATCGGTATAGCACTTCTTCACGAATATTAATGATTCGACAATCCGGTATGTCATTTACGCATTACATATATCATGATTCGGGCTATTAAGTATAAGAAAATACTAACACTATCTCCTTCCCCGCAAACAGAGTTTTGTATTCGGCTTCATTATTAGTTGCCGGGAACTCAAATCGCAGCACATAAGTCGTTTCTTGTCTGTTGGGGTCCGCTACAATCAAACCGTCTCCCGATCCTTCGACTCCGGAAGCACCATCTATGTGGAGCTACAACCAACCCTACATGTCTTTCCTACGGCGCTTTCGCCAGGTGGCACGGTCAACTGTAGAGTAGACCGTTGGCGCCACTGTAAGGTTGACGACTGACCCTGCCGTAGAGTCAACAATTGGACCAACAGGAACCTCTACTAGGAAATCTGCCATCACCTAGCCCTTAATCGATTTTCGGGGGCAGATTGAATGGCATGCTCTCCCAGCTCCACGGCCCATTTGGATAACCTTCCCGACGACTCCGGCTTTGCCAAGATGGATTTCGATGGCTCGTTTGTCAGGACGACCACCGGGTGGCCCTGGAAGTACGATCGTCGAGTGCACCAGGGTCAAGGCTAACTTTTCCTGATCCGTATAGCGGACCTCCGCTCCCTGGAGGGTCCTGCTCAGTAATAGATGGGTCGCTGCACTTTATTCTCCTCTCTAATAAGCACTCCGCTGACCACCTCCGCGCCCGCAGCCATGTATAGTAACCGAGTTTCCCCGTGCTCGGGCTGCGAGAGCGTCGTCAGCACATTCAGATGTTCCTTCAGTTCCTGGAAAGCTTCGTTCTCCTGGGGTCCCCACTGTATCGTCCCTTCGGGTCCAACATTGTTCTCGAGCACCTTCAAGAACAAGAGTTATCTCTCAACCGCTCGGGACAGGAAACGGTTCATTGCGGATAACTTCCCGTTGAGGCTCTGGATGTCCTTGATCGTCCTTGGAGAGGGCATGTCCACAACCGCATGCACCTTTTTCAGGTTGACATTCAATCATTGGTTCGATACCATATCCTAAGAATTTTCCTGACCCGACTCCGTACTGACATTTGGCCGGATTCAGCTTCATCCCTATCTCTTTCAGCCTACACAGCGTTTCGTCGAGGTCTTCGATCAATCCCTGATAATCTCGACTTTCGATCACCATGTCGTCAGCATAAATTTTGACATTCCGGCCTACTTGATCCTGGAAAACCCGATCAACTATCCTTTGGTACGTTGCTCCCGTGTTCCGTAAGCCAGAGGGCATCATCTTGTAGGCAAAAATTCCCCTCTCTATATTGAAGGCCGTGTCATTTACGTCTTCTGCCTTCATTGGTATCTGATGTTATCCTTTGTATGTCATTGTTTGGTGAAACAAAAGAAATTCTAAAAATTTAAGAAAAAGACACGTAATCAAGTATCATTATGTTTTAAATATATCTATAGATATATCTAAATTTGATAAATTTATGTATCAAAATTACATACAATTAATTATGTAAAAGGAATTTATATGTTTGACTAATCATCATTATTTATTACATAAATGGAAAATATCAAATTTAATCACGGTTAAATCAACTTCGATTCATATTCATTGAAAGAATTATCTTTTTCTTTATAATGGAAGAATTACCTAAATATGCGTTTTTATTATTCTTTTATACTATCTTAATCTCTCCGTTTAGAACTAGCTGCCCGTACAAAACATAGTCAAGATTAGAAAAAACAAATTTCAAATTTATATTTATGACATTGGTTAGATTCATTGAGTGTTTGCTAATTTTATTTTTAATAATTTCATTAGTATAAGATTGCATTTTATTATATGATTATTACAATTATGTTTTTAAAATGAGATTTTTATTTAAAGTTTAAAGACATGTGTAGGGTACATATAATTAATTATGTAAAAGAATTTATGTTTGAGTAATCATCATTATGACATAAACTAGCGTAATGAACCGCACGTTGTGCGGTATGTTTTGAAAACTAATGAAATATATGAATTTAATTTGGCAAAATATTTGAAATTAGCTATTTACATTTAAAAATTAAGGTGTATAGTATTCATTCGTGCTAATTAATTTCCTAAAGTGCTTATAAATGTTATATGAAAAAAGCGGAATTTTGATTAACGATGGAATAAGTATCATAATTTGAAAGTGGGGTGTGATTTTTACATAATTTATAAAATTGACAGTAATTATTAGCTTATATTCATGTAATAAAATTATTGTGTTAAACACATTAATACCCCTATTTTTGTATTCTAAATTCTATTACAAATTTAGTTCAGCTTTGTGGACTCTAAACTTGATTAAAAAGTAATTAACCGTGGCTAATAATTTAGTATTTGTTGAATTTCAATTTAGTTCTCTTGAGGTTCATTAGATTAAAATATGGGTTAGTTTAAATCAAATTTGATGTTTCATCGCAATTTTATTAATTAAGTTCAGTTTTATTAAATTTGCAAAATTCTAATTTAAATTCAATTAAATAATATTTATATTTTTAAATTGAATTTGAAAAGACTTAATGGAACTAAACTAAACTAAAATAATTCAAAATAATTAATTTTAACTTAATAAAATTTAATGAAAAATTGAACTGAACTGAATTTAATTTATAAAATATTTAGATGTTGCTGAAAATAATATTAACTGAATTAGAATAAGTTAGTGAGCTCAAACCAAACAAATTTCGATTTAACCTGCGGACATTTGGATGAATTATTTAATTTATTACATGGATAGTACCTACAATTAATTTCTTTTCCTTCTTATCTTGTTCACTTACCATTCTTTAAACAATTGCATGTTTTAGGGTACGTACGTGGTTTATTTCAATCGTCATTCTAACATGCTTGATCTAATATGGCATGTGTGATGTAATATTTTCATACTTAATTAATTATCTATAATTGTGGCATTCATGTTAATTGTGTGATGTAACATTCATATCTTCCTTTCGTAGACGTGTTAATTAGTATGATAGACTGAAATTACCGTGTAAATTAGCGTATAAATTAGGATTTTAAAGGTGGAATGAGTTGTATTTGTAAAAATATAAGGCGGAACCTATTTAGCATGCAATAAAAATATGCTATAATATTTGCATACCATATATTATATATATTGAAACAGCCAACTGCATATTATATATACGGTTAAAAGTTCGTAGATTAAAAGAAACAAAAACAATAAAAAGGAATATATAAAAATGGTAGGCGCCGGAATATGGTGAACTTGCGGTGGTTATGTGGTGGTTTTAGTCAAAACTACGTAGTTTCATCCTTTTTAATGCTTTTTATTAATTTATTTATTGACCGGAGCAATAACTCTACTAGTTCCCTTTAGGATGAAAAATATTGAATTCAATCATGGTTAAATCAATTGTAAGCTGCAAGCTAGTCAAGGTACATGTTTTTTTTAACTTACCTTTAAAGTAGCAAGTATCTTGCCAAGCCACTAGGTTGAAAAAATGATATGATATCTCAAGGTACAATAGCTTGTAGCTCACAATTGAAACACTCTACTCAACTGATCCCGTACGTCAAGTGGCCGAAATACTCACCATGTGTGATGTTTGATTAGAGTGGGTTGAAGATCCCACTTACACCGACTTTTGATGCTCCCCTGCTCTGCACACCAACCGATACAGATCCTATCTCTTGATCAAGCACTTCTGGAGACTTTAACCCAGAAGGTCAGAGGATATATGATTTGAAATGACGTGCCTGAGGGGATTCGAGCATTTGACATCCGCTGAGCGAGGCAAAACCTCTGGTCAAGCAGGATAAACCACTTGATTATTTGAAAATGCTCTTATTTGCTAGAAGAGAATACTTACTGCATCTCTAACGTCCAAAACAAAAATAATTAAGGGCATCTCCAATGGAGCACTTTAAACCAACTTTTCTTAATAAGGAGTGCTCCTTCTTCATTTTTTATCACTGTTGATTTTTAAGGAGCACTCCTTATTAAGTAGCTACTCCTTACTTAGGGAGTGGTACCTAATTTAATGTGACATATTTTGAAGGTTTAATTTTATTTTTATTAATTAATGGTGTGTAGAATTTAAGATTCATACCATTGGTGTAATTGCTTCTTACTTAAATTTTATCAAAAGAGATGATGTGGAATTTAAAAAGCACTCCTTCACTACTAGAAAAACACGGAGCCGTTTCAGCGGTGTTTGCAAACACCGCTGATATAACGTGTAAAATAACCGCTGAAATAATCTTTTCAGCGGTTATTTCTATTTTGGGCGCGGAGTCTGACCAAGAATTTAAGTGTTGAGTATCAGCTTTCAGCGGTTTTCCCAAATGTCGCTGAAACCATGAGACATAGTTCAATCTACTTTCAGCGTTGCCAGGTATTCTGCTGAATGGGAAGCTGACTGGACGCATTGACCGGAACCTGGTCGTTGAATTTGTGGATGGATCCCGCCATTTTTCAGCGCTAGGTGAGGGAGGCGCTGAAACAAATTCTGACTGGACCAATTGACCAAGAGCTTGCGTTGAATTTGTGGTTGGACCCCGCAATATTTCAGCGCTAGGTGAGGGAGGCGCTGTAACGGATGCTCACTCGACAATTGGGCTTAGTTTGCGATCCAAATTATTGGGCTTATGTTGGGTTTGTTTCACAAATATATTAAATGGATCCTGATTTATAAAGGCCCAAGTGTTATTTCAGCGGTTTAAGTATTACCACAAAACGTTGAAACATTTGATAGCAAAAAAGCTTGCTCTTGGGCCATATCCAACACTATACGAATTCTCCCATAACCCATATCCAACACTATACGAATTCACCCATAGCCCAATTGTAAAATGTGTACACGTGTCATGAAGGAGAAGAGCCACGTCTCTCTTGTTTCAACGCTTGTTTCAAAGCGTTGAAATGTATGAAATTTTGAAAAAAAATCATTTAATATCAATTTATTACTTCTAAACCAATTTTTTTAATGATTATTATACTTTTAGTATGTATGTGACACTTTTCGTGTAAATTTGCTTTGATATTAACTCATTGAAAGTTACGTGTAGTGAAAACTTTAGTATCAAGAACTTGAGAAACAATACTAAGACTACTACTTGGTACTTAAGTATATACTTTGGAGTCATATTTCCACCATAGTTGACCAATTTATTTCCATTACTAAATGAAATTAAGTAAATTTGAGTGTTTTTTAGACATTATTACATAAAGTCCATGAAATAGCATTGATAGACTGTCACGTTGAATAAAAATTTGAAAAAATGTCATAAACAAACAATTTTTTACTTATACACCTAAATTTTTTGATAAGTTTGTTAATTTTATTATGCATATGACACTTTTAATGTATATTTACGTTGCTATTAGTTCAATAAATTATATGTCTAATGAAAACTAGTCATAAACCATCAAATATTGTCATAAAAATGTCATAAAACATCAAATATTGTCTTTTAAACTAGTTCTTTTATAACTATGATAATTTTATTATGTATATGATAGTTTCTTGGCGTGATAAACGACAAATGAATTTGAAATATTGACTTAGTGGACCAAATTTTCATATAAAAATTATGCTCTGGGTACACGTAGCAACAATTAACTGTTGCTCTTGGTATGTATAACAACTAATGGCTGCTCAATTTTAGGAGTAATTACAATTGTGGTCATCTTTCATCCTCCTTGTTTTCCTCAATATGCTCTGATCTCTCTCCTCGCTTTCTTCACTGTTTGCCTCAATTTCACCAAAAACGGCTCTTTTCTCCACACAGTTTCACTTTTCCGGCAATAACGGATAGATAACGGCCTCTTTTTTCCCAGCGCCATGGCGGTGCCGCCGCTTCAGCGCGGTGGTTTTGCCTCTGGGAAGAGTTTTGCCCAGGCTTTATCCAATCGATCCCCCCCTTTAGCTACCTCTCTGCCCGATAATCCCGAAATCACGCCTATTAACCAACACAGAGGAGAAATTGCTTGTATTGTGACGAGACAGCAGGCTGAAACTCTTGCCGGTCACTATACAAATGCTCTGATTGGGAAATTTTCCCGAGGGAAACCGTCGATGGACAGGTTGCATGAAGCTTTCCGATCAGCAGATTTCACCGGCAAATACTAGATCGGCTCCATCGATTTTCGGCATATACTGATCCGTTTTGAAGACCTCGAGGATTACAGAAGATGCTGGATTAAAGGCTACTGGAATCTGGCCGGATCTCAGATGAAGGTGTTGAAATGGACTCTTGATTTCAGTCCAGAGGCCGAGTCTTCCATTGTCCCAATCTGGGTGACAATTAGAAAGGTACCCTTTTTCTATTTCAACCATACAATGATCAAATGCATTGGTGATGAAATTGGGACTTTTATAAATATGGATGCTGCTACACTGGCTCTTACTAGGCCTAATGTCATAAAGCTATGTGTAGAAATAGATCTTAGGAAAAAGTTGCAGCCTCATATCAAACTAGGGATAGAGGATGGGAACATTGAGAGATTTCCAATTGAATATGAAGATGTTCCTAGTTATTGTCATCACTGCTCTATGATAGGACATCATGAAACTGTCTGTGGCTTCCTTCACCCTGAATTACGCAAGATGCAGAAACTGAGGCCTACTGTGGATTCAGACAAGAAAAAGTATGTTGAAACCAAGCTCCCTGAAAAGACAAAGCTCCCTGATAGGCCTCTCCAAACTGGTGACAAACAGATAATGAATGAAGCTGCTCTTCAAGCTGTCACCACTATTACCACTGTTCCAGTCATCATCCATCAGGCTACAGATATTGCTGGTTCCTCTGGAATTTCTCCCCTTACCAAAGATAGGGAAGCTGCTCTCTCCAATCCTCCAACATTGGCAAAGCAGAAACACAAACAAAGAGTGACTCAAGCCCTTCCTCTTTCCACTATTTCCCACCCCCCTATCTCTGTGCCTACACATACTTCTCCCACTCTGACAATCTCCTCCACCCATAATTCTCCACAGCCTGAGATCTCTGTTACCATTCTAAAAGACCCCCCAGCTCAGTTTAACCCTCAAACCTCTCCTTTCTCCCTTCCTAGTCCTAAAATAACTAGGCCCTCCACATATGCCAAAGATGACCTCATGATTGGCACTGGTAAGATTTCTCAACTAGTTGATTTCTCTTTATCTCCTAACAAGCTATCACTCTCACAGAGAGCATCAAGTAACAGGTTCCTGCCACTGTTGGAGCTTGACAAGGTCCAAAAAGATGTAGATAATCCTTCTGATTATGATCTCTCTTCAGTATCATCTGAGGATGATGACAATGCTGCTTCTTCTACACAAATTCCCTCTTCTGACCTAACTCCTAATAATTTGACTGATCAACAGTTGCTTGTAAGTTCATCCTCAACCCCTGTTGGTGATACAACTAAGCTTGCTACTTTTTTCACTCAAATTAATAGGAAGTTCACCACAAAAAAGATTTATAAAATTCCATCACCTAATAAGGTTCTTACTAGGTCAAAAAGCTCCAGAGATATTTTTTAATGTTAAACACAACTTTAAAAATCAAATATCTTGTCTGGAATATTAGAGGGATGAGAACCTCTATTGAAAGACTGCATGATTTAGTTAAAGAACATAAAATGGATCTTTTATGTCTGATTGAGCCTATGCACCAAAACCATAAATGTGATGTTTTCAGAAGAAAGTTACACTTTGCCAATTCAACCTATTCTCTGAGTGGTAGGATTTGGCTTATGTGGAACAATAATCTGACAATAACCCTTATACAGGATCATTTACAATTCTTTGCTGTTGATATTTTTAGTGCTAGATTAAATGCCTCTATGGTAGGAATTTTTATCTATGCTTTTAGAACTGTTCCAAGTAGAGAATTTTTATGGAATGCTCTTGCTAATAGAGATCTTACTGACTCCTTTTTAATTGGTGATTTTAACACTGTAGCATCACCTTCTGAATATAAGGGTCCTGCACATCCATGTAATAAGAGCATGTTAGATTTTAATCGTTTATTTCCTCTTCTGCACTGCTAGAGATAAATACTGTTGGTAATTTATTTACATGGTCCAATAATAGATCAATGCATGCAACTACTGAAAAATTAGACAGAGGTCTTGCTAGTCAGAACTGGTTAGTTAGGTTCCCAACTTCATCTATCCAATTTCTAAATAGAGGGACCTCTGACCATGCTCCCATGTTATTTACTGTAGGTAGTAGCACTCCATCATCCCCTAGGTCCTTTAGGTTCATCAATGCATGGTTGAATAGGGAGGAATTTCTTTCTTTAATTAATGAAGACTGGAATCTCCCCCTATCTGAATCTGGCATGTTGAGATTTTTTCTCAAACTGCTAAGGCTCAAAACCACCATCAAAAACTGGAACAAGGCTGTCTTTGGCAATATTGATTCTAATGTGTCAAGAGCAGCTGAAGACCTAAGATTGCAAGAAATTGTCTTTGATGTTGATAACTCAATAAATGAGCTTATTAAGCTGAAAAAACTAAGAGCAATTCATCTCAGATCCCTCAAAGAGCAACACAAATTTTGGAAACAAAAATCCATAGTGAACTGGCTTAAAGAGGGAGATGAAAACACAAAGTTTTTCCATAATACTGTAAAGGAAAAACACAGTGGTCTTAGTATTACTAAGATTCAGAATGCAGATGGAATTTGGCTAGATAATATGCCTGAAATAGAAGCTGAAGCTGTTCACTTCTTTACAGACCTTTTATCTGAACCAGTGGGTAATTTGAATGGTCTGTTTCATGACCATTTTTTAAGCCAAATTCCTAAATTAATTACTGAGGAGGATAACATCACACTTATCCAACCAGTTACAATGGAAGAGCTCAAGGCTACTATTTTTAATCTCAATAAAAATAGTAGCCCTGGTCCAGATGGATACTCTTCAAAAAATTTCACAAAAAGTTGGGAAATAATAAAAGAGGACTTACTAGATGCTGTACATGATTTTATGAGTCCTTCTCAGATCCCAGTTGGTATAGCAGCCACCTGGATCACGTTAATTCCCAAAAAACCAGTAGTTTCTTCTTTCTCTGATTTTAGGCCTATTAGTCTCTCTAATTGTATTAATAAAATTTTCTCTAAAATTCTTATGGAGAGATTAAAACCTCTCATGGAAAAAATCATATCCCCTAATCAATCTGCCTTTTTGCATAACAGGGATATTTCTGATAATGTTCTGTATGTCAAAGAGTTAGTTAGGTTTCTGGATAGAAAAAATAGAACACCTAATTGCGTGATTAAATTGGATCTGATGAAGTCTTTTGATAGAGTTAGTTGGGCCTATTTAAATACTATTCTCATGCATTTTGGTTTTCATGGTAAATTTGTACATAATGTTATGAAAAACCTTAGAGATGCTCATTTTTCTGTGCTAATTAATGGAAAGCCAAATGGATTTTTTAAGGCTACCTGAGGTATAAAGCAGGGTGACCCCCTTTCCCCTTATCTGTTTAACATTTTCTCAGAGTGTTTTACTAGAAGCCTGTCTTATGTATACTCCATAGGTAAGATTGAATATTTTGACATTCCCAGAGGTCCCTCTCCCATTTCCCATTTAAGCTATGCAGATGATACCATCATTTTTCTAACAGCCAAAAAATCTAATATCATTAGGATTAAAGCTTTTTTGGTGATTTTTGAACAGACAACTGGTCAAAAAATCAGTTTTGAAAAATCTGAATTTTTTCTTGGGAAACATGCTTCTAACTGTAAACTAAGACAGGTGAAGGAACTTCTGGGAATGAAGCAGGGATCTATGCCTTTCACATACCTTGGAGTACCTATTTTCTCTGGAAGAGCCATGATCTGCCATTTCCTCCCACTTATTCAGAGGATTGAGAACAGACTATCCAACTGGAAGAATATCTGGCTGTCTACAGGAGGTAAACTCACTCTGATCAATTCTTGTATCTACTCTATCCCTCAGCATGTTTGGAGTGTCCTCAAACCACCTATTGCTGTAGTTAAAAGAGTTGAAAGAGCACTCTCTACATTTTTTGGGGGGGAAACTGATTTGAAACCAAAAAAAGTGTGGAAAAAGTGGTCAGAGTTGTGTTATCCAATAAGCCAAAATGGTCTTGGGATTAGATCCATTCATACTATTATTAAGACTTGCTCTATTAAATTATGGTGGAAATTTCAGTCTGGTAGTAGTCTATGGTCACAATTCCTCTGGGCTCTTCCCCCTTCACATAAGTCCTCCCCTACATGGAAAATAATTCAATCTGTCAATTTGATCTCTGAGAGTCTTTCCAATGTTATTGTTGGAAATGGTAAATGTAGTTTCTGGTCATCTAACTGGTCTACATCTGGTCCTTTATGTGATTATATGGATCCTGAGAACTCTATTATACCTATGGACTGCACTGTAAAGTCCTTCTGTGATAACAAGGCTGAGTATATTAATGAATTATCTATCTTGCCTGCTCACATATTCAATCTAGTTCAGAACATTGAATGCACTCTTGATAGGGAGGATAGATTGATATGGATGCCTAGCAGTACTGGAAATTTTGCTTTTAAATCTGCATATAATGCAGTGGCTCATACCAGGCCTGTGGCTCATTCTCTGTTTCAATTATGGAACTCAAGGATCCAAAAAAGAATTAGCATTTTTCTATGGAAACTGATCAATGGATTTCTTCCTTTTCCTGATGTTTTAGTCAGAATGGGCTTTCACTTGCCATCTAAATGTCCATTTCGCATGAACAGTGACTCTTTGGAGAATTATTTTAATGAGTGTTATCTGGCTATTCAAATGTGGTCTGTGTTTCATTCAATGGTTGGTATTGCAGACACTGATTACTCAACTATATGGGATAGACTTTCCTTTTATTGGTCCTATCAGGGATCAACTAAATTACACTCAAATCTTTTTACTACCTTCCCTAGTATCATTGTTTGGACCCTCTGGAAAGTCAGAAATGGCTATCTCTTTGAAAACATTGCTCCCTCCCCTACTCTAATGCAAAAGCAGATAAAGGACTTTGTTTTTACAACCTATGCTTCCAGACCCATCCCAGCCATATCTGAGTTTGACAGAGATCTTTGTAGTCTTGGCTTTTTACCTTTGCATACTAGACCCCCTCAGCCAATTATCTCTGCTGTAAAATGGTTAAAACCAGTTTTAGGTTTTAAAGTAAACACTGATGCCTCTTGGCACCAGACTAACCATGCAGGGATAGGAATTGTCATTAGAAACAGTGAGGGCAATTTTATTTCAGCATATTGTGGATACATAGCTGTTGAATCACCCCTGCAGGCTGAAATGCTAGCCATTCAGAAGGGTGATGAACTGGGGAGATTACTCTCTTCTGTTTATACCCTAGAGTCAGACTGACAACTGGCCATGAAAGCTATCAGTAATCCTCTGACAGCTCCTTGGAAAGTATTCCAACTTGCTTCTTCTATGAGTAACATCACCAATATTGTCCACACAAGAAGGCAGTGGAATGCAGCTGCTGATGCAATTGTAAAATTGGCATACAGCCAGCAGATCACCTCATCATTAAGCTACTCAGACCTTAGTAAGCAGATACAAGGTCAGCTACTTCTTGACAAATGGGGAACACCCTCACTTAGAATTCAATAGAATAGATGCTACTGATATGTATATTTTTTGCAGATCTGGACACACCACCAGTCTGGAGCCATCTTTCAGAAGATCTGGACAACTTTGTAGTGAAGCCTGTCATTACTACCTGCTTTTACACTCTTCTCTGTGATGGAGTGAAGATGCTGCTATTTTTTGATATGTGTATCTATTATCCCCACTTCAATTTTGGTGCCGCTTTGAGTTTTGCTGAGCAATTCTCTAACAGGCTTCAATCTTTGGAGTGGTGGTTTATTAGACACTATAGGGTGTGGCTTAGCCACTTCATTCTTTCATCCCCTTTTTGGGAGCATTTCCATGCTCCAAGAGCCTATGGCTCTTCTTATTGTAACTGTCCCTTTAGGGCAATAAGAACTATGGGCCTTCTTTGGTCTTTTTTAAGGTTTAGGGAACCCAATAAATATCCCTCCACTCCTTGAGTGGTTTAATCCAAAAAAAAAAACAACTAATGGCTGCTCCACGTATGCATAGCAACAACTAACTGCTGCTCTTGGTATATAAAATTGAAAAATGTCATAAAATATCAAATTTTGACTTTTAAACTCGAATGTTTTAATGATTATGGTAATTTATAATGTATAAGACACTTTTAATGTAAATTTTCTTTGGTATTGACTCGATGTTTGGTACATTTAGTGAGAACTTTAGAAGCAAGAACCTAAGAAGTACTACTGGGATTACAACTTAGTTAAGTATATATACTTTGCAGTCATATTTCCCCATAGTTGTGATCAAATTGTTTCAAATACTAAATGAAATTAAGTATATTTTGTGTTTCTATGCCATTATAACATAAAGTTCATGAAATATCACTGATACAAATGTTCAATTGAGTAACAATTTGAAAATGTCACAAAACATCAAATGTTTTACTTTTAATAATGATTTTTTTATGATTATGTTAATTCTATAATGTATAATATAATTTTGATGTGAATCTGCTTTGGTATTGACTCGATGAAAGGTACGTGTAGTGACAACTTTAGTAGCAAGAATCTGAGAAACACTACTAAGACTATAACTTGTAGTTAAGTAGATATACTTTGGAGTCATATTTCCATCATGTGGTGATCAATTATTTCAATTTGTAAATGAAATTATGTATATTTGACTAATGTTGAGACATTATAATAGAAAGTTCATGAAATAACATTGATAAGAATGTTCGAACATTCATTATCAAGTGTGATAGTTACATTTTATATCTTTCCCTGCTAATACTCCATTTATAATGCACTAAAATGAAGTATTTGTATTAATCATATTCATAAAGCGTGTAATGTGCACGATATCATCTTAAAATGAATAAATGTTTTTAAAGGGGTGAATTTAAAATCTATAAAAATTTCAACTTAGAGCTTTCTTTACCAGTGTTTCCACTATTTTCTGCAAGAATTGTATTATTCGAAGTCTAAAATTTATATCAATGTTAAAAATTAATAATTTGTGCGGAAATTGAATATTTTAAAAAATATTTAATATATTATTAAAATTATACTAAAATTGATGATTAATATGCAATTATTAAAATTTATATGTTGCTGAGGAAGGAACATGTAAAGGCTGTATGTTTTCATAAATATAATTTATTTTAGAATGAAATATTAATCTGAATTACTTATAGCCTTTTCTTAAGTATATTTTCCATGAATCTAATCCGTCAATTAAATTTATGTAATCTAATCTGAACCGTTGATGCTATAATTATATAATGAACCTTATCCTCTAAATCTTGAATCATCATTCATCGCACATCTTTCTCAAAGCAGATCCATGCCTCTCGTCCTCTCCTTCATCCCCAAAATCTTTGCTTACTGAAAATAGGTCGTCGGTGGATATGTCGATGGCGGTGGTCATCTCCGTTGTGCACGAGCCGTTGGACAGCCGGAAAACCAGAGCCATCGCGGTGAAGGAGCCGGTGGACCGCCGGAAATTAAGGGTCTCCGTGGTGAAGGAGCCGGTGAACAGCCGGAAAACAAATATCTGCAGTTTCAATCCGCTGCTGCTCTCGGTGATAGCCAGGTCACCATCGGAGAGGCTCTTGAGGCGGCGGACAGCAGCAACGTGGTGGTGGTTGAGGAATTTTACTGTTCAGGAGGAATTTTAAGCATCTTAATCTCCTGAACGCCCTAATGTAAGCATCTTTACTCCTGGTGGGAATCTTATTATTGTCAATTTACAGTGTGACTCGTCTGCTTTTGGTCCTTATGTTTCATATTGATGATTTTCGTCTATTGATACTTTCGGGCAGAATCTGAATTTACTCTTGCGATTTATTTGATTCACCCTGTAGGAAGGGCTTTGGAGGAAGCGCGGGCATCTTTATTTAGCAAATTCCAGTTGTTGGGTGGAGCAAAGCATCAGCAGCAACCTTATCTTGGGCCTTCTGTTACTCTCACCTTCAATTTCATAGTTTTTGTCAGTATAATTCTGATGAATAAAGTGGTTGGTTATACCTCCTCTCTTGTTATTAAAACTGCATCATTTGTAGTTCTCTATATATAATCTAATAAAAATTTCCTAAACTATGCAGGTACTTGTCAAAGTTGGCTTTAATTATCCAATATCTCTGACCATTATACACTGCATATGTAGCTGGTTGATAATGGTCATTCTAAATGAATTATCCATATTTCTCTTGCTTCTCCAACGAGGTCGGCTAAATTATTTACAATGTTGTCACTTGGTTTAGTAATGTCCCTGTCTACTGGCCTTGTAAATGTTAGCCTAAAATATAACAGGTGATTTGCAGCTTCATTGTAATTTATTATTAATAATAACCACTGTTAGTTTTTCTGAAATCCTTTTATTTGATCCGGTACCAAGGAGTTTATGAAGGCTCTTCAAGCGGGAGCCGATGTGAGCATGATAGGCCAGTTCGGCGTTGGGTTTTGCTCAGCTTATCTAGTTGCAAAGAAGGTCATCATCACCACAAAGCACAATGATGATGAACAATATGTGTGGGAGTCTCAAGCTGGTGGTTCCTTACTGTCACTCGTGACACTGAGGGTGAGCCCCTTGGCAGGGGAACAAAGATTACTCTATACCTCAAAGAAGATCAGGTAATCTATGTTCTTCATTTTCGCTCTAATTTTTATGACAGTTCAGATTGTTCTGTTGTATGGATTGAGTACTCAACTAGTTTTTTATCTGGTTTTTTCTAAATTTTCAGATGGAGTATCTAGAAGAAAGGAAGATCAAGGACCTTGTGAAGAAACACTCAGAGTTCATCAGCTACCGTATCTACCTCTGGACTGAGAAGAGCATTGAGAAGGAGATTTGTATGTCGAGATCTCGAACAATGGAGAAACCTTGTTCGTAACCAGGTGCTTCTTTATGTTGCAATTCATGTGTATTAGTGTATATTGAATTAGTATTATGACATTTGATTGACATTCTTGATTTTTAATATAATTTTGATATTTTGTAATTTCATTTTTGTATTATTTTATTCAATTTAGAATATTGAGAATTTTGGAAATTCAAATATTTCAATTTTTTTTTAATTTTTAATATTTAAACGTTTCAGCTGTTTTTATTAATCGTTGAAATGTAATGGGCTTCAATTAGGCCCAATACAACTCAGCATTGCCACATGACACTGATGGGTCCCAGTGTCGGTAAAGCGCTGATACGACCATTATGTTTCACCGGGAGTATAGACAGCGGTTTTTTGATTTCGAATAACCGCTGAAAGGACACGAAATAACCGCTGAAACGTCCTATTTTTTCTAGTAGTGCTTGTTTTCTTACCATTGAAGATGCTCTAATACGCTTGTATTATTTGTTCGTGTGCATTACATGCCGCTCTCCCAGTTTCTTCTCTATACCAATTCAATTTAGTTACTAGATAATAATTCTTCATGTCTCCTACAAATTGATTGAATTTGGTTAGCACTTACAAATCCAAAACCAACGGAAACCCATCTGATATACTCTCCCAATTTCTTCTCTACTATACCAATTTAATTTAGTTATTGTATCCGAATTTAATTTAGTTATGGTACAATAATTCTTCATGTCTTCTGCAAACTTAGTTGAATTTGATTAGCATTTTACAAATCAAACACCAACGGAAATAGCAGATAAAGAGAAATTAATTTCTTCATGTCTCCTACACATGTCCAGCTCAATAGTAATTTAAGTGGGGTATGCGGTTCGGCCCTCTAAAATACGGGTTAAAATATGATTTCATTTTCAAAAAAATTAAATTTAGTATTTTTTTAAAAAAATAATTGTTCTTTAAATTCCTATATTTTCTAAAAATGTGCCAAAATAAGGGCCTGTCTTCGGGGAAAAAACCTTTTAAAAAAATTGAGTTCGAACTCTCGTAGTCAACTAGATCAAATAGAACCCGCATACTCGCGAGCCTAACTCTTCGACTACACTAGATCTAATCAGACGGAATTATTCCAGTAGCAGTAGCGAGGATGAGGATAACTTTCCGACTGCACTTATCTAATCAAGCTGAATTACGCTAGCTCTTCCAGCAGCAGCGAGGATACCCCTCCGACTCCGAGTTCACTAGATCTAATCGGATGAATTACGATAGCTCTTCTGACTCCGACTCAGCTAACTCTGCTGTGGTAATAGCTTTGATTTGTTTTTTGTGCAATCGTTCATGTGCTTCAGTTTATACTCCAAGGAAGCAACCGTTCATTCAATTTTTGTGGTTACTTTTCTGTATTTCTAGATTCATTAGTAGAAGTCTTGAATTGATTATCATATGCTAAATGTGCACGGCTTACGATTAGTCCTTTAAGAGGTTTGGTCGTTTATATATGCTATGATACCAATTTATTTGAGTTGTATTAGTTTTGAATTGTATTAATTGATCATGATGATACTGGTTGTTTTTTTTTTTTTTTTAATTTAAAGAAAGAGCATTATTCATGGCTCCTCCAACCGAAATAATCAAAGAGATACATCGTGAGTTCGAGACAATTTGTAAGATTACAGAGAAATTTAGTGGTAGATAGGCCTTTCGAAACAATGCTCTGGATGCTGGCAGAGGTACTTGTCTTCGAAATCAAATTTTTATTTAAAAAACAAAAACAAAAATTTAACTTCGAACTCGCGAGTTGATAATCAATAAATAATAACGAATTCGAATTGAGCATGATATTATTAAATTCACGAGTTCTCGAGTCAAGTCGAATCTTATTTACATAGTTCTCAAGTTGAGTTACCCACTACTCGCGATCGACTCGCTCAATAAGCATCATACACTACAGTTATTTATGGTTAAATATTTTTACTAATACTACTACATTCAATAACTATAGTTGACTTGTATTTCCTATTTACTAATCTATCTATACTATTAAATCAGCAACTCTTAGAAAAGTCAAACCTCTCCTCCTTACGCCACATCAGCTTTATGCCATATCAGCTTTAAGAGCTCTTCCAAATTACGCCACGTCAGCTTTTAGAACTCTCCTGAAAATGACACATATTTTACATTTTTTCTTTTCCATACGCATCTTTTTTTTACCGTCAGTCTTTGCAATTTCATTGTTTTATTCTACGTGTTCGTCTTCTTCGAGCAGCAACTTTTCTAGAGAATTCTACCCAACTCAATTCTTTTCAGTTTTCCATATGTCTAGATTCATTGTATTAGTTTCTTATATACTCTTCTTCTTCTTCTTCCTTCTCCTCACTGTGAGTTCAATGCTTCCCAGTTGTTCCGGGCATAGGCCGCGCTAATATTCTGGTGAATATATTTTGTAGGGCTGGCAATCAGGTCGGGTTGGAGGGTTGGCGGGTTCGTGTCGACGGGTTGGCGGGTTGGAAATGCTAAACCCAAACCCAAACCAATTATATTTCGGGTCACAAAACCTCGACCCAAACCCGACCCACTAAAAATCCGGGTTACCCAAACCCAACCCGCGAAACCTATTTATAAATAACAGGACTGAATATGAGACTAATTTTAAAATTTATGCCGCTCAAATTATCATGCCATATGGAAACTAAATCAAGAATTACAAAATCAACCCTCAATTTCATCATAAATTAGTAGGATCATCTCCATGATTTTGGCATTAGAGAATTTGTTTGCATTTATAAAGGCAATTTCAATCATTTGCATAATTACACCTTAAATATATGGGTCAAACAGGTTACCCATTTAACCCGCGGGTTTGACCTGAACCTAACCCATTTATTTTCGGGTCACTCGTGTCTAACCCAATATAGACTCATGCCGTGTTTCGTGTCAACCCGAACCCACTAAATTTGTGTTCGGTTCAGGTCGGGTTTTCGTGTCGTGTTCCAAATTGCCAGCCCTAATATTTTGATGTGTATAACTTTTATCATATGTATATTTTAACAAAATTCTGTTTTTAAAGCATTCCTTTTAGATGGGAGGCTCTCAAAAAGTTGAACATAAAGTGCTCGATGAAATATCACTAAAAGAGTTGTTCAAGAACGAGAGATGTAGAGCTGGTCGTGTTCTATTTAAACTCGAGATGGAGTGGAATTTCTCCTTTTGGTAAATACTTCTTTGTTAAAAAAACATAATATAGACATCTCTTAAATTGCTTCTATCTTTGGTTTTTTTTAATTGTTGCCGGAAATATTCTCAAAGTGCCTGAATGCATCATTTGAAATTGAAGCTAGTAGCCTTATGGGTGCAGTGGTCATGGAACGGCAATGTATATTATGTATTCATTGGAGTACCTGGTATGAGTTCTGCATATGCAAATCATTTTGAAACTGATAAGTGACAACGTAGGATCTGTATACTTTGCTCATGCATTCCTCATGATTCTGTTTTGTTCTGTTTTCCTTTGATAAACATTATTTGGTTTCATTATTCAAACCAAAGTATGTTTTCATTTGACAAATTCGTGGAATTTGTAAAGCAGTCAACTTGGTGGAGGGGAATCATAAACTCACATTCGGAGTAAGATTGCAATAAATTTGCTTATCATTGTAAGGAAATTTGTAAAGCAGTCAACTTGATGGAGGGGAATCATAAACTCACATTCGGAGTAAGACTGCAATAAATTTTCTTATCATTGTAAGGAAATTAATCTTTTATTGATGTTTTTTGATTATCCCATCAATACTGTATCTATTTATAAATTTTATGATTATTAAGTTTTAGCTGGTCTAAATTAGGTAGAACTGATTGCACAGTTGAGCTGGATTGTTTTTCACATTTCCTGATGAGTGATGTCTGAAATGGTGCTTGGTGTAAACATAGCTCTTGCTACTCTATGCATTGATGTTTGCTTTCATGTTTGATGTTTGTAGGTGAATGCTTTTACGGTCATCATGACCAAATCAGCTTCAGAAGATTGAAGGACTACCATGTTAGAATATCTGATTTGCAAGTTTGTTTTATGGTTTTTGCAATTTTCTTTCTGCATAATAACTTAAATGGTGTTGTTTGATCTATTTTTATCGATAGTTTTATAATAATTCATGACTGCATGGTTTTATACGGGGCTTGCTATTTAACGGTTGTTTGAACTGTGTGCAGATCAAGCCAGATCAAAGAAGATCACTTCAAACCACTTTTCAATTTGCAAACAACTTTTCAGAAATGTGGGGTTAGTTTCCATTTTCCAATGAGTTTCTTGTGCTATTTTTCTAAATATATTGCTCGGATCGGAGTTGTTGATCAATTATCAATAACTACAGTGGTCATCCAATTCTTAGTTTTTATTTCTATTGTGATCCTACTTTTATGAAGCCGTTTCTTTTGATGAACCCATTTTTCATTAATTAACAGCAAAACCAGTACAAGTTTAGACCTTCACTCCCAGTCTATTACAAAATTTCCTAACCTATTACTAGGTTCAAAACACAAAATTCCTAATCACATGAGAACACTCATTTGGACCAGTTGAATACAGCTTCAATTCTCTTCCCCACTTCTTCAGCTAGCATTGATCGGTGTTGAAAGATCCTGCTATTTCTTTCCTCCCAAACATGGTAGAGTGTAGCTACTAGATAAAACAGTTTATGGATTTGACATGTTCTGCACCATATCAGTAATCTCCTCCTCAGAGCCCTCAGTGAACCAACTGTCTGCAGTCCCAGAGATAACAGAACATCTCTGCAGAAAGTGCATTTGGCAAATAGGTGTTGGGCAGTGTCATCTTCCAAGCCACATCGGCAGCATTTTGGTTGCTTCTGCAATATTCTGAATTTTTGAACCCTGTCCACTGTGGCTAATCTCCCTTTTAACATCAGCCATAAGAAGAACATGTGCTTTGGGAGAAGCTTGGTGTGCCAAACCAGCTTAGCCCAAATGTCCTCCTTTTCTGCCCCTTTCAATATGTTGTATGCAGCAGTAATAGAGAAACCTCCACCTTTTCTTGTACAGTGCTGCAGCTTGCCAATCATTGTGTTTTTCAACTTTATAAGTAACTTCCATGTCCAGCTTTGTCCCTCTGAAGCTCTATATGTATTGAAAGGTTTTCCTTTTAGATAAAATGCTTGGAGCCATCTTATCCAATGGATGTCCTTTTTCTGCTGAATTTCTCATACATGTTTGCATAAGGATGCCAGATTCCACAGTGAAGGATCCTTGATACCCATGCCACCAAATTTTTTTTCCAGTGCAAAGTGAGCTCCATGCTGCTGGTGTGCAATACCTGCTGTTTGGATCTTTCCCCCATAAGAAGGCTCTGCACATCTTCTCCACTTCATCATGAATCTCCTCTGGAATCTTCAGAACATTGGACCAGTAGCTTGTTAAGCTAAGCAGCAAAGTGTTATCACATGCACATTTCCAGCATGAGACAGATATCTGTTTCTCCAGCCATCAATTTTGGCTCTGATCTTATCCAGCAAATTAGCACAGGTCACCTTATCCCATCTGCATGTTGAGAGAGGCAACCCCAAATATTTCAGAGAGAGCTCACCCCTTGAAACATTTAGAACTGAGGCCAATAGGTCCTTTTCACCTTCATCCATCACTGAGAAGAAAGCCACTGTTTTCTTTTCATTGATTCCAAGCCCAGTTGTGTTTCTGAACTCCTCCAAACAGTTCTTGATGCCCCTCATAGATTGAGCATTTGCACCACAGAAAATTAGCCAGTCATCAGCAAAAATAAGGCTGTGAATACCAACCTTTCCACATCTCTGATGATACTGGATTTTCTTGGATAAGTAATTGAATTCCAGCATTCTAGTCAAATACTCCATTCCAATGACAAACAACAGTGGTGAGAGAGGGTCACCTTGCTTGACTCCCTTTTTGCCTTTGAAAGGAGCAGTGTAACCTCCATTAATTGAAATGCAGAAAGAGGATGTAAGTACACACTTCTAGAGCCATGTCATGAACAAACCTGGGAACTTCAGAGCTGCAAGCCAAGCAAAAAGAAAATCCCAGCTAAGATTATCAAATGTTTTTCTGATGTCAATTTGTAGCAAGTAGCTTGGCCTCATTGTGCTGTTGTTATACTTTTGGATGAGTTCCTGAGTAAGTAGTACATTATGTGCGATTTGCCTCCCTTTTACAAAGGCTCCTTGGTTCAGACTAACCACTGAGGGCATAACCACTCCAAGTCTTGTGCACAGGATCTTAGCAACCATCTTGTATAGTACTGAGCGGCATGCAATAGGTCTAAGGTCATTGGTTGTTTGTGGCAAGGGGCACTTAGGGATTAAAGCAAGTACTGCTTGGCTAAATTCAGTTGGCATACTGTCCCCAGCAAAGAAACCTTGTACTGCCCTAATGATTCCAGGGCCAGTTACTCCCCATGTCTTCTTTAAAAATTGGCTGGTGAAGCCATCTTGACCAGGGCTCTTTGATGAACCAATGCTCTGTAGTGCAGCATATATTTCCTCTGAAGTGACTCCCTGAATGAGTGAGGCTTGCTGGCTGACTGATAGTGTACCTCCCATCTTCACATACTCCTTGTTTAATTTCATGGTAGCTTTACTAGTTTCTCCAAGATGCTGTTTGAAATAATCTACTAAGTGTTGTTCAATGGCTTCCCTCCCTTCTACCAATTTGACCCCATCAGAGAGACACAAGAGTTGATTGTGGTACTGCCTAGATTTCAATAGTGAGTAGAACATTTTAGTAGGCATGTCTCCCTCCTTTATCCATTTTACTTTTGCTCTTTGCTTCAGGTACTTGAATTCTGCTTCAGCATAAAACTCCAAAAGCCCCCTTTTGTCCCTTTCCAGTTGCTGTTGTTCCTGTGAGGTGAGGTCTTTGCTGAGTTTAGTGACAGCCTGCTCCCAATCCTCCTTTGCCAAAGTTGTCCTCTTTTCAATCTCTAAGACCTGCCTTCTATTCAAGCACAGAAGAGGTGACTAAATGTCCCATAATTGCCGGAAAAGGTCTTCCATTATCTGTATAGCTCTGTCCTCCCAGACAGCCTTAACAATATCCTGAAATAGTGGGGATGAACTCCACATATTAAAGAATTTGAAAGGCTTTGGGGCTTGCCTTTCTTTTTTCCTGAACTGAATCACTTGTGGAAAGTGATCTGAAATCTCAATAGTGTTAACCGAGCACAAAGTTTCTGGGAAAGTGGAGATCCAGGCATGATTGACAAGGGATCTATCAATCCTACTGAAAATCCTCCCTCCTATTGCCCTTTTGTTTCCCAAGTGTAACTAGGGCCAACAGTTTTAAGTTCCAGCAGTTGTAAATCTTGCACACATTCCTGGAAGTCTGTTACCTCCTTTGTTTGAACTGGGGTCCCCCCTTGCATATCCTCCACATGTAAAGGGGCATTGAAATCCCCTATGATTAACCATGGGTGAGGATCATGGTCCAGCCTTCTCAGTTGGGTCCACAGTGGTCCCCTATCCTCAATGGTATGGTAACCATACACAAAAGTGACAAAACACTCTTGCTTCGGTGCCTTTATGAAACAGTGTACATCCAGCCATTGTTCATTCTTCACAGCTGCAATGACATCATAAGCATATGGCCTCCATCCCATCCAGAGCCTGCCCTTATCTATTACATCGTTGGTAGATATCCATTTCCATCCCATGTTGCTGTAATCTTCCCAAACCAGTTGTTCTCTTGCTTTCTTCACCTTAGTCTCCATAAAGCCAACTAAACCAAATCTAGAAGCTGTACAAACTGTTTTGACTTTTTGTTGCTTTTCTTTCCTATTTACACCCGTGATGTTCCATGCCATAATATTGTTACTCATCAGGAGGATCTGCCAGAGCAAGGTATCTCCCTCCAGAGCTTTCACCCCTCATTTCCTCCACTGGTTTTTTCCCCAGCCTGTGAGCAATGTTAGTCACTGCTTCAAATCCTTCTTCATCCAGATTGGTCTTTTCTGGTGCTTGTTCCACTTTGTCATTCTTTGCAGCTGGCCTCAGTGGTTAGGGGTTTTGGGGAGCTAACCTCAAGCAATTACAGGCTTGGAGATGGGGATCCATTTGTTTTTCTGAGGAGCTGCAGCTGGAGCACTCTTTCTGCATTGTGCTTTGAGGTGACCTAACCTCCCACAGTCACTACACTTGACTGGTTGTCATTCAAACACCAAAGACTGATGTTGTATGATGTCCTCCTCATCTATGTAAGGAACAGAGTTTGGCACTGTATCTGCAATTTCTACCTCAACCTGCACTCTTGCAAATCCCAGCCTTGTATGGTTCAGTGTGCACTCATCCACCCTCTTAGGGATACCAATTGGGCTTAGTATCTTACTAAGGATGGAAGGCTTCTAGTATGAAAGGGGCAGGTCAGGGAGCTGAACCCATACTGGAACCTTTGTGGCCTCAAAATCCCACCAGTTCTTTGTCCAAGCCTTGACCAGAACTGGTTTATGATCAAACAAAAGCAAGCCTTTCTTCAATATCTCTTCACAGTGTTGCTTCTAGCTGAATCTCACCATAAAAATACCATCCTTCATCCTCCACACCTTCTGTATTTTAGCAGATCCCCATATTCTATGGAGAAAACCTTCCATTACCCTATGGGGTGGAAAATCACCTAAGATTTTACAGATTAAGGTTGATTCACACTCCTTTATACTGTCCTCT
Source organism: Sherardia arvensis (assembly GCA_948330725.1). Lineage (NCBI taxonomy): Eukaryota > Viridiplantae > Streptophyta > Magnoliopsida > Gentianales > Rubiaceae > Sherardia > Sherardia arvensis. Next base: position 21,192,635 of record OX415240.1, read on the forward strand.
ATTTCTTCCCTAGAGATCTTAGCCATTTTAATACCTTCAATTGAATGGGGTTCAACGAATTTTACCTCAGTTGAAGTCTCCTCAAACAGTTTCTGTCTCCAACTCCCCTCCTGCTGTCCTAGCTCCTCAGCTTGATCAGCCCAGCTTTTGGATGTGCAAGCTCCCTTTTTTGGTGAAGTAACTCCCAGATATGGATCTCCCACATTCTCTGTGTTCTTCAAACTTGGTGTTTTAACAGGTTCTGGCTCCTCCTCATGTTGGTGCGGTGCTTCTTCATCTGAAGCTTGAGCTAGCTCCACCTCTGGCAGCAACCCAGCTAAGTTAGTTTGTCCCCCAGCAACTGAAAAATCCCCATGTCGATGCAGAATCAGTTTATTCCGGTCACGTTTCTTGGTGCTACCAGATCTCCCCGGAGAAGGCATCTGATTTCCGGGAGAAACCAGTACCAGATCTGGACGGCGCAATCAAAGTTGGCCAAAAATTGCAAAACACACAGTAAAGGTGTAATCGCACATAGTGAGAGCTCTGCTCAAAAAACCGATGGTTGAAAAACTTTAATATATTTTGTGAGGTTTTTTGTTCATAATCTCTTTTTTTAGCATGATGAGTAGTGTTGTAAAGCTGGTTCTAAATTTTATTGGATGAACTTGATTGTCTTGGTCCAGTTTGAACTGCTCCTGGTGATTCCTTGAGATGTGCTGATGTGATGGACTGGTTAGTCTATAAGGTCAATCTTTGAAAGTTGGGGTTTTCCTCTCTCATAGTTGGTTTCAGTTTGCGATTTTTTTTCATGTAATTCAGATTCGTTCAGTTTCAGATATTCTGTAAAAAGAAAAGATTTGACATAAAAAGACGGTCCTAACTGACAAAAAGTCCTATTGCGGGTTTTGAAGTCTTGAAGATGTACCTACATTCAGGCCTTCTTTTTGCTGGCTTCTGCAAGTCTGTACTGGTCAATGGCAAGGCTCCTTCATAAGTGAATTTATGGTATGCAAATTCAGGTATTGTTTGTTTATACTTATTAAAAATTTAGGTTTTCTGCTCTTTATTTGCTGGCCACTAATTGAAGTCAAAGTGAACTCCTGTGTCTTAGCCATGGAAAAGACTGTAAATTCATGTTCCCTGTTTGCTGCTATGATCTAATACTGCAAATCGGTGTAAGAACTGATCCAAGTGCTAAAAAGTATATAGAAATCAATCTCTTTATAAAAGATAGCATATGGATCAGTTCTTACTCTATTTGCAGTAGAATATTTAGATTTGGATCAATTATTTAATAGCATTGCAGTATATTGCCATTCATCTCATTTGGATCAGTTCTTACTATGATTCTTTCTGTGGAAAAAAATATGTACATTGAAGTGAGAACATAGCGAAGATGACACTGTTTTTCTGTCACATATTCTCAATGACAATGTTTGCTAAAATCTTCATCATGTGTCGTTATTTTCTTTGCGAAAGAGAATCCGAACGTTGGATTTGTTGTTTCTTAATAGATTGATTATGAAATTTTGGCAGGTAGAATTTCTCTTCATTGTTAATTTTGATTCAACTTTTCTATGTTAGGGTTCCAATGGTGAACAGGAACTACTTTTTGTTTCTTATGTAATAAAGTTGTGTGGATGTTGTGAGATGGGATGATTTTAGTAGTTGGGTTTCTCTTGATTTTTCTGGAGAAAAAAAAAAAGTTGAGGCTTTGCAAAACTAATTTTGTTCTTTGTGATGGTAAAATGTGCTTCACACTAATCGTTATAGTTGATTGAGTTCAAATTGCAATTTGGAATTCACTGGTATTGTGTTCACTAAGAGTAGTGTGTACCTAAACTCATTTGTAAGCAAATAAGCATGTATGATGTGATTTTTTTTTTTTTTGGTGTGATTCTGTTTGAAGCATCATGAAGATTTACATAGTTTTCAGCTTATAAACTTTTAGGTGCGCCATTTCACAATTAAGTGTCTAATGTATCTGCTGAATGTATTACGAGTTGGTTGTTTTTTAAATGAGTCAGTTTGTTATCTGACTATGTTGTTGCTAGATTTAGACTCCTCATCTTAGAACCGTGATTTTGAGTGATAATCTCCATTAATAATTGTGGTTGGTTTGATCGATCCTCTTCTTTCTCAGTTCTAAGCCTATTCCTTTCTTCTCCTTTTAGGTTGTTCTTCAACCAGTTTAATGCTACAAGCAATGGGTCTCTGTCCATACTCGACTCTAGCTGATGGAGGCGTGCTCTGTGTGAATAACAGCCATGTCTCTCTCCATTGTCAAGGACATGTTGTGCTCGATGCTCCAAAAGGTTGGCATCGACCCACCTTCATGGGACAATTACTCCATCCATGGATGAAACCATAGACTCGATAGACTATCATGGAATCCCATTGTTAATATAAGAAACTTCATGTTTATTGTTAATATAAGAATTTTTCATGCCTATATTGTTTATATATATACATATATATACATATATATATATATATATGTGTGTGTGTGCGCACGCGCGCGCTAATCTTTGTTGTTAAATTGTTATAAGACATCCTTGCATTGGCACATACATTATTGATGAAATCAATTTATTTTTGTTAACATTATACATGTATATAATAATTTACATTTTCTTGAATATACATCCATGCATGGGTATCATCTAGTATTGCATTCAATGACCGCAACACGCACATGTTTTAATAAAATCTAAAGGTGTTAAATGTTAACGAGTCCCATGGAAAAAACATTAATCTTTTGCCTTGATTTCCTTTCAAAACATTAGGCAAATTATTATAATTCAAAAAGAATTCTTATCATGTTTAATATTTTCTAAAACATGGAGGTGACACCTTTAGAGATGAAACAAACAGATTATTTGTAGTATTTACAACCACCAACACAAAAAATGACATGAAACACCCATTAGAACACCCATTAGAGCTGCATAAAATTACCACGTCCTACAAACAACATAATTCAAATCATGAACAGCATTTTACAAAAGATGGAGGTTATACGGCTGCAGATGTAACAAACAGGGGGTATCAGCTCCGACACACAAAAAAATGCCATGAAACAACATTAGAGCTGCTTACAATTTAACACATCTGTCCTGTAGACAGCCATGAGCCATGTCTCTGCTGAAAACTTAAGGGTACAATCCTCAGAGTGCCACTCAGCCACTGTCACCTGGAATCAGATGGCGACCTATATGTGCGCAATATACGGATCTGAAACAGTAATGAATTAGGTAAAAAAACCTAACGAAACCTTTGAGTAGGATTGCTACAATTATTAAGGACTTAAACGCGACTGCCTTTACATAATTTGCATGATCCTAATCAAGAAAACAACTTCCATTTCTCATCATTACAGTTATAACACACGTGGAGTTTCATAATGACTCCAAGTCTCCAACCATAAAAACCATCTGTATCAGTAATTTTTTAACTGCAGTAATTTTGGTGATTATACAAGTAGCAATCATTTAACTATGGCAAAAAATAATTTTTAACATGCCTAGCAGACTTCTCTGAAAACAGGAGTTCTTAAGACATAAGATCATGGTCTAGAGTCCCATCGATTATAATATCTACTTATTTACTCCATCAAGTTGGAAGAACAACACGAGGGTCTATGCTATGTAGCTCAGGCTCAGCATACCTGTGCAAATGCGTATATGGCCCTTAATATTCTTGCATAGTCAGTTCCAACCATCTGCTTGAAAACATCTGCCAACAAAAACCCCCAAAGCCTGCAAATGATTCAGTGAAATATATATCAAGCCAATTAAAACCACAAACAAAACCAAAAAGATCAAAGGTCCTTGAACAAGAAAACAAATTTGAGCATTTGACACTTTCAATGTCCATCTGATAATTTATTTAGTCTTGAACCAGACTAGATCTTCAAATTGAATTAGTTTCCCTAGACACCAACAAAACTTAAAGCTGCACATCATGATAGCATTGTACTAATGTTGTTCGTCCTCCGTCCTAATATTGTGAATGTAGATACAACACCTTCCTACTACTTTTATGGGTTTTTACATTGTCGGCAATTCTTTTTTCAATATAACCTCAGCATGTCTAAAACATATATGTATCACTCTCCTGCTCCATATGTTACTCCACTGTCAGCAAATAAAAATTTCAATATAACCCTCAGCATGTCAAAAACATCTTAATGCCAGTGAATTTAAGTTTACACAAAAAAATATTTGAAAGCTATAGTAACAAAAGGTTAAATCTCAAATATTATCGGTTATAGGATTAGCCACGAGGATGAGAACATAAGACAATTCTAGGCGCAATTAAGTGCAATATTCTTCCAGTTAAAAAGAAACACAACATTGAGCCAAAAAATGTCATCAGCGCCCTGAGACCAAGATAGTTTCCAGCAGCAGTTGCAAAACCCTGTCAAGAATGTACATGTGAATGTGTAATTCAGAATGATTTCATTGATACTGAAGTATACAATTTATAATACAAGAGAGCTAATCTAGGCTACTCTAATATAGGAAGAGATACACAAAAATATACACAAGAATATCTTGAAATTATAAAGATCATTCAAGATATTCTATTAGTACAGAAAAACCTTTAGAAAAAAAGTGTTGGAAATTAGAATGAACAGGGTCTAGCAAACAATGTAGAATGTAAGGTGCTTGATCTGGATTTTCAGAATCTTTTGTAAATTGGTTCAATATGCTCATGTGGAGATAACAATGACATCCCTAGAATCAATAACATCAATTTGAACTTATGCGTGAAAGAGAGGTTAATTAAAAAGATAACTCCAATACACAATTCACTTTGGATATATTTACTAGTGAAACCATTCAACAGTATTATAGTAATCAGCCTAGCAGCCAAATACTGTTGTGAAATCCACCAAATAAAACAGATCATTAAATAAATATAAAATTAACAAAGTTTTCACACACTCACCTTTTCTGCAGCCAGCAAAGCCATTCTGGATTCTAAACTAGCAGCTGCGACTCGCACTCCCTATAAGCCAATAAAGTGAAGTTCATTGAATTAATTCCAAACTGCCATACTTATTCTAGCTAATAAAGTAAATAGAAGGGACCTGGCAAGACAAAAGGTCATTCATATCCATCTTGTTACGTCAGAAACTAATGTCAACCAAAGATATAATTTGTGACATTACATGATGTAACTATCTGGGAAAAGTAAAATTTGTGGAAGTCCATGTGAGCTAATGTAATATAAGATTATTCAAATACTCATAACAGGCTTTGGAACCTAACCTAACCTAACCTAACCAGACAGCTTTGTGCAACAGAAATAGAGAGAACCCTAAAATAGTGTACCTTCTTAACCACCTCCTTCCTTATTTGATACTTAGCAGCTTCCTGAAACATAACCCCGGATAATTTCCTTCCTAGCTGCAACAGCAATCGCAGTACATCACTGAGAAGCAGAGAAAAGGTGTGGGAGTAACAAACTAAGAAAGCAAGCAAGTAATGATAATTTATCTTACCACTTCATACATTTTACCAAGTGTAAGAGCTCCACCGCCCTAAAATCCAATACTGAATCAAAAAAAAAACAGTAGGGTACTAAGCAAACCAGTAAAAATCTAATGTGTGAAGCCAAACCTTCAGGATCATCGACCGTAGCTCTGCCAAGCCGCCTCTTAAAGCTGCAGTCGTTTGAACCTTCCACTGATTGAGTCCACGTTCTAAAGAGCCACCACCATCATAAACCTTAAGGTTTTCCTCTGAGCTATAGAAGCTTTCAAACTCCTCTCTGCATACAGCAAATGCAATGTTATGGCTGATAATCCTTTTTGAGGAGTTAAGGAGTGATGAGTAGACAGCAGTGGAAAGAAAAAGGATGAATACCAACAAAAAGTTAGTATCATTGTGATGGGGAATGAGAAGGAAGAAAAACATAATTTCTTTCAAAGAGTAATTTTTTCCAGAATTTTGTTTCCTTGTTAGTTTATGATATAAAACAAACAATTAATAAAATAGAGGGAAATAGTTCCTGTGATTTGTTATCATATAATGAATGGTGGGATACAGCTTACCTTTTTGGTGTACGCCTAGAGTACCCCCGAGGAGTGACACCAGGGTTTAGGAGTGATTTTTATCAAACAGTTACTTTAGGACTGATTCTCATTTCCTAGACACATAATTTTCTATTATTTTCCTGCAGACTTTTATATTTCTTCCATAAACCTGTTCCTTAGTTATCCTAAAAGCTGAGATCAGCTCTAAACCTACGCTGTGCTAGTTATAAGGATTTTCTGTTGTAATTAAAATTTATACAAATTTGATGCATTAGAAAACACGTTTGAGTACCACATGCAACACAATAACCCGTTAATCATTTTATAAGCTGGATTCCGGGTTAAGGATAGATAGCTGGTTGTCAATGGTCATCAATAAAGGCAGTTGTGAGAACAAAAGTTTGACCCTGGTTTATTTAAAATGGGCTTATAAGGGCAACAATTTTTTATGCAATGCTTACATACTCCCTACGTCCCTGTAAGATTAACCTCTATATTGTTTTCCCGTCTCTGGCTGTGTAAATCTAAAAATATACAATTTGATCTTCAAAAAATATACATCACCACGAACCAATATTAATAAACATAATTGGTCAAAACTATCTACTCAATTGGTGATTAAAGGGACAGTGAATTCTTCAGAAAACATAAAACAATGAAGCTTACAAGGGACAGGTGTAATAGTAAGAAAGTAGCAGAATTTTCTACTGGTGCTCGCCTACCATGTTTTGCACACAACCACTAATCAACCTATGATTGCCAAAAACTGGGTTTGACTAGCACTTGAGATTAAAAAATGCTCCAGATCGATAGTATTTTGAGTGGGATCAATTTAGTTGAATTAGATGTAGGAGGGGATCCATTTGTAGCAGTACTTAATTACTATGCATTTAGAATAGTTATTTTAATTACGTTTTGGATTAACTACCCACAACCTTATTGTGGGTCCACCTATGGGCAAAAGCCTTTCATATTGTATAGGCAGTTCACATCAGAGAGGTTAACAAAATGATTAATATATCTGCACAAATGTGAGAGACTGTCATCTGCAGTAACAGAAGTTTAAAAAAAAGATTAAGCTACTAACAAGAAGATTTTATTTTGTAGCCTTAAAAAAAGTATAGCTGAAGTTTGCTCGCATGTTAACTGTTTATGATTCTCCAAATCCTATAGCCTGAGTATATAGTAATCTGCTTATATAATAAAAGAGCAAGTGAACAACGTAATTGCAACATTTGTACCTAGCATACTCTTGTAACAAATGAAGAAAAATCTCTGCTTCTAGATCCTCCGTCGGCAATTTAGATAAACATGGCACATGCAACTTCTTTCTTACACCAAGCAATACATTCCGATATGAAGGTCTCCGAAACCTAAAAGCAGGTTAGTGAAAAACACTCATGCGCTTTAGAAAAAAAAATAGCAAGAGTTCTTAGGAAAACAAAACAACAATTTCATTGGCCAGAATTATAGGCTTCATGGTTCACACCATTCCAAATTCACTAGAAAACTAAGTCCAGATAGACCTTAAAAATCACATTTTGAAAGAAAAAAAATTTGTTCAAACATAGGAATCAAATAAATTAAAATTTATGTTAGTCAGATGCTTGGAAGATTTCACTCGTAGTTCAACTGAAGAACAATTATTGAAGTGCAGATTCTATTTAGAAAATATTGTGATGTGAAGAAGGTGTTTTTGGAAATAATATGCACATCTCTTCTGGGAGAATCACACATTTTCCGGGGACTAGAAGATGAAAATTTTATATTTCATTGTATGCCTCTTGAATTAGAAAGCAGCACAATGCATTCACATCAGAGCAATTGTCACTGTTTTAATAGCAGTAGGAAGTTAGATACAGGAAAAAGACAAAATTAGCTTAAAAGTTGCACAATTGGTTTTTCTTAACAGCTATACATACTTAAACATTTTTTTAACCACAAACATTCTGTCTCAAACTTTAATGGATCTTATAGGGGTGAGTTTGCAAAGAACAGAAAGTCTATAAAACAAAAACTAGAATCCTCGTGCTGGAAAATAGATATACTAATTTGAAAATTTCATAAGGACTAAAAACACTGCATGCATTCAATGAAACTAGCAAAGGTGTAGAATGACCTCATAACAGAATAGGCATCAGCAGCAAGGAACAAGAATCTATCAGCCAGCATACATATATAACGTTCCCTTTCTTCTTGGTCTACCCCAATCATGTAGTAATCAATTTCTTCCCTTTTTGACAGTGATTTCAACAGTGGGCTAAAGTAGCTGCAAATCCTCCAACAAAATCAGAAGATTCAGAACCAAAAAAAATTAAAAAATAAAAGTACTCTCACATTTTGTGTAATGCATATTTAACCAGTGAAAAGACCACCTTGTACTGAATAAAATATGCTCAAGCTCAAATAGTTCTGAATCAGTGGCAAGCTCAAGCACTGCCCGAAGGTCCCGGTCCATCTCTGAATCTTCGTCATGGAAACGATCATTTCTTCTCTGGCTTATTCCTATACATGAAATGTGGGTCGAGAGTCAAGACTTAAGTATGAAGCATAGTATACTCACGCCTAAAAGATAAATGGCATAGAGTAGAGAGTATATACTTGCGGATTCCCTTGAAAGGGAATAGTGAGCACGGCAAAATGAAGGCGTCCGAATCCGCAGAGACTTGGGGAAAACCTGCAGCATTGTGAAATTCTCCAAAGTTAAGTCAGTTGATTCATCGTTCATTAAATTAAAAGAGTGAAAGAAATTAGCTTACAAATTGATGAGAGTGAAGAGGAAGTGAGGGTTCAGAACAAGGAGAGAGGGTAAGGGATGGTGTTTTATGGGCGGTGAAAATTGAGGACAAAGTGTGCTGCTGGGTTGAGGGAGACATGTCGACGCCCCCGCAGGTGCTCTTTTCTTCCTCCGTTAATCCACCGCTGTTTCCTCCACTCACATTTGATAAGTGGAAGCGTGTGTGGCTGGACACGCCTTCACTTCGATCATGTTGCCGGCACTTTAAAAAGAGAAATTAATTATCTATGCAGGCCATAATTACTAATGCAGCTTTGAAAAACACAATATGTGGCCCTGAATTGTGCTAGTATATCCAAAATATTATATTTTGGACCTGCATTAGTAAACATGGACTTATATGTATCACCACTCTTTAAAAATGAACCCTCAATTTATCTTAACGGTTTTTCTAACGAGTGCCCATAAAATTAGATTCCATATTAATTTGTACAGTAACTAATATTTTATCCTCAAAGTACGAATTAACTTCAGGTTACCATTATTATCCCATTATTTCGAATTAATGTTGACTATATCGATGACCATAAAGACGCTAATATTTAATAATTACTATGCAAAGTTACCAAAATCAAATGCTACAAATTTGTAAAGACTTATCTACTACCTATTAAAAGTGGGCTATTTTTTGCCCCGGCCTGTTTTAGGTAATTAACCGGTTGACATCGCGTTATTCCACTCCTCCGCCTACTTTTCTTCTTCTCTGCCTCGTCCTTATTTTCGAACCTTCTTCCGGTAGCCTAGCCACGCAATGCTCGCCTGCCGATTTTTCCCCTTCCCACAAAAACCCAGTAGCCGGTAACCACCCTCCACGCTGTCCTCTCCTTTTGCTGCCACCGATGCTGTCTGTTTCATCCTTCAGCCTGATATTGATGACCAAAGACCCAGGGGTGTAGGCTGTTCATAATCCATACAAAACGTGTCATCTCCAGGGAGGAAATCAAATACCCAACCATTCCTTCAAGTCTGATCAATCATCTGTTCCTATCCTTCACCAGGTCCTCTTCTGTTCAATTCCATCCAGTTTTTCATTAAGGTATGTTTCTTTTTCCCTCTTCATCAACTCATTTTCTGTTTCTCTTGGTTGGGAGTTGTGATACCTTAATTGATTAATACTTGTATGGATGATCAATTGATCATCTTCGAGTGATAGGCAGCAAAGATTCTGCAGGTAATCGTTGCACTCTAGGTGTTCGATTTATGTCCTAATTAGATTTCTGAGTGATTCGAGACTTGAAGGTTTTCTGGTATTTTTGTAGAAACTTTCATAGAGGTAGAAGTGAGGAGCCAGGCTCATCTTTTCAAAAGAAACTTTTATTACTCTTCTAAACACGCCCAGTAATAAACATAACTTCAGGCTGCAGGTTTTACATTGTTTTTTTGGATGCTTAGAGGTCACAGGCCAGCAAAATTTTCACATAGAGAATTGTCGGATTCTAATTTTCTCAATTTTTTTCATATTTGTACAGCATACAGAAATTTCGATAACGCAGCCTGCAGAGTTTCACTTTGTCACCTATATGCTTGCTATTGTACTGACCTAACTCTAAAAACCCACAACTTATAAACCGCAGCTTCGTTCTGTATGATTCTTATACCGTTAGAATCCTTGTAAGATGTACTATTATGTAGAGTCTGGTGTTGTTAGAATCGATCAAAGCATGAGTTAGATATAGACGCTTTAGGTCTGCTGTGCTGCAGATATTAATTTAGAGACATGGTATCTTTGAACTGCTAAATCTTGTTAACAGCTGGCTGATATTTTCTTGTGTTTAATTTTCAGAGGCTGAACTACAGTTCAGGTTTATTCACAATCTGGAATTGTTAAAATCAATAAAAGAATGACTGAGATATAGTCTAAGAAGAGTAATGGTTTTAATGCAGCTACCAGCTCGAGTTGCTTTGACCGCTGATGTTGTTCGTCTTGGAAAGGTACTGGCTTCTGATGTGATCCTATGCTATATGGTCTGGATACTACAATCATTGCCTCGCATGTCTTCCTTTTCTCGCGTATGATTTGAATACTGCCATTGAGGTTATTGATACAGCCTTTAAAGTAACAGTTTTGTAATACAGTTTTGACCGTTTTATTTTCTTATTCTCAGCAAGTAGCTTCAGTAGGAGAGAGTCTTCAAGAAACCATATCATTAGAAGAAAGGACTGTTGAGGAGTCCAGTTATACTGTCTCTGGTGTATTGAATTCAGCCCGCCTTAGTGCTGCTGCACGGAGTGAAAACCTGAAGGACTTACTACAAGGAGGCGAGGAGTATGCTGTATATAAATTTAATGCCAGGTAAATCGTTTATGCCTTGCGTTTTCGCTCCTAGAGTGAATAAACTTTCTCAAATTTTCCCTGTCAAAATCCGTTGCATAGAACGTGTCATCTCCCAATTTCTCTAAGGATGAGTCGGAATATTCACCTGTGTGTATCACCACCCGGCGCGCCTCTGCTTTTGTTTTAAATGTCACAAGATGATTCTCATCCACTCGGTTACCATCGTAGCAAGTGTAGCTTGCTGATTTTCTTATGTTTAATTTTCAGAGGTTGAACTACAGCCGAGGTTTATTCAGAGTCTAGAATTATTAAAATCGATAAGAGAATGAATGAGATACAGACAATTTAGGTGTGTTGTGCTGCAGATAATGAATTTAGAAACATCGTATCTTTAGGCTGTGATATTTTCTTAAGAGCAGATCCTTCGTGGTTGATCTTTTCTTGTGTTTGTAATTTTGGTAGGTTGTTTATTTAGAGTCTGGAACTGTTAAAAATGCTCAAAGTATGAGTAAGATACTCGCCGATGAATCTGTAATATATTCCTCTAATTTCAGGTCGTAGAAATCTTTGGTAAATCATATTAATCGATCTATTTGAGGAGTGGTTGATGAGGTTGGAATATGCAGGTTTATTTACTGGCCAGACACTCAGCTGTAGAACTGGTGGTAGATGAGGTTCATAACTGTGCTTTATAGCAGGGGATTTGAAATCATGGAGAGGCACAGTAGCGCTTGATAATTAGATCAATCTGATTAATGTGAGTGAAATGACTAGGCTAATAGAATACGGGTTTGGATTGATTTTATTTAGGCCAGATTGATGAATACATTTAGGCCAGATCATCATAAAAAAATCGTTCTGTTGCATGACTCCTTAAATATATCTGCAATCAGGCACTGGCATTGCAGATTGATGAATATATTTAGAGACATGCTATCTTTAAACTGTCATATCTTCTTAACAGTAGATCCTTCCTGGTTGATCTTTTCTTTTGTCTAATTTTGGGAGCTTGAACTACATTTTAGGTTTGAGAATAGTTTAGCTCATCAGGTTATCAACTAAAAAAAATTATGCATTCAACTCTGAAATACATGGAGTATTTACGAATTTTTTGTGCTAGATTCCTCTCATTCTGTTATTTAGTTGCATTCTCTCTTGCTTATTCTCTTATACTTTGACTAAAAAATACACATCGTTCACCAGGTTCTTCTTACTGTGTTCTCTTTGTGACCCGTTTTACTTGCTGCGGTGAGGCACTATCCAGGTACGTTTTCTAGCCCGTTGAAAACATCCTACCTGTGTTTTACTATTTGCTGCTCCAATTTCAGACCCTATTAGCTTATACCTTCTGAATACATTCAAACATTCGTGTTTATTCACCTAACTCTCACAGACCAGTTATGTCGCAAAAAGATAAAGGCAAAGAACCTGAAATTCAGCTAAGAATTAGAACCTTAACCCAGAACAAGAGGGAATATTCTTCTCTTACGGAACGTAGGCAGGCTAAGAATGCAAAACGTAGAAAAGCAAAATGTACCACATCTACACCTATAAATACAAGTGACCCTTTGGACCAGATACCAAAAACCCCTGATCTATTACCGACTGCACCTGATTGCAAACACTGTGGTGCAAAGCGCATCCACTTAGAAACCCCCTCTTTCTGCTGCTCACAAGGACAAATAAAGTTAACACCCACTGTAATGCCTTCAAAACTACTCCAACTGTACCTCTCTAATTCTGATGATGGCACCCACTTTCGTGACTGTATCCGTAGTTATAATAACATGTTCGCGTTCACATCTATTGGTGTAGACTGTGACTCCACTTTATCTAGAAGAAACCAAGGAATATACACTTTCCGTGTCCAAGGTCAACTTTACCACAAAATGAGCCAGCTAACACCCCCAGATAGCCACCCTAAATACCTACAACTTTACTACTATGACACTGAAAATGAAATTTCACACCGTATGTTTATTAGCCCTAAATTTCGTGAAAACCTTGTCGCCGAATTAATTGACATCCTACAGACAAACCCTTACTCCACTTTCTTCCGCAATTTAAACAGTTATAATTTAGCTGAATATAAAATTGCTCTACGTGCTGACCCTATTTGTAATCCCAATGTTTTCAATAAACCTACTGTGTCCCAAGTTGCTGCACTGTGGTTGGAATCAAATACAGCCCAAGAGAATACAGGGCAGCATATTGAGGTGTATTCAACTGACAATAAATCTCAAACTATTAAACAGTACTTCGCGTGTTATGATAGCTTGCAGTACCCACTTATGTTCCCTAACGGTGAGCCTGGTTGGCATAGAGGAATTAATAAGTTCAGTAAAACTGGGAATACACGTCACGATGTATATAATGATACTACCCATGATATTCGCAACTACATAAGTTCAGATGCTTTTTTAGACTATGAAAACCAAACTTCTACAAAAAAGGACACTGAAAAAAGAGTTTCTTGCCGAGAGTATTATTGTTACAAACTACAAATTAGAGAGAGAGATAAATCTTTTCTGCTTCACACTGGTAGACTTTTTCAACAATATGTTGTAGATATGTACATTAAGATTGAAACCTCAAGATTAGGTTTTTTTTATAATGACAAAATGCAATGCCGTTTGCGAAATGAGGTGTACCATGGTTTACTAGATGGTGTTTCACAAGGTTGTAAAACTGGGGCTGAAGTGGGTAAGCGTCTTATTTTACCAAGTTCGTTTATTGGAGGCCCTAGAGACATGCGCAACAGATATATGGATGCCATAGCTTTGGTTCGACACTACGGAAAACCTGACATATTTTTAACTATTACTGCAAACCCAAACTGGCCTGAAATAAAAGTTCTATGTTCACCTTCTGATGAAATCCAAAACAGACCCGATTTGGTTGCTAGAGTATTCCGTTCGAAGCTAGAAATGTTAAAAAATGAACTATTCAAAAACAATGTATTTGGTGAGGTAATTGCTTATACTTATGTGATAGAATTCCAGAAAAGAGGTTTGCCCCATGCTCACTTCTTGCTTATTTTGAGTACCGCTTCAAAGATGTTTTCTCCCGCCGCTTTTGACAGAATCGTTTCTGCTGAATTACCTGACCCAGAAAAAGAACCATACTTGTTTTCTTTAGTTGTAAAACACATGATGCATGGTCCTTGTGGTATCGATAATCCAACATGTGCATGCATGAGAAACAACTCCTGTAAGTTCCACTATCCTAAACAATTTTCAGAAACTACAACACTTGGCACTAACTCGTACCCTATATACCGTCGTTCAGATAATGGTTTTGTTCTAACAATAAGAGGTGCACAACTTGATAATCGTTGGGTTATACCTTACAACCGATATCTTCTTGCTAAATTTAATTGCCACATGAATGTTGAAATATGCTCAACTATTCAGGCTGTAAAATATATCTACAAGTATATTTACAAAGGTCATGACAAAATTTGTTATACTCTGCTTGAAAATGGAGAGGATCCTGCAGTAGATGAGATTACAACGTTCCAGAAAGCAAGATGGATTTCACCTCCTGAAGCAATGTGGCGAATATATGGTTTTGATCTTAACCAAATACATCCTTCCGTCATATCCTTGCCTTTACATTTAGAAAATCATCAATCTATAACATTCTCTGCAGATCAAACTTTAGAAACTATTGCGGAAAATCCATTCTTTACAAAAACTATGCTTACACAATTTTTTTGTATGAATAAGTATGATGACTTTGCTAAAAGCATGAATTGTTTATATGTTGAATTTCCTCAATATTTTACTTGGTATCCTAACCACAAACAATGGGTGCAACGTAAGCGATATGAAGTAATTGGTCGCATTGTGAATTGTAGTCCATCAGAGGGTGAAAGGTTTTACCTACGATTACTTTTAATGCATGTAAGATGTCCAACTTCTTTTGCCCACTTAAGGACAGTTAACGGAGTTGTGTATGACACTTACAGAGATGCATCAAAGGCACTAGGATTAACAGAAACTGATGATACTATTGAAATGTGTCTTCATGAGGCTTGTACATATATAATGCCTGTTGCTTTACGACAATTATTTGCTACAATTCTTATATACTGCAATCCTCAAAACCCCAAGGAATTATTTTTGAAATTTGAAGATTTCATGTCTGAGGACTTTAGGCAAGATAAAACACTTAGTCCCACTGTAGTTAAACACAAGCTTTTAGACTCCCTAACTTATCTCCTACACTCAATGGGAAAAAAATTTGAAGATTTCTTCTGCTTAGATGATGATGCATATATAAGTTCACATGACAATCTAGCTAGAGAGCTAGCAACAGGAAAAAATATTTCTGTATCAACTGATGACTTAGAATCTGTGCAAAAATTAAACGAGGAACAAAAAATAGCTTTTGATAAGATATTACATCATGTCTATACTGACTCTCCTAAAGTTTTTTTCGTTGACGGACCTGGAGGTACCGGAAAAACATTTTTATACAAAGCTTTACTTGCAACAATAAGATCAACTGGTGGCATTGTGCTTGCCACTGCTACCTCGGGAGTTGCAGCATCTTTACTACCAGGAGGCCGAACTTCACACTCAAGATTTAAAATCCCCTTACGTGAAAATGAATCTGGATCATGTTGTATAAGTAAACAGAGTGCACTGGCTTATTTAATAAAAGTAGCAAAATTGATTATATGGGATGAGGCTACAATGGCAAAACGTAACGTCATTGAGAAATTTGATGAAATGCTTAGAGACATAATGAGTACAAACCTAATTTTTGGGGGTAAAATAATTGTTTTTGGTGGCGACTTCCGCCAAACTTTGCCAGTAATCGTTAACGGTACGAAGCAGGATATCATAAATTCTACAATAGTTATGTCCCCATTATGGAATCAGTTTGAAATGTTGAGACTTACCCAGAATATGAGAGCAATACTAGATCCAGCATTCTCAGAATATTTGTTAAAAGTTGGTGATGGAATAGAGAATACTAACAGCCAGGATGAGATCCTTATCCCACCAGCAATTAATCTTCATTTTTCTGATGATATTGCTTCATTGAACTTACTGATTGACATGGTATTCCCTGGAATTAGTGAACCTAATTTTGATGTTTACTCTTTTGTGACAAGAGCTATACTTACTACCAGGAATGAATTTGTTTATGAAATTAATGAACTGTTAATCACGAGACTATTGGGTGACGAGATAACATATTTTGGTTGTGATGAAAGTGTCAGTTCTTCAGGTGTACCAGATCAGCAAGAATAATATCACACTCTAACTCCAGCAGGTCTTCCACCTCATACATTGGTATTAAAAAA
Source organism: Sherardia arvensis (assembly GCA_948330725.1). Lineage (NCBI taxonomy): Eukaryota > Viridiplantae > Streptophyta > Magnoliopsida > Gentianales > Rubiaceae > Sherardia > Sherardia arvensis. The sequence continues at coordinate 21,209,049 of OX415240.1, forward strand.
AAATGCACCTATTATACTACTTAGGAATATTAATCCCTCTGAAGGACTTTGTAACGGTACGCGTCTAATTTGTAAGAGTTTCGATCGGAACATCATATATGCTGAAATATCTGTTGGTTCATTTGCGGGAAAATGTGTATTCATTCCTCGCATAACTTTAGAGGCCCCAGAGGATAGCTTCTCATCCATTCCATTTAAAAGAAAGCAGTTTCCTGTACGACTATGTTTCGCAATGACAATTAATAAAGCACAAGGGCAAACTTTAGATTTTGTTGGTGTTTATTTAAAAGAACCGGTATTTTCACATGGTCAGCTTTATGTTGCATTATCTAGAGCTAAAACTATAAACCAGTTGAAAGTCCTTATCAGACCATTGACGCCATTGATTCAGAATACCAATTACACGAAAAATGTTGTGTATAAAGAAGTCTTAGCAGCTGCTAATGTTTAGCTTCTCACATCAGTCAGCGGTAGCATGAACCTTATCCTTACAGATATCCGAGCCTACAGTGTATCAGGTACACTGGTTCTTATTATTCTTATTATCTTTATTTCAATTCTATTTTCTTATGCAACCTAATTACTCGAGCCCAGTTTCAGCACCCTCAAGATTGTTAGATAATGCTGGAAGAAAAGCACACATGTACCGAAATTGCCTCATATAGATTCCTTTTGAAGAATGCTCTCAGTTTGTAGATAGAGACCACTATATAAGTTAAATTATTTGTTCGTATCGCCCTGGATAGGTTGTTATGAATTATCATTTGAATCTTATAAAATGCAATCTTGTACTCATCACATACACAGCCTATGGGAGGGTTTTATTCACAATAAGGGACGCTTTTTGTAACTGATGACATTATAGAATTGCCAACAATACTCGGTATGAGACTCTCTATACACACTGTGATGGTAAGCATTCTTCCTCTATTACATTTGCATCCTGTATTTAAACTAAACTGAGTTTATGATATTGAGATATTGAGCATGGTTACAAGTTATTCTTAGCGTATATGATTAGCACAAATATTAGCTCGAGTTGCTTTGACCGCTGATGTTGTTCGTCTTGGAAAGGTACTGGTTTCTAATGTGATCCTATGCTATATGGTCTGGATACTACAATCATTGCCTCGCATGTCTTCCTTTTCTCGCGTATGATTTGAATACTGCCATTGAGGTTATTGATACAGCCTTTAAAGTAACAGTTTTGTAATACAGTTTTGACCGTTTTATTTTCTTATTCTCAGCAAGTGGCTTCAGTAGGAGAGAGTCTTCAAGAAACCATATCATTAGAAGAAAGGATTGTTGAGGAGCCCAGTTATACTGTCTCTGGTGTATTGAATTCAGCCCGCCTTAGTGCTGCTGCACGGAGTGAAAACCTGAAGGACTTACTACAAGGAGGCGAGGAGTATGCTGTATATAAATTTAATGCCAGGTAAATCGTTTATGCCTTGCGTTTTCACTCCTAGAGTGAATAAACTTTCTCAAATTTTCCCTGTCAAAATCCGTTGCATAGAACGTGTCATCTCCCAGTTTCTCTAAGGATGAGTCGGAATATTCACCTGTGTGTATCACCACCCGGCGCGCCTCTGCTTTTGTTTTAAATGTCACGAGATGATTCTCATCCACTCGGTTACCATCGTAGCAAGTGTAGCTTGCTGATTTTCTTATGTTTAATTTTCAGAGGTTGAACTACAGCCGAGGTTTATTCAGAGTCTGGAATTATTAAAATCGATAAGAGAATGAATGAGATACAGACAATTTAGGTGTGTTGTGCTGCAGATAATGAATTTAGAAACATCGTATCTTTAGGCTGTGATATTTTCTTAAGAGCAGATCCTTCGTGGTTGATCTTTTCTTGTGTTTGTAATTTTGGTAGGTTGTTTATTTAGAGTCTGGAACTGTTAAAAATGCTCAAAGTATGAGTAAGATACTCGCCGATGAATCTGTAATATATTCCTCTAATTTCAGGTCGTAGAAATCTTTGGTAAATCATATTAATCGATTTATATTGAGGAGTGGTTTGATTTTTTCAAGAAAATGAGTGCTTGAATTAATCAGAGGTCATTTATTGTTCCAAATCAGTTCCCTTCTGATCGCCAACATTTGTTTGCTGCCGTGCCTGTTTGTTGATCTCCCCGGTGCTGCACCTGTTTGTTTATCTCCTATCACGAGGAAGCTGTCGCTGCCAATGCACAGGGATTTTGTGGCCATCGAGTTATCCAGACTGATTAAAGTTTTTGGGATCTGATGCATGCTTTTCCTTTAGGCTGGCTTCATAGGTAGTTAACTTTTTTTTTGTTTCTGTCCGTGGATTTAGTTAATTTTGCTTAAGGTGGTTCTGTCGTTTTGCGATAAGTGGACTATAAGCAAGGCTATGAGTTTTATCTACAAGAATGTTGCATCCTTATTTATGAAGTGGATTATATATTTCAGGAATGCTTACCAGTCACCAAAGCAAAGCAAGATGCTAAGCCCTTTACTACATAAATTCAGGCAAAACAGAACCCCAAAGCATGGTCAAATTCAGGCAAAACAGAACCCCAAAGCATGGTCATCATCAATCCAAAGTAGGATAGAGAAGAAATATTAACAATATTATAATGAGTACCTTCTCAGTCAGTGTCTTTAAGTGTTATGTATAATTTGGTTGAGCTGTTAAATGCCCTTTGTATTCTGTCCTATGGTTAATACAAAGAACTTCTACTGCACATACAAATTAAAGTTGAATGCCAAAGAACATCACATTTTATTTCTAACTCCATCATGCAGTATGACAAGTTTATACACAAGTTCTGAAAAAAAATTATTTAGTCAAGAGAAAAACCAGGAATTAGCCGGCTGTGGTCATACCTTCTGCAATAAAGATCAAAATCTATTCCATCATGGAAAAATTCCACTAAAGCTCCATCAGCTGCAAATCAGTAAATCATTTCTTGATGAAAATTATCCTACAACAATTAATTGTTCGAATTGTGTTTCCCGATCACGGCCTGAGAGCCACACCAAGTGTGGCATCCCTCCACCTAGTCTATAATACATGTGGCTTATCCTTTTATTATTTTTTTCTGAAGAAAATTTGTGACTTATCTAAATTCGTGATTTTTCTAAATTTATAATTGTGATCTTTTATTATTCAAATCTAAATAATTTCATATTAATTCAGTTTTTGTTAAACTAATATTTTTATAATTTCTATTGAGAATAGTATAATATTAAACTTAGTAAGAAACTAATATTTATGAAAAGGGAAATTATTTTGTTTATTAAAGTGAAGTATAATTTTAACATAATAAACATGGTGGCTTGTCTAAGAATTTGAATATTGATGCCAACTTTTTCGTTTCAAAATTATTTTATAAAAAATTAATGCAGTATATATACATTATTAATTTATTTTGACAATAATAATTACCATGATCTATGTTTCTATTTTTAATTTATGAACAATTTCAAAATTTTAGTAGTTATAAAATATAACTTATATTTTCTACTATATCTTTATTTTAGTAGCAAGATAATTTTATTTTTTCCTCAAAAACAAATTAACATGATAATTAGGGGAGCCCTATTTGCAGAGCCAAATTCCCTATTTGCAGAGCTCAAATCCAACAAAAATACAAAATTGCCCTCAATAAATAATAGTATATTTTCTTTAATTTTGACCCAATTGTTCCATTTAATTTCATCCAGCATCAAAACTTCACAATCGCCTGTGTGAGCGCCATAACCGCTCCTCCCCAGTTCTTGTTCTCGCCGGAGCTGTTCGAGGCAGTTATATTCTCCTTCTCTTTCTCCCTGTTGTTGGATTGCAGTGGTGGTTTCGCGGCAGCTGATTGGCGGCTATTGTTCTGATTGGTCCTCTGCCGCTTGAAGGAGGTGAGCGGAGTTGGGAGCTCGTCGGGGGATTCCGGGTCCGGGTCCTGATCGGAATCATCATCTTCTTCATCGGAATCCATGGTTCATTTCTGGAAGAGGTGGGGGTTTCTCTGGCGAACTTCTCCGGCATGTTGCTCAGGCGCAGCAGCGGTGTCAGCGGAGCGGATCTGATCGGAACCCCCATCGGAACCCTAAGGCTCCATAAAAAGAGTCTCGAACAGCTCCATAAACATTGATTTTAAGAAGACATGGACAATCAGGAGCAAAGAAATCTTTTGAAGAAGCCACGGATAATCAATATCTGTAAATTTGAAGTCGTTGGAAGATCCTGTGTAATTACCAGCTGACTATCACTACGAGGCTATGGCGTGTGGCAGGTGTCAAATTATGCCAATTGGGAGCTATCTCAAGCAGCTGGTAAGTAATCTACCTAGAATTCAAGCTTCCATTAAGTTATTAGACATAGTTTAAGCAGAGGACTATGCATTCTAGAGAGTAAAGCAACGAGAACCGAGTATATTTCAAGTCCAATTTGTGATGATTAGAACGTTGTCTTCCTTGCCCTGCAGTTGCCTTGTTCAATGATTCCAGACCCCCATGACGTAGAACTGTGGCTAAAGGTATTCTTCCAGTTTGATCATGCTATTCTTCATGTTTCTTGAGGGCGTTTTTGAGTATTAATGTCTCTTTGAATGGATGTCTTATGATGTAGGTTGATGGAGAGATTCGACAGAAGGGCTCCACACAAGATATGATCTTCAAGATTCCCTTTTTGATTAGTCACATTAGCTCTCTCATGACGCTTTTAGAAGGAGATGTTATCCTAACTGGTGAGAGCTGAAATAATATTAGCACTTTCATTTGGTTGTTAAAGTTGATTTTTTGTTTGGTTGAAGTTGCAATATCCGGTTGTTTCCTTGTTACAGGCACTCCTAAAAGCGTTGGTCCTGTAAAGGTTGGGCAAAAGATAGAGGCTGGAATAACAGACGTGTTGGATAATATACACTTCGATGTTGGAAGGCGGGTGACTCGAAAAGTTTGAGTAAACATACTTTTACATGTTCGTATTCTGCGAAAATGGTAGTTGTGAAAAACTACCAGTTTACAACTCATTGTGTGTAGTTTAGGGTTTGATGTTCTTGAGAAAGAAGCCCTTGTAACAACGGCACATGCTTTTGTAAGCAATTTTCCTTCAATAAAGAGATGATATTGTTACAACTCAATCCGGTGCACAATTTTTAGTCTTACAATAGCATTTATTTTGCATAGCAGCAGAATTTCACACACACACACACACACACAGGTTCAGGTACACGGAGCAGTGATGCAAGATGAGTTGGAGAAGCTGAAGCTCAGAATTTCTGGATGAAGTTGTAAATTAGTTTGTTGATTTCCTCAGGCTTCTCTTGGTTGATGAAATGAGCTACATCTTTGATCACAACAGGTTCTTCTAGCAAAGGTACGTCGCTCTTGAATCCTCCATTGTGTATATAGTCTTGAACTCCCGGCATGTGATAGACCAAGTCTAGATCCCCGGTCACAAATTTTGTGGGCACGTTGACCCGAGCTCCTGTCCAGGGTGTAGTGGCTTCCCAGGTACTGAGATTCATATTATAGTCATTATTTTCAAAAACTTGGCAGAAGTAGAGTACTGATATGTCTAGCAAAGTCGTATAGCGACAATTATCCATTATGTCTAGACTTGTTACACTTTCTTCACTTGAAAAAAAAGATATTCTTTAATGACCTAGGCCCTGTTTTCATGAGTTTTATTTTTCTAATCTGACCTGAGCTAAAAACAAGTGTATTGAATCAGATTTCTTATGAACTGAACTGACATGCAGATTATTTTTTGTGCATAAGAGATATGTTACTCACAGAGTGAGAGCACGATAGTAGTTTAATCCTCCAGTGAAGCCCGTCTTCTCGAATTTATTGACATAGTAAGCAAGATCCTCTTCTGTCAGCCAAGCTGGCAGGACGGCTGGAGTTTCAGAGGCATAGCAGAAACCTTCACCCTTGGGGAAGAACCATGCACCTGGCGCACGACAGGTAAGCAGTTGTTTCATGATTAGATGCGTGCCCGTCTCAGCAAATTCAGCCTCTATTTCCCCAGGTACCTGAAACAAACAAAAGCAAATGTCTTTCTTAGTTCTTTGTTTCAAGAATCCTGAAATTAGTATCGATTTTTGACAAAAACCAGAAACCTCCACATGTAGTAGTCGTCTCCATAAACGCTCCTCAGTGCATCGAGAAGACTGATGGAGGGATCCCTCGGGAAATATGCAGCGCTGAGGTTGACCAAGAACTTAATGCAGAATATGGAGTTCATTGCTGATCATATATGCGAAGGTGATGATCTCACAGCTGCTCTAAAGTGGCACTTAGGTGAAATCACTAACCTGGTACTTTTCTTCAATTGTACACAATTACACAAACAAAAGAGAACTTGGAAACATACGATTTATTTACATAATCTGCATTAAGACAAGGAGAAAGACTGCTCATTGAAGTATCAAGACAAGGAGATAGACTGCTCATTGAGTACTACGCGCTATTTCATTTATTTACATAATCTACATTAAAACATTAACCGATGAAATGGACCTAATATTTTTATGTGTTTCTAGTAAGATTCAAGTTGTTATTGAGTCACCAATTAAACCAGGAACGTTGGCACCGGTACTGGCCTTGCATCATAAAGACTTGACTATTTTCTCTTTTTATAATGGTTAACTTCTCACAGTCTCTGTTATGATAGGCTCTACTCAAGATGATCACGTCAGTGTTCGACGCATTCCAGGAGCCAGCAGAGCGTAAGTTCAATTTTTCGACAATCTAAACATTTACACTCACTAAAACTTGACACTAACAGATCACATGTATTAGTTTGATGGCACAAAATATGCTTATTAACACGAAAACAAATCTATGGCTCTTGCAGGATTCTGAGAAGTCCACATATCATTTTGCAGGTGATACTAAGAGTTTACAACCTATTGTGAACCTGATACTATCATGGTGCATCAAGTTATAGACTTATACAGTTGGTATCATCACATTCACACTCAAATGCTGCAGTACATAGCCACTTTTCTTAACAAATAAAGCAAAAGTCATCCATAATATTCACAGCTCTAGAGATTACCCGAAAATAAGGCCTTTCTTCAGCAGTCAATCATCATTTCTATGGCTCCGGCGGCAGAGGCGCGGCGTTGTCGAAAGACATGAACATATCATGCAGCTCGGTGGTGGCGACCAACGCCGGGTTAACGAACAGATCCGCCATATCAAAAAAGGTCCCCTCAACCTCAGGGTGGTCGAAAAAGGTGTTCAAACCAGCCGGAGCCACCGCGTTTGAAGCAGAAGCATTGGTGAAGCCGGCGGCGGCGGCGACGCTGTAGTTGATGGTGGAGCTGCCAGTGGTGAAGCCGCGCACCACCGCCTGGAGATCCCAATCCTGGGCCATATCCATTTCTCCCACCGATGGAAGAGACAAAACAAGGCGCCGATAATACGATTGAGTAAGAAATTTCTTATGATTTTCATCCCGCCCATTGATGATGTTGATGATGGCGGCGGTCGGTGGGCAAGATCGACGCTGCCAAGGTTTTGATGCCAGATGAAATTAAGTGGAACAAGTGGGTCAAAATTAAAGAAAATATACTATTATTTATTGAGGGTAATTTTGTATTTTTGTTAGATTTGGGCTCTGCAAATAGGGAATGTGGCTCTGCAAATAGGGCCTGTGTAATTAAAGAGATGAGTATGAGAATATTTGTGGATATGTACCATATTTTTTGGGAGATAAATATAACACAGACGAAGAAAAGGAAGTAATGGTGTGATTACTGCATTAATGCATAAATTAAAAATACATCTTCGATATATTGCATACACTTGCAAATCAGTTATATATTAGAATCATTGTATATATGATTATTTAATAAAAATACGGACTGTGAATAAGCAAAATACGGACTGCGTATAGAAGGCATGTAAATTAATGAAGAATGAAAGAAGAGTTAATTACCGCACAGATTAATATGGATTATAATTTTCTTAACACTAGACTATCGTTAAAAAAAAACCGTTATCTTAATATATACTTATACGACCCACTTTATTTTAACATTAGTTTATCCGTTTGCTTTATCAAACTATTAATTATAGGGTCGAAAGGTAAAAATTAAGTGAGGAATAATATAGGCTAAAAACGAGTTCCTGTTTAATAAGCTAAAAATTATGCTACTTAATTTAAAAATAAAAGGTTTTAGACGGACAAAATCAAAGTGAGGAAAACCTAGTTATTTCATATGAAAACAGGACATTATCATGAAAATCTTACATGCACACGGAAACAGTTGACAAAATTTTAAAAAACTATGTTGCTTAACCTAAAAACAAAAGATTTTGGACAAACCCAGTCAAACTGATAAAAACGTAGCTATTTACTGTTAGATGGATAAATCTCGATGTTGAGGTGTGTCTAGTATTCACAATAATATAGGCAGTACAACGGTACAAATGTACAAAGGGAAAGTAAGAAACCCTAGCTAAACCCTAGTCTAATACACATTAGGCTCAAGGCCCGTACTACTATCTAACACCCCCTCAAGCTAAGCGTCGGGTTAATCGAGACGCAAAGCTTGAACTAAAGAACTCAAATAAGGGTTTAGGAAGACCCTTGGTGAAGATGCCCGCCAATAGGGTCCACGTTGCACTGGTGCTACTATGAAGCTGCGAAAGTGGTACAAATGGAGTGGTTACCTGAGAAGTATCAGTCATACCCGCTCGACTAAGAATATCCATGGCATACTTGGCATGTCCAAGAAAGAGGCCAGATGGTGTATAAGACACCTCAAGGCCAAGAAACTAATTCAAGTACACCAAATTCTTGATCTAAAACTCTGGATCAGTCTGTACGATGAACTGGCGAATTGTTACAGCATCATTACCAGTAAGAATGATATCATCCATGTGTCAGAAAAACTACACCGAAAGCCAAGTTGTCGAAGATCAAACCAGGCACGAGGAGCCTATTTGAGTCCATAAATGGCCTTCTACAGACGACAAACATTAGTCAGGCCGAGCTGGATCCTTGTAGCCAACAGGTTGAGCTATATTAACCGGAGTGTCAAGAACACCATTGAGAAAAGCATTCTTGACATCAAGCTGGTGTGGAGGCCAACAGGCTGAGCAATATTAACCAGAGTGTCAAGAACACCATTGAGAAAAGCATTCTTGATATCAAGCTGATGTAGAGGCCACTGTCTCAAAGTAGCAATGGCAATTACTGGATGCGCCGTTGTAGTTTTGACCACTGAACTGAAAGTGTGGTCAAAATCAAAACCCGGAATCTGAAAATATCCCTGAGCAACCAGTTGAGCCTTGTAGTGATCAATGCTACCATCAGCTCGATACTTCAGCCGAAATACCCATTTGGAGCCCACTATGTTGGCATGCGATGGTCGAGGCACCAACTCCCAAGTCTTCTGATGTCGAAGTGCATCCATTTCCTCATCCATAGCACGAACCCAATTCTGATCTTTGAGAGCTGCATGATAATTTTGAGGCTCGGAATGGTCCATAATCTGAGCAAAAAAGACCTGTAGTAACAAAATTCGGGCAAGATATCACACGGCGAGTACCATCTTGGTTTTTGGTAACCATCTGATGTTTGCGGTGAGGAGGAGAATCTGAGTCAGTGGTAGAGTCTGAATCAGAACCAGAAGTTTGGTGAGAGCCTGACGAAGATGGCGGAGACGGTGAAGGTGATAAGGTAACAGCCAAAACCGGTGGAAGAGCAGTCGGAGTAGTTGGAGCTGGGGAATGATCATCCAACAAGCAAATAGAGCAAGGCCTAGAAGACGATGGTGCGATCAACGACGGCTCAACAGGTGTAGCCGACAAAGGCTCAGCTGGTGCAACTGGCGAACGGTCGACTGGTGCAGCTGCAGGCTCAAAATATGAGAAAACCTCCAGATCCGTAACAGGTCTTTCCCCAGAAGATGAGGCATAGGGAAAAATTGTTTCATCAAACTGGACATAACGAGAGAAATAGACGCATCCAGTAGTAGGGTCGAGGCATTGGAAACCCTTGTAATTGGGGCTATAACCGATGAACACACATGGAATAGAGCGAGGTGCTGACTTTTATTCTCAGCAACGGCAAGCAAGCACAGATACGCACGACAACCAAAAGGGTGAAAGACTGTGTAGTCTGGAGTAGTCCCATAGACAACCTCAAAGGGTGACTTTCCACCTAATACTGAGCTGGGGAGACGATTGATTATGTAAACAGCCAAAGCGAATGCTTCCACCTAGTAAAAATGCGGCACAAAAGAGTGATATAACATAGCAAGGCCAGTCTCAGTAATATGACGATGTTTGCGCTCGGCTCATCTATTATGAGCAGGTGTATATGGACTTAAAATCTGATGATGTATGACAAGATACTAAGTGTGCGTGTAAGTGATGATTAGTGAATTTCGTACCACCATCAGTCTGAAAAATCATAACTTTCAAAGAAAATTGCGTCTCAACAAACTCCGGAACACGAGTAGGTGTACCTAAAAGTCTGGCTAATGTCGGAGCGGGAAGAACCATGTAAACCATGAAAAGTCATCGACAAATATAGCATAATAGGAAAATCCTAGCGGGGATGCAGCATAAGTTGGAGATGGCCCTCACAGATCACAGTGTACATTCTCCAGTAAGCATCTAGACCTCTTATCACTAGGACGGAAGGGTAAACGAGTGATCTTAACCATTTGACAATGAGAGTAACTAACAGGTGCCGGTAAAGGAGATGTGGCTGAAATGTGGCCCTGTCTGCTCAACAACTGAACCGTGCCATAAGACACATGACCAAGCCGAGAATGCCACTGCTCAAAGGAAGAGTGTAGTTTTCTAGAGCGTAGGTCACTCAAGAATGCAGAATCACCAGTCTGAAGGAAATAAAGACCCAACTCATGACGACCTTTGCCAACTATCTGACCCATATGTTTATTCTTGATAGAAAACACATCATCATCAAATATAATACTCACTGGCAAGTCACCAGTGAGGTTGCTAACAGACAACAAACTCTTAGTAATTTGGGGAACCACGAGTACATCACGAATGGATAAACCAGAGATGTTACACTCCCCAATGTGAGATGCATGTATAGGTTGAACATTACCAACATTAACAGGTGAACCAAAGTAAGGAATTGCATTCCCAATATAACGAGGACTAGCAGTCATATGAGCTGTAGTACCAGAATCAACAATTCATTGGTTCGAAGAACAACTACGATACAAATTATTCAGACGATTCGCCTTGTCTGCGATCCAGCTATTAGGGCTATTGATAGGTCGTTTTTCTACCAAATAAACTTGCTAACAATTTAAGTTTATATTTAAGTATAGCGAAAGCAAGGTCGTTCCCACGAGGAACAGTGTAATCAAATTCTTATTTTTATAGATCAAATTTTGGTTAGCAACCACGCTTCAAATAGATAGATTTGTTTTTTTATGAATTAAAACTAAATTAAACTACACTATGAATGCAAATACGAATTCAAATAAACAATGCAAAAGACTCTTGTAATTTATCAGACGATGAAATTCGGTAACAGGCAAATCCACATTAACATATAATATATTCGATCATGAGCACAATAATTAATTAAGTTGCATGAATCAATCAGTTATAAACTGCCGATAATCAGCTACAAGACACAATCCAATTTCTTCTTAGTTATTCGATAGCCAGCAAGGATCAGCTATAAACTGTCTACTTCTCTAATCAAGATATAACCTAGTTGGAATCAGCCTAGACCTAGATTTAATATCTTAACAGCATTAAGCACAAAAGAAACCCGATTCAGATAATTTAAAATCAAAACAGTTGTCACAAATTATCTACCCATTATTCTCACTATCTGCTGTTAGTTTCACCACTAATTAAATCTACCCACCAGATAAAGATAAATAGCGGAATTTAATTGGCACTATCCTGAATAACCTAAGGTTGTACAAGTCTCAAGCAATTCAGAAATCAAATATGCACACAGAATAATTAGGAATTCATACAAAGTAATTATTAAGCACGTTTAGGCCTCACATATAAATTATTGTTAATGCTTCATCGCCCTAACCGGAATAGAAATTTAGCTACTCATACTAAGAATGATCACACAAATAATATATATAAACATAATTAAATAAGAAAACAAAAGAAGAAGAAGAAGAATGCTTATTGATTTTTGTTGAAGTTCTTGACAGCTCTGTACAACTGCGGCTTAAAACCCTAATTCATGTGTGTGTCCGAAAATTTATTTCTACCTCACGGAAGGTATTTATATTGTACCTAAAACCCTAAAAACAAACTAAATCCACCAGGCCCATTCATAGCAGCCATACATGTATTATCTAAGGATTTCTTATTCCATTTTGGAAAAGGAATATAATTATAACCTATTACACAAATCACCCGTGAGGTTCTAATGCATAATTATGCATGGTTGCATTAAATAATTATTCAACCTAAATAGGTAACACCAATGTGTGCAGCCGCCATAATTCAGTGCGGGCAAAAAATTTCCTACATTGACTTTTTATAAATACGTATAGCTGATTAGTGATCGACATGTCGAAGCACAACTTAGCCGCCCGTAGAAAAAGATCAGTAGTAGGAATTGCCTTTCTCTTCAGTTCATCGCTTCTTCTTCTTCCCGGAATAATGGAATTGTAATGATCCATTATCCGTTGGAGCACACTACCTCATTAAAAAACCTTTCGGAAAAATAGTATAGTGTCTAGCTCCTCTTTATGGCTCCAAGTATCCTCAATTTCGTCTCTTTTCAGCAACTTTCCATTTAATTGTATTCTGCCATTTTCTTATCATTCCTGTACTAAAACACACCTTCATGCACATCAAATGGCATGATGGATGTCTACGACCCGCACTTGATCACGAACCCTGCTCACGAACTGATCTGCAAGACAAAGGCCCCGGGTGTCCCGGGGATAGACACTCTGACGCTCAAGTCAGTATATTTGCTTAAGGCGTATAGTATAAAGTATGAGATTTGATGAAAGGTCTACCAAACCTCTAGGATATTTATATGGCTACAATCCGTAGATCACCAAGATATGTACTTATGGTATGAATACAACTCTTATGGGAATAGAGGTTGTATTACCATGTATAATAGAAGTGTATTTCGGACATGGTTGTGTTACCATGTTTAGGATAGCTGTATTACCATCTTTGAGAAGATGTATATTCCTTGTAGAACATTCATAATATACGCATTCCTTATAAGGATTAGGATTGATGGACCTGTGGATCCACCCTCCGCGTATCTCGAGCCCACGACCCTTCTTGGCCCTGGTCCGAATATGAATGAGGCCCGAATATGAACCATGGACTTATCAGTAGCCCCAAGGTAGATCTTTAGAATATAGAGTACTCCATCTCGAAGGTAGAAGGAGAGGCTCGCTTCTCGAGGGAAGACCAATAACTCTGGGGAGATTGACTCGGGATGTTAAGCTCAGGGTGTTCTTCTAGGACTGTCCTTTCGAGCTTACCCTTCTGAATATCTAGATTCAAGTTCTTTCGTATTCCATCAGGACACATGGACGGTAGGATCTGAATCTGCCTTCTTGAATTTTGAGGTAACTGACACGTGGTCTTGATTCATTGTATCTTCGTACCAAAAGTGATGGCCATGGTCTGGAAGACGATTTAGCGTCGTACCAAAGTGGTGGCAAAATCCCAAAAGGACCGGAGGGTTCCGTTCGAAAGACCTTTGAACCAGGCCAAACAGTTCCCCCTTAGATACGAGGGCAACATCTTACATTGCAATTCCTCCGGAGTGTCCCTTGCATACATTATACTTGAGTAAGTGTGGACAAACTCCTCTGGGTCTCCCTCCCCATTGTAGGTTGGGAGCCCGTCCGGAGCCTTGGTTCCGGCAGGCCACTTAAAGTTTAACACCTCTGGGACCCAAGGTGACTGAGGTCTAACTCCATTCTGACCGATGGGGCGATTCAGGCGGTCTTCAATGGAGTCCGGACAGAAAGGCGTCTGAAATCCGAACACACCCGGGAATCCTGCCCCGGGGGCCGGCATCCCAAACATCATCTGCTGGGTTGTCCTCTGGGAGCTGTCATTCCGTACATAGTCTGTTGGGGTTGTCCTCCCCAGTACGGCGGTGCTTCCGGGTTCAGGCCGACGGTTTGCTGCTGATTGGTCTGCGGCTGGAATGGAGGTGGGTTGGTTGGCTTTCCGGGGGGAGGGTTATATTGCCCACGCTTTGGTCTGGCCCGACCTGCCCATCCTCAAGGTCAACATATACCCGCGGTCGTCCCGGAGGGGGCATCTCCGGTCCAGCCGGGGTCTGGCGGGAGGCCTTCCATGCCTGGAACTGCTGATACTCTGCCATGTTCGTCCTTAGGATGCTTCCTCCGGCTCTGGAGTCGTGGTACTCACGCTCCCTTGGACCAACGCTCCGTGTCGTCCGGTCTTTCTCCGACCAACTACGTAGTTTTATACTTTTTAATCACTTAATTAATTTATATATTGACCGGAGCAATTACTCTTCTAGTTCCCTTTAGGATTAGTTAATAAATTAATATTTTTAATTAAATATTGTGTTATAATCTCAAATTTAACTCAATATCATTCATATTAAGTATCAATTATTTTGGAGAAAGTCTCTGAGGAGACCGTCTATATATGGACAGGGACTACAGGGAAAATACAGAAATTAGGGGACTAAAAGGTAAATACCGAATTTCGCGGGTCGACCCGCGTAATAACCCGATTTTGGCCCGGCCTATATAAACAGTTTACACCCTATCGAACCAGCTAAAACCTGACACAATTTTCTTCCCCCAATTTAGCACAGATACAAGGTAAAACTCACACCTTCTTCCCCAAATTTGCGGATCAGAGATCTAAATTCGTGTTATCATCTTCGACATCATATTTTGATCGTTTTGAATCTTCAATTCCATTGATTTGAAGTTTCGATTCAATCGAGATTTGATCGAATCGATGGTATACAACAATACGAAGCAGAAAATCATTATCAATGGAGATTGAACCATTGGTAAGTGTTTCGTGTTGCTCAATATGATTGTATATCGGATTTTAATTGGATAATTCATGTTGCTTTACTGATTTGATGAAACATCACTGTTTTATTTACAGAATGAAAGAACGGTTGAAGAAGAAGGAGAATCAAACTCATTAACATCTATATCAGGTATGTCTAGAGCTTTTTTAGTTAAACGGTGAGGTTTGGTGTGATAATGCCTTGGTTTGCATGTCTAGATTTACATGCGAAGGTTTTTGTCTATGTTGTGAACCTTCTGCACTAAAAACTTCATGTTCTGGACTATTTGAAGATTATGTGGCTAGACAGTGAGGTTTGGAGTCAAAACTGACTAGGATTGCATGTTTAGAGATATATGTTATCGTTTGTGCCTATAATGTTGACCTTCTGCACTAAAAACTTCATGTTCTGGACTATTTGAAACTTCTTTGGCTAGAAAGTGAGGTTTGGTGTGAAACTGGCTAGGTTGTATGTTTTGAGGTATATGTTCAGGTTTATGCCTATAGACCTTCTGCACTAAAAACTTAATGTTCTGGACTATTTGAATCATCATTGGCTAGACAGTGATTTTGGTGTCAAAACTGACTAGGATTGCATGTTTAGAGGTATATGTTATGGTTTGTGTCTATGATCTTGACCTTCTGCACTAAAAAATTAATGTTCTGGACTATTTTAATCATCATTGGCTAGCCAGTGAGGTTTCGTGTCGAAACAGCTTAGGATTGCATGTTTAGAGGATATGATCTGGTTTGTGTCTATAATGTTGACCTTCTGCACTAAACACTTCATGTTATGGAGTATTTGAATTATCATTGGCTAGACAGTGAGGTTTGGTGTGAAACTGCCTAAAATTGCATGTTTAGAGGTATATATTCTCGTCCGTGTCTTTAATGTTGACATTCTGCACAAAAATTTTCATGTTCTGGACTATTTGAATCATCATTGGCTAGACAGTGAGGTTTGGTGTCAAAACTGACTAGGATTGCATGTTTAGAAGTATATGTTCTGGTTTGTGTCTATAATGTGACTTTCTGCACTAAAAACTTAATGTTATGGACTATTTGAATCATCATTGGCTAGACAGTGAGTTTGGTGTCAAAACTGACTAGGATTGAATGTTTAGAGGTATATGTTCTGGTTTGTGTCAATAATGCTAACCTTCTGCACTAAAAATTTCATGTTCTGGACTATTTGAAACTTCTCTGGCCAGACAGTGAGGTTTGGTGCGAACCTTGGCGACATGATATGAGCAGACTCCGAAGAGAAGGAAACGAGCAGGTTCGAAAGCTTCTGGAGGACACAATGATAAGAGATACAGTAGCAGTACAACAGTTCTTGGCCATGAAAGCAGGTCCGACAGCATCAAGTGATGAACCAGAGCCATCACGTTCGGGTACAAACGATGAAATGCACTTTGACAATATGGAGAGAGTAATGGGCAAAGGAAGGCCTGATGGAAAAAGAATCAATGTTGGGATTGATTATAAGAAAAAGAAACTGAAGAAACAATCTGGGACTGATTTTGGTTCGTACACGCCAAAACCGACATTATTTTAGGTTATTTTAGGTCAAAACATCAGTGTTATTAGCAACAAGATGGAGTTTTATGTTAAGCGCTTTTGTAAAGTTCTGGTTTTATTAACGTTGGTATTATTGATCAAACATTGGGAGTTTATAATTGAAGCTTGTGTTTGCACTATTGAAATGCAAGGTATTTATACTTAGTAGCATCGTTTTGAAGTTGTTTTTAGGTTTAAGTGTATAATGTAGACTTTTGGATCTAAAATGTCTTAGTTATGCAAATTCAAAGGTTTGAATTGTATATTTAGGTTTAAGTATATGATGTGGACCTTTAGATTTAAAATTTCTTTGTTATGCATATTCAAAGGATTAAATTATATTTTCAGGTTTAAGGATATAATGCAGACCTTTGTATTTAAAATGCCTTTGTTTGAATTGGAAGTTGACATGTAGTTAAGTTATTCCCTTTTAATGTAAAATATGTTTGACTTGATAGCATCATACTTCTGTATTAAAACTTTGAGGTTTAGGTTTAAAATTACTAACTTCAAATGTAAATTCTATAATTATTTCGATACTGAACTTTGTACTTATAAGCTAAAACTATGATTTGTTTATCTAAAATCAGAGATAAAAATGACACAAGGTAAAAAATATTGTAATACCAAACATTGATATTATAATACTAAACATTAAGGTTTTAGCACAAAGATGCTACAAGTTTCGGCTGGACTCAGATAGTCTAAAATGTAAAAACAGAATGCTAGATGAACATTCTCACATCTTAAATCCAGCATCAGATGAGTCAATGTGCAAATTAAAAAAATCAGTCAACGTAGTCTCTACCTTCTTCGCCACATGCAAGTAGATGTCGTCCATCATCTGATGGAAATTGGGATCACACCAAAATTCTTGGCTTTCCCACACCTCATCACTATCTGCACCATTCATTTCTCTTGTTTCGGCTTGAGCTCGACTAAAGCTTTCCATAAACCTTGAACTTTTACATGTATATTTACAAATATAAATGAAATTAAAACTTTAAACAGTAAACTATCAACCATAGCATGTAAAACATTGATGTTTACAGATATAAATGTAATAAAAACCATAGCATGTAAAACATGGATGTTTACAGATATAATTAAAATCAAAATCTTAATCAGTAAACTACCAACCATAGCATGTAAACATTGATGTATACAGATATAAATGTAATAAAAACATTCAACACTAAAAACCCAACCATAGCATGTAAACCATGGATGTTTACAGATATAATTGAAATCAAAACTTTAAACGGTAAACTACCAACCATACCATGTAAAACATTGATGTTTACAGATATAAATGTAATAAAAACTTTCAACAATATAAAACACAACCATAGCATGTACAAGATAGATATTTACTGACATAAATGAAATCAAAACCTTAAACAGTAAACTACAAACCATTGCATGTAAAACAAAGATGTTTACATGTAAAAGTAAAAATCAATGACCTTCTACATTTAAGGTATGTTGCTAACAACAAAACTTTCAACACTTAAATAACAACCTTTACAAGTAAAACATCAATGATTATAAAAGACAGAAAAAAAGGCAGGCAATACAAGGAATTCAAAACGACAATTAAGAAGTTTAAACAGTTAACATGCACATTTCAATACAAAATTCAAAGGTTATGGCAAATAACCCAAACCACACAACACACATGCGAGACACCTGAAATTACACAAATAATGACCAATCAATGCTCAACACTAACAAAACAAGAGTTTCAATCATGCACATTTCAATCAAAATAGACAAGCACATAACAGAACCGTCAAGCACAAAACAGAACCACCAATCACAGAACCACTAATTAAAGCTGATTATCAATCAAAGCAAAAATACATATCAATCAAAGCAGATTATCCGTTTTTACTTTCGGTAGTACTGACAACATCTGGATTTGCTCCGATCTACAACACAAAACAACAACAACAACAACAACAAGAAACAAATCCACGAACAAATTGATAATGATTACGAAAACAAAGAGATCAGGAAGCTTACTTCATATTCCGCACGCACGAATTGATATTTGAATCGGAAAACCGCAACAGATGGAAGAAATTAGGTTTCGGATTCGGGAGAAAGAGAAATTGTGAGCGGTTCTGAAGAGAAAGAAAGAAAATTTCTTATTTATATCATTCATGTTTCACGAAACTGCAAAAAAAACCTCGTGTATAAAGTGTCTTCTCAACCAAGCCCCCACGCATGTTTTTCTTTTTTTCTTCAGTCCCGTCTATAATTTGGACGGTCTCTTTTGAGAATTTCTAATTATTTTGATATGTTTTAATTCTCAACATCTTAATCTATATCTATATACTATACTTTAAAAGAGGATGAATTAGAATTTTCTAAGAATTTTGAATTATTTTTAGGATTAATGAGGAATTGACACATCAACATCTTATTTTCCCTTTTACAAATATTATTATTTACTTTTAGTTAGACTAATAATCCTACCTTTAACTTCCACTTAATGATCATGCATTGATTTTATTTTAAACGTTTTTTTATAAAGAAGAAATGGTTGAAAGAATTAAAAGTGGCTTAATTCACCATATTAAACATCTATATCTATACTATACTTTAAAAGAGGATGAATTAGAATTTTCTAAGAATTTTGAATTATTTTTAGGATTAATGAGGAATTTACACATCAACATCTTATTTTCCCTTTTACAAATATTATTATTTACTTTTAGTTAGACTAATAATCCTACCTTTAACTTCCACTTAATGATCATGCATTGATTTTTTAAAAACGTTTTTTTATAGAGAAGAAATGGTTGAAAGAATTAAAAGTGGCTTAATTCACCATATTAAACATCTATTTAAATAGTCATTATCAATGTAGTATGGTATAGTACTCTTCAAAACAAAAGAAAATTTGATGATGTGTCTTTTTACAATTTTTTGAATCTATAGTACTTTTTTTTTTGAAAATTTGAATCTATAGTACTCTTTAATGCAAGATGATAAAAGCTGATGTGTCATTTTCTAAACATTTTGAGTATTTTTTACAATCAACTACAATTTGACATGTGTCAACTCTTTTTGAATTTTTTTAAACTTTTTATTCCACTCCTTCTTAAAATTTCTCCACCGATAACGTGAAAAACTGATACATTATTTTTTTTAATAAACTGCTCCATAACAAATATGTTCTAATTACTTCAATTACTCCTTAATAAATCTGCTCTAAATCGTTTTCTATTCCTCTTTCCCAAAATTTCTCCTGAATAAAGTGAAACATCTATGTATTAAATTCCATATACTCCAATTGCTCCTTAATAAAGCTGCTACATTTATGGACTCATATGTTTTCACAGCAAACCTTTCTAAATTCTCTACACCTCTTTCATTAGCCCTCTCTCTATAAATTATGTTCTCTAAATTCCGGTAAAACATCCCTCGGGTATGTATGTCTTGCTTAAATTAGTGTGTTTGTTGTTTAGTATGTGAATGATTTACAAAATATCTCAAATACTGAAAAGATATTTTTCTTCAAAATGTGACCAGATGTTTCTGCATGAAAACGAAGGTGTATCAATATTATTGATAAGAAAATATCTTCAAAATGAGGATGAAGTCTCCTTATTATTTCTTTTACGAGTTTTTATCATTTACTTTGCATTTTAGTTGTTCCTTCTTCTCTTTTCATTGTAATGATTTGTTCCATATTAGCTCTTGGTTTTTCTGTTTACAGTAGTTGTGGTTTTTTAAAGCTACGAACGAAATTTTGTTATGTTTAAAATTAGTTAAAAGCTTAAAAGGTATGTTACATTTTTCTGGAATTCTTTTACCTTTTTGCTTCTCAGTTTTCATATGTTTCAAATTTATGTTCTACGGCACAGCTTTGCTGCCAAGTTAATCAACATTCTGTTACTAAGCATCAATTATTACAGATATTTTAACAAGTCATTTCAATTCAAGTTGATTAAGCTTACCTCAATGAGAAACAATTAGGTAAGGCAGCCTTACGGTAAGGCAGGAGCATTAAAAACTCCATTTTCATACATTTTGGGTAAAAAACTAATTAGTTTTTTCTCGGTGTCATAATGTAAATAGCACAAACATTCGAGGACCAAAGTGAAAATTCTAAAACTTTATCCCCAAATTAAAACCTTTCTGCCTGTCATTCCCATCGTTGATGCCCAGTCGATTCACCTTTCCGATAGGGACACTCAGAAGGCCGTCGCGTCGGAGCTCGAAAACCTAGCGAAGTTCTTATCACCGGACACGATGTCTTCCTTCATCTCCGCCGTCACCGCCACCGATTCGTCGGACAAATCCGCAGATTCGGAGATCGGTAATGCTATGTGTTTGTCGGCGGTGATTGAGGCCGCGCCGGAGCCGGATGCGGCAATGCTGAGGAAGCTGCTGGGGAGGTTTGAGAAATTGGTTAGTTCTGATAGCTTTAAAGCTGGGTGTTCGGAAGCGTAGTTGAAGCTGGGGGAGCTGTAAATGCTGTGAAGGGTGTTGTTGCTTGTTTCATGGAGTTCTTGATCAGTGAGGATTGGGCTGCAAGGAAAGCTGGCTCTGATTGAGAGGGAATCAATGAGGGAACACAAAGTAGGGTGCTTGAAAACCTTCGAGGCCAGACGATTCGATAAGGTTTGCAGCTGGATTGATCTTGATGTTGAATTTACTGATTTGGCATTGAATTTGTTTTAACTTAAGGGATGATTTTGATCCAATTGGTTATTTTTTTTGCAGGTTAAAATAGTTAGGGAGACCATGTGTATATTTTTAGTTGATGATTTGATGTTTATGATTGATGATTTTTAATTAATGATCGAACAAATTTGAAGATAGGATTGATGACAAGGACAAGTATAAAAGGATACTGATAACGAGGTCTATTTGATGATCCGAGCCACGATTTTGTGGAAATCTAGTTTAACGATTTGACGATTTGATTATGTGTATATTTTAGTTGACGATTTGATGTTTATGATTGATGATTTTTTATTAATGATCAACGATTTTGACAATCTAATTGATTACGAGGACGAGTAATGTTGGTGACCGAGTATATATAAGAGTATGACGAAAACGAGGTCTATTTGATGATCCGAGCCACGATTCTATAAAAATATAGTTTCACGATTTAATGATTTGCTTATTTTGTATATTTTAGTTGATGATTTGATGTTACGATTGATGATTTTGTTATTAATGATCGAACATATATATGATGAACGACGATAAATTGATGATGAATGACGATGCTTTGATGATTAATGACGATGAACGACCAAAATTTGATGATGAACGACGATGATTTGACGATGAACAATGAAAATTTGATGACTTGATGATGAACGACGATGATTTGACGATTAACAATGATGATGAATGACGATGATTTGATGATTAACAATGAATATTTGACGATGAACGACAAAGATTTGATGATGAACAACGATGATTTGATGATTTGATGATTTGATGATGAATGACGATGATTTGACGATTAACAACGATGATTTGATGATGAACGACAATGATTTGATGATTAACGACGATGATTTGACGATGAACGATGAAGATTTGATGATGAACAACGATGATTTGATGATGAAGGACGATGATTTGATGATGAATGACGATGATTTGATGATTAACAATGATGATTTGACGATGAATGGCGAAAATTTAATTATTTGATGATGAACGATGATGATTTGATGATGAATGATGATGAACGGTGATAATTTGATGAACAACGATGATTTGATGATGAACGTCGATAATTTGGTAATGAACATCGATGGATTGATGATGAGCGACGATTATTTGATGATTTCATATTGATGATTGATGATGGTAATGATGAATAAGGAGATTAAATGTGTTATGTATTCTTATTGCAAAATGGTCCCTGGGTTTTATTAACAATTTAAGTACTGCACCGAAAAATAAATAATTATATTACATCCCCAAAAGTATTTTGCCCCTGAATCTAACACCCATTGCCTTACAATAAGGCTGCCTTACCAGAGAGTTTCTCTACCTCAATTTATTTTTCAATTAAAAAAGGTTAACTGATTTTTCTTTCATTATCACCATAAATCACCATAATTGTCTCTTTATTATATTTATTACGACAAATCACATAATTAATCATATTCATCACCATAAAATAGCTATAATTGTCTTTCATCCAGTAAAATGTATTAATTATCAATTTTGTTTGTATTAACATTCTCACATTGTGAACATTTTGAACATTTAGACCTATATCGGAAGAATTCAATCAATTTAATATAATGACATGGTAGGTAATATATTTGGTATATTGGAGATATATCATTAGTGAGGAATTAAAATGTCATGCACATTCGTATGTAATTTTTCATGAATTAAATTATATTATTAATTAATATATGTATATGATATTTTAAAATAAATATTCATGCATCGGCACGAGCATTATACTAGTAAGGCCCTGTCTAGTTCAACTTATTGCAGCACATTTCAGCACAGCACAACACTGATCAGCACAGCACATCACTCATCAGAACAGCACAACACTGGTTAGTACAGCACCTATTCAGCTCAACACATTTAAGCTTTAAATGGACACTATTTTTATGTTTTGTAAAAATAATATTAATTAAGTGAACTTTTTAGTTCGTAAGTAATAAACATTGTGTTTTTTCTTCAACTCAAATGAACACTATTCAACATTTTCAATACTATTCAGCACAAGATCAGCACAGCACAGCACTGATCAGCACAGCTCAGCACAGCAAAACACCAAATAAGTTGAACTGGACAGGGCCTAACTACTAAAAGAGGCCACTTTTGCCACGTGACGCTCTCACAAATTTTCCACCAACTTACCTATAAAAAACTAAAAATAAAAATCCTTTAAAAACATGATATGCTCTCCGATCTTCCCTGCATCCGCTCCTCTTCCTTCTTTCCAGAATCTTCTCCACAATCGATCAAACATTGATTTCTTGAAAAATCTGCTAATTAATTAAATCTAGTATTGATGAGAAGCTTCCTCCACACTCAATTTGCTTTCAAATATGGAAGGAGAACTCTGGAATATGCCTGACCATTGACAGTACCTCATCAATTTGGATCGACGCAAGCTATGAGGCATCACCAGACGCTGGAGTGATTCGAAGCCCTAGCCAACCTTCAGGTAATCCGATTCTCCTTTCTATTATTAATGTAGACTACTGAGATTAGGAATTTGAATTTGATGATGAAGAATGAGTTTTGGAACATGGAGATAGTTCCGTGCGTGACTGGTCTGCCCTCTCATCTCTCTGCAGTTCAGATTTTTTCACATCTCTCAGTCAGGTAAAATCTGAATTTATCCAATATATGTATCTTCATGAGCTTTCTAGGTGACAGCTTTGGTTTTGTGCAATGTTATTGAAAGTGTCAAAAGGGTATGTCTCAGCTCACATTTTACATGTCTATGCATTGTATATGATGAACTACGTTGGTTTGATTCAAAGATGTTTATTTTTAGGTGATTTGTTCATTGAGAAGAATTTTGCTTCAACATCTGATGGCCATCAGCTTTTGCCAATTGGTTTCAACACCATATATTCCCGGGTATGCTTGAATATGCTGGGAGTTTTATTTTAATCTTCATCTGGATTCCAGCACGCTCTCTGACCTACATTGTAAAGGAAACCTCGAGGTATGTTACTTGCTCCAAGTATGCAGTTTCTGCTTTCTAAGTCACACTAGATTTAGGTTAGTTTAATCCTACACTACTTCATTGTGCTTATTTTTGTTTACTTTAACAGTATTAATGAGAGGAAAGGAGCATAAATTAGTGATGTTCGAGTTTCTTTAACCAACACTAGAAATTTATGTTGGATTTTTGTGTTGTATACTTGCAGAGGATAATATGCAAAAGAATGCTAATAGAGCATGCAGTTAAAGGAACACTGGACATAAGCTGGGGAATTGGGCGTGACAGTGTTGATGAATCTTCTGCATTTCTAATTTAAGTGGTGCAGGTAATTTGATTTTTATTCCCTTCTGATACTATTTTTTGAGAAACTATAATATATCATTTACTCCGTGTCTTTGCATTATTTGTTTACCTTCTACCTGATTGTAGCATAGAATTTGATCATATTTTATTACAAACCTTATCAATTAGGTCCTTGATTTGGTTTAGTTCACAAATATATGTTGACTTTATCTAGACTATTGATAAGCAGCAACAAAAGTCATTGATGCATGTGTGTGTGTACTCGAACTTGAAAGAATGTTGGAAGGTGTCCCTCGGGAAGTGTCAACAGTTGAAATAGCTTTCAAAGCCAAAGATGCAGAATTGTTGATATTTCATAATGATTGAAAGGAATCGGAGGTCTGAGAAATACAAAAGAGATTACTCTTCTTTCAATAGTATGTACATGTCTTGAATTTTCTTTTATGTGATTCTGCAATTGCTATGGAAATAGAACCTGAAATGGGGAGATTTACTGCTGAATTGAATAGTCTTGCTACTGAAGTAAAGCTTGATTATTGTTATCTGGATTAGTCTTCTTTCAATAGTCTGTACATGTCTTGAATTTTCTTTTACGTGATTCTGCCACTGCTATGGAAATACATCCGGAACTGGGGAGATTTGCTGCTGAATTGAATGGTCTTGCTACTAAAGTAAAGCTTGATTAGTATTGTCTGAATTAGATGATGTTTTTGTTGTTGAAATGAAGCCATATTTGAGCTATTATTATACTGACAGTGAATTTGTTTTTGCTGTTGAAATGAAGCCCTATTTGTGCTATCATTATTACTTGCTGAATTGCAGAAAATTGAAGTGATATTTGCCATAACATTAGGTTACTTTGTGCAGTGAACAACCTCTGAACAACTCCTTTGTGAAAGAAGATGAGTCTAAGCTTTACCAAACAGAACTTCCGCCTGAGATTGCCCTCCTGATATGGACTGGCAAGCAAGAAAATTGTAATTTCAGTCAGTAGGGATATCAGCATAAGCATTGGAAAGTAGGCTCAGGTGCAGAAAGATCAACACAATAATCAAATTCCAAGTCCACCTCGAGAAGTAGGCTCACATAGTCCAGGAGGATAAAGAGTTGCATGAGAAGTAAAAGCATTGGATCATCTTAGGCACACAAGAATAGCTTAGTTAAAAGGGTTTTAGAAGAAAAGAAAGGGTCAAACAATGCAAGAGAGCCCCATCAGAAATAGCTCATCAAAAATAACTTAAACCATCTTCTACATTTGCTATTTTGAGAAATTAAAAACATAGATCTTAAGCTCACATGACTTTACAAACATGCAATGAAAATTAACTGATAGAACACAGTACAGTATAAAAACAAGACCCATTTTTAAGTAATAATATTATACCATTCAAAATTACTGGAAATCATATGAAATATCAAATATACTTTAAACAGATATACAAGAGTTCTCACCTCTTCGGTAATTGTTATAATATTTGGGTGAAGAGCATGCAATATGTCATTAGCCATAATGAATTTAGTTGTTCTTCTGCTTAGTGAAATCTAGGTTTTTTAACATGGAGTTTCTGTTAGGCAATATACTTAGTGGGCGAATAGGTCGCTACGTGTTAAGAAATATTTTATATTTATTTAGCTTAATTCTTTGTTGATAATATATTATTGTATTATATTACTGTGATAATTTGGTGAATTTAGTAGAGGATTGAAAAATGTATAAAAATATAAAAATTATTGTATATATATATATATATTATGTCAACAAATATATTATAGTTTTTTATTTTTAAATAAAAAGAACAACATTTGTTATCTTTCCTAAACTGACTTTTTCTCAATTATCTCAAATCAAATAATTTTTTGGTACAAATAAATAGCACAGTATCTTGAAAAAATTTTATATTAAAGGGCATATATCTAGTTTAAAACTATTATTATATTTTTTACTCATCGATGCACGGATGCTAAAATATTGTTATAAAATGAAACCAGGAAAGGTTAAAGTATAACTCCCGATAAGCTTGGGGTTGGTAATGCAAAACTTCATGGGGACAGCCGCTGAGCCAAAACAGGCTACACAGGAAAAAGCCAAACTGGTGCTCAGAAAATAAAATAAAAATCCAAATAAGAAAAAAAGATTCACAGGCCAAAAATAAAGTAGTAATAACATTCACTTCCTCACTTAAACGGAAGTGGTGTTTGGTTAAATTCTGCAAGGAACCCAAATGATGGTCGAATCATCGTCACTGCCCCAACAAAATGTCTGCTTGCTTGCGGAGATAGCGTCTTTTTCGATCTGTAAGTGCTCCAATCTTTATATATTTTCTGACATGAATTGGGTTTCTAGGGTTCGAGTTCCTCAGATCTTGAAATCTCTATATGGGCCTGGGTTTTTTTTCTTCTCCGTTCTATTGCACGATGGCATATGCGAGAATCCCGAGGAATAAATTTTCGGACTTCCCCTCTATTTTGTTTTCATTGACCCAAAAGATGGAATTTTGGGTTGAGCTGGTTTTCTGTTTTCTACCAAAGTTCTGTTTTCCGCATAGTTTAGGTGTAATGTAGGTTTAAAAGACTGGAAATTTACGCATTTCTGTTTAATTTTTTGGTTTCAGGTACTGCAAGGAGTTGGTTCTGTTAGTAGTTTCCTATATTCGTTCCTTTTTTTCTTTTGACTTGGGAGCTGTGTGTTTGCTTGCTAGTTCTGTGATGGCAGACTCGAGAAAAGTTGATGTTATCTTGGAATATTTGAAAAGGAACAATTTTAACAGGGCTGAGGCCGCATTGCGTAGTGAACTTGGTAGCCGTCCTGATTTGAGTGGGGATTTTCAGAAACTTATGCTTGAGGATAAGGGAGTGAGTAAACCATTTGAAGAAGCCAATGGGGGAAAACAAGCCGTGGAAAATCTAGCTACTAGTTCATGGGTAAGTGGGGAGGTTTTCAAGGAGTCTAATAATTCACCAAGTAGTTGTGAAGTTTCAAAGGAGCTTATTGTTAAAGAGATAGAGTGTGGGACAGAGAATAGTGGATCCGAGAAGTGGAATGGCGTGTCCAATTCTGGGGACAAGGGACAATATAATGAACCAAGTGACAAAATCTTTGCCTCTTCCAAGAGTTCAGAGGATATGGTGATTGATTTGAGTTCATGGAAATATGCTCACAGTAATGGTCCATCTGTATCTTATCAGAATGATGCTACAAATGTAACTGTGAACAATTTTTCGGGGTTTCAGGTCTCTGGGAGATCGAAGCTAAGTCTGGGTGAGGCTAAGGAAGGTGGTAAGGCTAATGCCAAATGTGGGGAAGATGAAATCTCTTCCGGTGAAAAGAGAATAACTTGGCCTGGAAGTTCAAGTAAGTCAACTTTCGAACTGAAGGATGGTAGAAGTCAAGATTCTGATCTTAAGGAAGTTGATCCACCACGCAAGCAAATTGGAGGGTCTACTATAGATGATTTTGGCAGCTGTCCTTGGTCCAGAGGTGATGAACTCTCACACCCTTCTCCTGAATTGTGGAAAGAATGTTCAGTAAAAACTATCCTCCCACATTCAAAAGGTGATACATCAAGCAGTTATTATGATGGTAAAAATGAAGTAAAAAGGAATGCAGAAATGATTGATATTCGAACAGCTATAAAAGAGCAGGTAGATGAGGTAGGAAGAACTTTATTCTTCGGGAAGACTCAAGGGAGTGAATCAAAAGATTTTAATTCCTACTTCCCTCATTCTCCTGAGCACCAGAAGGAAGAATTCCCTAGGTTGCCGCCTGTTAAACTCAAGTCAGAAGAAAAGCCCTACACTAACTGGGAAAGGAAGTTTGAAGTTGAAGGAACTGGCTCAAAGTGTTCAACTTCAGATAATCCTTACCTAATAGGGTCATTCTTGGATGTTCCAATGGGACAGGAGCTTAACTCTTCAGGTTCGTTCTTTGAATATTTTCCAGGATGATTATGTCGAATTTTTTCCTGCTTTTGCTTGAGCTATGCAAATTATTTCTTGCTGCCAGTAGAATCTTAGTTATCACTTGATGACAGAGTGCAATCCAGTGATATTCGAAGCTATAAGCCTCCAGGTGTTTTGGAATGCATGACTCTAAAATAATCACTAAGTCAAGTGTTATTCACCCAAAATGGTATAGATGATTGTAAAATGTCTCAGAATGTAAAAAGCAATAGCATCGATGCATATTATTTTGGAGGTAAAAATAAAAAAAACTTGATTCTATTAATCAGGCAAAGCTTGGTTTTGTAATGGGGGTTCTGTGTATAGGACAGTAAAAGTAAATGAAATGCAGGATGGTGACCTCCAGAAATGTCAGTGATCAAATTTGATAACCTAACATTGATCAACTAGCTGGTGGGTTAAAAAAAGTGTTAAACTTGGAACTTGATTTATGCTCTACATATTGGAATTCATGTTTTGCTGTTTCCACATGTTTTTTAGTTTGAGGCCTTATTTTTGTTTTCAAGTATGATTTTTTCCCGAGAAATAATTATTTGGAAATATGAGTACTGTCTTATATGATACAGGTAGCAAACGGCCTGTCGGAGGTAGTTGGCTATCAGTAAGTCAGGGTATTGCTGAAGATACATCTGACCTGGTATCTGGTTTTGCTACTATTGGTGATGGATTGAGTGAATCAATTGACTATCCGAATGAGTATTGGGACTCTGATGAATACGAGGATGATGATGATGTTGGTTACATGAGACAGCCTATTGAAGACGAGGCCTGGTTTTTGGCCCATGAAATTGATTATCCAAGTGACAACGAGAAGGGAACAGGACATGGGAGTGTGCCAGATCCACATGATAGAGGGCAAACGAAAAATGATGAGGATGACCAGTCATTTGCAGAAGAGGATTCCTACTTCTCTGGTGAGAGGTATTTTCAGTCAAAAAATGTTGATACAGTTGGTCCTTCTGAGGACCCTACAGGGTTGTCAGTGACTGAAATGTATGATAGAAATCATGAGAACGATTTAATTGCTCGTTATGATGGACAGTTGATGGATGAAGAGGAATTAAATTTGATGCGTGCTGAACCTGTTTGGCAGGGTTTTGTTACTCAGACAAATGAGCTTATCATGTTAGGGGATGGGAAAGTTTTAAGTGATCGTGGAAGGACTCGATTAGAAGATAATTGCATGGATGATGATCAACATGGTTCAGTAAGATCTATAGGAGTAGGTATTAATAGTGATGCTGCTGATATGGGAAGTGAGATTCGGGAAAGTTTGGTTGGTGGTAGTAGTGAAGGCGATCTAGAGTACTACCCGGATACAGAAATTGGTGCTGGAATGCCCAGACACGCTCTGCGTGACTCAGATAAGAACTATTCAATAAGTGAAAAAAGGAAGTCAAACAAAAATAATTTGGATAATTTTGTGTCTATGAGTGATAAAAATGCATTTTCTCAGGCCAAGAGCCACTTAGATGCTGGATTTTCTTTTCCTCCACCTAGAGACAAAGAGTTGCTCCAGGAGAACTCCAACAAGGCTTTGTGGTCAAAGAAAGGCAATGCTGTTTTGAGTGATGAAGCTGAGGACTGTTTGATGGCAAATGATGATATGCTTGCCCTTTGGAGGCGTAAAAGCAGCGAGTCTTCACCTGCAAAGAGTTCTAAGGATGGAAACAATGCTAACAATACAGGATCTGCAAATTCTAGTCCATCCTCACTCTCTAATTATGCTTACGCTGAAACAGATCACACAAAGAAAGAGGATGATATACTAGCTAGATCAAGGGAAGAAGATGATCCCGGTGCATTACTGGAGGATGAGGAGGCTGTTGCTGTGCAAGAGCAAGTAAAACAGATTAAGGCACAGGAGGAAGAATTTGAAACCTTTGATCTTAAGATTGTGCACCGGAAAAATAGGTATTGATCTGCATCTCGATGTGCTGTTTTTTCTTTCTTTAAAAAAAGTATAATAAATGAAACCAATCTTTGTTATAGTATGTCTTAGATATGTTTCCTATGGTTACTTTGTTATTGGTTTAGCACATGCTATGAAATAATATTACATGATGTAATTTAATCTGTATTCATCCTATGCTGGCTTCTTTTGCTGGTGTGGAGCAACTTTTGGGTGTCAGGACAAACACTTAACATCCAGTGTTGAGGTTGTTGATTTTGCCTAACCATCTTTAGGTTAAGCTGAATTACACAATTCATGTTAAATGCAAGGACCATGATTTGTTTTTTTTACAGGCCTTCTATACGCAGTCCGTATTTTACTTATTTGCAGTCCGTATTTTACTTATTTGCAGTCCGTATTTTTGTTAAATAATCATATATACAATGATAATGATATATAACTGATTTGCAAATGGATGCAATAGAAGTAGTATATATGATGCATATGTCTGATATACATAATTATTGACCATATTATATATATCGAAGACGTATTTTTATTTTGGACTGCAAAATAAGCAAAATACGGACTGCGTATAGCATGCCCCTTTTTTTAAAGACGCGAATCAGAGTAGTAAATTCCTACAAAGCAATTTCTCAAATACTCCCACACTGAAAATTAGATGTTGATAATAAACCCAAATTTATTCATCCTGCCTCCACTTAATGAAGGTAAGGATAATTTTGTTCAGCTATTGAACTTGGTTTTCCTCCTTAATTTGTTTAGTTATTGAGCTCATCCTTAATTTGGGTATTCTTTTGTTTTTGGCTGTCCACCCAGCCTAATGGAAATGCCTCCTGCACTACGCAAGTGTCTGTTTGAGAAAGGGATTACCCCCGAAATTATTTCTAGGATTGTTTATAACTAATGAATGTATTGAACATCTGGCCTCACTCAGTGTGGGATAAATGATTGTTTAATATTTTCTCTGTTGGTTTCTGCAGTATTTATATTATTAAATAGTGTTACTAAATTTGCAGGTTTAGTTTTAGTTGTTTTGTATAATATGGTTTTTCTTTCTTTTGCAGGACAGGATTTGAAGAGGACAAAAACTTTCACGTTGTATTAAATTCAGTCATTGCTGGGCGTTATCATGTTACTGAATATCTTGGGTCTGCAGCATTTAGTAAAGCTATCCAAGCACATGACCTTCATACTGGCATGGATGTTTGTGTGAAAATTATTAAGAACAACAAAGATTTTTTTGATCAGAGCCTTGACGAGATAAAGCTTCTCAAATATGTGAACAAGCACGATCCCGGTGACAAATATCATCTTCTTCGTTTGTATGATTATTTTTACTACCGAGTAAGTAAAAGTGTCAATTCTTGTGCATATGTGTCACTTTCTTCTACTACATTTACCCTTTGATGTTTAAATTTCCATTTTTAAGATAGCTGATCAATTGATTCATCGCCCCTAACACTTCCTTTTCTTTTCAGGAGCATTTGCTAATTGTTTGTGAACTTCTTAAGGCTAATTTATACGAGTTCCATAAATTCAATAGAGAATCTGGAGGAGAGGTTTACTTTACAATGCCAAGACTCCAGGTTTGTAGTGTTCTAATCTCTTAAAGAATAATCAATGTAGTGATGTGATAGAAACTCATGCTATTATATGAATAAACTTTGCAGTCAATAACTATTCAGTGCTTGGAGGCACTTCAGTTTTTGCATGGTCTGGGCCTTATTCACTGTGACTTGAAGCCGGAAAACATTCTTGTCAAGAGTTACAGTCGGTGTGAGGTGAAGGTCATCGATCTGGGTAGCAGTTGTTTTGAAACAGATCATCTTTGTTCCTACGTGCAGTCTAGGTCATATCGTGCACCTGAAGTCATTTTGGGCCTTCCATATGATAAAAAGATTGATGTCTGGTCCCTTGGTTGCATCTTGGCTGAACTTTGCACTGGGAATGTAAGTTTTTTAGATTACATCATTAAGATTATTGCTGTTACTATTAATCTTGATTAGTAGTTAGAAGTCAGCCACCGACTAGCTGATAACACTGAAATCACCTCACACTTCAGACTATTATGTCGCTTTAAAAAAAGTTAAAAGGCAATTGTCCTTGTAAACTGTGTTTAAAAAAGCGCTAGGCGCAGGTATAAGCGCTTTGATACGCGAAGCGCGGGCGGGGTAATATAGCGCACGCTTTATAGCGCTTTTAGGCGCTTTTGTAAACTCGCAAGATTTCCTGTTTTCTTCTATTTCACATGAATATTTAAGGACTTAAGGTTTAAGAATAATTTGTGAAATACTATAGAAGGATATTCTTATCCACTTCTTCATAAAAGACAACCCATCTCACCCATCTTAGTCACCTTTTCCAATTCTTCCGATGACTAGAATCCTTTAATTTTAGTGTTCTAATTATAAACCTTTGATCTTAGTTTTGTGTTTGTTAACTTGAAACTTTTTGTGCTTTTTTTGAATTGGATTTCGTTTGATGATATTGGGTTGTCATGCTACGATTTTTGTGAGTCTTTCATTAAACATTGACGTGCATTCTCTATATTGAGTGTTAATATTGAAAGCTAGATAGCATATATTGTTCTTGCTTTTCTAATTTAAAAGCGCACGCTTGCGCCTTGCGCTTTGGAAAAATTTTAAGTTTGCGCTTCACTTGGTTTGCACTTTTTTAAACCCAGCTTGTAAAGATATTCTATTAAACAGATGTCCAATCTGTATAACCTGGATAAATTTTGCAAAAGTGGGTTCAAGATCTCTCTCCTCATAAGTTATCAGAATGATTGAGTTTTGCAGTCACACAACCTAGGTTTGTGTGTGGAAAGTTCTGCTTAACTTGGCATTATGTTTTGTAGATATGTATTTTAAAATGAAGTCTGAGCTTGACAACATTGTTGTTTGATGACTTTGTGTGGAAATGAGACTTGAAATAAAGTTCTGTGTTTAGTTAGAAATGAGTTGTTGTACTGTTACTCTGTTACTTCCTTTTTAGGTTGCAATTTTTATTACTAGTCTTGCTTATCTGCCATGAATTTCATAGTGTGTGTTTTTATTTTAGGTCCTCTTCCAAAATGATTCTCCTGCAACTTTACTCGCTCGAGTTATTGGAATCATAGGGTCCATTGACCAGGGAATGCTAGCTAAAGGACGTGATGCGTACAAATATTTTACCAAAAATCACATGCTTTATGAACGGAATCAGGTAAGTTACCTCTTTATGCTTGACACTCAAAGTCAATGATACTGATGCGTTGATATGTTTTGTGCTGAATCTGTTGTGCTAATGTTTCAGGAGACCAACAGATTGGAATACTTGATCCCCAAGAAGACATCCCTCAGGCATCGATTGCCAATGGGTGATCAAGGGTTCATAGATTTTGTAGGTCATCTTCTTGAAGTAAATCCACGGAAGCGCCCTTCAGCAGCTGATGCTCTGAAGCACCCGTGGCTGTCATACCCTTACGAACCAATATCATCGTGAGTGGAAGTTCACTCAATAAGTGGAAACCCCCCACCCCACTTGAATGTAGAAGATTGTGTTGCCACGCTTGCACAATCGAAGTGTGAACAGGTAGTGTCTAGTTTTCCTTTCCGAGAACATCGAGTTGTAAGGGTGTAAAGATTGGATGGGTGAAATGTAACAGTAGCTGTGGTTTTAGTTTACCTTCCTCTGTGAAAGGGAGAGACTACTGAATCATTGTTGTACATGATGTGATAATTTTGTTTTGTTTTGTTTAGGTTATCTAGTGAAATGGCTTGTGCAATAGCTGGCTCTGGCTTATCCAATTTTGACCCTTTTTTGGAATTCCTATTTTTGGCGCTCAGTATTGTGTATTAAAGCAGCCTTTGCAGAACACTTTGATTCCCCCTTTGAGTAGTTGAAGATGTTGATGCTTTCCATTTCAGAATTTCATTTTTTCCTCTCATCCACGGGGATTAATGATTTTAAATTTTTTTTTTTGACAAAAGGATTAATGATTTTAATAGTAGTGTTTTTCGTGCTGTAAATTTGACTTACCAATTTTTTTTTCTTGATGGAAAGGATTTACCAACTTGATTGCATAGTACTTTTGTGTATTTGTTTTTTTTGTTGAAGTACTTGTGTATTTTGCTACGTTGATGTTTACAAAAAGAGATGATCTCTGCGGGGAAAGTGGTTTAGTCATCTGTTTCTAAGTAACTAAAAAAGAAGTGGTTCTAAATGTATATCCACTTAACTTCTGCAGTAATTTATAATTTGAACACGTGTTCAATCATTACATAGACGGGTTTATGCATTCAAAGTTAGGGTTTTAGAAATATATTTGTAAAAACTAATAAACAAGTGAAGGGTAATTATGCTATTTTCTCACTTTCATTGGACCTGCAGAAGTAAATTGAACCTGCATATAGCAAACACAAAAAAAAATACACACTCACTACATTTTCATAATTACTTATATCATTTTTGTAAAAGAATATATATGTTGCTTTTTTTTTTTGGATGAAACCATCTCAATAGATGGAGAGATTTTATTTGGCTCCCCATACCATAATAAAAAATCAAAATGAGATTTTGGTTGTAGTTTTTCAAACATCCACTACATACAGTGGATGCCAAAAGAATAAAAAACATAAAGGCTCGACACTCGCTATGAAGCAAAAAGCTTCCAAAAATAGTGGAGCCAAAATAGGACAATAAAAAATTATAAAGGAGGGGCAAACTAGTATTTGGACGCAAAAAACTTAGAGCCTATTAGCGAATTGAAAATTCAAAACACAAGGCGGCACTAGATTAAGTCCAAA
This sequence comes from Sherardia arvensis, assembly GCA_948330725.1. Taxonomy (NCBI): domain Eukaryota; kingdom Viridiplantae; phylum Streptophyta; class Magnoliopsida; order Gentianales; family Rubiaceae; genus Sherardia; species Sherardia arvensis. The sequence continues at coordinate 21,244,258 of OX415240.1, forward strand.
GCTAGTCTTGAGGAGTAGTGTCCTTGCTCAGAGTGTGATGGAGAGTGTGTAGCAGAGAGTGAGGTGATGGCATGCTTCAGAGTTGGTGTAGTAGTGTTGCTCCTGAGTACCTGCAAATTAACAAAAACCAAAGTATACATGAGCGTAGCAGCTGCTCTAAGGAGGATGAAGTCTAAATGTAGGGACCTGTAACATATCCAAATTAAGTAGTCCTCTAGCCTCAGGAGGTAGTTGAGAGACAGATAAATTTTTTGTACTAGACTGAACCTGACATGCATGCTTGGCTAGAAAGTCAGAGACTTGGTTGGCCTCTCTATGTGTAAAAGACAGTGCTATATCATGCAGAGAATGGTGTATTTCTTCTACCAGATTAAATATTTTCCAGTGTGAATGGCTAGTATTATGAATCATTTTGACAGCCTCAACACAGTCTGACTCTATATGAATTTTCTGGTGATATGATGTGGTCAGTTCTAAAGCCAGTCCAATAGCAAGAATCTCAGCATGTAAGGAGGACATGACATGGGTATAGATAGATTTTGCAAAAATAAAACTACCCTGAGTATCTCTGACTACCACACCTAAACCTGTGGCACCATTTGGGGCCTTCCAAGCTGCATCAACATTAAGTTTAAGCCCCTCATCAGGCCTTATCCAGTTAATCTTAGAGATTATAGGTTTAGGTGGCTTAAGCAGTTTTGGAAAATATCCATTGTCAGCCAATTCAATATCAAAGGGGGAGCTAAGGTAGAAAGGCCTGGCAGCAAAAGAATATATATGTTGCCAAACATCTATTACAATAAGGTCATGTTTGCCTGAGATTAATTCTTGCTGAATTGAACTCAAAAAAATAAAAATATATATTGAACTTAACTGAAAAATATAATATATTGAACTGAATCGAAAAAAATATAAATACACTGAACTAAATTGAATAAAATATAAATATACTGAACTAAATTGAAAATTATAAATATATTGAACTGACTGAACTTAAAAAATTTTAAAAAAATTCATGATTGGAATTTACTGTATTGAACTGAAATGAATAGAAATTGAATAAAAAAAATATTTAATGTAGTATGACCTAATGCAACTATATTACCTCAAATTGCATTTATTCATACTAAATTGAATTAAATTGAAGTAAAGTTCGATATATTGAAGACAATAACAATATGACTAAATTAAACTGAAATTGATCAAATTACACTTGTGGTGATATGGGCCAAGGCCCATCTGGGAGTCCAGCCCATATATGATGCCAGTTAGAATGGCACCATCCGGGAACCATAGGGACGTGATAACGACTGGTACCCGGATGAGGACAAAAGGGTAGTGGTCCTGCCCATGGTTGGACTCCATCGGTCTCACCCCCTGTATATATGACATCCAACTCAAGGAGAGAGGTATGTTCTATCATATCTAAAACACTCTCAAACTATTTATATTCTCTCTCCTATTCAAAGACCCCTCTTTCATCATCAAGTCAGAGTAGCTATCCTCGAGATATTTTTGGGGTTTGTTTGAAGGCCTTAGGTGAGAGGACGTGCATACTTGGTAGCCTACGGTTCCAGACAGGTAATACTTGGACGGAACCAGAATGAGCACCCCCTACACTGGTAACATCAGTTGGCACACTCATTGGGACCGTACCTCTGTTGTGCTCATACCAAGTATGCCGCGCGGAAGACCCAAGAAGTCGGCATGGGTGAATCCTCCACCTAACGCTGATGAAGATGAAGGCGGATCAAAGAGGAAGAGGGTTGCGGCCGTCATCGCTGCTCGCAAAGCTAAGGAGAAGGAACGGGCAGCGAAGGAAAGATTCCGGGTGGTTGCTGACAGGGTCCGCACCGCAGCAAAGAAGCGGGTTGCCTCAGACAAAGCATAAGGCAAGAAACCCCCGTAGCGCATGTTGAAGGAGATACAGCAGGAGAATCGAGGGAGATTGTATATTGCGAAGGAGCTGGAATGGCAACATGAGTTTGGCAATGAGGTGGGGTCGGAGGAGTATGACTCGGATGATCAGGAGCCTCCATGAGAAGAGCAGAACCCGGACGGAGAGGAGTTGCTCCGAAGGTAGACCAGAACGTCCTACGAACCAATATGGCAGAATTCCAGGAATTTCGGGCTTGGAAAGCCGCCCGACAACCTCCCTTGAACCCGGGGGTCGCCGATCCAATCCGTCCACCAACTAGACCTCTGGTCTATGTTAACTTAGAGGACTCCTGAACCACATGGAGTGGTGCCCCCAAGGACAACCCCAACAACAGTAGTTGATGTATGGCATGGCGGCCCCATGATACCAGAAACCTTTCATCCGTACTCCATTGAGGATCTATTGAATCAGATCATCGGTCGGAACGGTATAAGGCCAGAGTCGCCGTGAGCTCCGGACGTCTTAGAGTTTAAATAGATGGAAGGATCCAAGGTGCCGGAGGGGGTTCCCACATACAACATAGAGGGAGATTCGGAGGAATTTGTCCATACTTACTAGAATGTGATGGGGGCGAGGGATATGACCAGCTAGAGCAAGATGTTGCCATCCTATCTACGGGGTATTTGCCTAAGTTGGTTCAAGAGCCTTCCCTCCGCATCTCTGCTAACTTTTTTGGACTTCAACACCACTTTGGTGCATCGACAACTTCGCGATAAAGAACACTTTCGTCAATTTGGCAACCGTACTGGCCATGCGGCAGTTGGAAAGTGAATCAACATGGGAGTCTGATAGATTGCCGAGTCGATGAAGGTGGACCGATAGCAACTAGAGAAGGCCCTGATCCACAACTTTGTTAATGGACTGAGGGACCAGACCTTCTACATTGAACTAATGAAGAATATGCCTACGTCGTTTTACCATCTCCAACTGGTGGGGAGATGCATTGGACAGTCCATGACACTAATCACACCCGCATGAGTACGACTGTTCTTTGAGCAACGTGTAATCACCGCCACTAGAGTCAAGACCATGAAGATTAGGGAACCAGTGCGCCCGGAGCAGACTCGAAGGGTTGTAGCCCCAGTAGCCATGGCTCTAGTGGCCGCACAGAATATTGCGGCGTGACAAGCATACACTCCTCTGAATAAGTCCCGCACTTAGATCCTTGCAGTTCACCGAGGATTTTTTGTTGATCCACCCGCCATACCAGGAGCTCGGACACCGGAAAATGTAGAGAAGTGGTGCAATTTCCACAAGTCGTACGGGCACACAACCGAATGGTGCAGGGCTCTCCACTCGGACATTGAGAAGTTTAACAAAAACTGGTAGTTGAGGGACTACGTGGCCAGGGATGAATGCACAACAGCAGCCCCAACATCCGACGATCAAGGACGGAAGAGGGATTGGCGGAACAATCGATTCCAAGGCGGAAACCAGGCGAATCTGGCTATCCCGGCTCCAAGGCCGGCAACCCTGGCGCAGGTGATGACGCCCCAATGAATGATCAATGTGATTAATGGCAAAGTAGGTGACGGAGTTCAAACCTTGTCGGCAATCAAGGCCAAAAGCCGGATTGGTTACCGGGGGAGGTGCAAGGGAAACACTTCAAGGCCAATAAGACCATAACCTTTTCGGATGAGGATGCAGTACTTCCTCAGGTCCCTCATTCGGATCCCATGGTAGTCACTGCAGAGGTAGAGAAAGTGTTGATCAAAAGGGTCTTTGTGGACGACGGAAGTAGCGTGAAGATTATGTTCATGGAATGCTTTGATCAACTCGGAATTGGAAGGAAAAACCCAAAACTGTTCTTGTCTTTGCTATTGGGATTCACTAGACGGACATTTCATCTTATGGGCTTCATCCCGCTGAAGGTGACCTTAGTGGATTATCTAGACAAGAACAAGTGGGCCACGGTGTTGTGTAACTTTGCAGTCATCGATGCTATGTCTCCATACAACATGATCATAGGGAGACCGTGGATGACTCAAGCTAGGGAAACTACCATCTTTCCATGAAATTCCCCACGGAACTGGGCATTGCAGTTGTGCATGGTAATCAAACCACTGCACGGAGCTGCATGTTGACAGCCATTAAGGATGTCCGTTTTGGAGGAGCTGACATGCCACACATTACCGCTTTGGAGGAAGGGACAAGCTGTAAAGGCCTGGTAGGGGCCATAAATGGTGAGACATCATCGTTTGAAGTTGAAGATATAGAGGTTGGAGAAGGGGAGTTATGAGCATCGGGAAACATCTCTCCGGAGAGGTGAAGGTGGAGTTGCGTAGTTTGTTGATGGAATATGAAGAGTTCTTCACGTGGAGTATGTAAGACCTAACCGGGAGGATCCCGGTTCACAAGCTGAATGTGTTCCTAGAGCTGAAACCTATCCGATAAAAGAATAGGGTTTTGGCACCGGAGAGGGTGGAAGCAGTCGGAGCGGAGGTGAAGAAGCTTCTTAAGGCAAGAATGGTGGAGGAAATTACCTCACCGGAATTGATAACGAATCTGGTCCTGGTGAAGAAGCACGATGACACGTGGATAATGTGCATCAACTTTACGGACTTGAACAAGTGCTGCCCTAAGGACAACCCGTGCCAATCCATTGACCAGTTTGTGGAGGACATCACGGGGTATCAGGTGCTAGTATTCTTTGACGCACACCGCAGATATAATCAGATCGTGATGGCCAAGGAGGACCGGCCCAAAACATCTATCATTACTGACTTCGATACATTCTGTTATAAGAAAATGCCATTTGGTTTAAAAAATGCCGGTGCGACATATTAAGGGATGGTGGACGACCTTTTCAAGATCCAGATTGGGCGAAATTTGGAGGTATAGGTGGATGACATGGAGGTGAAAAGTCAAACATATGAGTCTTTCATAGAAGATCTCCATGAGATGTTTGATGTGCTCCGGACGACAAACCTAAAGCTAAGTCCGACTAAAATCACGATTGGCGTCGGAGCTGGAAAATTTCTTGGTTTCATGGTGTTGGTCGAGGTATTGACGTCAATCCGGAGAAGGTGTACTCAATTGTGAACATGTCATCTCCTCATACGATTAATGATGTGCAGAGAATAACTGGGTCGCTGGCGGTGGTCAATCGCTTCCTAGCATGGGTGAAGAGAAGCAGTTGTCACTTTTTAACATACTCCGTCGTGCCAAGAAGTTTGAATGGATGACCAAGTTTGAGAAAGCCTTTAAGGAGTTGAAGGATCATTTTGCTCACCTTCCCACTCTCTTAAAGCTGGTCCCAGGGGAAGAACTCTTTTTGTGCATCGCGGCAACTGAACACGCAATAAGCGATGCGTTTGTGAGTGAGGGCGGTAAAGTGCAGAATCCAGTATATTATGTCAGAAGGGCACTCTAGGATCTGGAGACGCACTATACCGCACTGGAAATGTTGATATTGGCTTTGATCCATACCTCGCGGAGACTCTGTCCGTATTTGTAGGGTCATCCAATCACAATTTTAACCAACCAACCGTTGCGGAAAGTTATGTTAAAACCGGAAGCGTCCGGAAGGATGATGAAGTGGCATGACAAGTGATTTTCCACGTTGTTAAATGGGACTCCGCGAGATCAAAATAGTATTTATAAATCACCTACAACTTCTAACTACTAAAGAGTAGATATTGTGAAGTAGGGGTCGAACCACAAGGAGAAGGAACTTGTAAGAGTGTTTTAAAGTAGATAATAAGTATACTTATATTATGTATAGAAAGCGATGTAAAAAATGGGGGTTTTGAAGATTGGGTTTGAATTACACTATGATACGAAAACGACTAAGGTTTAAACTAACTAAGAGCCTAGTATTATCTAACCTAAGATGAATACTAATATTATGAGGACTTGGGAGACAAATGACTTCAAATTCTAACTTTCGAATTATCATTGGGCAAACACCTCACATCTAGGATTTCTACATTTGAAAGCTTCAACAATCAAGACAATGATACCACATCTCAATTCCCAGTTTTCTACACATTATATTAAGGGATGAATGAAAGCATTCTTCACACCAATCTAGCCTTTTGATGTTCATAATCATAAGTAAAAAATGTGTTACTTATGCATGAACTCATTGATTTTTTTGAACAATTAAACTGGTGGCTTCAATGTGTTCTTCAAACTGGATATGATGAAAGCATTTGATAGAGTATTTTGGGGATTTCTTGAAAAATTATTGATTAAGATAGGTTTTCATACTCAGATGGTTTCACATATCATGGGCAATATCAAAGCAGCCAATTTTTCAATTTTAGTAAATGGATAACCTTTTGGTTTTTTCAAAGTTTCAAGAGGAATCAAACAGGGAGATCCACTTTCTCCATTTCCGTTTGTCCTTCTAACTGAGGTTTTTACTAGAACAATTGGCATTCTGTTTAACTAATCTATAAATTTGATTATTATGGCTTGCCACATTCAGCAACAAAGATTACTAACCTCAATTTTGCAGATGATACAACAGTGTTTCTAAAGGCTAATATGCACATTCTTCAGAACCTAATGAATTTTTTAAACAAGTATGAGGCTGCTACAGGACAGAAAATCAACATTGAGAAATTTGCATAGTATCTATGAAGCTCTACCCTAACTTTTTACCACAGACTAATACTGAAAGAAACATGTATTCCAAAAGGTACTTTCCCATTTAAGTATCTAGGACGTCCTATATTTACTGGTAAGAAAAAAAATATTTATTTCCAGCCATGATTTGATAATATTGTGGCAAAGCTAACAACTTGGTAGAATAAATGGCTAAATATGGAAGGTAGATTAATACTTGCAAGACATGTTCTTACTGCAATACCCTTACACATACTTACGGTGATAAACCCTACAAAGGGGGTATTAGAAAGATTGCATGTGATTTTTGCTAAATTTCTCTGGGGTAGATCTGACTATGGGCAAAATAAGATATGGAGATCATGAGAAAATATTTGTTACCCTTTCCTGAAAATGGACTGAATGTTAAAAACCTACATACTCTCGTTAGTTTTTCTCTAAAACATTGGTGGAAATTACAAGAGAATGAAATAGCCTATGGTCTTCCTTAATGTGGTCTTTGCCAGATTCTAAGAAGAAGTCAAGAACATGGAGAAGGTTTACTAAAATGGATGAAACAGTCAAAGACAACACTATGATTCAGGTAGGGCCAGATAATATACCATTCTGGAATAGCAATTGGCTGGACAACGGTTTTTTAACTGACTTCTGGGACTAGGAACATGAACTCTTATTCCCAGACTTAACAGTTAGAGAATTCTTTTACAATCAACATGCTTTGATTATTGAATTCTGTCATGGATTACTTGAACATATTTGTGTATTGTTGGCAAATGATTTCCCAATTGTTGAGGATTATGACGATGTTTTAAAATGGAAAGCTGAGACTCATGGTAATTTTACAATCTCATCTGCATATGAATTGCTAAGAAAGAAGAAAGCTTTAGTTAATTCTTATACATCTTGTGGATGCAAATTGTACCAAAGAAGATATCAGTCTTCAACTGGAGACTTCTGAACAAAGTAAATATTACAGGAACAAACATCTTATTTAATGTTTGTATGCAGTTTCTGTGGGCAAGCAGATGAGGAAATACATCATGTCTTTCATAACTGTCCTCTTATATGTTATATGTGGTCATATTTATATAATTTGTTGGATTTGACACCTCCGAACTTTGATAACTTATGGGAAATAATGTATTTTTACTAGAATCAACATGTCAAGAATAAGTTGGAAAGAACACTAGTATGAATATTGCAAGTTTTTGTTAACTGGACAATATGGTGTTCTAGGAATGTATACATACATGAAAGTATAAAGCCAAGTTTGAATATAATGAAGAAACATGTGCTTAATGATTTGCAGTATGTCTTAAAAGTTCACAGGATGTGCAGGAAGTAATCTGAAATAGCAAACCTGCACCCTGAACTGGTGAAACTGGCCCAAGTTTCCTCACCAAATCTGAGACCAGTAACTCAGCTTGTAAGATGGAAGACTCCCCAGAAGTACAAGCTAAATACTGGTGGGTCATCATTAGGCAATCCAGGGTATGCAGGAGCAGGAATGGTAATCAGAAATGGACTAGGTCAGGTGGTGGCAGCAAAAGCAATATTCATACAAAGAAGAACAAGCCTTGAAACATAGGCTCTTACACTGGAAAAAGGGCTAAGTATGGCTTTTTCTGAAAGAATTGAAGAGCTTGAAGTAGAGGTGGACTCTCTAGTTCTACTTAAAATGATCAGAAGAGAATACAGAGTGTCATGGAAGTTGCAACAAATCATCAGATCTATTTGGCATCTACAAAGTGAGTTTCCTATATTCTTATCTTTTACACATATATTTAGAGAAGCAAACTCAGTAGCAGACTCATTGGAAAAACTTGCCAGTAAGTAAAAACAAAACTTTGTTTTTGATCAAATGAACCTTCCTAGAGAAATCAAAAGAATAGTTATACTGGATAGTAGAGAAGTGCCATATCTAAGACTGTGATATGATTAAATACACTTTACTGTTGATATTTTCTTTGTTTGTCATACGTAAGGACATTCACAGAAGCAGAGGAAGAATGCCACAAAGGAGCACACTGGAACCAATGGAACGAAGAGACATAGAGCTATGAAACTGTTCCATTTTACATACAATTTTGATACATCTTCTATTTATTCTAGTGACAACCCGTGCTTGTCGGTAGAGTTGGGTTTTTTGCTTTGGCAATCCCTAAAATTCTTGCAAGTATTGAGTCTTCCCATCAGCAGAGCTAGGTTTCGCATTTGCGATCCCTAAATTGCTTGCGGGAATTGACATGGTTGTACATTAGAAACGCTTTATGGTTGGTGTATACTATATAACAAAATTGTATGAACTTCATATGCATATTTAGGGCTTTTTGTGGTTTGGCGAGCCAAATAAATATCATTAAGTGGTTTTAAACAAAAAAAATTAGTATGATCAAGGGCCTATTTGGTGGAGTTTTTTTGTAAAGTAGTTTAGTTCAATTCAGTGAATTTATATATTTTTCCAGTTCAGTTCTATATATTTATATATTATTCAGTCCAGTTCAAATAAATATATATATATTTTTTCAATTTAGTTCAAATAAATATATTTAATTTTTTTCTATAAGTTTATTTCCTCAATATATTTAACAGTTTTCTACAATTTTCATTTCAGTTCAATTCATATCAGATCAGTGAAGTTCATAAAAAATGTGATATGATGCTATCCAAATTAGTTTAGTCAAACTATTTTTAGTATATTCACTTTTACCTCATTTTAGTTCAGTTCAAATCAGATCAATTCAGTTCATTTCAAATCAATTTTAAAGTTCATTGATGTTAAAAAAAAAAATTCTATATTTTTTTCACTTAAATTCAATATATATATATATATATATATATTTCAGTTCAGTTCAATATATTTTTATTTTTTTCAGTTCATTTCAGTTCAGCCATATTTAAATTCAAGCAAACAAGGCCTCATTATCCAATTATAATGTAGATATTTAATAACATTGTAATACCTCATAAGTTTTAACGAAATTCATGGGCCTTTTAACAAAGGATTCACATCTCAAGCACAAATCGATAGGGATTCACCTACAAAACATCCCATACATGGAAAAGGATTTGCTCAATCACAGATTTTGCTACTACGAACTCTAGGGTGTTAGTGGGAAGATGTTCCTCCCCATTCTGGTACTCTAATTGGTCAGATCTAGGAATCTTAGCGCATTAGGTGGACATGCAAAATTTACCCTTCCCAAATCTAACATTGGCTGAGTTTTGTGGAAACAAACAACTCTATATGCCATCACTGGAGCCTTTATTGGCTACCAATTTCTTGAACTGTTTACAGGTACTGAGCTCACACATAGACATGAAGACAAACTTATTTGGTGCCCCTCAACACAAGGAAGATTCACAATAAGATCCATATATCAAAAGCCGAGGGCAGTTGCCAATGATCACACCATCAAACATGTTTGGTTAAACAAAGTACCTACAAAGCTTTGTGTTTTTATTTGGATAATTCATAATAAACTGCTCCCTTTTCCTAATATTATGACCAAATTTGGTTTTCACCAGCCTTCCAAGTTCCAAGTGTCCCAACTTCCCTTCTGTTGATACACTGAACTAATGTTTCAATGAATGCCCCAGAAACATGCAGATCCTGAACTATGTTCATCATGTTTTTGCCATGCCTGTCCCTCATTTTTTATCCATCAAGCACGTGCTATCTTACTACCTAAATTATAGAGGAGCTTCAAAAACCATAACCAGAGTTGCAATCCATACTTTACGATGGCTCTATGGTGTATATGGCTGGCTAGGAATAACTACCTCTATAATAATGTAAGACATGGCTCTTCTTTTATCTTTCAGAACATGGTCAAACGGGTTAATTTTGTTTTTAGAGCTATTCCACTGGTTGGAAATGCTGTAAAATACCAACAACTGGTCAACATAGGTCTTAAACCATACCTTAAGAGGAAAAGACCAAAACCTGTGAGAGTAGTGAAGTGGAGCCATCCAGTACTAGGTGTAAAAACTAATGTTGGTGCCTCCTTCCTATCTACTGACACTGCTGGCCTGGGAGTTATAGTTAAAACCGTCATGGAACTGTAGTAAAAATGACCATGAAGACAGTCTCTACCTCCTCACCCTTACATGCTGAATTGCTTGCTATGAATATAGTTCTAGATTTCCGGTGTAGATTGTACTTCCAGCAAGGTGATGACCTTCTTCTCGTTCCTGCACAAAGAGCAACGTGAGCTCAGGCGGGCGGCGTTCGGCCGTCGCTCGCTCCGACGCCCAAGTAAGATTTGGGTGTTTTAGAGAGAGAAAATCCAAGTAACAGGACGAGAGAATCTGAGGAAAGAGAGAGGAAGCTCTCCTTCCTTTATACCTGTTGGGAGCCTCATCCGGTGTGAGCGTCTCCATGGATTTTGTTGTGTTCCTCCATGCGTGCTGCACGTGTTGAGCACAGGGTCTCACGTGTGTGTACTATGTGTGAGCTGTCAAGCAAGGTGGTGGTCCTCATCTCGTGTGGTATGCTTGACCTTGTATGGGCTTTATGGCCCATACCCTATCAAGTCTCCCCTAGTCCTGTCCATGTTCTCATGGTGCAGGACTATTTGCTGTGTTGTTCGTGGGCATCGGTATGATTATGGCTTTGTGGAACTCGAGATGAAGCTTCTGAACATGTTGGAGTAGTGTGACATGTTGACGTGCTTCATGGTGACGATTTCCTTTGCTTTCTATTTGCTTCAGCATGTACAAATATCTGACCATGTTGAAGTCTTCCGTCTTGACGACGTTCTGGCTTCTTCTCTTGTTGATCTCCTTGCATTTATTATTTTGTTTGGCGGGATTTTAAGAAAAGACGCGCCTGTTCTTCTTGGGAATACCAGTGATACGTCTTTTCATCAATTTCTCATTGATGGGACGCGTCTTTCCAGTCTGAAAAAAGGCATAAATTACCTTGCCTATTTATACCATCTCCTCTTTTTAATCTTCTTCGTTTGCCTTCATCTTTTCTGCTCTTTTTTCCTTACTTGTTCCTTTTAGTCATGAAACCGGCCATTGAAACCTTGTTTTGCTCTGTTTCTGCGGAGGAGTTATCTTTATTCCAGCGTCTTTGTGAGGTGGTTGCTTTTGCTCAGGCCACTGCGCGAAACCCGGTCGAAGCAGACCCTATAGATGTTGATTTATCGGGTATTTTAACCTTTCCTGCTGCCAATGTCTCTGCTGATCAGGTTCCAGAAGGTGAATGCGTGGTTTATCTTGAGTGGTTTGATAGCTGCGGGTTGCGCTTTCCCCTTTCGCCTTTCTTCCAGTCGGTTTTAGGGTTTTTTGAACTAGATGTGTCCTTGTTAACCCCTAACTCTGTTCGTAATTTGGTGGGTTTTGAGGTGCTTTGTCGAATTCATCGCCTAGATCCAATTCTTCAACTGTTTAAGGCATTTTTCCACCCATGGAAGGAGCCGCCGAGTTGGTACTTTCTGAAGAGCTGGGAGGGGATGAAAGTGGTGACAGATCATCCTACCCGAGTTGAATAGGCCCGAAAGTTTGTCTTCGTGAAGAGGTCTCTGGTGTTCGGTGATAGCCCAGATACATTTCCTCCTGGTCCTGTTCGCATCCGTACCAAGTTCCCTGATGATGGAGAGATGATTCAGCTTCGAGCTGCCTTTGATCTTTTAAGTGCCAGCCCTGCACCTTTCCATCTGCTTTCCTATGAGTCTAACTTTCAAGGGTCTGGGATGTCATATCTTCCCATGGGTTGTGTGCGTGTGGCAAGGCCTTCTGTTGTGTGTAGGTGTTTCGGAATGTCTCTCCTTGTTTGTTGTTTTTCCATGTTGTTTTGAGATTTTTTATTTATTTCTGTTTTTCTTGGTTTGAAGTTGCTTCTCCTTTAGTCGAACCTGTTACTGTGGTGAGGTCTTCCCGTAGGCCGCCTCGTTTGAGTCGAGGTTCTGTGAAAGGATCTGGGGGTTCTACTGCCACAGGTGGCAGCGAGGTGATTGATTTGACTGCAGACGGTTCTTCTAGGGGGAAGAAACGGCAGTTGTCTCCTCCTGACCATGGTGACGATAATGCCAAAGGCTCGCGCCTCAAGGTGGAGGAAGTATTTGATGCTATGGTGAAACGTCTTGCACCTCCTGAAGAGACTAAGGCCGCTCGGAAGTTTGTTCCTGTTTTAGTTGGGAGCTCAATGCCTGTCTCTGATCAGTCGAGTTGCTCTCCTTCTGAACTTCGCCGCCTCTTGTTGCAGTCAATCCCGCAGCCCTATATGGAGTCTTTGCTATCCGATCCGCTTACTAACCTGTCTGGGGTGAGCAATCTGGGAGATAGGTTGGCTGCCTCAGTTGTGGAGGTACTTATTGTTTACCTTTTATTGGCTCTTGACAAGTATGTCTTTGTGAACTAGGCTCATATTGTTTTTATGTGTAGGGTTTGTGCGCGGCTTCTGCCGTCCAATCTTGGGAGAGACAACTTGGTGGGAATTTTGGCAAGGCCAAGGAGCTGTTTGATCAGGCTGAAACTAGTATCGCGAAGATCAGTGAGCTGGGTGTAGAAATAGATCTTGCTCTGGCTCAAATCCAATCTGACAAGGAGAGTCTGCTTAAATACAAGTTGGCTTTAACTGAGGAAGTTAGCAGGCTCTCTGACAATAACAAGGAGATAGCCAACGAATTGAGCATGGCGATGACAGCCAATCAGGATTTGGTGGCTAAGATTAAGGCCCTTAGAGCAGATTTGGAGCAGCGTGACACTGTCATTGGAGGGCACCTTAGGATAAGGATCTGGCTTAGGGATGAAGGCTTCAGTCGGGTTCGAGCCAGTGTGGATCAGAGTCCTGTGGCTAGGCGTCTTCTTGATGAGGCTCTGACTGAAACTGATAACATCATGACCACTGTGCAAGACGATGCAGAGATGAAGCTCCAGCTTGGACGTGTTCATGCTCCTTTCCAGCAGTATGACTTTCAGGAGTACTTCTCCACTCTTGGCCCTGATTTGGTTCTTGAGGAGTTGATGATGTGGCAACCAAGTCTGTCAGTTCTATCTGCTCCTACTAACCAGTAAAGATGTTTGCTTTTTGTGGATTTGATGAGCTTGCATGCTCTTTGTTTTATGGCGCTTGTGCCATCTTTTCATTCCCTTTGAATATTTTGAATTCGTATTTCTGGGATATGTTTTTAATTAGCACAAGCGTTTATTACTTGTTTGCTTTTCTTGCTTTAGTAAGCTTTATTTGTTGCAAATTTATGGGCATGATGGACGTCTCCATCATGTTGCCCTTTTGCACCATGTAACAAGTTGAATTTAGTCTTTCAACTTGTTTTCTATGGTTTAGGCATCATAGGCCCTTTTTTAGATGCAAGTTTCTTTTCTGAAACTGTTTGCACTTATTTTGGGTTCTTTTGTTATTTTGAACTCCATCTTCTTGCACTTCTCTTTCAAGCCATATTTGCTCTTGTTGTCACTGCATTTTTATAAAAAAGATAGCAAGTAGAAATGACCTCTACCAGTTGACTGGTTCGTGTCAGTGCATAATTTAAAGAAAAAATGAGAAAAGAGACATCTACCAGATGACTGGTTCGTGCCTTGGTGAGATATACTGAAAAATACTTCTCATTGCATTTATCTTGTAAGTTCTGGGACTACAAAGGCCACCCTCAAGATCATCTTGCAAACCTTATCAGTCTGCTTGACCTCTGTTGGGGGCTTTTTTCATTTCATGAGGCTTCCCTCAAGATCATCTTGCAAACTCTAATGAGTTGCCTGACCTCTGTTGGGATCCTCCACTGCATCAAAAAGAAAAAAGAAGGAAACGAGGGAAAAAATCACAAGTAAGGCGAGGAGACGAGATCCATGTTGCGCCTTACATGTAATACGTGCGGAGGTTGTTCATGTGCCAGGTTCTTGGAACTGGTCTCCCATCCAGGTGTTCCAGCTTGTACGCTCCTTTTCCCAGCGCCTCAACAACACGGTAGGGACCTTCCCAGTTGGCATCCAACTTCAGTTATCCTTCCACTCTTGATGCTTCATTCTTTCTCAAGGCCAAGTCACCAGCCTTCAAGTTGCGAGGTCGCAGCTTGTTGTTGTATCTTTGCTCCATCCAGGACTTGTAGGTTGCCTCTTTGAGCGACACTTTCTCTCGCTCATACTCTAACTCCCCCAGGTTCTGCCTCAACCCTTCATCATTTCTTGCAGCTGGCAGAGGATCTTCCACTCGCAGGGTAGGTACAAGCATCTCAGGTGGTATGATGGCTTCAGTGCCAAAACACAATCTATAGGGGGACTCTCCTGTGCTGGTTCTAGGAGTCACCCTGTAAGACCACAACACGCTGTGAAGCTCCTCTGTTCATGCTCTCTTACGCTTCTCGAGTTTCTTCTTGAGTCCTTGCACGATGGTTCGGTTTGTGACCTCCACCTGCCCATTGGCTTGTGGGTGAGCCACTGATGTAAACTTCTGCTTGAACACTTCTCCTTCGAACTGAGTGCCATTGTCACTGACCAGTACTTGTGGGATCCCGAAGCGGCAGACCACATTCTTCCACACAAAGCTCGTCATCCTTCGCCCTGTTATGGTCACCAGTGCCTCGGCTTCGACCCACTTGGTGAAATAATCAACTGACACGACAAGGAAATGACGTCTTCTTGTTGCAGCTGGGAAAGGGCCAACAATATCAATTCCCCACATTGCAAAGGGCCACGGAGACTGTATGGGCGTCAGCTTCTCACTCTACAGCCTTGGTACGTTTGCATGTGTTTGACATTTCTTGAAACTCTTGGTCATCTGGTTGATATCTTTTTTCATGCGAGGCCAATAGTAACCCTCTCTGGTGATCCGCAATGCGAGTGCTTTGCCGCCTTGATGACTTCCGCAACATTCTGCATGCACCTCTCGAACCACTCACATTGCTTCTGACTGGGTGAGACATCTCAACCAAGGTTATAGAAAACCCCGTCTGTACAGAACTCCATCTTTCAGCGCATAGTTAGAAGCGTTGAGTTTCAGCTTTCTGGCTTCCTTACTGCATTCGGGGACCACTCCGTTGGCAAGGAAATCCATCATCGGTTTCATCCAGCTTGTTCCCTTAACAACATCGACAGCTCCCACCATCTTGTTGTCAGTTGATCTATGTGTGAGGGTTTCCACCATCACTGCCTTGTTCAAGTTTGCCCGCGTTGAGGATGCTAACTTGCTCAAGGCGTCAGCTCTGGTGTTTTTTGACCTTGGCACGTTGATGATGTCGAATTCATCAAATTCCGACGCCAACAATCTCACCTTGTCCCTGCACTTGATAATGCCAGGGTCCTTAGCTAGGTAAGCTCCTTCATATTGTTTCACCACAAGCATTGAGTCGCTATGTGCCATCAACTTCCTCGCTCCAAGCTTCTTTGCTATCTCCATTCCCGCAATCAGGCCTTGTACTCAGCTTCATTATTTGATGCGGGGAATTCGAATCGCAATGCATAAGTGACTTCAACTCCACTTGGGTCGGTCAGAACCAAACCCGCGCCGACACCTTCTACACTAGATGCTCCATCTACATTTAGCTGCCACTCGTCACTTGGAGCTCGCTTCCTCTTTTCTCCAGCTGCGCTGGTTTCGGGTGAGGGTGTTGCTTTCTTCACTTCTGGGGGCATTTCTGCTAGGAAATCAGCGACAACTTGACCCTTGACGGCCTTTCTTGGTGAGTATTCGATGGAGTGCTCGCCGAGTTCCACCGCTCATTTAGCCAACCGGCCTGATGCTTCTGGTCTGGTGAGGATGGCCTTCATGGGGTGGTTAGTCAGCACACCCACAAGATGCACCTGGAAGTAGTGTCTGAGCCGTCGATCTGCATGTACCACAGCCAGGGCCAGCTTTTCTTCTCCCGTGTACCTTTTTCTGCTCCCTGCCAAGCTCTACTTACAAAGTATATGGGTTTCTGTACCTTACATTCTTCTCGTACAAGGGCTGCACTGACGGTTTCCACTCCAGCCGACACGTACAGGTAGAGGGTTTCACCCTGTTGAGGCGATATCAACAAGGGCAGGCTATGCAGGTGCTTCTTCAAGTCGTTGAAAGCTTCATCTTGTTCAGGTCCCCAGCTGACATCTCCCTTCTTGTTGACACTGTTCTTCAGCGGCTTGAAGAAAGGGAGTGCGTGTTCAGCTGCTCTTGATAGGAAACAGTTCAATGCCGCCAACTTGTCGTTCAGACTTTGCACTTCCTTCACTGTCCTTGGTGGTTTCATGTCCAGCACCGCTTTGACCTTGTCTGGATTTTCCCGTACCCCTTCATTTGTGACCATGTGACCCAAGAATCGACCTTCTTGGACCCCAAACTGGCACTTGAGAGGGTTGAGTTTTAAACCTGTACTTCGAAAGTGCTCCAGGGTTTCCTTCACGTCTTCAGTCAGCGTGTTCAAGTCCTTGCTCTTGATCATTATGTCGTCGACGTACACCTCCAAGTTGCGTCATATCTGCTCCTTGAATATTTTGTCGACCACACGTTGGTATGTTGCTCCAGCATTTCTGAGTCCGAATGGCATCATCCGGTATCCAAATACTCCTCTCTCCGTAATAAAGACCGTCTTCTCCACATCCTCCTTCTTCATGGGGATTCGGTGATAACCTTTATACGCATCAAGGAAACACTTCACCTTGTACCCTACCAATGCATCCACCTTCTGATCAATCATTGGCAGCGGGTAACAATCTTTAGCACAGGCCTTGTTGAGGCTGGTGTAGTCAATACACATCCTCCATGATCAGTTTGGTTTCTTAACCAAGACGGGATTGGCTAGCCAGGTGGGGTACTTCACCTCGACCAGAATACCCGACTTGATCAACTCGTCCACTTCCTTGTTGACTGTCTCGTTCCTGTCCTTGCAGAGTGCTCGCTTCTTCTGGACGACAGGCTTGTAGTCCGGTGAGATCTTGAGGGCGTGGCACCCAATCTCCCCCGACACCCCTATCATGTCGCTGGACTCCCATGCGAACACGTCTGCGTAATCCCTTAGCACTGCGGCTAATCTCTCTTTCACGTCTCCCGGTAGAGACACTCCGACCTGTACGACCTGGTTCCCCTTGCGCCCCAGTTCGACAGGTGCAGTCTCGCCTACTGGGTCTTCTTCCTCGCGTAGTGCTGCGGTTGTCACCATGACCACAACACGTCGGTGGTAACCTGGACGTGCTTCCTCACCCGTGCCATCTGCATTCCTCTTCTTGTTGCTAAGAGCAATGCAGTGACACTCCCTTGCTTTCTGCTGGTCTCCTTTAACCGTAGTGATGCCTGCCTTGGTTGGAAACTTGAGTAACAGGTGCAAGGTCGACACTATCCCCTTCATGAGCGCTAGTGCAGGAAGCCCAAGTATCATGTTGTAGGGACCGCTGGCTTTCACCACAATGAACTCCACCTCGATGGTTTTGCTATATGGGTGTTCGCCAATAGTTATGTGGATGTAAATTGTACCTTCTGGCCATACCTCTCTTTCCGCAAAGTCCACGAGCGGGGTGGCAGTAGGTTTCACCTTCTTCTTCATGTCCTCGCCCAGTTGCGTGAAACATTGCAAGTACATCATCTCAGCTGAACTGCCCCCATCCACATACACACTGTGAATGAGCTTGTCTCCAATCTGGATTTGTATTACCACCGCATCACCTCCAGCAAGACGATCCGGGATTGGGTCCTTTGAGCTGAACATGATGACTTCATCCTCCGCTAACTTCCTTTCTCTCGGTGTTAGTTCTGTTACCTTCCTACACCGAGCCTTCCTCTAAGATTCTGTCTTGCCACCTGCACTTCCACCTATGATGGTGTAAATGTTGGTAATGGCTGACTTCCTTCTGCTGTCATCCGGGGTGTCTTCCCGTTCTGCACGCTGGCGCTTCTCATAATGCTCGTCCTCATCTTCCGAATACCTCCCTACTCGTGCCACCTCCTTCCCCTTGAAGCTGGGACGAGAGGGTTCTGGAGTTCGAGCTCTTCCTCTGGTATCTCTTTGAAAATCTGTCCGTCCAGATGCTCGGGCAACCAGGTGGCATTGTTTTGGGCTCTGGCCTCCTTGGCGAGGTGGGCGAGTTTTCCGGATCTCACACACTTCTCAATTGCAGCACGCAAGTGGTAGCAATCGTTGGTGTCATGTCCATGGCCGTTGTGGTATTCACAGTAGTACGCCTTGTTCCTCATGTTGGCTGGCTTCTTCATCCTGCTCGGAGCATCCAGCATGTTCTTGCCAGCTACCAGGCTGAGGATCTCACGTGGTGACTGTGTCAGCGGGGTGAAGGAGGTGTCCTTCATCTTGTTGAACTTCTCACCTCCACCCTTCTTTGACGGTTGCGTGTTGGAACCGGTGTTCTTCTTGTTCTTGCTACGTTTCGACATAACCGCCATCATCCCCTTCCGGGTTCATCTCGTCAACACGTGAAAAGCTTTCAATGCGTTCCATCAACTCCTCCAGGGTCTTCACCTTGCGGAGAGAGCACTCCTGCTTCATCTCCTTGTGAATCAACCCCTTCACAAAAGAGTCGATCATCAGCTTCTCGGTGAGGTTCTTCACCTGGTTGGCCAGAGTCGAGGCCCGTGCCCAATAATCGAACAAACTTTCTCCTCTCTTCTGGCGAATCGACATGATGTCGGTGCACTCTTTAGTGAACTGCTTCCTCTGCATGAACCTGCGCAGGAACTTCTCCTCCAATATCTTGAAGCTGGCGATGCTGCCATCTGGCAGAGCCTTGAACCATAGACGCGCTGCTCCAGTGAGGGTGGTAGCAAACGCCTTGCACCAGATCGCCTGCGGGATGGCGTACGTCGACATGTTGGTGATGAACGTGTGTATGTGGTCCTCAGGATCAACAGCACCGCTATACGTGCCCAGGTTCTGGGGGATCTTGGTCTTGGGATCGGCCACAGCGAGCCGGATCTTCACCCGCAGTGACCCTTTCTCAATCTCCGGAAGGTGATCTTCATAATCTCCACGTCTCCTGTCATCCGTGTGAACTTCTCCGGTGTTGGAATAAATATAGCCCGACAAGGTGTCCTTCATAGTTCTGGATTTCCGGTGTAGATTGGACTTCCAACAAGGTGATGACCTTTTTCTCGTTCCTGCACATGGGCACACTATTTGCCTTATCCCTAGATTTAGGATTAGAGATCATACCTCCAGGACTGAGGAATTCAGCCTTGCTATCACCTGAGTCCTGTTGGAACTCTTCTGAATCATGTATCTCATGCAGGTTACTTGGTCCTCCTTCTTCTTTGTGTGAATTGACATTCTGTTGTCCTTGTTGCATACCTTGTTGCTGGCTCCTTTCATCTGCTCCTGTCATAGACTCAGTAGAAAGATTAGTAGTTAAAGACCTACCAGGAGGGATATCCTTGGCTTGCCTTAAAGTATCAGTATAGGTATCAGTAATCTCATGATTAGAATCTAAAACTTCATTAATCTCTGACTCATTATCCCTCAAAGCATTGAAGCTATTATGAGTTCTAACTGAATCTTTTCTTGGTTGCACAACAGCTTGAGAGGATAGCCCCTGATCAGAACCAGCCTCTTGGCTACTTTGCATCTTTGCTTTCCCTTTTTCCTTCCAAGTAAGTCTAGTACCTGCATCAAAACCATTCTTTTCCAAGATGGTATCTTGAACAGATTGATTAGTAATAACCATTGGTTTCTGTGATTGTGCAGTCCTATTATGTGTTGTTGGTCTCCAAAAGTTTTGCCTCTGTCTATCATTTTGTTCAGCTTTGCATATTGATGACATATGACCTAGTTCTGAACAATTTGAATAGAAATCTGGATATCATACTCTAGATACTGCCAGAAACCAGATGATCTATAACCTATCCAAACTCGTTCAATTAGGGGTTTTGACACATCTAATTCAACACAAACCTTTGCTACATGGGGTCTAGTTCGATTTAGGGTTGCTTGATCTACTTTGACTGGATGACCCGCTAAATTCCCAATGGACAGTAAAGCATGTTCATCAAAAAATTGTTGTGGAAGGACAAAGAGACTTACCCACACCGGAACGACAGGGGATTCAAAATTAGGATTGAAAGAAGGACTCCACTTGGTGATTTTCAGAGAGTAAAAGCCAAAATCACACGTTTTGTGCATCCAACAGCGGTAATAATCATCTGCAAGCTGAAAATGTATGAAAACATGACGGGTATCCACCAAATAGATACCAAATTGTCCATTGAATCCTGCTATATGGAAATCCCACCAGAGACGCTCAAACTGAGATCTGGCACGATAAAAACTTCCGACCAAAGTATATCGGAGTGGGGCTTCCAGTTTGTCACACTCCTCGTCGGAGAAGTGAACACCTGGTTCCCCCAAGTACTCAATACTAGGCTTTGGATTCAAGGGAGGTCGATTTTCCAATCTGGTTGAATGAGCAAGCAAATCAGCTTTTTGGGCATTCAAAACTTGGGCATAAGTTGTTGGGGGCGAAGAAGTGAGCAGCGGGTAATCTGGGTCGCCGGTTGATGGCACCGCCGACATGGCGGCACCGATCGAAACGCCGATGAGACACAGATGAGAGTTGGACAATCGTCAATCGCCAAAGGCAGATAAAGGCGCCGACTGGGCTACCCTAGCAGCGGGACACACTGACTGGGCAGACGCCGTCTGGGCTGACACCGACTGGGCAGATGCCGGCGGGACGATGATGAATCTCCAGAGCGACAAAGAGGAGACCGCCCCCGAGACTGATGTGCTTATTTAGAGAGCAAACAATATCCTTAAGTTCCTGCAATAAAACAAGTTTCAATAGTTTCACATTGTCTTCTGCACTAATTAAACTAGGAATCTGGAAAAGAAAATGAGAATAAAAATTCTCTGATCTGGATTGTTTTCAGCTGTAAGCAACTCAGAATAATATGAGATTGCTTCTGTTTCAATTGCTGCAAAATCATCAATCCACTGACCAGTTAAATTTTCTATTTTTATAATAGTTATTCCCAGAAAACCTAGCTAATTTTTTTATATATAATGCGAGTACCTCTTATGGAATTATGAGTGAAAGGGGCATTTTAATTGAATCCAAGTGTATTATTTTAAAAATAAAAAATAAAAATTTGGTAATTTTATAATTTGGTTGTTAGGTTGTAAGCGATCCCAAGGAGACTTCAGACTAGACTACTGAGGCGGCTTCAGCAATGAAACCATCAAGGATTCTTGTAGTGATCTTCTAAAGAAAGGCTTTAAAAATTGAGGGTGTGTTTGGTTCGCAAGATTTTTGAGAGTCTGGATTTTGTTTTGGATTTTTGAGAGTTTGGGTTTTTGTTTGGGATTTTGAGAGTCTGGTTTTGCAAAATCCTTGTTTGGTTGAGTTGAGTTTGTGAGTATGAAACAAAATGTTTGATTGGTTTTTAGGATTTTGCAAGTCTGGATTTTGAGAAACTTGGTGAACCAAACAAGATTTTACAAAACTGAACTTGGATAGTCCAAGTTTTGTAAAAACTTGTCCAACCAAACACACTCTGAGTGACTTCATCACTTGTCATTATTCGAAACTATATCAAAAAAGATCTGAATAGCCAGAATCCTATCAAATCATAAGCAATTGAACAGTTTTAAAAAAACTAAAATAATAAGCAATTGAATACATCACCACCAAGTTTCAGCTTCGACAAGAAAGCCTTACAAGCTGATGTAGGACGAATTCACGATTATTGTCAGTGTTCGTCTAACGCCAAATCCCTTTCCTCAAAGGAATCGATTTACAAGGCTTCCTTAAATAGTTTTATTATTTTCTCTTTAAGAATTAGAATAGTTTTTAATATTCCGTTTTAGTTTTACATTAGGTTTTCTCATAAGAATTAGTCTTAGTATTTATAGGGATTTTGTAATCATTATTTGACAGCTTTCAATTATCAATAATATATACTTTCAAGAGTGTTATCTCTTATTTTGGTGGATTCCAACAACAAACGGACAAGGAGGCAGCGTTGGCGACTTCTTACTAATTCAGATTCGTGCTGGCGGATCTTTACTGATATCTCAGCTGCGTCAAGTGGTATTCAGAGCGTGGTTTTCTCCCGTTCTTTACCGTTGGTTATGATGGGAGATCAAGATTTTTGTGCATACTTGGATAAATGGGGTGAGGATTTTGCCTCAACCATGAATTCACAGTTTGAGGCGTTGAGAAGGGAGTTTGGAAACTATCCTGTCGTGACGGAAGAGGTGGAATCTGAATTGCAGAAAATTCTATTATCATCCAATGATAAAGTGCAGAATGTGAATATTTTCAGAAGTTATTGTACGATCAACAAGAAAGTTTTCAACCTAATTGTTGATAACGGTAGCTCCGAAAATTTAATCTCTCGGAAAGTAGTAGATTATCTTAACTTACAAACCGTGCCGCACAAGAAACCTTATACACTAGGATGCGACATTAAGGGAAATCAGATAAAAGTTTCGTTTACATGCAGTGTGCCAATCTCGATTGGAAAACATTATAAAGAGACTGTAATCTGTGATGTTCTTGACATGGATGTATGTCATATTTTGTTGGGGAAAACTTGGCAGTATAACCATGAGGTTAAGCATAGGAATGGTGGTAAGGTACTGTTGTTTACATGGGATATGCATAAAACTAAAATGGCTTCTATTCCGAACTTTGAACCTCCTTCTGCAAGTAAGAAGTCAGAGTCTCATGTTATGAATAAAAAAGAAGACGAGATAAATATAACGAAATCTGAAAACTTTTATCCCGTGGTGATGAAAGAGTTGATGAGTGATGAGAATGGGAAGGTTGAGATTATTTCTTCCAATATTCAATCAAACACTGAAGAAATTAGATTGGAGGAGAGAGATGTCTTTAGTATGGATAACCATAATTCCAGTTCTAAAGATGTTGTCTTAGAGGTAGAGTTGTGTGATTTTCCTTGTAACAATGAGGATTTGAACACCTCTATTCCAGTGCTTGATGAAATCGAAGATGTGAAAGTCGAGTTTCAGCATTCTATAAGCTCTGTGGAAGAATCCCAATTCTTTGAAGGTATTAACTCTTTGGATGAACTATTCGAGGATATGAAGATCGAAGCTTATACCCATGAAGGCTCCAATAAAGAAATTGTTCCTTTGAGAGATAAAGATGAACATATAAATATACAGTATGGAGTTGGAGATGGCATTGATATCATTGTTACTCCTGGGGCTGATGGAGTTGCAGTCAAAGTTTATGAAGAAGTTAACATTGATTATCAGATTTGCGAGGGCTTTATTGAAGATATGGTTCATTTAAGAGATAAAACTAAAGATACGAGGATAATGTCTAGTGAAGGAGGAGATGCTCATTTTGAAACTGGTATTACTATATCTGAAGAGAAACATCGCCGTCATCATATAGATATTGTTAATATGACTTATCAAATTCAACATGTTGCATGTACATCGGTCGATTTTGCAATGAAGGCTGGAGCTCTTGACGGTGAAGGGGTGAACTCGGGGCGAGTTCTTTTGAAAGTAGAAGAGAATGATGAAGGAAGATATTATGTTAGAATTGGAGATAATTCCTTCATCATGAATGTTCAGCAATTTCCATACATATGTATCTGTAAATGTATGCATCGTACTGAGAATATTTCGAATCTTAGGATAATACCTAAGCTAGTACTTTACCAGAAATCCAAGATGCGCTGGAAGTATCTCGTTCGTTGGAAGGGGCATCCTCGTGCCGACAATATCAAATTAGTTGACTATGAATTGCACCATGTGAGTCTTAATCTGGAAGATACGCAGAAGAGGTTCAAGACTAATGGTGGAGGGAGTGAACTCGGGACGAGTTCTTTTGAAGTGGAAGTGACTGATGTAGGACGAATTCACGATTATTGTCAGTGTTCGTCTAACGCCAAATCCCTTTCCTCAAAGGAATCGATTTACAAGGCTTCCTTAAATAGTTTTATTATTTTCTCTTTAAGAATTAGAATAGTTTTTAATATTCCGTTTTAGTTTTACATTAGGTTTTCTCATAAGAATTAGTCTTAGTATTTATAGGGATTTTGTAATCATTATTTGACAGCTTTCAATTATCAATAATATATACTTTCAAGAGTGTTATCTCTTATTTTGGTGGATTCCAACAACAAACGGACAAGGAGGCAGCGTTGGCGACTTCTTACTAATTCAAATTCGTGCTGGCGGATCTTTACTGATATCTCAGCTGCGTCACAAGCTAGGTAAAACGCCTTGTCAAAAGGTATGCTCATAACCAAAATCAAAAAGATCCATGCAGTGCGAGAGAAACATTGAAATATTCAAAATAAGGATGCGAAACATCAGATCTCAACTCATAGGGAAATTTTAAACAACAGAAAGAAGTTTAGGGAAGAAAGACTGAAAGAGAGATTACAAAACATTCATGTGCAACAACACATTTTAAACATCCAGCAGATGCAGCCATGAGTTTACCAACAATAAAACCCCATCTCTCAAGTCTATTCTTACTACGTCTCATTTCTCAAGCATCAGTCAAGACAGGTACTCGCAGTATTTTCAGGTACTTTTTGAATGTTACTGTTTACAAGCATCTCTC
The DNA here is from genome assembly GCA_948330725.1 of Sherardia arvensis. NCBI lineage: Eukaryota > Viridiplantae > Streptophyta > Magnoliopsida > Gentianales > Rubiaceae > Sherardia > Sherardia arvensis. Next base: position 21,269,255 of record OX415240.1, read on the forward strand.
GGTTTACAAAATGTTTACGGCGGGTACTTTTTCTAATGCCTTAGTTGATTTGCATAAATGTTAATCTTGTCTGAAAGAGACCTGTCTTATCTGTGATATTTGGATCAATTTTGTTGTCCTTCTATGTGAGTAAATAGTTGATTCACCTGAATCTTAATCTTTTCAGAGATATAATGTAACTGGCCAGCTAGATGTGTGTTAAAATTGTTGATATTTGATGGAAATTTTGTTTGTTTGACCTAGCTATTTTTTGATAGATTCTAGTGGTTAAAGAGCACACTGGAACTGCATCAGTGAAAGAATGTGAATTTACCATGCTTGGTGTGTCTGAATTATGTGAAATGTATATAATTACAAGAGGTCAAATATGATATATTTAGACTAGTCTAAATATGGTACAAAATTATATACAAATCAATCACAATTATCCTCATGATAATTGTGATAGGGTGATGATATTGCCAGAGAAAATATTAGCATCCAGAGCAATATTTTGTTTTCTTTCCTAAATTACCCTCTGCCGTGTCTTGTTTTACTAGCTATGGCCCTGTCAAATTCAGCTTAAATTCTGCACATTTCAGTTAAGTTAAGCAGACTTCAACGGTCTTCAGCGGACTTCAGCGGACTTAAGCGGACTTCAGCGGACTTCAGCGAATTTCAGCAGACTTCAGCGAACTTAAGCAGATTTCAGCAGGCTTCAGCTGACTTCAAAAAAAATCTATGTTTTCACTAAAAAAATTTAAATTAATAAATTTTCCTATAATTCAAAAATGTCATGGAATACTTTTGTTTTGATTTATCAAATGAAGTTACTTGTGAACAAATGTTTCTTCAATATAATATATTTTTTGATTTAATTTATCAAATAAAGTTACTTTTAATAGTTCTAATTTCTACTCGAAATTAACAACTCAACAATAAGGGTCTGTTTAGTAAAACTTATCTGAATATTCTCAGTTCAGTTCAGTTTAGTTCAGTTCAGTCATGTTCAGTATTTTTCAGTTCAGTTCAATATTTTTCAGTGCATTATACTTTAATTAAAATTTAAACAAAATATATGTTAATGATTCAGTCCAGTTCAATCCAATTCAGAAAAATTGTAATTTATTTCAATTCAGTTCCTTGAAAAATATAATTTGACGATTTTAATTTATATTGAAAATTCAGTCTATTTTAGTTAAGTGTAGTTCAATCCAGTTTATTTTAGTTAAGTGTAGTTCAACTCAGTTCTATTTTCTGTTCTTGAATTTCTATTTCTCTACCATTAGATAGATATTTCCATTTGATTTGGTTGCAATATACATTCGATTCAGTTCAAATCAGTTCAGTTCAGGCGTATTAAACAGGCCCTAATTATGAATATGTCCATTAACAAAAAAAATAATTATTGCGAAATATATATTATTTGATCAAATAATTACTGCGAAACAAAAATATTTCATCTTTTTTATTTGTAATGATATATGTAATTTTTGACAAACATTGTACAAATAAAATATTTACTTTAAAATCTTTATTATTTGATAAAATTTGAAATTGAAAGTTTGAACTCAAATTAATAATAATAATAATAATAATAATAATAATAATAATAATAATAATAATAATAATAATAATAGTAGTAGTATTATTATTATTATAACATTTTGCAGTTAATTTCAGCAAACTTCAGCGGATTTCAGCGAACTTCAGCGTAATTCAGCGAATTTCAGCGAATTTCAGCTAATTTCAGCGAATTTCAGCGAACTTCAGCGACTTTCAGCGAACTTCAGCGACTTTCAGCGAACTTCAGTTAAGTGAATTTTAGTTCAGCTGAACTTGACAGGGCCTATGTTTCATAGTATGATTTCTTTTCTATGTTACAATGAATCAATCTGCAGATATAAGGAGTTCTCTTTGAACTTTTTTTGCATCTAACTGTGTCGATCAAAGTATGGGACGCCCACTGTAAGCATCATTTGTTCTGCCACTAGAGTAATCTTCCTGTCATGGATGAGCTTCCAAGAAATCTTAGAATTCCTCAACTTTCTATACGCTGCTGAATTTGCAGCATTCATAAGGTTAAGGATAAAGAAGCCAGATCTTCATCGCCCTTACAGAGTCCCCCTCCAAACATTCGGGGCAACTATGATCTGTGTGCCCCCCACCTTCATGCTCATCCTCGTCATGTGCCTCGCTTCTCTGAGGACGTAATTATTTAGTTAGTGGGTTAGTGATTGCATTCGGTTTTGCTCTCTACCCTGCCTTGATTCATATGAAGAACAAGCAATGGTTTCATTTCAAGACTGAGGAATCACCCGAGCCTCTTGATGATGATCTTGAACGAGTAACTGATGAAGCATCAGTGACTCTTCTCTCTGACCTTCAGCTCGAAGTTCCCTGTCTAGTTGAGCTGAGATGAAACTAGCTGAAATAAAATGAAGTGCACATGTAATATTCACAATCTGCAGTGAATATGTAATATTATTTTTGTAACATAATATTGAAATCTCAGTTAGTTAATCTATTTTTCACATGATTCATATGATTTCTTTATAAGAGCTCGGATTTTATTCTTGCATGTGTCTGACTGTCTGATGCAAATTTGCAGACTCTGCTTCAAGGACGTGAATATTGATCAAAGAAAATAATTTGGTTGTGTGTGATCTCAACTAATAATTGATTACCTAAACCAGTAGTGCTGTCAAAATTGTAGCTTTCGTTCATGTCGGATTGATATATAAATTTGGAATGAAAGAAGATGATCTGTATAACTTAATATATTATCAGGTAGAATGGCAGAGGGTAATTTAGGAAAGAGAATAAAATATTACTCTGGATGCTAATATTTGCTCTGGCAATATCACCACTCATTGTGATATTATATCACCCTCCTTCAAGCGAAGCATCGGATGAGAAGTCACACTAAACTTGGATCGAAATAGTGTGAAAAGAGGACCAGGAAGACCTTTACTAATCTGTAAGGAAGTAGGGACATGACTAACACGAAACCTGCCGGAAGCCACCAACTCTCGAACAAAGTGGTAGTCAATGTCAATGTGATTAGCCCGTTTGTGAGCAACGGGGTTTTGAGCAAGGAAAATAGCACTACTTTTGTCACAAAACAGTATGGGTGAAGACTTCAAAGGAACATGAAGCTCCTTGAGCAGATTGCACAACCAAACAAGCTTGGCCGCAGTATCGGCCATAGCACGATACTCAGATTCACAACTAGATCGGGAAACACCTGGCTGTTTCTTAGCACTCCAAGAGACATTATTACCACCAAGGTAAATGGCATAACCATAGGTGGAACGTCAAGTTTCAACACAACGAGTCCAATCAGTATTTGAGTACCCTAACACCGAAAGTGAGCTGGAAGACGGTCGAAAGAAAAGTTCATGATGAAGAGTACCACGAACATAGCGAAGAATACGAGTGACTGCCTAATAATGATCATCACGAAGTAACTGAAGGAATTGGCTAACAGAATTGACTACATAGGCTATATCAGGCCTAGTAATGGTCAAATATTGCAAGGCTCCAACAAGCAAACGATATAGTTTGAGATTCGAAAACTCTGGACTAGAGGATATGAGGAGTTGTGAACCAGGAACAAAAGGCGTAGAGACGGGAGCTGTGTCCGTCATTCCAGCACGCTTAGAATCTCCATGCATACTTAGCCTGCCCAAGAAACAACCCCGAAGAAGAGCAAGAGGCCTCTCATCCCAGATAGTAATGAAGAGAGCCAAGATCCTTAATAACAAACTCATGATCAGTGCGCGCGACAAACTTCTGAATAAGAAGAGGATCATTTCCAGTGAGAATGATGTCATCAACATAAACCAAAAGATACAACACCATTGAGCCACGCATGAAGATGAACAGGGAAGTGTCAGACGAACAACACCGAAAACCCAAACGAGTTAGATAAGAACTGAAACGTTGAAACCAGGTACGAGGAGCCTGTTTAAGGCCATAGATAGCCTTTGGAAGACAGCATGCGTAATCCGGATGACGAGAATCGGTGTTTCCAGACAGTTGTTCCATGTAAACCGGGGAATCAAGATGACCATTAAGAAAAGCATTCTTAACGTCAACCTGATGAAGGGACCAACCGAAATTTTAGTATTTTCAAATCCTTTTTGAATGTTACTATTTACAAGCATCTCTCGATTTACAAAATGTTTATGACGGGTACTTTTCTCTAATGCCTTAGTTGATTTGCATAAATGTTAATCTTGTCTGAAAGAGGTCTGTCTTATTTGTGATATTTGGATCGATTTTGTATATAATGCGAGTACCTTTTATGGATTTCTGAGTGAAAGGGGCATTTTAATTGAATCCCAATGTTTTATTTCAAAAATAAAAATAAAAATTTGGTAATTTTATAATTTGGATGTTAGGTGGTAAGTGATCCCAAGGAGACTTCGGACTAGACTACTGAGGCAGCTTCAGCAATGAAACCATCAAGGATTCTTGTAGTGATCTTCTAAAGAAAGGCTTTTAAAATTGAGTGACTTCATCATTTGTCATTATACGAAACTACGTCAAAAGAGATCTGAATAGCCAGAATCCTATCAAATCATAAGCAATTGAACAGTTAAAAAAAAACTAAAATAATAAGCAATTGAATACATCACCACCAAGTTTCAGCGTCGACAAGAAAGCCTTACAAGCTGGGTAAAACGCCTTGTCAAAAGGTATGCTCAGAACCAAAATCAAAAAGACCCATGCAGTGCGAGAGAAACATTGAAATATTCAAAATAAGGATGCGAACATCGGATCTCAACTCATAGGGAAATTTTAAACAACAGAAAGAAGTTTAGGGAAGAAAGACTGAAAGAGAGATAACAAAACATTCATGTGTAGCAACACATTTTAAACATCCACAGCAGCAGATGCAGCCATGAGTTACTAACAAACAAAATCCCATCTCTCAAGCCTATTCTTACTACGTCTCATTGCTCAACTATCCAAATGATAGCAGCAGCGGAAGGAAGCCATGAAATTTTTATTTAGAAAGTTGTGTTCCAATACGGGGTGCTTTACTTACACAAAAGATCAGGGGAAAAAAATGCAATGGATCAGTTCATATCTTAACAAGGCTTGAACCACCCGCAGTCCACAGGCACATCCATAATTCCACTTCATAAGTCCAACCTGCACGAAAAACACAATTCGTAATATTTTATACCTAAAATTTGGATTACTCAAGCCAGGCCATCACCGTAAGTTTGCACATCATCATAAGTTTTTACTGCACGCGAATTTACAATTTATATTGCCCATATCAGAGTCAATCAATCTTAACTAAAATCATCCACATTCAAGAAGCTCGTGAAAATAAGGACGATGCCAGATGAAGCAATATTCAATCAAGCAGAAAGCCTAAATATTAGATTTTATGCAACAATTACAAGCAGAGTATAACAAAGAATATTGGAGGTAAAGAACAAATTGGTGAGAAAGTATAGCATAGCCTCGTGCATATATAGCCCAACCAAAGACATTAATCTAGAAATAAACTATATAAAGGCAGAAGGCATCAAACATAAATATAAAAAAAAACTCTCTTTTCACTTTATCAAAATGTAGCATTCATCTGATCTTCTCCCGAATTCACTACTGCCTGTCATGATTCCAAGAAAATGGAGTACCCTATCCAACTTTTTCAAATAAGTACACTCCTAAGTAAGTACGCCAGAATCCAAAATTCAATCTCTAAACATCATCCACTTTGCAGTTTCATTTCAAGAATTCAGTAATCAACAATCTAAATCAACTAATTAACAAGAATTCAAGAAACTTTAGATGTAAACCAAATGACAAGAGAAGTAATTAGAGTACCAATTAATTGGTGAGGCCAGCTTCCTTGAGAGTATTGGCCCTGATGGAAAGAGCATGCAGGCCGGAGTTGAGCTCGTCGGACAAAAGATCATAGACCATACGGTGGCGTTTCACCAAGCTCTGCTCATCGAACTTGTCCGACACCACCTTCACGTTAAAGTGGGTTTCCTTGGCGGTGCTGTCTCGGACGGCGGCGTGACCGGCATGCTGATAAGACACGTCTTCTACTTCTACCACGGCGGCTTCAAGCGCCGATTGGAGCTTCGATTTCATTCTACCAGCCCTTGATATTATCCCTCTTGAGGCCATTCTTCTCAATTTTTTCTTTTTCTTCTCAATTCTACCCACACTTTTACATGCCCCGGTACTCAGCCCGTTGATTATAATATTTGATGGGCCGCAAGTTAAACTTTAGCAGCTATTTGGCCCGCTAATCATCTGCTAAAATATATTTTTACATATTAAATTTATATTAGAAAGACTAGCATGCTCGACCATTGCTCAATTTACAACTCAATAAATAAGAATCTTTTAATTGATTAATTAAAAGATACTTATTTATTATGTACATATATGTTCTATTATTTATTAAGATGTTAGCATAAAAAGGTTAAAAATATTAGAGTGGTTGTGTGCGGCGTTATCTTTTTACTAAGTATATATTAAAAAGTAGAAAGTGGCGGTATAAATAAAAATAGAAAAAGAAATACTGCCACCGGAATTGTGGTGACAAAACATTAAACGACATGACAAAATGCGTTGAACTAAAAGCCGGTACCGAAAATTATCAAAAAAGGAAAAACACTTTGCACTTAATTAGTTTCCCGTTTCTCATATATATGCATATATTTATTTACCATATATGCCATTCGTTTACCCAAATTCCGCCGCCGGGAAATTATGAAAAGATGAAAAACCCATGCACTTACTGAATTAATTCCTTATAAAAAAGGAAACACCTCGTTCACTTATTTAATTCCTTTTTATTGTCATATATATACGTGAATTTTAGGTGCAGGGACACTTTTATTTTGCAGGTCTGATATTGATTTGAAATACCCCTGGTTTGCTGATGCAGGTCTAGGTAATAGTGTAAAAATGAGGGTAATTTTATCTTTTTCAGACCTGCAAAATCAAATTGTCCCTGCACCTAACACTGGCATATATATATATGCATATATTTGAATACCATATGCAATTTGTAAAGATAAACGTACATTCCTTAACTAAATTGATATATTAATATATTTGTTTTTTCTATATGAACTTTAGATCTTGCACCTCATAAACATTCAGCAGGACATTAAATATAGAACGTATAATGGCGATATATACATAAAAGTAATATATGAATTATAGACAATGACGATATAAAATAAGTAATATTTATTTACCTTTTTTAATGAATCCCTTATTAAATACTTTCTAAAAAAATGACAGTTATTCTTACGAATCAATTAACATGGCTACCACACACGTTGCCAAAACATTCCTTATTTATATTGTAAGAATATTATATATATTTGGTATTACAAATAATTTAGGTATAGGTTATCAAAGAACCTTTTCATATGAGGTTAGGGTTTGAACGTACAATCCTCATGAATAGACAATCCCCTCTTACGTGGTCCAATTGGGGTTTTAACTGTGTTTACATATTATGCTTATGCCTGTCGTGTATGATGATTATTTTTGCAGGATCTCCAAATTTGAGCATGAATATACTCACTCACCAGGTCAAATTATGAATTTACATTGAATTTGAATTCAGGGTTTTAATTGATGACTATTGTTGCGCTCTTATGCTTTTTACTGCTATTAAATTTTATAGTTTTAAGTTTGATTATTGAATCCACTCGATATATATATGCTCACGTCGTAGAAGAGGCTCTAGAACGCTTTCAAAACCAGGTTTGTTTTTGTTCTTTTAGAAGTCCTGGTGAAAATATTACGCTTGTAATTTGATGGTGTTCGGACACGAGAAAAAAGGTAAGTTTGGATCATATCAATTTTTTTTTTTGCTGTTCTCGAGTCAGGATCTTTGTTTTGACGTTAGTTTTTATGTAGCATTCATTCATTCATTCTGTTGTTTATTTTATTAGAATCGTCCAGAAAATTTTTTCTATTAAGAGAAAAGTATGTTAAGGTGTGGGTCAAATAAAAAGTTGACATGTGGCCACTTTAATTTGGGAAAACAACCAAAGTTAACTGAGTAATCCGTTCCATTTCATTTTCTCCTCTCCCCATACCTTCTCTCTTTTCCCTTTTCTAACCCCTCTGTTTTTCCTTTTCCTATCCCTCTTTCTTTTCATCCTTCCGACAGAAACCTGCGCCTGGTTCTCTGCAACGGAAAAAAAGAACACATCGGAACCACCGATCAACCTGGGGTGAAATTCACGTCCTTTCCGATTTTTTCACTGGATTTAGAGACCAGCCGGTTTCTTTAACCTTCAATCCCTCCTCGCATGACCATTGGTGGCACTTTTCGAGCATTCTCCATTGAAGGCCTGAACCACTTAAGACAGAGATTAAGGAGGTAACTAATACTGCCTATCTATCACAGTACTAGTACTTTGACATCCATTCTATATACTAAATGAGTTTAAAAAACTGAACTTAATAAAATTTTACTATCACATCAATTTGATGTGCAACTTCCTTTTCTACGGGTGTTGAAAACATAAAAAAAAATTCAATTTTGGCCCATTTTCTCCAGAATCTCCTATGACCAAAGGTGGACTCACCCCAAAAGAATCTGGCTGCCATAGTTTTCCATTCTTTTAATGACAGCTTTTGAGGGTTCAAGCACAGAGAATAGGAGGGTAGGGATGAAGAGAAAGACATGATTCAATAATATTAGCTTGCCAGCCATTGAAAGCCATTTATTCTTCCAGTTCTGAATGGTCTTTTCTAGCCTCTCCATCATAGCCTGGTAATATATTATCTTGTTTCTACCTGTGAAGACAGGTACTCCAAGATATTTGAAAGGAAAGTTCCCTCTTTTCATACCAGTCACTCTTTTGATTCTTCTTACTAGCGCATCAGGGAATTTTGAATTTAAATAAACCTCTGATTTATTGAAATTCACCTTCTGACCTGATACTGCTTCGTATGCCTTCAGAAAATTAATTGTCCTTTTTAAATTTCTTTTCCCATCATTAAGAAACAGAGTTGTATCATCTGCTTACATCAGATGTGATACACTCTCCACTCCTCTTGGCATTTTGAAGCACTGCAGAAATTGAGTATCCAGTAAGGCTTTCAGTCCCCTAGAGAAGGCTTCTGAAACCAGGTTATAGAGAAATGGGGAAAATGGGTCCCCTTGTTTGATTTCTCTATTGGATTTGAAGAAGCCTGATGCTATCCCATTTATCAACACTGAGAACCATGTTGTTGCAATATTCTGAGCAATGAGCTTGACTATGTGTCCATGAAATCTAAATTTCAACAGAACAGTGTTAAGGAAGGCCCAAGAAACTCTGTCGAATGCCTTCTCCATGTCTAACTTAACAATAATATTCTGATGATGTGGGTTCTTGCTAAGAAATCTCACCATCCCTTGCATCTGGATAGTATTGTCAGCAATGTCTTTCCTACTTTGGAAAGCAGATTGCTCCTTAGATAACAATTTAGGCATTATTGGCTTTATTCTTTCCATAATTAGTTCTGAAAAGATCTTGTTAAGGAAGTTGGAGAGGCTTATGGACCTAAAATCTGCAAAACAAAGGGTGTAGGGACTTTAGGGATTAAGGCAAGCCAAGTGCTGGTGACCGCTCTTGGCTGTATGGTACCATTCATGAAATCCCTGGCTGCTGCCATGAGATCCTCCTCAAGTACTTCCCAGCAGTGGGTGAAGAAGTAGCCCGAGTAGCCATCTGCACCAGGTGCTCCTTCACTGTTGAGGTCATGTACTGCAAATCTTAGTTCTTCATACTCAACTGGTCTAAGCAGAGTTTCATTGTCCTCATATGTCACCAGTTTAGGGATGCATCCCTTAAAGTGCTCTAGATATTGTCCAGAAATATCAGATTCAGTTGAGGCAAGCAAATTTTCATAAAAAGCTACCCCTTCTGCCTGAATTTGACTTGGATCAGAGGTCCACTGTCCAAACCTGTCCTTGATCTTATTTATCTGGCTCCTACACCTTCTCTCTTTGACAGCCTGGTGGAAATATTTGGTGTTAGCCTCACCCTCCTTAAGCCACCTAAGTTTAGCTTTCTGTTTCCAGAAAGTTGTTAGCTCCTTTTGTGACCTAATCAGTAGGGCTCTATGCTTGTTAAGTTCTATCAAATCCTAACCAGAGCTAGTGTTTTGATAGTCAATCTCCAGCTGTGATACTTTATCCTCAGCTTCCTTGAGATTCTTATGCACATCACCAAAATGTTCCTTGTTCCACCTTCTTAGCACTGGCTTTAACCTTTTCAATTTAGAGACCATTCTACACATTCCCACCTCCTCACACTCAGCCTCCCAACTGCTCTTTACCAGCGCCAAGAAATCATCCCTCTGGGTCCACATGTGCCGAAACCTAAAAGGTTTGGGGACACTAGGTTCAGAGCTTTGGATGGAAATAATAAGGGGATTGTGGTCTGAGGCAAGTCTACTAGGTATCTGGATTGAACTATGGGGGAAAAGGTCATGCCACTCTGAGTCACACAGTCCCCTGTCTATTCTTTGTAGTTGAAGATCTTCCTTCTTCCTATTGTTAGTCCAGGTGAATTGGTTACCAACAGTGGGGATATCCAGGAGCCCTAGGCTGTTTATGAAGGAGTTAAACTCTCTAATGCTTCCTAAAGGGGGCTTCTTATTTCCTCTCCTCTCAGTCACTGATGTCACTGTATTGAAGTCACCAATGTAAATGGTGGGGGTTTTTGGTAGTCCTAATAGGTGAGCCCATAATTACCTTCTAAGTATTTTAGTCACAGCAGCATACACAAAAACACAGCTCCAATCAACAGTTGAAAGCATATCAGAAATAGATACATGCAAATATTGTGAAGAATGAGTAAGCACTTGAATTTTAAATTTTGAGTTCCAGAGAAGCCAAATCTTAGCATTATCAGCACATAAAGAGTTAGGCAAATTAAGCTGGAATTGTAGTTTGATAATGTCAGTTTTATCATGCCAAGGCTCAATTAAAAAAACTATATCAATTTTGTGTAGGGTAATTAGGGATTTCAGTCTGTCCATAGATTTAGCATATCCCCTAATGTTACATACAAGAATGTTCCCTATGATTTTATAAATCATTAGAGAGTTTTTTTGTTTTGAGAGAGGTTCTCAGCCACTTATCCAGTGTGATACCTCCCGTAAAATGTTGTCTTTTTCTCCTAACACTGTTCTCAATCCTATCACATTGCACATTCTCAATGATGCTTAAAGGAGAGATGGACAGTGGAGTACCTAGATCATTAGCTTCCTCAATTTCTTGATCACTAGATCTCCATTCTTGCTCACTCTGCGCTTCCTCATACTCTGAGCACTCTCCCTCTTGCTCCTGGAGGACCTAAAAAGTATTGGATGTCTGCACAGGCTGGTAAGGAACTATAAGTTGATTTTGCATTAACCTTTGTTTCATTTTCCATTCTTTAAGGTTACTAATTTGTAAATCATCAAAGGAGTAAAGAGGAACATATGATGGTTTTTTAATCCCTTTGAATAAATTGATAGGCTCAGAAACTTCAGCTGTGAGCAAAGTAGGCTGCACAGCTGAGTGTAAAGGATATTGAGTAGCCTTTTGTGGATGTACCTCCTGAGCAGAAATTACATCCTCAACTATGCTATTTGTGACATCATGTTGCTTTTTTTTTGAAAGGTCACATCATGTTGCTTTTGTGAGGGGGTAAGCCCGGAGGAGCTTGATACAGACTTCTCCTTCCACTGTTGGCCAGGTTGAGCATGTTGATACTTTTTTGCTTGTTTCATTGCTGGTTTCTGCAGATTCTGGGATACCATCTGATGTTTCTTCCTTCTTAGCTCAGGGTGCAGGATCATACATTCATGCTCTATGTGCCCAATTTTTTGACTGTGTGTGCAGTACTAGGGAATATCATCATACTCTATACCACATTCCACATAATTGCTAGCAGTTCCCACAATAATTGAAGACTGTAATTTATTGAGAAGATCGATTTCCACACATACCTTAATGGCTGAGGGTCGGGTCAGGGAGCTCGTTGCCAGATCCATTTTGAGAAAAACCCCAATTTGATTACCCATGTCCTCAATCGCAGAGAGATTATAGAATTGAACTGGTGGGTTTTGGATAGTCGCCCAGATTGGGACGATTGAGGATTCCTTCTTTATTGTGAAGTCAGGGGTCCATTTAAGAACTCTCATGCTTGCTACGTTGATATGGCAGATCGAACGCATCCAGATCATCTGATAGTCCTCCTTGAGCTCAAACCTTATCAGCACGTGTCGGTAATCAAGCGACCCTATCTGGTACTTGCCCAAGAAGCCCATCCTCTGGAAAGCGTTGTTGATAGTCTCCATTGTTGGTTTGGCGTTGATGAATTTGCCTATCAATGCATTTTGGTAATGTGAAGAGAATGTCTGAATCGCCTCTTCTGAGTAGATACATGCGATTTTCCCTCTAATCTGGTGGCTATTGGTTTGATCTCCGGGTTGGACGGAAGGGAGGTGAAAAGGTGCTGGCTTTTTGGGGCTAATGCTTGAGAATAGGATTTTCCGGCGACTGAACCACCGGGTTTTGGTGGTGGTTCCACCATCAATCTAGCCGTTGCCAGCCGTTAGTACACTGTTACGGTCAATAGTAAAGTAGTTTATAGAGAGAATTAGAAGCGTATGACTTTTAGAGAGAGAAAAGTAAAAATTACATTCACTAATTCTACAGCTCTCTTGTATTCATCTGAAAAATAGACAAACTTATGATATATAAATACAACCATTAACATTTAAAGTAGGGAAATGATTATGACACTCCCTTATTCACACTCCATTTTCACTCCAAATCTCAACCCTTTATTTGATCTAATCTCGGCCATTGATTCCCCTTATTTTTTTTAATTATTTTAATTTATTTATAAAATTCGTTGACTGTTACCATTTAACCCTGACTAAAAAATTGTAATTTATAATTAATTAAAACTATTCTATTTTTAATATTTTTCAGATTTCTTATAGACTATCAATTAATTTTTTTTAACTTTTAATTGATTCTTTCCTAAAATTCAACTTTTCTAACCTTTCAGATAAGTATTTTATAACGTAAACAATGCAACTTTTAGTATGAACTGTGTATTTTGTTCTTATGTTTTCGATTAAATGAAACAAGTTTCATAATATATTTATCCAGGAGCTCAGGTTGAGAAAAGTAGAGTTGTTAGAAGGATATTGGTCATACAGAAAGGTCAAAGGCCTTTTACATATCTGGGAGTACCTATATTTAGTGGGAGGAACTGGGATAGATACTACCAGCCACTCCTTGAGAGAATGGAAAGTCCAATAAAAAATTGGAAAAACAAATGGTTAAGTGCAGCTGGGAAGTTAGTCCTCATCAACCATGTGATCATGTCAATACCAACACACACATTTTCAGTGCTGAGCCCACCTAAAACAGTGGTCAAGAAAATGGAGAGAGTTGTATCCAAGTTTTTCTGGGGGGAATCAGATTATGGTCAAAAGAAGAGTTGGAGAAAATGGTCAGGGATGACAGTTCCAAAGAAAGAAAATGGGTTGGGATTCAAGGATTTTCCAGCAGTTATTGGAGCTTTTGGTTGCAAGCTGTGATGGAAGCTCCAACTGAATCAGACAATTTGGACAAAACTCCAATGGAATCTACCTGCAGCACAGAAGGAATCCCAAACATGGAATAGGATCTGCAAAATAACATAATTTACCAACTCCAATTCACAGATTCTACATGGAGAGGGACACAGCTCATTCTGGAATGCAAATTGGCTGGGAATAGGAGCCTTGTACTATCATTGGCCTCACAATGCCACACTCATCTTTCCTACATTAATATTGCTCAATTTTTTACTAAGAAGGTATTCTACCTTAACAAACTTGAGCCACATTTGGCTACCAACTTCTTCATGTTGTTGTTGGACTCACAGAATCAGCACAAACACCCGGACAGGCTCATATGAAAACCAGTGTTGGGTATAAACAATGGGCATAATAGGGTGATTGAGATAATAGCTGGATAACGATAGAGTCACGTAACACTCTCGCTTTCCTTTGAGAATATTTCGACCCTATCAGCCTGGGTTACACGAAATTCCTCGCAGGATAAAACTATCGCTTCATTCTTGATTCTAGGCTGGAATCATGAACATGCCTTTGAGTATTAGTGTTTCTGGATTGTATATCAGAAAATCTGTGTTTCTCGTTGTCGTTTATATATTTCAGTGTTACCTGCATCAGGCATCACGTATCATTCCTTTTGACATGCATCAAAAGCCACATGTATTTATAGCCAACACCATTGCACCAGATTACATCCGTAAAGATACCAGTCGGTAACTGCATGCCAACTGCATACGTACCAACTTTATCTAAACAGTAACTATACAGTAAACCATATAGTAACTTCATGCAACTCCTACTTACGTACCAAACCAATCTGAACAGACACATGTTTGGTAACTTCGTATGCAACCATTCTGTTAATTAATACACGTTCATTATCCTCAGAATTAACTCTGAATCGATGCAACACTTTAATTTAATATAAATCACACACAGATAAATAAATAAATATTTATCTTACAACCGTAAACTCGTAGATAGTTTTTACAAGTGTGCACTCCGCCCCACCAACCTTGTTATAACATCTCGAGTTCACTATCTCGAATCCAATTATACTTAAATTAAACCGGTATTTAAACAAAACACCAACAATCCTCCCCCATTTAAGTATAATCCCTGACTCGGAAAATCCAACAATCCATCAAAACCAAACAAGTGCATAAATGAAAATGTCTTATAGATTGAATTTTCATCTTAGTGAACTACACATTCCAAATGCTCGAGAATCGGGGTGTCTAAAAGATTAAACCCTTCAACCTATTTGAACACTTGAAGATAAAACACACACAAGTTCAAAACAGCTCAAAAGCTAAATCGACACTATACAAGCCATGTGTCCATATCCGTTCATGAGTGCATACAAAACCAAGCCCAGGCTTCTTGAAGTGGCTACACTTCGCACTACATATAGGTGAATCTTTTTAATCGTACACATGCATATGTACTTTGTCAAAAGATTCATTAAGAAGTTAAACTTCAACCTCTGGTCTCTCATGCATGTCCCAACATATATCTTCGGGATATAATATTATATGTTTCAATCTTAAACAATGGGCCTTCCACATTGAATTTAACTCTAGCGTCGTACTAGAGCGAAATTGGGTATACCACCATCAAAGATTTAAATAGGCTTTAAACCTCCCGATAACCGACTTTAGAAAGTCCCTAGCTAAACCACTTCGTCAAGTGGTCTGCTAAATTGTATCAAACTTTTATAATAATTCCAATCTCTTAACTTAACCTTAGACTTGTCATTCTTGCACCTTTAGATATTTACCTCTATGTGCAAAATCACAAATGACTTCCGTCTTATCTTTAGACTTACCATTTGCTATGCGCAAATCACAAATGGTTTCCGTCTTCTACAAGAGACATATTTTCTTTTATTTTCAAGATGAACTTGAAATCCTTCCATAAAGATGGAACCTTGTCGAATAAAATCAACAACAAAGAAATCTATCCATTTCCGAATTGTCTTGAACCACAAAACAATTCACAAGATCAAAGGCTATTCAAACCTTTTACATCTCAACAAAAATTTAGATTTTCCCTCCAAATCATAATTTTTCCCAAGAATTTCATATATTCTTGAAATCATGATTCTTTTCCGAATCAACTATTTCTTATTTCCAAGATATACATTAATAATCACAAGTATTTTACTTGCACAAACTATTATGGTCAAATAGCGTGTCATCCCCTTAATAAGAAATTTCCACATAATTTATCATCACATAATAATGGCACTAACATCAACACATATACCGTGTACATGATGAACTCAAGCCAAAATATCATGGAATCAATTTACCAATTCCAAACATTGCCCTTTTCATTAAATCACTATTTATAAATAAAATAGCTCCAAGTATAATTGGCAAACAAATTAGTTCATTTTACCCACAATAATTTTTGTTTGCTTTAATCCGGTAAAATTTCATGCATGCACAAATTATAAATGATATGTAAACATTTTCATAATTTTCATGCACATGTATTCCATACATAATAAATCATGATGTACTGTCACTTATAAAATATAGTACAAATGAACACCATAAACCATGCACTTGACAAACTAATTTAATTAGTCATCCCCCATGGAAAATATACACGTGCCAGTCAATATAAGTTGACAAAATCATTTCTTTTTCCCTTAATTTTGATTAATTTCACACATGCAATTTTAGTGAAATTCACTTAACTTATATTAAGCATGCATCACTTTATAACCAAATTATATTACTCGTGCATTCTGATCACATTGCATGTAATTTCAATACTAAAAATTAATTCATATCGAGCACCAGCAATACTAAATTATTTAATTTATGTATCATACAATGCTACCTTAAGTCATCCTTTATTAATAACAAAGTTACTTAATTTATTAGCCGGCCAACCAAAAAGACACAATTTGGTTACAAAATGCAACATACATATCATGCTTGTATACATATTAATTTTCACATGTATCCAGGTTACAATATGCCATAACCATAAAATGTGACCAACACATTCGTGCTAAATCCTGCAATCCAAAATTGCCAAAACACATATCTCGTGCTCTATGTTTGTTTCAACATATTTCGAAATAAATATCCATTCGAGCTATCATCAAATATATTCAATTTGATCAAGAAAATGTCATTTTCTTTCATGCATAAATATCATGCATTATTACATAAAATATAAAGATTCGACAATCAACTTCACAGACCATGTTATTTATAATATTAACTTAATTATAAGTGATCAAGTCTGACAGTTTCCTGGATCAACCCAATCAATTCATTTGATAAAAATGAATTCTCGGCATTTTAATTATGCCTAAATCAATAACCATGATCCGTACTTTCACTAGAGTTTGATCACATCAATTCAAGCACAACTGCTCAAAAAACAACCTTTTCACATAATCATGCAATTTACAATATGTAAATATCATAAATACTGACCACAAAATTAACCAAGACCATCATTTTATTTTCTGTGAATTCATAACTCACAAATCATACAACAAATATTGTACTCACTCATCCACAAACATGTTTAAGTACATTTGAAATCATATGGAGCAATCACATATCCTCAAATTTAATTAATCAATCAACATGCAACTTTGACATTGAAAATAATTATTTAGTACAAATAATAATCTTCTTGCATGTCCATTCATTCAAATCAAGATGAGTAATTCACATATCATTTCAATGAAACTCAATGTCTATCCTTTAAATAAATAAGATGTCCATAAATCAAGTAATCCCTAATTTATTTTATTTTATATTTATTTTGCATGGACAAATCAATGTACATGAACCACTAATTAATTCAGCAATTTTAATCAAACCAACATATATACAGATTCACATAATTTCAAACTATACAATATGCATTATTTTATTATAATAATATTATTCCATCATGTGAATCATGCTTAAATATTTCATCCATTCCTTCTATGTAGAAGATTATCGAATACACTCAACACCGAACTAAATTCATGAATTTTTGATTTAGTCAGTGTCATACAAATTGTTCTAATAAATACATAGAGCATTTCAATTCTTTGATAATATGCACAAGTATAACATCATGTAATATAAAATTACATACTAACAAGACGTTTTTCTTTCGAAACATTCTTGTTCATGTTATCTTCCCTACATAAATTCCGTAAGATTCCACATACTATGTATGCATATTTAACATTCAACGTTGCAGCATTAAACAGACATATCATCCAAGATGTAACTGTATGCGTCGCATTAACTGTCACATACTCTCATCTTTAGGTATATTTAACATTACAATATCAAACTGTGAGTCATACATACCATCCAAGATGCAACTATATGCATGCAACACGTTAAAAGTCACATACTCCCATGTTTATCCGAGTATATATAACAAGTGTCTTTCGCATCCAAGATGCAACTATATGCATGCAACACTTTAAAACTCACATACTCCCATGTTTATCCGAGTATATATTACAATTGTCTTTCACATTAAGTCATGAAACATAATTTCATACCAAACATTTTCGCATCAAATAAGTAATCAGATTTGATCAGTATAAAAATAATATATTTATACATACATCTGAATTGAATGCCACAATGCAAGCATTTTGATTACCATATCTGATAGTAAATAGATATGCACGGTATTGAAAAATATTTTCATACATGTAACATTCAACCATTCAGCCGTAGTCAAATAATTTAGAGCATGTCCAACAGTTACTCTATAATAGAGTTTTTAGCTAATTTTACCCTTTTTAGCTACATTATTGCTTCCAACAGCTACTCTATCCCACACTCTAAAATGGAGATATGGTAAAATTGGAAGAATGAAAATGCATATGGAGTAGACTTGTTTCATGCTCTAAAATTTAATACTATCATTGATTCTTACTTTTTCTTTCCTTTTTTATTCTATACTTTCTTAATCATTCAAATCTTCACACATAAATATATTAAAAACATAAAATTGCAAATTAAATTAAGACCCTGTTTGCTAGAGTTTATAAATAGAGCAGTTAAGTCTAATTCAACTCAGTTCAATTCAATTCAGTTCAGTTAAGTAAAATATGATTTGATCAAATTAAAGTATATTTAGAAATTATGATTCTATTTTACAATATATAAATTTCACTTTAGTTCATTTAAATATAATTTGATCAAATCAAGTAAATTTAGACTTTCTAATTCTATTTTTCGATACTTAAATTTCACTTTTATTCAGTTCAAATCAGTAAGAAATAAATTCAGACAAACATACTCTAATTGTGTGTTCTTGGGAGTATCAAAACAAATTAAGTATGGATATTAATATTTATGACAATAAATACATGGAATGACAAAATAGAGTAACTGTTGGAAAGAGACAAAATAATTATGAAGTTTTTACAATTTGGTACTCTATTATAGATATTGTTTTAGAATAGCTGTTGGGCTTGCTCTTATAATGCAGTTTAGTTATCACTCGAATATATACCATCTCATTAATGTTCATGAAATCAATCAATCTATATATGTATGATATAGACTGTGTTTAATCCTCTCATAAATAATTTTTTAATCAAAACACTAGATATCAATTATAATTGATACATACAAATCAAAACGTTACTTCAACCATGATTTATTTAATTTTAAGAAATCATGCAGATGAAATTTAACCATCGACTCCAGATAAACATAACTAAATAAAATTTGTAAAAACTTATCTTTGCATCCTTCGCTGATCGTTGACAGTGACCAACGTTTCATCCTCAAAATGTATTCTTCCGCCAGATACACACCACATACAACCATATATTATTATTACAAAACAATACTCTTGGAATCACTCTACCTCGTATCAATCCCACCCAAATTCATCATACTACAAACATCATTACTTTGTTACAAGTACGATTCCATTATCACAATCAACAACGAAGATATTCTCAAAGATTGTTGGGTATAAACAATGGGACAATAGGGTGATTGGGATAATAACTGGATAACGATAGAGTCACGTAACACTCTCGCTTTCCTTTGAGAATATTTCGACCCTATCAGCCTTGGGTTGCACGAAATTCCTCGCAGGATAAAACCATCGATGCATTCTTGATTTTAGCCTTGAATCAAGAACATGCCTTTGAGTATTAGTGTTTTGGATTGTATAACATGAGAAAATCTGTGGATTTTCTCACTGGCGTATAGTTCAGTGATACATGCATCATTCATAAATGGTTGAATAGTTCATTGTAAACCTCATCATGCATCTATAATACCACATGTATTTATAAGCCATACTCGTACCGACCCATATCTGAAAAGACAACGGTACGGTAACTCCACAACTGCTGCGTGCATACCCAACCAAATATCTGAAAAGATAAGGTAATAGTAACTGTGTACGTACAACCTGCAGTTTCATATGGTACCTATAATACAACCATGTGGTAACTATAATGCAACCACAATAACTCCTGTGTTAATTGATACACGTACACTGTCATCAGAATAGTTCTGAATCGATGCCACACTTCAGTTTAATATAAACCATACACAGATAAATAAATAAATATTTATCTTAGAACCGTAAACTCGTAGATAGTTTTTACAAGTGTGCACTCCACACCACCAACCTTGTTATAACATCTCGAGTTCACTATTTCGAATCCAATTAGACTTAAATTAAACCGGTATTTAAACAAAATACCAACAATTGGATCAGGTGAAAACACCTTTTATGTGAGAACTCCTAATCTTGGACGTTCAAATCAATTTTATGGTTGATGTCATTATCGTAAAGCAAATTAGAAAAGTTATTCTCTAATTAAAAATATATTTATATGTAGGCATGAAACAAGGTCATAAAAATTGGTGAAACCACCATAAATCAGTCGCAAAGCCACCCAAAGTCGCTGTAATATACCATATCCACCATCCTTTACGTTCATTTTATTTTTTCCAATTTACCATGTGTAGCCTTCGTTAACCATGTGTAGTGTTTCTTCTATACTTATCGTTCTCTTAATTGATACTTATCATATATGTTTTCCTTCGATTGATTGTTTTTCTTGAAACATAGATAAAGAATTTGGAGGTCTCGAGTGAATCATCGAATCAATATAGTGGCAGCCTAGATGACTTGATGTGGTAACGATTGAGTATTCGTAGCCAGAAATCAGGAATCGGTAAGGGAATCTGAGCTTGACGGCGAGGGTATTGGTAGTGATGAGGTACACTCCTGATTTGAGAACTCGTGACGTCTTCACTCCATGCCGCCTGTGTTTAAAATCGATGGCAGATGCGTCAAGAACCGACGGCGGCGACGATGCATTGGGCTACCGCGAATAGTAGATATTAAGGTGCGCGTTTGTGAAATTGAACAAAAATACCTAAGATTGAAGTGTACATGTTTTATACCTCTTTTAATAACTTGATGAATCTCAGTGCTTAACATTGATCAGAAATGTACTCTATTCGCTAGGATCTCTACCGCTCTCTACGGGGAAACCTGCATGCAGGTTCCGACGAGGCCAAATTCTGGTCAGATCATTAACATATTCGTCACGTTCAAGTACACGGTATAGTCTTGGCTTTGAAAGAGCCGAACAAGAACATCAATAGGAAATCATGAAGAAGAACGATATAGTGCGATTGAAATGTAGAGCATGAAGGTCTCAAACACAAGGTTGCTGTAATACACGATTGAAGAGAGGGATTTTTGGTCCTTAATTTACAATCTCCACTGTGTCCCTTGCTCTATGTGTTTATTCTCAAACTGGCTATCAACTACTGTCACGTTGGGGTCTTTCTTTTTCTCACAAGTCTTTGATCTCCCGGTGATTCTTTTTCCAACCAAATCCACCCCGATCACTAATGTCGTCCGATGGTGGAGAAGATAAACCCAAACATCAGGGTTAAACTTGTTCCGATGAGCACTTGACCCAAAATTTCAGTATTTTCAGGTACTTTTGGAATGTTACTGTTTACACTGATAAAGTACACTGTTTAAATGATTAGCTACAATATTGTAGGTAATTTATTGGTCTGGAATGTTAGGGGTTATGACACCTCTATTACTAGATTATAAACTCCGATTTCAATTCATAAAGTTTCAATCTTGTGCATTATTGAGTCTATGCATGATAATTCTGAGATTGAAAGTATAAAATTTGAACTCAAATTTCAAAATGCTTATGCAGCTGTAAATGGCAAAGTATGGATTTTTTGGAAAAACAATTTCATTATTAATATTTTAGGCCAATCTGATCAATTTCTGTACACTTCTATAACTGAGTCTGTATGACTTGTTACTTGGAAATGTGTTTTTATTTATGCTAAAGTATTGAGGGATCTTAGAGAGGCTTTATGGACTGACCTAAAGCTACTACCTCAAGGCCTTACTTTGTACATTGGGGACTTTAATACTGTAGCTAGTATCACTGAGCATAGAGGGAGGCACCCCCCACCAGCAAGGAGTATGAGAGAGTTCACTGCACTCATCACTGCCTTAGGACTTCAGGTTGGTAATAGGTATACCTTGTCCAATAATAGGTCTAGAGATGATAGACTATTGCAGAGGTTAGATAGAGGCCTGTGCAACTTAGAATGGAATGACCTTTTCCCACATAGCTCCATCCAGGTACTAGGAAGGATAACATCTGATCACAATCCATTGCTAGTCTCAATCCAAGATGCAACAGAGCTTACACCAAAACCTTTTAGGTTTCAAGGTATGCGGACAAATAGACCAGAATTCTTGAATTCGGTGGCTGATAGCTGGAATGCCCCATCAGGATACAGTGACATGTTCAATATGGTGTACAAACTGAAGAGGCTTAAACATGCTTTGAATCTTTGGAACAAGGAGATGTTTGGGGATGTCCATCAGAACTTGCTAGAGGCAGAACAGAAGGTGGCAAAATTAGAGGAAGAATATGAGATTTCAGGCTCTGACCAGGACCTCATAGAACTTAATAGATGTGGAGCCCTACTAATTAGATCCCAAAAGGAGGAAACAATGTTCTGGAAACAGAAATCCAACCTTAAATGAATTAAGGAGGGAGATGCTAGCTCAAAGTATTTCCACAATTCAGTGAAGGAAAAACACCGTAAAACCAGGATCACCAAAATTAAGGATAGTGTTGGTCAATGGATAACATATCCACATAGAATTAAGGAGGAGGGAATCAGCTTCTTTGAGGACCTCATTAATGATTTTGAACAAGATATTTCAGGAAAGTACCTGAGGCACTTTGATATGGTTATAATCAAACTAGTCACTCAGGAGGACAACTCCAAACTGCTCAGAGCAGTAGATTTGGAGGAGCTCAGAGAAGTTGTTTTTTGACTAGGCAAAGAAAGTGCACCTGGATATGATGGATTTTCAGGAGTTTTCTATACAACCTCTTGGAACATAATTAAGGATGATCTGCTAGAGGCAGTAAAAGAATTCATGCAAGGCAAGAGAATTCCCAGGGCCATTGGTAGCACATGGCTCACACTCATCCCCAAAAAACCAAATCCTTCCTCTTTTAGTGACTTTAGACCTATAAGCATGTCAAACTTTCTAAAAAAGGTTTTCTCAAAACTTTTGGCAGAGAGGTTCAAACAAGTAATGCATAAAATCACATCTCCTCAACACTCTGCCTTTTTACAAGGTAGAGACATATCAGATAATGTGATTCAGATGCAAGAAATGGCAAGGCTGTTAGGTAAGAATCAAAGGATCAAAACCTAATAGTTAAGTTAGATATGCAGAAGGCCTTTGACAGAGTTTCATGGAGCTTTCTGAATTCTATAATGCTCAATTTTGGTTTTGATGGAACACTTGTTAAGATAATCATGCAGATTATAGCCTCAGCTTGGTTTTCTATGTTGATTAATGGTGTTGCTTCAGGTTTCTTCTCATCGAGTAGAGGTATAAAGCAAGGGGACCCTCTCTCTCCCTTTCCATACAACTTAGTGACAGAATCCTTCTCTAGGGCCTTAAAGATATTGATGGATTCCCAATTCTTACAAGGATTTCAGATGCCTAGAGGAGTTGAGTCTGTTACTCACTTGATGTATGCAAATGATACTACCATTTTCTGCAAATACAGCAAAAGAAATCTCAGAAGGCTCAAATATTTCCTTCATGCATATGCGATATCATCTGGACAGAAGGTAAATTACTCAAAATCTGATTTTTTTTGTTCACCAGAAAGTATCTGGAACACAAATAAGAATGATTCAGAGAACCTTGGGATGAAATTGGGACATATGTCTTTTACTTATTTGGGGGTGCCAGTGTTCAATGGGAGGAATAAAGTGATTTTATATCAACCTCTCTTAGAAAGGATACAAAGAGCTACAGAGAACTGGAAAAATAAATGGTTGAGCTATGCAGGCAGAATGGTTCTTATCAATCATGTGTTGTTGGCTGTTCTCACGCACATTTTCACAGTCTTACAGCCACCAAAACAGGTGACTATGAGGATTGAAAGAGCAACAAGTAAGTTCTTTTGGGGGAAAACAACCTATGGGAACAGGAAAACATGGAGAAAGTGGACAAAATTGGCAATGCCTAAGGATGAAAATGGGCTAGGTTTTAGGGATATTACAGCCACTATACAATCCTTCTTCTGCAAAATGTGGTGGAAAATGCAGAAGAATGAAACAATTTGGACAAAATTCTTATGGCAGCTGCCAAAGTCCTATAAGAATTCTCATACATGGAAAAGAGTTTGCTCTGTAATTGAGCATGCAAATGCAAACTCACAAGTTCTTTATGGAATTGGCACATGTTCATTCTGGGATGCTAAATGGACAGGTTTAGGAGCTCTGTTTTATGCATGGCCAACTGACAGGGAACTTCCTTTCTCTAACATATCTCCGTCTACTTTCATAAGTAATAAATCCAATCTTATCCAACAACTGGAGTCATACTTGGCTACCAATCTTTTGGCTATTTTGCAGGAAGCACATATCACACAAGGGCATGATGATATAGTCTGATATGGAGGCCAGCAAAAAATGAAAATTTCTCTGTGAGGACAGCTTATCTGAGCTATAAGCCACTGGGACCAAAAGATCCAACTTTACAGCAGGTATGGTCCAAACCAACCCCTACTAAAATATATGTGCATATGTGGAGAGTTTGAAATAAACTCCTCCCTTTTGAGGACATTTTAGCACAATTTGGTTTCCAACTACCATCCAAATGCCCATTCTGTGCACGGGTTGACAGTCTCAACCATTTTTACACTAATTGTTCTGAGACTGCTGAAATCTGGAGATATTTTAACATGATTCTATCTTTAAGAACTTCAACTTTCTCTCATGTCAATTAGAAGTTATCTTTTTATATGTCAATCAAAGTTTTTCCCAAAATCCACTCAACAGTACTAAGAATAACCATACTGATGGTATTCTGGGCTCTGTGGAATAAAAGAAATAAATTTTTGTGTGACAATAAACTCATGGATAACCAGAAATTATGCCAACAGATTTTAAAGCAAGTATGCCTTATCTTCACTGCTTTTCCAGTGACTGGCCAGTCTGACAAAAATTTATTTTTGATTGAAAATGACTTAGTTCCTTTTACAAAAAGGAAAAGATCTAGACCAGTCAAGATAGTCAAATGGTTTCCTCCAGATCAGGGTATGAGAGTAAATGTTGATGCCTCATATGATACAGGAGTATATCCCAACACAGGAATAGGTGTGATAATCAAGGACAAACATGACATAGCTTGAGTACCACCTCACCAATGCATGCTGAATTGATGGCAATCATGATAGGTTATCAGTTAGCAAATGACATGAACTTACAACTTTTTTCAGTTGAATCAGATTGTAAATTGGCTGTGTCAGGAATTCTACATCCACTATCTGCTCATTGGAACCTTTTCCCAATATGCTTTAAACTGCATGCTATGTGTATACAATCACCATTATGTCATGTATTTAGAGAGGCAAATTTTCCAACTGATTTTCTGGCAAAAAGAGGACTACAAATGCATCAAACAAGTGACTTAGAGCTACAATCAGCCCCTAGGGAACTAAGAGGCCTAATTCACCTTGATAGCTTGGTCTTCCTGCTGTTAGAATAGGTTGACAATTTTACACTCAGAACATGTACTGCTGGCTCTATCCTTCTTGCAGGGATGGACAGGTACTCTATAAAGGATGGAACTGCACCTTCCACAGAGAGGCTCACCCATATTTCTACAACAATTATCATGGCCTCAACCAAGGGAACAACAAAGGATTCAGTAATGGATCACAGTCTAACAGAATGGATCTTTTTTGCCATTTTTTTGATAGCTCTGGAATAGGTTTTTAGGTTGCAATGGCAGAGTTTTGTTTCGCTGGTCGATCACTAAATTGCTCCTCAAAATTTTTGCACCAAAAACCTTTTGTAAAAATTCCATTGAAGCTTCCAATCTACCTTAGAATAGACTAATTATAGTCTTCTAGGTATTCTTTATTCTTTTGTAAGGTTTAATCCTTAGCAGAGCTTCTACTCAACTATGTAACATACTCTTTTTTTTATTAAGGTTTGGGAGCCTAATAAACATCCCCACCATAGTGTGGTTTGATTTTTTTAAAAAAAGAATGTTACTGTTTACAAGCATTTCTCGATTTACAAAATGTTTATGGTGGGTACTTTTTCTAATGCCTTAGTTGATTTGCATAACTGTTAATCTTGTCTGAAAGAGACCTGTCTTATCTGTTATATTTGGATCGATTTTGTATATAATGCGAGTACCTCTTATGGAATTCTGAGTGAAAGGGGCATTTTAATCGAATCCAAGTGTTTTATTTCAGAAATAAAAATAAAAATTTGGTAATTTTAAATGCAGTAGATGTTGTAATTAGAGCACGTCTGGTTGTCAAAAGTTCGATGTACAATTGATCCATATTTTTTGTTTCCTTAGATCATTGAAATATTAGTATTTCAATTAATTTCCATGAAACTCATCAGATCAATGAAGTGGTGTAGTTCTCAAGTGATACTATAAATATTACTGTTTTATCAATTCAAGGAACATCATAAACTGTGTGATAAACATCTGCATTATGCCATACTTTAACAAAAAACAAAGGTAGTAGATGATGTAAACAAACTAGTTCAAATATGTGGGATGCTATTTAAAAATAAAATATTTCCTCTTAAATTGATTTTATAAACTTCCGGAATGTTTGATTTTTCAAATAAACTTTGCTTGAGAATCTTCTATGTGATCGAATGAAAATTAGGTACAAATACATATCAAAATATGGTGAACTTAGACATAATTTTTTATATTCATTAATATATTTATCAGATGAAATCATTTGATTGAAGTATGAGTATAGCTTTATCTATATACTATACTTTAATAGAGAATAATTTAAAATTTTCTCATAATTTTAAATTACTTTTAAAATAACCACAAATTAACACATCATCATGATTTATTTTAAGGTTTTTGTTTTTATCCTTTCTGAATTGTGCGTTGTTCTGCAACGTTTCTCTTCCGCCTTTTTCCTCTCTCCTTACCTCTTTCAATTCGGATCAATTCAATATCCGTTTCTTCATAAATTCCGTCGGTTTGTTGTTCTTCCAGTTTATCCCCGTAAATTCCTTCGTCTAACGGGAAACAAATAAGATTTGTGAGGTAAACCCCATCCACCGCCGCCGAGGCTGCCGACTTCCAATCACGTTCCGCCGATGGAGCTCCGATCACCGGCTTTTTATCGGCGGCGCCATCAGGGATCGGAGAATCCTCTCCGGAGGGAGCTAGAGAAGAGTGGCGGAGCGGCCACCGTCGGTGCAGACTAATAATGGGGACGATGGCAACGATTCCGATGATTTAGTTGTTGTCGACGAGACAGGTCAGGTAAAGTTTCAATCTTTTTGTTTAACTGTGTTATTTGGTTGATGACTAGATATGTATGTAATTGGATGGAAAAAATTGGGGTTTTTAATGGCTTTGGGGCTGAGGTGCTGGCTTCTGGTTCTGTATATTGAGGAAGTTTGTGGTTTTAAGGTTTTCTGAACCATCAGATTTTCTTTCTTTACATGTTGGCTTGGCCTTGTTGAGAATTAGATGTTGTGGCTGCGATAAATTCTCCACCTACTTGGTTTTTATTATTATACTTGGCTGCGATATATTATTTTATCAAAACAGCATCAGAATTTGATCACTTTTGGATCGGAGATTTGGACGCTGTTTTTCCGTCACTCACTGCGAACATCAGTTTCTGGGCTGCTCTTGCTCTTAACATCCCTGATTTCACCAGGTATTTTTTTAATGATTTTTGGGCTACTCTAGGTTGTTTTTTTGCTGATTTTTGGGCTACTCTACTCTGATTTTTGGTCCACTCCTACTAACCATTGCATCAGCACCTTTTTGGTTCACTCATTTCACATCCATGGCTGCCTTCAAATCTCTCAATCAGGAATGCGAAAACAAGGTAATTATTCTCTGACATGCCTTTGTAGTTGGGTAAAAAACGTGGTTTTGTTGTCATATAAACATCGAATGTCATAAAGTGGATCATAATCCTATATATCGAAATGCAGGTTATTCATAGGGATGTGAAGAGTAGCAATATCATGTTAGATGGAGGATTTAACGCGAAATAAAGGGGCAGCGCGACACTGCTGTGATTCTCATGCTCATTCATCAGGTCCTTACTTTTCTCCTCCCATCAGTTAGTTAATATTAAGGTTTGAAATCTGAAAAGTCGTGATTTTGCTGTTTGGAATCTGATGTTTCAGTTCATAACCTTTGGATTCGCGTGTACTCCGCTGTACTTTGTGTGGGAGAAAGTGGTGGGAATGCATGACACAAAGAGCATTTGCTTGAGGGCACTGATTAGGCTGCCAGTGGTGATACCGATATGGTTCTTGGCCATTATTTTCCCGTTCTTCCGGCCTATCAACTTGACTGTGGGAGCTTTTCTGGTCAGCTTCACTGTCTACATTATCCCTGCTCTTGCTCATATGCTCACTTACAAAGACGCCTCCGCTCGGCAGGTAACTCCTCCATGGTCCACTCTTACTAACCACAGCATCTTCATCTTTTTGGTTCACTCATTTCACATCCATGGCTGCCTTCAAATCGCTCAATTATTATCGCTCATATGCGACTCTTATTGCTGAGGTTTCAGAGTATTTATAAGGCAGCATTTTCAGACTGGATTTGGAGTAATACACTGCTGGTTCATGGATTTTGTGAGAGGCAGCACTAACTGACAGCTTTGAGATGTACCTGTTTGCAGATTAATTGTTTAATAACTGATGATTTTGCCAATGCTCGAGGTAGGGTTACTTTTTCTATTTCTTGCTGAGTTAATGGCCTGCTATTTTTTAGCCCTTTGCATTCACAAAATCTGCAGATACAAAATCAGAGGACTGAAGATGCTTTGATGTCGGAGTTTCAGTGAGGAGTCGCGTCTCCTGGCAGCGCTAATGTTCGTACATAAAAGAGAGAAGAGACCAGAGATTTCTCAGTGTCAATGTTCATTTGATTGAATATATGACTATAGATTTGGTTTTGTTTTGGCTTTGTTATGAACATCATTAGTAAAATGACTCTTTTGAAGAGAAATAGTTTGGAATACTTACAGTTGAGTTTCTATTTTCTATTTGTGAAATGCTATTAATATATATCTCTTGGGTGGTTTGTGTTCTCATGCTTAAGCCCTTTATTTTCCAGTTTTGTTGAGTCAATTAGTGTAGTTTGATTGAGCATGTTGTCTCTAGACTGTGCTCTGACTGTCAAGAACTAACTTCTGCTCTAAGTTTGGTTTAATTCAGTTCTGCTAATGCAATTAACTTTTGAATTCAGGGAGGTTTCACTGGATATGTATGTGAGCTCTGGGAAAAGGAAGCCAGATCAGATAATCATATTCAGGTACAAAATATTTTGCTTGGTCTAGGTCCTTGATTTCTGCTGTGTATATCCATTGTTGCAGCTAGGATTCATCAGTACACAACGGCTACCATTCATATTCTGCATCACAGGAGCAGTTGATCCACAGACCATGGACGATGACTGAAACCCCACAATGCAATCTGGCTGCACTTTTGAGGATGCCTGATCATGAAATAAATGACTTTATGATTTATTGCGATTTAACAACAGAAAGGTGGTACTTTTGTAGCATTTGTTTTGAATTGTACCTCCAAAGCATTCTCAATATAAGATGGTTGTGGCTGATGGAATCGGTGCTGAGAGAGATATTATTGTCGATTACTAAGGATTTGCAAGGATTTCATAGCCATTGTCAAATAACAAGTCAACATCATCAACGTCAACCCCATCACAAAGAGCACCAGCATTTTAAAGTCCGAGATCCCTAGCATTCTGAGATCCCTGCTGCTTTAGAAAATTATGTAAAAAATTCATGAGTAACTAAATGTAACAACTCATGAGTCGTTACAGGGAATTATGTAAAAAAAGAGTACCTTTAAATAATACTACAAAAGAGTCATGAGTTCCCTGATTCAAAATTATGCAACTTTTACTGTACTCTTTAAATATCTATACTATACTTTAAAAAATAAGGATTTATAATTTTGTAAGAGTTTTGAATTAATTTTAAAATTACTACAAATTTACATATCAACTGCAACTCAAGAAGGTTTTCGCTCTCTCTTTTTCTTTTTTATCTTCCTCTCCTTTTCTATTATTAGAAACGTAAAGCCTTCATCCGTTTCATAATTCAATTTCCTTCACTACCGATATTAATCGTGTCCGTTTCCAAAGTTTCACCAGTTTTATAATAGATTTCTCGTGCGGGTCGATTTTGAAGATCATCGTTGCGCTGGATTCGATGGATTTTGGGATAAGATCGCGGAGGTAGGGTGCTTGATGGAGATCCAATGGTAGAGCCCGACCTGGACCAGAGCTCCGACGCAGGCGATAGCTCCACCATCTCCCCCATCCTCTGACCCAGACGATCCCCAATCACCGTGCACCGGTGTTCTGGCAGAGCCCGGCCTCCGACTGCGAAGCCCTCACCCAATCACCATGCCTACGCTTCTCTCCACTCTCCTCTACAACTTCTTTCTCGACGCCTTCTCCAGCGACCCCGCCCTCAGCTCCGCCGCCGTCGCCGACCTCATCACCGCCCGCACCCGCGACCCCGCCTGCCTCTCCTACTCTCGCTGCCTCCTCAATTACAAGGCCTTCCTCGCCTGCCAGGTACGGCCATCTCTTTCGCCTACGCTTCTCTCCGCTCTCCTCTACAACCTCTTTCTCGACGCCTTCTCCAGCGACCCCGCCCTCAGCTCCGCCGCCATCGCCGACCTCATCGTCGCCCGCACCCGCGACCCCGCCTGCCTCTCCTACTCTCGCTGCCTCCTCAATTACAAGGGCTTCCTCGCTTGCCAGGTACCGCCATCCCTTTCCCCTCTTTTGAAACCCTAATTCAATCATTGATTAACGATGATTGATGAAATTGTGTGTTGGTTAGGCTCATAGAGTGGCTCACAAGCCGTGGAGCGAATCGAGGAGAGGTCTCGCCCTGGCTTTGCAGCCGATATCTCTCTCAGAATACCGCCAAGCTGTCCAAAAAATGGTGGTTCTTGACAAAACTGCATCTGGGCTCAAGGCGGACCAGGTTCTGAATCCTTTTAGTTGCTTCAGTATTTTTATGTTATTTTTTATATATATATTTGCAGTAGTCAGAGTTTGGTTAAATTAGTAAGATTTTTATAATCCTTTTTTTTCAAATCAGGACCAGATATTGGCTGCTTTAGACATTGTCCATCAAGGTGCTGATGTGATGCCAAGGAGCCAGTTTCAGCAAGTTTCAGATGCTGAATTAGGTACCGTCTGGTCATCCAAATTGTCCGCTTTTGATTACCAACCAATGACTGCAGCAAGTATCGGACAGGTGCTCTAAATTTTAAAGTCTACAACTTCTTCTAGCTCATCAAATTTTCGTGTTTTCATTCTGATTTGCAATTGTGCTACCTGTGGGAGTATTGTTTCATTTTTTTGCACTACATGTTTGTCCATTTCATTTTTTTCATGTTTGATGCTCCACTGGCATAATTTTTAATTTTTGTTATTAGGGTTTGTTGTAAATTATAGATTGATTTGAATATGTTGTGGAGCCAAAGCTGATGGAAAGCCTTATATGAAAACAGATTGGTGGATGATTTTTTAAAATAAAAATATTAACTCTTCATTTAAAAATATTAACTCTTCATTGGTAGATGGTGCTGACTCCCTCAATTCAATGTACTTTTCCAGGCTGGATTTACTGGAATGGCAGTTGGTGCTGCTTACCATGGTGTGAGGCCTATTGTAGAGTTCATGACCTTCAATTTTTCAATGCAGGTAATGTTCTCATTTTCCGTACCTTCCATCCTCTCTGTTTGCACTGAGAGGATCCAAAAAGAGGGAGCTGACTGGAGCTTACAGGGAGCTGTGCATTCGCCTGAGATCCCCACACTTCAAACTTGATGCTTTTACAGGTATGTATCACTCGAGTTCTGATTCTCTAATCTTGATATTTAGTTAGCCTTTTCTGTATTGTGTGATTCTTATTGATGATGTGAGCCGTTTCTTTTAGAGATATTCAAGGATGACAAATCAAAGATCCTGATGATTCTCTGTGCCAAGGATGTGTTTTGAGATGCTGTTCAGGATTGCCTCGGTCATGATGTGGAAGGATGCAAGACAGGTATACACAGATTAATCAACTTCGCCCTACCACTGGTGTGATTGGATCTCCCCGTGTACTTAATGCCAGGAGCTTAGATCTTTATGTGGCAGAAAAGGTTGTAGGTGATATAGAGGGCCATGGCTCAGACAATGCTGTTCAGGAACAAGGAATGAGCAAGAACCCTACATCATCTGCATTTCATGTGCCAAAAGGTTCTGAAACTGACGGCTCAGATTCAAGCAAGAGTACAGAAGAGAACAAAGAAGGTTGATTTTTCAGTTCTTCCAGATGATAACCGATGCATGATCATGAACCGGGGATAGTGGGATCCTCAAAAGCTGTGTCGTATTCATTGGGAATGATTGTTCTGGTATTCCGGCTTAGAAGTGTTCTGCTACTACTGAGAAGGTAGTGGTTTCCGATACTAAAAAGGAAATCAGCTAATTTTTTCGACTGAATACTAATCCACTTACTAAAACGGATAAGTGAACAAGTTGAATTCTTTGTAGCTTACTATTAATAAGTGAACTGTTTATAGCAGAATTGATAGTGACAGAGTTTATGTATTTAGTTTTAATTGTCATCTCACCTTGAAAGTTGTATTATTTGTTTCTGGTACAGAATATGTTAAGCATGTAGTAGTCGTTATATTAGTTTGATGATCGAGTGATGTGTTCTGATGCTTAAGCCCGTTATTTTCTTTTCTTAGCTGCAATTGGTGTTGATGCTTTTCTGAAGCACTTCTGAGTGATTAGTCTACAGTTCGTGGTTGATGTATTCAATAAGGCCCCTTAGTTGATTTGTCTAATTGTTTTCTATTTTAATTTTCAGCTTTCTATAGTGAGCTCAGACATTGGCATTTGCAAAGAGATTTGTTCCCGCGAAGGTGGATGAGCTGGTGAGGTGCAGATGCTTGCAGTTGAAGGGTGTTGCATAGTCAGGGCTAGAAAGGCCGAATTATGGGGGTATATGAAGGATTTTTGGAGCTGCGGAGAATTTACTCTTTAGCATTATATTTTGTTGTCGAAGGGAAGCTTATATGCCAAGAGCAATCTGGAGAACTATGCTTACAACATTAGGAACACCATCAAGGATGATAAGATTGCTTCCAATCTCCAAGCAGATGACAAGAAAAAGATTGAGTTTGAGGGAACCAGCTTAAGATGAAGGAGGGCATCTGCAATTACATCATTGCTAATATGTATCAAGGTGGTGTGGGACCTGACATGCCTGGGGACATGAATGAGGATATGCCCTCTGCAGCTCTACTGGTGCCAGTAGCGGTTCTGGTGCATGTCCTAAGATCGAGGAAGTTGATTAAGTTAAAACGCCAATGCATGTTTTCTGCTGTTGTTGTATAATCTAGGCTTTTGTTTTTGTAAGATGTTGTTTGCTATGTCTTTTTATTTCTGTAGTTAATAACTTGCTTGAAGCAAGGTTTAATATAGTTGTTTTTATTTTGTAATCTGAGTTGTTCCTTCTTGAAGCTCACACAAAAAATGTTGTATACAAGTTGTGTACGGAGTGAAAGAATGAGCAAGAGAAGTCCACTCACTATTAAGCCAAAGTCCACTCATTATTTTCAAGGTATTTTCTCTTCCTAAGAACAGAATGTGTTGACAGTACGTATGAGTTGGAGGTATTCATTTGAGGAGATGGCCAGCTCTCAGGATCTTAAGAAGACATCTTAAGAAAGTTGAAAGTTCTGCTAATACTTCTTCATCTGAAAGCATTTCCAAGGGCAAAGATATGCTTGAAAAGTCAGTTAAAAGTGTTGGTTGCTAAAGCTTGTGAAACTGCAGCAAAGTAAATGAGAGCAATTCACGCACATATACGTTGATACTTTGTTTTTTGATAGCTTTAAGTGTTAGAAATTTAACAGGTTTCTCTGATTTTTCACTTTGAGGACAAAATAATCATGTAACTTCATGGTTGTCCTAATTCATTTGGTGCAGATGCAAGATTTCTGGACGAGAGAGCATTTTCGTAGCTATTGTCTAAATCATAAGTGCCTATGACACATGGTTTGATCAGCGCAGATTAATGTATAAGGATGGAATGTTGTTTAGATCTTGAAGTTTGTAACTTTCCTCATCCATCTTTGTTTTAAACCCTGAACCCATTTAATTATCTTTGCAATATAGTTTCACCAATGTATTACGATTTTTTGCTTTCCATACACGATAAATACATACCAAAAATATAAAATATCATCAAATCAAGAAAAATATAATATATATGGAAGATGTTGGATTTTACAACATGCATGACACGCTAATTTTGGAATTTTGTTGAATTTTTTCAGCATGTAAATGATATAAAAGACTTTTTTATGGTCGATGTTCGTTTTTCAATTCAAAAATACTATTATTAATAAAACATTTAAATACAGTTTAAATTTTAGTATTCATTTTATAAAAATGTTACATATACAACAAAAAATTATCATAATGCACTACAATATTATTAAAAAATTCATATTTTCAAAAACAGTAATATTATTTAGTAGATATTTTATAATTAAATCGTCAAAATTTTTATAATTTTTTAAAAACTATAAAATTCGTATATAGATTTTATATACTATTTTGTGTAATTTGGTTTTTTCACTTCATTTTGTAGTTGAATTATCGTCATTTACAAGTTCAAATTTTTACAATTTAAAAGCATAGTTATAGTGTTGCTGATTATTGGTATTTGATTTGTGCGTTTAGTCGCCCTTTCTTTTTTAAAACCTGCAATTATTTCATTAAAAATTGTTAAAAACTTACCATGCACCATAACGTTCCTTGAAATAAATACGGGAGTTAATCATTCTCATCAATTTTTCATTATTTTTGTAACTTTAAAGATAAATTTTAAAACCTGCTTCAAAACGTTCCTTGAAATAAAAATAGTACAAAATCATCCTCTCTGGTTCTTTATTATTTTTGTGCCGGTAATTCTTACACTATTTCTTCTTTGTAGCCTGCAATTTTTCAGAAAAAATAATCCATACTTAATTTAAAAACATTCATCGTAACGCTTCCTAAAATAAAAACTGCACTTAATGATCGTCACAAATGATTTTTATTTTGTAACGGTAAAACTTAATTTTAAAACCAGAATTGTGACGTTCCCTTAAATAAAAACTGTACTTATTCATTATCATAAATTCTATATTATGGGTTGATCCGTTCTCACAAATTGTGTCATAAAAATTATTAATATTTTTATTCACCGATAATGTATGCATACAATATGCATATGAAATTTCATATGATTTGAAAAATGATTAAATTTTTGACAAAATTATTTAAATTATAAAAGTTTCATAAAAGTCAAATAAAAAAAACTATATTTATTAGTATTTAACCAATTCAACCTAATGATTCTCGGGTGATACAAATATTCTAAGAAAACCCATTAAATTCACTCAAAACAAATGTCATTTTGTTGTGATGTCTTTCATGGTCCAGCCAGTGTAGTTAGTTTGTGGTCAAAGAAACGTTTAGAATTCATATGAAAAATAATTGATGAGTGAATTAACATAAGACGTTTTAATTGGCCTCCTATACATCATGGTCGTATCAATGTAAATTATTTGATGAGT
The DNA here is from genome assembly GCA_948330725.1 of Sherardia arvensis. Classification (NCBI taxonomy): domain Eukaryota; kingdom Viridiplantae; phylum Streptophyta; class Magnoliopsida; order Gentianales; family Rubiaceae; genus Sherardia; species Sherardia arvensis. Next base: position 21,305,113 of record OX415240.1, read on the forward strand.
GAATCAAAATAAAACGTTTTATTGGGTTGGTATTACATCAGGCCAGTTTCAATGGATATTTAATTTGGTGTATTAATCCACATCTAATTCATGCAACCAAAGAGATAAAATTGAGAATTAATGAGTCGTTTATTTCTTTGGTTATATTAATTTGTTTTGCATTATGCCTTCTTTTATTTTATTTTTTTATTATACATTTCTTTTCTTTATTAGTTTTTAACAGTGTTCGTATTTGATTAAATAAAAATTTCGGTCCATTTAAGATTACTTATAAATTATTCACTCATCAATATCAGTTATGTTTTACCATATTCGGGTTATAAGACACCCACGCCGATGCACGGATATCTATTCATTAAAATTTTAATTTTATTATATTACTCAAACATAAGTTTTACTTAAATAATATTTTATTTATGATATATGCACACAAGAGCAACATATTATAAAGCTACTCCTACGTCGGACAACTATCAATGAAAAGCATTGCATCTCAAAACCCGTTTTCATTCATGAACAACTATTGTCTTTATTATTAGAGTTAAAAGTAGAAAAGGATTGAATATTTTGATTTGTGACAAGAATGATCAACCAATCCATAGTACCGTCAGTATAGTTTATAAGGAAGTTTTTTAGAAGATGAGATAATAAGGTTACGTAACTTCTTAATTTCTTAGATTCTTGAAAACTTAACAATGTTTTAGCGACCAATTTGTTATTCACCAAAAGGGTATTACATTATATTACTTAATTTTCACAAAATAATACTTGGTCAAAATTACTTAACTAACATTACATCATATTTTACTAATTTATAATATTTTAAAATTAAATTCATGTGCATCGGCACGGGACATTATACTAGTTATATTAATATCATTTGAAACCCTTATTTGCTTTACAGGAAAACAAAAGCTTTATTAAATTGGATATATATATAGGAAGTTTTCCAATGCATTAGCAAGGAGGAGTTGTGAAACGAGATTTTTTTCATATTTTGTAGAAGAACATCAGATAATTTTATTTTATTTAAAAAATATTCTTTATTGTTAGTAGTTTATGTGATTAATTGAATTTAGTTTCACATTTAGTTTACCAATACAAATGAGACGTTACATATGTTTGTAGTGTAATTTGATTTTAGTGAGATTAATGTTATTTTAATGTGATTAACTGTATGCTATTTAATAAATTTATTAATCGGATGTCACTAATTGCATAATATTGTATGAATTAATGAGATTAATTAGGTCTTCGGAGTGATTATTGTAATTAATAAAACTAATAATTTTGGGATAATTTGATAATAAAGATAGGTAATCAAAAGTTTGTATATATTTTATATGGAACTGAAGAAGTCATGTCTCCCTTTTCTCATAAACCGGTCTCTTTTATCATCACTTTATTGTTAAAAATAAATAAATATCAAAACTTTACTTATTCATTATCACAAATTCTTTATTATAAGTTGATCCGTTCTCACAAATTATGCCATAAAAACTATTGGTATATTCATTCACCAATAACATATGCATACGAAATTTCATGTGATTTGAAAAATGATTAAATTTTTGAAAATTATTGAAATGATAAAAGTTTCATAAAAGTCAAATAAAAAATTAACTATACTTATTAGTATTTAACCAATTGAAACTAATGATTCTCGGGTGATATAAATATTCTAAGAAAACCCATTAAATCCACTCAAAACTAATGTCATTTTTGTTGTGATGCCTTTCATGGTCTAACCAGTGTAGTTAGTTTGTGGTCAAAGAAACGTTTAGAATTCATATGAAAAATAATTGATGAGTGAATTAACATAAAAAGTTTTAATTGGTCTCCTATACATCATGATCGTATCAATGTATATTAATTGATGAGTGAATTAAAATAAAACATTTTATTGGGTTGGTATTACATCAGGTCAGTTTCAGTGGATATTTAATTTAGTGTATTAATCCACATTTAATTCATGCAACCAAAGAGATAAAAATTGAGAATTAATGAGTCGTTTATTTCTTTGGTCATATTAATTTGTTCTGCATTATGCCTTCTTTTTGTTTTATTTTTTTTATTTTACATTTCTTTTCTTTATTAGTTTTTAACGGTGTTCGTATTTGATTAAATAAAATTTTTGGTCCATTTAAGATTACTTATAAATTATTCACTCATCAATATCAACTATTTTTTGCCATGCTCGGGTTATAAGACACCCACGCCGATGCACATATATCTATTCATTAAAATTTTAATTTTATTAGATTACTCAAATATAAGTTTTACTTAAATAATATTTTATTTAGAATATGAGGTAGTCTTGTGAGAGACCGTCTATATTATAGACCGGGGATTAAATAGTAAAAGCATGGTTGAATAAAAACAAGGAGGTCCTTAAATGCAATTTTGAAAAATACTATTCACGAACGCACTATTCACGTCACGGCCCAATACTATTCACGCACACACTATTCACGGTCCAGTAGTATTCACGGCCAATACTATTCATTCTCAGTACTATTTTAATATGTTGTACACTAAAACACTTAGGTTTTTTAAAAAAAACTATAATGTTTGAGTTTTTCAAAATAATGTACGTTAAAACATAGAGCTTGTTAACTAAAAGTATAATGTTTGATTTTTAATAGAGTGTAGATTAAAACATGGAGGTTGTTAATTAAAACTATAATGTTTGATTTTTTTTTAAAATGATGTACATTAAAACACGGATGTTGTCAATTAAAATTATAATGTTTGATTTTTAATATTTTGTACATTATAATACGGAGGTTTTTAATTAAAATAAAATGTTTGATTTTTAATAAATTGTAGTTAAAGTACAGATGTTTTTAATTTAAAGTGTAATGTTTGTTTTTTAAATATGGAGGTTTTGAATTTAAATATGGAGGTTTTGAATTTAAAATACAATGTTGTTTTTAATTGGTCGTAAATTAAAATGAGGATGTTTTTAATTTAAAATAGAATATTTAAATTTAAATATGGAATTGTAGAAAGATTTTATAGTTAATAGGTTATACATAAAAATATAAAGGTTTTAAGATAAAAATAAAAGGTCTTATTTAATGTACATTATATATTTATATGTCTTGGAAAATTAGACATCAAACGGCAATTGGTGCGGTGGTAAGGATATTTTACACTGGAGGTCTTGAGTTTGAATTCGGCTGGCAACATTTTAGCAAGAATGGAAAATTTATGGAAAGAAACGTGATGAGCAAGAATGGAAAATTTATGGAAAGAAACGTGATGGGTCTCACTGTGTACACGCGTGCGCGTGATTTAAGGAAGGAAGATGAAATTTTTAACAATTGCAACTAAGTCCCTCCGTGTTTTGCAAATAAGCACCTTTATATTTTTCTAGTTATAAATAGTTTAGTCCAAATTGTAGACGGTCTCTTATGAGAATTTCTATTATAATATATGCATACAAGAGCAGCATGTTATAAAACTACTCCTACGTCGTACAACTATCAATGAAAATCACTGCATCTCAAAACCCGTTTTCATTCATGAACAATTATACGTTGTTGTCTTTAGAGTTAAAAGTAGAAAGAGATTGAATATTTTGATTTGTGACAAGAATGATCAACCAATCCATAGTATCGTTAGTATAGTTTATAAGAAAGTGTTTTAGAAGATGGGATAATAAGGTTATATAATTTCTTAATTTTTTAGATTGTTGAAAAGTTAACAATATTTTAGCGACCAATTTATTTTTCACTAAAAGACTATTATATTATATTACTTAATTTTCACAAAATAATACTTGGTCAAAATTACTTAATTAACATTACATTGTTTTTTACTAATTTATAATATTTTAAAATTTAATTACCGTGCATCGGTACGCGATATTATACTGGTTGATTCTAATTTTAGCTGAGTCTTTAGATTGTCTAGATATGGTACATTACGTAAATAGCAATACTTTTTAAACACCCTAGGGAAATAAATATGATTGCGAAGATAAAGAGTACAACTTTTTACAAATGGAATAGTATAAACTTTTTTTTAATGTAGCTGGTTTACAAAATTGAAGATCTACGTCAAATATACGGGCCATTCTTATTTTGTTATGAATTTTGTATGCTACTCTACAAATATTTCTGGAGTACATAACAAATATTATCTTGATGATAAGAAGCGATATAGAAATTAAAGTTCTCAGAGAACGAATATTAATAAAATATTTTTAAGCAACCAGTAAAAGTGCTTCAAATATATTGCAGATCGTGCGGTCCAATCACACTAATTAATGTAGTATTATGATGTGGTGGTTTTAGAACTAAAACTATGTATACTCTGTCCAGTTCAACTTGTTGTTATATATTTCAACACATCACAATACTGGTCAGCACAACACAACACTCATCATCACTGATTTGCACAACACATCACTGTCAGCACAACACAATGCTCATCAGCACATCACAACAATCATCAGCACAACACTGTTTAGCTCAACACATTTAAACACTAATGGACACTATTTTTATGTTTTGTAAAAATAATATTAATTAAGTAAAATTGTTATTTCTTGAGTAATAAACATTATTTTCTTTCTTCAACTCAAATGAAAACTATTCACCACTTTCAGCATAATTTAGCACAATTCAGAACAAGATCAGCACAACACATCAGTTTTTTTGAATACCAGCACATCACTGATCAGTACAACACAACACTGATAAGTACATCACAACACTCATCAGCACAGCACATCACTGATCAACACAGCACATCACTGATCAGCATATCACAACTTAGCACATCACTAAATAAGTTGAACTGGACAAGCCCGCAGTATCATAGCGATGTTATTCCTAAAGGTAACTAGAAGAGTTATTGCTCCGATAAATATAAATTAATAAAAAAGCATTAAACTACGTAGTTTTGATTAATACCGCCACATAACCACCACAACATCACCATATTCCGACACCACATAACATGTATATGGAACAATTAAAGCACAAATATTACAGAATCAGCAACAAAAGATAAGAAATGTCCATGAAACATTAACAAATATTTGTACATGCAATTCATATACATTATATACGGAACAATTAAAGCATAAATATTAACAGAATCAGCAAAAAACGGTAAGAAACGTCTTTGAAACATTAACAAATATTTGTACAGGTAATTCATATACATTATATATGGAACAATTAGAGCATAAATATTAACAGAATCAGCAACAAAAGGTAAGAAACATTAATATTCAGCTCATTCATGGTATATATGTGATCTTTACTATGTATATATTCTATATATTTACCATATTTGTACTATCGGTCGGTGGTATTAAAATATTTTCTCCAAAAGCTACCATATAAGTTGGTGTGCAAAGCCGGCATAATTTAGATGGGTATATACTCCCTCCGTTTCAATGATATTGGCACTTGCTCTCCAGGCCCATTTACCAAGGGATGACATGTCAACTTAAAAAGTCAGCTGCACATGGGTTTCTATACACCCTGTCAGCTTGTTAATCACACTATAATCATATTTAACAACTTCCTCCAATTTGCCATAATGGAGGGAATTCACCCCATTTTGAAAATTGAAATTAATTTTTAATTTACATATACAGAAGATATTTATACAGATGCTGATTCCAGCATTTAAATAATCCTACTACACAGTCTACAAAAGCAAAATATCTGTAACTCTCACACAAAAAAAGCAAAATCATCTCCTCTTCCAATCCTTTCATTTTCCCATTCATTGGATCATTCACTTGATCCTGCTACACCTCTCTGTTTTCAACAATGCACTGAAGACCAACATGGTTACCTTGTCTACTTGCTCCTACTCTCTGTTTCGTGACGGTGCCGATATTTTCCAGCCATAACTTGCATGATTTCAGCAGATATTCTCTGTCATCCATAGAGTTCAGCTTTCAATAGAAAACCAAAGAGTTCAGTTCAGCTTTCGGTCCCAGTACAGCAGCCATAACTTGCATGCTTTCAGCCGATATTCTCTGTCATCCATAGAGTTCAGCTTTCAACAGAAAACCAAAGAGTTCAGTTCAGCTTTCAGCCCTAGTACAGCAGCCACAAGTTGCATGCTTTCAGCCGATATTCTCTGTCATCCATAGAGTTCAACTTTCAACAGACAACGAAAGAGTTCACTTCAGCTTTCAGCCCCAGTACACTGTCATCCTTGCTTCGAATGGCTTCACGTGTTTCAGATGCGGATAAAGCTCGCCTTGGTGTATTCCTACTCCAAAATCAGTTCAAAGGCAAGACAGCACCGCTGGCCAGGATGGAAGATGCTGCTCGTTGGGGCTTGTCTGTCAGAAGCATCAGCCGCATTGCTAAGAAGCAACGACAACAACAACATGATGGAGAAGTAATTGATCTGTCATCGAAATCAAAAGGGAGGCAGGTGTTAAAGAAGAAAATTCTGGACAAAGATGCTGCGATGGCAACACCATTACAACACAGATGCACTCAAAGACGCTTTGCAAAGGCAATGAATGTAAGTGTTTCAACAATGAATAGATGGATAAAGAATGGTGAGCTAAGGAGCCACTCGAATGCTATCAAACCACAGCTAACTGAATGTCATAAAGTGCAGCGTTTACATTTTGTTGTCAGTCATTTAACTCATGATATGTTATCTGCAACAACAAAGTTCAAAGACATGCACCACATCATCCATGTAGACGAAAAATGGTTCTACATAACAAGGGTGGCTGAAAAATATTACCTGCTACCCGAGGAGGAGGATCCACACAGAACAGTGGAGAACAAACGATATTTGAGGAAAATAATGTTTTTATGTGCGGTGTGTAGGCCTGTACTAGGAGATTAAGGACAGGTTTTGTTTGATGGGAAAATAGGTATTTGGCCTTTTGTTGAAGAAATTTTAGCAAAGAAAACAACCGCAAATAGGGATGCCGGGACAGTAATTATTCAACCAGTGAAATGTGTCAACAGGGCTGTCACAAAAGAGTTCTTCCTACGGTTTCTTATTCCGGCTATCAAAATGAAATGGCCCCTTATGGCAAGTACCCATATCTTCATTTCACAAGATAACGCAAAGCCTCATATATTAGACTCTGATCCAGATTTTAGGATGGTAGCAAGTTCAGATGGGTTTAATATAAGGTTAGGATTCCAGCCTCCTAAATCACCAGATCTAAATGTGTTGGATTTAGGTTTTTTTAACGCCATTCAATCACTTCAACACCAGACTGCATCCTACACTATACCAGATTTGATTCAGGCCACTGAGCAAGCATTTGAAAATCTGCAAGCTAGTGTACTGAACAAAGTTTTCTTAACCCTTCAATCAGTCATGGTAGAGATCATGAAAACAAAAGGATGTAACAGATACAAGGTCCCCCACATGCACAAAGACAGGTTGGAGCGGCAAGGACAACTTCCTGAAGACCTACAGGTTGATAATGACCTAGTGATGGAGTGCTTAGTGTACCTACAGCTATGCGAAGAAACAAATGGTCTGAATCATTTGATTCAGCAGTTTGAAGAGATGCCACACTAGTAATTAGGTAATAAGGTATCGCTATTTTGTCTAGTTTTTTTGTCAGTTATAGGTTGCAAGTGTCTAGATGTTATTAGTGCAGAAAAATGTAATTTTGAACCATGTAATTGACACAGAACCTTATATGCTACTACACCTATGACTGAATTATGTTATCGGTATTTAATTTTGACTTATGAAGTATATGCCCAGTTTTTTTAATCCTGGTCGCTTTTACAGAACAGTATTTGCACATCAACAGCATATGCACATCAATTTAATTTTTGACTTAAGGTATAGTTCCTACAAATACAGCATATGCACATCAATATATCACAGTCATGTTGAAGAAAAATGTAATCTGTCAACTCAAGTTGCTCATTATTAGTGATATGTCTACCACAACCCCTATTATATCAATGACTACAACGATCAGCTAAAGGGGAAGGTTTTTTCTAATCTGTATTTTACTGCGTATATCTGCAAAAGATATTAAAACCAAAATTTTACCGAATAATGATATATTTTTGGCAACTCAAAATGTTTTCTTCTCTATTTAAATATAAAATATACATGTCACAATATTCGGTAACTAGAAGGAAAAAAGTCTGCTTTTACTTTAATTAATTAAATATTAACTATTGCTACAACAACACCATCACAAAAAAGTTGCATACAGACACCTTTCTGAAAGGGAAACTTGTTTAATAGTCCAGGTTATACAGAGTATGTTTTCTCTATATCATTAACACATGTGTGTGTCATTATACTTTTCAGAGTTAACTTAACTAATGTTTTGCAGCAAGCCATTTCAAGGTAATTGAGTTGAGATTTCAACATCAACGAAAATCCAAAACTTTGAGTAAGAAAATTGAAAGAGGCAAATTTTTTTAAATCATTCCCAGGGCTTAGTAAAATATCTCCATCAATCAAAGCCAAGCACTAATTATTAGCACTTTAATAATTCATGTTTAATATTTAAAACACTCTTAAAATATGGCACTTCATCTTCTGAAAGGTAAAATTAATGTACATCTACAAATTTCAATCGAAGTCATTAATATATTTTAGACATTCTGAAAACAAACATGCACGAGATACAGCTAAAAAAAACCTAAAAAAGTTCATACAACTCATTTGAAGGAGGCAATGGAATACCAACCATCTTGAACATGAGAAAAGAGCAAGCAGAGAGTAACTAACCTTAAGGTTTTTGTCATTCTTGGTCTCCGTGTACATTTGAATTTCAATTACCTATACTTGGGCCAGCAGCTGTGTTCCTTTCTTCTAATCATCTGAGCCGTCCTATTTTTGACATGATCTGTGTCGTCCTTTGTTCTGTAACCTGGGACGAGTCGTGATAGCACTGCAACCAAACATCAGCTGCTATGAGGCGTGAGCATATCTAATCTTGATGACTTTATTATCAAGTTTGATGTATAAAATATTCTTCCCACAGGAGTGTTTCTGCATTAAAACGTTGAACTCATGCTATCAGTTGAGCGGTAAAAATAAAAACAAAATTTTCATATAAAAAAAGTAGAAAAATACTGCACATTAAGAAGGTCACAACATATAACCCCAGCAAATTCTGAAATGATCTAATTAGAGGCTGACTGCAGCCTGAAGACCAACAAGCCCTGCGCACAAACAGGAAAATTACAGGAGATTACAGGAAAATTTTACTTTAGGCAGAAGACATAATTCATCAGACAATAAGCGGAACAAAGCAAAACACTTACGTTATTCAGACTCATTACCACTCAGCCTTATCAAGCTCCATGCGAACTACTTCAGCAAAACTCTCTGATGCGCCTTCAGGATCGGTTTCAATTCGGATACCTGAAATTAGATATGCCCTGCGACCTGGTAGCCACCCAACGCCTACCCTGCTTACCGCAACAAGACTCAGCAAAACCACAAAGATGAAGTTAGTTCACTATTAGAGTTAGGAAAAATAGACCTGATACATTCACAATTGGCCATAACTTCTCAAACGTAAGAAGCCACAAGTCATATTCAACATACATTGAATTACATACTACAATCATACATAGAGGCACAGAGATGATAATGTATGTCATCCTAGGCAGCTATTACAAAACCAGTTACAACAAAAGCCAGCTTAATATTACAGGACGATGACTGGAAATACATATATACACCTAACGACGAAACACCTATCATCTGGCATCCTCCTGCCAGCTTCAATGGATTCCTTTAGTTTGGGGAATAAACGAATGACCTGCAAAAGATACAATTTGTAGTTAGCCTTCTTATTTAGCAAGGCTCAATATTACTTCAATAACAAATTAGAAGTTGTTGATGAATAAAAGCCTTTTACCTCAGACAGACTGAATTCTTTTCCACCCCATGTGACAATCCCTTCTAAACCAGGTGCTGCCGAACTTACAACACCTTCCTCCACATCAGCTGCACATGGGATGGAGTTAGTAATATACGAATCAAGGACTACCAAGCCCCCATTCGTAAGTCTTTCGGCCTCAGCCCTTGGCTTGCCCGGCAACCTGCGACCCTTCTGAATTTTCCGAATTGCTTTTGCGACTCGACTCGAACTGGGCTCTGAGATTTTCTGCATATCTGATACAATCAAGTCCGATCCTTTGTCAGCGAACTCCTCCGTTTCTGGAACGTATGTATCACTGCTACAAAGATCTGGGATAATTGGGTACTGAGATTCAGTCTCAGTTGGATACCCACCTGAAATATCAAAAAAAGGAGGCGAATTGGTGTCAATTTTAGGTGTTTCGGGTGGGTTTTTCGATTTCGTCGGCGATGAGGGCAGACTGTGAAACGGTCTCATCTCAGTCTTCATGGTAAGGATTTGGGATTGGCTTTTATACGGTGCTTTTGATTCAAATGGGATTTTTGATTTCTGTCATGGGATGAACACGGGATTCAGAGATGAAGGTTTCTGGATTTTGTCGGTGAGAAAGGAAGGAGCAGGGTTGAGTGGATAAATGTCAAATATGAAAAAGTAATTAGTCTTAATTGTTGGCCTAATTTGGTGGCAATTTTGTAGATTTACACATACAATGAGGATATAAAAGTCTGAACTGCCATTTGGGCTGAAACACAAAAAGCAGGTGCAAGTGCCAATATCCTTGAAACGGAGGGAGTATATAAAATTAATAAACTCCTTTTCTCAAATAGTAATCATCACCACACAAATTGAAGAAGAATTTCCAGGTCCTCACTCTTTTCTGAGTTCATTGTCTTTTTCGATCTCTTTTGCATGATAATTGTATCTAAATTCTTCTATAGGGTTTTGTTGTCAATTCAATAGTAAGCCAGGCCGATCTAAAGATGAAAGTGCGGCAAGAAGCTAAAGCGCCCATTCCTGGATCTGATGTCCTGGTTTGCATGGGGCTTTTTAATATGTTGTCGTTCTTGATTTTCTAGCGATTTTGGTTAAAACAATCATGGTAATGTATGATGCCAAAACTTGATAGATTCCAAGAGAAAACAATGTAAAATCCATGGGAAGACAATGATCGAAGTCCAAGAGAAATCATGCAGAAATGATAGAATCTTGGAATGCCTCGAAAACGATATGAGATGTTTGGAAATCCTTTCACAGACTCACTTTTAAATGTGGTATCAGATTCATATAGGTCATATTGGCGATCGATGAACAGAGCCAAATGGTGACGATTGTTATCGAAATTAAACCGACGAGTGATAGATATTGGTCAGTATTATTTCGAGGGGATGATAAGTTCTCATGATGCTGCAGGAGTGGCTCTACTCCAAAGGAGGCCTCCAAGTAAATTATCTACTCTGATTAGGATTACTGATATATATAATGTACAAATACTGGGAGGAAAAATGAGAGAGTAGTCAACCATTTGAGGAGAGTTGTCTTCTTGATTAACCTAGGCTTATCCTATAATATCTCATTTATTGTATAAATTCAGTTTTTGTTACTTTAGATGCTTACAATACTGGAAATCCCTTGTGTAGTGTCACTAGTGGACTGCCTTACGCTTCTCGGCGGTTCAGTCGTACTCTTTAAGGCGTTTTGGAAATGCCGTAACGGGTTGTGCCGTAAAATGGAACTTTTTCTCGGCGGTTCAAAAACGCCTTAAAAACGAACGCTGCGCACGGCGGTTTAAAACGCCGTGTGCAACTGTTAAAAAACGCCCTGTATTATTGTTACGAGTTCGCCACCTCAGGTCGCTTGTGTCTTTAAATGTGAGTGCTACGAACTCGCCTCCACTTTTCGCCTCCTGAGGCGAAATCGCTTCTGTCGGTCGCCTCTGTCTAATAATGAAGACGCGAACTCGTAACAATACTCGCTTGGGTGAGGGAGGCGACACCGCTGGCGTATTCGCTGGAAGAAATGGGAATATTAAATTTGAAAAATGTGAAAATGGCTATGGAGTTACGGTGTCGTGCACTATGTCGCTTGTGGTCGAAAAGGAAAAGCGACATCGCTCTGTTGGGGTGGCGAAAATGTACAGCGAACTCGCCAGCTGAAAATGTTGGTCGACCAGAGGGACACAGGTGGGGTGGGATACGAGATCGCCAGTAGAGGCGATTGTTAGGCGACATCGTGTACTTATTTGTTGTAGGGAATGTGGCTGGCGAATTCGCCTATTAAATTCGTCTATGGAGGCGAATATTGGAGGCGAAATCGTTTGGGCCACGCCAGGGGCAACAGAGTCTAGCAAGCGAGTAGCCAGGCGGTGTTGCTTTTGTGGGTGAATGTATAGGCGAATATTGGAGGCGAAATCGTTTGAGGCACGCCAGGGGCAACAGAGTCTAGCAAGCGAGTAGCCAGGCGACGTCGCTTTTGTGGGCGAATGTATAGGCGAGGCCGTGTGTATGACTGCTTGTTATATTGTAGTAGAAGGCGTGCCAGGTAGCGATCTAGCTTCTGGATTCGACATGAAGCGAATAAGGAAGCGAATTCGTTTGCTTGCAAGACAGAATTGTGTAATTATTTGTTAAAATTGACCCGTTTCTTTCGAAACATGAATCGGGATACCCGACTCAACATAAACCTGTCAAATTCAAATCCAACGCCCCTATACTAATACTAAAGATGCATAACCTAAGCACACAAGTGCGATACCAATGTCAAGCCCCTACCAAAAAGAGAGACAATACTTTTTCATGGCTTGGGGAGGTTAGGGACCTGTGGCCTTGCAATGGTAAACGCACGGTTGTGGACCAGATATTTAGCCATTTGGTCTCTTCCATCGTTAAGTTCTTGCAAGGAGAAAGGAGTGATATCATCCACGAATACCTATGATTGAAAATAACGCTTATTAGGAAATCTCGACGAATATAAATGAGATTAGACGCGTGTAGCGTACCTTTAGAAGATCTAGCATGTCTTTTTGAACACCATCCACCACCATCAAACCAAACATCATTGTGTAATAGCCACATTCATAGTTCGATGATTGCTTCCTAGACTACAAAAGTGTTTAAAACATAAAACATTACTATACTTATGGTACTTTAAAGGACGTGATAGCATGAGCACAACATCTTACCCGAATGTTTATAAGGTGGAAGTCGAGGAGTGTTTTGTCGTTCACTTGAAGAATTGCATTATCAAGGAGATCGGCGAATGTTCATGATGGAGGGCGGTGGAGTGGGTCTATCCAATATACTTGCTTTAAAGCGGGTATTATTGCAACAAAGCTCCAATGATCACTACAAATCACATGAAAGCATAATGGTCATAAAAAAAGAATGCAGTAGAGCAAATACAATATATTTAGCATGAGTAATAGAGCAAATTGTAAGGTATACCTCTCGAGATATGGTCCGATCCATATTTTCTTTGATTTGTCGGAGAGAGTAGAATTCAAGTAATCAAGTCTTTGCCTATTGCTCTCCATACTAGCTTGCAAATGCATTGGATGCAAAAATCCAATGAAATGCTTGCTCCGGTGATAGGCATGGTGATGCAAGAACCTGTGAATGTAGTAGACAATCATGACGAGGATGTAATCATATATGGTTTGATAATTGGGTATTTTCATGAAACACATACAAATGGCTTACATTTGATTGAGGCAAAGAATGGTGGCGGGAAGTTCATTGAAATTCCAGAAATATTCAAAATCCCCCCATGGTACGTGGATGTCCTTTGTCATGGTAAAGCACCTTTCATTTCCGAGAAAGGCATAGCATGCATTCTTGTCGTGCGAGGATATCAAATCATAAAAGACTCGGACGAAGGGTGGAAGGGCTTTCATAAACTCCACGAGCATGGGGTCTAATGTTTGTCTAGCTATAGGCAAGGCATGCACGGGTATTTGTGGATTTTGTGGAGTTTGTGGTTTCCTACGGGGTATGGAGGTGGATTTTTCATCAAGCACCAACCATTTTGGCCATAGAACAAGGAAACCTTTAGCCTCCCCAACTCTCACCATCGGTGACTCCTTCACAGGTAGCATTTGTTGTTCTATCAAAACATCGGTAATGCGAACACTAAAAAATCCTGCGGGGATGTCAACACGATTGTGTTTCACCGCACTTGGGTCGCATGTGCCATTGGCGACATGGAGTGGTTTTGATTTGGTACCTTGCGAAACATATAGCTTGCAAGGGGGGTTCTATCATAAATGAAAGAACAAGAGAAATCATCATCCAACTATTTTTAGAAAGAGATTAGAAACCAACGATGTTCTAAATTAGCAAAATTTGTACTAACCTTATCAACTTGAATGGAATGCGCCGCATTCAACTTGATGGGTGATGAAGGTGGAGTAGGAGGCACTAGTTCCTCGTCCATTTCTACATTCTCACCTTCATCCTCCACAATTTGAGGTGATGCTTGAGAACCCTTTGATGATGGTGGAAGATGTGGTTGTGTACCTCCTAACCTCTCGATGTGGGGATAGTTGGTGTGTTATGCTATGTCTTTCATCACCTCCCTCAAATCCTTCATTTCCGCCTTTGTTGCCGCCACCTCGCTCAAAGCTCGTTGTAGTTGTGATGGTTTAGGATTGCCCCAACCTTGCTTAATCCCAAAAACCTCTTCTTGTGTCGCGTAACCTCCAACACCTAATGCTCTTCCCGGGTGTTCCTTTTTCTTCCCAAGAGCAAAAGCCTCATTCAAGACATCCTTCTTCTCACACGGGATAAAGGTACCCTCCTCCTTTTGGCGCTCAAGAAGTTCCTATTATCAAATATGTTGTACTAGGTGAAAGTGGTTGTGAAGAATATTTGAAAGCAACAACAAAAATAAATAAGACTACAATAGATAGTAAGATAATGTCAGATAGATAGACTAACCACCCTCTTTGCACATTTTTCGGCATCCTCCGAAGTGAACTTACCATCCGAGTCTCTAATTCGACCCAACACGAAGAGTTTTTGTCTAGTATAATCCTCGGCGTCCTTTTCCACTACGACATACCGAGCTTCCGCCTCGTCCATCCCCCCTAATACCAACTCCTTCACTAGTTCCTCCTTCTCCCTAAGCCCCTCCTTCTCACCTACACCCAAATACCCCGACCTACCACCGGTGTATGGCATTGTTATTGATTTCGCCGATGTGACCTTCTTGTCCCATTTCCCCTTTGCACAAGAAGATACCGTATCACATGTCATCATTAATGTAATAGATAAGAGGAGGTTATGTCACCGAAGTTATAGTTTGTGACTCACCGAAGTCTTATTTTCAAGCGATGCTTGCTTGAAGGCCTCCCACGCATCGGTTGTAATATGATTGTATCGGTCCCTTGGATTTGACCTAGCCTCTTTCCCTTCTCATACAAGTAGTCTTTTCTTAGAGCATGCTTGTGCTCGCGAAAAGCTTTGGAGACGATGTTGAATGCCTTCTTTCTCACCACTTCCATGTCATTAGATTCTATTTCAAAAGGTCGCTACGCCAAAATATGTAGCATGTATTATGTCTATATATTATGAAGATGTATAATATTGAGTAGATAGATCATTGAAAGGTTAAATGTTACTTACTTGGCATTCTACCCAAACTTCCTCCTTCTTTTTTGATGGGACGGTTCTCCAATTATCCTCCGTTATCTCAATAAACGTTCTTCCAACTCGGCCACACCAACTTGACCATTTTGAACGTTCTTTTTTTGGTCGGTTGCATACACCCTTAGCATTAAATCCTATGTGTGTTAGTTCTCCTCTTCTCATTCTTCTTTGTAGAACTCGACAATGTGAGCGGACTTGTAGGCCTTTCTTCGAGTTGCTACCTCGCTTCTTTGGTTGGGCACTTGAAGTGGTTGAAGTGGTCACCATTGCTATCTAAGGATGGATAGAAATAGAATCTTAACTAATTAGCATTATTATGACTAGGTAAAACAACAACAAAACCATGTTGAATGAGTTGTAGAAGTAAAATAACACAAGCATGACTAGTTAAAACAAGGAAAAAACGGATTTGTTGAATTGTATAACCAAAGTGAACCTAAGGTAGGCTAACATGTTAGAATGCCACATGAAAGTAACAAATAAAGGGAGCTATGGCTTCTAAATTTGATTTTAACATAGTCATGAAACACATATGTTATGGATAGGGACTAAGCATGGATAATGTCTACTCAAGCATGCCATTCAACCAATATATCTCAAAAAGTAACTAAATAACATGTGATTTGAATAATACTTCAAATTTGAGTCTCATACCTTAATTGTAGAAGAAGATATTAGTTGTTTGTTGCTCTTAGACACACAAAGTAGCGAGATTTGTAATATTCAACCAAAGTTGAAGGAGATTTTGGGGTTTTTGGTGGGTTACAAACTTTAGGGTTTAGTTCTTCACACAAAATATATGTGCTAGATTTGAGGGTGAGTTTGTGGTTGGTTTTGATGAGATTTCACCAAGAAATGAGGCAAGAATGGATTTGGAATGCAAGGATTTGAGATGGAAGTTGAGGGGGGGATAAGGTGAGAGAGAAAGAGGGGTAGATGGGAATGAATGGTGAAAATGGTGAAGAGGGTAGCAAAATCCGGGATAAAAGATATATATAGTATGGTAAAGTTGGACAAAACATGCCTGAATAGTATATTTGGTCGGTTACTGTTTAACCAGGTTACGATACCGCAACCTGCATCGGCTAGAGGCGAATACCCCTTGCGGTATCGCTAGCTAGCAAGTTGATGAACCCATAATAATTATTTTCTGAATATTTGCTACTTTGTTATGCAATTAATATTAACATTGTGTGTTTCATGAGATGATGTATATTAAAATTTAATATGAAAACTTATAAATGAAATCAGATTTTATCTGCACATAATATTACTTGAGTTGGTTGCAACGATGACGTCTGTTATGAAAGAGAATTGTTGTGACATGTTATATATAGTCCTATGAAGAGGTATCTGAAATTGTTAACTCTAATCCATATCCATGTTTATTGTAAAGAATTTGGCATAAACTGTTTAGATACGTATATGATGGGACTACGGGTTAATACCATTAGTTCGTTAACCAAATGTTACACTAGTGCAGACACGAGCAATAGGACTTTCTACATTAGCCACGTGTTGATCACCATCGAATATATATGTATTTGACAACTTCAGACTGAAAGTGTAGACATTTAGTTCTTCTGTAATGCATGTGGTATTACTCATAGTCTGGATGATGTTATACATACAGGCAACGTCGTTACCCCGTTAAAGAGCCGACTTCGTGATCACACATCTCGGGAGCTAATGAACGAAAAGTATCCAGTTTTAGATGAGAATAGGGGTGGTAAATGAGTCAACACGCGAGTAATTCGAGATCGACTCGGTCAAAACTCGGACTAAACACGACTCGATCTAGCTCGACTTGAAAAACTCGTGCGTAACTCGGTAAGTATAATCAGTTGCAAGTTTATAATATTATTAGGTTATACTATATTAGTTCAATCATCTAATCTAGCTAGTTTTATGTTACTACTCAATATTGAATAAACTAATTAATTGCATTGGTATTTACATTAATAATTTCTAAGGATGCTAATAATTTCAATATTGAACAGGTATTTAAACGCACATATATATAATTAGAAATTTTCATAGTATAGAAGTAGTAAAATTTTTATTTAAAAAGAGAAAAAAACAATTCGAGTTCGAACTCGCAAGTAGTGTCGATACTCGATAAATAATAACGAGTTCGAGTTGAGTATTATTAACTCGCTAGTTCTCGAGTCGACTCGAACATGGTTAATATAGTTCTCGAGTCTAGACGAGTTACGCACTACTCGCTTGATTGAAGGTTGTGATTCCCAATCTCGATGATAAATGGGTTTGGTTTTTATCGTGTGGGTTGCCGGGCATGGGTTCAGGGTTTAGGGTTAAGGGTTTGATGATTGTACAGAAGCGAAATCGCTACAACGTTCGCCTACAAACAAAATTGAGGCGAGTTCGCCAGTTGATTGAAATTATAGGCGAACACACAGGCGAGTTCGTTTCATAGTGAAATCCACGCGCGACGTTCCTGACACGATTTCGTAACCAATTTCGCCTACAGGCGAATGAAAGAGGCGAGTTCGCCAGCGTATTTTAATTTTAAAAATAAATACAAAAACAAGTTTTGCGGGTGGCGATTTCGGAACCCCCCAACTTCCACCCGCAAAACCCTAAATCCCCAAATCGGAAAATCCCTGCAACACCATGGGCCGGAGCAAATCAGCCGGTAAATCCCTCACCCCACCAGCCCCCAAGCGCCAGAAGACCACCCCCACTGCTCAACCCGAAGCGGAGCCGGCCGGAATGCGTGAAGAGACACTCGCCGACCTTCAACCTCGCCGGAGACGCGATCGCCCGGCCGGTGGATCTACAGGCGGCGGCGGCGGCCATACTTCTGGAACCTCCCATCACCGCCAACCCGCCACCAGTCCGTCGCCGCACCGCCACACCGCCACCAGTCCGTCGCCGCACCGCCGCACCGCCACCAGGAACCCGTCTGAAACTGGCGGCCATACTTCTGGAACCTCCCATCACCGCCAACCCGCCACCAGTCCGTCGCCGCACCGCCTCACCGCCACCAGTCCGTCGCCGCACCGCCGCACCGCCACCAGGAACCCGCCTGAAACTGGTGGGCCAGCCGAGAATCCGGCGGGTAACCCTGCGACTGAGGAGGATGAGGAGACGTCTCTGTTCGTCAGCACAAAGGCCGAGACTAGGTACGAACAATTTTCTCGTCGCTTCTTGTTGAATGCTAGGGTTTTTGATGAAGATCGGATAGAGTCGTTAGGGTTTGGTAAAATTGTAGACTATTTTAAGGCGACGCATCTAGAAGGGATGTTGATGTCGAGAGAGCCGGTGCATAAGGATGAGTGTTTACAGTTTTATGCAAATATGACTTTTGCAAAGGACGCCGAAGAGGGGGAGACAATGGTTAGGGGAGTAAGGTTTAAGGTTGATAAGTATTTGATTAATGAGGTGATAGGTTGCCCGTATGTGTTGGTTGACCACTTAAGGCCGTTAGATCCAAACGGTCCTTACGAGTGTTACCACACCCAAAACTTCCCATCCTTGTCTAGTTTGAACCCCCTAGAACCCGTTGCTATGCGTAGAAAATACTTTAAGTCGCGTAGCAAGGTGGAAGGTACTCCAAAGAAGTACAATATTGGCGTTCTCACTCAGAAGCAGAGATTGGTGTTCGAGTTGATATGCTCGAATGTCATGCCATCGGGTGGTCACCCTTGCGAGCCTACTATTGCCAATTTGATGTTGTTCTATTACATCATGGAGGGATTGAAGATCAATCCAGGGTACGCGATTGTGAAGTACATCCTGAAGCGTGCCAAGGACAAATCTGATGAAACGATCCCATATGGCCAGCTTATCACGGCGATGATAAAGAAGAAGGGTATTAGACCGGTTAGTCGGCCAGAGCCAGTTATGCAATACACCATTGTGAAGAAGCGCCTGCTTACCATTCACCACAATCTCCCACCGGTTATCCTGTGGATCCGTCACATAAAACACTTGGTGCGCCTGAGACGCCATGATAAACGAATCACCTTCAGAGCCAAGAACACTGCGATTCACCAGGGTTGTGCCGTAATCCTCTTTCCGCACCCCGCCACATTCTTTCACCCACTCACACTTGAACACTGTAATTATGGCACTGATAAAGTCAATCTCCCAGATGTCGGTGATCGTCCCGTAGTATGCTTCGCATCCATGAACTGCCTCACCTGGTACTACCACACCACTGTTTTGGTTAGTTGACCTCTCATCCGACCATTTGGTTCCAAAAGTATAACTGTTTATGTCGTACCCACCAAAAGAGGAAACAGTGCCGAGGGGTCTTCTACATAACAGCTTGACAATATCAGGATGGTCCCCTTGCTGAATGTGAGCTTGCAGCCACCGAACGAAATTGGCACAATGCTTTTCCAGGATCCTCACATCACCGACAGTCCATGCATTTGACACTCTAATCTGATCCATGTGTATGTCAACATAAGGGGTCACCGCCTCGTGATTTCTGAGGATATATAAATGGACAGCATCCATGTCGGCGGCGGTAGGACTAAACAAACTATGATGCTTGAGCCCGTGCCCGTCCACTCTACCATCGTGCCTAGCATTTGGGATCCCCACTGTGGCAACATCTTTCATATAGTTGGTACAAAACTCAATAACCTCTTCTGTGACATAACGTTGAACTATACTAGCATCAGGCCTATATCTTTTCTTCACGAAATGCTTAAAAATCGACATGTACCGCTCAAATGGATACATCCATCTCAAGTAAACTGGGCCACATAATTTTACCTCCCTCACCAAATGGACAATCACGTGGATCATTATGTCAAAAAAGGCCGGGGGAAAGTACATCTCCATCCTACACAAAACTTCCACCACCATTTCCTGCAACTCATCCAGCTTCTGCCTACTCACTCGCTTACGACATATGCACTTAAAAAAGTAACATAGCTTCGATATCGCCTTCCTCACGTGACGAGGCAATGATCCTCGTAGAGCGATAACATTCAGCTCCTGCATAAGATTATGACAGTCGTGTGACTTCAATCCCGCCAGCTTCAGTTCTTTGGTATTAACACAATTACGGATGTTCGAAGAGTAACCTGTTGGAACCTTAACAGAATTCAAAGCATTACAGTAACGCTTCTTCTCCTCGGTCGACATAGTGTAACAAGCTGGAGGTAAATAAGATTTACCTTCTTCCTCTACAGGGGCTAGAGACGATCGGATACCAAGCTGTACAAGATCTTTCCGCGCTTTTAAGCCATCCTTTGTCTTTCCAGGGGTATTCATCAGCGTACCTACAAGTGCTTCACATACGTTCTTCTCAATATGCATCACATCGAAACAGTGACGTACGTCCAAATGCTTCCAGTAATCTATTTTGAAGAAGATCGAACACTTCTTCCAACTGCTATTCGACGCCTTCTTCTTCTTTCCCTTACCAAATTCATGATCCATCCCAGTAACCTTTTCTAGAACCTCCTCTCCAGTTAAAGGGATTGGGGAGGGATCATGCTCTTCTCTCCCGTTGAACCAATTCTTTGCTCGTCTCCAAGGATGTCCCGTCGGAAGAAATCTTCTGTGCCCGAGATACACCGGCTTACCACCGTGTTTCAATTGACAATAACTAGTCTTGTTCTCACATATGGGACATGCAAAGTGACCTTTCACTGAATAACCCCCCAAGTTACCTAATGCAGGAAAGTCATTTATACTCCACAACAACATTCCTTGCAGTTTAAACTCCTCATCACCTCGAATGCCATCAGGTATCCGAACACCCACATCGAATAATTACTGCAAATCTTCGATCAAAGGCGCTAGGTACACGTCAATATCGTTACCCGGTTGCTTAGGACCAGATATCATCATGGACAATAACACATACTTACGTTTCATCATCAACCACGATGGCAGATTGTAAATCACAACCATAACTGGCCAAGTACTATGGGTGCTAGACATGTTACCAAAGGGGTTCATGCCATCAGTGGATAAGCCTAGCCTCACATTCCTGGGCTCAGCAGCAAATTCAGGGTACCGCTCATCCATTTTCTTCCACTGATCTCCATCTGAGACATGTGAAATAATGTCATCGTCCTCCCTAGCCCTATCTCCATGCCATGTTAGCAACTTTGCATCCTCAGGATTTGCAAACAACCTCTTCAGTCGAGGAATCAGCGGAAGGTAATACACTACTTTAGCCGGCGTTTTACATCTAGACGGCGTCACACTCTCGCCACATACCTCTACGGTCCCCACCTTTGACTTGTACCGAGGTTCATTGCAGACTCGGCATGTATCTCTATCCTTGTCATCTTCCCTGTACAACAAACAATCGTTAGGGCATGCATGAATCTTCTGCATCTCCATTCCCATAGGACATAATATCTTCTTAGCAACATATACTCGATCAGGACACAAGTTGTCAGTGGGTAGCAACTCTTTCACCAACTCTAACAATTCAGTCATCCCCTTGTCAGATATTCCATGGCGCGCCTTTAAATTCATCAACAACAACGTAGAACCAAGAACGGAATGTTTGCAACCCTTGTACAATGGTGTCTCTTTATCATTATACATCGCCGCTAACATGCTCGGCTTTCCTACCCAATCCATTGCCACGTCTTCCGCCATTTCATCAAGACAACCATCATAACGCAATCCATCTGCCCCAAGCTTAACATCAAACTCTGCATCATTATGACTTGCACCTTCTCCATGCCAAACCCATGTTGTATATGTAGGATCAAAACCTCTACAAACCAAATGTTCTCGCACAACGTCTACATCCTCATAAATCGCGTTGTTAAGGCAATCTATGCAAGGACATCTTAGCCCACCCATTCTCTTTTCTACACAATCCTTCCAACCAACATCAATAAACTCTTGAATCAAATCCGTATAACCTTGTGAGAGACGCTGATTCTCCAACATGATTTCACTACGACCCATGCTTAACAAGATACTATCAACAACGGTTTTGCTACAATCACTCAAACATTCCACAAATTTAGCACCCTAAGAACTCTACAAATCCATATAAACAAGCACATACACTAATCAAAAACAGTTTGCCCATTCCACAACCAATCAATAAAAAAATCAAAACCTCATACCTTTGTGTTCTTGGGCAAAATCAAGGCCTGAAAATGTGAGCAAAACTTGAGACAAAACAAAAGGAGAGTTCTTTTATCTACTTCTTTTATTTTCATTCCCGCAAAAAATCAGCTTTTATACACCCAACTACGACACTGTTACGAATTCGCCACCTAATTCTCCCGCTACATTTTAATACAAGCGAAATCGTAAACCGAAACGCCTCTGGTCATAACTATAGGCGAGCTCGCTTCTTCAGTAACGCCTGCTGGCGTCAATACAAGGCGATTTCGCAACTACAATGCGTCTTAGCATGTATGGGCGAACAACTATTCTTATTTCAGGCGGGTAATGCTGGCGAATTCGTCATTCTACTCGCCTATCAGCGAACACGGTTCAGAGTTCGCCTAGTATTGACATTTTTAATACACTTTGGAAAACGCCTTGTTTTAATTGTGAAACGCCGTGTTTATCTTTTTTGCCCTAGGCGAACGGCAGGTTACGAGTTCGTAACCCAGTTACTCGGCGGTTCCGCCAAAATCTGGCCAAAACGCCGTGAAATGTGTGCCGAGAAACCTATGCTTGTGCACTAGTGTGTTTTACCTACATTGAATTATGATCCCACTCTATTTGTCTAATCGTAAAGGGAACTAGAAGAGTTATTGCTCCGGTCAATATATAAATTAATTAAAAAATTAAAAAGGATGAAACTACGTAGTTTTAACTATAACCGCCATATAACCACAGCAAGTTCACCATATTCCGGCGCCTACGATTTTCATATATTTCTTTTTTATTTATTTAAATTTTACTATATTTGCCGAAGGTGGAACACCTTCTATATCATATTACCTACCTTTTATATATATTTATTTATATACAAGCAAATTAATATGGCATGATATATATATATATATATATATATATTAATATGGCCGCATGGTATATATATACATGGGATAGTGATGTGTTAACATTATCTATCCCTGTATGTATGTAAAGCTACTCACGTATGTTACTAAATATAATTCCAAATATATATTAATGATAATAATGAATTAGCACATTCCTTTTAATTATATTGACTTTCGTATTGATATATTACGTTGATTCTTATTCTAACGGATACGTGATAATATTTATGAAATTAGATTTAAATGTAGTAAATATAAATTGATAAAAAGCATTAAAATATGTCGTTTATATTAAATACCACCACATAACCACTACAAATCGTCGGAAATTTATATATTTTGTTCGTAATTTTTTTCCAGTGTTGTGATTGTGTTTTTACACATGCATGAAAATATATTGTTTTCACACATAATATATTTTATATTTTAAATTTATTTGTTTCCTGCGCATAAGTATAATGATTTCTGGCACAAATATGTATTCTTATCCTTAAGCGAGCTTAATTTCGATCACATGAAAGGAAACCAGCCTAACACTACCATAAATTTGCCATTTTTCCTTTTAATTTTTTCCCTCTAACGCCAGCCCTATACCATATGAAACTTTTCCCTTTTACATTGCGTTTACTACATTATGGTAATTGTATCAATTATGGTATCAACTAAAGACAATATACAAACTGTCAGGCATTAGGTTGGTGGCATAATTGTATCAATTATAGCATTATATTATTTTTCCTTTATTGTACACATCAAATATCACATTTATTTTCCCTTCACGAAACAATATATTGTTTTGCTTTACCATATAATCTAAGTATATTAAAAATATATTTAGTGTTTGTTATTTATTTTTGGGTTTCTCATTCACCACAGCATGATGTACATATATATATAGTGAGCCTGACCGGTGATGATATGCGTTTTCGGTTTATTTTTGCAGGATTTTCAAATTTTTTGATTTAAATTTCAAAGGACGTGACACTAGATTTTTTTATGTTTCTTGATCGTGTGTTTTTGCAGGATTTTTAGGGTAGCCGAAAACTTGACTTTTTTATGTTTATTGATCGTGTGTTTTTGCAGGATTTTTAGGGTAGACGAAAACTTGACGAACATGTGATTTTTTGTGTGCTTGCACAGTTGCGCTTCACCAGGGATCAGGGATATATTTGTTTTGTACAGATTTTTTATCAAAGGTTTTGATGCTTTTTAATTCTCCCCATGTTGTGATTGTGTTTTTTGTGTGTTTGTTGCAGGTGGCATGACATTGATGGGTTCATTGTAGACGTTTTTTTTTCTATCGGTATTAAGGAAATTTAATCAGAATGACGCGTCTTCATCGTGAACCCCAAATTCATTGATCAGTCGTCGGCGGTGGCAGAGTGTTTGGTAGCGGAGATTGGTTTCCAAGTTGCAAACACGAAGGGAGACACAATTTAAAGCTCCTGATCTAGAAGGGAGACTACGGGGAACTCACCGGAGAGTCTCGAGACATAGTTCTCGAAATAACCAGTGTCGCAGGCTCCAATGACATCAGCATCCATCTTCAGATCGTCACTGCAAGGGGAAGCGTATACTAAATTAAATCACCTTTCTTATGTCTAATTACCCCTCTCATTCTGGTTTCTGCAACATTCCTATTGAAATCTGTTAGTTTCCGCACTCATGACCTTGCTTATCGCTGGATATGCCAAAGCTTTAACTTATTCTTCTACTGTGCTTTGAAATACTGTGTGTTTTATCTTAAATATATTTTATATGTAATATTTGATTGTTGTGTTTAAAATGAATTTTTAAGGGACGCCCACTTAATCCAGGTATTAATATTATTATATAATTGGATTATCAGCATCATATGCAGTTGGAAGAATTTTTCATATATCGCATGCAGTAGTCGATTTTTGCGTAGTATATTAAGGTTCTGTGTACTATCAATTTATCCCAAATCATGTTCGAATGTGAAAACAAGGTTTAAAAAAGTCTAGCTTTATCCCAGGAACCTTAATCATGGCAGCCATTACATTCGTTTGAAAATTGTTCTATGGCTACCTAATCAATGGAATTGATACATAATAGTTGCTAATTATAGTACATAATATATTCATTCTATACAAGCACCAAAATACCACTTTAGGATTATATTTTATATATTGATACCTACATAGATGATATTAATGCATAGTATTATTACATTTTATAATATTATATAATTTCATTTCTTTCAAGTTCTCTGTGCATTCAATTGTCATTGCTACTCTTATAAATTATTATTATTTATTAATAAGTATGGTTTTTTCCTAATTGAAAATCTATAAGAGCTTTAACATACCGCGAAACGCGCGGTGAAGATAACTAGTTTAATATACAGTAATTATACATGCAGGTCCATTTTACTAATGCAGGTCTGAAAGACACAATATGTGACCCCTGAATTGTACTAGTGCACCCAAAATATTATATTGTTCAGACCTACATTAGTAAACATGGACCTGCATGTATCACAACTCTTAATATATTTCATCAACTTTTAAAGATACCCTTATTTCAAACCTAATTTTATATATTTCATCAACTTTTAAAGATACCCTTATTTCAGAACTAATTTAGACAGCTACCGAATTTAGTTCTCGTTTTTTTTAAAGATTCTTTAGTATTATGTAACTGAATTCTAGTATTGTGTTTTGGAGTGAACTGTAGATTTTTTTGATTTTTTTTGTGTTTTTGGGCAGATTCCATTATTAAAAGGACAATTAGACCAATTATGGTTTACTAGTTTTAGTGTCCGCCGTGCATTGCACGGCAACCATCTTTTTAAGAAATTAAAATATCAAAATTTATTACTTTATTATTTATTAAAAATATATATGAAACAAAATTAGACATTCCTAATTTGTGATAGAGACATTTTGAATTCCATTATAATAATAAGTACTTGTCATCAAACGGAAGGAGAATGGGTGATTGTAGTGGTGGGGAGGCGGCAGAGAGACGCTGTAAGGATTGGCAGACGCGGCAGAGAATGGTAGCATATTGCCATATAGATAGTTTGTTGGTATACCGTGATTTTGTTGGTATGTGCGTGAAATTTGAGGTTCAGAGGAGACAAGAGGGTATGGGTGATTTGAGAGATTTTATTTTAATATTTGAATTTATTTTGGGGTTTTATTTTTTAATTAATAATTGAAATTACAAAAGTACCCTAAAAACAAAAGAACTAACGGCGATAATTCATATATGGTGTAGAAATTGAGTATTCTCAAAATATAAGTTACCAAATATTGATTATTTGAATGTTAAGTGTAGAAGTTGGGTATTTTGAGAAAGGTTAGGTATACTATTTGCATTTAAGTCTTTTCTTTTAATGTAACAAGAAAGGAGGAGTTAACAAAAAAGAAAAGGGTAAAGTCCATAATTGATCATCGAACTTTGCTAAAATTTCACTTTTGATCACTCAACTATTTTTGCCCAATTTTGATCATCGAACTTTACAAATGTTCCAAATTTGATCACTTCCCTTAAGTTGGGTGTTAAGTATCTAACAGTGCAACTATTAACAGGGTAAATTGGTATTTTCAATAAAGACTAAGGTTTTCTAAAATAGTCAACTTGAAAAATTTTATGGGTATTAAATTGTAGATGTTTCATTTCAAAACAAATGCCAGTAGTTGATGTGTTTTTCATATTACATATAATTTTAAAAATAATTTTGCATATGTAATACACATTCTATTATTTTGAGAAAGGATAGGTATACTATTTGCATTTAAGTCTTTTCTTTTAATGTAACAAGAAATGAGTTATCAAAAAAGAAAAAAAATAAGGAGTTCAAAGAATCGATTCTAATGCATGTTAAAGGTATTAGAAATGGTTTCAACTTCTATGAGTTTGGCTCAAGTGACTGATTACAAAGAAATAGGTTCAGGTCCGTGGTGGCCGAGTAGGGCTGTTCATGCTGACCCGCGGGCCAGGGAGTGCGGCGGCTATTGTTACATTTTACTGTTCATGCTATTCTAATCTCTGGATAGTTACATTTTTGTAGGAATTTGAAAATGTCAGGTGGAAGTGCGGCGACTAGTACTCAAGAAGCTCCAAATTTGGATACTCAAGGAGCGACAAGTGAAGATAGCTCATTTAGATCTTGGGTATGGCCTTACTATACTGTCAATAGAGATGTGCCAAAAGAGGAAAGGACAACAGCTTGTATCTTTTGCTCGAGAGATATAGCATGTGCTCCATCAATGGGAACTACTGATTTGAAGAGACATCTTGAAAGATGTAAGAAGTCTGAGTTTTTTAAGCCTCCAAAAAAGCAGAAAGTAAGTGAATCTCCTCTATTTGTGGTGGTCTTTGATCAAGCTAGATGTAGAAGTGCATTGACTGTTATGATTATTATTGATGAACTGCCTTTTAGTCATGTTGAGAAAATGGGGTTTAGGTTATTTTGCAAGGAAATGCAGCCTAGCTTTGAAATTCCTTCTCGTTCTACTGTGACTAGAGATTGCTATGAGTTGTATTCTCGAAGAAAGGATTAAGTTAAAGCAGTTCTTTTATGGGCTATCTTCAAGTGTTTTCTTTACCACTGATTTGTGGAGATCTAATCAAAATATTGATTACTTGTGCTTAACTGCCCATTTTATTGATGATAGTTGGACTTTACATAAGAGAATTGTCAATTTTTGTCCAATTGCTAATCACACGGGTGACTTGATTGGTAAAACCGTGGAGTTGTGTTTGTTGGATTGGGGTATCAAGAAGGTTTTAACTGTGACTGTTGATAATGCTACTTCAAATGACACTGGTGACACTGGTGTGTTATATTTGAAGGGGAAATTGGATGTTTTAAACAAAGTGGTTATGAATGGTGATTATTTGCATATGAGATGTGCTACCCACATTCTGAATTTGATTGTCAAAGAAGATTTTAAGGATTTCAATGAATACATTTCTAGAATTAGATCTGCTATTAGGTATGTTAGATCTTCCCCCTACTAGGACTCGACAGTTTGGAAATTGTGTTGAGTTAAGAAGAATGGATGTTAGGGGTGTGCCTAGTTTAGATATTGAAACTAGGTGGAATTCTACATATTTAATGTTGAAATCAGCCTTGAAATTTCAAGAGGCTTTTGAGACATTAGAAAGGGTTGATGCGAAGTATGTTTCAACTTTGGGTGATGATTTGCCAACTATTGTTGATTGGCAATATGCTAGTACATTGTTGCCAATATTGAAAGTCTTTTATGATACAACTGTGTATTTATCTGGCACTACTTATGTTACTGGCAATGAATATATGTCACAGATATATGGTGTTGGCCTTCTGTTGTCCAATTTGAAGAATGAAGGAAATGGAACATCTGATTTGGCTTTGATGGCACATTCAATGAAAGTTAAGTTTGATAAGTATTGGATGAATTTTGATAGGATGAACATGTTTATATTCATTGCTACTGTGCTTGACCCTAGATATAAGATGGCTCATGTATCTTGGATAATTGATAAGATGTATGATGTGGTTGTTGGTCGTGAGTTGAAAGAGAAGATCAATTCATCTTTACTTGCATTGTTTGAGGTCTATAGTCCAAGTACATCTGCTAGTTCTTATGGTATATCTGCTAGTGTTGCTAGTGTGAATCCTTTTGATAACACCAGTAATGTGTTTGGAGGAGCTGCTTATATAAACAGCTTGTATTCTGAGGAGCATGATGACTCGAGTAGGATTGCTAACAGATCCGAATTAGATTCATATTTAGCAGAGGTGAGAGCAGATAGACGTGACCCATCTTTTGATATTCTGAGTTGGTGGAGGGCCAACAGTAGCAGATATCCCATTCTTTCATTGATGGCCAGAGATATATTGGCTATCCTTGTATCTACTGTGGCTTCGGAGTCTGTTTTCAGCACAGGGGGTCGAGTGCTTGATTCTTTTCGTAGCTCACTGTCTACGAGGATGGTAGAGGCTGTCATATGTGCACAAGATTGGTTTAGAAAAGGCCACAAGCCTCTTTGTATGGAGGAGTATATTGAACAACTTGAGCACCTCGAAGCGGAACCTGAACCAGGTAAATCACTATACTTGTGTAGTCTATGTTCAGTTTGTTTGTTAATGAACATAATAAAATACTCCTGAAACATTATAACCAGGAACATGACTTAAAATACTCACTTGTTAGCCTTACTTAATAGCCATGGACTTAGAATATAATGAAGTAGATTACTTTCATGTTATTTTATTTGTGAATGGTAATGGAACTTAACATACCATCATGCTTATATGTTTGTTTACAGAGATTCCAGGAGCCGATTTGCAATACATTGTCAAATCGAGAGTCCGAGAGCAAGAAAAAACCTGGGCTTTTGGTCGACCAGAGTTTCAACCTAAATCAGTGCATGCACAAGGTATTTAGCTCTAAACTGCTCCAAGATTGTGTTTTTCTGATTGACTGAGTAGTTAGAGTGCTTGCCGCATCTAGAAATCGTGATATTTGGGGATTTTAGAGCTTTCTGTGAGTAGTTGTGTGTGTTTCAACCTACTACTGTGTCTAAACAACCATGGGCAACCTTCCATCAAACTTGCCTATTGATTCCATCCCCTCTGCCCAGTCTATGGAAAATTTGCTTCTGGCTGAACAACTTAGTCTAAATTCCACTAGAGCCACACCAGAATCTGTGGCTCAAGATAGTAATCCTACAGTTAGGGTAGGGGTTGAGTACGAAGGGAGACCAGATTTGAACTTTTTCTATGAAAGTTCAGAAATTGATGATAACTCTGAGCAGACTTTGGATTCAGAAAAGGCAGCACCAAGAAAACCTGTTAAGCAGGTTTATCAGAGGAAGAGGAAGAGAAGTCAAACTGGACAAGGAGTGTTCAGTACAAGGACTGTTGAGCAGGAGAAGCATGTTGAAGTTAAGCAGGCAGTAGAAGAAACTGTGGAGCAGGAGAAGCCTGGTGAAGCTGAGCAGGCAGTAGATGTGGACAGGATTTTGGAGAATGTCAGAATCATGATGGAGCCTCTGACAGAGACAGCACCAGACAGTGAGGATAGCCATCCTTTAACTGTCAAATTTGAGATATTGCAGGAGCTGAAGAGGGAGAAGTTGAGAAAGAAGTCCCTTCCTCCAGTTATTCAAGTCTTCCCTAGTAAGCTGAGGAGGGATGAAGTTCCAGAGCTCAATCTGGACTTTGAAGAAGTCCCACTTCCAGAAGTACCATCTGCAGACCCTGTTGCAGAAGTCCATGAGAGTAGTAGCTCTGAATCTGAGCCTGAGGAGGATGATGATGCAGATGAGGTGCCATTAGTGTTTCCAGATGACAATCCTCTGCTGGAAAATGCTTGGGATGAGATTTTTTACTCCAAGAGAGTGATGACAGTGTATGAAGGATTGGTCAACAGGAAGATGCATGTGGAAAAGAGATTAACTGAGAAGTTTAAACATCCCGGTTTTGTGGCTTTTATGAAGAGAATTCACATGTTTGGACCAGCAAACTTCTGCATGAAGGCCAATCATTCTCTAGTGCTGGAATTCTATGCAAATCTGAGAGGAACAAACAGTGCTCCAGATTCTGCCTGGTACAGAAAAGTCTATCTCAGAGGCAAGCTTTATAGATTTGTATGCTCCTTTAATCAATCAGGTGTTAGGGACAGAGAGACATGATTCCATCTGCCCAAATAGTGCTTATCCAGAAGATTTTACTCTGGATTATGATGTGGTAGCACTGGAGCTGACAGGGGGCACACTTGGAGAATGGGGTGCAAACAAGACTCTCAAGGCAGCTTACCTTTCTCAAAAGTATTATTGTCTGTACAGGGTTGTTGCAAATCTATGGGCCATGTCTACCAATGTATCTCTTGTGACTGAGTAGATGGCATGTCTGATGTATTGCATTGGCACCCGAAGACCCTTCAATCTGGGATGGTTTATCTATGATAGGGTTCTGTTAATGGCTCAGCATCAGAAATTTGATGAGTACATCACCTTTCCTGCTCTCATTACAGGCTTGCAATATCATGTTGGTTTAGTAGATGGACTAGATGATCAGATCACTTTCTGTGATGATTTACAAGTTAACAAGTCTATTCTCAGGAAGAGAAATGATCTACCTGCAGTGGCTGGGGAAGAGGAGGCAGACTCAGAAGATGAACCAGCTGAGGTGAATTATGCTATTGTGAGAAAGAAGGAGCTCAGAGGACTGATT
Organism: Sherardia arvensis; assembly: GCA_948330725.1. Classification (NCBI taxonomy): domain Eukaryota; kingdom Viridiplantae; phylum Streptophyta; class Magnoliopsida; order Gentianales; family Rubiaceae; genus Sherardia; species Sherardia arvensis. The sequence goes on from OX415240.1 coordinate 21,336,787, forward strand.
AGATATCATAAACAGAAGATGCTGGACTTTCAAGAGGAGCTGGAAGCTCTTGAAGAGACTGATGATGAGACCAGTGGTTCTGATGCATTCTGAGATCTAATGTTTTATCTTTCTCTCTCTTTTGTCCTCAGTATTCTGTTACATTCTGGATTTTTGTTGTTTTTTTGGATATTTGATACTTTGGCACGTTTTATGTTCCCAAGGGGGAGACTATTTTGATGGCTTGGGTGGCCATTTATTTTGGATATTTTAATGTGTCCATTTATTTTGGAACACTGCTATGCAATGAATAGCTCTATCTATGTCTGGCTGATAGGGGGAGCTTTGAGGTTATATATGTTGTTTCTGATTTATTGATGCACATATGATTGAAGTATGAAGATCTATATGAAAGGGGGAGTTAGTTACTATCTCTGCATCAAAATAAGTAGTATGGTTCCACAAAATGCCAAAGGGGGAGATTGAAGAGTCCAGAAGACTCAGCATAATATAATTGGCTATTTTGTAGAAGTTACCATGTTTAAACATACTGATGTTTAAACACTTGCTAAACCGGAATCAGAAACTAAGCAAGAGTATTGAAGGTAAAGTACAACTCTTATGTGAACAAAGATGATATTCGAGAAATCAAGATGATAAGTGAAGATTGATTTTGTGCTGATTGGATTAGCTTGAGAATATGTAATAGACTTGTATCTTAGAAAGGATTAGTCTTAAATAAGGAAAGAAGATATTTCTTATCCTTTAGCTATAGAGGTAGAATATAACTAGAAGACTAAATGGAGCTGTGACAAGCTGGACGAGAGATCAACATTGCCGTGATTGAAGGACCGAGAAGATCAACACGGAAGCACAGCCTTGGACTATAAATATACAGAAAAGATGTGACAATAATTATCCATCTTACGAGAAAGTATTCTGCCGATCAGAATAGCTTTAGAGTTGGAGCAGCTTATTGAAGGGAGTTCAATAGGTTTTTGCCATCGCCAGCAGTCTGGAATCAACAAGCCTTAATACTTCAAGGGAAGTGGTCAAGACAACAACGAGAAGTTGCTGACCGGCAGTGAGGGGATCTCACGAATCCACACGAATAAGATAAGTCCTAGATAATTAATTGTTTGGAGAACATTGTAACTGATCTTGGTTATTTTAGTGGATGAGTTTCAGACTGGGCAAGGCCCCGCAGACGTAGGTGTTTATCACCGAACTGCGTAAACAATTTGTGTGTTCTTTCTTTCAGTGTTTAAACTCTGTCTTATGTTTAAACATACATGATAGAATAGAAAGATTAGTTAAGAACTTTTGAAACTGATCGATAGTAAATTTCATTCTTTATTTAAATATAATTTATTCCATCTTTCCTTTGTCCCACCTTCCTTTTTTACTTATCATTCCTTTCTTGGGGCCACGGGTTCCGGTCAAGTCCATTCCCCCGTTTGCCCCCCTTCGGATTGGCATGTGCCCGAACTTATTAGAACTACTATTCGGGGGCTCGGGCCGCTGATATCCGAGTTTCCGGATGCCGAATCCTTGCTCCCTTGTCTGCGCCAAATTCAAGAGGATTTCAAGTCACGTGCGCAATGCCGAAAACTTGCTTTCGCGAATATTGAAAGTGTTTCGAAATTTGACTAGGTTCTGAGCGAGTAGGAGGTCCAGCATCACAACTTCCTCCATCGAATTCAAAAGGAGTTAGATGAAGTCTGGTCCAACTGACGAAGTTACTACTCAAAATGCGTATGTATGGAACAAATTTCTCCATCAAAGTAAGTTCTCTTATTATCCTAGAAAAATCTGGCCACCTTAATGACTTCGATACCAAAAGGACTCACAAATTATTCAAGATGCTCACACACTAAACTAATTTGAGCGCTAGAGAAAATATATCTCCGAATATATTTTACAAGTGATCGAGAATCGACGACGAAAATATTGATGGAGAGTTGGAGCCATACATCCATCACAGATGTCGTTGGTTCCTGCTGCTATAGAGCCCAGTGAAATCAACGTCGATCAACAGCAAGATGCGTGAAAGTCTATTGGTAATCTGGATTGACTCTTGACTTTGAGATTACACTAATCAATTAGCTCAGCAGATGATGCAACACACATTTGACAGTTCAAGTTGATTTAAGAAATTAATAACGTAAAGTTGGTGTAAGATATTTTTTATCTCCATTTGTGTTGATGAATGATAGTACGTACAATCCATTATAATATGGTGTTTTTCAACAGAAAGTAATTGGGGAAGAATAAAAAACTGACATGATAGAAGGGTTTCTTAACCTGCTTAGGAAAATAGAGAAACACGTCATTGTAGAATGAAGAGTACAGCATAAAGCATAACTATTATAATTAGGAAAAAACATAGAGGCTTATCTGTAAAGTATGTCTGCATGCATACGTATCATGATTCATGATGATGCCCAAAATTTCTAGAGCATACAATTAATCTGATGGTAATTGATAGAATATGTTGATTGAAAATAAATATTGTATATATCCCTTTCTATTTTACACTAGTTTTAGATTGTCTCTCTTATATTATATATCTTAAATTTCAGTATCAATGAATCATTCTTAAATTCACATTCACATTAATATATATGGATTCGAGTACCGGGCATGTTTGCTTGAGTTTTTCTATAAACAGTTCAGTTCAATTTAGTATTTCTTTTATGTTTTTTAATTCAGTTCAGTGGATTTATATTTTTTTTCAGTTCAGATCAGTATATTTATATTATTTAGTTCAGTTCCATATATTTATCTATTTTTTTCAGTTTAGTATATTTCCTCTATTTTTCAATTATAGCTCTCTACATTTTTTTTCAGTTCAATTCAATCATGATATTTTCAATTAAATTCAGATCAGATCAGTCAATTAATTGTTTTCAAAATGTGATTTGATGCAATCAAAAATTATTTGGTCATACTATTTTCAGTATAAATACTCTTTGTTCAATCCTAGTAGTTCGAATTAGTCTTCTTAAAAGTTCGTTGATACTATTTGACCTAATGTAGGTGTCCTATTAGTATTTTAGTATCATTTTAATATTTATCAAGATAATCCTGATATAGGCAATATCAGACACTAATTAAAGAGCGACACGTCATCTTTAAGTAGTTCATGATTAGGCCACTTGTTCAATCCTTACCCAAACGGGTTTTGGAATTCTAGTTTAGAGTTTTAGAAATTTATAAAACATATATAAACCAATTAAAACATTACAATTGTACACATGTCATTATCTTATTGGTGCATGATAAGGGCGATATCAGGATCATCCCTATGAATGTTATTCTCTTTTAATATTTCCAATTCAATAAAACTTGTTCGATCAAAGTAATCCATTACACTTTAAATCAGATCAATTAAGTTTTGATGAATTTAAGTTTGATTCAGTCGTATCATTACTGTGTTCTTCAGTTATAATTCGATTCAATTATTGTTTACTAGATTAATGCAAGTTTATTATTTGTGAATACGACGAAATGGAGCAATCTCCGTACGCTAGTGCTCAATCATATGTATGAATACTTTTTGAAAAAATTCATTTCAATTCAATTATAATTATAATTAAGTCTATTTCAATCATATACAAATATGATCGATCAATTTCAGTTTAATTTAGTCCTATGGTTATTGTCTTCAATACATTAGATTTTTATTCAATTTAGTTATAAATAAATGTGATTTGATGAAATATAGTTGCATTTAGTCATTATTTCAGAATATTTAACTTTATTCCACTTCGTTTCTATTCAATTCATTTTATTTGTCAATAATAATTTTTTAACTATATTAAAACAATTCAGTTCAGTCATTTTATATTTTTCAGTTCAGTATTTTTATATTTCTTTAGTGTAGTTCAGTTCAATATATATATATATATATATATATATATATATATATTTCAGTTCACTATAATTAAATTTTTCAGTTCACTCCAACATATTCATATGTTTATTTTTAAAATGTAAACCACACCATGGTGGAGTGAATTAGATTAGACTCACCACACCTCCAAAAAAACCTTTTCAAGGCCAAAAGTAATGGTCATCATAAAAATGAGTTAGGTAGACCATATCTATGAAACTGGGGAACTATGTAAAGGCAGGGCATGATACCAAAAATAGGAAAAATCTTGACAACGAGCAATTTAATTATCGTCAAAACGAAGCACAACTTAGCCAATTGAAAAAAGAAAGTCAAGATTTTGTATCATGTCCCAAGAAATTACAGTTGATATAAGAGAAAAGTAGCAGTATCCTCCTAAAATGAAGTTGAATAGATAATCTTGGAGGCCTTCACAGCTATCTTTTGTATGAGTTATGGATAATAGTTGACAAATGATAGCTTCTGTTCTTAGGTTGGATCTTTTGGCTTCATTCATATAGCTCCACTTGAACTATGGGTCTTCAGTACCTGAGACAAGAAATGAGGAGCAGTAAGTAGTTCAAGCAAGCCTTAGATTAGGAATTCCCATTGAATCAACATCAATAAGTCCTAATAAGGTTGAAGGAGCATCAATGGTATTGTTTTCTCCATACTTCCCTAGAGAGGAAGATCTTTTGGATAGAAATTCTGCAACAGAGTTTCCCTCTCTCATGATGTGCTGTGTGCACAACTTCAAGCCAAGTACATGCAAATTATGGAGTAAGCTAACATTTTTCCAGCTAGAAGAAAAAGGATTTTTAATCCCTTTAACTGCTAAGAGGCTATCAGATTCTATCACAAAAAGTTGAGAAAATTCAGAGCCTACTGTGTATCCAAATTGAATAGCCATAATTTCAGCCTGAAGGGATGAGGAAGCAGAAACATGTTTCATATGCCCCCCCCCCCCCCCCCCCTTTTGTCCCTAACCACCACACCTAAACCAGAATGGCCCTGACTTTTCCATCTAGACTCACCGCATACCTTGCAATCATCCTTCAGAGAATCAACACTCCCCTGTACAACATACAATCATTCGGGTATGTGTGAATCTTAGTAAACTCCAAGCCCATAGGACACAATATCTTCCGCGCAGCATAGACCCTGTCAGGACATAAGTTTTCCTGAGGAAGTAACTCTTTCACCAACTCTAGCAATTCCGTCATTTCTTTATCAGAAATACCATGCCTTGCCTTTAGGTTCATTAACAACAATGTTGCGCCCAGTCTAGAATGCCTAGCCCCAACATATAAGCTTGTCTTTTTATCGTCATACATTGCCTCCAACATACTTTTCTTCCCAACAAACTCCATAACAACATCGTCACACATGTCTGAAAGCTGTTCATTATATTGCAGGATATATCCTCGGCGCTTCCCTCCTCCATCTCAACCTGGTCACTTCCATAATGGCCTTCCCCATGCCAAACCCATTCAGTGTCGGATTTGTCAAATCCTTTACAAATTAAATGTTCACGCACTACAACAATATCTTCAAATATGGCGTTGTTTCTACACTTGTTGCATGGACATCTAAACCCTCCTATGCTATTCTGCCTAGAATGTCGCAAGCCAACATCTAAGAAATTTTCCACCAAATCTAAATACTCCTTCGATAATCGAGCATTCTCGTTCATTATTCTTTAGCGGTCCATAATTCACAAATCTTACAAACAGCTACTCAAGGGCCTAGAACCTTCAACAATACTACTAACCCACTAACTTCTGATGATAAACTACACACTGAAGTAACACAGACAACAAAATCAACCAAACAACATACAAAATTATACATAAAACCAACCAAAATCAAGACAAAAACCAACACGTTATGCAAGTGTTACGTATCTAATCCAAGAAGGCAACTGTCAAACCTCCAAGCAATTTGGAACTAATCATCCATTTGTTAATCCGAAAATACCCACCTCATAAATACTTTCTAAAATCTGTTTTTTTGTGTTTGAACGGCCAATCCTTAATGAAACTGCGACTGCAAGCGACTGTCTTACGATATCGCCTCTATTCCGCAACTACTTCTGTGTAACTTGCGAATTCACTACAATTCAATCACACAAACTTGCACTGTAGTTCATATTTGGCGTGTCTAGTCACGATATCGCTACCTGCCATACATTACCTTCCGACCCAGTTGCGACATGCTTGTCTAGTCACGATATCGCTACCTGCCATACATTACCTTCCGACCCAGTTGCGACATGCAAACATATACAAGCATACCTAAAATATGAGTCAAATGAGTTACGAGATCGCAACAAACAATGTTTTGAATCATAAGAACATTGTTTTTTGTTACAACCTCGCAAGAACATTGTTTGCCTTACGGTAATGGTGGCGATATCGTGACGACTAATTCCCTTTAAGGCGGAAAACAGTTTTCCACCTTAATTTCATATATATTCACGACACAACCCACTTCCGACTTTAACCGGTGATTTACGTCTTAAAATTATTTTATTTTTCCTTGCTAGAGCAGCTTGCCAACTCGCAAGTGTGTATCAAGGCGGAAAAAATCGTGCTCCCATCAAACGCCTTAAATATGTGTCTTGCATCAACCCCTTTGTAGTGGTGTTTGTGATGCATCGGTATTAATTTTGAAGCCATAAACTGGTGGTGTGCATTTTATCACTCTCATAGGCTTTGGTTTCTTTTTTTCTAGATAGGGAATTAGGCCAATTGATCCAACAGGTGGAAAAGCTGAGAAGAACAAGAAATGCTTTTGACTGTTTTGAAGTATTACTGCCCCATCACATTAATATTGTCAAAAATCAGATTATTTCTACAAGTCCAAATGTTCCATAACAACGTACAAATAGACCAAAAAAACCATTGTTTGGATTTCTATTCTCCCTTTATACCCCAGATAAAATCTAAATCTATGCTTTGCATATTGGAATTCAGAAACTAGGATGGGGAGTATGGAATGAAGATATTGTAACATATGCATTGTTAAAGGTACACTCATTAAAGAAATGATCAAGTGTGTCTGTGTGCTCACAATAAATACATTTTTATGGTAAGTTAAAGCCCATAGATGAAGACATGTATTTTTGGAGGTATTTTTTGGACCATACATGTTTAATTATTGGATCTTCCATGTGTAATCTCCTCAGTACTTTGTATGCAGACTTTACTGAGAACTGACCAACTTGTGCAGGTTTCCATATGAGTGTATCACCAGCCACTAAATGTGAGCTGCACTAAAAGAATATTTATACCCGTCACATACCCACCATGGGTTTTAAAAGAGTGGTGATACATGCATGTCCATTTTTATAAATGCAGGTCCAAAATATAATATTTTGGGTGCACTAGCACAATTCAGGGCCACATATTGTGTTTTTCAGACCTGCATTAAGTAAACATGGACCTGCATGTATAATTACTGGTTTAAAAATCATATCCATACCCACCCCGTCAAATAAATTCAATGATCCATATCCACCTAAATGGGGTGAATCTGTGGCGGGTATCCATATAAACCCGCTACATTGCCATCCCTAACCATGGCTGTGAGAGAGTGTGAAATCCTACAAAAAATGGAATGTACTGGTAGCTACTGCTGGCTCCAACAGGGTAAGATATTGGTTTTTATTGTCACGGAGATCAGCAATAGAAATATTGGGGAAAGGCATCTCTAAGTCTAAACATAAGGTTTCACTACCTATCCAATTTGAATTCCAAAAGGGAGAGGTCCATGTTCCCACTATAACCATAGAGTTATTGTTAGCAAATTTTGTCACTGTACAGATCATCCTCCAAGTATGTGATGTTCAGTATGAGGCTGGCAGTGACTATGAAACAGAGGACCATATTGTGTTGTTTTGCTACAATTTTCACCATAATTTACAAGAAAATGCCTTCACAGTGACTCTTATATCCTTGAATCCCAACCCATTTTCACCAGTTGAAATAGCCATTCTTGTCCACTTTCTCCAGATTTTCCTCTAACCAAAAGTAGACTTTCCCCAAAAAAATCTAGCTACCATAATCTTCATTCTTTGCATGACAGTTTTAGGAGGCTCAAGTACTGAGAATAAGAGGGTAGGGATGGAGAGAAAGACATGATTAAGAAGAATTAGTTTCCCAGCCATTGACAACCACTTATTCTTCCAGTTCATAATGATCTTTTCCAGTCTCTCCATCATTGTCTGGTAATAAATGATATTGTTTCTCCTTGTGAAAACAGGCACACCAAGATATTCAAAGGGCAGTGACCTTTTTTTCATACCAGTTACAGACCTAATTCTCATCTCCATTGCAGTAGGTACCTTTGAATTTAAATAAACCTCTGATTTATTATAATTCACCTTCTGCCCTGAGACTGCTTCATATGCCTTCAGGAACCTGATGAGTCTTCTTATTTCTGCCAGCATTTAAGAACAGGGTTGTGTCTTGTGTCATCTGCATACATCAGATGAAAGAACACATTCTTCCCCTCTTAGCATTTTGAAGCCTTGTAGATATTGAATTTCTAGAAGAGTTTTGAGGCCTCTAGAGAAAACTTCTGTAACTAGGTTGTATAGGAAAGGTGGAAGTGGGTCACCTTGCCTGATCCCCCTATTGGATTTGAAGAAGGTAGAAGAAACCTCATTTATCAGTACTGAAAACCAGGCAGATATTATATTTTGGGTAATCAGTTTTACTAACTTTCCATGGAATCCAAATTCCAACAAAACAGTATAAAGAAAAGACCAAGAAACCCTGTCAAATGTTTTTTCCATATCCAACTTAGCAATGATATTCTGATGATGTGGATTCTTACTAAGCAGCCTCACCATCTCTTGCATTTGAATTGTATTGTCTGAAATATCTCTTACACTTTGAAAAGAAGACTGTTCCTTAGACAAGTGTTTTGGAATTATTGGCTTCAGTCTTTCCATGATCACCATAGAAAAAAAACCTTGTTTAGGAAGTTGGAAAGACTGCTAGGCCTAAAATCAGCAAAAGAGCCAGGTGTTAGTACTTTGGGAATCAGAGCTAAAGTTGTCCTTGATGGGAAATTGTTATGTCAAGTTCAAGTTTGAGTCAGTGGAAGATAGGGATGAAACTCTGGGCAGAGAAGACCTGGTCCATGGTAGACCTTTCTTTAAGAAATTGATCCCAAAGTATGGGCGCATTGATAGAGCTCATCTTGCAATAAGACCTATTTGGATTCGGTTGCCGGAGCTGCCTAAAGCTTGTTGGCATCCAAATGCTCTTAGCAGAATAGCCACGGCTATTGAAAACCCCATTTGCATGGACAGCAAGACTGCAGCAAGGAAGGGTGACATACCAAGGATCTTGGTAAATTTGGACACCACTACACTAGTTAAGAGGTCCACAATTACGAGGGCAGATGGTTCTACTATGGAGCAAAACTTGTTTAATGAAGATTTTGCAAGATATTACACAAAGTGCAATGCAAACAACCATTTTACTTTGGATTGTGAAGACTACGTGCAGTGGAAGGCGCATCAACACAAAATGGAGGTTGAGAAGAATGCTGAAGAGGGTCTAACGCTGGGGACAAAGGAGTATTGGACTCCGGTTCAAAAGAAAAAGAGATCCAGAAGAAATGCAAAGAAACAAGCAGATAAACCTCTAAAGCATCAAGAAGAAAAACCAAGGGATGATGTCCACGTGGAGGAGGAAACATCGGTCAATGAATCTACTCAATAAGAGCAGTTGGATGACTCTGCCTATGTGTCAGAAGACGATCATCCAACCAGATGCTATGTGGATAGCATTGGCAATTATATTGAGTATGGCTCTAATGCAAGTATTTCAGAGGCTTCAGAGGTAGGCGAGGAGGCGGAGCAATAAGAAAAGGATTATCCCGAGGAACCAACAAGTAAGGATGAGGCATGACTGGAAGGGGATGACGTAGAAAATGAGGAGGGAACTATGAGGGAAAAGATACTGATGCAGAGGAGGAACACGCTCGTTCACGGAAACATGTTACTTTTAGATTCCCAATACTTGATTTAATTTCATCACCATAAATCGCGGAGATTTCAGTGAAGGACGCCAAAAAGATTTTTGGTGAGAGAGGGAATCCAGTTACGAGTGCAAGTGCTACACCTGAGAAATACAAAGCAATTGAAAAAAAACAAAAGCCAAAAGTAAGGCAGTGGTAAAGTCATCTCTCACTACAGCAACTACATCTAGTAAAGCAAATGTGGTCAAAACTGCAGAGATAGCTTAATAACAAGCAAAACAAAGGATTTTGAGATCGAAAGGAGGAGGAGATAGGCAAATCTCCTCACACTCCCACTAGTTTCCATGGAGTGATTGAATAAATTCTAGAAAGGGGACCTGTGGTCAGTACTAAATTTGCTATGATATTGATTTTCCCAGCCTCGATATCAATAACTCACCCTTTGAACACATGAATTTCTGGATGTATGATGGAAGGAGACCTAACAGCATTGTGTCATGAACCTCCTTTGTGGATCTTTGATGGCCTAGTTAGATGCAAGATAGCACCGGTCACTTGAATTCTATAGTTTCATGATTGTTTTATAATTGTAACAAGTTAGGAATATATTTGTAACCAATGGGAAGCTCTCGCTTCTCCTTGGGAACACTGTATTTTTTGGCTTTTGGCCTTTGCGTTAATATTATTTACCAATGGTTAACGTAAAGTAAGAATCAATACATAAATTAATCCAAATCAATAGAAAATGTTATTATATTTAATTAATATGTTTAATTATGTGTTTTATTTTAATATTTTTGTTTTTGTTTTATTATATTAATTTCCTCAAAAAAAATACATAAATTAATCGAAGATATTCTTTTTTGTTTTTTGTTAAAATCGAAGATATACTTAGTTAAAGTATTACTAATCCTAAATGGAACTAGAAGAGTTATTGCTCCGGTAAATATATATTATTATTAAAATTTGAAACTACGTCGTTTATTAGCGGATTTGCCATGGTTCTAGCGTTTAGCTCTGATAGCCGCCACCATATATATACACAAGGATTTAGCTTTTTTATAAAGTTTTTTCCATATTTACCCGGTCCGCAGGACACCTTATAGGCTCAAATTCCTGCCGCAAGTATTCATATTTAAGTTTTAAAAAGCGTGTCTTGATTGTCCGTGCTAAGTTTAAAGTGGATTTAAGGCCTAATAAAGGCAGTGAAATATGGATAATAAGTTAACAATTTAAGATGATTATGGTATTTATATATTGTACTTTGATATCAAAATGATGTTGTATCGAGTGATTGATATCTCAATATAATATTTATATATTTATTTTTGGTTTCTTTTTTGTTACCTTTTACACTTCCTTCACGGGCACAATATATTACCGCAATATTGTATCAATTATGGTATTATGTGATTTTTCCTTTATTACACACATCAAATATCTTACTTATTTTCCCTTCACGAAACAATATATTTTTTTGCTTCAACATAATATAAGTATAGTAAAAATATATTTGGAAATTATACATGCAGGTCCAAATTACTAATGCAGGTTTGAAAAAGACAATATTTTGCCCCTGAATTGTGCTAGTGCAGGTCCAGACATGTAAAATAGTGAAGGGTAATATTGTCTTTTTCAGACCGGCATTAGTAATTTGGACCTGCATGTATAAAACCCCAATATATTTGATGTTTGTTATTTATCTTATGATTTCTCACCACACCATCGTGTATATATATTGTGAGTATTACACGCTTCACCATCATTAGGGGCGATACATATCATCACGCTTTTTCGGTTGATTTTTGCAGGATTTTCATAACCATCATTAAGGGTGATACATTTCATCACGCTTTTTCGGTTGATTTTTGCAGGATTTTCATATTTTTTAAATCAAATTCAAAGGGACGTGACACTGAGTTTATATGTTTTGCAGGATTTATTCAAATTCCAAGGAACGTGACACTGGATTTATATGTTTCTTGGTCGTGTTTTTGCAGGATTTTTAAGGTAGACGAAAAATTGACAAACATGATTTTTTGTGTGCTTGCGCTTCACCAGAGATATATTTATATTGTATAAAATTTTGATCAAAGGTTTCAAAGTTATGAGTATGAGACTCCCTTATTTTTCTTCCTTTGCAGGCTGTGATTGTGTTTTGTGTGTGTTTGTTACAAGTGGTGTGACATCGATGGATTCATTCATTGTAGAAGTTTTTTTCCCTATCGGTATTTATAAAATTTAATTAAATGCGACTCTACCATGGCGCGCTTTCATCGTGAACCCCAACTTCTAATTATAACCCCCAACTCATCGACGGGAGATATCTGAGCATTGAGTGTTTTGTGGCGGAGATTAGTTTCCGGGTTTCCGTTATGGAGGTTCTTGCAAGCTCCTTGTCGATGGTTTAGACAGCGTTTCTGAAGAAGAGTATACCATATATACAATCAAAACTGCTTCAAGAATTGACAAAAATATCGGCAATTGACAAAGCATGGATTTTTTCATCATTCAGTGGTATGACAACTTGTACCTGAGATTATAGACTTTTATGTTTTTTTGTTTTCAGAAGAGTAGGATGAAGATCACCTACTATTGAGTATTGAAGCTGGCATTATTCTTGCAATGCATGTTTTTTATTAGCCATTGGAATCTCTTTTTAAACTTTTGTGTTGGTGGAAAGTGTTGTAAAGTTTTTATTTAGTAAGTTAACTTGATATATTGGTGACAAGAACATCCAAACACATTCCATAATTATATATCACTATAAATATTGTAGTATAACATAAATAAACTTAATTCCATTCAAATACACCATTCAATTATTAACTTATATAAATTTAACCAGATCATGTTCCTAATCACTTTGGCTTTATTCTTACTAATTTTAGATTGTTCCTTTATTTCAAAAATCAATTAGAAACAAATATATAATAGCTTTGATCATAGTATGTCTTTCTAGTTTATTCACTTTCTTTTTTTTAATAGAATACCATCCCGAGGGGTGGGGGGAATTTTATTTGACTCCCCTAACCATAAAAAAGACCAAAATATTAATTTTGGTAGTAGTTTATATGCCTCTCTCACCACATGAGGTGAGAGACAAAAGAATAAAGACATAATCTGCACACATATGTGGCCTTGGAGCTTAGCAAGCTACCAAAAGAATAGATAAACCTGTACATTTTAAACTAAATTATGGAGGTGAGAATAACTAAGTCCAGAAAGAAGATCCAAAGCCTATTAGCGAATTGATCAAATCAAAACACAAGTCGGCACTGGAAATTCAAACTGTGAGAAGCATTATTCACCATAGGCTTTAAGCCTACCAAAAGTAATGAAGATAGCAGCAGTTGAGGAAGCAGGGTGAGTCAAGTGAAGACAGCAACCAGAGAGGTGAGACAGCAGCAATCCAGTCTATTCCAGTCCAGGTGAACTGAAATTATGAGTAGCTAATTCCAGCATGATGAGCATCTGCAAAAATATAAGCCACTCATGAGCGTAGCAGCTGATCTAAGGTGGATGAAATCTCAAAGAAGGGAGGTCCTGTCTGTCTAAATATAAAAGTCCTCTAGTTACAGCAGGCAGCAGATTAATAGATACAAATTGTTCAGTTATTTTGTGTTCACAAGCAAACTTAGCAATTGAATTAGCAACCTGATTAGTCTCCCTAGGCACATAGACCAGTGCAAACTGATGTATTTTCTGGTGAATATCATCTACAAGATTAAGCACATTCCACTGAGCAGATTTAGGGTTCAGAATCATTTTAATAGCTAGTGTGCAGTCAGACTCAATAATACACTCCTGATTATAGGAAGAACAGACTGAAATTGCTAGGCCAATGGCCAGTATTTCAGCATGAAGAGGAGATATAGCATGAGTGTATATACACTTAGCAAAGACAAAAATTACCCTGCATGTTTCTAACTATAATAGCCAGACCAGATTCATTATCTACTTTTCTCCATGATGCATCAACATTGCATTTCAGACCAGTAATAGGTTTACCCCATAAGACAGTAGAAATATTAGGTTTGGGGGGTTTTAGATATTTAGGAAAATATCCATTTGATGCAAGTTCAATATCAAAAGGGGAGAAAACAAAAAAGGGCTTTGCAGCAAAGGAATGATAGACCAGAGATTTAGTTTCCTGTACAATGAATTGAGGATCTGGTGCAATTCCATCAAATATGTATCTATTTCTTGATTTCCATAAGCTCCAACAAGCAAACAGGACAATATTATGAATAAGAATAGAGTGACTTTTTGAAAGTCCTTGCTTGGATAGATAATAGCTAATCCTGTTCCAGATAGATCCAAAATTGGGAGTTATTATATTAATGAAACTATTTATACCTCTCCAGACCTTAGTTGCCATGGAACAATTATTAAAAAAATGGTCCAGAGAGTCTTCATGCTCACAAAAACAGCATTCAGAGACAAAGTTAAAACCAAGGAACCTAAGCACATTGTCAAAGGGAAGGAGAGAGTTCATTACCTTCTACATAAAGATGGAGATTTTTTTTGAACTCTTGGATTCCATATGCTCTTTAAGGATCTGGCATTGCCTCTTTTAGGTCTGAGCAGATTGTATGCTGATTTAAAAGTGAAATTTCCCTGGGGGTCTGGTCTCCATATGAGTTTGTCCATCATGTGCATTTTAAAATTTGATTCCTGCAAAATAGACAAAAGAGAGTCATCAGTATACTCCTCCAATTGGCCTATAAATTCCTGTTTGTTATTAATAAAGAGCTTCACTGTGCAGTCCTCGGGAATGAGAGTGTTAAGGGGATCAAGATCATCTATTAAAGCACCCCCGCCAGTCCAATTGGACTTCCAAAAATTACATGATTCATTACCATGTATAACCCTAGTATTTCTTTCAGTAAAATCATTTATTTTACATATGCGCTTCCAACACTGAGAGGTTTTTGAGGAAGGGGGAAGAGAAGCAAGGAAGGTGGTCCAGGGGGAAATACCTAATTGGTATTTCCACCATAGTTTCACCGAAAAGGTTCTAACTATGGTATGGATATTTCTGAGATTTAAGCCATTTTCTGAGGTAGGAAAACATAGGTCATTCCATTTTTTCCAAGACTTTTTTGGCTTATTTTCTACAGAACCCCAAAAGAATATAGCTAATCTTCTCTTAATAATTTTGAGGATGTGTGCAGTTGGTTCAAGAACTGCCCAGATATGCTGGGGAATAGAATACAAACAAGAATTTATAAGGATTAACTTACCTCCTTGAGATAGCCATCTGTTCTTCCAGTTATTTAATCTTTTGTCAATCATTTCAATAACTGACTGGAAGTAAACATTTTTTACTCTACCACAAAAAATAGGAACCCCTAAATATTTGAAAGGAAAAGATCCTTTTTTCATGCCCAAAATAGCTTTAATTTCCATTATTTTGACTACTGTTGCATGCTTACTTACATAAAAATCACTCTTGCCAAAATTTATTTTTTGGCCTGATACTGTTTCAAAAACAGAAAGAAAAGCTTTCATTTTTGTCAAATCATTTTTACTGGCTTGCATGAAAATGATAGTGTCATCAGCATATGTAAGGTGAGAAATTTTTGCTGCTCTGACTGGTAAATTAAAATATTGCAAGCTACCATTCTCATAAATAAATGACAAACTCCTAGTGAAAGCCTCTGAAAAAATATTAAATAGAAAGGGGGAGAGAGGATCACCTTGTTTTATGCCTCTTGTTGCATTAAAAAAACCAACTAGAGCACCATTTAATAATACAGAGAACCAGGCCTGTGAAAGGTTCTTTATAACCCAGTAGATAAACTTACCATGGAAGCTAAATTTAATGAGAACATTTGATAGGAATTTCCAACAAACTCTGTCAAATGATTTCCTTAAGTCTAGCTTTAGGATACAGTTTGGATGCCTTCCTTTCCTGTCAATAAATCGTAGCATTTCTTTGACATACAAAACATTGTCAGCAAGGTCCCTATTTTTTAGAAAGGCAGTTTGGTGGGGGGAAATCAGTTTATGCATCAGAGGCTTAAGTCTCTCCATTAAGATTTTTGAAAAAAAATTATTAGTTACTGTGGAGAGACTTATTGGCCTAAAGTCAGAAAAGGCTGAGGGGGTATCAACTTTAGGTATGAGAGCTATCCATGTACTAGCTAAACCTTTAGGAATTACAGAACTAGACAAGAAATCATTTGCAACATGCAATAAATCAATGTGGATAATATCCCAAACCTTTATGTAAAAATTAGGAGTAAAACCATCTGGACCCGGACTGCTTTGTTTATTTAAAGAGAAAACAACTTTTTTAAGCTCAATCAAAGACACTGGTTTGGTCAACTCTATATTTTCCTCAGAGGTGATAATTTTTGGGATTTGAGCCAAAAAATGGGAGTAGAATCTATTCTGGTCTGGGTGATTTTCAGCAGAGAGGAGGTTTGAAAAAAAGGAGACAACCTCTTTCTCAATTTCAGACACCTCATCTAGCCAGTCACCAGAAGAATTCTGAATTTTAGTAACTGACATCTTGCTCTTCCTCTCCCTCAATAAATTATGGAAATATTTGGAATTATCATCACCATCTTTAAGCCATTTGATTTTTGCCTTGTATTTAAAAAAAAAGTTTTTGCTCTTTAATGGACCTAGTTAGATTGGCTTTAGCAAGTCTGAGAGCAACCAATTCTATTTCACACTGATTGCCATCATAAGCTAACTCCTATAATCTAAGACTCTCCTCAGCATTGATAACATTCTGGTGAATATTACTAAAGACTTCAAAATTCCATTTTTTCAGACATTTTTTAAGTATGAGCAGTTTAAGATAAAATTTTAGCATGCCAGACTCTTGAATTTCAGCAGTCCAATTTTCACTAATAACCTGTAAAAAGGCATCTCTTTTAAACCAGGTATTAATAAATCGAAAGGGTCTTGGAGATGATTTTAAATTACTCCCTACACTTAATAGCAAAGGACAGTGATCACTAAACTCTTTATTAAGCACAAGAATAGAGGAATCAGGGAATTTTATTTTCCAGTTAGGGGAACATAAGCCTCTGTCTAATCTTTTAATGGTTGGAATTTTATTCCTACCACTTTAACTAAGGTCAAGCAAATTTTTATATCTCCCATTTGTCCATGTAAAAGTATTCCCTACTGTGTTAATGTGTTCTAAAGGCATGTTGTCAATAAATGCAGAAAATTCTTTTATGCTTCTCAGACTGGGAGAGGACAAACCCTTATACTCAGAAATGGAGGCAATAGCATTAAAATCTCCAATAAATATTATTTCAGGAAAAGAGATTTTTGACAGGTCAATCCATAATTGTTCTCTCTCTTTCCTGGTTCTAAGACCATATACAAACACAGATTCCATGCAAGCATTCAGTTTAAGGCTATGAAGTGAGACATGCAAAAATTGAGGATGGTCCTGAATCAGTGAAACCTGAATATTTTCAGTCCACATCAGCCACATCCTCTCATTCTGAGCAGCAATACAAGTAGAGAATTTAAGGGCAGAAGTATAATCAACACACTTAAAGTTCTCATGCATAGGTTCTATCAAACAGATTAGGTCAAACCTATGAATTAAATTTAATTCCATCAGTCTATCAAGTGAAGTATTCATCCCTCTAATGTTCCAAACAAGGAATTTAATTTTCAGGGATTTAACAATCATTAGAATTGGACAATGGGCTTTTTGTGGCAGAACCAGATATTATCTGATTAAGTTGGGTAAAGTAGGTTTTCAGTTTAATAGCAGGGGCATTTTTTGCTAATAGTCTGGAAGATTGTCTCACCTGAGCTGTGCTTAACTAGTTCTTTTTTGTTTGCAGGTGCTGGAGTAGTTTCAGCTTTGTGAGATTCTGCCATTGGTGGAGGTGATTCAGCAAGAAGTTCCTCTTCTTCTTCAGATTCAGATTTTGTGCTTAAGTGCTGCAATGGTAGGAATCTGTTTCTATTCTTCTCCTGAGAAAATCAAGTAACATGTAAAAAAGATTTGTTCCTCCTCAGGGATGCTATTGGTGCTGACATGGAGATCATCCTTTGCATAAGTGATAGGTTTTGGTCTGTTGATAGGCCTCCATTCTAGCCTTTTAATCTCATAGGCTTGACTGAAATCAGGCTGTGTCTGCGGTTGAAGGTTGTGGGCATTAGGAGGGTCTGGGCAGTGAAGGGGAGAGTGAGTCATGTCTGACATTGGAGAGATTGGAGATTTGTTCTTCAACTCTTGAGCTGCTATAACTCTGGCTTTTTCTTTAGCTGTGATGCCAGATGTTTCACCCATAGGGGGGTTGGTGGTATTTGGAGAGGGAGGACAATGTGGAGGTGGAGGAGGGGACAACAGCTATAGGAGGAGGAGGATTAGGTCTCAGAACAGGGTTAGATTTTCTGTAGGTTTGGGTTTTTTGCAGGGAAGGTTGGGGCTTTTTTGGAGGCTGTTTCCATCCATCCTTATCATTGGCCTGATCTACTCTACATTGATCAGGAGAATGGCCTAGCTTTTTGCACATATGACAATACAAAGGTAGCTCTTCATACTCAATATCAAGATCCACAGTAAATCCTGCAACACCAACTGTTATCTTTGTATGGAGCTTTTTTTGGAGATCTATCTCTACACACAGTTTTACTGGTCGAGTAAGGGAAGCAGTAGCTGAGTCCATTTTAATTAAATTGCCAACTCTATTGCCAATGAACTCTAACATGGCTGTGTTATAGAGGAAAATTGGAACCTGTTGAATTGTGATCCAGATGGGAACGACTGAGGATTCGGTACCTGGTGTAAAATCAGTGGACCACTTGAGCACCTTCATTGGGAAGCCCTTGAGGTTCCAGATACCCTTTAGCCAGCACCGCTGGTAATCTTCCTGGTCATCAAATTGGATTAGTATATGTCGGTAATCGATGGAGCCGATCCGGAAGTTCGAGCTGAAGCCAATGGACTTGAAAGCCTCGTTGAGAGTTTCCATGGACGGCTTCCCTTTGTCAAACTTGCCAATCAGAGCTCTCTGGTAGTGGATGGCAAGATAGGAGGCCTGTTCCGGCGAAACGATACAGGCGATTTTTCCTTTGTGTTCACCGATAGGGATGATTTCAGGGTTCGTGGGTAGTGTAGGAGAGAGATGAGGAGGTTTGGAGGTGAGTGCTTGCAGAAAGCTGCGGTTTTGGGGGTTGCCGCCGCGGAGCTGCGGCGGCGCCGCCATGGGAGGAGCCGTTATATGTACGTTATTGGTAGTAAATAGTGCACAGAAAGTGAGAAAAGTGGGGGCATACGTCTGAAAATTAGGAATAGTGTTATGGAAGTTAGAGAGAAGTGAGAGCAACTAGTTTAGAGAGAGAAAGCGATTGCACAAACTAGTCTGAGTGTTAAAGTCGAGTTTATTCACTTTCACATAAGAATACGTTTCATTAGTGTTTTTTTCTTAGAGATTTTGATTAGTGTTTATTTTGAGTAAATAAAAATGTATTGCTTTTAAATATTTTCACATACATGATTTCCATAATATTTCATCACTTCTTATTAACATTCAACATTCTTTATTTATATATTTTTAACAGTTTAATATATATCAGGATCATCCTGATATTGGCAATATCAGGCACCAATTAAATAACGACACATCATCTTTAACTAATTTATGATTGGGCCACGTGTTCAATCATTACCCAGACGGGTTTAAACATTCTAAGTTAGGGTTTTAGAACTTTACTAAAAATATCTTAACCAATTAAAACATTACAATTGTACACGTGTCATTATCTTATTGGTGCCTGATAAGGCCTATATCAGGATCATTCGGATGAATGTTTTTCTCTATTTTTAATTCATCAAAGTTTTCTGATTCTTCATCATTATCAGATTGTTTATATATATACACACACATCATTAGACAAAGTTTGTGTATGAATATTTCTTTCTCTTAAAATTTATATGGAAAAGGAGGTTTCAGAATATATATTGATATGTGAAGATAATTAACATATATAATAATAGGAAAGTTATTAGTAAATTCCTTTGATTGCCCTGCCCGTTCTTCAAACTACAACGTATTAAATTATTAAATTAATTTACACGCTTACACATTTCCATTTCAATTATGAAATATTTGATACTTTTGGAAGTTGGATAACAAAAAACATTAATGAAAATACACATGAATTTAATTGATAGGAAAAGTTAGTAAAATTTTAAATTTTAATTCAAAAATTGCATTGATATAATATATGATTTTCCTTTCATTTTTTACAAAATATCTTATCTTATTTACAAACACGTATGATAATATTCTATTATTTTTGAATTCACATTTTGTTAAAAGAATATTTTGTTGACGTTTGGTATCTGTTTTTATTTTTTTGGGGGAATGCAATTTTTGGATTTTATAATATTTAGTGGTGTTTACAAATTACATATTTTGAGTTTGAAAACTATTTCATCATATTTTGATGAGATGATATCTTGTTGCATTCATACTAATGTTTATTTTAACAATATCTATTATACACCTTAATTATACACATTTGGTATACACTATTCTAATGTATTATTCACAACAACAAAAATATTATTTGGAAAAATTGAATAGATTTATCTAAAAAAGTCATGCAACTTTAATTTTTAATTTAAACATAATAGTACACTTTAAAATATTCAAATTTTTTCTTACACAACGCACAACGTGCGGTCCATCATGCTAGTTAACTTAAATAAATATTACCCGGCTCAGATGTTGGGCCGAATGAAACAAATAATTGAGCAATTAAATGAACGGTCATTTGTTAATTATAGTAGAATAATTGATGTAAAGGAACAAACATAAAGATCTAGGTGTTTGTTACATGCAGGTCTAATTCATTTCTGTAGGTCTAATAAAAGTGGAAATATAATAATTACCCTTTACTCGCTTATTAAATATATTTCTAAAACCCTAATTTTAAATGTATAAATCCGTCTCTGTAATGATTGAACACCTGTCCAGATTATAAATTACTTTTTCATGAATTATAATATATATTTAAAAGGGACATCATTATCACTTCAAATTTAATTTAAACTTGTAGATGTAAAGTGGACCTGCATACAGAACCATCCAAGATTTATCACCAAATGCGTTACGTAGTAAAAGGATTGTATATATCCAACGGTGAGGATTATATATATAGCGGTGGAAGTAATAATTGGAGTGGAGTTGTGAAAGGATGTGTGTGCCAACTCTACATAAAAAGGGTTACTTTGGTTGGTTGGTGTTCTGGAGAGGTGTGTTTGTTTCCTCATGATCAACTAACTCCCCACTATTATACTTCACATTTCCTTAGCTAGCTTAGACTACTGTAAAGACATTCAAACAAACTTCCCACACAATTCTCTTCTTCCCAGCTTCCACTTTTTTCAGCATCCTAAACTGTATAGTAGTGGCTAATTAATCATGGCCTTGTCTGGAGAAAGCAGAATGAGTGTTCTAACTGCAATAAGGGCCATAGAAGTTGCGCTCCTATCAGCTGGCCTGGTCTACACTGCTGTGATGATCAGAGGATCATTTTCCACAGCCTCTTCATATGTTTTTCTGCAGGTATCAAGTTTTAAAAAGCCCGCGGTTTCAATCTTCAGGACCTGGCTGTCATCCCCTCTTCTCATTTGCATCTTCATGAACTTGATTGTAATCCTCATAGCAGTTTCCTCCAATTTAAGTAAATCAAATGCAGGAGATGAGGGTAACCATCGTTATGGTTTGCAAAGGGCAGCAACTCCACCGCCAGTGCGAAAGAATGAAGCCACCATCACAAGTAAAAAAGGAAGACTGGCAAGAGGGAATGATATGAAAAAGGAACTAGAAACAGCAATAAATATTGCAGCTGAACTAGGAGGGTCTGATCATGAAGAAATCAATATGGCCCAGAAACCAAAGGAAGAAAGGTCAGCAGATCATCATCATTATGATGATACGATGGAGGCGACTTGGATGGCTATAAATGGAAGAACAAAGCCACCGGCAAAGCAACTCAAGAGAAGCGAGACTCCATATGACCACTTCACCGGAAACAAGGAGACGAGGAAATCCAGGACATTCAACGACACAGTGACGATAATAAGGTGCCGAGGAGGTTTAAGGAGGGATCCAACAATGAATCTTGAAGAACTGACTCAAAGGGTAGAAGCATTCATTCAGAATTTCAACCATGAAATGAGGCTGCAGAGACAGGAGTCTGATCAGCGTTACCTAGATATGATTAGTCAGCGTTAATTTCTAACAACCAACAAAATATAATCATCATATAATTTCCAGTCTTGAACATTGGTGTCATTCTCTGAAATGGCTATAAAATTTTAACCAGGATATATTTACTTTCTTCCAAGTTATAGGAACCAATTAAATTTTTTTTTTTATCCATGATCCAAACATGGCACTATTATACTACATGATATGCTAGTTTATCGTAACCAATCAGTGATAAATTATTGTAGAAAAATAAATCATCTTAATCAATAATACTAGGTTATCTTTTGGCGCAAATGCATCAAACGATAAATAAAAAATATAATAATTATAAATATTGAGAATTATAATATAATATGTCAAAATAACTGTTATTTAATATTAATGATATTGAGTTAAACTTGATATTACTCCCTCCAAATCTCTATTTTTGGCACACTTTTCTGAATTGGAAAATTTACTAATAATGTAACTTTCCTTTTTTGGTAAGATTTAGGTGAATCTCAGCCATACAATATATTTTTCTCTCTCTACATCCAATCTCCACCACCCATTTTTCACTTTCTTAAAGTTTGGGTAATTTTCCTTGTGCCATTAAAAAACACTCAGAGGGAGTATAATATAATGTTTAATTAATTCAACTTTTTTTATCAAATAACCATTTAGGTGGTGAGAGTTATATAAGGCTTCCTGACTTCTGAAAAGCCAAAAAATATTGGCATGGACTAGTGTTTTGCATCCTTGGATGAGTACACGAGGGGATAAACCCAAAGCATGATAATGCTTCAAAATGTTACAAAAAATAGTAGCCAAGTGATATGGAGACACCATGATAGACCACCAAGTTTTGATTTCACACGTCAAATCCTATTAGTGAATTGCAAATGCAAAACACAATGCGACACCAAGTAAGGAGATTCAAAACTTATAGGGATATGTACAAGTGTTATGGCTAGTCTAAAAGTAACTAGAGCCTGTGATGGCTTAATTTTCCAATAGGAGAAGCAGGTTAGCTTGGAAACGATCCCTTCAGTAGAGCAAAAAGTACTCTTGAAGAAAAGTGAATGTATTAGGGGCCTACTAGTCTCTGCACATGTAACAAATGTAAATATCATCTGCACAAGGATAGTCTAGTTGAGGGTGTACCTATTTTTTCAAGGTACGGGAGACCTTTTATATTTCCAGGTAGCTGGTAGTATAGAAGAGTTGTGATGGACTGTAGAGAATATGCTGTTTAACTACAGCATCAGTTGGTTTTTAGATTCTCTTGAAATGTGAGAGACAGTGTTCATTCTAGACTTTAAAGGGTAGACAAGATTAAACAAATGCACATGGCATTTGTATGGATCTTGTATAGCCTTAGTTTCCTGTGAACAACCACTCTCAATCACAAACTGATCAGAGCAAAACTTTTCAACCAACTGTAATCTTTCTGAAATGGCAAGTCATTCAGCTTCAACTGGAGAGGATGGTTTCAGGTATGTAGTTGACACAAAGATAATAGAGCCAACATGGTTTCCTGACTATGATACCAATCCCAGCTTTATTATCATGATGCCATAAGGCATCAACATTGACTTTGAGCCCCGTTGAAGGAGGAAGCCACCTAACAACCAACATAGGGGATTGTGGAGGTCTTGTATGAAGTGGCAAAAATCCCATTATAGCTAGGTCTTTATCAAAAATAGTGGAAATGTAGAGAGGTTTTGCACAGTATGTCTGGAATACTTGCTCTCTAATGGCCACTTTCAGTGCATCAGAATTAGGATTAATGTTATCAAAGAGTTTAATGTTTCTTGCCTTCCATAAAAACCAACAGGTGATGTTGGGAATGATGTAAAACAGTGTGAAGTATGCATTTTTGTGTTACCATGATAAGACCAGTTGAAAGAGAGTCTTTCCCAGAGAGTAGAGAATAGTTGATCTCTAATTCCCACCATTTGATGGAAATTGGACCACAAACTCTTAGCCAGAATGCAATCATTGAAATAGTGTTCAATGAAGTCAATATAATTATAGAATGGACATTTAGAAGGCAAATGAAAACCCATTTTCATTAAGATATTAGGAAAATGTAACTAAGCATTGATTAATTTCCACATAAAGATGCTTACTTTGTTCTGAATTCTAGGGTTCCATGCTTTCTGTTAAGAGTCAGAAGTACCTCTATTTTGCTTAAGGGCAGCATATGCAAATTTAAATGTAAAATTGCCATGTGTGTTAGGAATCCAAATTAGTCTGTCCATCCTTCCTCAAGCTGCAGACTATCAGAAAGATAGAATGTCATTATTGACTACGGGAGGAATGGCAGTTATATAGGAGTTTCTATCCTCAATAAATTGCGCAACTGTGCAGTTCAGGGGGATATTAGTAGTGGCTTAGTTCATAGCCATACTAACTACTAAGTGAGCCAAACCCAGTCCAATTGGCACTCCAAAGATTACAGTGATTATCTCCATGAATGAATCTAATCATATTTTCTGTTTTAGGATCAATGGAGGTAATTCTTTTCCAATTGGGAGAATTCGTGTAGGACTGTGGTAAGTATCATAGGAATTGAAACCATAGAGTGGTGCCCTGTTGGAATTTCCACCACAATTTTAAAGAACAAGTTTTAATAATTGTGTAGATTGATCTCATTCCAATCCCATTTTCCTGAGTTGAGTAGAAAACAGATGCCCATTTCCTCCAAACCTTCTTAGGTTTAAGTTCCGTTTCTCCCTAGAAAAACAGTGAAAGAAGTTTCTGAATGTCTCTAATCACTGTCACAGGTGGGACCATGACTCTCCATTTGTGTTGAGGAATGGAGAAAATACATAATTTGATAAGTGTTAGCTTCCCTCCTGATGACAGCCACCTGTTCTTCCAATAGTTTAGCTTCCCTCCTAATAGTTTAGCTCATCAGTTGGCTGCTTTTGCAAAATCTAGTGTAGAGGAGAGTAGAGTTTGGGACATTGCTCCGACTTTTTTTTTGTCAAACGGTTCTACACGTTTTCCAGGGACATGTGAGAGATATTACTTTTTTTCAAAAAAAAGTATTTAATTGTTAAAACTATAACATTTGGGTAGAAAAAGTAACTTTTTTTAGCCTTTGATTTTTTATTTATTTTAAAAAATTTAGCCTTTTAAAAATTAGCATATTGGGTCCAAAAATCACTTTTTAAAATCCATTCACCAATCACTAATAATAGCTGTTAGACGGTCAAATCAGCTCTTTTTGGTCAGATCAGCTATTTTTAGCCCAAAAGACAGTTACCAAACACCCCTAGGTATAAATTTAGCTGTTACATGATAGCCAATTTGACTGATAGATAATGTGTTTGGCAAAAAATTTCTTCTGATAGGTAATAAATGTTTGTGTCACCAATCTTGTATGACGTTTATTTACATGAATATATTTTACTACTTATTCATTTATTATTATAATTCTTATGTTTTCTTTACAATAAAAATAGCAATTGATAAATTAAATGCATGTATATAATTTATCAATTGCTATTTTTATTGTAAAGAAAACATAATAATTATAATAAATTAAATTAAATTATATATAACCAACGTTTTCATGAAATATTTTAAAAACCAAACATTATAAATTTGTTTTAGAAACTTTTTCAAGTCTTTCTCTTGTTTCATGTTGATAGTTGTATGACCAAAATAATCAATTATTTCCGAGTAATTTTAATGAAATGTTATTGATGTTATAGTGAAAAAAAAATGAGAAAAACCAACTAATAATATTATAATGAACATAACCATCCAAAATATAATCATAATGATGCAACCCGGAATACTAATTGAACAAATAGAATGATGCATAATTATTTGAACAATTGAATTTCAATCGGCTAGGTTTACAGAGAGAGAAAGAGCAAAAAAAAATTTCATTGTTAAACCTATTAACATCTGAGTAGAAAAACAATTTTTTTTAACTTTTTGAAAAAATTAGCCTACTGAGCCCAAAAGGTTATTTTAAAAACTAATTTACCAAACACTAAAAATAGTTGTTTGACAGTAAAATCAGCTAATATGAACCCAAAAATCTATTTACCAAACACCCCATAAACTAAAACAAAAAAAGGAAAAAAAAAAGTAACCTAAAGTGTCCTAAACGATGTCGTTTTAGTTATAAGGGAAAAACCAAAAATGCCCTTGAATTTGTAAAAAGGTGAAAATACCCTTAAAAGTGAATGTGACAAAAAACTCAAAGAATCCTTATTATAGGTATTGTATAGGATTCCCGACGTGTGATGTATCTAATATATGTTTTTATTAAAGGTTTAGGAAATTGTGTATATATATATTTTTAAAAGTTTCGGAAATTCTATAATAATATAGTAATAATAGAGAATGGAAGATCATATGATATGCCCATATTTAATGAATAGATGCCGCCCAAAATTACAAAATTGACCAAATTAATTGAAAATCAAATACCAAATAGGTACGTAATAAAAAGAATGAAAATTTTAAAATCAAATAAAATCCTAATCTAATATTACTAAAAATAAACAAAAGAAAAATTATGGTCTTATTGGAAAATTTTTGACATAAGTACAATTAGACGTATAATTACAAGATTAACACACCAATGAAATACATTAATGTATTTTTATCATTATATAAACTCACGGGTGAGATCGTCTCACCATAAATTTATGGTATAACTAATAAGTTTTTATATGTTTATGGTGATAATTTGCGTCTTTGTAATATTTGTTGGTCGTTCTAACACAAATAAATCACTCATAATATTTGAATAGACTAAAAAATTTAGCAAACGGAGGAGTTTACAACAAAATTAAACTAATTATCGAAACACTTGAACTAACTATATAGACATATTTTCCCATCAAAATAAATAGATAGTCATCTTCTACTATGTATATATTGAATAGCAGAGAATGGCGGCATAATATAATATTTTTATTTCAGTTAAGGAAAATTAACTACATAAAACGAGTATATAGGTTGCGTTTAGTCCCTCAGCCACCAATCTATAAACCTCCAAAGAAAATGAATTACATGAAATGACTATATAGGTTGCGTTTAGTATCCTAAGCCGCCCATCTACGCCGTCCACCTCCGCCAGTTTCCTTTTAAACTCATACCATTACATGGAATACTCACCAAAACTTTCCGTGTCTGTGAAATCCAATATTTAGTGTTCCATACATATGTTATAGTGCATTTAATTTTCGCCTGACCCATATATAGTTTGACAATATATGTAGTCCGGTGAGATTAAAGCGCAAAGATCGTCCCAAACCGTCTCACCGTCTTGGTGGTTATATGCGGTTGTATCTGATTCTGGTGTGTTCACATTTAATACTCACATCCATGATGATACTGAGTAATTTGGGAGGCGGGGCTAGGAATTTAACATGTGGGGGGCCGGAACTTAATAATTTGAATTGGCAAAGTCTCTAGAAAGTCCAACTTTCCTTAATGCTATGGAACAACCACTATATATTTAAACTCAAGTGATACAATTTTGTGTTAAAACATTGATCATGTTAAAATAAACATAGAGTAAAACATGTTTTAATACGAAAATTCAAGAAATTTTATGTAAAAATTAAAAAAATTAAGTTATATAATTTACAGTTTAACTTAAAAGGTGCATGATATAAGTTAAAACGTATAAAGATTTTCATGGAAAGTCAGGAAAATTGGGAGTTCCAGAGATTTTCTCATTTGAATTAGTTATTAAAATAATGTAAAATACGATAATTTATTGAAATACCAAAAAATTGAATTAATACAATAAAGACAAACATTACTAGATAAATTTAAAAATTGATGATTTTAACATCATATACGTGATTCACTATTGAAGTCGCACATTCCTCCCTGAAAGCTCACTGAACGTATCGATGATCGAATCAATACTGATTGAAATTTTTGTGTTTGAAAATATAGGTTATAACATCTATTTATACTTTTTAGTTGATAACATCCAACTCATAATTGGATTAATAATTTGATAAAATTAAAAATCGATTCACATTCTAATATAATATTACATTATTAAATATATGCAACTATCTTTTTTTAAAAAAATAAAGTAAAATTTAATAAATAAATGAATTTATTCCTATATGGATTCATACACTGATTATTTTTTTTGCTCAAAGAAAATATTACCTATATAGTAATCAATTAGGATTTGAAAAAAAAGTTACAAATTAATTATATTATTACTATTTAAAGAATCCTATTTTTATTGTGTATGACTGTGGTCCCATTTTTCTTATAACTAATCATCTCCTCTTTTATGTGTACTAAAAAAATCTACTCTATTTTTAGTTAATAATATATGTGAGGGCCACGTAACCTAACACGCCAAATAAAACACTAACTATAATACCTATATTTAAGGATATTCTTGAGGGGGGGCCGGGCCCCACTCAGTCCCCCTCTCCTCCGCCACTGAGGCAGAATCCCTTTACAAGGATGGTATGAGATGATGAGGGCTGCGCTGGCAGTTTCGAGAGGTACGTTTGTGGATGATCTCTTCTCCTCTTTCATGAATGTTGCTGCAGAGGTATCAGCACTGGCGACCCGTAACGAAGCAGGTCAACCTTAGGCTGTTTAAGCAACTCCCTTCTGCAATTTTCAAATTTAAAAATCATAAGAGTATTCAAGTGATGTGGTATAGAAAGTTGTGGTTCTGCTTCTTCTCACGAATTATTTTGTATAATTATGGAATCTTGCCGATATATCTTGATGATTTTCGATCATGACCGCCGGCTGTATGACCGCAGCGTTGGAGGAAAATGCGTCGTTTTGTCTGTTGGATTTGCTCCCCGGAAGATGTGTCAGTTTTCGTAAATCGGAAGCTAGCTGGAGACGCCAACTTCGCTACCGTAGTACTTTAGCATTCCCTCTCCTTTTCTTCTCCCTGTTTCCTTCTCCTTCAAAGCTCGCCGACTGAAAAATTAGGTAGAGTTCGCTCTCTAACAGCATAAGCAATAAATAAACTTCAACAACAGCAGCAGCGTTGGAGGAGATGCGTCGTTTCGTCTGTTGGATTTGCTCCCCAGAAGATGTGTCATTTTTCGTAAATCGGAAGCTACCGTAGTACTTCAGCATTCCCTCTCCTTTTCTTCTCCCTGTTTCCTTCTCCTTCAAAACTCGCCGACTGAACAATCAGGTAGAACTCGCTCTCTAACATCATAAGCAATGAATAAACTTCAACAACAGCAGCAGAAAACATCATCAAGACTTCTTGAAAACTCAGGTATTGAGCTTGCTTCTCCCTTTCTCAAGTTCTTTTGTGTGTTGATCTCATCTTCATAAATTTGTGCTTAAATAGACTGAGTGAAACTAATAAAGATAGCTAATTTATCTTGAAATATATTGTTTTTATGTTTAATGTATAGACTTACATAATTATCATATATTCTGAAACATGGTTCTTTGCGGAACTAATTTCTTACTTCACCTTGAACTTTGCAGAATTGTATTCTTAAAGTGAACATACATTGTGATGGTTGCAAGCACAAAGTGAAAAGGATATTGCAGAAAATTGAGGGTAAGTGACTAACTTCAGCTCAAATTTGTCAATTAATTGGCTTTCTTTCTGTTTCTTGAGGCCTGTTTTTAGATTTACATTGATTTGTGGTTCTCTACATGAATCATTAATTTGTTGATTTTTTGGTTCATTTGAATTTGTCAGGTTTTTATGCTGTTAAGATAGATGCATACCAGAGTAAGGTGACTGTGATGGGAAAGGTTGATCTAACCACTCTGATAAAGAAGCTGGACAAGGCCGATCGCTTTTTCCTGTTTGCGTTGAAAATGATGTCCACCACCACGCACCGCCACACTGACGATCAGTACCAGGAGTAGCCCTTCTTGCTAGAGTTCACCACTTGGTAAGTATGATTATTATATTGCCTTCAGATTTACAAATTTGATGTTTTCAGATTACCTTCCCAGTAATAAACAATGTTTGTATTACGTACTCACACCCGTAAACACAGTGAATATATAACTAATCCATAAAACATAATTGAAAGGTATATAATTGAAAAACGATGATTTTGTGCAAATCTTGATGGAATACTAAATTAAGCATCTCTTTTACAAAAATCATGAAGGGACGCTCATTCAAGCATGCACCTCTTTTGGTTTCATTATATATGCCTTTAGTTTTCAGTTGGCTGGTCGCTAGCCTCATATTTCCTACTTCTCTCTTACAATATGATAAGATTTCAACAGGTTGGAGTTCACAATGCTCTGAACCCTTATCAGTTCAGAGAGGGTTACCGAATTAGATGTGGTTGTGTTGTTGATTTTATGGGCGCTATTCAGGCGGTTTATATTTCCAACATTGTTATGAAAGAAGTGCGGCTTCTTTTTGCTCATTTATTTATAATCACGTGCTTATGTTGTAGTTGCTGGAATCTTAGAGCTTTCTGAGACAACCACTAATACTGAGGCATCCCAATATTGTCACATTCAAAGAGGTAATGAATTTAATCCATGGGTGAAGTTCATTACGAAGATAAAATGGTATTTATATTTTTTACTTACATTGTATGTGGAATTTGCAGCTATAACATCCGTGATTAGATGTAATAGGTTATGTGATTCGAATATTCTGCCATTGATTTTGTTATGTGTAGTTATATGTTATTGGTCATCCTTGGGAAGGATGGTTCTAGCATAGGTGGGTGACTTATTTGAATATGTTGATATTGATTCTCTCTTCAGCTGGCTCAATTTTAGTGAACTACAAAAGATGGGGTTTGAAGTTCTAGGTGATAAAGATTCTCCTGTAATGCCCCTAATGTTGTACAATCCTGCAAAAGTTCATGCTTTTACACGGGAGTGTCTTAAACCACAGGTACTATTTTTTCCCGTCATTTGCAGGTTTGAGTTCAACAGGCTGGGAAGTAGTTCAGAATACCGTCCTGCATTATCTTACCACATTAGATTGGTCCTGATCTTCACTGTCAGGTTGTCGTCCTGCATCAAGCAGCATTCACCTCCATTAGTATTAGGTTGTAGGGTTTACTTTCTATATGTTTTTAAATCATTACATCCTATTTATATTGTTTGGTGTATATTGGTTTAAGGTTGTTTTGAGTATATTGGTTCTGTATTATTCTGTATCAATACATTGTGTACTTTTATTATATATAGATTTGAGTTCTGGTTATGGGATCATAAATGTATTTTAATTGTAGCTATGTAGATTTTATGACTTTGATCGATTTATGTATATAATTATTTGGAAATTACATTTCTAAATGTATCTTAACTGCTCCCTACTTTGTGTTTCGAGTTCTTTTGGATACTGCCGTAGTACTGGTATAGAAGTTTGAAACTATAGATGATGGCCTATTATGGGACATGGAGAAGTGTATTTTTTAAATTAGTATTTATACATTTAATAGTTATTGTTAGCTGTTACAGATCAAAAGCTCTATAGTAAAGGAGATTTTTAAGAAGTTCGGTGAGATTTTTAATAAACCATAAACCATGCTAGATAATTAGTGGTTTATTTGCAAGAGGTGAATATAATTACACATCTATCTCAGCACGATGAAGACGACATTATCATAATACAACTACGAATGAACAAAAATAGAAAGACTGCGGATATGCATACACAACAATACACTGAAGTCGACTCTGAAGTAAACAAGAAGTCAAAATAGGGAAATGAAGGCAAACATTATTCATTTTACATAATTTAATATTTAAATACTATATGTATCAGATATTTACTTTGTATTGACATACTCATTATTTTTATTATTTTACAATTACATTATAAAAACCGCGCAACGTGCAGTCCGGTTAGCCTAGTAATTACAACATTTAAAAGTTTTTTTGTTAAAATAGTTAATTAAAAAAATCATATTAAGAGTTCAATTAAACAAACATGATGCTACCAGCTTCCAGTCCGGGTCCGGATACAATAGGAGTCTCCAGGTCGGATGAGGCTTTGTTCGTGCTCCGCGCGCTCTCACCTAATAGGCCTATAAAACAACGCCCCGGAGTATCCCGAGGATAGCTACTCCGGCGTGATGATGAAAGAGGGGTCTTTGAATAGGAGAGAGAATAAGGATATATTGAGAGAGTTTTAGTCTGATAAAACATACCTTTCTCCACAAGTCCAAAGCCATATTTATAGGTGTGAGGTGGTGAAGGTCCAACCCAAAGGCAGTGGTCCTGCTTTTGTCCTTATCCTGGGACAGGTCATGTTCATGTCCTTTGTGTCCCTGGATAGAGCCATTCTAGCTGATGTCATATGGACCGGACCACTCTCTGGGCCGGAGCCTGGATATGGGCCAGAGCCCATATCACCACTAGCCCCTCGAGACATGGGGTCCGTCCAGAGGTGTCTGATCCGGAAGAGGGATCCCGTGTCTCAATGTGTTTCGGCAGCCCTTCTGTCGAGCGTATCCGGGTTAATCACGTCTAGGTGTTGATAGGATCTGCCCGGAGGCATGCAATCCGAACCGGAAGTGTATTTCCGGGTCATTCCTTGTGTCAGCCTGATCACGCGCTGGGCGTTTAGTCTTTTCTTACGCGGGACGCGTGTTGGTACGCGCATTTATATCCTCATAAATGCGGTACTTTTTATCGAAAAATCCTGTTTTATTTTCAAAATAAATTCCGCTCTCTTTTCAAGAAAGTAATCATGTCGCCTTGGGACTCGGTCCCCTCTTTGCTTGTCCTATTTCTATAAATAGGAGTCCTCGTTAGTCACTTTCACCTTTCAGTTTCTTGTTTTCTTCTCCTGTTTCCCACTTCTTCTTCCTCCTTATTCTCTCGCTTCTTCAAGCTTTCCCTTTTTTCAACAAACATGGCTGCTCATGATACAGAGAGAGAACCTGAGGTCCCTGTTAACCAGAATGATGAGAACGAGCAAAGGGTAAAACCGTCTGATGATGAGGTTGATGTTGTGCCGCTTGATGGGGAGATTAAGATAGGGGTGAACCCCGTCCCGGAAAAGGATGACCCGAAGGAGGGAGACACCGTGGAGATCGATACTGTTGTAAAGGAGCTCGTCCGGACAATGGTGGTTCCGGTCTCAAAATCGACTCCGGACTGAAATTTTTTTAGGGAGATCATACCACGGTGGCAGCCATCCCCCGGAGTCATTTTCTATATGGCATCACCTTTCCCCTCCCCCCTCTCTTTTTCTTTCTATCTTCGAGCACTTCAACATATCTCCGGCCCAATTGCAGCCCAATTGCATTGCGGTTATCCAGGCGTTCCTTCTTAACTGCTATGATGCGAAGTGACGCCGTCTTTGGATCTATTCCGAGCCTTCTACCATCTGGAAGGCACCAAAGATGAGGGGATCTTCACTTTTCAGAAACAGATAAAAGTGAAGGACTGCTGCAAGGGCCGACATGATAGCTATGCCAATTGGCAGAAATTCTATTTCACGTTTAATACCACCAAGTATCCGTGTCCCAAGTGGAACCATAAAGCTAAGAAGGAGGAGAAGACGGTGTATCGTCCGAAGGGATTGGAGGAGAGCATCGCTAATCTGAGCTTCAATCAGCTTGATTTACCGAACTACTAGAACGGGAAGTATATCTTCCCCCTGAGGGTATACGATCCGGAGGTGTTCACCAAGTGCCGTTTCTATGTCAGTAGGTATCCGTCTCGTAATTTCACTTTCACCTTGCAAACTTTTTTTTAATATGCTTCTGTATCCCATCCATTCCGGATGTTCGCAGTGTATCCTTTGATAGAGAATGGCGTCAATCCACCATCCGGGTCGGGTAGGAAGGGTAAGATGGAGAAGCCACCATCCGGTTCGGGGACCGGCATGAAAATCCCACAAGAAAAAGCAGCAGAGAATGAGAAAAAAAAGAAAGCGTGCGCTGGCCTTGAACGAGGAGAAGGCAAAAATGGAGGCCGCAACCAAGGCGGATGCCGTTGGCAGTGAGAAGCCTCCAGTCAAGGAGAAGACGGATGCGGCTACGGAGTCGGCCAGAAATAGGGCGGCGACCCTCACCGTTCCGGGTCCTCAGTCGTCCGAAGATGAAGAGGATCCTAATCCTCTCAAGAAGCGTCTGAAACTTAAGAAACCCCCGACATCCCGGAAGCCGGAGCACAGTCAGCATTCACAGTCGGGTGCTCCCCACGGAGAAAAGGGGAAAGTTCCGGATGAGCAGGGGGAAGTTTGTCGACTTGACCGGCCAAGCGGATAAGGAGACTACTCAGAGAAGCAGTCGACAAACTGGCAGGGTAAGCAACGTTCCTCTTTTCCGCTCGGATAAAGATAAATTTGTTTCTAATAAGCTATCTTTTAGGACTTCGCTGCTTACCTGATCGCCTCTCATGGTGTCTCCGAGACCATCAACAAGACCTACCATGTCCAGCACACGAGGCTATCTCAAAAGGTCAGTGCACTGGAGAGGAGTAATGGGAATCTTACCCGTGACTTTGTTGCGGCGGAGGCCTGAGCCGCCGAAGCGGATGCTCGGATTAAGGAGTTGGAGGCCCTTGCCTCTCCTTCAGCGCAACGGGAGTTATGCATGGCATTTGCTGATAAAGTGCTCCAGAGCAAGGCTTTTGAGCAAGATCTGACGTCTACTACTCTCCTCCAACAATCACTCCATCCACCAGATCTATCAGAAGATGAGGGGTTGGGTTCCGGAGAGTCATCGGGGTGAGTATGCCAAGCATTACTACCATCCGGAAGCTGCCGAACGGTATAACTACGATGTAGACTAGTTTTACCGTGGTGGCGTCGAGAGGATGCAACCTTCCGTGCTGGCACTGTTTGAGGCTGATCCTGAGGAAGGTTTGAAGCCGGTATCTGCCGATGACATCCGTGCGTTCAACGAGGGGCTGGTGAATCTGAGTGTTGAGGTGCCTCCGCCCAAGGAAATGACTGCTCCTGAATCGCCCGCCAAGGCCAAATATCTAGAAGTGTTATAGATGTTTGCCTCTCGGATGCCGATGATGATTATCAAGATGAAGAGGGAGAGGATGATGATGGCGCGGACGATGGGGCCGGAGGTGGAGCTGGTGCTGGTCGTGATGATGACTGTAACAGTGAGGAGACTGATGTAGATCTCACTCCTTAGTTTTTTATTTTGCAAACTTTTGTAGTCTCTTCTGTCCAACTAGATTTAATATTCTCTTGTTTAGTGTAGGAAGGACGGAAACGAGGATGAAGATGGGGATGACAACCCTCCGGATGATGTAACTCCCTTTCCTCCTTATGAAAAGAACGTTTTCTACTCCTATCTTGTGTCTTTATTTTATTCATGACTTGTTGTTGTCTTGTGTCCTTAGTCCGAAGGTCGGGGTCCTTTGCTCCGATCCGGAGGTGGAGGGGTGTGCCTTTCACCAGCTAGCTCTCATTCGACAAGCCCTCCGTGCCCCAGATGCGTAGAGCTGGAGACAGAGTTGTCCGGGTGGACAATGGAAGGGGGACGGACTCGTGAAATTTTTATCCGTTCAGTAATGAAATCCCTACTGGAGGAGTTTCCGGACATTCCATCTTTGGCCGCTTGCCTTAGAGAGATATCTGATAAATTCGAAACTCTGACTCAGTGTCAAGTGTTTGCTCGCGAACGGATCAACGCGACCCTAGACACGGATGCCACGCTCTCCATGCTTCAAGCTGAGCATGAAGATTACAAATCCAAGCTGAAAATCGAGTTGAATCTAGTTTGGTCTATACTTCCGTTCTATTGTGAAAAACTGAAGTGGTTGGAGAAGCGGACGGAGTTCCAGCGAGACTTTTTAAAGCTGGAGGACGAGAACTGTGTGTTGGCCGGCCGGGTAATGGTCCTTAACGATAACCTGATGACTCTGCAGCTGTCGTACCATCTCACCAGGCTCCGTCTCGGACTCGTATCTCCGCCCGTATACCGCAACTTCCCTTATGACGTTATTGCGCTGATTGTTCGGATGTTCAAGATGGGATGGAATGACCGAGAGTCCCGCTACCGCCCGGTGTTCGAGGAAGCAGTTGAGTGGTGGAAGCGAATGCACGCCGACACTCTTCTTCCCCCTTCACTCATACTCATTTCGAGCCAGGTGCCGGTGGACTTCACTTTTGAGAGGTATACCGGTATCCAGGTGTCTGTCGATCCAGAAGAGCCTGTCCGTCGCGTAGAACGGCTCCGGGAAGATGCTTCTATCATCCGTCCCTTCATCATTAGGGAGCTATCCGATGTAGCGAGACGCCAGCAGGCTCGTATCCGAGGCCGGGGTAGAGGCAGAGGTAGTAGGGGATTCCGGGGGAACCTCCAAGGTGCCCGTCACAGAAACAGTCAGCACCTTAACCTTCTTCGTGTTTCTAGAACAACTGGTGGTAGAGGTACCCAACAAGCGCGCCGTCCCCAGGTTCCCGTCCGGATTCGTTCTCCGTCGCGGTTCCCTAGTAGGACCCCTTTTCAGTTGTCGGGTGCCGGACCTTCCGCTAAGGGCAAGGGGAAAGTTAAAGTTTCCCGGGAGGCGATTCAATCCTCCGACTCGGACTCCGATGGGATCTTCAGATCTTGCCCGGGTGCGCCATGTCCTTCATCAGAGCTTCTAGAGATTCCCCCTTTTCCTTACTTGGGCCAAGTGGGTCAATCAAGCGGCGCCAAGCTCTACGATCTCGATCCTGATACTCCGGATCAGAATCCTGCCACGGAGGAAAATCCCCGCATGGGCCCTCGAGGTCTGGAGCCTCCTTCTCCAGAGAATGTCGCGCAATGATTCCCTCTCCGGAGCCTCCTACTCCGGAGCCCTCGTCTTCCCCTCTCGACTGGGAGGGTATCAATTGGCCTAAGTAGATGCTTGTTTGTATATCAGTCCGTCCGGACTTATTAGATTTTAATTCGGTTGTATCTATTTTTTGTAATTGACACAATTGTATCCCTAGTGTCTGTGCACTAGTCCATCCGGACCGTTGCAAATGTATCGAATGTATCAAACATTTCATGTATTCAAATGCATCATTTATCCAAACATATTTCTTTCTTAAGATTTAGCTTGTTCAAGCGCTTCATCTTATTTTGTTTGATCAAACTGTATCCGTTCCTCCTTTTCCTCTCCCCCGTTAGTTTGTTCAAACGATACGGAGGGAATTTAGTGTACAGAATTGAAAATAAACGAGTATAAAATCTGCAAACTCTTCATTCATTAAACCAAGTGGACTCCGCCCGGACATACCCTTTGCCTCTAAGGGTCGGAGTCAAGTACATGGTAAATAAAACAAAATGGGGCCCTATGCATAACCCTAGCCAGAGGACCCGGAGCTACCTATCTAGGAATAATTAACAGGTTGCATACCTATTCAGGAAGCCCCGTAAAATCTTCGGAGGTTGATGATGTTCCACCTCCCTGGGATCGCCCGTCCAGACTGGTCTGCCAACTCATAACTTCCGCCTGGAAACGAAGCCGTGACTCGGTACGGTCCTTCCCAGTTTGGTGCTAGCTTGCCGGTGGCCTCCTGCAAGCTTTTGTCGTTCCTCCGCATCACCCAATCTCTGAGAGAGAATGACTTCCTCCGCACGCGTCTATCATGGTATCGCTTCACTCGTTCCTTCACCTTAACTTCATGCAGTGCTGCTTGTCCTCGTTTTTCCTCCAAAAGGTCCAAGTCTAGCTGCCTGCTTGATCCGAGAGGAGAGCTCCATCCGGCCTGATCTTCATCCCAGGTAAGGGTTCGGAGACTGGTTACTCCCACTTCAGCTGGTATCACAGCCTCCGCCCCGTACACTAGGCTATAGGGGGATTCTCCCGTGGCGGATCCTTCAGTCGTCCGATATGCCCAAAGGACACTTGGCAACTCGTTCACCCAGTTTTCCCGTTCCCCCTGCAGACGGGTCTTCAATCCGTTCACCACCGTTCTGTTCGTTACTTCAACTTGACTGTTAGCTTGTGGATGGTAAACGGAGGTGAGCCGTTGAGTGATCCCATTCTCCTTGCACCAGGACCGAAACGGGTCGTTTTCGAACTGTGCTCCGTCATCCGTGACAATATACTTGGGAATTCCGTATCGGCATATGATGTTCTTCCAACAAAACTTGACACAAGTGTTACCACGGATATTCGTTAGGGGTTCCGCCTCCACCCATTTGCTAAAGTAGTCGATCACCACTATCAAGTATTTAAATCCCCCCGGAGCGGAGGGAAGGGTCCAACCAAATCGATGCCCCATCGGTCAAAGGACCATGAGCCGGTAATTCCTACCCTTTCCTCCCGAGGCACATGGATGAGCGGAGCGAATCTCTGGCACTGTACACATGATCGGACGTACTTTTGTGCATCTTCAAACAAGGTCAGCCAATAGTAGCCCGTACACATTATCTTCATTGCGATGGTCCTCGCACCCTGATGGCTGCCATTGGGTCCTTCATGCATCTCTCTTACCAACCGTTCTGCCTCGTCCGAATCCACACACCTTAACCAAGGCTGGAGGTATCCCCGTCTGAGCAAGGATCCGTCCAAAATGGTGTATCGTGGTGCCTTCTGTCGAATCCTCCGCGCTAATGCCTTGTCCTCCGGAAGCTTGCCGTCCTGTAGGTATTCAAACAGGGGCATCATCCATGACTCCTTGGTTGTTTCTACAGCTGCCACTTGCGGGATATCGTAACTCCGTGTCGACAACGTCTCCATCATCGGGTTTAATTTCTGATGAAGCGAGCTTGCTCAAGGCATTCTCTTTGCCATTATCCTCCCAAGGGATCTGTGTCACGATTATGCTGTTGAATCTCGTCAGTAACGGTTTCACCGCCTCCAAGTATCGTTGAAGGCTCCGCTCCTTAGCTTCATACTACCCGTTCACTTGTTGGACCACTATCTGAGAATCACTGTAAACCTCCACATCCTTGACTCCTACCTCTAACTCCAGTCGGAGCCCGGCCAAAAGTGCCTCATACTCCACCTCGTTGTTAGTAGCTCTAAAACTGAACTGGATAGCGTACCTATGCTCCGTACCCCTGGGGCAAGTGAGCAACGCTCCTGCCCCGCCACCGTTTGCATGTGATGATCCATCAACGTGCAACTTCCATCTGTCGGAGGGTGGCTCTGATCCGGAAGGGTCTCCTGACGGCTCGGTCATCTCCACCAAGAAATCTGCCAAGGCTTGTCCCTTGATGGCCTTCCGGGGCTGGTACTTGATCTCATGCTCTCCGAGCTCCACTACCCACTTCATCATTCTGCCCGAGACTTCTGATTTCAGCATGATCTGTCTTAACGGATGGTTTGTCGGAACCGTGATCGGATGTCCTTGGAAATTCGGCCGGAGGCACCCCGGAGGCGTGAACCAGGGCCAGTATCAATCTCTCCAAAGCGGTGTACCTTGTCTCCGGGCCTTGAAGCGCCCTGCTTACAAAGTATACCGGACTTTGAACCTTACCATTTTCTCGGACCAGAGCAGAACTGATAGCGTGCTCAGTTGCAGCTATGTACAGGAAGAGTTCCTCTCCGAGAAATGGTTTCGACAGGGTAGAGAGGCTTGCTAGGTGGGCATTCAGATCCGTAAATGCTTGGTCACATGCCTCCATCCACTCAAATGGTTTGGCCCTACGGAGCATGTTGAAGAACGGGAGTTGCTTCTCCGTCCCCCGAGCAAGGAACCAGCTCAAAGCGGCCAGCGATCCGGTTAACTTCTAGACGTCCTTCACCCCTCTCGGAGGTGGCATCTCCATGAGCACTGATATCTTTTCCATATTTACGTCTATCCCTCGGGCCGACACCATAAAGCCGAGGAACTTCCTTGCTCCGACTCCAATGGTGATTTTCCGGGACTGAGCTTGAGGTTCACTGTCCGGAGCACGTCGAACATCTCCTGGAGATCCGTCAAGAAGAACTCATACGTCCGGCTCTTCACTACCATGTCATCCACATAAACCTCCAGGTTTCGTCCCATTTGGTTCCGAAAGAGCTTATCGGCCATCCTCTGATATGTTGCCCCTGCATTCTTTAGTCCGAAAGGCATTTTCCTGTAACAAAAAGTACCAAAGTCAGTAATAAAAGATGTTTTGGGGCGGTCATCCTTGGCCATTGTAATCTGGTGATACCCTCGGTGTGCGTCAAAGAATACCAACACTTGGTAACCAGTAATGGCCTCAACCAGCTGATCAATGGATGGGAGCGGATAGCTATCTTTCGGGCAGCACTTATTCAGATATGTGAAATCGATACATATTCTCCACGAGCCATCGTGCTTTTTCACCAGAACTGGGTTTTCTATCCACGAGTCCGACACTCAGCAATCTTCCCACCTCCGCCCGAACTTCCTCCACGCATTCCGGAGCTAGAGGTCTTTTCTTCTACCGTATAGGCTTCAGTTCCGGAAAGACATTGAGCCTGTGAAAGGCGATCTCCTCCGAAACACCCGTCAAGTCTTCCATTCCCCATGAAAACACGTCTTCATATTCAGCCAGCAAGGCACGTAAATCTTTCTTCACGTCGTCCGGGAGGTTCTTCCCCACACTTACTACACCCTTTTGGCCCACCATCATGTCTTCAACTTCATACGATGGAGGTTCTCCGTGAATTGCTCCGACCAAACTTGCATTGGCCCCCTCTTTATCCGTCTCGGTTAACTTCAGCTGGGCTCCCCCAGATCGAGCGTCCTTGAGGGCTGTCAGCATGCAACTCCGTGCGGTCTGCTGATGTCCTCGGACCGACGTGACGCCCTTCTCCATAGGGAATTTCATGATCAGATGGTACGGTGAGCAGATGGCCCGCGCCTGGGATAACCACGGCCTTCCGATGATCATGTTGTAGGGGGGACACCGCATCAATAACGGCGAAATTGCATGCGACCGTTGTCCTCTTCGTTGTGTCTTGGAAATCCGTCATTGTTACCTTCAAAGGGATGACACCGAGTGGGTGGACAGTCCGCCCGGTGAACCCTGATAGGGGTGAATGACACGACTTCAAGTTCTGTCGCCCGATTCCAAACTGATCAAAGCATCCAGCAAACATTATATCTATGCTGCTGCCGTCATCCACAAATACACGCTTAATCAGGACCCCTTCCACTTCCGCCATCACTACCATCGGATCAGAATGAGGAATCTGGGGAGGTACCGGGTCCTCTTCCGAGAAAGTGATGGTCTCACTTGCCTTGAACCTCTTCTGTTGTATCTCACCCGGAGGCACATATCTGCTCTTAACTTTGATTGCCGTCATGGAGTTTAGACCATCCCCAACTATGCCGTTGATTACGTTAATCATCCGGGGCGGAGCTGGGGCCTGCGCCGGGGCGGCTTGACGCGGAGCTGGATTGGCTGGGTTAGCCTGGTTTCCGGCCCGGGGACGGTTATTCCTCCAATTTCTCTTCCTTCCCTAACCGGCGGCGGGGGTCGGAGCCCTTGCTTGGCGCGTATCACCAACCACACAATCCCTCAACTGGCTCATGCCGATCAATCTCTCTATATCCGAGTGGAGTGCCCTACACCCTTCTGTGGTGTGACCGTGAGACTTGTGAAACTCGCACCACTTGTCCGCATTTGCTGCTGCTGGTACACCAACGATGGGTTGTGGATCATTAAACAAATCTCGACGGACAGCAAGAATCTTCGTACAGGTTTTGGAGAGGGGTGTATAGGTAGGCCGTGCGGCTGCTGCCGGATCTTGAGCTGCTGCTGCCGGAGCAGGTAGGCGCCTGACTTGATCGTTCCGAGCCGGAGTCCGGACAGCCGGGGTCTGGGCTCCCGTTGTCGTGAGGGTCCTCTGCTCAAAAAACCCCACTATGGTCATCCGAACCTGGTTGGCATCATGCACCGTACAATGCATCTCCACCACCAACTGGAGGTGATAATACGATATCGGCATGTTCTTCATGAGCTCAATGTAGAAAGCATTGTCCCTTAGTCCGTTCACAAAGTTGTGGATGATGGCCTTCTCCTGCAGGTGTCTATCCACCACCTTCATCGACGCTGCTATGTACCGGGTGTAGAACTC
This sequence comes from Sherardia arvensis, assembly GCA_948330725.1. Lineage (NCBI taxonomy): Eukaryota > Viridiplantae > Streptophyta > Magnoliopsida > Gentianales > Rubiaceae > Sherardia > Sherardia arvensis. The sequence goes on from OX415240.1 coordinate 21,378,766, forward strand.
CCAAGTTGTTTCCGTCTCTAACTGTCTCATCGCTAGGACCGTGGCTAAGTTTACGAACGTGTGCTTCATAGCCGAGTAGCGCCGTACCAAAGCGATGGCGAAGTCCCAAAAATGCCGGAGGGTACCGTTTGGTAGACCTTTGAACCATGCCAAACAGTTCCCTCTTAGATACGAGGTTAACATCTTACACCGCAGCTCCTCTGGAATGTCTCTCGCATACATGATACTTAAATAAGTATGAACAAACTCCTCCGGATCTCCCTCCCCATTGTAGGTTGGGAGTCCATCCGGAGCCTTGGTTCCGGATGGCCATTTAAAGTTCAACACTTCCGGAATTCAAGGTGATTGAGGTCCAACTCCATTCCGTCCGATGAGGCGGTTTAGACGATCTTCAATGGAGTCCGGACAGAAAGGCGTCTGAAATCTGAACCCCCCGGGAAATCCCCCTCCGGAAGGTGGCATTCCAAACATCATCTGCTGAGGTCCTCCGGGAGCAACCATCCCATAGGCCTGTTGAGTTTGCCCTCCCCAGTATGGTGGGGCCTTCGGATTCAGGCCAGCTGTCCGCTGTGGTTTGTCTGTGGTTGGCCCTGAAGTGGATTTGGTCCTTGGCCCGGAGGGTTGTATTGCCCTTGACCCTGACCAGCCTTTCCTGCATCATTCTCTAGATCAACAAATACCCGCTGTCGTTCCGGAGAAGGCCTCTCCAGTCCGGCTGTGGCCTGGCGAGCCGCTTTCCACGCTTGGAACTGTTGATATTCCGTCACGTTTGTCCTCAGGATACTGCCTCCGACCCTAGAGTCATGGTGCTCACGTTCCTCAGGTCCAGCCCTCCGCCCCGGTCGACCCTTCCTCGATCGACTCTGAGCATCTTCTTCTTTTGTGTCATACTTCTCCGGGTTCCCCAGATCCTCTGTTACTTCCAGGCCATCCGTGTCTCCGTCCAACTCTTCACGGTCTTCGAACTGCCGCTGCTTCTCCGCCTCCCTTGCAACCCGTAGTCGTTCCCTGTTCTCACGCTGTATCTCAGCCAGCTTCCGTTCCGGAGTCGCCTTCTTTCCTTTGGCCTTCTCCGCCGCCAAGCGCTGTCGTCGACGTTCCTCAGCTGCAACCTTTGCCTCCGCTGCTGCCTCCTTGGCTTGGAGAGCTCGTTCCTTCTCCGCCACTAGCTTTTGGGCCCCAACCACTGCGGCTGCCCTTTTGGTCTTTGGCCCTCCGTCTGCTTCATCTCATGGCGGAGGAGGGTTTTTCCTTGGTCGTCCGCGCGGCATGGACGTAACTTATGATTGGGAATGTGAGGTCCCACCGGGAGTGCCAACTGATGCTACCAGCTTCCAGTCCCGGTCCGGATACAATAGGAGTCTCCGGGTCGGATGAGTCTTTGTCTGTGCTCCGCGCGCTCTCATTTAATAGGCCTGCAAAACAACGCCCCGGAGTATCCCGAGAATAGCTACTCCGGCGTGATGATGAAAGAGGGGCCTTTGAATAGGAAAGAGAATAAGGATATATTGAGAGAGTTTTAGTTTGATAGAACATACCTTTCTCCACAAGTCCAAAGCCATATTTATAGGTGTGAGGTGGTGAAGGTCCAACCCAAAGGCAGTGGTCCTACTTTTGTCCTTATCCGGGGACAGGTCATGTTCATGTCCTTTGTGTCCCTTGATAGCGCCATTCTAGATGAGATCATATGGACCGGACCACTCTCTGGACCGGAGCCTGGATATGGGTCAAAGCCCATATCACCAAAACATATAAACTTAACTTTTAAAAATGTGAAATAAAAAACATTCTTACCGTAAGTTTATGGTAAGACCGTCATAATCCGTCTGCTTCATCTCATGGCGGAGGAGGGTTTTTCCTTGGTCGTCCGCGCGGCATGGACGTAACTTATGATTGGGAATGTGAGGTCCCACCGGGAGTGCCAACTGATGCTACCAGCTTCCAGTCCCGGTCCGGATACAATAGGAGTCTCCGGGTCGGATGAGTCTTTGTCTATGCTCCGCGCGCTCTCATTTAATAGGCCTGCAAAACAACGCCCCGGAGTATCCCGAGAATAGCTACTCTGGCGTGATGATGAAAGAGGGGCCTTTGAATAGGAAAGAGAATAAGGATATATTGAGAGAGTTTTAGTTTGATAGAACATACCTTTCTCCACAAGTCCAAAGCCATATTTATAGGTGTGAGGTGGTGAAGGTCCAACCCAAAGGCAGTGGTCCTACTTTTGTCCTTATCCGGGGACAGGTCATGTTCATGTCCTTTGTGTCCCTTGATAGCGCCATTCTAGATGAGATCATATGGACCGGACCACTCTCTGGACCGGAGCCTGGATATGGGTCAAAGCCCATATCACCAAAACATATAAACTTAACTTTTAAAAATGTGAAATAAAAAACATTCTTACCGTAAGTTTATGGTAAGACCGTCATAACCAAGACTTTCTCTACTTATTATGGCATAGGTAAGGGAAAATTTTAGTTGACAAAAATGAAATTAGCTCAAAAAAAAAACAAAAATACAAAAGCTCAAATAGAACGTGGGGCCCCTGTTTCATTTCAGAACCGAAGTGCAGAGCAGACTTATCCTTTGGCAGCTTAACCAATAAGAGCTCCGGCTTCCTAATGTCCTGCAGTTTCGTACTTTCCCCCGCCTCTCAAAGGCCCAACTCTATTTCTTCCTTGAATGGCATCGGAGCATTGCCGCCTCTTTCTATCTCCCAGTTTCAGCTGGCATGGAAAACAAAAAGAACTGCGCCCTTTTCTTTGAATTGTATTAAAAAAGCATTTGAAGGGAATAATTGGGTGAAGGTGGGTGCTGATCAGGGTTTCGAAGATGAGAATGGATTTACTGTGGTAAATTTCTATCATTTCGTTTATATTCAAGACCCTGAAGATGAAGTAGCTAAACACCTATCCTTCGTGCAGGTTCTTGTTTTTCTCATTTCGTTTTTTTCCCCATTTATACGACCAGTGGAGTATGTTCATTTGCTATTTGCATTTTCTTGTTCAGGGCCTTGATATACATGGGCGAATTTACCTGAATGAGCAAGGCATCAATGCTCAGGTTAGCGTATGTCTGCCATTTTATTCTTCCCTCTTAGGCTTTTTTAACACATTCCTTGACCCCAAATAGTAGATTAAATAGGGTTATAAGATTCAGTTTGTTATGTAACTTGTAGTGAGCCCCAAGGTCTGGCTTGCAATTCGATATTCCAAGGTTTTAGTGTTTATGATTTCATTAGGTCCTCGGTTCCTGATAACGGTTCTAGCATTTATAACGTATTAATTTTTGTGCATATAAATTTCTTCTAAGATATATCAGATAATTTATTAGGTCAAGGCATCTAAATTGACATTCATCATAGGCCATGCTTCTTTTTTTCCTTTTCTCATTATTTCTTAGTATTGAACCATTGCTTTGTGTTTGTCCTGAAAATTCTTCTTGGTGCAGTACAGTGGACCAGCCAAAGATGCTATGGTGTATCTTAGGTGGGTTAAAGAGGACTTCCGATTTTCAGATATACTGTTTCAGATCTCACCAGCACCGAACGGCCACGCCTTTCCGCGGCTGAAGCTTCGTTATAAGCCTTCACTTGTTCAGGCATGTTAGATTAGAACAATCTGGTTTGGTTCTTCTATTGGTATTCGTTTTCAGTCATTTTTATATTAATTATCTCGTCCATTCCATTTCATTTTTTCAACTGTCGTATGCAAATGCAACACTAGCTACTGGTTTGTCTATTTAAAGACTGTAATGCGGAATTGAACTTCTTTCATTTGTTACATTTGTTCTTAAGACCTAGTATATGCAGGGTTAATTAATACTATTTCATTAGAGGATGTTTTTACGACTGTCACCCATGACCTTTAGGCGAAAGCTCTTACCATTCTTTCATCATGATTAGTTAATTTCGTTTTCAATTTGAGATGTTCATTCCCATCCCAGTTCAACTAGTGTGGCTGGACGAAGTAAAGCTTTCACCATTGTCGTATACTTTGTGTTATAAACCTTTCACTGTAGTCGTTGACATGGTCATAGATAATTGATATGCGTGGACTGATTTGATTGGCTTTAGTTATCTGGATAAATAGGTTGTCTCATCTTAAATTTTCACCAGTTAGATATTCTGCTGGATTTTTTCCTACACATTGCTCTGTAATGTTTGTAATAAATTGTTTTTTTTTCCCGGTTTCTTATTGCGTTGTCTTAAAATTGGCTTCCATTTCAATTTTACTGTAGTAATGTCTATGTGAGGGCTATCACTCTACATACTAACAAATGGTTATAAACTTGCGACATCACTCTGCAGTCGGGTGAAAGAATTTCACATCTTCCTTTGCTTGAGCCTTCAAGCCTTGCTAAGCCTCTCACACCTAGCCAGTGGAGAAACAGATTAGATGCAATAAGCAAGGTCAAGAATTCCTCAGATGGGGATCGTAACTGTGTGCTTCTTGATGTGAGAAATGGTATGTACTGTTGTATTTCCTTCTACACCAGAGTGCAAGTACAGTTTGACGCATATTTCTCTGGCGCGGTGAATTAAATTGTTACTATACTGTATATTGTCATTCATTTTAATTTTTTGGTACCTATCTGATGTGGCCAAATATCTCGGTGCACAAGTATGACGGGTTCTGTGTATCCCAAAAGTGGGTGGTTTCCTGCTTGGCTCCTGGTTGGCTGTGTGTTTCAGTTAGTTTCTTATGACATGATGGTTTTAGGTGTATGAAGACTTCTGTAACTAGGGAGGCCCACATATGACTCTAATATGAAGTTGGTGAAATTAATAGTTTAGAGGGGTTGGACAGATCACAGATACTTCTCTCTAGGCATACTTGTGTGTTCAGTTTGGTATATGATGATGATTTTGTGGTATTTGTGTATTTCCTGCAATAGCATAGAGAAGTCCACGTGCTCAGATGCTGGCACATGCTTAGGATACTTGCACTTGTAAATTTGGATGCGATAGAATAAATAGGAATTTGAAGTTAAACAATCTTCAAGACTATGAGTCAAATATTCAGGGTGGTGGTGGTTATATTCACTCTCTGTGGTAGGGAGAACTATGTAAGAAATGTTGGTAAAGTTTTGTTTCAAATTGAAGGGGTGGATGGCTTATACATTGTAGGGTTTTAAAAACTAGAGAATGGTTGCATTTTGATATATCTGTCTGTCCAGTCTAATCCTCTGGATAAATCTTTAGTTTCAGAGTTAATAATCTCTGGCTAGGATTGAATGTTCCTGGATGTGTTCTGCCTTGCTGAAAAATAAAGTTTATATGGTTGTCCACCGCATGATCACAACTTCTTATCATAATGCCTTAATTTTTTTGAAGGAAAATAATGCCTTAATTTACTTATCCTAACCTGTGCAATTTACTTGCGATAGGTTATGAATGGGATATTGGACACTTTAATGGTGCAGAAAGACCTGATGTGGAATGCTTTAGGAGCACATCCTTCGGTTTTTCTGAGCCAAATGTAAGCCAGCTCAGAGATCTATTTTACTGGTATTTGAACTATTATTACCTTGCTATATAGTTGGATATGGTAAATTATCCCCGTGAATTTTTGTACATTTCAAAATTTAAAGATGTGCGTTTTCACATGTATAATGGTGCATTGTAATTTTTGGCTTATAATTCAATAAATAGTGTTTGCACAATTAGTACTAATAGAATGCACATTCATAATCTGTAAAATGCACCTCAATATTGGGGATACGTACACCTGGGTACCATATAATAATTGGTTAGATAGTGTTCATTTTTTATAGTCATGAGTGTGGTTGACTCTATAAATATCTTATTAAACTCTAGGTAGCTTTATCATATGTGCATGCACTGTATATGATAGTACAGTTGCCCGTGGAATTTTGTTTATTTTTTTGCTTGGCTCTAAATAATACTCCCTCCATTTCCTTATATGTGGCACTAGCAAAAAGAGTATTTTTTTATTGTATGTTTGACCATCAATTTGTACTAATAATATTATTGTGTGATGTAGTTTTGGATTCTACTTAACTTGTATTTTTCAAGTATCAAAATTTTATAGTTAATTAATACATGCAACTAAAATTTTGCAAGAAAAAAGAGATAAATAGTGTTGCGCCATATATAGAGAAATGGAATATGTCATCTACAGAAGATTTAACTTATATTTCTTAGCCATAAGTTGAAGCAGATGTAACCTATGAACATTAGCATTTTCAGTGTTGAATCCTATATCTTGATTGAAATGTCCTCGTTTTTATTTGTTTCCATCAGGCCAATCCGTCAGATCCTTTAGCTACAGTTGACAAAGAGAAAACAGATATATTAATGTACTGTACTGGAGGTATCAGATGTGATGTATACTCTGTACTCCTTAGGTAGATTTTTCTGTTGCTCTCTTCTCATTTTCCATATTGTGTGTACTCATGTTTCGTGACTTATGACATTTCCGGATGAATGAAAATCCATGATTGATGTTCGTCATTGTTGTTTGTATTGGATCAGATGTTTTTTTGTTTTGTTATTCTATAGATTTAAGTTTTACATTCTTGAAGTTTAATAATGATGATGCTTAGTTGCTAACTAAGATGAAAGTAGTTGGTGTGCATTTTCTTAAATTTTTTGATTTTTTTCGATTCATGTCTTCAATGGACAAAAGAAATTTGGCCTTTAAATGCACTGTATTTTTATCTCTTTCCTTTAAAACACTGTACTGTTGGGGTGTTCTAACAAAAACATGGTATTTTTTTTTTCTTTTGCATTCAAGACAAAGAGGCTTTAAAAGATTATATACGCTAATGGGAGGCATTTCTCACTATCTCAAGAACGAGGGATCTGTAGGATGGGTTGGCAATTTATTTGTTTTTGATTCTCGTCTTGCTTTGCCTCCATCTACATACAAGCCTGAGTTAAAGACTGAAGCAAGCGGCATGCAAGTACTCCATAATAACAAGTCTTTTGCCAAATGCTATACATGTGGATCAGTTGTATCAGAATTGAGGCATCGGAATTGTGCTAACCTGGATTGCAACCTTCTTTTCCTGTAAGTTTACGTAGATTTTATTTGCTACATCAGGAAACTATAAAGCTTAACCCCTGTGGTCTTTATCTGTGATTTGAAAGTGTAGGCAGTTTGCAATGCATTGGGAATTTCTAGAATGCAATATATTCTAGCCTTAGAGATTATATGAATTTAATATTTTTTTGCTGAACTCTATACATTACACCACTTGTTGTCCAGATGCTGCATGGCCTGCGTTAAGCGATTGCTAGGATGCTGCTGTGAAAAATGTACTTCTGCCTCTCGGCTTAGACCAATGTTACCAGAGCACCAGAGATATGAGAAATGGCATCATTATCGTGATGTTGAATTAGAGAGACATTGAAGATTTAATTTTGTGGTCTTAGACAGCTATGCATATTTATTACGGTTTCTTATAGCTGAAAAAAATAAAGTACTGAAAGGGAGAAGAAAACTTCAGAGTCTGGATGTGTATCGGGGATTTGAAATTTTAAGCCTTGGAAGATGGTTTGAAAGAGATGGGTTATGTGTTTTGGAGATGGATAGTGGTTCTTGAGTTTATCTACTGGATTATTAGTTCAAGTTACTTCAAATATTGTGATAATTGTGAAGAATTGTAAAGCCTAAACTAAAAGTTACCATTGCATTCTAAGCTCTGCGGCCTAGCATGAGTTGATCTTCTCTGGTAGGCTTGCTAAAGATGAACAGATTCTGACACAACATAGGCGTAGTCTAGTTTATAAGCTTAAATTATTAACATCATCTCGACAGAGGATTTTGATTTTCGAATACTCATGAGAAATTGATGCGAGGAGTATGTGCCAATAGGATTAAAGATTAGGTTTAACAGTATTTATTGTGATGCATGTTGAGGTTAGTTGATAAATAATCAGCATTGTATGTATGTATTGATGGAGGAAGCCACGCATAGTTTCTAGTTGAACATTTTAAAGTGATTCCAATTTCTTTGGGTACATTTCTAGTTTTGGAGCCGCTCATGACTTAAGGGGCCGAAGTTTCATTTCCCTGACCCAACTTTGTGTTTAGAAGTCTTGTGATGGGATGTTTTATCTGTACCATTACAATTAGGGGTATTCATGAACCGGATCAATCCGGAAAATTGACCCGGCCCGGTTCGAAATTGGTTGACCAAAAGACCCGGATTTTAAGTATTATGGGCCAGGTTTTGGGCCACCAATTTTACACATTTCGAGCTCCAGGCTCAATTCGGGTAGAACCCGGTATATTTCGGGTCAAACCGAATGACCCGGTATTACTTTTTTTAAAAAAAATGAACTAAATTTTCATTGAATTCATCAGTCCAAAACTTACAAATAATGGCCTTCTCTCCCAGCCAAACAAAATCAAATTTAGGGACTAACTGGAAGCATAATACTAGTAAATGAAACCCGGAAAACCGTCTCCCTTTGCACTCAACTAAGATTTGGGTAGCCAAGGCAGTAACTGGTAGAGTTGCATGCTAGAAGATTCTTCCGTTCCTTTCTATCTAGGTTTCATAAAGAGCAATGATGTGCATCATCAATTTGCTCCATTTCCTCCTAATCCCTAGTTGCATCAAGTACTTCTTTAACATCCTCAATTTCTGGATAGTTGGCAGACTGAGAGATTGAAACAAGGTAGTCATGAACTCACAAAAGCAGAACAGATGAGCTGCGGTTTCAGCTACTTTATGGCATAAGCAACAAGGAGGTTGTGGTCCCAACACCTTGAAGCTTTGTAATCTGTCTATTGTAGCCAATCTTGAGTGCGGAAACATCCACACAAAATATCTGTGTTTAGGCATGATAGTAGTGCGCCAGACCAGCTTAGCTAGGTGATCCTTTTCCTTACCTCCCTTTTTCAAATTATACATTGCTCTGATGCTCAATTTTCCAGCTTTAGACAGGCATTCTGACCCTCTTGTTAGCATTAGATCCTTTTCCCGCATCGGTGATTTCCATCCCCAGCTATGCCCAATGTAGCCTTGCATTGTATCAAAGGCATGCCTTTTACATAGTAGGCATTCATCCATTTCACCCGGATCACATCTTTTTTAGTATGAATATCCCACAGTAACTTACATATGGAAGATGAATTCCACATAGAAGGGTCCCTGATCCCCCATCCTCCAAATTTCAGTGAGAAACACATAGAGTCCCAACCAACCGGTGTGAAGCCTCTTTCTCCATGCTTTTTGTCCCATATGTAGTTCCTTCACAGAGTGACAATTTTCCGCATTAAGTTTTCAGGTAACTTGAAAACACTGGTCCAGTAGCTTGAAATGCTTAGTAGTACAATGTCAACCAGTTGCACTCTCACTGCATATGTGAGTTGCCTTGACTGCCAAGTCTTGAGCCTTCCAGCCATTCTCTCCAATAACTGATCCCCTTCAGCTTGTTCCCATCTGTATGGAGTTAGAGATAGGTCCAAATAATGAATGGGAAAGTCCCTTTCACTATGTTCAAAGCTTGAGCTAGCAATGTCTGATCTGCATCCTCGATCCTGGAAAAGTAGATTTGGGACTTAGATTCATTCACTGCTAGTCCAGTAGTAGCTTAGAAAATATCAAGACTCCTTCTAACACCCTCCATAAACTTGTGTGAGGCTCGGCAAAAAATGAGAAGATCATCTGCAAATAGTAAGTTGTGCACTCTCACTTTACTACATCTCTGGTGAAACTCAATAACTCCAGTCCTGTATTGAAACTCCAGCAGCCTGCTAAGATACTCCATACTGAGCACAAATAGAAGAGGTGAGAGGGGATCTCTTTGCCTCACTCCCCTTTTTCCTTGAAATGAATCAGTGAGGACTCCATTTAAGGAAATGCATAAGGTGGATTGAGTAACAAATTGTTTAATCCAATGCATAAACAAGCCTGGTAATTTCAAGCATCCCAGCCACTGAAATAGAAATTTCCAGTTCAAGTTTTCAAAAGCCTTGGAGATATCCACCTTTACCAAACAGCTAGGTATCATTCCAGGGAGGTTATACTTATGCAACAATTCTTTGGTAAGCAGAATGTTATTCCCAATGTGCCAACCCTTTACAAAGGCACTTTGATTAGTACTAATCAAGAATGACAGAACAACTCCAAGCCTTTTGCACAATATTTTTGCAATCACCTTGTATCACTGAACGTCAAGTTATTGGCCTGTAATCTTGTTTGAGGTTGATGGATTTTTGGGAGCAATATGATCACTGCTTTGCTGAATTCCTCAGGTTACTCACCAGATCCAGTGAAAAATGATTGTACAGTTGTTGTAAAGTCTTCTCAAATAACTGACCAAGCTTGTTTGAAGAAATGACTTGTAAAGTCATCCTGACCTGGACTCTTGCTGGATTTGATATCTTTCAATGCTGCATAAATTTCAGAAGCAATAATAGGCTGGAGTAGCTTGGCTTGTTGAGGAACTGTGAGGACAGTCCCTCTCTGAACTATGTCATAGCTAATCCCCATGCTAGTTTCATAAGGTCTTCCCAAATGCTTCTGGAAAAATTGAGTGAGGTGAGAGGTTATGTCTTGTTTGCCCCGTATCATCTTCTCATCCTGCTGTAAGCAAACAATATGATTTGTATACTTCCTGATTTTCAAAGAAGCATAATAGAGAGCAGTTGGTCTATCACCTTCCTTCAACCACTTCACTTTTGCCCTTTGCTTCTAAAATCTATACTCAGCCACCTTGAGCTTCTCTGCCTCTATTCTTGCTTCAGTTTCAGCATCCGGAAGGGAGGATTAAGTGGATCTAATAGTAGTAGTGAGTGTGCTATCTCCCAAGCCACTGTTGATGCCTTTGTTCTAGCTTCTATGTCAGTAAATTCTTTCTTATTAAGTTTAGAGAGAGGTTTCTCCAATAGTTTCATCTGAGCAACTAGTCCATTGAGAGTGGAAACCTCCTTCTTCCTCCACACATTATGAATAATAGGTAGGAAATCCTTTGAAAGGGACAACATATTGAAGAATTTAAAAGCCTTCAGTTGAGAGGGGGTAGTTTCTTGTATCTGAACAATTAGAGGATAATGATCATATGTGCCATCAGTTTTGATACTACAGGTAGAATCTATGAATTTTCTAAGCCAAGCTTCTTTACTACAGCCCTGTCAATCTTACTGTATATTCTCTCTCCAGCTCATCTTCTATATGACCAAGTGAAGTAAGGACCAAATGCCTTCAAATCCTTCAACTCCTGTGAGTGAATTAGAACTGAAAGTCCTTCACTTCAGCTGGATCCACCATATCACCACCAATTCTGTCTTCAAAATTCAAAGGAGCATTAAAATCTCCCATGTTTAACCATGGAGTGTCCCAAAAATTACAAACCAACAAGTGCTACCATAGGGGTTCCCTTGTATCTAACTGGTTCATTCCACATACTACAGTCACATAAACTGTAGTATTTTGTTCCTTTACTAGTACCTTCATATCCATCCACTGTGCAGTCTGTGCACCTTTACTAATCACCTGAACACATAACTAATTTGACCTCCAAGTGATCCATATCCTTCCTTGATCCACCACAGAACTGTTGGTCTCTAAGCTCCAATGCAGCCCCATAACATTCCATATTTTTTGTTCATTTTTCAGCTTTACTCTAGTTTCCATAAAAGCAGTAAAACCTACATTTTGAAACAAACAAAAATCCCTCACTAACTTCTTCTTCTTCACCTTATTACACCTCTCACATTCCATGAAAAAAGCTTACTAATCATTAGGGGGATCAGTTAAAATTTGAAACTGATTACCTGATCCACAAGGGACAACCTGTTCACTTTCAGCAGCCACTTGGAAGAGGGCTCTCAATACTGCCTTGCCTTTGTCTGTTATAACTTGTTCAGAAGTGTGAAGTTTAGTTGGGACCACAGTAAACCCCTCTTCATCCTGTACATGCTTTGCAGACTTCCTCCTAACTGTAACATGCATAGCTGGTGGCACCTTTTCTTCTTGATTTGCTTGCACTGACTCAGGTCTATACACCTTAGCTACTAGTTTGTCTGGTACTTTAGGTCGTAATTTCCTTCTGCAATGTGGTTACTCATGTCCCAACAAGTTGTAGTAATCACAATCACATCTAACTGCCATCCATTCACAGTGAACCACCTGATGCTGAATAATATCATTCTCATCCATCCAAGGAATTCATCTGGAATCCTTTTCCCCATCTCCACTTCAACCAGAATCCATGCATAGTAGATCTTATCCACTTGCAATGTTGATTCATCCAGTCTCAGTGGCTTCCCAATGGAGCTGACTATTCTACTCAACAGACTAGGTTTCCAATACACCACATCCAAACCCGGGAGCCTCAACCAAACATGGACTTTAGTTGGGATACATATGTCCAGGTTTTTTGAGCATGCTTGCACTATAACTGGTTTGCTGTCAAACATAACAATAACAATGTCTATTTCTAGGTCTCTGTGATTATATACACAAACCTCACAAAGAAAATCCCTGGTTTCACTATCCAGACTTTCTGCACATTCTGATTTCTCCAAAACCTTCTGAAAAAATCTTTCATGACCGCTAAAGGTGGGAAAGAACCTATGATCTTACATACCACTCTGCTCTCCCATTCTTTTATGCTCTCATCTACCTCAGACTTGGGGACTTCCCCGTAACCATGCCTTCAACCTCTATTGTTTCATAATAATAGTGATTCAATAAAGTATTATTATTTTAATACTTTCCATGGTAGCAGTGAGGTGTCATTGTCTTAGCAGTGAGGTGTAATAAAGAATGAATTTTTTTTATTGTGTAAAGACTTTTCTAAAGTTCACACAAAGATAATCAGAATAACCGCCATAGTCACTTGCTGTGAGTAGAATGTTTGTATTCTTTATCACAAAGTTCACCCACAAAACTCTCGTTATAAATGCTCTTATAGTTTCTATTAGTGTAACGTTGAGCAAGCCTTTTCCCGTATAATATATTTTTATTTTGAGTGACTTTTACGAAATAATAATATAAGGATAACAAATTTCTGAAATATGTTTATTTTTACTTTCTAGCTTGGAAATTCAAATAGATACCCATTATATGTTTGAGGCTCAAATAGATACCCATTATATGTTTGAGGCTCAATAAAAAATACTAGTTCGGATTCTCTGCACAATATCTCTTACGCAAGCCGTGCGTAAAATTATAAACGACGTAATTATAAATATGCTATATGTTAAATTACATTTGCTCGCTGTTAAATAAGGTTCACCAAATAACTTTCAAAAATTTTATTTTTACTTAATGACAATCTTTTTCTTTTCATCATTTAAGTTGCGCCACATACTATTGCAATTCAATTTTTTTTAGCATTTGAATTTGATATTTTGTTTTGGATTTTTAGTTCGTACAATGTTTCCTAACTAAAATCATGAAACAGAGTTCGAGTAGAATTTATTTGTTTTTATATGAGAAATATTTTTATTATTTAAAACATAAACATGTAGAATAATTTTATGGTCGAATTTAATTTATTTATTAAATTAAAATCTTTTTTGAAAATACAATTATTTTTAATCGACATATACATTTTCATGTTATTTATTTGCAAAAATACAAAAAATATATTTAAAATAAATGCATTTGATTATTATTAATTATAATGATAAGTTTTTAGAATATAATCTGTAAAAGTAAACTAAACTTATGATGTAATTAATTAAAAATACATAGTGTTAAAATACATATGATTTTTTAACTTTCCTAGTAAAATATTTAACTACATCCCTTATTATTATTCTGTATAATTTTAATGTAGAGGCAAAAATATACGTTTTGGCGTACGGTTAGCGCATATCCGTCGTTTATGATGTTGGCGTACGATCTGTGCATCAAATATTGTGCAGATTATCCGATCTAAAAAAACTGAATTACATATGGCCCTATCAAGTTCAGTTTAAATTCTGCATATTTCAGTTAAGTTAAGTAGAGTTCAGCAGACTTCAGCGGACTTCATCTGGCTTCAGCGGAATTCAGCGGATTTCAGCGGATTTCAGCGGACTTCAGCTGGTTTCAGCGAACTTCAGCAGAGTTCAGCGGATTTCACCTAAATTAAAAAAATTCCCTATTTTCACTAAATTATTTTAAAATAAAATTTCCTACAATTCAAAAATGTCAATGAAATACTTTTGTTTTGATTTATCAAATGAAGTTAATTAAGAACAAATGTTTCTTCAATATATTTTGTTTTAATTTATCAAATAAAGTTATTTTAAATAGTTCTAATTTATACTCAAAATTAACAAATTCAACAATAAGGGCCTGTTTAGTACAACTTATCTGAATATTTTCAGTTCAGTCCATTATTTTTCAGTTCAGTTCATTTTAGTTCTGTTCATTTAAGTTCAGTAGTTTCAGTTCAGTTCAGTACATTATACTTCAATTAAAATTAAAACAAAATATATGTTAATGATTCAGTCCAGTTCAATCCAATTCAGAGAAATTGTAATTTATTTTAATTCAGTTCCCCGAAAATATAATTTGACGATTTTAAGTTTACATTGAAAATTCAGTTCATTTTTGTTAAGTGAAGTTCAATTCAGTTCATTTCAATTAAATGTAGTTCAATTCAGTTAAGTGTGGTTCAATTCAGTTCTATTTTCTGTTCTTGAATTTCTGTTTCTCTACCATTAGAGAGAGATTTCCATTTGATTTGGTGCAATATTTATTCGATTCAGTTCAGTTCAGCTCAGTTCAGGCGTATTAAACAAGCACTGATTACGAATATATCCATTAACAAACAAAATAATTATTGCGAAATATTTATTATTTGATCAAATAATTACCGCGAAACAAAGTATTTCATTTTTTGATTTGTATGATATGTATCATTTTTGAAAAACCATTGTACAAATAAAATAATTACTTTAAAATCTTTATTATTTGATCAAATTTGAAGTTGAATGTTTGAAATCAAATTAATAATAATGATATTATTATTATTATTATTATTATTATTAAATTTTGTAGTTAATTTCAACACACTTCAGCAAACTTCAGCAGATTTCAGCGGATTTCAGCAGACTTCAGCGGACTTCAGCGGACTTCAGCGGACTTCAGCGAACTTCAGCGAATTTCAGTTAAGTGAATTTCAGTTCACCTGAACTTGATAGGGCCTATGTGTACACTCTAAAAATATTATTTATAATAAAACAAATATAACTAAAAATCAATAAATTATGAAAAACAAAAAACTGAATATAATGGAAATAATTGGGTGTTGCTATGTCATTTTAATTTTACAGTCCAAAATACAGTAATGCTTATTGAAAAATTAGTAATATTTAAAATAGGTGTTTGCTATATGCAGGTCCTGTTTGCTTTTGCAGGTCCAAAGAAAGTGGGAAAATACCATAATTACCCTTCATTCGTTTATTAATTTCTACAAATATATTTCTAAAACCCTAATTTTGAATGCATAAACTCGGCTATGTAATGATTGAACATGTGTCTAAATTATAAATTACTTTTCGTGAATTATAGTAAATAATTAAGAGAGGCATTATTGTCATTTCTAATTTAATTTGGACCTGCAGAAGTAAAGTGGACCTGCATTTAGAACCACCCTTAATATATAATATTATAATTTTAATAATATTTTGAATTATGAGAGGAAGAATTGCGTGGAATAATGCGTAAGTTATTTTGAGTGTAAACCGTGCATCGGAAGAAGGGGAGCTGATAGATAGATAAAATGAAGAAATGTCCATCCCTTCCGATGCCCTTTTCTTGGCCTTCAAAAAGATTCACGAAACCCACAATACCAATATCATCATCGAAGAAAGTTGATGAAATCAGAGTGTGCACAAACAGGACATGTAGAAGGCAAGGGTCGGTTGATATTCTTCTGGTTCTGTCTGGGATTTCCCCTTTTCGTGTCTCCGTCAACTCCAGCGGATGCCTGGGCCACTGTGGCGCAGGTCCCAACGTTGTCCTTGTGCCTCAGGGGCTCTTGGTGAGCCACTGTGGAACCCCTTCAAAGGCAGCCCATCTTATGGTTTCACTTGTGTGCGATGAGGAGGAGGAGGTTGACATCAAAGGCAGCGAGTGCTTGGAAGCATTGGCTTTGAGAAAGAGGGGTGAAGATGAGATGGCCAAAGGCAACCCTCATGAAGCCCTCATTTTACTTTCACAGGTATCATTCATTCTGATCATTTTCAAAAGTTCCTTCAATGACAATATTTTTTCATCTTCATGTGGAAATTGAATTCATGGACATTAGGAGCTCTTTTTTAAAGTTCAGAATGCTCAAGCATTGCCACTTTTGCCATTCATGTAGGCTATACATCTTAAGCCTATTGGAGGTGTCCATATAATGTATAGATGCAGGTAATATTTACTTTCCACTCGTTTCTCTGCCAACTCAAGAATCATACTACTATAATACTTCATCTATTAGGAACAACTCAAACATGTCCATCTTAAAATGCTAATTTACTACGTTTTGCCATGATACAATAATTTCCTCATTTCACACTTCAAGAGCTATTCAATTATAAAGGTTTGAGCTATGAATTGATGCATGTATTTTTTTTCCGAAGGTTTTACAGTTTTCTCATTATTGCCATAGAGTTCAATCTCTTGTGCTTTAGTGGATTCTTTCCTGAAAAGGGAGTTCATTCATTGATATCTCATTAGGTCAGCTGCAAGATTAGTCACTGGAGACAAATCTGGAGCACTTGAAGATGCTAAAGAAGCCTTGTCTCATGCTCCTAAGTACGCCGAGGTTAGCTCTAATGCACTTGCTGTTTTAATGGATAAAATCTCAAATTTGCAAATTAAATATGTCACCAGTTCTGCATTCATTATGCATTAAAAAATCCGTTAATGTTTCCTAGGCTTGCAATAAGGCATTCAAAATATTCCAATGCAAAGCTAAAGCCTTAACTATGCCCCTTCCGAGCACCCTAATATTCTTCTACTTGTTGATTGTGAGCACCCTTTCCTACATAGTCAGATATATAGTAAACTAAAATTAAAACAAAGCTGAGTTTCAGCATTGCTATTCCAGACTTTAAATAGATATATTAACATTAATATTATCATATTTGATATCATTACATTTAACGTAACATATATTATTTACATATCAAACTTTATGTGCCGTTAACACATGTAATTAAAGATTTTTACAGTCAAACGGCTACACCGGCAAGTGTAAAAACGATACTTTGCAATTTAGTCAGGCCTGTCTGGGGCAGAGGAGTAATATATAACAGCTCTCTTGTGAACACAGGTACAGTTTTGTAAAGATGGAAGCCTATTAATTTCTCTAAGATGGTTTGTTTTAACTCTAACAGGGATATGTCTCTCAAGGTGATGCTTTTATTGCTATGGATCAAATTGATGATGCAGAAAATTCCTATGCTATGGCATTGTACTTAGAACCTTCTCTTCGTCGTTCAAAGGCTTTCAAGGTATTAATCAGGTCCCTTCTCAATACTTCTGTTCCTCTAGTCTGCAGTCTACCCTAATTTGATTTAGAGTACAATTATCATCAAGCGGCCACTATACTCCTTTTTTCTTTTAGGCTCGACTTACAGTACTTGAACAGAAACTCACTCCTACAAATCCAGCTTGAGTTCTTCCGTGGCACCAGAGGTAGCAAACTTGGAAACTCTTAGCCTCTCTTCTCTCTCTCTCTCTCACACACACACACACAAATACATACACAAATTGGATATTTTACATTGTGTTTGAACTATGTAGTCGGCAATGAAGCTCTTCTTACCTGAATGTCTACTTTGTTTCTTGCAAAAGCTCTTTTTATTGGATTCTTTAGCATACCTCGAATTTAATATTGTAGAAAGCAACTTTTAAATTCCCAATGAAAGTTTGTATTCTTAGCAATGTAGGATTCTCTTCCTCTCCACCCATTTTTGTATGTGTTCAAAGCTAAAGTTAGTTTTTAAGGGAAAATATGTTCAGTTAACAGGTCATACTTTCTGGGCTCAGCTTATACAAGCTACTACTATCCATGTAGCTAGTTTGCATAATTCAATTTAGGAAATGCCATGTTTAGCAGTTCAACACTGTGGAAGAATGATGTTGCTAAAGCTGTACAATAGTTCTCTTGGTAGATAAATTTGGATCTGAATTAGACTCCTTTGTTCCTTAGAATTCTTAAGCATCAAAATGAAGAGATGAATTAGTTTACGTGCTTTTCAGCAAGCTCGAATGCATCCATAATATCCTTATTTCTGCACATGAATAGTCCTCCTTAAGACCTATTTCTTTCATGCCGGGCAGAGTAATTCTTTCAAATTTTCACTGTCGTTGTATTAGCTGTGTTAAATGCTTTTACCATTATTGAAGCAAAATTCTTGCATTACTTGCTTCCTGAAGTGTGATAACTGACTCAGAAACTCAGTGGTTTCGCCGTTTCGATGCACTTGATTATTTGTTTACCTCATAAACTGGCCTTATTATGCTTCTTTTTGCTTCAAAGATGATTAGAGCAGCTCAGCTTTTGGGTTTAAATTCTCTATTACAGCTGCCATTGTTCTGATGCAGAAGCTTTTAGGGCAGAAGGGGAATAACCTCAAAAATGAACTCGGGGTGATTACCAGCGACAAAATGCTTTATTAATAGCTCAACAGATATGGCTGATTGTTAGTTGTAGAGACAGTCTCTGGTTCAGCTAAACTGACTCAACTATATTCCCATGTTGGTTTCCAACATCTCTGTAAGTTTTTAGTGATTACATCTGATTCAACATTTCAGGGGTGAAATACCTTTAAACTGTGTATGAGGAGATGGAGATCATTCTTCAGCTATATTTTTTAATAGCACTATAATAGTACATGTTTGGATTTTAATTTTATGTTCACCATGTGGAATCAAAATTTCATGTCTAAATGCAATCATTGCACAAACGTTTTTTAGCATCTATTTGGGATCATGAGATATATCTGTTACATTGCTGCCTTTTGCACCTGTATACTGATCTAATATCCATAAAATTGAACAATCACTCGTAGAATCACTTATTACTACTACAAGTTCATAGAAGTGCATAAGAAGAATAGCATTTGTTTACTTATAGGTCCAAAAGCTTCTTGCTAATGCTAGGTGTACTAGGTTCTGAGCTTTTAGCAAGCGTTAGAATTGACATGGGGCACACATGTGAAGATTCAAACTTCCTGACTCGATCCTAGAGCTTCAATACCCTCTTTCCTCCGTAGTTGCTACCTTTCTTCATGTTCACAGCATCATTGGTGCTTCCACAACCAAAACAAGAAATTTCTAGATGCACATGAAAGCAGTCCTCCAAAGTCACCTCAGAAGTAGCACTTTTGCCCTGTCGTGCTTTCTTTTTTTTCTTGAAGTTTGATGAGCTGATCATAGTACGCCTTGTTTCTCTTCTCCAATCCATATATCTGAGCTTGAAGGTCCTCAATCTTTCGGCTCAGCATGCACTCTGTGATCCTCCCTCATCTTTAATACACATCGAGTAAGATCAGCAGCTTTTCTTTTCATGAACAATGATTCTGTAACCAAAACCTTGTTCTCCTCAAGCAGTGCATTCATTCTGTAAGCTAAGCGGGCATTCTCATTGAGAAGTATCAGCCTCTCTGACTCCAACACCACCAGTAAGCTCTTCTGCAGCTCCACCTTTCTGACGACTCCCCTGCCTTTAACTCCACCACCTTGAGCTCGCTGGTGATGAGCTCACATTCATCAGATTTGAGAACCAAGTCAGCCACAATCAGATCAGCATCCAGTACTGCTGGCAATGGGACTTGGAAGGACAATGAACTCACAGCATCATCAGAGTCAACTACTGAATCCTTCTCGTAGCATTGATTGGTTTCATAGACATTGAAGGGCAATATGGGGGACGATTGGTTTCATAGACATTGAAGGGCAATATGGGGGACGAATAGCGCCGGCGGTTATTATTCTTGCTGAGGGCTTGACAGTAGCGATCCACCAACAAGAGGTAGCCATTGTAGATGTCCTGAAGAAGTGCCAGCAGCTGAGGGCGCTTATGGTAGTAGTCCTCAGCTCGTCTAGAAAACGTATCAGCATTTCCTTGCTCACAAGTGTTCACTCACAGTGCCTTGATCCTGTCATCCATATCTGCAAACCAAGTTTATATTGCATTAGAAGCAGAAATTGAATTGCCTGAAGGGCTTTTAGGAAGTCTGGTCACGTAATTTATTTCTGATGAGGAGTCGGCTTCATGTGTGACAAATGAATGAGCAGCCGAAAGTGTAGAACAAACCACCGGTTTGTCCAACCACTGCCACGTGTCACGTTTCTAGAATTTTGATTTATTTTGGCCAATCAAATAATTCATATTAGGTCCAATTATTTTTATGTGGTGGGACAAGCAGTTGTAATAAAGCAAAAGTAAAAAGTAATTCAATGTGGGCCGAAAACACGGGCCTTGTTAACAGTGAATTATGAAAACAAATCTAATCAATGGTTTAATAATAATTTCTGAATTACATGTCACTAATTAAAGTTAAAAAGGAACAGTATAGTGAAGGAAAAAACTGTCGAAGCTAAATTTGTGGTATATTATATAATGAGTAAGCCGGCGTCTTTAAACTTGAAGAGCAAAATCCGTTGACCTTCATACCGACACCCGAGCAGCACAAGTTCATCACCAACCAAACAGGAATAACATTAAAGAACAATTATCAAGGAAAGGAGCTAAAAAGATTGATTAATCTCACTATCACCAAACAAGCAAGAAGAACACACACATAATCAAAATGGAACCGAAATGTTCTTGATTCGATCACCATTTTTGCTCTCAACCATCCAAAGAAGAAAGTAGTTCTTGCTTGGAAACCTCAGATTCCCTTTGTAAATCAGCCGAAATGACAGCAAATTACACCATGGGCATGAAATGAAGAGAGGAACCTGAATCTGCTGATTGGAGAAGTTCAATGCAGCCCACTTGAGACCTAAAATACAGTTCTTGCATAGAGTATGGCCATACCATAAAGCACAGGGAACATTCTCCACAATATTGAAAGATTCCCAGCAAATGGGACATTCCAGCCCTTCATTAGCACTAGCATTTGAACTCTTCTCATCGTCCGAGGAATCATCTATAACCGGCAGACTCTCACTCGAACTAATCTTCTTCGACCCTAAGTTTCCAAACACATTCGATAGATGTTTCCACATATTGAATATACACAGAGCCCAGCCTGCACACAAATAACGAATCGTGTCACCAAATATCCATCATATCAAGAATGTGACTTTGGTTCATACGCCCGGAAAATGAGCAGAAAGCTATAAATGACAGCATCTTCACTGATATTTGAATGAGAAACTAACAAATGAAGCAAAATCACAGCTAAAAATGATACCTTTGAGCTCTAGAACCTTAAATTATATAAACACCAACACCAAAAAGAGCCCAATCTACACTTTTCACCCAATCTCCTAACACTATGCATCAAATTTGATCAACTCCTTATATCATATTACAACAAGAGGGTAAAAAAGAGCATATTCTCCCAGCATAAATTACAAAGAATGGATTTTTATTCAAACAGAAAACCAAAAAAATGAGCATTGCCCTCAAAACCCATCAACAACAATCCCCTAATTAGCTAACTAACATGAAAATTTTCACCTCCATAATCATCAAAATCGTCACAGAAATCTCTCAAAAAACCAAGATAAAAGAGTCTAATGGAACGAACACAAGCTAGAATTGATAAAATGGCTAGCTACAATGGTCACAGGGTCAATCACAAGCCTAGCTACAAAACAAATCCGCAATTCAAAAAACATCACTCAATCAAAAACACCCATCAAAACCATAAAAAACAACTACTTTACCTTCAGTAACAACACTAAACAGCGAAAACAGCTTCCTCCCCGCCTCTTTCGGAGTTCCACATCGTCTCCATGGTCGCCCGACGGTGAAGGGAACCTCCGGCTACCTCCCCGCGACAGCTTGGAACCTCCGGCTAAGCAGGATTTCTATTGAGTGAATTTATTGAGGACTGAGATTCGAAGAACGTGAATTGAAAGAGGGGTTTTAAGGATTTAGGGATTCACAAACTAATCACTTTCTCTCGGGTGATCAGGGTATCAAAATATCAAACGAACCTGATTGAGCAGTCAGACCGAGTTCTGCATATTCTGCCGCCGATTACCAGCCCTCCGCCGAGCTTTCACCATCGAAACTATGCGAATTTTGATACTTACGCATAATTATCTTCAAAAAAGAATACTTACGCATAATTGGATGGGCTGAAATGGTGGGCAGGGCCTGCATACGTAATGGTAAATTAAACCTTACTACTCAAACTATTTTACTGCGAAAGAATATATTACTTCTGTGGCCCCACAATTATGCAGACCCCACACCGGTTGGTCTAATTGGTGGTTGATTCTAATACCCCCGGTGCACATGTTATAGTCATAACAAGAGGGCAAGGCATGGCAATCATTTGAAATTCAAATTATTTCATCAAAAAGAAATGACGGGTCATTGTCCTTACTGAAGAACAAAAAGGTCAGCTTTTTATTTTTATTTTCCATCATTGGTGCCATTTCTCCCATGGTGTGTAAAACAGTAAAAAGAAAATCAATTTTACAAGGGAGCACTCAAGTAAAGGAGCACTTAAAAAAAGTTGCCTTAACGAAATCCATTGTCATTTTCTCTAAAAGAATATTCTTTAAAATAATAAAAGTTTAAAGAGTTGGTCTCTAGAGTGATCGTCTATATTACAGCTATAATATAGACCAAAGAATATGTACTCAAATTAGTTAATATTTCACATTAAATGTTACAATTTTCAAAGTAAAATAGCCATATTTCATAACCGAAAGTATTTATACTAAATCACAATTTTTCAAAGTAAAAGCATGATATTTCATGAATGAACATACACAAAACTAAAAGGTTAAGTTTTTAAAGGTAAAGCATGAAATTTCACAAAAAGTAAACATAGGCAGACTAAAAGGTCAAGTTTTCAAGTTAAATGCAGTAAATTTCATAAAATTGAAGATGTGAATACTCACTTTAAAACTGACAGAAATCACATTAAAAACTACAGTTTTCAAAGTAAAACACCATATTTCATAAACAAAAGTATTTACACTAAAATCACAAGTTTTCAAAGTAAAAGCATAAGATTTCATGAATGAACAGACAAAATTAAAAGGTTAAGTTTTTAAAGGTAAAGCATGAGATTTCACAAAAAGTAAACAGAGGCAGATTAAAAGGTCAAGTTTTCAAGTTAAATATAGTAAATTTCATAACATTGAAGATGTGAATAGTCACTTTAAAACATACAGAATTCACCATCAAAAGCTACAGTTTTCAAAGTAACATAACCGTATTTCATAAACGAAAGTATTTCGACTAAAATCACAAGTTTTCAAAGTAAAAGCATGAATTCATGAATGAACAGACACAAAATTAAAAGGTTAAGTTTTTAACTAAACAATCAAGTTTTCATAAATATTAAAATGTAAAGTTTGCACACTAAAATAAATATATATCATACTAAATAACCAAGTATCACAATTACCACATTTTAGACCAAACAATCAAGTTTCACCATAGTTTCAAACAATCAAATTTCACCAAATTTCACCATAGTTTTCAAGCTAAATAACAGTTCAACCATCTTTTTGGCATCCCGATGAGCAAACTTTCTTGTGTGAGGCCAAAAGTATTCACATCAAATACGTGTGAAACATGAAAGCATTAAAACAAAAATTTCCCAATTTAGATAACCCTAACATATATAATTCCAACTACATACAAAATCACATTAAGCATATACTTAATCAAATAAACTTACTGCAGTAGGGATGATAAAATAATTTAAGCAGTTTCATTTTGTTAGTGAAATGGGGATAACTAATGGCTTGTATGATGGTGAGCATTAGCACCTCTCGCATTCAAACACAACAGAATAAGAGAGTGTTTTTATCCCTTCCTATATGGGGAGGCTTGGACGACAATGAGGAGAAGAGCGATTCCAACATCATTGCAGCAGTGAGGAGGAGGTGGATGGTCGGCGGGACGATGACGAGTGATTCTTAGGGCGGCATCGAGAGTGGTGAGCAGCTCGCATAGGCATGAGGGACAGAAGCCGAAGAACTGCTCCTCCGAGTGGCGATCACAGCTGAATAACGATAGCGGCGGGTGTAACGGCGTAACTGGCGGCGGCGGTGTTAGGTCAGCGATGGTGGGATTCATCACTGGCGGTGGAAATTGAAACAGAAACAAAAACAAAAACAAACAATGCCGCTAGCTGCTCTTTCACTGCTCATTCTACATCTACCACATTGAAACGGTGAGTACACTGTCGACATAGAATCGAGATTCTGTATGTGTTTTATGGACGAACCTGCTTGTCGACGATGTCTATGTTGGAGAGCTTAGGAGCTAGCTTTTTGCCGAAGTTGCTCAATTCTTAGCCAAGAAATAGTTTCTGGAGAACCCAAACTCTTCTTCTTCCATTTCGTTGGGCTCCATTTTTGTGTTGGGTTACGGCTGAGAGTGGCCGAAGCCAGGGATCCTAATCTCAGGGTTTAATTATGAAAATAGTATAGTCAGCGACTCAGCGACTCAGCTATGTTAATTAAACAATCACATATAAATTAAAGAACGACTTAGATTAGACTTCACTCAAGGGGTGAGATTTGGAGTTTAAATAAGGAAGTGTCTTGATCCCTTCCCTATATGCATATATATATATATATATATATATATATATATATATATATATATAGGGAAGGGATCAGGTGAGAACCCCTTTCTATGTGAGAACCACCTTATATGAGAACTCTCAATCTGAACCATTCAATAATGATCTGATGGTTCTGATCAGTAGCCATTTACTAGACAAAATTCACGGATCCTGACCCGAGTCATAAGCTTAATCCCGGGTCATTACTCATTAGCCTTCGGATCCAACTCCGGTCATCTTCTCCGTCCATAACGCGGCAAATTGCAGCGTCAACTACCATTATAGCGCCCAGACCATTATCGGCGTGATTAAGACTCCAAAATCCGTCTTAGTTCTGCCGTCCATAACGCGGCGATGAAAACTATCAGCCGGCGACTGGAAGGGGGAGAAGAACGGCGGCCACATCTCTCGGAGACATCGGTGGTCTTCAGTTCACGGCATCTGGTCCATTCAAGCGGATCTATGCACCGGAGATTCGAGGCGATTCAGGTGCCTTCGGTTAGGAAACCGACGAGAGGGATGAAGATCGGGCAGCGCCGACGATTAAAATTTTGGGACCGGTACAGAGTGAGGGCTTAATTTGGGGAAGATGGTTAAACTTTTATTTGCAGTTTATTCCCTGTAATTAAAGTGTTTTTAAACATTGGCCATAATTAAAAAATCAAGTTTAAATTATTGGTACTATTGATTATACTTGAAAGTACTTCATCTCATACTCTAAAGTACTTCCATTATAACTTGAAAGTACCTTAGTAGATTTTAAAATAATTTAATTTTTATCAAATATTGAATGTTTTAATTTATGGTACCGCTAATTATACTTGAAAGTAATACAAGTAATACTGCATTCCTCAGTACTACGCCTATGCCTTGAGAGTGCTGCGAGTTTGTGTTGTGGGTACTGCATTCCTCGGTACTGCGCCTATACCTTGAGAGTGCTGCGAACTTGTGTTGTGGGTACTGCATTCCTCGGTACTACGCCTTCAACTTGAGAGTACTGCGAGGTTGTGCTGTGGGTAATGCATTCTCGGTACTGCAGCTTACACCTTGAGAGTACTACGAACTTGTTTTGTGGGTACTGCATTCCTCGGTACTCCACCTTCAACTTGAGAGTACTGCGAACTTGTGTTGTGGGTACTGCGTTCCTTGGTACTGCGCCTATACACTGAGAGTGCTGCGAGTTTGTATTGTGGGTACTGCGTTCCTCGGTACTGCGCCTATAACTTGAGAGTGTTGCGAGCTTGTGTTGTGGGCACTGCATTCCTCGGTACTGCGCTTACACCTTTACAGTACTACGAGTTTGTGTTGTGCGTACTGCATTCCTCGGTACTGCCGGTATAACTTGAGAGTACTACGAGATTGTACTGTGGGTACTGAATTCATCGGTACTGCGCCTTTAACTTTAGAGTACTGCGACCTTGTACTGTGGGTACTGCATTTCTCGGTACTGCGCCTATAATTTGAAAGTACTGCAAACTTGTATTATGTTTACTATGATGTTGTAGTGTGGGTGCCTGCTCTATCGTTATTTCAGTCATTGCATGAAAGTATTGTATATTTTTATTCTAGTACTTCATCTACCTTACTTGTTAAACTTGATAAAAATCAATTTAGTACAATTTTTTAATAAATAGTACAAATAAATTATACTATACAATTGATGATTAAAATTCGTAGTTATAAAATGAGAATATATTATTGTGGCAACCTAGTACAAATGAAGAGAGCAATCCCTTGCATATGATATTGTTTTTCCTATTTAATAAATGGTAATAATTATAGTGGGTCGTGCTTAAAGGACTCAAATAACTAAGGGACTGAAATGCAATTATGTTAAATTTGAAACCATCCTCCCGTCTCTGTTCTTTGCCGGTGAACGAACTACCTTTCTTCTCCTGCTAACCAAGTCCATTCCTTCTCCTGAAGCTACCTTGTTGTAATGAAATTGGGGCCAGATTCATCGTCGAATTTGAATCGCGATTTTCGGAATCTTATTTATGCCAGATTCGTCGTCGAGAATCAGAATTTGGGGCTGAGAATGATGAGACCGGCCGGAGAAAGATTGGGCTCGATATAATAGCGGCGGAGATGGAGGTTTCGACACCTCAATGTTGACGACGATGAGATTTGAGCTCGTTTTGGCAGAGATGATCGCCGGCGTAGCTCCGGTCAATCTGGCGGCGATGATGAACCAACATATATTTGCAAAAAGAAGATCCGTAATGTCATGACCCGAATTTATTTTATGACCCGAAATCTGACCCGCGAAGTTTAGAAATATTATAGCAAATTAGAACTAAATCTGGGCTGTCGGATGAAGTATATGAACGGTCAAGATTAAGAGTTCTCACATAGCAATGGTTCTCACATAGAAGGGTGGTTCTCACCTGATCCCAATTCTACATGTTTATATATATATACATGTATATATATATATATATATATATGGATATATATGGGAGGGGTTCCATTCACTCTCTTATTTTTACTCATTATTATACTCAAAATCATGACCCTTCCCTCCCATCTAATCTAATAGTCTTAATTAATTATCTTTTCTAATTTTATTTAATGATTAGTTATTCCTTCTTTGCTTCTTTAATCCTTTCTTTCTCTCTCCCCAATGATTTTCCCTCTTTCTCTTTTTGTTATTCATCGTCTTCTTACTTTATAATTGCAGGGATAGACTCTGCATCTTGTTATAAAAGATGTATATGCATCCTTGTGCTGCTTTAATTTTATTTCTTTTTCTGAGTCAATAAATCGTTAGAATAAAATATATAATTTCTGATATGAGCAGACTTTTCTCTGGCAACACATTCATGGGTTTGTGGTTTAAATCATGAATACTAGATGATTGCATAATTAAACTCAAGCTCATTCTCCGTTGACTCTTCAATCGATGCAGCCATCATCGTTACAAAAAAAAAGGTAACGAAAGGGAATGGAATATAAATTCCCGCCGTATTCCTTCAGTGAAAGAAGTCTGGATCCGTGAGAGAAGAAGAAGAAGGGAAAAAGGGGAAGGAGACAATATCTAAATTGGAAGAAAAAGGTATAAAAGGAAAGAGTGTCAAATAATTATTAAAAGAAAATTAGAAAAAGGGACTTAATTAAGACCGTTAGATTAGATGAAGGGAAGTGTCATGATTTTGAGTAAAATAATGAGTAAAAATAAGAGAGTGAATGGAACCCCTCCCTATATAGTAGAGGTGGAGGTGTTAAGATGCAAAGGGTGGCAGTTGCCACCCTTGAAAAAATATATATATAATTATTAGTGTTAAATTTTGTAAATTAAAATTTTACCCCACTACTTTTCATAATTTCTTGTAATGCCCATAAATTTCAGATAAATTTCAATTAATTCCACTTTATAAATAAGAAAACCCCCAAATACAAATAGAGGTAGTCTTGTGAGAAACCGTCTATATTATAAACCGGGGACTAAGTAGTAAAAGTATGTTTGAATAAAAATAAGGAGGTCCTTAATTGCAATTTTTGGAAATTACTATTCACGTGCATTATTCATAACCCAGTACTATTCACACACGCACTATTCATGCCCGGTACTGTTCACACACGCACTATTCACGTCCCAGAACTATTTACAAAACAGAACATTGGGTTTTAAGCACATAAAGTCTACATTATAGTCTCAAACATGAACATGGACATCTAAACATATTAGCCTAACCAATTTTCACACACCAAACCTCACATCTGGCCATTCATGCCTCAAACAGCCCACAACATTGGGATTTTAACACATAAGGTCCACATTTTAACACGAACATCTAAAAAAGTTACACTAACAAATTTTCACACACAAAAACTCACATATGGCCATTCATACCTCAAACAACCCAGAACATGGGGTTTTAAACACATAAGGTCCACATTATAATTCCAGACATGAACACGAACATCTAAACACACTACCCTAACCAATTTTCACATAGCAAACCTCACATGGGCATTCATGCCTCAAACAGACCATAACATTGAAATTTTAACACATAAGGTCCACATTATAGGCAAAAACATGAACATGAACATCTAAACATGCTACCCTAACCAATTTTCAGAGACCAAAGCTCACATATGGTCATTCATGTCTCAAACAGACCAGAACATTGGGTTTTAAGCATAAAAGGTCCACATTATAATTCCAAACATGAACGCGAACATCTAAACACACTACCCTAACCAATTTTCACATAGCGAACCTCACATCTGGGCATTCATGCCTCAAACAGACCATAACATTGAAATTTTATCACATAAGGTCCACATTATAGGCAGAAACATGAACATGAACATCTAAACATGCTACCCTAACCAATTTTCACACACCAAACCTCACATATGGTCATTCATGCCTCAAACAGACCAGAATATTGGTTTTAAGCACATAAAGTCCACATTATAGTACCAAACATGAACACGAACATCTAATACACTACCCTAACCAATTTTCACAAACCAAACCTCACATCTGGCCATTCATGCCTCAAACAGACCATAACATTGAGATTTTATCACATAAGGTCCACATTATAGGCAGAAACATGAACATCTAAATATGCTATTTTAGCCAATTTTCACACCAAACCTCAGATCTGACCATTCATGCCTCAAACAGACCATAATATTGGGTTTAAGCACATAAGGTCCACATTATAGTCCTAAACATGAACACAAATATCTAAACATACTACCCTAGCCAATTTTCACACACCAAACCTCACATTTGGCCATTCATGTCTCAAACAGCCCAGGACATTGGATTTTAACACATAAAATCCACATTATAGGCAGAAACATAAACACGAACATCTAAAAATGCTACACTAGCCAATTTTCACACACCAAACCTCACATCTAACCATTCATACCTCAAGCAGCCCAGAACATAGGGGTTTAAGCACATAAGGTCCACATTATAGGCAAAAACATGAACACGAACATGACCACAAATAAATAAAATCAAACCTCCAGCAGTAAAATCAAACCAAACCAGACAATGCCCAATCGGATGCAAAACACAAGCAAAACAATGCCCAATCACAGGAGCACAGAGTCGCCAATCAAAATCACATTATCAATCAATGAAAGCAACAAATCAACATAATCAACGAGTTTATCGATTTTTACAATCAATATAACCAAGAACGCTTTGATTTGCTCTTGAACGCTATGAAAACAAAGAAATCGGGGAGTTTACTTGCCATTGCGCACGGTGGAACTGCCTTTGCTATGCAATTGATGCATGAATCGGAAAACCGACGATTGGGAACGACGATTAGGTTTTGGATTTTGGGGGAGGAACTGGGAGAGACGATTATGAATGGAGGAATTCTGAGGAATTGGGGGAGGAAAGTGGGTGGTTATGAATGGAAATTTCAGATTTATATTAATTGTAGTTTAGGTTAATTGCAAACAGACCCTCGCATATTAGCTTTATTTTCAATATAGCCCCCGCACATTATTACCCTTTTTTTCAGTCCCGTCTATAATCTGGACGGTCTCTTTCGAGACTTTCTAATAAAAATATTACATTCTCTTCCAAAAGCCCCAAACCCCTTCTCTGCCAAAAAATCCCACCCCCTGCGCATCGTTCTCCGCCTCTGTTCAGCCCGCGTCTCTGCTCGGCAAAACCTCACCACTCCATCTCCGACTTCAAAAACTTTTTTTGGCATAAATCGCCACCCTACTTGTCAAATCCTGGCTACGCCTCTGTATATATATATATATATACATATGTTTATACAATTTCCTAAACCTTTACAATATATGTGTGAGATACTACACTCATCGCGAATTAATACAACGCCAATTATTACATTTTCCTATTCGACAATTAAGGATGAAATTAAGTTTTTATAATTTATTGGTTAATTGGTTGGTTAATTAAACTAAATGGATTAATATTTTTCTAACTAATATGATATTAAAATATCAAGTTTAAATCAATTTCATTCATATCAAGTAACAACTATTTTGACATATTATATTATAATTCTCAACATTTATGATTATTATATTTTTTATTCAACGTTTGGCGCAACGCACTGAAAGAAAACCTAGTTTGAGAAATAGCTTTCTTAATAGTTGCATTCTACAATTATAATCAAGTCACTCCTTAACACATCAAAGTCCATACATATTGAAAATACCATCAAGCATGATTTATGTTATTTTGATTTCTCGTTTTTTTTAATAAAAAAACAAATTTTGTTTGTACAACACGATACTGCGTCGCCTTTATTCCAATCCGCCTTTATCCAGAGACCATCTTTACCAGATGGCAACAAGTCCACAGTAACACTAGGGAACACATTTAGAGGTTGTTGCTGGATTTCTCCAAACGTCGGTTGAGAATGGCCTGTAACCCGCTGGAGAATCGGGTTCAGACACTATTGTAATCTGAGTTTGTTTAAGGGTTATCAACGTTGAATTGCCGATGGAGAAGTGTCAAGTGTATGAAATTCCATTTTATTTTGAAGCAGCACGGTATTGCGTCGCCGTTTTGTTTTGTTTTGTTTTGTAACATCACCGATACTGTATCACCGTTTTGTTGAAGGCTGTAACTAGATTTCTCCATTCATCAAAGTGATAATCCATACCAGACATAACTACATCCACCCCTAACTAGCTAATAAATAAAAGCAATCCGGCAAGAAACCCACTACTCGTTGGATTTATTAAGCCTAGGAAACAATAAAAGCCTAATAAGAAATTTATCAAAAATAAAAAATCAGCAATAAACCGTGACAGATGTGTCTCAACTATTGATGTCGACTTCAAACGCCAGGAATACCGTCGGTCGTCGGTAATTGGCTGAGAATCTGAGGGAACCGCCATATGGACATGGGTAGTATCCACCACCTAACACATGACGCCAATGTATCGCAAATTGGGTCTTCTAGGAAACCGCTCAGTTTAGATCTGCATTCAATTCTGGTCGCCTAGGATATGGCCGCTGAAACTTAGAGATTGGAACCGGGGGAGGCTGTGAGGCAGCGGTAAAGAGGCGTCCAGATGGATCTTCCGATTGTGGTGAAGCCGCAATCTTGTGACGGAGATGTCAACTCAATCGATCTCTGGTGATGTGTAGGGATGGAGGTTTGACATGCTTTAGATCTGGTAAAAGACGTAGGGAAAGTGGTGGTGGGGAGGCTAGAGATGCCACCAGAGTTGGCGGTGATGGCCTCCCCTACGGATCTGAGAAGATGGGAGCTTTTTTTAGATGATTTGCTATTGTAAAAGTTGGATTTGCAAGTTTATTAGTCTCAGTCCTAATCTTATTGATGTTACAGCTATGTCAAAGAAAATTCCGCGACCCATCTTCAAAATTGATTGTTACAATGTTTCATTGTAGCTTCTTGGACTTACCATCGCACAAAAAATGTCCAAAAAGAAGGTTGTACTCCCTCTGCATTTTATATAATGGCTGAGTTTGACCTTGCTGACAAGTTTGACCAGCAATAATTATAGATACGTATATTCACTAAGTCCAAAATTTTAATATTATGAAAGTGAATGCTTAAAACCTTTTAAAAGTATATCATACAAGGATACTATTACTCATATAATACCATAAATTTATGATGAATAGAAACTAGAAAATTTTATAAAATTCGGAGAGTGTATAGTAACTAAAAGTGCCATAAAACGATGAACAAAAACAAGCCCTTAATTGAGAAGTCAAATTATTGTAAGTACTGCATGCCATCCTCGACTGAAAGATATCGTGATGATTAGCCTTGGATATAAAAAATTATACTACTCTGAATTCTAAATAAGACGCTTTACTTTTTATATCACGTGTTTGTAAGACCGCCTAGAAAAAGACAATATATAAACAGATGAAAACAAAAAAGTAAGTAAATCAAATTAGGCCATGTTTAGTTGAGCCGCTGTCAGCTGATTGAGCATCTAATAGCTACTGTAAGCTAAAAGTTAGCTGATGTGAGCTGAAATTATGTTTAATAATGTTAATATATGTCTCAGCTTATTCCGCACAGTTGACTTTTACAATATCTAACACACATCTTTGACTAATAATATCTTTATTTACTTATATCACCTGAAAATAAAAATTTGATATTTGAATACTATATGTTGCGATAATCTAAAACTATAAAATCTGATGATATTAATGATTATATATCTATTTAAATATATGGTCAAACTATCATAATGAATTGTGTCAAACAGTCAGAGTGCGGATTAAGGTGAGACGGAGGGAATTTTTGAGTTCAAATATGTTACCAACAAATTCATACATTCACAAACATAAATAATTAAAAAGAATTGCATTAAATTCTAAATATTCATAGAACTGCATACGTTCCCACACATAACAGTATTTGAGTTCAAATATGATACCAACAAATTTTTAGAATAGTTTTAAAAGTTAAGTTTCGATTTTGAATCATTTTTTAAAAACGCTACTAGTGTAACTCCATTCAATTTATATTTCACTAAATTAAGTTGCACTAATCGACATACATTATATTCGAGTGTAGATGAATTTTATCAAAACTATCTATAAACAAAACTAAAACAATTCTATTAAAATGTTATCCATAATATGGCTATTAAAAAAATAAACAACATTTTATTGACAAAATTTTAATAAGTTTTTTTACTAAATTTCAAAACATTAAAAAAAATATATAAGTCGGATGATGTCAGGTGTTTCACCCGTTGTGCTGCTAACGGATGCTAGTTGCTAAAACTACTATGGTAAAGCTGGACTGGACGGGGCCTTAGGGGGGATTGCATTGCAAGTTGTGGTATGAAAGATCACACGGTCCACATAAAAAAGGTTTGCAAACAAGTGAGATGGTTGTTACGGTGGTAGATTTGGAGTTCTACTCCGTCGTCGTTGTCGTCGGACTACCTGTATTGAGACACACACACATCAAGGTTAGCGCGGGGAGGGCCAAAGCCGTTCCCACTCCGATGCCTAAATTAGCACTATGTGGAGATGTGTTTTCCTCTGTGAACAATTAGTTCGAGAGCTTACCTTCCATCTGCTCTCTTTCCTTCCTCTTATCCTGAAGAAGCGGGTCCCAACCCAGGTCGGTGGACCTAGCTTGGGCCTATCCTCACATATGTTAAGCCTACTCATCTTTAGCCTTGATGGGCCAGAAATGAACAGTCGGTTGGACTGCTGACTGTCCACGATCCTCACAATAGTGGCTTTTAGCTTTGGCGCTCAAAAAATTGTTTATGTGGGGGTTTTTTATATAGTATGTGAGACATGAAGAGTTAGTTAGTAACACGTGGTGATGCTACCCACTTTTCTCTGTTCTACAAGGCGCTCGTGGATCCGGGTCCTGGTGGCGTTGATATGACTTGCAAAAGGGGAGCCCCCCGGCCGTAGCCGGGGGTTCCCTCTCCGACGCCCAAGTCAGCTTCCCAATGAAAGAAAGAATAAGAGTAGTGAGAGTGAGGGGATTAGAATCTACCTTTTCTATACATCATGACACCCTTTATATAGAGTTAGGGTTTAAGGGTTACTTACCCCTAGCCTATTGGGCTTGCACCTTGCCAAGGCCCAAGAGTCATGTCTTATGGGTTGTGGTGTGTAGTAGTGCACTGTATTTCTAGTATCATCAGTAGCTCCCCAGAGACTAAAGGGCTATGCTCTTTGGTTTCTTATATTGGTGTGCCTGCCTAGTCATTCGTTCGGGGGTCTTAAGACTTAGACAAAATGCATCGCATCCGGGCACCCTAGAGTGATCAGGTCCGGGTGGAAAAGTGATGACGGAGGGAAGGCCGAGTCAGATAAGACTACGAGGCCATGAAGGAGACCCAAGTCATGTCATACTCTATGTCTTCCTAGGCACCCTTCCGGGTTGCCTAGGTTAATCAAGAATAATCTCTTCCCAGACCCCGATCCAGGTGGCCTATGTGACAAGCGATTTCCCACGTCGTTAAATGGGACTCCGCGTGATCAAAATACTATTTATAAATCACCTACAACTTCTAACTACTAGAAAGTAGATAGTGGGAAGTAGGGGTCGAACCACAAGGAGAAGGGACTTGTAAGAGTGTTTTAAAGTAGAAAATAAGCATACTTATATATTATATAGAAAGCAATGTAAATATGGGGGGGGGGGTTGAGGTTGGTTTTTATTACACTACGAAAGGAAACTAAACTACATTAGCTAAGCTAAGGGGAAGATTCTAAGATTATGAGGCTTTGGGAGGCAAATGACTTCAATTTCCAACTATCGACTTATCACCGAGCAAATGCAATTACAAGGAAGTTTAGACCATTTGTAACGGATGAAAGCATCATATTCTCTCGAATGTAGCTAGAGAGGATGATAACACCACTCAAAAGCTCTCATTGTTGATTCACCAAGATGATAACATCATAGATAACTCAACAATGGTATTAGGATTAGAGAGAGACAAACTTACTCACACACCCGCAATAGCGAGAGTAAACAAATAAGACATTTGATAACTAATAAGAACCAAGACGATGATAGAATATATGTCTCGACTCCTACTTTGCTACTTAATGATATTGGAGTGAATGATAACGTTCTACCCACAAATCTAGCTATCCGTTGATAACAATCATACGTTAAAATGGAATCTTCAACTCAAGTATACAATCACATATTAGGGGGACCAATGATAACATTCAATCCTTACCTAAACACATAATTGATTAATCATGCAAGTTCATAAGATTTCCACTTCTAACAACTCATATTTATCATGGCATTCCTTAACTACAATCACACAACAAGGGGAAGAACTTGTCATCACTCAACCCCTTCCATAGTCATTAATCTAACAACTAACCATTATGCTAAGTTACCATCATCATCACACTAAATTACTCTAACCAAGCTAACCTAATTAATGACTATGGAGCATGCAATTGATATAAAACACAAAGCCCATAACAAATTAAGAAAGATTGAACAACATTCATGCACAAGAATTCAAGTTCATCAAATGATAATCCAAATCTCAAGTTTAAGCATACAAGCCCTCAAAGTTTCAAGGGAATGAATTCAAATGCTCCCAAGGATCAAACTAAGCTATACTACAATACATGGAATCAAACTACTAATCTAAGGGAAAGGAATGGAAGAAAAGGGAAAGAAAGATGAAGAAAAATGGAGATCTACATCATGTTGGCCGTTTTTGCTCTTGGAGGGGATAAGGAGTATTTATAGAATGCAGTGCAGGGGCCATGCACCAGGTAGAGCACTGGTTGTGAAGGGCCATGCACTTTAACCGTTCATCCGATTTGCATCTTCTAGTAGTCCATTTCGAAGCTCTTGACTAGAGGAATCCAATTGAATGATCCATGTTCTATAATTCCTTTGAGAACATTTCCAAAATCAAGATTCAAAACATTAGTGCATCACTTGTTCTTCAAAATGTAACTTCGACAAGTTTAGCTTGAAAGCTCCTTACTTTGCACCAAATGCTACCCAAATTAGATCTCAAATGTCATAAAAACAAGAGTATATTTAGGGCTCATCACTAGGAAACTCAAAATCTCTCTTCCTAGGAACCGATCCGGGTGACCTAGGGAACTCGAAAATCTCACTTCCTAGGCCTCGATCCGGGTGACCTAAGTTACTCAAAAACAAACTCTCTTCCTAGGCCCCGATCCGGGTGACCTAGGTTACTCGAAGACCCCGATCCGGGTGACCTAGGTTACTCAAAGACAAACTCTCTTCCGGCCCGATTCGAGTGACCTAGGGAACTTCAAAACTCTCTTCCTAGGCCCCGATCAAGGCGATCTAGGAAATTTTAAAAGACTCTCTACCTAGGCACCAATCCGGGCGATCTAGGGAACTCTAAAATAATCTCTTCCTAGAGACCGATCCGGTGTCCTAGGGAAGTAAAAAAATAATATCTTCCTAGGCCAAACAAAGAAAAAAATCTATGTACCTGGTTGGACGGACGAGTCGATGCGGATAGTCGGTCGGGTTCGGGCTGACGGACGGGTCGGATCCTGGCGGAGGGTCTGTCCGGTCCGGAGGGTCGGTCGTGTCCGGGCGGACAGACGGGTCTGGTCCGGTCCGGAGGGTCGGGCGGCTTTGAGCGGACGTCCGGTCTGGACGTTCGGGCGGCTCCGTGCGGACATTCGATTGTGTTCGGGCGGTCGGTCCGGTCCGGGGGTCGGGCGGACGTTCGGTCGTGTCCGGGCGGACGGACGGGTCCGGTCCGGGCGGACGGTCGCACTACTACACAATCAAGCCATTTAAGGCAGTTCTTCTTTCACGTTTTAAGGCAGAAGACAAATGTCTTTGGTGGATGTGTCTTAAAACTGAAATACCATTTAAGGCGGTTCCTCTTCCGCCTTAAATGTTTCATTGTTTAAGGCGTTTCTTTCTGTCTTGGATCGTGGGTTATCCGCTTTAAATGTAGCTTGCGAGTTCGCAGGAAACTCGTTTTGTAAAAAAAACCCTAGCAAGCGGAACAACTTGCGATCTCAAGTCAATTCTGTTATGCTAATGGGACAGCTTGTGATGTCTTAA
The DNA here is from genome assembly GCA_948330725.1 of Sherardia arvensis. Classification (NCBI taxonomy): domain Eukaryota; kingdom Viridiplantae; phylum Streptophyta; class Magnoliopsida; order Gentianales; family Rubiaceae; genus Sherardia; species Sherardia arvensis. Next base: position 21,415,982 of record OX415240.1, read on the forward strand.
GTTTATTCTCCTTGGTAAGAAAAATGAGCTCTCTGATCCAAATCAGAGAGCTCCGTATACATGACAACATCATTATTTTTAAAACCATTCACTAATTCAAATGATCAAACAATTCTTGTCAACGAAACAAACTACATAAATTGAAATTCCAAGGATCAAACTATGTTCCTTTAAATTTCAGTACTTCTACAAAATTGAAAGTTCATCTATAAAGCATAATTGTAGCTAAAATGATCGATTCTCCACTGTACCATACAAGCAACACCATTGTCCACTATATCAATTGTGATGTCTAAGCGTTCTGAAATTTGAAGCTCGTCTCCTTTTAGGCCTGCACCAGGAATCAGAATGTCTTAAAGCTTTCAACTATGAAGATTGAAAGGATGCCACCACAATAATAATCCATATCTAAACTTACCATCCATGTGTTCTCTAAGGTTCCATTGCTAACATATTCCACTATAATAATCAACTCATGTCCATGCTCCAGATACCCATAATTCCTCACCAAATTCAGATGCTCAACGAACGATAAGGTCAGAACCTCATTCTTAAACTCCTCCGCTCTTGTTAGGAAGAAAGTACGAAAGGAACAATGCACATTTTAAAATTGCAGTTCTCATGGTTCTACTTATGTACAAGACTAATCCTCACTTGATACAAAATCATAGTTCAAGGTTCAGAGCTGAAAATAATTTAAACAACTAACTATCATATTGAATAACAGCCATCATAAGTATCATCTGCTAAGAAATGCAGTAGCTTTACAGTCACTTTTTCCATACTTTTTTTCAACCAAATCAAAAATTTATTGAGTTTAAAATGTAGTATTATGTTTCGAGATGACAACTAAACAAAAACCAACCAAATCGGAGTCAGGGTTAGCAAGATATGTCTATTTTAAATTAAACTCACCAAAACTCTTCCTTCTGCGATGGTGCAGCAGACTTTGAAGTCTATAATCCCACTCATTACTTGTTCAGTTTAGACAATTCAGGTTCTATACTATAGCCTATCTTACAAGGATCACAACGATACAAGAATTGAAAAAATTGGAGTTACAGTTTATCAAATACAAGTTTTTAAATTTCAGAATCCAGTTTACTCTCTACAACAAAACATGCAAAAGTGCAGAATTTCAAAAACTATTTTTCTCAGTAGTTTCATACACAATATACAAGTGAAGTAAACCATATATTTCTACAACTCAATTCTTAGCAACCAGTCAATGAATTCAATCTTTGCTTGATATTAACAAGATACATTAAACAAAAAAAAAGTTCACTTCACATGAATCTAAATTCTCAACTACTTCTATCCAAACCTTAACTGATGATTCAAGTATACCACAAAGACCTACAACTAATGAAATCCTAAGTCTTAAGCAACCATAAACCAAAATAGAAATGCTACTCTATCATATGCACACTTACAATATTGTAATACAAATAGATAAAATCAGCAAAAGAACAATAGAGCTATTGTGAAATTCTCCTTGCCTCGTGTATAGAACAATAGAACCGATACTGATGCATGAAAGGATTTATCATAATAAGCATCTGTAAAAATAGTCTTATAAAAATCCAAAAGTAAGCATGTAAACAAAGAGATGAAGGAACTTTACACTACTCCAATGGTAAACAATGAGAGTAAGATGAGTAAAACTGCATAAGCAGTTCGAGAATAGCCATAATCACTTCCCTGGCAGCAGTAGAAGCATAAACAGGTTAAAAGCAAGCAGAGTCCAGTTGCAATAAACCAGATTGTAGCTACTACAAGTAAGGAAGCAGCAGTAAAAGCCGTAGACTGCAGGAAAAGAAAAGGCAACTTAAACTAAACAGAGATATGAAATTGTAATTAATCAAGAAACTGTTACATTAGCAGCATATGCAGACAAGAAGAAAGATTCAGAACATTAAAAAAATGTGAACTGGAAATTAGAACCAAAGTCAACTTAAAGTTGTGCAGGGATCCATAAAATTTTGATTAATTAAAAAACTGTAACATTAGCAGCAAATGCAGATAAGAAGTTCAGAAATTAAAAAAAAGACTTAATTGGCAATTAGAACCACAGGCAACTTAATCACATGGGGAGCTTAATTATTAACCATTACCATTAATGAAACATCAAATATGTCACAACCATGGATATAGTCAATTTTTAAAGCAAGATTCCCAAATTTTGCAGAAAAAGAGACAGCCTAAACAGTGTCAAACAAGAAAATAAAGACTAATTCACATGTATTGGCAAATGATGTAGTTACAAGGGGACTCATTCAAACAAATATCTAGAATATGAAAACAAAGAAAAGAGGCCATTTTATGACCATATACTTACAAGATGATGGTGAGGCTGGTGTGGAAAGAGCCCAGGTCAATTACTCAAAAACAAACCTGAGACATAAATCCAGGAAGAAATGCATAGTGGAATCTATACATATCAGCCACATATACATTAATCAAATGCAAAGTTAAGACACATGTCAAACTACACTAACTGAATTGAATTTGCTACCTAGAGACGAGGCCTTCTAGGTCTAGATCTCCTCAATTCTTGCAGCTTATCAGCATTAGCCACTCCAAGAACAACAGACTCATAAGTACCAATATTCTCAGAAAATTCTCTTATTAGACTACAAGGTCAGGTACGCCTCCACTGCCGGCGAATCCCACTACCTGGAATTAAACAGCATCCCCACTTCCGCCGGAACAGAGTTAAACCTCCACGTAGAAACTATAAACACCCCCTTCTTCACCGCTTTCTCTCCATAACTCACCTTCATCCTCTCCATAAATTCTGGCTCGTCGCAATCCAAATAATCACATCAAATCTCCACGCAGGCCGCCACCACAGGCTCGCCACAGAGACGAAACGACCCCACCCAATTGAGAATGAGCTTGTGTTTGGTGGTTAGAAGCCCTGGGCAACGCCTTTCGATTCAGATCGGGATGCAAGAAGGGCCTCCAATCGCCAAACCATGTGAACGCGGCAAGCTCCTCCGGCGGCGGGCATCTAAAGTTGAGCCACATCTCAGAATCTGATTGGAACCACCACCTTGAGTTCATGGTGATCTGAGATGGCTGGGTTTGGGTTTGGGAGTAAGATGTAGGAGAAAGTTATATGAATGAAGGGATTATGCACAAGTATATTATTTGATTTAGGACATGTACGTTTTTGATATCGAAAGCCTGATTAGAAAAGGTATGCAAAGTGAGTTACGAACTCGCAATCGGATTTCATTTACATCAGATATTGAAAGTGCCTTAATATTCAATGAAGCCGCCTAAATTTCTTTTTTATTATGAGAGAAGTGAGAGTTGCGAGTACGTAAGTGTCTTTTAAGGTAGATGATTGTCAATTCGCATTATACGCCTTAAATATGTTTCTTGCATGACCCCCTTTATAGTAGTGTCGGCTCCGGGCGGACGTTCGGTCGTGTCTGGATGGACGGTCCGGTCCAGAGGGTCGAACGGACGGACGGGCTAGTCTGGGCAGACGGTCCGGTTCGGAAGGTCGGGCAAACAAACGGGTCTTTTCCGGGTGGACGGTTGGCTCAGGGTGGACGTTTAGTCGTGTGCAGGCGGATCGTCGGTCGGCTCCGGGCGGACGCTCGGTCGTGTCCGGGCGGACGGTCGATCGTGTCCGGGTGGACGGACGGTTCTGGTCTGGAGGGTCAGGCGGACGTTCGGTCGAGTCCGTGCAGACAGACGGGTCTGGTCCGGGTGGACGGTCTGGTCCGGGGGGTCGGGCGGCTCTGGGTGGAGGTTAGATTGTGTCCGAGTGGACGGACGGGTCTTGTCCAGGCGGACGTTCGGTTGTGTGCGGGCGGATGGTCCGGTCCAGAGGGTCGGTCATTACCGGGCGGAGGTTCGGTCATGTCCGAGCGGACGGCCGGTCATGTCCGGGCGGTCGGTTTGGTCCGGAGGGTCGGGTGGACGGACGGTTCTGGTCCGGACGGTCGGTCCGGTCCGGAGGGTTGGGCAGACGTTCGGTCGTGTCCGGGCGGATGAACGGGTCTGATACTAGCAGACGGTCCGGTGCGGAGGGTCGGGCGGCTCTGAGCGGACGCTTGGTCGTGTCCAGGCAGGCGGACAGGTCTGGTCCGGGCGGACTTTCATTTGTGTGCGGGTGGATGGTCTGGTTTGGACGGACTATCGTTTTCGGGCGGACGTTCGGTCATGTCCGCGCGGACAGACAAGTCTGGTTCGGGCGGTCGGTCTGGTCCGGTGGGTCGGGTGGACGTTCGGTCGTGTCCGGGCGGACGGACGGTTCTGGTCCGGGCGGACGTACCGTTCCGGAGGGTCGAGCGGCTCCGGGCGAACGCTAGGTCGTGTCCGGGCAGACAGACGGGTATGCTCAGGGCGGACGGTTCAGACGAAGGTTTGCGACCAGGTCTGGAAGAGCGAAGCAGTTAGAACTACTTAGTTTGGAAGGACCCAAATGCAAACAGGTCCCACCGGGCGTGCCATCTGATACTACCCTCTTTTCTTTGTCTGCAAGGCGCTCGTGGATTCGGGTCCTGGTGGCGTTGATGTGACCTTGCAAAAGGGGAGCCCCCCGGCCGGAGCGGGGGTTCCTTCTCCGACGCCTAAGTCAGCTTCCCATATGAGAGAAAAAATAAGAGTAGTGAGAGTGAGGGGATTAGAATGTATCTTTTCCATACATCATGACACAATTTATATAGAGTTAGGGTTTAAGGGTTACTTAACCCTTGCTTATTGGGCTTGCACCTTGCCAAGACCCAAGAGTCATGTCTTATGGGTTGTGGTGTGTAGTAGTGGGCTGTATTTCTAGTATCATCACGTGGCGTATGATTTCAGACAGTAACGTGAAGAGTTAACAGACCCCTTTTATCCGTTAATATATCTTCCTAGATGTTCCTCCATTCAGTTTTCTCTCTGTCCAATTATTTCCATTTTTCCGAATTCTATTTTCTTGTGCGTTGATTAAAAAAAGACTTCTTGTTTAGTTCAAGTTTTCCCATCTCTACCAAGTCCTTAACTCGCCGAAACATCTCTACCATCTATCGCGGCTTCAACTTATGATCGAAGCACCGATGCCCGACTATATGAAACTACAACCAAGCTCAGGTCATTCCTATCGGATTAATGTCGGCCGATCTTACTCATCATCCAGGGTAGCGGTACAGCAAAAATCGGAGTGATTCACCTGTTGTGACAATCCTTTGCAATCTCTAAATAATTCAATGTGTAATCCATTGAAACTGCAATATCAAGCGTAACAATTTTATCAGTATCTGACAAAACCGATTGGGAAGATCGAATCAAATGGTTGAAGCTAAAGATTTCTCCCTAAACAAACTTCCCAAAATTAAGCTTTATTTAATCTTATATTGTTTGTTTTATACTGAGAAATCAAAAATACAAAAATAAATTTTCCCAGTTATTTTTGAAACCTTCAACAGCTTGGCTAGTGATGGGAATGAAGCTTTTCGCTGAGAGTATTGCTGGGAATGAAGCTTTTCGTCGAGACTATTGCAAAAATTTTACGAATTGCTTTTGCAGGAGAATTCAATTCATAGAACAAAAGAGTGGGCCGTGGAAACAAAGGATTCTTTAGGAAGAATGAGCATGTGTTATGTAAAATCTCTTTTTTTTTTAAAATTAAACCACCGTTGGTGAGGGATATTTATTTGGCATCCCAGACCATGAAAGCCTTTTTAGGGCAAAATGTTATAAGCCAAAGCATATAATGCTTCAAAGCTATACAAAAGAATGTAGAAAAGGCCAAAAAATTGCCTAATCTGTATCTCTAAGCTCTATGGTGAAAATATTGAATTCATTTCTCAAATGAGGAGCAACTTAGTGATCGAGTCAACAAAGACCGAAGCATAATTTAGCCACCCATAGGAATGATTCCAGTACCATACCATTTCTGAATGTCTAATTTACCAAAGAATTGTTCCTCTGTGAACTCCTGTTCCATGTGGATCTTTGCAGTTTTGGATATTATCTGCTCATTGATGTCAGCTACTCCCATCCTACATTGCAAAAAAGTGCAGCAGTATACAGTACAATATAAAGCCTATTATTGAACTCTTAACTGAGGGGGTTACAGTGTGTTATGCAAAATCTCATATTCCAACTTCTATCAAAAAAATTTCTCTAAAACCCAATCAAAATTCTTTTCCCACTATCATTAAATCTCTTCATGTATTTATATATTATTTTGTATGCCCCACCTCCTCATCAATTTATCATTGACGTGACACGTCTTTTCATTCTGAAAAGGCACGCTCTTTTTTTTCTCTATTCAAACCACCATTTCTGGCTTTTTTTATTCTTTTTACTTTTGCTTTCATCCTTTCTCACTGAAAATTTTCTTCTTCTTTTTTCTCTTTCTTCTTGTCATTAAGAGTTCTATTGAAACCCTTTTTTGCACTACGACAGAGGCTGAGCTTTCCTTTCTCTGCCGTCGCTGTGAGGCTGTGGCCGCAATTCAGGCCACTGCTTTACTTTCGGCTGATGGGGATCCTGTTGATGAAGATCTCTCGGACTACTTCTCCTTGCCGGCCGTTGATGTGCCGGATAACAAGGTTCCTGAGGGGTTCTGCATGCTCTACCTGGAGTGCTTTGACCAGTGTGGCTTGCGTTCTCCCCTTTCTTTCTGTCAGTTTTAAGGTTTTATGACCTGAACTTCTCGCTCCTGACCCCCAACTCTATTCGGATCTTGGTGGGTTTTGAGGTTTTGTGCCGGAGTCATGGTGTTGATCACACCCTTCAATTGTTCCGGGCCTTTTTCATCCATGTAGGGAGCCGCCGAGCTGGTTCTATTTGAAGAATTGGGAGGGCCCCAAGGTGATAACGGAGTTGCCGATTCGGCTTGATTGGACCCGTAAGTTTGTGTTTGTCATGAAATCTCTAGTTTTTGGGGAGAATCCGGGTGTCTTTCTGCCAGGTTCCGTTCGCAGCCGCACAAAGTCGCCAGATGATGGTGAGATGATCCCTCTGCGAGCTTCCTTCGACCTGCTGAGGGCGCATCCTACTCCTTCCCACTTTCTTTGCTATGAATCCAACTTGCAGGGGTTTGGGATGTCTTACCTTCCCATGGGCTGTGAGTCAGTAGAGGGGCCTTTTGTTGTGTGTAAGCATCTTGTCCTTCATTATTTTGCAAGTTGCTACCTGCCTTTGTTGTCGTGTGGATATATCACTCATTATTCCTTGTTTTTCTTTCTTTTTTGTCAATTTTCTCTATAGTTCCTCTTGTTCAAGCTGAGCCTCCTTCCATTGCGGGGTCTAGACGTCGAGCGGCTCGCCTGGGTCGCGGTCTTGGTCGTGGACTGGGAGAAGTCCTTGTTGTTGGTGGTGCTGAGATGATAGATCTGACTGCTGAGGTGTTATCCTGGACGAAGAAGAGGCATTTGTCTTCTTCTGGTGACGTTGTCAAATAAGCTCTCCCGAAGGTGGAGGACATGTTGGAGGTGCCCAAGGTGGAGGACATGTTCGAGATGGATCAGGCTGGGCCATGCCAACAAGGAAAGGACCTTCATCTGAAGGATTGCGTAGCTTCCTTGTTTAGGGGGGGGGGGGTCCTAAACTTGTGTCGGAGGAGAAACCCAAGATTATCCTTGCAGATGAGGTGCAGGTCTGCTCTTCAGCTTCTCTTCGTCAACTCTTGTTGCAGTCAATCCCTGATAGCCACATGCAGTCTTGGAGTGACAACCCACTCACCAACCTATCAGGGGTGAGCAGCTTGGGGGATAGGTTGGCTGCTTCAGCTATGGAGGTATTTCTTGATTTCTTTTACTTTATTTTCTTGTTGTTTCCATCTTTGTGCATCTTTGTTCTTATTTCCTTCTCTTCATTGTGTAGGGCATGTGTGTTGCTGTTGCCGTTCAGGCTTGGGAGGGGGACCTTGGCAGCGATTCTGGAAAGGCCAAGGAGATGTTTGACAAGGCTGATGCCAACATTGCCAGGATTCGTGAGCTGGCTGAGGAGAAGGATCTTGCCCTTACCCAGCTCCAATCTGACAAGGAGAAACTACTCGAGTCCAAGTTGGCTCTGAATGAGGAAGTGGTCAGGTTCTCTGACAAGAACAAAGTGACAGCCAACAAGCTGAACGTGACAATGACGGTTAATCAGGATTTGAAAGCCAAGATCAAAACTCTTGATGCAAATATGGAGTTGGAGCGTGGTGAGTGCTTCTCTTCATCATCAATTGGAGCAACGCGAAGCTATCATTGAGAAGCACCTCAAGGTGAGGACCTGGCTCCGGGATCATGGTTTCAGCCAGATCCGAGCTCGTGTGGATCAAAGTCATGTTGCTAGACGTCTTCTTGATGAAGCTCTGACTGAGGCTGACAGCATCATGGATGATGCTGAGATGACAGCTCAACTTGGTCGTGTGCATGTCCCCTTCAAACAATATGACTCTCAGGAGTACTTCTCCACGCTCGACCCTGATTTGGTTTTGGAAGACATGATGGTGTGGCAGCCAGGCCAGTCAGCTCCTTCATCCCCTGTTAACGAGGAGAAGAAGGATGATGGGGATGCTGGTTCCTCCAAGGGTGTTTCTTCTTAATCTTCAAACTATTTATGAGCCTGCGTGCTTTTTTTCATGGCACTTTTGCCATCTTTTATCTCCTTTTGGATATTTGGTCATCTTTTGGGATACTTTATAATCTGCTCAAGCGTTTATTACTTGTATATCTTTGCTGTTTTTCTTTTGGATTTTTTTCTTTCCTCTCAAACAGGCTTATCTGGTGTAAGTATATGAGCATGATGAACGTCTCCATCATGTAGCCCTTTGCAACCAGTGGCAAGTTGAATTCTGCTTTCAACTTGCTCTTTTATGACTTGGACATCATAGGCCTTTTATTGTCATTTTCGTTATTTTGGATGAAAGTTTCTTCTTGAAACTGTTTGCATATTTTCTGGTTTCATTTTTCTTGAACTCCATTTATTGATTTTTGAGCTTGTCAGCAACATTGTCTTTATTGTTTATGTAGTTTAGGCATAAAAAACAAGAAGAAAGACAGCTACCAGATTACTGGTTCGTGTCAGTGCATAGTATATCAAACAAGAAAAAAGACAGCTACCAGATGACTGGTTCGTGTCGTCGCATAGTATATCCAAAAACACTTCTCATTTCATTCATGGACTTGTAAAATACGGGACTATAAGGATCACCCTCAAGATCATCTTGTGTACTCTAGCGAGGAGCCTGACCTCTGTTGGGGGTTCTCTCACTCATTAGGCTTCCCTCAAGATCATCTTGCGAGCTCTATTGAGCCACCTGACCTCTGTTGAAACCTTTAATGCATCAAAAAGAAAGAAAAAAAAGGGAGAAAACACAAGTGGTATGAGAAGGTAAGGCCCTGATCGCGCATTACATGTTGCCAAGTTCTTGGCACTGGTTTTCCATCCAAGTGCTCCAGTTTGTATGCTCCTTTTCCCAGAACTTTGACAACAAGGTAGGGGCCTTCCCAGTTGGCATCCAAATTGAGTTGGCCTTCCACTCTTGATGCTTCATTCTTCCTCAAGGCCAGGTTGCCGACCTCCAAGCTGCGAGGATGCAACTTGCTATTGTACAGTTGCCTCCTTGAGCGACGCTTTCTCCCGCTCATACTCTAAATCTTCCAAGTTCTGCCTTAGGCCTTCATCGTTCTTTGCAGCAGGCAGCGGGTCGTCCACTCGCAGGGTAGGAAATAGTATCTCAGGTGGTATGATGGATTCAGTTCTAAAACATAGTCTGTAAAGAGACTCCCCGGTGCTGGTCCAAGGGGTCACCCTGTAAGACCACAACACGCTGTGCAACTCCTCTGTCCATGCTCCCTTGCGTTGTTCAAGCTTTTTCTTGAGCCCTTGCATAATTGTGCGTTTCGTCACTTCCACTTGACCATTGGCTTGTGGGTGAGCCACTGATGTGAACTTCTGCTTGATGCCCAGGTTGTTGCACCAGTTCTTGAACACTTCTCCTTCAAATTGAGTGCCATTGCCGCTTACTATCACTTGTGGGATTCCAAAGTTGTAGACCACGTTCTTCCACACGAAGCTTGTCATCCTTCGCCCCGTTATGGTTGCCAAGGCCTCTTCCTGTTGATTGCCAACCCACTTAGTAAAGTAATCGATTGTTACAACTAGAAAATGGCGTCTTCCTATTGCTGCTGGAAAGGGGCCGACGATATCAATCCCCCACATCACAAAGGGCTAAGGGGACTGCATAGGCGTCAGTTTATCGCTTTGCAACCTTGGCACATTTGCATGTGCTTGGCACTTCTTGCAGCACTTGACCACCATGTCAATGTCTTCCTTCATGCGAGGCCAGTAGTAACCTGCTCTGGTGATTCGCAATGCGAGCACTTTACCACCTTGATGGCTTCCAAAGCATCCTGCATGCACTTCCTGAACCACCCGAATTGCTTCAGTCTGGGGCAGACATTTCAACTAGGGTTCCAGGGAACTACGTCTGTACAAGACTACATCCTTCAGCGCGTAGTTGGGAGAGTTGAGTTTCACCTTCCTGGCTTCCTTGTTGCATTCAGGGACCGTTCCACTTGTAAGGAAATCCATCATTGGCTTCATTCAGCTTGCTCCGTCTACAGCGTCGACAACTTCTACTCTCATGTTATCTGTTGACTTGTACTTGAGCGTTTCCACCATCACCGCCTTGTTCAAGTGGGCCCGTGTTGAGGACGCCATCTTGCTTAAGGCATCGGCTCTGGTGTTCTTTGACCTTTGTACGTTGATGATGTCTAATTCCTCGAATTCCGATGCTAGTGACCTCACCTTGTCCCTTGTCCCTGTACTTCATCAAGCCAGGATCCTTTGCCGTGTAAGCTCCTTCATACTGCTTTGCCACGAGCATCGAGTCGATGTGTGCTACTAGCTTCCTTTCTCCAGGCTTCCTTGTTATCTACATTCCCGCAATCAAAGCTTCGTATTCAGCTTCATTGTTTGACGCATGAAATTTGAATCGCAAGGCATGAGTGACTTCAACTCCACTCAGGTCGGTCAAAACCAAACCCGCGCCATCACCTTCTACTCCAGATGCTCCATGAACATGTAGCTGCCACTCGTCATTTGGGACACATTTTCTCTTTTCTCCGACCATGCTGGTCTCTGGTGGGGGTGTTGCTTTTTCGCCTTTGGTGGCATCTTTGCTAACAAATTGGCCACAACTTGGCCCTTGACCGCCTTTCTTGTTGAGTATTTGATGGAGTGTTTGCCAAACTCCACCGCCTATTGGCCAACCGTCCTGATGCTTCTGGTCGGGTGAGGATAGCCTTCATGGGATGGTTTGCCAATACCACCACTGGCTGTGCCTGGAAGTAGTGTCTGAGCCGTCGAGCTGCGTGTACGACTGCCAGGGCCAGCTTCTCTTTTCCCGTGTATCTTGTTTCCGCACCCTGCAAAGCTCTACTTACATAGTATATTGGTTTCTGTACCTTGTTTTCTTCTCGTCCAAGTGCTGCACTAAAAGTCTCCACTCCAGCAGACACGTACAGCTAGAGAGGGTTTCACCCTGTTGAGGTGAAGTCAACAATGGTAAACTATGCAGGTGCTTTTTCAAGTCGTTGAACGCTTCATCCTGTTTAGGTCCCCATCTGACATTGTTTGTGGGGACACTATTCAGATCCCCAGCTGACATTGTTCAAGGTCCCCGGCTGACACTGTTCAGGTCCCCAACTGACACTTCCATGCTTCAAGGCACTCACGTTGAACACTTTGTCCCCCTTCTTGTTGACGTTGTTCGTGAGTGCCTTGAAGAATGGGAGTGCGTGTTCAGCTGCTCTTGACAGGAACCGGTTCAGCGCTGCCAACTTACCGTTCATGCTTTGCACTTCCTTCACTGTCCTTGGTGGTTTCATGTCCAGCACCGCCTTGACCTTGTCTGGATTCGCTCGTACCCCCTCGTTTGTAACCATGTGACCCAAGAATCGGCCTTCTTGGACCCCAAACTAGCACTTGAGAGGATTGAGCTTTAACCATGTGCTTCGAAAGCATTCCAGGATTTCCTTTACATATGCAGTCAGCGTGTTGAAGTCTTTGCTCTTGATGACCATGTCGTCGACGTAGACCTCCAAGTTACGCCTCACCTGTTCCTTGAAGATTTTGTCGACTACACGTTGGTACGTTGCTCAAGCGTTCCTGAGTCCGAATGGCATCATCCAATACCCGAATGCTCCTCTTTCCGTGATAAAGGCTGTCTTCTCCACATCCTACGTCTTCATGGGGATTTGGTGATAACCTTTATACTCATTGAGGAAGCATTTTACCCAGTACCCTGCTAATGCATCCACCTTCTGATCGATCATCGAGAACGGGTAGCAGTATTTGGGACAGGCTTTGTTGAGGATGGTGTAGTCGATGCACATCCTCCATGATCCATTTGGTTTCTTAACCAGGACGGGGTTTGCTAGCCAGGTGGGATACTTTATCTCAACCAGGATGCCCGACTTATAGCTCATCTACTTCCTTGTTGACTGCCTTGTTCCTGTCCTTGTAGAATGCTCGCTTCTTCTGGACGACATGCTTGTAGTCCAGTGAGATATTAAAGGTGTAGCACCCAATCTCCTCCGACACTACTATCATGTCGCTGGACTCCCATGCGAACATATCTGCATAATCCCTTAGCACTGCGGCTAATCTCTTTTTCACGTCTTTCGGTGGAGATACTCCAACCAGTACGACCTGAGTCCCCTTGCGCCTAGTTCGACAGGTGCAGTCTCGCCTACCGGGTCTTCTTCCTCGCGCAGTGCTGCGGTCGTCACCATGGCCACAGCACGTCGGCGATAGCCTGGACCTGCTTCTTCATCCTTGTCACCCACATTTCCCTTCTTGTTGCTCCCTTGCTTTTCGCTGGTCTCCTCTAACCGGGGTGATTCCCGCCTTGGTTGGAAACTTGAGTAGCGGGTGCAAGGTCGACACTATTCCCTTCATGAGCGCATGCAGGACGCCGAAGTATCATGTTGTAGGGACTGCCGGCTTTCACCACAATGAACTCTACCTCGATGGTTTTGTTATATGGGTGTTCACCAACAGTTATGGGAATGTAGATTGTACCTTCCGGCCACACCTCCCTGTTCACAAAGTCCACAAGAGGGGTGGCGGTCGGCTTCAGCTTCCTCCGCATGTCCTCGTCCAGTTGCGTGAAACAGTGCCAATATATCACCTCGGCTGAGCTGCCCCCATCCACGTACACCTTGTGAATGAGCTTGTCTGCAATCTGGACTTGGATTACCACCGCGTCACCACCAGCAGGGCGATCTGGGATTGGGTCCTTTGAGCTGAACATGATGACTTCATCTTCTGCCAACTTCCTCTCCTTCGGTGTTGGTTATGGCACCTTTCTACCCCGAGCCTTCCTCCGGGATTCCGTCTTGCCACCTGCACTTCCACCTATGATGGTGTAAATGTTGGTAATGGGTGACTTCCTCCTACTATCTTCCGAGGTATCCTCCTGATCTGTGCGATGTCGCTTCTCAGAGTGATCATCATCATCCTCCGAGTACCTCCCTACTCGCGCCACCTCCTTCCCTTTGAAGCTAGGACGAGAGGGTTCTAGAGTCCGAGCTCATCCTCTTGTATCCCTTCGGTACTCAGTGTGCCCGGACACCTCAATCGACCAAGTGCCCTTGTTGTGAGCTCTGGCCTCCTTGGCAAGGTGAGAGAGTTGTTCGGATCTTACACATTTCTCTCTTGCAGCTCGCAGATGATAGCAATCGTTGGTATCGTGTCCATGATTGTTGTGGTACTCGCAGAAGTACGCCTTATTCCTCTAGTTGGCTGGCTTCTTCAACCTAATCGGAGGTTCCAACAGGCACTAGTGGACGGCCCTAGGCTTCTCGGCGGTTCATTTGTTCATTTCATGGCATTTTGGAAATGCCGTAACGGGTTGTGCTGTAAAATGGTACTTCATCTCGGCGGTTCAAAAATGTCTTAAAAATGCACGCTGCGCACGGCGGTTCAAAACGCCGTGTGCAGCTGTTAAAAAACGCCCTGTATTATTGTTACGAGTTCGCCACCTCAGGTCTCTTGTTTCTTTAAATGTGAGTGCTACGAAATCACCTCCAGTTTTCGCCTCCAGAGGCGAAATCGCTTATGTCGGTCGCTTGTTTCTAATAATGTAGAAGCGAACTCGTAAAAAGACTCGCTAGGGTGAGGGAGACGACACCGCTGGCGTATTCGCTGGAAGAAATGGGAATATTAAATTTGAAATGTGGAAATGGCTATGGACTTACGGTCTCGTGCAGTATGTCACTTGTGGTCGAAAAGGAAAAGAGAAATCGCTCACTTGGAGTGGCGAAAATGTATAGCAAACTCGCCAGCTGAAAATGTAGGCAGACCAGAGGAACACAGGCGGGGTGGGATACGAAACCGCCACAAGAGGCGATTGTTAGGCGACGTCGTGCACATATTTGTTGTAGGGAATGTGGTTGGTGATTTCGCCTGTTAAATTCGTTTGTTAAGGAGAATATTGGAGGCGAAATTGTTTGAGGCACGCCAGGGGCAACAGAGTCTGGCAAGCGAGTAGCCAGGCGATGTCGCTTTTGTAGGCGAATGTATGGGCGAGGCCGTGTGTATGGCCGCTTGTTATATTGTAGTAAGAGGCGTGCCAGGTAGCGATATAGCTTCTGGATTCGACCTCAAGCGAATAAGCTAGCGATATTGTTTGCGTGCAAGACAGAATAGTGTAATTATTTGTAAAAATTGTCCCGTTTCTTTCAAAACATGAATCGGGATACCCGACTCAACATAAACCTGTCAAATTCAAATCCAACGCCCCTATACTAATACTAAAGATGCATAACCTAAGCACACAAGTGCGTTACCAATGTCAAGTCCTACCAAAAAGAGAGACAATACTTTTCATGCCTTAGGGAGGTTAGGGACATGTGGCCTTGCAATGGTAAAAGCACGGTTGTAGACCAGATATTTAGCCACTTGGTCTCTTCCGTCATTAAGTTCTTTCAAGGAGAAAGGAGTGATATCATCCACGAATACCTATGGTTGAAAATAACGCTTATTAGGAAATTTCGACGAATATAAATGAGATTAGACGCGTGTAGCGTAACTTTAGAAGATCTAGCATGTCTTTTTGAACACCATCCACAACCATAAAACCAAAGATCAACGTGTAATAGCCACATTCATAGTTCGATGATTGCTTCCTAGACTACAAAAGTGTTTAAAACATAAAACATTACTATACTTATGGTACTTTAAACACAAATATTGATTTTTGAAAAGACGTGATAGCATGCGCTATAAGGTGGAAGTCGAGGAGTGTTTTGTCGTTCACTTGAAGAATTGCATTGTCAAGGAGATCGGCGAATGTTCGTGATGGAGGGCGGTGGAGTGGGTCTATCCAATATACTTGCTTTAAAGCGGGTATTATTGCAACGAAGCTCCAATGATCACTACAAATCACATGAAAACACAATGGTCATAAAAAATGAATGTAGAATCATACAATATATTTAGCATGAATAATAGAGCAAATTGTAAGGTATACCTCTCGAGATATGGTCTGATCCATATTTTCTTTGATTCGTCGGAGAGAGTAGAATTCAAGTAATCAAGTCTTTGCCTATTGCTCTCCATACTAGCTTGCAAATGCATTGGATGCAAAAATCCAATGAAATGCTTGCTCCGGTGATAGGCATGGTGATGCAAGAACCTGTGAATATAGTAGACAATCATGACTAGGATGTAATCATATGGTTTGATAATTGGGTATTTTCATGAAACACATACAAATGGCTTACATTTGATTGAGGCAAAGAATGGTGGCGGGAAGTTCAGTGAAATTCCAGAAATATTCAAAATCCCCCCATGGTACGTGGATGTCCTTTGTCATAGTAAAGCACCTTTAATTTCCGAGAAAGGCATAACATGCATTCTTATCGTGCGGGGATATCAAATCATAAAAGACTCGGACGAAGGGTTGAAGGGCTTTCATAAACTCCACGAGCATGGGGTCTAATGTTTGTCTAGCTATAGGCAAGGCATGCACATGTATTTGTGGATTTTGTGGAGTTTGTGGTTTCCTACGGGGTATGGAGGTGGATTTTTCATCAAGCACCAACCATTTTGGCCATAGAACAAGGAAACCTTTAGCCTCCCCAACTCTCACCATCGGTGACTCCTTCACAGGTAGCAATTGTTGTTCTATCAAAATGCCGGTAATGCGAACACTAAAAAAATTCTACGGGGATGTCAACACGATTGTGTTTCACCGCACTTGGGTCGCATGTGCCATTGGCGACATGGAGTGGTTTTGATTTGGTACCTTGCGAAACATGTAGCTTGCAAGGGGGGTTCTATCATAAATGAAAGCACAAGACAAATCATCATCCAACTATTTTTAGAAAGAGATTAGAAACCAACGATGTTCTAAATTAGCGAAATTGGTACTAACCTTATCGACTTGAATGGAATACGCCGCATTCAACTTGATGGGTGATGAAGGTGGAGTAGGAGGCACTAGTTCCTCGTCCATTTCCACATTCTCACCTTCATCCTCCACAATTTGAGGCAATGCTTCATCCTCCCTCAAATACTTCATTTCCGCCTTTGTCGCCGCCACCTCGCTCAAAGCTCGTTGTAGTTGTGATGGTTTAGGATTGCCCCAACCTTGCTTAATCCCAAAAACCTCTTCTTGTGGCGCGTAACCTCCAACACCTAATGCTCTTCCCGGGTGTTCCTTTTTTTTCCCAAGAGCAAAAGCCTCATTCAAGACATCCTTCTTCCCACACGGGATAAAGGTACCCTCCTCCTTTTGGCGCTCAAGAAGTTCCTATTATCAAATATGTTGTACTAGGTTAAAGTGGTTGTGAAAAATATTTGAATGAAAGAACAAGAATAAATTTGACTGCAATAGATAGTAAGATAAGGTAAGATAGACTAATTACCACCCTCTTTGCACAGTTTTTGGCATCATCCGAAGTGAACTTACCATCCGAGTCTCTAATTCGACCCAACACGAAGAGTTTTTGTCTAGTATAATCCTCGGCGTCCTTTTCCACTACGACATACCGAGCTTCCGCCTCGTCCATCCCCCCTAATACCAACTCCTTCACTAGTTCCTCCTTTTCCTTAAGCCCCTCCTTCTCACCTACACCCAAATACCCCGACCTACCACCGGTGTATGGCATTGTTATTGATTTCGCGGAGGTGACCTTCTTGTCCCATTTCCCCTTTGCACAAGAAGATACGGTATCACATGTCATCATTAATGTAATTAGATAAGAGGAGGTTATGTTGTGGAAGTTATAGTTTGTGACTCACCGAAGTCTTATTTTCAAGCGATGCTTGCTTGAAGGCCTCCCACGCATCGGTTGTAATATGATTGTATCGGTCCCTTGGATCTTGACCTAGCCTCTTTCCCTTCTCATACAAGTAGTCTTTTATTAGAGCATTCTTGTGCTCGCGAAAAGCTTTGGAGACGATGTTGAATGCCTTCTTTCTCACCACTTCAATGTCATTAGATTCTATTTCAAAAGGTCGCTACGCAAAAATATGTAGGATGTATTATGTCTACATATTACGAAGAGGTATAATATTGACTAGATAGATCATTGAAAGGTTAAATGTTACTTGGCATTCTACCCAAACTTCCTTCTTATTTTTTGGTGGGACGTTTCTCCAATTATCCTCCGTTATCTCAATAAACGTTCTTCCAACTCGGCCACACCAACTTGACCATTTTGAACGTTCTTTTTTTGGTCGGTTGCATACACCCTTAGCATTAAATCCTATGTGTGTTAGTTCTCCTCTTCTCATTCTTCTTTGTAGAACTCGACAATGTGAGCGGACTTGTAGGCCTTTCTTCGAGTTGCTACCTCGCTTCTTTGGTTGGGCACTTGAAGTGGTTGAAGTGGTTACCATTGCTATCTAAGGATGGATAGAAATTGTAACTTAACTAATTAGCACTATTATGACTAGGTAAAACAACAACTAAACCATGTTGAATGAGTTGTAGAAGTAAAATAACACATGCATGACTAGTTAAAACAATTAAAAAACGGATTTATTGAATTGTATAACCAAAGTGAACCTAAGGTAGGCTAACATGTTTGAATGCCACATGAAAGTAACAAATAAAGGGAGCTACGCCTTCTAAATTTTATTTTAACATAGTCATGAAACACATGTGTGTATAGATAGGGACTAAGCATGGATAATGTCTACTCAAGCATGCCTTTCAAGCAATATATCTCAAAAAGTAACTAAATAAGATGGGCATTGAATAATACTTCAAATTTTAGTCTGATACCTTAATTATAGAAGAAGATGTTAGTTGTTTGTTGCTCTTAGCCAGACAAAGTAGCAAGATATGTAATATTCAACCAAAGTTGAAGGAGATATTGGGGTTTTTGGTGGGTTACAAGCTTTATAGGGTTTAGTTCTTCACACAAAATCTATGTGCAAGATTTGAGGGTGAGTTTGTGGTTGGTTTTGATGAGATTTCACCAAGAAATGAGGCAAGAATGGATTTGGAATGCAAGGATTTGAGATTGAAGTTGAGGGGGGGATAAGGTGAGAGAGAAGGAGGGGTAGATGGGAATGAATGGTGAAAATGGTGAAGAGGTTAGCAAAATCCGGGATAAAAGATATATGTAGTAGGGTAGAATTGGACATAACATGCCTGAATAGTATATTTGGTCGGTTACTGTTTAACCAGGTTACGAGACCGCAATATGCATCGGTTAGAGGCGAATACCTCTTGCGGTATCGCTAGCTAGCAAGTTGATGAACCCATAATAATTATTTTCTGAATATTTGCTACTTTGTTATGCAATGAATATTAACATTGTGTGCTTCATGAGCTTATGTATATTAAAATTGAATATGAAAAGTTATAAATGAAATCAGATTTCATCTGCACATAATATTACTTGAGTTGGTTGCAACGATGATGTATGTTATGGACGAGAATTGTTCTGACGTGTTATATAGAGTCCTATGAAGAGGTATCTGAAATTGTTTACTCTAATCCATATCCATGTTTATTGTAACGCATTAGGCATAAACTGTTTAGATACGTATATGATGGGACTACAGGTTAATACCATTAGTTCGTTAACCAAATGTTACACTGGTGCAGATACGACAAATAGGAATTTCTACATCAGCCACGTGTTGATCACCATCGAATATACATGTATTTGACAACTTCTGACTGAAAGTGTAGAAATTTAGTTCTTCTGTAATGCATGTGGTATTACTCATAGTTTGGATGATGTTATACATATAGGCAACGTTGTTACCCCGTTAAAGAGCCGACTTCGCGATCACACATCTCGGGCGCTAATGAATGAAAAGTATCCAGTTTTAGATGAGAATAGAGGTGCTAATTGAGTCCGTCAACTCGCGAGTAATTCAAGATCGACTCGGTCAAAACTCGGACAAAACTCGACTCGATCTAGCTCGACTCGAAAAACTCGTGAGTAACTCGATAAGTATAATCAGTCGCAAGTTAATAATATTATAAGGTTATACTATATTAGTTCAATCATCTAATCTAGCTAGTTTTCATTTACTACTCAATATTGAATAAACTAATTAGTTGCATTGGTATTTAAGATAATAATTTCATTATGTATATGTAAAGGCACATATATATAATTAGAAATTTTCATATTCTTGAAGTAGTAAAATATTTTGTATTAATGGATTGGATGAAGATTACTTTTATGAATAATTTAAAATAAACTATTAATTTGTGAAATAATTAGTTAAATTTTTATTTAAAAAGGGAAAAAACAATTCGAGTTCGAACTCGCAAGTAGAGTCGATACTCGATAAATAATAACGAGTTCGAGTTGAGTATGGTATTATTAACTCGCGAGTTCTCGAGTCGAGTCGAACATGGTTAATATAGTTCTCAAGACTAGTCGAGTTACGCACTACTCGCGATCGACTCGCTCGATTAGCATCCCTAAATATAATTGAAGGTTGTCATTCCCAATCTCGATGATGAATGGGTTTGGTTTTTATCGTGTGGGTTGCCGGGCATGGCTTCAGGGTTTAGGGTTTAGGGTTTGATGATTGTACAGAAGCGACATCGTTAGTACATTCGCCTACAAACCAAATTGAGGCGAGTTCGCCAGTTGGTTGAAGTTACGAGCGAATGAACAGGCGATGTCGTTTCATAGTGAAATCCACGCGCGACGTTCCTTACACGATTTCGTAACCTGTTTCACCTACAGGCGAATAGAGGAGGCGAGTTCGCCAGCGAATATTAATTTAAAAAAATACAAAAATAAGTTTTGCGGGTGGCGATAAACAGAACCCCCCAACTTCCACCCGCAAAACCCTAAATCCCCAAATCGGAAAACACCCTGCAACACCATAGGCCGGAGTAAATCAGCCGCTAAAACCCTCAACCCACCAGCCCCCAAGTGCCAAAAGATCACCCCCACTACTGAACCCGATGCGGAGGCGGCCGGAACACGGGAGAACATCCTCGCCGAGATTCAACATCGCCAAAGACAGGATCGGCCGACCGGTGGATCTGCAGGCGGCGGGCAGAGTTCAAGTAGCTCCAATCAACGCCAACCCGCCACCAGTCCGTCGAGGAACCGCCACACCGCCACCAATTCATCCCGGAACCCGCCTGAAACGCCTGAAACTGATGGGCCACCCCAGAATCCGGCGGGTAACCCTGCAACTGAGGAAGACGAGGAGACTTCTCTGTTCATCAGTACAAAGGCTGAGACTAGGTATGAACAATTTTCTCGTCACAACTTGTTGAATGCTAGGGTTTTTGATGAAGATGAGATAGAGTCGTTAGGGTTTGCTAAAATTGTAGACTATTTTAAGACGACGCACCTAGAAGGGATGTAGATGTCGAAAGAGCCGGTGCATAAGGATGAGTGTTTACAGTTTTATGCAAATATGACTTTTGCAAAGGACGCCGAAGAGGGGGAGACAATGGTTAGGGGAGTAACTTTAAGGTTGATAAGTATTTGATTAATGTGGTGATAGGTTGCTCGTATGTGTCGGTTGACCACTTAAGGCCGTTAGATCCAAACGGTTCTTACGAGTGTTACCACACCCAAAACGGCCCATCTTTGTCTAGTTTGAACCCCTAGAACCCATTGCTATGCGTAGAATATACTTTAAGTCGCGTAGCAAGTTGGAAGGTACTCCGAAGAAGTACAACATTGGCGTTCTCACTCAGGAGCAGAGGTTGGTGTTCGAGTTGATATGCTCGAATGTCATGTCATCGGGTGGTCACCCTTGCGAGCCTACTATTGCCAATTTGATGTTGTTCTATTACATCATGGAGGGATTGAAGATCAATCCAGGGTACACGATTGTGAAGTACATGCTGAAGCGTGCCAAGGACAAGTCTGATGAAACGATCCCTTATGGCCAGCTTATCACGACGATGATAAATAAGAAGGGTATTAGACCGGATAGTCGGCCAGAGCCAGTTATGCACTCCACCAAGAAATGGCTGCGTAGCAAGAGATTGGAACTTGGCGCTGATGGGGTCCTAAAGAAGAAGAACGATGGTGCTTCGAGTTCAATTAACCGAGGTGTTTTGAGTCCTGGTAAGTCGCACCTTAGCGAACTTGGTATTTTATTAGATTTATTTGTTTGCGCCTATACAATATTCGAATTGATTTGATGTGTTTTGGCAGGCCGGGAACTTCAGTGGCGTGAGCGAATGGTCGTGATGATGGGACAGCTTTCAGCGGAAATTGAACAGGTGAAGTTGGAACAAGCCAAGGAGACGGAGATGATATTGGAGTTTGGCAGGATGCTAGACTTGGAACCTGAGCTTAGCGACGAGGAAGGGATGCCAGACTTATCCGTTCAGCCTTTGCCACCAATGGACGCGGAGGCGGATGACCCTGAAAGTGAAGAGGAACCACAAGAGGAGGATCTAAGAGAAGAGGAACCAGAACAGGTTGACGAGCCCGATGGTGCTAAGGATGGAGAAGATCCCGTTGGTGGAGATGGTGGCCCGTTTTCTCCGGACGAAGTTAATGACGAAATGTTCGGGTTGTCTTCAGAAACGAACGAAGCCATAATGAGGATGCGCAAGAGTCGTCGGAAGAGGAAGTACAAGAGTCGTCGGAAAAGGAATTACAAGAGTCGTCGGGAGAAGAAGATGACGAAGACGAAGGCAAAGAAGAGGGTGGTAAGGACGATGGTGATAGTGATGAGGACGACAGTGATGACGCCTAGGATTGAATTCCTTTGTTATCATAAACTACGCTTTGGTTGATTTTGTAGTTAAACTCGCAACATGGTTTAGTTGCATACTTTTGAACTTTATTTTTAGCCAATGTAATATATTTCATGTTAATTAACTTCAATCTTGACAAATATTACAACTAACCTTGATAAAACATGGATATTCATATGATAACAATATTGCATAATATTACCAAGCAAACCTGGACGCGAAATCGCTTCCAATATTTCACAAGGCGATAGAAGGAAGCGGACTCACCTAACCTACCGCCTACAATCATTTCCATCTCATGAACTCGCCACCAAGTCCGCCGTGTGGAATAGAAGCTAACAAGCGTGCCAACAGGCGAACTCGCAAAGGCGATGTCGCCTACCTAAACGCCTACAAACTTTTAAATCTCAAGAACTCGCCACCAGTTCTGCCGTTTGGAACAGAAGCTAGCAAGCGTGACAATAGGCGAACTCGTAAGCATGGAGGCGAATAAAGAAGCGAGTTCGCCACTGGAAAGAAGAATTTATAAAAAACACAAGTACAAAACATGTATATACGACGCCGTTTGACACACAGGCGTTGCACAGAGGCGATTTCGCCACCACGTTATATCATTTTCCCCACATCGGTGGAGTAGCGTCCAATTGATCAGTATAAATATGGGACCAAAACTGAAAGGTTCAATAAGTCGCCGGCCCGCGCAAACTGCCCATGAAACACCATGCATGATATATACATATACTATACATATACTGGGCCAGACCGAGGCCGTGTCGTTGTGATGAGTGAGTTCCAAGTGCGATCGGCCAAAGGCCAATTTTTTTATAACTACCCGAAAACGTAACTTGTTTCACCTAGGTTCGTGTAAATGAGTCGAGTCGAGACCGAACAGGGGTATGCTCAAACTCGACTCGTTATATATTTTGAGAGCTCGAACTCCAGATCGAGCTGTATCGAACAAAAAAAAAATTTGTAACTATTTCCAAAGAAATTGATATATTAACCATATACCTAATTATATATACCTAATTATATATATATATATATATATATATATATATTAATATACATATATTTATTTGGTCAATAAGCACGTTGAGCTGAACAAAATCAAATTTAAAAGCTTAGAGTCGACTGCGCTACATATTCGAACGAGTTCGAGCTCGAGATCTAGCTTGGTCAAACCGAGCTCGAGGTCGAATGATCGGGTGGTGTTCGTGCTTCACTCGTTATAGCGATGGTCATTGATCGTGAGCGATTAAAAGAAATTGGACGTTCAAGGGTATACTACATCCAGAATTCGACCTACCAAATTCATAATTGATCGAGAATGTGTACAAAAATGTGTACAAAAAAACAATTTGAAATTACATAAAGATTCATACTTCAATTTCAATAATAGTTCAAAAATTAGTTTATTTTTTAAACAGGCGAACTCGCTTGGCATATTCGCTTATAGGCGTAGGCCAAGCGAGCTCGCCTCCACGTCACATCATTTTTCCCATATCGGTGGAGTAGCGTCCAATTGATCAGTATAAATATGGGACCAAAACTGAAAGGTTCGATAAGTCGCCGACCCGCGCAAACTGCCCATGAAACACCATGCATGATATATACATATACTGAGCCAAATTAGAGTGATGAGTGCATCTATCAGTTCCCTGGCCCAAAGGCCTATATTTTTTTAACAAAGAAGCGAAATCGCCTGCCAGCTCGCCTGTAGGCGAGTTACAAGCGAATTTGTAACAAGATTAAATATAAATAGTCAACTCCTGGGCCCTTGCGATCAGAACGCAGATCCCAAAAGGCCTATATGTTTTTAACAAACAAGCGAACTCGCCTCTTAGATCGCCTGTAGGCGAGTTACAAGCGAACTCGTAACCAGAGTAAACATAAATAGTCAACCGCTGGGCCATTTCCATAAAAACGCAGATCCCCAATTTTTCCCCCAATCTCACGCAAAATCACAGCTTCCTCTGCTCACCCATCGCCGACCAGCCGCCGTTAACTGGGAAATTTTCTCCCCCACCGCCATATTCCATACATCTGGTAAGTTCCTGACCCGTTTCATCTTACTCATTGTTAATCTGGATGCCATTTGTTCAGTTTTTTAGGTTTATCAGTATTTTAGGTTTATGTTATTTTGATTTGTTTAACTGGGGTTCAATCATAGGAATAAGATTGATGTTAGGTATTCTTGATAGTTACTTTGGATAATTAGAAACATGGCTCCAAGGGGAAAGAAGAAGGTTGTTAAACAATCGAGCGAGGTTATCATTTTTGATAAAACTAAGTTTGTCAGTGAATCCGCTTACCTCAAGTATAAGAGTTTTGAGGATGCTAAGTCGCAGTTGAACACCTTACTTGTGGTGGATGAGAGTAAGGTTGAAGAGCTAGTCTTGAAAGGGGTGTGGGGCTTGCTAGATTATTCGAGTGCGGACACATTGATGAAGGTGAAGGACCCGGGTTATCTAGAGGAGACAATGCAGTTCTACGCAAATTTCTGACAGGTGGCTGATAAGTGGAAGACCAAGGTCAACAATAAGGAGTTCGAAGTAAGTCCTGAACTGTTCAATGCAGCCTTCAAAATCAAATACGAGGACGATGATGAACCAGTGGACCTTTACACAAGGGGTGACTGGCCTAGTGAGTCGATCTTTCCAGCCGCGAATTTGCAGAAGTTGGGGTTGGAGCACTTCGGGCGCCAGTTAGGTCCGCTTGGAAGGCCAAAGGAGTACAAGCTAGGACAGGTTACACCCGAGCGCAGGATATTGTATGAGATGGTGGCTACCAATATTGTGCCTAAAGGGGGTTACCTCCAAGAGCCAAACTTCACCACTTTGGTGACTTACTACTTGTTGGCCTCGGAAGTGATGATAAACCTCGGGTACACCATGTTTCAACACATGAAGGATAGCGTGGTTGAGAACAATACGGTGGCTAAGAAGTTGCCCTACGCAAACTTCATAACAATGTTCCTCCGGTCCAAGCATCCAAAGTTGAAATTCTCCAACACCGCCAAGCCGTGTGAGTACTACACCAAGGAATACTTTGAGAAGAAAAAGTGGTCATTGGTTGGGGGGACTTGGCAGCCAAACGGAGACAAGGTCGTGGAGCCGGAACCTGAGCAAATCGGAGGTAAGGGGATACAAATTTTATTTAAGTTCCATTATATTGTGTTCTATATCTAATTTTAACATTTTCAATGTCCTCCATTTACTAGTGAGTGCGGAAGCATATTATAAGGGGATTGAGGAGTCGAACTTCGCGATGAGGACAGATCTTGCTAATCTCCGCAAGACGGGGTGGAAGAACAACCACTTGCTTCGTGGTTTTCTAAGAGCATATGCCCGAAAAAATCCTCCGGCAGCCACTCCAGGTAACGAAGACCAGACAGGCGGAGACAACTCTTCCTAGACATGTGGATGTAGTCTAGGGACGTTTTTTCAAAATGTATTGCTACAATTGAAAGATGTTTTTGTTTTGACTGCATTATCGAAAAACTTTGTGCTTACAGTTCATATGCGTTCTTTGTTTAAATTTGATATAAATTACATACCATTGTTCATGTGTTTAACCAGTGTCAATATAGTCTGTTATAGTGTTGCTATTACTGAAATATTATTTATGAAAAGTCAGAAACAAATTCGCAACCAAATTCGCTTGTGGTGTTTTAACTGAAGCGAGTTCGCTTCTAATCTCGCCTGTTTCAACAGAGTCTAACAGACGACCCAAGAAGCGAACTCGCCAGTAACAGGCGAGACGGCTTACGGAACCGCCACCACCTAAATGCCAAGGCATAGAGTAAAACTACAAAAACAACGTAGTTTCAAGGTTGGCGAATACAGATACGATTTCGCTTCAGTAAAGCTTAGAGGCGATTTTTCCAAGAGAATGCGTCTTTATTTCCGCCTGTACTATGAGTGAAACACGTTTCAAGCATACATGAATACTAATTCCGTCCATACCAAATGTAGATGATGAAAAGTTAAGGTTTTTCCCATTACATACTAACGGTTACATATTCTTTGGTTGATTCCTCTTTCGCTTCGTTGGCTTTCCAGCATCGGTGATCCAAATGCCCTCCGTGTGATCGTTTCACGCAAAATACCTTTTCAAACTCGCCTCGTCTTCAGTTAAGGTTTCGTTGGGCTCTAAACCCAGAAGGTCCCCGATATCTGTACCAAAGCTACAATCCTCGTCATTGCCGTTGTGAAGAAGCGCCTGCTACCATTCACCACAATCTCCCACCGGTTATCCTGTGGATCCTTCACATAAAACGCTTGGTGCACCTGAGACGCCATGATAAACGAATCACCTTCAGAGCCAAGAATAGTGCAATTCACCAGGGTTGTGCCGTAATCCTCTTTCCGCACCCCGCCACATTCCTTCACCCACTCACACTTGAACACTGGAATTGTGGCACTGATAAAGTCAATCTCCCAGATGTCGGTGATCGTCCCGTAGTATGCTTCGCATCCATGAACTGTGGCCTCACATGGTACTACCACACCACTGTTTTGGTTAGTTGACCTCTCATCCGACCATTTGGTTCCAAGAGTATAACCGTTTATGTCGTACCCACCAAAAGAGGAAACAGTGCCAAGGGGTCTTCTATATAACAGGTTGACAATATCAGGATGGTCCCCTTCCTGAATGTGAGCTTGCAGCCACCGAACAAAATTGGCGCAATGCTTTTCATTGCAGACTCTACGGTCCCCACCTTTGACTTGTACCGAGGTTCATTGCAGACTCTGCATGTATCTCTGTCCTTGTCATCTCCCCTGTACAACATACAATCGTTAGGGCATGCATGAATCTTCTGCATCTCCATTCCCATAGGACATAATATCTTCTTAGCAGCATATACTCGATCAGGGCACAAGTTGTCAGTGGGTAGCAACTCTTTCACCAACTCTAACAATTCAGTCATCCCCTTGTCAGATATTCCATGGCGCGCCTTTAAATTCATCAACAACAACGTAGAACCAAGAACGGAATGTTTGCAACCCTTGTACAATGGTGTCTCTTTATCATTATACATCGCCGCTAACATGCTCGGCTTTCCTACCCAATCCATTGCAACGTCTTCCACCATTTCATCAAGATAACCATCATAACGCAATTCTTCTGCCCCAAGCTTAACATCAAACTCTGCATCATTATGACTTGCACATTCTCCATGCCAAACCCATGTTGTATGTGTAGGATCAAAACCTCTACAAACCAAATGTTCGCGCACAACGTCTACATCCTCATAAATCGCGTTGTTAAGGCAATCTATGCAAGGACATCTTAGCCCACCCATTCTCATTTCTACACAATCCTTCCAACCAACATCAATAAACTCTTGAATAAAATCCGTATAACCTTGTGAGAGACGCTGATTCTCCAACATGATTTCACTATGACCCATGCTTAACAAGATACTATCAACAACGGTTTTGCTACAATCACTCAAACATTCCACAAATTTAACACCCTAACAAACTCTACAAATCCATATAAACAAGCACACACACTAATCAAAAACAGTTTGCCCATTCCACAACCAATCAACAAAAAAATCAAAACCACATACCTTTGTGTTCTTGGGCAAAATCAAGGCCTGAAAATGTGAGCAAAACTTGAGACAAAACAAAAGGAGAGTACTTTTATCTACTTCTTTTATTTTCATTCCCGCAAAAAATCAGCTTTTATATACCCAGCTACGACACTGTTACGAATTCGCTTCCTTCTTTGCCCGCTACATTTAAATACAAACGAAATCGTAACCTGAAACGCTTCTGGTCATAACTACAGGCAAACTCGCTTGTTCAGTAACGCCTGCTGGCGTCAATAAAGGGCGATTTCGCAACTTCTACGCGTCTTAGCATGTATGGGCGAACAACTTTTCTTATTTCAGGCGGGTACTGCTGGCGATTTTGTCACCCAACACGCCTGTCAGCGAACACGGTTAAGAGTTCGCCTAATATTGAAATTTTTAATACACTTTGGAATACGCCGTGTTTTAATTGTGAAACGCCATGTTTTTTATTTTTGCCCTAGGCGAACGACAAGTTACGAGTTCGTAACCTAGTTACTCGGCGGTTCCGCCAAAATCTGGCCAAAACATCATGAAAATGGTGCCGAGAAACATATACTTGTGCACTAGTGAGGTTCTTGCCGGATACTAGACTAAGGATCTCACGTGGCGATTGTGTCAACGGGGTGAAGGAGGTGTCCTTCAACTTGTTGAACTTCTCGCTGCCACCTTTCTTTGATGGTTGCACACCGGAGAAAGTGCTCTTCTTGTTCTTACCACGTGCGACGTAACAACCATCACCCCCCTCCAGGTTCATCTCGTCTACTCGTGAGAAGCTTTCAATACGCTCCATCAACTCCTCTAGGGTTTCCACCTTGCGGAGATAGCACTCCTGCTTCATCTCCTTGTGAATCAACCCCTTCACAAAAGAGTCAATCATCAGCTTCTCAGTGAGGTCCTTCACCTTGTTGGCCAAGTTCGAGGCCAGCTCCCAGTATTCGAATAGGATTTCTCCTCTCTTCTGGAGAATTGACATGATGTCAGTCCGCTCCTTGGTGAATTTCTTCCTCTGCAAGAATCTACGCAGGATCTTCTCCTCCAACACCTTGAAGCTAGCGATGCTGCCATCCGGAAGATCCTTGAACCACAGACGCGCTGCTCCAGTGAGGGGGGTAGCAAACGCCTTGCACGAGATCGCTTCTAGGATGGCGTACATCGACATGTTGGTGATGAATGTACGCATGTGGTCCTCCAGGTCAACAGGGCCACTGTATGTGCCCAAGTTCTGGGGGATCTTGGGTTTTGGATCAGCCACAGCCAGCCAGAACTTCTTCACCCACGGCGATCCCTTCTTGATCTCCGGGAGATGATATTCATACTCTCTACACCCCTTGTCCTCCACGTGAGCTTCTCCGGTGTTGGAGTAGACGTACACCGATTTCCAATCGTGGAGATCTGGATCGTGGCCTCTTCCCCGTGCTTGTAGGATCCGCGTCCATCTGACTTGGTAGCGTCGTTGTTGCTGCCCTTCTTCTGGATCTGCTTCTTCGCCGGAGGCTGCCACGCCACTTCCTGCTCCTCACCGTCGAAATTCAGCTTCATCGGCGCGATCTTCTGGCCAAGCTGGCGAGCCTCCTCCTTCTCTTCCAAGGACTTTAGTCTTGACAGCACCTGCTCCTGAGATGCTAAGAACGGAGCTGATAGGGTATGGGCCATAAAGCCTATACAAGGTCAAGAGGCCCGTACAAGGTCAAGGTCCCCGACTTGTGTTACAGCTCACACAAAGTACATACACGTGACACCCCGTGCTCAACATGTGAGGAACACGGGTAGGAGCACAACAGAATCTATGGAGCTGCACACACTGGATGAGGCTCCCAAACAGGTATAAAGGAAGGAGAGCTTCCTCTCTCTTTCCTTAGATTCTCTGGCCCTGTCACTCAGATTTCATCTCTCTAAACACCCCAAAACTAACTTGGGCGTTGGAGCGGGCGTCGGCCAAACGCCACCCGCCTGAGCTCACTTTGCTCGTTGTGCAGGTTCGAGAAGATGGACATCACCTTGATGGTCGTCTGAACTATGATATGGTTCTGGATTTCCGGTGTGGATTGGACTTCCACCAAGGTGATGACCTTCTTCTCGTTCCTGTACAAAGAGCAACGTGAGCTCAGGCGGGCGGCGTTCAACCGTCGCCCGCTCCGACGCCCAAGTAAGATTTGGGGTGTTTAGAGAGAGAAAATCCAAGTAACAGGACGAGAGAATCTGAGGAAAGAGAGAGGAAGCTCCCCTTCCTTTATACCTGTTGGGAGCCTCATCCGGTGTGGGCGTCTCCATGGATTCTGTTGTGTTCCTCCATGCGTTGTGCACATGTTGAGCACGGGGTCTCACGTGTGTGTACTTTGTGTGAGCTGTCAAGCAAGGTGGGGGTCCTCATCTCGTGTGGTTTGCTTGACCTTGTATGGGCTTTATGGCCCATACCCTATCAAGTCCCCCTAGTCCTGTCCATGGTTCTCATGGTGCAAGACTATTTGCTGTGTTGTTCATGGGCGTCGGTCTGATGTGTTTAAGCGGCTATGGCTTTGTGGCACTCGTGATGAAGTTTCTGAACATGTTGGGGTAGTAAGACATGTTGACGTGCTTCATCTTGATGGCGATTTCCTTTGCTTCGTTTTTGCTTTAGCATGTACAAATATCTGGCTATGCTGAAACCTTCCGTCTTGGTGACGTTCTGGCTTCTTCTCTTGTTGATCCCTTTTGCATCTATTATTTGTTTGGCGGGATTTTAAGAAAAGTTGCGCCTGTTCTTCTTGGAATATCAGTGATACATCTTTCCATCAATATCTCATTGATGGGACGCGTCTTTTCAATCTGAAAGAGGTATAAATTACCTTGCCTATTTATACCATCTCCTCTTTTTAATCTTCTTCGTTTGCCTTCATCTTTTTTGCTCTTTTTTCCTTACTTGTTCCTTTCAATCATGAAATCGGCCATTGAAACCCTGTTTTGCTCTGTTTCTGCGGAGGAGTTATCTCTGTTTCGACGTCTTTGTGAGGTGGTTGCTTCTGCTCAGGCCACTGCGCGAAACCCGGCCGAAGCAGACCCTATAGATGTTGATTTATAGGGTATTTTAACCTTGCCTGCTGGCAATGTCTCTGCTGATCAGGTTCCAGAAGGTGAATGCGTGGTTTATCTGGAGTGGTTTGATAGTTGTGGGTTACGTTTTCCCCTTTCGCCTTTCTTCCAGTCAGTCTTAGGGTTTTATTGAACTAGATGTGTCCTTGTTAACCCCTAACTCTGTTCGTAATCTGGTTGGTTTTGAGGTGCTTTGTCGAATTCATCGCCTAGATCCAACTCCTCAGCTGTTTAAGGCCTTTTTCCACCCATGCAAGGAGCCGCTGAGTTGGTACTTTCTGAAGAGCTGGGAGGGGATAAAAATGGTGACAGGTCTGCCTACCCGAGTTGAATGGGCCCGGATGTTTGTCTTTGTGAAGAGGTCTCTGGTGTTCGGTGATAGCCCAGATACATTTCCTCCTGGCCCTGTTCGCAGCCGCACCAAGTTCCCTGACGATGGAGAGATGATTCAGCTTCGAGCTGCCTTTGATCTGTTAAGTGCCAGCCCTGCACCTTTACATCTGCTCTCTTATGAGTCTAACCTTCAAGGGTCTGGGATGTCGTATCTTCCCATGGGTTATGTGCGTGTGGCAAGGCCTTCTGTTGTGGGTAAGTGTTTCAGATTGTCTCTCCTTGTTTGTTGTTTTTCCATGTTGTTTTGGGATTTTTTATTTATTTCTGTTTTTCTTGGTTTGAAGTTGCTTCTCCTTTGGTTGAACCTGTTACTGTGGTGAGGTCTTCCCGTAGGCCACCTCGTTTGAGTCGAGGTTCTGTGAAAGGATCTAGGGGTTCTACTGCCACAGGTGGCAGCGAGGTGATTGATTTGACTGCAGACGGTTCCTCTAAGGGGAAAAAACGGCAGTTGTCTCCTCCTGACCATGGTGATGATGATGCCGAAGGCTCGCGCCTTAAGGTGGAGAAGGTATTTGATGCTATGGTGAAACGTCTTGCACCTCCCGAGGAGACTAAGGCCGCTCGGAAGTCTGTCCCTGCTTCAGTTGGGAGCTCGCTGCCTGCATCTGATCTACCGGGTTGTTCTCCTGCTGAACTGCGTCGCCTCTTGTTGCAGTCGATCCCGCAACCCTACATGGAGTCTTGGCTAGCTAACCCGCTCACTAACCTGTCTGGGGTGAGCAATCTGGGAGATAGGCTGACTGCCTCAGTTGTGGAGGTATATTTTCTTAACTTTTATTTGTTTTTTATGAGTATGTTCTTCTGAATTAGACTCATATTGTTATGACGTGTAGGACTTGTGTTTGGCTTCTGCTGTCCAATCTTGGGAGAGGCAACTTGGTGGAGATTTTGGCGAGGCCAAAGAGCTGTTGGATCAGGCTGAAGCTAACATTGTTAGGATCAACGAGCTAGGTACAGAGAAGGATCTTGCTTTGGCTCAACTCCAATCTGACAAGGAGAGTCTTCTTGAATCCATGTTGGCTCTGATTGAGGAAGTTGGCAGGCTCTCTGATAAGAACAAGGAGAAAGTGGACAAGCTGAGCATGGCGATGACGGCCAACCAAGATTTGGCAGACAAGATCAAGGCCCTTAGTGCAGATTTGGAGCAGCGTGACGCTGTCATTGGAGAGCACCTCAGGATAAGGACCTGGCTTAGGGATGAAGGCTTCAGTCGGATTCGGGCCAGTGTGGATCAGAGTCCTGTGGCTAAGCGTCTTCTTGATGAAGCTCTGACTGAGGCTGATGACATCATGGCCACTGTGTCAGATGATGCAGAGATGAAGCTTCAGCTTGGACGTGTGCATGCTCCTTTCCAGCAGTATGACTTCCAGGAGTACTTCTCCACCCTTGGCCCGGAATTGGTTCTCGAGGAGTTGATGATGTGGCAACCAAGTCTGTCAGTTCCACCTGCCCCTGCTATCCAGTGAGGATGTTTGTTTCTTTGATGAGCTTGCATGCTCTTTTCTCATGGCGCTTGTGCCATCTTTTTATTTCCCTTTGAATATTTTGAATTCGTATTTCTGGGATATATTTTTAATTAGCCCAAGCGTTTATTACTTGTTTGTTTTTTCTTGCTTTAATAAGCTTTATTTGTTGCAATTTTATGAGCATGATGGACGTCTCCATCATGTAGCCCTTTGCACCATGTAACAAGTTGAATTCAGTCTTCAACTTGTTTTCTATGGTTAAGGCATCATAGGCCCTTTTTAGATGCAAGTTTATTTTCTGAAACTGTTTGCATTTATTTTTGGTTCTTTTGTTTTTTGAACTCCATTTTCTTGCACTTCTCTTTCAAGCAATATTTGCTCTTGTTGTCACTGCCTTTTTATATAAAAAGAAAGCAAGTAGAGTGACCTCTACCAGTTGACTGGTTCGTGTCAGTGCATAATTTAAAGGAAAAACGAGAAAAGAGACATCTACCAGATGACTGGTTCGTGCCTTGGTGAGATATACTTAAAAAAACTTCTCATTGCTTTCATCTTGTAAGTTCTGGGACTACAAAGGCCACCCTCAAGATCATCTTGCACACCTTATCAGGCTGCCTGACCTCTGTTGGGGGCTTTTTTCATTTCATGAGGCTTCCCTCAAGATCATCTTGCAAACTCTTAATGAGTTGCCTGACCTCTGTTGGGATCCTCCACTGCATAAAAAGAAAAAGAAGAAAATGAAGGAAAAATTCACAAGTAAGGCGAGGAGACGAGATCCATGTTGCGCCTTACATGTAATACTTGCGGAGGTTGTTCATTTGTCAGGTTCTTGGAACTGGTCTCCCATCCAAGTGCTCCAGCTTGTACGCTCCTTTTCCCAGTGCCTCAACAACACGGTAGGGGCCTTCCCAGTTGGCATCCAACTTGAGTTGTCCTTCCACTCTTGATGCTTCATTCTTTCTCAAGGCCAAGTCACCAACCTTTAGACTTCGAGGTAGCAGCTTGTTGTTGTGTCTTTGCTCCATCCAGGACTTGTAGGTTGCCTCTTTGAGCGACGCTTTCTCCCGCTCATACTCTAACTCCTCCAGGTTCTGCCTCAATCCTTCATCGTTTCTTGCAACTAGTAGAGGATCTTCCATTCACAGGGTAGGTACAAGCATCTCAGGTGGTATGATGGCTTCAGTGCCGAAACATAGTCTGTAGGGGGACTCTCCTGTGCTGGTTCTGGGAGTCACCCTGTAAGACCACAACACGCTATGCAGCTCCTCTGTCCATGCTCCCTTGCGCTGCTCGAGTTTCTTCTTGAGTCCTTGCACGATGGTTCGGTTTGTGACTTCCACCTGCCCATTGGCTTGTGGGTGAGCCACTGATGTGAACTTCTGCTTGATGCCCATGTTACTGCACCAGTCCTTGAACACTTCTCCTTCAAACTAGGTGCCATTATCACTGACCAGTACTTATGGGATTCCGAAGCGGAAGACCACATTCTTCCACACAAAACTCGTCATCCTTCGCCCCGTTATGGTTGCCAGTGCCTCGGCTTCAACCCATTTTGTGAAATAATCAACTGCCACGACAAGGAAGCGGCGTCTTCCTGTTGCAGCTGGGAAAGGGCCGACAATGTCAATTCCCCACATTGCAAAGGGTCACGGAGACTGTATGGGTGTCAGCTTCTCACTCTGCAGCCTTGGTACATTTGCATGTGTTTGACATTTCTTGCAGCTCTTGGTCATCTGGTTGATATCTTCCTTCATGCGAGGCCAATAGTAACCCGCTCTAGTGATCTGCAATGCGAGTGCTTTGCCGCCTGGATGACTTCCGCAACATCCTGCATGCACCTCTCAAACCACTCGCATTGCTTCTTACTGGGAGAGACATCTCAACCAGGGTTCTAGAAAACCCCGTCTGTACAGAACTCCATCTTTCAGCGCGTAGTTAGGAGCGTTGAGTTTCAGCTTTCTAGCTTCCTTACTGCATTCGGGGACCACTCCGTTGGCAAGGAAATCCATAATTGGTTTCATCCAGCCTGTTCCCTC
Source organism: Sherardia arvensis (assembly GCA_948330725.1). Taxonomy (NCBI): domain Eukaryota; kingdom Viridiplantae; phylum Streptophyta; class Magnoliopsida; order Gentianales; family Rubiaceae; genus Sherardia; species Sherardia arvensis. Next base: position 21,450,701 of record OX415240.1, read on the forward strand.
AACAACATCGACAGCTCCCACCGTCTTGTTGTCAGTTGACCTGTATGTGAGGGTTTCCACCATCACTACCTTGTTCAAGTGTGCCCATGTTGAGGATGCTAACTTGCTCAAGACGTCATCTCTGGTGTTTTTTTTACCTTGGCACGTTGATGATGTCGAATTCCTCGAATTCCGACGGCAACAATCTCACCTTGTCCTTGTACTTCATCATGCCAGGGTCCTTAGCTAGGTAGGCTCCTTCATATTGTTTCACTACAAGCATTGAGTCGCTATGTGCCATCAACTTCCTCACTCCAAGCTTCTTTGCTATCTCCATTCCCGCAATCAGGGCCTCGTACTCAGCTTCATTGTTTGATGCGGAGAATTCAAATCGCAATGCATAAGTGACTTCAACTCCACTTGGGTCGGTCAGAACCAAACCCGCGCCGGCACCTTCTACACCAGATGTTCCATCTACATGTAGCTGCCACTCGTCACTTGGAGCTCGCTTCCTCTTTTCTCCAGCTGCACTGGTTTCGGGTGAGGATGTTGCTTTCTTCACTTCTGGGGGCATTTCTGCCAGGAAATCAGCGACAACTTGACCCTTGACGGCCTTTCTTGGTGAGTATTCGATGGAGTGCTCGCCAAGTTCCACCGCCCATTTAGCCAACCGGCCTGATGCTTCTGGTCTGGTGAGGATGGCCTTCATGGGGTGGTTTGTCAGCACCACCACGGGATGCGCCTGGAAGTAGTGTCTGAGCCGTCGAGCCGCATGTACCACAGCCAGGGCTAGCTTTTCTTCTGTCGTGTACCTTGTTTCTGCTCCCTGCAAAGCTCTACTTACAAAGTATATGGGTTTCTGTACCTTGCTTTCTTCTCGTACAAGGGCTGCACTGACGGTCTCCACTCCGGCCGACACGTACAAGTAGAGGGTTTCACCCTGTTGAGGCGATGTCAACAAGGGCAAGCTATGCAGGTGCTTCTTCAAGTCGTTGAAAGCTTCATCTTGCTCAGGTCCCCAGCTGACATCTCCCTTCTTGTTGACACTGTTCTTTAGCGCCTTGAAGAAAGGGAGTGCGCGCTCAGCTGCTCTTAACAGGAAACGGTTCAATGCCGCCAACATGCCGTTCAGACTTTGCACTTCCTTCACTGTCCTTGGTGGTTTCATGTCCAGCACCGCCTTGACCTTGTCTGGATTTGCTCGTACTCCTTCATTTGTAACCATGTGACCCAAGAATCGTCCTTCTTGGACCCCAAACTGGCACTTGAGAGGGTTGAGTTTTAGACCTGTGCTTCAAAAGCGCTCCAGGGTTTACTTCACGTCTTCAGTCAGCGTGTTGAAGTCCTTGCTCTTGATCACCATGTCGTCGACGTAGACCTCCAAGTTGCGTCCTATCCGCTCCTTGAATATTTTGTCGACCACACGTTGGTATGTTGCTCCAGCATTCCTGAGTCGAACGGCATCATCCGGTATCCAAATGCTCCTCTCTCCGTAATAAAGGCTGTCTTCTCCACATCCTCCTTCTTCATGGAGATTTGGTGATAACCTTTATATGCATCAAGGAAACACTTCACCTTGTACCCTGTCAATGCGTCCACCTTCTGATAAATCATTGGCAGCGGGTACCAATCTTTAGGACAGGCCTTGTTGAGGCTGGTGTAGTCAATACACATCCTCCACAATCCGTTTGGTTTCTTAACCAAGACGGGGTTGGCTAGCCAGGTGGGGTACTTCACCTCGACCAGAATACCCGACTTGATCAACTCGTCCACTTCCTTGTTGACCGCCTCGTTCCTGTCCTTGCAGAGTGCTCGCTTCTTCTGGACGACAGGCTTGTAGTCCGGTGAGATCTTGAGGATGTGGCACCCAATCTCCTCTGACACCCCTGTCATATCGCTGGACTCCCAAGCGAACACGTCTGCGTAATCCCTTAGCACTGCAGCTAATCTCTCTTTCACGTCTTCCGGTAGAGACACTCCAACCTGTACGACCTGGTTCCCCTTGCGCCCCAGTTTGACAGGTGCAGTCTCGCCTACCGGGTCTTCTTCCTCGAGTAGTGCTGCGGTCGTCACCATGGCCACAACACGTCGGCGATAACCTGGACCTGCTTCCTCACCCGTGCCATCCACATTCCTCTTCTTGTTGCTAAGAGCAATGCGGTGACACTCCCTTTCTTTCTGCTGGTCTCCTTTAACCGTAGCGATGCCTGCCTTAGTTGGAAACTTGAGTAACAGGTGCAAGGTCGACACTATCCCCTTCATGAGCGCTAGTGCAGGACGCCCAAGTATCATGTTGTAGGGACTGCTGGCCTTCACCACAATGAACTCCACCTCGATGGTTTTGCTATATGGGTGTTCAGCAACAGTTATGGGGAGGTAAATTGTACCTTCTGGCTACACCTCCCTGTCCACGAAGTCTACGAGTGATATGGTTCTGGATTTCCGGTGTAGATTAGACTTCCAGCAAGGTGATGATATCTCCCTGTACTTGCACGATGAGCAACGTGAGCTTAGACGGTCGGCGTTCGGCCGTCGCCCGCTCCGACGCCCAAGTAAGATTTGGGGTGTTTTAGAGAGAGAAAATCTATGTAACAGGTTAAGAGAATCTGAGGAAAGAGAGAGGAAGCTCTCCTTCCTTTATATCTGTTGGGAGCCTCATCCGGTGTGAGCATCTCCATGGATTCTGTTGTGTTCCTTCATGCGTTTATCACGAGCAGTGCACGAGGGGCTCACGTGTGTGTACTATGTGTGAGCTGTCAAGCAAGGTGGGGGTCCTCATCTCGTATGGTATGCTTTGACCTTGTATGGGCTTTATGGCCCATATCGTATCAAGTCCCCCTAGTCCTGTCCATGGTTCTCATGGTGCAGGACTATTTGCTGTGTTGTTCGTGGGCGTCAGTATGATTATGGCTTTGTGGAACTCGAGGTGAAGTTTCTGAACATATTGGAGTAGTGAAACATGTTGACATGCTTCATCCTGTTGGCGATTTCCTTTGCCTCTCTTTTGGCGGTTCATCTTTTCTGAACGGTCATGTCGTTTTGGCGTGTCTTGGAGAAAAGACATGTCTTTTCCATAAAAAGGCATCATTTATTAGCCTGCCTTTCTATCAATTTATCATTGATGTGACGCGTCTTTTCATAGTGAAAAGGCACGCTTCTTTTCAACTTATTTAAGCTGCCTTTTTCCGCTTTTATTCTTTTCTTCTTATTTCTGTTTTCTCTGCAAAATTTTACTTTTATTTTCTTCCTTTCTTCCTCATGATGAAGAGTGCCATCGAAACCCTTTTCTGTACCACCACTGAGACGGAACTGTCGCTTCTCCACCGTCGTTGCGAATCGGTGGCTTCTGTACAAGCCAATGCTCTTCTGCCTGAGGATGTAGATCCCGTTGAAGTGGATCTTGCTGACTGTTTCATCTTGTCGGCGGCTGATGTGTCAGCTAATCAAGCTCCAGATGGGTTCTGCGTGCTGTACTTGGAGTGCTTCGACCATATGTCGCACCCGGTGGTGGTGTTGACGAACCATTCCATGAAGGCAATCCTCACCCGACCAGAAGCATCCGGACGGTTGGCCAAATGGGCGGTGGAACTTGGTGAACACTCCATCGAATACTCACTAAGAAAGGCCGTCAAGGGCCAAGTTGTTGCTGATTTCCTAGCAGAGATGCCACCAGAGACGAAGAAAGCAACACCCTTACCGGAGACCAGTGCGGCTGGAGAAAAAGGAAAACGTCCTCCAAGCGACGAGTGGCAACTACACGTCGACGAAGCATCTGGAGTGGAAGGTGCCGACGCGAGTTTGGTTCTGACCAACCCAAGTGGAGTTGAAGTCACTTATGCCTTGCGATTTGAATTCCCCGCATCATACAATGAAGCTGAATATGAAGCTTTGATTGCGGGAATGGAGATAGCAAGGAAGCTTGGTGCAAGGAAGCTAATGGCACACAACGACTCGATGCTCGTGGCAAAATAATATGCGGGAGCTTACACGGCAAGGGACCCTGGCATGATGAAGTACAGGGACAAGGTGAGATCGTTGGCGTCGGAATTTGAAGAATTCGACATCATCAACGTACCCAGGTCGAAGAACACCAAGGCCGATGCCTTGAGCAAGCTGGCGTCCTCAACACGGGCCCACTTGAACAAGACAGTCATGGTGGAAACGCTCAAACACAGGTCAACAGACAGCATGATGGTATGAGTTATTGATGTTGTGGATGGACCAAGCTGGATGAAACCAATGATGGATTTCCTTACAAACGGAGCGGTCCCTGAATGCAACAAGGAAGTCAGGAAGTTGAAACTCAACACCCCCAATTATGCACTGAAAGATGGAGTTTTGTACGGATGCGGATTTTTGGAACCATGGTTGAGATGTACGCCCCAGACTGAAGCGATGCAAGTTGATAGGGTATGAGCCATAAAGCTCATACGAGGTCAAGTAGTCCACACGAGATGAGGACCCCCACCTTGCTTGACAGCTCACACAAAGTACGCACACGTGAGACCCCGTGCTTAACACGTGCAGAACGCATGGAGGAACACAACATAAACAATAGAGACGCTCACACCGGATGAGGCTCCCAACAAGTATAAAGGAATGAGAGCTTCCTCTCTCTTTCCTCAGATTCTCTCAACTTGTCACTTAGATTTCCTCTCTCTAAAACACCCCAAATCTTACTTGGGCGTCGAAGCGGGCGACGGCCGAATGCTCATTGTGCAGGTACGAGGAGAAGGTCATCACCTTGCTGGAAGTCCAATCCACAACAGAAATCTAGAACCATATCACAAGACGTTCAGGAAGTACACGCAGGATGCTGCGGAAGCCATCAAGGTGGTAAAGCACTTGCATTGCAGATCACTAGAGCAGGTTACTACTGGCCTTGCATGAAGGAAGACATCGACAAGGTGGTCAAGTTCTGCAAGAAATGTCAAACACATGCAAACGTGCCAAGGCTGCAAAGCGAGAAACTGACGCCTATGCAGTCTCCATGGCCCTTTGCAATGTGGGGAATGGATATTGTTGGTCCTTTTTTAGCTGCTACGGGAAGGCATCGTTTCCTTGTTGTGGCGGTTGATTATTTTACTAAGTGGGTTGAAGCTGAGGCCTTGGCAACCATAACGGGGCGAAGGATGACAAGCTTCATGTGGAAGAACGTGGTCTGCCGCTTTGGAATCCCACAAGTGTTAGTGAGCGACAATGGCACCCAGTTTGAAGAAGAAATGTTCAATGATTGATGCAATAATCTGGGCATCAAGTAGAAGTTCACGTCAGTAGCTCACCCACAAGCCAATGGTCAAGTGGAGGTAACAAATTGTACCATCGTACAAGGACTCAAGAAGAAGCTTGAACAACGCAAGGGAGCATGGATGGAGGAGTTGCACAGCGTGTTGTGGTCTTACAGGGTGACCCCCCGAACCAGCACAGGAGAGTCTCCTTACAGACTATGCTTTGGAACTGAAACTATTATACCACCTGAGATACTTGTCCCTACCCTACGAGTAAACGACTTGCTGCAAGTTGCAAAGAATGATGAAGGTTTGAGGCAGAACATGGAAGAGTTAGAATACGAGCTGGAGAAAGCGTCGCTCAAGGAGGCAATCTACAACTCTTGGATGGAACAAAGATACAACAACAAGCTGCATCCTCGCAGTTTGAAGGTCGGCGACCTGGCCTTGAGAAAGAATGAAGAATCAAGAGTGGAGGGTCAACTCAAATTGGACGCCAACTGGGAAGGCCCCTACCGCGTTACTAATGTGCTAGGGAAAGGAGCGTACAAGCTGGAGCACTTGGATGGAAAACCAGTTCCAAAAACTTGGCACATGAACAACCTCCGCAAGTATTACATGTAAGGCGCGATATGGACCTTGCTCCCCCGCCCTACTTGTGATTTTCCCCCTATTTTCTTCTTTTTCTTCGGTTGCAGTAGAGGATCCCAACAGAGGTCAGGCAGCTCAATAGAGCCTGCAAAATGATCTTGAGGGAAGCCTAATGAATGAAAGAACCCACAACAAAGGTCAGGCAGCTCAATAGGGCTTCCAAGATGATCTTGAGGGCGGCCCTTGTAGTTCCAGAATTTACAAGATTAATGCAATGAGAAGTGTTTTTAAGTATATATTGCCACAACACGAACCAGTCATCTGGTAGATGTCTCTTTTCATGTTTTCTTTTACTATGCACTGACACGAACCAGTAATCTGGTAGCTGTCTTTCTGCTTGTTTCTTTTTTGTGACAACTGACAAACATACAGCAACAACAAAGACAATGTTGCTGACCAGCTCAAAAGGGCAAATAAATGGAGTTCAAAGAAAAATGAACTCAGAAAGAATGCAAACAGTTTCAAAAAAAACTGGCATCTAAAAATGACAATAAAAGATCTATGATGTCTAAGTTATACGAAAAGACAAGTTGAAAATCAAAGTTCAACTTGTCACTAGTTGCAAAGGGCTACATGATGGAAACGTCCATCATACCCATATACTTGCACTAGATAAAGCCTGTTAGAGAGGAAATAAAAACCTCCAAAAGAAAAAACAGCAAAAAACATGTAAAAATGCTTGTGTGGATTAAAAATATCCCGAAATACGACCAAATATCCAAAGGAATAAAAGATGGTACAAGCGCCATAAAAAGAGCATGCAGGCTCATAAACAAGTCAAGAAAAAGCAAAAAAGAAGCCAACATCTTCGCCACTTTTCTTCTACTCGTTAGGAGGGGCAGGAGGAGCTGACTAGCCTAGCTGCCACATCATCAGGTCCTCCAGAACCAAATCAGGACCAAGGATGGAAAAGTACTCCTGGAAGTCATATTGTTGGAAGGGAGCATGCACACGACCAAGTTGAACCTTCATATCAGCATCATCTGGAACGGTAGTCATGATGTTGTCAGCCTCGGTCAGAGCTTCATCAAGAAGGCGCCTGGCCACAGAACTCTGATCCACACTAGCTCGAATCGGACTGAAACCATGATCCCTGAGCCAAGTCCTTATCCTGAGATGCTCCCCAATGACAGCGTCACGCTGCTCCAACTGATGACGGAGAGAGGCACTCATCCCACGCTCCAACTCCAAATCTACATCCAGAGTCTTGACCTTGGCCGCCAAATCTTGGTTAGCCGTCATCGCCATGTTCAGCTTGTCGGTCGTCTCCTTGTTCTTGTCGGAGAGCCTGACCACCTCCTCATTTAGAGCCAATTTGGACTCAAGCTGTTTCTCCTTGTCAGACTGAAGCTGAGCAAGAGCAAGATCCTTTTCCTGGGCCAACTCGCGAATCTTGGCAATGTTAGCATCGGCCTTGTCAAACATCTCTTTAGCCTTTCCAAGGTCACCACCAAGGTCACTCTCCCAAGATTGAACGGCAACAGCAGCACACAGGCCCTACACAATGAAGAAAGTGAAATGAAAACAAAGACACAAAGAGATGAAAACAACAAGAGAGCAAAAGAAGTCAGGAGATACCTCCATAGCTGAAGCGGCCAACCGGTCCCCTAAACCACTCACCCCTGACAAGTTGGTGAGCGGGTTAGCACGTCATGACTGCATATGGCTATCAGGTATAGACTGCAACAAAAGCCGATGAAGAGAAGCCGTAGGGCAGTCCTGTGCCTCAGATGCAGGAGTCAAGGGTTTCCTCTCCAACACATGTCCAGGACCTCCAGCAAAGAAACTATGCAACCCTCAGATGAAGATCTTTACCAGGCTGATGTGGTTCATATGGGTTCACCTCTAACACGTTCTCCAACTTGGGTGTCTCCAGTGTGTCCTCTACCTTAGGCACCTCCAGCGTGTCTTCCACCTTAGCACGAGCCTGCTTGACATCAGCACCAGTTTAAGATGAAGGCCTTTTGTTGGAGTGAGATGACACCTCAACAGTCAAATAAATTAGCCCAGCTCCACCAGCAACAGGACCCCCTTCTGCCCCCCGGCCAAGGCCGTGACTTAGGCGAGCTTGTCGGCGCCTAGACTCCGCAGTGACAGAAGGCTCAACACGGGCAGGAGGGACTACATGACAAAACAACAAGAAGGAAAACAAGATAAGAAACTAAGAGGGATACATCCACACAACAAAAAGGCTAGATAACAACACAAGGATAGGATGCTTACACACAACAGAAGGCTCATATACCGTCTCATAAGTCATGGGGAGATAGGACATTCCAGACCCCTGCAAGTTGGCTTCACAATAAAGGCAGTGGACAGGAGTAGGATGCACCCTCAGCAAGTCGAAGGAAGCACGCAGAGGGATCATCTCACCATCATCAGGGGACTACGTGCGACTGCAAATGGGGCCTGGCAGAAAGACGCCTGGATTCTCCCCAAAAACCAGAGACTTCTTCACAAACACAAACTTGCGGGTCCAATCGACCCGAGTTGGCTGTTCAGTTATCACCTTGGGACCCTCCCAATTCTTCAGATAGAACCAGCTTGGTGGCTCCCTGCATGGATGGTCAAAAGCCCTAAACAATTGAGGGGTGGGATCAAGATGATGAATCCGGCACAAAACCTCAAAACCCACCAAGATCCGAACAGAGTTTAGGGTCAGGAGTGAGAAGTTTAAGTCGTAAAACCCTAAAACTGACTGAAAGAAGGAGGAGAGCGGGAAACGCAGGCCACAATGGTCAAAACACTCCAAGTATAGCACGCAAAACCCATCTTGAACTTGATTAGCCGACACATCAGCCGCCGACAAGAGAAAACAGTTTGAGAGATCCACCTCGACGGGATCTGCTTCAGCCGGAAGAAGGGCATTGGCCCGCATAGAGGTTATAGACTCGCAGCGACGGCGCAGGAGAGATAACTCCGCTTTAGTGGTGGTACAGAACAGAGTCTCAATGACACTCTTCATCATGGGAGAAAAAGAAAGAAGATTCAAACAGGAAAAAGATAGAAGTGAGGAGAAAAGAAAAGAAAAGCTAAAAATGGCAGTTTAAATAGGCAAAAAATAAACGTGCCTTTTTCATTCAGAAAAGACGCGTCACATCAATGATAAATTGATGAGAAAACATAACAATAAATGATGCCTTTTCTCGGGAAAAGACACATTCATTCTCCAACACGCCAAGCAACATGACCGTTCAAGAATACAAACCGCCGGAAATAAAAGAAGTTGCCTTCAAGATGAGGTACTCCAACAAGTTCTGGTGTTCCACCATGTTACAACATGAGTTTTACAAGGCCATGACTTCCTATTGTATCAAACTGACGCCTATACCAACAAAGCAATAGTCCTGCACCATGGGAACCATGGACAGGACTAGGGGGACTTGATAGGGTATGGGCCATAAAGCCCATACAAGATCAAGAGGCCCGTACAAGGTCAAGGTCCCCGACTTGAGTTACAGCTCACACAAAGTACATACACGTGACACCCCGTGCTCAACATGTGAGGAACACGGGTAGGAGCACAACAGAATCTATGGAGCTGCGCACACTGGATGAGGCTCCCAAACAGGTATAAAGGCAGGAGAGCTTCCTCTCTCTTTCCTTAGATTCTCTGGACCTGTCACTCAGATTTCATCTCTCTAAACACCCTAAAACTAACTTGGGCGTCGGAGCGGGTGTCGGCCAAACGCCACCCGCCTGAGCTCATTTTGCTTGTTGTGCAGGTTCGAGAAGAAAGACATCACCTTGCTGGTCGTCTGAACTACACCATAAATCTCAGACCATATCAGGAGCCATCATGACCTGAAACATCTCAGGGGTCATGGGCTCTTGGTCGCTGCGCCGCACGGGTGGATTTGCTGGCGGCATAACATCGAGGATGGTCCCCTCGGCGATTGGGGTCTCCTCCATCAGGTTCCAATCAGCGAATTGAGCTGCGTGAGCGAGTTTGAAACAGCGCTCCCCACAGATGGCGCCAATGATATGGTCTCGGTTTTCCGGCGTGGTTTGGGTTCCCAGCGAGATGACGTGCTTTCCCTCGTACTTGCACAAGTAACAGGGTGAGCTCAGGCGGGCGGCATTCAGCCGTCGCCCGCTCCGACGCCCAAGTAAGTTGGGATGATTTTGGGGAGAGAAATATGAATGCTAGGTAGAGAGAATCTGAGGAAAGAGAGAGGAAGGTCTCCTCCTTATATACCTGCAGGGAGTCTTATCCAGTGTGTGCTACTCCATGAATTCAGTTGTGCTCTCACTCGTGCTCCTCACATGTTTGGCATGTGGTGTCATGTGTGTGTACTATATGTGAGTTGTAAGTCAGGTTGAGGGTCTTGACCTTGTATGGGCCTCCTGATCTTGTATAGGACTTATTAGCCTATACCCTATCAGGAACAATCTAGAAGTTCTTTCATGTATGACTAATTAATCAGCTTTCGTTAAATATTCATCATTTTTTACCAGATTAGTAATATATATCTTTGCTTTCTGTTTGGTTTTAGGAGGACTAAATTGTCCATAATACCATATATTGTTTGTGCAAATGTTTACTCCCACGTTAAGTTTTTTACTTCTTCTTTTTGCATGATGTTTCAGCTAATTTATACAGTTAATATTGCATGATGCTTTAATTTTTGAATAATTTCTTATCTGATGTTTGGTTTGGTGGATTTTGCTGAATAAGGGTGGAGTTTCAATTTAATTGCATTGCTTTCTTCTTACAGGGCATAGCGTGACAATGACAAGACAAGTGTATAGTTTATAAAAGAAACACGTGAATGGAGCAACTTCATGTTAGATTATGCTTTTTATTTTTATTTTTATTTTCAGCAACTTAGTGCATTCTTAAAAAGGATCTTAAAATTTGATCTTCTCTAACTGTGTTTAGAGCTGAAAGACTGATTTTCGAACCAGAAAACTTAGTGCATTTTTAAAAGGATCTTAAAGTTTGATCTTCGCTTATTGTATTTAGAGCTGAAAGGCTGACTTTTGAGTTAAAATATCAGTGTGCTCTATTAATTGCTAGAAGCTTAATGTGTTTGATCTTCTCTAATTGCTAGTATTTCATGTTTTTTTTGTGTGGCGGATGGTGTAGATGAACCCTTAGATTTGAAGATGCTATAATATTGTTTCACAGGTGTTGATATGCTCTTTTTCAGATATTATAGAATTGGGTTGATGATGTAGAAGAACCTACCTATTGTTTGGTAGTACTGGGATGATTCAGTCTTGGATCATATTAATTCTTGATATGGATAGGTTGAAATCTCCATTGTTTATGAAGAGAATGTGCAACAACCTTGCTCGGGCAGCTTGATTATTATTGTCTTTTATAACTGCAACTGCTCATTTGAACGCAACATTCTTTTCCAGAGTGAGAATATTTATTCTCAAGCTAATGAGTAAGTAACTTTTAATAAACAGATAGATTCTCCTATTTGCAAATAGAGATAATAAAACACATTCACTCATATTTTATTTTGCCCTTTTTAGAGTGAAGATGATTGGGAGATGTACAGAAGAACTTTTTATCGTACTAACATTGATAAGAAGTATGATCCGACCTGATCATTTTTCTGCTTATGACAAATCATTAATCTGATGTCGTTGTGGTCATACCTATAGTTGTTTAATGGATGTTACACACGGAGATTTTATACTCTTCGTTGTGTTCATATTCATTTTTTGGAGTTGTAAATCTCTGACTGAAATGAAATGTGACTGAACATGTTCCACATTGCAGAAATATTGTGGCCGATATATCTCCCTTTTTTTTTACAGAAATTGATTTCAGTAGCAATATTTCATGCTAAATTTGAAATAAAGTGTTAAATATGTTTAGCCTATGCTTGCTTTTGTATTTATTTTATTGTAATACCGAGTAATTTCTTCAGTTTATTCAAGTGTAAGTTTTATCTAGAAAAGCTCTGTTTGTTTGGCATTGTCCAGGCATTTTTCTGTCCATAATGTTTGATTACGACGTTAATTTTATGTAAATATTAGAATTGACTGAGTTTTCCTATTTTTGATGTTGCTGCATACAGGAGAAGCCGATGTGATGATGAACCGATAAATGCAACTAACAAGTGCTTCTCTTTAAGTTGCAGAACATGTTGGTTACTATTTCGAATTCATTACTAAAGTTGCTTTGTTTGACTATTGGTTTGTTGATTTCTGACCACAATGGTTCTTTGTTTATGTGTTGTTGAAGGGTGATTAGTGACACAAATTCCTGCTCTTGAAAATGAATTTTTTTAGAAGGCAGCTGATTGATCAACGAGTCTCAAGTGCTTTACCAAATTGAGAGCAAGAGCCCTGACAGTTTTAGAATCCCTAAATTTGGGATTAGGACCTCTTGCGAAACGAAGCGCAAAGGGAACTTGATGGCAGCTTGATACTGTATGTGATTTGAGTGATGGGGAGCACTTGGAAAGGTAACTGTGTTGACCAGTAGAATAGGAAAGTTCAGTGTCTTACATGAATTTGAGGGGATCTAATGCTACTCTACTTTCTTGATGTTTTGTTTCTAGATATGATGAAGCATGCATTTCTATGTTTTTGAATGTTTAATATGTAGTAGTGTGAATTTAATTAATCCTCACTTTTGCAGGTGTGTCTATTGGTTCAGCAATCTTATTTTTACAATGACCCAAACAATAATGTTGATGTTTGATAATCGTGAGCGGCTGAGAGGGAGGCTTGGCTCTTTATTTTTTTGTTGCTTTCTGTTATGTTCTGTCACATTTGCTTCTCTCATTTGACTCTATGATCCTCATGTATTAAATCTGTAGGTTTTCCCGCAAACAAAGGAGAAAGGAGGGTGAAGTGACGAGGTTGTTGAATCAGTTGAGGAATCCTTACAATGCCAGATCTTGAGATTGAGGTCGTTGAATAGTCTGGCTTGGTATTACCTCTGCATTCCTTTTGTATTTTTATTTTTGTTAGAAATTTTCTCAAATTATACTGCATTGATTTCTCTTTTCCATATGCATAATCAGAACCTTTGAAGGACCACACTGAGGAAGGAGCCGCAGCAAAGGAAGCAAAAGACAATACCACCATTTGTATTTTTATTTAACTACTTGCTATGTAATGTACTTAAAATTTTTTACAAATAAATATAATTAAAGTTGACAGAGCTATGGTGGGAGATGCCCACTCTTTAGCAAAACAATTTATGAGTTCTATGTTTTAATGAATATAAATATGGTTTGACAAAAAAATTTAATAAACACATGCAAATAATAATTGTCTAAGAAGAAAAAAACATGTTATAATTAATACAACAAAATTCTACATAATATTTTTATATAATGTATAAAAAATTGAGATTGAAAATGAAAATTAAAAATATGCCACGCATAAGCACGGGTATCATCTAGTAAATATTTATGCAGGCACTCACGAGTCTGTTAAACTTTATAATGCCACATGTGGTCGTTTCATTCGCCCCACGTCTCCATGTACAACTTTTTCTGTTTGGCGGTTTAGATGGATATTTAAGAGCATCTCCAATGCTAAGACTCTATCTGGAAAAATCCAAATCCACGTCATATTAGGTGTGTATCAAACTAAAAAATACCTCCAATGCAAGCGTCAATTAAAGTTTCAACATGACGTGACTTTCCTTTTTTTTTGAAGCCCCAACTTGACTTGCAAGATATAGAGGCTCAAATTGCAACTTGCAACTCTCTCTCTCATCCATTCACCCAATAAATGATGTCTAATTTATTCCATCTCTCTCTCATTCATTCATTTTCATTTACTTTATCATTGGAGAGGAAAATTTTAAAATGACACTCAATAAAATTGGTATTGATTAAATCATATTGAAGCTCCATTCAATATGTGCCATGTAGAGCAATTGACACTCAAAATTGAGGCTTGCATTGGAGATGCTCTAATACTTTATGGAGTTTGTAGCCAAAAAGATAAGAACCTCTCCCCTCCAACTTGAACTTTTTGTCCAACTGCTGATGAAGATTATTGGAATTGTATGGATGCGGGTATACATTTCTCACCGAAAATTGAATGGCAGACTTAATTAAGATGGAGATTTTACACAGAAGCAAAGGCCAGAAAGTTTTGGTAATCTAAGTATGGGAACTGGCATGAATTGCATGTAGCTAGGTGAGACCAGATATAATTAGTTCCCTCTGGATGAACAAATAATATGCAAAAGTCGGACAGAATTCTTTTATGTATCAGATGCAGAAAATGAATGGCATTGCAATTAGCAGAAGCAGAAAAGTATGAAAGACCTGAAAGACATTGCAAAGAGAGTAATGTGAGGAGAGTGCAAAAATGAAATGAACACGTGCAATGGTAGCAGAAACTTACACCAGTCTTCATCCCTGAAGATGAATAGTCGATGCGCGGGAGGTAGGTGTGAAAGCCGATGTCATAAACCGGGGTGGCATCAGGGTAGAAGAGGCCGTAATTGCGCTCGGAAGATGGACCGGGCTTTAAATCCTCATTGAAGAGAGCAAAGACATAGACATCAATGGGTATGGATGGACGAGCAGGAGTGGCTTGATTCTGCGCTATTCTTCTGAGGAGATTGCCATTGTAGAGTGCAGCATTCTGTGGTGTAGCTCCCACCTCATTGGGATCTCCCTTTGATGGCCATCCTGTCTCAGAGATTTTGACCTGAATATCAGTGTGGCCCAATGCCTTAATAGCTGAGTAAACAGCGTCGATTTGGGCATACAGCATATTGTCATAGTTGAGATTTGTGTTTGGATCTCGAGTTCCTGCATTAGGCTGAAAGAGTGCATATTCTAATGATACCTCTCCAGGGCTGTCCTTGTATGCAAAGAAGGGATATGCATTGATGAGGAATGGGGAATTCGTGTGCGAATGGAAGGCGAGGATAGGCTGGATGTACTGGGCAAGATCTGGGCGGAACTGGCCCGCTGATGGAGGGAACGAGTTGCCTAAAATGGCAGTCGAGTGAGCGGTTGTGACATAAACCTCTTCGCTCAGCCCAAGGTTGACGAGAGCGCTGTTCACACTCTGCATTGCTGGAAGGAGCAGGGATTTCATGTGTGTATCATTCCCGGTCAGGACCTCGTTTCCCACGGTCACACAGGTGATCCTTGTAGCGGACATGTATGGCTGAAGATGCTGCTGAATCCATGTCTGAGCCTGGGTGGGATCACTCATGGTCTCAAGAAACTCGTTCCCCAGCCCTATGATGAATTCTACCTTGGAATTGGAGAAGGCCCTCAACACGCCTGGATCTGCATCGTACAGCTTCACTCTGCTCATGTTCAGAGACTGGAGGAGAACCGCCACTCGAGACGGGGGAGGAAGGTTGTTTGCGATTTGCCCATAGTTTATCCCAACTCCAGAGCTCAGGCTGCTCACAAACACCTCTGAAACCCACACGATCACAATCAAGCTGGATAAACGAATCAACAATAATAACAAAAAGAGAGAAACCAGTTCGATTCATATCCGATTTATAGAGTAATTAGTACCTGAGAAGCAGAGAAGCACGAAGAGAGGCGTACAGAATGCAAGGGTGCCCATTCCTTAACGCCAACCTTGATAAATCGACACCCTTCTTATTCATCCTATCACCTCTCCGTTCACATATAGCTTTTCAAACCACACACGGCTTCTACTTTTTACAGCAACACCCAACTTTTCACTGTGGGCATTTTTGCCAAGCCCCCATAGACTAGCGCTAGCCGACCACCCACATAACCAATTTATTGCAACAAGAAACCCATTTCAAATCCACCCCAATAACTCATAATCGAAACCCATATCAAATCAGCTCCGACCTCCGCTCAGGAGAGGGCTCAAGTGTCGATGAATTGTCGGAATTGACCTGAACGAATTGAGGGAAGTGAGGGAGAAGGCAGAGATGACGGCGTTTGAAGGGCCTGCTCATTAAAAAACGTAGAAACCCCCGAGGGATAGGCATAATTGTCGGCCCATATTTCAAGCGAATGACGCCGTTTTCTTCTTTCTTCTTCTTCCTTGCCCACATCCCATTGCCCGAACAGTAATTTTTGCCCGAAAATTCCATGCTCGAGAAGTTAATTGTGGTCGTCTGAAGGGTGATTTTCGACAATTCACCGCCTTTGGTCTAGGCATTGGTCTTGATCGTGTCGGTGAAATCCTTCAATCTCAACCGTTGTGTTTGGTTACGGGTCCACCAAAACATTGGTCGGTGTGACTTTCAGCCTCCTCGATCGAATATGTATATAATATACACGCAGAGTAGTCTATATATGGGTGGGATGGAATCAGACTTTTGAAGCAGTTTAAAGTTTCCCCTCTGTGTTTTTCTACAGCTTTGTCAGCTCTTTTTTCGACGGGTTTCTAAAAAAAAGTTTTTTTTTTGTTTTGTTTTTAATGGTTGCTTTTCCGTCCTTAAATTCTACAAGTATTAGATTTATGAGATGTTAGATGTTTAGTGCAGTCTAGATTATTTATTTATTTGCCTGACAAGTGTTCAATAGAATGTCTCACTCAGTGTTCATTTTTGTGTGTGTGCAGGTTACAGTTGAAGTGAAGAATAAGACCCATTTTATTTCCAAACACTGAACCAATTACTCCCATTTCTCAAGCCACAAGCTTTCTTGTTCTATACAGGTTATTATTTAATGGTGATACATGCAGGTCCATGTTTAGTAATGCAGGTCCAAAACATAATATTTTGGATGCACTAGCACAATTCAGTGCCATATATTGTGTTTTTCAGACCTGCATTTAGTAAACATGGACCTGCATGTATAATTTCACTTATTTTTTGGGTGAAACCAGAATTTAGACCAAAAGGGTTTTTAGCTTGATTTTTTTGTCTTCACAAGAGGGCATATTGATCAGGTTAGTTGGTTTTGGTTTAGTGGCATGTTATAATAAGTGATGTGTTTTAGTGCCTGGTGATTTAAGCACTTCGTATGATAACAGGTGAGGATACAGTTGGACCAAGGATCAGCTGGTTCTGTCACTACAAATATGCTGAAGAATGCACGAGCTGGTGCATACTATTAGGTCTGTATACATTCTCGCAATTTGATTTTTAAATGATCCCTGAATGTATTCAATCGGTTGATGTTGATTAAGGTAGAATGAAGGAGCTGGTGCATTCTATAAATATAAAATTTTGGTTCATTTGGTCGCAGTTTGAAATATACTGAAATGTTGTTCTCAATAGATAGTAGATTTATAAGTGAATTGTTGCTCTCAATAGATGGTAGATTTATAGGTTGAGTCGTCTCAGTAGGCTAATTTCTTGATTGATAATTCTCTCTATTTAGCAATGCCATAAGTTGAGGATAGTAGCTAGATAGCCGCTTTCTTTCTATCTAGGATTTTTTTCTTAAAAGTTTTGCCTTTTTTCTGTTGGTTGTAGGAATGACTACCTTTATGATTTTGAATTTTGTTCAGCCAATTAGTGTAACTTCTGCTTAGGATATGGATGAGGCTGGTAGTTTATGAACTGAAATTAGTGTGGAACTTCTACTTTCTTCATTCCATTGGTGTGTTATGCTATAACACTCAAAGATTGCATTGAAGATCTTGAAAAGAAAGTATGTCAGACTTCCCTCTTTTTAGAGAGACAAAGTATCGTTGGATATATTTTCTTTTCAATATTATAAATTTGGAATTGCTATTTTTATAGTTATTGAAACTTATGAATGGTTTGAATTGATATATTTAATTTATTAATATATTTTTTTGTAATTTTTTTATAAATAAAATAGATTATAAATATATTTTAGCCGTACCCTTGCCGTACCTGCACCTTCAATTATTGAATTTTGCCGTTTTCCATCCCCATACTTGTATACGTTCCGGTACCCGTAAAATCAGTAAAATATACACAATTTCAATAAGTTATTGTATTCCACCAGTTGGTTGAACATAAACATTAATTATGGCTTAGTTTCTATTTGGACAAGTCAAGAGTACTCCGACGCCACTCCCTCCAAAATGGGATGAACTCAGGGGCGGATCCAGAAATAATGTATTTAGGGGGCTAAATTATATAATCAGAATAATAATTATTATGTGATAGTTTAATTCTTTTTAAATGTGCTGAGTTGATAAACAAAGCTGCGGAGAAGGTATGTGAAGATATTAAAGAATTTTGATTGGGGTTTTCTGCTTCAAATTAAGGTTCCATTTCTGTTGGTTGGGGGTTTGTGTGTTTGTGTTTGTGGCCGGATGATGTCTTTATGTTGTGTGACACCTCCAGCTCCAAATTGGCATCCCTTTCGCTGGCCCCGTATCGTCTCCTCCGATATAATCATTCAAGGAGGGAAAGTTGAAATTTTCCACCATACTCCTTCCCAATGGCTCAGCTCCCGAGTACAAGGCATTCTAGTTTTTATATTCAGTTCTTCATGTGAGAAATTGAAATTATTTTGACCCTGAATTTAGTGTGTTTTAGCTACTTAGATTGTGCATATGTTTATTGGTTGTGTATTTGTTGGATCATCACACTAGTGGAGGTTGATAGCCCCACGACGGTAATCTGAGGTATACACGGCGGTTGTACCCGCCGTTACTTGAACCGCCGTCCATCGGCGGTCCAGTTTTACACGGCGGAAGTACCCGCCGTGTAAGGTTTTCGAGTTCGAAACTGTCAGTATACAAGGTGCGAACTCGTAAAGTCTCATGCCAGTCCAAAACAAAAATATCCTTGCGAAATCGAAATAAAAACACAATATTTGTCCAGCTTTCGAAAACGAAATTACACTAGTGTTTCAAATTCAACGAATTTCGGTATCGAAAAGTAGTAGCATGAATGCCCACTGTTCCGAGATTGAAAATTTTTGTTTAGGCATAGAGTATTACAACTTACGAGTTCAAAAATTATTCGTCGGCTACCAAAAAAAATATCCAGCCAAATTGGCCGGAAAATTAGGCATGCCAAATGCTTCCGATACCGATATACCCTTTCTGGATCTGTTTTTTGCCCGGAACAAGAGCTCCTTTCTGGATCTGTGTTCGCCTGGAACAAGAGCTAATGACGAACTCATAGACAAAACTCTTGCAACTTTGCTAGTGGCGCCGCTCCTTCGTCGGTGGTGTTGAAGAAGAAGAAGTATTCGAGGTGAAAAAGGCCCTTCTCAGAAGCTCCCTAGTTAGAATCCTGCAACAAACACAATATCAGAATTTTATCAGACTCGAGGAATACATGTTGCAAAGGTTTATGAAGTGATTCAAGTGATTCATGGCCTATTTCCTCTGTCCTGAAACTGCCATAAATCTATTTCCTCTGTTGTACCACTAAAAAACAATTGCAATCATACTCAAGGGAAACATATCTATACCTTTTCGTATTACCGGAAGCGGTGAACAGAATACCCCTTGCCGATTGCCGCAACAAGCTTGATAACTGAAGCGAGGGAGGTGGGGAATTGAACACCGGTAAGCGTCTGACTTGTAAGTGCCGATGTAGCCTATCTCCGCCACCTTCACGGCGAGTTTCGGGAGACCCGTATTTGACATCACGGCGTGCCTGACCGAGAAACTATAGCTTCAAAGCTCTAAACCATCACGACGCAGCCAGCGTCCCTACGGCGCCCAATTGCAGTCTCGCCGCAATTTTCGAGATCACCGCCCCACGACATCACCGGCGTTGCTCATATCCCTAGCTCTCGTCACCCATAACATAGCCTCAGATCGGTCGAGTTCAGATTTTAGGATGAGAGCTAGAATAATATGGATAAGATTTTAGAAGAATGAGGGTTGGAATATAAGGATAAGATTTCAGATTGTGCTTTAATGGTTGAGATTTATTTGCTTTGGAAGATCAATGGTTCAGACTACGCAGTGCACGTGGCTTTTAACCTTTTTATTTACATACTAGCATTTTTATTCCTAAGTTATTACGACCTTGAATATAAAGGGCAACTAAATATTCTTATGAACATCCTAGACATAGAATTTAATGCTAATAATTTATTTATAGGCTGAAATCAATATTTATAAATATTAATTAATTAAGAAATTAATAAAGATTTGGTATCTTTATCAACTAAGCCCAATTTACATAAAGTTAAGTAATTTTTATAGAAATTAAAGTGGCGTTATTAAAAGTCGAATAATGTTTATATGATCGATAATAGTTAGTTTATATATAATAATCTTACCTTGTTTGATTAGTTGTACTAGATTTAGTTAGTATTTATCAAAAGTCGAATTAGTTTTGACATTGGGTTAACTGTCTAGTATTTACATAAAGTCAAGTAATCAAGGTGTAATCTTTGATTGATTATACTCAGTTTTTATAGAAAGTCAAATAAAATTTAACCTTCAATTAATCATATTCAATTTAGTTACTGCATTTCAGAAATCATTACAACCTTTTATATCAAAGTTATACCACGTCAGTTTGTGTTTATCGAATATCCAATAATATTTGATTAGCTATCATACTCTATTTAATTAGTGTTTACAAAATTTCAAATAACCTTTGATATTTAATTAATTATTATACATATGATTCAAATAAGATTTTAAAAGTGTAATCATATTCAATTTATTAGTGTTTGTAGAAAGTCAAGGTTTGACATATGATTTAGTTAGTTTCCATATAATATGAATGAAGGTTTTATCTTTGATTGTTGATTAGTTACAAGTCCGTGTTTATACAAATTCAAGTAATGCATCTTACTTGATTGGTTATACAAGTTAGTATTCATGAAAAAGTACATGATATTACATAAGTTTTAGTTAGATTTGGTATTTTTTTAATTAAGCTCAATTTAGATACTGTTTATAGTAAAGTTAGTAACGTTTCTACAAAGTCATCTCATGTTTATATGAAAACTATATGTTAGTGTGTATGAAAGTGATGTAATGTTAATTTTTATTAATTATGCTCAATTTAGTTATTAGTGATTCTACTTATTTGAGTAATGCTAAATTTTAAGGTCTTATTCCCGTGATATTTCATTTGTTTAGTTAATCAAGGTATAATCTAATTCAACGAAATATGATTTGATGAACTACACTTTGATTCAGTTATCATATATATATATATATATATATATCCATTGATTTTGATTTAGTGCAATTCAGATCAATATAAATTAAGATTTAAAAGAATGTAGTTTAAGAAGTGTTGTTAGGTAACAATTTTAAAAGGATTCCATGATTTATATATTATTAGACTAAATGAAATATTGATTTATTCGTGAGACTTTCGAGAACGAAACAGAAGCAATTTAAATTTTGGAAATCTTTCGATTTCGAAAATCATTTCGAATGCAACATTACGGCACACGGAAGTAGAGTATAGAAGATATCTCTACAAGTGAATATGATTATCGATCCATGTTTTCGATTCTAAACAAAAGCGATCCAGGTTTCCGACTCGAAACCATGTATCTGCAATCTCTTCTAATATATTTCGAAATCGGGGGTGCACGAGAATGGATGCCGAAAACTGAGCATATTTGTTTTGGTTGAATAATAAAATAGTTAAAGTCTAGTAACACTCCTAATTGCATGCAACTTTTATGCTATATACAAGGAACACGACTTAAGTACTCCACTAATCACCAATCTCTATAATTATCAAAGTAGTAGATAAATAAATAAACTTCAAAAGTCATGCTGAACTTATTGGATTCCAATTTAAAAATCAATGTAAAACTTACCGTACTGTGTTTACGAACTCGAACATATTTAGTTATAATCATCAAACGATATCGAAATTTAGATTGCAATAGGGCCTCAGTATGTGCACAAATTTGCGTGGACGCAAACCAAAGTACTTGAAATTTATGTGATCTTTTCGACTTCGGCACAGTTTCATGCAACAATTCTTTATCGACGTCGACGGTTTCTGTATAGAAAGTAAATTTCTTTCACTTTCGAAATAAGTGTAACTACAAAATGTTTAATATAAAACATGGATACCTGGAACTTACGATCTCTTAAATCCTGACAATTAAACCTTTCGACGTAAAAAATATTTGCATATTAATTTCCAAAGGTCGGGCTCTGTATGTATATCTCACCCGATATGTTAATATTGCAAAAACACCTACTTTCGACTTCGAATACTCGTATTTACGACGTATGCAAAACATACGCAGTTGTTTTTCTAAGACGACTTCCTCGATCAGTTTTCGAAGTCGAAAACATTTATGGGTGGCACAAACATCCAACCGCCGTGTAACGGCGACGTCTACAAAGAGGTTTCCAGTAGTGTCATTAGTATTTTGTATTGAATTGTGCTATTAGGTAGCTCGAATGATATGCCTCTCTAGATGAATGAATTTTATGTCTGCGAGGAGTTCTATCTCTAGAATAATGAATTCTATGTCTGTGAGGAGATCTGTGCAAATTCATATATTTGATGGAGATGTGACTGAGAATATAATTTTTATGTGAATGATTTTTGATGGAGAATTTGTGAAGATTGATTTGCTTTGTTCCTGTGATGATAAATTATGGGAAAATGTATGTGGAATTTAAATTGTAAGTTGTTAAATGAAAGATACGGAAGTTTAGTAATTAAAATACACGTCTCAAAATTTTCTTAACATTGTTTTAAAAGTTGTGTTTGTTTTAGTAGTGAGTGGTCATCATCGTTTGATTTACGTTTCAATCAAAAGTGATGTTTGTGTGATCAGTTCAAGGGACAAATATATATATATATATATATATATATATATGGAATTTAAATTGTAAGCTGTCAAATGAAAGATAAGGACACTAGTGGAATGTGGCCGGAAAACGGCGCCGGAAGACGGCGGTTCCGCGGGAAAATAAGGAAACCGCCGTCCTTCTAGATTTCCGAGTTCGGAAACACATGTTCTCTAGCCGTATGGCTTTTTACACGGCGGTTGTGATGCAACCGCCGTGTAAAAGCAATTTTTGCTCGGCGGTTGCGTTTAATAGCAGACCAGGCTTCATTTCCGACACCGGAAATGTGTAGCCGGAAATTTCCCCGTTGACCGGCTTGACTTTGGCAGTCAAGTCGACGGGGCAAGTTTATGATGTCGGTGGAGTCAAGTCAAAAAGTCGTCCGGGTAAGTTCCAGAACCCGTAAACATGGCTGGATAATGGAAAACATTCCCGAGGAAGATTTCAGAACTCGGAAACGTCCCCGGATGAGCTAAAAACAGAGTGCTATAAAACGAGAAACAGATCCTTTTGTTCTATCTAGTCTATTCCATCTTTGTTTTGGGTTGAAGGACGCAGAGAATCTCCCAATCTTTGGGCTCACTGAATCCTAGGCCGCGATGAGGTAATCTCCCGCTAAATTTAGTATTGATGGGCAGATCTTTGTTAATTTCAAGCATGAATATATATATGTGTGTCCCTAATTTCATTGAATAATATATGAACTTGCATGTTGATTCCTAGTTATTTGTGTTTATGAAACCATATTTTATTTGATATGTTGTCAAGTAGTACGATGTAGATGAATGAATTCATTAATATTTGCTAAAATTTATGAAAATAGGTAAACAAGTGTTATGGAACGTAGTAGGATTATTAGGGAGAATCGTCGGACCTCACCATAGTATATGGGACTGGTTGAATATTTCATTGATGTTGCTTCTGATAATGCAAGAGTAGAAAATCAGTCGGCCATGCGGTGCCCTTGTAAGGATTGCACTAACGATGTGTTTTTAGGAGTTCAAGGTTTGCGTGAACATTTGATTGTTAGGGGTTTCCAAAATTCCTATACCACGTGGGTATGGCATGGGGAAGAACGTAGCACTGTTGTTGTTAATGAACCAATGGAGGTTGTAGGAGAAAACGAAATGGTTGGTAATTATGACGATAAATTGGATGACTTGGTAGATGATGTTGCCATGCATTTTTTTGGAAAACTTGAGGCGCTTGAAGCGATGTATAATGATAAGCAGACCCCTTTGTATGAAGGGTCAATCCACACTATTCTAAGCGCGACCTTATTGTTGATGAATTTAAAAGTCAAGCATGGGCTTTCAGATAAGGTATTAACAGAGGCGTTGGAGTTTATTGGACAGCTGCTTCCCGCTGAAAATTTATTGCCTGACAGGGCATATGCAGCAAAGAGGATACTATGTCCAATGGGTATGGAACTTGAAAAAATTCATGTTTGTCCTAATGATTGTATGTTGTTTAGAGGGGAAGATGAGATGAAATTGGAAAATTGTAGCGTTTGTGGCGAGTCACGATACAAAGCTGTGAAACAAAAAGTGGATGTGGGAGGAGATGTTATTAAGGAAACCAACAAACGTGTTCCCGGGAAGGTCATGTGGTATCTCCCTATTATACCTAGGCTTCAAAGGTTGTTTGCTAACAAGGAAGTAGCTAAGAACTTGACATGGCACGCAGATATAGAGAAGGTTGAAGATGATGATGTGATTGCACACTGTTCAGATGGTGATCAGTGGAAGAAAATTGATGATTTGTATCCTGATTTTGGAAAGGAAGCTCGGAATGTAAGGTTGGGTTTATCCACTGATGGTATGAATCCGTATGGAGATTTGAGTAGTACACACAATTCTTGGCCTGTGATGGTTGTTATTTACAATCTACCATCGTGGTTGACCATGAAGAGGAAATATGTAATGTTTTCGTTGATGATAGCAGGGCCAAAGCAGCCTGGTAATGACATTGATGTGTTCCTAGAACCTTTAGTTGATGACCTTCAGAAACTGTGGTTCGAAGAGAATTGGACGTGGGATGAATATCGGCAGGAATGGTTTAAGTTGAAAGGAATGTTGTTCTGCACCGTGAACGATTTCCCTGCACTTGGTAATCTAGCTGGTTATTCAGTCAAAGGTCATCTAGCTTGTCCTGTTTGTGAGGAGAACCCTAGTTTCTCTCAATTAAAACACGGGAAAAAAACTGTTTATAAAGGACATCATCGTTTCTTACCATGCAGTCACGAGTTCCGTAAGGCTAAGAACTGGTTTAATGAGAAGGAAGAGAATGCACCACCCTCTCCTATCAGTGGCGAGGAGGTATTCGAGAAAATCAAGGATATTGAAAATGATTTTGGGAAAAACCGTAGGAAGATGCCCATCCCCAACCCTTGGAAGAAACGGTCCATTTTCTTTGACTTACATTATTGGAAGCACTTGGCTGTCAGACATTGTTTAGATGTAATGCACATTGAGAAGAATGTCAGCGATAGTTTGCTTGGTACGATACTGAATATTCCTGGAAAAAGCAAAGATGGACTTCAAGCACGTAAAGACTTGGAAAGAATGGGTATTAGAAAGGAACTGGCTCCTGTAATCGAGGATGGGAACACTTTCTTGCCTCCAGCTTGCTACAATATGTCGTCAGCTGAGAAGACAAAATATTTGCAGTGCCTGAAAGATTTGAAGGTACCCTCTAATTTTTCCTCAAACATTGGTAACTGTGTCAATATTAAGGATAAAAAATTGTTCGGGTTAAAATCACATGATTGTCACACTTTGATGCAAGACTTGAACATAATTTCCATTCGTGGTTCTCTTCCAATCCACATTAGGATGTGCATCAGCAAGCTCTGCTTATTTTTTAAGGGAATTTTCCAGAAAACAGTTAGCCGTCATAAGCTAGATAAGCTACAGACAATGTTAGTTGAAGTATTGTGCCAATTGGAGATGTATTTCCCCCTTCTTTCTTTGATATAATGGTGTATTTGATTGTCCATCTTGTGCGGGAGATCAAAGAGTGTGGCCCGGTGTTCCTCCGGTGGATGTATCCTTTCGAGAGATACATGAAGATATTTAAATTCTTCTCACAGAATAGGTACAGGCCTGACGCAAGCATTGTATCTAGATATGTCGCGGAGGAGGCAATTGAATTTTGTACGACTTACTTAGATGAGGTTGACACGGTTGGACTACCCACCTCGAGGCATGATTTTCGTTTCAACGGGCATGGAACTAGAGGCACGTTGAATAACCCGCCAGCGGTCGATTTGCAGGCTGCTCATCTGTATGTGATGCGAAACCATGAATTGGTTCGCCCTTATGTTGACATTCATATGGAGGAATTGAGAAGTCTATACCCAACCCTAAAGCCTTTCCAACTACATGATGAGCATATTAGAACCTTTTGTGAGTGGTTAACACGGTAGAGATTGGTGACCATCCCGAGGACGTGAAATGGCTATCTAGACGGCCGCTAACAACGCTTATCAGCTACAGTGGTTATGATGTGAAGGGTTACTCATACGGGACCAAACAGAGTGATGCTAAAGGTGTTTTGCAGAATAGCGGTGTCACTACATTTTACGAATCAATTGCTGTGTCGCGGAAGAAAAATCCAGAAGGATCCTACTCATTCGATAGGTATTTCGGTACCATTATTCAGATCTGGGAGTTAAACTATGTGGCATTGAAGGTGGTTGTATTCAAGTGTCAGTGGGTTGATCAAAAGACAGGAACTAAGACCGATCCTTTAGGGTTTCAATTTGTTGATAGGAAGAAAGTGGGATCAAAGTCGGATGCGTTCATACTTGCTGGCGAAGGTGACCAAGTTTACTATGTTCAGGATCCTTCTGATCGGCACTACGAGATTGTTCTTGATGGGAAACAAATGGTGTGTGGTGATGAGCTATTCGAAGAGTATGACAAACGAGCGGCTCACATTTTTGTGCCAACGAAGAAAGACGCGATTAATATGGAGGAAATGGAGGCAAACATGTCAATCTATCGCGCAAGATCCGATCACGCCGAACGCATAGTGATAGATATCAAAGGCAACGAGCGGAAAAGGAAGTTGATTTTCAAAGTGTCGAAGCCTAAGTTCAGGCGTTAGTCGGACATTTTTTTGTGTTATTAGCTACTAATAATACAACTATTCCAAACTTAGTTTTAATTTGCAATTCATGTAAATATTTGGTTGAACCTTTGTTTTATCTATCCAATAGAATAA
Organism: Sherardia arvensis; assembly: GCA_948330725.1. NCBI lineage: Eukaryota > Viridiplantae > Streptophyta > Magnoliopsida > Gentianales > Rubiaceae > Sherardia > Sherardia arvensis. The sequence continues at coordinate 21,477,406 of OX415240.1, forward strand.
AAGGGAGTCGACAAATCTCAATTTTTAACCTATCCGGATACTTTTACGGTTTCTGAAACATTCCTCGGATAGGGCAAATTTAGGGTGTACCTACTTCCGGGTAACTATCCGGTTACGGAAAATTTGATCAACCTTATCCGGCTAGGTTCCCGAAATCGCAAACTGTATACCCGGAAGTATTTTGGTTAGGCAAAGCTTTTTATTCAACTTCCCGAAGGGTTCCCTGGTTTTCATCCGGTTTAGTAAACATAATCTGACCGATCCTGGTAGATTTCTGATTTCGGAAATAGGAGCCGGAAGTTTTTTTTTTGGCGAAAACGTCCGCGCACTCACTAATAAGTAGTTATATAAAATTGATACTGCAAAACAAGTGTAAGAATTGTAAATGCACACACACGAACCAAAATCCGTAGCATTCAAACGTTACTGAAATACATTTAAAATGTAATATCATTCGATAAGGCAAATCAATACTTAACTAAAAATTCAAAACAAATTGCACTAAATCAAGGCCCCATGTCATCGTCGTTGTCATGATCACCGCCACCATGTCCCGGCGAGGCATCCCCACTTGTGGTCCATCCTTTTGCACGCTTGAGGGCTCTCAACTCCTTCCTTGCCTCATAAGCGTCCTTCCTAACGCCAATCAATGTGAGCACCTTAGATTTCATGCTAGCGTACATAGCTTTCATCTTGGAAACATGCGGTGAAGGCTCTCCATCGGGCACCTCCCTACCTATAAAATGAAAATTCATATTTGAATACAACTTTCATAAAAAGTAGCATAAATTGTGAATAAGGAGGTGAAGATGACTTACTTCTTGATGCCCTAGCCCACTTAGTCTTTTGTTGCGGAGGCGCCACAATCCATTTTCCATCGGCCAAAGTCCATTTCGGCTTATGGTTTTCAAAGCAGTGGTAGTCGTATGGCTTGCAAGGGGTGGGATCATCTTCAAATCGGAAATTTGGGTCCAACTTCAAGAGCAACTTAGTGATTAGGCTCCCGTAGGGTAGGTTTTTCTTATGTCACTCGTTAACCCACGCAGTTCTCATCCAATTACAAATTGCATACCCGGGATTGATAGGAACCTCCTTCACGACATAATAAAATGTCATAACCGTGGTAACATTAGGCTCGCCGACATCTCCTCCTGTGGGGATGAAACTTCGATGCACCCACTCGTACAAAATGCGATCATCAATGGGGAAGAACGCCATTTTGCACCCATCGGCTGAACTTTCATCATATAGGTCCCGACCAAAATAATGATTCCCTAAATTCAGATAATTCAAGTACGGGAGTTTAATCATATCCGTTCCCGGCCACGCATTAGCATAGAAGATATTAAGTGGACCATCCTCGAGATTGGGATTAAGGTCCTCATTGGATTTGATAGAATTCCCCAACAACTCATTCATCAACCAACAATCAAACTCAAACCTTTTCCCATTAACCATGGTAGTGTACTTACCATCACTAGGTTCATCAAAATTAGCATAAAATTGCATCACCTCATCTGTATAGGTGTGATCACTAACATCGAACAATAGGGCATCACAAGTTTGAATAGCAAACTTCTCAACCATAGGGCCTAAACCTAGTGCCTCAACCCGATCTCTATCCAACACATATGAGTCTAGTACTGTTGCATTGTTAACAAGAATACCATAATACTTATAAGCTCCGAGACTGATAAAATTGTCAGAATCATACCAGTTTGGAGGGTGCTTCCTCGCCACGGTCTTGCTTCTCGGTGCCATGGGTTGATCGGTTCCTGGTTGTGGTGGAACTTATTTGCCATTTCGTTCGGGTAGGAGACGGGATTTCCGAACTCTGAATTGGGGGAGTTGGGGGAAGTTTGTGAGTTCTGATCTGAAAAAAAGTCAACCAGCCATATATATAAGGTCATTTCCGAACTCGTCCGGATGGGGAGTTAAACTGGTCCGGGTAGTTTTCCGGACTCGGAAAGACTATCCGGAAGTATTTAATTAAAAATCTCATATTATGCCCAGTTTTCCCGAAGGTTTCCCTGATAGCCATTCGGATAAGTAAACTTTCCATCCGGCTTAGGTTTCAGAGCTCGGAAAGACTATCCGGAAGTATTTAATTAAAATTCACATTTTATGTCCAGTTTTCCCGAAGGTTTCCCTGATAGCCATCCGGATAAGTAAAATATCCATCCGGCTTGGTTTACGATGTCGGAAACACAGTTTTGTCCTATCCGGATAGTGTTTAAGATGTCAGAAATCTAGCCGGAACTACACATAAACAGACATTTTCACCATCATATTTGCCTCTTTATCTAAACAAAATACATGAGTACCAAATTTTTGCATGTAGAAAATAAATGACAATAGATTAAAGCACTTAAATATTTAAAATCGATCAAGTTTACATAAACATGAATAAGGTACTAGAATAGATTAGTTTCACAAACGAAAATAACAAATTCTATGTTTAAAAGTACATTGTTTGAAAATTATTAACTAGAAACAAAGCCCTACTCTCCAGGTTGTGAGGTTTTCGCCCTACTGCTGGATGCTCCCCCCGCCGCATCTTCTTCACTTGAGGATGACAGTTGACCAAAATCCGGCTCATTCAATTCCGGGCTAAGTTGGAGATCAAGTCCCTTCCGATCAATGTAAGCCCTTTGTTCGGCAGGAGCATTGCTACTTCTTCTTTAGCCTTGTCGACCTGTCCGGTGAAGCATTCCCACATCTTCGAGAGCTTACGCATCCACCGGCCTCCTCACCTACGAAACAAACAACTGATTAGCTTTCGAAAACAAACACATTTTCACCCAAATTTGGATGCAAAACTAAACAATAACGGCAAAATAAATATTCACTTACTTGTACCCGATGAACTCGCACCTATGGCTTCTAGTTTTCTTCGCCTAGCGACTCTTCCTGCTGCACCCAGAAGTTAGGCCTTCAAGACGTACCTTTGAGTTTCTTTATCCAGTGCAAAACCCTTATGATCAAACCAATCGCCATCGTAGTACTCTAAAGGCTCAGCACGATCAACAACACCTCCACCTTGCTTCTTAATCAGCTCAGTGACAAGTCTGGCATATGGAAACCATTGCCTCGACCCTCTCCCCACCTTGAACATGTATTCAACTATCGAGTGTCCTGGATTTATTTTCAACCCTTCTATCAAGTAATGGAAGAGCAGAACACGTCCACAAGTGGGTTCACAACTATGACCCCCTGACGGATACACATTCTGACAAACCCAGTCAAATACAATCCTATGCTCAACCACAAGCTCTTCAACATTAAAATCACCAGGACAACTACCCGCCCCCTGACAAGTAGTTTTGAAGTACTTACGTCCCATTGCTTCAAGGTCTAAGGGTTGGTTTGGCCCAGTTTCAGGAAATTTGTTGAAATTATAAATCTCATGAGGGCCTTGGGGGTGATTAGGGCGCAAGGATGAGTTATCAACATAAGGGCAGCTAGCTAGGACCTCATTTATATGAAACTTAGTGACATGAATCAGTTTACCATTCACCTTAGTGCACATGTTATTCGACTCATACTCTCCTAAATTTGCGTAAAATTGCACAACCTCATCTTGATGGCATGGGGATTCAAGCAAGAGCAATTTATCTAAATAACTAGGCTGAAAATGAGCAATCAAATACCCTAAATGCACAGTTTCGATAGAGCTAGGGCGAATCACCTTGGTAGTGTGAGTTCTCCACCCACACCATTCGACATAGTTGGACTCCGCCCTACGATTGAAGAAATTCCGGCTTGCCGATGCTTCAGGGGGTCTATCATGCCCTCTTTGCCGCTTTGTCTTCCTCGATTTGGCCTTGCTTAATCGGCTCCCACCCGCATGATCTTCGGCTCTTGGAGGCGACTCGTATACCTCCTCGGAAGATTCCTCGTACTCTACCTCTTGCTCTACCCGTTGTTGGCGTTGGATCTCCTCGACTTGCTTGCTTGTAGAGGGATTCCTAGTCCTAACCATGGTGGGAGATTTGACGGAAAAGTTGGTGGAGTTGGGGGTTTGGGGCGGACTGGTTTGGGGATGAAGTTGGGGAGGGTTTGCTGATTTGGGAAAAAAATCCCGTCTGCCCCTTTTATAATTAAAACATCCAGCTAGCTTTTACGAGTTCGGAAACATAGCTGGGTAAGTTATTTATTTTTTGGTTTATCCGGGTAACTTTACGGTTTCGGAAACGTAGCCGGACTGTAAAAAAAATCAGAATAAGTAACACTTAGACTATTTTCTATCTAGTCCTCTACCCATTCATTACAAATACAAACGAAAATTTCACTTTCCTCCCACCCATTTACTCTCTTCCACCAACAAAATCTTCTTCTCCAACCACCAAGAACACCATTAATCACATTGGCCCCATTTCTTGAGTTCTAGAACAAGAAAGTAGCTTCTTTGTCCTTACTATTGGGGTTTTTGTACTACTTGAAAAGGTATTTCTTGGAAATTTGCTTCATTTGCATAATCAATATTGTTTATTGGTTAATTTGTCTTATTTGTTCATGGGCTTTGCTTAATTATTACTACAAACTAGCTTTGTTTTATGGGCTACATTCTTGATTAATCAATTGGGATTATGGGCTATATTCTTCATTAGTCTTGATGGTCACTAGTTATGTTACTACAAATCTAGGGTTAAGTATGTCATATATATGCACTAATTTAATTACAAACAATTAGGGGTTAAGCATGTGATAGGCAATTTATATTAGTCTAATAGGATCCTAAACCCTAGGGGTTTTATGATGGTCAATTATTAAAAGCTAAAAATGACTACTTACCATTAATTTAGCATATAATTATTCTTTCTTGATAGTGAGGTTATTTAATATATGCAAATTATGATTTGTAGAGGAGTTATGGCACCACCTAAGAAGAAGGTAGGAATCCCCAAAAGCCTTAAAACCCCTAGCACCGCGGGAGGTGTTAAAAAAAAGGGGGTGAGGCGTCCTAGGACATATTGTGCCGTCTTACAAAAAAGGATGAAGAAGGGCATATTGACGGACATGTCGTTCAACGATGATGGGGAACAAATGTCGGAAGAGTATTATTTATGAAAGAGTTGGGTTGGAAAAATTGGTCGAACTCGTGTGGATATAAAGTATGAATCTTGGCACGAGGTCCCCGACAAGGAGAAGACTAAATTATGGGAGGAGTGTTTGGTAAGTCTCTGCCTTCTTTTAAGTTATTTTCATTTTTGTACACATGAATGAGATATTATCCAACTTTTCTTATCAATCTTATGTAGGTACCATTCAAAATTGTTGCCCCAAATATGGAGAAACTTTTTGACACAACCATGTTTCGCTTTAGTAAGGCGGCACGGGATCATAGAGCAATGTTGTCTAAACATTACATTTATGGAGATTTTAAGGATGAGGACCTTGGTTGGCCTACACCGATATTCTACAAGAAAGTTGGGAAATATTCAAAGCACACACCTTGGAGAATGACCGACTAGTAAGATTAATTCCTACCATTCTAGTATTACTCATTCGTTCACATAACTTAAATTTGTTTATGTGTTAGGGTTTGAGGTTGACGAATAGCAACAATGCGAAGGCTAATACGACACCTCACACAATGAGTAGGGAGGGCTATACTATAAGACTAATCAAACATGCAAACAAAAAACAAGAAGATGGGGTGCACGAGAAAATGGATAGTGGGATGACGGAAGAGGAAGCACGGGAGAGCACCGAGGTGGTTAATCCTAAAGAGTTCGATAAACTCACTAGATTCTTGATTGGTCGACAAGATAGCAAAGGCGAATACAAACACGAGGTAAACAAGAAGTTGATAAAAGATATTGTAAGTTGTTTCTTTGAATATTTTGAGCTAATATTATTACAATTCTTATTCCTATCTATTTTTCTTTCTACCTCATTTTTTTTTGTATTAAATGATAGGATGATGTCAAAGCGAAAATTGCTTCGGGAGAATTCGTTCCCACACAAGAAGATGACATCCTTTGTAAGGCGACGGAACGGAAGGAACACCCTGGTAGAGTTCGTGGATATGCATCACATGTAGTGAAAAGAGATCTCATCGGCAAACGGAAACCTTCTAAACCACCAAGACATACCAAGTACAACAAGTTGCAAGAGGAACTTGGGGATACAAAAAAAGAGCTCGGTGATACCAAGAAGGAGCTTGATGAGGCCATGAAGAATATGAAGAAAAGGGACATAGCTCTCCACATAATAGCCAAGCAAACGGGTGCAATTCTCCCACCAAATTTAATGATCTAAGCGACGATTGGGAGCCTCCTTCATGTGGTTCACGTCACTCACCCGATGTTTGTGAGGTGCAAGGCAATCCACCATCGCCACAACCAAACATATGTGATGATAACTTAAGCCGACCAAAAAAGGTAAACACACTAACTCACTTTTCGATCGCATTCTTATTCAAATTCTCTATTCGTTCTCTTAATAGTCTTAGCATGTTTATGACGATACTTTAAAAATGGAATCCACTATTTTAATTTGGTCAAGGTCGATGTCACATATCCATGCAAATTATATATCGATGGTGGAGTGAGGAAGCCTACTATGCATGTTGCAAATGGAATTTTCAATGAGTCGGCGAAGATGCATGGCGACGATAAAATTGCAATTGGTTTGGGGGAGTTTTGCTTGAAAAAAGCTTTGGTTTTAACCGCTCGAATTCCCATACCCAAAGGCCCTGTAAGATTGTGGGACCGGCGGAAGGTATGTATTTACTTTGGCCTCGTAGGCTAATTGTTGTCGAGAGTTTAGGAGAGACTCAACCCGCTAGCCTATACAACCCAATTATGGGCGTTGCACGCAAGGTTGATCCAAAAATTTCAAAACAAATTCTCAAACCTTTGACCGCCCCAAAAGATGTTGTAGTTAAATCTATGACACCGGCTATGAAGGTGTTGTATGACAAGTTGTCTAAACATTGCAAATTTGGATACTACGAATTCCTGGCTTCAACAGAAGTATTTGGTGGTATTGGAAGGCAAATTGTAATGTGTTGGGGTGATTTTGAGGATCTATGAAAGGGTGACAAGGCAACCGAGCCCCTAATGTCCTTATTCCAACTGTAAGTCATTTTAATGTCGAGACTATATTAAGTTGTGTGTTTTCAACCGCCGTTCTCCCCGTTGTTTTAACCATTCATTTTTTTCCTTAAGTTTCTTATATCAACTAGTTCAAAAAATGTTTAAGCCATGGATAGGCTTCCTATTCCCCGAGCGAATCAAAGAATTCGGTCATACTGATGCAGAGCGTTTAAGCTACATGAAAGAAGCTCTCGGTGTGGAGGACAAACTATTCTTCTTAGCACCACTCATTTTCGGGTAAGCTTTTCATATTATCTAATTCTATACATTCTTATCTCATGTTAACTTTTATATTGTCATTATTGACAAATGGATATGCTTTTTTTGTTAGTAAACATTGGAGATTGGTTTTGATCCACAAAAAAACCAAAGAAGTTTATTGGATAGATCCTCTCCATCGTCCGCCAATCCCGTCTTTCGAACACCTCCTTAGACAAGCTTTGAATCATGTCAATCCCTCTAGGAGGGAGTTTGGAATGACTGAGATCAAGGTACTCTACACGTTTCTCCCTCAGTAATCACACTAGTTTGATCGACATCGATCGATTGTATTTAACAATGTGATCTACCTTTTGTGTTAAAGTACAAGAGACAAGGTAGCGACTGGGAATGCGGTTTCTATGTTATGTTGTATGAGCTCAAGTTGGTAGCGGAACTTATCGAATTCGACAACGACCTTGAGCCCGTAAGTTTCAAATCTATAAGGGCGTCTACCTTACACATATTCATATGTTTGCGTCATATATTTATTTGTGTCTACTAATGCACAGATTTTCGAAGAGGATACAAGCCCCTACTCACCTGAAGAACTGAATCGACCGAGGAGTAGTCTTGCATCATTTGTCGAAACTTTGCAAGAATCCGCTCTAGCTATAAATTGACACATGTTTATGTGTTATTGGCAATTGTTGGTGTATTTAGCGCATTCAAGTGATGTATTACATTATACATTCATTCTTAATACATCACAACCATTTGAAACATATAATTCTTCACTAGCGCCATTTAAATACTTTCTATTTTGTATTCAAAAGCCGAAATAAATAAAATTCAGATTTTTAATAATAATCAGGGATACTTTTCCGATATCTGAATGCTGGCCGGACAATTCAATCTTTTTCCGGCTAAACTTCCGGTATCGAAAACACTATCCGGAAGAAAATACCTTCTTTCCACCCATTTTTCCTGGTTGGCGTCCGGTTTAGTAAATCATAGATCCGGCTAGTTTTCTGGTGTCGTAATTGTAGCCGGAACTACCTATTTTCCGCCACCGTTTCACGGTGGCCGGAGTACTGCCCGCGCCGGAATATTTCCCGGCTTACCATCCGGGAGAGCAAAAATGCTTCTCCGGCTTACCGTCCGGCTCATAATGGCCGGTGAAGCCTCCTGCTAGCAGTGAGTGTTTACGAGTCCGGAAATGCACCCATCCGGGTAAGTTTCCGAACTCGTAAACGTTACTTGGCGGTTTCAACCGCCGAGTAACGGTGGCGCCAATTGCACGGGGACACCAAGGACGGCGGTCAAAACCGCCATCCAACGCACACGGAACCGCCGTGTTCCGGTGCCAATTCCACTAGTGGGAAGACTAGCTAGTTTTAGTGGCGCAAGTTTCAAAATTTTCTGAACTTTTTGTGAAATGTTGTGGTCGTTGCAGTTTTGAGTGGTCAGCAGTGAACTGTTTGATTTCAGTTTCAATCTGCATTGATGTTTTGATTATAAGTTCAAGGGGCAAAGGTTTTTCAAATTTAAAATGTAATCTGCCTAATGAAAGATATGGAAGTCTAGATTTTAGTTGTGTGAGTTTCAAAATTTTCTGAGTTATGTGTCAAGTATTATGGTAATTTTATTAACAAGTGGTCAGCTGCAAATTGTTTAGTTCTATAGTCATGTTGGATTGATTTATTGAACAGTCTATAAGTGATGAAATTTTGAGTGGAACCTCTCTGATGAAAGCCCTTTCGGTCTAGTTTTCAATGGTTTTATTCTATGAGTTTTTGAATTTCGTGCATTATGTTATGATCATTTCAGTAAGCACTGGTCAGCAGCACTTGATGTGTAGGTTTCTGTGTTAATTAACAACATTATGTACGGATCTACAATCTTTGTATTATAAAAAATATGTCAGAGTGTTGCTGCAATATAACCATGTTGTGTGTAGTTTGTAGTGTTCAGTATGTGTAGATACATGACTGTTACTATGAACCGTATATGATCACGAGCACTAGAACCAAGTAAGATTATGACTTGTGTGAATGCATTATGTCATTGAGTGTTGGGGAAAATATCATGTACGCTACACACTTATTGTGTTAGGTTTTGTAAAAGATTGGTTTGGCATAATCAAATTAAATAGAGAAAACAGTGTTTATAATTTAATGCACTTGTTGGATTTTCTTTGTTTCGATAGACAAATAAGGCTGTAGTGAGGAGAAGATGGAGCTGAGAAGGAAGGTCTACAAATCTAGAACTGCAAAACGTGCTAGACTATAACAGGCAAAAGATGAGCCTGCTCAATTTCATATGTGGCACGAAAGCGACACCAATGGAGATTTGGATGCAAAGGTCAGATGGCTTTAGTAACCTAAAGTGAGGCTTGAAGCTCAAGACGATGACATTCCTGAACATTGCTGTAATTCTGTCGTTGAGATATTCTTCTTGTTTCATTTTTTTTATCTTAACCCCTTCATTTTCGTTTGTTGACTCTTATATTTAAATTCACAGAACATACCAATTCCAATCATCACGTGGTAAGACTTCATACTTATTGTGGGGCAGATTTCTTTATTCTTGCATTTTCTCTTGTTAGCGAGGACATGTACAAGAATGTCTATAAGAAGGTGAGCTTCGCCAAAGCGGTTGTCCATGAAGACTGAAGTCGCCTGGATAAGAGATATGCTCCGAGGGAATGACGTGTTCGAGATCAAGTTGAAACTCATGGAGCAAGTTCGAGCGGAATACCCTCAAGGACGACGAGTAACATGCTATCACTTGCTCCATGTTTTCATGTGATAAAAAAACATTTGATTTCATGCTGATTTTCAAAGCACTTAATGAGCTGAAATTTTAGTCAGAACCTTATTTTATTGTTGAGGAGCTCTATGTTAAGCTTTTGACGGAGTTAAACCCTAATGCATTTCAGTTTTTCGATTCTCACAGCAGCCAAAGAGGTGAGGGTAGGGTGGATTTACTTTTGAGCTGCTAAGAAGTTAAAGGACAGTTGATGCAGAATACTATATATGATCTTCTCTAACTAGTGTATTTACTTGTATATTGACTATCTTCAAAGTTAGCATTGGATATATTCAAGGAGGTAATGATATATAAAGTAAGATGACACATATATAGAGAGATTTTTCTTTCTTGTTTCTTTATTTTTATTTACCAAACAATAAATATGACCTTTTTAGTCTGTGCAAATGATGAAAATACTGTTGCAAATAAACAAAGAATGGAAATTAAAATAAAGTAAATAATGTAATAATAAATGGCAATTCTAATTCTAATTCCATGCCAATACTTTAGTTATCCAAGCATAAGAATTGAAATTGCAATCTCAATTCTTAATTTCTAGTGTTACACAAACACTAGAATTCTTAGAATATTTGAACACCAATTCATTACGATCCTTAACTCTAGAAACTGGTAAGTTTTTAACTCTAGACAATCTCCTTAACTCTAGAAACTGATCAGTTTTTACAAACACAAGTTCATAGTTATAGTCTCAATACTACTATGACTAGTGTTTTTTGTCTATGGACTAAGAACCAGAAAAGGAAGAAAGGCTATTTGGTCTAACCTTAAAGCTATTCCCACTTCTGAGACATTTTTTATTGGTGATTTTAATGTTATGTTCTCCACTTCTGACTACAAGGGTCCTTCAACTCCCAAATTAGGGAGTATTAAGGACTTTCAGAAATGTGTGGATATACTAGCACTAATTCACATTAACACTGTGGGTAATGAATTAACCTAGACTAATAAGAGGCTTGGACCTACTTTAGAAATATTAGATAGGGGCTAATGTACACATCAGTGGAACATAAAATTCTCTAACTCCTCTATCTGAGTCCTCAATTGGGACAATTTAGATCACAGCCCTATATTGTTTAAAACAGGTAGTGACATTCAGTCATTTCCCACGTCCTTCAAATTTATTAGTACTTGAAAAAAATCTGAATTTCAAACTTTTATCCAATCCAATTGGGAGCAGCCACTTTCTGATTCTGGTATGCTATAATTTTTCCTAAAATTATAGAGATTGAAAACAGCTCTAAAAGTGTGGAATCAGGAGACATTTGGCAATATTCACATAAATGTGGAACTTGCAGAAGAGGCACTGAGAATCCAGGAAATCAGCTATGATCTTAATCCTTATGATTCTGAACTGATTTCCTTAAACTCAAGCAAGCTCAGCTTAAAGAAACTACCAAGGAACATAAACATTTTTGGAAGTACAAATCCAAACTTAAATGGACTAAAGAGGGAGATGTAAATTCAAATATTTCCACAATTCACTGAAGGACAAAAGGTCTAGGTTAAGTATTACAAAAATCAGAAGCTTTGCTGGGATCTGGCTTGAAGATATGTAAGTAATTGAATTTGAAACAATTCAGTATTTCTCCAATCTTCTTCCAGGGAGCACCTTCCATCTGATGATCAATTCTCATCACATTTTCTCTCTAAAATTCCTAGACTAGTGACTTATGATCTCATATGATCATAACTGCACCCTGCTAAAACCAGTGGATGTATAAAAGCTCAAAAATATTGTTTTTTCACTCAATAAAAACAGAACTCCTGGATGGTTCTCCTCTACTTTCCATATTAAATCTTGGGAGGTCATTTCCTCTGATTTACTTATAGCAGTAAATGATTTTTTAAATGGTGCTGACATTCCAAAGGGAAGAGCTACAACATGAATCACAGTTATTCCTAAAAAAGACACGCCTCTTTCCTTTGATTCTTATGGAGATGATGAAACCTTTGATGTCTGAAATCATCTCACCCCGCTAAAGTGCTTTTCTTCATGGTAGGGACATTTATGATAATGTACTCTACCTAAAAGTCGTGGTTAGGCATTTAAATAGAAAATCCAGAGAGCCAAACCTAATCATTAAACTGGAAATTATGAAAGCTTTGATAAGTAAGTTCGGTGTTTTTGAGGAAAATACTGACAAAATTTGGTTTTCATGAATCATTTATTGACTGTATTATGAAAAATCTGTCTCAGACATGCTTTTCTATCCTATTTAATGGAAAACATGTTGGAATTTTCAAGTTTCTAGAAGTATTAAACAGGGAGATCCTCTATATCCTTTCGTTTTTAATATTTTTTCAGAAGCTTTCTCAAGAAGCATATCTTATATTTTTCAAATTGGGAAATTGTATTATTTTAATCTGCCAAGAAATTCTATTTCGATTTCCCACTTATCATATGCAGATGGTACAATTCTTTTCTTAGCTGCAAATATTTCTCCGATTAGGCTCAAAACTAACTGGTTACTTTTGAAAAAATCACTGGTCAAATAATAAATTATGAAAGAGTGATTTTTTTATTAGTAAAAATGCAAACTTAGCTCAATTAAAAATGTTCTTGAAATGGAAAAAAAAAAGTTTTTTTCTCCTTCATATACCTTGAATGTCCAATTTTGAAGGAAGGGTAAAGATTTGCTATTTATTACCGCTTATTGAGCAGGTCAAAAGAAACTTAGCTTTTGAAAGCATAAATAGCTTTCTACTTGGGGGGCGGGGAATCACCCTGATTCAATTTGTTCAGTATGCTATCCCCCAACACATTTTCACAATTATGATACCTACCTCTCACACCATTGAAACCATAGAAAAACTGTTTGCAAATTTTCTATGGGGTTGAACTGAAGTCAAGGCAAATAAAAAATGGAGGAAATGGGAAAAATTATATATTTTCCAGTGGATGAAAATGGCATGGGCTTCAGATATTTCCCCTACATCATACAAGCTTGCTCAGTCAAATTATGATGGAAATATCAGCTTAGAGAAGTATTATGGACTCATTTATTGTACTCACTTCCAGAAACTCCCAGACTTGGAATAGGATCTGTACCTTAAACTGCACTGGGGTACATTATAGTCAGGTCATTCTAGGAAATGGTGATTGCAATTTTTGGATATCTAATCGGACTGGTGTTGGTACAGTCCAAGATCATTTCCTCCTCATATTACTCCAATTCCACAGGACTGCATGATAGCTGAATTCATCAATCAGAGTAAGTCTTTTCTGCCTCACCTGGAGCACGCTATAAATGATGACATTTTCAGATATTTCTGCAGGCATAAACTTTCGGTCAAAGGAAAAACAGACTCATGTGGAAGCCCTCAAAGAGAGGGGATTTCTGTTTCAAAACTGTCTACAACACAATAAGAGATTAGAGATGTTCTTCTCCATCCTTAGCTAGGTTGTGGAGAATTAAAATCCCAAAAAAAAATTCTCTTATTTATTTGGAGACTTCTTAACTCTATGCTTCCTTTAGATGAGGTTGTCAGACATTATGGATTCCAATTTGTCTCAAAATGTCAGTTATGTCCTAATGCTGACTCTATGGATTATTGGTTTAATGAGTGTACTTTTGCTACTGCTATGTAGTCAGAATTGTTAGCATGCATTGACATCTTTGACTCTTCTTTCCCTTCGGTCTGGGATAGGCTCTCTAATTATGCATCACATAATGGTCTCTCTAGTTTCCAAGCTAGATTGATCAAAATGTTGGTTTGCATAATATGTTGGAGCTTATGGAAGGTTAGGAATAAGATTATTTTTTAGGAGCAAAAGGCAGCCAGATCCTGCATCATCTCAGAAATAAAAGAACTCGTGTATTTTTATCTATCTGCCATTCCAGATTTTGCTTTAACAAACATTGATAGAGAAATTGCATCACTGCCTTTTATCCCCTGCCTCTATCTAGACTACCTAGACCTAGATTGAGAGCATTTCAATGCGCTAAACCTGACTCTGGTTTTAAGCTTAATGTAGATGCATCATGGAATGGTTGTAATTGTGGCATTTGAATGGTCCATAGAGATGAACATGGAGATGCCATTTATGCAAAATCATACTATACTACTGTCTACTCTCCTCTTGAGGTTGAGATTTGATGTATGGTGACACCACGCTTGACAACAAACTCGGCTCCACGAACAGATCTGGAAAATAGGGCCTCGGGTTTCCCGAGGATAGACACTCTGACGCTCAAGTTAGTATGATGTGTAAGGCTTATTTTCTGAGTTATGAGATAGAAAAGGTGTACCAAACCTTTGGGTATTCATATGGCTACAATTCGTAGATCACCAAGATATGTAATTATGGTAGGAATACAACTCTTATGGAGATAAGGGTTGTATTACCATGTATAGAAGAAGTGTATTTTGGTCATGGCTGTTTTTACCATGTTTAGGAGGATGTATAATCCTTGTAGAACATTCATAATATAAGAATTCCTTATAAGGATTAGGATTGATGGACCCGTGGATCCATCCTCCGCGTAATTCGAGCACATGACCCTTCTCGGGCCCTGGTCCGAGATTGAACGAGGCCCAGAATACGAACCATGGACTTATCATTAGCCCCAATGTAGATCTTCAGAATTTGGAGGGCTCCATCTCGAAGGTTGAATGAGAGGCTTGCTTCTCAAGAGAAGGCCAATAACTCGATGGAGAACAACTCGGGGCATTAAGCTCGGGGTGTCCTTCCAGGACCATCCTCTCGGGCTGACCCTTCTGAATATCTAGTTACAATTTCTTTCGTATTCCATCAGAACATGTGGACAGCTGAGATTATCTTTTTTTGAAATCCAGATGGGAGATACACGTGAAGTATATTCATTGGAAGGTAGAGGCAGTCTGTCCCCCATCTCTCTAATTCCTTGCATCGGAACAAGAATCGAGGTAATTACTCATCTTAATGTCATCTGGGTTTGGGTTAAATATCCTAAATCATTCCCATTGTCTTCCTTATTTAAAATTTCTTCTTTCAGAGTTCAGAAGACGCGTCAATACTTCATTCCTTTCTGAAGCCCCAAATTTCTGCTTCCATAATCATCAGTAAGTACTATCTTCTTTCTTCGTTACTTTTTTGTGTCTGCTTCTACTTTTCCCTTGTGTGTTTCCCTCCATACTCTCTGTGATCATGAGCAGTAGTAGCGAAACGATTTCCGTCCCCCATCATGATGAGAGAGAGTATACATGTGCTCATGCCGAGGAGAATAGCTCCCGTGACCGCCGTAGAGCCGAGGTAGCGAGTGGGAAGAGGCCTGTAGTTTTGAAAAAGAAAGCCTTTGAGGAGGAGAAGATATTGTTGGCCATAGCGAGAAGGGCTTAGATGGAGGGGAGAAGCCCCATGGTGGCGCGTGCGCCCGGAGGTGGACCTTCTGTGCATGGTGAGGGCAGCAGTAAGAGGTCGGTGAAGGATGATAAAGCCCGTGCTGACGCTGCTGTATACGCAGAGGGCTGCCGGTATTCTATCCCCAGTGATAGTGATCTCATGCATTTTGGGGAAGATAAGTATGTCTTGGAGCTGGTTACTCCAACCCGAGGTGTCATTTACGGGAGGTTCCTACAGCATGGGATGACTTTTCCTTTTCCCCCATTGTTGAGTGACTTCTTGGAGTGTTATAATGTTCATCCAGGACAGCTACATGTCAATATGATAGTTATCATAATGGCCTTGATGACTTGGTGTGCTAGTAAGGGTTATGACCCAAGCCTTGCCCTGTTGCGGACCTTATATAAGGTGTCCATTGTTAAGCGAGAAGTAACTTTGGCGTCCGGGATAATGAAATAGGCCGAGCCTTTGCACTTCCTTCAAAATGTGAGGGGTGGTATAGAGTGAAGTTGACCTTTGATCGGACGAAGTACCCATTACCCCATTGGAACAAGAAGCTCGAGAATGAGGCTAAGAATAGTGTTGAGTCCTCGCACAAATTGCTGGATATAGCTGAGGAGCTGGTGAGAGAAAGGTTTAAACTTGGTGGTGGCAAATTTGTGCCGGGGGATTATCAGATTGGTTGGATATGGCCCCTTGGAACATATAAGTGGTTGTACGGGATGCCCGATCGAACTATCTGAAGTTGGCTTGCTTCAAAGTTGGCTTGAAGTTGGCTTGCTTCGACCAACCAAAGGGTGTAGAGATTGAGTGATATGAGACCACTTTGTCTATGGAGCAGGATCCCGTTGGTGCAGCGAGGGCACTTCGAGCCTGTAGGGGTGTTGAGGAAAGGGCAGCTCGGGATGAGGGGTCGGAAAATCAGGCTCCTCTAGATAGGGAGGTTTCTGGATTAATGCCGAATGCTCGGCGTCGCCTGAAAAGGTTGGTTCGAGGACCAAAGAAAACTCGATCAAGGTTAAAGTTTCTGGTGAGACATAGTGTCTGTTTGTACCCGTTGCTCGAGATCCATCGGATGAGGAAAAAGATGAGGGTTTAGCCCTAGTCTGATGTCAGAGAAAGAAGGTAGCTCGGGTCTCTTGTTCTCCACAAACTACCAGTATTAATGAGTACTTGTAACTATGTTTGGTAGGCCTGAGGATAATGATTCTGTAACTTCTGTAGTAACACCTGATGTGTTACATGTGGGTATCTATTCTTGTCATGTGTAACCTTTATGTTTATGTTGCATCGTTTTTTCTGCTGCTAATACCGTCTTTCTCGTATGCAGTGAGTACTTCCAAGTCCGAGAAGGCATCAGACCTGCTGGCTCAGCTGGTCCAGTTAAGGAAGATGAAGGAGGAGGAAAATAGGAAGAGGAAATTGGAGGCCTCAGGAGGGTCTTCCGATGCCTCTAGTAGGTCTCCTAAGAAGGCCAAGCTCAATCTCGAACCCTTGGAGTAGTTCGAGAAATACGTAGTGCTTCCTCCCCCCGAAGTCTCGGAGGCTGAATCCAAGATAATTTCAGGATATCCTGAAATAAGTCAGGTATGCTTTAACTTAGATTCCAATTTGATTGAAGGTACAATTCTCTGATTGTTCTGTTCTTCTCTGCAGTCTCTGAGTGGTATGAATAACCATATGAAACACCTGTATGGTTCGGTTAAGACGTTGTACGGCCGATGCCGGGTTTCGGAGGAAGTGGCAGGGGAGCAGGTGGCTAACGTGGAACAACTAAGGATGCAAGTTACCAAGAAAGTTAGCGAGCCATCTGAACTGGTCAAGCACTTTCAAGATGAGGCTGCAAGGGAGAGGGCTAAGAGAGAGGCCCTGGCTAAAGAGGTTAGGACCTTAAAGAAGGAGAAGAGGTTAAGGGACAACTCCTTCCAGGATCTGAGCAGAAAATTGGCCGATGTGGAGGCAGAGAGAGATCGATATGCCGATCATATTCATCATAGGCAGTTTGTCCAATTGGTAGCGGACTTCTATGTCAACTGCCCTGAGATGGAGGTCCTTCAGCAAGAGCGCGGTGAACTATACCATAGATCTGAGCTTTCGGGTATGTGGTTGCATCTTCAAGAGGTCCTTGACGATACTGGTAAAGAGTTGTTGGCTCCCAGTTATAACTGGTCTGAGGTTGCAAAGGACTTAGAGAAGTTCCGAATGAGGTTTCGTCAGGCAGGGGGTTTCAGGCCCAGCTTAATAGCTAGTTTGGAGTCTTTGGAGAAGGCTTTAACTCTGGAGGAGTTTCAGGAGAGATTCCTTGGCCTGTACTCTGAGTTGTCATTCTTGGTGGAGAGGCATGTTGCAGAAGTTTCAGCAGTTGATCAGGAGAAGAACCAAGACGGGCGACCAAAAATTGTAACTCCCTAGAGCCTTCACTCTTTGTTTAGGATATTTCTCTTTCCGCCATATTCTGGCATTCATGTACTTTGAATAGTATATCTTCTTATGAAATTGATTGGCCTTCGTCCTCTTTTATTTCCAGTGTTGCATTGCCGCCTGCGCTGAATTGCAGGTTAAGTACGAATCAGCCCTTCAGAGAAGCAGGATCTGGAGGAAGAGTTAGAAGATTCCAAGGGCTTTTGTAGCCTAGTTCGAGAAGAGAAGGATAACCTTCGTCGTCAGCAGGCGGAGTGTCTAGCCCGAAGGGCTGAGTTGAACAGGCAACTTGAGGTCCTTCGGGAGAAGTATAAGGCCTTGGAGGATACCCACGGTGAGGTTCCTGGTTGCCAATAAAGAGTATGACCGGGAGTGGAGAAAAGCCTTCACTACTACAAAGGGGTAGATGCAAAACACATATTTAAGGCGTTTGAGCCTGTCGCGTTTTTTTCCGCCTTGATTGAAACTAGCGAGTACGCTACATGCTCAAGCTAGGGAAAAAATTTTAAGACTGAAAGTAGTATTTAAAGGCGGAAATGAGTTTTGACGTAAAAAAATCCATGACCAAGGAGGAAAAATAGTATCCGCTTTAAATTGAATGGGATGTTACGATCTCGTAACCTTTGTAGTAAGATAAACGTTTATGTAGCGACTTTGTAGGTTAGCTCGTTAATATGTACTTTGTGCGTTGCAAACTCGTAAGCTTTGCTAAACCCTAATTTCAGCAGGCGAGAATATGGAACATGTCGTAACTGGGACGCTAGGGTGTGGCGATTGACGTTAAGGTATCATTTTTTTCCACGTCAAATATGACCTTTTAAAATGTATAGTGCATATGCGGGTGATTGAGTTGTTACAAGTTCTCTAGTTACTCTCGTTGGTTAACTGGGATGTAGCGAGTTCGCAAGAGGCTCTGTATGGGTCACAAATTTAATCTGAACTGGCCGTTCTAACACAAAAAAAAAAACTGAAAAGGGTTTAAGCAGGTGGGTTTTGAAGGATGATCTGTTCAAGTTTGGTCGGAGGTCTCATTGTTCCCGTGTTGGTGTAGGTAAGGTTTAACTTGCGTAATGTATTGGCTAGTCTCTTGATTTTGGTTGTTTTTATGCGTAATTTTTGCTAGCATTTTGGTTTATTTTGGTTTTTCTGTTAATGCAGTGTGTAGTTTATGTGTTGATCATCTCAAGTCAGTGGGTTAGTAGTATTGTGTAGTTGTTTGTCCGATTTGTGAATTATGGACCGCGAAAGAATAATGAACGAGAATGCTCGATTATCGAAGGAGTATTTAGATTTGGTGGAAAATTTCTTAGATGTTGGGTTGCGACATTCTAGGCAGAATAACATAGGAGGGGTTAGATGTCCATGCAGCAAGTGTAGAAACAACACCATATTTGAAGATATTGTTATAGTGCGTGAACATTTAATTTGTAAAGGATTTGACAAATCCTACACTGAATGGGTTTGGCATGGGGAAGGCCATTATGCAAGTGACCAGGTTGAGATGGAGGAGGAAAGCGCCGAGGAAATCCTGCAGTATAATGAACAGCTTTCAGACATGTGTGACGATGTTGTTATGGAGTTTATTGGGAAGAAAAGTATGTTGGAGGCAATGTATGACGATAAACTAACAAGTTTATATGTTGGGGCGAGGCATTCTAGACTGGGCGCAACATTGTTGTTAATGAACCTAAAGGCAAGGCATGGTATTTCTGATAAAGGAATGATGGAATTGCTAGAGTTGGTTAAGGAGTTACTTCCTGAGGACAACTTATGTCCTGACAGGGTTTATGCTGCGCGCAAGATATTGTGTCCTATGGGCATGGAGTTTACTACAATGCACGCATGCCCGAATGATTGTATGTTGTATATGGGGAGTGTTGATTCTCTGTGGGATGATTGCAAGGTATGCGGTGAGTCTAGATGGAAAAAGAATGAGGAAAAGGTCGAGGTATGAGGAGAAACAGTGACAACATCGACAAAGTAAAGTCCTGCTAAGGTGATGTGGTACATGCCCTTGAAACCGAGATTGACGCGTTTGTATGCCAATCCAGTTGATGCAAAATTGTTAACATGGCATGCCGATAGGGTTCGAGAGGAAGATGATGATATTATATCTCACGCTTTTGATGGTGATTAGTGGAAGAAGATTGATACTATGTACCCAGAATTTGCTAATGAACTTAGACACGTGCGCTTAGGACTATCTACTGACGGAATGAACCCTTTCGGCAACATGTATTTATAATCTACCTTCATGGTTGATGATGAAACGAAAGTATGTGCTTTTGAACAATATGATCTCGGGGCCTAAGCAACCTGGTAATGACATTGATGTATATCTAGCGTCTCTTGTTGAGGAGTTGGAATCCTTATTTAAGCATGGGATTCATATTCCTGACGGAAGTCGAGGGGACGCGAAATTCAAGCTTAAAGCCATGTTGATGTGGAGCATCAATGATTTCCCTGCGCTGGGTAACCTTGGAGGGTGTTCTGTGAAAGATCATTTTGCATGTCCAGTATGTGAGAGCAATACCAACCATTGTCAATTAAAGCAAGGTGATAAGCCTGTGTATCTAGGTCATAGACGATTTCTACCCAGCAGTCATCCGTGGAGGAGTGCTAAGAAGTGGTTTAACGGTCAGGAAGAGCATGGTGTTGCCCCCGTCCCATTATCAGGTTCTGAAATATTTGAAAAAGTATCAGGCATAGAGAACGTGCTGGGAAAGGGAAAAAAGAAAAGCACTCAAACTACGATTTGGAAGAAATGTTCGATA
This sequence comes from Sherardia arvensis, assembly GCA_948330725.1. NCBI lineage: Eukaryota > Viridiplantae > Streptophyta > Magnoliopsida > Gentianales > Rubiaceae > Sherardia > Sherardia arvensis. The sequence continues at coordinate 21,498,060 of OX415240.1, forward strand.
TTTTTCAAACTCGGTTATTGGGAGCACTTGGATGTGCGCCACTGTCTAGATGTGATGCATATAGAGAAGAATGTATGTGAAGCTTTGGTTGGGACGCTCTTGAATACACCGGGGAAGAGTAAGGATGGATTGAAAACTAGAAAGGATTTAGTCAATCTTAGAATACGGACGTCACTTGCTCCCGTGCAAGAAGAAGTAGGTACGACATACTTACCACCTGCTTGTTATTCCTTGTCATCTGAGGAGAAGGAGAGTTTTTGTAGGACTTTGAAATCAGTGAAGGTGCCTTCTAAATATGGTTCGAACATTAGTAGTTGTGTATCCACTACCGAGCTGAAATTGGTGGGAATGAAGTCGCACGATTGCCACAATCTGATGCAGGATTTGAATGTCATTGCTCTGAGAGGTTGCTTGCCTTCTCACGTTGGAGACGCGGTTGCAAGGCTTTGTTATTTTTTTAAACAGATATGTCGCAAGAAAGTGAGTCGGCGGAAGTTGGATGAATTGCAGAATATGGTAGTTGAAGTATTGTGCCGGCTAGAGATGTATTTTTCCCCTTCCTTTTTTGAAATAATGATTCATTTGATAGTTCATTTGGTGCGGGAGGTGAAACTGTGCGGACCAGTATACTTGAGATGGATGTATCCATTCGAGCGGTACATGAGCATTTTCAAGCATTTTTTTAAGAATCGTTATCGACCAGATGGCAGTATAGTGCAACGATATGTCGCGGAAGAGGTAATAGAATTATGTACCAACTATTTACAGGATATACCTACTATAGGACTTCCGGTCTCTAGACACGACGGTAGATTGGATGGTGTTGGAAGTCTAAATTCAGCCCTTCTTCCAATGAAATATCTATAGCCCATCTGTACATTCTGCGCAACCATCATGCAGTGAGTCCTTATGTTGATTTTCACCTTAATGAGATTAGGTCAACACACCCGAGCTGGTCGGAACCTAGGATTCTAGAAGCTCATTGCAGAGACTTTACTAGTTGACTCAAAATACATGTGCAGAATGGCGGTGAACACCCCGATGTTGTAAAATGGGTTGCCAAGAGACCCCTCGGCACAGTTACGTTGTTTAGCGGGTATGACATCAATGGTACATGTTTGGTACTAAGTGCAGTGATGATAGATCTGCAACCCAAAATAGTGGCGTTTCGGTACCTGGAGAGGGTGATAATGGTTTTTTTGGTACCATTACTGATATATGGGAAATGGACTTTGTTCATGTCCGAATCGCATTGTTAAATGTGAATGGGTAGATCAAGGTGAAGGGGTGCACACAGAGGATTTAGGCATGACTCTAGTTATAGAGGAATTCTTGGGTCTAGGGAAGATCCATTCATCATGGCGGCTCAAGCTCATCAGGTATTCTATGTGAAAGATCCAATTGATGCTTGTTGGGAGATCGTTATTAATGGAAAGAAAACATTCATCTATGGTGACGGCTTGTTCGACGATGACTCCACTGTTTCTAAAGACACCATTCCGCCCTCGGTGTATGAAACTCTGGAGGAGGATGATGACATTGTTTGTGCGTCGGTGTGCAGAATGGATCATGAAGAAGGCATGTGGATTAATCCTGCGGGGAAAACTACAAAGTGAAAGGGGAGACAACCAAAGAAGAAGAAGACTAAAAAGAGTAAAAAACATAAGTAGCAACTTGATAACCACTATTTTGGAATATTATGTTGTAATTCATGGTAATTATAATTGTAGTTAAAATGTAATTGAATTTAGTACACTAAATCATGTAATTCTAAAAACATTGTACACTGCCGTAAGAGTTGCGAAACTGTAACTAGACTCGCTCAAAACTAATGCATATTAACTTGTAATCTAGAAACCTCGTAACCTTGGCGTATAGGTTCCGAATTCGCAACAACAGGCTAAAAATCACAGATGATCTTTCGTCTCTTGAGTCTGACAGGTTACGATCTCGCTTGATGTCTTTGTTGTTGAATATATTTGCTTAACTTGACACTAGCGAGCTCGCTAGTAGATCGCCACGTGATTAACGTGACACTAGCGAGCTCGCTTGTAGATCGCCACCTACCAAGAATTTAAATTTAACTCTTTTTTAAAGTGGTGTTAAATATTGAACCACACAAAATGTAAGCATAACTAATGGAAGTTGAAATTTTCAAATACACATAATAAAATAGATGACATTCAAATAGAAATATTCAATGCAATATTGTTTGAGAAATTGAAAATTAAAATTGAAATTGAAATTGTTTTGAATTGAGTACAACTACAAGCCAACACGAAGGAATGCAAATCTAATCATCTTTGCTAGGAGGCGGTGATTGTGTTGGTGCTGGTGGATCCCCCTTCGCTTTTTTCCTGGCATTTGCCCTTTCGATTCCTCGTATCACCTTCTCCGTTAACCAATTTTCGTGATTGATTTTGGCCACTATATCCCTGAAAAGGTCGACCGTGTCTTCTACACCCTTGTAGTATGCCTCTGAGGGTACACATGTTCATGTAAGTCAGACAAAAATATGGTGAGTATAGCATATAAATTGTAAAAAACAGAAATTAAACTTTAGGGGTTTAGTGTGGCTAACCTTCGACGTTCTCTCTGACTTCCTCAAAATTAAACTGTAGCGGTTTTTTGGGTCCATCCGCTACTTTCTGCCACACGACATCAACCAACTCAAACTTACCTTTCCTCTCAAAATATTACATCGTATAGAAGCAACACTCCTCGGCATTCGCAGATAATTTTATCTTGGAATTTTTGGAGGTAAGAAACATGGTAATGAAATTACCGTATGGGAGCTTCTTGACTGCCCTATTATTCTCGACCACACTTTGTCTCATGTGCTTGAAAATGACAGCCCGGGTTCAACTCTATGTTCTCCATGACACAGTAAAATATGCACATAGTTGTGTAGTTCATCTCGGTGATCCAACCACCCTTAGGCACAACACTCCTAGCGACCATCTCATACACATTCCTCTCCTCAGCACTCAGTTGATCAATCTTATAAGACCTAGGCACCTCTAAATCTTTGGCATCTCTATCGAAATACTTCTTAGCAAACTTTTCTACATGCTCTCGATCCAAAACCCCATGCTTAGGCCAATGTTCTCTAATGTAAAAACCTGGAGGGGGCTGGTTGCTAAAGTCATCTTCAAAAGCATATGACACGTTCAACGCCTTGTTAAAAAAATCATCCACAATCTCATACTCCTTCTTGTTAACCCTAGTGAACCACCTACCCGTCTCCTTTTCTTCCTCATTTAACTTATGAAAATTAGCATAGAATTGGCACGTCTCATCCTTATGTGCCGGAAAGTTCAAACCTAACAACTCACCCAACTCATGGTATTGAAAAATCTTTAACACATTCTCCAAACCTAGTTCTTTAATCTGATTAAAATCAACAACATAACAATCTAGTAACTCACAATGTTCCATGTAATAGAATAGGCCTCGGACGCATCCAAACTTACGAATTTAGCCTTGTCGTATTTGTTTGAACTTGTCCCCGCCGTCGCTCGTGGCTGAGATCCCGAAGCCTGAGCTTCATCATGCGGCCCCCCTGCACAAATGGATTGGGTGCCAAATTCTTTGACCTTGCCATTAGTGTTATCGGAAGGGTATGTGAGATTTTGTTTGGATTTTTTTTCTAAGCTCTGAGACGTTTGATCGTGGTTTGAAATCAGAAGATCCCCAAATTTGATATTTATAGGTTCTCTTGTTGCGATGTCGTAATTTTCACGCCAGCTTATATTCAAGTTAGTTGAGATATCGTAAGGCTCCACGCCCACAAGTAAACGACGCCGTTTAAAATGCTGCTAAGGTTTAATTCTCTGCAATAATACTAGCAAGATCGCAACTAATTTAATTCATATTAATTCTCAGCAGTACTACTAGCAAACTCGCTACTATCTAAGTCACTAATTTTTTTAGTTTTGTTAGTGATGATTTAGACTGTAGCAAGCTCGTAAGAAGCCACGCCAACATTTGTCCCACATCGGCAAATTAGAAGCATAATGTTCAGTTTATATACACTTACATTTTAGAAGGGTTCGATAAGTCGTCGACCCGCGCAAACTGAACATGAAAGACCAAGGCTAAGGCTAATACTACAAGGCTGAGGCCCAATACTAACACTATCAATACTACTATAGCCCAATATAGACCCAAACCCAAAAACCTTTTTTTGATGGGTTCTTATCATGTAGCGAGCTCGCTAACAGCCACGTCAAAGTTTAGTTTTTGAATTGTGTCATGCTTTGTTGTTACGATCTCGTCAAGGTAAAGCAAACCCGTTGTGATTTCGCTAGAGAATCGCCAGCTAGGCTCTGTTGAACCAATAGGACATGTAGCAATATCGTAAGTACCACGTACACCCGTTGCGAGTTCGCTAGAGAATCGCCAGCTAGGCTCTGTTGAACCAATACGACATGTAGCGAGCTTGTAAGTACCACGTAAGTAGGAGCGAGTAACTAGCGATCTCTCTTGGTGTTCTACTACAACTCAATCAACCTGAAACGTGTCAGTTACGAAATCACTAGGAGCACGCACCATACCAAAAGTAAATGATTTTGCTGAAATGAAGTAACAACAACTCTAACAAACTTGAACAATATACATCTAAATTATGTAATATTCAATCACCATAGTCTTGTTACCAAAATAGAAACTTTAATTACATTTAGATAAGTGTTCATAATCCAACAACTAGTTAATGTTCAAAATAGTAAATGTTTAAAACAAACTAAACTATGAAATCACAGGCCGGCGACTAAAATATCATGCAAGTCATCTTGACACATCTTGTCGCCATCTTCGGCCTTCTCCTCCGAACTTCCTTCATTGTTCTTCTTGTCTTGCTCGTCCTAATCTGCTGGCTGAGCTTGAGTCTCGACGCAGGTGTTATCTTCTTTGCCATGTCCCGGTTCAACATCCTCGTCGGGTTTCTCTGCGATCAGCCTCTATTTCCTTTTCATCTCATATCTTGTCTGCTCATCTTCTCCATCAGAGTCGGTGTCCTAATCCCCATCACCATCATCACTTTCAGCATCTGCATCCCTTACATTTGCAGCAACCAGCTTCCCACATCGGATGGCTCCTTCTCGCTCGTTTTAGGTAATTCTTGGCTAGGACCCGCGGAGTCTTTTTTCTTGGGAAATGTGGTGCGGAAATCAGGTATCCTCCTCATCGCTCATATCGCACTCCACTACCCCGCTGGATATCAGTTCGGCGAGCCGTTCATTGTTAGCACGTGGCCTTTGCTCGGCCATTTCAATCTCATTCAATAACTGGCCCATAGACACCACAAGCCTACCACGGGCATCAAAAACAGCATCTACACAAAAAAATCAAGATACATAAGAACCAATTATGAAAAAATTAAAAAACTTGAACCAATTAAAGTTAATAAAAGACTAGAATCATACCTGATACTCTCATCCTACCCCGTGCCCTTCTGGCTGCCTCTTCAGCTTCTTTCTTTAAGGCGTACTTCCCATCGGCCTTCAATTCTAACCTATTTTGCTTGAGCCAGTCTTTGTCGTACTTGCCGAGCGGCATCGGACGGCCTCTTGGAAAAATACCAACTTTCCTGATCAGAGCTATGATCAAATTATCGTAAGGAAGCGTGGCGGTCTTGTGCCTGGCCATATTCATCATTTGTGTCAGAATGGTATAGCCGGGGTTGATTAAAAGCTTCTCCATGATGTAGTAGAACACCATGAGGCTGCAAACTGTAGGCTCACATGCATGCCCTATGGACGGGATCACATTCCCGCAGATTAGCTCAAACGCTAATCTCTACTCCTCGATAAGCCTGTGGATCGGGTAATTCCTAGCTGTACCCGGCCTATCAGAAGTTCTACCAAACCACTTCTTACCCATCTCACCCGTCTTGAACGGTTGCTTGGGACATCGTTTACAAGCGTACACATGATTTGTAGAGTTTCTTAATGTCTTACAATTATAGACTGAGTTTCTGAAAATGTTTAAAATTGTGTAAGTGCAGATTAAATCAACAAATCCCTATTTCGTCATACATCAGCATATGACGGAACAAATGAAAATAATTTTTACAATAGAATGATTTGCGTGTTATTCCATACCATCATTTTGTTTATATCGTGATCCAAGCATGTATGAGTGCATTGTTAAAAAAAATTATCTTATGTAGGGTTCTGGCGAGCATTTGTTGCGATGTCGCAACTACCAAGTCACATACTTTATCTCAGCTTTTCAGTTACGAGCTCGCTAGAAGGATAAAGTAGACCATAAAAGGCAATCACATTAGCATGTGACGAGATCGTAACTACTCTCGTCAGGTGTAACGAGAAATTTCTGATTTCGCAACAAGGTAAGGTAGAATAAAGTAAACACGTTATAGAACAGAAAAACACAACACTTATGCCATCTTATCCATCACATCTTACGGGTTTCATCTCTAAAAATCAAACTTTTACATATCTTCTCAAATCTACTCAATTTTCTTCACATGAAATCTCCATAACCCATCCCATACATTGTGGACACATCAATTGTGTCAAAACAAAGTGGAACTAGCCACTAATTTCGTGCAAAAGAATGGTAAGTTTTGCAATAAATTCTCAACCACATTTTTTCCTATAGTTTTTGCAATTAATGTCAATCTTTATTTGTTCTTGATCAATTTGGTAACATCCTTTGTTGTGGGTAGGAGAGGGACAAAGAAGGTAGACCATCCCCAACAAAAATAATCAATTCTCCTGACACAAGTTTGTCGTATACAAAGGTACGATTTCTTTCATTCTTATTTGCTAAAAAAATGATTTTGTTGTACAAACTACCTCCATTTATCATGTCATTAATAAATATAATGTCAGAAGCATGTCCTATATGATCTCGCTTAGCCCTAAATTTTAGGATTATGTTTCATAATGTTATTACTTAATAGTACAACTTTGACTTATTAGCATTGCATTAGCCATTAACTAATTTCACTACACAAAGGAAAGCTTAATGGATAGCCCTACAAGTTCCGGTAACTCCGACTCAAGTGGGGGGGAAAATGTTGTTGGCGGTTCAAGTGAGGTTAAAAGACAACGAGAAGTGAGTCGCCATCGAAAGAAGCTCAACTTCTCACACATTGTCATGAATTAGAGATTAGGATGGATAACAAAATATTAACACGTGTCAAGTTTAATGACATTGGTGTTGCTATTTCACCCGACGATGATGCAGCGTGATGGTCGAGTTGGTGTGCTAAGACGGGTAGGATACGTGTGCCATTAGACACAAAGGATTGGAGGCTATTAAGCACCGACATCAAAAAGGATATATGGAAGGAATGCAAGGTTAGTTTTGCACTTGTTGTCTTCAATTTCAATAGACAATTTTACATGGTGACTATTTTTATGATCACAATTGTAGCGCCTCTTTATTATCGAGGCAAAATATTATGATCAAGTGAAGAAGAAGGCTCTTCAAATTGCATCAAAGGCTCATCGAGAACACAAATATACCCTTGCCAAAGATTATATCAAATCAAAGGGCAAGAGGTTTGGGCAAGATCCAAGTACGCGTTACAATAACATTGTACCCCTTACTTGGGAGGCAAGAAGCGATGGTTAGAAAATGACGCAAATGTTAGTTTACTTACTACATCTTGCAATAATAGTTTCATGCGAATTTGTCAAATATTATTGTTTCCGTTAGTGCTTTATTCTTAAAATAACAGAGAATTTTTAAAAGGGTTTGGGGGATAGGAAGCACAAAGCCACTGTTGATAATGTTATGCCTTACACCGGGGGTAGGGGGTACTTGGGTGTGGGGAAGAAGACCTCAAAAAAAAACCGAGGTGAAAGAGCTTGTGGATGGGGGCATGGACGTGGAGGAGGCGAACAAGCTAATCATTGCCGAAGACCCTACAACATATAATAGACAACAATTATTCGTCTTTGGTAGAATTAAAAAAGACGGGACTTTCTCAAGTGATGAGGCAAAAAGGGTGGCTAATCGAGTGGTACGCTTTACCTACTACGCCATACCATGTTCCATTTTAGTATCTACAATCACACCATCAAACACAACAATTGATGACGATAATAACTTTTAATTTACAATAAACCTTTTTTTAGGAAGAGGTCGGGCGTGAAGTTGAAGAAGGCTTGTTCATCCCAGTCGGTAAACACGATGTGCTACGTAAGGCACTTGGGAAGGCCGAGCATCTGGGAAGAGCTAAGGGAATTGGTGGTTATGTTACTCAAATAGAGGCGTTTGGTATCAAACGTAGTAGTAAAGACCCTAAACCATCCAAACTTCGAATAGCATTGAGCCAAGCCAAAAAATCCGACCAAGAGGTCAAGAAATTGAAAATAATGTTGGCCAATGTGTGTTCTTTTATAAAGTATCCTCTTCCATCTGATTTTTGTGACACCGATCCAATCAATGAACCCTCGTCTAGAGGATCACATCCTTCCCCACCACAACATGAGGTTGACCAACCAATTTTTGACCAACCTATTTTTGAACCCAACAAGGAAATATGCACCCCTTTGGCCCCTATCAAAGAGCAAGTTCACATACAACCATCCGATCCCAAACCAAAGGTACGTTTAATTACTTGCACCTCAATCAAATGAATAATTCTACACAACTCATTATTATTGATATTTTATAAAAATACTCTTCCTACATATGTCTAATTCGACCTAATTAAACATGCCTTATTTGTATATTAGAATTCCCTTTCTTGCAAGTTGTACGTTGAATGTGGGACCAATTCTCAACCTCGCCACGTATCAATGGGAAATTCATATCCTAACATGACACTACATCATGAAGACAAAGTCCTTATTGGCTTCGTTAGGGTTTCTATACTATATCTGTTAGTCGAGGATGCCTTGGTACCGGTCGCGGATAAAGAGTGCACGACAGTGAGTAAAGATTTGGGCCGTTTTTTTGTGTGGCCCAAATGGTCGTTGATGTGAATTCTAATTCTATCCTATTTAATAGAAAGAAACCATCACCCGTCGCAGACCCACTAAATTTCCCAGTAGCTAAGAAGCCGATGTCGGCGGAACAAGTTGGATTCATGAAAGCACTCCCGGGATTCATTCGCACGTTTTATGATATGGTGGGCCACTATATTCGGGATTCCTTTTACTATTTCAACGCCAATAAATAGGTATTCGGCGAAGCGAGGGAATTAGTCGTTCCATGGGAAGACTTTGCCCTTTTCTGGCACTACCAAACCCTTCTCGAAACAATCCTTATACTACATCAAATGTAAGCTACTTGATCTCATCTCTTCTATCACATTGCAACTTACAAATTATCATATACTTGTGCACTATTATACGTTCATATCTGCTCTATTGTTTATTTAGGTGCATGCAATTCCTTGCTCTAAACGCAAAGACTTTAATTGGTTTTTTGCACCCAATATGCCTGCAAGAAATGAATGAAAGTAATCAATCACGACTTGGTTGTCTTTCTAAAATCCTTAGTGACAAGACCAAGACAAATTACATAGACCCATATCTAGAGAAGTTAGTTTTCTTTTTTTACAATTGGTAATTGGCATTTTGTAAACATTCTAATTTTCGAGCCGGGTTCTTACATTTTCATTTCTTAAAATATGTAGTGTCCATTGGAGTTTTGTAGCTATGATACCATCGTTGAAGCGAGTGTATTGGATGGACCCGCTACACCTTGGTCCATCTACAAAATTTGCAGATTTATTAGAGGTTGCTATGCATAGTGCACATGACGACACACTACTTCCCTTCAACCTTATACAGATTCAGGTGACATTACAAATCCAATGCTCATTTATTTCCACTATGATTTCATTTCAAATCATTTGTTATACTTCTTCACTTTCAGCACTGAAAGTAATTGTCAAATTGGGAGTGCGGTTACTATATAATGTTGTATGCCACCGAGTGCGTCGCTGGCCTTGTTGATGATAATTTGGAATTACATCGCGTAAGCATTCTTACAACCTACTTATTGTACCTATTACTATCTACATTGCCTTTAATAGTATCAAAAAAACATTTCCTATTCTTAGATTCTCGAGGAAAATCATGCACCGTACACCAAAAAGGAGTTGGAGGATGGTAGAGATGCATTTGCTAGACACTTGATCCTTATTAGTTCTCGGTACATCTCTAGGCCTCACATACCCAATAAAAGCTAGTTTATTTTTTTGTCAAATGGATGCATATACTTTTGAGTTCAATTACTTCAATTAGTTTATAAAGCATGACTTGTTTGTGTTTCATGTTCATGTTTTGTGCTTAGATACGATGCATCTTGCAATTGACAGCTTAGACAATTAAAATGAAACCCTAATTTAGTGGAAACGGGTGGAAATGGCTCAAATTCTATAATTTAGTGACACTTACGAAATCCATGCGAGCTCGTAACTTGTCTCGCCAGTGACATTAAAAATTTTGCGACCATCTTATACCGTTGTTACTTCACTCGCTAGAATCAAATTTCTTAACTTAGTTTTTGCGCCGTCGCTACCCAATCGCTCGTTCTTCTCTACCTCTCCAATCTGATCTATGTCGATATCGTAAGTAAACAAGCCAACATCATGAGAATCACTAGCTTACTCGCAACGTCATTTGTTTTTCTCGCTCACCCAATGATCACACGATGTCATTTCAATTTAGCGAGACATTTAGCGACCTCGCTACTACACACATCAGCGATTTTCTTACGAACTCGTTATCTATTCCGCACCAACAATTTTTATTATATAGGGTGGTTCAGTTGCGAGCTCGCTACAGTTTTACTAGCGAGTAGCACGTCTCTGTCGTAACCTAGCTCGTTTTGTTCAACCCTAAATGTTGAATATGGCTTGTAGCGAATTTGCTACTTTAGACCCGCTGAATCGCCTCAATATATCGTAACTAGTCTCATCAGCAGATAAATATATGACAAGCTAGGATACCTTACGCTGTCGTAACTAAGTTTTAGCGACTCGCATGATAGACGTCGTAACCAGTCTCGTACACATTAATTTTACAATTTAGGCTTTCCAATGTAGCGATTTCGCTAGTATTTCATCTGGCAATTCGTAAGCTTTTGTCGTAACTAAACAATCAACCATTTCTTTGGTACTAGCGTTGCTAGTTACGATATCGCAAAAAGAAAATACATATCAGTTAGACTTTAAGGCTAGCGAGTTCGTAACCTCTAAGCAAGGCGTATAAGCCTTCATCCAAGGCGGAAAGAAACGCCTTAAACCTAAAAACATCTAAGGCGGAAGAGGATCCGCCTTAGATGATTTTTCTCATTTAAGTCACAACCAGAGAAGGCATTTGTTTTCTGCCTTAACACATGAAGGATGAACTGCCTTAGATGGCTTGATATTCTAGTAGTGCTTGAGCGACTTGAGGGATGTCAAGAGTGAAGTTCATAATAAAGACTCTCGCATCTCTACTCTTCAGCATGAGACTTACGATGTGAATCATAAGATCACCGTTGTTTCTGAAGATCTAAAGCAGTGTAGGGTCGAGCTGGAAGCTTATAGGATCCAAATAAAGGAGTTAGAAGCCAAGGGCATATTTATTGTTCCTCCAGCATCTTCAAGAAATGAGGTAGGTGAGCCTTCCTCAACCCCGAGTTCAAGGCCAATAATGGGGCCTCCTGTCCAAGGCGGTAGATCTCGAGGGATAACTAGCTCTCCTGTAGGGGTCTTATGTGGAAGGGGAAGAGCGGTGCCACCTACTCCAGGGTTGAGGTATAAAATGAGACAAAGGCTTCATATGACTCATGGTCCAATTGACTCTCCTTCTTCCGCTGCACCCATAGGAGGTAGAGGGGAATCTTCTGTATCCTCTCAGTTAATGAGGGTAGCAGAAGAGTGTAATTGGGGTCGAGGCCTCCAAGGGGATCGAGGTCGTGCCCCTAATCCTTCTCGTGGTCGAGGACGTACCTCTGTTTTAATGACCTTTTCGAGGTGTAGGAAATATCATAGTGTAATAACACTTTTAATTCTGCCTTTATAAAGGTCTTGTGTTTTAATCCTTGAGAAGATTGATTATCAGGCTATTGGAGCCTAATTTATATTAAATAAGTATTGATATGCACCTTTGTAGGTACATTATCTCGGGATAGGCTCAAGAAGGTCAAATTTCAAACTTTGTGAGTTTGTATGACCCATATTAGATAGGTTTCGACCATATACCTTTTATAAGTATATTATATTGAGTTTATTTTATTTTAGCCTAAGTTGACTGTGGCTCGGGCACGTAGTTCGAGCAGCTATCTGGAGAAGGTCTACTTGGTTTTAGCTCCTAGTTACCTACGTAGGAAGGGCGCCATTATGACAGGATCCAAGTGTTCTCCTTTGCGAGTCTGTAAGAGGTAGAACCCACCGGATTGGACTGTGGAGACTTTGTAGGGTCCTTTTGGCCTTGACCCCAGCGCTCCTTCTAGCTTGTCGGTGCACCACGGACCTACTGGCATTACCAATTCCCCCACTTGGAAGGCTTGATGGCGTCGCTTGTGCCATAATGCAGTCATCTCGTCATATGCCTTGTCCCTGAAGTGGAACACTAGGGGTTGTTCGAGAGTAGGATCGGGTATCATGTCCCCTAGGATGGTGTTGACGGTCGAGATGTTGCTCACTTTTCTAGTATCACGGATGGCCGTGATCATGCAGGAACGTGCCACTCCTTGGTCTCCCCTAATAGAGGCCACTCCCTGTGGTGTTGGAAATTTCAGCATCAGGTGGTAGGGGGACCATACGGCCTTAGCTTGGCACATCCAAGGTCTGCCGAGGATGATGTTGAAGGGTGTGACCGTGTCAACCACCACGAATGTGCAGTAGAGGGTTAGATTCTTTGCTCCATCTGCTACTGTGACTGGTAGTGTGATCTCTCCGAGAGGTATAACTGGGTTTCCGGTGAACCCCGAGATCGGGCCCTGGTGAGCGTCGTTTAACTCACATAAATAATTCATGTAATACACTAAGAATAAAATCCTAGCACAGTGATAAGCAGGGTCGAATCCATAGAGAACGGTGTGAAATTATTGATTAACCTACTACTTAATTTTGGTTTAGCAATCACGCCTTACATTGAGATTTGTTTGATTTTAACTACGGAAAACTAGGACAATAAAGCACACAAATCCAATGCAATGCAAGAAGAGAAAATATATATATATGATGACAGAAACCGGCTTAAGCTAACCAGTTAGTTCTATCATTGATCATTAACACATACAGTTCATTTATTCTCTACAAATCAACCAGTTATAAGAGAGCAAGTATTCGCTGAACCCTCCGAATTCCCCCTTAATTATTCGATCACAAGCAAGTATTTGCTAAACCTACGACTTCCCTAATCAAAGTGTCCTAGCAAGTATTCGCTAAACTAGATAAACACTTTAACAACATTAAGATCTAGGAGAACCGAATTCAGATAATTAAGCACGTATTCGCATGCAAACATTACCCACTTAACTGTTCATCATCCCTGTTATTATATAGTCTGTATCAGTTATCTATTGTATAGACAGGAATTTTGCTACTTTTATTAGCTCTAGCCTAACAAGATTAAGGTGATCAAGCTTAAACCTGCAGACATAAATTATATCATGAACAATCAAGAACATGTAGAGATTAAACTTCATGCAAGTATTAAGTCTCACAATTCATGAACACTTAATTAATCTAAACCGATTAAAAGAATTTAGCTACTCATGCTTAAACCACACACATAAACAATTGATGAATTAAACATAATAATAATAATAATAAAAGAAATAAGAAAGAGATACCAATGATTTTATTGATGAATGTTGCTGCCCTTAGACAGAATTACAATGAAGAAGAAGAAGATTTCGAGCATCTGATGCTATCTACGTACGGTCTTTTCCTCCTTTACGAAAGAAAGAATATTTATCTCCCCCAAAATAATCCTAAAAATACTTCCCTTATTTCTAGTAATACAAATATCAGGAAAATATTAAGAGTTCTAATCTTAGTGTGAATATATCACACAGTTATTATAAATAACAAAAATAGAAAATAGAATCTCACTTAATTAGGGAAAATGGAGAATCTTCTTCAATCTTTCTTTCTTCTTCTCAGCCGATCGAAATCCTTATAGCTTCGAAAGTTTTACTGAATCCTTTTCAGAACAGGATTTCTTCTTTCTCTTTCTTCTTTCTCTTTCTTCTTTGGGCTCCAAGACTCCTTTTTGGCCCAACAAACTGAATTTGACCTTCTCTTTATTCATTGACAGCAACTCATAACTCCCTAAAGAAGGGATCAGACACCACCTCATTAAAAACCCAGTGGGAAAAAAGAGTACAGTAATCCCCTTTCATCAGTTTCACCTCAGTCTGGGTCAACTTCACCGAGCAATTTAGTGTCGTTAAACGAAGCACAAATGAAGGATTCCGGATTAAAGATCAAGTGGATCAACATCCTTCAAGTGCTCTAAATCATATCAAAACAGCTCCAAAACAGCACTTCTTGCTCCTCTTGCTCATCTCAACCTACATGTGTAATCTGACATCAAATACAACTTCATAAGTGCTAAATGACACAAAATATATCATTAAAAATTCTCAGAAATGCACACATATTATCACCACATCAAATATCCTCACACTTGAGTCATGCTTTCCCTCAAGTATGATATGAATCAATCCACATATATCAAGTTCTCATCCCCTCAACTGATACGATAGAAAATAAATCAAACCAAATCAAAATAAAAAACTAAGACTCTACTACCCGGACTTTGGTCAAAAATATCAGCATTTCAATCTTTCTTTTCCTCGGCTAATCAACAGACTCCCCAAGTATGATATCAAGTTTCCTTTCATAAGCAAAGCTGGTATCATCCCCTTGAACCCTCCAATCAATCCCCCCTACATCAGCAATCACTTGAATATCAATGGTCAAAATAGACGAGAAGAACTCCTCACGGTTTTCACTCAAAGCACTCAGTAAAGTGGGACAATCACTCATATAATATCAATGTGGCTGCATCAAATAACACATGAAAATCAGAAAGGACTTTTTCAGGTAAGGCTGTGACTATAGGGTATGATCCTAGGGGCTCTATGGTTTTTATTGATCAACAAATATGCACACATGCTCAAGATATAAATTGGACATTGAATTTTCCAGAAACCAGTCCAAACAGATAAAATTCACAGCAAATTCTGGACTGTCTAAAGCTCAAATTCTGGACTGTCAAATTTTTTTTCATTTTCTTTTTACTCTCTTTTTTTTCTTTTCATTTTTTTTAGCACATTTTTTTTCAGAATCCAGAATCATATAACCAAAATCAACTCTATCATACTATTCATCTTATGCAGTATCTTGAAAAATTTATAGGCTCAAGAAACCTATTTTTCATTGCAAACGCAAGGTACCATATAGAAAGAAAATCATGAACAGTGGATATTCATTAGCAACATGAGAAATTTATGTTTACTTCATTCCAATCAAGAGCATGCATATATGGGTGAAGGTAGATGTATAGGCTGAAACATAGGTTTTATATGAGGCTCACTAGGGATCATAAACAGGTAGGCTATATACGATGTGTGGGTAAACCTATTTTGCCTTTCATCATTTTAACATGTATCAATTTCAACTGCCACGACACTCAGAAAAAAGATTGATATAGAGAGTGCTCTACTCTAGGCTCAGACCTCACTATATACTTGGCTTTGTTCTTAACAGGCCATTTCGTCATCCCTATATCATTTAAACAAGTGAAGATGGTTTCAAGGGTTTTTCTTTTCAGACTCTTAGGGAGATATCAAAAAACTAAGGTTACTAATCAGATTCTCTCAACATGCAAAGTTCATCCATCTCAAAGCCAATTCCATTACTCATTATCATGCTGAAAATTTGACCGACTCGACTCAAGCAACAAATATTTTTGTATTTTCATATTTTTTCAGAATTTTTTTTTTATTTGTTTTTGATAAAATATGGATTCAAATAACATAAATCTCCTCACACTTAAACCTTGCTTGCCCTCAAGCAAGCTTAGCAAAAATACAAGGAGGACACATAACAAGTAGCAACTAAAAACAAACAAAACAAGGGAGAGAGGGACTTATCGAGGGTTATCCTGGATCATATATGTCCAGGATATGCAGAATAGCTATCAGTTGAGCACGAGAATGTACCGATCTGCTCTCGGAATGCTTACTGATCTGCTGCCAGGATGCCTCTGTTTGGACAAATAGAGGCTGTACAGGTCCGCCACTCCTTCCGAGAGGGTGTTATTCAGTACAATTACCTGTAATATCAAGGAATAAAACAATAAGAAAATAAAACAAAACTAAGCAACGTTTTTTTCTTTTCTTTTTTTGGTTTTTCAAATTTCTTTTTGGTTTTTAATAATATAAATCAAGAGAAAAGGGAAAGAAATTTGGTTGCCTCCCAAGTAGCGCTTTTCTTTATAGTCTTTGGCTAGACTTTCTGGTGCAGTCATGAAGGATGATGAGGAAATTGTTTCCCTCTATCCTTGTACCAAGTTATGATATCGGGAGCATCCAAATGATAATCTCCAAGATCCAAGAGCCAATGTGTCTTCTTCTGCTCACACTTGAGTGCTTCCATAACCATCTGCCAGGGTTTCCCCACATAGGTCTTATGGGTACCCTGGTTATCACCGGCTATCGAAGGTGCAATATGTTGTACGATTCGCTGTCGATTCAGCTTCTCAATCTCATTCTTAAGCTGATAGCACTCCTCGGTGTCATGCCCCCGATCTCGATGATATTGGCAAAATTTCGGGGACCACTGACGCTCGGCTGATTCCTTCACGGCAGGGGATCTTTCAAAAGGTGCCTGTGAATGGACAAAATCTCAGCCCGAGATTTGGCCAGAGGAGTGTAAGACTCGAAGGTAGGTTTGGAGGGTATTTGATGGGTTGATATTATATTGATTATAAAAGAATATTTTTGAGCTAATTAATATCAATTTCAATACTTTTTGTGCTGTTAATTGCAGATTTTGCATATATACTGGGAGATGACAATAAAGAACAATGAATTGCAACTGGATCTGTTTTAGACCAATTTGTAGTTGTTTTGGAGCTTAAAGAGAATACTACTCCAGTTGATCCTTATTCATGAATTCCTTCACTTGACAGAGTTGTGCTTCGTGTAACGATCACTAAATTGTTCGGTGAAGATGAATCAGACTGAGGTGAAACTGATGAATAATTTGACATGGAAGAATAATTACTGTACTCTTTTTCCCACTCCACACAGGGTTTTTTAATGAGGCAGTAGTGGGCTAATTTATTGCTGAGCCAAAAGAAGCAAGAGAAAGACAGACTGAATTGAATGAGAAAGAAATCTAAAGTCGACTGATTTGGAAGTTGAAACTTGCAAAGTTGAAACTTGCGAAGACGAAACTTACAGAAGATAAAGTTTCTTTATCTTTATTAATTAGGATTTGTTTCATTATGTTTATATTTAATCCTTATTAAGTGAAGGGTGTTTCACTATGCTTTGATGGAAAGAAACGTATGTGAAAGTGTGCATGTGAAGTGAAACGGAAAATGCTTCTTAGTATAAAAAGGGATGTCCCTTTTGTAGGAAGGGGGGACACACCAAGCCTTCATTCCATACTATATTCTCTCTCTTGTATTCTTGGCCAGATTATTCTCCATAATAAAAGTGTGGTTATTTCCTACATTTTCTTGTTTATATTATTATTATGTTTAATTATTTATTAATTGTTTATGTGTTAGGATTATATATGAGTAGCTAAGTTATTAATCGGCTGGATTAACTGAGTTGATTCATGTAATTGTGAGGTTGAATTGAGCTTAAATAATATTCTCTGCAAATTCTTCGTTGATTATAGTTTGAATTGATTCTTGTTGAATTAAGATTGATCACCTTAATGCATGCTAAGCTAAGGCTAATTTGAGTAGCAAATTTCTTGTGAAAAACAGATAACTGATACAGACTGTAATAACAAGAAAGTAATCAACTGAGTAGATGATCATTGTTTGCGAATACTCGAATGGTTATTTAAATTAGGTCCTCTTCGTCTCAATTTTGTAATTTAACAAGTTTAGCAAATACTTGCTCGTTGATGGGTAATAAGAGGGGATTTTAGAGATTCAGCAAATACTTGCCTCTATATAACTAATTGATTTGCATGAAATATTTTATCTAAAGCCAATGATCAGTGAATGAATTAACGAGGTTAATCTAAGCCGATTTTATTCTATTATATATTTTCTTGATTTTTATTTGGTGTGTTTCCTTAGTTTATAGACAAAACAAGTTGAAATTAAGGCGTGGTTGCGAGACCAAAAATTGTCGGTAGTTAAAATTAATAGAAATTACTCCGTTCCTTGTGGGATCGACCTGCTTCCTAGTATACTAATTTGTGTGATAGTGTGCAGATATTTTGGTGATTGAAACGACGCTCACCAAATTGGCGCCGCTGCCGGGGAACGGTTGTTGATTTCTATTTTTTTTGTACTGATCTCGTGTCTTTTGTTTCAGTGATTTATATAGAACAGATTTGAGCTGTCAGGGAAGATATTTGATTCGGGGGTTAAAGGGACTGGCTTGTTGAAATCTGCTGTAGACCCTTGATTCGGCCAAACAGAGTCTGGGAGCAGAACTACTTTCTTTCCCTGAATCGAAGTTGTTGGGGGTAGTTTGGAATTGAATAATGGAGATATCTTAGTTGGAGTATGATGTCTAGCTACTGGGATTATTATGTTACTAGTCCCTCCAACAGATTTTGTGATATATGTCACTACTATGGTCATTGGAGATATGAGTGCAATGTAGTTCCTCAATTCACCACTCCACCAAGTAATACATTGTGGGAAGATACAACCTTCAATGGAGGTTATGGAGATTATGAAGGTTGTGGGGATTATGGAGGAGCATCATATTACCAAGATTTCCAGGAGGCAGAGTCTTACCAACATTCTCAACATCAACCAATGCAAGATGAGAACTCAATGCATGAGAAGTTGGATGTGATACTTGCTTTAATGCATAGCATGAACGAGAGGAGCCAAGAAGGTTCTCAAGGTCAAGAGGAACACAGTGAGTTTTTTAATCAACAAAGGTCTCAATTTTATGCCCCTGTCGAGGAGATCGAAATTTATGAAGATAGGTTGGGATCATCAGCTCATAATAGTAGCAACAGACCTGAGGGAGTCTATTTGGTAGAACATGGCATTGTAGTGGATGAGCAGAACTTGGAGCCTGATGCAGAAAGCCTCTGTTTGCCAAAACAGAGCCCTATTCCTGAACCACCGCCACCAATCTATACGGAGTTGGACTATACTCTTGAGTTTGATGATTTTTCTGAAGATGATGAGAATGATGAGATTGATTTGGTTTCCCTAGATCATATTGAGGCTGATTCGGGTCAAGACTACATGGAGTCGGATGAAGAAATTGATCTCGTTGACTTTGATGGAGTGGAGACAAGCAGAGAGGAAATCAAAGAAGACACACTCTATTTTCAGTCCATGGTGGAAATTTCGAGCATAGAGCCGACGATGGAATTGGTCAGCCAAGATCAGCCTGATATAACACTCCCTCAGCCTACATGCAATTTCATCTTGCCTGAATCCCCCAAACTTCATAATTTGTTGTATCAAAATATCGCAAACCTTTCGAGGAAGGGGTGGCATACAAGGTTGGATTGTGCTTTATTGATGCTGTATAATGCCATAGGAGAGCTACTTAGCTATTCTTCTCTTGGATTTGTGCATTGGGAATTTTATCACTTGCATTTCAAGTTGATGGATGCAACATGTTGGTTTAGAGAAAATATGGTTATGGAATCAGCCAAGTGTGAGGAGGTTAGGAAGTTTCAACTTCAAGAATTGAAAGAATTTCACTTGGAATATTTTATTCAAGTTTTGTGGTACAAAGGGAAAACGAAAATGTGGCATGAAAAGAATCTGAGGTCCAAGGAGTTCAGAGTGGATCAGAAGGGGTTGCTCTTTATATCAGATTCTTGGTTAAAGCTTGGAAAGCTCGAGTCGAAAGGGACTGATTCATTCGAGGTGGCCTCTGTTTGGCAAAATGGAGCTGTTGAGATAAAAGACATGGATGTTGAGCAAACATTCCTTCGTTATAGTCCTCGTCTTCAGCCATCTTATGATGCAGATCAGGTTGCAGTAGTGGGAGAGATTCCATTATGCAAGTGTGAGGAGAAGAAGTGCGGTTTTGAAGATGATCGGGTGAATGTTCCCGATATCATCACTCGGTATAAAGATAGAGGAAAGCGATTTCCTCAAGACCTCCAGTGATCACGGCGGAAAGTCTAGCCAAAGACTATAAATAAAAGCGCTTATTTGGAGGCAACCCAATTTTCTTTCCCTTTATTTTTATATTTACTGTGTGAGAAAAATCAAATATCAAAAAAAAAAGGGCAAAAAAAAAATAAAAACAAAAACAAATTACTGCTTTATGCTGTTTTCATTTTCTCATAATTTGATTCTTCATATTACAGGTCATTGTATTGAATAACACACACTTGGAAGAAGTGGCGGATCTGTACATCCTCTATTTGGTAGAACAGAGAGATCCTAACAAACAGAAATGCAGCTCGGCCGAGCAGCCCTCCCAATGAGTTTTCCCACCCCTTTCTCATTTTTTTAATTAAATTTTCCTAGGAGTCCTCCTCGCTTTGAGCTGAACTTGCTTGAGGGCAAGCAAGGTTTAAGTGTGAGGAGATTTAAGTGTTAATATGCTTGTTTGTGTGCTTTGTGATTTTGAGTCTGAAATTCTAAAGAAAACGAAAAAAATAAAATGTAAAAAAAACCATAAATATTTTGTTTTTGAATCGAGTCGGTCAAAACTTCAGCATGATAGCAAGTAATGGAATTGTCTTTGAAATGGATGAACCTTGCATGTTGAGAGAATCTGATTAGTAGCATTTGTTTCTTGATATCCCCTTAAGAGCTTAAAATGATAAACCCTCGAAATCGGCCTTAACTTTGTGTAAATTATATTGGGATGACGAACAAGACTTGTAATGAACAAAGCCTAGTATAAAGTGAGGTCTGAGCCAGAGTAGAGCAGTCTCTACATCAATCTTTTTTCTGAGAGAGTGGCGGTTTAAAATTGATGCATGTTAAAATGATGAAAGGCTAAATTAGGTTTACCCACACATCTTATAAAGCCTACCCAATTATATCCCTTAGTGAAACCCCTGAGCCTTAACCTTTTCTTTGTTTACCCACTTAAATAAATAAATAAACCCAATCCTTTGTCTACTACCATTTCTTTGACCCAACATGTATGCTCCCGGACTGGAAATACCTGCTCATGTTTGATATTCAATGTTTCATTTTTGTGTGCCTCGTTATTTATTGGGAAAAATGGTTCTGTGAACCTATATATTTCTATGGCACTGTAGACATGAAATGAGCATGTAACCTGTGGGATTTGGATCCTACTAAAAAAAGACAAAAAAAGAAAAAAAATGAAATTAGAGTGATGCTCTCTAAAAAAAAAGATGAAGAAAAAAAAAACAAAAAAAAAGTCCAAAGTCTAGAACCAAGCATCTTGGACAGTCCAGAAAATTAGTTTTTAAACACATTACTTGCTGGAGTTTTTCTGCTGGCTTTTGAGCATATGTGCCTGTTTTGTTGATGAATGAACCTTAGAGCCTTAGGATCATATTCTTACCTTGTAACCAAACCCACCTTGACAAAGACCTTTCGGATTTTCATGTATTAATTTGATGCTGCCATGTTGATATTATTTGAGTGATTACCTTACTGATTGAGTACATTGAGTGAAAACCGTGAGGAAGTCCTTACTTGTCTATTTTTGATCAATTGATATGCAGGCGTGGCTGATGTAGGGGGGATTGAATTAAGAGTTCAAGGGGGGGTGATACTAACTTTGTTTATGAAAGGAAATTTGATATCATGCTTGGGGAATTTGTTGATTAGTTGAGGAAGTGAAAAATTGAAATGCTGAAACTTTTGACCAAAGTCCGGGTAACAGAGTCTTAGATGTCAGAGTTTGATTAGTTTGTTTTTCTTTTGCTTTCTGTTGAGTCAAAGTTATTCTAAGGGAGTGGGAACTTAATATGTGTGCTTAAGGTTCTAATCATACTTGAGGGCAAGCATGACTCAAGTGTGAGGATATTTGATGGGTTGATATTATATTGATTATAAAAGAATATTTTTGAGCTAATTAATATCAATTTCAATACTTTTTGTGCTGTTAATTGCAGATTTTGCATATATACTGGGAAATGACAATAAAGAACAATGAATTGCAACTGGATCTGTTTTAGACCAATTTGGAGCTGTTTTGGAGCTTAAAGAGAATACTACTCCAGTTGATCCTTATTCATGAATTCCTTCACTTGACAGAGTTGTGCTTCGTGTAACGATCACTAAATTGTTCGGTGAAGATGACTCGGACTGAGGTGAAACTAATGAATAATTTGACATGGAAGAATAATTACTGTACTCTTTTTCCCACTCCACACGGGGTTTTTTAATGAGGCAGTAGTGGGCTAATTTATTGCTGAGCCAAAAGAAGCAAGAGAAAGACAGACTGAATTGAATGAGAAAGAAATCTAAAGTCGACTGATTTGGAAGTTGAAACTTGCGAAGACGAAACTTACAGAAGATGAAGTTTCTTTATCTTTATTAATTAGGATTTGTTTCATTATGTTTATATTTCATCCTTTAAGTGAAGGGTGTTTCACTATTCTTTGATGGAAAGAAACGTATGTGAAAGTGTGCATGTGAAGTGAAACGGAAAATGCTTCTTAATATAAAAAGGGAAGTCCCTTTTGTAGGAAGGGGGGGACACACCAAGCCTTCATTCCATACTATATTCTCTCTCTTGTATTCTCGGCCAGATTATTCTCCATAATAAAAGTGTGGTTATTTCCTACATTTTCTTGTTTATATTATTATTATGTTTAATTATTTACTAATTGTTTATGTGTTAGGATTATATATGAGTAGCTAAGTTATTAATCGGCTGGATTAACTGAGTTGATTCATGTAATTGTGAGGTTGAATTGAGCTTAAATAATATTCTCTGCAAATTCTTCGTTGATTATTGTTTGAATTGATTCTTGTTGAATTAAGATTGATCACCTTAATGCATGCTAAGCTAAGGCTAATTTGAGTAGCAAATTTCTTGTGAAAAACAGATAACTGATACAGACTGTAATAACAAGAAAGTAATCAACTGAGTAGATGATCATTGTTTGCGAATACTCGAATGGTTATCTAAATTAGGTCCTCTTCGTCTCAATTTTGTAATTTAACGAGTTTAGCAAATACTTGCTCGTTGATGGGTAATAAGAGGGGATTTTAGAGATTCAGCAAATACTTGCCTCTATATAACTAATTGATTTGCATGAAATATTTTATCTAAAGCCAATGATCAGTGAATGAATTAACGAGGTTAATCTAAGCCGAGTTTTTTCTATTATATATTTTCTTGATTTTTATTTGGTGTGTTTCCTTAGTTTATAGACAAAACAAGTCGAAATTAAGGCGTGGTTGCGAGACCAAAAATTGTCGGTAGTTAAAATTAATAGAAATTACTCCGTTCCTTATGGGATCGACCTGCTTCCTAGTATACTAATTTGTGTGATAGTGTGCAGATATTTTGGTGATTGAAACGACGCTCACCATAGGGGCCTTCTGTCTTCTCGACCTTGGGTATCTTCATATTTGGTTCCTTGCTTTTATTCTCCGTGTAGGGTTCTCGCCCCCTCTTGCCAGTTACTGCATCTGCCTTGCTGGCGTACTTTTCCATGATGGCCTGGAGATGCTGGATTGTAGTGGGGTTCTTCGTGGCTAGTTTCATTCTCAGGGTGTCATCATCTACATTCATGCGGTACATGTTGATCAAGAGGACCTCGTTTCGATCGTAGCATTCTGTAGCTAGATCCATATACCTGTGGTAATGCTCTACCACAGTTTCTCCTTCAAGGCGAGGTACATACCCTAAGTCTCCGAGAGATTTAGTAAAATTCTTCTTTTGGAAGAAAGCAAGGAGGAGAAATTCGGCGAAATCCCAGTAGTCGAACAAGCTCTCGGGCTTTGTTTGAGTAAACCACATCTGGGCTTTCCCTCGGAGGTCACTGGGGAAGATTTTGCATGTCTCCAACTCATGAAAATTCATGGTTTCGAGGGTCTTGAAAAAAATTGATAGGAATTCTCGAGGATCGCTAGTACTATCATAGGTAGGGAAGTGTTCGGGGACCCTCTTGGTACTATCGAAATGGAGAGCCAGCAGACTGTCCTCTGGGTCCGAGGATGCGTTTGATCTCTTGGTCGACCTCATACTTCCCTCGGGTAGGATAAGTTCCTTCTTGGGTAAAAGGTCGATCACCACTGGACTGCCATTCGCTCTGAGTCCGCTCCCTTTTTCCCGCCTTAGCTCCTTCTGGATGTTTTCGATGCGCATTCTTTGCACCTCCTCCCTGCTTAGGCCTGAGCCGTCGTTGCGGTAGTTTCCTGGGTCTGGAGGTGGCGGCAGGTACCTTTGAGTACTGTATGGAGGCAGGCTCCGAGATAGATCATCTAAAAGTCTCTGCTGTTGAGCAGGATTAGAGGAAGGGGCTTTTCGGGCTCCTGGGATCGACACTCGGTTTGGCGCCTCGTGCGTCTGAGCTCGCTGCTGCTGGCTTGGATTCAGCAGGAATGCTACGAAAGTAGGATATTGGGCATGCAGATCCCTCATCAAAGCTCGGACATCTTCGGGTATATCATTGGAAGGATGGTCCGAGACAGGGTTAGAGCAGAGTTGATCAGAGCTTGAAGGGTGAAGATTTGTCTGTCTCAGAGGTTGATTCAAGGAACCTATCAGGCGTCTTCTTCTTGCCTTTCATGAAGAATTTGGCCTCTTAGTGCCTTCTCTTCTTCAGTAAAGGTCGAGTCAGCCCCGATGTATCCTAACCTGTTCTCGCGACTGAGTCCTTCCGGATCGTTCATGAACTCGCTATAGTTCATGTCAGTTTGGATCGAAACTCTCGGATTAGACCGAGCATTTGATGGATAGTTCATGTCAATTTGGATCGAAACTCTCGGATTAGACCGAGCATTTGATGGTCCTGGATCCGGGTTGGGTGCTCCGGACGTGGCAGGGTCCGGCCCGGAGATCGGTGCTCCGAATGCGGCAGGATTTAGGCCGGAGCTGTTTGGAACGTTGGAGTTTCCGGCACCTACGGTAGAGCTTGGTGGTGGTTCTGAAGTAGAATGGGATTGAGATCCTCTCGGCCGACCGCGTCAGCATCCTCGAGGGGCTTACTCTCCTTTGGGGTTTTGTTCCGGACCTCTGCCTTGCATCCGGGCGCTTCTTCTGAGGTTTTCGGCTTCAGACATGATGTTGAAGATTTGTTGAATGGGGGATTACGATCGGTTCGGAAGTAAAGTTCGGTGACATCGTCAAATAACACGCGACGTCCCACTGGGCGTGCCAATTTGATGTATGGCGACACCACGCTTGACGATGAACTCGGCTTCACGAACAGATCTGCAAAACAGGGCCTCGGGTGTCCCGAGGATAGACACTCCGGCGCTCAAGTTAGTATGATACGTAAGACGTATTGTCTGAGTTATGAGATAGAAAAGGTTTACCAAACCTTTGGGTATTTATATGGCTACAATCCGCAGATCACCAAAATATGTAATTATGGTAGGAATACAACTCTTATGGAGATAACAGTTTTATTACCATGTATAGAAGAAGTGTATTTCGGTCATGGCCGTATTTACCATGTTTAGGAGGATGTATATTCCTTGTAGAACATTCATAATATACGCATTCCTTATAAGGATTAGGATTGATGGACCCGTGGATCCATCCTCCGCGTAATTCGAGCCCATGACCCTTCTCGGGCCCTGGTCCGAGATTGAATAAGGTCCGGAATACGAACCATGGACTTATCAAGATCAAGGCTATTAGAGCAGGGTATGATTTTGGCTATGATTTCTGCCAACTTAGTTTCATTATTGAAACTGACTCTCTTAATGGCATATGAATGATTCTGAATCCAATTACTGCTCTGTGGAAGCTATTCAATCTCCGTGATGAAGCAAATAGAAGTATAAAGCTTAGGCTCATACACACCCTCAGACAAGGAAACCAAGTTGCATATCTCCCGTCTAAGTTGGCTCTGCAAAACTGCAGCTGCTCCATTTTCAAATGGCAACAGCTACCTTCCCAGGCAAAAGCTTTACTGCTTTTGTACAAAGCTCAAATGCCTACTGTCAGGCTTTGGGGGCACTCATCCTATGTACTGTCCCTCATGATTAGTTCCACAAATCTTACACCTTTCATCCTCCTCTACTGCTGGAAAGGCATTCCACTGAAGTTGTGCACATTACTCTATGCTAATCTCTATTTTTATCTGTCATCTCTTCTAAACTTCTGCATTGTGTATCATATACAGTTTAAGACACTTATCACTCTTTTGAAAGCCTCTCCTATGTCTAGCTTATCATATTCTTGATGCCGCTTTGTGATTTGACTTGCCAATTCACTAATAGGCTCTAAAGATTTGGGATTTGCTTTAAGCATGATTAATTTTTGTAATGGAGGTACAGTTAGTTTTGAAAGCTTTCTCAAGCTTTTTAGAGAATCTGCTCTACCCTTTCACGTCTTTGATGTTGTAACTATTGCCTTTTTTGGCTCAATTTGATTTGGGAAGCCTATTATAAATTCCCCCACTCATTGAGTGATTTAACCTTTTCCATATATTAATACTAAAAAGTTATTCTCACTTTATTTTTGGGTTGCTATTTTTTAGGCAAATTTTAAGCATTTTTTTACAAACGTAATTCCTAATCAATTTCGGATATATTCCTTCCTTTATAAAAATATTTCGTCCACCTCAGTTTTTGGGTAAAGTTTTAACATATTTTATACAAGAATAAAGGGTTTCTTATGGCCCCTTAATTTGGCTAATGTATAATTCATGGCCCCATTTAAAAATATGTGTATATCATGGCTCCTTAAAATTTAGAATGTAAAATTCATGGCCTTTGACCATTCTATATTGTTACACAGTTAATTCTCACCCACGTGATTTACACGAACTACATTTTACTTAATTACTAGGGGTATTTTAGTTTTTTTAGGACCGTTGACTCTAAACCAAATCAAAACACAACTCGATTCCGTGAACCCGACAGACCATATCAAATATGGTGGCGATTCTCAACGGCG
The DNA here is from genome assembly GCA_948330725.1 of Sherardia arvensis. Lineage (NCBI taxonomy): Eukaryota > Viridiplantae > Streptophyta > Magnoliopsida > Gentianales > Rubiaceae > Sherardia > Sherardia arvensis. The sequence goes on from OX415240.1 coordinate 21,525,249, forward strand.
AGTGGTGGCGATCCGGTGACGAGTGATGAGGACGAGTGGTGGCGATCCGGTGACGAGTAACGAGGACGAGTGGTGGCGATCCGGTGACAAGTGACGAGGACGAGTGGTGGCGATCTGGTGACAAGTGACGAGGACGAGTGATGGCGATTCCCGACACCGGTGACGAGTGACGAGTGTTGGCGATTCTCAACACCGGTGATGAGTGGTGGTGATTCCCGACGCCGGTGACGAGTGACGAGTGACAGCGAGTCCCGACAGCAGTGATTCCCGACGCCGGCGGAGCCTCCAATCGTCCCCGTCTTCAACCCTGGTCAACGCTGCTGTCGAGTTTTGGCGATTCCCGACCTTTGTCGCCGTATTCCCTGATCAACGTTTAACGTCAAGGAGGGAGCGCCACATTCTTCTTCTGTTGGAGAAATTCTCAAGTCCAGGTATTTAGCGCCACAAAACGTCCACCCACCCATCCCACGGGAATACGGGATACAAATTTGTTCATGTCTGGTTCTGCAGATATTTTGTGAGCTCATTATCTTCTCCCATCCCTTTATATTCAGCACTTCTCTGGAGCAGTTCAGCGAACAGCTAGCAGTCACAGAGCAAGCATTCTTTTCCCTATAGTATTCCTTTGAATTTAACTGAATCTCCTTTGCATCTCCGATCAACGCCTCTGGTCAACGCCGTTGTTGACTTCTACTCATTGCGTGGAAATGGACTCTTTTGGCACGGTATGTGTTGTGTGGACACTTAGATAGATAAGTAGGACAATCTGCAATGTGGTTGTATGAGTATCTACTTACATTGACAAGATAGTTAACCTTTTGCTACTGTTTTCTTCTGAACTTAAAAATATAGTTACCTTTATCTGTGTTTTTCTAGCTCCCTTTACTCCGATTTTAATATTCAAATCGAATCTGCCCTAATTCCAGGTACTTTTTTCCTTTGTTTTCTGTTGAGATGGTGCCAATTTTGGAGTAAGGATTCTGTTTCTTTGTTAAATTGAAGCTCCAGGCAGTTGCAAAGATAGTTTTTTTAATTGATATTGAGGTTGGGGAGGAGAGGGAATTTGATATTGAAAATATTTTTGCTTGGAGCTCATTGTTCTGAAATCGTTCGTTGTTTGTGAATGCTAATATATTGATCTGCAGTGTTTTCATTTATTATGCTAAAGAAATTTTTTGTCTGGTGAATGATTGAGCCGAATAGGGAAAAATCACTTTAAGGTGGAATTTGTTTAGTAACGGATTCCTTCTCTTTGTACAGGATTTCTATGTGTTTCTGAATTATATTCTAGCTTGTAGGTCTTTATTGTGGTGGTTAAATAGATCTGTTGCATGTGCTTGGCTAAAATTAGAAGATTTAGTGGTGGTTTATATTGATAGCATGAATTGGTCTATTCATATGATATGGACAACTTTTTTTGAATGTTTTGACCATCTGGTCCATGTAAAAAAAAGAACTTGAAACAAAGAACACAACACAGAAAATGACCTAATTTTATTGTTGCTTTTGTTTTGCAATTAGAAGAAGAAGTTATATCATGTCAAGTTGCCAATTTCAGTTTCAATATCTAATTCATTGTTGTATGTTTTGGACAGCTCGATAATGCAGGCCCGAGTCAAGCGCTCTCTCAACCTCTATCCCAACCTGCAACAATTCCACCTGATGTTGGCGTGATTGCTGCAAAGGAGGCTATGACAGAAGAAGGTGGTGTGAATGGGATTGAAGGAAATGGCAGAGATTTAGGGAAGCAACCAGTGGAGGTTGAGGAGGATATGTGGTCAAGTGATGAGGAGGATGGTGAAATATTTGGTGTTGGTGAAGAGGAACCACCAGAATCTGTTGGTGATGTATATATAGAAACTCCTAAATTCAAAGATCCTGATTATGAGGTAGAAGATGATCCTCACTTAGGAGATTTGTTTAAGGACAGAACTGCAGAGTGGCAGCAACTTGAAATGGCAGTGGTGGAAAAATGGTTGATACGTACGGAGGATGAATATGATATGTTATGGTTAGAGCCTGGTGATGAGGTTGAGGATGATGGCCTTCACAGCCAGTCTAGTTCTGTTGAAGAAACTTATGATGAAGAAAGTGCAAAGGTGCGTGAAGTCAGGGTGAAAAATAAGTTTGTGATGCCAGGACAGATAGAAGATGTAAATTTCAAAGTCCATCAGATTTGTCTAGACCGTTCAGAGTTTTATGGGGCTGCGATGCACCACGGGACTAATCAAAAAAGGAAAATAAGGATGAAAAGAAGCAATCCCAAGAGGGCCACCGCATTTTGTAATGGTACTCCGAAGTGCAGTTGGATGGTGAGCATCAATTATCGGAAGCAACCTGATTGTTGGGAGGTCACCCGAATGCGCCTACAGCACAGCTGCATTCCTACTTTTAACTATGGTTGTACTAGCTCTAAATATTTGAGCAAGAGGTATCAGGATGACATTCACATTATGCCTCAATTGAGAGTATGTCAACTCGTCGACAAGGTCAAGAAGGATCTGAACATCCATATCTCCATACATAAGGGAAAAATTGCCAAGAAGAAAGCGTTAGAGTGTATACACCATGATTTGAAAGAACAGTACAAGCTGCTTCGAGGATATTGTAATGAGTTGCACGCTACTAATCCTGGAACCACAGCCTTCATCCAAACTGAGAGCGCTTCCAGTTCTTCCGAGCTGTTCCACAGGATGATGTATGTTTTGATGCTTGTAAGAGGGGGTTTGTAGAAGGTTGTAGGCCTCTGATTGGAGTGGATGGATGCCACCTGAAGGGACCACACAAGGGTATTCTTCTCACTACCATTGGAATTGATCCAAATGACCAAATATTTCCCGTGGCATTCGCCGTAGTTGAGATGGAGTGCTTAAGCTCCTGGACTTGGTTCTTAACAGCATTGCAATCAGATTTAAAGATCCAGGATTCAAGCAACTGGGCATTCTTATCAGATAAACAGAAGGTAATTTTTGTCTATAATGTTCTCCAAGTTACAACATTTTATGTCTTTAATGTGCTATTAAATTTGTTGAAATCTGAGTGTTTTGAATGCAAGGACTAATAGATTCTATTGGGGATGTATTTCCGAAGGCTGAACATCGGCGGTGCACTTGGCATCTTTATAGAAATTTTAGAGAAGCTGGACACACTAGCCTGGAGCTTAAGCAATTGCTATGGGCAGCTGCAAAGTGCACCACCATTCCTCAATTTAATCACAAGATGGAAGACATTAAGAAAATAAGTCCCACCGCGAATACTTGGCTTAAGAAAAGAAACCCAAGCGAATGGTCTCGTGCTTGGTTCAGAATTTCAGTCAAATGTGACATCCTAGTCAACAACATTGTTGAGTGTTTCAACAATGTTATAAGGGAAGCTCGATTCAAGCCGATTCTGATATTTGGGAAGCACTCCGATTTTATGTGATGGACAGGTTGCAGAAGAAGAGAAACGCCATTGCTAAGCTTAAAGGGGAATTAGGTCCAAAGGTGTGGAAAAAATTGTATCAGAACATGCAAGATTCCAGCATGTTCAAGGTAACTCATTCTGGAGAGTTTTGGTATCAAATTCAGAGTTTACAATGGGATGGTTTTCAGTATCGAGTGGATTTGCTGGGAAGGACTTGTGGTTGTAAGAAATGGCAGCTGACTGGCATTCCGTGTGCTCATGCAATTACAACAATAAGCTTCATTAAAGAGGAGCCAACGAGGTTTGTGCATGACTGCTACCTTAAAGATTCATACAAGAAGGCATACAAGTATACAATTTATCCCATTAATGGTCCGGATCTGTGGGATTACGGTCCAAGCAGCAATATTTTACCGAATAAGTTTCTGAGATTGCCAGGAAGACCAAAATTGAATGGAAGAATTAAGGCTGCCTGGGAAAAACCAAAGGGAAATAAACGTCAGGTGGTAAAGGGAGGAATTCATATTGCAGCCCGGCCTCTGAGGGGCAAGTATGACTGTGGGAATTTCCACAAGCCTGGCCATAACAACTAACAAGGCTACATGTCTAGATTCAAAGGTTGTTCCATCTACACAGTGTGTTTTTAGCACTGAAATCCTTGCATTTTTTTAACGATGAATACAACTTTAAGGTGCCATTCAAAATGCAAATGTCATGAATCCATTGTTGTCCATTTAGAGATGGTGTTCATTGTTGTTGCTATTTCTTGTCCAGGAAAATCAGAGTGCGCTGGTTAGGACCTTGAAGAGAAAGGTCAGTATCAAATGTCTTTAACTTTCGTGTTCAGTATGCTTCACAACTGGCCGACATTAAAATAAATTTCCCACATTTTTTGTCAGGAAAATGATGTTGGAATTGGTTCGCCTTCCAATAAGAAGGTAAATCTTTCCTTCTTATCAAATTGGCTCACTAGTTTAGCTAGGCTTTCCACAGGTTTTGAATGTATGAAACTGAAATTGATATTTGCATTGTATCATATGTAGATGAGAAAGCGTTATTCATGCAGTTTGTGTAAGAGTGATACACATTACCGGACAACTTGTCCCAGTTCAATTGCCGGTATGATACTCAGGCTGGCTGTGGATTATTGTGAAATGAGAGGTGACACTTTTCCCCGACCGAATGAGTCTCCACATTCTTGATGAGGCCAGCTTTTGTAGCTAGTAGTAGTATTATTAAAGACGTTGTATGAATGGTGACTATCGAATGACTTTCCTTTTGGTATACTTTTATGTCCGTTTTGATTCCGTACGATTATCAATTAGCTTGTATGCATTGAGCATGGATGAATGAAATATTTTGTTCACTGGGCATTTAAGAAATGAGCCACTGATCTTAAAATTCCTTTTAGCTTTATTGTTTTTTTTTTGAAATATTAGCTTTATTGTTAATAACAATCTCATTTTTTCAGCTTTGTCATCTCTTTTTTTTTGAGAACTGGATATAATTCTTCTGGCTGCTTAAATTCGTTAGAGGAATTATTATGAGCAGAAGGCACAAATTCAAATTTTGGGATTTGAATTGGGTATTAGAGAGGAAGGAGAGTTTTGAGTTTATATAAATGTAGAAGAGACATAAAAAGACCAAAATACCCCTGGTGAATGAGTAAAAAATGCAGGTCATGCCTTGCACATGGGTGAGTAGTAACTGTGTAAAAGCCAAAGGCCATGAATTTTACATTTTGAATTTTAAGGGGCCATGAATTTTACATTCTGGATTTTAAGGGGCCAGGATATGTACATATTTTTAAAAGGGGCCATGAATTATACATTAGACAAATTAAGGGGTCATAAAAAACCCTTTATTCTTTATACAAACTTAAATCCTAATCAATTTCTAACTTCTAATATATAAATAATTTCTTCCCTTTTATATTTCTATTAATATTTGGTTTCTTAGTTCTCCATATTCGATTATAATTGAATTGAACTCAAATATGAGTATAAATTAATAATAGTTGAGAAATCGGGGAGATTGTTATTTAGTTTCTTTGATATTTTGTGGACAAATTTAATATTTTGTTAACAAATATGGAGAAATATGGCCAAAATATGAATTTCGCAAAGAGCATCAGTTTAATTGGTGTATAATCCTCTCATGCTAATCATTTAGCTTTTAGGATGTATCGAATTACGCATAAGTATTACCTCAAAAAACCGCACAACGCACTGTTGAACCATGCTAGTTTTAAAAAAACTACTTCAATTCCATGACATTATATACCAATTCTAATGTGAATTCTATCAACCAAACACACAGGGGTTACAAACAATTTATTTTGGAACATTTAGGGGCTATTTTGAACATCTAAGTATAAAGTAACAGAACTTGTTTTGGCAATACCATATCGCCTTCCAATAGGTGAAGGCACGGGTAATTGCACCCTCGATAGAGTCGATGTTATAAAGGAGGCAAACACATGGATTAGAGCCCTCCGTTACAAGCAAAACAGACTTATAGGCAACCATGCTCTATTAAAAACTTCACACCACCACAGCAGAGAAGGCGCTTCTTTTCCCCAAAGCTTTCAGGTTTGTCGTCGTCCATCCATAGCCTTCAGTGTAACACTCAATCTGAGGAAGGCAAAAATGAATCACATCGTCAAACAGTCACTTTACTAAAACTGTAAGGAAATGGAAAATAAACTCACAACACTCAATCTGAGGAAGGCAAAAATGAATCAAATCGTCAAACAGTCACTTTACTAAAACTGTAAGGAAATGGAAAATAAACTCACAGAGTCTAAAATTGTGTTATCATCCAGGCCACCAATGGTGTATATCTTTCCTCCGGTCACCACAGCCTCAGAGTAAACCCTGCGATATTTCATTGGCTCTCCAACCATCCAAGAGCACACCCGGGGATCAAATATCTCAACACTTGACACAAATTCTTGTCCATTGTAGCCACCCAAAGCATGACTAAATATTTGAATCAACAGCATGATAAACAAATCATTGTATTTGATTGGTCAAGCAAAACTTAGAGGAAAAATTGTTAATCTTTTCCTTGATACTTTTTCTAACGTATTCGATGTGATTTTAAGGGTATAAGGTTTACAAATGAGAGAGACTGGAACTTACAGTTTTTCATTGTATACTGCTAAAGAGTGGCATCCTCTAGCTGATATCAAGTTGTTGAGTTCAGTCCATCTAGGCTCTCTAGGGTCAAACCTTTCAACAGACCTGAAAAGGGAAAGCAGCCAAGGCTAAATTTGATGTACCCGACACCGGATTAAGAGAGCATAAAAAATTAAAACCTAAGCACACTGGATGAAGAATTTTATTGACACTCACCTGAGGTACTTCTCACCATCATATCCGCCAACAGCATATATCACTCCATTCAAACTTGCAACTGCTGGAGTAAATCTCTGCGAGAGAACACTGAGAATTGGAAAAAATATAAACAGAAAACCATATAGAGGACATATATCTAATGGGATCAGATTTCACCAAAAACAATTTTAAGTTCTGTACTGTTCAATATAAAATCAGCTGCAATTACACCATTAGATTTTCATACATATCTTCTATAACTCAGTATAGCTTACATATATATACATAATCCAATGGGTCGCTTATATTTACTCATAATTCAGACCCCTTCACTCTTTCCTCACTATGCATGCAAGCACTTCTCCATTACTCTCTGTAATCATCCATAATCAAATTGGAAGAACATAAACCATTCCATACTCTGTCAAGATTCACGAATGACATGAATTTGACTGATATTGAGATTATTTCCACATGCTTTTTTCTTGAACCTCACTTTTGTCCTTTAATTTTCTTATAGACCTGAAACTTGAGGACGTAGGATGTAAAGGTGGCCCAAACGTATCCCTAGTTCAATGCTGTTAAGTAAAATGAGTATATTATTAGCTTATTTATTTTACAATGGTCATGGTGGTGGCCAAATCAATATTTTGGAGAAGAAGTGAATTCATATAATCATATGGGGGAAAGTGATTTTGGAAATTCAAATATGCACTGGATTGTACATGAATTAATTAAACTGAAAAGTCATTAAGCAATTATGGAGAAACGAAAATGAGGAATGAGTTGGATGACAAACAAGACTAATCTGAATTGAATGCCAAGAAGAAAAGGGAGACAGTAGAGGTAATTCAAATATGGGGGTAAGTGATTTTGGTAATTCAAATATGCACTGGATTGTAAGTGAATTAATTAAACTGAAAGTTATTAAGCAATTATGAAGAATCGCAAATGAGGAATGAGTTGGATGACAAACAAGACTAATCTGAATTGAATGTCAAGAAGAAAAAGGAGACGGTAGAGGTAAGCATGAGAAGAATAAAGAAGGAGATTCTTTTAGACTAAATGGAATTAAAGGGTCTTGAGTCAGCCACAGTAATAAGTGCTGAATGGTGGTAACTGTTGAACATAATAAAAAATAAGGAACCTCGAGTGGGAGGGGGGAGGGGGGATACGAATGGCAACAAAAAGCAAACCAAAATACAGGATTGAGGACAAAACTGTTGACATACCTTGTGTTGCATCGGCTTGGTGAAGATCCACCTTCCAAAGCTGGCATCAAACATTTCAACCTCAGAAAAACAATCACTTCCATCCCCACCACCGATTGCATATAGCTTGTCAGAGACAGATATGCCAGCCAAACTTCCTTTTTTCTGGTTGAGAGGAGGTCGTGAAACCCATGTCTTACGGGTGAAATTGTATGATTCAACTTAGAAATTAGAGCAAACGAGTTAGTAAGTAAGAGTAGTCCATTTGATTGGATTGAAAGAGTTGGGTATGTACCTGTATCATACCAAGAATTGGCATTTGCGCCACCAAACATGTATAACTCAGAATTTAACATTGCCACTGAGGTATTGGACCGCACAAAGGTTATTGGCTTAAGAGGTTGAACAAGGTCATGGCTAAGTGAATACTGACTGAAATCTGATAGCAGTCTGCAACCATCATATCCTCCAATGATAAGTATATTGTCATCAGAGTGCTGTTGTGGGAAAGTGGGGGTGTGATTTGCTTCCTCAATATGAGCAGATATTTCATATTGCTTTCTCAAATCTTGATTTTCCACTTGTGTTTTCACCTGGGAGGAGGGGGATTAACACACAGAATAACCAAGACTAGAAAACATAGCCAGAAGTGTTAAAGATGGGGAAAAGCTTACAAGCCGGTCCTCTAGAGAACATATTTTGAGACTGTTTTCCAACTCGAACCCCTTCAACTTTTCATTCTCCTCAAGCAGCTGCAAAGTTAGTGGTTAAAATACAAGAAAAAGGAGTAACAGGAGGAACATTCAAAGATACAGTACCTCATTAATCAAGGACTGAATATCCTTGACATTGTTTCCTTCATCTTTGATGGAACCCACATCGGGCAGTTGGAGATTTGACACAGGCAGTTGGTCCTGGGAAGGTGTTGGGGTTTTGAAGAGGGAGCTCCATGAAGAATTATTCTTAGAAAGAGGCTGGGGCTGGGGCACCCTCTTAGCGGGTGCATGCGAGCATTCACCCTGCCTCCAAGAAGTAGCAGTATTCTTAGTAGCATGGGAACATTCAGGCTCCCTGATCTGAATCGGAGGGGGTAATGACGAGGATTCAAAAAGGCGTAAGAGTTTGGCGGTTTGAGTTTTGTCCAGCTCAAACCAGAAATGGTGGGTTTTGTAATAGTTGTCAGCAATGATGGGATGAAAGGCTCGTTCGAGCAGTGGGCGGCAGGGGGTGCGCAGGCGGACTCGGACCTTCATTAACATCAAATTTCAGATTTACATTCAGGAACAGAAGAGATGTTGAGAAACAAAGAGAAGATGGATGGATACCTGGGCGGGGAATGGCGTTAGGGCGGTGGCGGCGTGGGCCCAGGCATGGGTGTCGATGTGAAGCTGGCCGGAGCTTGTGGCCTCATAGACGCCGTGGAGCCTCCTGTCACTGTAGTTGAAGAGGAAGAGAGGCAAGCCTGGAGTGGCGTTCTTGACATAGGAAATATGGGATGCGGGCAACCCGAATAGGGTCTTCTCCAAGCACTCCTTCATGGTCGAGTGCTGGCATCCAAATATGATCCCCCCGAGCTCCTCCTTCCTCAGGTTTCTCGCCGATACGCTCCCATTGCTACTCCATCCACGCTCACTCTTCTCCGGCACTGCAATCGTCACCGTCTTTCTCCCGGCACCCATCTCCCAAATTCAATAATCCTACCTTTCAAATTTCCTGACCCGCCTTAAAAGTATAAGGATGGATGGATGGATGGATGGATGGGGGTTGCCACACAAATGAGGAATCCTTTGGTTTCGTGCCACTCAGTCGTCAGTCCTTTGCTAGTCCATTTGGAGAAAAGCTGGTGCAGCTGCTACTGGTAGTATTCATAATTTCTTACCCGCCCCAATCCACTTTTTTTCTTTTACGCTTTAACCTGGGCTGGGCTGACATGTACTATTCAAGGCTGTCATGAATGGGCTTATTGGAGAAGGGCACTTTTGGTATTTCTTGGCATTTCCATTTCTTAGCTAGCACAATCTAAACGCTGAGCAGTTAATCTGTTAACTCAGATACAGTTAGCTTAGATTCAGTTAGTTAGTTAGCTAAGAAGATTAGCTGTGATTGAGAAGTAGAAATAGCATGATTCAGAGGGAGAAGGTTATCAGATTAGTTGGATCTTGATCACTCATATTCTCTCTCATCCCATCTGTACTTTTCTCATCTTTTGAAGGGGTTTATCCCCTTTTCTTTCTCGAATTCAATACAATTTTACTGAATTGTTGTTTCTACAAGTTAACCTTGTGCCAGTTGGTATCTGAGCTGCGCTCCTCCGACCATGGCGCGACGAACAGTAGATTCGGTGGCAAATCAATTGGAATTGGCCGAGATCAGAATGGGGGAATTGCGGATCGCCACTGATCAAACGGCGGTGAAGGTGACAGAGCTTGCAGTTGAGCTGGGAAACTTGAACACGGGATTCACCAATCGATTGGAGACAATGTCCGATCAAATTGACTGCAGAATGCGTGAGAGTTCACGGGAAATGGAGAAGCAGATGGAAGCTTGGAAGAAGAGTAACTCACAAGAACTGGATTAGATATTTGACAACAATATGTTGTTTTTGAATGCGAAATTAGGGGCTCAATCTCTGAGTCAACCAGAGAGCTCACTTTCTTCTCCATTACCAGTTGAAATTGCTCAGAAAGACAATACCACAACCTCCTTTACTGAGTACACCTTCATTGATAAGTGATATTAGGCCTGTTCAGAAGGAGAATTCTTCACTATTATTGAATCCTAGGGTTATGATGACTGAAATTTTTGTGCCTAATGCTATGACTACTAGTAATGTGCATAACTGGAGTAATTTGAATTTAAATGGAGAACTGCAGCATGCAAACGGGAAGGGTTTATTGGATAGAAATGTGAGTAAATTGGAGATGCCTAAGTTTTATGGAAATAAACCAGAAGAATGGCTCAGGAAATGTGATAAGTACTTTGAGTTTAATGGAATTGGAAGTGAACAAAGAATGAGTATAATAGAGATATATTTGGAAGGTAAGGCTGAAATCTGGTATAATAGCAAGAAGAATTTGAAATTGTCTTGGAGTGATTTCTGTGCTGCTATGATCAAAAGGTTTTCTTGCATAAAAGATAGAGATATAGTGGAGGAATTTAGTAAGATAGTCCAGAAAGGTACTGTAACTGAGTATGTAGAAGTTTTTGAAGAATTGAGAGCATTAGTGGAAGGTTTAGACTCTAAATTGTCTGAAACTTATTTGATGACAGTATTTTTGAGTGGTTTAAAAGAGGAATTGAGGGCAGGGGTTAGAAGTTTAAGGCCTAAATGTTTGGAAGATGTTATTGAGTTGGCTAAGATGAAAGAGAAGTACTTGGAAGTATTACAAAAGAGATGGAAACCTAATTTAGGGTTCAGTCAATCATCCAACAAGTTTGGAGGAGATAAGAACAATTGGGGCCACAGCCTAACTTTGAGAAAATAAGAAAGCCTTCTTATATTGTACCTGAAGGATATAAGAAATTTTCACCACAAGAGCTGTAACATAGAAGGAACAATGGCCTATGTTTTAAGTGTGGGGAGAAGTATGGTGTGGGCCATAGTTGTAAATTTCAGCAGGTGCATTTGATAACTGAATGTGTTGCTGATGAAGAGGAAGAAGAAGTTAGGGTCATGGAGAAGGAAGGTGAAAAATTGAAGCAGTTGGAGGATGAAGACTGTGAGGAGTTAGTGTCTAGAGCATCAAGTGGTGGGGATAATGATGATCTCATTTCTTTGCTTGGAACTATTAAAGGTTGTAAAGTGCAGTTCTTACTAGATACAGGCAGTTGTGGAAGTTTCATCAGTCCAAGATTGGTGAAACAATTGAAGCTAAAGGAAGTAAATACTAGGAAATTCACTGTTTCTGTGGCTAATGGACAAACAGCCAGGGGTAATACTCTCAGTCCCAATGTTGAATGGAGTGTGAAAAATTCCAAATTTGATTTTGATCTGAGAATTTTAGAAATGGGAGAGGTGGACATAATTTTGGGAGTAGATTGGATGAAATGGTTTAGCCCTATAGCTTTTGGTTTTAACACACAAGATGTGTGGTTGCATTTTGGAAGCAAGTTCTGGCATTTTAAAGGCAATTTTGAAGAAGCTAGTTTTTCCAGAATGAAAGTGGCTGAGGCTAAGGAATTATTTTTGTACAGAAAGAGGAAAGCCCAGGAAATGGAGGGTCTAAAGTTGCATTACAATTACAGTGTGCCTCAGGCTTTGAAACATAAGGAAGGGCAGTATGAGTATGTTACTCATAGGAGCTGTCATGTGATGAGCTTGCAGGAGAATGAAGTGGATTCAGAAGAGTTGCTGGCACAGAAACCATTAGATAACAAGGAGAAAATGCCAACCAACATTCAACAGGTTATATCTAAATTTTCTGATGTGTTTGCAACACCTACTTCTCTGCCACCTTCTAGAAATATTGATCACCAAATTACTTTGAAACCATGTGCTGAGCCTTTCAAAATCAAGCCATATAGATATGCACATGCTCAAAAAGATGAAATTGAGCGCCACGTAGAAGAATTACTACAGCAAAGGACTATCAGATCCAGTACAAGCCCATTTTCTTCACCAGTTTTGTTAGTCAAGAAAAAGGATGGAAGTTGGAGACTGTGCATAGATTACAGAAATTTAAATAAACAGACTGTAAAGGATAGTTTCCCTATACCAGTTATAGATGAACTTTTGGATGAATTGTTTGGAGCTGTGTATATTTTTCTAAGCTAGATTTGAGGGATGGTTATCATCAAATTAGGGTAAAAAACAGTGATGTTCATAAAACTGCTTTTCAGACACACAGTGGCCATTATGAATTTTTGGTCATGCCATTTGGTTTAACCAATGCTCCAGCTACATTTCAGAGTTTGATGAACCAAATATTTCAGAAGTTGCTCAGAAAATGTGTTCTAGTATTTTTTGATGATATTCTGATTTACAGCAAAAGTTTATCTGACCATGCTTCACATCTGACAGAAGTACTTTCTTTGATGAGGGATAACCAACTTTTTGCTAAGAAATCTAAGTGTGCATTTGCACAAAAGAAAGTAGAATATCTTGAGTGGAAATGGATGGATCCAAGGTAGACTGTATTGTGAAATGGCCAACTCCTAAAACAGTTAAAGAACTCAGAGGGTTTCTTGGTTTTGCTGGGTATTATAGGAGATTTATACAAGATTTTGGATCTATTTGTAGGCCATTACATGATCTATTAAAGAAAAAAGGATTTCAGTGGGGAGAACAAGCAGAGAAGGCATTTCAGAAATTAAAAATAGCAATGACAACAGCTCCTGTTTTGAAGATGCCAGAATTTGATAAAGCATTCATCATAGAAACTGATGCTTGTGATGTGGGAATGGGGGCAGTTCTGATGCAAGATAGAAAACCTATTACTTATTTGAGCAAATCTTTTTGTCAGAAAAACAAAGGTTTATCCCCTTATGAAAAAGAGTTACTGGCATTGGTTATGGCAGTAGATAAGTGGAAGCATTATTTAATGGGAAGCCACTTCATCATCAGAACTGATCACCAATCTCTCAAATATTTGATTGAACAGAAACTGACCAATGCATTACAGCACAAGTGGATTACAAAATTATTGGGGCTAAGTTTTGAGATACAGTATAAAAAAAGGTGCTGAGAACAAAGCTACAGATGCTTTATCAAGAAGGCCTTTGGAGGATGAACCAAGAATTTTATATGCACAACAGCTAGTTGAAGATAATGAGGGCTTGTTGTTTGTTGAAACAGTGGGATTCCATTCTGATACGATGGATGATAATGGGAGAGAATCAGAAGATAAAGTTGTTTGGGATCAGAGAAGTGATGATTCAAAAGAGGACACTGAAGAATGGCAAAGAATGGCTGACTTTATAAGTTCAGGACCATTACCTGTTCAGAAGGACCACTTGTTGGACCATTGTGAGAGTGAGGCAAGGTTAGCTTGCTCTAAAATTACTACTTCTTCTTCATTAGTGCCAGATTGGATGCAACAAATAGAAAGCAGTTATGAAAATGACAAAACTGCTCAAGAAATTTTGGCAGCTGTTGCCTTAAATCCTTCTCAAATGCCACGGTATAGTATAGTCAATGGAGTGATCAGACAACAAGGAAAAATATATGTGGGAGAGGCAAATAATATTGTAAGGCAGTTGGTGTTGGAAGCTCTTCACTCTTCACCTTTAGGAGGTCACTCAGGGCAGCAAGCTACTTTGAAAAGAATACAAGTTATTTTTGTATGGCCTAATATCAGACAATATATTAATGACTATATTTGGGGCTGTGGAGTTTGCCAGAAAACAAAAAATGAACATTGCCATCCTCCTGGTTTATTACAGCCTTTGCCTATCCCCAGTACTCCTTGGACTCACATTTCCATGGATTTTATTGAAAAATTACCAAACTCAGTGGGATGGGATACTATTATAGCGGTGGTGGACAGACTTACAAAGCATAGTCATTTTCTGGCCTTAAAACATCCTTTTTCAGCAAGTCAAGTGGCTGAGATTTATTTCAGGGAAGTTTGTAAATTACATGGCTATCCTGAGTGCATTGTCAGTGACAGAGATAAGGTGTTTACCAGCCATTTTTGGAAGGAGTTATTACAAAAATTAGGAGTGAAGTTACATTACAGTACTGCATACCATCCTCAGACTGATGGACAAACTGAAAGAGTGATTCAGGTTTTGGGAAATTTCTTGAGAAGTTTTTGCTGTGACAAACCTGGAACTTGGAGTGAATGGTTGAGTCTTGCAGAATGGTGGTATAATACTTCTTTCCACACCAGTTTGCAAATGACACCTTATGAGGCTTTGTATGGTATTAAACCATTGTCTTTACCATTAGGTGATTTAAGTGATACTGTGGTACCTGCTGCTCAAAATTGGTTACAGCAAAGAGAAGATGTAAGGAAGCTACTACAGACACATTTGCAACAGGCTCAGGTCAGAATGAAATACTTTGCTGACTGCAAGAGAACTGAGAGAACTTTGCAAGTTGGAGATTGGGCTTATCTTAAAGTTCAGAAGTATAGACAACTCTCATTACAAGCCAACAATTCAAAACTTTCTGCCAAATATTATGGTCCTTATCTGGTGCTGGAAAAAATAGGAGAGGTGGCATATAAATTACAGCTACCTACTACTAGCAGAATCCATCCAGTTTTCCACATATCATTACTTAAGAAGCATGTGGGAAATGCACATGTTCAGGTATCTGAAATACCTTCTGAATTGATTCCTGACATTCCTTTTCTGGTGCCTACAATGGTGTTGGATAGAAGACTGGTGACTATTGATGGAGAGAGCAAAATTCAGTGGTTAATTGAATGGCAAGATCTTGCACTGGAAGATGCTTCCTGGGAATTGGCTGATTTTATATCTACTCAGTATCCTGCATTTCAAGCTTGAGGACAAGCTGTTTCTAAGGAGTGGGGATTGTAATGAATGGGCTTATTGGAGAAGGGCACTTTTGGTATTTCTTGGCATTTCTTAGCTAGCACAGTCTAAACACTGAGCAGTTAATCTGTTAGCTCAAATACAGTTAGCTTAGATTCAGTTAGTTAGTTAGCTGAGAAGATTAGCTGTGATTGGGAAGTAGAAATAGCATGATTCATAGGGAGAAGGTTATCAGATTAGTTGGATCTTGATCACTCATATTCTCTCTCATCCCATCTGTACTTTTCTCATCTTTTGAAGGGGTTTATCCCCTTTTCTTTCTCGAATTCAATACAATTTTACTGAATTGTTGTTTCTACAAGTTAACCTTGTGACAAAGGCTTTTTCACAAGATAAACTGTTATGATACAGCTAGCTAACCAAAAAATGGACTTAAACCGGAAAAGGTGAACTTGTACTGGATATTCGGGGTGTTTGGTAAACTGCATTTTGCGCTCAAAATAGCTTATTTGATTAAAATTAAAAACTGATTTAACCATCAAACAGTTAATATTAGTGTTAGGTGAATGGATTTTAAAAAGTGTTTTTTCGATCCAATAGGCTGATTTTCAAAAGGTTAAAAAATTTTATTTTTTCTACTCAAATGCTATATCTTTAGCAATTAAATACTTTTTTGCCATTTCTCCTTTATAAACCGATTGCTAAAAGATAGAATAAATATTGTTGAATTTGGTTTTTCGTAGGGAAATTCAAGTGTTCAAAATAATTATGCATCATTCTAATTGTTTAATTAGTATTTCGGGTTGCATCATTATGATTATATTTTGGATGGTTATGTTTGTTAGATTTCATTATAATATTATTGGTTGGTTCTTCTTTTTTTTCCACTATAATATGAACATATTTCATCAAAATTATTCGGAAACAATTGATTATTTTCTTTTATACAACCATCAACATGAAATAAGAGAAAGGTTTGAAAAAATCTCTAAAACAAACTTATAATGTATGGTTTAAAAACAATTCATGAAAATATGGATTATATAATAATTTAATTTAATTTACTATAATTCTTATGTTTCATTTATAATAAAAGATAGCAATTGATAAATTATAAATTTAATAAGTGAATAAGTATCAAAATATATTCATGTCCATAAACAACTATTGCATGATTTATTTGCATGATTATTTTACACAAACAACTTATCAAAATACATAAGTAGCCAACTATTCATGTCAAAATATTTTGCATGATTTGTTACACAAACAACTATTATCTATCAGCTAATTTTACCAAACACATTCGTACAATCAGCTAGTCAAATCAGCTAATACAATCAGCTAGTTAAACCAGCTAATACAATCAGCTAACAACTAACAGGTAAGAGTTGATTCCCAAACACCCATTGCATATCAAGCCTGCAAAGTAAATTTGTACAATATAGAGCAGCAATTCAGTGATCTCACATCCAACATAAGTTACAATGAGCTAGTCTCGTTTCTATATAAAAGCAATCACAGTAAACACATGTGATAGTAACTGGTAGTTACTATAACTTGCATGGTTAACTGTTGACTTTGGCTTGATAATCATAAATTGCAATTCACGTCCCTGAATGATAAGATTCCTTCCCTCTTAAAATGAAGCTTGACCTCAAGCTTTAAAACTCAGGAAATTGATTCTTGATGAAGTCCAGGTCCTCCCATAAAGGTTCCTCAATAGGTGCATCCCTCTATTTAATAAGTCGCTGGACAATGTTTTCCTACCCTCTCAATATTAGTTTCATTTACAGCACTCTGAAAGGTTTCAATACTGGCAGATCTTATAGCTCTTCAGGTGGGGGGTCCAACATGTTTTTTGAGCAAGAACACATGAAACACAGGAAGTACCCTATTGTAAGCTGGTAATTTCAACCTATAGGCCACATATTGTTTTATGACTATGCAGGGCCCATAGAGCTTAGGGGCTAGCTTCAAGTGCTCTAGGAGAGCTAGGGACTGTTGTCTGTATTTCTGGAGTTTTAAGTATATTCCAGTCCCCTTCAGCTAAATAATATTTCACTCCTCTTAAGATCAACAAACTGCTTCATCCTCTCTTGGGCAACCTTCAAATGCTTCTGCAACAGTTGATTAACTTGATCTCTTTGTTGTAGTAGATTTTGTGTGGCAGGAATGACAGCATCTGTCGTCACTCTTAGGAGCAAAACAACTGGTTTCACTCCATAAAGGGCCTCATAAGATGTCATTTTGATGTTGGTATGGTAGGTGGTATTATACCACCATTTTGCTGATCCCAGTCAGTCACTCTAGTATTCTGGCTTGTCTCCACAAAAGCACCTGATATACCGCTCCAGTACTTGATTTACTCTCTATGTCTGCCCATCAGTTTGAGGGTGATAAGCAGTGCTGAATTGCAGTTGCACCCTGATCAGAGCCATCAATTCCCTTCAGAAACTACTAGTAAATAACTTATCTCTGTCCGAGGTTAGTGTATCAAGCATCCCATGTAATTTACACACCTTATTAATGAATTTCTTAGCCACTTGAGTTGCAGTGAAGGCGTGACTAAGAGACAGGAAATGACTATATATACTTAGTCAACCTGTCAATAATAACTAACACAACATCATAGAGGGTGTTTGGTGGAGAGCTGTTTGGGGCAAAAAGAGATGATTGAGGTACATTAGCTATTTGACCAAGTTGAAAAGGCTAATAAAATTGTTTGGTGAAGAGCTGATTGTAATAGTTGTTTGGCCCCAAAAAGAGTCTTTTCAAAATGCTCATAAAAGTAGCGTTTTCAAAGAGTTGTTTGTACTTTTCATATAAATGCCAAATTTATCCATTTACTAATACTAGATTCTATTTAATTTTCTTTTCTTGCTAGATTTTTAGGTATCATGCACTGTGATGCTGTCTGCATGGTGGCTCGAAAAGGTCCCTTCTGACTCCCGCCTACCTGAGCCTGCAAGACAACGCCTTGGGGGTACCTGAGGGTAGAACCTCCGGCTTGATGATGAAAGATAGGCCTCGGAGAGAAAAGGATATTGACTTAGAATAATCAATAGAGTGTAGTTACCCGGAATAGTGCCATGGGGCACTATTTATAAGTCTCCCTTGCTCTCCTCCGGTGATCCATCTATGTGGTCCGTCCCCAGATATGTCCACAGTAGCTGATGTCATTATGAATTGGGCGTAACTAATCTTCCTGTGTATTGGGACTGGGCCCGGGTATCACCACTAGCCCCCCGGAAGTCATGTCCGCCTCCTGAGTTTGCATTGCTGGTTTGCTCACCCTAAGTTTTTAAAGATTGTGACAGAAAGTTGGAATGAGAGCACTGGTATATATGGCATGCTAAGTTTCTCAGTCAAACTAAGGAGGCTAAAACTGAAGTTGAAAAACTGGAATAAAATGGTTTTTGGCGATGTGCAGGATAATGTCAGGCTGGCTGAGGAAAACTTGGTGCAGAAAGAGATGGACATCAGACACAAAATAATGGATCAAGTAGATGTCAGCTACACTTAGCTCAGGCAGTATACACTCAGGCATTGCTTAGAGAGGAAACTTTTTGGAAACAAAAAGCTAGAATCAGATGGTCGCAGGAAGGTATTCAAACACCAAATTTTGCCATGCAACTATCAAATCTAAGCATGCCAGGCGAAGTATAGAAATGATGAGGAATTCATTAGAAGCTTGGATTACTGATCATCAAGGTATTGGTAAAGAGGTAGCTTTATTTTATGAAAACCTGTTGACTGATGAACTTTTAGATATTGATGACAGGGACACAGAGAAGAACATGTTGGAGCAAATTCCAAAACTCATGACAGAGGAACAAAATAGGGAGCTCGTGAAGATGATCACAGTGGATGAACCGAGACAGATAGTGTTTCAAATGGATGGAGAAGCAGCTCCTGGACCAGATGGCTATACAAGTAAATTTTATAAAGAATGATGGGAAATAATAAGTACTGATATCGTGAATGCAGTAAATGAACTTTTAATAGGTGTCCCAATACCTAGAACCATAACTGCAACCTTTATCACTATAATACCTAAGAAACGAGTACATACAACCTTTGCAGACTATAGACCTATATTATTGTCTAATTTTATTAATAAGGTCTTATCAAGAGTAACAACAGAAAGGCTAAAGTCCATTATACCTTGGTATATATACAGGCCTAAGTCCAACTAAATAGAGTGGGTTAGGCCCAACTGATCATAGTTATATTAGAACAGCCCAGGCCCAACTGAACATAAGCATTGTAGAACAGTTACAAGTGTTCAGTTGTCACTTGTAATGCAAAGCAGTTAGACCCAACTGAGTACGTGGTCTAGTGGAGCAAGGCATGAAGCCATGAATTCAGGGCTCCACGACCCAAGAATGTCGGACATGACCTCAACACTCTACCTCTATAAATAGAGGAGAGGAAAGAAGAAAGAGGTAAGCTCTCTAGTCTGAAAATATACAGTACACTCATAATCTCTACTGACTTGATCGTCGGAGTTTCTATACCTGGAAACTTCCAGGGACTTTTCTTGTAGGGAGCGTTCAACATCGGAACCTGGAAGACATCCGTAGTCAAGGAGTAGAGAGGTCCCACTTCAGTGGCGCCGTCTGTGGGGATCTTGTTTTTCATTGATTATGGTGGTTACCAGGAGTGGACGTAGCGGTAATCATACACAACAACAAGCAACTAGGAATACTTCCAATCGCCATCATGCTATGAACGAACGGGAAGAAAATCCTAGGGAGAGTGAACGGGAAGATGGGGCTGAATCCTCCCCAGATGATCAGCAACGAAGAATAGCGTTTGAAGCCTTCCTTGAAACTCAGAAAGAGACCTTGTACGCACAATTTTTGCAAGCACTTGTGCCGAAAAATGATGAAAATAAAGGTGAATCACCAACTGTTGAAAGGAAAAAGGACAAGCAGCTTTTACGAGAGGAAGAAGGATTAAAGTATGGAGATGAACTGAAAAACATCGTGGCAGAAGACGAAGGTGATTTTTCACCTCTGTCGATAGAAATACAACAATATCCCATGCCAGAAAACTTCAAACTACCATTACATGTGAAAATATATGATGGTAGTTCAGATCCAAAAGACTTCCTTCACTCATATCGTAATAGCATGCGGTTTAGAAATGTTCCCCTACCGTTAGTATGCAAAGCCTTTCCCATCTTTCTTACAGGGTCGGCAATCACTTGGTATGAGGGATTGCCTAAAGGAAGCATTTGCTCTTGGGCACAACTCTCAGATACATTCTTAGGTCGGTTTTATCGTAATCAAAAATTCGTAAAAACGATTGCCGATCTAATGAACATAAAACAACAAAGCACGGAGATGGTAGGAGATTATCATGCACGATTGGTGTTGGAAAGTTTGCAAGTCAAGGACTTGACCTATCAGATGTTCTTAGGCGCATTCATGAATGGCCTAAAACCAGGGGATTTCTATAAAAAGTTGAGGGAAGAAATGCCTAGCAACGAAAGAGAACTCCAAAGATTGGTGGAAAAATACGTTCGCACGGCCTTTACACACGAATACAATAGGAGGAAGTCAACCTAAAATCACTGCGGTTGTAGCACGTGATAATGACCAACGGTTTGGTGTGTCAGACAGAGTCATTTTATCCATTCATGGCGCTACAGAAGTAATGTCAAACCATGCTTGGAAAAATATGGCAAGGTACGTTCCACCCCAAGAGCCGAGTGAAAAGAGATTTAAGGTGGGAGAAACAATCACATTTAGTGAGGATGATGCAGTACCCAATGCTTCACCCCACAATGACCCGTTGGTAATTGTGGCAAAGATTGGGAATTCTACGGTACATCGAGTGTTTGTAGATGATGGTAGTGCTGTGGATATATTGTTCGCGGACTGTTATGATAAGCTGGGTTTTCAACGATTAGACCTGAAAAAACCGACATCAGCCTTAGTTGGTTTTACCGGCAAGTCAGAGATGCCACTAGGCAACATCAGGTTACCAGTCACTATTGGAGAGGACAACAAATGTTGTACAGTTTTATGTGACTTCGTTGTGATGGATGAGGTACGCGCAGAAACAGAGAAATTTCGCATCAGATAGGCAACAAGCAATCGAGCATGAGGTACGCGCACTCACGGAAGCAGGAATCCTTAGAGAGGTCAAATACCCTACATGGCTTGCCAATCCGATAATGGTTCATAAAGCGGATGCGGGTTGGAGAATGTGTGTTGACTATACAAACCTAAACAAGCATTGCCCAAAGGACTGTTACCCATTGCCAAAAATTGATCAGCTAGTCGAGAAAATTGCAGGTTACACGACAATGGCGTTCCTAGATGCATACAAAGGGTATCATCAAATATTCATGAATCCAGCTGATGCGGAAAAAACAGCATTCATCACTAGTTTCGGTGTATTCTGTTATGTGAAAATGCCTTTTGGTTTAAAAAATGCAGGCGCTACTTATCAAAGGGCAGTTGATTCAATCTTCAAAAACCAAATAGGACGGAATATGGAAGTGTATGTCGGCGACATGGTGGTTAAAAGTAAAAGAGTTGCACGGTTCGCCGTGGACTTGAACGAGACATTCACGACTCTTGCATCCGTAGGAATGAAGTTAAACCCAAAGAAATGCACGATTGGAGTTGGGGCTGGTAAATTCTTGGGATACAAAGTATCCTCAAAAGGAATTGAAGCAAATCCAGATAAGATCGATGATATCCTAAGCCTACCCACTCCACGAACAGTAAAGGATATCCAAATCCTAACTGGATCACTGGCAGCTCTGAGTCGATTTGTATCGAAGGCGGCGGAAAAACATATGCCATTCTTCAACATCTTGAAGAAAGAAAACAAGTTTAGCTGGGATGATCGATGTCAAAATGCTTATGACCAGCTTAAACTCGAAATACAAAACCTTCCAACATTAGCATCGCCAATCAGAGGGGAGCAACTATATGTTTACCTAGCAGCTTCCGATACAACGATAAGTTCAGTTTTGCTCAAGCAAGAAAAGACAAAACAATTGCCAGTGTATTACATCAGTAGACGCCTGCAAGATGCAGAAATCAACTATTTGCCGATGGAGAAGTTAGTCTTAGCATTAGTTCATACAGTCAGGGGATTGCGAACTTATTTCCATAGCCACCCGATTGTGGTCTATACAGACTTCCCACTTAAACAGACTATTCAAAAGCCGGAAGCATCAGGAAGACTGATGAAATGGGCAATTGAATTGGGTGAGCACGAAATACAGTTCCAACCACGAAAAACCATCAAGGGCCAAGTGCTAGCTGACTTCATCGCAGAAATGACAAATTGTTCGTCTACTGCAATGCTCGCATCGACGGCAATCGAGTAAGACAAAGGCAAAGGAAAACTTCATGAAGTGGCGTGGAACTTATATGTCGATGGCTCATCTTGCAAGGAAGGGTGTGGGGCAGGCATACTGATTGTTAGCCCCGATGGTGAAGAGTACAAGTATGCATTGAGATTTGACTTTCAGGTAACAAACAATTAGGCGGAATATGAAGCACTGATATGTGGATTGGATTTAGCAATCAAGATGAACATTACAAGTATCAAAGTGTTCAGTGATTCCCAAGCTGTGGTCAACCAGGTCCTGGGAGACTACGAAGTTAGAGATAACCAATTGGAAAAGTACCTGAGGAAAGTCAAACAGCTAATGAGCTATTTTGATTTGTTAGGTGTTCGACAGATTCCGCGAACAGAAAACACCAAAGCGGACTCCTTGAGCAAGTTAGTGACTGCTGGATACAAAAAATTGAAGGCTCAAAAGGATGTTACAGTCGAAGTGGTGTCAATTCATAGCACAGCAACGACGTTGGTAGCATGTATCGGAGATGAAGAAGATACGTGGATGACACCGCTCGTGTCATTTCTTCGAGGAGGAACACTACCAACTGACGCCAAACAAGCAAGGAAAATTGAAAGACAGTCATTGTCATTTTCCTACATTGATGGAGTACTCTATAAAAAAGGGTATTTAACACCATGGCTGAGATCCATCGGGCCGGAGAGAGCTAAAGAAGTTGTTGAGGAGATGCATGAGGGCATTTGTGGAGCACATCAAGGAGCTAGATCTATTGCAAAGAAAATAATGCGAGTGGGTTACTACTGGCCTACTCTCTTTGATGACACACACTCATTCATACAAAAGTGCCGAACTTGTCAGATAAATTCAAATGTGAAGGGTAAACCACAATCAGAATTTATTGGGGTATATGGAGCTTGGCCATTTGAAAAATGGGGAATTGACATTGTAGGACCATTTCCTAGAGGCTCGGAGAAAGCTCGATTCCTAATAGTAGCAATCGATTACTTTACGAAGTGGGTAGAAGTTAAACCTCTACCACGAATCACAGTGGAAGCTGCACGACTGTTCGTGTGGCAAAATATTATTTGCAGGTTCGGGTTACCCAAAACCATTGTCACTGATAATGGCACACAGTTTACAAGCGATGCTTTCAAATCTTGGTGTACTGAGATGAAGATAACCCAGAATTTACGTCGGTTGCTCACCCACAAGCCAATGGTCAAGTGGAAGTCACTAATAAAACCATTGTTCAAGGAATGCAGAAGAGGCTGGAAGGAAAGCAAACTGGATGGGTGGAAGAAGTCCCTACAGTATTGTGGGTATACAGAACTACACCAAGAACACCTACTGGGGAAACTCCATACAGCATGACGTATGGACAAGAAGCCATGTTACCGATAGAAGTTGCCATACCAAGCATTAGAGTAATTTCCTTGGAAAAGGAAACCAACGAGGAGAATTTGAAAGCCAACCTTGACATGCTTGACGAAAAAAGGCAAGACGCTGTTATACGAGAGGCTAGGTATAAAGAGAAGATGGCAAAAGCTTACAATCTTAAGGCGAAAGCAATAAGATTCGATGTAGATGACTTGGTACTTAGAAAAAATGATGCGAGCTTGGCTGAGAAGAAAGGAAAGTTATGTCCCAAATGGGAAGGACCGTACAAGATAATTGAAGCCTATCAATCAAACTCCTATAAATTGGCCAGAATGGATGATAGTATGGTTCCCAACATGTCGCATGTGACTAACTTGAGGAAATATTACATCTAGTTGAAAAACGCTCAAACACCATGTATTGGAGCCTTGAAATTATCAATGGCGGCATTCCCATTTCTGTATTTTCGTTTGTCATTGTGATATGATCACAACATGTGAATATATAAATCTGAAAAGCCAAATTTGGCACCAAACAACCGCCTATTTATTTTTTTTCGTTTTTCTTTAAGAGTCTTAAGTAACTAACAGTAGTTATAGAATTAGTGAACAGTAGTAAGGAAACATAACTGTTAGCTGTTTTAGCATAAGATGACAAACTCATGCTAGTTATAACTTAAAAAAGAAATGACTGAACGCAAAGTGAGAACAGTAAAAAAAAAACTGAACGTAATGTGCGATCAGTCACAAAAGAAAACACATACTGAACGCAATGTCGATCAGTCACAAAAAAAATGAACTGAACACAATGTGCGTTCAGTCACAAAAAAAAACGCTAGCAGTCAAAAATTGCTAACAGTTGGAAAACCACTAACAATCAGAAAAGGCAAACAATAAAAAATGCTAACAGTCAAGAAATACTAACAGTCAAGAAATGCTAACAATCATTTATACTAAAATGTATATAGCAACTTACAAAGCTAACTGTTAGGGAATGAATGGTACCTAACCAAATATCAATGTACAGTTGCAAACGCCTAAAAGCAACAAATAGTTGTTACGGTAAACGCCCGAACAATTCAAACAATCTTTATGAGCTGCCATCAAACTGAATAAATACCAAAAGCAACGAACAGTTGCTAGGTAAAAATACTCAAACAGTCAAACAGTGTGAGTTTACTAACAATTCACCTTGTTTTCTTGCAACTGATTGAACAGTTGCAAACAAGTGAATACTTGCGAATCAACAAACAGTATATGGTGATAATCAAATACAATGAATCCATACTCAATAGAGTAACAACACTGGGACATTTTCTTTTTGGAAACATACAAAAATTAATGAACAGTAAAACGACCAACAGTGGGAAAATCACCCAATAAGAGCAAACGCTCAAACAATGATGTCAAAACAAACAGTTATGACATGAGTTCACAAAAATGAAATAATTAACAAAGATGTAGTTCACATTATTCTTATTTGAAAAAGACAAAAAGAGTATAGCAATCAGCGACGCCATTGCCGATGGTGATTCCTGCCGCGGCCTCGACTCGAAGGAGGACCACGTGATTCACGAGATTGCGATTGCATCTGAGCAGTACTAGCCCGGTGGGAGGGAATGCGACCTGATCTCTCAGTGTAATCTCTTTCACACTTCTTTATGTGTTCTAAATGATACTGCATGTGAATATATGCAGAATGCCGAGTACAACCTTGCTTTTGCATTTGGTCCATATAATGCTGATAATAAGATTTGTAGTCAGTGATGGGCCCAAACTCATCGCGATCCAACTGCATGCTCATTAAGTTCACTGTTTTTTCATATTCTTTAAGGAGTCGTTGATCACAGGCAACTTTTTGGCATAACTGATTTTTTTCATCTTCGATCGCCTGAACATGTGCACATCCTCGACACGAGTATATATATCACCATTTTTAACTACAAGTTCAACACGATTGGCAGCTAAAGTTTTGTCTTTTTCATTGAGCTGTTCCTTCAGGTTACCACACTCTTGCTCGAAAGCTTGAACACGGTAGTCCAACTCTTGACAGTCAAGCGAAAGCCTCTCGTTGTCAGCAATTATTTTTGTACTACAGGCATACTGTTCGTCATACTTGATTTGCCAACCTTTAGCCAAGGCATACTCTTCACATTCATGTCCGCGAAGAGATAGCAAATTTTCAACTTGCCGAAGACGTCTTGAATGCTTAGCAATTACGGCAGCTTGAGTGGAAATATCTCGATCCTTATCTGCCAAAACGCGTCGCCATTCTTTTTCTTGGTCAATTAGAGTGTTAATCTGAACGCCACATCATTTTGCTGAGTACAAAGTTCATGCCATTCACTTTTCATAGATTCAACATCTACCATCACTTGAGCCCAATAATCTTCACGGCCAGATAGTCCAGCTAACACACGTCGAAGACGATCCCCCAATTTATTAAACCACATTCGAGGTTTAGCAGGTAGAGGTAGTGTGGATGCATAATCAGCAACAGCATCAATGTCTAACAAACAGCTGGTTATAACTTCATGAAAATTTCCTTCATGAATATCATCAAAAGAAGTCCCTTGAGAACTTTCATCATCCAGACGAAGACTACCCGCAGAGCTAACAGTCTCACACGTTTTCAAATTCGCTAACAGTCGAGGAGTTACGATATTGTTGTTACGCTCAATAGGGAACAATGGAGCCTCACGATGGTACAATTTCCTACTTGATTCAACAAAGGCTGCAAATAATTCCTCCACATTGACACATATTCTAGATACAGGAGTAAACGCATGTTGGGGGAAGATATTAATTGCTGAGTATGCAAGCTGTCAAAAAATGCTTGATCAAGCATAGAAGACATGGCTAAAATCTGCAATGGCCACAAGAACTAGTCTAAGAAAATAATAATAATAATAATAATGATAAAAACTTAGAGCAATGTGAATCAGTTCAAGGATAAATAATAATGTTTACACACAGTGTCACAAACATTCGAATTAAGCAAACATAGTACAATACTCAACCACTAACATCATGGTCATCCATAGAATTGTGGTTGCCAGTGTCTCTATCATCATCCTTGCTCCCAGAGTTCTCTCCAACATTCTCAATTGTGACTCCAACAACAGTAGCCGAAGATGAAGGTCTCATCTCAGAAGGAAGCTCCTCATTGTAGTCTACACTACATGCCTTCAACTGTTCGAGGGAAGGCAGTTCTCCAAACATCTCTAAGTGTTTCACAAAGGGAAAGTCATACCCACCAGTGCGAATGCTTGAAATAAAAGCCGCAGTAGCTTTGTCTGAGTCTTCAGCGATGGCTTTATCTAGATTCTCAATGGAAGGGAATTCAGCGCCCACCACGTTACTTTCCCTACACCCTTTTAAACCTTCGCTAACACTAATGTCTTTACCAAGACTGGTAGTGTTGACAAAGAACTCATAGAATGCGTTTGTTTTCATCAAACGATCTACGACAAGGGCAGGGTACTTGGATGACAGTGCACCAGTAGCCTTGTGGGACTCTAGCTTTTTATTGGCAACATCTCAGCTGGAGGAACGCAGCTCTCTTCTGTTCGCGCTCATATTTGCTAGCCTTAAGTGCCTTATCTTTGGCCTTCCTCATTTTCTCAAGTTCCTTCTTCATTTTTTAAAATTCCTCACGAGGTACAAAGTCATCAAGATTGCTACCCACATTTTGCATAACCTTGGAAATCTGAAATGGAAAATGTCATATCAACATATTTACGTTCAGTAGGGTTGATTACACACAAATAAAAGAAAATCAAACTGAATGAGCTGACTTACAGTGAGGATGGATTCCTTGGTGGATAGTTTGGAGAGGGCAGAAAGAATAGAGGTTTCCACTTTGGAAGCAGTCTCAGTTGTAGACCTAGGCCTCTTCAAATTAATACCCTGACGATCACTAGTGTCTCCACGACGGCCCTTATCCTTGCGACTCATTGTCGCAGCAGTTTCATCCACAGGATTGTCGCGAACAACCACATCTTCAATAGCATGAAGAGCAGTAACTTCATTAGCAGGAGTCATCTCCTCAGCGATAGACAATTCAACAGTAGATTTCCTACCATAAGCTCTGAGTTTCGTAAGACCTTTACCGATATTCATAACACCTTCAAAAAGAGAAATAGATATTAGTACATAAACAATAAAAAATAAAAACTGAACTACATACTTAAGATAACACATAAGTGAATCACATACTCAAGCAAGCTGCAGGATCAATACTCAAGCAAGCTGCAGGATCAACAGAATGAGGAATCAGTTTTTGTATCTCTTCATCACTGATCAACAAACGCTCAGACATTTTTATACCCTTACACTTCCCTGTTTGATAACTCCAATTAGGAGGCATAACATCTGTCCTACTATCATACTTCACGAAAAAGTACCTCTTCCTAAAATGTCCAAAATTACTAGGGTAGGAACCGGGTTTAAGGAAACGTAACTGCGGATGATACGAATAAAATGTATGCTCATCAATCCTGTCTTTCACAGACTGCAACCGCATCATCCGACGCACGAGGTTGAAAGAAAAATCAACCCCAGCCTTCTGGCAAGACTCATACAGTGCTCGTAAGACCAAAACACCTTTTGGGTGTAGCTGAACCAAACTAATTCCAAATCCACGAAGGATGTCGATGAACCACATCGGTATAGGCAACGTCAAACCCTGTGAAATATAGGCAGCATACAAGGCAAAGTAGTCCGGAGCTGGACTCTTAACTACCTCTACAGAAAATGGACATTGCAACTCGCGACCGCTAAAAGTCGGGTGAATCCTCTGAAATGTCTTTAGGGATTTAGTAGTAAAGACACTGGCATTAGGGTTTACAGTTGCAGTCGCTAACAGTTGGCGACTCGACTCTGAATCACCAGGATCACCAACTGAACCTAAGGAACCCACACCACTACTAGAAGTGGAATGAGCAGGTGAATCAGTCTTACCTTCTCCATCACTACCATCAATATCCCTATCCTCACCACCATCCATAAACCCAGAATATACTACATCTCCAACCTCATCCCCGAACCCAATCAACAGGGTAGCCGAATCATCCATACCATTAATCTCTCTAAAATCAGTTTCGTCAACCATGCTTAATCAACAATCATAACACCTAAACGCAGAACAAAAGATCGAATACTGAAAAGCTCAGATTCATATCATATTAAACAACTAATTTATCTCATAGAGCATCATAAGGACAAGGCATAGAACACGAATTTGAATTAATATAGAAATCACTCTAAATTACCTTATTAGAATTGCAATAGAATTGCAACAAAAGAATGATTGGTGAGGCAAAACTTGAGCTGAGAAAAATCCACAGAATGAAGCTGGTATGACTTCTATACAATTAATGTGGCAGAATCTGAAAGATAACAGCAAATAATTATCCCTGATTCTTTGCCAGCATTATAGAAAAACCTCAACAGCCCAAGAATCTCGAGTTTTTGATTTTTGAAATTCAAAAATCACCAGTACTCAAACAGAAACTAAAAAGAAAAAATAAATAAAAAAATAAATAAAAAACAATAATAAATAAAACGGAAATACCTGGGCGCGACGGGGAGGCCTTGTTCGGTGACGATGAAGGCCCAGCTCCGGCAGGAAGGCCAACCTCGACGAGCAGACCGGGAGGCGGGTCGGTGACGACGAATGTCGAACGGGGCGGCGGCGATTAGCAGGCAAGCTTCTCCGGAGGAACCAGTCAGAAGTCAGATCCGACGGGCTGGAGGCGTGACTAGCCTCTCCGACGGCGAGAGCCCAGCTCCGGCAAGAAGGCCGGTCTCCGTGAGCAGATTCGGCGAATAGGTGTGTGTCCGGTGGCGACCGGCACCCAATTTCCGGCGAGAGGGCCCGATTGAGGCGGTGGAACTGAGCGAGAGTCTGATGGTATGAAATTGGGTTAGACCTTATTTAATATCATACCAAATACAAGTATACTTTACTTTTTTTTTTTTTTTAAGTCAAAACCATCCAAGTGGACGGGAGGATTATTCACGACTCCTCAAACCCTACATAAAAGCGATAAAATTACATGATTGGATTTGGGTAAACCCAATGATACACATGAAACCTTTTTGGGGTTTCTGTGGCAGTTTGAATGAGGTGCAGAGTGATTCCAGCAAAGCCGTACTACTACTCCGCCTCGGGTGGCTACATGAACTACTACTAGAAATAAAAGGGGATACATCGTAAGAATCCTAAAGTCTAATACCCGAAAGTATCTAAACCATCTGACAGGTGTAGCATCCTTAACTCGCAGTGTAATACTCAAAATCTACAAAATCTATGCACAGAGATGCCGTTAGCAAGCTGTCAAAACCACTAACGACTTGGATTTCTCCTCTTCTGTATTGCATAGACCGAATCCCAAAGGGTCTTCCCTCCCGCCAACTAACGGGTTAGGAGGGACATGACAAACAAATAGGCAAGGATCCTCCATAAATTAGTCAGGATAGCTTTGCAAAAAGACCAATTTCAAATCATATCCCACTAAAACGGGTATATTTAGAATAAGATCAGAGCTAGCGGCAATTCCAAACAATCCTGGTCTGACTGGTTGGCGGCCTAATATTGGAAAGAAAATGCAGTCTAACACAGAATAAGCTAAAACTTATCCGGTCTACAAATCTAGTAACAGTAACGCCAAGAGTAAGTACTTAAACAACTCTGACTCGGATTTCTCCTTACTGTAATAATCTAGATTCGAAACTAATCAAAGTTTAAACTAAGCAAAAGGACCCGTTGGAAAAACAATAATTAGCAGACTGCATTCAAACCAACACTCACAGCAAAGACCAAATTAAATCTATACCCCTAAAAAATCTAATAAAGCTAGAATAAATAAAATAAAGTAAAAAGAAAGGCACCCCATCAGCAGAAGACTCCCGCATATACCGACTGTAGCACTGGAGCACGGCGGCCGCCGGTGGAGAAGAACGGCGCGTGGAACTTACATGCCCGGCGCGTGAGCGCGTGAGTCCACGCGCGCGTGTTCGTACGCGCCGGAAAGGCGGTCTTCCAGTAGCCTGAGAAACACACCGTCGGGAGCGTGGCGGTCGAAACTTCCATCTAGTTGGTCCGAAAAGCTGGTGGCGAGTAGATCTGATCCGTTTCTGTCGAGCCTGTACTGTGCGCCGGTTGACTCGCAGATCGAGAGGATACCGATGGCAGGAGCATCAGGGCGGCCGACCCATCCTCTCCGGTGATATCTCGAGCAAGATCCGCCGACCAAATCAAATCGTAGGTTGTCGATGGTGATAGAAACTTACCGGGTTTGGGGGTTGAGGAGGGGAGTATCAGACTATTATAGGGTATGGGTGGGGGAGGAATCGCGCGGCTAGATCGCCGGCGAAACCTCCCCAGAAAACTGGCCGATGTAGAGAGAAGGAGGAGAGGGGAGGGGGTAGAGAGAGAAAGTTTGAATTTTGAAGGGGAATGCTTCGACAAGTATACTTTACATATTTATAGATAAAAATCAATTATTTGTATAACAAATAAAATATAATAATAATAATAATGATAAATATATATTTTAAGAAATTATATAATCATTTAATTAATAATTAATAATAATAAAAATTAATTTTTTTTAATAAATATATAAAATATTAAACAACTAAATCGATAGAACAAATGTTACTACCCAAACAATTAATTCTATCGCTGGGGGGCTTATGGTATATATACAGGCCTAAGTCCAACTAAATAGAGTGGGTTAGGCCCAACTGATCATAATTATATCAGAACAGCCCAGGCCCAACTGAACATAAGCATTGTAGAACAGTTACAAGTGTTCAGTTGTCACTTGTAATGCAAAGCAGTTAGACCCAACTGAGTACATGGTCTAGTGGAGCAAGGCATGACGCCATGAATTTAGGGCTCCACGACCCAAGAATGTCGGACATGACCTCAACACTCTACCTCTATAAATATAGGAGAGGAAAGAAGAAAGAGGTAAGCTATCTAATCTGAAAATATACAGTACACTCATAATCTCTACTGACTTGATTGTCGGAGTTTCTATCCCTGGAAACTTCCGGGGACTTTTCTTGTAGGGAGCGCTCAACATCGAAACCTGGAAGACATCCGTAGTCAAGGAGAAGGTAGGTCCCACTTCATACCTTTTCTGATTTCCCCAAAGCAATCTGCTTTTGTTCAGGGCAGGGAATTAGCAGACAATGTTTTATTATTACATGAACTTACTGAGTATCTGAATAATAAATCTGGTGGTTTTAATGTGTTCATTAAATTGGATATGATGAAGGCATTTCATAGAGTTTCCTGGAACTTTTTAGAGAAACTACTGTTACAAATTGGTTTCATTATCACTTAGCTAAAATCATCATGGGCAATATATAAGCAGCAAAGTTTTCAGTTTTAGTAAATGAAAAATTCTTTGGATTTTTTAAAGACTCAAGAGGAATAAAACAAGGGGATCCTCTGTCCCCTTTTTTATTTATATTGCTAACTGAGACTTTTACAAGGACAATTGGTTCTCTTTACTCTACTGCTAAAATAGATCACTATAAGCTGTCACATTTAGCTACTAAGATCACAAATTCAAGCTTTGCAGATGATACCATGATATTTCTGAAAGCTAACCAACACAGTCTATATGCTTTAATGGAATTCTTAATGAAATATGAGTCTGTAACTGGACAAAAGATAAATATAGAAAAATCATCATATTATTTGTCCAGTAATGCTCCCTTGTCATATCATAGAGTGATTCTGCAGAGTACAAGCATTACAAAAGTGGTGTTTCCTTTAAATATTTAGGATTAACCTATATTTTTTAGGGAAAAGGCACACATATTTTCAACCCCTATTTGATAATATAGTGTCAAAGTTAGTAACTTGGCAAAATAAATGGTTGAATCAAGCAGGAAGACTGAAACTAGCTAAGCATGTTCTATCTGCAATTCCCTTACACATATTAACAGTCATAAAACCAACTAAAGGGGTTCTGGATAAATTACATGTAATGTTTGCTAGATTTTTATGGGGTAGTACAGAATATGGTCAGAATAAAATATGGAGAGTTTGGGAAAATATTTGCTACCCCTCTCTGGAAAATGGCCTAGCTGTGAAAAATTTACACACACTAGTGGAAAGTTTTTCTATGAAAATCTGGTGGAAATTGCAAAAAGGAGATAGTCTTTGGTCTTCTTTTATTTGATCTTTGCCAGGGTAAAAAAGAAACTCAAGAACATGGAAGAGATACAAGGAAATGGATGATTTGGCACTGGAAAATACAATGATACGGGTTGGTTCAGGTAATTCCTCCTTTTGGGAAAGCAATTGGTTGAATGTTGGACTTCTAATTGATTTGTGGGATGCTAATCTAGATGTGTTATATCCTGAGCTTACTGTAAGTCAATTCTTCTATGATGAAACCAATAAAGTCAGTGAGTTAGCTCATGGTTTTCCAACTCATATATGTGTGCTATTAACTAAAGATTTTCCCATCTTTGAGGATTATGATGAATATATGGTCTGGAAACTGGAAACACATGGAAAATTCACCATCGCATCTGCTTATGAACTTTTAAGGGGAAAAAAGGGGACGTTTATAATCATATACGTGGATGAAATTTAATAATATATAACATCGTGAACTTTCTACTCAGTTTGCTGCTGAATTTACCCGGAGAGCTCTGCAGAAGGTAATTTGATGATTTGAGAAGCATGTAACCTGTAAGTTTATAGTGTCTGATTAAAGGTTGAACTACGTCAATCTTCTCCCTTTAGTTATTTAGGTTCCCCATTCTAGGAGAGGATCACAAACGACAACTATAATGAGGGAAAGTAGTGGTTTAAGTATTGGTTTGTACAATGGAAAGTATTAGTGTAGTTTGGGAATCTCTGATCATTTGTCATGACTTAGAGGTCGTTTGGTTGGAGGTGAAAAATATTGGAATTTGAAATTCTCATAATTAAAATCTTACAAACTGTTTGGTTGACAAAAAATACGGGAGTTTCAACATTCTAAGAACATCAAATTCCAATAAAATGGTGGAATTTTCTTACCTAAATCCTTTAGATAGTTAAAAATTTCGTGGATTTTAGGTGCAGGGATATTTTGATTTTGCAGGTCTGATATTGATTTGAAATACCCTTGGTTTGCTGATGTAGGTTTAGGTAAGTGTAAAAATGAGGGTAATTTTATCTTTTTCAGACCTGCAAAATCAAATTGTCCCTGCACCTAACACTGGCCAAAAATTTCCATGAATTTCTTTCTCCCACATCCCAATCAAACAATATTTTTAAAATTATGAAAATTTAAAATAATTTAGTAATTCCACATTCCTAAGAAATTAATTTCCCAAATTCAATCAGACGATCAATATTTTTGTATGTTGTTGATGTTTTAACGATAAAACTATTTCTATGAAGAAGTAGACAACAACATGGATGGAATCAACGAAAAGAACGAACTTTGTGGAATTTTTAATTTTTTTTAAAATCAAGAACGAATTTTTGTGGATGATTTCTCCGATTCTTTCCAAGCTAAGGAGAGAAAAGAAAAAAGAACAATTTTGTGAGCTATATAACTGACTCACCTCCGTCTCATACCACAAACCAATCCCAGCCCTCCTCTTAAATTTCTGAAACCCTCCTCCTTTTATTTTATGCATCAAAGACATGGACATCAAAGCTTCACTTCGCCTGCTGATCCTGGTATTCCTATTTCCTGCAGTTTTCTCAAGTAATTCCAAGCTCTGCTGTGGTTGATTGTGAATTTTGGTAAAGTTTTTTAAAAATATTGTCAGATAACAGATTATAACGCGCATACTTGTTGTTCTGTGGCGGTGGCTAACAGGAAATCTCAAGGAAATTAACCCGGAAGGAGGCAGTATTCATCTTCCAGAAGTAGAACCCCGATATGCGGAGAAACAGGTTCTTGGATTTCTATTAATCTTCTTTTCTCCCAGCTCCTCGAGTTTATCATTATTAGCTTTCCGCCATCCGTTTTATTGACAAGTTCATATGTAGACAATACCACGTGAAGCTTTTTTGGGATGTTTCTCGCTTTGTTTTTGTTGGTACCGAATGTTAAAAAATGGTTTTAGTTAGTACTAAATTTGCACTATTGTTACATTTTCCTGTGTGTTTGGGGTGAAATTAGCTAAAAAAGTTGGAATTTGTTAAAATGAACAAGTTATTAAATTTTAAGTGATATACACGGTCCGATATATTATTATTTACAATACCGTTCCTGAATATGCAATGTTTTTCAATAAACATAAGATATAAAAAATATGTTTGTGAGATAAAGAATGTGCGTAGTATAATCAAAATGTTGTTAATTCTTGGAGTTTGAATAAAATAGGACTCTACCGTGAGAAGGCTCCAATCAGAAGAGAAACGAATTCGAGAAACAGCATCATTTGTGGAAGGCAAATTCGACTTCGAACGAAATGACTACTCAGGAACAGGCGCGAACAACCACCACGACCCGAAACCACCTGGAAGTGTCTAAATTAATTTAGAGTCTTAATAAAATTAAGGTATATTATCTCTTGAATGGGCTGCTCTCTTATTACTTGTTCGGACGTGTATCAGTGTATGTTCCCTATTCGAGCCGTGTATCAGTGTATGTTCCCTATTCGAGCAGTGAATACCCTCCGATTCACAGTATTTGTCTATTTGGCACACTATTTTTTATAACTTTTTTTCTTTACTTGAATTTCATATAATATGTGAATCTAATATCATTTAATATCATTGTATGAGATGTTTTTGAATTGTTCGTGACATGTAGTTTTTAAATATATAAATTTTATACCGTGATTATATGTAATTAAAGTTGTTCATGGTCAAACATGTCATGAAAAAATTTACAATCAAAGGGGAACATTATAAGTGAATCGAAGGGAGTATTGAATAAAAATCAAAGGGAGTTTTTGCATGAGGTTCTTCTTTGTACTTGGGTTTCTATGCACTATGGTTAGCAGGATCATGACTTGTGCTTCTACCTCCTCGTTCTCTAACTAACTGTGCGACCACTACGATGGAAAGCGGGGTATTCGCCATGGGATCCTCTTTCCCCCCACTTTTTGTAATTTGCATTGAGTACTTCTTTAGACTTCTGAAAATTTGAGCATCCTCACGTCACTTCACCTATCACCCACGATGTGATGTGTTGAAGATCACATACCTTGCCTTCATGGATGATCTTATGCTCTTTTCTAGGCGAATACTGATTTAGTGCATATACTCATGGCGGCCCTGAATGACTTAGCGAGTATGTCTTTTTGACTGAAAATCTTGTTGCGCACAAGAGGCTTAAGCACATTGATATTGATTACCACTTTGTACGGGAGCTGGTAGCTGCAGGCAAGTTTCAGGTTGGTTGGTCATGTTCCTACATCACTGCAGGTGGCTGACATATTCACCAAAGGTCTTAATCGCCCCTTGTTTGAGTTTTTCCGGTCCAAGGTCGTGTCTCGAGCAATCTGATGCTTCACTTGAGGGCAGTGGCGGAACCAGAGCATAATCTTGGGGGTTGCTAGATGGATAGTTTTTTCTTTTCCAAAATCAAGAGCGAGTAAAATTAAGTCTCAAATTACTATTCGGGAAATGTAATCTGTACTTAATCATGCTCAAACTATAAATTTCTAGTTAATAATCATTAAGTATTACCAATAAAATTACAAAGTCATTTGTTGAATATAAATTGGACCTAACTCCTAATATTTTCTTAGTTTCATTAGACCTACTGAAATAAATTGGACCTACATATATCAAATCCTTTATAAAACCTAGCCGTATAACCAAATCAAATTGAAGACAAAATTCATATACTTTCAATGAATACTAATTTTAAATCTTATAAACTACAAAATACTAAAATCACACATTTGACATATGTGTACAAGCATTAATAATAAAATGAAGTAATAATTAAAAAAAAATTAAAAAAGAAACAATAACAATAAAAATAAAAGATTAACAGTTGGTTCAATATATGGAAAAGTACTCCTAAAAAGGGAGTGAGATTGTGAGTCAATAGTTGGTCAAATTTGACTTCTAAACATGGAAATAAGTAATTGTAGTAAAGGCAAAAAAACATAATTTAATGGAGAATATAATTGGCATATTCTTTTGATCGTCTTCCTTCTCCATCGAAAGGCCTCGACTCTGCAACTGTCTTCCTCTTCATCGAAAACTTCCTGCAGTTTATTTTCGTCAAAATCTTGGGGTTGCGGGAATCGATTTTTCTACCTAAACTTCTTATTTCTCTATATAATTTCTAGGTGTTAGCCAAATCTTGGGGGTTGCCGCCGCCACCTCCGGCAACCCCCTGGTTCCGCCCCTGCTTGAAGGGGTGTGACAATAAAAGAATCAATTGATGATTAGACTATACTATTGTATATTACACTTATGTATCTAGGGTTTAGTTAGGATTTAGTTATTTACCTTTAGACTCTTATATGTACTATATATACCTAATACTACCAGTTTCGGATATAATCTTTACAAAATAGTTAATTAAAGTATAACATTAAGAGTTTAATAAAACAAACACATAAATTTAACTTATTAAAAATGTGAAATGGAAAACGATCCTACCATAATCTTGTGGTGAAACCGTTCTAACCAAGACTTTCTCAGTCAGTAAAGAACTAGTTGTACTGTGTTATTGCATTTGTCTCTGAGAAATTTTATTTTATTTCAAGTGGTTTGGTTAAAATTTCAGTTTTAAGTTGTCAAATATTTGATTTATTTTGAATCTCAACTTCAATTTTTTAAATCATACATTCAATTACATACTTATTTGAAATGATTAAAATATTGAGATATGAGAAACAATTAGATAAGGCAGTCGTATGGTAAAACAAAGGGATCTCATATGGTCATACAAAAGTTTTGGGGTCAAATCATAATTATTATATTTTAGTTATTTTCAAATCAATTAATTATATCAACTAAAACTAGTTCCTTCTTTATCAAATCATCATCGCTCATCATCAAATCATAGACATTCATTACCAAATCATCGACGTTCATCATCAAATCATCGCTCTTTATCAAATTATCACCGTTCATCATCAAATCTTCATGGTTTATCATCAAATCATCGTCGTTCATCATCAAATCACCGTTCGTTAATCATCAAATCATCAAATCACCGTTCGTTTATCATCAAATAATCGTCCTCATCATCAATAATTATAAAATCATCAATCATCAAAACAATATAACTGACATCAATCATCAAAACAATATAACTGACATCAATCAACAATCAAAGATCACTAATCATCAAAAATAAATAATCAATAATAAATATCAAATCATCAATCGATCATCAGATCCACGGTCATCATGAATCATGTCATAACCATCATCAATCATAAATACCAAATCATCAACTAAATTTTACACATAATAAAATTGTCAAATTGTGAAACTGAATTTTCTTAGCTACATTTCTACGAGAATCTAGTTTCCCGATTTGACGATTTTTTATCATGTGTATATTTTAGTTGATGATTTTACATTTATGATTGCTGAAATTTTATTAATGATCGAACGGATTTGACGATCGAATTGATGACGAGGATGAGTAATGTTGATGAACGAGCTATGTTTCTACGAGAATCTAATTTCCCGATTTGACGATTTTTGTTCATGTGTATATTTTAGTTGATGATTCTATGTTTATGATTGATTATTATCTGTCGATGATCGAACCGATTTGAGGATCAGAGTGATGACGGGGATGAGTAATGTTGGTGACCGAGCTACGTTTCTACGAGAATCTAGTAACCCGATTTGATGTTTTGATAATTTGATTATGTTATATTTTAGTTGACGATTCTATGTTTATGATTGATGATTATTTATCGATGATTGATGATGACGGTGAATTTGATTATGGATTGATGATTTGATGTTGATGAATGATGATTAATGTCGGTTTTGATGATTTGATTATTGATAATTTTTTATTGATGATGACTTAATAGTAATTTGATGACTGATGATTTAATTTTGATGATTTAATTTTGATGATTGATGATGGTAATGATTAATAGGGAGATTTTTTTGATGAACCCATATATTAATTATTAACATCATAAACCAGTACAAAATTTAGGCCATTACTCTAGCCTATTACTAACAAAATTCTAGAAGGCAAGGAATCTACAAAAATAACCAAAAGAGGTTCAAAGAAAAGATCCTTGCATCCAATGAAATTCAGCTTCAATGTTCTTGACCAGTACATCAGGCAGTGATGCTTTATGTTGGAAGATCCTCTCATTTCTTTCTTCCCAAATATGATATAAAGTGGAGACATAGGGTACCAGTTTTTTAGCTTGACCTGTGGTCCTCCAGTAAGAAAAAAGTTTCCTCAACCTTCTCATTGAGCTTGCTGGCTGTAATCCCAGGGAGTGGAGCACAGTGTGGATATAGGAGAAATGTGAGAATAGGTGAGCAGCATCTTCAGGAGCTTGTCTACATAGGCAGCAATGTGGCTGGTGGCCCAAGATGCTGAACCTTTGTAGCATGTCCACTGTGGCCAGTCTGCTTTTGAGTAAGAGCCAGAGAAAGAACTTGTGCTTGGGCAAAAGCTTAGTGTACCAGATTATC
This sequence comes from Sherardia arvensis, assembly GCA_948330725.1. NCBI lineage: Eukaryota > Viridiplantae > Streptophyta > Magnoliopsida > Gentianales > Rubiaceae > Sherardia > Sherardia arvensis. The sequence continues at coordinate 21,564,980 of OX415240.1, forward strand.
TTTGCCCAAGTGTCTTCACTTCCTGGTCCTTTCAGTATGTTGTAAGCTTTTGTGATGGAGAAAGTGCCTGCCTTAGTAATACATTCAGGGAGTCTACCGAGCATCTGATTCTTCAATCTGACTAGATAGTTCCAGATCCAGCGTTGGGAAGGCTTGGTATGGTAGGTCTGCCATTTTGAGCCTTTCATATAGAATGCATGTAACCACCTCACCCATAAATTGTCTTTCTTTTGCTGAATGTCCTACAGGTGTTTGTATAATGAAGTTTGGTTCCATAAGGAAGGATTCCTAAGCCCCATTCCACCTGTTTTCTTGGCTCTACACAAGGTATCCCAGGCTGCAGGTGTGAATTATCTGCTACCTTCCTCTTTTCCCCATAGAAATGCTCTGCATAGCTGTTCCACTGCATCATGAACACTTTCTGGGATTTTGAAAACACTGGACCAGTGAGCCATGAAACTGAGTAGCACAGTGTTGATGAGGTGCAGTCTGCCAGCATGAGATATGTGTCTGTGGTTCCAGATGGAGATTTTGGCTCTGATTTTGTCCAGCAGCAGAGTACAGGCTTCATTGTCCCACTTGCAAGTTGATAGGGGCAGTCCCAAGTATTTCATTGGAAATTTCCCTTTCACCACTCCCAAGATGGCAGCTAAAACATCTTTCTCCTGTTCTTGCATGATAGAGAAGAAAACTAGGGACTTGTTCTCATTGATTCCCAATCCTGCAGTGTGTTGAAACTCCTCCAAGTTGTCTTTGACTCCACTAATGGATCTGGCACTTGCACCACAGAAAATGAGCAAGTCATCTGCAAACATTAGACTAGTGATGCCTACCTTCGCACATCTTTGGTGATAGTCAATGAGTCCAGTGGAGAACTTTAGATCAAGCATTCTTGTGAGATACTCCATTCCTAGTACAAAGAGTAATGAGGATAAGGGGTCCCCCTGCTTCACACCTTTCCTACCCTTGAAGGTTTCTGTAAGCTCCCCATTGAGAAAGAGGAGTTGGTGATGCACTTGGTGAGCCAGTGAATGAAAAGAGCTGGGAACTTGAGAGATGCCAACCAATCAAACAAAAATGACCAGTTTAGATTGTCAAATGCCTTTCTGATGTCGTCTACCTGAATCACACAGCTGGGTCTCATGCTGGGGATAGAATATTTGTGCACTAGTTCCTGTGTTAGAAGGATGTTGTGTGCAATGTGTCTGCCTTTAACAAAAGCTCCCTGGTTTCAGCTTATGAGTGAAGGCATGAATTTCCCCACTCTAGTGCAAAGCACCTTGGTAATGACCTTGTACATGACAGTGCAACATGCAAAAGGTCTCAGATCAGCTGCAGTTTGTGGTTGGGGACATTTGGGGATGGGAGCTAGTACTGCCTGACTGAAGTTGGAAGGGATAGGTCTCCTCTGAAAAAACCTTTCACCACTCTGATGAGACTTGGTCCAGTGATGTCCCAAGTTTTTTTGAAGAATTGACTGGTGTAACCATCATGTCCAGGGCTTTTTGATGAGCCAATACTGTTTAAAGCATCCTTGATCTCTTCACTTGTTATCTCCCTGATGAGCCTTGCCTGCTGCATTACTGTGAGACAGTTTCCTCTGCTTGTGTAGTCAAGGTTGAGCTTGATAGTGGGGGTTGAACCAGACCCCAGTTGTTTAGCAAAGACCTCCACCAAGTGCTTTTTGATGGCAGTAGCATCCTCCAGTAAGTCCTGCCCATCCTTAAGACAGAGAATTTGGTTGGTGTATTGCCTATTAGCCATTATGGAGTGGAAGAGTTTAGTTAGCTTGTCCCCTTCTTTTAGCCAATTTATCTTGGCCCTCTGTTGCAAGAATTGGTACTCAGCTTCTGCATAAAATTCAGCAGCTAGCCTTCTGTCCCTTTCTTCAGCTTGATGGTGTGGTGAGCTTAGGTTTTGGTTCAGTTGAGTCACATCACTCTCCCATTCCTCCTTAGCAAGGGCAGCCCTTTTCCCAATTTCAGAGAAGGTGTTTCTGTTGAGCTTCAAGAGTGGCAACTGCAGGGAGTGCAGTGCCTGAAAGAAATCCTCGAGGTTATGTATTGCTTGATCATCCCAACAAGCCTTTGCAGTATCTATAAATAGTGGGGATACAGCCCACATATTAAAGTACTTAAAGGTTTTTGGGGTTTTCTTTCCTTGCTTCTTTAGTTGCACCATCAGTGGGAAGTGGTCTGAAGTATGGTCTGGCCTGATGAAGCAGATGGATTCTTGTAGGTGGCTGATCCAGGTATGGTTTACCAGTGCTCTATCAATTGTACTGAAGATTCTCTCCCCTACCTTCCTTATGTTTTCCCAGGTGTATGAGGGGCCAAAAGTTTTTAGTTCCAGAAGATTTAGGTCCTGTAGCAGCTGCTGAAAGTCTTGTGTTTCTGTGATGTCAACTGGAGCTCCTCCCTGCCTGTCTTTTAGATGCAATGGTGCATTGAAATCCCCAATAATTAACCATGGATGAGTAGAACCATGGTTCAATTTTGTGAGCTGGGACCATAGGGGCTTCCTAGTTTCCTGTGTGTGGGAGCCATAAACTAGGGTAACATACATATCTGCCTTCATTTCTTTGCTGTAACATAATGCATCTATCCATTGCTCAGACTTGGTTGTATGCAAAATGTCAAAAATGTTAGGGTTCCATCCCAGCCAAACCCTGCCAGTCTCTGCAATATCACTATTACTTAGCCATTTGCATCCCATGTTCAATCTGTCCCAAATGACCTGTTCCTTTCCTTGTTTTACCTTGGTTTCAAAAAAAACAAAGCATGTCAAAACCTAAAGTTGTACAAAATTTCTTAAATTTTAGTTGCTTTACCACTGTATATACACCCCTAAGATTCTAAGATATAATGTTGCTATTCATTATATGGAGGATCAGCAAGGGTCAGGTATGTTCCACCAGAAGTTCCATCCATTTCAGCTATCTCCATTGGTCTTTTACCAGCTCTGTGAGGGGAGGAGTGCAGCACCTATTCAAAACCATCTTCATCTCTGATTGTAGCTACCACTGGCATCACTGTCTTGGCTGGTACCCTTGTGACAGAAGGCTGTGGAAGATTAAGTGAGGGAGGGGAGGTAACAGGCACCTGAGCAGTTGGTGGAGTAATGTTTAACCTGGGCTTGGTAGTAGGCTTTGAGGTTGGGATCCATTTCTGTGGAGGTGGTCTTTGTTGGGCAGGGATAAGTCTCCTACAGAAATCTTTTGAATGACCTAAGTTTGTTGCAGCTAGTGCACTGAACTGGTGACCACTCAAATATAATTGCTTGCTGTTGAATTACATCATTTTCATCTAGATAAGGGATGGAATTAGGGACAACATCTCTGATTTCCATTTCAGCATCTCTGATTAATAGGGAGATTAAATGTGTTATACATTTTTATTTCAAAATGGTCCCTGAGTTTTATTAATATTTTCAGTAAAGGCACTGAAAAATTAATATTTATTTTCCAGCCTCAAAATTATTTTGCTCCTTAACCCAGCACCTCTTACCTTATCGTAAGACTGTCTTATCACTAGTAGAATCAGGCCGGAACACGGCGCCGTTAGACGGCGGTTCCGCGGGACTTTTTAAGAAACCGCCGTTTTACAACCATCCCGCTAAGTTTCCGAACTCGGAAACTTAGCCGGATGGTTGTTATCAAACAGATCTCCCCTTGCAAGTTATAATCTCCTTCTCCCTCTCCATCTTCTTCCTCTCTCCTTCTTCTCCTTCTCCCACTCATTCTCCACCTCTCCCTCTTCTTCTTCTCCTTATTCTCTTTCTCCCTCTCCTTCTTCTCCTTTTCCTTCTCCATCTCCCTCTCCCTCTCCCTCTCCCTCTCTTCTCCCTCTCCCTCTCCTTCTTCTCCTTCTCCCACTCATTCTCCACCTCTCCCTCTTCTTCTTCTCCTTATTCTCTTTCTCCCTCTCCTTCTTCTCCTTCTCCATCTCCCTCTCCCTCTCCCTCTCTTCTCCCTCTCCCTCTCCTTCTTCTCCTTCTCCTTCTCCCTCTCCTTCTTTTCCCTCTCCCTCTCCCTCCCTCCCTCCTTCTCCTTCTTCTAACAAAAGGTTGACTTTAAATTATGTGTTTTTCATATGATTTAGTCTGAAAATCAATAGATTAGTATGATAGTTTGTGTTTTTGGGATTTCCGGGTACGATCTATTCGATCCACAAGTACCCATGGTTTGGGGATGAAACTGTTTTTATGTTGGTTTTGATTTCGCCGGCCAATTCGGCCGGCGTTTTTTTTTGTTCTATCCGGCTAACTTTCCGAATTCGTAAACTTAGCCGGATTTATAAACATCCGGATAGATTTCCGAATTCGGAAATTTAGCCGGAACAATACACGGCGGTTATGACCGCCGTGCATCGGTGGCGCCAATTGCACGGCGCCACCATGGACGGCGGTCAAAACCGCCGTCCAACCTCCAGGGAACCGCCGTATTCCGCCTATTATTCCACTAGTGTATCAGAGACTTTCTTTTGAGATGTAGCCTTTACATCAGTTATAAAACTTTTTTTAATAAATGTTTACATCAATTATCTATACTATACTTTAATTAAAAGAGAATAGATTTTAGAATTTTCTCATCATTTTGAATTATTTTTACACCTAACCACAAATTGATACATCAGCATGATTTATTTAATTATTTTAACTTTCTTTTTTCTTTGCACAGTTTTCTTCCACCTCTTCCTCTCCTCCTGCTAATTACCGTATAATTACTCCCCTCATTCTCCTTATTCAATTCTGATCAGTTTCATCAGTAATTTCTTCATTGTTCTCTTTTTTCTTCTTTCATCCGTTTCTCCTCCTTAAATTTCATCGTATATTTTGGGAAAACAAATAAGATCCGAGGGGCTATGAAAAGTTGTGATTTCAGCAAAGCGGCTTTTCTCGGATTCCGGCGACTTCCTGGGCGATTCCACGACGAATACATCTGCACGAAGATGTATGGGCGGCTCTCACTTCCGGCCGACACAGACTCTTTGCCTTTCCGGCTCTCACTTCCGGCTAAGTCATCTGCGAGGCTTGACGAGGTGATGCTGGCGCTAGCAGTGACCGGGTCCATAGTTCAGTCGCAGACCCTGGATCCGACCCAGCATATGGTCCGGTTCAAGCCTTAGTTCGAGCAGCTATGGGCTCCAATCAGCGGCCCCCATCCCTACGTCAAAGACGGCATCGCTCAGGGCCTCCGCAACCACAAGCTGGGGATGGTGGTAGACGCCTCTATCAAGTCTTTCGTGTTCGACGAACAGTACAATGGTTACCACAAGCATGGCTACGCCACCGACGGTTTACAAGCCCGATCCAAAAGCTCCAAAAAGGTGACATTTTCCGATGACTGTGTTTCCAAGGTTTCAGTTTCTTCACCCATTATAGCCCCTCTTGATGCCAATGCTTTTGTTCAACTTTATTATCCCAAAACCAACTTTCTTTCCCCAAGGCCTCAGTTTTTGCACTATAAACCTATCCCTAGAGTAGAGGCCCTTTTTAGATCAAGAAATTGGTGATGAATTGGAGGCCCTTTTTAGAGGACAACCTTCTTGAGGTTTTGTCCGATAGCTTTTCGGATAGTGATGGAACTGAGGAGTCTGTTTCTGGAGTGGATTCCCAAAAGGGTTCTGATGATGATATGCTCCCAGAGTGGATTGCCAGGTGAGTTAAATATTGGGCATAATTTCCGAAGATGACCAGACCAAATTTAGTACATATTGTTTTCGCTAGCACTGTAATTCCTTTTGGTCCACAACTTAATCAAACTTAAATTACTGATAACTACATCTTATTAAACTGAACTTGTGTTGTCCTGTGTTATGTTTTGTGCAGATGGTGATGGCTGTCTTCGCATTCATTTATCACCAATCTTTTGTGATGTCTCAAGGCATATCAGTTCCTGGAACAGGTAAACAATGTTCATCTCTATTCTTTTCGTTTCAAATAAATCCCGAGCTTGTACAGTTCTTTAAATCTCCCCGTGTATGTTGGTGAATGCAGATCTTGATGAACCTGACGTTTGAAGAGCAGCTAAATCTATACACGAAACTTGGACAGCTCATTCAGGAGAGGCAGTTCGGGCAATCCTAGATTTGCACATCCAGTCCTCCACCCTGTAGTGTTATGTAGCTCGAGAGCCAGAGTACGTGATGTACATTTTAGTTTTTACATTGTAACCTCGCTTCGAGGCTGGTGGTTATTTATATTAATACTGCATGCAACATTTGCGCATTGTATAGTGCATAATTTAAGAGTGAAGTTGTTTCTGAGGCTCATGTTGAAGAGGCTAAGGAAGTCAATGGTGCAAGGCAGAAGAAGAGCTTTTGGAAGCCTGTTGTCATGCTGTTGGTGCTGCTCTTGACAGGTGCCTCAATCTGGGCTGATGTATCTCCTTTCATGAGTACATTGGAATCTCCCAAGATTGGTGCTTTGAATATGGATGAGCTTGGTTCAAGGCTGCAGAAGCTTTCATTGGATTCGATTTCGAGCCTGTCTTTGCTGATGAACAAATTCAGTGGAGAAAGAGGTCATTTTGTTGATGAAGTGCAGTTTGTGAGCCTGAATCTTACTGTTGATTTAGAGGATCATAAAGGGATCTTCTCCATGTGCTTGAAGGATGAGCAAAAGATGCCAGAACAGCACATCATGGACGACTTTGAAGATGAGGAGGAAGATGAACAGTCAGACTCAGGAGCACAGATTGAGGAGCCAGAAATGAACCATTAGTCACTGATCCTCCTGCCATTATAGAAGAAACTGAGATGAATGTTGACCATCATCCCATCATTGAAACTGAGATGAATGTTTTGCAAAGTCTCCTACAACTGGTGGCGTTGCAGAGATTTTGATGAGGGCGTTCAGGCAGGAGATTTTGAAGGCAATTCGCAAGGCCTCTGTTTCCAATGCAGAGACGGCGACTCTTATTGCTGAGGTTTTATGGGGTTCTTCTTGATGCTTATTTATTTATTTTTGATAATTTGATGTATATTTTTAGAAACATGTTTACTAACACAGCCAGAAAACACATGGGGTTCACATGATATTATTGTTGTGCAGTGCTTGGGGTTTATTTGCTTTCTCATTAGAAACATTTATCTCCAGGGATGGAGTCAGTGAACCTCAATTTAATCAAGTTCTGAACATTGAACTTTACCGGATCATTGAGGTTGGAAAATGCACTATTACACTCACCAAATTTTTATGTCCCTGTATAGGCCTTATCTTCGGACTCCTTGGGTTGATGGTACACCGGAGTTAGCTTCACACTTTCCGTGAATAAGAACTATTCATATAATTAGTGTAATCTTCTCTGATGATTGGATTTCTATTTTGTTAAATATATTAGCAGAGAACATAATGGGTTGACATTGATAGTTTAGTTCTATGCAACAAATCTATACTAATTTGTGTAATTTGGTTTGTATCACTTCATTTTGTAGTTGAAATATCTTAATTTACAAGTTTAGATTTTCACAATTTTAAAACATAGTTATAGTGCTGCTGATTATTGGTATTTGATTTGTGTATTTAATCGCCCTTTCTTTTTTATATCCTGTGATTATTTCATTAAAAATTATTAAAACTTACCCAATACCATAACGTTCCTTGAAATAAATACTGGACTTAATCATCCTCACCAATTCTTCATTATTTTTGTAACATTAAAGATAAATTTTAAATTCTGCTTTGTAACATTCCTTGAAATAAAAACAGTACTAAATCATCATCTCCGATTCTTTATTATTTTTGTGCCAGTAATTCAGGCACTATTTCTTATTTATAGCCTGCAATTATTTCAGAAAATATAATCAAAGCTTAATTTTAAAACCTCCATCGTAACGCTTCCCTAAAATGATCGTCACAAACGATTTTTATTTTGTAAAGGTAAAACTTAATTTTAAAACCTGAATTGTAACGTTCCCTTAAATAAAACTGTACTTATTCATTATCACAAATTCTTTATTATGGGTTGATCCGTTCTCACAAATTATGCCATAAAAATTATTAATATTTTCGTTCACCGATAATCTACGAAATTTCATATGATTTGAAAAATGATTAAATTTTTGACAAAATTATTTAAATGATAAAAGTTTCATAAAAGTCAAATAAAAAATAATACTATATTTATTAGTATCTAACCAATTGAAACTAATGATAATGAATCCACTCAAAACTAATGTCATTTTATTGTGATGTCTTTCATGGTCCAGCCAGTGTAGTTAGTTTGTGGTCAAAGAAAAGTTAAGAATTCATATGAAAAATAATTGACGAGTGAATTAACATTAAACGTTTTAATTGGCCTCCTATACATCATGGCCGTATCAATATAAATTAATTGATGGGTGAATTAAAATAAAATGTTTTATTGGGTTGGTATTATATCAGGTCGGTTTCAATGGATGTTTAATTTGGTGTATTAATCCACATTTAATTCATGCAACAAAAAAGATAAAAATTGTGAATTAATGAGTCGTTTATTTCTTTAGTCATATTAATTTGTTCTGCATTATGCCTTCTTTTTGTTTTATTTTTTTATCATACATTTCTTTTCTTTATTAGTTTTTAACAGTAATTGTATCTGATTAAATAAAAATTTCTGTCCATTTAAGATTACTTATAAATTATTCACTCATCAACATCAGCTATCTTTTGCCATGTTCGGGTTATAAGACACCCACGCCGATGCACATATATCGATTCATTAAAATTTTAATTTTATTATATTACTCAAATATAAGTTTTACTTAAATAATATTTTATTTATAATATATGCATACAAGAGCAGCATGTTATAAGCTACTCCTACGTCGGACAACTATCAATGAAAAGCACTGCATCTCAAAACCCGTTTTCATTCATGAACAACTATACGTTGTCTTTAGATTTAAAAGTAGAAAGGGATTGAATATTTTGATTTGTGACAAGAATGATCAACCAATCCATAGTACCGTTAGTATAGTTTATAAGGTAGTGTTTCAGAAGATGGGATAATAACGTTATGTAATTTCTTAATTTCTTAGATTTTTGAAAATTTAACAATGTTTTAGCAACCAATTAGTTTTTCACCAATAGGTTATTAAATTATATTACTTAATTTTCAAAACATAATACTTGGTCAAAAATATTTAACTAACATTATATTATTTTTTACTAATTTATAATATTTTAAAATTAAATTTTCGTGTATCGGCACGGGACATTATACTAATAAACTTTTTAAAAATTAAAAGTTTACATCAATTATTTCAGTACAACTTTTCGCCTTAATTGACACCTGATGTAGTGTCTGGATCAAATTTTATTTCTTCAAAAAGTCAACATGTTATTTACACGATATTATAGTATAACTAGGTGTTTCAAGCCCGCGCGGCGCGCGGGCTTTCACTATATAGGTTGATTTTATGATTGTTATTTTACGTAACAAAGTCATGTGAACCGAAAATCATGTGAAGCAGATGGATTTTTGTTTCTCCAATTTGGTAGAATTGTGATGGGATTAGCATGAAAATTGATGGTTAACATCTTCATTTCTCTATTACAGTGGAATATTCTTGAAATTTTCATTTGTGTTTCAAACTCAAGATTATATCTTATAAACAATGTAGTTCATACGCTATATAAAATGGAATTTGTTTAAGATGATGAAACACTAATATAGTGGTATTGTTGCACTGATGGAAGAGAGAACCGAGGGTTGTGCAAGAGAAAGGTAGCTACGAACTGATGAAGAATATTTCTTTCATTGATGGTTGCGGAGAGCTTTTGCATAAGATCATGAAGCAGCATACTTGTCCCTGCACAAGAAGATGAGATCATTATTACAATATCTTCATTCTTTTGGACAAAGAGATGATGTTTGGTTAATCAGCTTACATTTGATTGGTTAAGGCAGGTTCGAAAGAGTTCCATGCATGTCAATCTTATTCTCCAAATGCCGTCAAGGGATGACTTACTCAGCAGATAATGCAATCATGCATGTCATCTCATTCTCCAAATGCCGTTAATCACGTCCCATTTGCTTCAAGGCCTTCTGGCAAGTCCCAAAGATGGTCACCATTTAAAACATGGCCCTTAAAAGTTGGGTAATCTGCATAATTGATTACAAATAAATTAACCCGGATGTTTAAAAATGATCTCACACTGTACATAGGAGGTGAGAATGAGAGCAGTTTGCACGTATGGTTAGAGAACTGCACGGAATTTTGTTATCATTATTTCAATGTTCTTAAAGCTTCATCATCTTTTACTTCTATAGTGGACTCCAGATGTTGAACTCTTTCCTGAAAGCTATGAATATTAGTTTTAAAATTTACACTGTATTATATTTTATTTGACTGGCTTGGGATTAAGAAACTTACTTTCAACTTCTTTATCTTCTCTTGAGCCTTCTTCACTTCAACGAGAGAGCAAGCCTCACCTCTTCCAAGGAAGTTGCATTTGGTCATCGATTCCTTGTAGCATCTGATCAAAGTTCAAATGACAGCAACTATATCAGAAAAAAAAAAGGAAATCATATAAAATAATATACAAAGTGCAATGTTATTCTACATAGATCTTGCTTATTCGAATACTTACTTGGTACGGATCACAAATGATTTCTTGAGAACATCCACCGTCTCTTTGCTGTTCACCTCATTACCAAAGCAAGCAAGCTTCACTATCTCATCCTCGTGCAAGTTCAAATCAGATACACTACATCATAGCACTCAAAGTCAATCAAAGCATCTAGAAATACTCAGAAAAAAATTCAACTCTTCTAACTTGACTGTTCAGCAAACTCACAGTTTAGGTGCTGAAAGTTCTTTTGCTAATGACATATTTCTACTCTGAAGCCTCAAGCATTCCAACGTCGATTGTTCCAATTCCTTTGACAAAATAACATGCCCATTAATCCATGTGTGTTTTCACAAACTTATTACATTTGACAGGGCAAAAAATAATCATAACTAATCTCAGACTTAGATTCAAATCGTCTCTGAATTACAACACTCTGGTTCAAAGCCTCATTCTTTTGAGCCTCCTCCACTTTAACTTTTCTTTTAAAGCAAGAATCTGCACATATATTCCCATAACAAAAGTTAGGGATTTTTTTAAAACAGAGGTCAGTGGCAATGATATCAGATAAAAAAGGTTTCTTGAAGTACCTCAGCATCAGAAGCTTCACAACTATTCTGTTGCTGATCCAAAACCGTGTTGAGCCTCGAAACCTTCCCTTCCAACCTACAAATCTCGCTCCGAAGCTCCTCAGAATTTTCCTCACATAAGCTACCTTTTTGCGTAGCAGTCTGATGATTAGGATCCCCAATAAACTGAAAATGAACTGCAGGTATTCAATTGCATTACTTCTTTTATTATTCACTCAGAATTGATGGATTAAATTTCGGAATTCGGAACACTGACCGACTTATAAATGCATATTCAACATTTCACTAAAAAGCAATATCTCCACAGCCTGGTTCAGATGCTAGTCATTATAAGCACACACATCTTTTCTCTAACAAATCGAATGCCTTAAACTCCTGATTCCTAGCAATGCCACACATATACTTCTCCCTACGATCAACACTATGTTTTAATTATATGCAGTTTTCAGGAAAACTAAGTAACAACGTAGTAATTCGGAGCAGAAGTTGAAAAAAGGGAGAGAATTTACGGAACCTTTGCGAGTGTGAAAACCGGTGGGCTTGCAGTTCTTGCCCTTGTAGAAATCCCGGGGCCCGTTTTGGATGTGAGAATCTGTAGCGAGGAGGTTCGTTTCTTCCGGTAGACAGACCTTGCCACTCCGGTGATGAGTCCCAGCGGCATCTTTCAATTTCTCGGTGTTCTCTCGGATCGATATGTAGAATAAAGTGTTGTGGTACAGCGGTAGAAAGGTCCCGGCGGACGGTGAGGTGATTTAGGGGTTTAGGATATGGTAACAGCTAAGGAGTACTCGTAGACAGGCACTCTCCGGCGACGGCAGCGCCAAGTCCACCGTTTTCTACGGCGGAGCTGATTCCCACCCTGACAACGTGACCGAGTAATCGGCGGAAATTGAGCAGAAACATCCCGTAGAAACCCCTACTCGATGATTGAGAAACTCCGAGATTGTCCAAGCGAGATGATTAAGAACTGAATTGTTGAGAAGCCAGGATGTATGTTAGTGCGGGACAGGTGGAGTGCGAAGAACGATGCGTGGAAGGGAGAAAAGGAAAATTATTATTATATTACAACCACCGTTTCACTGTTCCTAAGCCATTCCGGCTTTATAGATATAGAGATAGGCAGATTAACTAACATTAGTAAAACAAATCATTCCTTTAAAGTAGTTATATGCCATTCCATAGAACAAGCGAATGAGAAAACTCTATCCAAACTATTTTCTATACATGCTTTATTAAACATAATTATTCTTTTATTTTTTTTGTTAATTATTTTCTAGCAATGACTTACTTACATGATTTTTTATTCAGGTGCGTTCGATTGTTTAGATTTTAAGTTTCTTTTCCACATTAAATTATTTTTTTGATTAACATGTATTTTCATTTGACTCTGCTCTAAATGGTCGCCGGAGTTTTCTACTGATGTCGAGTCTTTAATAGTTCCATTTGACTCTGCGGCTACCATCCATAAGCTGCGGGTTTTATGCTAAAACAGTTCTACAATGGATGATATTGGTAACAAAATCCGAGTCTAAGGATGGACTCAGCCATAAGCTCAATCATCCGGCCATCCACGATCAAGATATGTGTTGAAGTATATTTACTCCAACCTTTTCAACCCTCAATTGTGATAGGTGACGTTAATCATGTTGAATGTATCATACAATATGAAAATGTGCCCCGTTACTGCACTCATTGTCGACGGATAGGGCATGATGATAAAAACTGTGGATTTCTACATCCTGAGCTAAGAAGAAAACAAAGAAGAGTGGTAGAAGACAAATAAGAAACAGTAAAAAAATCAGTCACCTTAAGAGTGGAGGCCTGTTAGCTCAGATGGTAATAGAAACAAGGTTCAGAGCTTTGGTTTGTCTGAACAAGAGAGAAAAAAAGGCATGGAGACACGAGCAGTTCAGATGGAAAGAGAATCAGTTTCTTTGGGCTCCTTTCAGCCACAGGAAACACATCAACGAGATTTTGCACACAAGAGGTCCCGCCAGAGCTTGGTCTTGTTGACACAATTTAGATTGCAGCAGCTACACAGCCTCAACCTATCAAAGTTATACACAACATTGTGGACCCTGCATAATTGGCAGCTGCTAAAATTGAAAAAATAACAAGTATTTTAGGGAGACATGAATGCCTTCAAAGAATGAAAAGTATCGGCTAAAGTATTCTTCTACTCCTATGATGATCTAGACATTTCTTGTATAAAAATAAGAACAAATATGATCTGTCTATGATTCCTTAATAGCCTTCTAGTGAGGTTAGAGTTTCAAATGCTTTTTAGGTACTTCCGGAGACTTCAGTTTAGAAACTTATGAAGAAGCTGCCAGTGAACTGGAATGGAGAACAAATGAAGTTTCAGAAAATTAGACACACGGGAAAGGTACACAATCAACCAGTCCCACATGCATGGAAAAATCTAGCGCAGTAGCTAAAAAGAAGGTTAAGAGAGGTATGTAGATGGCGGTAAGACCGTTGAACAATAGTTAAGATCATCACAAAAATATAAACTTGTCAAATCATCATTAGACGCACCATCTATGGCAATATGTTAGTATGAAATATTAGAGGATATAGGACATCTATTGATAGACTTAAAATGATGATTAGATCACATAAATTGGATATTGTATGTATCATTGAACCTATGCACATTATTACAAATATTTCCCGCCTGAAATTTAATTTACAATTTGATAATATCTTGTCTGCTTCTCATTCAAAATTGTAGTTGTATAGGAACAATAATTTTCATATTCAAGTGGTAGATCAATCTAATTCGTTCATGCTTATTACTATAATTGACACTGGTTGTATTTTTTCATTGAATTGTTATTTTGTATATGCACAGGTAACTAGAGTGTTGAGGAAATATTTGTGGGTATAGTTGCTTCTTTTACCTAAAATCTCAACTTTATAAATTGGGGATTTTAATATACTCTCTAAGAGTAGTGAGAGGAGAGGAAAAAGATCCACATCTAGAGAGAGTTTTAACTCACTAATCACTGCTCTTGAACTTTTAGAGACAAAAACAATTGCTAATTGTTTTACTTGCACTAGAAATAGGACTGTGAGGGATTTGATGTTGCAAAGGTTAGATAGAAGACTCTATAGCTTGATTGGCATGATCTTTTCCCTCACAGTTCCATACAAGTACCAAGTAGAAATGCCTCAGACCATAACCATTTATTGTTATCCAACCAGTCACTTGAGGTACAGTTACCTAAACCTTTAGGTTTTAGGAGATGTGGGTACAAAGACCAAAGTTCAATGAGTTGGTCAATACAAATTGGAGCTTTCCATGTGAGTTTCAGGGTATGTATAGAATGGTCAGCAAACTAAGGCCCTGTCAAATTGGGTTGAAATTAATTTAACTGAGATTAATTTAACTGAACTGAGATTTTTCTGGTTTAATTGAGATTAATTTAATCGGACTGAGATTAATTTAACTTAACTGAGATTTTTCTAGTTGAACTGAGATTAATTTAATTTAATTGAGATTAATTTAACTGAACTGAGATTAATCTAACTGAAAAGAGAACATTACATCTAAAATAAAGGCCCGTTTGTCCGAGCTTATTTCATGTTGGACTGAATTGACTAAAGTGAAAATTAATGTACTTATATTAGAATTAGTATGTCTAATTTTACTTGAATTTGTTCAAAATATATTTTCACTAAATTGGATTGAATTGAACTGAACTGAGTTGAATTGAACTAAACTACTTATAAGGTCCACTGAATAGGCCTAAGGGGCGGGTTGCTTGAGCTTATTTCTTAGTGAGCTGAACTGAACTGAATTGAACTGAAAATTAATGTATTGTGTCTAAATTCACCTTAATTTAATCAAATTATATTTTTGTTAAACTGAACTGTATTGAAATGAACTGAATTGAGTTGAACTGAATTGAATAGAATTAAATTGAACTGAAATGGACTGAAGTAAAAATTAATGAATTGAAAATAAAATCATTATGCCTAAATTTTCCCTAATTTTGCCTAATTATATTTTGATTGAAGTGAACTGAATTGATTTGAATTAAAATGGGATGAATTGAACTGAACTGAACTGGACTGAGCTGTTCTTATAAACTCCAGCAAACATGGCCTAAATCGTTCAATGTTTTGTATCCAATTGAAATAAAGAAAAAGTAATTATTTTATTGAATCAAATTAATCTCAGTTTATTCCAGTTGAACTGAGATTAATTTAACTGAACCGAGATTAATTTAACTGAATTGAGATTAAATTAACTGAACTTGAATTAATTTAATTGAGATTATTTTCCAATAATCTGAACTTGACAGGTCCTAAAGGGAATGAAAAATGTGCTGAAAATCTGGAATAGGGACCAATTCATGGATGTGAATAAGAATCTGTCGGAGGCAGAAAAAAGAGTGGCTGAATTTGAGGTGGGGTATTAGGATTCTGGGTTAGATGAGGACTTAATTGAGCGGAATAGACAAAATGCCTTACCGTTCAGGTCTCAAAAGGAGTTGTGTGTATTCTGGAAGCAGAGAGCGAGTATTAAATGGCTAAAGGAAGGGGATGCCAACACAAAATACTTCCACAATCTGGTATGTATAGAATGATTAGAAAACTAAAGAGATTGAAAAATGTGATGAAAATCTGAAACATGAAAAAATTTGGGGATGTGAATAAGTATGTGTAACAGTGACTGAATGTGTGGTGAGGTATCAAGATTATGGGTTAGAGGAGGACTTGATTGAGCTGAATAGATAAAATGCCTTACTGATTAGATCAAAAAGAGTTGTGTATATTCTGGAAGCGGAGAGCCAGCATCAAATGGCTAAAGGAAGGGGATGAAAATGTAAAGTACATCCACAATCTGGTGAAAGAAAAAAAGGGCAAGGTCAATGATTGCTAAGATCGAGATATGATAGACTGTGGATCACTGAACCAATGAGGATTAATGAAGAATGAGTCTATTTCTTTGAGACCCTACTGAATAAGATAATCTCAGACAAAACCAGGAAATATTTTTGGAGACTTTATGGAAATAATACCAAGTCTAGTTACAGATGAAGAAAATGAAAGATATTTAGAGCTAGCTGAATGGTGGAAGTTAATATGCAGTGTTTGATCTGAACAAGAGTTGAGCTCCTAGATCTGATGGCTTCTTTTACCATTTTTTCACTCGTAGCTGAGAAATTATAAAAGAGGATCTGTTAGCAGCAGTCAAGGAATTTTTGAGAACACAAAAAATTCCAAGGGCAATGAGCGGCACATGGCTTACCGTAATTCCTAAGATAAAAATTCTTAGTTCTTTCAATGATTTTAGGCCAATTAGCTTATCCAAGTTCATCAAGTAAATATTTTCTAACATATTGATGGAGAGGATTAAGCTAATAAGGCCTAAGTTATGCTCTGTATAACAGTCTGTTTGAAAGGCAGGGACATAGCGGACAACACTCTACAAATGCATGAATTGACAAGACTTATGTGTAAAAATAAAAAATATAACAATGTGATCAATTAAGCTTGACATGCAGAAAGCATTTCATAGAGTGTGTGGAGGTTCTTGAACTCAATTTCTCTCAATTTTGGTTTCCATGGTCTGCTAGTCAAGATAATTCTGTAGAATATATTCTCATCTTGGTTTTCAGTCCTTATCAATGGAGTGGCAACTTGCTTTTTCAAGTCTAGTAGAGTGATAATGCAAGGAGACCCTCTCTCTCCTTATCTATATAATTTGGTTACATAAGGCTTTTCTATAGGGTTGGGGAAGCTAATCAGTTTACAATATTTACATAGTTTTGTGATGCCTAGCTAGAGGAGTGGAAAGGATTACACACTTGATGTATGCTGATGACACATCTTTCTTCACAGGTGCGAAAAAGAAGAATCTAAGGAAATTGATGCAGTTCTTGACAACCTGTGAAAATTGCTCAGGATAGAAAAAATTAATTTTTCAGAATCTTATTTTTTTTGTTCATAAGCAAGCTACAGCTACCAGACTTAGAATGATCAATGGGATGACTCACATGAAACAAGGAATAATGCAATTCATATACCTTAGAGTTCCTGTTATTGTAGGAAGGAATAAAGTAGTCTATTATCAGCCACTACTTGAGAGGATGGACAGATTACTTACAAACTGAAAAAATAAGTGGCTTTCCAATGCAGGATGAATGGTTCTCATTAACCATGTACTGTTGGCAATCCCTATTCACACATTTTCAGTGTTGAAACCTCCGAAAACAGTCATATAAAGAATGTAAAAAAATGGCATCAAGGTTTTCTGGGAGAGACGGAATACGGAAAGAGGAAAATCTGGAGAAGATGACCCAGGATGGCATTGCCTACTCAAGAGAATAGCCTAGTCTTCCGAGACATCAGAGCTGTCATAAGCTCTGACAGCTATGGTGGAAGATGTATCTTAACAGGACATTCTGGAATTCTTTCTTGTGGTTAGTGCCAAACACATACGAAAAATCTCACACTTGGAAAAGAATCTGTGAGGTTACAGAACATACTAATAATCACTCTAGAATCCTCATATGTATAGGAAATGCTCCTTTTTGGAATTGAAACTGGTTGAGGGTGGGAGTCCTTTTCTATAAATGGCTTGATGATATTGCTCTTCCATATCCAAGCTTAACTTTGCTGATTTACGTCCTCTAAAACATTTCTACCTAGCTTTATGGAGCCTCAACTGGCTACCAGCTTAACAAATTTATTGCAGGCTGCTGAGATCAATCACTCTCCTAAGGATAGGTTGACATGGACTCCAAATTTCAAAGGAATTTTTGCAGTCAAATCATCATACTTATCCCTAAAAAAGCAGGCATCTGATCTCTTTGCCATTAAAAAGGTATGGAATAAACATATCCTACCTTAGTTCTTAGTTTTGATCTGGAGATTAGTCAATGGTTTATTACCATTTGATGATGTTTTAATAAAATATGGTTTATTCTCCCATCGAAATGCCCACTGTGTTGCAATGGAGATAATATTGATTGTTTCTTTAATAAGTGTGAGATAAATGTGCAAATTTTTAATTTAGTACATTCTGTGTTTAATTCACATGTCCCCCATTTTTGGCCCCGTTTGTCAACAACGTTTTGGAAGAGACTTTTATTTTTTTTCCAAAAATAGATTTTGACTGGTCAATTAGTTATTTTACTTGTTTGGTGAGAAGCGTTTTCCATTGATATTTTTGGATGAAAACTCTTGTTTTCAAAACGCTCGAAAAAGGAGATTTTTGGATGAAACTCTTGTTATTAATTGGATAAATACTACAAATTTTCCTTTTTATCCTTTCTTTTAGACTAAAGTGCAAAAACTAGACCAAACATTGGTCAAAATACCTAATTTCTAGACCCAACATTCAAAGTGTTCAATTTCTAGTACCCTACATTCTAAAAATACCCAATTTCTAGACCTTGGTTAATTTTCTCCGTTAGTTCAGTTAGTTTGAGGGGTATTTTAGTAATTTATATTCTAAAAAATCATACTTCCCATTTTTTCTTCGTATCTCCCGCACGAAAATCCCCAATTCTCTTTTGTTCTGCAACTCACTAGCGCTCGACTAAGGGGTGTGACAACCCGGAAAATTGATCCGGCCCGGCCCGGATTTTTTCACCCGGACTCAGATTTTTAGTATTACGGGCTGGATGCCGGACAACACTTTTTTCACTTTTCGGGTTTGACTTTTCGGGTTTCGGGTAGGTTTGGGTCAAACCCAGTTTTTCCCGGGTCAACCTGGTGATTTTTTGTGGAGATACGAAGAAAAAATGGGAAGCATGATTTTTTAGAATATAAATTACTAAAATACCCCTCAAACTAACTGAACTAACGGAGGAAATTAACAAAGATCTAGAAATTGGGTGTTTTTAGAATGTAGGGTACTAGAAATTTAACACTTTGAATGTTGGGTCTAGAAATTGGGTATTTTGACCAATAACTGAATCTGAATAATGATCTGAGTTCCCATGAGCTTACGCAACGGAACCCAATTGACCGCGACCCATAGCGAAAATCCGATAGAGACAGTAGTTTGAAGAGGATATGAAAGTGGAATGGAGATATTGGGGATTTGGAGAAAATTTTTGCGATGATAGACCTTCTCGTTGTTGTTTTGGGCTGAGAACAAATTCATTTTGGATTAAAAGAATTTGGTGTTGAATGATAAATAAAGAAAGGCTGGTTGAAAGTTAAACAAGTTACTTAGCAGTATATTCCAGCTAAGTTTGGCAGTCTCCTATAATAAGCCTATAACAAGGCTAAGCGCCTGAAAACTTGCCTAGACTGTCTGTTAAGTGCAGCTAGTTCCCTTGTACAGCTTTTGGGATGTATCAAGTTCCCTTGGACAAGCACAAACCACAACGCAATTTTGAACTCGTTAGTCGGACTGATTTCTTCACTCAATTTCTACCGAAGATTGACCGAGTGCCTGGTATCCTATGGACTGTATTTTCTACTGCTTTCACAATTACTTGCATTGCATTACATCAATTCAGTAGCCCATCCTTTATCAACATAAGTTGATGGTTAAACCAGGAAGATAACATACAATTGTCATATACTGAATTAGATAGCAAAATATGGATGGAGATGAATGCAGAATGCCTAGCTTGTTTAATAATTGTTCATACCGACAATACAAGTACTTTCAAGAAAAAACAGGCGATGATCAATTAATCATACAGGTAGGTAATGCTGCAGAGTATAAAACACGCCCAAAAAAAAAACAAGAAAA
This sequence comes from Sherardia arvensis, assembly GCA_948330725.1. Lineage (NCBI taxonomy): Eukaryota > Viridiplantae > Streptophyta > Magnoliopsida > Gentianales > Rubiaceae > Sherardia > Sherardia arvensis. The sequence goes on from OX415240.1 coordinate 21,584,849, forward strand.
AGAAACCCCATTATCACAACAGTGCAACTTAATCTCTATTCCTCCTGATGTACATCCTTCTACGTGCATTCATCACCATGATGGTTTCACATAGCTGCCAACCCATCAAATTAACAAAATGTCAGGCGACAAATATGCTGAAAATAGCATTATCAGATTGGGAACACAAAATACCAGTAAAAAAGCAAACAAGGTTGTTATCATATTCCACTAACTACTACCAGGTTAGTATACAACAAAGAGAAGATAATATAGCAACTTAGTGGAATATGATAACAACTGATGATTAAGAAAGCTAAGATACATATCCAGAAATTCTCTGAAGTGCAAAGGAAATGTTTCATAGATCAGAAATCAAGAAAGCTAAGACAACATACCAATATTTGCAATCATTGATGGAAAATATCAGTTCTTTTTGGAAGAGAAATGACAACATGCTATCTGTGTGCTGTAATAAAATGTCATCCAGTGGCCTCATATTCAGTGACAGCCTTAGGACCTAACTAGATATAATTTGATACCAGTTACACATCAATGATGGGTCAAAAGTATTGCAGTTTATCCCTCATCCAGGAATGGGGTGAGGATCCTAACAATTCAGGCGATCTTGTTCCCTCCTACTAATCAATTAAGTCCTCCAAAGTCTTCAGTAAATTTCAAACTTTGTCTTCTGGTGATTCATATTGTGACAGGAACTCATTAACTGGAGTTCACAACAAGAACATGCTAGTATCCATCTAAAAATGACTTTAACGAGAAAGCTTGAACAAAAAATCCTAGTAAGATAAGTTAAAAATGTTTAGTACCAAAATCAGGACAAGTTGCGCATTTTAATAAATACCATATCACACAAACCACTTGCAACAGAGTAAAGTTAAGGAATAGTGGCTGCAAGACTATCCTTGAAGAGAAAAAGACATGCTTGTATACTAGCAAATTTGGCACTCATTAGTTTAGTCAAGATAAGCTTTGATTTTGTGAAGAAAAAAAAAACACTTGCTTGCATAGCAGATTTGGCAATTACTCCACTTCTTTGAAATATAAAAAGAAAAAAAAAAGACCTGATCAGGTTTATATTGAATTACGTTCTCGTGATTGATTATCCTAATGCAATTTTAGATGCACTAAAATATATATAAAGATTGGATTTTCTTACTTCAACTGGAAAGCCAAAGAAGATGGATAATAAGATAACAGATTTTAAGAATTCTCTTGCTCGCCCAAAATAACAGAATTTACCACTCAACATTTAAAAACAATTGCCTGCTTGAGCAAAAATCAATCGAGTCTATTTTAGACTTGTGGCTGGCAAAAACAGTAAAGAGAGACATGCATTCTTACAATAGAGATAAAAATAAAAGCTCATGACAAAGAAGAGGCCAAAAGAAAAACAGGTCTTTAAAGATAATAGTATCGAAATCAAAACTAGTAACTAGTGCAAACATAAGAAACTACCAAGGGCTAGCTTATCACATAGGTTCAATATTAAGTTGAAATGAAACTATAGTTTAAAGCAAGACGCAAAATATAAGAAGAGGGTACATACTTTCAATCAACATCCTCCATCCTATCATTTGCTCCAGGGGGAGCACGTGATCGCACAATGAAGTCTACATCAGGATCCCCAGCCCCAGCAGTCCCACTAGTCGACCCCCGGGCTCTGACAGGATAAAATGGCACTTGAAACCTATAACTCCTCCCCACGGTCCTTGGAGTTGGTTGATCATCTTCATCATCGAATGGCATGGGAGGCCAACCCAACCGAACAGTACTTGTCCTAGCATTAGCATCCTGGCCTTGCCCATTTCTTCTGTTCTCATAATCAGTATCGTCAGTTGGCAGCTCGTAGCGACAAACAGGGCATGAATTGTGCAACTCCAGCCAGGGCATTATACATTCAGAATGGTACAGGTGTTTGCAGGGCAGCTGCTTGGCTACCACGTCCAGCTCAAAGCTATCTTTACAAACTGCGCACTGGGAAAGTTGAGAGGCCAGCAGCTCGTTGGTGATGATTACATCAGGTAAACCCTCCACAGCAGACCTGGCAGCCGGTGGAGACCCGTGCCTATTGGGATCGTTCTCGGCTAATTGTTGAATCAATTGCTCCAACCCGGGCCCCATGAAATAATCCCCAAACTCAATTCCGCCACCGCCTGCCGGGCCTTCAACCACGAACCGTATGTCAGCTCCGCCGCCTCGGAGATTGTTGATGTAGTTGTTGATGAAGTCAAACGGATTGAACTCGTTGGGTGATCGGGTATTCGGGGCCCCGCCAAATAGGGCCGAGAGATCGATTTCCCTCTCGCCGGCGCCGGGATCGACCGCAGCGGTGTCGGATTCTTCTAAAAAGCCACCGTTGCAATTAGGGCAAACAAGTTCTGAATCCGGGGAAGGTGCCGGAGCGATGGTCACCGTTCGATTACATTCGTAACACAAGTAACTCTGTCCACCAGACATTCTCTTCTCACTCTTCTTCTTCTATGGGGACAAGCCAAAAGCTGTATCCGCCTTCACGGATCAGAATTATATCGGGCTTCGACTTTCCAAGGGGTTTATTGGAAACATTTTAATTGCTCCCTACCAACCCCGACTTCTCCGATATTACTGTACAATCATCAACTTAAACTTTATTTTAGTCCTTCTACCAAAATACTGTTAACATTTTTAAATACGTATATTAATGTTAATATACAATCTATCTATATCTATATCTATAACTATAACTATCTTTAAAACATTTTTAAATACGTATATTAATGTTAATATACAATCTATCTATATCTATATCTATAACTATAACTATCTTTACACAGAATGATTCAAAATTTTCTCAAAATTTTCAATTAATTTTAAAATAACCACATAATTACACATCAGCTGCTGAGGTGTCATTTTCTGTATTCCTTTTATTTTAGTTTTTATTTTGGGTAAAATATATAGATAACCCCGAGTTCTTGATTAAGTGCAAATAAAACCCTCAGTTCTTAGGATGTGCTATTATAACCCTGAATTGGCTTTGATTTCAAAAAGTTATTACCTTGCAATGGTTGACTTGTGTTTACTGTAATTTATGGCTATTTAATCACTTGAAATGACAAAAATGCCCTCAATATTAGGCTGTTATCTGATAGAAAGAACCGGGAACCAGGGGAAATGCAGAAAAACTAGATCTTTGCATGTCGGAGCCAAGAAAAGATTCAACCAAGTTGCAGAGAGAAGAGCGAATACATATTTGTTAAATCCGATTAATCAAAAAAAGTCATTTACCTCTTTAAATCCATAAGAGTTGTATTGTCTTTTTATATTTTAATAAATTTTCTGACTATAAAATTTCAATAAAATTATAATCAGGATTATAATTGCCCATTTTAAGAACTGGAGGTTATATTTGCACATAACTTAAAACTGAGGGTTATATAAGCACTTTTCTCCTTTATTTTAGTACATTTAATATTCATTGAATTAATTAGGATGGTAAATATTTACTTTATAATTTCCTTACCGTTGCATCAGTTTTTGTAACTGAAGCGGAGCATCCTCCCTTCATCCTCAATCAATCGTCATTAGTTCCTCCTCACCTTACATCCCCATATTCAATTCTATTAATTCATCATCAGTTTATTTTAGTCTCATCCTCAATTTCTTTCTATAAATTGGGAATCATTGGCAAGCTGAAATAATATAATGGCTGGGATTTCGTTCGGAGCTCCAAGATGGATTCAGTTCGGGTTAGCTCGGACACGGAGGCAAGTTTGGTGACTAGGGGTTTCACAGCCTTCCGGCGACGATCAATCGGCTGCGCTGAAGCGTGGCGAGGACATGGAGGTCGAGTCACAGACCGCCATCGATGCCACGGCGGCCAGCGCCGGAGAAAAGCGCGAGGTGGCGGTGAAGGAAGAGGACTTGAAGAAGCAGAAGTCTGACAAGTCAGTGGAAGAGGAAAGGCTCGAGAAGATGACGGGTCCGGTCAAGCTGGGTCAGAAAAAGTTTGAAGCTTCGGTGGTCATGTATGATTATTTCTACAACCTCCTACATTTCTGGTCTCCCAATGTTGCTCTCAACAAAGGTAAATTCATTACCTAAAGTTAATTGAATTTATGTTTATTTGAGTTATGAATTGTTAAATAGACAATCAAGAGATGTAGAGCAGTAATCTGGAAAAAGTTTTAACTTTACGCTGTTAGATGTTCATATTTTTGTTTTAAAACGGGAGAGGCAAACAAAAACAAGTCAAAAACGTGACTTTTATTGTGTGGATCAGGGGAAGCAACATTGACATTAAATTGGTGGTCATGTTGGCTGTGCTTTAGCTGTGTTCAGTGTATATTTGAAGCCAAATATAACGGGTGAGTGTGTATGTAGAATCAAACATCAGCAAAGCGAGTCCAAATCCAGGTTTGTGGAACAAAAAGAAAGAACCTGCGCTTGCTGCAAGCTTGACAAAGGCCCTTCGTTCCTTTGAATAAATGTCTATCTTTGATCTTTTCACTCTTGACATTTCAAGTTTGTTGCTTTGTTTCAGAAATGTAAGAGCATGATAGGCACAGATGGGTGGTGTGTACACTTGGATAAGTCCTCAAGAAGCTGCACCATTTATGCTGGTGAGAATTGAGATTTTGTTATGTGTCACTGTGTGTGTGTTCTTCTTCTGACTTGAATTCGAGTTCAGAGCATCCTTATTTTTGTCAAATGGAGGCTGATGTTTTCGAGACGCTGTATGGGATTGACAAGAAGATATTTAACAAGGAGGCTTGCAGGTATTTTTCGTGCTAATGACCATTATCCGCTCACTAGAATGACCTTAGTATAACTAACATTGGTCCTCTTGATTGCAGTTACTGCATTGACATAATCAAAACCGTGATTGAACACGGGGATTTGTAGTTTTCATATGTTTAGTGTAATCATCTTCTTTGATGACTGGATTTCTATTTTATTATCTGAAATTAGATGTTATTGTGAAACATAATGTGTTATAAATTAAATTCTTTTTTTGTATGATTATGGTTCATCGGAGGCCAGAAAATGCTTGAACCAAGTTCAGTTCCGTGCACCAAAGCTATGCTACTCTCAAATCTTCTAAAAGGCAGCATTTTATGTAATTTGATTTGTTTTAAAGGGATTGTTGTACTTCATTTTTGTAGTTGAAACATCTTCATTTACAAGCATAGTTATGGTGTTGATGACTATTGGTATTTGATTTGTTCATTTAGTCACCCTTTTTTCTTCTTTATAACCTGTAATTATTTTCATTAAAAATTATTAAAACTTACCCTGCACCATAACGTTACTTGAAATAAGTACTGCACTTAATCATCCTCACTCATTCTTTATTATTTTTGTAACGGTCAAACTAATATTTACAACCTGCATCATGTTCCCTAAAATAAAAACTACACTTGATCATCCTCGCACATTATTTCTTATCTTTTTTCTTTATAGTCTACAATGATTTCGTTAAAAATGATTAAAACCTGTTTCATTACGTTACTTGAAATAAAAACACTGCTAAATCATCCTCTCCAATTCTTTAATAATTTTGTAATGGTGATTCATTCACTATTGCCTCTTATAGCCTTCAATTATTTCATTATAATTATTCAAACTTAATTTCAAAACCTCCATCATAACGTTTTCATGAAATAAAAATTGCATTTAATGATCCTTACAAATAACTTTTTATTTTTGTAACGGTAAAATTTAATTTTAGAACCTTAATCGTAACGTTCACTTAAATAAAAACTGTACTTATTCATTATCACAAATTCTTTATTATGGGTTGATCCGTTCTCACAAATTATTTAAATGATAAAAGTTTCATAAAAGTCAAATAAAAAATTAAATTATATTTTATTAGTACTTAACCAATTAAAACTAATGATTCTCGAGTGATGCAAATATTCTTAAGAAAACCCATTAAATCCAATCAAAGCTAATTTAATTTGTTGTGATGCCTTTCATGATCCAGCCAGTGTAGATAGTTTGTGGTCAAAGAAACGTTTAGAATTAATTTGAAAAATAATTGATGAGTGAATTAATATAAAACGTTATATTTGGCCTCCTGTGCATCATGGCCGTATCAATGTAAATTAATTGATGAGTGAAACCAAATAACATTTTATTTAATTGGTATTACATCAGGTCCAGTCGGTATCAATTGATATATTTAATTTGGTGTATTAATCCACAAATAATTCATTCAACCAAAGAGATAAAAATTGGAAATTAATGAATCGTTTATTTCTTTGATCATATTAATTTGTTTAGCATTATATCTTCTTTCTGTTTTATTTTTTTATAACGCATTTATTTTCTTTAGGTTTGAACAGTTTTCGTATTTGATTAAAAAAAAATCTGTGGTCCATATACTACTCTTTAAAACAGAATATATTTTGCATATTGGAGATACATCATCAGTGAGAAATTAGAACGTCATTCACATTCGTGTGTCATTTTTCATGAATAAAATTATTATAATTAATTGATATATACAAATAATAATTTTAAAATAAATATTTGTGCATCGGCACGAGCATTTTACTAGTAATAGAAATTTGATAATGAATACAAAATAATGAACTTAATCTATGGCAGGACACAAGTATTGGGAAAAGTTGATTGAGATATGATGTATGCCGGACACCAACACTTCGACGACGATCCAGACTCACAAACTGATCTGTAAAACAAAGGCCCCGGGTATCCCGGGGATGAACACTCTGACGCTCAAGTCAGTATATTTGCTTAAGGCGTAAAGTATGAGATTAGATGGAGAGGTCTACCAAACCTTTAGGGTACTTATATGGCTACAATCCGTAGATCACCAAGATATGTATTTATGGTATGAATACAACTCTTATTGGAATAATAGTTGTATTACCAGGTATAATAGAAGTATATTTCGGAAATGGTTGTGTTACCATGTTTATGATGGTTGTATTACCATCTTTGAGAAATGTATATTCCTTGTAGAACATTCATAATATACGCATTCCTTATAAGGATTAGGATTGATGGACCTGTGGATCCACCCTCCGCGTATCTCGAGCCCACAACCCTTCTCGGGCCCTGGTCTGAGTATAAATGAGATCCGAATATAAACCATGGACTTATCAGTAGCCCCAAGGTAGATTTTCAGAATATAGAATGCTCTGTCCCGAAGGTTGAAGGAGAGGCTTGCTTCTCGAGAGAAGACCAATAACTCGGGGGAGATTGACTCGGGGTGTTAAGCTCGGGGTGTCCTTCGAGGACTCTCCTCTCGGGCTTTGCCCTTCTGAATATCTAGCTTCAAGTTCTTTCGTATTGCATCAAATATATGGACGGCTGAGATTAGCTTCCTTTGAAATCCAGATGGTAGATACACGTGGCGTGCCTTTATTGGAAAGTAGAGACGGTCTGTCCCCCGCCTCTCCAATTACTTGCATCGGAAACAGAATCGAGGCAATTGCTCGTCATTTGATAATGAAAACAAAATAATGAACTTAATCTAAGGCGGGACACAAGTATTGGGAAAAGTTGATTGAGATATGATGTATGCCGGACACCAACACTTCGACGACGATCCAGGCTCACGAACTGATCTGCAAAACAAAGGCCCGGGGTGTCCCGGGGATAAACACTCCGACGCTCAAGTCAGTATATTTGCTTAAGGCGTAAAGTATGAGATAACATGGAGAGGTCTACCAAACCTTTAGAGTATTTATATGGCTACAATCCGTAGATCACCAAGATATGTATTTATGGTATGAATACAACTCTTATGGGAATAATAGTTGTATTACCATGTATAATAGATGTATATTTCAGAAATGGTTGTGTTACCATGTTTAGGATGGTTGTATTACCATCTTTGAGAAATGTATATTCCTTGTAGAACATTCATAATATATGTATTCCTTATAAGGATTTGGATTGATGGACCTGTGGATCCACCCTCCGCGTATCTCGAGCCCAAAACCCTTCTCGGCCCTGGTCCGAGTATGAATGAGATCCGAATACGAACCATGGACTTATCAGTAGCCCCAAGGTAGATCTTCAGAATATAGAGTTCTCTGTCCCGAAGGTTGAAGGAGAGGCTTGCTTCTCGAGAGAAGTCCAATAACTCGGGGGAGATTGACTCGGGGTGTTAAGCTCGGGGTATCCTTCGAGGACTCATCTCCCGGGCTTTGTCTTTCTGAATATCTAGTTTCAAGTTCTTTCGTATTCAATCAAATATATGGACGGCTGAGATTAGCTTCCTTTGAAATCCAGATGGTAGATACACGTGGCGAGCCTTCATTGGAAAGTAGAGACGGTCTGTCCCCCGTCTCTCCAATTACTTGCATCGGAAACAGAATCGAGGCAATTGCTCGTCATTTGATAATGAATACAAAATAATGAACTTAATCTAAGGGGGGACACAAGTATTTGGAAAAGTTGATTGAGATATGATGTATGTCGGACACCAACACTTCGACGACGATCCATGCTCACGAATTGATCTGCAAAACAAAGTCCCAGAGTGTCCCGGGGATAGACACTCCGACGCTCAAGTCAGTATATTTTCTTAAGGCGTAAAGTATGAGATAAGATGGAGAGGTCTACCAAACCTTTAGGGTATTTATATGGCTACAATCCGTAGATCACCAAGATATGTATTTATGGTATGAATACAACTCTTATGGGAATAGTAGTTGTATTACCATGTATAATAGAAGTATATTTCGGACATGGTTGTGTTACCATGTTTAGAATGGTTGTATTACCATCTTTGAGAAGATGTATATTCCTTGTAGAACATTCATAATATACGCATTCCTTATAAGGATTAGGATTGATGGACCTGTGGATCCACCCTCCGCGTATCTCGAGCCCACAACCCTTCTCGGGTCCTGATCCGAGTATGAATGAGATCCGAATACGAACCATGGACTTATCAGTAGCTCAAGGTAGATCTTCAGAATATAGAGTTCTCTGTCCCGAAAGTTGAAGGAGAGGCTTGCTTCTCGAGAGAAGTCCAATAACTCGGGGGAGATTGACTCGGGGTGTTAAGCTCAAGGTGTCCTTCGAGGACTCTTCTCTCGGGCTTTGCCCTTCTGAATATCTAGCTTCAAGTTCTTTCGTATTCCATCAAATATATGGACGGATGAGATTAGCTTCCTTTGAAATCCAGATGGTAGATACACGTGGCGAGCCTTCATTGGAAAGTAGAGACGGTCTGTCCCCCGCCTCTCCAATTACTTGCATCGGAAACAGAATCGAGGCAATTGCTCGTCATTTGATAATGAATACAAAATAATGAACTTACTCTAAGGGGGGACACAAGTATTTGGAAAAGTTTATTGAGATATGATGTATGTCGGACACCAACACTTCGACGACGATCCAGGCTCACGAATTGACCTGCAAAACAAAGGCCCCGAGTGTCCCGGGGATAGACAATCCGACGCTCAAGTCAGTATTATTTGCTTAAGGCGTAAAGTATGAGATAAGATGGAGAGGTCTACCAAACCTTTAGGGTATTTATATCGCTACAATCCGTAGATCACCAAGATATGTATTTATGGTATGAATACAACTCTTATTGGAATAGTAGTTGTATTACCATGTATAATAGAAGTATATTTCGGACATGGTTGTGTTACCAAGTTTAGGATGACTATATTACCATCTTTGAGAAGATGTATATTCCTTGTAGAACATTCATAATATACGCATTCCTTATAAGGATTAGGATTGATGGACCTGTGGATCCACCCTCCGCGTATCTCGAGCCCACAACCCTTCTCGGGTCCTGATCCGAGTATGAATGAGATCTGAATACGAACCATGGACTTATCAGTAGCTCAAGGTAGATCTTCAGAATATAGAGTTCTCTGTCCCGAAGGTTGAAGGAGAGGCTTGCTTCTCGAGAGAAGACCAATAACTCGGGGGAGATTGACTCGGGGTGTTAAGCTCGGGGTGTCCTTCGAGGACTCTTCTCTCGGGCTTTGCCCTTCTGAATATCTAGCTTTAAGTTCTTCCGTATTTCATAAAATATATGGACGGCTGAGATTAGCTTCCGTTGAAATCCAAATGGTCTGTCCCCCGCCTCTCCAATAACTCGAGCGTGCCTTCATTGGAAAGTAGAGACGGTCTGTCCCCCGCCTCTCCAATTACTTGCATCGGAAACAGAATCGAGGCAATTGCTCGTCTTCAATGCTGTCTTGGTTTGGATTAAATCTCCTAAATCATTCCCATTGTCTTCTCTTATTCGAAATTTTTTTCTTTCCAAGTTCAGAAGACGTATCAGCACTTCATCAATTTGTGAAGCCCCAAATTTCTGCTTTCTGCTTCCATCCTCAGTAAGTATTATTTTCTTTCTCTGCTGTTTGTGTCTGTTTTTTCCTTTTCTTCCTGTGTGTATTTCCCCCAATACTCTCTTTGATCATGAGTAATAGTAGTAAAACGATTTCCTTCCTCCATCATGATGAGGGAGAGTATGTAGAAGCTCAGGCTGAGGAGAGTAGCTCCCTTGACCGCCGCAGAGCTGAGGTAGCGAGTGGGAAAAAACCTGTAATTCTGGAGAAGAAAGCCTCTGAGAAAGAGAAGAGGTTGAAGGTAATGGCCAGGAGGGCTCAGATAGAGGGAATAGCCCCATGGTAGTGCATGCATCCGAGGTAGAATATCCATGGATGGCGAAGGTAGTAGTAAAAAGTCAATGAAGGAGGATAAAGCACGCGCTGACGCTGCTATCTTCGTAGAAGTTTGTCCCTTTTCGATTCCTTCTGATGCTGATCTTATGTACTTTGGAGAAGACAAGTCTGCAGTTGAATTAGTAACTCCAACCCGAGGGGTCATATATGGGAGATTTCTGCAGCATGGGTTAGGCTTCCCTTTTCCCCCATTGTTGAATGATTTTCTTCATCATTAAAGGGTGCATCCAGGGCAGTTACATGCCAATATGATAGTAATCATTATGGCCTTAATAACTTGGTGTGCTTGTAAAGGTTACCGTCCCAGTCTCCCTTTGTTGCGAACCATGTATAAGGTATGTGACCTTGACCTCTCGGGATACCTCTTTAGGTAAGCTTTTTGTGCTTCCTGTGAATTGCGGGAAGTGGGATAAGGTAAAACTAACCTTCGATCGAACCAAGTATGAAGTTCCTAATTGGAACGAAGAGGTCAAAAATGAGATCTGGCATGAAGTGGAGTCCTCCCGTAAACTGCTAAATATAACTGAGGAGTTGGTGAGAGATAAGATCAAACTTAGAGAGGGTAAGTTTGTATCGGGAGATCATCAGATGGGTTGGCAGTGGCCTATTGAGACGTATGAATGGTTGAACCAACTGTCTGGCCGAACTCTTCAAAATTGCAGCTTCTTGAAGTTTACACATTTTGATCAGCCAAAAGGTGTTGAGATGGATTGGTATGAAACCCTTCTATCTATGGAGCAGGATCCAGTTGGTGCAGCTAAGGCGTTGCAGGCCTCTAGGGCATTAGAAGAGAGAACTGCTCGAGATGAGGTATCCGAGAAAGAAGTAGATAAGGAAATCTCGGGTCTGATGAAAGATGCTCGACGTGGGCGTCGGTTCAAAAGGCTAGTTGAAGGACCCGAAAAGACTCAATCACAGCTTAAGGTGATTGAGGAGGAAAATTGCCTATTTGTTCCTGTAGCTTTAGATCCATCAGATGAGGAAGAGGATGAGGGTTCTGCCCTAGTTCGATGTCCGAGAAAGGAAGTGTCTCGGACTTCTAGTGTCCTCCCAACCATGATTGATAATCTTGATGAAGTCATGATGATAACTCCTATAGTAGATTCGGATGCGTTGCAAGAGGGTATTTCTTCTTGGTTATGTATTATATTCTCGTCCACAATGTACCAATCGCATCTTACGCTAACTTCCTTCCTTTAATATGCAGTGGGTGCTTCTAAGGCGAACAGGGCAGCAAATTTGTTGGCTCAGATAGCTGAATCGAGGGGGCCGTCGAACAGTAACGAGAAGAAGAGGGATCTCGAGGCCTCAGGGAGCTCTGCGGACAAGTCTTCAAAGAAGCCAAGGCTCGAACTCGGACCATTGGAGGAGTTCGAGAAGTATGTGTCACCTCCTCCTTCCGAGGCTCTGGTCGAGATGGTACCAGGCTGTCCTGAGATTAGCCAGGTATGATCAGCTTAGCTCTCAATAAAATTAGCTGTGTAGTTAACTAACTTTTTTTTTATCTTCTTTCACAGTCTGTGAGTCAAATGAAGTATATGTACGACTCCATTCGGGCACTGTATAACCGTTCTCAAGGGCAGGCGTCTGAGCTTGAACTGATGAAGGAGGAGATATCCAAGAGGTCTAAGAAACCTTCCAATATGGTGAAGCCCTTCCAGAATGAGATGTCTCAGGATAAGGCCAAAATAAAGGCCTTGGAAGAGAAGAACCAAGCCTTGAAGAAGGCGAAAAGGCTGTCTGATGGTTCCTTCTTAGATCTGAAAAGGAACATGGCTTTGGTGGAAGCGGAGAGAGACCAGTACGCTAATCCAATTAGCCAAAGGCGGCTAGTTCAGTTGATAATAGATTTCTGCCTCAACTGTCCAGAGATGGAGGCTCATCGCCAAAAGTATGGTGACTTCTACCATAAATCTGAGCTCTCGGAGATGTGGATTCATCTGAAGGGATTCCTCAACGAAGAGGTTCAAGGATGTCTGGCCCCTGCCTATACTTGGCTGGAAGTACCGGAGAGTTTGAAGGAGTTTCGGGCGAAGTTTAGCCAGATTGGGGGGTTTGAGACTAGTCTACTGACAAGCTTGGAATCCTTGAAGAAGGCATTAACTCTTGAGGAGTTCCAGGACAAGCTGTGCAACTTGTATCCTGAGCTGTCATTCCTGGTGGAGAAGCCGGCTGTGGAGGCTTCAATTGAGGACCCGAAGACTTTTGATGGGCAGGAAAAGATTGTAACTCCTTAGAGCCTTGTCTTTAACTCAAAATTTTTCTCTTTTCGCCAGATCTTGGTGTTTCATGTATTCTGAACATATGCTTTATTTCAGGAATTAATTGGTCTTTACCTTCCTTTATGTCCAGTGTTGCTCTGCCGCTTGTGCTGATTTGCAGGTCAAGTATGAAGCTGTCCTTCAGAAGAGCAAGAAACTGGAGGAAGATTTGGATGAATCCAAGGACTGTTTTAGCATCGTGCGAGAAGAATGTGAAAGTCTTCATGGCGGGCTGAAGGTATATTTGGAGCGGAGAGCTGAACTGAATCAGCAGTTGAGCAATCTTCAGAAGAGGTATAAGGATCTAGAAGACGCGCACAGCAAGGTCTTGGCCGCCTATAAGGAGTATGACCAAGAATGCAGGAAAGTCAAGAGTGACTTAATGAAGGTCAAGGGTGAAAGTCACGAGAAGGATCTTCGTATTTCTACCCTCCGAGATGAAAATATCACCGTGAATCATAAGATTGCCTCCAGGATAGATGAGTTGAGGATGTGCCAGGCCGAGCTGAACGCTTGCAGGTTCCAAATAAAGGAACTAGAAGCTCAAGGCGTGTTTGTCATACCTTCAGGATCTTCAAGGAGGGAGATAGGTGGACCTTCTTATGTCCCATATTCAGGACCGTTGATAAGGTCTCATGTCCAAGAGGGTATATCTCGAGGGATCCCATGTGGAAGGGGCAGAGAGGTGACATCTACTCCTAGAGCTCGTGGCTCAATTGACTCTCCTGTTCGACCTGTACTTGTAGGAAATAGAAGGGGATATCCTACCCTCTCTCAGCTGATGAGGGTGGCAGATAAAAGTAATTGGGGCCGTGGCCTCCAAAGCGGTCGAGGTCGTGCCTCTACTTCTTATCCCAGTCGGGGTCGTACCCCTGTATTTAAAGACCTTCACAAGGTGTAAGAAGTTTTTTAGTGTAATAACACGTTTTGATTTTGCCTTTATAAAGGTCTTTATATTGCAATCCTTGAGAAGATTGACTCTTAGGCTTATGAATAGCCTGAATAAATAGTGATATGTACCTTAATAGGAGTATCACAGGGAGAGTCGAGTTCCAAAATTTGTGAGTTTGTATGACCCGTATCGTGTTGGTCTTTGACCATATACTTTTTATAAGTATATTATTTTATTTTGGCCTAAGATGATTGTAGTTCGGACACGTAGTCTAAACAGCTCATATTAAATAAGCACCAATCATACACTTATAAGCATATGGATCTTAGGCAGCAGTCTTTACTTATGCTTTGTGAGGCGTAGTTTCTCTTTGTATTTAGTGAAACTAGAAGATATATATCGAAAAGAAATTGCATTCTTCGAACTTGAGAGCTCGGTAAAATTATGAAAGACAACCCCGAATTTGGGAGCTCGGGTATAAAAAGGTAAAAAGATGAAAAGAAAGGAAACTTGGCCCGTAGGCCTTATTGAAGTAGTTTCTCCTTATATGGAGAAAGTCTACTTGGTTTTAGCTCTGAGGTACCTGCGTAGGAAGGGCGCCATAATGACAAGGTCTAGGTGCTCTCCTTCGCGTGTTTGCAAGAGGTAGAATCCACCGGATTGTGCTGCGGAGATTTTGTATGGTCCTTTGGTCCTTGGCTCTAGCGCTCCTCCTAGCTTGTTGGTGCATCACATGCCAACTGGCATTACCAGTTCCCCCACTTGGAAGGCTTGGTGGCGGCGTTTATGCCATAGTGTAGTCATCTCGTTGTAGGCCTCCTCTTCAAAATGGAACACCATGGGTTGTTCGAGATCAGGATCGGGGACCAGATCTCCTAAAATAGTGTTGACGGCCGAGATGTTGCTCACTTTTCTGGCGTCACGGATGGCCGTGATCATGTAAGAACGCGTCACTTCTTGGTCTCCTTTGATTGAAGCTACTCCTTGTGGTGTCAGAAACTTCAGCATCAGATGGTAGGGAGACCATACGGCTTTAGCTTGGCACATCCAAGGCGTGCCAATGATAATGTTGAAAGGTGTGACGATGTCTACTACCAAAAACGTTCAGTATAAGGTTAGGCTCTTTGATCCGTCTACTACTGTGACGGGGAGTGTGATTTCCCCGAGAGGTATTACTGGATTTTCTATGAATCTCGAGATCGGACCCGTAGGTTTGAGGTCATCTTTGGTAAATCTCAGCTTCTGGAAGCAGTTTTGGAACATTACTTCTACCCCACTCCCGTCGTCTATGAAGACTCTTTTTACCAGGGAGTCTTGTATGGTTGCCGAGATGATGAGAGGGTCCGAGTGGGGCATCTGATTTGGCACGGCGCCCGCGTCCGAGAAGGTAATGGTTTCCTCGGGGCGGAGCCTCTTGTTGACTGGCTCGGTGTGGGGTATGGCTCGCACACCATCCTTCAGCTTGGTCAAGGAAATTGCTTCTCCTGTATAACCATTGATGCCTTTGATGACTCGGTTGGCTCCATTAGGCGGTGGGGGAGGAGGATCTTGAGGATTGTTGCCTCCGCCACCATGGTTGTTATTATTGTTATTGTTATTGTTGTTATGGGAGCCATCCTTCTTCTTCTGCCAGGGCTTTCCCCCATATCTCCTCTGGGTACCCTGATTACCGCTGGTTGTTGATGGTGCAATTTGTTGCACAATTCCCTAGCGAGTCAGCTTCTTGATCTCGTTCTTGAGTTGATAGCACTCCTCTGTATCATGCCCCCGATCTTGGTGATATGGACAGAACTTTGGTGACCTTTGGCGCTCGGCTGAATCCTTCATGGCGGGCGGGTCCTTCAAAAGGTGCATGTGAATGGATAGAATTTCAGCCCGAGATCTAGCCAGAGGAGTGTATGACTCGAAGGTAGGCTTGGGAGCGTTATCAGTCTTCTCGACCTACGGTAACTTCGCCCTGGATTCTTTTCTGTCCATAAGGAAGTCTGGGGGTCTTTTGCCCGTCACGGCATTTGATTTGCTAGCGTATTTTTCCATGATGGCCTGGAGATGTTGAATGGTTGTTGGATTTTTTGTTGCCAGCTTCATTCTCAGAATGTCATCATCTACGCTCATTCGGTACATATTGATCAGGAGGCGTTCATCTCGATCATAGCATTCGGTAGCTAGATCTATGTATCTGTGATAGTGCTCTATCATAGTTTCTCCTTCAAGGCGGGCCACATATCTCAGATCTCCGAGGGACTTGGTAAACTTCTTCTTATGGAAGAAGGCGTGGAGAAGGAACTCAGCGAAATCCCAGTAATCGAATAAACTTTCTGGTTTTGTCTGAGTAAACCATGTTTGTGCCTTCCCTCGGAGGTAGCTGGGGATGATTTTACATATTTTCAGTTCATGGAAATTCTGGGTTTCCAGAGTCTTGAAGAAGACCGAAAGAAATTCTCTAAGATCACTGGTTCCACATATGTGGGCAGGTGCTCTGGGACCTTCTTGTTACTATCGAAGGGGAGGTTTATAATAAGCCGTGAAAAGGGGGAACGAGCAGATTGTCCTCTAGGTCCGAGAATACGCGTGATCTCTTGATCAACCTCGTATTTTCTTCGGGTAGGGTAGGCTCCATCTTGGGTGAAAGGCCGATCGGCACTATTTTGCCATTCGCTCCGAGTTCGCTCCCTTTTCTCGCGTCTGAGTTCTTATTCGATGTTGATGATGCGCATCCTCCGCACTTCCTCCCTACTTAATCCTGTGCCTTCACCCTGGTAATTAGATGGATTAGGAGGTGGTGACAGACTGCTCTGAGTATTATAAGGCGGTAGATCCTTAGATAAATCATTGAGGAGTCTCCGCTGTTGTGTAGAATCAGCAGGTGGTGTAGTTTGAGCTCCTGAGACAGATATTCGGTTGGGGGCTTCACTTGTCTGTGCACGGAGTTGTTGACTTGAGTTTATCAAAGATGCAACGAAATCAGGATATTGGGCATGTAAGTTCCTCATCAGTGCTCGGGCATCTTCAGGGATCGTTCTCGGAGGGGTGTCCGAGTCAAGGTTGATATAGGGTGGCTCAGATGCTGGCGGGTTATGTCGTACAGTCTGGTTTAAGGTTTCCCTAAGACGTCTTTGTCTTTCCTCCTCCTGCTGTCTTTCTGCGAGGATTTGTCTATCCCTTTGTGCTTGTTTTTCTGCGGTAAAGATCGAATAGATCCGCTATATCTAAACCCATTCTCTCAGTCAAGGCCGTCTAGGTTGTTGACGTGTTCGCTGTAGTTCATGTCAGTCTGGATCGAGACTCTCTGTCCTGAGTTCGGTGCTTCAGATCCAACAAGATTTGATCCAGAAGGTGGCACTCCTAATGTAGCAGGATTTGGACTGGAGAGGGGTGTTCCGGATACGACAGAATTCGGACCGAAGGAGTTTGGAATGTTGGAGTTTCCTGCCCCCACGGTAGAGCCTGACGGTGGTTCAGAAGTGGAGCGCATACGAGATCCTCTGGGTCGACCGCGTACTCGTCCTCGTCCTCGTCCTTGGGGGGGTTGCTCTGCTTCTGGATTCTCCTCCGGATTTTGCCCTAGTACTCGGGCGCTTCGTCTGGGTTGTTCGGCGTCAGACATGTTGTTGGGGAAGTTGCTTCTTCAGGTGCGCTAGACCAGATCAGAGACAAGGTTCGGCGACGTCGTCAATGAGTGTGAGATGTCCCACTAGGCGTGCCAAATTGATGTATGCCGGACACCAACACTTCGACGACGAACCAGGCTCACGAACTGATCTGCAAAACAAAGGCCCCGGGTGTCCCGGGGATAGACACTCCGACGCTCAAGTCAGTATATTTGCTTAAGGCGTAAAGTATGAGATTAGATGGAGAGGTCTACCAAATCTTTAGGGTATTTATATGGCTACAATCCGTAGATCACCAAGATATGTATTTATGGTATGAATACAACTCTTATTGGAAGAGTAGTTGTATTACCATGTATAATAGAAGTATATTTCGGACATGGTTGTGTTACCATGTTTAGGATGGTTGTATTACCATCTTTGAGAAGATGTATATTCCTTGTACAACATTCATAATATACGCATTCCTTATAAGGATTAGGATTGATGGACCTGTGGATCCATCCTCCGCGTATCTCGAGCCTACAACCCTTCTCGGGCCCTGGTCCGAGTATGAATGAGATCCGAATATGAACCATGGACTTATCAAGATATGTGATACAATTTTATCATATTTGCCTAAATGCGCTGGCATCAAAGGGAAATTAAGTATTGGGAAGGCTTACAACTTACATGGAATTTAGGTCTTCACCATAAGCATACATTTTTTTTCTGTATATGATATTGAAAGGGAAATGTCTAAAAGAATGAGGAGAATGGTGAGGTGGAGGAATAAGAAGAAATTTCGTATACTTAATATCTTTTATAATTTATGACATGAGAGAAATGAAAGAGTTTACAAGAATAATACCCTATAACCGGTAGCATTGAAATTGATGATGGATGCAAAGGAGGCTGAAGATGGATGATGGGAGGATATTCTAAAATAAAACTTATTGACGGGCACACTTGTACATAATGTATTTGGACCTAAGATCGTATTGGCTAGTCCTGACACACGATTCTTACATGACAAGTTATTATTACAGTTGGTACAGTAATAAAATGCATTCCAAAGATACTTTGATTAAAAGATTACAGTACTACTTTGATTAAAAGAGTACAGTGCTATTCGTTTTCTTAAAATGAAGTAGGCAGTTACAGAACCGCCATAGACCTAAGGCCTTCCAAACTTTCCTAAACACGCGTTCATACATGCACTACTTTGGTTGAAAAGGTATTGGTCATCCTTTAAGATGTTACAATTTTAGTTACCAAACATACTCAATGGATAAACCCTTATGATCAAAAATAGTATTTTATGGGAATATGATAAAGTCACCGTTAGTTGATTGATGTTATTGATACTATTTTTAAATTAGTGTAGGATTCACGTAGTATTTTTTTATTCATGGTTTTGATTTATGAGATAGAAACAATTTCTCAATTAGTATAGAAAAATTGAATTATTTTGTTCATGTACATGGATGCTTGATTTTATGTTTACAAGTTGTTTAAAATTTAGATCAAGGTGTTTATCTATACTTCCTACTAGAATATAACAATTCCAGGAAAAGTCAAATCCCCCTCTTTGCGCCACGTCAGCTTACAAAGCCCTCCTAAAAAAAGACGCGCATTTCCTTTTTTCTCTTTCGCGGCTTTTATTTACCCGCCGTCCTTTCACTTTTTCTAGCTTTATCCCATAACTAATTCACGAATTTCAAATCCCGCTTCTCAAAAACTTTTCTTTTTTCCGATGTCATTTTGAAGACGTCTCGCGTTTTCCAAGTACATGACTCTCCAGTTTCATTTGTATATTCGTCTTCAATCTTCCTATTGGAGCATATATCGGAGTTCAGCTTCTCCTCCGGCGACGAGGACGGTTTATGAAAGTTTCTGGTGATAGGGTTCCAGAGAAAGAGGTTGGCGTCAAGTATGAGAACTAGGCCGTTGATGGAAGTGGTGAAATTGGTGGCGGAGAAAAGTGGCCGAAACTGGGTGACGCGGTTGGGGCGGTTGTCGACGTTGCGAATGCCGAGGTAATCTGGAGTCCGGTATGATGGCTCTTTGTAATTTGTAATGTGTTTGTAGCAGAGGCTCTATGTATGG
Source organism: Sherardia arvensis (assembly GCA_948330725.1). Lineage (NCBI taxonomy): Eukaryota > Viridiplantae > Streptophyta > Magnoliopsida > Gentianales > Rubiaceae > Sherardia > Sherardia arvensis. The sequence goes on from OX415240.1 coordinate 21,604,374, forward strand.
AAACTTCATGTTGCTTTTTTGAAAGACAGATCCATTGGCTTTGCCTTTTCTCTGAAATGTGATTATTTTCATTTATTGTGGCCCAATGTTTTGCGCTTGTCTAATGAGCATGTTAGGTATGGGTAATGATTAGCTCTTTACCGATTATGAGCTTAGACTTTTGAATGTTTGATGTTAATTTCCTATCCGAATTGTATGATTACTTCATGTAAATTCTGGTACTTTGATCTCTTATGACCAAGTTTGATTTTTGGATGTTATATTTTAAAATAGTGCCGTTACCTTATGTTGATGGTGGAAATGTGAAGGGACTTTATTTTATACTGTGTTGTTTGCGTGGTCTGATGGCTATCTTTGTTTATTTTCAAGTTACTGATTGGAAATCGCAGAGTGCTAGTTTGAATGTTCAAGAATTTGTCATTGTTCTGGATTCACTTTTCAGTTGTATATGTTGTTGAAATTGCAGGAAGATTATTATGGTGAAGGATTCCTTGTTTAGCCAGTTGGGCAGGTGAAACTTGATAGTGGAGTTATAGAGCCGGTTAACGTGGATGTTAATGCAGAGCTGGAGGAAGCAATTGAAGAGGAAGATATGGATGATGTAGAAGAGCTGGATGACGATGAAGACGGCGAAATGCAGGTGGTACCCCCATCTACTTCTCAGAAAAGGAAGCGCAAGATGATGAATTCCTGAGGATGATGATGATGATGATGATGATGATGATGATGATGATGATGATGATGATGATGATGTAGTTAAGTTTAATATAAAGTCAAGGAAACAAGGTTAGTAACTTAGGATGTACTATATATGATGAGCAGATGAAAGGCGGGAAGGGAAACATGAAATTGGTCTTTGCAGACTGGTTAGTTTACTGGATTATTATGATGCTAATGGATTAATTACGAACTTTGATTAAACCCTTCAAAAATTGATTATGGTACTTATAATGTCCCACCTTACGCGTTTCAAGTTTTCGTCAAGCCTTTGTCAATTCGATTGATGCCTATATCAAGTGATCAGAGGATGGTTAGTATACTGGATTATTATGAATTCTAATGGATTAATTACAGACTTTGATTAAACCCTTCCAAAATTAATTACGGACTTAGTCTATTTGATTGATGCCTATATCAAGTGATCAGAGGATGATTATTTTCTTATTCAGTTATTTCCCTATTCTGAAGAGTTCTCGCAGGGAAGCCTGCTTGACGCAAACAAGGTAAAAGTACATATTTTATTCAACCAAGTTCTTTTAAAAACTAAATTTTCTCATAGCAGTCTCCAGCATACACATTTTCATGTTGTAACAAGGAATGAAGCAGGGAATGAGTAATTCGATTCAACATATTTTGATTTTGATTTTTGTTTGTTTGCAGGGAATCCTTTTTGAAAGAAATGATGGAGGATATCAAGTGAGACTCTTCGAGGTCTGCTTGCATAAATAACGAAGCTATGATAAATCTGTAGCAAGCTGCCATTTCAATATTCATGTTGCTCCAATTATGCAATTTCATCTTCTCTACTTTCTAGGCCATGTTCAACTTATATTAGTTTATTCCTACTACATTACTTCAATATGCATTTTGTAATCAGTATAAATGAGACGAAAAAAGCATGAAATTAGTGATGTTTGAGTTTCTTTAAGACTAAATTTCATAAAATGGCCCTAACGTGGCTCAAAAGATTAATTTTAGCACCTAACATTCAAAATGGTCAATATTTGGTACCAAACATTCAATTTGGGGAGCTGCTAAAATACAGAAGGTGTAGAGGATGAAAGATGGAATATTTATGGTGAGATTCATTCAGAAACAGTATTGTGAAGAAATTTTGAGTAAAGGCTTGCTGCTTTTTGATCACAAACCAGTTCTGGTCAAGGCTTGGTCTAAAAACTGGTGGGAGTTTGAAGCCACAAGAATTCCAGTATGGATTCAACTCCCTGAATTGCCCCTCCCATACTGGAAGCCCTCAATCCTCAGCAAGATACTAAGCCCAATTGGTGTCCCAAAGAGGGTGGATGAGTGCACACTGAACCATACAAGGCTGGGTTTTGCAAGAGTGCAGGTTGAGGTAGAGATAGCAGAAGCAGTGCCAATCTCTGTTCCTTACATAGATGAGGAAGACATCATACAACATCAGCCCTTGGTGTTTGAATGGCAACCAGTGAAGTGCAGTGACTGTGGAAGGTTAGGCCACCTAAAAGAACAATGCAGGAAAAATGCTCCAGCTACAGCTCCTCAGAAAAGGAAATGGATTCCCATCTCCAAGCCAACTGCTTGGAGACTAGCTCCCAAAGTTACTCAACCATTGAGGCCAGCTGCAAAGGAAGACAAAAAGGAACAATTATCACAAAAAGCAAGTCTGGATGAAGAAGGCTTTGAAGCTGTAACTAACAATGCACACAGGCTGGGGAAACAACCAGTGGAGGAAGTGAGGGGTGAAAGCTCAGGAGGGAGGTACCTAGCTCTGGCAGATCCTCCTGATGAGTAACAACATTCTGGCATGGAACATCAGGGGTGTAAATAGGAAGGAAAAACAACAAAAAATCAAAACAGATTGTACAGCTTCTAGATTTGGTTTAGTTGGCTTTATGGAGACCAAGGTTAAAAAAGCAAGGGAGTAACTGGTGTGGAATGATTATAGCAGCATGGGATGGAAATGGACAACCACAAATGATGTCATTGATAAAGGCAGACTCTGGGTGGGATGGAGGCCTGATGTCTATGAGGTCATTGCAACTGTAAAGAATGAACATTGGCTGGATGTGCACTGTTACATTAAGGCACTGAAGCAAGAGTGTTTTGTCACCTTTGTGTATGGCTACCACACCATAGAGGATAGGGGACCACTGTGGACCCAACTGAGAAGGCTGGACCATGACCCTTACCCATGGTTAATCACAGGGGATTTCAATGCCCCTTTACATCTGGAGGATAGGCAAGGGGTGACCCCAGTTCAAACAAAGGAGGTCACTGATTTTCAGGATTGTGTGCAAGATTTGCAGCTGATGGAACTGAAAACTGTTGGCCCTAGCTACACTTGGGAGAACAAAAGGGCAGTGGGAGAGAGGATTTTCAGTAGGATTGATAGGTCCCTTGTCAATCATGCCTGGATCTCCATTTTTCCAGAAACCTTGTGTTTGGTTAACACTAGTGAGATTTCTGATCATTTTCCACAAATGATTCAGCTGAGGAAGAAAGAAAGGCAAGCCCCTAAACCTTTTAAATTCTTCAATTGTGGAGCTCATCCCCACTGTTTCAGGATATTATTAAGGTTGTTTGGGAAGACCATGCTGTGCAGACAATGGAAGATCTTTTCAAACAGTTAAGGGACATCCAGTCACCTCTTCTGTGCTTGAATAGAAGGCAATTCTCAGAGATTGAAAAAAGGACAGCTTTGGCAAGGGAGGACTGGGAGCAGGCAGTCACAGAACTCAGCAAAAACCTCACCTCACACAAGCAGCAGCAACTGGAAAGGGACAAAAGGGGGCTACTGGAGTTTTATACTGAAGCAGAATTCAAGTATCTACAGCAGAGAGCAAAGGTAAATTGGATCAAGGAAGGTGACAGGCCTACCAAAATGTTCTACTCACTATTGAAGAATAGGCAATACCACAATCAACTACTGTGTCTCTCTGATGGTGCTAAACTGATAGAAGGAAGGGAAGCTATTGAACAGCACCTACTGGATTTTTTCAAGAAGCAGCTTGGAGAAACCAGTAAAAATACATTGAAACTAAACAAGGAGTATGTAAAGATGGGGGGTACACTCTCAGCAAGCCAGCAAGCCTTACTTATCTAGGAAATCACATCAGAGGAGATATATGGTGCACTGAAAAGTATTGGTTCATCAAAGAGTCCTGGTCAAGATGGGTTCACCAGCCAATTTTTTAAGAAGACATGGGGAGTAACTGGCCCTGGAATCATAAGGGCAGTAAAAGGTTTCTTTACTGGGGACAAAATGCCAACTGACTTTAGCCAAGCAGTACTTTCCTTAATCCCTAAATACCCCTTGCCACAAACAGCCAATGACCTTAGGCCTATATCATGCTGCTCAGTACTATACAAGATGGTGGCTAAAATCATGTGCACAAGACTGGGGGTGGTATTGCCTTCAGTGGTTAGCCTAAATCAAGGTGCCTTTGTAAAAGGGAGGCAAATTGCACACAATGTACTTCTCACACAAGAACTCATCCAAAAATACCACAACAACACAATGAGGCCAAGCTGCTTGCTTCAGATTGACATCAGGAAAGCATTTGACAATCTTAGCTGGGATTTTTTGTTTGATTGGCTTGGAGCTCTGAAGTTCCCACCATTGTTCATGACATGGCTCCAGAGGTGTGTACTTACATCCTCTTTCTGCATTTCAATCAATGGAGGATACACTGCTTCTTTCAAGGGCAAAAAGGGAGTCAAGCAAGGTGACCCCCTCTCACCATTACTGTTTGTTATTGGAATGGAGTATTTGACCAGAATGCTGGAGTCCAACTACTTAGCCAACAACATCCAGTACCATCAGAGATGTGGAAAGGTAGGAATCCATAGCCTAATTTTTGCTGATGACTTGTTAATTTTCTGTGGTGCAACTGCCCAGTCTATGAGGGGCATCAAGACCTGTTTGGAGGATTTCAGAAACACAACTGGACTGGGAATAAATGAAAAGAAAACAGTAGCCTTCTTCTCAGTGATGGATGAAGGAGAAAAAGATCTACTGGCCTCAATTCTTAATGTATCAAGGGGTGAACTTCCCCTAAAATACTTGGGACTGCCTCTCTCAACTTGCAAATGGGATAAAGAGACTTGTGCTAACTTGTTGGATAAGATCAGAGCAAAAATTGCTGGCTGGAGAAGCAGACATATGTCTCATGCAGGAAATGTACATGTCATCAACACTTTGCTACTTAGCTTAACAAGCTACTGGTCAAGTGTTCTAAAGCTTCCTGAAGAGATCCATGATGAAGTGGAAAAGATGTGCAGAGCCTTCCTATGGGGGAAAGATCCAAACAGCAAGTACTTCACACCAGCAGCATGGAGCTCCCTCTGCACTGGGAAAAAATTGGTGGCATGGGTATAAAAGATCATTCACTGTGGAATCTTGCATCCTTATGCAAACATGTGTGGGATATTCAGCAGAAAAAGGACATCCTTTGGATAAGATGGCTCCAGGCATTCTATCTAAAAGGAAAACCTTTTGACACATATAAAGCTTCAGAGGGGCATAGCTGGATATGGAAGCTACTTGTGAGGTTGAAAAATACAATGATTGGCAAGCTTCAGCTCTGTACAAGGAGGGATGGAGGTTTCTCCATTACTGCTGCATACAACATCATGAAGGGGGCAGAAAAGGAGGATATCTGGGCTACTCCCAAAGCACAGATTCTTCCTTTGGCTGATGCTAAAGGGGAAATTAGCCACAGTGGATAGGCTTCAGAAGTTCAAAATACTACAGCAGCAACCAAAATGCTGCCTATGTGGCTTGGAGGAGGAGACAGCCCAACACTTATTTACTAAATGCAATTTCTGTAGAGAAGTTTTGCTATCACTGGGGCTGAAGACAATGGATTCACTGAGGGATCTGAGGAGAAGATTACTGATATGGTGCAGAACAGGTCAGGTCCATAAACTATTCTATCTAGTTGCCACACTCTATCATGTTTGGGAGGAGAGAAATAGCAGGATCTTTAACCACATGTCAGTGGTGGCTGGAAAAGTGGGGAAGAGAATTGAAGATGAGTTCAACTGGTCCAAAGGTGTTTTCTCAAGTGATTAGAAGTTTTTGTCTTTTGAACCTAGAAATAGGTTAGGAATTTTTTAATAGACTGGGAGTGAAGGTCTAAACTTGTACTAGTTTTTGCTTATTAATTAAGAAATGGGTTCATAAAAAAAACATTCAATTTGTGGACCTCCGTCAATTGGGCCGTTAGAGACGTTAAGTTTGTAATTTTTACTAAATTACTAGGGGCATTTTAATAAGGGAAAATTCTCATAAAGAGCGTAATAAGAGTTGAAATTCCCCCTAAAGGCATAAAACTTTAGTTATTCCTATTTAGGGCATTAAATTAGTTTTAAGACATTTTTACCCTTTATTAATTATTTTCAATTTACTTAATTTTTTCTATATGCTAAATTCTTGAACTACCTTCTCCGTCTTCGTGATAACCTAATAGCACCAACAGTGATGGAACTCCTGCACCAAGCAATTGGCCTGAACACGACATAGTCTCGTCATAGCTACACCTTCACATCTTCCCTGAGCTTAACCGAGGAGGCCATCTCTAAATGGGCGGTCCATCAGCTGAACATGGACAAAGAAACCCTGAGGCAAAGCTACACAATCCTCAAAATCGAGCCTTTCAATCCATTAAATAGAAGGAGCAGAGTTCTAATCAGCAAGAACAACACGATCCATGTCCCCAGAAAAGGCGCGGTGGATCTAATCCTCCCAATGTGCTCACATTACTACGAATCAAACGGAATTGTCAATGTTATCAATGTCACCACGCAAGCTTTGTTAGAGCAGATTGTGAAGCGAATGGAAGAAAGTGGGCTCAGATGCATTGCTTTTGCACATAGGAAAACCTCAATAGAAGAGTATTTCTAGTCAAAAACTAACCTTGTTAGGGATAGTTGGCATCAAGAACCCTGTCAGGACAAGCGTTCGACAAGTGGTGAAAGACTGTCAGAAAGCTGGAATAGCCTTTAAACTCCTCACCGGAGATGACCTTTCCACTGCAACATTCTCAGCCTTACGTGGCGGCTTATTACTCAAGCACGAAATCCAGCCAGGTATAGTTCTTGAAGGGAAAGAATTCAGAGAATTCTCCCAAGAAGAAAGAATTGAGAGAGTAAATGAAATTAGGGTTTTCGCAAAAGCCACTCCTTCAGACACACTCATCATGGTAGAAACCTTAAAAATGAGCGGAAACGTGGTTGCATACCTAGGCGACGCGCTGGCGGTACAAGAATCCAACGTCGGAATATGCTTTGAGACTAAAACCGGGGCGGAAATCCTCAAGGCATGTTCTGACACTGTGATCATGAAAAAGACATTCGTTTTGATTATCGAGATCCTGAAATGGGGACAAGGATTCTACGACAGCATGCAAACCTACACTCAGTTTCTCCTGACTTCGACTTTGTCGACCTCGTGGTGGATTTCGCGATGACGATATTCCCATGATGGAGAATGTAGTTCATGAATTTAGCATGTGGAAAAAATTAAATAAATTGAAAAATAAAATAAAGGGTAACATTGTCTTAAAACTAATTCAATGCCCTAAATAGGAATATCTAAAGTTTTATGCCTTTAATGGGAATTTCAACTCTTATTACGCCCTTTATGGGAATTTTCCCTAATAATAATTTCATAATTACATTATAAAAGAATAAGGGGTTTTTTATGGCCCCTTAATTTTCCTAATGTATAATTCATGGCCCCTTTTAAAAATATGCACATATCATGGCCCCTTTACAAAATGTAAAATAAAGTCATCGCCTTTGGCCATTCTACATTGTTACACAACTACTTCTCACCCACGTGCAAGGCACAAGCTGCAATTTTTAGTTAATCACCAGGGGTATTTTAGTCTTTTTGAATATCTCATACCTCTATGTAAACTCAAAAGTCTCCTTCTTCTCCAATACCCAATTCGAATCCCAAAATTATCATGCCCACCCCATAATAATACCTCTAACGAATTGAAGCAACCTGAAGAATTATGTCTAGTTCTAAAAAAATGAGATGACAAAGTAAACGAGATTGATATTAATAGTAATAACAATAAAGGTAAATTGAATTATAAGATTAGTGGCTCATTCCTTAAATGCCCAGTGAACAAAAAATTGCATTCATCCACGCTCAATGTATACGAGCTAGTTGATAATCGTACTTAATCAAAACAGACATAAAAGTGTACCAAATGGAAAGTCATTAGATAGTCACCATTTATACAAGTCTTTAATAATACTACTACTAGCTTCAAAAGCTGGCCTCAGCAAGAATGTGGAGACTCATTCGGTCGGGGATAAGTATCACGTCCTCATCACTTGACCACATATCCTCCTTAACTTCCAGTGGATAATGATGGTTCATTACTTGCTTCCCTAAATCTCTGCCATTTCCTTCAATTCTATTCATACCACCTTTACCATCATTCTCTTCTGTCATAGCCTCCTTTGCAGCAATCACCTCGCCATTTCTTTTAACCGCAGGTGGAATTGTTGCAGGTTGGGATATAGGTTGAGAGAGTGCTTGACTTGGGACTGAATAATCGAGCTGTCCAAAACATACAACAATAAATTAGATATTGAACTTGAAATTGAAAACTGGACATGATATAATTTCTTCTTCTAATTGCAAAAACAAAAGCATCAATAAAATTAGGTCAACCTCTGTGTTGTGTTTTTTTTTCAAGTTCTTTTTTTACATGGACCAGATGGTCAAAACTAAACTAAGTTGTCGAGATGATATGAATACACTAATTCATGTTGTCAATATATACCACCACTAAATCTTCTAATTTTAGCCAAGCAAAATTCTGAACTACCACCACAGTAAAGACCACCAATCTAAAATATAATTCAGAAACATAAAGCAAACCTGTACAAATAGCAGGAAGCCAGGAATCCGCTACTTAACAAATTCCACCTTATATGACAACTTTTATCCTATTCGGCTCAATCATTCACCAGACAGAAAAAATAGCTAAAGAAGAATAAATGCAAACATTGTAGATCAATATATTAGCATTCACAAACAACGAACAATTTCAGAACCACGAACTCCAAGCAAGAAACCATTTCAATATCAAATTCCCTCCCCTCCCAACCTCAATATCAATTAAAATAACTATCTTTGCAACTGCCCGTAGCTTCAATTTAACAAAGACACTGAATCCTTCAAAGTCCAAAATTTGCCCCATCTCATCAGAAAACAAAAGAAGAAAAGTACTTGGAGACGTCTCATCTCGCGCGTGTATTACTGTGCTACAAAACAGGTTTGTCGGAGACTGAACTTCTGCTGCGCCAAGACTGAACTTCTGCTACGCCGAGACTGAACCTCTGCAGCACCGAGACTGAACTTCTGTTGTGCAAAGACTGAACTTCTGTTGCGCCAAGATTGCTGCGCCGAGACTGAACTTTTGCTGCGCTGGAGACTGGAAATTGATCGACAACGGCGAGCTCAAGACACGTCGAGATGGAGCCTCTACTGCCGGCGTCGAGAATCGCCAAAGGTTGGGAATTGCCAAAGCTCGACAGCGGCGTTGATCAGCAGCGAAGGCGGCGAGCTCAGGATAAGTCGATTGGAGGCTTCGCTGCCGGCGTCGGGAATCTCCCTTGCTAAGTCACCGGCGTGAGGAATCACTAGCGTCGTGAATTTCCACCACTCGTCACGGTGTCAGGAATCACCACTCGTCACTCGTCGGGGGCGTCGGGAATCGCCACTGTAAACTGTATCTGATTGCTTGAATAGAATAAGGAAGTACAAAGCCTCTGATTTCTTGATTAGAATTAGGCAGTACAAAGCCTATATATAGTACATACAAGGGCCTAAAACTAATTATCATAAGCTATCTAAACCCTAGGCACATAAGTGCAATATACAAAGTACATACATAATTAATAAATTAATCCTCCAATTCTTCTTCAATTGTCACACCCCCCTTCAAGCGAAGCGTCGGATTGATCGAGACGTGAAGTTTGGACCGAAAGAAGTCAAACAGCGCACGATTGAGCCCCTTGGTGAAGATGTCCGCAACCTGTAAGGAGGTTGGAACATGACCAACTCGAAACTTGCCAGCACTTACAAGTTCCCTCACAAAGTGGTAGTCGATGTCGATGTGCTTAGCTCTCTTGTGAGCAACTGGGTTCTCAGCAAGAAAGATAGCACTGTTATTGTCACAAAGAAGCACCGGAGATCCCTGAAGTGGAAAGCACAGATCCCGAAGAATGAGTAACAGCCAAACTACCTCCGAAGCAGTATTCGCAAGAGCTCTGCACTCCGATTCAGAGCTTGAGCGAGAGACTGTAGGTTTCTTCTTCACACTCCATGAGACCAAGTTGCCACCAAGCAAAACGGCATACCCATAACTAGAGCAACGTGTCTCCAAGCAGCGCGCCCAGTCAGCATCAGACTATGCAAGTACCTCCGAAACACCATCAGCAGTGAAGGTCAATCCACAATGTTGTGTGCCACGAACATATCTGAGTATTCGAGTAACTGCAACAAAATGATCATCCCGTGGATCCTGAAGGTATTGACTCACAGAGTTGATAGCGAAGGACAGGTCAGGACGAGTGATGGTGAGGTACTAAAGAGCACCAACAAGAGACTGATACAACTTCGGATTATGAAATGGTCCACTGGTGCTGCTGTGTAACTGAGACAACGGGAGAAACGGTGTGGAGACCGGTGTAGCATCCAACATCCCAGCTCTCTGAAGAATATCCCCAGCATACTTGGCTTGACCCAAGAAAAACCCTGTAGAGGTGGGTGTAACCTCCAAGCCAAGAAAATAGCTAAGGTGTCCGAGATCCTTGACAGAAAACTCCCGATCAGCGCGAGCTATGAAATTTCGAATAACAACCCTATCATTCCCGGTAAGAATGATATCATCAATATAGATGAGAAGGTATAGGATGACTGAGCCACGGGTGAACACGAACAGAGAAGGATCCGACAAATTTCCAACAAAGGCACTGAAGTGATCAAACCATGCCCCAGGAGCTTGCTTAAGACCATAGATGGCTTTCCTCAGAAGACAGACATGATCAGGACGTGCAGGATCCTGATACCCAGCTGGTTGCGCCATGTAAACTGGACTATCAAGAACGCCATTCAGAAATGCATTCTTGACATCTAGCTGATGAAGTGGCCACTTCTTCATAGTGGCAATGGCAATCACCGTTCGAACAGTAGCAGCCTTGATAACTGGACTAAAGGTATGATCGAAATCAAAACCTGGAACCTGTGAGAAACCCCGAGCCACTAGACGTGCTTTATATCTCTCAATAGAGCCATCCTGTTTGTACTTCAATCGATAGACCCACTTGGAACCAACCATATTAACATGTGGAGGATAAGGAACCAACTGCCATGTTTGTTGCCGCTGGAGTGCATCAATCTCCTCATCCATGCAGTAATCCATCGTGAGTCCTTCACTGCATCCTTGAAGTTTCTCGGTTCCTTCTGTACCAGCAACTCAGCAACCAATCCTATAGCCACAAAATCAGGTCCAAGGCTGCGAGCTATTCTTGTTCCATCCTAATGACGAGTGATCATCTGGTGAGCACGAGGGGCAGGTGGGGCTGTCGGAGCCTATTGAGTTATGGAAACTGGAGGAGTCAAAGAACCACTTCCAGATGAGACTGAATCACCGGGTGAATCGGATTAACTCGAGGATGCTGGAGAAGGTACTGGAGTAGCCTGATCAGGTTCATCAGCGATCACTGCTGATGCAGTTGAAGAAGACTCGTGGCACACCGTACAGGGCTGCTGCGGTGGAATGATCTCAACAGAAGCAGTCTCTAAATTGGGATCTGTGGGGTCAACAAAGGAGGAAACATCCAAGGAAGAGAACTGAGCCTCTGTGGATGCTTTTGAGAACGGAAAGTGGCCCTCATCAAAGCGAGCATGGCGAGTAATATAAATGCGGCCAGATTTAGGATCCAAGCACTTAAATCTTTTGTAATGCGCACTATAGCCCAAAAAGACAGAAAGGCAGACTGCTGGGGGCTAATTTATGCTCAGATGTGGGCCGAACATAGGGAAAAACGCGGCACCCGAATGGATGAAAGTTTGAGTATTCTGGTGAACGCCCAAAAAGTACTTCAAAGGAGACTTGTTATCAATCACCAGAGTTGGCAGCCGATTGATGGTGAAGACAGCAGCACTGAATGCGTCATCCCAGTGAGATAGCGGCAGGTGTGAATGAAACAGCATTGAGAGGCCCATCTCCGTGATGTATCTGTGCTTCCGTTCTGCTCTACCATTTCGCTCAGGTGTATAGGGACATGAGACTTGATAGTGAATGTCGCGAGTTCCAAAGTGAGACTGTAATTGATAAATTCAATCCCTCCATCACTCTGGAAAACCTTGATGCGAGATGAGAATTGGTTCTCTACGAATGCTTCAAACTGGAAGTAGACATCGACAAAGTCCAGCTTACGACGTAGAGGATAGAACCACGAAAACCGCGAATAATCATCCACAAACAAAGTATAATAAGAAAAACCGTTTCCAGAAACAACCGGAGATGGCCCCCACAAATCACAATGAATTAAATCCAAAACATGATTAGCATTTCTGGGGTTCTCAATAAAAGAAAGTTTATGGCCTTTAACCATTGCACACGGTTAACAAATACCAGGTTTCAAAAGTACAAAAGTAAGGGATAAAAACCAATGTTTGTTCAACAAAGAAACAATAATAGAGGACACATGTCCTAACCGAGCATGCCACACTTCAAAAGATGCTCTACTATTATTCTTCTTCACCACTAAAAGGAGTGCTGCCTCACCACGATCCAGCACGTACAGCCCATGCTCACTGTGCCCCTGCCCCAGGATTGCCCTGCTGAGCTTGTGCTGAATAATAAAAGACTATTCATCAAAAGAAATAATAGCACAGAGCTCAATTGTAAGCTTTCTTATTGACAAAAGGTTCTTAGTAATAGCAGGCACAACCAAGACATCAGATATATGTATAGATGGGCTAACTCTAACATCACCAACAGCAGTAATAGGAAGAGAAGCACCATTACCAATAGAAACAAAGGTATTACCATTGTATGGAGCAACAACAGTCAAGGTCAAAGTAGATGCACTCATATGGTTGGTAGCCCCTGAATAAAGATACCAGTCTGAAACTGTAGAAGCAGAAGAGGGCTGAGCCTGAGGAGCCTGGTAGGGAACATACTGAGGTGCATACATAAGTGGCTGAGGAGCCACAACCGCAGGAGCAACTTGAGCAGCATAGGTCTGAACAAAAAGAGCCTGAGGAGCCGCTGGAGGTTGTGCCGGCTGAGGAACATAAGTCTGGTACTGCTGCTGGCCATATGGATGTGGTGGTGGAGTCACATAGCTCAGCGTAGAAGAGGGACAGAACTTAGAGATATGCCAGAAGCCTCCACACGTGTAACACTGAATCAGAGCACCCGAGACTCCAAATATGGACCCACCAGAACCTCCAGGACCTGACCAGAGACGATGACCACCACGGCGGCCGCCAAAACTGCCGCGCGTGAGCCCACGCGCCGCCCTCTGATGGCTGGGCGGCCGGGGCAGGCTGGTTGGTGGCCGCCACAAAGGCCACGAGCCCTGTCGGAGCCGGTACCTGCACATTCGTCTGCTCCAAATTGGCCAAAAAGGCCTCATAACCCGAATTCGCTAGATCAACAATAGTAATATATGGTGGCAGGGGATCACGAACATCAATAGGGGCACTAAAATTCTTATAATCATGTCCAAGAGCAGTAAGAAACCACATAAGCTTATCACGGTTCTCAGCAGGTTGACCCATAATACTTAACTGATCAGTTATTTTTATCAAACACGGATGAAGATCATGAATCGTACCAGTTTTGCAGAGGAGGTTAGCCTGCTGACGGAGGCTAAAAATAACAATCGAGGTGCTGTTCTGGTAGGCACTAGCAAACGTATCCCACATCTCGAGATCTCATTCTTCGCTTCAGCAGTACATGAGGAGAGAAGCACACTACACAGCCTCTGATCATCCACGATCCAGGAGTTGTAGGCAGCCAAGGTAGTGTCATAGGCGTCCTGTTCCTTCTGGAGAGCGGCAGAGTCCGGTGGTGAGGAGGAGGAGGAGGCGACCGTCGGCGGCACGGGAGCGAGGGGACGAGGGGAGGAGCTATCCAGATGACTAAACAAGCCTTGGGGTTTGAACACATATTCAACCTGATGCTTCCATTGCAGGTACGTCGAAGCTTCAAGCTTGGTGTTGAGTAGGTGGATCATCGTATTAATCGAGAGCACATCATCCTTGCGAGCAGCCATCGTCGAGTGAAGAACAAAAAAAAAGGGCAAAGAAAAGAATTTTTAAATTGAAAAAGGAGGGAGAAGGCTATGAGAGAGCTTGTGCGTGCGTGAGAGATGAAGGGGGAAGGCGGCGGCGGCCGCAGAAAGAAAAAAGGGAGAGAGTTTAAGAACCCTAAGGTTTTTGGAAAGGAGATCGTCAGGCGACTGATACCATGTAAATTGTATCTGATTGCTTGATTAGAATAAGGCAGTACAAAGCCTATATATAGTACATACAAGAGCCTAAAGCTAATTATCATAAGCTATCTAAACCCTAGGCACATAAGTGCAATATACAAAGTACATACATAACTTATAAATTAGTCCTCCAATTCTTTCTTCTATTGTCACAGCCACCACTAGCCACTCGGCACTGGCGTCAGGAATCGTTGATAAATCACAGGCCGCCATCACTCGCCGTTGGGAATCGCCACCAGATTTGATCGGTTTGTCGAGTTCAGGGTAAGAGTAAATCAGAATTTTAATGTGGTTTAAAGTCAACGGTTTTAAAAAGACTAAAATACCCCTGATAATTATGTAAATAATGCAGCTCGTGCCTTGCACGTGGGTGAGAAGTAACTGTGTAAAAATATAGAATGGCCAAAGGCCATGAATTTTACATTTTGTATTTTAAGGGGTCATGATATGTACATATTTTTAAAATTATACATTAGGCAAATTAAGGGGCGATAAAAAACACTTTATTCTTAAAAAATAAAACTTTATTTTGATCTTTCAAATTATTAAAATCCATGATAATTATTTTAACAAAAATCTTGCAAATTATTCATGATAATATTTTTTTCAAAAATTAATTTGATCTTTGAAATTTTGAAAATTATCATGGATATTTTAATATTTTTCAAGATCAATTTTTTTTAATTTTTTTAAATGTATTTACAAAATTACTAAAATACCCATAAGTATTTAGTAAAATTTAAAAACTTAACGTCTCTAACATCCCAAATTAACAAAGGTCCACAAATTATATATTTTAACAATGTTGGGTACCAAATATTGATCATTTTGAATGTTAGGTCCTGAAATTGATATTCTAAGCAATGTTAGGGTTATTTTATGAAATTTAAGTCTTTCTTTAACTAACAATGGATCATTGTTTATGTGTTCGGAGAAAATACTATTCAAAATAATGTTACTATAGCTTGCAGTCGGAGCAATTTGAGAAAATGTTCAAGAAAGTTAGAGGTAGAGTTTATTTTGTTATTGTTTAACTAGTGTAGCATCCGTGTTATATACAAAATTTTAAGTTATATAAAATAATAAATAAGTAGTAATTATATTTTTATATAATTAGAGTAGTTGAAAATAGTAATTGTAAAATAATTATAAAATCATGAAAAATTTTAAAACAATATTTATTTTATGATTTATGATTTATTTATATTTATATCTACAAATTGTTATAAACATATGTGAACAAATATCACAGATTCTCATTTCTTTATAATGACGAATTATAAAATATTCATTGAATTATATTTAATCAATAATGTAACACAAATCATAAGTGTAAAAATAAATTAGGATGCAATTTTAATACAGTAAAATGGCAAACTAATTGTATGCAAAAATAATACCATAAGGTGAGTAAATTATGACATAAACTATTTACTATGAATATGTTAGTAATAGCTATATTTTTTAATCTTTCAATTAAAACACAAAATTTAAATAATAAACTATCTTTAATCTTACCCATTCACATGTTGAAACAATTTTTTACTATGCAGTGACATTTATAAGGGATTTTGTGATAAATCAATACTAATAACTCTAAAATTATCGACATAGTTGAATGTGACATTTTCAAATCATTCTAAGTGTCGTTCTAATCACCGTTATTTTATTGCACAAATTGTCAATAATATTTTAGTTATATTAGATAAAGTTTGTGGAAATTACTAATAGTGATAGTAGCTAATGGAAAAACTTATGTACAGAATAGGATATTTAAAATAGATAAACATCGTCAGTTAAAAGATATTTTGATTAGGATATAATAAATATTATTTTTTTTGTTAATTTTAATAAAAAACATATTGAATGATTTAATATGATAGAATGCGAATCATGGACTTATCATAGCTGATGGCTATAAAGTAACAATATATTGTTGCACAGGAGTTGAGATTGCATCTTTATAAAATTGAATCAGACTGCATACAGACAGTAAAAAATATCACCAATCCTGTAAACGCAAACTGAAAAATGTACTCAATCTGTACAGAGCTACACAACCTACATTGCACACATCCAGTGATATATATATTTAGAGAAGCTAATAAAGCTGCTGACTTTCTTGCAAGGAGAAGACTTACTAATCCATAATTAGTTCACGCTTTAAATCATTAGTTTCACCTTACGGAAGTGGATTGTATTATATATCAAGGACTCAACGAATATGTACCATAGTTATATATTTAGTCAATAGCTTTCATATGCGAAATATTTGCCGTATTTATATTTATATAAAAAATACACATTTACTAAATACAAAAAAAAATTATTTATTTATTATATTTTAATCATGTATAACACTCATTCAATACTATTTATAATTTTACATGAATATGTTGAATAGTAAATATATCAAATTTAATTCAATTGAATGGACCAAAATTACATAATTAACCAATTCAATTGAAATCAATTGAAAATCAGGAAATAATGACGAAAACGGGTCTAATTGAATCTGAATGATACATATAGAATGAAACAAAATAGTAAATTAACATAACTAAAAATAGTAAAAGAATAAAATTAAGGTATGATTGGAAGAAAATTTCCAGCTATAATATAGCCCTTCATCCCCCCCCCCCCCCCCCCCCTTCCAGAATGCTCCCAACCCTCCTCTCCCCTCTTTGTCCAGATCCGACGTCGGGGAGGCTCCGGCCGGCGCCTCTCGCCGGTCCAGAGGTGACCTCCCCTCCCCCTCTCCCCCTAAACTAATAAAAATCATAACCACCCCTCCTTTTAACCCCAACACCAGACCCCTTTTCAACTCCGAACTACTACGGCGTTTTCCGGGCACCCACCGTCCTCTGTGAGTCCAGATCCGCGCAGATTTGCAACTTGCCACTCAGGGACGAGGCTTGACGGTCGGATCCGATTTCCGGCTTGATGTCGCCGGAGAATCAAGATCCAGTCTGCTGCGTTTTTATCAGTCCGACGAGATGCCGGCACACCGAGGAGAGGGAGGAGTCAGCCCAGCCGGAGAGATGGAGAGGAAGTCAGCCGCGACGCCACGCGTCTCCGGGCAGAGCCACTGCGCGTTGGCGACGAGTAGCTCTGCCGAGGCGAGTATCTCACGCGCCAAGCGCCGCGCATGTCGATCACGCGCCGCCTCGCTCAGGCTCCCGGGCGTGCGGTCCACGCGCGCCGCGCTGGAGTTCTCTAGCAAAATGCCTCTTCCTGCCTGTAAATGGGTTATTTCTATTTTTCTATTTTTTAGATTTTATTTTCTTTTAATACTAGGGGAAGTGCTTAGCAATGAGTCTTTTTGCCCAAATATTTGTCACGTATGTTGTCTGGCAATTTCTTGCTTTTCCAACGGGTACTAGTTTGATAGAGCAAGTTGGCTTTCGATCTGATGTTGTATTTGGACAGAAGAAATCCAAGTCGGTTTGTAGTAACTCTACTTACTTACTGGCGATTTCATTTAGATCAGATTTGTAGATAGGAGGGATTGGATCATCATTTGATTATCCAGTCTGGTTCGTGTTAGGCACCATACGGATGCCCTGATTCTCTAAGCAATCAGGAAGGTCTCCTACTGGCCCGCGGGGGTATCATCAATGTCTAAGAGACTGACCTGGGAGCGACTAGGGTTTAGGGGATCATTCGATATCACTATCAGTCTGCAATCAGGCAGTTCGACCCGGACTGGTCGAAAGAGCCGCTGATGGCGACAATTATCACAAGTCTAATTTTCCCCTTGTATCTATCTAGTTTTTTAGGTAGGATTTAGATGGGTTATTACCGGCTCTTAGTACTTTTCACTTAGGATACAGATAGAGTTTTTCTGTAACTCTCTTTGTAATCGCACTTGTTTCCTCCTTTTCATGGGAGTTATCTATATTTATTTCTATCATTTCACATTCTAGGGAAGCCTAATAAAAGTTCCCTCCACTGATTTCTTGGTGGTTTAACGTTAAAATAATATTTTCCAAATAAATACATTTAAAACTAAAATTATTAAATTTCCCACTAATTAAATACACTACGGAAACTTGTATCCTTATTAGGGTGTGAGTAAGGGATAGTGTAACGTGACTGTAAAAACAAATTAGGGTACAATTTTGGATACAACAAAATGGCAAACTAGCTGCAAAATGTCTACGTCGCCCTCCAAGGGTTGCGCCCTCCCCCTTGGATCCCACAGCTTAGTGGACCCGCACGTGGGACAGCTTGCCTTGTATGTTACCCAGTTATTTTGGTGGGTAAAATTCTTAAATATGATTAGGTAATTCTTTAGTCAGCTGATTTGATGGTAGGAGTAGTTTAGATGGACGGCGTCGTATTATCATGGTTTCACTGTTGCAATGGCCGGACAAATATTGAGCCGGAAAATTAACCAGATGGACACAGAGGTCACCGGAAAATTTGTTTGTCGTCACTGATGGATGCTGAAGTTCCAGAAACCCATGGAAGGATCATCTCAATTTTGTAATCTGAATATCAACACCTATAAACACCATACGGTATCACCACTTCAATTTTGAAGTGGTGAACTAAGCCGTATGTTTCGAACCAATGGATACATGAAACTCAAATTTGCATTTGAAGGCAAGATTTGAGGACCCCATGGCCTGGATGCTCCTGTGAGTTTTATTTGAATTGGGTATTTCCTACAAGGTTGATGTGTGAATGATGTGTTCATTGTTGGGTAATTCTTCTGTTAGAATCCAGGTAGATCAGAAGCTACAAATCAGAGACATGTTGCTCGAGCATCGGGGAAAAATTGTTGAATACAAAAAAAGTTTGGGGTTAGTGGCTGCGGGGTGGAGGATTAATTGTTGTGGGGAATCCCCAGGATGAGTTTCTGCTGTGGGTGGCAGCTTGGTTGAGGAAGGCAACTCAAGGTGGCTCCTCTATCAGTTACATGCAGAACAACGGTAAAACATTGGGAGCTCAAGACAAGCGTAATGCATTTGCTTGGGATAACAAGCATGCTGGCCTAAATGTTCTTGTATCTCAGGTAATTCAGCTCAGCACAGAGCCCCGTTGAGGTGAAATGATCCTGCAATATGATAATAAATGAACATAATCTAGTGGCAACGCCTTGGATGCATTATTTTAGATAGATTGGATTGTTGAAGATACGTCTGCTTATTCTTTAGTCTTGATATGGTTATTAGTTATCACATCATTTATATTTTTTTTCAAGCAAAGATTTTGATGTTGAACATCTCTACTTTGTTGTTTCTGCTAGCGTATTAAGTACTAGAAGGTACCGATTTCAGACTGAAATCTTTTAGATCATGAGCAGATAGTTTTGTGTGTGCATTGATCACAGAATTCTCAACATAACACTAGCAGTAAACTCCTGGAGGCCTTATCTACAAGCCTGCTTACAGAGTTTGTAAGGGTTGTGATGATATTACAAAGTGCACATGGATGATAGGTCACAGCACAGCATAAAGTTTCTTTACCTTGAAGATGACAATGAATGTTTTCTGGAAATTGCAGGTGAGCAGAAGTCTGGATATGCTTCAGGGTAGAACCTGTGTTTGAATGAAATTTGCTGCAGTCCAGATATATAAGAAAGCAGGGGATATATGTGTTCTGCTGTGTGCAGTTGTGAATGAATTGCTGAAGGTTGGAAGTAAAACATATCTTGACAATGGATGTCTAGATATGGAACTGCATATGGTCCTCATGTTGGAAGTTATGAATGGTGATGCTATGTAGGCTGACCTTGTAGCAGCAATGGAGGGCAAGGGAGATGAAACCAAAATAAATCTGTTGTACTGGATCCTTACTCATTTGAGGATCATGGTGATCATGTAGCACATCAAAATATGGAGTCAGTTTACGTTGTTGATGTTCTGAAGAAAAAATCCATCCCAAAAGATAATGAGAATTCCAAAAGAGGATGAAAACTGTCATTCCAGAAAAGTGCTGGATATCAGACAAAGCAATGGACTGGATCATGATGAAATTGAGGACAGAATAGAAGGGCTTTACTGTTGTTATAGACTGATGGGCTATTATAAATTGATTATATCATCGAAAAACATGCTTGTGCTTACATTGTTCATGATGTACCCTTTTATATTCATCTGCCAGTATTATGATTGTAAGGCATGTAATTCCGATAAATTTGATTATATATTCTGTAAATAATGATCTGGGAAATGAGTGCAAAGAATCATACAGACGGTGTATGGTTATAGCTTGAACGTGAAGTTCTAGTTAGTGCAATAGGGTATGATGAACTCAATCGGATACCGTAAAAAACGACATTGTCTGAGCATTTATTGTTGAAAACATTTTGTTCACCACTGATGGTGTAATGTAGCTGGATAAAATACAATAATAGTTCCAAAAGCAATGGAAATTCCAAAAGCTTAATGATGTTTGATCACAAAAGAAACAAAATATAAGGAAGTTAATAAGATAGAACTAGTGTCGGTAGGATGTAGAAATTCCAATCTTGAGTAACATTTTCTCTCAAAATGGACAGGTTATGTACCATGGAACCGAGGTTGGAGATAACTCCTCATCATTCACAAGGTCAACCATTTCTTCATCGACTTTGGGACTGCCTTCTTGATCTTGATGTGGCTCAGTCATTTGCTGTACAAAATCAATCTGAATCAAAGATAAACAATGACTGTAAGTTGTACCATCATTTCAAGTCTTTGCTTACGTATCCCTGACTTGTTAATGAATAGATGTGACAATGAAGTAATAAACTAGTAGTTTTCCCTCAACTGTAAGAACCGAGATTTGAGTCCCTTTTTAACATTCAATTCAAAGTTAAGTAGCATGAAATAGGCAAGTTAGGGTCACGTGGTAATTACTTTTCAGATAAAGTCCTAATGTAAGGTCTAAATCTCAGAATTACAGAGGTAATGTATCTTTACATTTATCCAATCAAATTGAATCCCTAGAATGTGCATGTTATAATGTTTTTGGATGCGGTGAACTAAATTACATATAAATAGTTTGGTATGAGAGAGCAGGGAGCTATCAGAACACCATCATAATAAGATGGTGTTGAATGAGAGAGTAGAACATCTAATGCAAGTGTGTATCGAAAGATCCCGGATTCAGATAATGAGTAGAATGTATTGGAAAAATGAATGGTGGTAATTGATGAAATGAAATTTACCTCCATATTTTGCTCCTCTGCAGCCAGCACAGCCTGACTAGTCATCACATCCAGTTCCATGCACTCCAGGGTCATTGTATTGCGGGTTGGCTCAACCTCCTATTCATACACAACTAAGTTAGAGGTTTTAAAACCCAGGCAGTACCGAAAGAATAACTGTTGATTAATTTAGGAATGATTATTACATGCATTATAATTAAGTAATGATAGTTTGCAAATTCAGTTGTATGGAGGATGGATCGAACCTCGTTGTTTGTAGTTGTACGCTTGTCATTCACACCCATAGCCGATGCAGATTAAACATTGAAGGGACCTGGAGATGGGAAATTAGTAAGAATTAATGGAACTGTTAAGTAAGAAGATCAGGAACTGATTGAAAAAAGTTAGGTTCAGGACTCAACCCCTACCCCCAATTGTACTGGAAAAAACGACATCACAGGAGTCAACCTCTCTTCAACTGCTGTGATGGGTACCACAATACAGGCTCGTTCAATGGGAGCAGATTCAACCTGCAGTAGGGTAATTGTTCAGTAGTAACCTTTTATGTGATAAAAATAATAAATGATTATATGAAAATGTCACTAAATAATTAGGGTGTATCTTGGTTGCTGGCACATTCTTCCCAAGTGCGGCAAGATAAGCAGCTCTTCGTTGCGCCCTCTCTTTGGCGCGCTCCTCACAATCAGATTCATCAGACAAGACGGTAGCATCAATTTCAGAAAAAAAACAGATCTTAATTCGTCATCTGATTCCGACTCAACATGATTATCTTGATAAGAAGAAGCAGGTTCAGCTTCAGCAGCAGGCTCAGGTTCATGAAATTGTTTAGTCCCACTGACTGGATCAACTGGAAGCAAGGAATTCAGAATTTTCCTAATCTGAGGCAAGTATTAGAAGTGTTAGCCGAGTTGACCGATTTTTTGAACACAAAGGATTGTATGAGTTACATACCTCATCCGAATTGATGGTAATCATGTCATGTTCCCGTGCCAAGGGCCCAACAAGTGCCTGTGGTGGAGCCTTAAGCGCCGGGTAGAGCTGTTCATCGATAAAATACCGAGCACCATCCACCTGAATACCATAATGTTGTTCAGTCAACTGACAAAGTGTAATACTGTGCGTAGTTATAAATTACTTTAAAACTCTACCTTGTCCGCGACGGCTCCAGGCTGTTCTTCAATGCTGAGGAGTGGGTGATCATCAGTTTCTGACACCTGAAGCTCCGACTGATCTGTCTCCTGAACGGTTGCATTCCCAGCATCAGCAGTATCCATGTCCCCGACGCTAGATTTAGATATATCATGTTCCTGAGTCGGGGTGATGGTTGAAGGCTTCTCTGCTGATGACACCCCGATGCTAGATTTAGATTTAGCATGTGCATGAGTCGGGGTGATGGTTGCAGTGTTCTGTGCTGATGGCGCCTCAATATTTGTTCCAGACAATGTGTCCTCGGAATCGGATGAGCTGGGGTGCTGGCTTTTCTGCAGCTGGAGTTCTAGGAGTCCCACACATTTAGTCAGTAGCCGGATTGCGCGCTTACCCTTATCCATAACTGAAGGCATGAAGCCCTCAATGCATCTTGGGTAGCTCTCCGTCAAACTGACATCATCCATCCGTTCCAAGCTGGACAAAGCAGGACCGACGACAATGTTGACATTCCTAGCCAATGTCGCAACATTTCTTTGGAACTCCTTCAAGAACAAGGAACATAGAAGTTAAATTCAGTAGACACATATTCAAATAAAATGTTACTGGCCTAGAGTGTAAAACTATTTCATTCAGGTTGGAGACAATAAATGGTACAGGGTAGAAATAGTTGAAAAAGTGTAGATTATGAAAAAGGTCACACAGATGAGCATGGTAATTTCACAGCGTAACTAAGCACTGAAAATTCATCACAATTCTATTAGGAGGAGTGACGATGTGCTTATGTTTGGGAGCAGATTAATGAGTTGCATGTCAGTGTGATAATCAGCCGGGACAGAGAATGAGATGGTGGATTGGGGTCCATTCGCTGGCATGTCATGTGGTATCCTGTGTATAGGATAACTTTTGTTGTTCGGGGTGCCGCTACCGTACCCTTTTGCCAGTTCCTGTGACATCTTCCGCTGCAAGCCCCACGTTCTCCAGTTCATTACAAGAGGGGCTGCGACAGCTGGAACTGACACCCCCTCCCCACCCATCCTGTGGAAGTAAGTCACCACCAGCAGCAGCAAGCAGCCTGAGAATGTCTTCTGATCAGCACCTCCTTTGTACCTTGCAGCTGCCTCACAGAATCTATCCAGGACATAGCCGCACCAATCAAATGTCTTTATCATGTCAACTTCCACCGCACACATCAACGGGCGGAACTCGGCTCGGTTGCTGCAGACTGGATCCAGAAACACCGACATCGCATACACCAAGAACATGCGAATGAAGTCAGGTTCGCCTGCGTCTAGCTCCTTCATTATCTTCTCAAGCCTGTTTATAGTAATGGTGAAGTTTTGTCGCGTCGCTTTGAAACCGTACTCAACCTCCCATCGCTTTCTCAGGGCATTGAATGCAGGAGTTCTTGTGCTTGTGACTGGATTGGAAGGGCGCCAAGGTAGCAGGAAAGCGTCGCACACATCTGCAGGGGTTAGAGTGAACAGCACACTCCCATTGTGAGTTATCTCCCTTGTTTCTGGATTGAAAGCACTGATCAGCCAGTCAGTCATGTCAGATGGGACGTGCTGGACATGGACCTCCAGAAGTCCTCCAAAACCGGCCTCTATGATGCTGAAGCGCTGTTCAGGCGACTGTTCACAGCATAGCGAAAACAGCTTGCCAGGTTTTGAAGCAATAAGCATGACATCGCGTGGAGGTTCAGCTTCCTGCTTCACTGCATGCGGCAAAGAATAATACAAATGAGCATTCAGCAAAGGAAAAGGTTGTCTACCGCTAACAACTAGATTGGCTGCTCATACCAACAAGATTTATATGTCAGATTGGATTAAGGTGAAGTCATACCAGACTTTTTGTTATAAATTGTTACAAATTAGAAAGCATTTGTACCCTGTATGATACATTTTGATTGGAAAAGGGGGCATGGCATATTGAAATCAGACTGTGTATCCCAAAACATGGTTTTATAGCGAGGCAGGAATGGCTAAATTTTACTACAATCAGGTTTTTTCACAGTTTAAATGAATGGGGGTTTCAGAAGGGTACATGACTGTAAATTATTACCATGATATAAATAAGGTGGTTGTGTATAGACATACTGGATTCCCAGATTAATTATGGTTTAGGCTAATATTTATCATTTTAAATAGGTGGCATTAAGAACATGATAAATTATTATACATTGGCTTGTCTGTTAAAAATAGACTAGATTGAAGTAATTATTTGCAGACCAACCAAATTGTTTAATGGGGCTGAATGTCCAAAGTATTTAATAAATTCCCCCTTTTAACATTATGTCGTAGTTTGATTTTTATTTTTCATTAAAGGGACAACCTTGATTTCCATTGTATTACCACTGCCTCACAGAATCTCCATACACAGGCTATCTAATTTTGACATCAGAACAATATTATTTACTAGCACATAGCGATGTTACTAGGATGTTTTAGAATTCATAGCACTGTAAAATCAATTCATGGGTTCGTAAAATTAATTCATAGCTCTGTAGAAAAATCAACTCATACAGGTCCAGGGAAAAACAATTAATGGATTTGTTAAAACTATTAAATCCTAATTAGGCTATTTTTTTATTTGAAAACTAGAACAAGAAAAGAAATGTACCCTTTCCCTTATCTGCGGCGGATCTCCGGCCGGCTCCCGACGATGAACCCTTCCGTGCTCTTTTCGGAATAACCTCTCCGTCTGGGGCAATGAGTTGGCAGTCATCGTCCGTCGAATCACCGTCTCCCTCGCCAGATTTGCTGGTAGGCTCTTCTGCATGTCCCTCCTCGTCAGATGATGACATCACCATCCGTCTGCGCTTCGTCTTTTTCGGCTCCACAGGTTGTGCCGTAGCCTCTGCTTTTCTTTTTGCCTCCGAACGGAGGTATGGTTTATCTCGGGAAGAAGATTCTCCGGTCATAGTTGGTGGTGGATGGTGGGCGACGGTAAAGTTGGTGGTGGATGGTGGATGAGTGAAGGATGAATGAGAAGTTGAAGGGGAAGGTTTGTGGGGGTTGTAAACTGAAATGAATTCAGTATTAATTTAGTGTCTACAGTTTTAATGATGGAACCGACAAACTTCTCCTTGCATGCAATCCTATTGGACTGTCATGGTCGGCATCTCAATAAATGATAGAAAAATTTGTAACTGAGTTTTGTAATATATCAAAAAGGGGTAACTGAAACGTTTCAGTTCGAAATTGCAAACTCCGTATGGGCTTAGACAGAAAATTGAAACGAGCCAATTCAGAAAGGTAAGCCCACCCTCAAAATTCCTTTATTGAATGAAATAAAGATGCTACGGTTTGGATCGGATGGTTTGGGTTAGGGCCGTAAACGAGTCTCGGTGTTCTCTAACATGTCGTGAACTTCTTTATCTCGGTGTTCTCTAACATGTCGTGAACTTCTTTATCTCGGTGTTCTCTAACATGTCGTGAACTTCTTTGTCAAAACGTGAACTCGTGTTAGAGCTCATCGAGATCGAACTTGTTTGTATATGTACGAGTTCGAACGCGACCACTTCAAAGGGTGCTCGATATTGTCCCCGACCTGCTTTAGTCCAAAAATGACAATACGTTTCATATCATGTTTTTCCTTATTTTTATTGAAAATGAATATTTATTAATTATGAGCTCATGCTCTACCTCGAACTTGATCGAGCTTATGAGCCGAGCTCGAACTAAATAAAAATCGATCTAGTCGAGCTGTAGACGTAATTATCTAGTTCGTTCGAGTTCGAGCTCGATCAATAACACGAAAGAGTCGTTCGAGCTCCGTCTGTAACGACATTTTTGTGTTAGTGTTCGAGATCGAACATTCCTTGTTCGCGTTATGCTCGGCTCGTTTACAGCCCTAGAACTTTGGTGAGTAGCTGACAGCCGATAGCTGTTAGGTGATCCCATTAGCTGTGTTGACTAAATGATTGCATTAGATGGTTTGATTAGCTGATTGTATAAAATGTGTTTGGTATACATTAGTTGATTCGCAATAACGGCGGGTAAACTGAGCTGTGCTACTCTTTTCCGACTTCGTAAATGTCTAGTCTCATCCGAAAATAAACATTTCCGATTTCGGAAATGTCTAGCTTCATCCAGAAATAAACATTTCCGATTTCGGAAATGTCTAGCCTCATCCGGAAAGGTTTTGATTTGTGATGTCCTTTCCGAAATCGTAAAGATGAATCACTGGCCGTGAGCTAAGAATGTGAAAGGTTTTTCTGAATTTTTTTGTATGTTATTTCATCAAATTAAACTAAGCTAAATTGAAACTAAATTAAAACTAGATCTCCAGATATTATTTCAAAGTAACACCATCCTGAGTTGATAAACTTTATCTCTAAATTTTAAAATTATTTAATTTTCGACTAGATTAATGTTGATAAAAAAAGACCGATTTACGGCTTCATAAATTAGCCGGATGAAGTGTAATTTTATATTTCCGATTTCGTAAATAGTATTGGGGAAAAATTGGTACTAGTATGGTACTAGTGTAAACTGATATGGTACTAGTATGCGAGGTTCATAAAAGCTAATTAATAAAAATTAATAAACTTACATAAAATGTAAGGGACAAGGTACATAAAGCTAATAAACTAATAAATTGTGCCAAAATGGCTAACAAAAGCTTATTACACTATAACATTCAAACAAAGAAAGAACAACAAAAAAAAGAAGATATTTAAACAACAAAAAAACTATAACATTTACGCTCAACTAGGACCGAGGACGTGAAGCAATTCCTGATCGCAGGTGCATGCATCACAATCGATGTCCGCCGGATCAACCCTCTCCCAGCGATCGTACCTCACGACGCGATTGAGGGCAGCATGTTCCTCGCAGCAGATAGGCCTAGGCGTGGCTACTCCATCTACGAGGAACCTGTAGTAGTGCGCCCAACCCCAAGCGTAATTCAAACCGGCTCTGGTGATATGGGCTAAGACCCATATCCTGGTCCAGCGGATATACTGGTGAAGGAGAAGAAAGGGTTAAGCCCAGCAGTGGTCCTCCCATGACATCATCTATCTTGGACACACCCAGGGTAAGGACCACTTAGCTTAAAACCCTCTCTGATCCGATCCATTATAAATAGAGGAGCGACCAACAGTAATAGGTATGTTTTATCAGACTTAAATACTGTCTGTATTTATTCATATTCTCTCTCCTCTGCAAAAAGCCCTATCTTCATCATCACGCCGGAGTGTCTACCCTCGGGAGACCCCGGGGGCTCTGTTTTGCAGGACTTAGGTGAGAGATTGGCCGCGGGCTAGGATTCCAGCTTTTCCCCGGACTACCTCATACCGGAGCTGGTATCCCGGAGCTTACTGGTAGCATCAGTTGGCACGCCCAGTGGGACACGCTTCGTCATGCCCCGCGGCAGACCTAAAAAGACAGTGGAAGAACCCCCTTCCAAAGCTAATCAGGCAGAAGGCGGCCCTAAGACCAAAAGGGCTGCGGCTGCCCAGGCGACGCGGAAGGCGGCCGAGGAGAAGGAGCGGGCGCGCAAGGAGACTGCCCGCGCGGCCGCTGAAAAGCGCCAAGGAAAGAAGAAGGTGCCGGAGCGTACTCTCAGGGAGATGCAGAAGGAGCATAGGGAGAGGGCCCGGCAAGAAAAGGAAAGACAGGACCAGGAGACGTTCGGAGAAGGCGGAGAATCCGAACCAGAGTATTTTGATTCCGGGGAAGAGGACCCGGAGCGCAGAGATCCAGAGACAATTCATACCAATGCAGAGGAATTTGGGGAATTTCGAGCATGGAAGGCAGCTAAGGCAGCAGCCCCCAACAAGATGCCCGAAGTGGTGGACCTGGAGAAGGATGGGAGAGGTGGTCCTGGATATCAGCAGATGCCCCCGGGTCAGCAGGTGCCCCCGGGTCAGCAGATGCCTCCAGGGCAGCAAATGCCACTCGGTCAGCAGATGTTCCCGGGGCAGCAGCAGTACCCGGATCAGCAGTTTCCAGGAGGTTTGAACCCGCAAGCACAACCATTTTATGGTGGATACAACACCCCGTTTAACAACGGGTCCATTGAAGATCGTTTGACTAGACTTATTGGTAGGCGGGGGATGGTTCCTCATTCCCCATGGGTTCCAGAGGTGTTGAACTATAAGTGGCCGGTGGGCACTAAAGCGCCTGATGGGGTTCCGACGTACAACGGGGACGGGGATCCAGAGGAGTTTGTTCACACCTACCTCAGTGTCATGGGTGCCCGGGACATTGAGGAGCCGTTGCAATGCAAGTTGTTGCCTTCTTACATCCGGGGCAACTGCTTGAATTGGTTCAAAAGTCTTCCACAAGGCTCCTTGAAGACTTTCTGGGATTTTTCTACGGTCTTGGTCCACAGATATGCAGCAATGAAAACCAACTTTGTCAACCTAGCCACGGTCTTAGCTATGCGGCAGTTGGAGACGGAGTCTACTTGGCAATATTATGTCCGGTATATTGCTGAGTCTATGAAGGTCCAGGATAGGCACTTGCATGAGAAGGCTCTGATTGGTAACTTTGTCAATGGGCTGAGAGACGAGATGTTCTACATTGAGTTGATGAAGAACATGCCAGGAACTTTCTACCATCTCCAGCTGACAGTTGAAATGCATTGCACTGTGCATGAAGCTAACCATACCCGGATGAACACGGTCGGTTTCTTTGAGCAGCGGGTGATTACGGCCACAGCAACCCAAACAACTACACTCCGGGCCACTCCTAACCAGGGGCCCCGCCCGGAGGCAGCAAGACGCCCCCCGGTCCAGGGAGCAGCACCTGCACCAGGAGGACAGACGTTGGTGGTCAGACCAACATACACTCCACTCTCCAAGACCAAAACGGAGATTTTGGCCATTCACCGGGGCCTTTTCATGGATCCCCCAGTTATACAAGGGGTCCCGGCCCCGGAAAATGCCCAAAAATGGTGTGAGTTTCACAAGTCTTATGGTCACACGACAGAAGGCTGCCGTGTCTTGCGCACGGATATTCAGAAGTTGGTGGAGCGGGGTCAGCTCCGGGACTGTGTAGCAGGTGAAGCACACCCGGCGGCTGCCCCGGCAGGACAAGGGAGGAAACGTAACTGGAGGAATAACCGAGGCCAGGGCCAGGGCGGTAACCGCCCCGCGGAAGCCAACATTGCTCCTAACCCCGCCCCACAAGCACCCAGACCAGGAGTTCCGGGACCCGGAGCGCCCCGGATGATAAACGTGATCAACGGGATAGTGGGAGATGGAGCGCAAACACTGTCGACGGTAAAAGCCAAGAGTAGGTATGTACCCCCGGGGGAGATCCAAGGAAAGAGGTTTAAACATGACGAGACAATCACGTTTTCAGAGAAGGATGCAGTTCCGGCCCAAGTGCCTCACTCTGACCCGATGGTGATCTCAGCTGAGGTAGAAGGTGTGGTGATAAAGCGAGTCTTTGTGGATGATGGGAGCAGTGTAGAAGTTATGTTTGCTGATTGTTTCGATCAATTGAACATTGGGCGACAGAATTTGAAGCCATGCTTGTCTCCGCTGTCAGGCTTTACGGGGCGCACAGTTCACCCGCTGGGTGTCATAGCGCTACGGGTGACTCTTGTTGATCATCTGGATATTAACAAGAGGTGCACCGTCCTGTGTAACTTTGCGGTCATCAACGCTTCTTCCCCGTACAACATGATCATAGGTCGTCCCTGGTTGACGCAGGCCCGGGCGATATGCTCGCCCTACCATCTAACCATGAAGTTCCCGACGGACCAAGGAATTGCATCGGTCATCGGCAATCAAACGACCGCCCGCAGCTGCATGCTCACCGCGATAAAGGAAGCCAAGAACGGAGGATCAGAAAGAGCAAACGTGTCGGAGCCCGGGGAGTGTTCCGGGAAGAATAGCACGGTGAGAGCCGTGCACGGCGACCCGGCCTCTTTCGAAGTGGAGGATATGGAAGTAGGATCCCGGGGGAAGGTGAGTATCGGAAAGCACCTCCCGGAGGATGTGAAGGGCAAGCTCCGGAAATTGTTAAGGGAATATGAGGATGTGTTCTCGTGGGGAACCGAAGACTTGACAGGGATACTGGAGGAGTTCGCCATCCACCGGCTGAATGTCTACCCGGATTTGAAGCCCATAAGGCAAAAGAAAAGAACCTTGGCAGCAGATCGGGTAGAATTCGTCTGGGTGGAGGTGAGAAGGATGCTGGACGCGGGAATGGTAGAAGAAATTACTTATCCAGAGTGGATTGCCAACCCGGTCCTAGTGAAAAAGCATGACGGGTCCTGGAGGATGTGTATCGATTTTACAGATTTAAACAAGTGCTGCCCAAAAGACAGTTACCCGTTGCCCTCCATCGACCAACTGGTGGAAGCTATAACAGGCTACCAGCTTCTAGCCTTTTTCGATGCACACCGGGGATACCACCAGATCGTCATGGCCCCGGAAGACCGACCAAAAACCTCTTTTATCACTGACTTTGGTACTTTTTGTTACAGGAAGATGCCATTCGGTCTTAAAAACGCAGGAGCAACATACCAGCGCATGGTGGACCGGGTGTTCAAAAACCAGCTGGGAAGAATCATGGAGGTCTATGTAGATGATATGGTGATCAAAAGCAGGACTCGTGACGCTTTTTTGGACGATCTCCGGGAGCTTTTCGTCGTGTTGAGAGAGGTAAACTTGAAGCTAAGCCCGGAGAAAAGCACCATCGGGGTGGCGGCAGGCAAGTTTTTGGGGTATATGGTGTAAACCGGGGCATTGACGTAAACCCGGAAAAGGTTGAAGCAATCCTGAGCATGCCCTCCCCGAGCAAGGTGAAAGATGTACAACGCTTAACCGGGTCCCTGGCGGCGTTAAGCAGGTTCCTGTCCCGGGGAGCCGAGAAGCAGTTGCCTTTTTTCAACATTCTGAGACGAGCAAAGAAGTTCGAATGGACTCCAGAGTGCGAGCAAGCTTTCAAGGAGTTGAAGGAGCACCTGGGTAAACTCCCTACTTTGTCCAAGCCAGTCCCGGGGGAAGAATTGTTCTTGTATCTGGCAGCCACAGATCAGGCAATAAGTGCGGCTTTGGTTCGAGGGTCTGGGAGAGCGCAGAGCCCGGTGTATTTTGTGAGTAGGGCTCTTCAAGGACCGGAGACGCGTTATTCTTCACTAGAACGTTTGCTGCTGGCACTGGTGCACGCGTCCCGGAGACTTCGCCCATACTTTCAAGGTCATCCTATCACAGTTCTCACAAATCACCCACTTAAGCAAGTCATGCTAAAACCAGAAGCATCTGGCCGAATGATGAAGTGGGCGATAGAGTTGGGAGAGCACGAGATTACTTATCAAGCCAGGAAGTCTATCAAGGGCCAGGCTTTGGCTGATTTCCTGGTTGAGATGGTGGACAACACCGTGAAGGACTCGGGGGAAGGTGAACCGGAATGGAAGTTGCACGTGGATGGTTCCTCCCATGCCGGGGGGAGCGGTGCCGGGGTAGTGCTGGTCAGTCCTGGCGGCAAGGAGTATCGGTATGCGTTGCAGTTTGAGTTTAAAATCACCAACAATGAAGCTGAATATGAAGCCCTCCTGGCCGGGTTACGCCTAGCCCGGGAAACAGGTGCCAAAGTGATACAAGCTTATAGCGACTCGGCCATTGTGGTCCAGCAAGTAAATGGGGAGTATGAGGCAAAAGAAAGAAGCTTGCAGAAATATTTGGAGGCAGTGAAGTTGATAATACAGGATTTCCTCCGGGTGACCCTAACACAGGTCCCCCAGGAGGAAAACTGTCAAGCGGATGCGTTAAGCAAGCTGGCTTCTTCAGAGCTCAAGCCAAGTCAAGACCGGAATCTGTATATGGAGATGTTAACAACCCGGGGATATGAGCGGCCAAGCCAAGTTGCGGCAGTGCGAGAAGCCGAATCCTGGATTACACCCCTTCTGGAGTATTTGGAGAATGGAACGCTGCCAGACGACAAGGTGAAAGCCCGGAAAATCCGGGTCAAAAAAAAGCATCCCGGTATGCTGTCCTGGACGGGGAGTTAATCCGGAGGGGATATCTCCAACCTTGGTTGAAGTGTGTGGATGGAGAGGAAGCACGCCACCTTTTGAAAGAAGTGCACGAGGGCCCTAACGGAAGTCATCAAGGGGCTCGGACAGTGGCTCGGAAGATCATGTGCACGGGGTATTACTGGCCAACGCTATTTGAGGATGCTCAAAAAGCAGTCCGCTCCTGTCAGCAGTGCCAGAAATTTGCACCCCTGATCCATGTGCCACAGGGGGAGATGATTGGGATATCAGGAACTTGGCCCTTCATCCGGTGGGGTTGGGACCTGGTAGGCCCCTTTCCCACTGCTCCAGGAGGTTTCAAGTATTTGATAGTGGCAGTTGACTATTTTAGCAAATGGGTAGAAGCTGCTCCTCTGACAAACATTAGGGGAAGTACGTGTGTAAAATTCTGCTGGAAGAACATCATTTGTCGCTACGGAATTCCCCGGTTCATAGTTACAGATAACGGGGCGCAGTTCGAGAATGATCCTTTCAAATCCTGGTGCAAGGAGTATGGGATTGAACAGAAGTTGACCTCGGTCGATCACCCGCAGGCTAACGGGCAAGTTGAAGTGACCAACAGGACCCTTGTTAACAGGATCAAGACGCGGCTCCATGGGGCAAGAGGAAACTGGGTTGATAAACTCCCAAGTGTCTTATGGGCAAGTAGAACGACAGAGAGCTCCGCTACGGGTGAGTCCCCCTATAGTTTGGTTTATGGGGCGGAGGCGGTCATCCCGGCTGAAATTGGAGTTCCCAGCCTCCGATCAAAGCTCCCGGATGAGCAGACAAACCAGAACGACCGACTCCTGGATTTAGATTTACTGGAGGAGAAGCGAGAAAAAGCAGCCCTGCATGAGGCCCGGGTGGAGGAACGGGTCAAGAAATACCATGACAGAAGGGTTCGCAAGGAGCAGTTTAGCCCGGGGGAGTGGGTAATGCGTCGGAATGACAAAAGCCAGCAAGTTGCAAGCGGGAAGTTAGCCCCCAACTGGGAGGGGCCTTACAAGGTGATAGCAGCCCACCCCGGTGGAAGTTATGAACTGCAGGACAAGGCCGGGAAGAAGGTCCCGAGGCACTGGAATATTGCAAATTTACGTAGGTACTATGCCTAGATTTTCTTATGTATTCACCCCTCTGGCATGGATTATGCCTAGGACGGTGGCAGAGAAGCGGCACGGGGACCCCTGGCCAGGACTGAGCCTGGGTTGTCCCGTGGCCCGCAGTTGCATTTTCTCATTTTGCTTATGAAGATTATCTTTCGAGTTAATATTTTCTCTTAAGTATAGTTAACCCGGGGCCGCTTGAACAAGCGCCCGGGGGGCTAGTGCAAGTCAATACGGGACGCTTGAACAAGCTCCCGGGAGGCAAGGGCAAGAATATACGGAACGCTTGAACAAGCACCCGGAGAATAACCTAGGCACGCTTGAATAAGCGACTGAAACGAATATTTGAACAAGTATAAAGGAAGGATAATATAACAAACAAATCATTAACGTATGATTGAAGATTACAAAATTTACAACTTTGAAATTTGAAACTTTAAAAAAAAAAAAAAAGCCTAAACAAAACTAACAAAGGGAAGGAGGACCATCCCAGCTAATAGGAGAGTCCGGATCATCTTGAGTGCCGGGGTGACTTGACCGATTATTAGCGGCAGGAGGGTTCGGTGGGTTATCAGTAGCAGTACTCCCTGGGACATTGGGATCCGCAGCTGGATGAGTACCGGACGGACCAGCCCCCGAGGGACCAGCCCCCGAAGGACCCGCTTCGGCATATGGGTCATAGTCGTCGTCTGAGGATGAAACCTCGGGAGATGGCGTCCTTCGGGGAGCTCCAATGATAACGGGACCTTGGGCACGGGGGGATTTTTTCTTTTTCGTAGCAACGACTTTGCTTTTGCCTTTCCCCCT
This sequence comes from Sherardia arvensis, assembly GCA_948330725.1. Lineage (NCBI taxonomy): Eukaryota > Viridiplantae > Streptophyta > Magnoliopsida > Gentianales > Rubiaceae > Sherardia > Sherardia arvensis. The sequence goes on from OX415240.1 coordinate 21,638,808, forward strand.
TTCCCGGGCCAAACGCCTTTCTTCTTTGGCGGCTTCCTCGCGAGCAATGTAGGCTCGGATTCTGGCAGCGTCCTCGCGGAGTCTAGACACCCTCCGGGCGGATTCTTCCGGGTCAACTGAAACACGGAACCCGAGATACCTTTCAACGGTGAAATCAAGGGAAATCCGGCTTGGCAGAAGTACCAAGGACGGGAGGAGATATTGCCCCTCCCTTTGACGTTGCCACCAAGCTGCAGCTTCCTCGAAAGTGGGCCGGTACCGAGACTCGGGGTCATTCCAGCCCATCCGGAACATGCGCACTAACAATGCAGAGACCTCCCGGGGAAAATTAGTGTAAAGAGGGGGGAGAAACCCGACCTAGACGCAACCCTGTCAAGTGATAAGTCAGTTGTAGGGTTACTAAATTCTCCCGGAGGGTGAGGTTCCGGGCCGCCAGTTCCCGGTTCTCTCTTTCCAGCATTAGATTCCTCCTAAGGGGATCGCCCCGCCTTTCCAACCATTTGAGCTTGTCGCAGTAAAATGGAAGCTCGGACCACACAAGGTCAAACTCCTCCTTGAGACGAGATTTAAAAGCGTCATGTTCGGCTTGCAGCATAGAAATAGTCTTGTCTGCATCCAGAACCGCGTTTACTCGGTCTTGAGCCAGGGATTGACACCGGGAAAGGGATCCAACTGATTGGATATTTCTCTAAGTTTTGTTACTAGAGAGGTGACGTCCGGGAACTCATCAATCACTGATCCTATCCCGGAATGGACAAGAAGATACCGGGTCTGAATGCCATCCAGTTGCCAATGACTCAACTGTTCTTCCAATTCCTCACACCGGGGGCATGGTTTTTCGTTATCCGAGGCCGCCCTGGATGGAACTGCACCTAGGGGATCATCCTGGGGCTGCGCAAACAAAACACAAAGATTTTAAACTTAGATTTAAAACAAGCTCGTACAAAGCCCGGGGAATCATAACAAAAGATAGAAAAAAGATAGAAATTTGAAAACAAATATTAAACAATAAACCCGGAACAAATATCATAAAAATAAACGTTTGGATTGCAAAGAAGAAGAGAGGGACTCTTACATCGTTAGAGTCGTCACTCTCGTCCCCGGAGCTATTGTCTCCTCCCTGAATTACAAAAGGGAATGGTTCAGGGAAGAAGCCCGGGGGAGAATAAGATTAAAAACATAGTTGAAAAAAAATAAAAGAACGAGAAGACTAAGTATCTATGTTTACTTCTTGGTCAGCGTCTTCTTCGTCTTCATCCTGGGGAGACTGCTCTTCTTCACGAGCCTCGCCTTTCTCAGGGGTCGACTCCTCTTTACCCGGGGTCTCCTCCTCTTCCGGTTCCACTGGCTTGAACTCTTGTTCCGGGATTGGAGACTTGGCATTTTCATCATCAGAGTCCTCCTCCTCCGAGGTCTCGATGGAAGCAATATTGGCTAAGTCCTCCGGCCCGGGATCTTCCCTATCCTCAGCAAGCTTTGCGGCATCACCAGCATAGTTAAGGATGTCCTGGGGGTCGACACTTCGAGCCCCCTCAAAGACTTCGAGCACTCCGGGAACTATCCCGTCGAGGCCGTCCTTCATCAGCCTGTCCGCCGCATAGTTGAACCGATCATTTGCCTTAGGGCGATACCAGGAGTCTCTGAATGCCGCCCGATTCTCCTGGGGGATGTACCCCCGGATGGCTGAATAGGCGGCGTGCAGGGCTGCTTCATTGGATATGTCGCAAAGGGACATCATCTTGGCTTCAAAGGAGCGGCTCTTAAGGACCCGGTCTGTGAAAGCCCGGCATAAAGCTTCCTGCGCTGGGGTCATACCGCGCTTGCTGTCCTTCTTCACCCGGGACAACTCTTTGTGGGCCTCGGATAGTTCCCGGTAGAGATAGGCTTTTTCCAGTTTCAACTGTTCGACTTCCCGGGACAAACACTCAGATAAAGAGTCGCAAGCCTGGTTAACCAGTTCTCGCAACCCGGGAAACTCTAACAGTTTGGAGGCATTATCCTACAAAAAACAAAAAAAATATACACTTAGAAATGAAATAACAAAGAACTGAAACTCTAAGGGTGGGGTGACACAAACCTGGGAACCATCCAAGATCAAAGGTTGGGATGAGGAGCCGTCCGGAATCTCCTTTATAGACTGAAGGCGGCTGTCAGCAGTAGAGTTTTCCTCCCTCCGGGGAATCTTGGACGAGCCGTCAGAGCGAGGCTCGGTTTTCTTCTTCTTGAGTGGGTGACCACCCCCGGGAGTTGGGATGGAAAAGGCTAGCCGACGGTGGCCGACCGGGGGTTCCCCTGTAGAGCTTGCAACATTGGAAGTCCCGGTCTCCTTATCCCCGGACCTACCTTCCCCAGACTTCCTTTTCTTCGAATCCTTGACCGTTTTCTCGGTCTCGGACTTATCTTGTTTCAGCCTCCTTGTGCCCTTATCACTCCCTTCACCGGACTTCGACCCCGGGGGGACTAACGCTGGTCTGGGAGATACGACTGAGACAAGAACGGTAATAAACTTAGCCAAAAACAAGAAATAAGGAAAATCAACTCGAGAAATAAGTTAAACAAAGATTACCAAGGCTGCGCTTGGCATAGAGGCGGCGGCACGTGAACACCTCTGCAGGGTACGCCTCCCGGGGAAACTCATAACCCCCCGGCTTCTGGTAATCCTTCAACTGGACGAAGAATTTTGCAACCTTGTTATACTCATCTTGCACTTGCCGAAACTGAGCCGGGGGTAGAGCCGCCTTTGTTTCAGCAATCCTCGGCTGGTTCCATCTCGGGACTGAGTACTTCTCCTCGTTGAAGGTGAAGTAGTTGTTCATCCAATCGCTGGTCTTCACGGATTCCAGTCTCCCGGAGCAGATGTTTGGTGTCTTGTTCCGGCGCAGAGCATTGAATACTCCCGGGACAGAGGTTGCCGCCAGGTAGTAGAAACTGCGGAATATCTCCACAGTCGCTGTAATCCCCGCCCGTTGGCAAGATAGGAGAAAGGCGATCATCACGCTGACGGCGTTCGGATGCACCTGGGCCGGAGAAATGTTGTAGTACTTCAAATAGGAGATGTAAAGCGGGGGCAGAGGAAAGGTTAACCCGTGCAGAAAGTGGTGCCGGGGGATACACACCCGGGTTTGCACATCCCCAGTGTATGGCTCCAATCCCGCATCATAGGATAAGGGCACATACATCTTCTTAACCAGTTCCACGACTGCCTCGCTCACCGGGGTCATGCCAGGATCCTTTGGGTCCACAGGTTCCGGGGCACCGTATGCGATCTTGGCTTTGGACGTCATAAGTCCTTTTCCACCGGATGTGGGGGGAGAGGAGAATCGTCTACGTCCAGGGAATGGTCGTCTGCCGGGTTGAGGACTTTATTGCTCATGTCAGATGGGTAAAAAGATAGAGATATTGGTAAAAGAAAGCAAAGAGGACAAACAAAGAGAAAGCGACGGCGCTAAGTTGATGAAAAATGAATCTGAGATTTTTTGATGAAGTATTTATAGGGAAGGATAAAAGAAATTTCTCGAAGTTGGGAAAAGTAAGCACAGCATTTTAGAAAGGTAATAATGAGCATTTATGGTTGCGCGAAGGGCGAAAAGGCGCGCATAGTAAAAACTAAGAAGAAAAAGGAAGGATAAGCACGCGCGGCGCGTGATGATACGGCCCCATATATCCTGCGACCCAGTATCTCCTTTTAAGAGACCCAGCCTACCGGGCCGAACCCCGGAAGCCAGGGTCTCGGGGGGCTAGTGGTGATATGGGCTAAGGCCCATATCCTGGTCCAGCGGATATACTGGTGAAGGAGAAGAAAGGGTTAAGCCCAGCAATGGTCCTCCCATGACATCATCTATCTTGGACACACCCGGGGTAAGGACCACTTAGCTTAAAACCCTCTCTGATCCGATCCATTATAAATAGAGGAGCGACCAAAAGTAATAGGTATGTTTTATCAGACTTAAATACTCTCTGTATTTATTCATATTCTCTCTCCTCTGCAAAAAGCCCTATCTTCATCATCACGCCGGAGTGTCTACCCTCGGGAGACCCCGGGGGCTCTGTTTTGCAGGACTTAGGTGAGAGATTGGCCGCGGGCTAGGATTCCAGCTTTTCCCCGGACTACCTCATACCGGAGCTGGTATCCCGGAGCTTACTGGTAGCATCAGGCTCTAACGCGTACCCGAGCTTCCCGGAGGCCTTTCCTGTCGGTTCTCTTCATGGTTGTGATCACATTCATGCCTCTCTGAATGTCACCCTCGCAGATTGCTAAAACAGCCAACGCATTGGTCGACGGTGTGTGACCTATTGCAGAAGCTTCGGTGAGCCACTGTCGAGCCCACTCGGTCGCTCTTCCGCTAACGTAGCGACGAAGAACCCAGTTGAACGTAGCACGAATCATGATTAGATTGATCATGTCATCTGGGAGGGCGTTGAAAATAGAAACATCCATGGGAAGCAGAAGGCAAACAATATGAGAATGGAGAAGGGAATGTGGGAATGAAAGCTCTAATTCGTAATAAAGTTCTAAAGGGAGAAGGGGTTGATATTTATAGGGTTGAGGTGCTCCATTTATCAAAATGATTTTAGAGTTCCTAGTAAAAAATTAAAGGCATTGTAACCTTTTCAAGATAACCTCATGCAAACCCCAAAAAATAATTAATTCCTTATGAAATTTGAAAGGTTTACTGTTGGAATAAGAATGTTGTGGATGCTTTAATCTGAATTCCGTCAAATGTAATTTCATCAAATCAAACTATAATAAATTGAAAGTATTGAAAATGATTGTTTTTATTTAATTATAGGAAAAAAAGAGCATGTGCTAAATAATAATCCTGAGTTGATAAACTTCATCTCTACATTTTAAAATTATTTAAATTTCAACTAAACAAATGTTATAGTAAATATTTTTCAAGTTCCTAGTAAAAACTTAAAGGCATTCTCACCTTTTCAAGACTTAAAGGTCAAGATAACCTTTTTACTATGTTGATAGTAAAAAATTTGATGAGTTCCTAGTAAAAACTTAAAGGCATTCTCACCTTTTCAAGATCACCTCATCCAAACCCCAAAAAAAAATTGTATTCCTTCTTGAATTTAATTTGTTACTGAATTTTTTTGAATGTTATATCATCAAATCAAACTAAACTAAATTGAAGGTTTTGAATTTTTTTTATTTTTTTTTAAATTCTAGGAAAAAAAGAGCATGTGCTATATAATAATCCTGAGTTGATAAACTTTATCTCTAAATTTTAAAATTATTTAATTTTCGACTAAACAAATGTTGATAAAAAAAGACCGATTTACGGCTTCGGAAATTAGCCGGATGAAGTGTAATTTTATATTTCTGATTTCGTATATAGTATTGGGGAAAATTGGTCCAGTTGCTAGTGATTTACGAAACCGGAAATAGGAATGAGGGTAAATGAACGTCTTGTCGTGTATTTTACGAAAACATAAAGCGTTAGAATATGATATGCGGATGGTTTACGAGATCGGAAACGGGAGACAATATAAGACAGAAAACAACTTATGTGCAGTCTTATGTCCCAAATCAGATAAAATCAAAACTCAATCTCCACCTTCAACGCCTATCTAGAGTCACAAGCGGCTTATGCAGCGTCTAAGTATCACTTTGTATTAAGCATCACTTTGTAATATAAATTCTTAGTTTAAAAGTTATGATATTTGGAAACAGTTGTTGACTCACGTATCTATCATTATTAAAAAGTGATACAAAATAAAATAAAAATTAATTATATTTTTTAAAGGAATTATATACATATTAAATAATAATTAGAAGATGGAATTGTATTTTTGTAAAATAAAATTGGTAGAAGAAAGTAATTAGTCTTAGTTGAACTAATTCAAATGTGTATTTTATAAAGGATTAATTAACTAAAAGAAGAAAACATGAAAAAGAAGCCATGAAAGCTAAAAATTGTAAAACAAACCTAAAAATAGGGACATAAAAGTATTTCAGGAAATAAGAGCAATCAATTAAGAAATAATGCTCCTATGTCCACCGTTTTGAAAAGGCTATGTTCGGACACAAATCAGCTCTCCACCAAACACCCAAATTAGGCTTCTTAAATTGGTCAAACAGCTAATTGGCCTCAATCAGCTAATTTTGCCCAAATCAGCTGTCCACCATACACCCACTCTTGCTATGAACACATTCACAAAAAATTGGAATGTTAATGAGATGGTGTATGTAAATGATCTTTTTGAAAATAGCGGAGTATAATTGACGTTGAGCATGTTAGAGGTTATATGAAAAATATCATTTGATTTTTTAATGTTGAATATGGATGTAATTATCTTTTTTGTTTTTTGTTATGTTGTAAGAGTGACAACAAAATTATTTTCTTAAATACTAGGCAAAAGCCAAAAAATTTCACCAGTCTCTATGTGTTTTGTTTACAATATAATATGGGGATCAATATAAATAAAATTAAAAATATATACAAATACATATATTAAAAATAGGAGAGGGGATCCATTCACTCACCTTTTAACTCTCAAATTCTAACTCTAGATCCTAACCCTTCTTTCCCATGTAATCCGATGGTTAGACTTAATTCAATTTTTTTATTCAGTCATGACATTATTCTTTTTTGTTTATCACTTTTCTTCCCTAATTAGTAAACTATAATATTTTTCGCCTTCCTTCATTTTATCATTTTTCTTCTTTCGTTAATCGTCTTCTTCTTGATTTATGGAGGAAGGGTTTGTAAGGATTGTGCTATTCATCCGAGAAGTGTCGATGGTGAAACATGGATTCATTGAATTAGTTGTCCAAGCCAATTCATATCATATCAAATTGATTGATTTTAATACATTTAAACTTGACAACAGTCAAACAAAGAAACAGTGACATCTTAATCCTGTGCTTATGAAGACCAAATAATATAGACTGGTAGGGTTCTACAAGGTTAGATGTTAAGACATCAAAAGAGCTGCATAACATATAGTCGTGGCTAATTTTTTTTGGAACACGCTGTTTGGGGAAGAAGGACGAGGGATAAATTGTGAAAAGATAAAAGAAATAATGGAATAACAAATAAGGAATTGTTATATATATATATATATGGGAAGGGATCAAGAGACTCCCTTATTCTCACTCCAATCTCACTCCAAATCTCGGCCTTTAATTCCATTTAATCTAGGCCATTGATTTACTATTTTTTAAATTACTTAAAATAGAAGATCTCTCTAATTAACTTTCGGTCCTTTTAATCAAAATCAAATCCCTCCCTTGTATCACCCTAGCATGCACACATAAATTCAATACAGTTATTGTACTTTGGCCTATTCTGGAAAAAATAACATCACCGGAGTCAACCTTTCTTCAACCCCCGTGATGGGCACCACAGTACAAGCTGCTTCTATTGAAGCAGATACCACCTGCAGTTGGTTAATCGTTCAGTATCAGCATTTACGCTGATAAAAATAACAAATCATGATATGAAAATAACTGTGCAATTAGAGTGCACCTTGTTTGCTGGCACTCTCTTCCCACATGCAGCAAGATAGGAAGCTCTTCGTTGCGCTCTCTCTCTGACAACCTCCTCAGTTTCTGACTCTTCTGACAATTCACAAGCATCAATATCGGCAAAAACCAATTTTAAAACTTCATCAGATTCCGATTCAAAGTGACTATCTTGATAAGAAGAGGCGGGCTCAACATCCGGGGTAGGCTCAGCATCAGGAGTTGGTTCAGTCTCACTGACAGGATCATATGGAAGCATAGACATTACAATCTTCGTAATCTGAAACAGGTATTAAAGAAGTATTAGAAAAGTTATCTGATTTATTAAATAGAAAAGATGGCATGAGTTAAATACCTCATCCCTGTTGATAGTAAACATGGCATCATCCCGAGTCAGCGCGCCAACAAGAGCATGTGGTGGAGTCTTAAGCGCCTCATAGATCTGTTCATCCACAACATACCGAGCTACACCCACCTGAAAACCATATTGTTGTATAGTCAAATGTCAAATTGTAAGAATATTCGTAGAATTTAGAAAGTACTTTAACACTGTACCTAGTCTGCGTCGAATCCCTTCTGAACTTCCAGGCTGGGAAGTGGTTCCATATCAGTTTCTGCGACCACGTGCTCCAACATCTCCATCTCCTGGACAGCTGCATTTCCTCCATCTGAAGTTTCCTTGTCCCCGACGCTGGATTCAGCTATAGCAAGTACATGAGTCGGGGGGCTGTTTGGAGGCTTCTCTGCTGATGGCACCTCATTGTTGTTGTCAGACGCTGTATCGTCCGAAGCGGCTGAGGAGTGTTGTTGGCTGCTATGCTGATGGAGTTCCAGGAGACCCACAGATTTAGTCAGAAGTCAGATTGCACGCTTCGCCTTATCGATCACAGAAGGCATGAAGCCCTCAATGCATCTGGGGTAGCTCTCCTTCCAACTGATATCCTCCATCCGTTCCAGGGTGGACAAGGCAGGACTGATTACAATGTTGACATTTCTTGCCACAGTGGCTAAAGTCCGTTGGAACTCCTTCAAGAACAAGGAAGATAGGAGTTTAATTCAGCAGGTACATATTCAAAAAAAATGTAAACGTTGGGTTTGAGATATACCGAAAAATAACCCAATTTCGTTTAGGTTGGACACAATTAATGGTGCAGGTTAGAAATAGTTGAAAGAGTATCAGATTATTAAAAAGTGAACACCGTTGGGCATGGTAATTATTTAGTGTAAATGATAGTTGAAAAAAGCGCACAAATATCTTAAGGGGAGTGACGATGTGCTTACGTTTGGGAGTAGAGTATATATTTGCAGGTCAGTGTGATAATCAGCTGGGACAGAGAAGGAGATGCTGGATTGGGGTTCAGCCGCCGGCATGTCATGTGGTCTCCTGTGTATAGGATAATTGATGTTGTCCGGTGTGCCGCTACCGTAGCCTCTTGCCAGTTCCTGTGACATCCTTCGCTGCAAACCCCACGTTCTCCAGTTCTTCACCAGTGGGACTGCGACAGCTGGAATTGACACCCCCTTCCCACCCATCCTGTGGAAGTAAGTCACCACCAGCAGCATTAAGCATCCAGAAAACGTCTTCTGGTTCGGATCTCCTTTGTACCGTGCAGCTGACTCACAGAATCTATCCAACACGTAGCCGCACCAGTCATAAGTCCGTATCAGCTCAACATCCACCGCACTCATTGCATACACCAAGAACATGCGAATGAAGTCAGGTTCCCCGGCATCCAGTTCCTTCATTTTCATCTCAAGCCTGTTTATTGAAGTGGTGTAGTTTTGACGGGTCGCTTTGAAACCGTACTGCCCCTCCCATCGCTTTCTCAGGTCATTGTATGCTACAGTTCTTGTGTTGGTTACTGGATTAGAAGGGCGCCACGGTAGCAGGAAAGCGTCGCACACATCTGCTGGGGTTAGAGTGAACAGCACCCTCCCATTGTGAGTTATCTCCCTTGTTTCTGGATTGAAAGCACTGATCAACCATTCAGTCATGTCAGATGGGATGTGCTGGACCTGGACTTCAAGAAGACCTCCAAAACCGGCGTCTATGATGCTGAACCGTTGTCGCTCATTTAGTTCACAGCATAGTGAAAATAGTTTACCCGGTTTTGAAGCAATCAGCATGATATTCTGTGCAGTTTCAGTTTCCTGCTTCCCTGCATGTGGTAATGAACAAAATAAATGAGTGGTAAGGCAAGAAAAAAGGTTGTTTGTCGCTGACAACAAGATTGCCTGCTCCTACCAACAAGACTTATATGTCGATTAAAGTAAAGTCATATTGACTTATTGTTATATGTTGTAATAAATTACAATGCATTTGAAACCTATATGATACATTTTGATAGGAAAAGAGGGCATGGCATTATTCAAATCAGACTTTGTTTCCCAAAACAAGGTTTTATTGCGTGGAAGAAATGCCTAAATTTTACTCGTTTTTATCTCTGTCAAGTACTCATTTTTATCTCTGTCAAGTACTCATTTTTATCTCTGTCCAGTACTCATTTTATCTCTGCCCAGTACTCTTTTTTTTTTACAGTTCAAATGAATAGGGGTTTAGATAGGGGCCATGAACTGAAAGATTACCATTCATACAAACAGAGATAAAAGGTGACTGTTAATAGAAGTACTGCATTCTATGAATAATTAAGGTATGGGGAATTATGTATATTTTTAATTAGGTGGTAGTTAGAACATGATAAACGATTATGAGTTCCTTTAAAAATATAGTTAATTTTCCATTAAACATGATAGTAGATAAAAATAATTCTTTGTAGACCAACCAAATTATGTACTGGGACTGAATGTCCTAAAGATTAAGAAAGCTGGTCTTTTTAGCATTCCGTCTGTCCTCTAATTTCTAGTTTGCATTATACATTGACGATTTCTATTAATGATTTTTTACGGCAAAATAATAATCGTTACAGGCGAATTCTTATATAACTAGGATGTTTGAAATCTGAATGCAAGGACCTGAAAAAATATTACCTTTATCCTTTTCTGCGGCGGATCTCCGGCTGAGTGTTGACGATGAAGCCTTGGCTGCTCCTTCCCGAACAATATTTCTGGATTGGTCAAGGATTTGGCAGTCACTATCCGACGATTCGCCGGCTGGATCGACTGATTTTCCGGGAAGTTCATCCTTATCTTCATCCTCCTCAGATGAGGACATCACCACCCGTCTGCGTTTCCTGTTGTTCTGTTCTACAGCCTGTGCCCGGGTATCGGCCGCTCGTTTGGCCGCCGAACGGAGGTATGGTCCTTCTCTTGGAAAACCCTCTCCGGACATCGTTGGCGGTGGGTGGTTGGTTTGCAAGAGGGAACTGAGATTGAATAGTAAGGATGAATGCGAGGTGGGAGGGGAAGGGGTATTGTGGAGGTTCTAAATTGATGTGAATACAACAATAACTAAGTGTCTACAGTTTTAAGCTGAGAACCGACAAACTTCTCATCGCCTGCATTCCTATTGGCTTCTACCGGTGGCAACTTAATTAATGCCATAAAATATTCTTGTTTAAATTTAAATTTTAAAAGGAGGGGGCATAGGAATCGTTTAAGTGTGTAATTGTCAAAGTTGTATGGGCTTCGACTGATAAATTGAAACAGGCCAATTTATTAAAGATAGCCCGCCTTTGAAAAGGCTTTAGTGGTGGGGAAAAATTGCCTAGGTGTGAAACCAAATCGAGTTGTTTAATAACGGTTCGAGAACAACTTGGTGAAAACTCGATCTTGTGTTCGAGTTGACCGAGCTAGACTCGAGCCCCAAGTGGCCCTTAAATGTCCGAGTTCGCACTAGAACACTTTAAAGATAGGATGTTCATGGATTGTTGACCTGTTCTAGTAAAAACATTATGTTTATTTTAGTAACATATGTTTGATTTTATAACATAAAAAATTGAAATTTATTAATTTAGAGCGTTTATGCCGTGGAGCAAATTTTTGAACTCCAATTTGATCGAGCTTATGAGTCGAGCCTGTGCTAAAATAATGTATCTTGTTCGTGTTCAGTCTCGATAACGCACAGACAAACCCCCCGAGATCGATCTTGAACATGTCTTGCTGGCGCTTGGCGCGGCTCGTTTACAACACTAGTACTTCAGGAATCAGATTCTAAACTTAAAATTAGGTTATTAATGAAATTGTGTTGTATGTTTTCCTCTAAGCTTAATCCGACACAACAACAACCTATAAACTCCAAAACACCCGTTGATGTCCTAAACTCGTGCTTAACTCTACGACTGATCATCTTCTTTGTTCATGAATTTAGTATTCAACCATTCATTCATTTAATCTCATTAATTCTCATTATTCTTCATGCTTCAATCCTCTTAATTTCAATAATTCATTTTCCAGTATTTTCCATAACTACTAGACTACTTATATAAACCTTTTGAGATCAAACACACCATGGTAGAGGAATACAGCATGCATAAACTGAATCCCAATTTTTGGAAATAAAACCAAAACAAGCAAAAAACAAATTACCGGAAACGAATTGGCTTCTTTCAACTACAAAATCAGCTTCAAAAATAACACATTCGGCAAACTTTGCTCTCCTGGCAAGCCGCAAGCCCCAAACTTGAAACGAGAAGATCTTCAAACTTTGATCGGTAAACTTCCCCAGCAGTGCGAGTTTCTTAGCCCCCCACCAACACCGACCACTTCACAATTTCACTGAACAATCAACATAATTATTAAACAATCAAACACCATATCTCTTGCCGAATCTATAAACCCCCAAATCCAAATAACCATGATTTGATGGAGCAAATAATTTTCTTTATTTGCGAGTTAGGGTATTACAGCATGGGTTCGTCAAAAAAAAGATTTAATTGTCTTACCTATACGCAGACCACGCAGACATTGCCCGGAGAATAACCAGCGCTTAGCGAGCACCGAGCAACCACCGGGTGAGCGTCGACGGATCTTAAATTGCAGCTCAAGACTAATCCACGGCAAGAATCAAGTGTGTCCTGCAACTTCCTGGCGAAAAATTGACATGGATTTGGGATATGTATTGTCGGTGGATCGCCGGTCGGGAAGTTATATTCAAATAATGTCGGTGAAATCTAGGACGTGTTATATTAGTCGCGTTGGTTAATTTCGGATAAAACATAATTAGTAAAAGTTACGGCAGTTCAGTCAATGTTGATAACATGAAACATAGGACCCCACATGGGTCCTGATTGGTGAAAAACAAAAATAAACTTAAATTAAATTCAACAAAGCAACCAATTGTTGCTTGACACGTGGAGGGAGGGTGTCACCCTCCAGGGGTGATGTATCAGCTTTCAACTAACTGTATGCAAAAATAATACCATGCGCCGAGTTCATAACAATATAGACTATTTATTATGAATGCTTTAGTAACAGCTATGTGTTATAATCTTTGAATTATAACACAAAATTAATATAATAATTTACCCATTCACATGTTGAAACAATTCTTTACCATGATATGATATTTTTAAGGGATTTTGTGATACATCTATACTAATAACTCTAAAATTATCGACATAGTTGAATGTGACAATTTCAAATCATTCTAAGTGTCGTTCTAATCATCGTTATTTTATTGCACAACTTGTCAATAATTATTCATTGCACAACTTGTCGATAATATTTTAGTTATATTAGATAAAATTCTTGAAAATCACTAATTGCAATAGTTGGTAATGGAAAAACTTATGTATAGAATAGGACATTTAAATTAGATAAACATCGTCAGTCAAAAAAGACATTTTGAGTATAATCTAATAAATATGATATTTTGTTAATTTTAATAAAAACATAATTGAATATTTTTATATGATCATCTTTTACTAGGTATATATATAAAAGCAGAAAGTGACGGCTTAAATAAAAATAAAAATAAAAAGAAACACCACCGTCGGAATATTGATAACAAAGCATAAAACGACGGGCCATTCCGCGTTTAGTTAAGAAGGCCGCCCGGAATTGCCACCGTCCGATTTAATTTGGAAATCTCACTCATTCCTTTATTATATTTTAATGATCATTCCCTATATATTTATATACTTACCAAATCCACCTCCGCCAGATTATTGGAAAGAATACTCATTCCTTATATATAATAATATGAACCTAACTTATCCCTTATATTAATCATTCGTTATATATATTTAAGCCTTATATATTAATCATTCATCTTATTTGTTAATCCTTTAAATCATGTAACCATGCATTATTATTTAAATATGAATCATTCCTTATATTTTTCAAAAAAATATATTAATCACCACCGAACTCAATTTGTATACATATATTTTCTTAAATAAAATAAAAACAAATTGAAAAATAATCACCACCAGAATTAGAAAAAAATGCCAAAATAAATATTTATATCCTTTACATAAAACAATCATATTATGCAATGAATCGATGCTAAATTTACAAATACATGTTATTTTCTTTAAGAAGTTATTTAGTTAACTTATTTACATACAAAAATATAAAGACTGTGGATACTCAAATACAAGCACACACTGAAGTCGACTATGAAATAAACAAGAGGTAACAATAGGAAACTGCACGCAACATTTTTCCTTAATTATTCTAATTTCATTCTTTTCAATTATTTTATTTTTCAGGATTTCTATAATACAAACATTTATTCATTTTTCATAATTTATTATTTACAATACTATTTATATTAAATTTATACTTTGTACTGATATACTCATTATTATTATTTTACAATTACATCATGAAAACCGCGCAACGCGCGGTCCGGTTAGCCTAGTAATCCTAAAGGGAACTAGAAGAGTTATTGCTTCGGTGAATAAATAAATTAATAAAAAGAATTTAAAAGGATTAAACTACATAGTTTTGAGTAAAATCGCCACATAACCACCGCAAGTTCACCATATTCCGGCGCCAACCATTTTTAATCATATATATATATATATATGAATATATATATATATATATATATATATATATTTGTTTCTTGATATATATGCTACCGAGCCAGATATCTTGCATTCTGGTTTTGAGCAGCTGGGAAGATTGTTTTTGTGTCAATATATATATAATATAGGGTATGCATATATTATAATATATTTTTATAACATACTAAATAGTTTCCGACTTCTATTTTTACAAATAAAACTCATTCCACCTATAAAATTCTATTTTACACGCTAATTTACACGGTAATTTTTGTCCATCATGCTAATTAACACGTTTACGAGAGAAAAACATGAATATTATTACATCACACAATTAACATGAATACCGCAATTATCCATAATTAATTAAGTATGAAAATATTACTTCATTCTAATATGCTTGATCTATTCATTATTATGATGGTTTTGAGTGATTATTGTACACTGCATTTTCTCAAGAATTCAGAGCAAGTGGAGTCGGAGAATAACTGGATTTATGCATTTTTGTTTCCCACGGAGGATCTATAATGTCAATTACATGCAAAAAATAATATGCAAATGCAGGAATCAAGCAGGGGCCAGGAATCATGCCACCAACCCAGTCGTTGGTTGGGTTATCAACGGTGTAGTATATATATACCTGCAAATTCATGCAGATTGCAAGTTAATGGATAATTGAGAGTACAGATACATTACGACAATATTTTTATGAATATTGTTGTTTTACAGATAGATTGGGGTGCTTTGCAGCGAGCACATCAAGCTTATTTTTGAGAAGTATATCATCAAGGGATACATTAGCATATACAAGCGAGACCTACATTAGTACAAAAATAACACAATAAGCTTCTATAGTGCATGATTATATCTGCAACAACAAATATAAGGTGCAATGGCACATCAGCTAACTACATAGCGCATATAACCAAAAGTTATATTTCAATAATAAGTTTACTTGGGTATTGTATAAGAGTAACAATTACAATTGAGTGAATAGATGACTTGAAAATAATGAAAAGATATAATATTATAAAATAGATTAAGTGAAAGGTTTCATAAAAAATAAAATACTGTTATTAGTTTAATTCTATAATATATAATGTGTAAATCGTTTTGGAAAATAAGATATTCATTTTGGATGTAAATCAATCAGTATATATATGTATATCAATTATTATGGTAAACAAATATTTCACCATCACTATTATTTTTATACTTAATTCAGAATGGCCTCAGCAACTTGAAGCATTGGTGTAATGCCGCTTCCCCCAACAATCTAGAATGAAAACACCATGTTTCAAAACCAGCACGAAATGCAACCACTGCTATATATATGATAGGTATTTTATAAGACAATGGGCTAATTAAATAATATGGTGGTTCCACAAAATTCAGATATCATTTATGTAGTGAACGTATATAATATATACCATAACCATGATGTTTATTATGTTATTAATATATTTTATTTGAATGTCTAATATTATTTAATTTTTCCTTATCTTTTAAACATGATGTATATGAAGCTATCATAGAAAATATAGGAATATAATTACAATGCACAACAACATATATGTATTGCTAAAATTTTGTACTACGTACTTACCATTGATATGTATTACTTACTAAGTTAATTTATATTGAATGATCACGTGATCTATTTTTATAATATAATATTTTACCCATCACTCGGATTAATTAAAACCTCTGTCCAAAGTCTCATCTTATCATTTCATTTAATATCTAATACATTATTTTTCCAATATATTTCATATACATTATTTTATCATTTCTAATAATATGATAACAAAATTGCATTACATCATTTATTAGTTTTCATGCTATTAATCTCTTTAAATATATTAGGATTATGAAATACTTTCTTTCATCATTGACGAGATTGATTGATTATCAGGATCACGTTTCAAAAAAAATTTAATTGCAAGCATCACCATATATATACAAAGTTTTAGGATTTTAATTAAATTCTTTTCAAATTTACCTTCTTTGATTAATTTAATTGGTATACTTATTTTAAAAAATTTTGAAAAGTTTTTATATATTTGAAATTCATATATTCATTCTTTAATTTTTAATTTAGAACATAATAATACATTTTAAATATTCAACCTTCTTCTTACATGCCGCGCAACGCGCGGTCCACCATGCTAGTTACAATATAATGATTTTAGTTGTATACAAAACTGTCATTGATAATTTTTATCTCACACTTTGAAAAATATGAGATAAAAAGTACAACAATTATTGAAAAACTAGTAAGGAAAAGTAAATTTACTAACTTAGTATATAAAAAAATCAAAAGTTAGTAAGTATGTTAGTTATATTTTAATATGATCATAATTACAAATCTAGTCATTTAGATATATACAAAGTAGGAGTTTATTTTCCTCAGTAACCTTATTTTTGAAACTAATTCCCAGAAGGATTAGTTTTGAAATAGACCGTCTATATTATAGTTATAATATAAACCGGACTTAATTACAAAGAAAAATAGGAAGGAAGGATGAAATTATAAACAATATTGGGAATGAGGTCCTTATACTGCAATTTTCAAAACTTATTTCTATTTATTATTACACGCGCTTTTACATCCGCATGTTTTGTATTACTCGGGCGCCTGGGCACAATGCAAATTGCCATGAACAAACTGGTGGGGCCCATCAATAATCGTCATCTTCTTCAGTTGGAGCTGTTGTGATTGTTACCATAACATTACCTGCAAGACATTTTGTAAATACTACAGTTTTCAAAACAAACACACCTGTTTCTAACCTGAAGACATCAGATTTTAACCAGAAAACTCTTTCTTCTCAGTTTTAATAAAAGAGTTTTAATTCAAGAGACAAAAGTCATCAGTTTTTAAACTAAACACTTCAGCATTCATATTTCTAAACATGCTAGTTTCTATTCTAAACAACCCATATTTCACTAGTTGTAAATACAACAGTTTTCAAAACAAACACACTTGTTTCTAACCTAAAGACATCAGATTACAACCAGTAGACTCTTTCTTCTTAGTTTTAACAAAGGAGTTTTAATACAAGAAACAAAAGTCATCAGTTTTTAAACTAAACACTTCAGCACTCATATTTTTAAACATGTTAGTTTCTATTCTAAACAATCCATTTTTCACTAGTTGTAAATACAACAGTTTTCAAAACAAATACACCTGTTTCTAACCTAAAGACATCATATTTCAACCATCGTAAACACATCAGTTTCCAACCTAAACAACCACCTTTTCATAAACATGCATTGAAAAAGTTTTTCTTTTTCCAATTAGCGAAGATTCGATGCATCCGATTAATATTGTATACATCGAAACTGATCGAAACTAAATTCAATTGGGAACTCACCTTGTTTTGGATCTCCATGCCCCTAGTTTAAACCACGGTTTAATTCAGCCTTTTTGCCTCAAATTCAAATCCACGCCCCTAGCAGAATCGATCGCGTTTTGATCCGTGAAATCAACTCAATCGAACGTGTGTTTGATCTCTCGTTTTGCGTTTCTATGATTTGGGAGAAAATTGAAGGCTGTGTGGATTTGGGGGAAAGTTGGAGGTTCTGGGTTTCTGCGTTGATTCTGCTTTTGGCGTCTATATATATGGCCCAAGAAAATTACTTGTGGGCCTGTTATAACCCAGTTCCAACCCGGATTTTGACCCGCGAGAATGAGCCCATTTTGCTATAATTGCACTACAGTCCCTGGTCTATATTATATCTATAATATAGACGGTCACTCCACAGACCAACTCTTCCCAGAATAACACTCTTCCGAAATTAAATCCAAAAATAATACTCCTATTTATATGCTGGAGTCACATTATAAATTACAAGAAATCTTGGTCCAAATTTAAATAGTATTACACCCATAAATTTTTGTATATTTCAATTAGACCCACTAATTTATATTTAGGGATTCCCGCCGTCTTTATCCCCTTGTCTGGAACTCAGCAATGATCGGATGTTCTTACAGCGTAATGGGGTCCTGGCTAGAGCTGAAGACAAGGCAAGAGATCCTTAATCATCTTCGTCGGTTCCACCGCCAGGGGCGGACTATGGGGAGGGCCAAAAGGGGCCGGGCCCACCCCATAATTTTGCTAAGAAATAGCATTTATATACTATTCTTTAGTGTTAAAAAATTTACTAAAATTAAATTTTTAATAGAAGTAGTGGGTCTTGAGTTGGGACCACACATTTATTATTATTTTATTTTTATTTTTATATTCATAATTATTATAACATATCATATTAGTAATATTTTATTAATATATATAAAATATCAGCAATAAGACATACTAATGTCATTGGAATTTGAATTTTGTAATTTGATTTTCATTGAAATTTGAATAATTATAAGATAGTATAAATATATGGTATATCAAGAATAGAGACAAAAACTTGACAATAATTATAATTTAAATAATTTGGGGTCTAAGATATTTAAACTTTTTGTTGTATTCTTCAATTTTTTTGTATATTAGACCAAATAAGAGAGAAGAGTGAGATTCAAATAAAATATATTTTCTTTAATAATAGTTAGTAGGTTATATGGACGATTCTTTTATTTATAAATAAAATATTTTGCTACACCGTAATGTTTATCATTTCATTAGTTCTTTCAAACTCAATTTTTTGTGATTAGTCCGGCCCCCTTATAGGTAAAATCTTGGATCCGCCCCTGTCCACCGCGGCAGAAATTTGAGGTTCGATTCACCTCATGAATATTGAAACTCTATGTTCCTTCTTTTTTTGACTTTCTTTGTTAGTTTTTGAGTGTAGCATAGTAGGACCTTCAACCTATCTTGAAGAGAAGGCAAATCGACGATGTTTTCAAACCCTCTGTGATCTCCCCTCTTCAGCAAAAGAGGCTGAGGAGATTGGGTATAAAGTTGTGGGGGCTCTTGACGAAACTGATCGATTATTCAAGCCCTATGAACCTGTTTTCGCTGTTGTTCAGATTGGATCCCACCAATTTAAAGTGAGCAACCGTGACAGAATTTTCGTTGAGAGGTTGAAGTACTGCGATGTGAATTATAAGTTAATCTTAAATCGGGTTCTCATGTTGGGCAGACAATTATTGGTAGGCCAACACTGCCTGATGAAGATCACGCATTAGATGCTAAAAGAAAAAGAGGAGAAAGAACTACAGAAGAACTAAAGGGCACTGACAGGAATTGAAAATTTACGGATAACTGACATACAAGGAATTGAGAAACCTGAGCCTGCGCCAATCCTAAAAACTGAAAAGAAAACCATCAAGAAAGCTGAGAAGAAGATACTTTCCACTTAGAACAGATAACATTTTAGCAGAATAAATATAGTTGCTGGATAGAGAAGATGGTGCTCTCCTGTTAGAGATTATTCGAATTCTGCACATCCCTCAGACTCTTACGCCTTTTTCTAATTTAACTTTTTGTAGGAGTTTTTGTCATCTGTATTACTCAAGTTATTACCATTTACTCAATAACTAATCGGTATATCACATTGTGATTTCAGTGAAATGGTGATTTATGTACAGTGTAGCATAGTAGTATTTACCATACATCAATTGATATAGGTATGATATGATCAGTTTCTTGTTAGATTCAACGATGTAATGTTGTTAATCTTAAAATTATCAAACTATTTCTGTGTGTAAAGGACACCATGAGACAGAGGGAGAATAAAGCTTGGAACTTTGTGTTTTCTATCCTTTTTTTTGAAGCTGGACCATGAGTGATTGAAAATCGCACATCATGAGCGGTGGCTCAACTGATTTTATTATGTCCCTTGAAGCTTGATGATGATGTATCGATCTGACTGCCTCTATTGAATATTGGTATCCTTTCTTAATCTCATAATGTGCCACTTGAAACTGGTTTGCATGTAGACTCAAATGAACTCCAGTCTGATTTTGATGGGAGAGGCATCTTATCAACCGGAAGCCGGCCTGAAAATAAGTTTGGAGGTGGAGTACTATAAATTAGTGGGTTTAATTAGAATATACAAAATATAAAGGGTGTAATACTATATAAATTTAGTTTGAAAGTTCTTGTAATCTATAATGTGACTCCAGCATATAAATATGAGTATTACTTTTGGAATTAGTTTCGAAGGATTGTTATTCTGGGAATTCTTTTTCAAAAACAAGATTATTGAGAAAAAAAACTCTACAAAGTAGGTCATTGATAATGTTTATCTCGCAATTTGAAAAGAGGCAAAGTGTAAAATTAGTGTACAACATATAGTGTAGCTAAATGCGCAAGTATGCTGGTAGAATATTTATTTTTCATTTGTTGAGTAGCTATATATGTAACCTGCTTCCCTTATTCTCCGTCACTAAAATTACCAAAGGCACTCTACGGGATAAGTTGTACAATTTTGATTCTTCAACAAATTGATGAAGAGCACACAATTTAAATTTTATCATACTGGTAATATGAGTTTTAAATTAGTAATTTGTCTGCGTTGAATTTCTATTTCTTCCATCTCGTGCACTGAATAAATAGAATTAGAATTCCTTCACATAGGCATATGACATGTTTGGGTATCAATTCCAACAGCCTAACAAATCATCTAAATATGGATGAGTTATATTCAAAACAAAAACAATTTACGTTTTCTTTATATTTTCTTGCTTAATAAAGTGGGTAAATTTTAATTACAACACCTTAATAAAAATAAAAATATACAATAATTCGTAGTGTATTTAATCATACGCTTTCCGGTACAAATTCAGCTCGACTAGGTACGTATAACTAAATTTTGTAGTATTACTTTTCTGGCACCTCTTTCTTTGTTTTTTTTGGCACATATAGTGTCGATCTGAATGATTCGAGCTTTCCTGCATGGAGATCATTAATTTAGCCATCTCCGATCATGTCAGGCTACACTTGAGCAGCCTCCACCTTAGCGTACATCCGAATAAGACACCGTATTTAGGCCTCTGAATTTCCGTGAAATGACTCCGCCAAAAAAATTTATAAGTTATTAGCCTCATAATCTTTGTACTTAACTTTCTCTTCTGACTTGCCAATTTCTTGATATTCTTATGTATTGGGTTCTCGCTTTGATTAGTGTGGTATAAGTTTTTGCTAAATTCTTTAATATTTTTTTCTAAGAGTATCAATTCAAATATTCTATGATAAAAATAAATGAAGATTTGCATAGAAAGATTAATATTGGTAATATCAATACTAAAATCATGACCGTGCAAAAGCACGAGTATATTATATAAAATATGTCAAAAATATATTTCACATGTATATGTGTAAATCAAATTTAATACGATATGAGGGGTAAATAATAAACAAATAGGGCCGTCTCTGTGTTCCGCAATGGTGAGCGTGATCATACCAATCAGACGAAAGAAAAAGAGCAAATATTTGCAGTGGCCATGGCCCTCGTTTCTCGCCTTCTCTCCAGATCATCGTGAAAGCTTATTCTGCAACCAGAGGTTGCCATTCAAGTACGTTCATTTGCAAAGGAAGCAGCCGCTCCTGCGAGCCTAAAAGGGTGATGAGATGTTGAAGGGTATTTTCCTCGATGTTAAGAAGAAATTTGAGACGGCCATTGGCATCCTACGAAAAGAGAAGATCAAAATCGATCCTGAAGATCTTGCTGCTGTCTCTCAGTATGCAAAGGTCATGAAGACTTGTTGGGAATTGTCTCAAATTTCAACAATGCTGAATTCGGAAATCTTTTTTCCTGATGAAACAGAAATAAACGTATAACCCTTTTCGAATTAGATTAGGTAGTTTTTCCGTTTTCATAAAGGTTTCTGGTAGTCTGAGAGTACTATATAAACTCTTGGTTTTGTTCAATAATATTGTGCAAGACTCCGTGAAGGTAATTCCAGTCGGAGGGTCCCGTCACCAGTATGTGAACGTTTAGGAGAGAAGAGATAACTAGTATAGGGAGTGTAGTGAGGTTTTGTTTACTCTGTAATTCTCTTGTAATATACTAGTTTGATTCTCTGGTGGATGTAGACCGTGTTTTGGTCGAACCACGTTAAATTTGTATACTGTCGTTTTATATCTTCATCGTTTATATTTTCCGCTGCGCTTAAGGGGATCAACTCCCCCAACAAGTGGTATCATGAGCTTTGGTTGACCGGGCATGCGCTGGAAGCTGATGGTGTTTTGTTCGAGGTGATGAAGATGGCAGTGTTTGATGTGGGGAGTATCTCTCGGTTGAGTTCTCGGTGGTGTATCCGGGGAGGAGGAACACGGGTTTCGTGGTCCTTGGTTTGAGGGAGGAATGTTGGGTGTGTTCAACCCAAGTCCCACGTCGAAGGCGATTCGACCTTGGTGATGAGAGTTGAGGATGTTCTCAATGGGCGAAACTACACATGTGTTGGCTGGAAATTTGGATCGGGTGGAGCCATGGAGATTGGTTGATTCAAGTTTTTATGTGTGGTTGGATGCGAGGTCAATGGTTTACGACTGTTCGAAGAATTAGAGGAGTTAGTGGAGTTTGGAGTGTTCTTTGATAAAGCGGAGGATTGCTTAAAGGACAGAAGACTCGGGTGTAACTCTGTGGCATTTAATTCTTGGTTGTCGTAGTGCATAGTTACACCGGTTATCGGCTGGGTTCTTGAATTGTGAGATTCAAGTGGGTGTAACTGATAACGCGAAACTGGCTGATGGTGCGTAGTTACACCGGTTTGTTAGCTGGGATCTTGGGTGGGGATACTCAAATGGGTGTAGCTGATAACGTGAAACTGGCTAATGGTATGACGTCATGGTTGCGTAACTGCACTGGTTCATTGGCTGAGATCTTGGATCGGTGTTGATTCAAGTGAGGTGCAGTTGATAAAGTGAAATCGGCCGATGGTTGCGACGTGTGAAGAATTGAAGAACTGTGTTGAGTGGTGGCAGCTCTGGAGGTTGATTCTTTGGTGTCATGGTTCTGTTTGATGGGATTAGGTCAAGCAGGTGGAGCATTGGATTTGAAGGGTGAAGGCAAAACAGTCTTTCTGGATAACAGTTTCAGTGTGAGAGAAATTTGTTCTAAGGTGGAGATTGTTGGCAATTGTCTCAAATTTCAACAATGCTGAATTCAGAAATCTTTTTCCCTGATGAAACAGGAATAAACGTATAACCCTTTTCGAATTAGATTATGTAGTTTTTCCGTTTTCATAAAGGTTTCTGATAGTCTGAGAGTACTATATAAACTCTTGGTTTTGTTCAATAATATTGTGCGAGGTTCCGTGAAGGTAATTCCAGTCGGAGGGTCCCGTCACCAGTATGTGAACGTTTAGGAGAGAAGAGATAACTAGTATAGGGAGTGTAGTGAGGTTTTGTTTATTCTGTAATTCTCTTGGAATATACTAGTTTGATTCTCTGGTGGATGTAGACCGTGTTTTGATCGAACCACGTTAAATTTGTGTACTGTCGTTTTATATCTTCATCGTTTATGTTTTCCGCTGCGATTAAGGGGATCACTTTCCCCAACAAGACTGTTAGAGAAAAGGCGGGTCTGTTCTCAGAGTCGGAAAGAATCACATACACCATTGAAACCAAAACTAGAGATATTCTAGATGCTTGGATTTTCCTTCTAACATTTAAAGAGATTCAGATCAAGAGGGGACTCACTAATGAACTAGGAGCAGAGACCCTGAATCTGATGAGGGATGCCTTGGAAAGAGTAGAGAAGGAACTGAAGAAACCACTAATGAGGAATGACAAAAAGGGAATGGCTCAACTTTTGCCTGAATTTGAGAAGATCAACAAGAAGCTGGGCATTTGTAAGGAAGAGTTGCCCAAGTATGAAGAACAACTGGAACTGAAAATTGTCAAAGCGCAACTAGAAGAGATTAAGAAGGATGCTGAAGAAGCAATGGATATTTAGAAAAAGAGAGATGAATTCAAAGACGAGGAGATGCCCAATGTGAAGTCTTTGGATATCAGGATCTTTATTTATATTGAAAGTTGAATTCAGCGAGTCTTAGGGACTGTTTAATACGCCGGAACTGAAATGAACTGAAAAATACTGAACTGAACTGAACTAAAATTCATTTATTTTTTTATATAAAAATAAATACATGTTCAAATTTTTGATTACAAAACAAGGCATTGAAATCTATTGAATTGAACTTAACTGAACGATAACATATTAGAAGAAACAAATCACTGCATTGATATGACTATATTAGCTAAAGTTTATCAAATTATAATTCATCAGAACCGAACTTAATAAAATGATCCTAGATATTTAACAAAATTGAGCTGAACTATACAGAATTGGACTTTATTGAACTGAATTGATGAAAAAAAATCAATGTATTGATATAACCAAATTATGTTATATTTTATCAAATCATATTTTATCATTACAAAACTTTATAAATAAAATCTAGATTGATAATTATACTGAATTGAACTAAATCGAACTTAATTAAGCTAAACTTACAAAAGCATGCATTGATGTAATAAAATTAACAAAATTTCATCAAATCATACATCATCAATTATGAACTTACAAATTGGACCTAGATTATGAAACCAAACTGAACTGGATCACACTGAACTGAACTTAATTGAGCTGAACTTAATTGAATAAAAAGAAATTGAAGAAACAAATCAATGCATTGTTTGAAATCGAATGAATAAAATGCAATCAAATCAAATGGATAAGGCAACAAGAATTTCGCAATCTCTACATAATGGTAGAGAAACTGATAGAAAATAGTACTGAATTGAACTACGATTAACTGAAATGAACTGAATTGAACTACACTTAACTGAAATGAACTGAATTTTCAATATTATAAACTTAAAATCATTAAATTATATTTTCACTGAACTGAATTATATTATATTATATTTTCTCTAAATTGAATTGAACTGAATATTTTAACACATAACTTGTTTTAAAAAAATAAATGTATAATGCACTGAATTGAACTTAACTGAAAAATACTAAACTGAATTGAATTGAACTGAACTGAAAATACTGAACTAAACTAAAAAAACATTCAGATAAGTTAAACTAAACAGACCCTTAATTCATCTCAGTATTGATGATGGATTGCCATTTAAACAATTTCAATATTTCGATGATAAATTTAGTAAGAGGCTGGTTTCTCAAGAATAAAAGTATTGACCAGTGAAACTATTGTTTTTTACAAGATAATGTTGGTGTACTTGACCACATTTTGAACTCAATCGTCTTTTTTTTTAGAGCAGTGATACATGCATGTCCATATATATTAATGCAGGTCCAAAATATAATATTTTGGATGCACTAGCACAATTCAGGGCCAAATATTGTGTTTTTCAGACCTACATTTAGTAAATATGGACCTGCATGTATAATTACTGTTTTTTTAATGAATTAAGAGATACCTTTTGGGGTGTAAGAAAATAAAAAAAATATTTACATGTGCACGAGTATCATCTAATAGCTATAATAACAAATAAATTAACATGTATGTGATGCCGCAAATATTGCAGATCTCTAATTAACCAGGTCAATTGTTTGTTAAGTGGGAAATCCAACCGAAGAAAGATATACTTTGGATCAAATGGATCCAAATATTTTACTTGAAGCCGCAATTTTGGAGAAGATACAAATTTTGTAGGAGGACTGAGCTGGATTCGGAAGCTCCTGGTAAGGTTAAAGGCCAAAATAACTAACATGTTAAAAGATTGTGTATTCATAAAGGAGAGATTTTCAATCTCTGATGCTTATAACAGTCTCAACGGAGATGAACATGAAGACTCTTAGGCAAATTAGTCTGGTACACCAAGTTGTTGCCCAAATATAGATTTTTTCTATGGTTGTTCTTGAGGGGCGGATTGGTTACAGTTGACAGGCTCCAGAGATTGAAAATGTTGGGTTAACAACTCAAATGTTGTCAATGTGGTAGAGAAGGTGAAACTGCACATCTGCACTTCATCTCCAGTTGCATCACAAAGGAGGTTGAGCAAAAGGATGATTTACTGGAAGAGGACAAGTAGAACGAATATGCTTTTTTTGCAGGTCTCGGTCCTATATTGTATATCGGAGAAGAGAAACAACGGAATATTTCAGAAGAAAACAATCTCAGCATTAACAGTGGAGAAGTGATTAGTCCATGGTTCGTATTCGGGCCTCATTCATACTCGGACCAGGGCCTGAGAAGGGTCGTGGGCTCGAGTTACGCGGAGATGGATTCACGGGTCCATCAATCCCAATCCTCATAAGAAATGCGTATATTATGAATGTTCTACAAGGAATATACTTCTCCTAAACATGGTAATACAGCCAAGACCGAAATACACTTCTTCTATACATGGTGATACAACTATTATTCCCATAAGAGTTGTATTCCTACCATATAAATACCCCAATGGTTTGGTACACCTTTTCTATCTCATACTACATACAATACGCCTTACGCATCATACCAACTTGAGCATCGGAGTGTCTATCCTCGGGACACCCGAGGCTTTGTTTTGCAGATCAGTTCGTGAGCCGGGTTCGTCGTCGAAGTGCTGGTGTCCGCCATACATCAATTGGCACGCCCGGTGGGACATCGTGTCTAGTGACGACGTCGCCGAACTTTGTCTCTGATCTGATAATGTGCACCTGTTCAAAAAGTTTTCAACGCCATGTCTGAAGTTGAGCAACCCAGACGAAGTGCCCGAAACCAAGGGCAAAACCCAGAAGAAAATCCAGAGGGGGAGAAACTTCCCCGAGGACGCGGATGCGGCCGACCCAGAGGATCCCGAACTCGTTCCACGTCAGAACCACCACCGAGCTCTACCGTAGGTGCCGGAAATTCCAGCGTTCCGAATTCCTCCGGTCCCAATCCTGTCGCGTTTGGAGTACCACATTCTGGATCGAATCCTGTTATATCTGAAGTACCAAACTCGGGCACAAGGATCTCGATCCAGACTAACATGAATTATAGCGAGCGCATCAACAATTCAGAAGGCCTCGACCGAGAGAATGGGTTGGGATATAGCGGATCCAACTCAATCTTTTCTGTTGAAGAAAGAGCGCAAAGGGATCGACAAATCCTCGTAGAAAGACAGCATGATGAGGAGAGACAGAGACGTCTCAGGGAATCCTTGAATCAACCCTTACGGCATAACCCGCCGGGCTCTGAGCATCCCTATGTCAACCTTGTCTCGGACACCCCTCCGAGAGAAATTCCTGAGGATGTCCGAACACTGATGAGGGATTTACATTCTCAATACCCTGACTTCGTTGCATCTTTGATAAACTCAAGTCAACAACTTCGTGCCCAGATGCATGAAGCCCCAAATCGAGTGTCTATCCCAGGAGCTCGAACAACACCACCCTCTGATCCTAATCAACAGCAAGGATTCCTGGAGGACTTATCCCGGAATCTACCTCCCTACAGCACTCAGAGAAACCTGCCACCGCCTCCGGATCCAGCCAATCACCATAATGAAGGCCTAGGACTGAGCAGGGAAGAGGTGCGGAGGATGCGCATCAATAGCATCCAGGAAGAATTTAGGCGCGAGAAAAGGGAGCGGACTCAAAGCGAGTGGCAAACCAGTGCCGATCGGCCTTTCACCCAGGACAGAACCTATCCTGCTCAGGGAAAATACGAGGTCGGTCAGGAAATCAAGCGCATCCTCGGACCCAGAGGACAGTCTGCTCGCTCCCCTTTCTCACGACACATCGTGAACCTCCCCTTTGATGGCAACAAGAAGGTCCCGGAGCACTTGCCTACCTACGATGGTAACAACGACCCTAGAGAATTCCTCTCGATCTTCTTCAAGACCTTGGAAACCCGGAACTTCCACGAGGTGGAGATATGCAAGATTTCCCCAGTTACCTCCGAGGGAAAGCCCAAACTTGGTTTACTCAGACGAAACCAGAAAGCTTATTTGACTATTGGGATTTCGCTGAATTTCTCCTCCTCCCCTTCTTCCAGAAGAAGAAATTCACTAAATCCCTCAGAGATTTGGGATATGTGCCTCGCCATGAAGGAGAGATTGTGATAGAACACTATCACAGATACATAGATCTAGCTACATAATGCTACGATCGGGACGAGGTCCTCTTGATTAACATGTATCGCATGAGTGTAGATGATGACACTCTGAGGATGAAGCTGGCAACTAAGAATCCTACTACCATCCAACATCTCCAGGCCATCATGGAGAAATATGCCAGAAAAGCAGACGCGGTAACGGGCAAGACCACGAGAGTCCTATATGGACAACAAAGGAAAAGAGCCCAAGATGAAGGTATCTAAGGTCGAGAAGACAGACGGCGCCTCCAAACCAACCTTCGAGTCCTACACTCCTCTAGCTAGATCTCGGGTTCAGATCTTATCCATTCACATGTACCTTTTAAAGGATCCACCCACCATGAAGGATTCAGCCGAGCGTCAAAAGTCCCCGAAATTCTGCCAATGTCACCGAGATCGAGTGCATGACACCGAGGAGTGCTATCAACTTAAGAACGAGATCGAGAAGCTGATTCGACAAGGAATTGTGCAACAGATTGCACCTTCAATAACCGTGATAGCCAGGGTACCTAGAAGAAGTATGGGGGAAAACCCTGGTAGAAGAAGAAGGATGGCCCCCGGAACAACAGCAACAACAAAAACAATAACAACCAAGGGGGTGGGAACAATCCTCAAGATCCTCCTCCGCCGCCGCCAAATGAAGCCAACCGAGTCATCAACGGTATCAACGGCTACACGGAAGAAACAATTTCCCTTACCAAGCTGAAGGATAGTGTGCGAGCCATATCCCACACTGAGCCAATCAACAAGAGGCTCTGCCCCGAGGAAACCATCACCTTCTCAGATGCGGACGCCGTGCCAAACCAGATGCCCCACTCTGACCCTCTTATCATCTCTGCAATGATACAGGATTCCCTGGTGAAAAGAGTCTTTGTGGACGATGGGAGCGGAGTAGAAGTGATGTTCCAAGAATGTTTCCAAAAGTTAGGATTTACCAAGGACGACCTCAAGCCTACGGGCCCGATCTCGGAGTTCACCGGAAATCCAGTCGTACCTCTTGGAGAGATCACACTCCCAGTAGCAGATGGAGCGAAAAGCCTAAACCTCTACAACACATTCGTGGTGGTCGACACTGTCACACCCTTCAATATCATTTTCGGCAGACCTTGGATGTGTCAAGCTAAAGCCGTATGGTCTCCCTACCATCTAATGATGAAATTTCCAACACCACAAGGAGTAGCCTCCATCAAGAGAGACCAAGGAGTGGCACGTTCCTGCATGATACATGATTCTCTGGTGAAAAGAGTCTTTGTGGACGATGGGAGCGGAGTAGAAGTGATGTTCCAAGACTGTTTCCAAAAGTTAGGATTTAACAAGGACGGTCTCAAGCCTACGGGCCCGATCTCGGGGTTCACCGGAAATCCAGTCATACCTCTTGGAGAGATCACACTCCCAGTTACAGTAACAGATGGAGCGAAAAGTCTAACCCTCTACTGCACATTCGTGGTGGTCGACACCGTCACACCCTTCAATATCATCCTCGGCAGACCTTGGATGTGTCAAGCTAAAGCCGTATGGTCCCCCTACCATCTAATGCTGAAATTTAAAAAACCACAAGGAGTAGCCTCCGTCAAGGGAGACCAAGGAGTGGCACGTTCCTGCATGATCACGGCCATCCGTGATGCCAGAAAAGTGAGCAACTCTCGGCCGTCAACACCATCCTAGGGGATCTGGTACCCGATCCTGATCTCGAACAACCTCTGGTATTCCACTTCGAGGAAGAGGCCTACGACGAGATGACTACACTGGTATGTTCCCCTAGTATTCATCAATTGCCTTTTGCCTCCTCCAGTTTAGCAACAGTTTTTTGAGTACATTCAAGATTTTTCAAGTGGAAAAACAATGTCTTGGTATGAGAATGTGAGAGATATAACCCAAAGGTGAATACTTTTGTTTCACTATAATATATGCTGGTAGGGATTACATCATTTTAGCCAGAGATATATGTTGTGAAGTTCCTATGATTACTAATAACTTATGCTATTGTTTTGGTACGCATGAAGTCTAATCTGCTTGGCTAAAATTCAAAGAAAGAGTTGTGCTTCACCTCTAGACAGAATATCTCTCTCCTACCCACCTATGAACTCAGACAAAGAAGCTTAAAAAACATATTAGTGTAATATGTTTTTTAAGCTTCTTAGTCTAAGTTTCAGTGAGTGTTTGAAATACGTATTGAATGGGCCTATTATTTTCTTTATGTAGAACTAGCAACTTGGATGGTGCAGGGTGATTGTTTTGGTTATTTTCAGCCAACGTATTACATTTGCGCTGACACGAACTCGGGAAAGAGTGAAAAAGGTTTTAAGCTCTTCAATTTTATACCTTGTTAGATGGAATGTTGAATATGAAACTTAAAAACGGAATGATTTTTACGCTGATGCAGGTGCTGTGAATATGACATCAAACAGGTGATGAATGCATCACAAATGGTGGGGCAGACTATAGTTACGAGTGCTTAGGAGACTCACAGAGGGACAAGCACTGAAAGGATCATTCCCTCTTTCTTTTGATCATCGTTCCTTCAATTCAACCATTCCCTCAATAAAAAAAATCATTTAACTAATACTGTGGGTGGGTGTTTATTTATAGGCATCTTTTCGAGCTCGTTACATTTTTGTGGCAGACACTCGATCCCTAAGGTTGCATTGTTGTGGCAGATACTTTATCTCCAAGGAAGTGTGTGAAGAGGGAGTTAAAAATGTTGTTTTGACGGGGATCAATGTGGTGAGCATTCCTTCCCCTTTATACTTAATTCTTGATTTATTATTATCATTTTTTTTTAATTATTTGGTAAGAGCTACTTCCAATATTTTCTGCAGCAACATAATTGCCTCTGGGCAAACAAGTGTGGGAAAACTAATACTATGCACTAGAATCACAGAGAAAATGGTGAATGATATCTACATTCAAAGAAAGTGACAAATAATGCACAAGTGCGCATAGTTAGAGTTGATGCGCAATTGTTACCAAGCGTTCAAAGCTTTTGTTATGATATACTATTATTATTCATTATACAGGGAAGGAATGTAAAGCTTCTGTATAATTTTTTCCAGGTGGTTGCTCAAAATCAGCTTATAAAGCACTTGCAAAAGGAATTAGCATGGCTAGAAGTAGAGCTCTACACACACCTGATCCATTAAACGGAAAGACTCGCCAGGTTCAAATAATATCAACCACTGGCTTCATACATCAGAAATTAATACCACCTCTCTGTTTTAAGTCGTCTGAATATTCATTCTTGTAATGTACTTTCGGTGCATAGATGGAATGGATATCGAAGAGCTGAGGTGACAAATGTATCTTGCACATGTAGAAGTATATGATTTGCGCCGGAAATGAAAGGATGAACAGGTGAAGACTTCTATACTCGTGGAATTGCAGCTGAGTTGGAACTCGAAGCCAACAAAATTCTCTCCTACACCTCTCAGGAGAAGCTATCAGGTTTTCACCATGACTATGTTATTACTGCATCCTTCTATTTATTTAATTTTACTTTCTTGCAGCTCCTTTGTCAAAATTGAAACAAATCCCAAGTTCATGGTGCATTTCTTTAGTTAGCTAAAAAAATCTTAAGTAGGAGTCAAATCTAGTGAGTACAATGCAGTGAAAGCACATTGTATTCATATTTATAAAAGGTCTCATCTGATATTGTTTGTGCTGAACATGCATGTGTGTAATTCATATTTGACATTAACTATTGATTGGGTTAAATATTCGTGAAAGTAATTGCTGCATGTTTACTGGTTACATATGTGATTTTACTCTATTAAATCTTGTATTGCTTAGTTGAGAAGATTGTGAAGATTTTGTGGAAGCCTATTGAGTCGTTTGCATCCTTTGCTTTTTACCTGGCTTTGCATCTTCTGCCTGATTCTGATGACCTCTATGAGCTTCCATGTCAAATCGTATACCTGTTAACACAATATAATTTTGTTTTAACTAGCTAAAACCAATGATTTCCATTGCATTTCATCACAACTTCACAAAACTCAGGAGTTGGTGGGAGATTGTTTTTATTGAGATTGAGATTAGTGGTAACGGGTAAGATTGTATAATGTACAGAAGAAAAAATAATTCTGATATTTGGATCGTGAAGGCTAGCACAAAATTGGTGATCATGCGGCACCTCTGTTTATGTTAGCCTTTTCATGAACTTTTTGGGTCCCCTATGTTGCTAATTTCTGCAACTGCTTCTTTTGCAAGATTTTAGGCCATGCATCTTTGCAGGTTTCACTGGACAACTACTGGAATTGGATTCTGGATTTTTATATCCAATAGTTCATTATATATAGAGAGAACAAGTCGTTTTTTGTTTGTTGAGGAGAAATGATTGTCTTATAAACTAGTGTTTTGTATACCGTGTGATGCACGATCTTATGGATTGAAAATCAGTATAATACAGTTGTAGAAAGTAAAATGAATTTAATTAATTCGAGAATAGAGTTGAATCCGATAATTACTGAAAATGGTTAACCTAACAATAAATTGTTAAAATAAATACTGTATAAAAATTTGAAATATATAAAATGAAAGTAATTGTCGCAATCGTTGTTGGTCTTTTCATAGATTCTTTGCGGTTTCCACAAAGTTCTACTTGTCCTTCACAACTTCTTAATTTGTATATATCATTGTCGTCTTCTACATCTGAAATTTCTTAAAATGTGCATATTAGTAGGGAACATATCTTAGATTCGTATAACATATGTGGAGAATGTTCTACCTACCTTGTATTGTATTTTTGATTTTTTTTTTGCATTGGGCTCTTCATCTTGCGATTCTTCATTCTTCTCTTCTTTTAAATCCACGTAAGATTCAACCGTATATATGTGGACTAATTCATCCTCCTCTTTCATGTTAATTCTGACTTCAACGATAAACTCATTATTTGCAATGTTTCTATTGCGCTTTTAAAGTTGTGCTCTATTAGGGTAATTCCAACTATTTCATTCAAAGAATTCAAATGACGGTGTACTTGACCACACAGTCAAAAAATATGAAATATGCAAAGACATGAAATATCACTGTAATATGTTGGAAACTAAAAACTCATAAAAATAGTCTTGTATTTATGTTAACAAAAAAATATATTAGTTGAAATTTTCATATTAAAATTGGATTTTTTTTTTTTTTTTTTTTTGTGTTGAGAGGTTTACAAGATTTTAAATCTAACACACGGTTATAGCAATGATGATGATTATGTGTTGATTTGCCCCCAAGGGTTTTTACTAGTTTCTGTACCACTTGGTGGAAATTAATTATGTTCAATTGATTGTTCGTTCCGAAATGAAATCTGATGCAATATAAGATAATTGGGATTGAAACGGTAATCTCTACTTTAAGGACCAAAGTGATCAAGTATGCAATAACTATATTTTATTGCAAATTTTCTTGTTACTGTTTTAGAATCATTTCAAAACAAACAATTGTACTTATTTTGAGTCTAATAAGAAAATAAGAATGCACATTTTTATTACTCCTTTGAAATGGCAGGGTACATGGGACGTGGTACGTGTGATGGTGTGAATAATGATTTACCTCATTATAATATATTAGGAAAAGAAAATAAAAAGTAAATTAATGTCATAAAACTCATTATTAAAGCACCAAATTAATAAGTAAGAGTGTCTATTTGTAGAAGACAATGACCCAGAGATTGCAGACAAGGCATTCAAGTTTGATGCCCTTGAAGCCAGCTTTAGTGGCGAGTGCTCTGTACTGGATCTCAGTTCTCTCTTTGGGACCGGTGGATAGAGCCACCCTGAGAAGGTCAATTTGGAGGGTGCTTTTCTCTCCGGTGTCGCTCTGACTGGGATTCGCCGGAACTATGGATTCCATCACATGCAGTTTCCCATCGACGGGCAAAGCCTTGTAGCAGTTGCTGAGAACCTTCAAGCAGCTCTCGTCGTCGAAGCAGTGGAGCACCCACTTCATTATAATCGCATCCGATTCAGGCACGCTTTCAAACATATCGCCTCCTCTGTGTTCGACTCCGGGATGCGCCGGGGCACCGGCAACAACATGTGGCAAGTCGAAATTGATGCCCTTGATGTGTGGGTACTTGGCGGTTATCATGGATAAAACCTGACCGCGAGCACCGCCCACGTCCACCAAGGTTTTCACATCCGCAAATCCGTGGTAGGATTCCAGAAGCCTTTTGGCGATCAGCTCCGTGTAGTTGGTCATTGCTATGTTTGATGCATTCATGAGTTTGGGGTCCTTTGTGATGTACTTGAACAGTGTCTCCCCATGAGTCTTCTCGAATGCTGTTCCTCCTTCCAGAATTCCGGCTTCTAGGCCGTACCTAACACAGGTACACCAGACATAATATTATTAATTTCAGAATGGTGAATGAAGAACAAGCAAGGAAGGAGACTGACCATGTATCCATGACGTCTTTATCAACGAGATAGGACAAAAGCGGGCTGAGCGGGCTGAGCGGCGCGCCGTATTGATTCTTAACGAAATACTTGGCCGCCGGCGCCAAGCCATAACGTCGCTGATCGGAGTCGACGTCAAGGGAGCAGGTGAAGACGGAGTTGCTGGCGAGGAGAGCCAGCATCCGGTCGAGATTCGCCGGCGCGTGTGGGTTTTCGGTGGGCAGCTGAGCCACGATGTCGGAGGCCGTCAGCTGCGCTCCGGGACCGGCCTTGGCTATGATCTCCAGAACGTCGAGGCGGATCACCGCGTTTAGCACCATTGGCACCCATGCCGCCGACGCCAGCAGCAAAGCCTTGGAGAAGTGCTCTTCTTCTTCTTTTTCTTGAGCCATTTAGTTTTTGTTAATTTGCTTTTGTTTTAGCTCTGCATATAAATGCAACTCAGTCTACACTGGCTGGCGCTCCAGTCTCTGTAATATATATATTCAAGTTCAAACAAGGCAGCCACTTTTTCAATCTACAAAATAGTATTCAATCATCAAATTCAAGCTTGGCGGCCAGTATTAGATCACTCCCAAGCTAGTAGTACTATCGAGTATTAACTAATAATTGAAGAATTAGAAAAACGAAATCACAACGTATAAGCTCTGAACAATCTAATTGATCACTCCATTCCATATCGAATTCGTAGATGTTAGATAGTATTATGGGCTTAGAGCCCGATGTGTATCAGTCTAGGGTTTAATTAGGGTTTCTACTCATGTACTGTCTATATAATTGTGAATATGAAACACACCTTAGTATTGAGGTTTATCCCTCTAACATGGTATCAGTCGCCTTTACGATTCTCCGACCTGATTGTTGAGCTGATTATGGTATAGTCGGACATAGCCCTTGAGCTGCCGCCCACCACCGGAGTCGACCTCGACTGGAGTTGGGTTGAGTTGGAAAATTAACAATTTAGGACTAAAACTAATCGAACTAGAACTCGTTCTCCCCATCTATTCTTTTTCTAAACTGAATTGAACTAAAATGAAAATTAATGTATTGAAAAATAAAATTAGTATAACTAATTTGTCTGAATTTCATTCATTTATATTTTTATTGAACTAAATCAAATTATATTAAATTAAACTAATTCTCTTAAGTTCAAAAGGGAACTGACCCTTAGGCGAGACTTTTCTATTTAACTATCGAAAAAGAATAACTCATGCAAAGAGGTAAAGACATCATTTTATTTTTATATCTTTGCCTAGGGTCAAAATATAAATTCCTACAAGTTTCCCCATGAAAATCTTATTCAAGGTAGATGTATTCTCGCGCTCACCTTCCCCCGGGCTCCAACCTCAATATCCTCAACTTCAACAGATGATGGTTCACCATGGACTGCTCCTACCAAATTCTTTCCACTCGTCCCTTCCTCGGGGATCGGTGTCTTTGACTTGCCCACTCCTCCAACACGGGCATCCTTAATAGCCGTCGGCATGTAGCTCCGAGTAGTGGTTTGGTTTCCCCTGACCGAGGCTATGCCGTGCTCTGTAGGAAACTTCATGGTCAAATGGTAGGGCGAGCAAACCATGGCCGCCCATAGATAATGTTATACGGGGAAGTTGTGTTGATTACCGCAAAGTTGCACATCATGGTTGTTTGCTTGTTTCTGATCAAGGTAATCAACCAGAGTTACCTTCAACGGGATAATGCCCAGGGGTGGCCGGTTCGTCCAGTAAATCCTGACAGCGGGGAAAGACACAGCTTCAGATTCTTCCGGTCAATTCCCAATTGATCAAAACTAACTACAAACATGATCTCCCGCTACTTCCATCATTGAACAATAGGCCTTCAACATCCGTTGTAACGACCATGGGATCGGAATGAGGAACATCACATCCTCGTCTGAAAAGGTGATGGTTTCACTAGTTTTGAACTGCTTTCTCTGTATCTCTCTCGGGGGTACATATCTGCTCTTTTCCTTCACCGCCGATGGAATTTGGGCTCCATCCCTAACTACGCCTTTAATCACGTTGATCATCCTTTGGAGAGCCAAGACTTGCACCGGCCATGCAGGTCTGGGAGCCGGAGGAGCTGGGTTGGCCCCCGTCACTCGATTCCTCCCTCCCTCTATCGGTTATTTTGCTAGTTTCTCTTCCTTCATTGGCTTGCCAGGGCTGCTATCGGAAGCGCCTTTCTCGATCAACTTCTGGATATTCTCGATCAACTTCTGGATATTCGTGCGTAATACCCTGCACCCCTCCGTCGTATGCCTATAAAACTTATGAAAGTCACCACTTTTTGGTTTTGGCAAGGGTTGGGGCACCCCAGATGGCAGGTGGATCAGCAAATAGCATGCGGTGTATTACAAGGTCTCTATCTTGGTCTTTGTAAGCGGGATGTAAGTTGGCCGCGCAACAAAGTTTTGTGCGAACCCGGGACCGCTGCTGCCGGGACTGCAACCCGTCTCACCTACTCCAGGTGTGCTGGTGCTCTCACAGTGGTAGTCTATGTAGTAGTAGCAGTAATTACCCGTTGCTTGAAAAACCTCACGGTACTCATTCTGATATGGTTAGCCTCATCAACCGTGAAATGGATCTCCACCACCAACTGAAGAGGGTAGAACATCATCGGCATGTTCATCAGCTCAATGTAGAAGGTCTAGTCCCTTAATCCATTGACAAAGTTGTGGATCAGGATCTTCTCTTGCTGCTACCGTTCCACCACCTTCATTGACTCGGCAATATACAAAAGATAATACTCCCCAGGTTGACTCTATTTCCAACTGCCGCATGGCCAACACGGTTGTCAGATTTACTAACGAGTTCTTCATTACTGAATACCATCGTACCAGAGCGCCAACAGAGTATCCCGCTCCCATACCATAATTCACTATTGGCTGCTCCAAGAACTGCCCTCCCTAGTATGGCTAGGCCGCGGGATTTAATCCCACAAGAGGTTTCTGGTACTAAGGGAAAATTGGCCGGATCGATGGAGGTGCGCCACCGTGCTGCAGCTGGTATCCCTGGTTCAAATCATCCTCAAGGTTCATATAGACGGGAGGTCTGACATGATCATTCACTGGGTTCGTGGGAGGCTTCAAGACAGCTTTCCAGGCTTGGAACTCCTAAAACTTTGTAAGCTTTATTCAAATAATATTTTGGCCACCCCTCTTGACCCCTTTGTCATCTTTAGGGTCTAGCTCTTGGCCCGACTCTTCCGAGTCATTCTCCTCCACTCCCCCCAGATATGCGAAGCGAAACATTTCTAGGGGATACTGTTTCGCTTAGGGTAAGGACCACCCCCGTCCTTCTTTTTATGTCTGCCACGTGGCATACTGGATATGCGAAGTGAAACAATAAAGAAATGTCCCACATGGCGTTCTAACTGGTGCTACCAGTCTGCTCCGGGTCTTCCTAGTCCCGTACGGTATTTGATCCGGGAAGTAAGAATATCCAACTTTGCAGTTTCTCTCACCTAAAACCTCCAAGACAAAACCCCCGGAGATACCACTAGGGTAGCTACTCAGGCGTGATGATGAAAGAGTGGTCTTTTACGGAGGAGAGAGATAAAGAATATGTAGAGAGTTTTACAGTCTGATAGAATATACCTTTAATTATTGGTTAATGTGGTATTTATAGTGATGGCAAGAGGGGAAAGAAGCATATGAGAGATGTCCGTACTGTCCCTGGGTAAAGCCAATATATATGATGTCAGGTGGAGGACCACTCTTGGGTCGGACCTCTTTTCTGGACTCTTGATGGGATGTAGCCCATATCACCAGGGATCAAGTTTGAAGATGAGGTGCGAGCTTTGTTTCTGCTTTATACTCTACCTGATTCCTTGGTTAATCATGCTCCTGGAAGTGATGTTACCTTTTACTACACTAAGAGTTTCATTTTGAATGAGGAGATGAGTAGGAGATCCCAAGCTCCATTATCGCACTCTGAGATTATGTATGTTAAAGAGAGGGATAGAAGCAAGAGCAAGTTTCAGGGGAAAAAGCGAGAATGTCACATAGAAGTTGACATTCTTGCAAGTTGTACACTGCAAGAGTGTCACACTGCCAGAATGTCACATGTAACTACTGAGTTAAGCTTGGGCATATTATGAAGAATTGCTTCAAGTTGATGCGGATATGGATGAAGAGGTAAAGTGGAAGAAGCATTCATTTGCTGCCTAATTATAGGAGGTAAAAGTCTTCGCTCTGATCACTTTGGAAGGGACTCAAATGGCTCAAATCCTAAGGGAGGAGGTTGAGGATAGTTTCAAGCGATGGGAATCCATAATCCACTGCAAGGTAGTGGGCAGCTCACCACCATTGATGGTTATGGAGGGGTATTTCAGGAGAATTTGGGGATCACAGAAGGTTCAGAAAGTGTGGAAGCTGGAGGAGGGGATTTTTATATTCAGATTCTCCACTAAACAGCACAAAGATTAGAACTCGTAACAAGGTATGGTTTATTTTGACCATAAACATGTTTTTGTTAAACCTTTGTCTAGTG
Organism: Sherardia arvensis; assembly: GCA_948330725.1. NCBI lineage: Eukaryota > Viridiplantae > Streptophyta > Magnoliopsida > Gentianales > Rubiaceae > Sherardia > Sherardia arvensis. The sequence goes on from OX415240.1 coordinate 21,678,059, forward strand.
AGATTTGCGATTTTTTGAGCTTAAAAAAGGTACCAGTCTGGGTTCAGCTACCAGATATGCCACTTTTATATTGGAAACATCAATTCTAAGTAGAATAGCCAGTACTCTAGGGACACCTATGAAACCTCTACCTTAGAATTTGTTAGGCTCTCATTTGCCAAAATCCTAGTAGAATGGATATAAAAGCCACACTCTCTGATCATGTCTCTTATCTTGATAAGAATGAAATTATTCAGTACCAACTAGTGTTCTTTGAATGGCTTCTAGTCCAGTGTAGTGAATGCAAAAAGGTTGGGCATTCCAGTTCTAAGTGTAGGAATGTAATGAAGCCCAAGCCCCCAAAGCCTACTAAGAAATGGAAACGTGTTTCAAAACCTACTGGTGCACCGACGATAGTCCCTGTGAAGCCTATCGCAACACCCCCTCCAGCCCCTAATTTGCATGTTTACCACTGATACTTGTGTACCAACCAAGCCATCAGTGATCCCCTTCAAGTTTTCTAAGAAAGTGAAGGAGAATAATATTGATGATGATGGATTTGAGGCAGTAACCATCAAGTCTCCACAAAGGTCTGGGAAAAACCTGTTGTGGAAATGGAAGAAAATGAGAAGTTCCCGGGAAGCAAGTTCCTGGCTCTTTCTAATGCTCTTGATGAGTAGCATCTTGGTTTCGAATGTTCGTGGTGTTAATAGGAGAGAGAAACAAGATAGCATTAGGAAGTTCTGTACAACTTTCAATTTTGGCTTTATTTGTTTTCTTGAAACAAAGGTGAAGAAAAAAAGAAGGCAAGAAATCTGGAGCAAGTTAAACACGGGCTTGAAATGGAAATCAAACAGTGATGTTATTGATTCTGGGAGGATATGGATTCGCTAAAAGCCAGATGTTTTTAAAGTGACACAGATTGAGAAGAATGTTCAGTGGATGAATGTGCCTGCATTATAAAGGAGTTCAAGCAGGAGGTACTTATCACATTGGTTTATGGCCTCCACACCAAGGAAGAAAGATCTAGCTTGTGGACTCAGCTCACCAGATTGGATCATGGAAATGGGCTCTCATGGTTTCTAATTAGTGATTTTAATGCCCCCCTTCACTTACAAGATAGGCAATGTGGTGCGCTTGTGCTGGTAAAAGAGGTGGAGGAATTTCAGCAACTGGCCCAAGACTTAGAATTATTGGAGCTAAATGAGGGGGTGATAAATCCATGGTTCGCACTCGTGGGCTTAATTCGAACCCGTTCAAGGGCTGAAAGGTTCTGGGCTCGTTATACGTGAAAGATGTGCTTACGGGTCCACCAACCTAGCCTAAATAGGGCTTACGTATATTCCGAATTAAATATGAAGAATACTTTTCCTTTAATTATGGGAATACAACTTCTATTACCATAAGAGTTACAATCATACTCGAAATAAAAACCTTGTTAATCTAAGGATTAGGGTGCTATAAATATAAAGGCTTGATACGCCTCTCGATCTATCTTACTTACACTAAGTTTTTATTCTTATTGCTTCTCAAGATTGTTTACTGACTTAAACATCAGAGTGTCTACCCACCCCGGGGATCGGATTTGCAGATCAGTTCGTGAGCTTGGTCGAGATCAACCGCAAGTCCTATATACATCCATCAATTTGGCACGTCCGGTAGGACTTGCATGTCTCGTTGATCAATTGAGCCATGTCTGATCCGGCTGAAAATCTTCGCGGGAGCCAGCGAATCAGTTCTCGAGCCTCGGGGCCCCCCTGCATGTAATCATAAGACAAATTACACCATGTCCGAGTTCACTCAGACTATAGGGACAAATACCTCGCAAGTCAGACCCCCGAGAAGTGACGTATCTCAGACCTTGGCAACCTGCACATAGAATATAATAGCGCCTCGGGCTGTCCACCACCAAGTTTCAATTAGAAGCAAGTAGAATGAGGATAACCTTCGAGATGTTCACATTTACCACTCGCTTGAGCAAACATTATCATAAATGGTGTGCATAGACTATTTGATGAAATAACTCCCGAGGAGCTGAGGAATAAGAGATTTCGCCTCAACGAAACCATCATCATTTCAGAAGTCGATGCCGTTCCCAATCAAGTTCCTCATTCTGATCATTTGGTCATCTCCGCTACCATCAACCACACGTGGGTCAAACGGGTATTTATCGACGATGGAAGTGAAGTTGAAATCATGTTTCTCCGTGAAAAGTTGGGTCTAATCAAAGGCGATCTTTGACCTACGAACCCGATCTCGGGATTCATCGGAGATGCCTTGACACCGCTACGAGAAATTATACTACCTGTACAAGTTGTGGAAGGCCTTTGTAGCCTAATCGTCAGTTGCACTTTTGTGGTGGTCGACTCTATCACACCATTTAACATTTTACTTGGTCGACCATGGATGCGCCGGGCTAAACCAGTTTGGTCCCATAACATCTCGCTATGAATTCCCTACTAATCGAGGGATAGCTACCATGCAAAGAGATCAGGGAATGGCACGAATATGCACAATTTCAGCCATTGAAGGTGCAATGCAAGGCAAGAACGAGCATTGTATATCCGAGCATATGGACTACTCTAAGTTAGAGGCTATGCAACTAAAAGAGTCAGGAACCATTAAAGTAGGCACATTCTTACCTCCCAAGATAAAAACACGGCTCTATGACTTACTTAATCAATACGTGGACGTTTTCTCTTGGGATACCAATGATTCGTTAGGGGTACCATCTCACCTGGATGAACACCACTTGAACATAGACCCGATGCAGAATCCCGTCAAGCAGAAGTGTCGCATCTTCTCTCTGGATCAAGTACATGCTATTAGAGAAGAAGTGGATAAAATACTCGAAGCAGATGTGATCGAAGAAGTTATATATCCTGAATGGATAGCTAACCTATTACTGGCCAAGAAGCCTGATGAGAAGTTGTGAATTTGCATCGACTTTACCAATTTAAATGATTGTTGTCCAAAGGATAGCTACCCATTGCCCTCTATCGATCGCCTAGGCGAAGCAATTTCCGGCTATCAAGTGTTTCCTTTCTTTTGACGCCCATCGAGGGTACCATCAAATTCCAATGGCGGAAAAGGATAAGGAGAAAACCTCCTTCATCACGGACGAAGGGACATATTACTACAAGAAGATGCCCTTTGGCATAAAGATGCATGAGCCAGGTACCAGCAGTTGGTAGATAAGTTATTCAAATCCCAAATCGGGTGGAATATGGAAATATATGTTGAAGACATGGTGGTGAAGAGCCCAAGTTATGACTCTTCCTCGATGACTTGAAAGAAACTTATGATACAATTAGGTCGGTCATTTTGAAGTTGAATCCTGCCAGGTGTATTATCGGTGTCGGGGCTGGTAAATCGCAGGGATACATGGTGTCTAATGTGGGGATCAAGGTAAACCCCGAGAAAATAGAAGCCTTGCAAAACATGCAATCCCCAAAGACAGTAAAAGATGTGCAAAAACAGGGTCCCTCACGGCTCTAAGTCGTTTCCTCTCAAAGGGGGCTGAAAAATATTTACCTTTCTTCAATATATTGAAGAAAGCTAACAAATTTGAATGGTCCCACGAATGTGAAAGGGTCTTCAAGACTTAAAAAAAGGGAACATAAAACGCCTACCCACGCTATTGAAACCCGATAAGGGGAAAATTCTCTACTTGTACACATCTACATCACAACTGGCCATCAGCGTCGTGTTAGTAAAAGAAAAAAGGGTCTTAGCACCCGATATACTATGTAATTATGGCCTTGCAAGGACCCGGGACAAGATATACCCCTTTGGAGCGGCTAATCCTAACTTTTGTGCATGCCTCGAGACGGTTCCGACCTTATATCCAGACGCATACTATAGTGTTTCTAACCAACTATCCGATCAGGCAAATTGCAAAAACCTGATGCCTCGGGATGGATGATGAAATGGGCAATCAAGTTGAGGGAGCACGATTTTCAATACAAACCTCGAACATCCATTAAGGTCCAGGCCTTTGCGGATTTCATAATGGAATCATTTGAGCCCTTGGAGCTCGACCAACATATGCCCTTGCTCACTACAAAAAAATGACGCGTATACATGGATGGATCCTCTTACTCGGGGGCAGTGGCACCGGTGTTTTGCTCACAAACCCCGAGGGAAAATACCACTCATATGTTCATCACTTCAGCTTCCGGACGACCAACAATGAAGCCGAATATGAAGCCTTGATCACAAGTTTAAAGCTAGCAAAGGACCTTTAAGTTAAAGACTTGGAAATCTTCAGTGACTTGCAACTCGTAGTCTAACAGATTCGAGGTGAGCACAAAACTCAAAAGTATAGCCTTCAAAGATACCTTGACATAGTCAAATTTCTCCTGAGTCAATTTTGACATTATGAGTTGAATCACATACCCTTAGAGGGTAACCATAAATCCAATGCTTTGAGCAGGCTCGCTTCCTCGGACCTTAACATCCGCTCTTCCCAAGAAGTACTGGTCGGATATTTGGAGAAAAGAAGTTACGAGGAGAACATCATAATATATGTCGACACTTCTGACACCTGGATGAGCCCTCTCATGGAATACTTTCAAAATGGAACCTTCCCCGAGGAAAAATCCTTAACCCGAAAAATTCGTGTGAAGGCCCCGAAGTAAGTCATACATGAGGGAAGCTTATACAAGAACGGGTATTTACAACCCCAACCTAAATGCATCGGACCCTCCGATGGAAAATATTTTATTCGTGAGGCACACGAAGGAGTTTGTAGAGCCATCAAGGACCACGGACGGTGTCCCAAAAGCTCCTACAAATTGGGTACTATTGGACTACCATGTTGAAAGATTCATTAAAATATATCCAAGCTTGCCATCAGTGCCAAAAATATGCTCCGATGATCCGCGTCATGCAGGAAAACATGATGACCATTCAAGAATCTAGGAATTTTCTTAGATGGGGAATCGGCATTGTTGGATCCTTCCCCACGGCCCCAGGAAACTTAAAATACATCATAATGGCCATTGACTACTTTTCAAAGTGAGTATAGGCCGAAGATTTAATAAACACGACTGGTAAAACAATCATCAACTTTTGTTGGAGAAACATCGTATGTCGCTATGAATCCCTAAATACATATTCGCAGAAAACGGATTCAAGTTCCCTACTAACCCTTTCAAGAAGTGGTGTGAAGATTAAGGGATCTAGAAAAAATTAACTTCTATGTATCATCCTCAAGCCAATGGCCAAGTAGAGATTACCAACCGCACAATTGTAAGCGGCATCAAGGGAAAGCTGCAAGGGGCAAAAGGTAACTTGATGCCGGACGGATAGTGTTGGTTTCATGTAACGGATCCTAGGGTTCGAACGTGGTGAATAGATGGTTGATTGTAGTTTATAATGTATAAAGATATAGAATAATCGGCTGGAAATTATAGAGTAACGATATTGTCCTTCCACGTCACGATGCAGGGTGCGTCAAATGTTGCGACTGTCATGTAAGTTTGAGTAGCTCGCACTTGAAAATTACGATTTCTGTCGCAGAGAATTTTTATACATCAATTGTCTGAATAATTCTTCACATGAGATTACATTAGATATTACCTAAGAAAAAACAAATCTAAAGAGGAATAAGACTCCCTCTATTTTTCTATAATAATAATTCCTAAACTTAAAAGGAATCAAAGAAAAATACTAAAAAAAAGTTTCTAGAACCATATGGATCCATTTTTAGATTATATGAATAATCTAAAAATAGTCACTTTTCTTTCCTCATCATTCTCTCCCGCTTGAAATAACTCGACTCCTGTCAAGTTAAAATCATAGGTCATCTCAGAAAGCTCCAAATATGTACACCTTAAATATTCTTCACGTGGATGTCCCTTCCATCGAACGAGATACTTCCAAGGAACAAGATATTTCTGGCCATGTGCTAATTTCGAAATTTTTCTGTGATGTAGCACATCCTCACTTCCACCATGCGATACTGCAGATACTACCTTAGGCATTTTGGGAAAATACTTCACTTGAGTTTTAGTAATCTTTTTAACTCCTCCAAACGACCTACGTGTAGAATTAATAAACTTTATTTCCCTCTCCCACTTTGTCTCTTCTGAATTAGTAGACGATCTTTCAACATTTGTCTCTTCTGCAATCGTTTCTTCCCTTTTGAAAGTCTCTTCATCAGGTTTCTTCTCAAATATTGGTTTGCATTACTTATCCTCTTTAAGAGCTTCAACCACCTAAAAGTGCTCAAAGACATGGCCGCACTTTGTTTTCTCTTCAACATCTTATGTAACATGTACGTTCTCTGAAGTTTGACTGCAGTTTGTATCTTTCTAGCTTGCTTCAACCTTCTCAGTCATTACCTTAGTGCTGGTTGGCTTTACGAATTATAGCAAACTTTCTAAACTCAAAAACTTTAAAACAATGTGCTCATTGTTGAAGTTAAAAGAGTAAGTATTGGCATGAACATTATACGAAACATTCTGATCATGTGTCCATGAACCACCTAAGAGAATATGAGTAACCCTCGTAGGCAAAATATCACACCAAACAGAATCTGAATATCTACCCTTCTTAAAGTGTACTAAACATCTCATGTTTATTACAATAGAAGTATTATCTATCCAAGAAATTTTGTTTTAAATAATTCAAAAATTGTCACTTCTCATTCCTTATCATAATTTGATCCATGAACTCCCAAGTGGCATATGGACTCATAGAACCACTCTAGCGACAGCTACCAGGGAAATACCCTACAGTCTGGTCTATGGGGCCGAGGCGGTTATCCCAATCGAAAATTGGGGTCCCATCAACCAGAATCTCCAGGAAAGGAAGCCAAGATGACAATGCCAATTAAGAAAACATTCGTCTTGACCTAGACCCTCTCGAGAAGAGAAGGGACAAAGAAACAATCCATGAAGTTAGAGTCAAAGAAAGAGTTGAGCGTTATCACGACAAAAGGGTTCATCGGTAAACGTTTACAAAATGAGATTTAGTTATGAGATTGAACGAAAAGAGCAAGAAGGAAGTGGAAGGGAAGCTATCCCCGAATTGGGAAGGCCCTTATCGGGTCCTAGAATCCCATCTAGGGAGAAGTTACCTCTTGGAGACCGTAAAAGGCGAGCCTATCCCAAGGAGGTGGAATGTAGTTAACCTACGAAAGTACCATGGAAGATAAAAAAGACAAGCACCCCGAACGAAGAAGGGGTGAACCTATGCAGTTTCAATAAAGTAGCACGGCTACGTCCCCTATTCTTTGATCTAAGTAATATTCTCAAAACTCCTATGATTATCTAAAATCCGAGCAAAACACTCGAGGGTTCTTATACTTTGTTTTAAATCCGAGCTACGAGCTGGAAGAGATATTTTCTCATTTATACATATACTTGTCTTTATTTTTATTTTAAGCAGTCAATATTCTTATTCTAATAAAGGGATGCTAGACCTAACATGATTATAAACACGATTTCTACTCATGGTACTATACTTGAAAAAGTATATGATTGACGCTTATTAAATAAGTTGTTTGGATGATAAATTCGAATGCCAATCACCTTGAGTAAAGTAAATAAAAGGAAGTAGAATCTCGGGACAAAATACTTGAAAAATTATATGATTGATGCTTACAAGTTAAGTTATTTGAACGACAATTTCGAATGTTAATCATCTCGAGGGATACTAAACAAAGTGTACAACAAACTAGATATTACATCAAGAGGTGTTAACTATTACATCAAGATAATATTCTATCTATATAAATAGTAGAAACCCACTCCTGCTGATACTCGGCCTCGGCCCGTAAAAATTGATGAGATTATCAACTTTGATTAAAGCCCTTACAACAGAGAACTTGAACTTAGCACGAGGCAGAGCTTCATGAGCATTGGAACTGTTGGAGTCTTTGCATTGAACAGAGAGCAGCACATGTCCATCTAGAGAAGTACATTAACTCGATGAGTATTCGGTTAAACAAATAGTTGAATCATACTTACTTACCTAGAGAGATAAGTTTACTCGATGAGTATTAAAAATCAATTCCGATTTAGATTGCACCATCTAGTTGAGGTTACTAGTTTCTTTTGAGCAGATTAACAATGTATAGTAATGGCTTGAAAGCACCACAAAAATGGCACCAGTTAACGAGACCGAGGAGACACGCGCCTTTCAAATTCTTTTGTCATGATTTTACAATTGAAAGATGTTGCCAATTTATTTTAATAATAAAATATATCTGGCCTAAGTCTATTAATATCAACTTTGTTTATTTAAAGAATTCAATGAATTATCAACAGAATTTCTAAATAAAATGCAGTGAGAACCAGTGTTTCTGTTTATTTAGAATTACGTCAAGCCATTGTGTTTGTCAGGGCAGAAAAACAGTTGATGAAAAACAATACTCCAAATGTCTCAATACCACATTGATATGGTTCCACACTTCTTAAAATGATCCAAATGTGATAATAAGTAACATCAAACATAATAGGACCCAAACAAATTCCTTGAACAACCAAACAGACATAATATGAGGAACACAAGTATTAAGCCCCCCCATCCACGAATCTCTCTTCCCTCCATGAATTTCTGTTGGAAATAAAATGGTACACTCGTCAAGATTAACATAAACATTGTGAAGATTGAAAAAAAATAACAATGTAGGCAAATAATATGATAGTGCACTTACATATCTTGTTAAAGGCCACAATGTCGCAACTTTGAACATAGTCATTAATAGGTTCAACAGTTAAGACACTCTCGATGAGATCATCAACAGAAACTAGGTCATCCACAATAGTGAGCATAATCTGCAGCTTCTTGATACCATATCCAACAGGAACCAATTTGGCTGTAACAGGAAGAGTGAATCAAAAAACAATAGTTCATGCGTAATCTGAATTGGGTGATGAGTTCTCGTGAATTGCTATAAGCTCAGGTTAAAAAAACATGTAGAAGGTAGGTCTTACTGTTTCTAAAGTAGTAGTTAAGATTAAGGGCGGAGAGACTTACATGCACCCCAAAACAACCCTTCCATCTCAACACCACGCACAGCTTCTTCTAGCTTTTTCATGTCTGTTTCATCATCCCATGGCTTGACATCCATCAGAACTGAGGACTTGCCAGATTCCTTCTTCTTGCCAGATGCCTTCACGGCTGCAGCACGTTCTTCGGCTGCCTTCTTTTCCTCTTCAGTTTCTTCACCAAAGAGATCCACATCATCGTCGTCATCGTCTTCTTCAGCAGCTGATGCCTGCAGCCAGGATGGTTATTTATCCAACGACAAAGCAAGAAGTAACTCAAATGAAGATATCAAAGATGCTAATTAATCATCACATAAATAACCTCAAATTTTGAACCGAAGTAAGATACAGTCCCGAATCCAAATTTATCACAGATAACTAGCTAAACCAGAGCGAGTTCCATTACCTTAGCATCAGAGGCTGGAGGGGTAGCAAGTGGAGCAGAGCCTTCAATGATGACACCAGCTCCTTCTCCTGATACACCACTAGAAGAGTATCGAAAACAAAATCAAAATATTGTAGAAGCATTACAAAATCCTCAAGAAAGCAGTAACGTGATTCCACTTACGAAATCCTCAAAAGAGCAGTAACGTGATTAAACCAGCGAGCCACATTCACATAATCCGAGGAGGAAGGTGGGTTTGCAATAGCAGAATAGACGATAAGGTCATCCTTAGAGGCCTGGTACCTGACAGGGGGAAACTTTCAGTTCAAACCAAAAACATGTTATCTTCCCCAAAAGTTGATAAGAAACTTTACCCTGTAATGTAACTGCGGCTAAGAAGATACTCATCAAGCTTCTTGAGGCCCGATGATAAATTGAGGTTGCTAAATGCGACAGCCATCGATCAATTAGTCTGCAAATTAAGCAGCCGTACTACATCGTTATTATCAAACAAGCTTGATGAAGATCCAACAACTATAATTTTTCATAAACCAGATGTAGATCCAAACCTAAAACAGAACAAAACTAACCCAGGTTAATGGCAGAGGCTTGGTCGGCGGGGCAGCAGATGTTCTGGACAGAGAGAATAAGCAGCGGAAAGTGCTTAGGGTTTCGAGTTAAGTAGGGAAGCTGGCGGACTGCGGACTAAGTATGGGCCGCTGCCCAAATATAACTGTGTGGGATTTGGGCTCTTTACAAGGCTATTGTGTCATGATTGGGCCTGAGCTAAAGGGTAAATCAGGCAATCACTACAGCTAAAACTCCAGCTAAGAACAGCAGCTGGGAGGTGAGGGTCAAAGCATGCCAAGACCAGTCCAGATGAGCTGGGAATTCATTTGCTGTAACTGTTTCAGTTAGCATATATAGTTAGGCTGTTGTAGTTAGTTAGGATCATGCTTTTGGTACTGTAAACAATCATCACATTGATGATCTTCCAACCCCAAATTCTTCTCTAAATCTTAGCTTAATTCTTCCCCTCTCTACTCTCTTTACTCTCTTTCCTTTCTGTTCGCAGTTGCTGAGCTGTTAATTCACAGTTTTAGCCTTGTAATCCTTGCCGGATCACGACAAATGGTATCAGAGCCGGCGACCTCCGACCGGAATTTCTCAAAGCGCGGTGGTTCTTGGACGGCAGGACGACGGTTATTGGCCAACGAAGCAATGGAAGAGGAAGACTGCAATTTCGAGGATTACCCGGCACTGTATATTAGAGAATATTTAGATTGATCATTATTGGTTACTATTAATTGTATATGAGTTGTAGTCTATTTTGTTTTAGTCATAGAATATTTGATTTCCCTGTATTATGGGAATTTCTTTTGTATTATTATTAGGACATCCTTGTATATAAATAGGAGTCTTGAGTTAATGAAAAATCAACCTTTGCAGTAATCTTTTCTCTGCAATATTTATATGGTATCAATTTAACACGCGGTCCTTACCGATGGCCTCATCTACGTCTTCCGCTTCATCGATATCATCTGCGTCTTCAGTCTCGGCGCACAATCTTCTCATGACTGCTGGCGGAACCACCACCACCCTCCAGCTTCCCACTCTTTCCATTCGCCTAGACCACAGTAATTACTCTCTGTGGAAAGGTACTGTGCGCTCGGCTCTTGAAGTCTTCGAGCTTGATGATCACCTTCTCTCCGACCAGACTCCGGCCAAAACCATCACACCGACTGGAGACTCGGAGTCAACCACGCCGACCCCTAATCCGGCGTACAAACCTTGGAAACGAAACGACAATTTCGTTCTCCTTTGGCTGCGTACCACTCTCACCATTCCGATACTTGGACATGTTGCTCGTGCCACCTCTGCCGCTAATGTCTGGACCATGCTTTCCCAGATGTTTCAGTCCCAGATGCGAGCACGCCAGAATCACCTCAAACAGCAGCTGCAGTCTCTCCCCAAAGGCTCCATGTCCATCATGGAGTATGTCGAGAAGAAACGGGGCATCTCCGATTCACTGGCGGAATGCCTCTCAGCCGTCTCTGATGATGACTTTGTATCATACGTCCTCTTCGGCCTGGGTGCTGAGTACGCCGCTTTCAAGACGGCGATCAGCATGCGTGATTCAGTCACCTCCAATGAACTCCTCGGTCTTCTTCTCCAAGAGGAACAACGAATTCTAGATTCGTGTGCTTCCGTGGCTCCCTCGGCGCTCGTTGCTCACCGCCGCTGTGTATGGCTCCCCGAGCTTGGTTTCAGAAGCTCAGTCATGCTCTGCTCCAACACGGCTTCAAGCAGTGTGTTTCAGATACTTCTCTCTACATCAAGTCTCATGCTGGTCATGTCATTTATGTGCTGGTTTATGTTGATGATCTGATTATCACTGGTTCTCATTCCAAGTTCATTGATGAGTTCGTTCTCTATCTGAACTCAGTTTTCTCTCTGAAAGATCTTGGTCGTCTTAATTTTTTCCTTGGCATTGAAGTGCACCATCTTTCCTCAGGCTTACTTCTGTCTCAAAGGAAGTACATTTTGGATCTCTTGGATCGTAGCAACATGACTGGTGCTAAGCCAATTTCTTCTCCAGCTACTCCTGGCTCGCGGCTCCAGACTTCCGGTGATCCTTATCCAGATCAGCATCTTTATCGCAGCATTGTTGGAGCTCTTCAGTATGCTACCATCACTCGCCTTGAAATCTCTTATGCTGTGAACCGTGTCTGTCAGTTCATGCACAAATCAACAACTGAACACTGGCTTGCTGTCAAACGCATTCTTCGCTATCTCAAAGGCACTATCACTGCTGGACTTTATTTCCGTCCGGCTTCGGATTCTCGCCTTGTTTGCTATACTGATGCTGGATGGATTTCAGATCCCGATGATTGTCGTTCTCAGCATGTGTTTTGCTTGTATTACGGTGGCAACTTGGTGAGTTGGGCGTCTAAGAAACAAGGTACTGTTGCTCGCTCCAGTACTGAAGCCGAATATCGTGCCATTGCGTTTGCTGCTGCTGAATTAATCTGGGTGCAACAGCTTCTCAAGGAAATGAACATTGCTCTTTCTGGCCCTCCGACAGTTCTTTGTGATAATCTAAGTGCAACTTTTCTCACATCTAATCCTGTTCTTCATCACCGTTCGAAACACATCAAACTAGATTTTCACTTTGTTCGTGAACAAGTCTGTGACGGTTCCCTTGTGGTTCGACATGTTAGCTCAGTTGATCAAGTTGCTGATGTTTTTACTAAAGCCGTTGGGACGTCTAGATTCAAAGACTTGCGTTCCAAGCTTCTTGTTCGTGCCCGAACATGAGCTTGCGGGAGGGTATTAGAGAATATTTAGATTGATCATTATTGGTTACTATTAATTGTATATGAGTTGTAGTATATTTTGTTTTAGTCATAGAATATTTGATTTCCCTGTATTATGGGAATTGCTTTTGTATTACTATTAGGACATCCTTGTATATAAATAGGAGTTTTGAATTAATGAAAAATCAACCTTTGCAATAATCTTTTCTCTGCAATATTTATACTGTATCATGATTTTTACCATCCTTCGGCGGACTATGAGCACTACAGTTGTGATCCTCCGGCGACTTCGAATCTGCAAGATCCGAAGGTGGAGCGAGGACCTTGGGATGACTATGAAATTCAATCGAAGGAATTCTTTGACCGTGAATCACCAGATGAATTAGTGAGCACAGATGGGAATTCGAGTTGGCCGAGTTACGGGGTTCCACTACCGGAGTATGGGCAAGATAATCCAGTAGGGAAGCGTCACCAAGAAGGTTCGATTCAGTTCGAATTTCAGGCCCGACAGGGTTGGAGTTCAGACGCCTCATGTGACAGGTTTCAATCTTCTCCTCTTGTGTGCGATTTCCGAGCTAATGTGCCTAAAAATGACAAGAATGGAGTTAAAATGCATGATGAACCGCATTTTGAAAGTCAAATAGTGCATGTACATGAATTGAATGTTAAGGATGTGAATAATGGTAGAAACTTGAAGGATCCTGTGTTTGAGGAGGAAAAAAATGAGCACAGAAGAATGTATGAACAAGAGGGTATTAATAATGGAATGATAGAGGACATTTCTACTGTGATTGATGAGGATATTGTTGAATTTGACAATGTTGTGTTTTCTTGGAGTGGAAAATGTCTTGATGAGCCAACCTTGTTAAATTTTGTTCTGGAGCTCAGGAATCTATTAGATAGAAACAGTATGTTGTTCATTAACAAGATTGATGAGTGGTTAGAAGATTTTAGCGCTGAATTCTTAAATCAGATTTGTGTGCATATAGCTTATAAGAGATCAGATATAGATAAAAGGGTTCATGTGTGGTTGGAAATGGAATTTACTCAACTAGTAGGAGTACACAACCAACCTTGTCAACAAACATCGTTCGAAATGGGATGTTTATCGAATAGAACTGTATTGGAACTTCCTATGAGGCAATTAGTAGAGATGCTACAACAGAGTAATGAAGTTAGACATTCTGGAAAAGGTATACTTCACATTTTCGAGATACTGCTGGAGACGTCTCAGAAAATTATTTGGTCCAGCATGATGATAAGCATGTTCAAAGCAGGGCACTTATCACAGCTGCAGATGATGAGCATATCGAAGCTGAAAACTCAAGAATGGATTATCTGGCAACAATTCTCGAAAATTCTCAGGCGACACTTTACAGTCCACAAGCTCTTGAGCCTAAAGAATGTCGTGGTACTCAGGTGCTAAACCTTAATGAAGATTATGAGCCTGTGCGTTTAATGTGTTTTGATCCTGGTATTGGGAACTTTCTTGGAGCCTTAAAAGGTGAGGAAATTCAGGGAATGCAGGACAACGATATGAGTGGTCTGTTTTCAGTGAAGAGTGTGGAAGTTGTTTGTAATGAGAATCAATTTGGTGATCATGTTAAATTGGATGGTTCACCAAGGGAATTTGATTCAAGAACCACTCAGAATATATGGTTTCAGAATTCTATGGGAAAGATTTCAAGTGTTCTTGATGGGGCATTCTTGCAATTGTCTGGTTTAAGTAAACCTTGGATGGTAAGGATGAGTGCAATAAAGAGCAACACTGAAGTGCATAAGTGGATTCTGCAGCACGCTGATATTGGAGCTGAAATTGTGATCAAGGGAGCACTGTTTTTCTTGTCCATATGGATTTTCAAAGGCAGTACTATTAGTTTCCGTAAAGTAGCCTTGAGGACAAGGCTAATTTTAGGAGGGAGGTGTTGTCTTGAGAATGATATAAGGGTTTTGGTAGCTTATTTTGATGGTGAACAGATTGCAGACTTTATTAACAAGTCTCAGCCCAGAATTTGGTTTACTTCAAGTTCGGAAAATGCAGAAGACCAGATTGCAGACTCTATTAACGAGTCTCCTGAGTTCAGAAAAATGCAGCATTTTGTGGCAGATTTTGAGTTCAGAATTATTGCAGAAATGGAGTTATTGGAGAGATGACAGCATTATTTCAGAAATTTGAAAATATAGCAGACGAAATTGCACCAGGGCGGAGCAGCTCTCTTAAAAAGGCAGCAAAGAAATCTTATTTTGAGGAAATGGAGAAGCTGCAAATTTTGAACTCCGTTGCAACAGGCCTCGGGTATATGAACGTCATGATACATGGACGTTTGGAATTTCTGTTGAATGCGGGCAGGGATGAGGCAATTCTTATTGATAGATTCATTATACCAATCATGAGAGTAGCAATCCTGCTCATTTATAATGATATGACAGCTGGTAGCTTAGAGCACCAAAATATGCTTCAACTCGGTGATTCAGAATCGCTCAAGAAGGTTAAATTTGCAGCAGCGTTATGTGGCAAAAAGGAGCTTGAGGACAAGCTTATTGATGACAAGGAGGGGATATCTTCTAGTCCTAGTCCTAGTCCCATGATGGTTGAATTGGTTTTGGCTGCAGCAACTGCATTTCTATGGGAATATTCACCATTGTATTCAGACTGGCAAAACAGAACATGGAATCTGATACAATATAGCTTCTGGAAATTTGCGCAAAAAGCTATGAGATGTAGAAAGGAAGTAATCTGGAGCAGCTGCATGATTACTGGGAGGAAAATATGGCAATCGGTACTGATAATATCGAGTATGATCTTTGAAGCTAGTGTAACAGGTCCTGATAATATCGAGGCTATAACGGAGATTCAAGGGTTAACAGGAAAATAACTAAGCTTGAGTACAAGTTTGTTCAGGAGGGAATTTTCTGAGTTCATGAGAGAACTTTTAGCAATAAGAATCAGAGTGATATGTTCTGAATTATGTGTTTGGCTTGTGAAGGAACTTCCTAAATCTTGGGATAAAATAGTTCATAAATTGCAACTGACTTTGGTTTTCTTTGGTAAAAGAGTTTTAGAAGTTAAAAGAGCACCAAAGTTTCTGAAACATGTACATTTTGCACAGTGTGCTCTGCAAACTGAGGCAGCTAAGAGGCATCTTGAAGGAGAAAAGAATCTGCAAATTGATCCACTTCATTTCGAGTCAGATGATCTTTCCATGAGTTGGCTAATTGCCTGGAATATTGATTCCGAGCAAGAGAGATCTTGGTATTGTTTTGCTGCACAGAATTTTGTGTATCATGCAACTGCAAGCTCATCTGAACAAGGCTCAAACAAGGATGAAGACAATTGCAGACTCTAGAAGAATTGACAAAGTTTCCAGCTTTTCAGTCATAGTGTTGTTCCAGTGAAGCTTGAGGACAAGCTTCTTTCTAAGGGAGAGGGAATGTCATGATTGGGCCTGAACTAAAGGGTAAATCAGGCAATCACTACAGCTATAACTCCAGCTAAGAACAGCAGCTGGGAGGTGAGGGTCAAAACATGCCAAGACCAGTCCAGATGAGCTGGGAATTCATTTGCTGTAACTATTTCAGTTAGCATATATAGTTAGGCTGTTGTAGTTAGTTAGGATATGCTTTTGGTACTGTAAACAATCATCACTTTGATGATATTCCAACCCCAAATTCTTCTCTAGCTTAATTCTTCCCCTGTCTACTCTCTTTCCTTTCTGTTCTTAGTTGCTGAGCTGTTAATTCACAGTTTTAGCCTTGTGATCCTTGCCGGATCATGACATATTGACATGAAGCTGGGCTTGAGCTAGGAAGTCAAAGTGAGCTAGGATGGGTCAAGGTCAACCAGTCCAGTCAATGGTCAACAAGCAGTTGCTCTTGGTCAGTTGACCGATCACTCCAGAGCGGTTGGGCAGTTGTAACCATTTCCGGCGAGGGGAATGGGGTATACAGATTAGGAATCTTGATTCAGTTAGGCATCTAATGTGTAGATCACTGTTTGTATGCTTTCTGAGCAATATGATTTCTTTTCTCTTCTAAACTATTTGTAATTCCCGTTCATCAAAAAAAAACTATCTGTAATTCCCTTTGATAATCAATAATATTTTCCGTTCACGATTCAACTCTGTTACATCTGGTATCAGAGTAGTGATCTTTTGACCATGGCGGAAGGAACACGGCCACCGAAGAATTGGGAGACTCAGATGGACCAGAAAATTGACGCGAATCTTTCTGGAGTGACGCAGGAGATCAAGCAGTTGGCTGAGGACAACCAGTCGATGAAGAAGATGATGGAGGAGAACCGTTCGAAGTTTGAGAAGTTGGAGCTCAGACGGGAGGAAGATCGGCCTCAAGCGCAGAGGAGTTTTGAGTTTCTGGTTGCGTTGATGAATCCCCGGCCAAATTCGGTTGAGAAAGGAGGAGCTAACTCTAGTCACGTGCCGCCGCCACTTCTGATGCGAGGTACTACTGGAATCACTGAAAAACCTACTGAATTGTATGATGTTAGGCCTAGGGGAAACATAATAGTGAATCCTAGGGTAATGATGCATGATACTGAGAAATTGCATGTGCCTGAATCTATTTTGATTAGTCCTGGAACTCATGATAAAGTAGGAAAAGGTGTTGAACAAGAGCAGTATAAGAATGTGCAGAATGATAATATGTTGGGTATGAAGCAGGAATTCGGAAAAGGTATTATAGGAGATTTGTTACCAACTATGGATTGGTTTGCAAACCACTTCACATCCTACTCAGAAAGAATGGTTTCTTATGGACTGAGAAAGCTACTGCAGCTTTCAATAAATTGAAAACCATAATGACTACTGCTCCTATCTTGAAGATGCCATAATTTGATAAAGATTTTATAATTGATACAGATGCATCTGAGGACTGTACTGATGCAGGACCACAGACCTATAGCATTTCTGAATAAAGCTTTCTGTTCAAGAAATAAAGGACTGTCAACTTACGAAAAGGAATTGCTTGCATTGGTTTTAGATGTGGATAAATGGAAGCATTACTTAGTTGGACACCACTTTATCATCAGAACAGATCATCAAAGTTTAAAATATTTGATTGAGCTGAAGTTGTTAAATGCCCTACAACACAAGTGGATCACAAAACTGCTTGGTTTAAGTTCGAAATACAGTACAAGTCAGGGAAAAGTAATGCAGCTGCAGATGCTCTCTCTAGGCAACCACATCATTATGATGACAGTAGCAACAACACAGACAGTAACAATGAAGCATGGGATGGTCCTTCTGTTTATGACACATAAGTGGCCCTTGATGCAGACACTACAATTTCAGAATATATCCCTCCTTGCTATAATAAAGACACTTCAGAAAATGGCCCCCCTTGCTATGAACAAGAAATGTTCCTGGAGGCCAACATTACCCAATCAGAAATTGCTCAACACCATAACATATGAGTGGTCCCAGAAACTAACAATTCACAGTCCCTGCAGTCTTAATTCCAAGACAAGCCTATCCAGTATACATCTTCCATGGAGTCCTCATTGGGGGAAGAATGCTACAATACTCAGACAAGTTCTTCTTTAGTTCCCATGTGGTTGTTGCAAATTGATGCAAGCTATGAAAGAGACTCAGTGTGCCAACATTTAATCACTAATTTACTATTGACTGATCCTGAAGCACTTGAGCCTGCAGCAAAGGAGTATAGTTGTGCACAAGGATTGCTAAAAAAAGGGAAATAAAATAGTGGTGGGAGCTGGAGGTTCAGCTAGGGCCAGTATAATGAAATCCATGCATGCCTCTTCAGTGGGAGGGCACTCTGCTACACTAAAGAGAGTGTTATCATTATTATATTGGCCTCAAATGAAGGAGAACTTGGTGGAATTTATCAGGAAATGTGAGGTATGTCAAAGAAAAAAACATGAACATTGTGCCAGTCCTGGATTGCTGCAACCCTTACCCATTCCTTCACATGCCTAGAAACAAATTACTCTAGATTTCATTGAAAAGTTGCCACTTTCTGGAGGATATGATACCATTTTGGTGGTGGTTGACAGATTGACTAATATAGTCATTTTGTGCCACTCAGCCATCCTTTCACAACTATGGTTGTGGCTAAAAAGTTCATGAATGAGATTTGTAGATTACATGGTTTTCCAGTCACCATAACTTCAGACAGTGATTGGCTGTTTACCAGCAATTTTTTGAAGGAATTAATGAAGCAAATGAATGTCCAGTTGCAACTAAGTTCAGCTTACCATCCTCAGACTGATGGCCAAACTGAAAGAGTGAATCAAGTGTTGGAACAATATCTGTGATGCTTTTGTGGGGATAAACCTGAGTTGTGGTGTGAGTGGCTGGGGACTACTGAATGGTGGTATAATACTAGTGTTCATGCTAGTATCAACATGACACCATTTGAAACCTTGTATGAGGTCAAGCCAGTAACACTTCCACTGGGGTTGATGACTGATTCTATCATTCCAGCTGCACATAATTTTTTGCAGCAAAAAGTTCAAGTGCAGCAGCTCCTACATAAGCATTTGAAGACAGCTCAAGGGAGGATGAAGCAATTTGCAGATCTTAAAAGGTCTGAAAGAACTCTTCAAGAAGGAGAGTGGGTCTATTTGAAATTACAGAAGTACGAGCAGAATTCATTAGTCAAGAGAGAACATATGAAGTTAGCCCTAAAATTTTATGGCCCCTTTTTGATACTGGAAAAAATAGGAGAAGTGACATATAAGTTGCAGCTCCCTGTTCACATCAGAATACATCCTGTCTTCCATGTATCTTTGTTGAAAAAGCATTGTGGTCCTGTGCCAGCTACTGCTGTGGTGTTGCCTCCAGCTGAGATGCAGGATTTACCATTTCTAGCTCCTAGAAGAGTGTTGTAGAGGAGAGTGGTTACAAGGGATGGCAAGACTGTGGTCCAGTGACTAATGGAAGGATGTTCCTATTGAGGATGCATCTTGGGAAGATCAGACTTTTGTTCAGAATCAGTTCCCAGCATTCCAAACTTGAGGACACGTTTGTTTTGAGAGAGAGGCATTGTCATGAAGTTGGGCTTGAGCTAGGAAATCAAAGTGAGCTAGGATGGGTCAAGGTCAACCAGTCCAGTCAATGGTCAAGTCAACGATCAACAAGCAGTTGCTCTTGGTCAATTGACCGATCACTCCAGGGCGGTTGGGCAGTTGTAACTAATTCCGGCGAGGGGAACGGGGTATATAGATTAGGAATCTTGATTCAGTTAGGCATCTAATGTGCAGATCACTGTTTGTATGCTCTCTAAGCAATATGATTTCTTTTATCTTCTAAACTCTCTGTAACTCCCTTTGATAATCAATAATATTTTCCGATTACGATTCAACTCCGTTACAGCTATTAGGCTATTGGGCTCTTTACAAGGCTATGTTAGGAACCAATTGTTATGATGTCACGATCGAAGATCGTTGTAAAGGGCAAATTTGGTAAATCAACTGGACTGCGATCGGAATTGAATTCGATAATGGGATATGACCGGAATGCGGCCTGAAAATTACAACCGGAAAACGGGTCAATGGTGTGACCCGGAAGATACAAAGAAAACGTAACAAATATCAAAGGGGTGATCCGCACCAATTAGATAATTCCTATACTTTACTCTACCTACTCTTATACTATTTTGATTCAACTGCTGCTCGTAATGTGCTCTCAGTTCTTCGTACTCCAATCTGTTGAAAAAAAATGTGCATTGCTGGCTTTCTCCTCTCTTTCTTGGAAGTTTCCCTCATCAAATATATAAAAATACCATAGTGCCCTTGGGAAATTTCTTTGTAACATCATAACCAAGCCGATGATCGCTACTGCATACACGTAATTAGATAAAACTAACAGAAAGGAAATGCTAGTCTTAATGAAGTCACTACTTCCATGTTCTCCCTTATTCGGTCAATGGTCAAGTCTTGGCAGTTTTACAAAAATGTCCTTGATAATAAGGCCCAAGCATGACAATCCCCTCCACTCAAATCAAGCTTGTCCTCAAGGTTCAATTTAGGGAACTGCTGTGTGATGGAAGCTGCAGCCTTCCAGGAAGCATCCTCCACTGACCGTCCCTCCCACACAACTAGCCATTGCACCACAACATGTCCTTGATCTTGCATTAGCCTTCTTTATATTACTCTCATAGGTTTGAGGACTAGCACATCGAATCATATTAGTTGGAATTTCTTATGACAAGGAAGGAACAGGCCCCACATGCAACTTCAGAAGAGACACATGAAAAACTGGATGAATTCTGCAAGAGCAAGGTAGCTTCCGTTGATAGGACACTTCCCCTATCTTCTTCTCCACTAAATAAGGTCCAAAATATTTTGGGGCCAGCTTAGCAGGTGGTCTTTGTAGAGAGAGTTGTCTATACTTATGAATTTTAAGATAAGCAAAGTCACCCACCTTCAAAGATCTTTCTGACCTTTTCTGGTATGCAAAATATTTCATTCTTAGGTCCTGTCCAGTTCAACTTATTTGGTGATGTGCTGTGCTGATGAGTGTTGTGATGTGCTGATGAGTGTTGTGTTGTGCTGATCAGTGCTGTGATGTGCTGATCTTGTGCTGAATGGTGATGAAAGTGTTGAATAGTGTTCATTTGAGTTGAAGAAAAAACACAATGTTTATTACTTACGAACTAAAAAGTGTACTTAATTATTATTATTTTTATAAAACATAAAAACAATGTCCATTTAGAGCTTAAATGCATTGAGCCGAAACGTGTTGTGCTGATGAGTGTTGTGCTGTGCTGATGAGTGTTGTGCTGTGCTGACAAGTGTTGTGCTGTGCTGAAATGTGCTGCAATAAGTTGAACTGGACAGGGCCTTACTTGAGCTTCCTTCAAATGCTTTCTCAAGGGCTGTTCACTTCATACCTTTGTTGTAGAAAATTTGGTGCAGCTGGAATTACACTGTAAGTAAGCTCACCTAGTGGAAGAGCCAAGGGCTTCACGTCATATAAACCTTCATAGGGGGTCATTTGAATGCTTTTTATGAAAGGTGGTGTTATACCACCATTTTGCAGAACTCAGCCACTCACTCCCAGAACTAGGTCTGTCTGAGTAAATACATCTTAAGTAGTTTTTCAACACCTGGTTGACCCTCTCTGTTTGCCCATCAGTCTGAGGATGATAGGCAGAATTATACTTCAATCTTACTCCCATTTTCTGTAGCAGCTCCTTTCAGAAATAGCTGGTGAAAATCTTTTCTCTGTCACTTATTATATTCTCATGAAATCCATGTGATTTGCATACTCCATCAAAATACAGTCCTGCCACTTCACTTGCTGTGTAAGGATGGCTTAGAGGTAGGAAATGGACGTACTTAGTTAGCATGTCCAACACTACTAATATTGAGTTAACCCCTTTTGAATTAGGTAAACCTTCAATAAAATCCATGGATATTTTCCTCCAAACATGTTCATGTATAGAAAGAGGTTGCAGCAATCCAGGATTCCTGCAATGTTCAGATTTATTTTTTTTGACAGACTGTGCATTGCCTCAAAAATTCCACCACTCCTGCTTCATTCCTGGCCAAGAAAACAAAGTGAGCACCCTCCTTGTAGTGGCATTTTTTCCTGAGTGTCCTTCTAGAGGAGATGCATGCATGCTAGACAAAATATCCCTTCTTATATCATTAGCAGCTCCCACATACACTTTACCTTCCTGTTTCAGCAAGCCTCCTACAAAGCTTAGTTTAGTCAAATCTGAACCTAACACAGTGATAAATCCATGGTTCGTATTCGGACCTCATTCATACTCGGACCAGGGCCCGAGAAGGGTCATGGGCCCGAGATACGCGGAGGATAGGTCCACGGGTCCATCAATCCTAATCTTTATAAGGAATGCGTATATTATGAATGTTCTACAAGGAATATACATCTTCTCAAAGATGGTAATTCAGCTATCCTAAACATGGTAATGCAACCATGTCCGAAATACACTTCTATTATACATGGTAATATAACCTCTATTCCCATAAGAGTTGTATTCATACCATAAATACATATCTTGGTGATCTACGGATTGTAGCCATATAAATACCCTAAGATGTTTGGTAGACCTCCCATCTAATTTCATACTTTATACTATACGCCTTAAGCAAATATACTGACTTGAGCGTCGGAGTGTCTATCCCCGGGACACCCGGGGCCTTTGTCTTGCAGATCAGTTCGAGAGCTTGGTTCGTCGTCGAAGTGTTGGTGTCCGGCATACATCAATTTGGCACGCCCGATGGGACGCCTCACACTCATTGACGACGTCGCCGAACCTTGTTTTTGATCTGGTCTAACGCACCCGAAGAAACAACTTCTCCTACAACATGTCTGAAGCCGAGCAACCCAGACGAAGCGCCCGTGTGCTAGGGCAAAATTCGGAGGAGAATCCAGGAGCAGAACAACCCCCCCCCAAGGACGAGGACGAGGACGTGGTTGACCCGGAGGATCTCGCACATGCTCCACCTCTGAACTATCGTCAGGCTCTACCATAAGGGCAGGAAACTCCAACGTTCCAAACTCCTCCGGTCCAAATCCCGTCGTATCCGGAACACCCCTCTCCGGTCCAAATCCTGTTGTGTCAGGAGTGCCACCTTCTAGATCAAATCCTGTTGTGTCAGGAGTGCCACCTTCTGGATCGAATCCTGTTGGATCTGAAGCACCAAACTCGGGACCAAGAATTTCGATCCAGATTGACATGAACTACAGCGAACTCGTCAACAATCAAGACAGTCTCGACCCCGAGAATGAGCTTGGATATGACGGACCTGATTCGATCTTCACCTCAGAAGAACAAACACTAAGAGATCAACAAATCCTCGCGGAAAAACAACAGGAGGAGGAAAGACAAAGACGTCTAAGGGAAACTTTGAGAGACACTGTGCGAAGTAACCCTCCAAGTTCCAGGCCATCTTATATCAACCTTGATCCTCCGAGAACGATCTCTAAAGATGTTAGAACACTGATGAGGAATTTACAGGCCCAATATCCTGATTTTGTCGCATCTTTGATAAATTCCAGCCAACAACTCAGTGCGCAGCTGCATGAAACTCCCAACCGAGTATCTGTCTCAGGAGCTCAAACTACACCACCTGCTGATCCTACTCAGGAACGAAGACTGCTCAATAATTTATCCAAGGATCTGTCACCTTACAATGCTCAGAGCAGCCTGCCGCCACCACCTAAGGTATCCGATTATCAGGGTGAAGGCACGGGATTAAGCAGGGAGGAGGTGAGAAGGATACGTATCCTCAACATAGAAGAAGAACTCAGACACGAGAAGAGGGAGCGATCTCGAAGCGAATGGCAAAATAGCACTGATCGGCCCTACTCACAAGATGGGGCCTACCCTACCCGAGGTAAATACGAAGTTGACCAAGAAATCACACGTATCCTCGGACCCAGAGGACAAACTGCTCGTTCGCACTTCTCATGACATATTGTGAATCTCCCCTTCGAGTACCACAAGAAGGTCCCAGAGCATTTGCCCACATACGATGGCACCAGCGATCCTAGAGAATTTCTTTCGGTCTTTTTTAAGACCTTAGAAACCAGGAACTTCCATGAATTGGAGATATGCAAGATCGTCCCCAGTTACCTCTGAGGAAAAGCACAGACATGGTTTACCCAGACAAAACCAGAAAGTTTGTTTGATTACTGGGATTTCGCCGAGTTTCTTCTCCATGCTTTCTTCCAGAAGAAGAAGTTCACCAAGTCCCTCGGAGATCCGGGGTATGTGGCTCGCCTCGAAGGAGAGACTGTGATAGAACACTATCATAGATACATGGATCTAGCTACTGAATGTTATGATCGAGATGAACGCCTCCTGATAAATATGTACCGGATGAGTGTGGATGATGACGTTCTAAGGATGAAATTGGCAACCAAAAATCCAACAACCATTCAACACCTTCAAGCCATCATGGAAAAGTACTCTAGCAAATCAAATGCCGTAACAGGCAAAAGACCCCCAGAATTCCTGATGGACAGAAAAGAATCCAGGGCGAAAGTACCGAAGGTCGAGAAGACTGATAATGCTCCAAAGCCTACCTTCGAGACATACACTCCTCTGGCGAGATCTCGGGCCGAAATTCTATCTATTCACAGGCACCTTCTGAAGGACCCGCCTGCCATGAAGGAATCAGCCGAATGTCAAAGGTACCCGAAATACTGCCAATATCACCGAGATCGGGGGCATGACACGGAGGAGTGCTACCAGCTCAAGAATGAGATCGAGAAGTTAATCCGTCAAGGAATTGTGCAACAAATCGCACCTTCCATAGCTGGCGATAACCATGGAACCCAGAGAAAATATGGGGGAAAACCCTGGCAGAAGAAGAAGGATGGTTACCGCAATAATAACAATAACAACCAGGGCGGCGGAAGCAACAACCCTCAAGATCCTCCTCCACCACCACCAAATGGAGCCAACCGAGTCATCAACGGCATCAATGGCTACACAGGAGAAGCAATTTCCTTGACCAAGCTGAAAGATAGTGTGCGAGCAATACCCCACACTGAGCCAGTCAACAAGAGGCTCCGCCCCGAGTAAACCCTTACCTTCTCGGATGCGGACGCCGTGCCTAATCAAATGCCTCACTCGGATCCTCTCATCATCTAAGAAACCGTACAAGATACTCTATTAAAAAGAATCTTCGTAGATGATGGGAGTGGGGTAGAAGTAATGTTTCAAGACTGCTTCCAGAAACTAGGATTCACTAAAGATGACCTTAAGCCTACGGGTCCAATCTCGGGGTTCACAGGAAATCCAGTGATACCTCTCGGGGAAATCACACTCCCTGTCACTGTAGCAGAAGGAGCCAAGAGCCTAACCTTATACTGCACATTTGTGGTAGTAGATGCGGTCACACCCTTCAACATTATCCTTGGCAGACCTTGGATGTGCCAAGCTAAAGCTGTATGGTCTCCCTACCACCTGATTCTGAAGTTTCCAACACCACAAGGAGTAGATTCAATCAAAGGAGACCAAGGAGTGGCGCGCTCTTGAATGATCACGGCCATCCGTGACGCCAGAAAAGTGAGCAGTATCTCGGCCATCAACACAATTCTTGGAGACCCGGTCCCTGATCCCGATCTCAAACAACCCATGGTATTCCATTTTGAAGAAGAGGACTACAACGAGATGACTACACTATGGCATAAACGCCGCCATCAAACCTTCCAAGTGGGGGAACTGGTAATGCCAGTTTCCTGTGGTGCACTAACAAGCTAGGAGGAGCGCTGGAGTCGAGGACCAAAGGACCATACAAAATCTACGCAGCACAACCCGGTGGATTTTACCTCTTGCAAACACGCGAAGGAGAGCACTTGTACCCTGTCATTATGGCGCCCTTCCTGTTGGGTATAAACAATGGGGACAATATGGTGATTGGGATAATAGCTGGAAAACGATAGAGTCACGTAACACTCTCGCTTTCCTTTGAGAATATTTCGACCCTATCAGCCTGGGTTACACGAAATTCCTCGCAGGATAAAACTATCGCTTCATTCTTGGTTCTAGGCTGGAGTCAAGAACATGCCTTTGAGTATTAGTGTTTCTGGATTGTATATCAGAAAATCTATGTTTCTCGTTGTCATTTATATATTTCAGTGTTACCTGCATCAGGCATCACGTATCGTTCCTTCTGACATGCATCAAAAAGCCACATGTATTTATAGCCAACACTATTGCACCAGATTGCATCCGTAAAGATACCAGTCGGTAACTGCATGCCAACACGTACGTACCAACTTTATCTAAACAGTAACTATACAGTAAACCATATAGTAACTTCATGCAACTCTTACTTACGTACCAAACCAATCTGAACAGACACATGTTTGGTAACTTCATATGCAACCATTCTGTTAATTAATACACGTTCATTATCCTCATAATTAACTCTGAATTGATACAACACTCTAATTTAATATAAATCACACACAGATAAATAAATAAATATTTATCTTACAACCGTAAACTCGTACATAGTTTTTACAAGTGTGCACTCCGCACCACCAACCTTGTTATAACATTTCGAGTTCACTATCTCGAATCCAATTATACTTAAATTAAACCGGTATTTAAACAAAATACCAACACTTCTTACGCAGGTACCTCGGAGCTAAAACCAAGTAGACCTTTTCCATATAAGGAGAAACTACTTCAATAAGGCCTACGGGCCAAACTCTTTTTCTTTTCATCTTTTTACAATTTTATACCCGAGCTCCCAAACTCGAGGTTGTCTTTTATAATTTTACCGAACTCTCAAATTCGAAGAATGCAATTTCTTTTCGATATATATATCTTCTATTTTATTTTGAAGCAGTCCATACTCTCTAAATACAAAGAGAAACTATGCCTCACAAAGCATAAGTAAAGACTGCTGCCTAAAGATACATACGCTTATAAGTGTACGATTGATGCTTATCTAATATGAGCTGTATAGACTACGTGTCTGAACTACAATCATCTTAGGCCAAAATAAAATAATATACTTATAAAAAGTATATGGTCAAAGACCAACATGATATGAGTCACGCAAACTCACAAAGTTTGGAACTCGACTCTCTACGTGATACTCATATTAAGGTACACATCACTATTTATTAAGGCTATTCATAAGCCTAAAGAGTCATTCTTCTCAAGGATTGCAAAATAAAGACCTTTATAAAGGCAAAATAAAAAAGTGTTATTACACTAAGAAACTTCTTACACCTCGTGAAGGTCTTCATATATAGGGGTACGACCCCGACCGCGAGAAGAAGTAGAGGCACGACCTCGAACATTCTGGAGGCCACGGCCCCAATTACTTTCTTCTGCCACCCTCATTAACTGAGAGGGCGTAGGGGACCCAATTCTATTTTCCACAGGACGAGCAGGAGGGTCAATAGAGCCACGAGCTCTAGGAGTAGGTGTCACCTCTCTGCCCCATCCACATGAGATCCCTCGAGATACACCCCTTTGGGCATGAGGCCTTATCAAAGGTCCTGAATATGGGGCACCAGAAAGTCCACCTATTTCCCTCCTTGAAGACCCTGAAGGTATGACAAACACACCTTGAGCTTCTAATTCCTTTATTTGGAACCTGCAAGCATTAAGCTTGGCCTGACACATTCTCAACTCATCTATCCTGGAGGCAATCTTGTGATTCATTGTGATAGTCTCATCTCGGAGTCTAGAAATAAGAAGATCCTTCTCATGCTCTCACCCTTGACCTTCATTAAGTCACTCTTGACTTTCCTCCATTCTTGGTCATACTCCTTATTGGCGGCCAAAGCCTTGTCAATCGCTTCTTCCAGCTCCTTACACCTCTTCTGAAGATCGCTCGCTTCCTGATTCAGTTCAGCTCTCCGCTCCAAAGATACCTTCAGCCCGCCACGAAGACTCTCACATTCTTCTCTTACTATGCTGAAGCAGCTCTTGGATTCATCCAAATCTTCCTTCAGTTCCTTGTTCTTTTGAAGGACAGCTTCATACTTGACCTGCAAATCAGCACATGCGGCAGAGCAACACTGGACATAAAGGAAGATAAAGACCAATCAATTACGAAGGCAAAACACATGTTCAGAATACATGAAACACCAAAATCTGGCGAAAAGAGAAAAATCTTGAAGTAAAAGGCAAGGCCCTAAGGAATTACAGTCTTCTCTTGCTCATCAGAAGTTTTTGGGTCCTCATGTGAAGTTTCAGCAGCCTGCTTCTCCATCAGGAACGTCAGCTCAGGGTACAAACTGGACAGCTTATCTTGGAACTCCTCCAGAGTCAAAGCCCTCTTCAAAGATTCCAAGCTAGCCAGTAGACTAGTCTCGAACCCCCAACCTGGCTAAAATTTGCCTGGAACTCCTTCATATTCTCTGGCACTTCCGGCCAAGTGTAGGCAGGAGCCAGACATCCTTGAATTTCTTCACTAAGAAATCCCTTCAGAGGAATCCACATCTTCGAGAGCTCAGATTTATGATAAAATTCGCCATACTCTTGGCGATGAGCCTCCATCTCTGGACAGTTGAGGCAGAAGTCTATTATCAACCGAACTAGTCGCCTCTGGCTAACGGGATCAGCATATTGGTCTCTCTCTGCTTCCACCAATACCATGTTCCTTTGTAGTTCTAAGAAGGAACCATCAGACAGCCTTTTTGCCTTCTTCAAGGCTTGAACCTCCTCTTCCAAGGCTTTTATTCTAGCCTTATCTTGAGCCCTTTCATCCTGGAGATGCTTCAGCATATCTGAAGGTTCCTTAGACCTCTTGGACATCTCCTTCTCCATCAACTCGAGCTCGGACTCCTGTCCCCGAGAACGGTCATACAGTGTCCGAAGAGAATTGTACATATGTCTCATCAGACTCGTAGAGGCAAAGATAATTAGATAACTACACAGCTAATCCTATCAGAAGTCATGACGAATCATACCTGGTTAACTTCGGGACAACCCGGTACCACCTCGACTAGAACCTCAGAAGGAGGAGGTGCCACATACTTCTCGAACTCTCTCAATGGTCCGAGTTCGAGCCTCGGCTTCTTTGAAGACTTGTCCAAAGAGCTCCCTGAAGCCTCAAGATCCCTCTTCTTCTCATTACTGTTCAACTGCCCTCTGGATTCAGCTATCTTGGCCAACAAACTCGCTGCCTTGTTCCCTCTAGAAGCACCCACTGCATATATAAGGAAGGAAGTTAGCGCAAGAAGTAATGGATAAATTGCAGACGAGAATATAACACAAGAATAAATAACCTCTTGCAACGCATCTGATTCTACCACAGAAGTTATCATCATGACCTCATCTACACTTTCGGTCGTGATGGGAAGGACACTAGGGGTCTGAGACATTTCCTTCCTCGGACATCGAACTAAGGCAGAACCCTCATCCTCTTCCTTATTTGATGGATCTAAAGCCACAGGAACAAACAAGCAGTCTGCCTCCTCAATCACTTTCAGCTGTGATTGAGCCTTCTTGGGCCCTTGAACCAACCTTTTAAATCGACGCCCACGTCGAGCATCTTTCATCAGACCCGAGATTTCCTTATTTACCTCTTTCTCGGATATCTCATCTTGGACAGCTCTCTCTTCTAATGC
This sequence comes from Sherardia arvensis, assembly GCA_948330725.1. Taxonomy (NCBI): domain Eukaryota; kingdom Viridiplantae; phylum Streptophyta; class Magnoliopsida; order Gentianales; family Rubiaceae; genus Sherardia; species Sherardia arvensis. The sequence continues at coordinate 21,707,793 of OX415240.1, forward strand.
TCTATAGGCCTGCAATGCCTTAGCTGCACCACCTGGATCCTGCTCCATAGACAGAAGGGTTTCATACCAGTCCATCTCAACACCTTCTGGCTGATCAAAATGTGACAACTTCAGGAAGCTGCAATTCTGAAGAGTACGGCTGGATAGTTGATTCAACCAGCCATACGTTTCTACAGGCCATTGCCAACCCATTTGATGATCTCCAGATACAAACCTACCCTCCTTAAGTTTGATCTTATCTTTCACCAACTCCCCAACTATATCTAGCAGTTGGCGGGACGACTCCACTTCATGCCAGATCTCATTTTGGACATCTTTATTCCAATCAGGAACTTCATACTTGGTTCGATCGAAGGTTAATTTTACCTTATCCCACTTACCGCAGTTCACAGAAAGCACAAAAAGTTTACCTAAAGTGGTGTCACGGGAGGTCAAGGTCACACTCTGCTTAATAATGGAAACCTTATACATGGTCCGCAATAAGGAGTGACTGGGGTGATAACCTTTACGAGCACACCAAGTTATTAAACCATAATGATTACTATTACATTGGCATGTAACTAACCTGGATGAACCCTATAATGCTGAAAAAAATCATCCAATAATGGGGGAAAAGGGAAGGCTAATCCATGCTGCAGAAATCTACCATATATGACCCCTCGGGTCGGAGTTACTACCTCAACTGCAGACTTGTCTTCTCCAAAATACATGAGGTTAGCATCAGAAGGAATGGAAAAGGGACAACCTTCTGAGAAAATAGCAGCATCAGCGCGTGCTTTATCCTCCTTCTTCAACTCTTTGCTACTACCTTCACCATCCATGGATGTTATATCTCTGGATGCATGCATGACCACGGGGCTATTCCCCTATATTTGAGCCCTCCTGGCCATAGCCTTCAACCTCTTCTCTTCCTCAGAGGCTTTCTTTTTCAAAACTACATGTTTTTTCCCACTCGCTACCTCAGCTCTGCGGCAGTCATGAGAGCTACTCTCCTCAGCCTGAGCTTTTACATACTCTCTCTCATCATGATGGGGGATGGAAATTGTTCTACGACTATTGCCCATGATTGCAGAGAGTATGGGGGGAAATACACACACAAGAGATAAAAGGAAAAAACAGACAAGCAAATGTGCAGAGAATGAAGATAGCACTTACTGGTGATGGAAGCAGTAATTTGGGGCTTCGGAAATTGATGAAGTATTGATGCGTCTTCTGAACTTGGAAAGAAGAAATTTTCGAATAAAAGAAGACAATGGGAATTATTTGGGAAATTTAATCCAAACCCAGACAGCATTGAAGACGAGCAATTACCTCGATTCTGTCTCCAAGGCAAAGTAATTGGAGAGACGGGGGACAGACCGTCTCTGCTTGCCAATGAAGACACGCAACGTGTATCTACCATCCGGATTTCAAAAGAAGGTAATCTCAGCCGTCCATATATCTGATGGAATACGAAAGAACTTGAAGCTAGATATTCAGAAGGGTAAGCCCGAAAGGACAGTCCTAGAAGGACACCCCAAGCTTAACACCCCGAGTTATTCTCCCTCGAGTTATTGGTCTTCCCTCGAGAAGCAAGCCTCTCCTTCAACCTTCGAGATGGAGCACTCTATATTCTGAAGATCTACCTTGGGGCTACTGATAAATCCATGGTTCGTATTCGGACCTCATTCATACTCGGACCAGGGCCCGAGAAGGGTCATGGGCTCGAGATACGCGGAGGATGGGTCCACGGGTCCATCAATCCTAATCCTTATAAGGAATGCGTATATTATGAATGTTCTTAAGGAATATACATCTTCTCAAAGATGGTAATTCAGCTATCCTAAACATGGTAATGCAACCATGTCCGAAATACACTTCTATTATACATGGTAATACAACCTCTATTCCCATAAGAGTTGTATTCATACCATAAATACATATCTTGGTGATCTACGGAGTGTAGCCATATAAATACCCTAAGATTTTTGGTAGACCTCCCATCTAATTTCATACTTTATACTATACGCCTTAAGCAAATATACTGACTTGAGCGTCGGAGTGTCGATCCCCGGGATACCCGGGGCCTTTGTCTTGCAGATCAATTCGAGAGTTTGGTTCGTCGTCGAAGTGTTGGTGTCCGGCATACATCACACAGCTTGAGCAATCAAACCTTGAGCCTCCTCATCACACCATCATAGTTGGATTCTAACTGTTGGATCCATTCTGGGATTAATGAAGAAGTATTTTGGGTTCTGCACTCCAAATCTGCATTATCTTGTGTATTGCCTTGTGTACTGTTGATGTCTGTACTAGCCAGATCTGAACACTGCACTCTAACTTCATTGTTTGGTATACTTCATTATTGCCTGCACCATTCAATTCAACCAAGTCTTCCTTCTGCCTCACTTGATCTTCCTCACCATCTGCATCTCAAATTACAGCATGGTAATCCTCTGCTGCTTACATTGGCTTCCTTGATAAGGCATCTGCCACCTTATTCAACTCCATTCTTGTAACAAATCTCAAAACTCAGTCCTAATAGCTTTGTAATCCACTTATACGGTAGTGAATTGTGAATCTTCTAATCAAGAAAATACTTTAAATTTTGATGGTTTGTACTAATAATGAAGTGAGATCCAACTAGATAATGTTTCCATCTGTCCACAGCCATGACTAAAGCTAATAGCTCTTTTTCATATGTTGACAGTCTTTTATTCTTTGTACAAAATGCTTTACTCACATATGTTATGGATCTGCCTTCCTGCATCAAAGCAGCCCCATGCCCACTCCACTAGCATCTATTTCAATCACAAATGATTTTTCAAATTCTGGTATCTTTAACACTGGTGCGGATGTTATCGTAGTTTTCAACCTTTCAAATGCAACATTAGCTTATGGACCCCACGGGAAGCTATCTTAATTTCTTTAGTGAATCATGCAGAGGCATGCACAAACTCCCATAACCTGCCACAAATCTCCTGTAGTACCCAGTGAGGCCTAATAAACCCCTCAATTCTTTTCTTTTTTGAGCTGGCCAATTCAGAATACTATCAACCTTGGTTTTATCCATTGCTACCCCCATTCTATGATATTACATAGCCTAGAAATTCCATATTGTCCTATGCAAACTCACATTTGGATATCTTGGCTAACAAATGGTGTTTCCTCATTTCACTCAGAACCAATCTCAAATGCTACTCATGTTCCTCCAATGTCTTGCTGTGAAAAAGTATGGCATCGAAAAAGACCAATACAAATTTCCTTAAGTATTTCTGGAAAATATGATTCATCAAGCTTTAGAAAGTTGCCGGTGCATTTGTTAATCCAAATGGCATCACCAGAAACTCAAACTGGCCATGGTGCGTTTGAAAAGAAGCTTTTGAGATATCCTCATCCTTAACACGAATTTGATGACCACCATAACGCAAATCCAGCTTAGAAAACAGCCTAATTAGAACCAAAGAACTCATCTAAAAGTTCATCAATTACAGGAATGTGAAAATGATCTTTGACAGTTTGAGCATTCAGTTTCCTATAGTCTATTCAAAGGCACCAATTCCCATCCTTCTTGTTTGACTAATAAGACTGGAGATGAATAGGGACTAGTACTACTCTAGATTATTCCATTGATCTTCATTTCCATTACTTATTTCTCTATCTCATCTTTCTGAGAGTGTTCATATGTATATGGTTTCAACCTGAAAGGATGTATGTGGTCAATGTCTATAGTTGGGGGTAAAGCAACAGGTAATGCAAAAAACATCAGAGTAATCAAGAAGAACCTGTTGGATGGTTTTAGGAAGGGATTTCTCAGAGTGAGAAACTTCCAAGTTATGAGCAGTGATGGTTAGCTGGTCCCCGTCCTCTATTTCTTCCAAAGTTGCTCCCATACAGTGCATCTACCTCTATTCCCACTCATAATCCTCCATCTCTCTAGCTCTTTTCCTTCTGTAAGAGTAGAGCTCATTAGCTTCAGCACCACTGATCTGTGCAAACTCTCTTGCGCAAAATAACCCCTCAGGAACCACTGTCTCCCTTTGATGTAGATTGACACATCTTGAGTATTGAAATCAAAACTGATGGGACTGAAACGGGCCATCCAGTCAGTGCCAATGATGACATTCAGTTTCCCCAAATCTAATGCTCTCAAGTCAAACTCAAAGTGATGACCTTACACTTGCCAAGCAACATTAGGGCAAATTGTATTACCCCCTCTTTGCTTCCATCCGCAAGAGTAACCACAAAAGATTTGATATCCATAACTTCTAACCCCAACCTTTGTATCCAGCAAATATGACTATGTGATGCCCAATATAACCATCCAAATAGATAATGCTCACTGGACCATGGTTGCCCAATGCTTTGACTACAAACAAATCAGCATCCGAGTCCTCCAGTTGGCATCTGAGTCCTCCAAACAGATCAATTTCACATGCTCTTTCAGGGGTGTTTTCAGAGGTATCTTGATTAAAGAATCGAAATAGAAAGTTCCCCTGCTAGTGTAGGGGTGGCCTCCAGAATAAGCACCACCGCGCAGGATGCCATAACGGGATTCACGTTCCCTGCCGGTGAGATCCTCCACACGCCTCTCCTTCTGGTGCAGTAGCTTTAAGATTATGGCGGAGAGCTCCACGTACGCTGTCGCCTGAGCATTCGTCCTGATTCAAGCTTCGATGCGTACCATGCACTCGCCGCATCCATCCGATCAGAAAAATGCTGGAGAATTGAGAAATTTGTCGACCCCCAGCGCTCTTGTATCTTTTTGGCGTTATCCGCCGTCACCGCCTTCATTACATCGACAAATTGTTGGCGGGAAGCCCCAATTCGATTTGACAACTCCTGTGATGCTCAATGAGCTGCTCAACAATTGAGAGCTCCAATTGCTGAAGTTTTTGGCTCGCCACCAAGTTCGCGACGACGATCTTGCTATCGAAATCTTTCGCCAGCTGATCCAACTGCTTCATACGGGTGTTCTCAGCTATCTCTGGTCTGATGGGTCGCAGGCTCTGATATCAATTGTTATGAATGGAGAAGATTGAATGGATAATATTGACAAATTCCAGGGTTCAATACAAAAATGTGGGAGCTGAGCTCCAGAACAAACATAAGGAGGAAAACCGTTGTAACTGCCTAACCAAGCTGATAATCGCTACTGCATACACGCAATTAGATAAAACTAACGGAAATGAATCTTTCAAAAAAAAACTAACAGAAAGGAAATTCTAGTCTATAGGAAGTCACTGCTGCCATGTTCTCCCTTCTTCGGTCAACGGTCAGGTCTTAGCATTTTTACCAAATTTCCCTTGATAATAAGGCCCAAGCATGATACCGTTTTGATTGAATAAACAAAATCGTAAAATCAAGTACAAATTGGGAGCTGAAGCTCAAAGTTTAGATGAGAAAGAAGTTACGGAAGGGATGAGAGAGAATATGAGTTTGATCAAGATTCATCCTAAAATTCGATAACTAATTTCTACTCAGCTAGTTTGTAATATAACAACCACTATAGCTCCGCCTTGCACGATAAGTTCAATAACTGCTCGTTCAGCTGGAAATCCCCGAACTGCCTTTCAGTGAAAGGTCCAAGCATGATAGGTCATTGGAAAGCTAATGGCATTGAGGAGGGTGCCTCATCCACACATTGAGCATGCGTTCTCATGGGTCTGGAATCTACCATACCTTGAATGTAGAATCCTAGGGTTAAACGTGTTTTCGATCACATTCCCAAATAAAGGAGAAAAGGTCAGGATTTTGTCAACTCAACCTTGGATGTTTGGTGATTTTGTACTGGCCCTCTAAGAATCGATTCTAGAGTGGTGGCGTATCACATGTCCTTTGACATGGCTCAGCTTTGGATCCATGTCCATGATCTTCCCCACGACTTAATGAATTGCCCATGGCAGTGATGGTAGGGAATAAGCTCGGAAATTTCGTCAAAATCTAGAAGGATGCAGCAGGGAAAGTGAAGGGCGAGTTCCTTCACATTAAATTGGAGATCGGCATTGAGAAGCCTCTAAAAAAATAATTTTCAATCAAAGACCAAAGCATCATAAAGATGTTGCCTTTATGATACGAGAAATTGCCATCTAATGTAGCTATTGTGGGTTCATAGGACATGTAAGGAAGGACTACAAAAGTTGTTGCTTGCACCACAAAAAGACTTGACTGAAAAGTATTCTTGACATCAAGCTGTATAGATGCCACCGTCTCAAAGTAGTAATGACAATTATTGTACGCACCATTGCAGCTTTGACCACCAGACTGAAAGTGTGGTCAAAGTCAAAACTTGGAACTGCTGAGCAACCAGCTGAGCCTCGTAGCGATCAATACTACCATCAGCTCGATATTTCAGCCGAAATACCCATTTAGAGCCCACTACATTAGCATGCGATGGTCGAGGCACCAACTCCCAAGTCTTTTGATGTCGAAGTGCATCCATCTACTCATCCATAACACGGACCCAATTCGAATGTTTGAGAGTTGCACGATAATGCTGGCTCTGAAGGGTCCATAACCTGAGCAAGAAGACCGGTAGTAACGAAATATGGGTGAGATATCACACAACAAGTACCATCTGGCTTCTTAGTAACCATATGATATATGCGATTAATAGGAGAATGTGAGTCAGTGGTAGAGTATGAATCGATATCAGAAGAAGTAGGAGTGCCTGACGAAGGAGATGGTGGAGATGGCAGGGATGGTGGTCGTAATAAAGTAACAGGCAACACCGGTGAAGGAGCAATCTGAGTAGGTGGATTTGGGAAATGATCATTTGACAAGCATACAGAACAAGGTCACGAAGACGATGGTGTGGCTACGAAGGCTGAAATGGTGTGGCCGACAAAGACTCAACTAGTGCAATTGGCGAACGGTTAACTAGTGCAGTTGCAGGCTCAAAAAATGAGGACCTCTAGAAGATGAGAAATGGGGAAACAATGTTTCATTAAACTAGACATGACGAGAGACAGCCGCGTCCAGTAGTAGGGTCGAGACACTAAAAACCCTTGTAATTGGGGCTATAACCAATAAATACACATGAAATAGGGCGAGGTGCGAACTTACTCTCAGAAACAGCATGCAAGCACGGATGCACACGACAACCAAAAGGATGAAAGATTGTCTAGTTTGGAGTAGTCCTAAAGACAACCTCGAAGGGTGATTTGCACCAAGAACTAAGCTGGGGAGACGATTGATTATGCAAACATCAGAAGAAAATGATTCCACCCAGTAAGCATGTGGCACTGATGTTTGTGCTCAGCCAAACCATACCATTAGTCTGAAAAACCTTAACTTTCATAGAAAGATGGGTCTCAACAAACTTCTAAAACCCGAGGAATGTGTCATAAAATTCCGACTTATGTCATAACTGGAAAAACCATGTAAAACGTGAAAAGTCGTCGACAAATGCATCAGAGTAGGAAAATCCTTGCGGGGATGCAGCATAGGCTGGAGCTTGTCCCACAAGTCACTATGCACTTTCTCCAGTAAGGATGTTGCCTGCTTATCACTAACAAAAAATGGTATTTGACTGCTCTTGGCCATCTGGAAAGATAAACAACTAACAGGTGCAGGTAAACGTGAAGTGGCAGAAATGTGGTCCATCTTGTTCAGCAACTAACGGTGTCATAGGACACATGCCTAAGACGAGAATGACATAGGTCAAAAGAGGTTCAGAGCTTTTTAGAGTGCAACTCTCTCAAAAATAAGAATCGCCAGTATCCGGATAATTGAGACCCGCAATATGTCGACCTTTATCAACTATCTTCCTTGTAGGCTTATGCTCAATATTAAACATGTCATCATCAAATGTTACCCAAACAGGTAAATCACCGGTTAGCTTACTAATAGACAATAAGTTCTTAGTAAAACCGAGAACCACCAACACACCGTGAACGGAAAAACTTGAAAGCTGACACTCACTAATATTAGAGATAGGTAATGATTGACCATTGTCAATAATAACAGCAGTAGAACCGTGAGTAAGGTGACCAGCAGTGGTAGTCATATGAACTGTGACACTTGAATCAACAATCCACTAATTTCGAAGAATAATACTAATTAGAACCATTTAAATGAGCCTGTTATGAAGCTTTCTCCATAATCCAAATGAGCCAAATAAACCACATGACGAAATCTCAATACCAAAATCCAATACCACCTTATACAAATCCAAATAATAGCACCCAGCACACACCAGTATATCAACAAAAACAAGTCGAATAATTCCTCCCAGTACAAACAGTGAATGCTTGAAAGATACTAGTGATTCCACACAAATATTCACCAAGATTAATCCAACAAATGCTCGAACGACACCGCACACAATTCCACTTCAAATCCAATATATTCAATATTCTAAATCCCAATAAACAAAATAATAGCTGCCCTATGAAATAATTATGCACCAAAAATTAGGCAAACAATGGCACTGAGAAGTCAAAACTAGTTAATCAGATGCATCCAAAATCATTCGTTCTAAAAAAATAATCTCACGGTTCACTTCAGGTCTGACAAAATCACATACATCCAAAGGAAAAGGAAAAGGAAAAGTTAACTATTGTAGGCTCACCACCATACACGGGTCAGAACGAGATGATAGGAACTACAAGAACGGCTATGGCAGCAGGCTGGCCAGAAAATCAAGAACATAAATTACCGGAACCCACAAAAGAAACAATGGAGTGTTGGTGAGACCGTGGCAATGCAACCCCACAACAATAACGAAAGAAAAATAAGTTTTGGGTTTGAGGATCGTAAGGCAACTGAAATCATGTTAGAGGGTACAATATATTCATCATAATAAAGACGGTACAAGAGTATGAGGGGAACGAGCAAAATCCTAATTAATTAAACTATCTAATAGAGATTAGACTCAAGACCCAATACTGATGAAGTTTCTTACCTATGTAGTAGGTACCCCTAGGTAGATACTGTAGGGTTGCAATTCCTCCAAAATATTTGTGAACCAAACAATTTTTCCTACTTTGTAGGATTTTGATTAAGAAATAAAATTATCATGAATTAAAAATTCCTCTATCAATTAAACGCCCAATGTTACCTTAGTATCAAAAGAAGCCGAATTTAAACATTACACCAAGCACACATGTATAGTGCACAACTACGACATATAATGCAGAAATAAACTTCACTTACTAATTAAAGAAATCATTGTACAACAATTCCTTGCTGCCTCTAGTTTCCACTTAAGCTTTACTTTTAGACTACATTAGCTCATTGATCGAATAGCACAGGACTGAAGATGCATCCTTGCCTTTGCAGCTGCAGCAACAGATTCATAATCTTGCTTCTCTTTGGCAACCGCAACAGCATTGGCATAAGCTTGTCTAGTTCCCTCTAGTTTTTGCATCTCCGACTCAGTAAAGTTACTCTGTACAATCAAAACAGAAAACTTTCATATTGTAAATTGATAGTAACCAGGAAATCAATCCGAAGAAGAAATAAGTCAGCTGCTATATTTGATGCATCGCAGTAAAAATGGGAGGAAGGAAAAGAGGAGAGGAGAGGAGAGTATGACCAGACACAATTTATCAACGCTCAGCAATCAGTACAAATGGGATAAAGTGCTTACAAGATCAAGATTGTAATCTGAAGGACATGATCCATCATCATAAGTTCCAGCAAGAGGGGAAAACGAATTCCTGGTAAGCCCTTCAAAGACTAGCATAAATGAAGAGATCTCTTCTTGCACTACTTCTAGCTCTTTCTGAAGCTTTTCAACTCTTAGGCTGGAATTTGTTGCTTCCCATTGTAACTTTTCTACTGCTGCTTGCTTGTCAGCTAGCCTGATCTGCTTGTCAGCTAGCATTATCAATCAAGTTTGCAGTAGAATAAACAGCAAAACTTGGAGGCATTTACTCATCAAGCAAAAGTTGCATGAGAGAGAGAGAGAGAGAGAGAAAGGGAATTAATCATAAATTAATCAAGGCAACACAGCTATCCTGCCATAGTTTTCATCTAGTACCTGGAGTTAATCTTTTCCCAGCAACATAGAGAAAATCCAAATTTGATCTCGCCATGTAAAGTTCAGTAGCACTGCCATATTACACTTGATGAACAAAGTGATATTTATTTCCTAGTTTTATGTTTTAAGCTCCAATTCAGTATGTGCTATAAACTCTCTTTTATTCTATGTTTCTGCTTGTATCTAATGCATCATTACTTATTTTTATGTTTTTAAAGGAGAGAATATTTTCAAACATTGAGAGAGAGAGAGAGAGAGATGCCACACAATCACATTCAAAACAAACCTTTGTATCAGAAAGTTGTACTTGGGTAGCCTTGAGCAAAGAGTCCTTTTGTGATGCCTCCATGCTTAATTCATTGAGGTTCCATTTGAGTGAAGCCATCTCAACCTTCAAGGTCTCTCCTGACTTTAGAAGTTCATCTTTTTCTGATAATTTCCTTTGCAGATCATCTACTTGTTCTCTCAATGACAGTAATTCTTCCATGTCCTTTACAGTAGGCAGTGATCGTGAGGAAAGCAAAGACAAGTTGTCAGCATTTCCATCTTGGTTACTCTCCACGCCTTTGTTAGGCTTCTTGTTCCTTCTGGTGATAATTGAATGAGCTCCATTCCTTGCTTTCAGGTCAGCTGTCTGCATCAATCATGCATGTAATCAATCAAACAATTGTAATAACTAAACAATATAGTTTGGGAACATTTATGTGACGTCATCGATCATGTAAAGCAAACTAATGATTCCTCTAAAATATGCAGACGACTCAGCTTTTTAAGTAAACTACCAAATATCAATCCCTCTGTCCCAATACATCTGTACAGATATCCATTTATTTCAACTCTCAGAACAATGTGCAGGATGCTTCAACGTGGGTAAAAAATGATGTAAAAAAACAAAGATGGTCGGATTCAGACTCCCTTTAATATATTGCATGCCGAAATCGGTCCAACAATATCAGGTGAGGGAGTACGAAACTAGAATCTTATTAGTCAACTGTCACATCTTAGAAATCATTAACAGTTTATGAGTGGATCATGGTGGTAAAATCATGCTAGTAAGCACCAGTTACAAATAAAGAGAAGAGAATAACATAGATTGTTATTTAGGATATGTCAGAATGAGGATAGTTTGAAAGAATCTCATAACTACTCACTGGACATCTAAGATCATGCTTATTAATGACTTGGATGCCCTCTAGATGACTGCATATGGCAGCATTCACCAATTACTAAGATGCAAGAAAACGGATAGGTCAATGACATGGGGCACAATTATAAAACATAAATAGGAGCAGCAGATGGATCCCATGAGATAAGGCTGGAACATGTACAACATATCCAGGACCTATGAAGCAAGTTAATACGAATTGGAAGCTACTCTCACATTAAAATGAATACAATCATAAGCTCGAATTCGAATAAAAGAAAAATGTCACCTAACTCACCTTTCTGTAAAGGTACTCTTTAGCAGGCGTCTTGGTATAGATCACTGATCCCCTTCGCGTGAAGGATGAATTTGGTTTTGGCTCCTAAACAATTTCAAACATATTTCAAACTCTGCTATCAGAAAACATGCAATTGAAAAAGGAGCAAAAGACTTACGATAAGGGATTCAATTAGGGGGACCATTTCGACGAGGTTGCTTAATAGGACAGGGTCCATGGTGCCGGCCGAGGCAGAATTGGACAGAGAAGAAAGAGTGCAGCTCAGAGAAGTGGGAGACGACGACGACGTATGATGGGCAGAAAGCCATGACTGCTCATCAGCTCCGCCGCCCGCAGCCTGGTGGCTATCCTGTAAATCTAGTAACTGCTGGGGCTCAAACATTATCTTTGCTTATGCAAGGAATGGATCCAATCGAGATTTTGAAAAAGGACAAGTGAAAAGGCAGCAAGTGTTTGGGAGGTTTTGGGTGAAGGTGGGATTTCGAAAAACTTCCGACTGTTTAATTTTTTATTTCAATCTATGCGATTTTCTTTTAGGGTGTGTTTGGTTGGACAAGTTTTTGCAAAATTTGGACTATCCAAGTTCAGTTTTGTAAAATCTTGTTTGGTTCACCAATTTTTCCAAAATCCAGACTTGCAAAATCCTAAAATCCTAAAAATCAATCAAATATTTTGTTTCATACTCACAAACTCAACTCAACCAAACAAGGATTTTGCAAAACCAGACTCTCAAAATTCCAAACAAAAACCCTGTCATGATGCTTGAGACCAGGGGTAAAAAGGTAATTTCAGGTTACTTGGTCAATGACCATTGACCAGAAGGCAGTTGCAATTGACTGGTAGTTTGTTGGTGGTTTGGTGGCGGTTATGAGCTGAGCTAAGTAGCAATAAGAAGGGGGAGCTACTCATTCTGTTAGGAATTAATCAGTTAGCTAGTTTGTTATTCATTTTCTTAGCTAGCCTTCATATTCTCTCTCCTATTCATGTAAAGAGATGAACTGATTTTGTACTGAAATTCATATTGAAATCGGATAATCTTTTGAATTCATTACACTTGGTATCAGAGCCGAACGATTGCGGCCATAGCGAGCAAGAAAATCGAAGAAACACTCAGGCAAAACATAGAGGAGACGTTACAGAAGATGCAGACTGAACTTTCCGATCAGTTTGATAAGAAATTCGAGCTGGCAATGACAATGGCATTGGATCGCGCGTCGGAGTTCTACAAGCAGGAAAGAGAAGCAGATGTGTTGGAACGCAACAACACTTGGAACAGCATCACTCAGATACAACAGCAATTGGAGGCGCTGCAGTGGACTTTCGAGAAGAATCCGGCGGTCGGAGAAGGATCTCGGAGAGTTTCACCGGCAGCTGAATCTGGTAACGGTTTGTGGATGGGTGAGCGATCTCCGATAGTGGAAAATGTGGTTAAGTCTTCGATCCCTGCAACTGCTGGAATTCCGGTACCGTCCGGCCAGGTTCAGGCAAGTTTACATGGCAAGGCTCCAATCGAGGTATCATCAGTACCTAATGATTCTGCCTGTTCAGCTTTCTGTTATCCAAACTGTTCTAAGATAGCTAGGAATGTTTCATGTGATAATGCTAGAGCTCATTGGCCTGATTTGGAATTGAATCATGATAGAACAGTTGTTGGTTTGAATAAGAGTCAGTGTGAGAGACCTAATAATAACATGCTTATAGATGATACAGTTACAACTAGAGGTTGGAGACAGTTGATGGAAAAACAGTACAATAATATACAATTGCCTAGTTTTTCTGGTCAGAACCCTAGGGATTGGCTGTCAAGATGTGAGAAATATTTTGTGTATTTTCAAGTAATGGACAAAGAGAGGCTAGAAATCATGGAAATGATCTTGGAAGGGAAGGCTTTGACTTGGTATAATGCTGAAAAAGCTACAAAACCTTTTGATAGTTGGAAGTCTTTTACTATAGCAGTTTTACAAAGGTTCTGTGATGCTAGTTACAGAGATATGTTTGGTGATTTTAATAAATTGAGTCAGTCTGCTACTGTGAGGGAGTATCAAGAAACTTTTGAGGAATTAAAATCACAGTTAGTAATTCAATATCCTGAGATGCCTGAAATATATTTTGTGGGAAACGTTTTGAGTGGTTTAAAGGAGGAACTTAGAGTCCTAGTGAATCCTTGTAAGCCTACCTCATTACATGAAGCTGTGGAACTGGCATTAATGGAAGAGAAGGTTATGAAAGTCATGGAGAAAAAATTTAAGACTGGCAGCTCTAGTGCTAATTACAATTCTGGAAATAATAATTTCAGAAACATTGTGAGGGATAAACCATTGTGGAAACCTGCTAACAATTGGAAGCCAAATGTAATTACTACTGACAAGGACAAGAAATTAGTTGGAGAAGGTATCAAGAAAGTCAGTGCTCAAGAACTGCAATACAGAAGGGAGAATAAGCTTTGTTTTAAATATGCAGAAAAGTTCCATCCAGGACATGTGTGTAGGTTTAAACAAATCTATGAGATCACTGATGTAAGTGATGAACCTAGTGGTGATATATTGGTAGCTGAGTGGAACTGTGAGGAGTTACAACAGTTGGCTTCAGAAGAATCATCTGAACCTGAGGAAATTGAGCTTAACTCCATAGGTGATCACACTAGGAGGAAGGCCAATACTATCAGAATGGTGGGGTACATTAATGGTGTTAAGGTAAATATGTTGTTAGATACTGGAAGTACCTTCACTTTTATTGATCCTGATGTGGTTAAGCAACTAAAGTTGAAAACAATGTCCATTAAACCCTATACTGTGGCTATAGCTGGTGGAGACAGATTAGGAGGAGACACTTATGCTTTGGATGTTCCATGGAGAATACAAGATCACCATTTCACTTACACTATGAGGTTACTGAAAATGGGAAATGGTTTGCAGATGATGGATGAAGATTTTCAGTCCAATAGCATTTGATTTTAATACTGAAGATGTGTCTATTTGTTATAAGGGTCATTGCTATACACTTCATGGAAATGCAGATAGAACAAAGTTTCAGATTCTGAGAGATAGAGAAGCAAGAGAATTGTCAGAATTTAGAAATGAAAGGGCTATGTATGATCATCCGAGGAACAACAGTTATGGGAATTCTGATTATTCTTCTTATGAATATGGTCAGTCTGGTTATAAGAGGAGAATGTATGGCAGTAAGAAGTACAGAGAGAGAGGTTATGCTTACACACTAGAAGGAGAGGAGGAAGAGGATCTCTATGAAATAGAAGATAACTGCAATAGCACATGGATTCCAGACTTTGATATCAGCAAAGTTCCTTCAGGTTTGGTGTCCATTTTGCATGCATTTTCTGATATCTTTCAAACACCTCATTCTTTACCTCCTATGAGAGATATTGACCATAAAATTCCTTTGAAACCTGGTACTGAACCTTTCAAAACAAAACCATACAGGCAGCCTCACTCACACAAGGAAGAAATTGAAGAGCAAGTTCAAGAAATGATGAAGAGCCAAGTGATTCAAGAAAGCAACAGTCCATTCTCTTCTCTAGTCATACTAGTGAAGAAAAAAAATGGCAATTGGAGGATGTGCATTGATTACAGAAGACTAAATGATATTACGGTCAAAGATAGGTTTCCTATTCCTGTTATTGAAGAATTGTTAGATGAACTCAATGGCATGTTATTTTTTACTAAGTTGGACCTTAGATCAGGCTATCATCAAATAAGAATGGCAAGTGCTGATGTGGAAAAAACTGCATTTCAAACTCATAGTGGACATTTTGAGTTTTTAGTCATGCCATTTGGGCTTACAAATGCCCCTGCAACATTTCAAGCTTTAATGAATAAAGTTTTTCAGAAACAGTTCAGAAAATCAGTATTGGTATTTTTTGATGATATTCTCATATACAGTAAGACACTTCAAGAACATTTGATACATGTGAAAGAGGTGTTAAGTATAATGAGGTCCAACAAATTGTATGCCAAAGGTTCAAAATGTGTTTTTGCAGTAGATACAGTTGAGTATCTTGGACACATTATTTCCAAGGATGGAGTCAGTATGGATGCCAAGAAAGTTTCAGCTATTATGGATTGGCCTATTCCAAAGAATTTAAAAGAATTAAGAGGTTTCCTAGGTCTTGCTGGATACTACAGAAGATTCATATCTGGATTTGGCATTACTTGTAGGCCATTGCATGATTTGCTCAGAAAAGATTCATTTCTGTGGACAGTAGAAGCTACAGTTGCATTTGAAAAGCTCAAAAGGTTAATTTCTTCTGCTCCTATATTAAGAATGCCTGATTTCAACAAGCCATTTATTGTTGAGACAGATGCATGTAATGAAGGAATGGGGGCTGTTTTATTACAAGAAGGAAGACCTATATCTTTTTTAAGCAAAGCTTTCTGTCAGAAAAATAAAGGGCTTTCTACCTATGAAAATGAATTATTGGCACTGGTTATGGCTGTGGAAAAATGGAGGCATTATTTAGTGGGAAATAAATTCACCATCAAGACTGATCATCAAAGTTTAAAGCATCTTATGGATCAGAAATTGCACAGTACTATTCAACACAAGTGGATGTCAAAATTATTAGGACTTAATTTTGAAATTCAGTATAGAATTGGAAAAACTAATGTGGTTGCAGATGCTCTTTCAAGGAAACCAGAAGTTCTAAATATAAGTGATGAATGGAAAGAAGGTTGCCAAAATTGTCAGTGGGATTATAGTTCAGATGAGAATAAAGATGATTTAATTTCTGAGATCACTGTAATTGAGTTGACTACAGAAAATTCAGTATCAGGAAATATTACAATCACAGAGAGTGAGGAATCTGTACCACAAGATAGCAGGCATGGAAATGAGGCTTATACTGAGGAGTGTAACAGGAGAGAGTTGATATCTTCCACTATATTGCCTACATGGATGCAACAGTTGGATCAGAGTTATGAAGGAGATGAGGAGGCTCAGGCATTAATTACTAAAGCTATTTTGGAAGCTGACAATGAAGAGCATCTAACATTCCATGAGGGAATTTTAAAGAGAGGACAGAAAATATATGTTGGAAAGTCAAAAGAAGTAATGTCTGATATATTACAGGCTCTTCACTCTTCTCCTATAGGTGGTCATTCTGGCCAATTTGCTACTCTTAAAAGAGTACTTGCTATTTTTATATGGCCAGGCATGAGAGATCAGATTGCTAAGTTCATCAAGAATTGTGAGGTTTGTCAGAAGAATAAAAGTGAAAATTGCCATCCAGCTGGTCTATTAAATCCATTGCCTATCTCTACTCAATCCTGGACTCAGTTGTCTATGGATTTTATAGAAAAGCTTCCAAATTCTGAAGGATTTGACACTATAATGGTTGTAGTGGACAGATATACAAAGTATGCTCATTTCTTAGCCTTAACTCATCCCTTCACAGCTAAGCAAGTAGCAATACTCTTTTTGGATGAAATTTTCAGACTACATGGAGTACCTGAGTCAATTGTGAGTGAAATAGATAAGATCTTCACAAGCTTGTTTTGGAATGAACTTTTCACTAAGCTAGGAGTTAAGTTGAAATTCAGTACTGCATATCATCCACAGACAGATGGACAAACAGAGAGGATTAATCAAGTCTTGGAGAATTATCTGAGATGTGTATGTGGAGAGTATCCCAGTTCCTGAAAAAATTGTTTAAGTCTTGCTGAAAGGTGGTATAATTCATGTCATCATACTAGTTTAGACATGTCTCCACATGAAGCACTTTATGGAGTTAAACCACTAAATATTTCTATGGGAATATTGACAAATTCCTTAGTGCCAGCTGCTGCTGATCTTTTGCAAAACAGACAGGAAATTCAACAGAAACTTCAAATTCATTTGAAGCAGGCTCAGGAGAGGATGAAATTTTATGCTGATAAAAAAAGAACTGATAGGACTTTCAATATTGGTGATTGGGTATATCTCAGAATCAACAGGCATAGACAACAATCCCTGCATCCTACAGAGTTGGATAAACTTTCAGCAAAATACTGTGGTCCATTTCAGGTGGAGAAAAAGATTGGATCAGTTGCATATAAACTCAAACTTCCTGACCACAGTAAAGTCCATCCAGTTTTCCATGTGTCATTGTTAAAACAATTTATTGGCACTACTCCTACTACTCAGAGTGGACTCCCTGATTATGGTGATGAAGATCTCAATCCATTGGAACCTCATAAAGTCATACAAAGAAGGCTGGTTACTTTGGCTGGAAGGCAGTTCACTCAATGGCTCATACAATGGAAAAATTTATTCAGTGAAGATGCATCTTGGGAAGAGGTTTATGTCATACAACAATTATTTCCACATTTCAAAGTTTAAAAGTTGATGCTTGAGGACAAGCATTCTCTAAGAGGAGTGGATTGTCATGATACTTGAGACCAGGGATAAAAAGGTAATTTCAGGTTACTTGGTCAGTGACCATTGACCAGAAGGCAGTTGCAACTGACTGATAGTTTGCTGGTGGTTTGGTGGCGGTTATGAGCTGAGCTAAGCAGCAATAAGAAGGGGGAGCTACTCATTCTGTTAGGAATTAATCAGTTAGCTAGTTTGTTATTCATTTTCTTAGCTAGCCTTCATATTCTCTCTCCTATTCATGTAAAGAGATGAACTGATTTTGTACTGAAATTCATATTGAAATCGGATAATCTTTTGAATTCATTACAAACCCAAACTCTCAAAAATCCAAAACAAAATCCAGACTCTCAAAAATTTTGCGAACCAAACACACCCTTATTCTTTGGAGTTTATACCACCCAATCGAAAATGTTAGTTTATTCATTACCAATAAATTAGGTTTGTCTTGCGTCGAATGTTGAATAAAACTAGGATAATGCTCGTACCATGCACGAAAATGTATTGAATAATTTAATAATAATAATTTTTTTGGGCAAATCAGAGTGTACTCGTGTGAGTCGTGTCAAAAGTTCTTTTGGGTAAATCAGGTGTGTGATTTGTGCCTGTCACCCGTAAAATAAATCGGCTCATCAAAATTCAAAAATCAAATTCAGACCAAAACAATAAATCCTCGAATCTTAGGGCCCATGTGGTATGTTGAGTTTTGGGTTTCAACTGAAACTTGGTTTAGGATGTAGTTTTGCAAAAAAAAGTGGTTTGGGCCAAAATCTTGTTTGACAAGCACAAGTGGGTTTTGAGTTTTGAATTAATTATTATATTATTTTATTCATTTCATGTATATATATATATATATTATTTTACACTATATTTTATGCTATACTTATGAAATGTTTTTAAAGTAAAGAATTGTGAAATAATCAAATGAACATTTTTTTTGTATAGTCACTAATATTAATAAATAATAATATTATATTATAAAATTTAATATTTAAAGGTCATGTGTATATTATAAAATTGTATATTTAAAGGTTTAGCAATTTTTAATCAAATATATATAATATATTTATGTTTTAAACTAACTGATCAATTTTTAACATTATTTAACACAGGTCAAATTTTTCTGTCGGGATTGAAATTATTTTTAAAAAATATTTATTTTTTATTTTATTTTAGAAATGTTATATTAAGTGTAGTCAAATATTTTCACTTGATCCCTAACCGAGTATGGTCGACAATTTCAATCCAACAAAATGCAAAATTAAATATTTAATTTAAATAATATAATTAAAAATATAAATGAATCACTTTTAAGTCGAGCCTTTATGATTCTAATATTTTATTCTTGAATTAATTTATCATACATTGCTTGAAAACTATTTTTTAAATATTTAAATTATAATTTTAAAAAAGTCAAAATTGGGTTCAAAACTTGGTTTTGGGTTTGACCAAAACCAAATTCTAATCAAAACCAAAACCAGATGTAACATACAAGTTCTGAGTTTGGAATGTAACCTAAAAGCTAAACCCACCAAAAATTGGTGCTGCCACACAGGACCTTAGGGTTTAGCAGTGCCTATGAAGAAAAATTTATACCATCAAAACTCAAGAATAATTAAATGCACAACAAAATAAATTAACATTATGAGACGGGTAATGAGAGTAAGGGCCTGTTTGCCAAAGTTTTTCTGTAAAACAATTCAGTTCAGTTCAATATTTTTTAATTTTTTCAGTTCAGTTTAGTATTTTTTATTTTTTTCAGTTCAGATAAATACATTTTTATTTGAATCTTGATTTTCTGAGTCTATTTTCTTGCAGGGCTTAGCAGAAGGCTGGTATAATGGTGAAAGTATCATGTTTGCTGTTATTCTTGTCATCGTCGTAACAGGTATGAGGTCTTATAATATCTACTGTTCTTCCTTGTAAAAATCAAAAACTGTTTATTAATCGCTTCGTGTTTTTTGTCTTCATTTTAGCGACTAGTGATTACCGACAGTCCCTCCAGTTTCAATGCTTAAATGAGGAGAAGAGGAACATAAAATTAGAGGTATCAATTGTTAGTTTAAGGATGTTTTATATTCGAAAAATGTTTCATTATTACTTTAAACTTATTGCAGGTTATTAGGGGTCGTAGAAGAGAACAGATATCAATCTATGACATTGTTGTTGGAGATGTTGTACCTCCCAAGGTAGGTGATCAGGTATACTATACACATATATTAAGGTCATCATTTGACTTGAAACCAAACCTTATTTTCTGTAAGATTGATCATTTCCAATATGTTAACGTTGTACCAGATTCCAGCAGATGGAGTTTTAGTGGTTGGTCATTCTCTTGCCATTGATGAATCCAGCATGACTGGGGAAAGCAAGATTGTAAGCTGGTTAGACCTTCTCGTGTCGCATTTCCGCATACACAATACTTACTTAGCTGATCACTGCTTTTTGTAGATGAATAAAGATCACAAATCACCGTTCTTGATGGCCGGCTGTAAGGTCGCAGATGGCGCTGGAACAATGCTGGTACAGAGTAGTACTTCAGACATTTTCTTCAGTACAAAGTAGTACTTCATATTTTGATTGACTACAAATTCCTATGTTGTTTAAGGTTACTGGTGTTGGAATTAATACTGAATGGGGACTTCTGATGGCGAGCATATCCGAGGATAACGGAGAAGAAACGCCATTGCAGGTTCGCCTGAATGGCGTCGCAACTTTCATTGGTATCGTTGGACTAACCGTGGCAGGTGCTGTTCTCATTATACTCCTGGCTAGGTAAGTTCAAACTTGTTCCTCAACTTCGATAGTTTAAGAAAAGAACCAGAATAACCTCGTTTTGATCTTGGACAGGTATTTCACCGGGCATTCAACAAATCCTGATGGAAGCATTCAGTTTATCCGTGGAACGACTAACCTCAGTGACACTGTGAATGCTGTCATTAAAATCATCACTGCTGCAGTGAGTTCTGGTTGCTACTTATATAGATTTTTGTCTCAATCAAATCCATCTTTTGTTTCTAACATCTGAAATCCTGATTTCCTAGGTTACAATTGTTGTTGTCGCTGTCCCGGAAGGACTTCCTCTCGCCGTGACCTTAACCTTAGCATTTTCCATGAAGAAAATGATGGCTGATAAGGCCTTGGTGCGCCGGCTTTCTGCTTGCGAAACTATGGGATCTAAACGTTTCAAACCATATCAAATCAACTAAAAATAATGACATTTAATTCACTTCAATATCTTCATCATGAGGGTATGTACTGCAAAATTTTTGAAACTATATTCAGTCGAACTTGATTGATTTCTTCCTTTTGTTGAGGGTTGAACAATTCCTTATCCGCCGTTCCTTAATCATTATCGTCATGCTCTACAACAGGTATATCAAGGTTTTCCATTCGCATATAGTTATGAGGCGTGATTTTTGCTACTATTATGCTCATTTGCCACTCCTCCTTCATTTGAGCCATCGCCTTAAGCACGCGCCATCTATTCTTCAAGTTGTCAAATAACCTTTCTACAGTGTTTCATAGAAAAGAATGTCGATAGTTAATCAGTTCAGTTCAATATATTTTAAGTTTTTCAGTTCAGTTTAGTTCAGTTCAGTATTTTTATATTTTTTCAGTTTAATTCAGTTCAGTTCAGTATTTTTATATTTTTTCAGTTTAATTCAATTCTGTATTTATATTATTTTAGTTCAGTTAAGTATTTTTATATTTTTTCAGTTCAGTTAAGTATTATTTAATTTTTTCAGTTCAGTTCAATATTTTTTTATTTTTTTTTCAGTTCAGTTTAGTATTTTTTTATTTTTTTCAGTTCAATTCAGTATTTTTTTATTTTTTCAGTGCAGTATTTTTTATTTTTTCTGTTCAGTTCAGTATTTTTTTATTTTTTTTAGTTCAGTTCAGTATTTTTTATTTTTTCAGTTCAGTTCAGTATCTTTTTTATTTTTTTAGTTCAGTTCAGTATTTTTATATTTTTTCAATTCAACGAGAAATAAGCTCTAACAAATAGGGCCTAAATAGATTATATAATAAATATGAACGATGTTCTTTTGGCATTCAAGTAAAATGATATTAAAATACAAATACCATATATATAATATAATATATGTGTTTGGTAAATATAAGGAAAACATGTGTTGTACATAAACGGCAAATACAACAAAGTTAACATAATTAATATAATTTATTTAATTTCAAAACTTGGACGAGTTGAAATCAGAATCAATTTGTGCTGCCATCAAACGAAAACAACATGAATTTTTTTAAAAAAAATTAAGACCACTCAAAGAGTAGAGGGATGTTTATTAGGCTCCCTAAACCTTTAAAAAGGCCAGCAGTTTCAACAACCTAAAATAGGCAGTTACAAGATGAAAGAGCCTAAGGCTCTTGAAGCATACCAATGCTTCCAAAAGAATAAAATAATAGGGGCCTAAGCCTCTCCCTGTGGTATCTATTTAAACCCAAAACAAAATTTTGAAGCATATTAGCGAATTGCATAGCAAAACTCAAGGCGCCACCAAAATAGTAATGAGAAAAATAGCTATCTATATCAAAAGGAGCATATATATTGAGTTCTGGACAAGACCAGGGCATTCTACAAAAAGCAAGGCCAGTGTAGGATATCCTTTTGAGGCTGGAATTCTCCCACCAAGCAGACAGTCCAGGTGGCCTTCTGGTGACATGCAAATCCAGAGTGATGATGTATCCATAACTGCAAAAATAACATGGCATATCAGTAGTATCCATTCTAGGATATTCTAAGAGTAGGTGTTCCCCATTTATCAAGATGGAGCAAACCTTGTATCTGTGATGGCAGCTCAGAGAATAGCAGACTAGTGTTGACCTACTGTGTGTATCCATATTTTGCCAAAAGTATCAGCAACTACATTCCCTTGCCTCTTTGTATGTACTATGTTATTTATCCCTTTCATAGAAAAAGCTAACTGAAATAGTCTCCATGGAGCTGATAATGGCTTGTTGATTGCTTTTATGGCCAGCTGACAGTCTGATTCTAGTGTATAAGTTGTAGAGAGTTGTCTCCCCAAGGAATACCCTTTTTCAATGGCCAGTAATTCAGCCTGAAGGGGTGATGTAGCAGATATACATCCAATGTATGATGAAATGAAATTGCCATCACAGTTTCTGATAACAATACCTATCCCTGCATGATTAGTCTGATGCCAAGAAGCATCTACATTTATTTTCAGATCAGACAGTGGTTTCAACCATTTAACTGCTTCAATGGATGATTGTGGGTGTCTAGTATGTAATGGTAAAAAACCAAGACTACATAGATCCCTGTCGAAATCAGAGATAGCTGGAAGGGGCTTGGCAGCATATGTAGTGAACACAAAATCCCTGATTTGTTTTTTCATTTGCAAAGGGTTAGGAGCTATGTTTTCATAGAGATAAGAATTTCCGGCCTTTCAAAGGAACCAGCAAATGATACTAGGGATGATGCAAAATAAGTTAGAGTGCAGTCTAGTTGATCCTTGGCATGACCAATAGAAAGAGAGTTTATCCCATAGAGTGGAGAAACTATGATCAGTAATGCCTACCATAGAGTGAAACAAGGACCACATGTTCATAGCAAAAGTGCATTCACTAAAAAAGTGTTCCATGGTAGGCAGAAAGGGCATTTGGAGGGCAAATTAAAACCCATTCTTACCAGCACATCTGGAAAAGGAAGGAGGCCATTGATCAGTTTCCACAGAAAAATGCTGATCTTTTCTGGATCCTTGTATTCCATAACTGTGAGAGTGATTGAGCAGTAGGTCTTGTATTGGCCACAACATTGTATGTAGATTTGAAAGTAAATTCACCAGTTATACTGGGAATCCAGATCAATCTATCTTCCCAGTCAGAATTGCACAATGTGTTCTGCACTTGAGTAAGAATGTTAGAAGGCAATGGAGATAAGTCATTAATATATAATGCCTTATTCTCACAGAATATTTGTACAGAACAGTCAATAGGGATCAGTGAATTTTCAGGATTTAGGTGATCACTCATAGGACCAAAAGAGGTCCAATTAGATGGCCAGAAACTGCATTTACCTTCACCTACAATTACAGTAGAAAGACTTTCTGACATGGCATTGATAAACATAATCCTTTTCGACGTGGGAGATGATTTATAGGATGAAGGTAAAGCCCAAATAAATCGAGACCACAGAGTAGAACCAGACTGAAATTTCCACCAAAATTTGATTGAACATGTCTTAAAAATGGTGTGAATGGACCTTATCCCCGGTCCATTCTCATTATTTGGATAGCACAGATCATACCATTTTTTTCCATACTTTTTTAGGTTTCAGTTCAGTGTCCCCCCAAAAGAATAAAGATAGTGCTTTTTCCAACCTCTTAATTACAACAACTGGAGGTTTAAGAACACTCCATATGTGTTGAGGGATTGAGTAAATACAGGAATTGATCAAAGTGAGCTTACCCCTGCTGAAAGCCAGATATTCTTCCAGTTTGACAATCTGTTTTCATTTCTCTGGAGCCGTGGCTGAAAATAGGATATAAGGGCTCTGTTAGAAAAAATTGGAATGCCTATGTAAGTGAATGGCATGATCCCTTGTTTCAACTGGAGGTTTAGGTCAGCGCATTATCTCTAATAAACCAAGTATCCTTTTCAACCCTAAAAACCCTGGATGATATGCGAATCATTATTTGTGACATATTGTAAGTTTCAGAAGTAGCCTCTCATGGGGAATACTTGGGATTACCATTAGACGTTAGACAAAAGAAGAAGCAGATCTTCCAATATGTAAAAGACAGAATCAGAGCCAAGTTAGATGGTTGGAGTGAGAAGAACTTATCGAAATTCGGGAAATATATACTCATAATATCAGTCCTGCAAGCCATCCCTACTCATTATTTTAAGTGAATATATGTATACAGAGTATGTTTTTGAATCATCATATGTGTTAAAAAATGATATATTTAGGGTTTTGATTGATGCCAGTGATGGGGTGGTAGAGAAGGTCAAGGTGAACGCCAAAACAGCTGCATAGACGGCTTTGGTTTGATTACGGATTTTGCTAGCTTAAATTCAAAAATGATGGATATGCCGACATCGGAGACACTCCCACTACCATGGTTCTGACAAAATTAGCAATTCACAACCTTTATACATGATATATTGGACTGTTGTTGTTTCGTTGTGATGCTATCTACATAAGGTGTACACCCAAATCATACTCTCAATCATTGCAGATTGCTCCCGCTTGACTTTAGGATACCAATCAGCAGTCAGCTCTTAATCTTTGCTTAAAAATACTATCAGTATATATTTCCTGAATCATTATTTGTGACATATTGTAAGTTCCAGAAGTAGCCTCTCATGGGGAATACTTGGGATTACCATTAGAGGTTGGACAAAAGAAGAAACAGATCTTCCAATATGTAAAAGACAGAATCAGAGCCAAGTTAGATGGTTGGAGTGAGAAGAACTTATCGAAATTTGGGAAATATATACTCATAATATCAGTCCTGCAAGCCATCCCTACCTACCCGATGAGTTTTTTTCAGCCTTCCACGAACCTTTTTAGATGATATTCGAATCATGATTTGTAAGTTTTGGTGGGGGTGGAGAACCAGGATTCGAAGGGAAAAATTCAATGTATGTTTTCACCGAAACTAACTAGATAAAAAAGCAAAGGAGGTCTTGGTTTTTCGGATTTAAAGGCACCAAATCTGCCTCTACTAAGTAAAAAAGCATGGCCTCAACCAGGGATGGCGATTTCACCCGACCCGATCCATCACCCGTTTCACCCACCCATTTAAATGGGTGAAAACCCGAAATTAATGGGTGAAAATATGGGTGATGGGTGAATGGGTGATGGGTCGGGTGGGTGATGGGTGATGTTTTCTCACCCATCACCCGACCCGATTACCCATCACCCACCCATATACCACCCACCCGTATAACACGCGGTTAATTTAATAATATAATTTATATAATTCTAATTAATAATAATTCTAAATACATATATAAATATAAATGCTTCCTAATTTTCCTTCTTAAAGACGGAAGATTCAATGCCAACTTAAATACGGCACATGTTCTTGAAAAAATCGTTGAAAGATAAAATAAAACTAGTGAATTTTGTTATGTATCAAATTAGTTTTTATGTAAGAAAAGATGAATTTATAATTTTTCTATTTTGTGCCGCGTACTTTTGTGTGTTTCATGCATAATATTGTGACATTTGTTATGATTTCTTTCTTTTGATTACACAATTAAATTGATATTCATCCACCCGGTTCACCCGTTTCACCCGTGGGTGATGGGTGGGTGGGTGATGGGTGAAGGTTACATGGGTGATGGGTGGGTGCATGGGCGAACAAAAATAAATTGGCGGGTGGGTGATGGGTGATGCTTCACCCGACCCATTGCCATCCCTAGCGTCAACTCACCAATCCTTCTGCTCTGTTATCCAAGGAATTCAAGGATAAATATTACCCAAACTCAACTACTCTCTAAGTTTTAAAGGGATGTAATGCATCTAATGTGTGGTCTGGTATCATAAAGAGAGTTCATGCAATCAAGCTAATTGGATGTAGGGAGTTCATGCAATCAAGCTTGGATGTAGGAAGAATTTTTCTATTAGGAGAACAATCAGCATCACTCAGACCCTGGCTACCGAAAACACGGTCTTTCAAGCTTTGTTTTCTAGACATAATCCCAGGCTGCCTTCGGAGGGTCTCTGAATTGATAGGTAATCAAACGAGTTATTAGATGCTAATCTGATACACTCAAGTTTCCATGTAGACAATCCCGCCGATATATTGGAAATTCAGTTACGTGGCCAATTGGGTGTAGATAGATGGGAATGGCACCCTGGCCCGAATGGGAGATTCACGGTCAAGTATATGTTTTACATGTTGATAGAAGATGAGAAGTCGACATACTATCATAACATGCAGAATGACCTCGTCGTATATGATGGTTTTTGGTTGAACCTCTGGAAAATTAAAGCGCCATCAAGAGAAAAGCACACTACTTTCATTTGTGTCTCGACTCCCTTCCAATGACTGAGAATCTTAGAAGTAGAACCATGCAGGTAGCACTGGATCTTGTGTTCACGGTGATCACTCAATTTAGTTGTTCATTTTAACATTTGTTCTTGATCCCTGCTCCAGTCCGAAAAACCTCATGTCCCCTTTCCCAAAACCAATCTGATCGGAGGGGAGACCGGGTTGTCGACGGCGCTCCTTGCCACCGCCCGGTCTACCCTTCCACCCCATACCTTATTTAAGTACCCAACTACCCCCTTCTATTCCTCGCTGAAATCTTCATCTGCACGTCACCGACAGTCGAAGCCGCCGCCCTGCAACCACAATGATGGAAAGCCCATCGAGAATATCCTCTTCGCCGCTGCGTCGGAGCGTGAACATGCCGGCATATCATCGGGAACTCCCTTCGCCGGGGAAACGCGCCTCCATTAGACGCAACGCGTCGGCGTGTGACAGGCACGCGCCGCCTCCAGCCACAGAAAATTATATGGATCCAGTTACAGATGATTGATTTATATTCTTTTATTTATTTATTTATGTTAGATAAAATATGTGCTTCACTTGGGTCTTTTTGCATAATTATCTGGACTAGTTTTATCGATTATTCAGTGCCTTGTAACCGGATTAGCCGCACTATGAAAAATCCCCTAAATTCCTAGTCTCTATTTTGTTTAAACGGTGCCGGAGAAATCCAAGTCAGTATAGTCTCGACGACGTATTTTTGGCGACTCTGTGAATGGATCTAGACTAGTAGACTTGGTTGACTCTAACTTTACCGTTGGGGTTGGTTCGAGTTACTGATGCTTTACCTGCCATATAGTAAGATGCTTTCAGACATTAAACTTTAGGATGTTCAGATGTATTTCGTCACATTTTTTAGAGATAGGAACAACGTGTAACTGCGCTTTAGATACAGTTTAGGTTTTTAACTTATTCTGTAATCTCACCAATTGCCTCCCTTTGAGGAGATTAGCTACTAAGGTTTGGGAGCCTAATAAATATCCCCCATCTACGGTGATTTTTAATTAAAAAAATGCAGGTAACACTGAATTGCAAGCTGTGCAATGTCGAGGACTGGACCACAAGACATGTTTTATGATTGTTCATTTGCCAAGAGAATGTCGGAATTGCTAGGCCTTACTCAAACAATTGCAGGCAGGCCCCACCCAAGCAGTGAAGTAGGTGAATACACCGTTTCAGAGCTTCACATTTGGGCCGAAAAGGCTCAAATTTTAAATTTTTTTGTGTATATTTAATATATATTTCAAATGTGAAAAAATTGCACACAATGAGTTAAAAATGATTAAGAAAATGGCATAGTTTTACCATCAACTCAATATATTGGCCTCTTATTATTTCTGCTTCAAACACAAAAAAAATCTTTGGGCCAACACAAACAGCGAACGCAAGGAATCAGGGTGATACATGGTTTAGACAATTGTTGGTCAGTAATGAGAAGAGCAAGAAGGGGCTCATAATTATGGCGTGTGACACGATACAGACTCAAGGATATAGCAAACTTTTCCAAGGTAAAAACCTTGGCTAGGAACAAATAGCAACATCCGTACATACATTGCTTGGAAATTTTTACAGGCAAATCAATGCCCAGAAAGGTTTTCAGAGGCGCTGGACCTAGGAAATGTTCTTAAACCACCACCACAAGGAAGGCATAGCTTTTTTGTCGTAGGGCTGCATTTTGGAACGACTGGACTGGGTGTGGTAGCTATAGATGAAAATGACGCATTTTGTCATGCCGAGCCATAGAAAATTGCCAATGTTTGCAACGCCCTGTTTTCCGATGCTTCATTCTTAACAGAAGCTATAGACCTCGCGGACAAGTTAGGTTGGCGGGAGGTTTCAATAAACTCGGATGCTTTGAACCTAATCCTGATGGTCCATGAGGACATGGAGAGATCAGTTAGCTGCTTGAGCATTATACAAAAAAATTGATCGAATTTTTTATAGAGCGGAATTGCTTTGCCAAGACATGAGGACACGGATGCATATTTGATAGCATAAACAAAGACCGGTAGTTTCGATTGTAGGGAATGGACATCCATTTCAGAATTTCTTTTATCAAACATTAATGGATGTTTTCCATCACCTTAAAGTGATATTCATTTTTTTTCCTTTAAAAATAAAAGAGCAGCACATCTCACACCTTAATAAGAATGCAAAGTTTCGTACTCTATTTAATTATGTATTTTATTAGTGTGTTAATTAATGTGTTATTATTATAATCTTAGTTCTGATTGTATTTATTTGGAAGATTTTTCCCCAATCATGCCATATGCTTTTTATTTTTTATTTTGAGTTATGATATTAATTATTTTGTTTGATTCTACATGTTTGATTCTTGTTATTTTAGACCTATATTCTTTTTTTTTTCCTGATTTTCAATTGATTTGGTTAATTTTGTAATTTTGGTCCTTTCAATTCCCTTCAAAATCTCTTCCTTAAATACAGTCTTTTATTCTCCATTACTATGTCATTATACAATTTCCTAAACTTTTATATTAAAAATATATACAATTTCCTAAACCTTTATAAAATATATGTTAGATATGTCACTAATCTTTAATTAATACAACCTCAATTAATACAAATTCATATTCACCGGTTAAAAATGAAATAAATTTTTTATAATTTATTTTGTAAATATTAGATTGATTAAACTAAATGGAATGATATATTGATTAAATATTATATTATAACCTCAAATTTAACTCAATATGTTTCATATTAAGTAACAAATATTTTGACATATATAGTAATAATATAATTAATATATATTTTATTCAACGTTCAATGCAACAAAAATAGAAACAAACACATATTATGACTATAATTATTACAATAATATGAACTTTATCATAAACCACATGAAATCCAGTCAAACAAAACTTAATAAATATTTAAAAATTCCATAAATTACATGCCTTTTTGTTTAATTCAATGTTTTTATTTTGCGATCGTGGTTAATAATATTTTTTAGCTTAATTGGATTTTATTTGAGAATGCATGGGCTAAAATTTGATTAACTTTTTAAATTATGTTCACATAGTTTAAGTTGAAATTTTCCGGTCTACATCAGTAATGTGTTACTGGTGTTTGATCTAATTTTGATTTAAATGAATTTAGTTACAAATTGATCAGGTTGCTTTCGGTTTGTTTATGGTTGCCATTTTATTAATATTTTTTAAAATTATTATCCGTGTTGATAAAACAAAACAAATGGTCTCATGAAATATTAATTATTTTTTGTGGAACCCCTGTCAACTTCAGCTTATTTCCCAATAATCTCAGCTAGAATAATCTCAGTTCAGACAGAATAATTTCAGTTCAGTCAGAATAATCTCAGTTCAGCTGGAATAATATCAGTTCTGCTGGAATTATCTCAGTTCACCTAGATTAATCTCACTTAAATTTTATTCAGTATATCAATTTTTTCTTTATTCAATTCGATATATTTCATTGATTAATTTAGTATAGTTAAATATAATTCAATATATTTCTACTCAATTTGATTGCATTTTCATAAATTCAATGTAATTTTATTAAAATGATATATTATATCATTTATCAAACATGATGCAAAAAGCTTATAATCGATTTGTTTTTATTTCAACTTATCATAACTTGTGTAAGTGAACCAAATCCATAAAATAGGGAGTTATATTATTACTTCATACATATCGGATATTCATAAATTAAAATCAATTGCATCCACTACTATGAAGGGAGGCGGCGTGTTGCTAAAATCATATCCGGTGAGTTTCTTCTAAATTTGTCGTTCCATTTATTTTCCTTTGAATTTCTTTCCGCACAAAAATATTTTTTTAAGGTTACATGACTCAAAACTATATTTCGACTATATTTCCATAAAAAAAAAATTGTTTTCCAATACTAAAATAATGGATAAAAAATAATACCAAAATAATTGTATTTAACTTTCTTAAAATAAAAATATAGTACTCCATGAGTTTAAAGTGTGGAAGTTATAAATATATCAACCAATAAAATAGAGTATTCCTACTTAAATATAAATAAGTACTTGATATAAAAATAAGTGTTTATTATATTATAATGAATTTATAAAAGATTTATATTATCTTTTATTATATTTTACAAAATTTTAATTCAAGTCAACAAGAAATGATTTTAGTCACAATAATGTCAACTCAGTTGAAATAATCTCAGTTCATCTATAATAATTTCAATTCAGCTGGAATAATCTCAGTTCAGCCAGAATAATCTCAGTTCAGCCAGAAATCTCAGTTCAGCCAGAATAATTTCAGTTCAGTTAATCTCAGTCCAAATTAACAGGGCAGAATTAAAAGGAAAATTAAACGAAAGAGTTCCAAAATGAGAAAGTCTCCTGAAAGTCCAACTTTCCTGACTTTCCATAAGAGTCTTTATACGTTTTAACTTATACAGTGTACCTTTTAATTTGAACTGTAAAATTTGTTATTTGAATTTTATTAATGTTTTAATGTAAATTCATGAATTTTTGCATTAAAACATGTTTTACTATATGTTCACTTTGATACTATCAATGTTTTAACACGAAATAGTATCACTTGACCTTAAATATATAGTGGTAGTTCCATAACACTTAGGAAAGTCGGACTTTCTAGATACTTTGCATTCCAAGATTACCCAACCAAAATTACGAGGAATTCCAGAAAATCTGAAGCGGGTTGAGGTTAGGAAACAGGAGGAAATAGTAATGTAATGATTTCATTAAGACTGTCCTCCATCCCCGGCCCCTTGTCTGCCGCGTCTTAACAACCAATCATCAATTATTTTTAGACCTCCTCTTCTTCTTGTTTCTTTTCAACACCCTACTCTACTCTGCTATCTTTACAGCCCATTTCTCCTGCTAGTGCTAGCTACTCCAGTGCGTGAAATTTGAGAGTTTTAAAAAACAAAGTTGGTGGAGAAATGGGATTGCTCCTGTGATTCTTTGCTTGGATCAACGTGAGTGGTGGAAGATCTTAGCTTTTGCTTTACCTTTCTGGGTTCATTCTTTGCTTCATTCTTCAGCTTCCTTAAATAAAAAAATGTAGCTAGTAAGAATTGAGTTAAGTATATGGTTGGAGTTGGGACCCTTGTCAAGGCCCATCTAATCTCCTGAGCTAGGGGTGTTCTTTATTGCGTCTTTGTATGTGGCTGGTTGGGTAGTTGGATAATGCTAGCCACTAGTGTCTGTGTGTGTAATTCTTATGTCATTTATCTTCCAAGCAGATTGATAATGTGCTGGAGCCTACAGGTAAGGATGAGGAAAGCTGAGATTTATCTTCTTCTCGTCGCCGTGATGCTGTTAGGGTTGTCGATTGAAAGTGTGGATGCCGAGATTTATATTGTGACCCTTGACGGAGAGCCTGTGGTGAGCTACAGGGGTGGCGTCGCTGGGTTTGAAGCCACTGCTGTAGAATCTGATGAGCAAATTGATGTCACCAGGTATTATACTTTCCATTCATCTTAATTTCTAGCTGATGCATCTTCTACATTCACACGTTATGCATTGGTCAAATAAGTGATCTGGAAATATTTGGATACAATTGATTTCGTCTTGTGCTATAGCCAAGTATGCTTGATGCTCTGGTTGTGCGTCTGTCTTGAACTGTACACTTGTCCCGTCTGGTTTCACCTTTATGTTTTGCTCATTTTCAGTGAATTGGTCACATCATATGCACGACATCTGGAGAACAGACACGATATGCTTCTTGCTATGCTGTTTGACCCAGGGACCTATAAAAAACTCTACAGCTATCGTCATCTTATCAATGGTTTTGCCGTTCACATGGCACCTGAGCAGGTGAACAATTGCACTCTTCTCACTTGCCATTTCCATCTTCATGCTGAGTTGATGCTCAGATGTGTGTTTTCTTACACGGTCCTTACATTAGTAGGCAGATATTTTAAGACAAGCGCATGGTGTCCACTCCGTGGAGAGGGATTGGAAGGTGAGGAGACTTACAGTCCATACACCTCAGTTTCTGGGGCTCCCAACTGGCGTGTGGCCAACAGGCGGTGGCTTTGACCGGGCTGGCGAAGATATTGTAATAGCTTTTGTAGATTCTGGAATTCATCCAGATCACCCTAGCTTTTCAACAAAAAATTCTGAGCCCTATGGACCACTCCCAAAGTACCGAGGAAAATGTGAAGTCAATCCAGTAACAAAGAAGGAATATTGTAATGGAAAGATTATTGGAGCCCGGCATTTTGCAGAAGCTGCTAAAGCTGCCGGTTCATTTAATCCGGAAATAGACTTTGATTCTATCCTGGATGGTGATGGACATGGAAGGTTTGTGTGTATTCACTTGATGATTGTTCTTGTTTAATGTGATGAACTAAAGTGAAGGTGTGAAATTTTATTCACCAATGTGATGGAAATTCTAGACCCCTGAGTGTAGTAATGAATTACTGATGAATGGTGGAAAGGAAGTCAAGGTAGCTCTCTTTAATGGACAAAACTTAAGATAGACAAGGTTAATGTAGTTTGTATGCTGGGACATGAGGCCTCTATCCTTCTTGTATATCTCAAGAGGAAGAGGAAGACCCGAAGAAAATTGAGAACAAACCATTGAAGACTACATGTTAGTAATAGATATGAATGATGTTATTAATATTTGAGCACTGATATATATATATATATATTATGATCTTTTGGTTGTTGAAGTGTACTACCAAATTAAGATGACACATATAACTGAGCACTACTAGATTTGCTTTCCCAATTAGTTCTTAAGTGACAGTTGTTGTGTTTCCAATCTCATGACCAGCCACACAGCATCCATTGCAGCTGGAAACAATGGGATCCCTGTAAGAATGCATGGATTT
Source organism: Sherardia arvensis (assembly GCA_948330725.1). Lineage (NCBI taxonomy): Eukaryota > Viridiplantae > Streptophyta > Magnoliopsida > Gentianales > Rubiaceae > Sherardia > Sherardia arvensis. The sequence continues at coordinate 21,741,434 of OX415240.1, forward strand.
GAATTTGGAAGAGCCAGTGGAATGGCACCGCGTGCCAGGTCAGTAATAGGTGAACTTTTACATGCAGGTGTAATTAAATCATTTCTCATTGAATAATACAATTCTTCTTCCCATTAGGGTTGCTGTATACAAAGCACTTTACAGGCTATTTGGTGGATTTGTTGCAGATGTGGTCGCTGCTATTGATCAGGTATAAGATGGTACTCTGTATCCCATCTACGTGGTTTAATTGCAATTAGTATCAGAGTAGTAAAGTTCACTTGTTCTAAGAAGTCATAGTTTTCAAATAAATGTCATAAAATTCCTTTGCCATGTAGAATTTGCCTCCTTCTAGCCAGTGTTTGACCTAGATGTAATTGCCAGTAGAAATTTGGTGGTTCTGAGACCTAATGAAACTCAGTAATTGTAAAATTAAACTTACTTTTCCAATTCTCTTTTACATGTTTTTGATACATTTCTTTAAAGCAGGAAACTAGCAATTTTAATTTGAGTTACATTGTGCATTAACACTTAAGCTAAACTTTATAAATGATGAAGATGACAACACTAGGGTAACCCCTTGTCATTTATTGATCTGTCCTTGTGAAACTTACTTGATGAATTCCTCAGAATATATTGAGCTGGACTGGCATTATGATCATATATATATTTTTCTGCATCTGATTTGCAAATTTTCTAAGATATCTTGATTCAAGCTATCTAATCTTTATTTTAGGCAGTTCACGATGGTGTGGACATTATTAACCTCTCAGTCGGGCCAAATAGTCCACCAGCAACTACTAAGACAACATTTTTAAACCCCTTTGACGCAACACTTCTTGCAGCGGTCAAAGCAGGAGTATTTGTTGTGCAAGCAGCAGGAAATGGTGGCCCATTTCCTAAAACATTGCTCTCTTACAGCCCATGGATTGTAACTGTCGCTGCTGCAATAGATGATCGTAGGTACAAGAACCATTTGACCCTGGGAAATGGGAAAATGTTGCCTGGACTTGGGTTGTCACGTAAGTACTTCACGATTCCCCCATTCCTCCTATCTGGTGTTCATTTCCAGTTCAGCTGTATTTAAACCTCAATAATTTGGGTCCAAGTTGAGTGAGATCTTTTATACTCAAGGATCATTTTAGCAGTTACTTCAGAATCGCCTTCTTATGGGATTTACAAGGGAAGTCTCTATCTTCCTTGAGTTGACTATACTTCATGACTTCATGCAGCCGCGACCCATAAAAATCAAACATTCACCATGGTTGCAGCCAACGATGTGCTTCTGGATTCCTCTGTCATGAAATTTAGTCCATCAGACTGCCAGAGGCCTGAAGTTTTGAACAAACGCTTAGTGGAAGGAAATATCCTTCTTTGTGGCTATTCATTCAACTTTGTAGTTGGTACTGCATCAATTAAAAAAGTTGCAGAAACAGCTAAGAGTCTTGGTGCAATTGGTTTCGTACTTGCTGTGGAAAATGTTTCTCCTGGAACCAAATTTGATCCAGTGCCTGTTTGTATTCCTGGAATTCTGATTACTGAAGTTAGCAAGTCCATGGTAAGTATTTGCAGTCATTGGGCAAGCGCACATCTCCTTGCTTTTTAATAAAGAATTCTGGGTCTTGTTTTCAATGTTTTCTATGTGTTGATCTATTGGAACCTACCAATGCAACCTTTTAAGGCGTGTGAAAAAAAAAAGTAGTTATGTGTATATTAAACACCTTCCATAGCTATGGTAACTGAAGAGAAGTAATAAGCAATTGAGTTGAAATATATACTATGTAACCTAAATTTTTGATAGGTTTTTCCCTCTACACTGCTTATTTATTCTCCCACAAACAGAATTCTGCGATTATTACTCTGTTTCTCACTAGATGCATGGTCATTTCTTAGGAGCTCATTGACTATTACAACACTACCACATTAAGAGATTGGACTGGCCGGGTGAAGAGCTTCAAATCAATGGGAAGCATTGGGCTTGGTTTGGCACCAGTACTTTACAAATCAGCTCCCCAAGTAGCACTGTTCTCATCTCGAGGACCGGATATTAAAGATTATAGCTTTGAAGATGCAGATATCCTCAAACCAGATATTCTGGCTCCCGGATCTTTAATTTGGGCTGCTTGGTCACCAAACGGAACTGATGAAGCAAATTATGTGGGCAAGTATCTCTTGACTATCTTAAAATTCTACTAAATCTTCATTTGTTCTTTCATCAACTTGAGTTAATTTATTTCACTGTCAGCTTACAGTACCCTTTAATATTAACACCACGATAAAGTCCTAGGCTTGTTTGGAAGTCAGCTTTTCTTAATTCTAACTTGTAAATGGAGCAGGTGAGGAATTTGCGATGATATCAGGGACTAGTATGGCAGCCCCCCACATAGCTGGTATAGCAGCTCTTGTGAAGCAAAAGCATCCTCATTGGAGCCCTGGTGCGATCAAATCAGCCTTGATGACGACGTCAACAACCCTTGACAGGGCGGAGAAACCTCTGCAAGCTCAACAGTATTCTGACTCTCAAACTATGACATTTGTCCATGCAACTCCTTTTGATTATGGAAGTGGTCATGTCAATCCTAGAGCAGCTCTAGATCCTGGGCTTGTATTCGATGCTGGTAAATTTTTGTTTCTGGTGTGTGTGTGGGATTCTTTTTAGTATGTTAGTTTTCTACTCCTTGCCTAAATCTGTTATTCTGTTGGATGACCCATTGAGTAGGTTATAACGACTACTTGGGGTTCTTATGCACTGTGCCTGGGATTGACAAGAATGAGATCAGAAATTTCACTCATTCTCCTTGTAATTACACTATTGATCGGCCGTCCAACCTAAACAGTCCCTCCATTGCAATCTCACATCTCGTGGGAACACAGACAATTACACGAACGGTAACAAATGTTGCTGAAGAAGAAACTTATGTGATCCAGGCAAGAATGGCCCCAGAAATTGCCATTGAAACCAGTCCTCCAGCAATGACATTAAGGGCCGGTGCATCTGGGAAATTTACAGTTACTCTCACCGTGCGGTCAGTGACTGGAACCTACAGCTTTGGAGAGGTTATTCTCAAAGGCAGCAGATGGCACAAAGTCAGGATTCCTGTAGTGGCATTGGGGTATTATAGATAAGCCTTTGGGTTATTGCATGTTGAGGTGATGAGGGGAGAACGCACATTATTTGTGGTATTCTTTGGTTTGTCGGTAATAAGAAGCATGCATAATGGTAGATGTATTTTATCAAAAAAAAAACAAACATATATATATATATATTTGTAGAATATTAATAGGTGTAAAGTTAACAAGTGAATGGAAGAAACATTAGTTATCCTTCTATTAAGTTTTATGCTTATTATCTTTTTACTAGATATATATTAAAAACCAGAAAGTGGCGGCATAAATATAAATATAAGAAAAAACACCGTCCGCCGGAATATAAAAAATGGCATAAAAGAATATTTATATTTTAATTAAGGAAAATAAACTACATAAAACGAGTATATAGGTTGCGTTTAGTCCCTCCACCACCCATCTATAAACCTCCAAAGAAAATAAACTACATCAAACGACTATATAGGCTGCATTTAGTATCCTCGGCCGCCCATCTACCACCCATCTACGCTATTCACCTCCGCCAATTTCCTTTTAAACTCATACCATTGTATGGAATACTCTCCAAAACTTTCCGTGTCTGTGAAATCCAATATTTTAGTATTCCATACATATGTTATAGTGTATTCCATACATATTCCAGGACATAGTTGTTACTCGATGATGCACTGATGGATGGTATTGTAGATCACATTTCTGTGCGTCTTGGATTTGTTCAGTCCAGCGAATCCAACGCCTCTCAACACCCTTCCGGCAGCGACGATCTCAGGAACGACGTTGTTCTGCGGCCTGTTCTGATGGAGCGGCGACAACACGTGGACCTGGAGCTGGACGACGAGAGCGAGGAGCTCGTGAACGACGTCGTTTCTGGGGCAAGCGTTGTACTCGCTGGAGTCCGCCACGGGGGACTGCTTCAAGGCGGCGATGGTTCGGAGGGAGGCGGTGCAGAGGATCACCGGTAGATCCCTCGCCGGAATGCCGCTCGAGGGGTTCGATTACGACTCGATTTTGGGGCAGTGCTGAGAGAAGCCCGTCGGGTATGTCCAGATTCCGGTGGGAATTGCGGGGCCGCTGCTGATGAACGGGTTCGAATACTCCGTACGTATGGCCACCACGGAGGGGTGCCTGGTGGCGAGCACGAACAGGGGATGCAAGGCCATTTATGCTTCAGGTGGCGCCACCAGCATTCTGCTCAGAGATGGGATGACTCGAGCTCCGGTGGTGAGGTTCCCCACGGCGAAAAGAGCCAGTCTTTTGAATTTCTTCTTGGAGGATCCTTTCAATTTCGGATCGCTCTCCATCATGTTCAACAAGTGAGCTGCTTTTCATCATGTTTATTTGCTAAAGATTTATTTTTTCAGCGTTGGAGGAGATGCGTCGTTTCGTCTGTTGGATTTGCTCCCCGGAAGATGTGTCATTTTTTCGTAAATCGGAAGCTATCGTAGTACTTCAGCATTCCCTCTCATTTTCTTCTCCCTGTTTCCTTCTCCTTCAAAACTCGCCGACTAAACAATCAGGTAGAACTCGCTCTCTAACATCATAAGCAATGAATAAACTTCAACAACAGCAGCAAAAAACATCATCAAGACTTCTTGAAGACTCAGGTATTGAGCTTGCTTCTCCCTTTCTCAAGTTCTTTTGTGTTGATCTCATCTTCATAAATTTGTGCTTAAATAGACTGAGTGAAACTAATAAAGATAGCTAATTTATCTTGAAATATATGGTTTTTATGTTTAATGTATAGACTTACATAATTATCATATATACTGAAACATGGTTCTTTGCTGAACTAATTTCTTGCTTCACCTTGAACTTTGCAGACTTGTATTCTTAAAGAGAACATACATTGTGATGGTTGCAAGCACAAAGTGAAAAAGATATTGCAGAAAATTGAGGGTAAGTGACTAACTTCAGCTCAAATTTGTCAATTAATTGGCTTTCTTTCTGTTTCTTGAGGCCTGTTTGTTAGATTTACATTGGTTTGTGGTTCTCTACATGAATCCTTAATTTGCTGATTTTCTGGTTCATTTGAATTTGTCAGGAGTTTATGCTGTTAAGATAGATGTTAACCAGGGTAAGGTGACTGTGACGGGAAAGGTTGATCAAGCCACTCTGATAGAGAAGCTGGACAAGGCCGATCACTTTTTCCTGTGAAGACGATGTCCACCACCACGCTCCGCCACACCGATGATCAGCGCCAGAGTATCCCTTCTTGCTAGAGTTCACCACTTGGAAAGTATGATTACTGTATTGCCTTCAGATTTATGAATTTGATGTTTTTAGATTACCTTGCAAGTAATAAACAATGTTTGTATTACGTACTCACACCGTAAACACAGTGATTATATAACAAATCCATAAAGTATAATTGAAAGGAACCTCAAATCTCCAATCAAAAGGTTGATTTCCCTCACTGTGTGGGAATTTTCGTGTGATGTAGGGCTCTTTAAAAATGATGGTTTTGTGCAAATCTTGATGGAATACTAAATTAAGCATCTCTTTTACAAAAATCATGAAGCGATGCTCATCCGTGCATGCACCTCTTTTGGTTTCATTATATATGCTTTTAGTTTTCAGTTGGCTGGTCGTTAGCCTCATATAACCTGCTTCTATCTTACAATATGATAAGATTTCAACAGGTTGGAGTTCACAATGCTATGAACCCTGATCAGTACAGAGAGGGTTACCGAATTAGATGTGGTTGTGTTGTTGATTTTATGGGCACTATTCAGGCGGTTTATATTTTCAACATTATTATGAAAGAAGCGCGGCTTCTTTTTGCTCATTTATTTAAAATCACGTGCTTATGTTGTAGTTTCTGGAATCTTAGAGCTTTCTGAGACAACCACTAATGCTGAGGCATCCCAATATTGTCACATTCAAAGAGGTAATGAATTTAATCCATGGGTGAAGTTCATTATGAAGATAAAATGGTATTTATATTTTTACTTACATTGTATATGGAATTTGCAGCTATAACATCCGTGATTAGATGTAATAGGTTATGTGATTCAAATATTCTGCTATTGATTTTGTTATGTGCAGTTATATGTTATTGATATCTTAAACCAAATATAAGTTCCTTTTAGCCAAATGATTTATTTTAAGTGAATATATGTATACAGAGTATGTTTTTGAATCATCATATGTGTTAAAAAATGATATATTTAGGGTTTTGATTGATGCCAGTGTTGGGGTGGTAGAGAAGGTCAAGGTGAACGCCAAAACAGCTGCATAGACGGCTTTGGTTTGATTACGGATTTTGTTAGCTTAAATTCAAAAGTGGTGGATATGCCGACATCGGAGACACTCCCACTACCATGGTTCTGACAAAATTAGCAATTCACAACCTTTATACATGATATATTGGACTGTTGTTGTTTCCTTGTGATGCTATCTACATAAGGTGTACACCCAAATCATACTCTCAATCATTGCAGATTGCTCCCGCTTGACTTTAGGATACCAATCGGCAGTTAGCTCTTAATCTTTGCTTAAAAATACTATCACATATGCTTGAGTTCAGGTCGTTAAATGCAGGAGAATTCTGAAATGGTCTTATGCTTTGGCTACTATATTTTAGATTCGGAGACCGTAAAGACGCAGTTTTATGAGTATGTGCAAGGCCAGGTTGAGGAAGCTCAAGAAATTTCATCATGTAGTACAAATTGAGGGTTTTAAACACATTAATGAAGCCGAGGAAAATCTTAGAAAACAGGAGAAACTCGCTAAAGATGATGGTAATTTCACAGCCAAAGCCCAAGAAGGCTATTGCTATGGATGACTAGGGATGGTCATCCTTGGGGAGGATGGTTCTAGCAGAGGTGGGTGACTTATTTGTATAGGTTGATAATGATTCTCTCTTCAGCTTGCTCAATTTTGTTGCTGTTAACTTTCTAATTCTGGCTGTTGGCTTTAATAGGGGCTCAGAAGCTAGCAAAGATTCATGAAAATAGAAACTTTTTCCGTTCTGAACTACAGAAGATGGGGTTTGAAGTTCTAGGTGATAAAGATTCTCCTGTAATGCCCATAATGTTGTACAATCCGGCAAAAATTCATGCTTTCACACGGGAGTGTCTAAAACATGTAATATTTTTTCACGTCATTTGCAGGTTTGAGTTCAACGGGCCGGGAAGTAGTTCAGAATGCCGTCCTGCATTATCTTATACCACATTAGATTGGTCGTGATCTTCACTGTCAGGTTGTCATTCTGCATCCAGCCCACATTCACCTCCATTGGTATTAGGTTGTAGGGTTTACTTTCTACATGTTTTTAAATAATTACATGCTATTTATATTGTTTGTGTATATTGGTTTAAGGTTGTTTTGGGTATATTGGTTCTGTATTATTCTGTATCAATACATTATGTACTTTTATTTTAAATAAATTTGAGTTCTGGTTATGGGATCATAAATGTATTTTAATTATAGCTATGTAGATTTTATGACTTTGATCGATTTATGCATATAATTATTTGGAAATTGCATTTCTAAATGTATCTTAACTGCTCCATAATTTGTGTTTCGAGTTCTTTTGGATACTGCCGTAGTACTGATGTAGAAGTTTGAAACTATAGATGAGGGCATATTATGGGACATGGAGAAATGTATTTTTTTAATTAGCTTACATTTAATAGTTATTGTTAGTTGTTACATATCAATAGCTCTATAGCAAAGGAGAATTTTAAGAAGCTTGGTGAGATTTTTAATAAATCATAAACCACACTAGATAATTAGTAGTTTATTTGCAAGAGTTGAATATAATTACACATTTATTTCATGGAAGATGATGAAGACGACGTTACCATAATACAACTACGAATGAACAAAAACCAAAAGACCGCGGATATGCATATACAACAAGACATTGAAGTCGACTCTGAAGTAAACAAGAAGTCAAAAATAGAGAAATAAGGGCAACACTTTACCTTAATTGTTGTAATTTAATTATTTTCAACTATTTTACTTTTCAAGATTTCTATAATACAAATATTATTCATTTTACATAATTTAATATTTACAATATTATATGTATCAGATATTTACTTTATATTGACATGCTCATTATCTTTATTATGTTACAATTACATCATAATAACCGCGCAATGCGCGGTCCGGTTAGCCTAGTTTGTATAATATCGTACTAGCAGGAGGCCTTATACATGTTGAGAAAATCTCCTGAACATGTTACTTTTCTATGAAAATAGGAACTAAGGGATCAAAATTAAATTATTGGGCCAACGTGTATAATTATTAGAAATTACAGGGTACTCTCACATAATTATTAGAAAGCACTTTACACCATTCTCTTGTGATGCACGTGACTATATGGAACATATTCTTTCCCCCAAATCTGTAGCAGTGAAGCTCTGGCGATTGTTCCCCCCAAATCCGACTTACATGAGTTTTGAAATCACGAAATTATTGATGTAGAAGATCAATCTTCTAATCAGATCGAAGAGAATGATGTCTAGCAATGAACAAAAGTTCGGTAAGTTTCATCATTGTGGTAACAAATATGAAAATTCATCATTTTCGAATTTGAACCATTCAATTTACACTTCTCAAATTGTAGGTTGTAAATAAGGAAGAGATTGAAAACCTTGTTGAACAAGATCTGATTGATGATTTGATTGAAAACGTGATTAAATAACAAGAAAGTTAAGTGCAATCATGTGAAAGTACAAATCTGAATTTATAGACGCGATTAATGTTTCAGTTTACTGTACAACAGTGAACTCGAATGTTTGAATGATTGATGTTTTAGTTTATTACCCCAAACTATCGACTAAATAGGTTTTTGGAAGTGATACTGTAAGTGTTTAGATGTTTTATACTATATGTACAATCTTTTAAAGCAAAAAAAGTTCGTATATAATATCACTCTTTTAAGCTGTATGCGACATGCGTGTATGACTAAATTTAACCCTAACATGATTGATGTTTCAGTTTATAACCCCAAACTATTAACATATATGCAATGTCTGTTATCAAAACCCCAAACTATTTACCAAGTAGATTTTTAAAAGTGATGTTACAAGTGTTTATATGTTTTATGCTGTATGTCCAATCATTTTTGATCTATTCTCGATTACAAACTAAACATATTAAAAAGTAACTTTATATGATAAATCAAAACAAAATTATACCATTGACATTTGATAAAAAGTAACTTTATTTCAAAAAAATGAGTGAATTTTTTAAAATCATCTGAAGTTAGATGAAATATGCTGCTACGGTTAGCTGAAATTTGCTGAAACAAACTGAAGTTAGCTGAAGCACGCTGCAAGTAGTTGAAACACGCTGCAGTTCGCTAATGTCAACTACAAATAGCTGAAATTAGATGAAATTAGTTTAATTTAACTGTAAGGTTGTAAAAAATAAGTTGAACTTGACAGAACCTTAGCCGCTATTTGAAAAGAAGTTTCTATTACTACCTGAGAAAAAGTGTTTCAACTCTAGAATTCATTAATTAGTGTGAAAGTTCCTTTCGAGTATTATTTTTATTTTTTAATCAAAGTATTCTTATTATTATTTCTAACATAACTTTTAGTTTTCCATTTAGTATCTATAAGAAACCATTCTATGGGCATTAAAAATGAATATTATTGAATTTAGTTGTTCTTCGTAATACCAATGTTTTTTTTCATGTACAACAAACAAATTCTTGATAATTGGAAGTTTGAAATTTGTAATTTAGAGAAAATGGGTATGTTCTTCTAATTTAGTTTTGCTTAACTGAACTAAATTGAACTGAATTGAAAATACTAAAATGAAGTAAAAATCAATGTATTGAAATTAATAATAGTATGGCTAAATTAACCTTAATTTTGTTAAATTGTATTTAAACTAAATTGAACTGGAACATTTAAAATTAGCCGATGAGAACAGACCTCCGATTACCACCTATTTTTTTCGATGAGTGTCAATTCACTTCAGTGTATTTTTAGAATCACATTACACGCTTCTCAATTTCTCTCTCCAGGAGTTTTCTCTCCTCATTATCTCTACCATTATTACCCTTTCATCAGTTTTCTGACCGTTTTATAACCATTAAACAGTAACTGACGGAGTCAGTCCACCATGAATGGCTAATTTTCCACTCTAGCTCCGTTGTTATGGCGGAGCCACCATCCTCCAGTGGTCAGAAAACCTTCCTTAATGCCCTTAAATCTAAATCCCCTCCCTTCTCGGCGGCCCTCCTGTCAAACCCGAAAATCAAGGCTACGTCGAAATTCAAAGGGGAGCTTGCGTGTTTATTTACTCCGGATTTGATTCAAGTGTTGATTCGACCATACCGCGATGCCCTAATTGGTAAGTTCAGCAAGGACCGTCCTGCAATTCCTGCAATCGAATGAGCATTCAAAGCTGCAGACTTCACTGGAAACTACCAATTGGGGGCAATTGACCACCGACATGTGCTCATCCGATTTGCGAAAAAGCAAGACTTCCAGAGATGCTGGATGAAATCGAATTGGTCGAATGAAGGCTACCATATGAGGGTGCTAATGTGGACGCCTGAATTATCAACCGATTCAAAATCCTCCATTATGCCAGTGTGAGTAACATTATTCAAATCTCATGTTTACTATTACAATGAGGTTGTTTTAGAGCAACTAGGTAACCACATAAGAACCTTTATCAAAGTAGATGCTCCTACCCAGTTAATTACCATTCCATCAGCTATTAAACTTTGTGTAGAAATCGACCTTCAGCAGCCAATCCATGTTGATATAAGGCTTGGTTCAACTGAGAATTACACAAAGATGAAACTGGAATATGATAATCTGCTTACATATTGCTCACATTGTAGGAAGGTTGGACACAATGCACTTATCCATAGGGAGCTTCACCCTGAGCTAGCCAATAGAAAGAACCCCTCTCAAAAGCCACTTCCACCAAACATGCAATTGTTACTACCCCTCCCATTCAGACTATTGTTACCACTAGCACCACTCCTATCATTAATCCTGTCCCAATCCCCACCCTACCCTCTGCCACACAGCTATCAAACCAAGTTAAGGAAACATCTGAGCCACCACATCATATCTCCTTTGATTTAAGGAAATTACATAGAGTGGCTAAGAAGAAGACAGCAAGGAAGAGGAAAACAAAGGCTCCCAAAATGGATACCATCCCTATCCTAATCCATTCTCATCAGACTCAGAGTATTAAAGCCACAACAAGTGCTGCTAATTGCCCATCCTTGTATAATGCAGTTGAAAAAGACATAATTTCAGTATGTGATGGCTCTGCTATCCCACACCCTGCTCTCCTTAATACATATACTCTCCCACTAAATCCAAAGATCACTACTACCCCTCCCATTCCTATCTCCAACAGCTCCTCATCAACATATTCAATGCCACCCTCCTCCACCACATTCAAGCATACCATGACAAAAAGTTACACTAGCTATTAGGCAGCCACCAGTCATAAAAGAGGATCCCTTCACTCTGGTTGCTGCAAGGCCAAAACTGAGAAAGACATATGCTAAGGATGATAATGCCATAGTGAAAAAAACATTGGTATTACGAAGAACAACTAAATTCTATAATATTCATTTGGCTAATGGTGCAATCATCCGCTGAGTTCAAAATACTATTTATAAATCATCTACAACTTCTAACTACTAGAGAGTAGATAGTGGGAAGTAGCGGTCGAACCACAAGGAGAAGGGACTTGTAAGAGTGTTTTAAAGTAGAAAATAAGCATATTTATATATTATATAGAAAGCAATGTAAACAAGGAGGCGTTTTGAGGTTGGTGTTGAATACACTAGGAAAGTAAACTAAACTATCATTAGCTAAGCTAAGGGGATGATACTAGGATTATAAGGTCTTGGGAGGCAAATAACTTCAATTTCAAACTATCGACTTATCACTGAGCAAATGCAATTACAGGAAGTTTAGACTATTTGTCAAGGATGAAAGCATCATATTCTCTCGAATGTAGCTAGAGAGGATGATAGCACCACTCAAAAGCTCTCATTGTTGATTCCCCTAGATGATAGCATCATAGATAACTCAACAATGGTATTAGGATTAGAGAGAGACAAATTTACTCACACACTCATGATAGCGAGAGCATACAAATAAGACATTTGATAACTAGCAAGAACCAAGACGATGATAGCATATATGTCTCGACTCCTACTTTGCTACTTAATGATATTGGAGTAAACGATAACGTTCTACCCACGAATCTAGCTATTCGTTGATAACAGTCATACGTTAAAAAGAAATCTTCAACTCAAGTATAGAATCACATATTAGGGGACCAATGATAACATTCAATCCTTACCTAAACACATAATTGATTAATCATGCAAGTTCATAAGATTTCCACTTCTAACAACTCATATTTATCATGGCATTCCTTAACTACAATCACACAACAAGGGGAAGAACTTGTCATCACTCAACCCCTTCCATAGTCATTTATCTAACAACTATAGATTACACTACCATTATGCTAAGTCACCATCATCATCACACTAAATTACTCTAACCAAGCTAACCTAATTAATGACTATGGAGCATGCAATTGATATAAAACACAAAGCCCATAAAAAATTAAGCAAGATTGAACAACATTCATGCACAAGAATTCAAGTTCATCAAATGATAATCCAAATCTCAAGTTTAAGCATACAAGGCCCTCAAAGTTTCAAGGGAAATGAATTCAAATGCTCCCAAGGATCAAACTAAGCTATACTACAATACATGAAATCAAACTACTAATCTAATGGAATGGAATAGAAGAAAAGGGAAAGAAAGATGAAGAAAATGGAGCTCTACATGGTTGTGACCGTTTTTTTTTCTCTTGGAGGAGATAAGGGGGTATTTATAGAATGCATTGCACGGGCCGCGTAGCACTCCGCGCACTTTTGTGAAGGGCCGCGCACTTTAACCGTTGATCCGATTTGCATCTTCTAATGGTCCATTTCGAAGATCTTGATGAGAGGAATCCAATGGTATGACCCATGTGCTCTAATTCCTTTGCAAACATTTCCAAAATCAAGTTTCAAAATATTAGTGCATCACTTATTCTTCAAAATGTAACTTTCACAAGTTTAACTTTAAAGCTCCTTACTTTGCACTAAATGATACCTAAATTAGATTTCAAATGTCATAAAATAAGAGTATATTTAGGGCTCATCAGGAAACTGCCCTTGATTGACTATCCTTACTTGTTATAGATAACAAAATTGAATTAATGTGCTTAATTGAACCTAAGAACCCTAACTCAAACTGTGATCACTACAGGAACGGATTAAAACTGTGGTCGGCGGCAGTGGGTGGGCCGGCGATTGCGTAGCAGAGGTGATGGTGGATGGGCTGCTCACGAGCGGAGATGCGACTCGACGGCGAAATGGAGTCGCGGCGGGGGATGGTGGTGGCGAGTGGAGCAGGTCGTCGGTGTGGCGGGGACGAGGCGGTGGTGGAATGGTGGGGAGATGGTGGTGGAAGATGGAGGTATGTGGTTGGGTAATGGTCGGCGGAGGTGGCCGGAGATTATCGCCGACGGTGATGAGGGGATTGGCCGGCGGGGACAAGGTGGTGGCGGAATGGTCGCCGACAAAGGGGACTGGTGGTTGATTGGGTGGTTGTAGATCTGGAGAGGAGCGGTGGTGATGGGGGAGTGGAGTGATGGACGGTTGATGGGGGAGAGGGGAGAGGGGTTTTTTTTATTGTTGGTCAAAGTCAACAGGAAAGGGGAGAAAAGTCAGACCAAAGTGCACGGTCTGTGCACTAGGTAGGACAGTCAAAGAAGGGCTGTGCAAATATAGGGTGAAATTCCCACCCTGTAAACACCGCACGACCTGAGCGGTGGTAGGCGCACTTATTTTCTGATTAACAAAGGCCCGTGCATTCTTTTTCTTTTCTTTTCTTTTTTTTGTTTTTTCTTTGTTTTGTTTTGTTTTGTTTTTTTTTTGATAAAAATTCCATGCTCTCATGTGTCCAAATTTCCTGCAGCAAAACACTACCAAAGTGTAAAATCTTATAAACAAAAAATTAAAAATCAACTACAATAAGAACTAAGAGATTTTTTTTTCAAAACAAATAAAGGGGAAGAAAATATGAAACTCTAAAGAAAATAGAAATATAAATCGTGGAGTTACGATCAAAATCCGTTTATTTAAAGTCGTCGACACGACATAAGAGGTTCATCCCAATGGTGCAATGAGTTCCTCAAGAGAAACTACGTATTTTTAAGGTCGTCGTCACGACCCTAATGTTATTCAAATAACAAAAGATTAGAATCCCTCACCCTCACATGGAAGGTAAAGGAAAGAGGTTTAAGAGGAGTATGGTATGGTTGAAGTTTTGGAGGAGTAGGGATAATTGGAAGTATGTATATATATGGCTTCCTAATCTTCTCTACAACTAATGGAAGTGGTGGAGTTGGTAGTATGTGTGGAGGTGGTGAAAACAATGGTGATGGTAAATATTCAAGAACAACCACCTCACTCTCTACTTCAACCACCTCATCCCATTGAACTTCTTCCTCATACAACGAGGTGATTTCACTCACCAAAGTACTTGGAATAGGTTCTATGTGGGATGGTACTTCTTCATACAACCTACTTGGCTCCTCTAATGGTTTGGAAAGTTGGGGAATTTGTGTAGTATGTAGAGGCAAGGATGATAATGGTGATGGTAAAAATTCAAGAATAGCGATCACCTCCCTCTCTAATTCACTAGAGTCAACACACAACTCCTCATCCCATTGAACTTCTTTCTCATACATAATGGTGGGATCACTCAACAAAACATTTGTATTAAGTTCCATTTGGGATGACTCTTCCTCTAAAGATTGAGCTACCAAGAGCTTTACCTCTAAGGCCATTTCATGCATTCGCCTCTCAAGATTTTCAAAACGACGATTTCTTTCATCATCTATCGGATCTTGCTCTTGAGGCATATCCCAACAAGGTGGGGGCATGTCTGGTACTCATAGGGTTGGTTTTCATCTAGATATCCATAATTCAAATGATCACTCCCTTGTGGCTCATAAGAATTGTAGTATGGATTATATATTTCTTGACTTTGAAAACCAACTCTCTCCTCATTATAGCACTTATCATGATAGTCACTTTGGTATGAAGAACCAAAAGACATTTCATTATTGTAGTGCTCATCACATGAATCAAAATAACAAGACTCATGGTAATAATTTAAACTATATGCATCACACGAGTTTGTCATACTATTCCTAGCCCTTTCATAATTAAAGGCAAGGAATTCTATGTAACTTTTCCTACTTAGAGAGTAAACATAATATAAAAGTTTGAAATTTGTAGTGCAAGAGTTCTAGATCGGTACACACTACAAGCGGTGTCGTCCACAAAAGTACTCAAGCAATACACACTTCAAGAAAATGGAAAGTTTTTTTTTTTTTATGAAAATTACAAATAGAAATATAATCTACGATGAAACACAAAAACAAAATACGCCTTCTCCCCGGCAGCGGCGCCAATTTTGACAAGCGATTTCCCACGTCGTTAAATGGGACTCCGCGAGATCAAAATACTATTTATAAATCACCTACAACTTCTAACTACTAGAGAGTAGATAGTGGGAAGTAGGGGTCGAACCACAAGGAGAAGGGACTTGTAAGAGTATTTTAAAGTAGAAAATAAGCATTTTTATATATTATATAGAAAGCAATGTAAACAAGGGGGGGTTGAGGTTGGTTTTGATTACACTATGAAAGTAAACTAAACTATCATTAGCTAAGCTAAGGGGATGATACTAGGATTATGAGGCATTGGGAGGAAAATGACTTCAATTTGCAACTATCGACTTATCACCGAGCAAATGCAATTACAAGGAAGTTTAGACTATTTGTCAAGGATGAAAGCATCATATTCTCTCGAATATAGCTAGAGAGGATGATAGCACCACTCAAAAGCTCTCATTGTTGATTCCCCTAGATGATAGCATCATAGATGTTTTTTTAAATTTAAAACCACCATTGGTGAGGGGATTTATTGGCACCCCTAACCCAAAAACAAGCAAATTGCTTGAAACTTTAATAAGCAGTTGTTTACATGGTGAGCAGAAGTTCTAGAAACCTAAGGTTTCTAACAAAAGAATGAAGTAAATGACTCTACCTAGTTGATCTAAAACTAGAGAGTGATTGTTGCTATGGATGAAGCATATACTCTATACCAAAATATCATATGGGGAGCTGGACTGTGATCAGTTTAACAAAGAGTGAAGCACAATTTAGCCACCCACTGATTTGATATTAGAGTATAGACCCCTAGCAGCAATCATAATTACAAAAAATGATTGTATTTGGAATATGATGATTCCTGAGTCTGGGGGTGTAGATATCCATCAGTGAGGTCCATATGTGTTGTGATGTTTTGCTGCACTTGTCTCTGCTTTGTTGACACATCTGATTCCTGCAAGGAAGAGAGCAGTATCACATTCCTTTATAAAAGCTGAAATCTCAGACTAGAGAAGGATATTCTATCAAGTTCAATTATTCCTTTGAGTCTGCTTGGGGCAGAGTTTAGGCTTAGTTCTTTGGATTCTCTACTGGTGATGCATAGATTAGCTAAAAAATCAGCTGCTTGATTGCCTTCTCTCATTATGTGACATATAGGATGAGAGACAGTGTGAGCATGAAGAGAATGAAAAATAGAGTATAAAAGCCAAGGATAGTGTTTGATATCTTTGATGCTCTTGACTGCTAACAAACAGTCAGACTCAACACAGTAACTGGGGAGGTTCATTTCCCTACCTAGCCTGTAACCTAACTGTATAGCAGAGATCTCAGCATGCAGAGAGTTTGAGCAAGTGGTGAAAAAGGTTGAAAGCCTGAAGACATGACCTAATTTGTTCCTGATGATTATACATATACCAGTAGATCCATCCTGAGCAAAACATGCATCAAATATTTATTTTGTAATCATGATCAGGAGGCATCCATTTGATGATTTTAACTGGCTTAGGTCTGCTCCTTTTGATAAAGGGGACCAGGCCATTATCAACCAAGAAATGGTGCAGCATCATAGATAACTCAACAATGGTATTAGGATTAGAGAGAGACAAATTTACTCACACACCCACGATAGCGAGAGCATACAAATAAGACATTTGATAACTAGCAAGAACCAAGACGATGATAGCATATATGTCTCGACTCCTACTTTGCTACTTAATGATATTGGAGTAAACGATAACGTTCTACCCACAAATCTAGCTATTCGTTGATAACAATCATACGTTAAAAAGGAATGTTCAACTCAAGTATACAATCACATATTAGGGGGACCAATGATAACATTCAATCCTTACCTAAACACATAATTGATTAATCATGCAAGTTCATAAGATTTCCACTTCTAACAACTCATATTTATCATGGCATTCCTTAACTACAATCACACAACAAGGGGAAGAACTTGTCATCACTTAACCCCTTTCATAGTCATTAATCTAACAAATATATATTACACTACCATTATGCTAAGTCACCATCATCATCACACTAAATTACTCTAACCAAGCTAACCTAATTAATGACTATGAAGCATGCAATTGATATAAATACAAAGCCCATAACAAATTAAGCAAGATTGAACAACATTCATGCACAAGAATTCAAGTTCATCAAATGATAATCCAAATCTCAAGTTTAAGCATACAAGGTCCTCAAAGTTTCAAGGGAAATGAATTCAAATGCTCTCAAGGATCAAATTAATCTATACTACAATACATGAAATCAAACTACTAATCTAATGGAAAGGAATGAAATAAAAGGGAAAGAAAGATGAAGAAAATGGAGATCTACATGGTTGTGACCGTTTTTTTTCTCTTGGAGGAGATAAGGGGGTATTTATAAAATGCAGTGCACGGGCCGCGCAGCACTCTGCACACTTTTGTGAAGGGCCGCACACTTTAACCGTTGATCCGATTTGCATCTTCTAATAGTCCATTTCGAAACTCTTGATGAGGGGAATCCAATGGTATGACCCATGTGCTCTAATTCCTCTGCAAACATTTCCAAAATCAAACTTCAAAATATTAGTGCATCACTTGTTCTTCAAAATGTAACTTTCACAAGTTTAGCTTTAAAGCTCCTTACTTTGCACTAAATGATACCTAAATTAGATCTCAAATGTCATAAAATAAGAGTATATTTAGGGCTCATCAGGAAACTGCCTTTGATAGACTATCCTTACTTGTTATAGATAATAAAATTGAATTAATGTGCTTAATTGAACCTAAGAACCCTAACTCAAACTGTGATCACTACAGGAACATTCTACATTTTTCAAATTGCATGTTTTCAAACAGTGGACAAATTTGGCTTTTTTTTTGGAAAGATTAATTAAATATTTCACTTTCGTTTTTAGGCAATGTGGGCAGATCCCCTTGCCTTGCCAAATCCTGCTACATTTTACATAGGTGATTTTAATGCTATCTTATCAATTTCTGATTATAAAGGTCCCTCTACTCCAAATCTTTGTAGTATGGGGGATTTTCATAAATTTATCGATAAGATGGCACTAATTCACGTACACACAATGGGAAATGAGTACACTTGAACTAACAAAAGACTAAAACCTACTCATGAGAGGCTTGATAGGGGATTGTGTAACCATTCATGGAAAACACAGTTCTTATAACTCTTCAGCCCTAGTCTTAAATAGGGAAAACTCTGACCACTCCCCTCTTTTACTTAGAATAGACACTCAGGCTCAGACAGTGCCTAAATATTTCATATTCATTCATGCTTGGTAAAAAAGGACAGAATTCCAGTCCTTCATCTAGTCTAACTGGAGCCTTCCTATCATAGATTCTTGTATGCTTAAAGTTTTTTTTAACCTTCAGTGACTCAAAAGGGAGTTAAAGGTCCGGTATAGGGATGTATTTGGAAATGTGCATAAAAATGTGGAAGTGACTGAGGAGGCTTTGAGAGTACATGAGATTATCTTTGATCCCGATCAATGTGATCAGGAGCTAATCACCCTTAAGATTAAAAAATCTTTGCTCAAAAAAGCTATTAAAAAGCAAAAACATTATTGGATATATAAAACTCAGGTTAAGTGGTTCAAAGAGGGTGATATTAACTCAATTTTTTTTCACAACTATTTTAAGGAAAAAAAGGTCTAAACTGTGTGTTTCCAAAATAAGGAGTAGTGCAGGGATCTGGTTGGATGATGTGATAGATATTGAGATGGAAGTCATCCAGTACTATTCCACTCTAATCACCAGTGAGCAAACTGCCTCTGATGAGCACTTTGCTCCACACTTTCTTTCACAAGTACCAACTCTGATTTCTGATGCACAAAATTCAGCACTTTTAGAGCCTGTTAGTCTTGATGAGCTTAAAAGAGTAGTTTTTCCTTTAAATGAAAACAGTACTCCAGGACCTGATGGTTATAATGCCTATTTTTATATAAAGTCTTGGAATATCATTTTTGAGGATTTGATGGAGTCTGTAAATGATTTCAGGTTTGGTGCTAGCATACCCAGGGGTATTGCCGCCACATGGATAACTATTATCCCTAAGAAGGACACTCTAAATTCTTTTAATGACTAGAAGCCCATAAACCTCTCTAATGTCATCAACAAAATTTGTTCTAAGGTGATAATGTTCAGGATGAGCCCTCTCATGAATGAAATTATTTCCCCAAACCAGACTACCTTTATGAAGGGAAGAGACATTGCTGACAATGTACTCTATCTTAAGGAGATGATTAGTCATTTAAATAAAAAAGTTAGAGAGTCTAATTGTATCATCAAATTAGACTTGATGAAGGCTTTTGATAGGATAACCTGGCCCTTTCTCAAGATGATTTGGCTCAAGTTTGGCTTCCATCAGAACTTGATAAAATGTATCATGAATAACCTATCTTAGGCTTTTTTAGCTATTTTTGAAAAAGTCACAGGTCAGAGAATAAATTGTGATAATAGTGACTTTTTCTTAAGTAAGCATGCTTCAATTGCTAAGATAAATCAGATCATTGACATTCTAGGTATGAAACAAGGCTCTTTCTCTTTTAAATATTTGGGATGCCAGATTTTTGAAGGTAAACTACTGAACTGGTATTTCAACCCACTGCTAGAACAAATTAGCAAAAAAATTAGTTTTTGGAGACATGCATGGTTATCTACTGGTGGTAAGATAACACTTATCCAATCAGTCATGTATGCTATTCCAAAACATATATTCAAGGTCATGTCTCCTACATTGCACATCAATGAAACCATTGAAATGATGTTTTCTATATTTTTTATGGGGATCATTTGTTGTTAAGGCATATAAGACTTTGAGAAAATGGTCAAGACTTTGCTTTCCAGTAGAACAAAATGGTTTGGGTTTCAGGTCCATCCTCTATATTGTTCAGACATGCTCGATCAATGTATGATGTAAGTTTCAACATGGCTCTGCAATTTGGACTCAGTTTTTGCAGTCTCTGCCACCCTCTTCAAGGACTTCACAAACTTAGTTGAGAATTTTTCAAGTAAATCACATTGGGGAGCAATACTCAATGGTGATCCATATGGATGGCTGTTGCAATTTTTAGACTGCTAATTGGACAGATTTTGGCCCTATCATAGACCTTTTCCCACCCAATCTGACATCTATCCCTGGTGACTGTATTGTGGCTCATTTTATAGATAACAAAGACCATTTTTTACCTCAGCTGTCTGGAGCAATTGCCCACCCTCTTTTCAGTAAGTTACAAAACTCTGTCCTCTATCATCACAAAGAGGATAGGCTTATCTGGAAGCCAACCCTCACAGGCATCTTCACTTTTAAATCTACCTACCAAACCATTCATGATCACAGACCTACATCCTCTTCCTTTTCAAAGCTGTGGAACATTAAGGTCCCCCAAAAAATAATATTTTTTGTCTGGAGACTCTTTAATTCCCTCTTCCATTTGATGAGGTAATTGTACATTATAGTTTCAGATGGCTTCCAAATGTCCTTTCTGCCCCAATTCAGATTCTGTAGATCACTTTTTTAACCATTGCTCTCTGGCTTTATCCATCTGGAAGGAAATGCTTGCAACTATTGGAATAAAGGACATACATATTAGGGCCATATGTGACAGACTGTCCTATTATCTAACATACACTAGATTTTCAAGCTTTCATGTTAAATTGATGAGACTTTTATGTTGTATAATAGTCTGGTGTCTTTGGAAGTCTAGGTGCAAATTTATTTTTAAGGAGGTTAAACCTAACAGAGCTCTAATCATAAGAGAGATCAAACATACTCTCTACCTTTCTCTTGCATCCTCCACTATGATCATATCACATGAAGCTGATAGAGAGCTAGCTGCTACTGCATTCATTCCATACACTCATAAACCTCCCAGACCTAGGCTGAAGGTCATCAAATGGACTAGGCCTAATTTAGGGTTTAAGTTGAATGTTGATGTTGTCTTCTTGGGATCTGAATGTGGTCTAGGATACATATTGGGAGACTCATCAGCTAAATTCATTGTTGCTGGTACATCCTTTGCAACTGTAGCCTCATTACAGGAGGCTGATATCAAGGCAATCATAGTTGGATATCAATTTAGCTCCTTCTATAGACATCACAGCTTCTGGATAGAGTCTGACTCACCGGTGGGCATTTCCATGATAAAAAATTCAGTCACCGCACATTGAAATTTTTTTCAGTTGTGTGACCAAGCTCACCTGCTCATCCAAGCACCTTTGCAACATTCTCTCTGACAAGGCAAACTTGTGGCAGATTCACTTGCCAAACTGGCCCTTGCTCAGAAGCTAAATAAAATGTATACCTGGGATCTATTGCCTTTTGATATCAAGGCTATTGTTCTACTTGACCAGGTAGAAATGCCTTCAATCAGATGTTGAGAAGTTTTAGCTTCATCTCATCATCTCACCTCAATTATGCTTGCCCATGGTTCGCTTATGTGGTTTTGAGTTTTTTCTTCCTACATTACATGCAAATCTGGTTCTATTTTCAACCGCTACTTGAGGCCGCATTGAGTTTTTTTCATAATTCTCTAACAGGTTTTGATTAGGAATAACTTTATGAATAATCTTTTGTATAAAGCCTTCTCTAATGTTTTGAAAGCACTAGAGTGTTTTTGGGACTTTTATCCTTGTAATTGTAACACTACCTATTCTTGGCCATTTAACGCATTCATGATTTGGGGAGTCTAATGCTAATTTCCCCGACTCTATAAATGGTTTTATCTTTAAAAAAATTACTTCAGTGTATTTTTAATGCTAGGAACACATAGACGCATGGTATAATCGTATACGTACAAACACATTACAAAAAATTCATGTATATATAAATCGTATTCATAATTTAGATTTACATTTCAATCAATTTATTTATTACGGAGAACACTAAAATGCAGGCAAACATTTAAAAGAACATTAAGCAGTTGAGAAAAAGAGTTGTTAAAAATAAATATTCAATTGAGAGTTCTATCCGTTATAGATCTATCTTATCTTTGTTACGTATATTCGCATAATTATACATATATTAATTTTAAAATAGGTCTTCGTGCATTGGCACATATATTATACTAGTCTTCTCTTATTATAATGATTATTTGAATTTTTTTGTTGCCTGATCTAATCTGCACCTATAAATAGGAATGCATCCTCATCAGCTTTTTGCACAGAACAAGGCATTATATATCTTGTCAACATAAGGAGAAAAATCAACAAGATGGCTTCTTTGAACATGTTTGTTGCTATGATAATGGTTGTGTGGAGTGGATGGAGGTGTAGTGGAGCAGATGGGCTTAGCATGCAATATTACTCAATGGCTTGCCCATTTGCTGACCAAATTGTGAGAGACACTGTGAATACCGCTTTGCGTTCCGATCCCACCCTTGCCGCCGGCCTTATTAGGATGCATTTTCACGACTGCTTCATTCAGGTACCTAGCTTTTTCAACATCAACAGGAACACATATATGTGTGTATATATGTGTGTGTGTATGTATATGTATATTTGTATGTATAGTTGCGCAAGATCTAGAAATGATTATTAAATTGGGTTCAGGGGTGCGATGCGTCGGTTCTGATTGATTCAACGAAAGATAATGTTGCTGAAAAGGACTCCCCGGCGAACTTGAGCTTGAGGGGTTATGAGGTGATCGATGATGCTAAAGATCGGCTGGAGAGGCAATGCCCTGGAGTCGTCTCCTGTGCTGATATTCTTGCTATGGCTGCCACCACTGCAGTCTTCTTCGTAAGTCCCCGATCCACCTACCGTTTCACATCTAGCTACAAAGTGTAGATGCCAAATTTATGTTATTGTATCTAGGCTGGAGGTCCCTATTACGACATACCAAAGGGAAGAAAAGACGGAAGAATATCAAAAATACAAGACACCATTAATTTGCCACCACCAACACTAAATTCTTCAGAGCTTATCAAGATGTTCGATCAACATGGTTTTACTGCGCAAGAAATGGTTGCTTTATCTGGTAATATTTGAATGATTGAATGATTGAATGATTGAATGATTGTTATATATGTTAATGATTGTTTGTGTGACAGGGGCACACACGCTGGGAGTGGCAAGGTGCTCCTCATTCAAGCACAGGCTGAGCAAAACTGATGTGGATCCAGCCATAGACACGCAGTTCTTGAAAGTGTTATCCAAGACATGCAGCGGCGGTGATAACTCAGAACAAACATTTGATGCGACCAGAAATGATTTCGACAACGACTACTTCAACCGACTCCAGATGAAGACCGGAGTGCTTTTCTCTGACCAGACACTCTTTGCAAGCCCCAGAACGAGGTCAGTCGTCAACGCCTACGCCTTCAACCAGGCCATGTTCTTCATGGACTTTCAACGAGCCATGTTCAAGATGGGCTTGCTCGATGTCAAGGAAGGGTCTAAAGGTGAAGTCAGGGACAATTGTCGTAAAATTAATTAATATCATTTATCCGCACTCTTTTTATAACACCGCACTACTCTTCTGTTTTAATTATTCTCCTAGACTTATTTTACATTAAACTAAATTAATTTTTTACATACTGAACTTGAACTGACACAAAATACAAACTTGTCAAACAAACATTGTAATTCTAAGTATAAAATCTGCTACTGCACTATGAGCAACACAAAACCAAATTGAAGTAAAGTGAAATAAAATTAAATATACTAAACTAAGAGATCTAATTGCATACAACATAATATTTCCATGGGAACACGGCATCGCAATTTGGATAGAATAGAGTGAGAGAGTGCGGATGTAAACATTGGAAAGTGATGATGAAGGTGCATATGCTCGCATGCGTGTCTTCATGCTCCAAAGTCACGTCATTATATAAATTTATTATATGCGATCTTCTAATGCATACCAACTGCAACTGCACTGACCTTTACATAATTTGTGTTCTTCTGCAACTGGTGTTGAGTAATTAGCTCCAGTAGTTTAAAGAAAGCCAAAGAATCCGAGCTTTCACATTTTTAAGTTGGGGAATAGCTATGGAAGCTGCAGGCTTCGAGTGATGTACTTGTTGAGTTTTCTTATTTAATCCTGCACCCTAATATTCTGTTTCTATTATTAGATAGGAAATAAAAGGGTATGCACGTAGACATGTGTATTGATCTGTTCTTTTCTGTTTTCTTGCTTAATAGAAGTAGTTGGCTTAGTGGCAGGAATTTCGCAGTAAACGTGATCTAGTCTTGCCACTCTGTTAGGAGTTTTTCTAACTTTTCAGTTGTAAGCTTCCTGTATATATAATGGAGAAGAGAAAGAGAAAAATTGCATCGGTTTTAGCAACACCAAAACATTGTGTACGTTCACTGGTTTTTAGTTTTTCAATATTGCTAAAGCTAACAATTGGTACCAGAGCCTACAACGATCCACATGGCGGACGCAAGCAGGTCACCACCACGATCACCAGTGCGCAGCGTCGACGTGAACACGGACGTAGCAGACGGAGGGGCGATGGCGAGATTGTCATCCACGAGCGCGTGATCTGTGAAGCTGGCAGCAGCAACATGGTCTACCCGATCCTGACGACTACCAACTACATCGAGTGGGTGTTGGTGATGAAGATCAATCTGCGCGCACAGGGCCTTTGGGGAGCCATGTCTAGTGAAGGCGAGCCAACCGATCGTGAGGACATGGCAGCGCTCGCCGCGCTGCTTCGTGCTGTACCACCAGAGATGGTGCCTGTCCTCGTGAACAAGGAGACAGCACACGAAGCTTGGGAGGCAGTGAGACTCATGCGCATGGGGGTGGATCGCGCTCGCGAGGCAACGACACAACGGCTTCGCAAGGAGTTTGAGGTGATAACGTTCAAGGATGGTGAAACACTGAACGCTTTCGGGATGCGAATCACTAGCCTCGCCAACAACCCCCGTTCGCTTGGTGACACCGTTGACGGGGTAAAGATTGTTCAAAAGTTTCTGCGTGAAGTTCCTGCTTAATATTCGCATTGCATGCTCGATCAAACATTACTCGATCTCGATAGCATGTCCGTCGAGGAGTTGATTGGTCGTCTCCGTTCCGCCGCGCAACGGTGCTCGCTTGGCGGGATGGAGGGCTCCGGGAGCCAGCTACTCCTCACGGAGGAGGAGTGGATCGCACGTGGGAAGAAGAAGGAACACGGGCAAAGTTCGAACTCACACGGTGGCGGCCAAGGCAAAGGTCGAGGAAAACAATCGAACGAGAAGAGCAATGGCGATCGTGACATGTCGCATGTTATGTGTTACAATTGTAACAAGTATGCAGGCCACTTCTCGAGGGATTGCAAGGAGCCACGTTGTGGACGAAAGGGGCAGCAGCAGCAGCCACGGGCACAAGCGCATCTTGTGCAAGCCGGAGAAGAAGAGCCAGCAGCACTTCTCGCACGTGCATGCACACTCAGCGACGATGATGGACCAGCCCTTCTAGTGTCGACAGCTACGGCTCAGGTAGATACATCAACGAGAAAGCTGAGCGGAAATCTTTCGCACGACGGTCTCGCGGAGGAGTGCGCTCTTCTTGTGAATAATTCATACCGCGATGACAAGTGGTTCCTAGACACGGGTGCAAGCAACCACATGACGGGCCAAAAGTCCATTTTTGCCGAGCTGGACACGTCTTACACCGGCACGGTGAAATTCGGCTATGGATCACTAGTGAACATTGACGCGGCACGGTCCTGTTCGCATATGCAAATGGCGAGCATCGCGCCCTCACCAATGTCTACTATATCCCATGTCTCCAAAGCAACATAGTGAGTCTCGGACAACTCGAAGAAAGTGGGTGCCAAATCGGGATTCGCGATGGGTACTTGAACCTGCACGATAGGAGCAACCGACTTCTCGCCAAGGTGCCGAGGGCACGGAACCTGTTATACACCGTCACGCTGGACATCGCCAAGTCGGTGTGCCTAGTAGCGGTGCAAGGAGATGAGTCATGGAGATGGCACGAACGCTACAGGCATCTC
Organism: Sherardia arvensis; assembly: GCA_948330725.1. NCBI lineage: Eukaryota > Viridiplantae > Streptophyta > Magnoliopsida > Gentianales > Rubiaceae > Sherardia > Sherardia arvensis. The sequence continues at coordinate 21,767,943 of OX415240.1, forward strand.
AACTTTGACGCACTACGGAAGCTTGCGCGTCACGACATGGTGCGTGGTCTGCCGACGATCGATCATGTAGATCAAATTTGTGATGGCTGCTTGGTTGGGAAGAAACGACGTGTACCATTTTCTCAGCATGCCAAGAAACGTACGACGGGCTTGCTCGATCTTGTGCATGGAGATCTCTGTGGTCCCATCACACCGGCGACTCCCTCCGGTAAGCGTTATTTTCTTCTTCTAGTTGATGACATGAGCCGGTTCATGTGGCTCACCCTGCTGGCGATGAAGGACCAAGCTGAAACGGCCATCAAGCGGTTCAAGGCTGGGGCGGAAGTGGAGACAGGACGCAAGCTGCGTCTACTTTGCACGGACCAAGGTGGGGAGTTCACAGTGGCCACGTTCGCTGCCTATTGCGCAGATGAGGGCATTGGAAGGCAGCTCATGGCACCTTACTCTCAACAACAAAGTTGAGTCATGGAGCGGCGGAACCAGATCATGTTTCCACGGCAAGAAGCATGATGAAAGCAAAAGGAGTTCCTTCAAGGTTCTGAGGAGAAGCGGTGTTAACTGCCGTCTATCTTCTTAACCGATCAGCAACGAAGAGCGTCGACGGGAAGACTCCTTTTGAGTTGTGGCATGGATACAAACCATACGTTAGTTACTTGCGAGTGTTTGGTTGTGTTGCTCATGTCAAGGTCACGAAACCTAACTTGACAAAGTTGGAAGACCGAAGCACGCCGATGGTGTTTCTCGGTTACGAGCCTGGCACAGCTGCATACTGAGTCTATGACCCTATTGGAAATAGAATTCATGTCACACGAGACATCGTTTTCGACGAAGGCGCCCGCTGGGATTGGGAGAAGGCAGGAGGAACGAGGGAAATGATTCCATTCCACGTGGAGCATCCCTCCCATCCAACTGGAGCCAAAGTTGTGGAAAGAGAAGTCTTTCTAGTTCCCGACGTAACACCGGCACCTGTACATGCCTCCACCATGCATGAAGGCACTCCAGCTCCGGTCACCTCATCACCATCAAGCCTGATCATTACACAGGCTGTCCCGAGTCCCATACCGCCGTAACATGTTCACCCGATGACCACACGAGCACGTGATGGCATTGTGCAGCCAAACAAATTATACGAGGATTTTGTGATGGTTGTGGAAGATGTTTCAGATGAAGTATGTCTTGTTGCAGCTGAAGAACCCGCTAGTGTTGATGAGGCACTGTTCGAAGTCCCCTGTAAACGTGCTATGGACGACGAGTTGGCGTCAATCAGGAGCAATGGAACTTGGGAGTTTGCCTTCCAAGAGGTCACCGTGCGATCGGCTTAAAATGGGTGCTCGACTCGTTGCGAAAGGATATGCTCAGAGACAAGGAGTGGATTTCGACGAGGTCTTTGCGCCGGTTGCAAGGATGGAGATTGTTTGACTATTGTTGGCCCTCGTTGCTCACTGTGGATGGGAAGTACATCACATGGATGTCAAGTCGGCATTCCTTAACGGAGATCTTGCAGAGGAAGTCTACGTGCAGCAACCGCCGGGCTACGTCAGCGTCGGGAACGAGAACAAGGTGCTGCGACTGCATAAGGCTTTGTACGCGCTGAGACAAGCGCCCAGAGCCTGGAACGCGAAGCTTGATGCGTCTCTTGAGTCACTTGGATTTGTACGAAGTCCTCTTGAACACGCGGTGTACAGGAGGGAAGGAGATCAAAGGGTGTTGATAGTTGGTGTCTACGTCGACGATTTGATCATCACGGGCATGAGAGTGGAGGCCATCTTAGAGTTCAAGAAGCAGATGCATCACTTGTTTGATATGAGTGATCTCGGGCTGCTTAGCTACTATCTTGGACTTGAAGTTAACCAAGATGTTGGCATGATCACGCTGTGCCAAAGTGCTTATGCTGAGAAGATTTTGGAAGCAGCAGGTATGACAGGGTGCAACGCGTGTCACACGCCGATGGAAAGCCGTTTGAAGCTGAAGAAGGCTGGAGTCACTACAAACAAAGTGACTTTTAATCACACCTTTTAATCACACCATAATTTTAATAATGTGATTAAAACTAATTAATCACACTTATTTAAATTTGAATGTGACAAATAATAATATTAATCACATGTTATGTGACTAATGAAAATTTACTCAAATAAGATATAGTATTAAATTCTGTATGTGAGTAATTAGTATTGGTCACACTAAATTTTAAACTATAAACAAATGGAATCTAGTGTGACCAATTAATTTTACCATATATTTAAAGTGAATATAATTGGCATAGGGATTAAACCGAACGAGAAAGGACTAAAATGCACTGTACGGGGTATTATTTATGAACTTTAAATATATCGAGGGGTATTATTTATGAACTTTAAATATATCGAGGACCATATTGTAAAAGAAAACTTATAATTTCTTCAAAAGTAGCCATTTACGAGCAAGTCACAAAATTGAGCCACCCTTCCACTAAAGACAACCAAATCAGTGGCTGAAAAAATTGAGTAAAACCAATCCTGCCGTAAAATCACCGTCGGAACCCTTTATTGGATTCGTTTTTTGCCCGGGCTCTCAAATTTCCTATAGCAAGTACTCCCACCGTCAGTTCCGGCAGTTTGCTCCGGTTTGTTGAAAGGTGCGGTTTTCTCAGGCGATTTATTTGTTGAAGCATTTTGTCAAACAGTTTGTGTGCATGTTCTTCAGCTCCTTTTCCCCCTTTTCAACCTGTAAATCTTCTTGAGATTGATTATTGTTGTCGATTTGTGGTTGAGGCATTTCTACGAATAGTTTGTGTGCATGTTCTTCAGCTCTTTGCTTTCCCCTATTGTTAATTTTTTCGATCATTGTTGTAGTGGTGTAGTCATTTATATTTGCTTGATTTTCTTATGCAGCCGAAAGCCGAAAGCTATTTCTCACACATCAACTGTCATTAGTGAAGGTAATGATTGTTTGTCGTTAACTGATTATGTATTTTTTTTGGTTTCCATGATGCTTTCGGTTCAGAATGGTATTGTTAGACATTTGCTAGACTTTCACAAGTATTGCTCTTTGTATGCTAATTGTGAGATTGTGGCCAATATTGTGTCATTGTGAAGTTCAAGATAAGTTTATCTCAGCCGTGTGTTAATATGTTGCGTTGCGTCTGAGTCTGATTTCCATGAACTGATTATAAAGAAGAAATATAAAATGAGTTTGATGATTTGCTGACCATTTTTGATCAGCAAGAAAAGGAAGAGGACATAGATATACCCTTCTAATGACATTGCAAACACATGCACATGTCATTCTAATGTCCTCCATTTTTAAATTGCAGGAGAGGTATACTCATAAAGGTGGAGAAGATACTATTCCAAGGAAAATCTTAATACCAGGACCTCATGGTGTTCCAGGTACTGCTTTGAAAAGTTGTGTGGAAATGCTTTCGAGTGTTGTACCTTTTTAGTAAAATAAAGTAGAAATGTAATGCTGATTTGATTGGTTTTTGGTTGTGTTCTTTTGTAGTCATCAACTAATGGGAAGGTGCTGGTTTTGGATGGAGTGATTCGGCTCAATGAAAGGGATGAATGTGCTTATCAAGAAATGATTACACATCTTCCTCTCTGCTCGATTCAGAACCCAAAGAAGGTAGAACTGCACATGTTGTTTGTTATGCTTTGTTTAACCCCTAAACATGTTTCCTGTAAGAAGGCAACGTATGCTGCAGCTTTATAACATTGTGCACGATTGAATATATGCTGTGTGTATAGTGTAAAATTGGGACCTGTTGAAAGTTCAATGCTTGTATAGATCTAACCACTATAAAACTGCTATATTTCTTGATATATTTATTGCATGAAATGCAGAACTATTTCATATATTAGAGTAAAGAAAGATGTTCTCCTACTTAGTCATTTATACTAAAGTTTTTGAACCTGTATATTGTCATAGGAGTGAAATATCTTTAGACCCTCACCTAATCTTGAACCATCTAATTTATATCCCTCATCTAATTTTCTGAACCATCTTGAATGTCTCCATCCAGTCAGGATTGAATGGATCAATTCAAATCTCCCAGACTCTGCTGGAAGACCTTTTCAAGCCCAGTCTGGTTCAACTAGTGCTGGTTCAAACTCTGCTTTGCCAGGATACAAAGGTGCAATATTTTTGTAAAGTTGAATCACCACATTTAATGCTTAAACTCCCTTTTTATATCACGAAGCTCTCTACTTGCCTCATATTGTATTGTAGAATGTACCTCTCTATTGCACTTCATCTATGTGATAAAGACTATAACCATAGGGCACGCCAGAAATTATAACTTTACTTAAGAGAAGACAAGTTAGATTAGGTATGGTTTACTAGATGTTCAGATTAGGTTTACCCTGATAAACTGGGATCGATATACTTTCTCTGGATCGTCTAACAAGTTTTTTTTCTTCATTTTTTGTGCTATCTTATGATACGTAAGTCTCATTCACAGTGAAAATGTCGGATTACTGGCACTGACTGGTGTTGGAAGCCGAAGAGTGATCCAAACATCAACCTTTTTCATGTTTTTCTTCTCCGTACTAGGTAACATGCTATGTTCTATCCACGTGACGTATTGTATAAAGTTAATACTGATTTTAGTATTTGAAACATGCCTCTTATTTGAATTTGTTTACAGGGAAGTTTGGAGCAGTTCTATCTTCGATTCCACTGCCTATAATGGGCGCGCTCTACTGCGTCCTGTTTGCTCTATTGTGTATGCATCTTCTTCATCTTTTAATAAGGCCTGCTTTTTGTCTCTCTATACTTATCATATTTATGGTTCTACAAATGCAGCCACCGGCGATCTCGGGCTTCTTCAGTTCTGCAACCTGAACAGCTGCAGAACTAAGTTCATACTCGGCCTCTCGTTCTTCATGGGACTCTCGGTTCCTCAGTACTTCAATGGCTATGTGACAACCACTGGCCAAGGCCCCATCCAAACCCGCGCCTTTTATGTACGTTGTTAATTTTCTCATCAGGTTAACAAAACAAACATCTATTATGTAATCATGAGTATAATAGTCTATATGTGGGGTGTGTTTGCAGTTTAACAGGCTGATGATAGTGATATTCACATCCCATGCTATGGTGGCGGGGACGTGGCGTTGTTTCTGGACTTGACGCTGGAGCGGAAGAACAACAGGAGAGATAAATGTTCATGCATTCCATGTGGTGAATGTATTGTTTAAGCATCTGTGTCTGAAGGTGTTCCCTGAGATGTCGAATGCTTCGATATGTTCAGTGAGAGTCTGGAAAGTGAGCACAAGGTTTTCTCAAGTTTGGCTAGAGAAGTAGCTCGGATACAAGATGAGATGAATTGCAGAATTTGCTGGAGAAGTGAAGAGCATTAGAGCAGCAGTGCAAAAAATAGTTTAGGCCAAAATTGCAAATAAAGATAATTTTGGGCCACAATTGTAAATATAGATAGTTTTGGGGAAAATTTGTAAATGTATAGTTTTAGGGAAAATTTATAATAAATTGAAAGTTTTGGGTCAATTTTTAAATATGCAAACATTCTGGATATATTTGTAAATACTATAGTTACAGGGGTTAATTTGAAAATATAAAATTTTGAGACGAAATTGTAATTTATAAAACTATAATTAGTCACACTAGTTGGGGGTCACTACTATTCATGTGACGAATACTTTTGGTCACACCCCATTTGAGTGTGAGTAAGTATTAACCACACTGGTAGTAATGACACTTTGTTCATGAGTGTTTTCAATACTTTTAGTCACACTTTTTTGACATTTAGTCACAAAAAATAGGTGTGATTAAAAGCTACTTGATTTGTAGTGAGTTGGTGATGCAGTTGATGCTTCGATATCGAAGTATCGTCGGAAGCCTTCGCTATCTATGCAATACGCGGCCGGATATCGCGTACGCAATTGGTATTGTAAGAAGGTACATGGAGGCTCCAACAGCATTCCACTGGGCAGCGGTGAAACAAATTCTGCGCTACGTAAGCGGGACGACTGGCTACGGGCAGTGGCGGAGGTATGCGTATAGTTCTGGGTGCATTTGACCCCACTTAATTGTCGGTAACAATGTAAAATTTATTATTATTTTTATAATTTTTGGATAATTTTGGATAAATTGACCCCAGTGAATTTTACTAACAGTGGGGTCAAAACAATATTTACTCGAGAACAATTTATTAACTTTTAAATTTATTATTTGTTTGTATCGTATCGTGTGCGTACAATTAATACGGTAATTTTGAAATCTCTCGTACTTCCCTTTTACCACACTTCTATCCATTCTAATTTTATCATTTTTTAACTGTTTTACTCATTCACATTTTATCACATCCACAATATCACTTTGCCCGTCATATTAACACCATGTGGTTTGGATGTGCATAGACTCATTTTTGTGTTTTGCACTTTGCCGTCTTATCGGCCGTATGGCTTGGACGTGCAGACGCCGTATGTTATACATTTTAATTCAAATATTCTTTATTGATTATTTTTATATACTTATCAATTTAATTATAATGATCGTTTATTTATTTATTTATTAGACCATTAGTTAGTTTACATAAATTCATCAAAACACGGCTAATTTTATTATGTATATGATCTTTGTAATTTGTATAAATGATATAATGAAATTATATAATCAGGAATTTCAAAAATTTGTTGAACGAGTATTTTCCTCATGTCAAACATAAGTTGCGCAATATCTTGTAAATAATGTGTTTTATATATTTATTTGTTAGTATAATTATTTAATATTTATATTATTTTATTTTTAATTTAATTTTTAATATATAAAAATTATATAAATGCACCCACTATTGTCAATCCCTGGCTCCGCCACTGGCTACGGGTGCTGCTTCATGAGGTGCACAAATGCAGACCTGCGCTGGTTGGATGTAGTGACAGCGACCTTGCCGGAAACCTTGATGATCGGAAAAGCACGACCGGTATCGCGTTCTTCCTCAACTCTGGCATCATCACGTGCACGTCACAAAAACAAAAGGTCGTAGCTCTTTCATCTTTTGAGGCGGTTGCGGCAACGACAGCTTGCCAATGAGTGTGGTTGAGCAGACTTCTCGGTGAATTAACTAGCGGAGCTCCTGCAATGGTGAAACTGTACATGGATAATCAATCTGCGATTGACTTAAGCAGAAATCCAGCGCATCACGAGCGAAGTAAGCATATCGATACTCGTTTTCATTTCATTCGTGAATGCGTTGAAGAAGGCAAGATAGATATTGAGCATGTTAGCACCGACAGACAGCTTGCAGATGTCTTGACCAAGGCATTGAACCGTGCTAAGTTTTTGGAAATGCGACTTAAGCTCGGTGTCATGGAAGTCTCGGTAAGGAGTCAGGATTAGGGGGTGTTTTGTTGAGTTTTCTTATTTAATCCCGCACCTTAATATTTTGTTTCTATTATTAGATAGGAAATAAAAGGGTATGCACGTAGTCATGTGTATTGACCTGTTAGTTTCTGTTTTCTTGCTTAGTAACAGTAGTTGGCTTAGTGGCAGGAATATAGCAGTAAACGTGGTCTAGTCTTGCCACTCTGTTTGGAGTTTTTCTAGTTTTTCAGTTGTAAGCTTCCTGTATATATAATGGAGAAGAGAAAGAGAAAAGTTGCATTGGTTTTAGCAACACCAAAACATTGTGTACGTTTACTGGTTTTTGGTCTTTCAATATTGTTAAAGCTAACAATATTGATATCAAAATACTCCATAGTATATTGAGCTAAATGCGATTTGTTTGCCCTCAACTCTTCACCCGTCCGGCAAGTAAGACACAATATCTTAGAGTCAGAATCCATTGAACGTCATTTGTCTCGGTGCGCACAAGATACCTTACAAGTAAGAAATCCCCACACTACCACTATCAGTGGAGATTTAGAAATTTATATTAGTTCAGGCTGAAATAGATTAATTTTTTAAAAAACAAAAAATAGGAGAAGACGCGTCAGGTTTGAAACTCATCCACATCAGTATCGTGAACAGCAATTCCGACTGTTCGAGGGACCAGCCTTACAATACGTACGTCCGCCTTTAGCCGCTATCGAAACTCGAAACTCAAAAGTGTTGATGTAGCAATGAATCCAATGTCGTAACTGGATATACTCCACCATATATGGAGTAAGTGGAAGTGCATGCTGGATGACACTTCGCAAGTGTTGCACCATCACTTGTAAGTTTAACGACACGTTTTTATACCCACTACATATATATTGGATATACATGCTGGATGGCACCACAAGTTTTGCCGCCAAAACCGACGCGTTTGACTTGTGAAAAGTGGTAAAACAAAGGTGACCCTCTTAGTGCTCCGAAAATAATCTAAATAATACACTTAATCCATCCAACGCTTAATTCAGATATTAAGAAATTAATAATACAAATGACAAATACTAGTATATACTCCTTTTGTCCCATCAAATTATCCAAAATTTAGTTAAGTTTGACTCGACTTTTTTAAAAGGTTATCCTAAATGGAACTAGAAGAATTATTGATTCGATAGATATATTTATTAACAAAAACATTAAAAATAATTAAACTACATAGTTTTAACTAAAACCACCACATAACCACCACCAGATCACCATATTCCGGCGCCAACAATTTTTATATATTCTTTTTTTGTTTCTTTAAATTTCATTGTTTCATTCTTCGTCGCTAATACAATAGTTTCCGCCTTCTATATTTGTTTCTTTTAATACGAATTACACAAAAATATAACTCATTCCACCTATAAAATCCTATTTTACACGCTAATTTTGGTCCATCATGCTAATTTATACGGTAGCCTTTTCTCTTGTACGTTTCGCATCAGCGTAATATATTGTGGACGATTTACTTTCTCTAATATGGTATAAGTTAAAGTTCATTATATATGTTTTGTCACAATATATTATAATTATGGTATTATTACATTATAGGTTGATATCAAAACGATACGATTATTATATAAACTCTATCATCATTATATAATTTCTTTCGGCAACATTATATTTAATTTAAACCCTCTCAAGTTCTCGGTAAAACCCGTCGTCTACACACTTCATCCAACAAGGTTGATAAATGTTTTGGTTTAATTTTTACAGGAATTTAGGTTTTTGCTGGATTTCTGTATAGATGATGATTTTTTGTTTTAGTGTCTGTTTAGGGTCCTCGGTTTGATTTTGTGGTTGGTAATAGTGGTGCTTGAAACCGGGTGGGATTTGGTTTGGATTTTTAAAACACCCACCGCCGCTTCGGTAACCCTGGCAGTTACTCAAATTATGAGCAACGGCTTTGCCGGTGCGGGATCACGAGAGTCCTTCGCAAAGTCTGGTAGTACATGTAATGCATGGTCGACGTTAAAAGACCTATCTCGATCACAATTTGTTAGTTTTGAGCTTTGAGGAGGCATCACAATCTCAAGCGCCTGCTTTTAATTTTTGAAAAAGATGCTCCCGATTACAACATACTGAATAGCTACCGAACCGTTGACGTGATGAACATGGCAGCATTAGTTCATTGAGTATGAGTGATCATGTGATGATGGTATTGTATATATTCATGAGATTTTGCTCTATTTTAAGTTCTGATTAATATGTTTTTATTAAGGTTTTCTGAAGAGGCTCACTAGAAGTTACGCTGTTTACACCCTTCCCGGAGAATATCAAAAGTTTTTTTCAAACCCTAAACAATTTCGAGTACGTTATTCATTCACTGCATCATCTCAGGCTGTCTTTCTTAGTGGCAGTTATTCAAATCTATCGGTATCGTTTTGGTATGTATCTATCCGATCTATCGGTTGTGGTGTTGAACTCGACTGGTGTGAGAAATCACCAGTTGTGGTGTTGAATACTATAATCTATGGGGAAAATATTTGAAGTTGTTGCATCACTATGATCCCTAGAGACCAAAACTTCATGTGCGACTTTTCGGATGTTTATGTAGGTTCTGCTTTAGTTGACCTTTATGCAATTATGCAAAGTGTGGCAATTTGGAGCATGCTGAGAAGGTGTTTCATGTCATGCCAGAGAAGGTGTAAAAAAAGGCCTTGACACCGATGATGACATTAGAAACGCTCTGATTGACATGTACGCAAGTTCTAGATGTTTTGAAGATGCGAAAACTGTATTCAACAGATTGAACCGAAGAGGCGTTTTCACTTGGACAATGATCATATCAGGCTATGCTCAGAGCGAACAGCAAGCAGAGATGGATGTAGAGTACTTCAAACAGATGCAAAGAGAAGGTGTTAACACAAAAATTTTGTAGAGTGCCTTTGTATCAGTGCTAATCCTCTTTTGTTTGCTGAACTAGCTAGGTAAATATTATATTTAGATATATACATGAAACATTGTGTTTATATATATAGATGTATAATATTTTCCTCCTAATCATATATGTTATTTATTATTGATGTATTCACAACTTTAAATTATCAATAGTGATGCTCTATAGAATAACACCACAGTTGAATTACACTTAGTTTTATCAAACAATAATTTATTAAATATGAATTAAATTGAAATAAATTAAACTAAAGTGAAATCCAAAATATTACATAATACACATCCTTAATCAACTACGGATGAAAAAAAAAACTACGGATGAAACATGTTCTATTTTACCAAAACGAATTATTCTGATTATATGTAACTATTTTATCATCATTGTTTGTACAAAATTCATTTATTGAAAACTAACAGAAGAAAATTTTTTTGTAACTTAATTAAATTGGTAAAAACATGGCTGTAATATATAGTTGAGATAGAGGAGAACACGAAGCATATGTGAATTCCCCCAATTTGATCCAGCTCCTCGGAAATAAAATGAATTTATTAATCTTATTTCTTTGCAATTCTCAATATCCATCTAACTAAATTTACTATCAAAGTAGTTCAAACACACCGCACAACGTGCGATCCACTTATACTAGTTTATATAATATTTTTAACATTTTTAAATGATAAAAAAGGAATATCACTTAAAATAATAATTATAGTAGAAACTTCATAAGGTAAATGTGTCATTTCATAATTACTTTCTTTGCTAAAAAGAAAAAGGATGGAAGTAAAAAATTTTAGTTGAGATGGACCAAAAATAAAAATAAGAAATTTTGGTTGAAACAAATGGAGTAATTTATTTTTTGGAAAAAAATCTCCAACATTAATTTGTAATGGAGCAAAACACGAATTTAGCAACCACGCGATGGAAAGTACTTACTCTCTCTAAAAAAGAAGGTAGTCTGATACACTTCCTTTTCAAGATCTACAATCCGATCTTTGAGTGTTTGAGTAAGAATTAGGGGGTTTAGTCTTTTCAGAGTGTCAGGTTTTGATTGGTATAAATATGTGGAACATGCATGAATTAAGGAATTTGGAGGTTTCATGTCGGCTTGTGGTTTAGACATATCCCTCTCGCCGGTAAAGGAGTGATTCCTTCACGTGATCGGAGCCACCCGAAACTAGAAAATTAGGCAGACATCGTCTGGAGTGGTGTGATTGAAGAAGCAAAATGTACTTAGCGTATGATAATAAATTTTCACATTTTTTCAAGCAACAGGTGAGCACGAGGTGAGTGGCGTTTCAATTTTTTCATTGGGGGATTTTACGGAGTGGAGGCAGTAGCATTGGAAAGTGGGAAAGGAGTAATCATGACGATTTTTATTCCAAGAATTCAGTCGAATTTAGACAGATTTAGTGGAGGAGAAGCTGAGAAGACATTGCCTAATTTCTCAACTATTAATAGTGAAGCAAATACAGTTCAGTCATCAGTATTTCCTAACTACTTTCAAAACAAAAAAAAACGTCAAAAAGTGTTTTAGTTTTCTGATTTTGTAGATAAGCAAACCCCGTCTTAGAATGGGAGATAGCCCCTCTCTCAACTTCTCGGAAGGAAACAATACCCCGAGGGGATCGGAATATTCTAAGGAGCGCTGGGAGGCTTCGAGTATCGGTGTAGACTTCCGCTATATCTCCAGGCCAACGCGACGGGGCGGCATCATGACGCTTATAACACAGGCTGATATTGCGGAGTTGGTGCCGATGGAGCAAAACTGTCTCTTGACCTACTGGCTAGACAACCGATCAATCTCGGAGAAGGATCTTAACCACTACTTCCGGCAGTTCTGGTCAATAAATGCAGAGGTGGCATGCTGGCTTTTAGAAGATGGAACGACGTTGTAACACCGCTTGGAATACAAAGGGCACACATCATTCTGGTTATATTCATGTAGTGGTGTAGACTGTGTAGTGTTACTTGGAGCTGCACCAATGTGTCTTTTCAGCAGTTATACATGGCCATAAAGAGCCTTAAAATGCATCATGTTAATGCTAGAGTGATGAGACGTATTGAACCAATACTCTACGAATGGCAACCAGCTTGCCCAAGAAGAAGGTTTATCTCCAGTGAAACATCTGAGGTAAGTCTCTAGACATTGGTTTACTGCCTCGGTTTTGCCGTCAGATTGAGGATGATATATTGAGGGAAACTTCCAACATTTTAAACAGGGCAGTCTGGAAAAGTTTTTCTTGACTATGGGAGTCCGTGCAACCTTCACAAATTCTTTGGCTGGATTCTTTATGGAAGTGCCGTTACATTAAATCTTGTTTGAAATTCATAGCCACAAGTACTGGAGCACTATGCATTGCCAACATAAGCTGTTCCAACGACTTCTGAGCTTCTGCATTCCATTCCAAGTTGTTATGAAACGTCTATAATACCTCGTCAATCCAAGAAACCCTCTCAATGAAGTGATACCTTTAGGGACTGGCCACTCCCAGATGCTCTTCACCTTGCTCATCAATCACAAATATTCAACAACTTTTGTGCAAAAGAGCACTTGGAAGATTTTGCATAGAGTTGATTTTCTCTATGGACTTGTAACACAACCCTGAAGCTTAGGTTGTCTTCAACAATGACTTCTTCTTCATCCATGCTTTCATTTTTCAGGATGCTCTTCAGCGGGAACTCTATCTTCTTCTCCCTCACCATCAGTGGGGTCTTAACCTTCTGCCTCATTTTCAGGTCTCACTTGATCTTCCGGAATGTCGTTCATGGGAGGCAATCGGTGAATGGAGAAATCTGGCTTTTCTTCATCGTCGCTCAAATCCGCATTCAAATTCAGCATTCTACCAAATGCTAGTATGTCCTCCCTCTCTTTTGCTTTCTCCAACTTCACCTCTTCTAGCTTACTTGCAAGCTGTCCAACATAAAGGACCAACCGTTCACGCCAAGCGAGATCGCGAGCTGCAAACAGGAACAAAACAATTAGTAAACTAAATTGGTGCAAACATTTATCATAAAACGAAAATTTTATTATATAACAATTACTTACCATCACTCAATTCAGAACGGCTGCGAGAACTCGAAGCACCCATGGCCTTCTTCGTCACCACCCCCTCCACACTGATTTGTAACCCCTTGTGATGTAGCCAAGATGCATCATAGTATTTCACTGGCTCGGCCGTGCTAACAGGTCTGACACCCTTCTTCTTCATCATAGCGGTTATGAGCTGCCCATAAGGGATCGTCTCATCGGCCTTGTCCTTCGTACGCTTGAACATGTGATTGATGATGGTGTACCCGGGATTGATCTTCACCTTCTCCATTAGGTGGTAGAAAACCATCAAGTTGGCTATTGTTGGCTCACGTAGATGACCACCCGAGGGCAGGATATTCGTGCACACAAGCTCGAACACCAACCGCTCCTCTTGAGTAAGGCTCGTAATCCTATACTTTTTCGCAGTACCAGGAATCTTACTACGCGACTTAAAGAACTTCCTACGCATGGCCACGGGCTCTAAGACGCTCTCATTCAACGAGGTTGGGAAATTTTGGGTGTGGTATATCTCATAAAGGCCATTTGGATCTGACGGCCTGAGTGGATCACTAGACAAATAAGGGCATCCTATAGCCTCATTAATCAAGAACTTATCTACCTCAAATGTCACACCCCGAACCATCGTAGTCGCCTCTTCGGCATCCTTCTCAAATTAGCATAAAATTGTAGACATTCATCCCTTTGAACCGGCTCACTCAAAGTTAGCATCCCATTTAGGTGAGTTTCTCTAAAGTACTCTACATTATTATCAAGACCCAAACTACCAATCCTAGTCGCGTCAAACACCTTAACATTTAAAATAGTGCGACGGGAATATCGCACGTACCTCTCCTTCGCTTTCGGGCCAATGAAAAGGGACCGCTCCTCTTCCTCGTCATCGTTTCACACGTCGTTGGCAGCAGCCTGGGATGAACTGGCGGTGGTGGGCTTCGGTCTGTCTTCGCCGGTGATGGAGTTGCTGTTGAATGGTCTCCTCTTCTTCTTCCTCGTTCGTCGGGTCGGATTGTGTGGTGTGCGCCGTCCTCTGTCGCTTGGGAGCGGGTGAGGTGATGGTTTATCCGACCTGTTTGCTCCGACCCATGGTGGCGCGACGATTTTGCGTTTGGTTTTTGGGGGAGTTGGGGTTTTGCGGGCGGAAGATTTGGGGATTCTGATCTCTCCCGCCCGCAAATATACTTTAAGTATTTTTTTTCCACTTCACACCTACTGGCAAAATCGTAACACGTACACGCCTATAGGCGAGTGAGGTTACGATTTCACTTCCATTTAAGCTATGGGCGTGTCTACTGGCGAGTTCGCTTTCAAGTAACCTGAACCCTAAACCCGGAATCCTGAACCCTGAACCCTAAACCCATACCCAAAGACCCGCAGTGATAAACAATTTGCCAAAATCGATTGTAAATTTATTTGATTCATCAAAATTTATTCTGTTAATGCTCGTAACTGGATTTACACGGGCATATGCAACTCTTACTCGATTCACCACACATGATAAGCGCACAAAACAAATATGGTCGTTGTAGCTGTTTATCGGAACAAAGATTCATACTATGTTCATTCAAATTGAACAATTAGACAATACTATACCTGATTCTTTACAAGCCAACTGTTGAATATTATTTTTGTTCCACAGAACGGCAAGACCAATGCACATTTTATATATGGCATGTGTACATTTAGGCATGTTACTGGATTCATAGTATTCCTTCGCTGAGCTCTTCTGCATATGACATCCCCACAATGACATAAACGAAGATACTGTTGATTTGCTAGTATTTTCATATGGATTATTGTTCGCAATTACAACAAAACAAGCGGATAATACGTGTAACTGTTCATAATCATGTCAACAGATACAACGACAAGTCCTCAACCCGATTCTGGTACATATATTATTGATGAAAGTATTTCATATTACAGTATATTAGTACTTGTAGATTTGTGACAAAGTCATTCTAAAATACACATACTGTAAAATGATTCATTAAACAAGCACTTATATAACTGATTAAATATGGAACCCTGAACAAAGTGGCGATATCGCCACCAATACTTGCCTGTAAGCGATGGTAGAGGCAAGTAAGTTAAACAGTAACCGACCAAATCTACTATTCAGACATGTTTTGTCCACCTAAACCATTCTATATATATCATTTTACCCGGATTTTCCTACTATAAACCCCATTTTCACCATCCCTACCCATCTACCCTCCATTCTCTCTCACCTTATCCCCTCCTCAACCTCATCCACAAATCCATTTAATCCAAATCCATTCTCATACCATTCCAATCATAAAATCTCTTCAATCCCAAGCACAATCTCATTCTCAAACCTCAAACCTTGTTCTTGTGACATGAGCTTAACCCTAGGAAGCTAAAAACCCACCAATCTAGATCAACCATCCTTCAAATTTGGGTAAAACTCATAAAGCTTGCTACTTTGTGTAGTAGACATCAAGTACAAACTAAGAGCTTCCACTACAATCAAGGTATGTGTCTAAAATTTCATGTCTATATTGAATGGGCATTTAGTTTCCTTTTTTGTAGAGATTTATTACATGAAGGTCATGCTAGAGTAAAGTTTATCACTTGATAGGCCATCACTTATGGATGTCTACGACCCGCACTTGATCACGAACCCTGCTCACGAACTGATCTGCAAAACAAAGGCCCCGGGTGTCCCGGGGGTAGACACTCTGACGCTCAAGTCAGTATATTTGCTTAAAGCGTAAAGTATAGAGTATGAGATTAGATGGAGAGGTCTACCAAACCTTTAGGGTATTTATATGGCTACAATCCGTATATAACCAAGATATGTATTTATGGTACAAGTACAACTCTCATGGAATAGTACTTGTATTACCATGTTTAGAATGGCTGTATTACCATCTTTGAGAGGATGTATATTCCTTGTAGAACATTCATAATATACGCATTCCTTATAAGGATTAGGATTGATGGACCTGTGGATCCACCCTCCACGTATCTCGAGCCCCCAACCCTTCTCGGGCCTTGGTTCGAGTATGAATGAGGTCCGAATACAAACCATGGACTTATCAGTAGCCCCAAGGTAGATCTTCATAATATAGAGTGCTCCGTCTCGAAGGTTGAAGGAGAGGCTTGTTTCTCGAGGGAAAACCAAGGTCTCGAAGGAGTATAACTCGGGGTATCCTCCTAGGACTGTCATCTCGGGCTTACCCTTCTGAATATCTAGCTTAAAGTTCTTTCGTATTCCATCAGGACACGTGGACGGTTGGATCTAGATATGTCTTCTTGAATTCTGAAGAGACTGACACGTGGCCTTGATTCATTGTATCTTCTGGCGGTGAGGAGGACCAACCTTCCAATTGCATGTATCGTTTCGCGAGTCGAGATAATTACTCCACTTAAATGCGTGCTAATTACTGGTTATATAACCAAGTAATTTTCCTTGCGTTTATCATCAATCTTCATCCAAGTATTCTGCGTTTCCACCTTCAGAAAGAGTTCTTCAAATTTGTCTTCTTTCTTCATATATATTCACTTCCCCCCATTATCTATATTGCCATGTCTTCTGCAAATTCCAGTGTTCCTTCTGGCCATGTAGATAATGTTGTTGAAGGAGGAGCCCCGGTTACTCGTGACTTGAGTAGCTTGTTCTTAGAGGTTGAATCTGGGGAGTTGATGGAGGTTACCATTGCTACACCACTGCAGGCGGTAGCTGTAGTGGCAGATGATGGTGCCTCTGGGTCAGAGATAGACCCTAATGCGGAGCTCCAAGTTGATAAATGGGTTCCGGCAGCCGATTGTGTGGATATATCACCAAGGTGGTCGACGAAAATACCCTGCAATTTTTGAAATCATGCAGGTTGTCGTACCCCATCTAGGCTGATTTGAGGCTTGAGAACAAGACTACTCCGGTCAAAGATCTCGTGAGCCCCATTCGAGGGGTAATATATGGCAGGTTCTTGCAACAAGGACTGAGTTTTCCCTTTCCCCCTCTATTTTCGCAATTTCTGCAGCATCATCAGCTACATCCTTGTCAAATTCACTCCAATGTGGTGGTGACGATGGTGGCCTTTATCTCCTGGTGCTCCCGGAAGGACTATGAGCCGAGCTTGGATCTATTTAGGAGCTTATTCAAGCTATTATGTTTCAAGGATCGCGAGCATATTACCCTTACTCCTCGAAAGGGCAAGGTCTTCACTTTTCCTGATAATAGCGGTAAGTGGGAGGACATTCGGCTGACCTTTGATCGAACAAAATATGAGGTTCCTGACTGGAATCCGAAGCCAAAGGACGCTGTGCCTCTTGATGTCTTTGAGATGCATGTTCATCTGAAGGGCATCATTCAGAAGCTCGTGAAGAAGAAGATCATTTTCCAGGAAGTAGGATTTGTGCGCGGGGCTCATGGCTCGGTGTAGCAGTGGCCTGCTATCACCTATTCTGATCTGTTAGATGTTCCACGGTCCAAGTCCACTTCTAGTTTCCTGAAAAAGGATCGAGACTGGACCCTCCCTGATAAAATTCAAGGGGAAAAGAAGAAGGGCAAGAAGCGGATTTCTAGGAAATCACCTCGAGGTAAGGGTGAATCTTCTTCCAGTCAATTTTTTCCGGGTAATTTCTGTTTCGAATCATCGCAGTTATTTGATATATCTCTTTTATCTAGCATATTCACGCTCATCGTTATGTATACAGCCTCTCCTCCAAAGAAAAAGATCAAGAAAGGGAAGGCCAATCTCCAAGTCATAGATGAGGAGGTAGAAGAGGTGGAAATAGAGGCTAGGGAGTCCTCAGACGATGATGAATCTGACCTTGAGCTGCTAGTGTCCAAATCCACGTCCAGCATTCTGAAAAAGGATCGAGATTGGACCCTCCCTGATAAAATCCAGGGAGAGATGAAGGAGGCCAGGAAGCGGGGTTCTAGGAAGTCACCCCGAAATAAGGGTGAATCTTCTTCCAGTCAATCTTCTTCGGGTAATTTCTGTTTCGAAACAGCGTAGTTGTGGTATATTTTTCTTACTTAGTATATTTACGCTCTTCTTTATGTGTACAACCTCTCCTCCAAAGAAAAAGATCAAGAAAGGGAAGGCCAATCTCCAGGCCATAGATGAAGAGGTAGAGGAGATGGAAATAGAGGCTAGGGAGTCCTCAGATGATGATGAATCTGACCTTGAGCTGGTGGTATCTGAAGATACTTCTCTGAAGAAACTGAAGTATTATCTGAACTTCCCAAAGGAAGAGGATGGTCAGGCTTCTCGGAGGTCTTCTAAGAAGTATCCCTTCGTCGCTGAGGTAATTATCTCTCCCTTTATGCTATACGAGTTTTTCGGATATCAGGTGTTCATATGTCTTCCACTTTTACAGTTGATGGCAGATCTGTCCATGTTGGGATGTCAAGCTAATGATGTGATCCGGTACTTGTCTGATTCTGTAATGGAGTTACATGTGAAGTGCCAGGCCTTTCGGGCAAAGAAGGAGGAGATGGAGGCCGCCCTTTTGACTATGACAACCAAGTCTGCTACGCTTACTCCTCCTATTCAGACTCCATCGGAGGTGACTCAACTGGAAGCCAGGGTAAAACAGCTGGAGGCCGAGAAAGAGGACCTGCTATTGGCAAAGAAATTCCAGGATAAAGAGCTGGAGACTTATCGGGATATTGCAGAGGAGCTGGCGCAAAATCAAGCCGGGGAGAAGGACCCAGAGGAGTCCAAACGACTTCTAAAGCTTTGGAGTGCCTTCGTTGCTTGTAGCCCCGAGTTTCAGAGCCATAGGGAGGAGTATGGGGATTTATTCCATTCCTCTGAGGTGCATGAGATCTTGGGTGGCGTCCTGCAACTATGTCAATCCGAGAAAGAGGTGAAGGTGATGGAGGAAATCTTTTCTCATCCAGAAGCTGCTGATAAGCTTTCTGCTCTGACTGCTAAACGCTGGATCCCTGGGGCCGAGTTCTTGGATGCATTGGATCCCTCCGAGAAGATAGTAACATCAGGAGATATATTGAGGCTTATTAGAGCCAAGTATCCTGAATTACCTTCTCTTGAAGAGGTGCTTAATCCTTCTACTGGCAAGGTTGAGTAATCTCAGCAGGTTTGCTACCTTACTTGCTGGAATCTTCTCGTCAGCCTCGGTCTCATGATATACTGGAAAGGAGCATCAACCTTGGTTGTTAAGTTCTCGCAATTATCCATGTGGACACTCTGCGAGCTTAATGTTGTTTGGCTTCTTCCCCGGGGTGTTCTTTGACAAGGCCTTTAATGTCATAGCGTGCAGAAAAGCTTGCAATAGCCCATCTCTCAAGTGTCACTTCTGGTGAAGTCCTAGGATACCTTATTGGGTATATTTAAAAGTACCATATTCTTATTTAATAACACCTTTGATATGACCTTTTCAGGTTCGAGGTTTAGCCTCTTGTGTGCCCTTCTGAGGGTCTTTTTTAGAAGTACCATATTCTGATGTAATAACACCTTTGATATGAACTATTTGTGTTCGAGGTTTTTCCTCTATGTGCCCTTTTGAGGGACTTTTTTGAAGTATCATATTATGATGTAATAACACCTTTTATATGAACTATTTGTGTTCGAGGTTTTTCCTCTATGTGTTGAGATGATTGATTTTCGAGCACGTCTGCCCTTTTGGTCTATAGACCTCAATCAAGCACTTTTTCGAAGTACTTTATCCCGAACCTATCTCTTTTTTTCAAAACGATTGGTATTTGAATATTGGATCCAAACAACTTATAAGTTTACCAATCATATACTTTATAAAGTATATTGTTTTGAATAGCAATCAATGTTATACTTAAGACAACAATCCTCTTTTTAGAAAAGGAATTTAAGATTGCTTGTTATAAGGATAGGTATAAAAATATCATGACTTCAATCTAAGTTTATAACTTTAAGAATAGAAGTAAAGTAAATAGTGGGGTTGAGTTTGAGTACCCGTTTGTGCTAGAGCATACTTGTCTCGGGACTTGATGAGGCTTCTCGGACGTTCTTGATGATCTCGAACCTTTGTGAGGCTCTCCCTTGAGTTTTTATCTTCCGTGATACTTTCGTAAGTTAATCACATTCCATCTTCGTGGTATAGGTTCCCCCTTCATGGTTTCCAAGAGGTAGCTTTCCCCTAGATGGGATTCTAGGACTCGATATGGACCTTCCCAGTTCGGGGCTGGCTTCCCTTCCACTTCTTTCTTGCTTTTTTCATTTAACCTCGACCTCAAGGTCCTTTGCTAGCTTTAGCCTCGTAATGAGGGCTTCATATTCTGCTTCATTATTAGTGGCTCGAAAATCAAAATGGAGAACGTAAGGATGGTCCTTTCCCTCGGGGCTGGTGAGTAAGACTCCAGCACCGCTTCCCCCCGAGTTGGAGTATCCATCCACATATAGTTGCTATTTTCCGGAGTCCGGAGCTGGGTTTGGTTTGTCAATCTCCACAGGTTCAACAGACTCCATTATGAAATCAGATAAGGCTTGGCCCTTGATGGCTGTCCGAGGTTTGTACTGTATGTCTTGTTCTCCCAACTCGATGGCCCATTTCATCATCCGCCCTGAAGCGTCAGGCTTCTGGAGGATTTGCCTGATCGGATAGTTGATTAGAAGGACTAATATATGTGCTTGGAAGTATGGTCTCAACCGCCGAGAAGCATGCACGAGGGCTAATATCAAGCGCTCGAGAGGAGTATATCTGGTCTCAAGCCCTTGCAAGGCCCTGCTTACACAGTATATGGGATGTTGCGATCCCTCCTTTTCCTTGACCAATACAACGCTGATGGCTAGCTGGGATGCAGATATATATTAGTAAAGAGTCTCTCCTTTATCTGGCTTTGACAGTGTCGGAAGCTGTCGAAGATGGTTTTTAAGTTCTTGGAGAGCTTCTCCGCATTTATGCGACCACTCAAACTGGTTTGCCTTTTTAAGGATATTAAAGAAGGGTAGATGTTTTTCTGCTCCTTTGGATAGGAAACGGCTAAGGGCTGCAAGGGATCCTGTCAGTTTCTGCACATCCTTGACGGTTTTTGGAGGTTGCATATTTTGCAAAGCCTCTATCTTCTCGGGGTTTACTTCAATTTCTCGATTTGATACCATATATCCCAGGAACTTTCCCGCTCCAACGCCTATGGTACATTTAGCGGGGTTCAGCTTTAGGTTGGAGGCCTGTAACATGTCGAAGGTTTCCCTTAGATCTTCAAAGAAGGCATCATAGCTGCGGCTCTTTACTACCATGTCGTCCAAATAAATCTCGAGGTTGCGCCCTATCTAAGATTTGAATAATTTGTCTACCAGTCGCTGGTAAGTAGCTCTGCCATTTTTCAATCCGAAAGGCATCATCTTGTAGCAGAAAGTTCCTCTGTCGGTTATAAAGGAGGCTTTTTCTTTATCTTGCTCTGCCATAGGGATCTGATGATATCCCTTAAAGGCATCAAGGAAGGCTAGTACTCGGTATCCCGCAATCGCTTCAACTAATCGGTCGATCGAGGGTAAGGGATAACTATCTTTAGGACAACAATCATTCAAGTTAGTGAAGTCGATGCACATTCTCCACTTCCCATCTGGCTTCTTGACCATTACTGGGTTAGCTATCCATTATGGGTACTGCACTTCTTCGATTATACGGGTTTTAAGTAGCTTGTCTACCTCATCACCAATGGCTTCAACTCTATCTAGTGCGAAGATACGTCGTTTCTACTTAATGGGTTTTTGTGAGGGATTGATATTCAGGTAATGTTCCGCTAGGTGAGGGGATACTCCCACCAAGTCGATGGTGTCCCAAGAAAAGACATCTATGTACTGGTTGAGAAGATCTCATAATTTGGCTTTTATCTCGGGGGGTAGGAGAGTTCCGACCTCAACGGTTCCTGATTCTCCGAGCTGTATCGGCTCGGACTTGGAGTACTTGGTTGGTTCAATATTCTCCTTTTCTGGTTCTCGGATAGTTTGAATTGTGCAGATTCGAGCTAATTGTTGATCCCCCTGTGGCAATCTCTTTGTTGGTGGGGAACTTCATCACCAAATGGTAAGGGGACCAGATTGCCTTTACCTGGTACATCCAGGGTCTTCCAAGGATTATGTTGTATGGTGCTCTGGAATCGATGATCGTAAAGGTGCAATGCAGGGTTATACTCCGAGAACCGTCTCTCACTTGCACCGGTAAAATAGTTTTTCCCAAAGGAGTGACAGGATTGCCAGTAAATCCTGAGATAGGGCTTGTAGGCGTGAGATTACTTTTGTCCAGTCCCAGCTGTTCATAACAACTGAGAAACATGACTTCTACTTCGCTTCCTCCATCCACCAGAACTCTTTTGATCATGTTATGGTTTATGTCAACCGTAATCACTAGGGGATCTGAATGAGGAATTTGATTAGGAACCGCATCTTCAGATGAAAAAGTAACAGTTCCGAGGGAGAGGCTTCTTGTGCCGATCGATGTACACCATTGATGCTCCTTCCTGCTCCTTGGTTGTTGGCATGGCTCATCTCATCGTTGTTGATGCTTCTTACTCCTGTCGGGACCGAGAAACGGAATCGTGTACTCCCACGAAGGTTTTCAGCCGGATCAGCCATGAGTTTGAAGGTCGTTTAGTTTTAATTTTATTTATTTGAATAATTTTTTCCTAATAGTATTTGTTTGCTTTATTATTATTTTGTTATGGTACTGTATTTTAGACATGTTTTTATAATTTTTATAAGTTTTATTTTATTGGTCTAAAAGTTAAAAGGTAGGTATGTAACTATTAAATTATCTAATTACTATGAGCACGGATAGGAATTATTTATGGTTCTCAACTATATATTATGCATAGTCATAAAGGGAACTAGAAGAGTTATTAATTCGGTCCATAAATAAAATAATAAAAAGTATTCAGAAGGATGAAACTACGTAGTTTTGACTAAACACCACCACATAACCACCACAACATTACCATAATTAAATTATTTTCCTTTCTGTGTTAATTTTCCGGTGCCCACATCATCTTTTGTTTTGCCCACCGGACCACCATATATACTACCGCCGATGTTTTATAGTTTAACAAAGAATGTTTTTCCAACTTTATGCATACTTTCTATGTATTCGGCCGTTGTTTTAGTATATACATGCGCCACCATTGTTTTGTAGTATTAGGTTAAGAACAAAAGTTTTTCAACTTTAATAATCAGACGTGTATGTATATATATAGTATATATATATTTGTATATTATTATTATTTTTAATTAGGATACTAAAGCTGGCGAGAGCTGTTTAATAAGGATACTAAAGTTGTCCATCATGTTTATTAAGGATACTTAGCCCGCTGCTTGCATTTAGTATATTTTTATTCAAAAATTTCCATAAGCTTTAATGACAAGATGTCTATAAGATAGGTGAAGCCTTTTGTTTCTTGGCAATTCAGCACGAAGGCCATCAGTGTTCAGTCCACATCTACGGCCGGTGCTACTTCCAATTTCGTTTTTGATTAAATCTTCTCTACTGTTAGAGGTTTTGATCAGTTATTAGGCGGTCATATTTTTGCATGCAGGTATTATGCCAGGTTCCTTGAAGTTGCCTATGCCAGAACGAGAATTAAGAAGGAGTGGGCGGCGTGATTGATGAAGACTCTTAAAAATCGCTCATTAATTTCTCCCTCTGCCGGGGTTTTGATTTTTTTATTTTCTCTAGCCTCAAATTGATAGCTTAAGGTTCAGTCTCGCAATATATTTATATTGGTTAAATTTTGCAGGATTTCGATGCTTCTGCTGATCATGCCATTGAGAACTACCCTTGATAGTGCAATGAATTAATTTGTCTGTTAATGATTAAGTTATTACGTTTTTAATGATTTTATTTGTAATTTATTTATGGTTGATATTGGTTTTCTAGAACCCTTCTAAAGGTTTCGCGTGTAGTAGATGGATGCTTCAGAATTATCAGCATATTAAGGCTTTCGGTTTACAAGATACCACAAGGCTTTCGGTTTACAAGGTACCATGTATGTGCTCTTTCTATATTGGTTGATCTTTAGTGGTTTAGAGCACCTGCAGTGGCACAACTCACATTTGGGCTACTCATCCCACTATCTTCCTCCAAAAGTTTTATATTTTTTCTTTTGTCTATAGTGGTACAGCCTGTCATATCATCAAAATCCATACACATCATTCTTTTTATCCATGTCATTTTAAATACACTTTATTATTTTGATGTTTTAAATAAATACTAAACTCCGATAAATACTACTTGTTAATATAATAATTGATCCAAAAAAGTTAGTTCATATTATAAAATTAATTTCACTTTAATAAAAACCTCAAAATATAATTTATTCATGTACAAATTTTTAGAGTAAAAATATATGGAGTTCACAAACAATAAACGCTATTGTGTCAAACAATTGATAAATAACGCAATCATTAAAATTGTAGTTTGGTAACATAATACATTATGTGTGAGTAATTTACTCTATTATACACTTGATTAAATCATGTTTGAGGAATTAATAGTACAAGAGAGAGATAAATTGATTTTCCAATGGGTTCCACATGCCATATGGCACATTGTAGTTGGAGAGAATGGTGTTGAGTTGGAAAATATGGGGCTGGGGATGTTAAGCCCCAACACCAACGAAAAGCACTCAGAATATGAAAAGCCTCCCCAACAGCTCCCCAACAGCCCTCATTGTGGCTTTTCTGTACCCAAAAGTTCATTGAAAAGGCTCCACTGCAGGTTCCCTTAGTTTGGTAATCTATGTGATAAAAGTCAATGGATCCCGGCCTTCAGTCAGTTGCGCAGGAGATAGTGATAACGGCCCAGCGAAAGATTTTGCAGGTCCGTGAAGAAATCTTGTACGAATGTGCTTCAAGTTCTTGGAGAAATCTTTACACTTAGTTCATATAAGCACTAAGTGTCAGATTTCTTCTGATTTCATCCCAAGTTGTCAGCTGATTTCATCTAAACAATTATCTTGTCGATCATACTCTTTAGATTCCATGTATTGAAATTTCTCTATTTTATTTATGAATGCGTATTTAGTTTTGGATTTAATATTAGAATTATATTCTATTTGAATGCGCACACTCAAAATATCTAGGTTTATATAATCTAGGTTTATTTGTTTCTACGACCTATATGATTATGTTGCAATATTTTATTTACACAATTTCCAATATTTTATTAAGATGGAAATTATAAAATATTGTATTTACGTAGCAGGAACTGGCGTCTTCGTTGGATAAATAACGACTAGCAATATTTGATTCGATTTTCCATCTCAATCCAAATTGTCGGAATTGTGAAGGCAATAAGGGTGGATATTTTTCCAAGACCAAACGAGCCAGGTAATCTATTTATATTTAATATTGATTTTTTTTTTAAAAATAAAACCATCATGGGATGGGGGAGATATATTGGCTTCCCAGACCAAAAGATGCCTAAATAGCAAGTTTATACAGAGGCACAGGGGACAGAAGTCCCCAGAAGCATAATAATGCTTCTCAAAATTTACTAATCTACCTAGAATAGTCCAGCGACCTAAAGAGTAAAGAAGCTAAGACATGTACAAAACTATACTAAATTGCAGCAGTGAGGTAATGAGTTAAAGAAACATTTTTGTTTGCATCACTGGTTGCTGATATTGTGCTGAAGTGAGGACCAGCTTGAATGATTTGAGTAGTTTAGGTCATGTAGCAGAGAGTGTGTGCTGTGCTACTGATCTTCTGTACCTGTGAGGGAGTAGAAAACTCATTAGCAGTATCAGTTGTCAGATCCAGAGATTCTAATCACTGGCATTTCTGCTATATCAAGCATAACAAGACTTTTGACAGTAGCAGGCAAAGAGATCCAAGTAAATGATTGGGATAGGCCATTTGAGATGCACATGTTAGAGAGAAAATCCCCAGGTTGGTTTGCTTCCCTAAATATGTGTCTGAGAATGTAAATATGGCTCATATCATGTATAAGATTAAGAATGCCATGGAATCTCCAATGCCAAGACTGAGTGTTATAAATCATATCAACTGATTGCTTACAGTCAGTTTCAATTTCTATAGGAGAGAGATGTAGCATTTTGGCACAGTTAATACCAGCCAGAATTGCTTTCAGTTCAGCTTCTAAGGGTGTAACAGCAGAGCTGGAGACGATTTGAGCAAAGGGTACCTCCCCTAAATTATTCCTGACAATCAGAGCTAGGCCAGCTTTACCTAGTTTCCAAGAAGCATCTACAGAAATCTTATAACCTACAGAAGGTTTAGACCAGTAGATAGGAATAATATTTGTCTTAGGAGGGATTTCTAGAGGGGGAATGCATTTCTGTGAAGCCAGTTCTTTGTCAACCTCATTAGAAATAAATAAAGGTTTCCTTATAAGTGAGAAATATGTAAGGCTTTGGAGCTCCTAGGTCATGAGGTGTAGATCTGGGGGACAGTTCTCAAAAAGGAACTTGTTTCTGGCTT
The DNA here is from genome assembly GCA_948330725.1 of Sherardia arvensis. Lineage (NCBI taxonomy): Eukaryota > Viridiplantae > Streptophyta > Magnoliopsida > Gentianales > Rubiaceae > Sherardia > Sherardia arvensis. The sequence goes on from OX415240.1 coordinate 21,794,647, forward strand.
TCCACAATATCCAACATACATAAATGGGAGCTGTGTGGTTTAGTTTATTATGCAATTTTGACAGTCCAGAGAAGGCCCAATCAGTGGCCAGTCTATCCCATAAATTATGACAGTTAAAGAACATAGAGCCACATATATGATGCATTTGTTTCCATAGAAGTACTGATATGTTACACTCATTAAAATAATGATGTAGAGAGTCAGAGTGAGGACAGAAGCAGCACTTAGAAACATTTTGAATACCAAATTGACTTAGAATATCATCAAATGGTAAAAAACAATTTAGGAGCTTCCACATGAATATAGATATCTTTTTAAGCACAGCTGGATTCCAAAATCTTTTTAAAAATTGGGAAATTACCTGAATGCACTTTCAGTTTGAGATAGGCTGATTTTATTGTGAAATTGCCCTGATTTGTCAGTGTCCAGATCAGCTTGTCCTCTTTCCCTTCTGTAATTTCTGTATTTGATATGGAGTTGATGACCTCCTCTGGGAGGATCTGAGACAAGAGTGGGAGCAAGAGAGATTTTTTGTCCACAAAGTCAGCCACAGTACATGATGAGTCAGTTTCCTCAGACTCATAGAAATTTCTGAGTGGACCATGTTCTGTCCAGTTGGAGTCCCAGAAAGTAAATCTGCCATCACCAAGCAGGACTCTAGTATTTGATTCAGCAAAATGGTCAATTCTGCAGATCCTTTTCCAATTTGAGGAGTTTCTGAGTGATGGTGGCAGGGATGCCACAAAGTGAGTCCAGGGTGCATTTCCTATCTAATATTTCCACCAGAGCTTGCATGAGTAAGCTTGAAGGGTGGTGCTCTGATCCCTGATCCCAATTCCATTTTGTGTCACTCCCTGGCAAAGGGCACTCCATTTTTTCCATGTTTTTTTGGGACCTTTTTCTGTGCTGCCCCAGAAAAAGATGGCCAATCTTCTACCAATTTTCTTGATCATGTGTTTTGTTGGTTCCATCACTGCCCAGATGTGCTGAGGCAGGGACTGTAGGCAAGACTGAATGAGGACCAACTTTCCACCTGCAGAAAGCCATTTATTTTTCCATTTCAAAGTTTTCCTATCAATCATCTCAACAATAGCCTGAGAATGAATGTTCAGGGACTTTCCACTAAAAATTTGTACTCCTAGATATTTAAATGGCAGATTACCTTGTTTCATGCCCATTATGTTTTTAACCTGTCTTAGCTTGTTCTCAGTGGCCTTTGAACTTAAAAAGAATTCACTTTTTTCAAAATTTATTTTTTGACCTGTACTTTCTTAAAATTTCACTAAGAAGGCTTTCATTTTGATCAAATTAAGCCTAGAAGCACTGAGAAAAATCACAGTGTCATCTGCATAGCTTAAGTGAGAAACTGGGATGGCATTTCTTGGCAGGGAAAAATATTTCATTTTACCATTATGGAAGATATACGATAAGCTTCTGGTAAAAGCTTCAGAAAAGATATTGAACAGAAAAGGGGACAGTGGGTCCCCCTGTTTAATGCCTCTTGTTGCTGGGAAGTAGCCAACAGGTTTGCCATTTATAAGAATAGAGAACCAAGCATCAGACAAGTTTTTCATAATACAATCCACAAATCTGACATTAAAACCAAATTTCAGGAGAATTTTTGTAAGGAAATGCCAATTAACTCTATGAAAAGCTTTCATTAGATCCAATTTTAGGATACAATTTGGTTCTCTGGCCTTCCTATTGAGAAATCTAACCATTTCTTTTAAATAGATGACATTATCAGATATATCTCTATTTTGAAGAAAAGCTGACTGGTTATAGGAGATTAATTTGGGCATCAAAGGTTTCAGTCTTTCCATCATGATTTTAGAAAAAAATTTGTTGGTAACATAAGAAAGACTGATAGGTCTGTAGTCACTGAAAGAGATAGGTATTTCTTTTTTAGGGATGATGGTTATCCAAGTGCTAGAAATACCTCTATGGATATGAGACCGAGTTAAAAAATCATTTGATGCCTCTAATAAATCTAAGCAAATTATGTTCCATGCCTTAATAAAAAATTGGGCAGTATAGCCATCAGGCCCTGGACTGCTTGACTTGTTTAGTCTGAAAACTATTTGCTTTAATTTTGAGTTTATGTTAATTTAAAATTTACTGATAATCTTGATTTTTTTTGTAAGAATTAAAGTTATAAATATTTTTCATTATTTCTTTTTCCTTTTCTTAGCATAATTCAAAATAAAATTTTATGGAAACTTTGCATAATTCGAAATAAAAGTTTATGGAAACTTTCTATAGCAACCAAAAACACCTAAAATAAAGTCCGCAAAATAATTTAATATTTAAATTCAATTTAATTTAACATACATACCATAATTACAAAAATGAAGTACCATAAATAGATTGCTATCTTTTCTTTTCATAGCATATTAGTTACCATTTATTCAATATTTCAAAAATAATTGGTGAATTTTTACCATTTATTGGTGAAATTCACTAATATCTATTTTTTAACATTATTTTATACTTGATATTTGCATTAATGATAATATATTTTCAAATATGAATATAAATTTAATATCCCTTGCAGACGTAATAGATATTGTTATTCAATGCTTTCCTGCACGCTTCACATTAGGCTAAGAAGAAACGGTCCAAAAATTCATCATCATAAATGACATGTAAGTACTATATTCACATGTCATATTATTTATAAATGCCATTATTGAATAACAATTATGTGAATAGAAATTTTATTAAATAGAAATATGTCATATTCTAGGGTACTATGTAAAAATAGCAATCACGTGAATACATATTTTATTGAATAGCAATTTCTCCTATTATAGGAAAATTACCTGAAAATACAAATTACGTCAAAATCCTGAATAGCAATTCCATTATATGTTATGGAATTTAGTTAGTCATTATTATTATCACCATGCATTATAAATTTGAAGTATTGATGGCACGAAAACTGAAGTAGATTTGCATGTTTTCTTGAAAAACATGTTAATAAAATGCAGAAGTATTTGTGAATTTATATTGTTTTTAATATTGTTCCATTTTCCTTAATGTTGTTGAATATGCTTATATAGACTAAAAGATGTTTTCCGGCGTGAGTTCATATCATATTAGAATGATTTTCACGTAACCGATATCTCAATTATATGAGTAGAGGCTAATTTTTTTACCAAATGTGCAATGAAAGCCGATTTTCATTGTTGAAAAGAAAATGTTGTTGAAAGAAAGTACATTGTGTTCCTCAAAACTCCAAAACCAAAACATGGAGAAATCCATACTAGATATTAAGTGGTTTTTTTGCAATAGGTGAATACAATGACACTTACCTCAGCATTATGAAGACGACTTTCCAATAATCCAACTACGAACGAACAAAAAAACAAAACTGCGGATACTCAAATACACAAATACACTGAAATCGACTCTGAAGTAAACAAGAAGTCTAATATAGGGAACTGAACGCAAATACTTTAACTTAATTATTGTAATTTAGTTCTTTTCAATTATTTTATTTTTCAGGATTTTTATAATACAATCATTTATTCAATTTATAAAATTTATTATTTACAATACTATCTGTAACAAATATTTATTTTGTATTCATATACTAATTATTATTATTATTTTAAAATTACATCACAAAAACCGCGCAACGCGCGGTCTGGTTAGCCTAGTTTTTAAAAAAATTTAAAACAATTTCAGTAGATTACATTTTAAGCAACATATTGTTATACTAATACCATATACAATAGTTTTTTAGTGTGTAAATTAGAGTGTAAATTAGATTTTTATAAGTGGAATGTGATCACGGTGTACCAATAATAACTCAAATCCACGCTAATTTCGATCATCCAGTAAATCTAAAATATATAAACACGCTAATTAGATGCATATATTTTCGTTGTAAATAAAAGGAAAACATGCAAAAGCCTATTTAATAATTTAGTAAACCCCTTGAATATATATGTGCCAAAACATTCTGCCATTTTTAATTAAGAAATAGGATCTCCACATTGGCACTGCTATTTTGAACCTCTGGTTTTTTCGCCCTATCTCTACACGATAAAATTTTGTGGATCACGTCTGATTGTGGGGCCCATCTACGAATATAATACCATTAGTGCGTTGGCCGCTCTCACGTGACTTCCTCTCTACTCTTCTTATTCTCCTCCTTCCCATTCATATTCTCTCTCATAAGACCGAACGTGGGTGGGCCACGGTCGTTGCCGGAAAATACAGTCCGATGTTTATAATTTTATTCATGCGGGTGTTATTATTTTCACATGGTGGTATTCCTTATTTTTCATGCGGGTATCTTTCATATATTTTTCACATGTATTTAATTTTTAAATTTGCATTTATTTTTTAATTAATAATTTCATTTTCCATTATACTTTCATTTTCATTTACATAATAATAACTATAAACACTTTTTACATAATAAAAACAACACTTTTAATTTTCATCTACGTCGTTTTAATTGTCCATTACAATTCAACACTTTTAATTTTCATACATATCTAATCAGAAATCAGGTTTTAATTAAACCTTGTACTAATTTCCACAATCTCAATAGTAAGAATTTCAATGTAACTTTTAAACACAAATATAAATTAAAAAGTGATTTTGTGTGAGAAATCCACACATATTATTCGTACATTTTACTCCGTTTGTTAGAACCGCGTTTATATTTTAAACTAAAACTTTCATTTCATACTAGAGTTCGCTACTACTAGACTTCGCAACAACGTCCACATTTTTACAATATTTAACACCAGCAACATCAAATGTACTTGTTCGAGTGTACGCGTGAGAATTCAGAAGGGTGTGTATACTTTCACATGAGGGTAACTTGCGTATATTTTTTCCTATGTTTCTGTGTTATGGATCCCCACTTCCGGTGTCAGCTACTATATGTTTTTCCTATGTTTCTGTGTTATGGATCCGCAATTCTGGTCACAAACACCAGTTTTAGTTTTCTTTCCTGCAAAATTAGTGATTAATTAACACCAACAACATAAAATGTACTTGTTAGAGTGTATGCGTGAGAACTCAGAAGGGTGTGTATACTTGGTCATGCGGGTATCTTGCGTATATTTTTCCTATGTTTCTGTGTTATGGATCCCCACTTCCGGTGTCACCTACAATATGTTTTTCCTATGTTTCTGTGTTATGGATCCGCAATTCTGGTCACAAACACCATTTTTAGTTTTGTTTCATGCCAAATCAGTGATTAATTAACACCAGCAACATAAAATGTACTTGTTAGAGTGTATGTGTGATAACTCAGAAGGGTGTGTATACTTGGTCATGCGGGTATCTTGCATATATTTTTCCTATGTTTCTGTGTTATGGATCCCCACTTCATACTTATCCTATGTTTATGTGTTTTCATTCACGTCAAACCCGGGAGTAATTAACACCAGCAATCTTGCTCGGAGTGTAGTTATGAGAAATGTATGCGTGAATCATGCAAGTGCGAAGTTACATTAAAAAAACCCTAACCCTAAATCACTAAACCTGTTTGAATAGGAAGAAATGATCAAATGGAAACCGTAACTTGAATTTCTAAATAAAAACGCCCATCCTTGGACACTGGTGAAAGCAAAACAATATCGTACGCCAAATATACTAATTATTTAGAACCTTAACAGCCTTGAAAACATTTTTCGTAAGAAGCGTTGACAGCATTATTCAAATTATTATTCACAACTGATGATACCGTCGTGACGCAAACGAGAACAACTTGATCGGAGTCTTGTCAATATGCAGATGATTACTTCCTAACTTTCTTGGACCTTGTCATAGGCGAATTCGGCGAATACCCACTATTAGCAGGTTCTTCGGCACGCTTTCTGAACTTATGGACGACCACTTCATCTTTTTTTCTCGCAGCAGCCCTTTTCATTCCCCATTCCAAAGCCGACCGTAGACAGGCAGTTCTTTCAACGTTATACTTCCACATAATTAGTCTCTGATAAATGTCCATCCTACACCGTCTTCTGAAGCGCGACTACAGAAAATCAGGAAAGACGCAACAATTAGATATATTTCTACAACATACAATCATAGACTATAGTAATCATGCGTTTCATGTTAAATGTTGTGGCTCCGTAATTTTCCATGAAGTACATGGTATACACGCCACAGTCATGGTTTCCAGTTGGCACTCGCCACCCGTCATCGTCGACGTAATCCCGCGTCGCATTGGCAAGATCAGGGGCCTTGTGATGGTCGATGTGTTCTAGGTAACCGCACAGAAGTTGATGCTGGAATGAGGAGAAGTACGTTAGGGTTCGGAAATGCATGCATGCCACGTGGATAACTGTTGCATAATTAACCTGGAATAGAAGAGAACTTTGAAACTGTACTAATCTTTCCAGTGCAGCTGCATAATTTTGTGCTGCCTCACTATTGTTGTGTTTGAGGTTGTCGAGACAGTAAAATTCGGCGTCGTCCTGGAGGTCAGCTACAACGAGGAAAATATGGTCGTTCATGTGGACAGGGAGCATGATTTGCGAACATGAATGAAGAATGGTCAGTATTTAACATTCAGGTAAATTAAAATGTATCTGATATTACCATTTCAGCATCAAGTGGATTCCTCTTGCAACTATTCTTCAAGAAATCATTCCACTGATCATAAATTCCTTTTTTCGCCTCCGCGGACAGCTCCAGCCCATCAAACTAATCAACAAAACATGGACGGGTTGTGAGTGATGGGGGTATCCCCAGAAAACGCAGGGGGTGCGAATCACGAAACAAGTTAGGCAAGTGACAACTCACTTTTTCTAGTATGGACAGGGACGTTCTGGGTGGAGAGAGTTGGAGGGAGTTGATGTAATGAGCCCAGCAATTCAACAGAGCAGTGGAAATGTCCTGCTTTTCCTCAAGCGAGGCAAATTCATAAGCATCAGCAACCCATCGGACGCCATCACTGAATAATAGGGGCCTGCAAACATAACAAAATTCAGCATGAAGCAATTTACAGTGATTAGTGAATGCGAACTCACTGTCAGGGCACACCCTTACCCATCCTTCTTGGATGCAGACAAGAAGTAGTCAACAAGAGGACGAATGTCCATTTTCTTTTGGTTGACACAATTGAGGAGCTCACACTCATAAATTTTAATATCCAATGTGTTCACATCGTTAACAATTTGTGCAACAACAGGATCTTCTCGGTATTCCACCATTGTGTCTTCTTCGAAAAGCTGCTCAGGTGATGACTGCAATCCTGCAGGATGCGGCTGATTCACTTGGGTGATAGAACAAGCAGGAGGCGTCGTAACCGGCTCAATCACTGCCACAGTTTTTTTCAATTCTGCTGGTGGATTCTCCTTAGCCGTAGGATGTATCAATTGTTGAGCTTCCAAGGACGCAGAATCTCCCAATTCATTTGCTTTAATATTTAGTGCATTAGCCTGAGCCTCTTTCTCTTCTGCAGCTGCCTTTCTCAATTGTTATTCCTTCTGTCTAGCATCCGCATCCTCAGCAGCCTTTTTAGCAGCATCTGCTTCTTCCTTCTCCCTCTTCTTACATTCTGCTTCCTTAGCAGCTTGTTTAGCATATGCTTCTTCCTTCTCTCTCTTCTTACGTTCTGCTTCCTCAGTAGCCTTTTTAGCATCTGCTTCTTCCTTCTCCCTCTTCTCACGTTCTGCCTCCTCAGCGGCTTGTTTAGCATCCCCAGCTTCCTCCCTCTCTCTTTCTTCTCACGTTCTTCTGCCTCAGCCTGAGCATCCGCTACTTCCTTGTCTTTTTTTTAAGTTCTGCTGCATCAGCTTCCTTTTTAGCATCTGCTGCGTCTTTCTCTCTCTTCTTACGTTCTGCGGCCTCAACAGTTTTTTTAGCATCCTCAGCTTCCTCCCTATCTCTCTTCTCACGTTCTTCTGCCTCAGCCTGAGCATCCACTACTTCCTTGTCTCTCTTTTTTTAAGTTCTGCTGCCTCAGCAGCCTTTTTAGCATCATCTGCTGCGTCCTTCTCTCTCTTCTTCTTATCTGTTTTCTTCTGTCTCTTCTTCTGGGATGATGCCTCGGTAGCTTGTTTAGCATCTGCCGCTTTCTTCTTCTGGCCAGCTTGCCTCTGAGCATCCCTCTTTCTACCATCTTGTTGTTTCTTGTCCTGGGGCGGTTGGCTCTCTCTTGCCCCAGCTTCCTTTTTAATAGCATTTTTTCCCTTCATGGCCTTAGATTGTTTCAACTGAGCTGTAGCCCCAAATCCCTACGCTTCCATCCAACTTTCTTCTTCTACCGCTTCTTCTATCTCTCTTTCTTCAACATTCTCCCGCCGACTGCCAGAACTGCCTGCAACAACAGTTCCTCGGCCGATTCCGGGAGTAACATGTGCGCTCATGACTTCACGTTGGATGTCGTCTTTCAAAGCCAGAAGACCTTGTTTCATTTGTGCTAATTCAGTTTCAATTCTGACTATACAATCTACAACACGTGATTGGCACCACGGCAGTAGTTCTCGTGCTTTGAGTGAGAGTGAGTCCGGTCAGGTGCTGTTGGATTTTAATAAAGTTGTATGCCGAGATCAGCGACATATCGTGATTAAAGTTCGAGAGGTCCCATTCCAATCCCTGAGAAGAGTACAAGAAAACAACATGAATGAGCAAGGTTGCTGGTGTTAATTACTCGCTGGTTTGACATGAATGAACACTAAATAAACTCGTTAAGGGTATGAGTTAAGACCAGAATTGCGGATACATAACACCCTGATAAGTCCAGGGTTCGTATTCGGACCTCATTCATACTCGGACCAGGACCCGAGAAGGATCGTGGCCTCGAGATACGTGGAGGATGGATCCACAGGTCCATCAATCCTAATTCTTACAAGGAATGCGTATATTATGAATGTTCTACAAGGAATATACATCCTCCTATACATGGTAATACAACCATGACCGAAATACACTTCCTCTATACATGGTAATACAACTACTATTCCCATAAGAGTTGTAGCCATACCATAAATACATATCTTGGTGATCTACGGATTGTAACCATATAAATACCCAAAGGTTTGGTAGACCTCTCTATCTAATATCTTACATACAATACGCCTTACGCCTCATACTAACTTGAGCGTCGGAGTGTCTACCCTCGGGACACCCGAGGCTTTGTTTTGCAGATCAGTTCGTGAGCCAGGTTCGTGATCAAGTGCGGGTCATAGACATCCATCAAATTGGCACGCCAGTGGGACCCGCTTGTCATGCTTGATCTACACGACCTTCAAACTCATGGCTGATCCGGCTAAAATCCTTCGTGGGAGTACATGAATCCGTTTTTTGGCCCCGACAGGAGCAAGAAGCATCAATGTCAACCATGAAAACGATGAGATGAGCCACGCCACCAACCAGGGAGCAGGAAGGAGCATCAACGGTGTACACCGGTCGCCCAAAGAAGCCTCTCCCTGGGAGTGGGAGAGCAAAAGATCTCTCTTGGATGGAGCGGTCACTTTTTCACCTCAAGATGCGGTACCTAACAAATTCCCTCATTCAGATCCTTTAGTAATCACGGTCGACATAAACCATAATGTGATCAGAAGAGTTTTAGTAGATGGTGGAAGTGAGGTAGAAGTCATGTTTCTCAGCTGTTAAGAACAGTTGGGGTTGAACAAAACCCATCTCATACCCACAAACCCCATCTCGGGATTTGCAAGCAATCCTATAACTCCTTTAGGAGAGATCACTTTACCTGTGCGAGTGAAAGATGGTCCTCGGAGTATAACCCTTCGTTGCACCACGTCGAGAGGCACAACGTCCTTCGGCTTCAAGTTCCAGTCAGGAACTTCGTATTTGGTCCGATCAAATGTTAGCCGAATATTTTCCCACTTACCGCTGTTATCGGGAAAAGTGAAGACCTTGCCATTCCGAGGAGTAAGGGTAATATGCTCACGCTCCTTGAAAGAGAACAGCTTGAACACACTCCTAAATAGATCCAAGCTTGGCTCATAGCCCTTCCGAGAGCACCAGGAGATAAAAGCCACCATTGTCACCACCACATTAGAGTGAATTTGGCAGGGATGTAGCTGATGATGCTGCAGACACTCGGAGAATACAGGAGGAAAGGGAAAACTTAGTCCCTGCTGCAAGAACCTACCGTATACTACCCCTCGAGTGGGACTCACGAGATTCTGGACCGGAGTGGTCTCATCCTCGAGCCTCAAATCAGCCTCGATAGGGTACGACAACCTGCATGACTTCAAAAATTGCAGGGTCTTTTCGTCGACCACCCTGGTGACATCACTTGCGCCATCGGCCACCAGAACCCGTTTATCAACTTGGGGCTCCGCATTTGGGTTTGTCTTTGACCCAGAGGCACCATCATCCGCCACTATAGCTACGGCCTGCAGCGGTGTAGCAATGGTAACCTCCATCAACTCTCCAGACTCAACCTCTAAGAACAAGCTACTCAAGTCACGAGCAGCTGGGGCTCTTCCTTCAACAACATTCTCTACATTTCCAGAGGGAATACTGGAGTTTGCAGAAGACATGGCAAAATAGATAATGGGGGGAAGTGAATATATGAAGAACAGAAGAACAAGTTTGACGAAATTTTTCTGAAATTGGAAACGCAGAATACTTGGATGAAGATTGATGATAAACAAAAGGAAAGTTACTTGGTTATATAGCCAGTAATTAAGCATGCATTTAAGCTGAGTAATTACCTCGACTAGCGAAACGATGTAGGCAATTGGAAGGTTGGTCTTCTCCACCGCCAGAAGATACAATGAATCAAGACTACGTGACAAGTCCTCTCAGAATCAAGAAGACAGATTCAGATCCAACCGACCACGTGTCCTAATGGAATACGAAATAACTTGAAGCTAGATATTCAGAAGGTTAAGCCCAAAGGGATAGTCCTTGAAAGACATCTCGAGCTTAACACCCCTCGAGTTATTGGTTTTCCCTCGAGAAGCAAGCCTCTCCTTCAACCTTCGAGATGGAGCACTCTAAGTCCTGAAGATCTACCTTGAGGCTACTGATAAGTCCAGGGTTCGTATTCGGACCTCATTCATACTCAGACCAGGGCCCGAAAAGGGTCGTGGGCTCGAGATACGTGGAGGATGGATCCACAGGTCCATCAATCCTAATTGTTACAAGGAATGCGTATATTATGAATGTTCTACGAGGAATATACATCCTCCTATACATGGTAATACAACCATGACCGAAATACACTTCATCTATACATGGTAATACAACTACTATTCCCATAAGAGTTGTAGTCAGACCATAAATACATATCTTGGTGATCTATGGATTGTAGCCATATAAATACCCAAAGGTTTGGTAGACCTCTCTATCTAATATCTTACATACAATATGAAAAATATAGGAAGGCATAAGAAAGATACCCGCATGAGCAAATATACACACCCTTTATGCATTCTCACGCAAACATAAAATATAAGCAGCATACTCGCATCGATACACACCCTTCAAAATATACGCAAGATAATCGAATGAAGACTAACAATTATTTCCACATTTTTCTCACATCCTCTTAGCATTGTAATCCATCGTCCCTTAGGTCCTGCATTACACACGCAATGCTAGCATCATCTGAACTGATGTGGATCCTGGTTTGAAAAAGCCGGATCCGAAGGGGACCTCGCATTCCTCTAGAATTCTCTTCTTCAGCTTATCCAGAATCCACCACCGAATCAGAGGCAGCGACTTTGGTATAGTGGTCTGTCTCCATCCATGATGGTGGAGGTAGGTTAGCTGTAGTATCAACAAGCAACCGCCGACATTGTAAATTTCGCGAGCTTTATTGTCTGCAGGATCCGCAACCCGAACAACACTGTTCTTGTATTTCAACACTTGTTCGCACAGGTGGCTGATCACAAACTCGCACCAGTCCAGTTTGTCTATTCTGTCTACATCAACCAGTGATAGGAGAAGGCTAATCCTGACTACTCGATTAATGGACAGGCTCAGGAATGAAGAGAGGGCGAATAGCACGAACATGCGCTTGAAGTCATCCCTGGTGATACCAGGCCCGGCCCAGTTACCCGGCAGTAGTGTGGGCTCGGCCCATGATGAGGTAAGCTAACGTGGAAGCATCCGGGATAGTACAACTCGGATAAGGACGGGTACACTAGAAGCCACGTAGAGGATGGACCACATGGAGAGCATGGGTCACTGTATAAATAGTGCTCCTCAGCACTATCCCAAGTATCTTCTGATCATTCTAGTGAATACCCCTTTTCTCTCCCGAGATCCATCTTTCATCATCACGCCGGAGGGTCTACCCTCGGGTACCTCCCGGGGCTCTATCTTGCAGGGTCAAGTTATTGGATCAGAGGAAGGGGACCGTTCGGACCGACCAGGCAGGCAGCATCAAGTTGGCACGCCCGGTGGGACACGATCTTTGTTCTCAAAATACACTGAGATGCCACCCCGAGGTCGGCCGCCACTAAGAGGCAGGAGAGGATCCTCTCCTATAACGACACGGTCTGGAGGAAGGAGGGCCGAAGCAGCTGAGGAGGATCTCACCCTACGTCAAATGAGGGACAGGACACAGAAGGGGAAGGGTTTGGCGCAACCGGACCCCGAAACCTCGGAGGAGGAGGAAGTGCCAGAAAACAGGAGGGAGTCGGAGATAACTCAGGACGAACGAGACAGGATGGAGTTTGTCGCGTCACAGCATGGGGAGTATCGTCGCTGGTTAGCGGCAAAGCGGGGAGTAGGTCCGGAGGGGCAACCGTCCGGGGTGGGACCATCTAACCTTCCGGCGGCCGAAGCCCAAGCACCTCCAGTTCAGCCAACGGTAGGATCCCAACTGACCCTGATGGCTCCAGGGCCAGGGTCCTCCTCTGGGCTCTCATCCGGGCCAGGCACTCAGAGAACTGTGTTACCTCCTCTAGCGGCAGATGTAGTTAGCTGTGGACCTCCTGCCAACCTGGGGAAAGAGAACCTTCGTCCTCCACCAGAGGTTATCGATGTGGAACAGCCTGAAGGAAGGACGGGCCAGCAAACCGGTGCTGGTCCCAGGAGTTGGGAACCAGGGTTATGGATCTCATTTTGGGATATCGCAGGCCGGGTACCAAGGGTACCACGTGTACCCCCCGGCACCAATGACCGGTTATGCAGAGATGCGACCCGGAGGATATTATGCCCAACCTACTGGAGGCCCGGGGGGCTGGGCTCCAGGAGGGGAATCCAGGGGCCAGTATGGATGGAAAACCAAGTGGCGATGGCGGGATATGCCATGGCTCAACCAGTTCCGGTCGCAGGAACCTACGTGATGTATCCGGTGGTGGTTGATAGGCCTCCCGGGGCGCCGAATTTGGTAGAAGAAAGATTAGACAGGCTTATAGGCAGGAATGGAGGTAGGCCTACTTCACCATGGATAGGCTACATCAGCACCTTCCCCTGGCCAGTGGGAACGAGGGTCCCGGAAGGTGTACCGACCTATAACGGAGAGACGGACCCGGAGGAGTTTGTCCGGACCTACCAGAATGTTATGGGGATACGCGACATCCGAGAAGAACTTCAGTGCAAGATGGTGTGCTCGTATCTGAGGGGTAGTTGTCTGTCGTGGTTTGAATCTCAGCCTCCGGAGAGCTTCAGGAATTATTATGATTTCTCAAGGGCTTTGATGCATAGATACCAAGCAAGACGGAAGAAGTATCTACCTCTGGCTGAGGTAGCTCACAGCCGGCAGGCAGCAAAGGAGGATGTCAGGGGATTCCATAGGAGGTACATGGACGATTCTATGAAGGTGGTGGATAGAGAGGCTCAGGTGAAGGCCCTGATTGCAGGGTTAATAGCGGGATTGAGGGACGAGGTGTAATGGGCAAAGCTTATGGAGAATATTCCGACTACTTTCCATCAGTTAGATCTAGAGGTGGAGATGTACTGCTCGTTGGATGGGAGTAAGAAGAGGAAGGAGGAAGGGTATTTTGAAGATAGAGGGATCGGAAAGGGTGATAAGACTCGGGTTGTGGATCCCGGTAGGAGGGATGCAGTCCAGGCGCCGGTCAGGCCGAGGGTTGACCCCCCTCGGGCTGAAACATTTACTCCTCTGACCAAGACCTGGTCGGAGATCCTGACCATTCACAGGAACCTGTTTCAAGATCCGGCCCTCATACCTGGAAATCCAACACCGGCTAACATGACCAAATATTGTGCGCTCCACAAGTCCAATGGACTCACAACAGAAGTTTGCCGGAGTTTGAGGGTGGAGATTGAGAAGTTGATTGAGAGGGGACAGTTGAGAGATTATGTGACGCGGGAGCACCAGCGTCCGGGAGGAAGAAGAATTGGAGGAACGGGCCTCGGAATGACAACCAGCTAGGGGCCCCCGCACCGGCAGTCCAGCCCGGAACGACAGCCCTGGTCATGGCCCCAGAGCCGGTTAATCAGGCTCCTCCCTGTATGATAAACGTAATACATGGCGAAGTAGGCAACGGGCCCCAGTCACATGCAGCTGCTAAGGCCCGGAGCAGGTATGTACCAGCAGGGGAAGATAGAGAGAAGAGGTTACGCCCCACGGAAGTCATTACCTTCTCGGACGAGGATCCGGTGCCCAGTTTGACACCCCACACAGATCCGATGGTGATTACGGCCGAGATTGAAGGGTTCACGGTCAAGAGAGTGTTCATCGATGATGGGAGTAGTGTGGAGATCATGTTTGCAGCTTGCTTCGACCAGCTGGGGATCGGGCGCCACAACCTCTGCCCGAGCACCTCCCCGTTGTCAGGGTTCACTGGCCGAACTGAGTACCAATTAGGAGTTGTGTTTGACAGTGACAGTAGTTGATGATCTTGACAGAAGCAAGTAGACCTCGGTCATTTGTCATTTTGCGGTCATAGACGCTCCTTCCCCCTACAACATCATCATTGGCCGTCCATGGATGGCTCAGGCTAGAGCCATTTGCTCGACCTACCACTTGACCATGAAGTTCCCAATGGAGCATGGTGTGGTGACGGTCAGACGAAGCCAGTCTACAGCCCGAAGTTGCATGCTCACAACCCTCCATGATGCAAGGAAGGCTCCGGTCGGGGCAGTGCAGGGGGAAGTAGGACCAGGATACGAGGAAGATATGCAAGTCGGGCGCCAAGGTACAATCAAGGTCGGGAAGAAGATGCTTGTTACGGCCACAAATATGAACGTCTCCTTGAACAGAGCTGTCAACGGATAACCTGAAAGTGAACAAGAAGTGGCTAAGTCATCGCGGGGAGGGTGATTTCCGTTCCCGCTCAGATGCCAAAGTTACACTACTACAATCACCTTCATTTTAGGCACAAGTTTAAGGCGTTTGGGGCGGGTTCAAAATTTTCCGCCTTACTAGTAACTTACGAGTTCGCTAGCTGTACTCGCTAGGTTTTAAAAACACGCTTAAAGGCGGAAATGACCGTTTAAAAGGAGGTAGTCGTATGTGATGTAAAAAAATGAAGAGTTAAGGCGGAAATGTCATTTCCGCCTTATAAAACCGTTAGTTGTTGCGAGTTCACAACAAGTAAGTTAGGTCAGGCGTAATAGTTACGATGTCGCATAAAATGAACGCTTAGGGTTATTTTGGCAAGCTAGGAACTAGCGATTTCGTTAGTTGTGAAAGTAACTAACTCATTTTGGTCACGATATCGCATGCATGCTTGCTGAGTAAAAAAATAGCATGATGTAGTTGTTGCGAACTCGCCAGTAATTACTTTGAAAAATTCCTTAGACACTAAGATCCGATGTTCGGAGAAGATGGGTTGGAGAAGATGGTTGTAAGGGAACTGAAGTTGTGTTTTCATGGATTAAACAAAGAATTATCCTAGGAGTGAGCTACAACCTTTTTATGATAACCGCGCGTGGTCCTGTGAAGGATTTCCCCCTACAAAAACCTGGTTTGCTGGTTCTCGACGAAGGTCGCACGCCTCGCAATGAGCGCACCTTGTTACTTGATATGTTCTAACCAGATTTGGAAAGATGTACTTCATCTAAGAACATTAAAACCTGCACATGAATCAGGACTGATGGAATCATCTGTCTTCAGTTTGGCAGTTTCGCGAGAAGTTCTACGGCCTGAATCTGAATCTGGGCTACTAGGTACATCTATGATCGTGGGATCATTGCTTCTAGCCCTCTTTTGTCGAACTTAATCTGAATCTGAATCTGAGCAGGGAAGGTACGCGGCGGCGTCAATTGGTTAGTGGCTCAGCTTGTTAAAAGATATCAAATTTTTAATATGAATGGTCATATTTATATGTGCAACAGAGTGATATTAATATATGAAGTCCCGCTCTTTACCTCCATGAAACGAGTGGAAAAAAATCAGAATGATATTAATCCAGGTCCACAAAAGAGGTATGTGACACACGTTGGTTGTTTCGGACGGTATAAAATTATACCGCCCTTAGTCAAAAAATTTCCAAACATATATTGTCGTTACGAAGTTTTCATTTTATTGAAAAACATGAGCTAGGGTTTATACGCAACTTACCAGCAAGAAATCCATAGACGTTCCATGCAAATGTGATCGTCACTCTCATGGACATGAAAACCCTAAATAATGTTGGTCATGAATGTGTTTGCCTGCGCAGCTTATACCTTCTACCGGAAGTTTAATGAAGCGGCTTACGTGGATCAAGCTACAGGCATCCGCCGGCTGGTATGTTTCAATAAACCGATGTAACTGCTCTATTATTCTCATATAGATCGCACGATTGTGTTATTCTTATTTTTATATATGCGAAAAACAGACTCTGCACGACAATATTGCGAATCGCGCGATCGGTCTAGAGAACGACCAAACCTTGGAGCTCAGAACCATCGGCCAAAACATACCGGTGGAATTTAAAGGGCCCATTACCTTCAATACAGTGGAGGGATCCAGAGCCCTTTGTGAAGTTCAAGCTGAGCGCCGTCCTCAATCACCTCCCAAATCACAGACCCACCTACGCCATTGAATTCTTACGC
The DNA here is from genome assembly GCA_948330725.1 of Sherardia arvensis. Lineage (NCBI taxonomy): Eukaryota > Viridiplantae > Streptophyta > Magnoliopsida > Gentianales > Rubiaceae > Sherardia > Sherardia arvensis. Next base: position 21,811,555 of record OX415240.1, read on the forward strand.
CGGGGCAGAGGAGATTGGCCAGAAGATCTTACACCGCAGCCGGAAGATCTTCTACCGCAACCAAAACACATTGCAGTTGCCTTACAGGCGGAAGCCGAAGATGACTCCGATTGGTCTGAACCGTCGGAGGAGGACGAATATTTGGACTCGGAAGATTTCGACTCGGATGTGGTAGAGAGTGGTGATGAGTCGAGTGAGCAGACTGAATATAATGTCACGGATATGGAATCTGACACTAACGACAGCGACGATTCTTAAGACATTGCACAATTTTGATTTTGTCGAAATTTCTTTGGTGTATTAATAATTTACAACATTACTCTCAATTCATTTAGCTCCTTTTTAAAAATTGGCAAAATATCGTGCTTTGGGTAATGGAATATTTATGAAAATGCATGGCTTAAATAAAATTAAGTAAGACAAACACCTAATGGACAAATAACCTTGGAATCATGCGCTGACTGATAATTGTATCTCATCTTTAATCTGTGTTTTATAGCGTTGTCAAGAATGATGTTACCTGAAATGTGATATTTTGTGCTAAATCCAACTTTTGTCATAATGGATTAAGTATGGTGACATACACCTTCATGAGGAAGGTGAGATATCACTTGTAACATAAAGTTGTGGTACTACAAGCTCCTGTTACACCCTCAAGTGTACTAAGAGACACCCAAAACCCAGATCACTAATCCATGTACAATCATGTGGTTGAACGAAAATTATCGCATCATTTCAGTTACGGGACATGAGGAATGGATTCACAACACCAACATCATGGACTGTTTTAGGAATTACCACGAAATCATCGCTGATTAGTGATGAGCGATTAAGAGTATAAAGGGATTTGATAGTATTGAAGACAAGAGTATGTTACATAGAGAGCTGTGTTGTTCCATACATGTATTCCAATCCTCAGTTTCGTAGAGTTTTTTCAAAATTAGTTCATAACCGTGCACAATATGCATATTATTAGCCAATGAGGGAACATTTAATGATAAATTAGTAGTTGAAATGTGAATTTTTGTGATCAACCAACTGTTGTCATAATGGATTAAGTACGGTGACATACACCATCATCAGGAAAGTGTGATATCCCTTGTAAAAGGGAGGTGTGGTACTACAATTTCTCGTAACACCCACAAGAGTTATAAGAGACACCCAAAACCAAGATTACTTTAAACTGCTGGATACACGCTTGTGTTATATTAGATACCCAAGATGATTTACTCTAGCAAATGCTTACGTACACATCAATATTTTTTGTATTATAATTATTTAGGGTTTTTAGGTAACTTAAAAACGCAGTGCCGGTCCTAGAAACATAGAAGCTTAAAGCAAAATATTGAAATTCCATTCCCTAACAAAATTGAAATTTCAGATGGGGGCACTTGACTTGGTACGAATTAATTAGATTAACTTTATTATAAATTTACTAATTTGGAGAATATTTTAGCATATTAAAGTTAACAAATAAAATAATATAAAAAGGATTTATTGAAAAAAAATTGATAGTGCTCTAATTGTACTCAAATTACCTTTAACTTAGTTAAAAATTCGAATGAATCCATAAAACTATGAAAGAAAATATGATTCGAACCAAAACGACACATTTTATAAGGAGCCAAAACAACTAACGTTAATTAGAAAATACATAAAATATGCTATGTCTTAAATAAAAATAGGTTATGAATAAAAAGTGAAAAGATAATATTTTTTAATTGTCAAATGAAAAGGAAAATAAAAAGACAAGTAGATGTGTAAGATCAGATTCGAACTCGAAACCATTGTGTAGGAGACTTTGGTCACTCTGAATAACCACTGCAACACCATCACCTTATTTGAATAAGATGAGTACTAAATATATACTAAATCATGAGTGAGGTCACATGACCCCAATGACACGCCCTAAATCCGCCCATTTATGATATCAAACTGATTTTTAAAAATCTAGATATTATCAAATGTCATGCAACTCATACATTTTTATCAAAAACATGCCTGATTAAATCATCGGTTCTAATTAATTACTTCACTAACAGTCAAACGATTGAAATTCTGACGGATGCTTATGATTTTGGGGGATGGCATGGAGTACATGAGAAGGTGAAAAATCCTTTTCTTTTTCGATCAATAATTAATTATTTTAATCTAGGGAATCGTAAATGCCCTAAGGATGATGATCATTTGAGACCTATTTAGACCAGCCCATTCTCCCATTACAACCACCACACAGCCTTCGTTCCCACATTCCACTCCGTTTTGTTTCCCTGTTCTTCCCATGGATCTGCCTTTTTTTAAAGCCCTCCCATCAGATATGTTATCTGATATATTTATTTGTGTTTTTTTCGACTCAATCATTCGTCAGTATCTGAGTGGAGATAATCCCGTTGGGGGTCTGAGGTGGATCACCAGGGCTTCTAACATAGGTCACAACGAGTCCACCTATGCCTTGGCTCTTTTTTCAATCTGCAATGGTGAAGTGCAGAAAGGCATTAATTTGTTCACCGCCATGAAGAGAACCGACAAGAAAGCCTTCCGGGTTGCTCGGGAATGCGTCAAAGGCGATGTGCCTTCGCCTTGCGGTTGGTGGAACTACTGCTGCAATCTGTATCCTAATCGCTGGGAAAAGGTTGATCCTGCGGATATAGCCTGTGATGCATGCGCCTGTGATCAAGAACTGATTTATGTCCTCGGTTATCCATGAGCCGGGTGACTTGTTTTTAGGGCGGATCCTAGTCTTAAAGACGGTTGTGTGATGTTCAATAACGTCTTGAAGACGGTCACCGAAAACGAATATCATCCCCCACATTTTGCAGCTTTTATAAGTTCCGTTAATAAATCTCATCCCCCACCTTTTGTGTGACAATAGAAGAACTGAAAAATCAATTTTTTTTAATGTTTGTTTTATGAAAAATGAATTTGTGGAAGATAAATGCTATTTCGCATTCTCTGAATGCTAAATATGGCTATTTCGCATTAACAGACTGCGAAATAGATAATTTTCGTTAATAATATTTTTAGTAGTTGGTAATGAGGTGGCATATACGTGGAGACAAAAACAGAAAGTCCCAAACAAATTAAAAAACTAAAATATAAATGTATTTAAATGTATAAATGCATAAATGTATAAAACTTCATGAGTGGGGTGTGATATCTCTTGTACTACAAGTTCTTGTGACACCCACAAGAGTAATAACAGACACCCAAAACATGATCACTAATCCAAATGAAATCAAACCAAATTTTCTCAACATTAAGGTTTTATGCCTTAATAAATGGATTATTAACGGCCAATATCATGCACTACTTGGGTGGTATCACGGAATCATTGCTGCTTAGTGAAGGACGACACTAGACCTCTTTTAACACCCTCAAGAGTAATATGAGACACCCATAACCCATATCACTAATCCATGTAAAATCATGTGCCTGCATCAAAATCATCGCATCATTACGGTTCCCGGACATGAGGAATGGATTAATAACACCAGTAGCACGATAAAATGACCGATTAGTGAAGATTGATTTAGTTTGTCTAGAGATTTGATAGTAGTGAAAACAAGAGTTTGTCACATAGAGAGCTGTTTTGTTTCATACATCTAATCCAATCATCAAGGTCGTAGTGTTATTTCATGATTAGTTCGAATCCGTGCACAATATGCATATTATTAGCCAATGATAGAAAATTGAACGAAAAATGATGATTAGAAATGTGAATTTTGGTCATCCGTCCTCTGTTATCATATTGAATTAAGTATGGTTACACACACCTTCGTGAGAAAGGTGTGATACCTCTTGTAACATAAAGCTGTGGTACTTCCTCGTTATCATGACACCCTCATTATGAGTCCGATATACCACTCCCCCAACATCACCCTCGTGACGAGTAAAGTATACCACCCACCCCCCAAAAATACTATTCCAGATTCATTCAAATGGCATTGAAAATAGTGGTATATTATCCAGTGATGTCTGGATCGATTACTAACTTCTTGTAGCATTTCTGGTTATTTTACAAACCCATGTAAGACAAGTAGTAGACAACCACCAAGGATCGAACTTTCACTCTTCCAGTTTTCTATAAGTGTTTTGATACCGCGATGTTTTATAGTTCAATTTTGACACTTATACAAGGTTTATTTAAATAAATGTACATTTTTTAGCAAGTCAATTTTACTTACTGTAATTAGAATTAATAATAAACTAACTCCAGTAACATCTTAAGCGATACAATTAATTCATAACGAATAATGACATGCTTCATCAATTAAATAAGTTATAAAATTTACATTTTTTGGGTTATGCAGTCACATTTTCATAAACATGGTCAAATTCATAGGATTTGACCCTTCGTTTACAGCGTAAAGGGCCTGTCTCCTCAGTTCTTTTGCCTAAAGAAACATAGAAGCCTAAAGAAAAATATTGAAATTACATTCCCTAACAAAATTGAAATTTCATATGGGGACACTCCAATGCATTCAGCCACACAAAGCAAACTCTACTGCAACTCTTATTCTCTCTGCAAATTATGGATAGCTTCAGGATCATGCACGCATCTCTCGCCAATCCCATTCGTACACTCCTCATTCCTAAATACTTCTTTTAGAATTATGACCGCGACTTCATTCCAAGCGCAGCCGTTTTCTACACGGCCGTCGGTGAGATTCTACTTCCCCTCACCCGCACGAACAAAATTCTCCCGCGATCTTCGGATGCTCTCCTCAACCTCATCGGAATGGAGGCGGTGGCTTATCTGGAGTTTGGATCTCAGTCGAACTATGAAATAATTGTCCAGGCATACAACGAGGAGGGCGAGGAGATGAACGATCAGAGAAGGTCCACACATGCAATAGTCCATTACCTCGCCTGCATCACACATCCCAATGATCTACTCCGTCAAGTATGAGTCTTCGCTTAACCTTTATGATAATTATTTTGTATCAATCATAAAAAGACATAACTTCATCTTTAAATTTCAGGTCATCCCCTCCAATTTTTGTGGCAGGAAATTTGAATCAGGCAAAAGACTCAATTATCTCAACCCTGGGACGGATCATCAACTCCTGGTTAATGTCAGATGCATGAGGAGTAACACCCGTGGACAGTATGTTGTGGACGGCGACGGGTGGATGGCTTACTGTCAGAACTACGAAATCATTCTGATTGCATGGTGGTCTTAGGAGCGCACCGGTATTGGCACAGGGGATGCCCGGCGATGGACATGTTTCTGTACCGGTCAAATGGTTTTGAATTGCGTCCTCTGCGGTCTTCACCAACAATATGCCCTAGCGGTAATAACTCTGAACCTTAAATTTTACACTTTTACAAGCTATGCTTTTAGTTAAACATGCTTGATACCCTCTTTTGTTATATTAGATACCCTATCTACTGCTTTGGTTAAACAAATCCTTCTGTATACATCATTGATCTTAACTTTATGAATGGTCGTATGATTTTAAATGACATACTCAACAACTACTTAAGGTATGATATATTAATAGATACATTTACACATATATATATATTTTACACTTTTACAATACTAGCGTTTTAATAAAACATTCTCGATACCCCATTATGTTATACTAGATAAACAAATAAGATTTAGTTAAACTAATGCTTCCATATACATCATTAATCTTTTGTATATTAACCCCGTATGATTATAAATGATGTACTCAACAAGTGCATAAGTTATGATACATGAATATATATAGATTTATATATACATAATTAATAATTATTGTAAAGCCATTTGAGTTTATGTAATTTATGCACAGCGTAGATAGCGTTTTTCGGGTTTGTTTAGTATATATGAATATTGTTTAAGCTAACTAGCTTACATATAATATTTTCAATCCGCAGTTTATTCCTTCACCCGGAGGCTTGGACAAGAGGCTTTAACAGTCACCGACGAACCACACATCCGCCGTCTGGTATGTTGAAAAAATCAACACATTTAACCGCTCTATTATTATGATGTTTGAATTACATGTGATATTCTTATGTTAATCAACGTGAAAAACAGCATGTGTACGATTTTTTTCTGCATAAACAAAACGGTGTCTACCTCGGCCAATGCTATCAGCTGAGAACCCTTACCAACATCATTGATGTGGATTTATCATATACCGACCGCCTTAGGCTCTCCAGCGAGTGGGACTCACTGGTGTGGACGGCGCCACAGCCTTTGGTGAAGTTCCAGCTCTCCTAGTCCACAACCACCAACCAGATTACAGACCCATGTACGCCATCGAATTCTTCAGACTGGAAAACATTGAGGGTGTTTGGCGAAGCAATCGTCCCAGACAGGATTATGAAGACAGGAATTACACTGAGGAGGAGGAGGAGGATGAGGAGGAGTAGTAGGACTCTGAAGATTAGAACGGGCCTGAGTATGATAATAGCGAGAAGCCGGAATCTTAAGTTCATCCTATTATTATGACTACGTTGAATTTTCATTTCATTGAATTCTATTAAAAAAAATTTCGTATTCCTTCAAGAATGATGTTCCTTGAATTGTGAATTTGTTGTTCAAATGTTTGTCATACTGCATTAGGAAAAGTCACATACACCTTCATGAGTGGGGTGTGATATCTCTTGTACTACAAGTTCTTTGACACCCAAAAGAATAATAACAGACACCCAAACCAAGATCACTAATCTAAATGAAACCAAACCAAATTTTCTCAACGTCAAATTTTCGAAAATTATCGCATCATTTCGGATCCCGGACAAAAGGAATGGATTCACAACACCAATATCATGCACTATTTTAGGAATGAACGCGAAATCATCGCTGATTAGTGATGAGCGATTAAGAGTGTGAAGGGATTTGACAGTAGTGAAGACATAGAGAGTTGTCTTGATTCATACATGTAATAATACAATCATCAGGTTCGCAGGGTTTTATCAAAATTAGTTCAAAACCGTGCACAATATGCATATTATTAGCCAATGAGGGAAAATTTAATGATAAATTAGTACTTGAAATGTGAATTTTTGTGATCAACCAACTGTTGTCAAAATGGATGAAGTATGGTGACATACACCATCATCAGGAAAGTGTGATATCCCTTGTAAAAGGGAGCTGTGGTACTACAATTTCTCGAGACACCCACAAGAGTTATAAGAAACACCCAAAACCCAGATGACTTTAAACTGCTGGATACCCTCTTGTGTTATATTAGATACCCAAGATGATTTATTCTAGCAAATGCTTACATACACATCAATATTTTATGTATTCTAATTATTTAGGGATTTTAGGTAACTTAAAAACGCAGTGCCGGTCCTAGAAACATAGAAGCCTAAAGCAAAATATTGAAATTCCATTTCCTAACAAAATTGAAATTTCAGATTGGGGCACTTCACTTGGTACTATATCATTACATAAAATTTACGTAATTAACTATTTTATCTATTAAAAGGTTACACAATCTGATGAGGAATGAGAAGTGACTATTTTTAGATTATTCATATAATCTAAAAATGGTAACCATGATTCTAGAAGGTTTATTTTAAGTATGTTTTATTTATTTCTTTTTAGATTTAGGACATTATTATTATAGGAAAATAGAGGAAATGATCCCCTTAAGCGCAGCGGAAAACATAAACGATGGAGATATGAAACGACAGTACATAGATTTAACGTGGTTCGACCAAAACACGGTCTACATCCACCAGAGAATCAAACTAGTATATTCCAAGAGAATTACAGAGTAAACAAAACCTCACTACACTCCCTATACTAATTATCTCTTCTCTCCCAAACATTCACATACTGGTGATGGGACCCTCCGACTGGAATTACCTTCACGGAGTCTCGCACAATATTATTGAACAAAACCAAGAGTTTATATACTACTCTCAAACTAGCAGAAACCTTTATAGAAACGGAAAAACTACCTAATCTAATTCTAAAAGGGTTATACGTTTATTCCTGTTTCATCACGGAAAAAGATTTCCGAATTTAGCATTGTTGAAATTTGAGATAATTCCCAACAATCTCCACCTTGGAACAAATTTCTCTCACACTGAAACTCTTATCCAGCAAGATTGTTTTGCCTCCACTTCAAATCCAATGCTCCCCCTGCTTGACCTAGTCCCATCAAACAGAACCACGACACCAAAGAATCAACCTCAAGAGCTGCCACCACTCAACACGGTTCTCCAATTCTTCAAACGTTGCAACCATCGGCCGATATCACGTTATAAACTGCACCCCACTTGAATCAACCCCGGTCCAAGATCTCAGCCAATGAACCAGTGCAGTCACGCAACCATGACGTCATACATTAGCCAGTTTTGTGTTATCAGTTACACCCACTTGAGTATCACCACCCAAGATCCCAGCTAACAAACCTGTGTAACTACGCACCATCAGCTAGTTTCGCGTTATCAGTTACACCCACTTGAATCTCACAATTCAAGAACCCAGCCGATGACCGGTGTAACTACGCACTACGACAACCAAGAATTAAACGCCAGAGTTGAACCCGAGTCTAATGTCCCTTAGCAATCCTCCACTTTATCAAAGAACACGCCAAACTCCACCAACTCTTCTAATTCTTCGAGCAGTCGTAAACCATTGACCTCGCATCCAACCACACATAAAAACTTGAATCGACCAAATCTCCATGGCTTCACTCGATCCAAATTTCCGGTCAACACATGTGTAGTTTCGCCCATTGAGAACATCCTCAACTCTCATCACCAAAGTCGAATCACCTCCGACGTGGGAATTGGGTTGGACACACCCAACATTCCTCTCTCAAACCAAGGACCACGAAACTCGTGTTCCTCCTCCCCGGATACACCATCAAAACTCAACTAGAGATACTCCCCACATCAAACACTGCCATCTTCATCACCTCGAACAAAACACCATCATCTTCCAGCGCATGTCCGATCAACCAAAGCTCATGATACCACTTGTTGGGGCGTAGCGGAAGAGATAAAACTCAAAACACCACAACAAGGACACAGCAAAACAACCAACCAATATTCTAAACGCAATCACAAAAGCTACCAGCGATGAAGATATATAAAACCAGCCAATAGAAAAATAAAAGACAAAAGAACGCATCGATTTATACGTGGAAAACCTCTTCGGTGTGAAGAGTAAAAACCATGGGACTGAAGGCGTCCACCTATTCTCTCTTATTATGATAAAATGAGGGAAACAAAACCAATCAGTCTACAAAGGGTTACAACCCACCACAAGCATCATCAATAAGAACAAGAGGATAAAAGGTGCAAGATATCACCAAATAATAAGGTTGTACTTCGAACTGCTATAACTCCAAAACCAGAGCACACACTGACGATCCAACCGTTCAGAACGAAGTCTCAAGAGTCACGAACGCGCTGAAACAATTTCAGCAAAATCGGACTACGTTTGCCCTTTGATCAGATCTCCAAAACAGAACTGCTCACAAAAAACGGGATTTTTCAAACTCCTCTAAAACCCTTATTTTTCCTCTCTCTGTATTCTTGTATTTCGTCTCACGTATCCACAAGAAAACCCTAAACCTCTTTATATACTTTTCTTTATTCTTTTCCAAATAATAAAAGAGATAATTTCTTTTCCATAAAGTATACGGATTTGGGTTGGACTAACATTCACCCAACAATCTCCCCCTCCAGCCCAACATGGGGAGGATACAAGTGCAATGACAATCACTTGAAGCTCATCCCGGTGAGCTTACCACAAAGCTCAACCTTAACTCTAGGGATTGCCTTCGTCAACATATCAACAACATTCTTATCTGTGTGGACTTTCTTCAGCTTCATAAGCTTCTCCTCAATAACATCTCGTAACCAATGATATCTCACATCAATGTGTTTGGTACGAGCATGATACATGGAATTCTTACTCAAATCAATAGTACTTTGACAATCACAAAGCACAACATAATTTTCTTGCTTTAAACCCAACTCTTGAAGGAATTTCTTCAACCATAACAGTTCTTTACCTGCTTCCACAGCTGCGATGTACTCTGCCTCAGTTGTTGACAATGCTACACATTTTTGTAGCTTGGACTGCCATGAGATGGCTCCCCCCGAAAAAGTAAACAAATAACCTGAGGTAGACTTTCTTCCATCCATATCTCCAGCCATATCAGAATCAGTATAACCTTCAAGAACAGCATTGCCACTTCCAAAACATAAGCTCATCAACTTGGAAGTACAACGCAAATATCTAAGAATCCACTTCACTGCATTCCAGTGAACCTTACCCGGATTGGATAAATACCTACTAACCACACAAACAGAATGTGCAATGTCTGGCCTAGTACAAACCATAGCATACATCAAAGAACCAACAGCAGATGAATAAGGAATAGAAGACATACTTTCTTTCTCCTCATCTGTCTTAGGACAGTCTTTCTTAATCAATCTGAAATGAGATGCCAAAGGTGCACTAACAGGCTTAGCATTCTTCACATTGAACCTTTCAAGCACACGTTCAATATACTTCTCCTGTGATAACCACAGCTTTCCAGCTTTTCTATCGCGAGCAATCTCCATGCCTAAAATTTGCTTTGTTGGACCCAAATCTTTCATATCAAATGACTTGGACAACGCTTTCTTCAAATCATTAATCATCCTGCTATCTTGACCAATAATCAACATGTCATCAACATATAAAAGCAGAATAATGAAGTTACCTCCGGGGAACTTTCTGAAATAGACACAAGGATCGGCTTGAGTTCGTTTGTAGCCAGTGCTCTTCATAAACGAATCAAATTTCAGATACCACTGCCTAGGTGCTTGCTTCAGCCCATAAAGACTCTCCTTCAGCTTGCAAACATGATTCTCCTTCCCCTTAATTTCAAAACCTTCAGGCTGCATCATATAAATTTCCTCTTGCAAATCACCATGCAAGAACGCAGTTTTCACATCAAGTTGCTCCAATTCCAGGTTAAGTCTTGCAGCCAAACCCAGCACAATACGAATCGAAGTCAACTTAACGACCGGTGAGAAGATCTCGCCATAATCGACGCCTTTCTTCTGGTTGCATCCTTTGACCACCAACCTAGCCTTGTACTTCACAACCTTATCACCGCCTTTCTTGAGCTTAAAAACCCATCGGTTTCTCAAGACTTTCTTTCCTTTAGGAGCTTTCACCAGATCATACGTATCATTCTTCTTCAAGGAATCCATTTCATCTTTCATTGCCTCAACCCACAATTTCTTGTCTTTATGAGACACAACATCATGAAAATTCTTAGGCTTCTCATCCGCGGTAACAAGAATATACTGATCAGGCGAATATTTCGTATTCGGAATACGTCCTCTACTGGACCTTCGATGCTGCACTTGATATGGAATGAGAAGTGACTATTTTTAGATTATTCATATAATCTAAAAATGGTAATCATGGTTCTAGAAGGTTTATTTTAAGTATGTTTTATTTATTTCCTTCTAGATTTAGGACATTATTATTATAGGAAAATAGAGGAAATCTTAATCCACTTTAGATTTACTTTTCTTAGGTAATATATGTTGGGATTCCTCCCTAATTCTTTTAGAACTTTTAGGAGAAGGAAGATGAAGATGAATGGTGTGTGGAATTTCTAGAGGCACATCCTAGATATTCCATGCATTCATCATTGGGAGTTGGAGAATGGGAAGAGACATCTAGAGCTTCCATCCTCAACTATAAATAGGGTGCTCTTGGAAGAGTTTTCATGATCTAAGAACAAAGCATTCCTTCTAACCTCCTAGTGAGAGAGAGATCCACTTCTAAAGTGAGGAATTAGAGAGAGTCTTCATCCTCTCTAATTAGTCTAGTTATCCACCATTGTGTGTGAGTGTTCTTGTAATCCATCCACCTTGGGTGAGATCTTTGTAACCCTACTATAAGCATATAGTGGAAGAGTTGGACTTCTCAAGTCCCGTGGTTTTTCCTGATTTGGGTTTTCCGCGTAACCAATTCCTGTGTCTTGTTTACTTTAGTTTATTTTCATTCATCATCTTAATCACACAAAGAGGGAAATACTCAATTTTTCCCAACAGTGGTATCAGAGCTTGGTTCGTTGGCGTTGTTTTCTTGTGTGATTCAAGATGGAGGGAAGCATCACTCATGATGGAGACATGTTCAAACTCACGGCGGAGAATTATGCATATTGGAAGCCCATGATGGAGGACCACTTGTATTACAAAGATTTGTACGAGCCAATCACGGAGGAGACCAAGCCGGGGGATAAGGAAGATAAAGAATGGGATATTCTTAATCGGAAGGCGGTCGCCATGATCCGTAAGTATATCGACCGGAGTTTATTTGAACATGTTGCTTCTTACACTAATGCCTTTGAATTATGGACAAAACTTGAGTCCATGATTCAAAAGAAGACACCATGCAACAAAGCCCACCTTGTGAGGCGTTTGGTCAAGTTGGAGTACAAAGATGGCCAAAATATGATCGAGCAATTGAATAGTTTTAAGGGGCCTGTGAATCAAATGGGAAAGATCGAGATGAAGATCAATGACGAGTTGCAAGCCTTGTTGCTTCTAAGCTCACTACCTGAAAGTTGGGACACTTTGGTGGTCACGCTTAGCAACTCAGCTCCAGAAGGAAAGCTTACCATGGACGGCGTAGCCGATAGCCTGATAAATGAAGAAGTGCGAAGAAAGGAACGTGGCGCATCAAGCTGCTCGGAGGCAAATGTGATCGAGAATCGAAGAAGGAGTGACACCCGTGGAAGATTCTGAGGAGGCGGACGTGACAAATCACGGGGGAGATCAAAGTCTCGCTCTCGAGTTACCTGCTACTATTGTGGCAAGGCGGGTCACAAGAGAGATGATTGTCGCAATGTCAAGAGAGACCAGAAGAATAGCACGGTCAAACAAGACCAGTTCAACCCGAAGAAGAAGGAAGAAGAAAGCACCACGGCAGTTGCATCCGCGGAGAACGGTGAGATTTTCGTGATTGACGACTATGTCAATCTCGCATATGAAGACAACTTATGGCTTGGTGATTCTGGTGCATCCTTCCATGTTACCCCACATGAAGGGCTCTTCTCGTCCTATCATCGTGGAGACTAAGGCACATTGAAGATGGGAAATCAAATCACTAGCAAGATCGTTGGTTGAGGCGACATCATTATAAAGACAAACACGGGACACAAGCTCGAGCTCAAGGATGTAAGGCATATTCCAGAAATGCGGCTCAATCTTATCTCGGCGGGGAAGCTTGACGATGCTGGAATGATAAACCATTTCGGAGAAGGAAATGGAAGATCACGCATGGCAATATGGTGATCGGTCGAGGAAAGAAGGAAGGGTCCTTATATGTCATGCAAGGACAAATCTGCAAGGGAGAAGCAAATGCTGCCCATGAAGACTCGAACACAGAGTTGTGGACCAAGAGGCTAGGCCATATGAGCGAGAAGGGACTACAAATCCTCGCACGGAAAAATATCCTCCCAGGCATAAAAGGTACCACACTTGACCCTTGCACTGATTGTTTAGCTGTTAAACAACATAGAGTTTCTTTCCAAAGACCTGCATATCCAAGAAAAAGAGAACATATTCTTGATTTAGTTCACACTGATGTTTGCTCTATGACTGAGAGATCTCTTGGAGGTGCATTATACTTTGTGAGTTTTATTGATGACCATTCTCGCAAAGTTTGGGTGTCTTTGTTGAAAACTAAAGACCAAGTGCTTGAGGCATTCAAGGAGTTCCATGCAAGGGTGGAACGAGAGACAGGCAAGAAGTTAAAATATGTCCGATCAGATAATGGTGGAGAATATCGCGGTCCATTTGAAGAGTACTGCAAGTCTTACAGAATCAGACTTGAGAAGACCCCACCAAAGACGCCACAGTTGAATGGAGTTGCGGAGAGGATGAACCGCACCATCGAAGAGCGAGTTAGATGTATGCTATCTCATGCAAACCTCCCAAAGTCTTTCTGGGGAAAAGCTGTGAAGACCGGTGTTGACTTCATCAACATGTCCCCTTTAGTTCCCTTGGATGGAGATATACCGGAAGAAGTTTGGTCAGGAAAAAACGTTTCATATGACCATCTGAAGGTGTTTGGATGCCGAGCATTTGTACACATTCCCAAGGATGAGCGCGCCAAGTTAGACTCAAAGACGAAGGAGTGCATCTATCTTGGTTCTCCCAAGGACGAATTTGGGTTCCGGTTATGGGATCCAGCACAGAAGAAGATCGTGCAAAGCAGCGATGTTGTGTTCTTCGAGGACCAGACAATCAAGAATATAAAGGAGGCACGTGAAGCTCAAAGTAGACGGACTAGAAAGAATTTGGAGCCTATTCCATCTCCCACGGTGCAAGCCACGAGGAGAGAACATGTCGAGGATCATCACGGTGAAAAAGTTGAAAACCATGAACCTGGAGAAGCTACGGAGCAATCCCAAGAAAGTGGTGAAGCAGTGGAGGAAGAAACTGTACCAGTTACACCCCAGCTTCGGCGTTCCACCAGAGAGAAACGGTGTTCGACCAGATACTCTTTGGATGAGTACGTGACATTCACCGATGAGGGGGAGCCTGAGTACTATGGTGAAGCTATGGCAAGCGACCATAAAGATGAATGGGAAAATGCTATGCAATAGGAGATGAAGTCCTTGCACGAGAATCATACATATGATCTCGTAGAGTTGCCTAAAGGGAAGCGAGCTCTCAAATGCAAGTGGGTGTATAAGCTCAAGACCGAAAAGAACAATCCAAGACCAAGGTATAAGGCACGGATCGTTGTCAAAGGATGCAACCAGAAGAAAGGCATCGACTTTGATGAGATTTTCTCTCCGGTGGTAAAGATGTCATCAATCCGAGTTGTGTTGGGCCTCGCAGCTAGCATGGATTTGGAGGTTGAACAACTCGATGTTAAGACAGCCTTCCTACATGGAGATTTGGAGGAGGAGATCTACATGGATCAACCCGAGGGATTTCAAGAGCTGGGAAATGAGCACTTAGTGTGCCGACTTAAGAGAAGTCTCTATGGTTTGAAGCAAGCGCCTCGACAATGGTACAAGAAGTTCGAATCCTTCATGAATCGTCATGGGTTCAAGAAAACGCACACTGATCATTGTGTTTTCATGAAGAGGTATGATCGGAGAGACTTTCTCATACTCATGCTTTATGTTGATGATATGTTGATTGTTGGCCAGGATAAAAGCAAGATAGTTGCTCTTAAGAAAGCATTGAGTAACTCTTTCTCCATGAAAGATTTGGGACCGGCCAAGCAGATTCTTGGGATGCGGATCACACGAGATCGATCTGAAAAGCTATTTTGGCTATCTCAAGAAAGATACGTTGAGAATATTCTGGAGAGATTCAACATGCAACAAGCCAAACCTGTAAGTGTACCACTAGCTGGACATTTCAAGTTTGATGGGAAGAAGAAGCCAAGAAGGGATGAAGAAATGCGAGGTGTTCCATATTCTTCCGTTGTTGGAAGCCTCATGTATGCCATGATATGTACCCGGTCAGATATCGCACACGCGGTTGGTGTGGTTAGCAAATTCTTGTCAAATCCTGGGAAGGAGCACTGGGCTGCTGTGAAGTGGATACTTCAATATCTCAGAGGAAAAACCAAAAGGTGTTTGCACTTTGGAGCTCAACAACCTGTGTTGGAGGGATACACAGATGCTGATATGGCCGGAGACTTGATATCTCGAAAATCGACGTCGGGATATCTAACTACTTTTGTAAGGGGAGCTGTTTCTTGGCGGTCAAAACTTCAAAAATGTGTTGCCATTTCAACGACGGAGGCGGAGTACATTGCTGCCACGGAAGCTTGTAAGGAGATGTTATGGATGAAGAATTTTCTGCTAGAGCTCGGGCTAAAGCAAGAGAAGTATGTCCTCTATTGTGACAATCAGAGTGCCATCCACTTAGCCAAGAATTCAGCATACCATTCCCGGACGAAACACATTGATGTTCGGTATCACTGGATCCGAGATGTGTTGGAAGAAAAGCGACTACAACTGGAGGAAGTCCACACCGATGATAATTGGTCAGATATGATGACTAAGGCACTACCAAGCAAGAAGTTTGATGATTGTTGCAATGGCGCCGGTGTGACGATTCCTTCCAATTAGGTCGGAAAGGGGATATTTGTTGGGATTCCTCCCTAATTCTTCTTTTAGGAGAAGGGAGATGAAGATGAATGGTGCGTGGAATTTCTAGAGGCACATCCTAGATATTCCATGCATTCATCATTGGGAGTTGGAGAATGGGAAGAGACATCTAGAGCTTCCATCCTCAACTATAAATAGGGTGCTCTTGAAAGAGTTTTCATCATCCAAGAACAAAGCATTCCTTCTAGCCTCCTAGTGAGAGAGAGATCCACTTCTAAAGTGAGGAATTAGAGAGAGTCTTCATCCTCTCTAATTAGTCTAGTTATCCACCATTGTGTGAGAGTGTTCTTGTAATCCATCCACCTTGGGTGAGATCTTTGTAACCCTACTATAAGCATATAGTGGAAGAGTTGGACTTCTCAAGTCCCGCGGTTTTTCCCGATTTGGGTTTTCCGCGTAACCAATTCTGGTGTCTTGTTTACTTTAGTTTATTTTTCATTCATCATCTTAATCACACAAAGAGGGAAATACTCAATTTTTCCCAACAATATATAATGTAATCTCCTATGGAGAATTATTCAGACAATTGATATATAAAATTCTTTTGCGACAAAAATCATAAATTTTCAAGTGCGAGCGACTCAAACTTACCCGACAAATGCGACGTTTGACGGACCCTGAAGCGTGACGTGGAAGGACAATATCGTTACTTTATAAGTTTCCAGGCGATTATACATCTTTTCTACATCCATCAACTACCACTTAACCAGTTATTCACTACGTTCGAACCCTAGGATCCGTTACATAAAACCCACGCTATCCGTTCTGCTTCACAATCTTTTTAATGCTATAAGTAATGTGCGTTACCAATGATTGTATGTTGTGCATACATAAAAATGATACATTTTATTATAAATTTACTAATGTGGAGAATATAGCAGAT
This sequence comes from Sherardia arvensis, assembly GCA_948330725.1. Taxonomy (NCBI): domain Eukaryota; kingdom Viridiplantae; phylum Streptophyta; class Magnoliopsida; order Gentianales; family Rubiaceae; genus Sherardia; species Sherardia arvensis. Next base: position 21,828,553 of record OX415240.1, read on the forward strand.
TAAAATTAAAAAATTGTATAATCTAAAAAGGATTTATTGAAAACAAATTGATAGTACTAAAATATTGCTCAAACAACCTTTAACTTATTTAAAAATTCGAATGAATCCATATAACTATGATAAATAATATGATTCGAACAAAAATGAGACATTTTATAAGGAGCCATAACAATAAACGTTAATTATAATACATAAATATACTATGTCTTAAATAAATATAGGTTAAGAATAAAAATTGAAAAGGTGATATTTTTTAATTGTCAAATGAAAATAAATGAAAAGGAAAATAAAAAAACACAAGTAGATGTATAAGAATAAATTCGAACTCGGAACCATTGTGTAGGAGTCTTTGGTCACTACGAATAACCACTGATACACCATCGCCTTATTTGAATAAAATGAGTACTAAATATATACTTAATCATCAGTGGGGTCACGTGACCCTAGTGCCACCACCATAAATCCACCCATTTATGATATTAAACTAATTTTTAAAAATGTATATATTATCAAATGTCATGCAACTCAAACATTTTTATCAAAGACATGCCTGATTAAATCATCGGTTCTAATTAATTACTTCACTAACAGTAAAACGATTAAAATTCTGACGGATTCTTATGATTTTGGGGGTTGGCATGGAGTACATGAAAAGGTGCAAAATCCTTTTCCTTTTCCATCAATAATTAATTATTTAAATCTAGGGAATCGCAAATGCACGGGGGATGATGATCATTTGAGCCCTATTTAGACCAGCCCCTTCTCCCATTATAGCCACCTCACAGCCTTCGTTCCCACATTCCCCTAAATATTCCACTCTGTTTTGTTTCCCTTTTCTTCCCATGGATCTGTCTTTTTTCAAAGCCCTCCCATCAGATATGTTAACTGAGATATTTATTCGTGTTTATTTCGACTCAATCATTCGTCAGTATCTGAGTGGAGATAATCCCGCTGGGGCTCTGAGGTGGCTCACCAGGGCTTCTAACATAGGTCACAACGAGTCCACCTATGCCTTGGCTCTTTTTTCAATCTGCGATGGTGAAGTGCAGAAAGGCATTAATCTGTTCACCGCCATGAAGAGAACCGACAAGAATGCCCTCCGGGTTGCTCGGAAACGCGTCAAAGGCGCTGCGTATTTGTCTTGGGGTTGGTGGAACTACTTCCAGTTCGTAACACAAGAAGCAGTCAGGCCTAGGCTGATCTGCTGCAATCTGCATCCTCATCTAAATTGCCAATTGAGATACGATCACTGGGAAAATATTGATCCTGGAGATATAGCCTGTGATGCATGCACCTGCGATCAAGAACTGATTCATGTCCTCAGTTACCCATGAGCCTGGTGACTTGTTTTTAGTGCGGATCCTAGCAAGGGATGGTGATGTTCAATAACGTCTTCAAGGCGGTCACCGGGGATCGAATCTCATCCCCCACATTTTGCAGCTTTTATAAGTTTCATTAATAAATACAGTTTCGTTAATAAATCTCATCCCCCACCTTTTGAATCTCATCCAACCTTGTTTCGATAAATTATGGATCGAACTTTCATTCTTCCTTTCTTTTTAGAGTTTCCTGATAATATTATTTATTTATATTTTAAATTGTCTATTTATAATAAATTGAATTACTAATAAACCAAGTCCATTAACATCTTAGCAGATACAATAAATTCATAAACAATAATATAATGAATGACATGTTTATTTATGAAGTTTTTTTCCTTTTTTGTTATGCAGTTAAATTTTACAAATCCACCGAAAAATTCAAACTCGTTTATAGGGAAATTAAAAGGATTCAAACTCGTTTACAGGGAAATTAAAGGGAGTGTCTCTTCAGTTCGTTTTACCAGTTGGTGAGTTCGCTCGTCAAACCATTTATGCCGCACACAAGTCAAAACTCAATTGCCTTCTTCCTTTCTATTCAAAAACCTAAAATTTTACACTTTTACAATAACAGCCTTTAACATAAACATGCTTGATACCCCCTTGTGTTATATTAGATACCCGAAATGATTTAGTTAAAAAAATCCTTCCATATACATCATTGATCTTAACTTTATGAATGGTCGCATGATTTTAAATGACATACTCAACATGTACATAAGGTATGATATATTAATAGATACATTTACATATAATATATGTATATAGATATGTATATACATATATTATATGTTACTATATTTATGTAATTTATGCATAGCGTATATTATGTTTTGGGTTTGTTTAGTATGATAGTATATATAGAATATTACTCTAAACCTAAAATTTTACACTTTTACAATATCAGCCTTTTACTTAAACATGCTTGATACCCCCTTGTGTTATATTAGGCAAAGTGTCATACACCTTCATGAGGAAGGTGATATATCTCATGTTAAATAGTTGTGGTACTATAAACTTTTGTGACACCCTCAACGGTAGTAAGAGACACCACCTCGTTGTGATCGCTAATCCATACAAAATCAAAGCCAATTATCGCATCATTACTGTTTTCAGACTTACGAAATGGATTATTAACACTAATATCATGCACTACTTGGGAAGTATCACAAAATCATTTCCGATTGGTGAAGGACGACGCTAGAGTATGAAGGTGTTTGATAGTGTTAGAGGAAGAGAGCATGTCACATAGAGAGTTGATTTGTTGCATTCATCTCATCCAATGCTCACACGTATTATGTTTTTACATAATAATTAGTTCATAATCCATGCACAATGTGCATATTATTAGCCAATGTTAGAAAATTTAATCAGAAATTAGTACTCGAAATGTGAATTTTGGTCATCCATCCTCTGTTGTCATGATGCATTAAGTATGGTGTCATACACCTTCATGAGGAAGGTGATATATCTCATGTAAAATAAAGCTGTGGTACTACAAGCTTCTGTGACACCCTCAACGGTAGTAAGAGACACCACCCCCCCCAAGACACCCCCCAGAAAATCATCAGATCAAATCATATCTCATACATCCCACCAACTCCACCTCAAAAAATGGCAAGCTACAGAATCATTCATACCTCTCCGCCCGATCCCGTTCACAGACTCCAGCTTCCTGATAACCGCTACATCAATGAAGACCCCGGGTTCAGGCCCACTGCGGCCGTTTTCTACATGGGCCTCGGAGAGTTTCTCCTTCCAGTCACAGTCCGGAATTAAATTTCGGTTGAAGCTTCGAAAGCTCTCATCAACCATCTCGGAATGGGGATTGCGTACTTGGAATTCACATCTCATACGAACACCTTCATAATCGTCAGGACCTACGACGTAAACGGCCGGGAGATGCATGCGCTGCAACGGCCCACGCATCCGGTAGTCCATCCTCAAGCGTATCACACGTCCAAATCAACTGTGGAGTCTCGTATGATTCGTAACTTTTCCTTTCTATAAATTACCATTTACCAATCAATGGATAACACAGTACATCCCCTCCGACTTCGGCGGCACTAAAACTGAATTTCTGGACCGCGGGGAACACAATTTCCATGTTCTCAACCCTTACATAGAGCATAAGTTTTTTGTTGCTGTCAGATCACGCAGTCACCGAGTAGGTGGACGCTACTACATGGAGGGCGATGAGTGGAGGGAATGTTGTCAGAAGCACGGGATCATGCTGGGATGCATTGTGGTTTTCGGGGCCCATACTGACCTGTTACGGAAGACACGGACGATGGACATGCACGTCTACGATACCGATGGACATGAGTTGCTCCATCTACGCCCGAGGAATACCTGCACCAGAGGTATTCATACTAAACCTAAACTAGTACATTTTAACAATATCAGCCTTTCAATTCATAATGTTGGCTACTCCCTTGTGTATTATTATTAGATACCCCAATGTGTATTATTGGATACCCGAAACGCTTTACTTACAAAAATGTTTACATATACAACAATAATCTTAAGCTTAACATTCCGTCTGCTTATAAATGAGAAATAATCAACAAGTACGTACGTTACAATATATGAATATACTGATTTACTCATTTACATATATTAATTGCTTGGCAGCCAATTGAGTGAATCTGACGATGTATGTAATTTATGCGTAGCGTAGAATATGATGGTATTTTGTGTCACGGATGTTGGAACAGCCGACGACGATGAAACTTAAGATTTAAGGTATTTCTTTGTCATATTGATGCTTTATAATGTAAACCAAAAATTATAATGCCTCTCATGGACCTGAAAAACCTAAATATTATTGGTGATTCGATCTGACTAGGTTCCTCAATATGTTTACCTGCGCAGCTTATGGCTTCTACCGAAAGCTTAATGAAGCGGCTTACGTGGATCACGCTCCAGGCATCCGCCGTCTAGTAAATTGCAACAAAAGAAATTAACTGCGTCATTATTCATATATATCCTCCGTCATGTTGTTCTTATGTTAATGTCCGTGAAAAACAGACTCTGCACAGAAATATTAGGTTTTGGACCAATCTCAGGAACGACCAGACCTTGCAGGTCATAACCCTCGACCATAACATTCCGGTGGAATTTACCCGTAACATTCCGGTGGAAATTAACGATCCCATTCCGCTCAATCTCTACGGTGACTGGAACTCACTACTGTGGAGGGTTCTAGAGCCCTTTGTGAAGTTCCAGCAAGGCCCCGACTTCGACCTTCTCCCAGATAACGGACCAATCTACGCCATTGAATTCTTGTGCCGGGGAGGTGGGGATGGTGGTTGAACGGATTCTCTTCCACCGCCGTGTGGACCCGTTGCAGTGGTGGCGGTACAAGCGGAAGAGGAAAATGAGGAGGACTGGTATGAGCTGAATTCTGACGATGGGTCGGAGACGGATACCGAAGCCGAGGAGGAGGGGAGCGACCAGCATGATTCTGGAGTCACGGATATGGACTCGGACGATGAAAAAGGCGCCGATTATTAAGACATTTTAGAATTTCAAAGTTTCAATAATTTCTATGTTGTATTAATACTTTATAACATTTCTCTCATTTAATTACCCATCTATGTTATGCTATGCTCATTTGTTCATACACACACTCCAATTGACAAATAATCTTGGAATCTGCCAATTACTGATTTGAGTTTGTAAATAACATTGAAAACGTCTTACAGACCATTTTAACCAAATTGGGATCATACTGTCGATCTCCAACCAAATTGGGATCATGCAATATTTAAAATTCACCGACTTCTTCTAAGAACCATTTTCTGCACTATGATTCTGAATACCATTTTCTGCCGAACCGACTCAGATTCTGACTACTATGATTTTACATTTTACTATACATCTTTGATTTTATTGATACTGTAATAATAATTCTGGATACTTGTAAATCAATTGTTTTTATGTGTTTTATACCGTTTTCAAGTGGTCCACTTCTGAGTTTGAATTAGCAAGGGTTTTTGCTTCATTCTTACACGTGAAAACCCTAAACGTTCCATGCAAATGTGGGCCCTGTGAATGTTACTCCATAAATGTAATGATCCAGAAAACTCATTTTTAGAGATCGAGTCTCCTATGCATTTTTAGCTATCTAAACTCATTTTCAGAAAACTATGGTTCTACACGACAACATAACTAGTTCGCAAAACTAAGTCATTAAACATAATCATATAGTTTTCAATTCCTTCTCAATAGCGAACTAAAAAACTAACTTTGATGATTTTTATCATGTCATCCTATGTTTTGAATTAATTGATTAAAAAGATGCTGCTTATAATTTTCATCCGTAATTTATATTTAACATACTATTAACTTGTTGTATACCAACTCGGTATTATCGTATTTTCTGGTTATGCCTATGGATATTGTATATAATGAAAGAGATAAAGAAGAATAAATATAACTATGTAGAGTTATATAGTTATATATTAGTAATATATTTATTCTTCACTATCCTTTTAGTTATTCCAAATGCTTGTATTATCGGTATGATCGGATTATCCTGTCCATATCGGTACTAATGAAGCTTCCTTTTGCACGGGTCAAATCATATGCCACCAATCTACATAACTTGTGACATACAAGTCGAAAGAATACTTTGTAATATTCCTTTTTTACCGTTTGAAATTTGTTGGAGTCCCCGGGCCCACTAACTTCTCAACGAGCATATTTTCAGTCCCAACGGACGTATTTTCCCCCTCGTTAAATACCAATCTGAAACACACATGAAATCACCTTCTCGGAATGGCCATCCAAGATGATTCCGTCCTTTGCTACTGCAACGTTGAAGCGGTATTACGAACATCAGCTACCAAACATAATCCAGGTAAAAATATTTACGGCTGCATCAACTACGATGCTGGCGGGTGCAATTTCTTCGAATGGTTTGATCCCCTGGGCCCGAATCCCAATCAACAACACCGCCGGGAATCGACCTCGACCTCCAAGAAGCACGATAGAGAAAAGCAGAAGCATGTGGAGATTATCAGCCAACTCGAAGATCAGGCATCGACCTCCAAGAAGCACGGGAGAGAAAAGAAGAAGCATTTGGAGATTATCAGCAAACTCGAAGCTCAGGCACGCTAGAGAGACGGCCGAGAAGCTCGCCTCGTATTCGCCCTTGTTTTCACTTACGTTTTCCTCTTCTTCGTCCTCTGTATCAGATTATTAAAATAGGTTTTTCAAATATTACGCCATCATTTTAAATTGAATAACTTTTTGTTAAATTTGGACTTTTTCATGCAGTACCCCTACGTTCCTCTTGTGCTACCAGCAAATTGTTTTCACCCACACTTCCTCCGTGAAAGTATATTAAACTATGTTTGCACAAGAAACACCTTTGTCAACATCAATTAATACCATGATTTCCCTCCAACGTAATTTCGGCTATGGCGCCAAAATCAAGTCAACATTAATACATCACTCCATCGGAACACCCGTATCATACTTTGTGTGATACCCTTGTTTCCCTCCAATCCCCTGGCGTATATTTTGGCGCCAGAATTATGCTATATTCACGAGGGATCTCATCCCTTATAAATACACATCACATTCCATCCGATATATCAACAATCATAATCCGACCTAAATAGAAATACTAGCTATTTCCCATCTTCAACCACTGCATGACGCCCAAAAATTTGCTCAAAGTAGCCGGTGCTAGAGCCAAAAAACCACTGACGACTACCAAAAACTCGCCTTCATCTGCCAAAAAACCATCCAAATGGGTGCACTCTTCGCATGTGGCTAGGCAGGATATCCAAGTCTGCCTATTCATTAGGCACCTCATCAAAACATTCGGCCTTGGTGCGATTAACGAGTTCTTCCTAGAATTCCACATTCTCGTTTCAAACATTACAGCCTTTTTCCAGGCGGAGGCACAAACCTACAAGATGTCCGACAACGATGGAGGGTATTTTCCAAAGGAGAAAGAGGAGAGCGAGATTAGGAACGTGATCCCTACCTATTTCGGTTTGGTTAAGGACGAGGATGTGGCAAATGACAAGAAGCACGCCAAAAAGGCTCCGGTTATGAAGAAGAAGGAGCCGGTCTTCATCGATCTGACCCTTGACGATGCACCAAAGGAACCCATCTTCATCGACCTTACCCTTGACATTGATGAATAGATGTTTCCTTGTTGTTGTTTGCGTTTAGCAAATTGTAGTTCTGGTAGGTTTTGGTGATTACAAACCCATGTAGCTAGGCACGTTCTTGAAGAAACAAAGTCATGAGGTTGTAATTCATTATCTATTATCAATATCATCTTTGAACGTTTAGGCTTATTCATTTTTCATTCTCATCACACTTATTATGTTGGTTCTTCTTTCATTAAAAGTTACGCTTTCATTCTCATCACACTGCTTTCATTATTTGTCAGGAAGGTTGATACCCTCAAACACATACAAAGACACCCAATTCATAAACTATGAATAAACAGTTTGATGCTATTAACAGCTGCCTCTTTTTTTAAATTTGGACTTTATGGATGATACCCCCATCCTAAAGAACAGACACCCAATTCATTGACAATGCCCCTTCACAAGTTATTGATTTTAAGGTCAGGAGTGTTGCTACCCGGACGCACATTTCTGAAATAGATACCCACTTCATAAACTACGAACGAACAGTTTGATGATAATAACAGCTGGCTGTTTTTTAAATTCGGAGTTTATGGAAGATACCCCCAACCTAAACAACAGCCACGCAATTCAGTGAGAGTAAGGCCCCTTCACAAGTTATTGCTATTTATTTGGATTCGGAACGTAGTTGGAATGCAAATCGTATTTGGAAACCAAAATAAAAGCCCAATACACATGACCAAATCTGTGGCCCTAAATACCTGAATAAGTTCAAAATCCATGACCAGCTCTTACATAAGACGCAACATTATTTGGAATGAAAATACTTTTAATGGCACGGTCAAGTTCATTCAATATTCAAAGTTACCGGCCCAACCCATAAAAGGCCCGTAACTTCCGTCCGGCAAGTTCTGTGATTCAGCATTCTTGTTCTTCTTTTTAGTCTTCTTCTCAATGATCTTATCCTTGTAATATCATGCCCGATGGTCAGCTTGGCACCCTCTTTTCCTCTGATCCACGGGGTCCAGAGCGGCGTATTCGTGCGGCGGCGTGCTTCCACCACCCTCATCAACATCGACCATGTTGTCCGGATTTTCAGGCGCTATGCATGCACCTCTCCCATCAACTTTCTTACCTGCTGCATCCGCTTTCTTCGCAGTTGCGTCCTTTTTCTTGGCTGTTAGGTCAGCTTTCTTAGCTGCGGCGTCCACTTTCTTAACTGCGGCGTCCGCTTTCTTAGCTGCTGGAGGAGGCGCCAACGATTTATTATGCGATCCCCACAACTTTACAATGTTTTCCCCATTATCTATATTAAGGCCCGGTGGCAGATCATGAGCGGGCTTCAACTCCAACTCAAGATTACGCATCATTTCCATCACCTGCTCGTAGGCTTCTTCCTTCATCATAGCACACGATATAACTTTTTGAAACATCAGATCCATCTCATCGTAACGCCTCTTTGAAGCTGGAATGGACTTGTGAAGATCTTCTTAACCACATGTCTCCTTTACGTACTCTCTGCAAATGTCCTTCCTCCAATGACCAACGATGTATTCTGGTGGAACGCTTGTTAATTCCTCCATTTTGAAGACCTGAAGCATGTGGCAACACATGATTCCTCGAAACTCAAAGTTTTTGCATTCGCATCTCAACACAACACTAGGTTCACGCTGCAAGCTCACCAGAAATGATCTCCTCCTCGTCCTCCCCATTCGAACTTTAGTCGTCCTCACCTCGTACACAACTCCTCGCCAACTCTTGTCCTTTTCCGTCGCGTTGCAGTACATCATGTCCGACACCTGTTTCTGAAACTCGGCAGACTTTGCATTCGTGTAACAAGCTTGGAAAACCTCCTCGAACACGAACGCTGTCAAACAAGGCAGCGGCCTATTGATGGAGACGTTAAATGCCCTTTCCTCATCCTCCGTTCTCTTTGCAAGAGCCAGCGCGTACTGCTGTACGAAAACCTGGAGGGTTGTGTTGACGTTGACGAAACCCCTGAAAAAGTTGTTCATTCCCTCGCTTCTTTGTGTGCTGGACATTCCTACCCAGAACTCGTGCTTGAAGTAAACGGGAACCCACTTTTCTCTCTACTCGAACTTTTTCTTCAACCACGGTCTCTAAGAAATTCCATATCTCTCGGCCCAGGCATGTCATTCTTGCTTGAACTCCTCGATGGAAAGGGACTCGTGAAGTATCCTTCTTAGGGAGGTAGCGATCGCAGCCCATTCGGCCATACTTCCAAAGCGTTTTCTGATATTCCGCAGCACGTGCCACAGACACCACATGTGTCGTGCGGATGGAAACACCTTCTGCACCGCTTTTTCTGAAATAAGGTGGATAGTGTGGTCATGCATGAGGGCCAAAAAATAACGGTACAGTCCTTGAACATGAATCTTATATCAGACCAGCACACTAACGTGCATTTCTGAAAGTAAATTCACATACAAGAAATCTTTATGCGGCTTTGCAAGTTAAGGGTATGTTCGTTCAAACTGATGGGTATCTACATGAAGGAGTACATATGTAACATAGGAAGGATCAAATATTAGGCTGTGATATTGATGCATCTTTGTCTAAACCAACTGGTGATCAAATAATCGGCTTGGAAAATAATGTGGAAAGCATGAATTCTGAAAGACAAAAACTTACGAATTTTTATACACTGGTCGCTAAGTATGCACTCAGGAGCCTTCTGCATGCATCGGAGGAACGCTTTGAATACCCATGTGAAGTTCCTGACGATGTCCCTTCCTATAAGTGCACACCCAAACCGCACTGATTGACCGTGGGGGTTAACGCTTATGAAAGTTCAAACGGCATCTTATACCTGTTCGACAAGTACGTTGTGTCGACTGAAATGCACCTTCCAAACTCTCTAAATGCCTTGATAGCTTGTGCGTCTGCCCAAAATATGTTCCTCACCCTGCCATTTGCGTCTAGGTCATAATCGGAAAAAAAACATGGGAACCTTCTCCTTCATACTTGGAAACAATGACTGTATTGCACGAAAATCCCCCTCTTCCATCTGTAGCCTAGCATTCTGGTTCAAGAGATTCTACATGTATTTCTCTGAAAAATGGAACGTTCTTGATGTCACAGTGCTTATGGATAAACACACGGTAGATTTGCGCCGGCTTGATTCCAGCACGATACTTCGCCATAATATCGGTCTCTTCTGCCTCCGTAATACAGCGATACTTGCTAAGAAATCTCACCGTGGATGAGTCAATCACATGATTGTGCTTAAGTTGCACTAATGTCACCTTCCAAGAACCATCGTTTCTCTGTTTGTATGCGGCGGCTTCCATCGGGCAACCACACACCCGAGTCCTAGTGCCTTCCTTTGGCTTTCCACTTCGAATACACTCTACAGCGTTGATAATCGTCCGGTCCACGCTTTTCGATGGGAGAACGCTTTTCGATGGGAGAATGTTCCGGGAATTTGGAAGGGTTGTCGCGGCTGCATCTTATAACGAACCCATTTGCATTCCGTTGATGCGTTGGAACACCTGTCCTCTGGTAGGAATGGGAGTGGCACTCGAGAATTCTGGTTCACGGGCAGCTTCTTTATCCAGTTGCTCACGAGCAAGATTTTCCAGTCCGCCAGCTAGGTGCTCCAGATCATCACCGTCCAATGACTCATAATCTGAATCAACATCTCCTTCTAAAACACCTTCACCACGTCCCGAGTTTAAAACACAAGCATTAAAATCGTGCAATTCTTCATCATCCGATGATTCTATAACATAATCTTCATCTGAATCAACGTCAACCGGAGGTTCGGAGTTCAGGTCAACTACTACCATCTGATAATAGCCCAACAAATGATGTTATTTGAAGGAGTACCCACTATCATGGAATAGAATACCCACACCAGAAAATGTACATTATTGGATAGCCTCTATCATGGAATAAAATACCCCCACCAGAACATGTAAATTAGTGGATACCCTCTATCATGTAGCAGAATACCCCCACCATAAACGGTAGAATAAAAATGATATTGAATTATAACAACGAATCATTTGAGAAATATAATGAGATTAATGATATAGGAGAGATTTTAAATGAATAATCAAGTATGAATGTTATGAAATCGTACAATGTTTCAGTTAATAGTGATACGGTTTAGTGTTTAGTATTTAGGGTGACCATGATAATCATACAATCCTAACAAGAATAACGAAAACATTGAATGATATGAACATCATGAGAGGAAAATAAAGTGCCTGCTTATGTGTATGATTCTCGATGACAGTTCTCTGTGATAATTCTGTTTTTATTTCGCTTGGGATAGTTCTCAAGCGAAACCAACGCTGCTAACTAATTGACTTACTAAGTTTAACTCAATTTTGTTTCAAAACTATTCAGGATCTCAACAACGGTATTTTATAAGCCGTGATACTCTCATATTGTAAATGGGACACCATGCTTCACAAACAGTGACACCCTCCTTCCTATCTCTCGTTATCGACTATCACCACCGGAATCCTCGCTACACTTCATTCTACTACTATTACACTCCTGTTACACAACAGATTGAGCATTCTGGCGTTTTTCGACTCAAGCAAAAAATTAAAATATGCATTACAGCAAGTAGGGTTGTACATGAGTCGGGTCAACCCGGAAAAATGGCCCGGCCCGGGACCTGAATTGGTGACCCGGACCCGGATTATTTGCATTCCAGGCCGGGTTCCAGGTCATTATTTTTGTCCATTCTGGGTTCCGGGCCGATCCGGGTCAAACCCGGATTTTTCCGGGTCAACCCGGGAGCCCGGTTATATATCATAGATTTGCAACTATTATACATAATTAATCTTGTTCTAGTGGTAAGACTTGTCATTTTGTAGTATACAAGTAGAGTTCAAATCTCACCAAAAGCATTACTCTTGTATTTTGTTTTAAAAATAAATTTAACATCCGTATATATTTATTAATCCTACAATTTATTAACAAAAAGAAGTGTGGTGTAGTGGTAAGGAGATTATCACACATTGGTCTATAGTTTGATTCTTAACAAAATCACTCTTTTTGTAAAAAAAATATGTAATAGAGATTGTAACCGGGTCAACCGGTTCGATCCGGGTCAAACTCGGAATAATTCCGGACCAGGTCCGGTTCAAGAAGTAGTCCAACCGGGCCGGGCCCCATTCCAAGATTTTTAGATATTCCGGGTCCGGGTCATTCCGGATCCGGGCCAGGCCGGGCCGGATTGACCCGATTGTACAGCCCTAACAGCAAGCGTACCTTGATATGTAGGGATCGCGCATCTTCCCTGATTCGAAAAATGATTTTTTCAGATTTTTTCCTAAGCAAAAGAACGTTTCGCCATTGATGATCGAAATTGATTCAAGGAAGATACCCAGAAGATATGAAGTCTAGACTTGTTTTGCAAGGAGAAGAAAGGGGGAGAGAGAGAGAGAGTCACGTGTCGTTTTTATTATATTCATCGTGGGACACTCCGGTTATCCACCTCGCCCAAATCTTTTTTCGTGTAGCGATGGGGCGAAAAAACCATAGGTTTTTATCAGAATTGTCCCTCCACATTGCAGCAGGTAAATAGAATCTTTTTTTCTTCTTCTTCGATCACATTCTCTGGCCACCCTTTGTTCTTCTTCACTGCCATTAACTCATACCTCTGTACATATATATATTATATATATATAGATAATTGTCGCGGTGTCATTATTCTGTATTGATACAGAATATTTCATGCATATTTTATATATGGCACATTCATATTTTTCATTAGCATGGTAATAAAGAATGAAACAATAAAATTAAAAGAAACAAAAATAAGGAATATATAAAAATAGTAGGCGCTGGAATAAGGTGAATTTGCGATGATTATGTAGTGGTTTAACTCAAAACTACATAGGCTTTTTTAATAATATTAGTCTTGTAATAGACCGTCTATATTATAGCAATAATATAGACGGCCTATTTCTGCAATTAAAATAGAAAGCGGCCCCCATCCTGCAAATTATTTTTGGGCATGTCCTTTTTATGCAATTTCCAAAACCTAATAAATATATATACACGTGAACAATCCTTTTCCCCCAAATTCTGAAACGCGTCTTTTCCCCTTTCCCCCAAATTCACCAGAGCTCTGATCGGCTCTTCATCCGCGAGGAACTGGACCCGTTCGGTGACAGCAGAATCGGCTTGGTTAGGGTTCCCGAAGGCAGCGAAAAGGATCAATTCGTCAGGACTGGATTCAACGAGGCGATGTCCGGTTTAGGTCTGCGGACCAGAATCGAGTCGATTTACAATCAGGTTTCTGATCCTTCCTCTCCTTCCTCGCAGTCGCCACCTTCCTCCGCCGCATCACCGCCGGGAGAGTGGATCCGGTTTGGTTACTCCTCCACCGCTCGCCGGAGATCGGCTATTGCGATCGCAATCGCAATCGCCGTAGTCTGTCAACCGTCTGGCTGATAATTTGTGTTATGGTGTTGGTTGTTGAATTAGGGCGCCGGAGATTCGTCGGAGTAGTAGCAGAGCTTGCAGCGTTTCTCGAGGATTGTTCTTCGCGATTGGGCTCTACGAGATGACGGTTCACTGTTTTTTTGTACTTTGTGTTGCTCTGCAAATTTCTTCCATGAATTTTATGTGTTTTATAATAAAAACTAGACTGTATTGTTGGGACTGCCGAGCCCACCACAGCTCAAACTAGTATGATATTGTCCGCTTTGGGCCGCATGAAAAGCCCGCGCGGTTTTAAACAATGGGTCAATCCCCAAAAGGCCTCATACTAGTGTGGTGGGACTATTCCTTATAAAGAGAGGAATGACACTCTCCGTTTCCGATGTGGGAATTGGGTTGACCACACCCAACAATCTCCCCCTCAAACCAAGGACCACATGAACAAGTGTCCTTCACCTCAGACCGTCTTGCACCGCCGCCAAACACAAGCGGGACACGCTACCTGACAAACCCTTGGTCAGACAGACTTTCGATACAAGGGACAAATTTGTCTCTCCAAGGGAATGAATGAGGGTCATTTCCACATCAGGCAACAAAGGCAGTCCCGTCCCGAGCGTAACCAAGCTCTGATACCAGTTGTTGGGACTGCCGAGCCCACCACAGCTCAAACTAGTATGATATTTCACATCAATGTGTTTGGTACGAGCATGATACATGGAATTCTTACTCAAATCAATAGCACTTTGACTATCACAAAGCACAACATAATTCTCTTGCTTCAAACCTAATTCTTGAAGGAATCTCTTCAACCATAACAGCTCTTTACCTACTTCCACAGCTGCGATGTACTCTGCCTCAGTTGTTGACAACACTACACATTTTTGTAGCTTGGATTGTCTTGAGATGGCTCCCCCCGAAAAAGTAAACAAATAACCTGAGGTAGACTTTCTTCCATCCATATCTCCAGCCATTTCGGAATCAGTATAACCTTCAAGAACAGTATTGCCACTTCCAAAACATAAGTTCAACTTGGAAGTACCACGCAAATATCTAAGAATCCACTTCACTGCATTCCAGTGAACCTTACCCGGATTGGATAAGTATCTACTAACCACACCAACAGAATGTGCAATGTCTGGCCTAGTACAAACCATAGCATACATCAAAGAACCAACAGCAGATGAATAAGAAATAGAAGACATACTTTCTTTCTCCTACTCTGTCTTAGGACAGTCTTTCTTACTCAATCTGAAATGAGATGCCAAATGTGCGCTAACAGGCTTAGCATTCTTCATATTGAATCTTTCAAGCACACGTTCAATATACTTCTCCTGTGATAACCACAGCTTTCCAGCTTTTCTTTCGCGAGCAATCTCCATGCCTACGATTTGCTTTGTTGGACCCAAATCTTTCATATCAAATGACTTGGACAACGCTTTCTTCAAATCATTAATCATCCTGCTATCTTGACCAATAATCAACATGTCATCAACATATAAAAGAAGAATAATGAAGTTACCTCCGGGGAACTTTCTGAAATAGACACAAGGATCAGCTTGAGTTCGTTTGTAGCCAGTGCTCTTCATAAACGAATCAAATTTCAGATACCACTGCCTAGGTGCTTGCTTCAGCCCATAAAGACTCTTCTTCAGCTTGCAAACATGATTCTCCTTCCCCTTAACTTCAAAACCTTCAGGCTGCATCACATAAATTTCCTCTTGCAAATCGCCATGCAAGAACGCAGTTTTCACATCAAGTTGCTCCAGTTCCAGGTTAAGTCTAGCAGCCAAACCCAGCACAATACGAATCGAAGTCATCTTGACGACCGGTGAGAAGATCTCGCCATAATCGACGCCTTTCTTCTGGTTGCATCCTTTGACCACCAACCTGGCCTTGTACTTCACAACCTTATCACCATCTTTCTTGAGTTTAAAACCCAGCGGTTTCTCAAGACTTTCTTTCCTTTAGGAGCTTTCACAAGATCATAAGTATCATTCTTCTTCAAGGAATCCATTTCATCTTTCATTGCCTCAACCCACAATTTCTTGTCTTTATGAGACACAACATCATGAAAATTCTCAGGCTCCTCATCCGCGGTAACAAGAGTATACTGATCAGGCGAATATTTCGTATTCGGAATACGTCCTCTACTGGACCTTCGAAGCTGCACTTGCGGTACTTCAGGGGTAGGTTGCTCCCCCTGCTCATGAATCCCTTCATCCTCATTCTGAAGAACTTCGTCACCACCTTCAGATGCATCAGCCTCATGTTGAACGTCTTCAACATCCTCAGTCGATGGCTGATTAACAGGACTAGAAGTAGCAGAAACATCAGTGTAATCAAAAGGCAAATCTGAGTTAGAGTTGTACCTGGTACTAAGAAGATCAGCACCAATTTCGTGCTCAAAAAACACCAAATCTCTACTTCGTACAACTGTCTTCTTCTTGGGATCATAGACTCTAAAACCGTACTCTTCATCACCATATACAACAAACACACAAGGATTGGTCTTCGAATCAAGCTTCGATCTTTGCTCCTTAGGCACATGTGCATATGCCTTGCATCCAAACACTCTAAGATGCTTATAAGAAGGATCACGCCCCTTCCAAGCTCTCTCGGGAATTTCATAACCCAAAGGAATCGATGGAGATTGATTAATCAAATAAACAGCACATTGAACCGCCTCAGCCCAAAATGACTTAGGAAGATTAGACATTTTCAGCATGCATCTAACCTTCTCAACAATGGTCCTATTCATCCTTTCAGCAGTACCATTGTGTTGCGGAGTTCCAGGCACCGTCTTCTCATGCCTAATACCGTGCTCCATACAATAACTTCTAAACTCATTAGAAGTGTACTCTCCACCATTATCGGAACGAAGACATTTAAGCTTTTTCTCCGTCTCCTTTTCAACCATGGCATGAAATTTTATATAAATTCCAAACACTTCTCCTTTGGTTTTCATCATATACACCCAAGTCTTCCGAGTAGCATCATCAATAAAAGTCACAAAATAATGATTTCCACCAAGTGACTCAACATCCAAAGGACCACATACGTCAGAGTGAATCAACTCCAACTTTTCTTCTCTCTTAGTAGATTTACCAGAGAAAGAAACTCTATGTTGTTTTCCAGCTAAACAGTGATCACAAGGGTTAAGAGAAACACTAGAATCCACAAGAATATAAGATTTACCTGCTAGAAGTTTCAGCCCTTTATCACTCATGTGTCCCAACCTTCGATGCCATAAATTCGAAGAACTCTTATCTTCAACGACATTCAGCTCATCATGACAAACAGTCAAATAAGTCTTGTAGAGACTGCAACATAAATCACCCCGAGCAGTAATGATTGAGCCCTTAGACAACCTCCACTTACTATCTCCAAAGAAGTGATGGTATCCTTCACGATCAAGTGTACTAGCTGATAACAGGTTAAGTCGCAAATCAGGTACATGGTGCACGTTCTTCAAAATCAGCTGGCAACCAACACTTGTCCTCACATGAATGTCGCCTTTACCAATACATCTGCATTGCTTTTGTTTCCCATTTTTCAGACTACCAAAACTTCCAACTTGGTAATTCATAAAGTACTCCTCTTTGAATACACAGTGAAAAGAAGCTACTGAATCAATTAACCATTCAGTATCTGAACCATCGACATGATGACACTCTCCAGCAGAACAAACCAGAGATGTACCTTCATCATCATCATCAGAAACAACCGCTGCAGTAGATTTATCACCTCCATCATTAGATGAAGCGTTCTTCTTCCCTTGCTCTTTCTTCCTCCTGTAGCAATGCTTTGCAATATGACCAGGCTTGCTACAATAGTGACAAATAAATGGCTCCTTCCCATCTCGGGACTTAGACCTGTTCTTCGACTTGCCACGCCCTTTCGGACCTCTACTCTGGCTTCTTCCACGACCATGAGTTTCAACAACAAGCGCCTGCGATTGATCAACTCCCATCTCCCTTCTACGCAGTTCTTCATTAAACATGCTATCCTTGATAACATCCACAAAAAGAACACCATCCGGAGCAGAGTTACTAAGCGTCACCACCAAAGTCTCCCAGCTATCAGGCAAAGAGCTCAACAAAAATAAAGCTTGCAATTCAGGATCAAGATTTATCTTCATAATAATCAACTTGTTAATAATATCCTGGAAGTCACTCAAATGCTCAGACACGGACTTACCAGCTTTCAACTTCAAATTAACAAGTTTCTTGATCAAAGAAGGCTTATTATGAGCGGTCTTCCTTTCATAAAGATCTTCCAGTTTCTTCCACAAAACATATGGGTCAGACTCTTGAGAGACATGATTGAATATGCTGATATCAATCCACTGTCTAATAGTCCCCAATGTTTTCCTCTTTAACTTTACCCATTCAGGATCAGTCAATTTTTCCGGTTTAGTAGGCTTGGATGTACTACTGTTGTCTGCAGCAACAGTCACTGCAATCGGATCATACA
Organism: Sherardia arvensis; assembly: GCA_948330725.1. Classification (NCBI taxonomy): domain Eukaryota; kingdom Viridiplantae; phylum Streptophyta; class Magnoliopsida; order Gentianales; family Rubiaceae; genus Sherardia; species Sherardia arvensis. The sequence continues at coordinate 21,846,947 of OX415240.1, forward strand.
AGTCCTTGCAATATAACAAATCTTCCATCATAGGTCTCCAAATAGAATAGTTGGTTGATGTCAAATTAATCATAGAACCACTTCCACCAGAATCCATGATTATGCCAAAGTGAACCAAAGCTCTAATTTATGCCAATGTGATGTCTTTCTGCTTTTAAAAATTTATGTGTTTATCTTGGAAACTGGATTTTTTAATGTGGATTCTGTCTTGTTATGAAATTTATGTGTTTAGCTTGAAAACTAGACTGCTTAATGTGGTTTTTGTCTGCATATGAAATTTTATGTGTTTAACTTGAAAACTAGGCTTCTTGATTTGTGTTGAAACTTGATTATTTATTGTGAAAACAGTGGTGTTTGTAAAACTTGATTTTTTAATGTGAAAACTGTGATTGTGAAAACTTGGTTATTAAGGTTGAAAACTACAGTGATTGTAGAAACTATATTTTTTAGCCTGAAAACTGTGGTGTTTGTAAAACTTGATTGTTTAGTTGAAAACTGTTTTTATTGTGAAAATTCGATTGTTTAGGTTGAAAACTTTGGTGTTTGCGAAACTTGATTATTTATTGTGAAAACTGTGATTTTTGTGAAACTTGATTGTTTAAGTTGAAAACTGTGACGATTGTGAATTTTTAGGCTGAAAACGTTGGTGAAACTTGACTATACTTGACACAACATTATTTAACCTAAACACCCTAGTTTTTATGTACCTAAAATCTGATGTTTATAATATTGAAACTTGTCTTTCTAACCTGAATTCTTTTGTGTTTACAAGTGTTTAAAATCCAGAAATTATATTAACTGATTTGTGTACATATTTTTTGCGTGAACAGTGTCGTGAATAGTACTTTTCTCAAATTTTGCAAATAAGGACCTCCTTCCTTCCATATTGTAATTTAGCCCTTGGTCTATATTATGCTATAATATAGACAGTCACTCCAGAGACCAACTTTTTTTAAGAGTGAATTTTATTTTTAGTCACTAAATTTTTAATAAATAATATTTTTGGTCACTGAACTTTAAAATGCATATTTTTGGTCACTGAACTATTAAATATGCAAATTTTTGGTCATTCTGTATATACCCACCGTTTCTTCTCCGTTTCAGCCTTCTTTAAGGGGGTAAATATGTCCATTCACATTTATCTTCTATCTAGGATTCTAGATGACCAAAAAAGACATTTTTTAGAAAGTTTTTCCCCAAATATTGAAACCCAGCTTATCGCGTGGAATCGTTTCGGCTCAGAAAACAGAAATTAGGGCAAAACAATTGGTGCCGAAATTGGTCGGCGTAAATCGGGCTGGAGTTAGACGACGAAATCGGTGGATTGAATGTGAGAATGGAGAAGGAACACCACGCTCCAAGTAAGTCTGTACTTGCAAGTTTTAAACTGTTCAAAGATTTGATTTTTGTTGATGGGTAAACCGAAACTTTGTGATGTATGTATATATAGAGATAATGGGTGAAAATTAGTATGTTTACTTTGTATTGTTCATATGAAATCTTGGTTGGTTATTAGATTAAATTATTGGTCCTAATAATTATGATATAAGGCGGCTAGTTTACTGGGTTCATGTGAAATCTTGGTTGATTGCTAGATAACATGTTTGGCTTTAATAATCATAATGCACAACAATTCAGGTTTAGAAGAAATAATGATTTCTAATTAAAAAATTATGCTTCATGTTTAAGATTGTAGATTAGTTGCTCAAGAATACTTTTTCATGCTTGTTTATTATTTGTAGTAACTCAAGAAACTTTTGATGGTGGAGTTACCTAAGATTATGAACAAGTGTTGATGGAGGATGTTACTGAAGGTGAGGCAAATAATGAGACAGGGAACCTTAGTGGTGGTTATAAGATGTTTATCGGTGAAGATGAGTTTGAAACTCTTATTGGGCATATTCAGGAAGATGCGGATCATGTTGAAGAGGTAACCCAACACATAGGGATGGAATCAGAACATATGAGTTTTAATGAAGTTAGAGGTAGCTTGTGCCAAGAAATCGCGGGGCAAGGAAATTCATATAGTGAAAGGCATAATGATCAGTTGGATGAGGATAATGTCAATGCAGGGCTTCATAGTATGCCATGCTCAGATGATGAGGATGATGATGCAACTACTGGGTACTCCGAGTTCCACCCTACAATAGGATCAAATTTACCCGTATTTGAAATTGGCATGAAGTTTGGAAGAAGGGATGAGTTCAAGGTTGTTGTTAAGACCACGGAAATTCTGACTGGGAGGCCTGTTAAGGTGACACACAATGACAATTTGAGGTTGAGGGCAAAATGTCAAAATCCCAAGTGCACATGGTTCCTGCATGCAAAGAAGATGAATAATGTAGGCAGTTCAGACTTCCTACTCACGACTATGAATCTGGAGCATGGTCTCATGTGTGAAGAATCTTTTGAGAAGATTAAAATTCCCGCAAATTGGCTTTCAGAGAAATTTATGGATAAGTTTAGAGGTAACACATATATGCCCCTAAAACAGATCAGACATGAAGTAGATGCAACCGTCAAATGCGAGATTAGTAGAGGAAAATCATACATGGCTAGAAAAGACGTTGTTGAAAAGATTCAAGGGAGTGCAGCTTTGCAATACAAACAGATTTGGAATTATATTGAAGAGTTAAAGAGGACAAATCCTGACAGCACTTTTGAGGTTATGTATGAACCATTTAGGGAAAATGGGAGAAACCCTTAATTTATGAGATTTTACAGCTGCTTTGGTGCACTAAAAGAGGGGTTTAAGAGTTCCTGTAGGCCTATAATTTTCTTGGATGGATGCCATCTCACTGGTTTATACAAGGGTCAATTGCTAACATCAATAGGGGTCGATGGTAACAATGGTTATTGGCCCATTGCTTGGGCTGTTGTTGAGGAAGAAGCTCGAGCTCAATGGTATTAAAGCACAAAGTTTTAGTTTTTTTTATAAGTTCTCGCCAAGGTTTATGGTTTAGTATTTAACTATGACTGTCATGGTTTGCAGGTTATGGTTCATTAAACTTCTGGTGGCTGATTTGGATATTCCATGTGAAAGCTCTTATTACACAGTTATGTCAGATCAACAAAAAGTAAGTCTTGTATTTCAATTACTATATATTTTTAGATTCTGTGATTTGTTATTTTTTGTCGTTAATATAGTGTTATTTCACAATTATTAGGGGCTTGGAAGTGCAATTCAGCAAGTTCTGCCAAGGGCTGAACGTCGTTATTGTGTTCAGCACATTTACAACAATTTTAAAAAGAAGCACCCAGGGAAAGAGTTGAAGGACCATCTATGGAGGATTGCAAATTCAACAACAGATGAGTTGTTCTTAGCTAACTTGGAGTCATTGAAATTATTTGATCTTTCTGCTTATAATTGGGTCTTAAAATCCCCCCTAGGAAAAGTTGGGTAAAGGCTTATTTCCCGCTAAATGTTAAATGTGATACTTTAGTTAATAACATGTGTGAGAGTTTCAATTCTAAGATCTTAAAGGCTAGGGAGAAACCAATTATAAGTATGCTTGAAGATATTAGAAAATATGTGATGGAAAGAATTAAGATTCGAGGGGAATTGACAGCCAAGAATGCTGGCTCTTTGTGTTCAGCAATTCAAAATATTATAAAGGAAAGAAGTTGTCAGGCTAGTGGTTGGAGAGCCATATCAAACGGGGCCGGGGAGTATGAAGTTCAAAATCCTACTAGAGGTCAGTTTGTAGTTGTAACTAGTAAACGAACTTGCACATGCAGATTATGGAAGCTTAGTGGAATCCCTTGTGCTCATGCTATTCCTTGCATAAGAAAGAACTCAGAAAGTCTTATTAGCTATGTTGCTGACTATTACACAAAGAATAAGTTCATTGGTCTCTATAAGCATGTGTTGCAGCCTATAAATGGTTACCAGCTTTGACCGAAATCAAATTTGTTTGAGATGGAACCCCCTCGATATGTTCCACAGACTGGGAGGCCTAAGAAAACTAGGTTTGATGGGGTGGAGGTGATAACTGATGATAATGGAATAATGAGAATGAAGAAGCGTAGTGTTATTCATTGCACTAATTGTGGTGGTGCTGGCCACTATAAAGTCACTTGTCAAGTTCCCATTGAATGAGTATGGCACCGCCGTTGCCCATGATGCAGCTATTTCGCAATTCTCAGCCTCTTCTTCATATGACCGGGGTCACCAAACAGAGTAAGAGCTAGAGCAAGTTGGAGTACATGTACAAACTCAGGTATCTACATTTTGTTCATGCATAACTTGAGTTTACAACATTGAAGAGTTTGTGCTAGCAGTATTTTATATCATGATTCTGACAATTGTGTATTTTGTAGGAAAGTGTTTCTGAAAAAAGAAGAAGAGGTAGACCTCTGGGATCAAAAAACAAGCTCAACTTCCCTCAATCTTCTGCTCCTCATCCGCCAATGCCCATAACTGCAGCCCCGTCATTTTTTAATGCTACTTGTCCTCAAGCACCTTATCGACTTGCAGCTCCAAATGATTCTGCTCCTGCTCCTAGAGCTGAAGCCCCATCCCATTCTATTACTAGTCGCATCACTAACCCAACCACTCATGCCGCCAATTTGAACGGTCAAAATGGAGCTTTATCAAGATCTGGACACAATGCAAAAACAACTGCTCCCAATATAAAAAGTCTATCCAACAAGATACGAGAGAATGTTAATGCAGAGTATCTAGGACTCCCGCCTCCCTACAAGGTTGGCCGATGGGCTGAACCTAAACATAGAGCAAGGGTTTAGTGATATGTATTCATGTGTTAATTAGTGCATCAAATCACATCGTTAATGATATTTTGAAAGAACCTCCTTCTTAGGATGTTTGCTGGGTTTTGACAAGTTCATCCCTAAGCTGGAACTAAATAGATGGTTCATGACTTTTTTGGGGAATAAGTCCATGTTTAGTGTAATGAATGGTGGTTAATTTATGATAATATCGTGCTTAATATGGTTTTTGGACATGATTTGATATTTTTTTACTTGATGTTGTTTTTTCTAATTTCTCATTTTTTAAATGTTTTAGTTCATAAATTACTCATTACTATATTGCTATCATAAAGATTGAGTTTATACTTTCAAAAGTTCATTTTTTTTAAGTTTAGGTTTCCAAAAATAATAATTGAAAAGGACACATTTACCCCCTTGAAGAAGGCTGAAACGGAGAAGAAACGGTGAGAGTTTACGGAGTGACCAAAAATTTACATGTTTAATTGTTCAGTGACTAAAAATATGCATTTTAAAGTTCAGTGACTTAAAATATTATTTACTAAAAGTTTAGTGACTAAAAATAAAATTCACTCTTTTTTTAATACTAATTATTAATTTATTTATTGACCGGAGAAATAACTCTTCTAGTTCCCATCATGAAAATAAAATATTTTCATAAAAAAAAAGGCCAACATAACTTGAGAAGAGGTCGACGTGCCCTGCTCCTGAGAGTAGGTGACAGCAACTGAACACCCAGCTTCTATCAACACCCTGACAGTAAGCCCTTGAATTTTCCCATATTATAAGATAAGTTGCCAAATTATATTAGTCCTCAAATGCGATAAGTTGCCAAATTATATTAGTCCTCAAATGCTAAATGATAAGTTGCCGTGCCAAAATCGGAGCCACCGCATTCGATAGGGATTCCACTACAGCGTCCTCCAACAATACACAATTCAGGTGTTTTCGTTTGCAAATCATAGTTCCTTTTCTTTACACTCGTGGGAATCACGAGGAGAAATATGCTTCCATTTCTCACCAGTACCTGGTTTCTTTTTGGAGCATTAGTCCCGAGTTTCTACTACGTTTCTTCTCGTGCTTATTGTCTCCTGAATAAGTTATCCCAAGCCTGTTCCTAAAACTCCGCAATCTCACAGAGTATTCATCATCCAATTCAAACTTCTTACATAACCAGTTTGAGCTAGCTTATAAATTCATTTTATCCATTGAAACCAACCATAAAATGCCAGACACGTGTTGAGGAACTTCTAATAACAGTGGTTCTTTAAAAATCAGCAATGGCCAGTGGTTATAAGAAACTCCTAAGTCACTCGAGTTAACTTGTGTTTTTTATTGATTGTGGAAACAGACTTTAGCAGTCATGGTGACTCAATACCATTCTATTTTTTTTTACATTTTTTTTAAATGTAATCTTTCAATTGCATGTTGTAAAAAAATCTATTCATAAAACTCAAACACCTAATAATTTTAGAGTTAAAAGACAAACTACAAAACTAATAATACCAAAAACGAATGTCGTTTCCCAACGTCCATTAACCCCATCAAATCAGAGCCAAGGATAGCGAGGGAGTCTTTTACTTTTACTTTGCTTGTATAATAAGACATCAGAGATTTGATGAATACTGAAATCAGAAATAACATCACAAAGTCAGAAGATTATTGATGACTCAGTCCCTTAGATGTTCTTTGAGATGCGATCATGCTCGCAAATCATTACAGGTCTGTAATCTTGTAAAAGTGATCATCATAGTTAGTAAATTAATTCTGGAAATAAAATGTAGCTGCTCCCACAGTCTCCTATTCCGATTAGGGAAACAAGAATACAGAAAAAGGAGCAGCACGATTAATTTAGCTTCAAGGGAACGAGTTGGTAAGAAACCAATAATTCAGCCAACCAGATAAAGAAGCTCTTAACAACAATAAATATTGGAAGATGAGGATGGGAGAGAATATGAGACTACTCTTCACCTGTTATGTAAATCGATCAACCGATCGATCAAAAGCTTCACATGTTATATGTGCCTCTGTCTGAACTGAGAGGTATCTGGGATCCTTTCTCAGTTATTCCAAGGCAACCCATCAAATAAAAGTACACGCAAAATCAATTCCAAGCAATCAATAGCCAGAAAATACTTTGAATTCTAACCCAGATGGAAGATTGGAAGATGAATAATGATATATCCAAACAGCCATCTGGAAGAGGCGCAAAAAAAAAATTTGGTAGCACAGAGATCCAGATTTGAGGATGATGAAATTTTGAGACGGCCTCATCGGATTTGGGTGGGATTTATATCGCGTGCGGGATAGAGTAGGGTTTAGGGTTATGAGGCTTGGGCTGGACCATTGGCCCACTATGTTGTGGGCTTTCGTTTTCTGTAATTAGCCTTGTGTTATAGTTGTGATTTCCTTAAAATCACAAGGGCGGAATAGTCATTGCTACTAAGATACATTTTTTTAAAACTTTTTATAATATGCTTTTACATAAAATAGCAAATTACATAATTGTAATTTTCAGCTAAATTCTAAGTAAAAATATTGTTAATTCGGTGTATCAACCCCTTCGACCTGAATTCTCAAGCAATCCTTGATTTCAAGCAGACGTGGTTTAGGCAAGTTGTGAATTTCCCGAGCAGTCCCCGGGGCGGTATTGAGTTCGTAACACATGGTATCAAGCGGTGGTCCTCTGACCATCGCAAAGAACAACCAAGCCGATTGAGGAGAGGAAGAATGTGATGGTGAGCTGGAACGAAACGGGGGTGTGCTTGTTGGATGGTGTAGCCGAATCATCAAATAACATAAGGCGGCCCGACCACCGTCTTCCCGGCCTTCTTTGTCTTGCCTTCTCGCCGCCGCCACGAGCCTGTCCTTCTCCGCCTCGCGTGGGATGATCATCAAATCAAAAGCGGCGAACCTCCACAGCAGCCCAGCGATCAAGACACAGCGAATCAACGACAATGATTTGGTGGTGATGATGGTAGTGATTTGGTGGTGATCCGCGACGTCAGATAGGAGATTCGGATTGCTGGACCGATTTGGGGATTTTGGTGTAAACGTTTTAAATTTTGCGACATAGTCCGCGAGAATCAAGTTCCAGGCAGCCAGCTCCCGGTTCTCTCTCTCCAGCTTCAAATTCCTTCAGAGCGGATCACCTTTCTTCTCCAACTGGTCACCCTCCAACTTACCTATCATTTGACCGGTTTGCGACTCAAAAGGGTTTCGCCCCCGCTGTATACCAATTTTCCCCGAGAAGTCAGGACGTTACTTGTGCGTATGTTTCGAATGGGCTGGAACGACCCCGAGTCCCGGTACCGCCTTGCTTTTGAGGAAACTGGCGCGTGGTGGCAGCGCCAGAGGGAGAGCCGCTACCTACCCCCATCCTTGGTCCTTATTCCCATCCGGGTCTCCGTAGATTATACGGTTGAAAGATATCTCGGGTCCTGGTATCGGTTGACCCGGAGGAATCTGCTCGAAGAGTCGCTCGACTCCGGGCCGATGCTGCGCGGATTCGGGCCTTTATTGCCTCAGAGGACGCCAAGAAAGAGCAAAGGCGCCTAGCCCGCGAAAGGAGTAAGGGGAAGCGTAAAGCCGTGGCCAAGAAGAAAAAGTCTCCACGTGCTCAGGGGCCTATTATCATTGGAGCCCTCCGGAGGGAGTCGTCACCCGATGTCTCGTCCTCGGATAACGAGTTCGAGCCTTACAATGAAGCTGGTCCCTCCGGTGTTCCTTCTGATTCTCCCGCGGAAGCGACACCGGGGGATACATTGAATAACCCGGGACCTTCCAACCCGGAGGACGCTCCCCCTCCTCAAGATGCGCATGTTCCATCACCTATTAGCTGGGATACCGATTGGCCCCGCTCTCCTGCTGCCAATAGTTAGAGCTAAGTTATGTATGTAGTTTTAGCCAAGCGTAAGTGTAATGACATTAGCGTGGTGAATTAACACGTTGTAAATTTGAATAACTCTTGTATTTTTGTAAGGTTGAATGGCCCTTGTATTTTCTCGGGCGCTTATTCAAGCACCTTGAGTTTCAGTATTGTTCCTTATATTTTATGGGCGTGATGTTTCCGGTTTCAATTCCCGTGTTAGCCCCCCGGGTGCTTGTTCAAGCATACCCGGTTATCTTTTCTGTGCTTCTACCGGGTGCTTGTTCAAGCGTGCTTGGTTTCAATTCTCGTGTTAGCCCCCGGGCGCTTGTTCAAGCGTGCCCGGTTTAGCTTATAAACATAGTAGTTCTAGAAATTGGCCAAGTAACAGCTTCAATATAATGAGAAAAGATAAATGCGGGCCATGGCCAGACCTAGGCTCAATCCTGACCAGAGGTTCCCATGCCGCTGCTATACTACCTTCCTAGGCATATCCCTTTCCAGAGGGATAAGTACATAAAGCTAACCATAATATCTACGCAGGTTTGCAATGTTCCAGTGCCGCGGGACTTTCTTCCCGGCCTTGTCCTGTAACTCGTAACTTCCTCCGGGATAAGCTGCTGTCACCTTGTAAGGTCCTTCCCAGTTAAGAGCCAACTTCCCGTTGGTCACTTGTTGGCTCTTGTCATTCCTGCGCATTACCCATTCTCCTGGGACAAATTGCTCCTTGCTCACCCGTTTGTCATGGTATTTATTGACTCTTTCCTTTACCCGGGCTTCATGGAGCCCTGCTTTTTCCCGTTTCTCCTCCAGTAGTTCCAGGTCCAGCAGTCGGTTGTCCTGATTCGCAAGCTCATCCGGGAACATCGTGCGGAGTCTGGGTGTTCCAACTTCGGCCAGGATTACTGCTTCGGCCCCGTTGACCAAACTGTAAGGTGATTCCCCCGTGGCAGAGCTTTCCGTGGTTCTACACGCCCAAAGGACACTCGGGAGTTCGTCAACCTAGTTCCCCCTTGCATTAGACACGTCTTAATCTCGTTAACAAGGGTCCTGTAGGTTACCTCGACCTGTCAGCTAGCCTGGGGGTGGTAGATCGAAGTTAGCTGCTGTTCAATCCCGTAATCCTTGCATTAGGATTTGAAAGGATCATTCTCGAATTGTGCCCCGTTATCCGTAGCGACAGATGATGTTTTCCTGCAAAATTTTACACAAGTACTTCCCCTGATATTGGTCAGCGGGGCGGCTTCGACCCACTTGCTGAAATAATCCACATCAACTATCAGGTACTTAAAACCACCGGTGCTGTGGGAAAGGGGCCTACCAAGTCAAGACCCCATCGGATGAAGGGTCAAGTCCCGGATATCCCAATCAGCTCCCCTTGGGGGACATGAATGAGGGGTTCAAACTTCTGACATTGTCCACAAGAGCGAACGACTTTCTGGGCTTCTTCAAACAACGTGGGCCAATAATATCCAGTGCACATGATTTTCCGAGCAACTGTTCGGCCTCCTTGATGACTTCCATTGGGACCTTCGTGTACTTCTTTCAACAGATGCCAGGCATCCTCACCGTCTACGCACTTGATCCATGGTTGGAGGCATCGTCTCCGTATCAACTCCCCGTCTAGGACAGCATACCGGGGAGCCTTGACCCGGATCTTCTGGGCCTTAACTTTATCATCCGGCAACGTTCCATTCTCAAGGTACTCGAGGATTGGCGTGATCCATGACTCCGACTCCTGTACTTTTGTGACTTGCTCTGGTTGCTCGTAGCCTCGAACAGTCACTATCTCCATGAACAAGTTTCGATCTTGATCTGGCTTATGTTCTGACGAGACTAGCTTACTCAGTGCGTCCGCTTTACAGCTCTCCTCTCGGGGTATCTGTGTAAGTGAGACCTGGTGAAAGCTCTGAATTGTTATCTTCACGGTTTCCAAGTATCGCTGCAGATTTCTTTCCTTAGCTTCATACTCCCCATTGACTTGCTGCACCATGATGACTGAATCGCTATAAGCATCTACCACTCTTGCACCCACCTCCCGAGCCAGACGCAACCCGGCCAGGAGAGCTTCGTACTCGGCTTCATTGTTAGTAGTCTTGAAATCGAACTGTAGCGCATACCGATACTCCTTGCCTCCGGGGCTTACCAATACCACCCCGGCTCCGCTTCCCCCAGCTTGGGAAGATCCGTCCACATGCAGCTTCCATCTTGGTTGATCTTCTACCGTATCTTTCTCAGCATTGTCCGCCATTTCTACCAAGAAGTCGGCCAAAGCTTGACCTTTGATGAACTTCCTAGCCTGGTACGTGATTTCATGCTCCCCCAGCTCGATTACCCACTTCATCATCATGCCCGATGCCTCTGGTTTCAGCATAACTTGGCGAAGCTGTTGGTTAGTCAAGACCGTAATGGGATGCCCTTGGAAGTACGGGCGGAGCCTCTAGGATGCGTGCACCAGGGCTAAGATCAACCGCTCCGAAGAAGAATATCGCGTCTCTGGTCCCTGGAGTGCCTGGGTCACAAAATATACCGGGCTTTGCACCCTTCCGGATCCCCGGACCAAGGCCACACTTATCGTCTGCTTAGTTGCAGCTAGGTACAATAACAACTCCTCACCGGGAACCGGTTTAGACAAGGTAGGGAGGTTCCCCAAATGCTCCTTCAACTCTCTGAATGCTTGCTCGCATTCTGGGGTCCATTCGAACTTCTTTGCCCGCTTCAGGATGTTGAAGAAGGGTAGCTGTTTCTCTGCTCCCCGTGCCAGAAATCAGCTCAGGGCCGCTTAAGACCCCGTCAATCGTTGCACATCCTTTACCTTACTTGGGGAAGACAAGCTCAAGATTGCGTCGACCTTCTCCGGATTTACATCAATTCCCCGGTTTGACACCATGAAACCCAAGAATTTGCCCGCTGCCACCCCGATGGTACTCTTCTTCGGGCTCAGCTTCAAGTTGACCCTGCGTGAGGTAGTGAACAACTCCCGGAGATCCTCCAAGAAGGAATCATACGTCTTGCTTTTGATCACCATGTCGTCCACGTAGACCTCTATATTCCTTTCGAGCTGATCCTTGAACACCCGGTCTACCATGCGTGGGTATGTGGCTCCTGCATTTTTAAGTCTGAATGACATTTTCCTGTAACAAAAAGTACCAAAGTCAGTAATAAAGAAAGTTTTCGGCCGAACCTTTGGGACCATGGCAATCTGGAGATATCCTCGGTGTGCGTCGACGAAGGCCAGGAGCTGGTATCCCGTTATTGCCTCCACAAGCTGGTCGATGGACGGGAGCGGGTAGTTATCCTTGGGACAACACTTGTTTAAATCCGTGAAGTCCATGCACATCCTCCAGGACACGTCGTGTTTCTTCACAAGGACCTGGTTGGCGATCCATTCTGGGTAAGTGATTTCTTCCACCATGCCTGCATCCAACATCCTTTTAACTTCTGACCAGACAAACTCCACCCGATCTGCTGCCAAGGCCCTCTTTTTCTGCCTGATTGATTTCAGATCCGGGTAAATGTTCAACCGGTGGATCGCGAACTCCTCCGGTATTCCTGTCAGATCTTCCATTCCCTATGAAAATACATCCTCATACTCCTTAAGCAGAGTACGAAGCTCCTCCTTCACGTTCATGCGAGGTGTTTCCCCACACTTACCTTTCCCCGGGAACCTACCTCTATGTCTTCCACTTCAAAGGACGCCAGGTCACCGTGCATTGCTCCCACCGTGTCTTTACCCCCGGATCCTTCCCCGGGCTCTAAGGCATGCACACTCCCCGCTCCCCCTGCCTTGGCGTCTTTTATTGCGGTCAGCATGCAGCTGCGGGCCGTGGTTTGGTTTCCTATGACCGAAACAATTCCCTGATCCGTCGGGAATTTCATGGTCAGGTGATAGGGAGAACATATTGCCCGTGCCTGCGTCAACCAAGGGCGACCTATGATCATGTTGTACGGGGATGACGCATTTATCACCGCAAAATTGCATAAGACCGGTACACCGCTTGTTAATATCCAGGTGGTCAACGAGGGTCATCCGGAGTGATATAATCCCGAAAGGATGGACCGTACGACCCGTGAAACCAGATAGCGGGGACAGGCATGGCTTCAAGTTTTGTCAACCAATATGTAACTGGTCAAAACAGTCAGCGAACATGATCTCCACGCTACTTCCGTCGTCTACAAAGATTCATTTTATCAACACCCCTTCTACCTCGGCCGTGACCACCATGGGATCAGAGTGAGGTACCGGTGCCGGGACCGCATCCTCATCCGAAAAATGTGATAGTCTCGCTATGTTTAAACCTCTTCCCCTGGATTTCTCCCGGAGGAACATACCTACTCTTCGCCTTCACTGCCGAGATCGTTTGAGCCCCGTCGCCCACCATGTCGTTGATCACATTTATCGTCCTAGGTGCCCCAGGCCCAGGCGCATCGGGTTTCTGGGCTTGGGGGCGGGGTTAGGAGCAGGGTTAGATTCTACCGGTTGGTTTCCACCCCGACCATGATTGTTCCTCCAGTTCCGTTTTCTTCCTTGCCCCCCCGGGGCAGCTACCTGGTGTGCCTCCCCTGCCACACAATCGCGGAGCTGACCCCTCTCCACCAACTTCTGAATGTCCGTGCGCAGGACTCTACAACCCTCTGTGGTATGCCCGTACGACTTATGAAACTCGCACCACTTCTGCGTATTGGCCGGAGCCGGTACTCCTTGTATCACCGGGGGATCTGTGAACAACCCCCGGTGAATGGCCAGGATTTCCATTTTCGTTTTGGATAGGGGAGTGTATGTCGGTCTCACCACCAAGGTTTGTCCCCTGGTGCAAGTGCAACAGCTTGAGCCGGTTGGCGTTTCACAGGATCCTGGCGAGGTGTCGCCCGAAGAGTGGTAGCCTGGGTAGCCGTGGCCGTGACCACCTTTTGCTCAAAGAACCCGACGATGTTCATCCGGGTGTGGTTGGCCTCATGGACGGTGCAATGCATCTCCACTGTCAGCTGGATGTGGTAGAATGTTCCCGGCATGTTCTTCATCAACTCGATGTAGAACATCTCATCCCTCAACCCGTTTACAAAGTTGCCAATCAGGGCCTTCTCGTGCAAGTGTCGATCTTGTACCTTCATGGATTCAGCAATATACCGGACATAATACTACCAAGTAGACTCCGTTTCCAACTGACGTATTGCTAGGACCGTTGCCAAGTTCACAAAATTTGTCTTCATAGCCGCATACCGATGGACCAGGACGGTCACAAAATCCCAGAATGTCTTCAACGATCCCCGGGGGAGGCTCTTAAACCAGCTCAAACAGTTACCCCGGAGATAGGAAGGCAACAATTTGCACTGCAACGGTTCGTCGATATCTCGAGCCCCCATAATGCTGAGGTATGTATGGACAAACTCCTTAGGATCTCCATCTCCATTGTATGTTGGAACTCCATCCGGGGCCTTGGTCCCTGCCGGCCACTTGTAATTGAGAACCTCCGGTACCCACGGGGAATGGGACGCATCCCCCGCCTTCTGATTAACCTACTCAGATGTTTTTCAATCGAACCATTGTTGAACAGAGTATCGTATCCGGTAGGGTACGCGACCGTTTGCTGACCGCCATAATAAGATTGGGCGTGCGGGTTTAACCCGTCCTGGAACACTTGCTGACCCGGGAATATCCGCGGGCCCGGGAACACCTGTTGACCCGGGGGCATCTACTGGACCGAGGGCAATCCCCCGGGGTTGGTATGAACTCCTCCCTCTCTTCCTTTATCCTGCAAGTCTTTCTCTAGATCCACCACCTCGGGTGCTTTGGTAGAGGCAGCAGCCTGGGCCGCCTTCCATGCCCGGAATTCCCCAAATTCCGCCGCATTGGTATGGATGGTATCCGGGCCTCCTTGCTCGTTCTTCCACGGGGCTTCGTCCTCGGACCCCCGAATATTCCTCCTGCTCGGATCTTTCTCCATCCCCGAAGGTCTCCTGATTCTGCCCCTCCTTCTCCTCAGAGGGGCGCTTCGGTGTTGCCTTCTTCCCTCTATGCTTTTCCGCAGCTGCTCGCGCCTTCTCCGCAGCCAATCGGGTAGTGTCCTTGCGTGCCCGCTCTTGATTAGTCTCCAGGGGAGGCTCCCCCGGTCTTCCTGGGCCTACCGCGTGGCATAGTGAAGCACAAGATTTCCGATCCCACAGGGCGTGCCAACTGATGCTACCAGTCTGCTCCTGGGTACCAGCTCCGGAACAGGCTTGATCCGGGATGAGCTGGAATCCTAGCCTGCGGCGGATCTCTCACCTAGGTCCTGCAAAACAAAGCCCCCGGGGTCTCCCGAGAGTAGACACTCCGGTGTGATGATGAAGATTGGGCTCTTTGCAAAGGAGAGAGAATATGAATGAATATAGAGAGTATCTAAGTCTGATAGAACATACCTTTTCACTATTGGTCACTCCTCTATTTATAATGGCAGAGATAAGAGAGGGTTTAGCTAAGTGGTCCTCATAATGTCGCGTACTCGGGGGGGTAGGAGGTCATTATCATGTCCTTCCTGTCTCCGGGTGAATCCAACATAGCTGATGTCACGCCAGGACCACTTGTGGGCTGGGCTCTCCCTTCGCTTCTGCCGGCCTACTTCATGGGGTCGCGTATGGGCCAAGGCCCATATCACCAAGGTGTTTTAATTTTGTTTTGATACATAACTCGGTTGTTCCATTTCCTTAAATTAATCTCAAATAAATGGACCAGGAGATTAATAATAATGGGAAGAAAATCCTTGTTCATCAAAAACTTCGTTTAATTTCACTTTTTTCTTCTGTAACGTATAATTAAAAACTTCTATTTCAAAGAAGAAGATGAAGGAAAGTTGCCTACATTAGTTGAGTTTAGGGATTAATAATTATTTTGCTTTCGAAAAATATTGGAAACATATTTTGATTTAAATAGTTTAACTTGAAAGATTCACTATATAGCACGGTAACAGTACAAAACTCTTTTGCAACTTAACCCTATATTCAGTGTGCGAATTATGACTACAACTTACCAACCTATTCCAAACAGAGCGGCCTTCAACGTTGATTGTTGTTAACTTTTGCTTCGTGAATCTCAAAATTAGTTCTGCATCTCCACTATTCTTTGATGCAAAACCTCAAGCACAATTTATGCTTCTTCTTGGATGCTTCCTGTATCGATGTCGAATAATGTCACGAGGTTCTTGCTTTTATAGAGCCATGGGCGAACCCACGAATGGGCCAAGATGAGCCCGGCCCACCCAATGATTTTGTTTGGAAGTACCCTTTATATACTTTTCTCTCTTCATTAAATAGTATTACCTAAAAGAAGGTAATTGGTGGCCCTCCTTTTCAAAAGAAATCAATGTATACACATAAGAGCGTCTGGAATGGTGATACTTCTGTACTGGCTTGTAAATTTGTAGCGGGCATGCTTACCATTACACCAATGCCACGTTTATAGTTGCGTCAAGCATTACTGCTCTGAAAAGTACTCTGGTGTGTTGCAGCATTTAATGTTACCCTTTTCCATACATGTTTTTATCACACATTCTTTTAACATTTACGTTTCAAATATTTACCTTTTCCCATGCGCACAAGTTTATTTTTCCGTACGCACAAGTTTATTTTACGTATTTTTTCACCATCCATGTTTTAAAGATTGGTATATTTTACATTGGAATAAGTGATTTCTACGGAATATTCACAAGGAAATAATTTTTTTTAAAATTCTTTACATGATACTCTATTCTTTTGAATAAGTTAATTAGTCAAAGCCAAAAATACATATATAATTCGATTTAATTTTTATAATTAAAATTTAAAGAACTGATATTGTTGTAAATACAATTAATTTATTTTATACTCATCACGATATATATATAATTAATTCATTTTATTTTACTTTTGTAATAAATAATAATATACGTGGGACGTATAAATACTATAAAGAATGTAGCTTACCATTGTAGGTGTATGTAGTTTGTCAAAATATTTGCTTGAGGTGAAACAAGCTGCATAGTCATCTAGTTTACCATTGTGAATGCTCTAAGGAGGGTAGAAGAATTTACTAAAATTAGAATTCAATTTGAAGTAGTGGACTATTAATAGGGACCACAAGCATTTTGTTAGTTGTTTATAAGTGATTTTTTTAATCCTTATAAATATATCCGATTAGTAATATTTCTTAATCCTTTAAAATATTCTAATAATAAGCCATACATATGCCATTGGGATTTTATTTGTGATTTAATTTCGATTGGGATTTGAATATTTATAAGCTAGTAAAAATATATGAAACATCATGAATATAGATATAAACTTGTCAAATATTGGTGATTTATGTCGGGAATTTGTGACTACGGGGAAGGTAATTAAATGTGTATCCCTTAATTTATAGACTATCATGCCTTGTCCTGACTCTTCTGGCATCTACTGCAACATCTGAACGAGTCAATTCAGCAATGAAAATTGTGAAACAAGCCTTCGTAAAATGATTTTCTGCGAGATTTTTTAGTGTTATATATTGAAAGAGTGATTGTGGAAATCATTCTCATTGACTCAATTATCGACACTTTTGAGAAGATCAAAGAGAGAAAAGTGACTTTTCAAAAAAAAAAAGAGAAAAGTGAGATTCAGATAAAATTTATATTTCTTTAACAATAGTTAGTCCTTTTTATGTATGACTTTTTTTATCTCTAAATAAATTACTTTGCTATACCTTTCTTATTATAATTTCATTAGTCCTTTCGAACTCAAATTTTTGTGATAATTTGGCCCCTATTAGGTAAAATCCTGGATCCTCCTGGATCAGCCCATGTATAGAGCGGTCGCAATCCTTCTTCTGGTCGGATCAATCCTTATCTACTTTTACAATGGAAAAAACTAGGAAATGCAAATGAAAAAAGCTAACTATGTCTTGCACCATGTTCTTCACCTCCCATGGTGCTAACTCCGGCTGTTTAAGTGATGTCACTAATTCAGAGGAGTCTGTGAGCATACGAACATTTCGACTAGGAGTCCTGGCCGTTGCTTTGATTTCTCTCCAGCATGTAGTTGTTTCCGCCTGGAGAGGGGTGGTACACACAAAAAATCTGACCCTGAACGCTGTGATATGTTCTCCCCCGACTGACGGGGGATCGACCATCCAGCGCTACCTATATTATGGTTGCTGTGGAATGAGCCATCAAACTTTACTATCGTGAACTCAGAGTCATCAGGTGAAGTAGAACTCTGGTCTGTTGTTGTGGCATTAGTTTTCTGCCAAGATATCTCAAGGTTGCCATCAGGAGTTGCTTCTTGTTGTTTGTCTATAATTCTTTTGTTCATAATTTACTTTTGTTCAGCCAAAAGTATTGCTCCTGTTGGGTCTGTCGGCACTCCCTCTATGGCTTTCTTGCAGCGTTGAGCCCAAATTTCCCAAAGTAGAAAGACTGATTTGATGAAGGCTTCCTCTGAAGCTGCCTTCTCTAGCCAAAATTCTATCCATGATCCAAAGTTGATCATTTTCTCCCGAGCTTGTGCAGTTACTGCTATTTCAAGGCCAACATTTCTCCACATAATCTTGGAATCTGGACAAGTCAATAGCATATGCACCTCAGTTTCCTCTTGTGTCTGGCATCTAAAACAGATAGATGAAGAGATAAACCTTCTCCTCCTGAGATTAACTGCAGTCTGCAATGCTCCATTAATGGCTCTCCACAGGAAAACAGATAATTTGTATGGGACTTTGAGGTTCCACAATTTATTCCAGAGCTTCTTCCTTCTCAAATCCAGGCACCCAATGGATCTCATGCTTATGTGATAGCCTTTCTTGACTGTGTATGTTCCATTTCTACTGGGGCTCCATATAGGCTTGTCTGGTCCCTCCCTTGCCTGAGTGATGTGTATGCCTTGTATATGGGGAATAACTCTAGCAGGGAATAATGCCCTTATAAGAGGCATTCTCCAACATCCATGGTTATCCAGTAAATGTTCAACTCTCAGGTCTGTATGATCTATTAACAGTGAATTGTCTGACAAAGGGTTGTTAATGGTAGGTATCCACTGTTCAGTGACTCTAATGCTTTTCCCATTAACTACCTTCCATGCCAAATTTTCTGTGACGACTGATTTGGCCCACTGTGGATCTCCAGCCCCGCGAGTCACCAGATTTAGGGTTGATAGACTTTAAGTCTTTACCCTTGATGTACTTAGCATGATACACCTGAGAAATTAGGGATGAGCCATTACTCAGGATATTCCAGACTTGTTTGGCCAGTAAGGCCTTGTTCATTCCATATGCTGATCTCAAACCCAGGCCTCCCTCTTCTTTGGATTTGGCCACTTGTTTCCATGATTTCCAGTGTGTAGTCCTTCCTTCCAATTCTCCACCCCATATAAATGTTGCTGTCATCTGGTCTATCTTCTTTAGCACCTGCTTATGGATTCTGAAGATGCTGAGTGGATAGATTGCTATGGAGCTGAGGACATGTTTAGCTAGAGTAATTCTTCTAGGAAGGTTTAAAAGTTTTGCCTTCCAAGATCCATACTTTTCCTTAAATATTGTTACCAACCCCTGGAAGATCTCTTTCTTCTGTTCTTGATAATTCACTTGAATACCAAGATATTTCTCCCCCAAGCCTTGATTGTGGATGTTCAGGGTGAAGCTCATGTAGTGTCTCATTTCATCTGGGGTGTTAGGGCTAAAGAAAATGGAGCATTTGTCAAAATTTAACCTTTGACCTGAATGCCTAACATAAAGATCCAAAGTCTTTGCCAGGTCCAATGCAGTTTGCTGAGTTACTCTGGAAAAGAGTATTGTGTCATCAGCATACATGAGGTGACTAATCCTTGGACCATTTCTAGATAGCTGAATTCCCAGCTGATTGTTGGAGGCAATTTTGTATTCCAGCCAAGAAGACATAAATTGTTGGGCTATGATGTATAGATATGGTGACATGGGGCACCCCTGTCTCAGTCCTTTATTTGGGAGAAAAGTTTCAGAAGGTCTCCCATTCACTATCACTTGGTATGATACTGATTGAACTGACCACATAACCAGATTAATCCAATTTTCAAGAAATCCCATGTTCCTAAGAGCTTGCTCCAAGAAAGACCAAGAAACTCTGTCATATGCTTTGCTCATATCCAACTTTATAGCAGCCAAACCAATGTGTCCATCCTTCTTTCCTCTTAGATGGTGGATTATCTCATGTGCCAAGAGTACATTCTCTGTGATGCTTCTCCCTGGTACAAAACCATTATGGTTCTCTGAAATTAAGTCTCCTATACACCTCTTTAATCTTCTGGATAGCATCTTAGCTATGATTTTGTATTTCACTATGCATAGTGCAATTGGCCTGAAGTTTGAGGCTGTTTGTGGCATCTTCTTTTTTGGAATCAAGATAAGCTGAGTCTTGTTCCAGTCAGTAGGAAAGCTCTCCTCCTTATGCAGTTCAGAATTACTTTTGACATATCTTTCCCAATGATTCTCCAGTACTGTTTGTAAAAGCCTGCAGGCAAACCATCCTCCCCAGGTGCTGTCCATGGCTTCATGATGTTCAGAGCCTCCCAAACCTCCTTCTCTGTGAACTCTCTGCTCAACATTTGCTTCTGTTAAGTAGTTAATTTCCTGCTGTTCTTTTCTAGGTAGGTGCTCAGCTCCACATCTCCTGTAATCATTGGGGGATAGGATTCCGGATGTACAAATATGGCCTTGATGTGTTCTGTCAAGTTTTCTATTATAGCTTCCTCCTCCACTAGGCCTCCCCCTTGAGGGTCTTGAATACCTTGTATAGTGTTGATGTTTCTCCTCCTTGTAGCCCACTTGTGGAAGAAGGCTGTATTCTTCTCTCCAGATTCCATCCAATGAACCTTGGCTCTTTGCTTCCAGTACTCTGCTTGCTTTTCTTGGAGATCCTCTATTTCAAACTCTAGACCTCTAATGGTTTGAATGTGCAAGGTGGGATCATCAGCTTTCTGCAAGTGCTCCAATCTGGACATTAGTTTCTTTATCCTTCTGTCCAGATTTCCAAAGGTCTTTTGATGCCAGTTAGACAAATGCAATAATGATATGTGCAGTCCATCATCAATCTCTTCAACTGATAATTCTCCACTTGCCTCTTCACTTAGATCTCTCCAAACCTTTTGAATGATCTGTTTAGGAGGCTCCATCTTGGCCCAAAATGCCTCAAATTTCTGTCTTTTCTTTCTGACCTGGTTTTGTGCTTGTAATTCTAAGCACATAGGTCCATGGTCTGATCCCATCATAGGCAGATTATTAACAATGGCTTGTGGAAATTGGGTAAACCAATTGCCATTTCCAAAAGTCCTGTCTAATCTTTCTACAATGGTATCTGGATGGTCCCTTTTGTTTGACCATGTAAACCAAGGTCCTCTTTGCCTTGTTTCCTTTAGGTCGAACTTAGCTATTATCTTATGTAGACCTGTGCACAACTCATCTGATACTGTAGCCCCTCCTTTCTTGTCTTGCTGACTTAGCACTTGATTGAAATCTCCAATTAAGACTGAAGGAACACCAGTGATGTAATCAAACGATTTGATAAGATTCCATACAGCAGCCCTTTCTGGACGCTCAGGAGCACCATATACCAGACCTAAACACCACTTTACTAGGTTTGAACCCTTGACAAAGGCAAAGATGAAATTTGCTGAAACATTTACTACTTCCACAGACACTGTCTGGTCCCAAAATACTACTAAACCCCCAGATCTCCCAACTGGTACTACAATTTCCATGCCTACAAAATATGAGTTATCTTTCCAATGACCGAGTCTCTTATTACTTGCCTTCATTTCAATTAAGCACAAAATACTAGGCCTCCATTGCTTCACCAGTCAGTTGACCTGCCTTTGTGTAGAGGCTCTGTTGAAGCCTCTACAGTTCCACACTATGGACCTCATGGCTGCTCGGGGAGTTGATGTGGTTCAACTCCTGAAAACCTCAGCATTGTTTTGGCCACTACTTCCTCCCTAGGCCCCTTTGTCTGACCTCCCATGTTTGCATTTGCAACTTGTTGTTTCTCTTCAAAGCTGTTGTGTGCATCTCCATCCTCTTGTTGTTCTGGTGTCCCTATGGACTTTTCTAATTCCTCCAAATTCTGGGTAGCATGGATCTTGATATAGTTGAATTTCAACTTCTTAATTGGGGGTTTCACGATGTAGACCATGAAATCCTCATCAAATCCTGCCACTGAGCTCGGCCTCTTCTTCACACTCACTTCCCCAAGATCCTGAACTTCAATTGTTGCTCCCCACTCATCAATTTTCCTCTTATGAGTCAGTTTAACCTCTAACTGTCCTCCCTTGTTTGTCTTTGCGGCTTGTTCTTTCTTTGCAAAACTGTTTTGTGCTTCTTTTTCCTCTCGTTGTTCTAGTATCTTTGGGGACCTCTCCAATTCTTCCAGTTTCTATGCAGCAGAGGTGTTGACGTGATTGAATTTCAGCTTCTTGATTGGGGGTTTCACTATGTAGACCATGATTTCCTCATCAAATCCTGCCATTGTACTCGTCCTTTTCTTCACATTCATTTCCCCAAGAATCTGAACTTCAACTGTTGCTCCCCACTCATCAATCTTTCTCTTGTGAGACAAATTAACCTCTTCTTTCTTACGCCTTTTTCTTGGTCTCAGAAAACCATTTGTTTCAAACATAGACCTTTTCTTTGATCTCTTCACCTGTAGCACATTTGCCTGGTGCAATTTTGGTGACCTCACTTGGGCCACTCACTTACTGCAGCTGAGCTCAACTTGCTTTCAGACTTACTATCACCATCGGAAGGATTCTTACTTGGATGAAGGACACCATTCATAACATTCCATGTAAACTGATTTTGTTGCTCGTAGACCTGGTCAACATGTACTACGTGGTCCATAGGTATTTCCATTTTCCCCATAAACTGACCATCTTCCATAACCACTTCCATCTCTAAACTGTCTCCCTCATTTTCTGTAGTCATATGACAGACCTTTCTCATATGAAAGCAATCACTCTGTTTAACATCCTCCTTCCTCCATGTTTCCTCAGAATATCTCAACATTGAAGCTCCATCCTCCCTTAGGGGCTTGTACTGGAGACCATTTTTAGGCAACGTACAATTATAACTAAGAGTCCTCATCCATGTCTCTAAGCCTCGCGCAGTAAAGTGCCCTGAGATATGCTCATTAACAAACTTTTCCAACTCCATCTCATCCACCCAGTTACATCTTTCAAACGGATGTCCAATGCAACCGCACTTTTTGCAGATTTTAAGAATTCTTTCATAACCACATGATATCCAGATCCTCTTTCCTCTCTTCTCTGTTAGGAAGAAGCCAGGAATCAATGGCTTCATAGGATCAATCCACACCCTAACCTTCAAATATCTTCCATTCCTCAAACTTCCTGATTTCTTGTCTATTTCCTCCACATCTCCAATTAACCGAGCTAGACGAGGGCCTTCACTAAGATTGCACAATTCCTGAGGAACATTAAAAAGCCTAACCCAAACAAGAATTTTTGAGATCTCAACATTTCTGGGTGCCAAATTATCATTCCACTTACTCAGACATAAAAGGCCACCTTCAATTGCATATGGCCCATCATACAGTACCTCAAACATGTCAACTTCACATTCAAAATTAATGATCATGAACTTTTTAAATCTGTGAGAGATACGTGCAACAATGCGGCCTGGCTTGCCCCAATACGCATCAAAATAGTCATGAAACCTCTTATTGTTAAATTCTCTGTCATCTACCCAAAATCCCAGTAAGGTAAACTTCTGTTTTTCTGCCTGAGAGCAATCATACTCACCTGACATCACTCTTGTAGAAGAAGTTTGGATCAAAACAGGCTTTTTCCTGAAACAATAATTTATTTTCCTGATTTTGGAAACCAACTCTCTTCCCCAATTTATAATAAAAGAAGCAGTCCAGTTTCCTCTTGCAAATGCTCCCATTTCCCAATATACTCTTTCTTGTCTAAGTTCCTCCATCACCTGATTATTCCTTGTACACCAGTACTCATCCAAACACTTCCTTTTAGAATTCGTTGGAGATTCACCGATTACTTCAACTGCAGAAATAACACCATCCCGATTCCAAACATGTTTACGCTTTCTTTTATTAACCGCTAATTCAGTTTCCCAGTCCATTATATCACCCAAACTTCATTTTCGAGCCCCGTGTAAGTACCAAATCACACAACCAGATAACACCCCAGCAAGTTCCCGAAAGTTTTCACCGGAACCCGACCAAACAAAAGTAGAAACTTACAAAGCTTGGGAGCACCACAAAGCGCCAAAAATTACCACCACAGGATAACCGATAGACAGAAATAAGACTGAAAACGAACCTTCATAAATCCAAACTTGCAGCCTTTGTAGACTCAATCCCGTGAGATGCTCATTCAAGGTTCAACCAAGCTAAGCTTCCCAAGATATGAGCAACCCAGCAAGATCGTGTTCCCAAATTAGGGCCCCGCCCAATTGTGATGATAAACAAATAAAAGCACAAGCCGGAAACAATTTTAACTTCACCCAACTTTTCCTTTGAACAAGCAGACTGGACTTAATTTTGAGTAACAACAACTGATGCTAATAATACACACAAGATTAAACCCAATTTCTGTAGAAAAAACTTGAATTTTGACCTTGATTTTGATTGAAATTTTGAAGACAATCGGAAAATGAACAGTAGAACGGGAAATCTCTCGAAAGAGAGAGAAAAGTCCTTAGTCCCAAGTTTTTTTTCCGCCATAATAAACTTGGACTTTCCTTGTTTTCTGAAATATACGCTGGAAATTATAATGTTTGGGTACTGATGAACTGCGGAACAGACAATTGGATGCCAAACCTGTTGTTCACATTTTATGCCAACACAAAATTACTAATTTTACAATCTCCCCCTTTTGGCATTTTTGTGAGCCCTACGCTTCTTGGCTTCAGTATCATCTTCATCACATCACAAGTGTAGATAGAACTCCCACTGAATTCCAGATAGAACTTGATATTGATCATACCAAAATCTAGAATCCATCAAGTTACAGGACACGCATATTACATTTGAATGTCCTTAAAATATCAGAAAATTACAAGGAAATAACTGGAAAAAATCACAGAAATTCCAAGAATTAAGCTACTCTCCTCATGGGGACATTAAAATGCCAAAACCAGCTTAAAAACATCTTCAAAACAGTATCAGCTCCACAAATCTTGCACAACTGTGTTCTCAAAACACCAAAACAAGCTAGACCCTCATTCCTAGCTTCACTTCAACTGAGCAACAATATCTTCATATGTCTCAGTTTTAGAATTTTGATCATCCTCAAATGAGCCTAATCCTTTAACAGCTCCACTCTGTGATGCCTTCATTAAAGAGTTGTAGTTCATGTAACCAAGCTTTCTATGCCAAAGCTTCCCGGTAACAAGACTGGCAGTCATAGATTGTAGATTATAATTCAAAAAATAACAATTATTCAAAGATTTTGAACCAGTAAACTCTCCACCTTCCTACTTCGCAGTGCATTGTACATCCGTCATGAAGAGCACTTTGTTAACTAAGCCATAGTGTTGGCCATGCGGCTGTTAGAAGTGGAATCAACCTAGCGGTATTACCTGAGGTACATTGCTGAGTCAATGAAGGAGGTAGACCGGCACCAGCAAGAGAAGACCTTGATCCACAATTTCGTCAATGGGTTGCGGGACGAGGCTTTCTACATTGAGCTAATGAAGAACATACTGACATCGTTCTACCACCTCCAGCTGATAGTAGAGATGCATTGTGCTGTTCATGAGGCCAATCATACCAGGATGAGCACAGTGTGTTTCTTTGTTTAGCGAGTGATTACTGCCACCGCTACTTAGACTACGACCCTCAGAGCGATGCCCCACTAGAAGCCGGCAAAGCATCAGGCAGCCCCAGCACAAGTGCCTCAACCCGAGGGCAGAACTTGGTGGTTCGCCGGCCTGCACCCCCTATCTAAGACGAATACAGAGAATCTGGCCATACACCGAGAGAGATCCATGGGAGAGGTTTAAACCCAGTGAAACAATTACGTTCTCGAATGAGGATGGATGCGGTACCTCCGCAGATCCCTCACCCAGACCCTATGGCGGTGACAACAGAAGTGGAAGGCGTATTGATAAAGAGAGTATTCATAGATAATGGGAGCAGTGTGGATATCATGTTCACAGAATACTTTGACCAATTGGGCATAGGTCGGCAAGACTTGAAACCATGCTTATCCCCGTTGTCTAGTTTTATGGGTCGCATCGTGCATCCTTTGGGTGTTATCCCGCTAAGGGCAACTCTGGTCGATCAACTGGATCATCGGTTTAACTTATGATCGCCGATTTCTTTTTTACCTTTTTTACGCATTGTATTTTCCATTATCCCATATATATGGTATTTACATATCGTATTAACATATCGTATATATGGTATTTACATATCGTATTAACATATCCCAAATGATGTTGTTTTATGGAAATATTTCATCGTGGCGTCGGAGAAGAGCTATAGGCAGGCGTTGGTTCTGAGATGCAGCGATTCGAGGCGGTGGAGGGCATCGGTGGCTGTGATGGTTATTTGGGGAGATTCCTGTTATGGGAGGATAAGAGGTAGGGGTGGGTGATTAAATTCATCGTTGATAAGTCCATGGTTCGTATTCGGACCTCATTCATACTCGGACCAGGGCCCGAGAAGGGTCGTGGGCTCGAGATACGCGGAAGGTGGATCCACAGGTCCATCAATCCTAATCCTTATAAGGAATAATGTTCTACAAGGAATATACATCTTCTCAAAGATGGTAATTCAGCTATCCTAAACATGGTAATACAACCATGTCCGAAATATACTTCTATTATACATGGTAATACAACCTCTATTCCCATAAGAGTTGTATTCATACCATAAATACATATCTTGGTGATCTACGGATTGTAGCCATATAAATATCCTAAGAGGTTTGGTAGACCTCTCATCTAATCTCATACTTTATACTTTACGCCTTAAGCAAATATACTGACTTGAGCGTCGGAGTGTCTATCCCCGGGACACCCGGGGCCTTTGTCTTGCAGATCAGTTCGTGAGAAGGGCTCGTGATCAAGCGCGGGTCATAGATATCCATCAATTTGGCACGCCCAGTGGGATCCGCAGGCTGATCTTGATCTATACGACCTTCTAACTCATGGCTGATCCGGCTGAAAACCTTCGTGGGAGTACACGAATCCGTTTCTCGGTCCCGACAGGAGTAAGAAGCATCAACAACAACGGGACAAGCAACGCCAGCAACCAGGGAGCAAGAAGGAGCATCAATGGTGTGCATCGATCGGCACAAGAAGCCTCTCCCTGGGAGTGGGAGAGCAAAAGATCTCGCTCGGACGGAACTGTTACTTTTTCATCTGAAGATGCAGTTCCTAATCAAATTCCCCATTCAGATCCCCTGGTGATTACAGTTGACATAAACCATAACATGATCAGAAGGGTCCTGGTGGATGGAGGAAGCGAAGTAGAAGTTATGTTTCTCAGTTGTTATGAACAGTTGGGATTGAACAGAAATAACCTCATGCCTACAAGCCCTATCTCGGGATTTACTGGCAATCCTGATGACACTTTGGGAAAAATTATTCTACCGGTGCAAGTAAGAGATGGCTCTCGGAGTATAACCCTACATTGCACCTTTACAATCATCGATTCCAGGTCACCGTATAACATAATCCTCGGAAGACCCTGGATGTACTAGGCACAGGCTATTTGGCCCCCCTACCATTTGGTGATGAAGTTTCCTACCAACAAAGGGATTGCCACAATCCGAGGTGATCAACAATTAGCTCGAATATGCACAATTCAAGCTATCCGAGAACCAGAAAATGAGAATCTTGAACCAGCCAAGTACTCCGAGTCCGAGCCGATGCAACTCGGAGAATCAGGAACCGTTGAGGTTGGAACTCTCCTACCCCCCGAGATAAAAGCTAAACTAGAGATCTTCTCAACCAGTACATAGACGTTTTTTCCTGGGACACCAACGACTTGGTAGGAGTATCCCCTCGTTTGGCGGAACATTACCTGTATATCAATCCCTCGCAAAAACCCATCAAGCAGAAACGATGCATCTTTGCACTAGATCGAGTTGAAGCCATTGGAGAAGAGATAGATAAGTTACTTAAAGCCCGTATAATCGAAGAAGTGCAGTACCCAGAATGGATAGCTAACCCAGTGATGGTCAAGAAACCAGATGGAAAATGGAGAATGTGCATCGACTTCACCAACTTGAACGATTGTTGTCCTAAAGATAGTTATCCCTTACCCTCGATCGACCGATTAGTGGAAGCAATTGCAGGATACCAAGTACTATCCTTCTTTGATGCCTTTAAAGGATATCATCAAATCCCTATGGCAGAGCAAGACAAAGAAAAAACCTCCTTTATAACCGACCGAGGAACTTTATGCTACAAGATGATGCCTTTCGGATTGAAAAATGCCAGAGCTACTTACCAGTGACTGGTAGACAAATTATTCAAATCTCAAATAGGGCGCAACCTCGAGATTTATGTGGACGGCATGGTAGTAAAGAGCCGCAGCTACGATGTCTTCTTTGAAGATTTAAAGGAACTTTCGACACATTACGGGCCTCCAACTTGAAGCTGAATCCCGCTAAATGTACCATAGGCGTGGGAGCAGGAAAATTCCTGGGGTATATGGTATCCAATCGAGGAATCGAAGTAAACCCCGAGAAGATAGAGGCTTTGCAAAACATGCAACCCCCAAAAACCGTCAAGGATGTGCAGAAGCTAATAGGGTCCCTTGCAGCCCTTAGCCGTTTCCTATCCAAAGGAGCAGAAAAACATCTACCCTTCTTTAATATTCTTAAGAAGGAAAACCAATTTGAGTGGTCTCATGAATGCGGAGAAGCTTTCCAAGAACTTAAAAACCATCTTCGGCAACTTCCGACATCGTCAAAACCAGATAAAGGAGAGACCCTTTACCTATATATATCTGCATCCCAGCTAGCCATCAGCGCTGCATTGGTCAAAGAAAAGGAGGGATCGCAACATCCCATATACTATGTAAGTAGGGCCTTACAAGGGCCCGAGACCAGATATACCCCTCTCGAGCGCTTAATATTAGCCCTCGTTCATGCTTCTCGACGGTTGAGACCATACTTCCAAGCACATACAATAGTTCTCCTAACCAACTACCCGATCAGGCAAATCCTCTAAAAGCCTGACGCTTCGGAGCGGATGATGAAGTGGGCCATCGAGTTGGGAGAACATGACATACAATATAAACCTCGGACAACCATCAAGGGCCAAGCCTTATCCGATTTTATAATGGATTCTGTTGAACCAGTGGAGATCGACAAACCAAACCCAACTCCGGACTCCGGAAAATGGCAACTATATGTGGATGGATCCTCCAACTCGGGGGGAAGCGGTGCTGGAGTATTACTCACCAGCCCCGAGGGAAAGGATCATCCTTACATACTCCATTTTGATTTTCGAGCCACCAATAATGGAGCAGAATATGAAGCCCTCATTACGGGGTTAAAGCTGGCAAAGGACCTTGAGGTCGAGGACCTTGAAATCTTCAGTGACTCACAAATCGTGGTTCAACAGGTTAAAGGCGAATACGAAACTCGAGAGTATAGTCTCCAGAAATACCTTGAGATAGTAAGGCCTCTCCTAAATCAATTCTGACATTATGAGCTGAATCATATCCCCCGAGAAGGCAACCACAAGGCTGATGCACTTAGCAAACTTGCCTCCTCGGACCTCAACATAAGGTCTTCTCAAGAATGGCTAATGGAAACCCTAGCGAAGAGAAGTTATGAAGAGAGTAGCATCATGTCTGTTGACATCTCAGACACATGGATGAACCCTTACATTGAATACCTTCAAACGGGTACCCTTCCCGAGGACAAGCACCTGGCACGGAAAGTCCGAGTTAAAGCTCTGAAATATGTCATCCACAACAGTATCCTATACAAGAGAGGATACCTCCAACCCCTGCTTAAGTGTGTCAGGCCTTCTGACGCGGAACACTTAATACAAGAAACACATGAAGGAGTCTGCGGTAGCCACCAAGGCCCACGTACTGTCACCCGAAAGCTCCTACAGATGGGTTATTTCTTGCCTACGATGCTACAAGACGCCAAAAGATATATCAATTCTTGCCATCAGTGCCAGAGATTTGCCAAGATGATCCACGTGCCACAGGAAAATATGATTACCATTCAAGAATCCTGGCCATTTGTTCGATGGGGCATAGATCTCGTCGGACCTTTTCCTACGGCCCCTGGTAACTTCAAGTACCTCATTATGGCCATCGATTATTTCTCAAAATGGGTAGAGGCTGAAGCCCTAACCAACATAACTGGCAAGACAATTATTAACTTTTGCTGGAAGAATATCGTGTGTCGCTATGACATCCCGAGATACATAGTGACCGACAATTGAGCACAATTTGCTAATGATCCCTTCAAGACATGGTGTACAAAGTATGGCATACACCAGAAGCTCACCTCGGTATATCATCCATAAGCTAATGGCCAAGTAGAGGTTACGAACCGTACCTTGGTAAGTGGTATCAAGAAGCGCCTTGAAGGAGCTAAAAGAAACTGGATCAAAGAACTACCAAGCGTGATCTGGGCCCATAGAATCACGCCAGCCACAGCAACAGGAGAGACTCCTTATAGCTTAGTCTATGGGTCTGAAGCGGTCATCCCCATGGAGAGTGGGGTCCCCTCTACCCGTACTTCTCAACCAACTGACGAAGATGGCACGGCCAATGAAGAAAACCTTCATCTAGACCTTGACCTCCTAGAGGAGAAGAGAGCAAATGCTGCAATCCACGAGGCCAAGGTAAAGGAAAGAGTCAAGCGCTATCATGATAGGAGAGTCCGCTTGGCCACTTTCATTAAAGGAGACTTGGTAATGAGGTTGAATGAAAAAAGTAAGAAAGAAGTGGAAGGGAAGTTAGCCCCGAACTGGGAAGGTCCATATCGAGTCCTAGAATCCCATCCAAGGGGAAGCTACCTCTTGGAAACCATGAAGGGGGAACCTATACCACGAAGATGGAATGTGATTAACTTACGAAAGTATCACGGAAGATAAAAACTCAATGAAGAGCCTCGCAAAGGTTCGAGAATATCAAGAACGTCCGAGAAGCCTCATCAAGGTCCGAAACAAATATGCTCTAGCACAAACGGGTACTCAAACTCAAACCCACTATTTACTTTACTTCTACTCTTAAAGTTATAAACTCAGATTGAAATCATGATATTTTTATACATATCCTTATAATCAGCAATCTTAAATTCCTTTTATAAAAAGAAGATTGTTGTCTTAAGTATAACACTGATTGCTATTCAAAACTATATACCTTATAAGGTATATGATTGGCCAACTTATAAGTTGTTTGGATCTAATATTCAAAAACCAATCGTTTTGAATAAAAGAGATAGGTTTGAGATAAAGTACTTCAAAAAAGTGCTTGATTGAGGTCTATAGACCAAAAGGGTAGACGTGCTCGAGAATCAATCATCTCAACATATAGAGGAGAAACCTTAAAAACAAAAGTTGAAGTTCATATCAAAGATGTTATTACATCAGAATATGATACTTCTAAAAAAGACCTTCAAAAAGGGCACACATAGAGGAAAAACCTCGAACCTAAATAGTTCATATCAAAGGTGTTATTACATCAGAATATGATACTTCTAAACAAGACCCTCAAAAGGGCACATAAGAGGCTAAACCTCGAACCTAAAAAGGACATATCAAAGGTGTTATTACATCAGAATATGGTACTTTTTAAATATACCCAATAGGGTTTCCTAGGACTTCACCAGACCAGAAGTGACACTTGAGAGATGGGCTATTGTCAACTTTTCTGCACGCTGTGACATTAAAGGCCTTGGCAAAAAATGCCCGAGGAAGAAGCCTAACAACATCAAGTACGCAGAGTGTTCATCATGGACAACTGCGAAGACCTGATTCTAGAGTATCTTAGCTTGGCATGAACTCATTTCCAGTAAATCATGAAGACCGAGGATGACTGAAAGATGCCAAGCAAGTAAGGTAGCAAACCTGCTGGAACTACTCAGTTGAAGGATTAAGCACCTCTTCAAGAGAAGGTAAGTCAGGATACTTGGCTCTAATAAGCCTCAATAAATCTCCTGATGCTACTACCTTCTCAGAGGAACCCAATGCATCCAAGAACTCGGCCCCAGGAATCCAGCGTTTAGCAGTCATAGCAGAGAGCTTATCAGCAGCATCTGGATGAGAAAAAATCTCCTCCATCAACTTTGTCTCCTTCTCGGATTGGCATAAGTGCAAGACGCCACCCAAAATCTCATGCAGTTCAGAGGAGTGGAATAAATCCCCATACTCCTCCATATGGCTCTGAAACTCGGAGCTACGAGCAATAAAGGCACTCCAAAGTTTTAGAAGTCGTTTGGTCTCCTCTGGATCGTTCTCCGCAGCTTGATTTCGCGCTAGCTCCCCTACAATATCCTGATAAGTCTCCAGCTCTTTATCCTGGAACTTCTTTGCCAACAACATGTCCTCTTTCTCGGTCTCCAGCTGTTTTATCCTGGCTTCCAGTTGAGTCACCGCTGATGGAGCCTGAGCAAGATGAGTAGGTGCTGCAGACTCGGTCGTCAGAGTCGCAAGGGCAACCTCCATCTCCTCCTTCTTTTCCCTAAAGGCCCGACACTTGACATGTAATTCCATTACAGAATCAGACAAGTGCCGGATAACATTATTAGCTCTAGGGCCCACCGTGGACAGGTCTGCCATCAACTGTAAAAGAGGAGGACACATAAAAACCCGATATCTGAGGAATTCATATAGCAGAATAGGAAAGATAATTACCCCAGCAACGAAGGGATACTTCTTGGAAGATCTCCGAGAAGCCTGACCATCCTCTTCCTTGGGGAAATCCAGATAATACTTCAGTTTCTTCAGAGGAGCATCTTTGGATATCACCAGTTCAAGGTCAGATTCATCAGTATCTGAAGACTTCCCAGCCTCAGATTCCACCTCCTCTGCCTCTTCATCTATGACCTGGAGATTGGCCTCCCCTTTCTTGATCTTTTTCTTTGGAGGAGAGGCTATATACATAAGGAAGAGCGTAAATACGCTAGATAAAAAAAGTATACAAACAACTAAGACGATTTGAAACAGAAATTACCCGAAGAAGATTGACTGGAAGAAGATTCACCCTGGCCTCGAGGTGATTTCCTAGAAGCCCGTTTCTTACCCCTCTTCTTTTCTCCCTGGATTTTATCAGGGAGGGTCCAGTCTCGATCCTTTTTCAGGAAACTAGACGTAGACTTGGTGTGAGGACCAGAAGAAAGGTACAAGTTACATTAGGGCAATTTTAAGTGATTGCAAGTAATTTTATGTTGGATTCATTAGATAAATGTATCGAGTGGTTAGTAAGATGATATTCATATGAAAATATGAATGTCGAGATAAATTTTTAAGGTAGGATTGGTTTGGAATTAATATACTCAAATAAAAAAAAGTAAATTAAAATTTTAAAATACAAAGAAAACCTACACTGTGTAGCTAAAGAAAATGAAGTGAGGGTCAGTTGTAAATATAAAATAATAATAAGAAAAGAGGGAAGTAAATATGGGAAAATAGGATTCAATAATATAAATTAATATGGTAAAAGGAAAAGGGTCGGACAGAGAAAAATTCGGGAAGAAACGATACAGAGAGTATGGTTTCAGGAACTTGTAGCAGAGAGTAATATTTAGGAACTCGAGAATAAACGAAACAGGGAATCAAGAGGTATGTTCTAGTTTTGAGATTCTTAGGTATAGTTAGTCAATATGTTATTATCTCAGCCCTCGATTTGATGATCTGAAGCAATAAACTTGGATTGTGTAGTTTCTCATCAATAAACATGAATATGTAGGTTACTTTGGGGGTATATGAACTATAATCACCCATGCAATAACATATGAGGTGCAGAAGAACTCAATATAGGGGTGTGGTATTTTTGATCATGAAGGTGTTTGCTGGAATTACTAAGAGAAAGTATTTATTGTTTTGTTCATTCCAACAGGTTACATATCAAATGAGCAGTTTGAAAACAAAGTTTATGAACTGAAATTCATTCCTTTCCTTTTCCAGGATCATAAAAATGATTGTTAAGTAAACGGTTTTTGATTCAGAAATTTATAACAACTGACATGGTTTTCTTTTTCTTCTTAAACAAAATTCTTTAAATTTTCTGCAACTAAATTCTGCATCCTGAAATTTAGCTAGGATGGTAGGCACAATTAACAGTATGTAGCATAATCTTTGTAAGAAAGAAAAGCACATGTAAAGATTGAGTGAGCTGAATTGTAGAGGTAATGATCAAAGGAAATAATATAAGCATTAAGGAGGGCTGTTTTTACTGAATTTCCTTGATAGCACTATATAATCATGTAGGATGCATAGATTGATAATTCCCACTGTAAATAAGTAATTATATCATTGGGAAAATGATAACAGCAAAGACCTGTGAAGGTTGTTGTGACAACCAATTTGATTTATAATTAATCGAACTCATATTGTAAGGAATCTGGTTTGTTATTATTGTTTGGATTTATTAGTTTAAGATTCAGACTCTAGAAGAATGGTTAAGTAACCAGTAGATATAATCTTGGTGCAGATTTCAGCGAGCAGGACCTTACAAGGCCTACGGACCTTACAAGGCCTACGGACTGAAGTGAGTATTCTCACTTTTCTAAAAAATATATGTATTTCGAAAACTGCCATGCATATATGTGTTATAACGACTCTGTTACTCTAAAATTTGATTTATAAATATATGCGTAATTTATATAAGTTGTGATATTTTTTTATAATGGATAATAACAGCAGTATTTAAAATCAGATTATGTTTATGTTCTATATTCTGAAGTTAAATTGTAAAGAGTCAAATTGCAAGAGCGTCTTTGATTATCTTGCTGGAATGTTGTACTATTTGTGAATTTTGTATGTGTTTGAATTATTACTTGAACTTGACTAACATGAGCAAAATACCACTCGCTTGCACACGGGGGGATGTAGTTGTGTGCATGGGAGAGTATTTTGTAACCATGCCTCGTATGGCTAAGTCAGTTGCGGCTAATAGTCATACGAGATGGAACAAGCAATATACTACTCGTTCGCACGGCAGGAGGTTGGTGTAGTGGGAGTATATTGTGTCTTGGACTTGTATGGAGCTGGTCAGTTGCGGCTAGTAGTCCATATGAGGTTTATGGTATAAAAAGGGACCTAAGTGCTACGTACGTACGGGAAGCCACCTCTAGAATCCTAACTTGACATGACGTGTTTGCTTGACGTGAGTTGGTTACTGGAAATGTCTTTATGTGATGTGCCATATCTCAGTGTTCATGAAATATAATGTGCTAATTATCTCAGTGTATTTGAATTATAATATGATAATCACTAACTCATTTTTCTCTGGTTGAAATCCAATTCCATTGTGCATGTTTTGTCATAAAAAGGTCTCTGGAAACTAATTTAATTTGATGAGTCAATATGGTTGAGAGATGCACAATATCTCAGTATGTTTAGATATGCTTTGGTAATAAATCTCACTCTGTCTGAAATCCAATTTTGTGTTGCCTAGAAATTCAGTTCTGTTTTGCTTGTTTTGTCGTCATATGGTCTCTGGAAATTTATTAAATTTGATGAGTTAATCTGGCTGAAGGTGCAATAAAAGAAAAGAAATAAGATGAATAGAAAATAAAAAATAAAAATCATAAAAAACGATAATACGGGTCATTTGGTATTATTAAGTACTGTACAACTTCTGTGAATAGCCGTGAGTGTTGGACTGATTTTTATGAAGTTAGATTGGGAAAAATATATTTTCTTAGCTTAAATTTTGATGTGGGATTAGATTAAATAAGCCTAAGGGGTTAACTCCATGATTTATTGAACTGAGCAGCAGTAGCACTGTGATACAGAATGTTTTGAAACTGAAAATATAGAATGTAGGAATATGAATTTAAGGTGTTTGATTGTCATTTTGTAGGATGAAACCTTTGGTATTTAAAATTTCTGGAAATTAAATATGATGAGAACTCAATTCAACATTAGTTTGTTTAGAAGAAAAAAATTACTTAAGTTCCTGGTGTTGTTGATATTTCGGTCATAGATATTTTATGGGTTTTTCTCATTTTTTTACCGGAGAATATCACTGGGCGTAAAAGCTCATTATGTGTTTCTGTGGCATGGCAGATCTATTATGAAGACGTCTTGGTTAGGAAGGCTTGATGCACTCTCTGTTTCTTACATCTAAATGCTAGTCGAAACTGCTATATTAGACTCAAGTGATATTATCTTAGCCATGGCGTGTGTGCCTATCTAAAACAAGTATTTTGGCTCCTGTAGTATTATCATCCACCATAAAAGACTCCTGTAGTTATGTTTAACTAGGAGCAAGTGTGATTTCTTTTGTCATGTAAATAAGATCCAGAGCTATTACTATCGTAATAAAACATCTCTTGTACTCTGAACTACAACTATATCTGTTGTTGAGTTATGGATAAATCCAGTTTGACGTCACGGTTAGATTATGTATCACTGGGACGTCTCAGAGTGGTATCAGAGCCTTAAGTCCACAAGAGATGCTCTCTGGTTTTTAACATCAGAGCTAGGATTACATGACTAATTCTTAATATAATGTCTGAAATTATGTGTTAAAAATACCTCTTAACCTATTAATATATACATATTAGGATAATTATTTTTGATATATAAATTGTGTTTACAACTATCTGGATAATCTTAACCTTAGTGCGCTAGAATTTTATGAGATTTAATGTAGTAATTTATGGAAGAAATATGTTTTCTAGTATGGATTAACTTCGATCTGTCTAAGAGTTAGTTCTCGTTATGTATAGATGGATCAACATGAGTCTATCCACATAGGGAATGAAACACGTGAAAGGGATGATGCTTCTGATTATAGGGCACAAGTTGCAATAGCTTTAGACCGAATTACTCAAGTTCTTCAGAATCAAGCTCCAGGAAGCCAAGGCAACCTAGGAGGAAATCGTCACCTGGATGAAGAGGATGTTGCTTTGGAACGATTCCAAAAGTTTCTCCCACCAAGGTTTGATGGTGACCTTGATCCAGAAAAAGCTGAAACATGGTTGGAGGAGATCAACAATATATTTACCACCCTTCGGTATACTGATGAACGTAATGTAGCCTTTGCAAAGTTTCAGTTTACCGGAGCGGCAGCAGCATGGTGGATACTTGTAGAATCTAAGTGGGAGCGGCAAGGTACACCAAAGACCTGGCTTAACTTTGAGAAGGAGTTCAACAATAAGTACTTTACTGCCATGGTTCGAGAGACTCGAGTGGAGGAGTTTGTGAGGCTGCAACAAGGAACTCAAACCGTCGCTGAATACGTTGCCAGGTTTGATAAGTTATCCAAATACGTACCAGGATTAGTGAGTACAGACGAGGAAAGAAAGGCACGCTTTGTTCAGGGTCTTAATTTTGAACTCAAGGAGGGGTTAGCTTCAGCAGAGCAACCATCCTATGCAGCTGCGGTGGAGAACGCTCAACGATTGGAACGCGTTAAGAACGAGCGAAAGCAAATGCAGAATCGAATGACAGGACCAAGTAGTTGGTTAAAACCTCGGGGAAGGATAGATGTTCATCAACGAGATTCAGAGTCTCAGTTGTGGTTGAGGTCGACCAATGAGAATACTAGCAAGGCTAACAATAATCAGACACTTTATTTAGGAGGACGTCAGGTCACATGTAATTACTGTCAGAAGCTTTGACATGAAGAGCAAAAATGCTGGAGGAAGAAAGGAAGG
Organism: Sherardia arvensis; assembly: GCA_948330725.1. Classification (NCBI taxonomy): domain Eukaryota; kingdom Viridiplantae; phylum Streptophyta; class Magnoliopsida; order Gentianales; family Rubiaceae; genus Sherardia; species Sherardia arvensis. The sequence continues at coordinate 21,884,346 of OX415240.1, forward strand.
TGTTTGCTGTGCGGAAGCGACCAGCATATGGCTAATGACTGTCATAGATCCCGAACGAGAATGGAAGTTTCCCGACCAACAGATCGCTTTGCTTCTCAGGGTGGTGGCGAAGGAATAGGAAAGCCCAAGGTACCAGCACGTGTCTTTGCCATAGAGGGTACTGAAGCTCCACAAGAGACCGATGTGATTGAAGGTACGATCCCTATTTCTGGTCGTTTTGCACGTACTTTAATTGATCCAGGCTCAACTCATTCATTCGTTATTCTTAACTTTGTGATAAATACTAAAAAGATTCCTGAAACCTTATCCTACACTCTAGAGGTTAGCACGCCTACCACTAATAATAAAGTAACAACTGATAAGGTGTATCGAGAGTGTGGAGTGGAGATAAGCGAGAGAAACTTTCCCATAGATTTGATAGTGTTACCTCTGCGAGGGTATGAGGTGATTTTAGGGATGGACTGGTTATCAAGGTACCATGCTAAACTAGATTGCCGATCCAAAGTGGTACAATTATGTGCCCCATGAGAGGATATCGTGGAGGTTAATGTGAGAAAACGACTAGCTCCGCTTACTCTTATTTCTGCAGTTCGAGCTACACAATCTCTTAAGCGGGGAGCTACTGCATTCATAGCTTATTTAATCAACAAACCCGTTGATAAAAATAGGCTAGAAGAGGTTCCAATTATTAACGAATACCCCGATGTGTTCCCAGAAGAACTGGCCTCTTTACCCCCTGAACGTGAGGTTAGTTTTGGTATTGAACTGGTCCCAGAAGCCGTCCCAATCTCCAGAACTCCTTATCGTATGGCACCTGCTGAGCTTAAAGAATTGAAGCTTCAACTCCAAGACTTATTGTTGAGGGGATTTATTCAGCCCAGTGTCTCACCTTGGGGAGCTCCAGTACTCTTTGTGAAGAAGAAAGATGGCACACTACGATTGTGTATTGACTATCGCGGTTTAAATAATGTTACTATAAAGAACAGATATCCTATACCTTTGATTGATGAATTGTTTGACCAGCTTCAAGGTGCCCAGATATTTTCTAAGTTTGACCTCAGGCAGGGGTATTATCAACTGAGGATAAGGGATGAGGACATTAGTAAAACTGCATTCAACACAAGGTATGGTCATTTCGAGTTTATGGTCATGCCGTTTGGATTAACCAATGCGCCTGCAGTTTTTATGGATCTGATGCATCGCATTTTCCATCCCTACCTAGATCAATTTGTGGTAATTTTTATCGATGATATCCTTGTTTATTCTAAAACAATGGAGGAACATCATCAACACTTGCATATAGTACTACAAACACTGAGGGAGCATAAGCTTTATGCGAAATTCAGCAAGTGTGAATTTTTGGCTGGAAAGTGTTGCGTTTCTGGGACACATTATCTCTAAAGATGGTATAGCTGTAGATCCATCGAAAGTAGAAGCAATTTTGAAGTGGAAGCGCCCCGAAAATGTTACTGAGGTTCGAAGTTTCTTAGGGCTGGCTGGCTACTATCGCAGGTTTGTGAAAATCTTCTCAAAGATTGCTGGTTCTTTGTCACGGCTTACTCAGAAGAACGTAAGATTTGAGTGGAGCAATAAAGCGGAGGCTAGTTTTCAAGAATTGAAAAAGCGCTTGACCACCGCACATGTATTAACTTTACCAGCAGATGGAAAGGAATTCGTAGTATTTGCTGATGCATCTACGGAAGGGTTAGGGTGTGTTCTGATGCAGGAAGGGAGAGTCATTGCATATGCGTCTCGTCAACTGAAAATTTATGAGCGAAATTACCCCACTCATGATTTGGAGTTGGCAGCCATCGTATTTGCTTTAAAGAAATGGCGTCATTATTTGTATGGTGTGACTTTTGAAATCTTCTCTGACCATAAAAATCTCAGGTATCTTTTCACCCAAAAGGATTTGAATTTACGCCAACGGCGTTGGATTGAATTCTTACTGGATTATGACTTTTCGATTCAATACCATCCCGGTAAAGCTAATGTAGTGGCAGATGCCTTAAGCAGGATGATTCAGGTCGCGAGGGTCATGGTTAAGGTTGGCGAGATGTGGGAGCATATCATAGATTGTAATCCTAAAAGGATTAATGACAAGATATCTTTAGCTAATATTCGCCTACAACCTTCGTTGTTAAATAGAATTAAAGAGGCACAGGAACTTGATATGACACTTCAAAGTCGAAAGGAGAAGCCTCAGAAGGGCGAGTTAGCAGGATACAGTGTAAGATCAGATGGGCTGGTTCTGATTCATAGCCGAATATATATACCTAACGACCCTGTTCTTAAGAAAGAGATTCTCGCAGAAGCTCATCGCTCGAAATATGCTATACATCCTAGCTGTAATAAGATGTACCAAGATCTGAAAAGGCATTATTGCTGGGAGAATATGAAGCGTGAAATTGCTCAATTTGTTACCTCGTGCCTAACCCGCCAACAAGTAAAAGCCGAGCATCAAAGACCATCTGGTCTCTTGCAGCCATTGGAAATTCCAGAATGGAAGTGAGAGCACGTCACAATGGACTTTGTAACAGGTCTACCAAGGACTCAACGGGGTTATGATGCTATCTGGGTTGTCATAGATAGGCTTACGAAATCTGCTCATTTCTTTCCAGTCAATATGAAATATTCATTGGAAAAGCTGGCACAAATTTATCTAAATGAAATAGTCCGTCTTCACGGGGTTCCTATCTCGATTGTTTCTGATCGAGACCCTCGATTTACTTCAAGGTTGTGGCGACAAGTACAAAGTGCCATGGGAACTAAACTTAACCTTAGCACAACAGCTCACCCCCAAACGGATGGACAGTCAGAACGCACAATACAGACGCTTGAAGATATGTTGCGTGCTTGTATACTGGATTTCGGGGGAAGCTGGGATAAATACCTGTCGTTAGTGGAGTTCACTTATAATAACAGTTACCAAGCATCAATTCAGATGGCACCATATGAGGCCTTGTATGGGCGCAAATGTCGATCCTCAGTTTACTGGGATGAGGTAGGGGAAAGGAAAATAATTCAGACAGATAGACTATCCTGGTTGGAAGAAGCCTACAATAAGGTAAAGCTTATCAGGCAGCGATTACAAGTGGCTCAGAGTCGACAAAAGAGCTATGCTGACAATCGATGGAAGAATCTAGAGTTTCAGGTGGGAGATAAAGTTTTTTTAAAGGTTACTCCTCAAAAGGGTATGATTAAACATGGAAAGAAACGGAAGCTCAGCCCTCGATTTGTTGGTCCTTTTGAAATAACCCAGCGAGTGGGTAATGTCGCTTATCGGTTAGCACTACCTTCTGCTCTTGAAAGAATGCACGATGTTTTCCATGTTTATTTACTTCGCCAATACCATCCAGATCCGAGCCATGTGATCAGTTATGACGGACTAGAACTAGATGAAAAAGTGTCATTTGAGACACAACCTATCAAGATAATTGACCGCCAAGTAAAGAGATTGCGCACGAAAGAGATTCCTACTGTCAAGGTTCTTTGGGGACATCATGGAATAGAAGAGGCCACTTGGGAGTTGGAGAGAGAGATGATGAAGAATTATCCTCATCTATTTTCTAATTCAGTCAAGAATTCCGAGGACGGAATTCCATAGAAGGGGGGACGAATGTGAGGACCAGAAGAAAGGTACAAGTTACATTAGGGTAATTTTAAGTGACTGCAAGTAATTTTATGTTGGATTCATTAGATAAATATATCGAGTGGTTAGTAAGATGATATTCATATGAAAATATAATGTCGAGATAAAATTTTAAGGTAGGATTGGTTTGGAATTAATATACTCAAAAAAAAAGGTAAATTAAAATTTTAAAATACAAAGAAAACCTACACTGTGTAGCTAAAAAAATGAAGTGAGGGTCAGTTGTAAATATAAAATAATGATAAGAAAAGAGGGAAGTAAATATGTGAAAATAGGATTCAATAATATAAATTAATATGGTAAAAGGAAAAGGGTCGGACAGAGAAAAATTCGGGAAGAAACGATACAGAGAGTATGGTTTCAGGAACTTGTAGCAGAGAGTAATATTTAGGAACTCGAGAATAAATGAAACAGGGAATCAAGAGGTATGTTCTAGTTTTGAGATTCTTAGGTATAGTTAGTCAATATGTTATTATCTCAGCCCTCGATTTGATGATCTGAAGCAATAAACTTGGATTGTGTAGTTTCTCATCAATAAACATGAATATGTAGGTTACTTTGGGGGTATATGAACTATAATCACCCATGCAATAACATATGAGGTGCAGAAGAACTCAATATAGGGGTGTGGTATTTTTGATCATGAAGGTGTTTGCTGGAATTACTAAGAGAAAGTATTTATTGTTTTGTTCATTCCAACAGGTTACATATCAAATGAGCAGTTTGAAAACAAAGTTTATGAACTGAAATTCATTCCTTTCCTTTTCCAGGATCATAAAAATGATTGTTAAGTAAACGGTTTTTGATTCAGAAATTTATAACAACTGACATGGTTTTCTTTTTCTTCTTAAACAAAATTCTTTAAATTTTCTGCAACTAAATTCTGCATCCTGAAATTTAGCTAGGATGGTAGGCACAATTAACAGTATGTAGCATAATCTTTGTAAGAAAGAAAAGCACATGTAAAGATTGAGTGAGCTGAATTGTAGAGGTAATGATCAAAGGAAATAATATAAGCATTAAGGAGGGCTGTTTTTACTGAATTTCCTTGATAGCACTATATAATCATGTAGGATGCATAGATTGATAATTCCCACTGTAAATAAGTAATTATATCATTGGGAAAATGATAACAGCAAAGACCTGTGAAGGTTGTTGTGACAACCAATTTGATTTATAATTAATCGAACTCATATTGTAAGGAATCTGGTTTGTTATTATTGTTTGGATTTATTAGTTTAAGATTCAGACTCTAGAAGAATGGTTAAGTAACCAGTAGATATAATCTTGGTGCAGATTTCAGCGAGCAGGACCTTACAAGGCCTACGGACCTTACAAGGCCTACGGACTGAAGTGAGTATTCTCACTTTTCTAAAAAATATATGTATTTCGAAAACTGCGAGGCATATATGTGTTATAACGACTCTGTTACTCTAAAATTTGATTTATAAATATATGCGTAATTTATATAAGTTGTGATATTTTTTTATAATGGATAATAACAACAGTATTTAAAATCAGATTATGTTTATGTTCTATATTCTGAAGTTAAATTGTAAAGAGTCAAATTGCAAGAGCGTCTTTGATTATCTTGCTGGAATGTTGTACTATTTGTGAATTTTGTATGTGTTTGAATTATTACTTGAACTTGACTAACATGAGCAAAATACCACTCGCTTGCACACGGGGGGATGTAGTTGTGTGCATGGGAGAGTATTTTGTAACCATGCCTCGTATGGCTAAGTCAGTTGCGGCTAATAGTCATACGAGATGGAACAAGCAATATACTACTCGTTCGCACGGCAGTAGGTTGGTGTAGTGGGAGTATATTGTGTCTTGGACTTGTATGGAGCTGGTCAGTTGCGGCTAGTAGTCCATATGAGGTTTATGGTATAAAAAGGGACCTAAGTGCTACGTACGTACGGGAAGCCACCTCTAGAATCCTAACTTGACATGACGTGTTTGCTTGACGTGAGCTGGTTACTGGAAATGTCTTTATGTGATGTGCCATATCTCAGTGTTCATGAAATATAATGTGCTAATTATCTCAGTGTATTTGAATTATAATATGATAATCACTAACTCATTTTTCTCTGGTTGAAATCCAATTCCATTGTGCATGTTTTGTCATAAAAAGGTCTCTGGAAACTAATTTAATTTGATGAGTCAATATGGTTGAGAGATGCACAATATCTCAGTATGTTTAGAATATGCTTTGGTAATAAATCTCACTCTGTCTGAAATCCAATTTTGTGTTGCCTAGAAATTCAGTTCTGTTTTGCTTGTTTTGTCGTCATATGGTCTCTGGAAATGTATTAAATTTGATGAGTTAATCTGGCTGAAGGTGCAATAAAAGAAAAGAAATAAGATGAATAGAAAATAAAAAAATAAAAATCATAAAAAAACAATAATACGGGTCATTTGGTATTATTAAGTACTGTACAACTTCTGTGAATAGCCGTGAGTGTTGGACTGATTTTTATGAAGTTAGATTGGGAAAAATATATTTTCTTAGCTTAAATTTTGATGTGGGATTAGATTAAATAAGCCTAAGGGGTTAACTCCATGATTTATTGAACTGGGCAGCAGTAGCACTGTGATACAGAATGTTTTGAAACTGAAAATATAGAATGTAGGAATATGAATTTAAGGTGTTTGATTGTCATTTTGTAGGATGAAACCTTTGGTATTTAAAATTTCTGGAAATTAAAGATGATGAGAACTCAATTCAACATTAGTTTGTTTAGAAGAAAAAAATTACTTAATTTCCTGGTGTTGTTGATATTTCGGTCATAGATATTTTATGGGTTTTTCTCATTTTTTTTACCGGAGAATATCACTGGGCGTAAAAGCTCATTATGTGTTTCTGTGGCATGGCAGATCTACTATGAAGACGTCTTGGTTAGGAAGGCTTGATGCACTCTCTGTTTCTTACATCTAAATGCTAGTCGAAACTGCTATATTAGACTCAAGTGATATTATCTTAGCCATGGCGTGTGTGCCTATCTAAAACAAGTATTTTGGCTCCTGTAGTATTATCATCCACCATAAAAGACTCCTGTAGTTATGTTTAACTAGGAGCAAGTGTGATTTCTTTTGTCATGTAAATAAGATCCAGAGCTATTACTATCGTAATAAAACATCTCTTGTACTCTGAACTACAACTATATCTGTTGTTGAGTTATGGATAAATCCAGTTTGACGTCACGGTTAGGTTATGTATCACTGGGACGTCTCAGAGTGGTATCAGAGCCTTAAGTCCACAAGAGATGCTCTCTGGTTTTTAACATCAGAGCTAGGATTACATGACTAATGCTTAATATAATGTTTGAAATTATGTGTTAAAAATACCTCTTAACCTATTAATATATACATATTAGGATAATTCTTTTTGATATATAAATTGTGTTTACAACTATCTGGATAATCTTAACCTTAGTGCGCTAGAATTTTATGAGATTTAATGTAGTAATTTATGGAAGAAATATTTTGTCTAGTATGGATTAACTTCGATCTGTCTAAGAGTTAGTTCTCGTTATGTATAGATGGATCAACCGTTCACGTGTCCTGATGGAATACGAAAGAATTTGAAGCTAGATATTTAGAAAGGATAGTCTTGGAAGGACACCCCGAGCTTAACACCCCGAGTTATTCTCCCTTGAGTTATTGGTCTTCCCTCGAGAAGCAAGTCTCTCCTTCAACCTTCGAGATGGAGCACTCTATATTCTGAAGATCTACCTTGGGGCTACTGATAAGTCCATGGTTCGTATTCGGACCTCATTCATACTCGGACCTCATTCATACTCGGACCAGGGTCCGAGAAGGGTCGTGGGCTCGAGATACGTGGAGGGTGGATCCATGGGTCCATCAATCCTAATCCTTATAAGGAATGCGTATATTATGAATGTTCTACAAGGAATATACATTTTCTCAAAGATGGTAATTCAGCTATCCTAAACATGGTAATACAACCATGTCCGAAATATAGTTCTATTATACATGGTAATACAACCTCTATTCCCATAAGAGTTGTATTCATACCATAAATACATAACTTGGTGATATACGGATTGTAGTCATATAAATATCCTAAGAGGTTTGGTAGACCTCTCATCTAGTCTCATACTTTATAATTTACGCCTTAAGCAAATATACTGATTTGAGCATCAGAGTGTCTATCCCCGGGACACCGGGGCCTTTGTCTTGCAGATCAGTTCGTGAGAAGGGCTCGTAATCAAGCGCGGGTCGTAGACATCCATCAATCGTCGCCCCCTGTCTCGCATGGGGGACTTTCCAGAAATCCGCCCAGCACAATAATGACTCAAACTGGGTCAGATGCTTAGCATTCAAGATGATTCCCTCGATACAGGTGCTGATGGATCTAATAACGGGGAGTCGGTCCTCACGTGGAGGTATGATGGGAGAACTGGAGATAGTACGTTTCTCCTAAAAGCTTCTGTGTTTGATATGTATGGTATGAAACATGAACGTGGCATCAAGGGAAAGCAATTTTGAAGCATTTGTGTCTGAGGAGGGGAAGACTTATGAGGAGTTTGATTTTTTATCTTGATATCTAGAATCATAGTTGGCGCAGAATCTTCGTGAAGGAAGTTTAAATTTATTTAAGACTTATGTACTGATTTGCTTCTATCTCTCTGCTTTATGTCGGTTATAATTACAGTGTTTTAGATTGATTTGGTTCGGATACAACTGTTGTAGTAATTTGATATGTTCCATCATGAGCCCTGTCAGGCTATGGAAGCGGTTGCATTCCGAGTGCCGGAGTCCTCTTGAATACAAGTACGTTATGAAGAGAATGATATTAGGAAGAATGATTTTAATTGTATGTTTAATTAAATAGAAATTCATTTTGTTGATAAAATAAATACGAAATTTTGAATTTATAAAACAATATTTTCTCTACATGAACTACCTAGGGTGATCGCGCGTTGCACGGTTTGTTTGAGGACTTGTTAATGTAAAATTTTAAAAGGTTTTATCATCTTTAACATGGTTGGTTTGATATTTTTGTTCAACTTTTAGACTATTTTTGTAATTTTGATCTAATTTACTTAATTTTGTATTTACCCCTAACATACCACAATGTTTTCTTTACATTTTTGGTTCTAGTGATTTTTGGATTTTTTCCTGGAGTATAGAAAAAAAGAAATATTAGTGTTGAAATAGACCGTCTATATTATACACGGTCTCTTTTTGCAATTAAAACTGAACGCGGCTCCTTATTTGCAATTTACATTTGAGCGGGTCCTTTTTCTGTAAATTCCAAAACTTACCTCACGAATATATATAGCTATTTTCTTTTATTTTTTGGCCCACTTCATTCCAGATCCCAATCCCAATCGGCTCTCAAAATTTTCCCCCAATTCATTCCAAAACCCCATTGGCGATCCAATCTCCGTCACCCAACCGTCATTATTCCGGCGATCTCCGGCGCAATCCAACGCAATCTGACGTTCATTCTTCAATCGATTGTAATCCGACGTTCATTCTTCAATCGATTTCCGGCGCAATTCGACGCAATCTCGTCCTTTATTCTTCAATCGATGACGATATTGCTCTCGATGCTGCCGAAAATGGAGCCGCTGTGAGTGATTTCAACACACTAGTTGTTTTCCTTTCCTTCTGTTTGAGTGAATAGCCGATTTGTGTTCAGTTTCTTATAAGATATTGAACTGGTTTTATGAACCGCTAGATTTAGGTTGTTGATTTTAATATTTATGAAAACTTGATTGTTTAGTGTGAAAACTGTAACTTTTAATGTGAATCTTGCCAGTTTTAAAGTGACTATTCACATCTTCAATTTTATGAAATTTACTGTATTTAACTTGAAAACTTGACATTTTGATCTGCTTCTTTTTACTTTTTGTTAAATCTCATGTTTTACCTTTAAAAACTTGATCTTTTTAATTTTCTGTATGTTCATTCATGAAATCTCATGCTTTTACTTTGAAAAAATAATATTTTAGTCTAAAATACTTTCGTTTATGAAATATGGGTGTTTTACTTTGAAAACTGTAGCTTTTAATGTGAAATATTAGCTGATTTGAGTACATATGTTTTGCGTGAACAGTGTGCGTGAACAGTACCGGTGAACAGTGCGCGTCAATAGTACTTTTTCAAATTTTGCAAATAAGAACCTCCTTCCTTCCATATTTTAATGAAGTCCTTAGTCTATATTATAGTTATAATATAGACGGTCACTCCAAAAACCAACTCGAAACCAATTAATTGTTGATTTTGTTGATAAAGAACGAAATTATCTAATATAACTTTCAAAATTCAAGAAATATTTACACCATAATATAATTGATCCTTTCTTTTTAACAATTAATATTCAGCTGATACCATGAAAATACACAATTAATACCCCAGGAAAATGTTTCTACAAATAATTATTTATATAATATTTGTTTAAATCATTTGGTAATTAAATATCAATCAAGATATTTAATAAAATCATTTACATGTTTAGATTAAAGCGTTCTAAATATATTCTTACACATATATGCCAAAGAATATATACTTTTTTTTTAGATTAAACCACCATTGGTGGGGGATTAATTGGCACCCCATACCTTTGAAAAGCCAAAAATAGCTTAAGACAATACTTGCCAGTGTTTTACAGAGGGAGCAGGGCTCCTGAAGCCAAGAGCTTCAAAAAAGAATAAAGAATGGCAAATCCTAGGAGATTACCTATTCTAAATGAGCATATGTTATGATAGCTTAGGGTACTCTTCATCAGGGATTAATGGGGGAGCAGGTTCGTGATCAGTTCAACAAAGAGTGAAGCACAAATTTGCCACTCCATATCCTGATAGAGAGTATCTTCCATAACTATGCTCTATATACAAAAATGATGATTTGCAGAGTAGTTTGCTGGTGCTAAGACTCCCCAGTTTCTGCTTCCTGATTGCTTGGCTTGAGTGTTGTGGTATGTGATCCAGATGAGCAGCTTCCTTAAACCTGAAAGGAAATAGAGAGCAGCAGTATGTTTGTTCACCAAGAAAATCTGAGACTTGGGAATTTCCAGTCTATCAAGATTAAGGATCCCCTGAAGTTTTGCAAGGAGGTGCAACTGATCTAATATATTGGATGACTGAGTGGCAGAGCTCATGTTAGCTAAGTAGTCAGCTACCATATTACCTTCCCTCAAAGTATGGATAACTGAGTACTGAGTAATATGGAGGCTGATATCATGACACATAGAGTATAGTTTCCAATCTATCATGTTTGGATTAATAGCACCTTTGACAGCATTAAGACAATCAGATTCTATGCAGAAACTGTTAAACTTTAAATTTATGCCTAGCTGCAAGCCCATACGAATAGCTATATACTGAACTCTCCTACCAAAATAAATGATGAATCTTGAAGGTATAAAACATACAAACATTTTAAACATATTTCATGTGATCCTAAAAAAATGAAATATATTAATCAAACTTTACAAATTAAGTACAAAAATAATTAAAGAAACGGACGTACACATTAGTTTAGAATCTGTTAGACAATATTTAGGTAGTTAACCACCAGGCAGCTGCCGTCAAAAAGTCAGTTCAATCACATCTCCCACTAAAGATCACTGAAACTCAATATACTGCATGGATCGTAAAATAATAATATATACATATTGATTTGGTATGTTAGGTAAATATGATAATAATAATAGTACATATTTTTTAAATATCTTATCAAATAAATAAATTATGAATGGCTGAAGGTAATTAAAGATATATGAAGTACTTCATATATTTTTTATGCCATTAAGAATTTTTGAAGTTAAAGAAATATTTGTAATACTTATTCACGTTTTTAATATGCAGCGGTGATTGTTGTATTAATAACAAAATAGTGTATAAATTTTCAAAATAAAAATAAATTGTAGTTAAATAAACTGAACTGAAAAATATTGATTAATTTGAAAAACATATTCCCACATTCACTTTAGTGTGGATAATTTGCTAGGTTACATGTTACCATAAATAGGCCTATTTAATTTTTATAATAATTATTTTAAAAATTAGATAATAAAATTACTTGTTTAATTAAATAGATTATCTTTTCTTCCATAGTTTTAATACAATTTATAAATTTGAAAGGGAAGGAATATACCAAATACACCGTTTAATATGTATAGTGTCAATTGATTTCTAATATCCAAAAGCACATTAGAATCAAGATATTCACAGTCCCACTTTACACGCTTTATAAAATTCACCTTTCTCCGTAAGAGAACACTGAGTCAAAAAATTGATTAACACTCCTCTGAACCTTGGCAAGATTGTTTATCCAACACTTCATTTATCCAACACTTGAATTTTGACTGTGATTTGATCTTGATGATGGCCACAACAACTTCAAAATCCTAGAGGACCACATCGCGACACTTCAGCCAGTACCCATATACCAAGATTTTTTTATTCAGACGGTAAACCGAAATCAAAGTAGAAACGGGACCTCTCAAGATATAAGTGCTTTCAAGCGCCGCTCCCGCGTATTACCATAGATTCAAAATTATTGAAAAACAAACCTTTTGTAAACTTTATCAATAATATAACATTCAGAGTCAATGATGATTCTGCAGCCATGATCATGACTCAATACACAATGCTTTACTTTTCACCATCTTCATCTCCACCACCAAAATATATGTATGTCAACTTGCCCAGGTTTAAAGAAATATACATTACAAAACTTACATCCGGTAATGATGATAAACAACCATTGCCTATTAATCACATACGCATAATCTGGTAAGTTTTTTAAAGAAATTTTCCGATGCCTAGTTTAAAATATACGGCGGCCAAATTTATACTTGTCATAAAGATATTATTTAAAATTTCACAACATAACACTTAATCAGCAATCAAACCGTACAGTTGTCTGCCACCATGGCTTTGTGGATTTTTTTACATTGTAGTATATGATATGATATTATAAGAGTTAGAATGAGTTGGATTTGTCTGTAATAATAAAATAAATATAGAAGGCGGAAATCATTGATATAAGCAAAGAATGAAAGAATGAAATTTAAAGAAACAAATAAGGAATATATGAAAATTGTAGGTGCCGGAATATGATGATCTTGTGGTGGTTGTGTGGTGGTTTTAATCAAAACTACGTAATTTTATGTTTTTTAATTCTTTTTATTAATTTATATATTGACTGGAGCAATAACTCTTCTAATTTTTTTATTTTTTTTTTGCTTACAAGTATAAGGATCTCTTACAACTATCCTAATCTAGCCTAATCTACTGATCCTCTACTCAGTCCTCCACTTTATGCTGTGAATGGGGTGAAAGTCCCAGTTGACACCCTCTGTTGAACTTCGCTTTTTTGCACTTCATGCGCCACCTGATGGCTCCCGATACTCACTGCTTTGATATTAGCACGCCTCTGCGGGACTGGAAACTTTGAAACTAGGAGAAAGTCACAGGGGGCGGGGAGGTGGGGTTTGAACCCTGGACCTCTGCCTAGCCAAGACCTTATGATTTGGTTTTTGGATAAGTGGGCTAGCCCACTTGGTTAAGTCTTCTAATTATCTTTAGTATAAAAGTTTGGTTTCTTGTATATTTCTTAAACTTTTATTATGGTTTTTATTCATTTTAATTTAAATAATGAACATTCAAATTTAAACGGTTATTTATATAATCTTCACATAAATTTACATTGCAATTTTTACAATTATACATGTTACATTATGTGTACTTTAATCTTTTTTCAAAAAAAAAACAGTGTTTAATGGAACATGAATGATGTTTTAATTTCAAAAATATAGTGTTTTCATATTTCTATAATATTTAGCAGGAATAATGTGTTTTCTTTATACGTTTTAATTTAAAAATTGTACCTTTAAATTTTAGACTTAGTTTAAAATTAATATAAAAATTCCTTCACTTTTACATCAAATTTATTTTATGCTTACCTTAAAATAGATTATGCTTCAGTTATTAATAATAGAAAAGTTGAATTTTCATTAGATTCCGCTTAAATTTTAGCTCAAACTTATAATCACAGTTACATAATTTTGATGAAATTAGAGTTTTTTGGGCCTGTAAATATTCTAACTTGGTTCTATGTTTTTTCAAATCGAAGAGTGGCTAAATTGTGTTTCGGTATTTATTTACTCGATTACTTAATTGCTCCTCTTTTTAGATTTGGAACATCAGAATCTCTTAGCAAGCTAGTCAGTAGGGTTAATCTTACAATTTTAATTTTGAGAAGTTTAGGCCCTGTCAAGTGCAGCTTAAATTCTGCACATTTCAGTTAAGTTAAGCAGACTTCAGCGGACTTCAGCAGACTTCAGCTGGTTTCAGCAGATTTCAGCGGACTTCAGCTGGCTTTAGCGGATTTCAGCGGAGTTCAGCTATTAAAAAAAAATTCCCTATTTCCACTAAATTGTTTTAAAATAAAATTTCCTACAATTCAAAAATGTCAATGAAATACTTTTGTTTTGATTTATCAAATGAAATTAATTGTGAAAAAATGTTTATTCAATATATTTTGTTTTAATTTATCAAATAAAGTTATTTTTAATAGTTGTAATTTATACTCGAAATTAACAAATTCAACAATAAGGGCCTGTTTAGTACAATTTATCTGAATATTTTCAGTTCAGTTCATTATTTTTCAGTTAAGTTCATTTTAGTTCTGTTCAATTCAGTTCAGTAGTTTCAGTTCCGTTCAGTGCATTATACTTTAATTAAAATTAAAACATAATATATGTTAATGATTCAGTCCAGTTCAATCCAATTCAGAGAAATTGTAATTTATTTCAATTCAGTTCCACGAAAATGTTGACGATTTTAAGTTTATATTGAAAATTCAGTTCTTTTTTGTTAAACGAAGTTCAATTCAGTTCATTTCAATTAAATGTAGGTCAATTCAGTTAAGTGTAGTTCAATTCAGTTCTATTTTCTGTTCTTGAATTTCTGTTTCTCTACCATTAGATAGAGATTTCCATTTGATTTGATGCAATATTTATTCGATTCAGTTCAGTTCAGGCATATTAAACAGGCCCTAATTACGAATATGTCCATTAACAAACAAAATAATTATTGCGAAATATTTATTATTTGATCAAATAATTAATGAGGTACAAAGTATTTCATTTTTTGATTTGTATGATATGTGTAATTTTTGAAAAACCATTGTACAAATAAAATTGTTACTTTAAATTTTTTATTATTTGATCAAATTTGAAGTTGAATTTTGAACTCAAATTAATAGTAATATTATTATTATAATAACATTTTGTATTTAATTTCAGCAGACTTCAGCGGATTTCAGCGGAATTCAGCGGACTTCAGCGAACTTCAGCAGACTTCAGCGAATTTCACCGAATTTCAGTTAAGTGAATTTCAGTTCAGCTGAACTTGACAGAGGTTTAGTTGCTTCTAAGGGTGAAGCCCTTCTTGTAACAAATTTTAGGCAATGCCTAATTTTGATTTGGGGTATCAAATAAATTACCCCACACATGGTGGTTAATTTGTTTTTTTTAAAAAAAGAGTTTTAATAGACTACCATATGTGCCAAACGAAACAAAACAAAATCTTCTACATAAAAATAAAAATATGATCAACATATTTGCCATGCTACATGCTACTTTTTTAACTACAAAAACCACTATATTTATTATTACCAGGATAATACATGACCTTTTATTTAGAGTGGTGATACATGCAGGTCCATGTTTACTAATGCAGGTCTGAAAAATATAATATTTTGGGTGTAGTAGCACAATTCAGGGGGTCATTAGTAAACATGGACCTGCATGTATAATTATTGTTTATGTATAATTATTTTTGTTTAATACATTAAGAGCATCTCCAATGTGATTGTCAATTTAATTAATTTTGATTGACACGTCATTATGATAAAATTTCTATACAAAATCATGTCTCCAATGCAATCCTCATTTAATGTAGTCAATCCTATGTGTTAAAATTTTCAAGAGCCGGTGTCAATGAGAACTTCTACTTCTTGACACTCAACTTGACATTGTCTTATATTAAATTTGACATTAATTGTCAAAAACTTTCCTTTTCTTATGAATTCATCCAAATATAAATTATTCAAAAAACCTAATATATTGTATCTCATAAAACATGGTTAGTATAAATTTCACTTTTTATGTATATGCTACTTGAATATAATTGTCAATTTATTCAAAAAAATTATAGTAACGACTTCTAAATTATAGTAGTGACTTCTAAGCATATTCTAGTTATATTTTACTTATAAAATTTTGAATTTAGTTGAAATTGGATTTCAAATGATAAATTTTAAAATTACTTGGATGTTAATAGTATGTTATAAATTATTTTGTAATAACTGTTAATTAACATTATAAACAAACATCACTACTTTCGATTTTATTTGAAATGAGTGCTTTGAATAACTATAAGTTAATGGTTAAAATATTAATTAACATGTCGAAAGAGAAGTTTGCATTGGAGATCAAAAAATTTAGAATGTCAACATTCAAACATTATTTGCTTATGTCACTTTAAAGTTCTATAATATCATGACATTTGTCACCTAAAAACATGGATGACATCCATAACATTGGAGATGCTCTAACATTCTCCATTGTTTTCATTAACATTGTCTGATGATGACAGCTTCCTTTCCGAATGACATGGAAAGTTGAAATATAATTCTAGTTTTAGCACTATTGCAGTATTTCCACAGACCATTATCAGATTGCTACTCCTCTGATGGATTGAAATGGCTGAAAAAATCCTTTGAGCAAAAGATGAGATCATTTAGACATGCATCCACAAATCCCTACGAAGCGATCATCACAATAGCTACACATTCTCAGATTGACTGTAAAAATTAAAATGAAAAAAAAAGATAACTGCATTAAAATCTAATTAACAATTGAATCTGATGAACATGATGCAAGATCAGTGTTCCACAGGAATTCATCCTATTTGTTTATGTAGAAGGTAACTGTTGGAAAAAAAACTTCAGTGTCAAAAATTGAAAACACAGATCAAGATGAAGAACCTAAGTAGAATAAGAAACAACATTATTTGAAAAACTAATAAGTATCTCTTACATCATCTATTCGTTTAGTCATTCACTGTTTATATTTATAGTGTTGATGAAATTTAGATGAAATAGAAAAAGTTTTAAACCTTAGTCCTTTAAACAAAACAGCATAACACATGTAATTCTTTTCATGATAAACAATGATATTGATCGACACTGCAACTAAATTCCACTTAGCTTAAAATTGTGTTAAGAACCAATATACCACATGATAACTGATGGGCAGAGATGTACTTTATTTATTATCTACATTATTCAAGTTGAAAACCATAAACCTAATGATCAGGACATTTAATCAAATATTTAACAACTTTACCAATCCAGAAAGAAACACCACAGAAGTATGCTGCAGCAACCAAGCTCATACAACAGGTCACATAAATTATCAAACAAATTAGGCATATTTAAGCTCATACATAAGAGGTAGACACCATGACTTCTTAGGCCAGTTTCCTGCATTACTAAAGATTATTAACCAAACATATTGTAACTAACTACAAACTAACTAAAGATTATTTAGCACTATGTGACGATTACACTTTCTAGTGTGTGCGATTCCTAGCTCGCTTTTCTTAGCTCGAAACTTTGTACTTCTGGTGATTTCGGCCGGCCTCCGGTCGTTCTCTGCCACCGATGGTAGCAAGTCAGTAAGTAAGGGCAACAAGCAGGGTAGGAAATATGGTGCGCAGAATCTGGATCGGGACTTTTCAGTAGCACAGACGCAACCAAGTTCGACGGGCATGGTGACTGGGTTGCGGAAAACTCCGGGCAAATTAAATCGATATGTAGTTCAGAAAGGTGATCTCGCGACGGGGATGGGATCTAGTGCAGAGGTTCCTTCAGATTCAGATGCAGATCTGGCTAACAAGGTAATCCCTACCTCTTTGAATTTGGTTTCTGGTGCTGAGACTGTAGTCACTCCTGATTGGGGGAAATTGTTTGATAACCCCCAAGATGGAGTGCACTATTATGATACAATAGAGGTAGAGGGTATGGTTATGGGGAAGATTCCTAAAGACGAGGTTGAAGATAGTATCAGAGAGTGGGACAGCACAGTGGTGTGTAAGATTATAGGCTCTTTCCCACCATTAGCAGTCATGGAAGGTTTTTTCAGAAGAATTTGGGGTAATCAGCAAGTGCGGAAAGTCTGGATGGTCAAGCCTGATGTGTTTTTGGTGAGATTTGTATGGGCAAACCATAGAGATTTAGCAGTGGACACTGAAATTATACTGTGTGATAGTAAACCAGTGATTGTTCAAGCATGGTCAAAGAATTTGGATGTCTCCATTCCAACTAAAGTCCCAGTCTGGTTGAAACTCCCTTGATTGGATGTGATTTACTGGAAGCCAAACCTTTTGAGCAGAATAGTAAGCCCCATTGGGAAGCCACTGAAGCTAGATGAATCCACTTTGCATGTGGAAAAGATCAATTATGCAAGAATATTGGTGGAAGTGGAGATGGGAAGAGGATTTCTGATAGATTTCCTAGGATGGATGAGAATGACAATATCCAACATCAAGTGGTACAGTGTGAATGGATGCCAGTGAGATGTGATCATTGCAATTTGTTGGAGCATTGAGGAGCAGCAATGTAGAAGGAAGTTACAACCAAATGTGGTGCCAGCCAAACCAGTAGCAAAAAGGTTTAGACATAAATTGGTGCAACCAGAGAGAGTGCAGCCAACCATACATGTGACAGTGAGGAGAAAATAAACAAAGCCTATACAGGATGAAGATGGTTTTACTGTGGTCCCAGTGAACCCTCAAAATGTACAAGCTATAACTGATAAAGAAAAGGCAATGGTGAGTGATCTTTTTTTAGTAGCTGCAACACTTGAAGAAGCTGTTCCTAGTAGTTTAGGTAAGTAGTTCCAACTATTAACTGATCCTCCTGATGAGTAAACTTCTATCATGGAATGTGAGAGGTGTGAATAAAGTGGAGAAGCAGAAACTAGTGAGAGAGTTTTGCTTATTTCACAAGGTTGGTTTTGCTCCTTTTTTGGAGACAAGAGTAAAACAAAAAAACGAACAAAAAATATGGAGTAATATGGGGTTGAATTGGAATTTGGAGACAAACAGTTCAATAGTAGATCAAGGCAGAATTTGGATTGCTTGGAGGTCTTACTATTTCTCTGTTCAAGTGATCAGTAAAGGTGCACAGTGGATGGATGTACAGTTGCTAATGAAGGAGTTCAATGCTACTGTTTATGTCACTATTGTGTATGGAATGAATCAACTGCAAATAAGAAAACCTTTGTGGGAGCATTTACAAGCTTGCAGATTTGGGGATTCTCCATGGTTAATCATGGGGGATTTTAATGCCCCTTTGAATTTTGAAGATAGAATTGGTGGAGATTTGATAGATCAGGCTGGAGTAAAGGACTTTCAATCTTTGATGCACTCACATGAGCTGAAGGATTTGAAGGCTTTTGGTCCTTTTTTCACTTGGTCAAATAGAAGGAAGGCTGGTGAAATAATCTATAGTAAAATTGACAGGCTGTTGTAAATGAAGCATGGCTTGAAAGTTTTATTGATTCTACTTGCAGTATCAAAGTGTATGGTATGTCAGATCATAATCCCTTAATAGTGCAGATTCATGAAAATTCCTCTTCTCAACAGAAATCTTTTAAGTTCTTTAATATGTGGTCCCTCTCCAAGGATTTCTTAGATACTGTATCATTCAATCAGGCTGGAGGAATAAAGAAAATTTCACTCTCACTGATTTGTTTACTCAGCTGAAAATGCTAGAGAGACCTCTTTCTAAACTCAATAAGAAAGAATTCTCTGACATTGAAGCTAGAGCAAGGGCAGCAGTTTTAGCATGGGAGAAAGCTCACTCTCAGCTCCTTCTAAATCCACTTAGCCCCACCATGCAAGATGCTGAAACTGAAGCAAGATCAGTGGCTGACAAGTTGCAGATGGCTGAATATAGATTTTTGAAGCAAAGAGCAAAAGTGAAATGGTTGAAAGAGGGAGATAGGCCCACATCTCTTTTTTATGCCTCTCTGAAAGTCAGAACATACACAAACCATATTGTCTGTTTGCAGCAAGATGGGAGGATGGTACAGGGCAGACAGGAAATTGCAACTCACCTCACTCAGTTCTTCCAGAAACATTTGGGTAGAGCCTATGACACCAGCATAGGAATCCAAGATGCTATAGTGCAGAAAGGAAATGTTCTCACAGTTTCACAGCAAACAAAGTTAATTCAGCCTATTACTGCTATTGAAATTTTTTCAGCTTTAAAAGGCATCAAATCCAGGAAAAGTCCAGGTCAGGATGGCTTCACTAGTCATTTTTTAAACAGTCATGGGCAATTATTGGTGATGATTTTACTGCAACTATTAAATCGTTTTTCCTAGGAACTGGTGAGCTGCCTGAAGAGTTTAGTAGAGCTGTGATCACTTAGCTCCCTAAAATCCCTCAGCCTCAAACAACAGCTGATTACATGCCAATATCTTGCTGTTCAGTAGTATACAAAGTGATCACAAAATTTTTGTGTAAAAGACTTGGTGAAGTGCTCCCATGCTTGATCAGCACCAATCAAAGTGCGTTTGTGAAGGGTAGACACATTGGCCACAACATCCTCCTCACTAAAGAATTATTGCACAAGTATAATCAACCAGGATTGATACCTAGCTATCTAATCAAGGTTGATATTTCAAAAACTTTTGATAGTTTGAACTGGGATTTTTTATTTCAGTGGCTGGGATGTCTAAAATTGCCAGGTTTGTTTCTGCACTGGATAAAGAAATGTGTTACACAGTCTACTTTCTGCATATCTTTGAATGAAGTCCTCACTGATTCATTTCAAGGTAAGAGAGGGGTAAGGCAAGGGGATCCCCTTTCACCTCTTCTCTTTGTGCTCAGTATGGAATATTTTAGCAGATTGTTGGAGCTTCAGTACAAAAATGGGGTGATTGAGTATCATTAGAGATGTGGCAAAGTGGGAGTGCACAGTCTATTGTTTGCAGATGATCTTCTCATTTTTTGTAGAGCATCATCCAAATCTATGGAAGGGGTAAGGAAAAGTTTGGACATATTTCAAGCTACTACTGGTCTTGCTATGAATGACTCTAAGTCCCAAATCTATTCCTCTAAAGTGGAGGAAACATATCAGGTTTTACTGGCCCAAACTTTGAACATTGTGAGGGGTACTTTTCCCATCCATTATTTGGGGTTACCTTTGACTCCATATAAATGGGACAAGGCTGCTGGTGATCAACTGATTGAGAAGATGGCTGGAAGGCTTAGAACATGGAAGTCAAGGCATCTTACCTATGCAGTGAGGGTACAACTGGTCAATACCGTGCTGTTGAGCATTTCAAGTTACTGGACTAGTGTGTTCAAACTTCCTGAAAACTTAATGCAGAAAATTGTAAACCTCTGCAGGGACTATATCTGTGATAGGAAGAAAGGAGACAGGGGTTTCACACCAGTTGGATGGGATTCTATGTGTTATTCACAGAAATCTGGAGGCTGGGGAATTAGAGATCCTTCTCTATGGAATTCTGCATCCATATGTAAACTTCTGTGGGATATTCACACCAAGAAAGATGTGTTGGGGGTACAGTGGATGAATACATACTATGTGACGGGTAAATCTCTGATGCAGTGCAAGGCAACAGTGGGACATAGCTGGGGCTGGAAATCTCTGATGTAAGAAAGGGATCTTATGCTAGCTAAAGGAACAGACTGTTTGACTAGATCTGGTAAGCTCAGTGTCAGAGCAGTGTATAATTTGAAGAAGGGAGGCAGTGAAAAGGACTACTTGGCTCAACTGGTATGGGATCCAAAGTGCTTCCAAAGCATATATTTCTTGTTTGGATGCTTCTGCACTCAAGATTAGCTACTGTTGATAGATTGCAAAGTTTAAAGGTGTTGGGACCACAACCTTCTTGTTGTTGATGTCTTGAGGTGGCTGAAACTGCAGCTCACTTGTTTTGTTTTTGTAAATTTCTGAATAGCATGTTGCAGGCTCTCCAGTTACCAGTTATACAGAATTTGAGGATGCTGAAGAAGTATTTAATGCAAATGAGAATAAGAAAGAAATGGTGCAAGTTGATGTTGCATCTCACTACTCTTTATGAGGTTTGGTTAGAAAGAAATAGAAGAATTTTTTAGCACACTATGGTGCCAGCAGATACACTGGTTACTCAGATAGTAGCTGAATGCAAAGGAAGGCAGTTTGTTTTAAATTGGAATGAGGACATATAGAATGAAAGTAGTTAGTTTGAATAGTTTTGTTTTTGTTTGGCTGGGAGTGAAGGTCAATATCTTGTAAGTTTTGAACTGATTTATTAATGAAAAGAGGGTTCATCAAAAAACAATTGATACATCCTCTACCCTTGCACAAAAGTTTAGAAAGACAATATATCAAGCTGAAAATGCATCAGTACTTTTCAGAAGTGTGGAATAGAAAATCATAACACTACTCCAAATCGTACTTCCGACTCTGTTAGTAAACTCGTCTTAGTGACATACAGGAAGATAAAATATTTACTATATTCATGTCATCACACAGGATCTCCAAACATTTTCAAGGATCATGCTTCAAAAATATATTTTTCTAATAGCCACACCTAAAGTAATTATACAGGTAAAATATAACAATATAAAGCTCAGAAGGTAAACTGTGTGCAAGCCAAAATAGGAGGAAAAAAAGGAAGACTTCTTACTTTGATGATATACACCTCATATAGTTCCTAAAATCGCTAATCACCTCTTGTCCTGCGTAGGTTTATGTAGTAGGCACTCTTACTGCATTACATGTGAGCATATAAGCAGAATAGTCCATGGAAAACGAGAAAAGCAAGAAACGCCTCTAATCTTACGCCTTGCAGAATTAGCATTTAAACTAACGTTATCAAAACGTGGTCTACTAAGATACATTGGGAATTCAAAACAAATCAAAAGAAAAGAAATTACCAGAATCTCTACACTGGAAAACAAATCGCACAAACCTCATTGTCATAGAAATAGCCGGGATGGTTTACATAAAACAATACAGGAATGAACAAATCGGAACTTAATTGATATAGTAGGGGAGATACCTCATTTAATTATTCAGATATAGAAAGCCTCATTGTCTCCTCAGCAATCTCAACGCTAAATCATAGAAAGCAGTAGCTCTGAGCAATGTGATGTGAGCGGGTGCGGCGAAAGATAATCAAATCTGGTCTAGCATAGCCCATATTTATGGCTCACCTGCATCAAAACCATACATGTTTTGCAATAAATCAATGACAACAAGAATTGTTGGAACTACATACAAAAAATTAATTGTAAGATAATAAAAAATTAATTATCATGCACAATAAATTAAAAAATCAAATATATACACAGATGGAGTCATGACAGGTCACTCCCTGGAAACTAAATTGGCCCGGTAAAGCCTTCGTCTCCCAGGGTCAAACCATCAAGGTACTCGCCTACTAAAGAGTAGCAAACCATCAAGGTACTTGCCTACTAAAGAGTAGCAGTACCTCGTACTCGCGCTTTACCCAATGGCTATCTATCACATAATCACAGAAAAAAAAGGCTTGAACAAAGTCGGACCTTTTAGACTGAGGAGGGAGAGAGAGATTGAGACTTCAGGACTTGTCAACTGAAGAATGGGATGAATAATTCTGAACCTAGAGGGTTCTATTTATAGGCACTAGACACCCATTAGTGGAAATCATACAATATGAGGCGCAGAAGCACGGTGGGGAAATCAAAAGTTTCATTCCCCACCGTCCTTTGGGTTTGCGAAATCGGAAATGTGATGGAACCCAACACAAAAACACCTTGGAACGATAAGGACGGCGGGGTTTTAAACACCGTCGTGTATTGAGAAAAGTTACAAAATCAAAAATGATTTTCGATTTCGGAAACTACTCGGAAAAGGAATTTCCAAATGATTTCCGATGGAGGAAACCTGCCGCAAATATTTATGATTTTGAGAATGATTTCCGAATGTGGAAACTGAGCTGGAAAAGGATTTCCTGGTGATTTCCAATTGAGAAAACAGCCAGCAACAAGAATTTGTTTTTTGGAAAAAAATTACAAATTAATAATACATGATATCTTAAATGTTACCTAATAAATATCCCTATACATATACTTATTTCCTTTTCTCAATTTACTTTTGTTCTCTTTCTCCCTTTACTCTCCACCACTTCTTCCAATCTATTTTTTTTTTTTGAAATGACTTCTTCCAATCTATTAAGTTTAAATGATCACATAACTAATGAATTATATTAGAGTTTTCATAAACATTATTTAATCGGAGTGAAACTAATCAAATAGAAAATGTTACTTGAGAGATCGTAAACACTATCTAATAGTATAAGTAAACAAAATTATATTTTTAAATTTAATAAACATTTAATCTACAAGTATCTAATACTTTTTTATAATGTATCTAATATAGTAATATACATGTAGATATTTATACAACGATAGTTGTTTCACGGAAGTATTGTTTTATATCAACTAGGCTAACCGGACTGCGCTTTGCGCGGTATTACTTATGTATTTTTAAAATACAAATAACGAGTATCATGATTTTAAAATACAAATAAAATTAAACTGAATTATTAAAATTGGGATGAAACACTAAATTTGATTTAAGTTAACCAAAATTTTAATTAAATGAACTTCATGGAATTTAGCAAAATTGAATTGGATAAATTTTGATATTTAACGGAATATGATTGGTTAGTATTATAAAATGAATGATTTGTATATACTTGCCATTAATGATACTACAAATTTTTCAATCACATTTTCACTAACATAGATAATATGCACGGTCTATTTAAATAATAAAACATGATATATAATCTCTTTCTATAGTGAAACAAACTTCATTAATCAATTTCGTTGTTCTCAATTGAGTAATTCAATGTCAAATATATTAGAAATAAACTAATCATTAAAAGTAAGAAAATATTTTATTGCACCTATTTACCATATATAATGGATTAAACAATTATAAATTATTAATAATGAAGAATAAAAGAATAATGTTAAAAATTTGATTTTTATGATATGATATATAAATCCTTATCGAGCTTGCTAAACAAAAAGAGAGGTGTATACAATGTGCAATTTGGTATAAACGTATATCCTCAATATTCTCATAATTAAAATCAGGGGTGGAGGCCAAAACCTACAAAATCCCATGAAAAATAATTACTTGATGGCATAATCACACGTGAAATTGTGTTTATCATAGTTTCTGCAAAAATGATGAACATTAATTAAGAGGAGAAACAACCATTGATTGAAACCGGAAAACGACCAAAGTTTATAGGATAATTAAACCGGAAAACAAAAGCTTGCCATAGAAAACCCACGACAAACTGATAATGTTCGAATAGTAGTATTTGTCGCCGCCACAGCCATCACACCCGCCGGCGTGACTTTAAACTCAACTTTTTCCAACACACTGGAAAAAATATCGTTCCATGCATATGTTATAAAATCTTGTAATAATCATCCCAATCGATGTTATATTGAATCTATCGTAAGGGTCTTCCATGATCTCCTACAAATCTTCTTAAATGATCACCATCTTCCTAAATGAATCTATTAAATGATCACCATCTCCGTCGATCGACCTTTTCTCCAGTCCGTGAACATGCATGATTAAGAACTGCTCCGATCGCATGTTAAAATCATCAAGTACTCAAACCGACAGATTCCGGGCCATGCATTATCTTCTGTACCAAACTTAATGTCGCAACTTTCGGTTTGGTCTGCGTCACTTATATTCATGCCACGACCTGGGATTCATGCAAATTTAGTTCTGGGTGAGTTAATTCAACACAAACCCTGCCCTATTTATATGTATATAGGTAATAGTAAATTAATATATTTGATTTGATTTGATTAATATAAATTTATGGTAATAGTATATTGATAATTATAAATTTATGGTAATAATATCTTGAAAATAAACGATAGACGTTAATTAACATATAAAAATATTTGTATATGAAAATAAATATCATATTACCATATATAAACAAATCGAATGAAAATTTAAAATATATGTCAAAGGAAAGAAAAACATACAAACGAAAGACATGGCATAAATTTATATAAAATAGGTAATTAATGAAACGAAAAATAGGTAATTAACCATCCATAAACAAAAATTTAAAATAGGTGCCTGACATCAATAATACAACGGCGGTAACATAAATAATACAACGGCGGCACCGTCTATCCAAAACACATCGTTTTATATGTTTTAGTTTATTATTTCCGTCAGCGGTTGGTGGTGTTTCTTTTTTTATTTTTGTTTACGCCGCCACTCTAGTTTTTTAATATAAACATAGTAGAAAGATTAAATGCAACGTAGTTTAATATTTCAATAATATATCAATATGGAATATGTAGATTTTTTTTTCAACGGAATATGGAATATGGAGATTAAAATAAAAGGATTGAGTATGCATGCATGGAATGTGGCTTAACTTCCATAATATATGACCGGAGGCGGCGGCTTTACCCACAAAACGCACACCACAATGTCATTTTTAGTTTTGTAATAATAATTTCGGTGGCGGTGTTTTTTTTTTTATATTTATTTATGGCGCCACTTTCTACTTTTTAATATATACCTAGTAAAAAGATAATGTATTATGTACCTTAATCAATTGTCAAACTTTACTTCACTTTCTTTTTAATTTTAAAATACTTAGTAGCATTTAAATTAGATTTGCGTAAGTATATGATATGGATTTAATTATAGTTGTACAAAATATTGCATAATTAAATATAATTTTCAGAAAAAATTAAAACTCTAAATAAAATAGATTTTTATAGTAATAATATATCAAGAATAATATTTCTTGCTATGTAAAAAATGTAAAAAATATATCTATTTGTTCTTCTTCATCTAAACCGTCAATCTTCTCAGCAACATATAATCCCAGCCGTTTATAATTGTGGACTATATAAGCTAGCCCTTATTCTTTCATTCGTTAAATACCAAGCAATTTTTCATCTTCTCCGAAATCACACTCAAATCCCAAATCCACTGCAGCCATCGTAATCACTGTGTTCTGTAACTGTTGCTGCTTCGATTGGTGGGGCAACGGATGTTTCGACAGACCAGACAGACCAGAAGGATCATTTTGTCGGCGGCGCGCGTGTCGTGGGAGGCGACGGAGGAAAGCTTGACTGCCCATTTTCAGAAGTTCGACACCGTTCTGCAAGCTATCATTGGGAAGGATCGTGTCAATGTGGTCGCCAGAGGGTTTGATTTCGTCACGTTTTCTGACTGTGTTGGGCTCAAATCTGCTCTCAAAGCCTCCCATGAATTATGTGGAAGACAGGTTTGTAACAAAATCCCCTCTTTTAAGGTTCAGTTAATTTGTGAATTAGGTTGTCTATTTTCTTTGATTATTGGTTATTGCAATGCAGTAAAAATCCCCAAATTTGTGCTCTTTCAATTTCTTAGATTGCTTTAAGTATTCCTATGTGCAAAAGTGTGTGAATTTTGTTTATTTCCTGCTTGTAAAATGTTGAGAATTTGTTGAGGCAAGACTGCTGATTTCAGATAAGCTTCCTTGATATGTATGTTAGAGTTTCAGTGCTTTCTTTAATTCATGACTTTGGCTTGATTACTTGATCCTAGATGTAAACTCTTGATAATTTTTCTTGTTCATCTCAGATTTTCAGAACATACAAAACTCTAGAGTCACAGTAAAGGTATTAACTACTTTCTCTGCCCAATTTCAAGTCTGATAGAATGTGTAGGTGAGTATATGAATTGAAATCTCGGTAGTTAAACTGTTTTTCTTTTGTTTGGTATCTAAGATTTTGTTTAGAGCTCATTAGTTTTTTTAGTCAAAAAAAAAGAAGATAAGGGCATGTTTTGTGCTATATTTAGAGAAATACGAAGCTTGAGTATTGTTGTGATGTCTCGTTACATTGTTTCTTTGGTGGATATTTGTTGTGAATGGAAGTTTTTTAAAAAATTGGGTGTATGTCTCTGAAACATGAATGTTTTATGTGCAATTACTGTGTAGGCTGTCTATGATATTACTCTAAGTACTATGACAAACTGAAGATGATTTAATATCAAAACATGCAATTTATGCTACTCAAATTGGTTGGAAGTACAATGCCCCTTGCTTTCAGGTGTTGGTGAACTCTATGGAATTGCATAAGCTTAATTTAGATGGATTTGATTCATTGTTTGAATAGATAGTATTAAGCTTTAATAAAATGATCTTGATTTTGATTGAATTCAATTCGGTTATGCTTTTAATATCGCCGGCCGATTTGGCCGGTGTTTATTTAATCAAATACTGAGTAGATTTCCAAAGTCTGAAATGCCTCTCTAGAATGGTTTCCGAATGTGGAAATATTTGTTTCCTAATGGTTTACGAATGTGGAAATATTTTTTCCTTTTGATTTCCGATTGAGGAAATATGATTTCCCACTGGGTTTCCGAATGAGGAAATATGATTTCCCACTAGGTTTCTGAATGAGGAAAAATTGGTTTTCCGGACTCCCAATACATTTCCGAAATCGGAAATGAGTTGCACGAAGGGAGCTTCCCCGTTGTGCTTCGCCGAAGCGAAGCACATCGGCTCAACTAACAGCGGGGCTGTCCCGCCGTGCTTCTCACACCCGCTGTGCTTCCCATTCCCCTCCACTAGTGACCCTATCAGAATCAGATAGTGATAAGTCTGATGATTATGAGATAATTATCTCCCATATTTAATTTACTATTACCGGTAAGTAAATATGTTGAGATAATTATCTCCCATAATTAATTTACTATTTTCTGGTAAGTAAATATGTTGGAATGTTCTTAGATAATCAGAAAATATTTGAATTGAACTTCTATTATCTGAACAAATTCGAATTTATATTAACATCTTGTATTATCAGCTGAAAATTTGAATTTAATGTTAGGACCAACTATGGAAAGTAATTGAATTCATTTTCTGAAAATTAGGTTCAAGTTTCAGCCCAATTCGTCAATTATTTTCAATCCAAGAGATCAACTTTGAGCATCGATCTTTACCGTTGATCCGATTCGAGTGTTTAAATAGTCGATTTTGTAGTACTCACAGAGGAGAATCCAAAACCACCAAGAATCGAATCCAAATCACATTGGAATCCACTCAAAATCGAGGCCCAAAAATTAAAGTAAAACCCAACTCAAAAATCAATTTTTCCAACAATCCCTCACATGAATTAGATACTGATGTGGGCATCAGACAATCACGACAGACACGGAGTATGACTATGTGATAGATATGTTGTTGACGGCATAGATGCTGCCTAGGATAAGTAGGTGTTACCCTTTGAACTTTCCCTTGAGAGTACACGTAGCCCACTAGTAGGAAGTATAACGCGATGTCTTTGAACATCCCCAACCGTTTTGTGTGAACGACATTGCACTTCCCACAACCATCTATCATAGCCTCAGCGCTTTTCTCGGTTGTGTTCGTTAATTAGGCCATGAACACAGCCCGGGTTCTGTTCTGTAAGTGTTTTATGAAATAGCGTCCCAACTATTCCCTTTTGAAGCGGCCACACTTCTCACTTACATAGGTGATTCTCTACTAAGGAATAGATCATTAAACCTTGAAATCTGAAAGTAGACCAAAAATCTAGAATTATCAATCTCCGAATCAAATTCAGGAAATTCGACCATAAATTTGGGATTATCGTCTAATAGAATTACTTGTGAATCATTAAAAGCACACAAAGGTTTATCCTCACAAACCATTAAACGCAATTAATACTTAACAATAAAAGCGTTTAATTCTTTAGTGTTTCTCATCAGGAATAGGATAGGAGGTATAAAACCCCAACAGTGAACGTCGATAGGTCATTGCAGTTTAGTTTTCCCTCTGAACCTAGACCATGAGATCTCCAATCGCATAGGTTGGGTGTCCACATATGTAACCACATCATTTAATGGACTTTAGTCCCATTCCTCTTGATGTTCCAACTACCTCTCGATTCAACCCTTTTGGTAAGGGATCAACTATGTTGTCCCTTGACCGAACATAGTGTATCGTGATCACTCCAGTTGAGAGTAGTTGTCTAATAGAACTATGTCTCCGTCTGATATGACAAGACTTTTTCTTATTAGATATCGTGGACTTAGCCATATCTATAGCAGATGTGCTATCGCAATGGATACAAATCGCAGATATTGGTCTCGGCCATCTTGGGATATCCTCAACAAACTGACGAAGCCATTCGGCCTCTTCACCAGGCTTATCTAAGGCAACAAACTCCGATTCCATAGTTGATCAAATTATAACTGTTTGTTTTGCAGATTTCCAAGAAATTGCTCCATCACCCAGTAGAAATACATAACCACTAGTGGATTTCAAATCCTTGATATCCTGTATCCAGTTGGCATCAGTATATTCCTGAAGTACTGCTAGATAACTCGTATATTGTATGCCGTAGTTACAAGTAAAACGAAGGTATCTCAACAACCTCGTTATAGCCTTCCAGTGAGTTTCACTCGGATTACTCGTATATCTACTCAATTTGCTTACAACATAAGTAATGTCTGGTCTAGTACAATTCATCAAGTACATCAGACTTCCCATTATTTCGAATACCCAACTGGTTAACATCGTCGAATCTATTATTGAATCGATGCATATTAGGATCTATTGGAGTAGGCGACGTTTGAGAGTCATCTTTGTTGAATTTATCCAATATTTTATCAACATAATGAGATTGGGTCAAGGTAATAACTTCAGAACTACAAATGATCTTGATCCCTAGGATCACATCCGCCAATCCCATTTCTTTCATGTCAAATTGAGAATTCAACATTGGTTTGGTAGATTTGATCATTCCATCATTACTACCCACAATGAGCAAGTCATCTACATACATACAAAGAATCACATATCATTTATCAGTGTCTATCACGTAGATACACTTATCGCACTCATTGATTCTAAAACCATTGGCTAAAACAACACTATCAAATTTCTCAGGCCATTGCTTTGGTGCCTGTTTTAAGCCATATAATGATTTTACCAATTTGCAGACTTTCCCTTTTTGGCTAGGAGCACTGAAACCCTCAGGTTGCTCCATGTAGATTTCTTCTTCTAAATCTTCATTCAAAAAGGCAGTCTATGCATCCATTTGATGAATCTCAAGCTTTCGCAATGCAGCGATCGCTAGTATCATCCTAATGGAACATATTCTCGTAACAGGAGAATAGGTATCAAAATAGTTTAGACCTTTCTTTTGTCTATAACCCTTAATGAAAAGTCCCGCTTTATACTTGTCAATGATTCCATCAGTTTTCATCTTCCTTAAATCCTCTAGCTCCCAAGTATGATTATGTAGAATAGAATCGATTTCACTCTTAATCGCTTCTTTACACATTGGTCCCTCAGGCGAGCTCACATCCTCTGTAAAGCTTTGAGGTTCAGACTCAAGCATTTATGTTATGTAATCAGGACCATAAGACTTTTCTGTCCTAACTCTTTTGCCTCGCCTGAGTTCATCCACATGTTCCTCTCGACCCTCAAGAAATTCAGGAATCTCTACACCATCATCTACTGACTCGCGAGTCCGTTTTGATGAATCTACCCTACCCTTCGCGGGGAACACATCTTCAAAGAAAGAAACATTTCTTGATTCCATGATCGTGTTCTTATGAATCTCTGGATGATGAGACTCATGTACTAAGAAGCGATAAACATTTCTCTCATGTGCATATCCAATAAAGATACAGTCAACCATTTTAGGTCCGGTCTTTAACTTCTTAGGAGGTGGTATCATTACCTTTGCAAGGCACCCCCACATTCTTATGTATTTAAAAGATGGTTTCACACCTTTCCATAACTCTTGTGGAGTCTTGCTTTCATCTTTTCGTGGGATCTTGTTTAAAAGATTATTGGCTGTCAGAATAGCCTCCCCCCGCATATTCTATGGTAACCCTGAACTTATAAGCATCATCATCTCCTTAAGAGTGCGATTCTTTCGTTCAGCTACACCATTTGATTGTGGTGAATAAAGATCAATGACTTCGTGAATAATACCATTTTCAACACAATATTGCCCAAATGGTTCAACATATTCACATCCACTGTCACTTCTAGTCACTTTGATCCTTTTATCAAGTTGATTTTCAACCTCAGTTTTGTAGAGAATGAATTTCTCCAACGCCTCATCTTTGCTTTTCAGCAAATACACATAACAATATTTCGTACTATCATCCACGAAGGTGATGAAATACTCGTTATTTCCTGTAGTTTGAACAAACTTGAGATCACAAATGTCGCTATGAACAAGTTTCGGCGGTTTAGTATTTCTCTTAACTTGTTTGAACAAAGTTCTAGTCATTTTTGCCTCAACACAAGTTTCACATTTGTGACTTTGATCGATTTTTAAATATGGAATGTTTTTCATGTTCATCAATCGTCGGATAGAGTCACAATTCACGTGTCCTAATCTACCATGCCATAAATTGGAAGATTCAATCAAGTAATTAAGCAGAAGAAGGAGCTTTCATTTCATTATTGTTGGAAGGGACAACCATAGTGTTCAATTTGAACATGCCGTCAAGCACATAGCCACGGCCAATGAACACTTTATTCTTAGATAAGACTACTTTACTAGACTCAATCACTAGTTTAAAACCATGCTTATCTAACAGAGAACCAGACACAAGGTTCTTGCGAATGTTAGGCACATACAGAACATTCTTCAAGGTAAGCTCCTTCCCGGACGTCATCTACAGCACCACAGTGCCACGTCCCTTAACCACAGAGGTTGCTGAGTTGCCAATGTAAACTGGCTCGCCGTTTTCCACAGCTTGGAAGCTTGAGAAGGCCCCCCTAACACAGGTGATATGTTTTGTGGCACATGTGTCAATCCACCACTCCTTGGGGTTGGAGTCTGCCAAATTAACTTCGATGATCGCCGCACACAGGTCCATGTAGTCCACATCCTGGGCGGGATCTTTGGCCACATTTCTCTGGTTATTCTTTGGCTTCCTGCAATCCGGTGACTTGTATCCAACGGTGCTGCAGTTACAGCATTTCCCGGTGAATTTCATCTTCTTTGAGATTTCACCTCTTGCTTTCAGTTTTGCGCATTTCTTGGCGTTGAGAGACTTGTCTGAGTTGGAGCCGCCACCAGGTTCAACAGCATTCGCCTTCGCGCAGGCATGGTAGCCTTGATTAAGCCGTTCTCTTCATCATGAAGA
Source organism: Sherardia arvensis (assembly GCA_948330725.1). Taxonomy (NCBI): domain Eukaryota; kingdom Viridiplantae; phylum Streptophyta; class Magnoliopsida; order Gentianales; family Rubiaceae; genus Sherardia; species Sherardia arvensis. The sequence continues at coordinate 21,917,287 of OX415240.1, forward strand.
CGTAGCTGTCAAGACCCTGAGTGCCAGCATGAAAAACATCTTCTACTATCACATTTTGAAGTTCATTTCATTCTTGAACTTCTCGGGTCATTCAACATGGTTAAATAACACCCACATTTTGAAGTTCATCCATTCTTGAACTTCTTGGGTTGTTCAACATGGTTAAATGGCACCAGCGACAACCAATTACCATCACGTCCAGCAACAATGTTATTAATATTGTTCACAGACATGTATCTGTTGTACAAAACAACAAACCAAAGTAGTTTTGGTGCTTATACGTGTGTTGTAAAAAAATTCGTACAAATATAAATATATTGACAGAGATTTCACACGAATCAAATATATTACAATCAAGCAGGTAACATGAAAATAATTAACATACATGGATCAATAAATAAATAATCATGCATATTAGATACACAAGTTCGGTAATGCTTAGCATGTTATATACACATATCAATGATCAATTAATATATAGTAAAGCATGGAAAATAATCAATTATATATTGCTAGATACCGATTCCATGCTTGACACGTTGTTTAGCATGCATGAGCCACGTTTGCAGAGACAAATTTCATGCAAGATTAATCAAGTAATTTACATGCATGCATGTAACGTAACACGTTTATCATGTCAAACAATTAACCCACATGCTGGTAAAGAAATATTTCATGCTAATCAGATAACTGACTGATTGATTTCGAAAATTAAGGCAGTTATGTTTAGCAACACTAATATATCGATTAACATGCATGACTGTGCATATAATTCAATCAAGTTTTGGAAATTCTATCTGTAATATAGTTCAAATAATTTCGTTTCCATAGAACTACAAACACAAAATTAATTGTAAGATAATAAAAATCATGCACAATAAATCCAAAAATCAAATATATACTCAGATGGAGTCGTTACAGATCACTGTTCTGGAAACGAAATTGTCCTGGTAAAGCCTTCGTCCCCCATGGTCAAACCATCAAGATACTCACCTACTAAAAAGTAGCAGTACCTCGTACTCGCGCTTTGCCCAATGGCTAACAGGAAAAAAAGGCTTGAATAAAGTCGGACCTTTTAGACTGAGGAGGGAGAGAGAGATTGAGACTTCAGGACTTGCCAATCGAAGAATGGGATGAATAATTCTGAACCTAAAGGGTTCTATTTATAGGCACTAGACACCCTATCAGAAGCAGAAAGTGATGAGTCTGATGATTATGAGATAATTATCTCCCATAGTTATTTACTATTACCGTTAAGTAAATATGTTGAGATAATTATCTCTCATAATTAATTTACTGTTACTGGTAAGTAAATATGTTGGAATGTTTTTCCTAAGGGAACTAGAAGAGTTATTGCTCCAGTCAATAAATTAATTAATAAAAAGAATTAAAAAGGATGAAACTACGTAGTTTTGACTAAAATCGCCACATAACCACCACAAGTTCACCATATTCCGGCGCCTACCATTCTTATATATATATATATATATATATATATATTTATTCTACGAATTTTACCGAATTTAATATTGTATACCATATTAATTTTATTTACCCGAACTTAATCTACTTAATTGCTTTAGTATTAATATATTTTTTCCTAATATGATTGTCATGGTGTTCATTAGCGTATATATATAATATGCAGTTGGCTGTTTCAATATATATAATATATGGTATATTTTATAGAATATTTTTATAGCATACTAAATAACTTCCGGATTCTATTTTTACAAATACAACTCATTCCACCTATAAAATTCTATTTTACACACTAATTTACACGGTAAATCATACTAATTAACACGTTTACAAAAGAAAAACATGAATATTACATCACATAATTAACATGAATGCCGCAATTATCCATAATTAATTAAGTATGAAAATATTACATCACACACAATCCATATTAGATCAAACATGTTAGAATGATGATTGAAAAAAGCGTGATGTTTTAGAGCATGTCTATTCTTTTATTTCTTTGTGAGTGCGTCGATTGGCCAGGATGAAAGGTTTTTTTTGATTTTTTTGATTTAGTATATTCTTCTGTATTGCGTTGTCTAATGATTAAGTTGTTTTTTTTAGCATTAATTATTTTTTGAACCGGGGGGTCCGATTGTTTTCCGTAGCCTTCTGCAACTTTCCTTCCCCTCAAGCCATGTGAAGGATAAGGTGGTTTTAATCGAGCAGAATATATCTGTAGTAGTGGCGGCTCCCGATGGTTACGATGAACATGGTATGATATATATCGTGAAACGAATGTAATTAATTATTGGGAATAAGAAAAGAGATAAAGAAGAATAAATATATACAGAGTTATATAATTATATTAGGAATATACTTTGTATGCATTTATCCCACATCGGAAGATGCGAGCTTAGAGGTTCACGTGTTACCCTATTAATATAATGTCGGACCAGAAATATTACAAATATTACAAAGAGGTCCTACATTATATTTATAGGGTAACACGTGAACCTCTAAGCTCGCATCTTCCGATGTGGGATAAATGCATACAAAGTATATTCCTAATATAACTATATAACTCTATATATATTTATTCTTCTTTATCTATTTCCTTATTCCCAATACCCTCCCTCAAGTCGGAACAGGGTGATCAAAGCATGTCCGACTTGCGAAAAAGATCATGAAAAATCAGTCAGAAACACTACACTACCTCATTAAAAAACCCAGTGGGAAAAAGATTATAGTGCAGCTCCACTTCATAACTCTTGAATCTTGAATTTCGTAAACAGCATCATCAGTGGAAGAAGAAACAACAGTACCGGCAGCAAAAACAAGATCCATAAATAAACTAGGGTAACAACATCCAGGGTAGTAACGAAAGTCACAGCGGCATCTACGGCGGTAAAACTTCAAATACAACAGGGTTTAAATGGCAGACGATAATCAAGAGTAGTCGCAAGTTCGGAAAAAACGACTGCGGTGATAGATCACAACGACAGCGTTGACGGAACACGACAACAACTTCAGATTTATTCAACATAAACCAAGGTGGTGATGATAATCAGCGGCGGCGATGGCAGAATACAACGGCGGTGGTGGCATAACACGGCGGCGGCAGCAGAACTCAGCGGAAGCGGAAGATCTAGGGTTTATAGATAGGTTAAAAAAATCACAGATTTAGGATCTTAGGCTTTGATACCATGTTAAAATAAATAATAATATATATAATAGGCACTTCAAATATATTATCAAAGGCAAATATTACAAAAGTTCCTACATTATATTTAAGGGTAACACGTGAACCTCTAAGCTCGCATCTTCCGATGTGGGATAAATGCATACAAAGTATATTCCTAATATAACTATATAACTCTATATATATATTTATTTTTCTTTATCTCTTTCCTTATTCCCAATATTAATGTCGCTCGATATGATGGTTAACTATAGTTCGCTTATTCCTTAACCTTACAGTTTATTTGGTCAAGCTTAATTTGTTGCACAGTACTTATGGTTGGCTACTTGTAGATAACTTTGCAATATGCTTAACCTTCACAAAGAAAAATTATTTCAAATCATTGATTGTAGGTGGAGATAATGGCACTACCATATTATTTATCATATGAATTAACATCATATGATGCAGATCTATCCTTCACTACCATATTTTCAGATATACCAATATTGGTCGGAAATCCAAATTTCTGTATTCGTGAAACCTGAATTATAATGTGTAGAAGGAGAAGAAGATCAGATGCACTTTGTGTCTACGAGTTTGGCTGCAGAGATCCGAGAGGGCTTCTCTGATCCGATTGAATTGAGCCAAATTAAAAACTAAGTAATAATTACGTATTTATAATTATAATTCAGATTAATTTTAATCAAATATATTTTAACTTAATTGAATTGAATTCAACTAAACTAAGTATAAAGTTAAATTCAATCGATCGATAATATTATTGGTAATATTATATTCAATTGATTTCTTTCTGATTACTATGTTTTAAAATGAATGAAATAAAATTTCCTTACTTATTTACTTAAACTTTATTAGTAATTAACATATTACCTACTATTCAATTATTCAAGTAAATCCTCAAAAAAAATCAAGTAATTATATTATTAATTACCTTTTCAACTTTCAAGTATGATACTATTATATTATTTATAAATAGAGAATAACATTCATCCGGATGATCCTGATATAGGCCTTATCAGGCACCAATAAGATAATGACACGTATACAATTGTAATGTTTTAATTGGTTAAGATATTTTTAGTAAAGTTCTAAAACCCTAATTTAGAATGCCTAAACCCGTCTGGGTAATGCTTGAACACGTGGCCCAATCATAAATTAGTTAAAGATGATGTGTCGTTATTTAATTGGTGATCCTGATATTGCCAATATCAGGATGATCCTGATATATATTAAACTTTTATAAATATTACATAGAAAACTATACTACTATTTCATACTTTCGTCATGCAGAATATTTCATTTAAATGCATATATTGATAATTCCCAAAGTTTGTGTTTGGGTCATAATTAACATATATGTATGTTCATCAAACATCATCAAACATTCTCGTCCTCAAATGCTCTCAAATTTCGCTCTCTTCTCTCTCCTAAGTTTCAACAACATTAACTACTTTTCCGACCATTTATATCCGTTGAACGGGCTCTGACAACCAAACACCGCCTGTAACGGTCTTTACGCCACCCTAGCTCCGCCGTAATGGCGGAGCCTCCACCCCCCAAACGGACAGAAAACCTTCCTCCACGCCCTCCAATCAAAAGCCCCCCCTCTCTTTTCCAACCTACCATCGAACCTAGAGATCAAAGCTACCTCTGAATACAAAGGCGAGCTCGCCTGTATCTTCACGCCTGACCAGATCGAGATCCTATCTCGACCCTACCGTAATGCTCTGATAGGAAAGTTTGGAAGAGGCAGACCCTCTATGCTTGCAATTGAAACTGCTTTCAAAGTTGCCGACTTCTCTGGGAGCTACCAGTTAGGCGCCATTGATCACAGACACGTGCTAATCCGTTTTGGGAACAAGGAAGACTTCCAAAGGTGTGGATGCGAGAAAACTGGTCCATCGAAGGTTATCCGATGAGGGTTCTCCGGTGGACCCTTGAAATCTCAACTGAATTTGAGTCTCCCATTGTACCTGTATGGGTAACACTTTATAAACTCCCTATATATATATATATTACTACAATGATGCTATTCTTGAGAAATTAGGGAACCATATAGGTACTTTTATCAAAATTGATGCTGCTACTAAGTTAATCACTAGACCTTCAGCTGTGAAAATCTGTGTGGAGATGGACTTGCAACAACCAATCCCTTGTGAAATTAGGATAGGCTCTACTGAGCATTGTCCCAAAGTGAAACTGGAATATGACAACTTGCTAACCTATTGTGATCATTGTAGAAAAGTTGGTCATAATTCCCAGATTTGTAGAACCTTACATCCTGATCTCATTACTAAAGTTACTCCCCCTCCCCCTGCCAAAGTCATCCCTCCTAAAGTCTCCCCCTTCTGACCCCAAATCTACTGCTACAAATCAAGCCAAAACAAAGAAAGCCCCTCAAGCTGGCTCCAAACCTCATACCACTACCATACAGACCCCTACTCATCCTTCTTCAAAAGCCCCTCCCTCTATCCCAAACCCTCCATCAGAAAACATCCTACCTCACCTTACCACTACCAAAACTTCTTCCACAAATCACACAATGTCCTTTGGCAATAAGAAGTTGCACGGAGTGATCAAACTGAAATCAAAAAAGAAAAAGAAGCAACCTCAGATCATACCTGAAGCTGTCACTGAGGCACACCCTCCTATGTCTGAACCTGCTGTGCTTAAAAAAGCTCCTATTGTTCTTCTCTCTAACTCAACAGTAGCCTCTACTCCTTACACTGAGGCCCCAGATACCCTGCCATCCATCTCCAAAACCTCTACTTTCGCCACACACAAAACACATACCAAATTCCCCTCAACAGCCTCCTCCTTTTCTAATATTAAAAAATCTATCCCTGCCACTTCTCAATCCTCCTTTACATCATCATGCTCCCACATGAACTTCAGAAAGGCCTCCTTTACTCCCAAACACAATCCCCCTGCCAAAGAGGATTTTTTTATCAAGGTTTCTTCAAAACCAAAGCTAAGGAAAGCCTATGCCAAAGATGACTGCTCAGTCCCATCAGGTTTGCTGAATATCTCTCCACCTTCCTTTAAATCTAACAATTTGATTTTTCTTTCTCAAGAGTTTAATAGGAACAGGTTTTCCCCTCTAATGACACATAAGGAAGAAGGAAATGATGGGCTTTATGCCACAGACTCAGGATCTAACAACAGCAGCCCTTCTGCACATGATCACCAACAAGTAACTCAATCTGAACTTCCAAAAATTGCCTCTGTTCAGAAAGCTAAATTGAAAAAAAAATTTACTCAATTTAACAAGACCATGTCAATTAGAGAGTCCTCATCAAACTTGGAAAAAATCATTTTTATGATTAGTCACAACCATAAAATTAATTGTCTGATCTGGAATATACAAGGTATGGAAACAACACTCACTAGGCTATCTAACCTTATTTCAGATAATAATATTGAAATTTTATGCATCATTGAACCTTGGCATGATAATGTAAAATGTGAGTATTATATGAACATTCTGCATTTTTCAAACCATATGTTTTCATCAAATGGTCAGATATGGATCTTCTGGAAAGATACAATTACTGTAACTCTCTCAGTAGATCATGAGCAATTTCTCTATGTCCAAATCTCTAAACCCAGTCTTAACATATCTATGGCTGGTGCTTTTGTCTATGGACTAAGAACCAGAAAAGGGAGAAAGGAACTTTGGGCTAATCTTCTTGCCATTCTCTTTTCTGACACATTTTTTATTGGTGATTTCAATTCTATGTTATCTCTTTCTGATTATAAAGGCCCTGCAAACCCTAAAATGAGTAGCATGTCTGATTTTCAGAAATTTATAGATAAAATGGCTTTGTTACACATCAATACTGTTGGTAATGAATTTACCTGAACAAACAAGAGATTGAGGCCAACCATTGAAAGGCTGGATAGGGGTTTGTGTAACCACAGTCCCCTATTGTTTATGATTGATACTTAGGTTCAATCTTATCCAAGGTCATTTAGGTTCATTAACACATGGTATAAGAGAGATGATTTTCAGATTTTGATCCAAAATAATTGGATGCTTCCTATTTCAGAAACTGGGATGCTAAGATTTTTTCTTAAATTGCAAAGACTGAAAAAAGAACTCAAAATCTGGAATAGGGAAACTTTTGGTAACATTTATAGAAATGTTGAGGTGGCAGAAGAAGCACTGAGAAATCAATTATGACCACAACCAATGTGATCATGAGTTGATAACACTGAAACTCAGAAGGGCACAACTAAAAAAAGCCCTAAAAGAACAGTCCCATTTTTGGAAATACAAAACTAGGTTAAAATGAGTGAAAGATGGTGATATGAATTCCAAATCCTTTCACAATTCACTGAGAAGGCAGAGAACTAGGCTAAGTATAACAAAAATTAGGGATGATGCTGGGATTTGGTTAGAGGATATGGCTGAAATTGAAACAGTTGTAGTGCAATATTACACAGATCTTCTCTCTGATGAGCAAACTAATGATGACCTTCACTTCTGCTCACACTTTCTATCCAAAATTCCCTCTCTTATTACCACAACTCAAAATGAACCCCTAATAAGGCCAATTGAGATTGAGGTACTGAAACTGGTGGTGATGTCTTTAAATAAGGATAGCACCCCAGGTCCAGATGGTTTCTCAACATATTTTTTTATTAAATCCTGGGATACCATCTCTCTGGATTTGGTTGAGGCAGTCAATGATTTTATAAATGGAGTCAATATACCTAGGGGCATAGGTGCAACCTGGATCACATTAATACCAAAAAAAGAAACTCCCATATCTTTTGATGATTACAGGCCAATCAGCTTCTCAATAATCAACAAAATTTGTTCAAAAGTGATCATGCACAGACTCAAACCTATCATGACTGAAATTATTTCCCCTCACCAAACTGCATTTCTTCAAGGAAGGGATATCTCTGATAATATCCTTTACTTGAAAGAAATGGTGAGACACATTCATAAAAAAGCCAAAGAGCCTAATTGCATTGTCAAATTGGACTTAAGGAAGGCTTTTGATAGAGTTAGTTAGGTTTTCCTTAGACAGATTCTAACCAAATTTGGCTTCCACAGAAAATTAGTTGATTGCATAATGAAAATTTTGTCCCATGCATGCTTCTCCATTCTTGTAAATGGCAAGCCTATGGGATTTTTTAATGCATCAAGGGGTATTAAACAGGGAGATCCACTCTCACCTTTTTTGTTTAATATTTTTACAGAATCTTTTTCTAGGAGCCTTGCATATATTTTCAGCATGGGAAAATTTCAAAATTCAATCTCCCAAGATATTGTGAACCAGTTTCACACTTATCATATGCTGATGATATTGTTCTCTTTTTTTGCAGTGAACAAGAGAACCTTGATTACTCTTAAAGCTTTTTTGCACACTTTTGAAAAAGTCTCTGGTTAGAAAATAAATTATGACAAGAGTGATTTTTACATTAGTAAACATGCAACATTAGCCAAGATAAATCAAGTAAAACAAATAATGAGTATGAAAGAGGGTTTTTTTCCCCTTTAAATATCTGGGATGTCCAATATATGAGGGTAGAATACTTAATTGTTATTTTAACCGTCTAATTGAACAAATCCAGAAGAAACTCAGTTTATGGAGAAATAAATGGTTATCGACTGGTGGAAAAATTACATTGATCCAATCAGTATTATATGCCATTCCACAACATGTTTTTACTGTTATGGCTCCTACAGTTCGTATCATAGAAACACTAGAGAAATTATTTTCTTCTTTTCTCTGGGGTTCTACTGCTGTGAAACAAAAAAAGAGATGGAAAAAATGGCCTAAACTATGCTATCCTGTAGCTCAAAATGGTTTGGGCTTCAGATCCATCCCTTACATTGTACAGACTTGCTCTGTCAAACTCTGGTGGAACTTTCAACAGGGAGATGCCATCTGGACACAATTCTTACACTCATTGCCAAAAATTCCAGAAATTCACAAACATGGCACAAAATATGTCTAGTTAATTGTATTGCAGAACATCACTCCCTGGTCATACATGGGAGAGGTGACTGTAACTTCTGGACCTCCAATTGGACTGGTCATGGCCCCCTGATTGAATTTATACCACAAAATCCGGTACCAATACCACTCTCCTTCTCCGTGTCTTACTTTTTGAAGTATAAACACACTCGGATCCCTCATCTGGAAGGTTTCATTAACCCTCAGGTTCTCCAATTTATACACACCTCTCAGATACATCCCAACAGACCAGATAGACTGATCTGGAAACCCTCACTAAATGGTCTTTTTTCATTCAAATCTGCATATCAGATCCTTCATGACCATAGAAACCCCTCTCCCACTTTAGTCAAACTGTGGAGGATAAAAATCCCAAAAAATATCACTTTCTTTCTTTTGAGACTTTATAACTCAATCTTACCCTTTGAAGAGGTTCTATCTCATTATGGATTCCAGTTTGCTTCTAAATGTCCTTTATGCACTACCTTAGACACCATTGATCATTTTTTCAATGAGTGTGCTTTTTCTACTGATATCTGGAAAAAACATTTAGCTACTATAGGAGTTCTTGACATACATTTTTCTTCCATTTGGGACAGACTTTCATATTATCTTTCACATACTGGCATGAGCAGTTTTCATTCAAAACTGATTGCCATGTTGTGTTGTATAATATGTTGGTCACTATGGAAAGCCAGAAATAAATTGCTATTTGAAAATGTCAAACCTGTCTCCACTGTTATACTTAGAGATATCAAGGACACTTTACATTTTTCTTTGGCTGCTAACCCTATGGCAGTCTCACAAGAATTTGATAAAACCCTGGCCAAATATGCTTTCATTCCTGTGACTGTGAAGAAATATAAACCTAGACTTAGATCTGTGGTTTGGAACAAGCCCTTGCATGGCTTCAAAATCAATGTAGATGCAGCCTGGTCCACACAGGGTTGTAGCATTGGAGTGATTATCAGAGACTCTAATGGCCATGTACTGGCAGCCAGGTCTATTTTATCATCAGCCTATTCCTCCCTTGAGAGTGAAATTAAAGCCATACTGGCTGGGTACCAGTTTGGTTTCTTTTATGGTCTACACAGCTTTATCATTAAGTCTGATTCTCTGAATGGTATTTCTATGATACTTAACCCTTTAACTGCTCACTGGAAATTATTCAGACTTTGTGATAAAGCTAAGTAGATGATTACAGCTCTCATTCACCATATACTGAGGCAAGGAAACAATGCAGCAGATGCTTTAGCCAAGCTAGCACTTACACAACAACTTAGTGCAGTTTACAACTGGGAACTGCTCCCTCCTGACATCAGAGCAATCTGCATACTGGATCAGAATCAAGTCCCCTCAGTCAGAGTATAACTATAGTCTACTACTCTCCACTTATGTGGATTTAATTAGGTTCTAACCTATTCTTTTGTCACCTCTAGGAATGTCAAAATGTATTTGGTGCCGCTTTGAGTTTTACACTGTAATTCTCTAACAGGCTTCATATATATTTTGCCATTTTGGGAGGTGTTCTTGTATAGAGTATTTTTTTGGCTCTATTGACATGTAATGTTTTCACCTAGCATTGTTGTAATAGGAAGGTTCTATCTACAAAAAATGGCCATTTAAGGCAATAGGTTTTGGGAATCCTAATATAATTCCCCCACCTTTGGTGAATTATCTTTAAAAAAAACGTATATGTATTTTACACTTTATTAATTGCCTCATGTCATTTCTTTTAAGAGGAAATACTTGTATAAAACGGCCTTTAATAATGCAATGGTCTAATTCTTCATCTTTTACACTCAAATTAGTAATTAGACCCATTTTTAAACACACAACAAGTCATGTCTTATCATAATTCGTCTTATCAATTTTTTTTGTGTTCTTCAAACTGTATTGCCTTAATATAAATTAACGCAACTAAACACATTTTCATATGAACTATAAAATATTTTAATACTAGTAAAAGTTAAAAAATTAACATTGGAAATTAATGAAATCCACATAATTTTAAGAAATAGGAGATGTTAGTCATCTTTTAAAGTCACATTTACATTTGATGTAATTTATTTCTTTCGTTTGGTTATTTTTTAAAATATTGTATGCTTTTTGTTGCACAACATATGCTTTGCTAAGACAATATTATTTTTGGATTCGCACTTCATTTCAAAAAACAAGTGGTCATTTATTTAGTCATTAAATAAATTCAGGTATTAAAATATGTATTCCCTTTAAAAGTTTCTATTTGGTATACTTTAACCTAAAATGTACTAAAGTTTTAATTAAACTTTGAATTTAATAATGTTATTTCATATTAATTTTCTCTCTTCTTGCTATTAAATTCTTTACTTTTTTTTGAAGTACATGCTATCAAATTCATTACCTAAGTAAGGTTTGTGTTTGAATAACAACACTAATAAGCACTACACTCAAAAGTACTTTATACTCACCGCGTGTTGCGCGGTTCAATTATGCTAGTAGATAATCAGAAAATATTCGAATTGAACTTCTATTATCTGAACAAACTCGAATTTATCTCAACAGCTTGTATTTATAAGCTGAAAATTCGAATTTAATGTTAGGCCCAACTATGGAAAATAATTGAATTCATTTTCTTAAAATTAGGCATAAGTTTCGGCCCAATTTGTCCATTATTTTCAGTCCAAGAGATCAACTTTGAGTATCGATATCTCTTTCATCGTTGATCCGATTTGAGTGTTTAAATAGTCGATTTTGTAGTACTCACAGAGGAGAATGCAAAACCACCAAGAACCGAATTCAAATCACATTGGAAGCCACTCAAAATAGAGGCCCAAAAAGTCGAGTAAAACCCAACTCAAGAACCAATTTTTCCAACAATTCTAATCCATACCTTGCAAAAGAAACTCAAAAGACAGATTTGGAGTGATAGAAAATATTGAATTTTTCTATATTTTATATATAACCAAGCTGACCTTCTGTCTACAGGTGAATGAATATCTTGATGAGCATACTTGGAGAAGTGGAAAAGGCCGATACATTGTAAATCGGATATTTAGGTTCCACGTAGAAAAATTCATCTGCAAGAGTGATTGTTTGATCTTCCTGAATCTTCCTCCGTATTGTAATTAAAAAGTTAGATTACCTAGACGCAGAAATTAGAATGGTGAAGAAGAGTAATCGGAAAGGGCAACTGGTAAAAAGGATTTTCTTAAAAAGTTTTTCTTGATAAGTAGGGGGAAAATTTGTGAGAGCGCCACGTGGTAAAAGTGACCTCTTTTAGTAGATACTAGGCTAACCGGATCGAGCGTTGCACGATTTTTTTAATGTATTTTTGAAACTTCTCATTGAATATATAAATTTAGACAATATTCGATTTTTTATTTGCATGTAATTTTTCTAAGACATTATATCAATATTTGATTATATTGATCATTAATTATATTAAGACATTAAAAATATTTCAAAGTATATATGCGTAGTATGATAAAAAAAATAATGAGTATGAGTATGACAATATAATAAGTATTAAAATAAGTATCTGTTTAAAGTTGATAAATAAACTTTTGATAGGACGAATCAGTTCTGATATGTCAAAAATGAACCATGCAACAAAATATCATGGAGTCAGATGTCAAAAAAAAACTTCAGAAAACAATGGACTTCACAAAATTAATATATTTATTCAGTAAACACTCGGAAATTTTTCTGTCACATATCTAGAATATTCGAAGATTCAATTTCAAAACTTAAAATAAAGTTAGGACATGAATCAAGGTCATTTAAAATAACATCTATGATGACAAAAACCATAAAATTAAGTGGGTGTAGTAGATATACTAAGTATATAAAAACTGAGTTCAATTTCCATCAGAACTAACATATAAATTGTGCTAGACATATTGTATACAATTAAACTTACTAAAAATATCATAAAATATTTCAAACCGAACTAACATAATTTTATCGATTACTATACAATCTATTTTATAGATGGTTGTACAATATTATCTTGACTGTAAAGCCTCTATACTATAGTTTTCTATAAGAAATATTTTATGATATATTTTTAATATAAATACTTTAGAGATGCTATTCAACTTCATAAATCATTAATTAAGCCAAACTATAATTAATAAATAATATAATTTGATATATTATATAAGAATTTAAAAAGAATAACATGTAATGGTTGAGCCAAACTACTAAGTAAATTATTATGTGAATGTGTGATTAAGCTATCTTTACTTTCTTTTTATAGGTCAATGAAAGATTAAAACAAAAATTTATCCAAAGCCAAGCCTTTCATGTTAATTTCTTATCACCACAAACAAAAGTTTTAGAAGATGCCTGTCTTCAAGAATCAAAAAATCAGACATGGTTTTTTTGCTATGATGGCTATATCAGCATTTACAAGGAAAATTTGGAAATCGTACCACATCAAGAATGGCCCTTGGCACTGTCCGATAAGTGAACGACATTACATACTGCATAAGCTTGCACTGCTTGCTCAAATCTTGGAGTAACTGAAGCTCATTCGTAAAGACTATTACGAATTGGAGTAGCAGTTATCACGTGCATGAAATACACCTCTAAAAAACTACTCCTAGATTTTAAAGAGCGTGCATAACAAATCTCAAAGTACCTGGAACAACTTCCACCAAATGCCGGTTCTTTGCAATTTCATCACAAAACTGACAGAAACAAATTTTCCAAGCAACCAACAAAATTTGTGCCGTTGAAGGGATCACGTAGATTTCCCAAGGCCAACTACAGTTGTTTGGAAAACCTTGAATCCAAATTGCAGAGGTTGACATGCATATTCAAGTTGACCCAGAAAGAGACGTCCTGAAATTTGCTTTAAAATTCAAACTTTCTCTCCTAGAAAACACTCATATAATCACCTGCATGTGGAGTGGGGTAGAATAGAGAGAAGAATAATAAGATGATCACCGTCCCCGAAACCATACAAAATATATAACCACTAAACGCTTGCGGTGAAGAAGATCTCTGTGGACCATGCCTGAAATCCAAAACCTCTAAACTGAAATATGTTGGAAAGTAAATCAAGAATGAACCGATCGATCACAAAACGACGAAACCTGAAGATCAGTCCCTACCTGTTGCTTATGGTTAGTTTTTATTATACAACAAAAAACAATATATTAATACCTTAAAACAAATATACTAATACCATCTTTAATTATATTTGTTGCCATATTTAATGCCATATTTAAAAGGCATTAGCGGAACTTGCCATATTGAAAAGATTTTAAATGGGTATATATTATTTCCATATAAGTACTTAACATTGCCAGAATAACAATTAACATAAGATTCACCTATTTTGATAAGTAAATAATAGAATTATCAATTAAATATAAATTTATGTTAATAGTATATTGATAATTATAAATTTATGGTTATAGTCACTTAGTAATAAAGGACAGACGTTAATTAATATATATATATATATAAAAATATCTGTATATGAAAAACGACATGGTTATTGTAATGAAACCGTCATGCATGGAATTATATAAAAATTGGAAAACGACCTCCGATACATCTATATATTTCCATCTAAAATGGCCGCCGATATATATAAAATTGCAATTATGGAATAATTAATCAAAACGACCGATGTTAACAAAATGCACCATTTTATGTTTTAGATAATTATTCCGGCGGCGGTGTTTATTTTTATTTTTATTTATACCGCCACTCTCTTCTTCTTAATATATACATAGTAGAAAGATAAAATATACACAACTAGTAATAGTTAACAAAATATATGTATATTTATAATATATTAATATATGAAAAATAAAATATTCATACCATGTAGAACTGAATAATCACACCTACGGAAATTAACTACTATTTTTTAGAAAAGATTATTATATATGGTATTATTATGGGTTGAGATTATGTACTGTTTTATATATTTATTAATATTTTAGTAGCATATGTATAATATATGGAAATAAAATATTCATACCATGTAGAACTGAATAATCACCTACGGAAATTAACTACTATATATTAGGAAAGATTATTATGCATGGTAATATTATGGGTGGAGGCTATATACCTTGTTTAAATATTTATTTTCCTAATAAAAAGTTGTCACCGGAAAATCACAATACCACTATGATACTATGTATTTTTGGTTATAAACGTAGTTTTAACTATGTATACATTAAAAATATTTTATTTATGCCGCCATTCTATGCTTTTTAATATATACCTAGTAAAAAGATTAAGATGTTATTTGTTACCGAATTCTTCCATTTTTTTATTATTAGTTTTTTTAATGTTGGTTGAAACTACTATATAATCTCTCATTGTCAATTTTTCGAAACCATAATTTTTTCATTCTTCAGAATCATCGCCAATCACCAATGATGTTCGGAATCATTGTGATATATATAAGCTATCATTGCAGCAATTACCAATTTGAAGATTGCGATGACAGACTGCATCAGTGCCTACGTCTGCGGGGCCTTGCCCAGTCTGAAAATCATCCACTAAAATAACCAAGATCAGTTACAATGTTCCTCAAACAGTTAACTATCTAGGACTTATCTTTTCCTTGTGAATTTGTGAGTTCCACTCACTGCCGGTCAACAACTCCTCGTTGCTTCCCGAAGTATTATGGCTTGCTGATTTCAGACTCCTGGCGATGGCTAAGGCCTATTGGACTCCTTCCAATATGCTGCTCCAACTATAAAGCTATTCTGATCTGCAGAATACTTTCTTGTAAGATGGATGCTTGTTGTCGCAGCTTCTTTGTATATTTATAGTCCAATGCTGTGATGTCGTCTTGATCTTCTCGATCCTTCCATTTCGGCAATGCTGATCTGCTCGTCCAGCTAATCACAGCTACAAGTAGTCTCCTAGCTATACTCTACTTCTATAGCTAATCTGAGGAAATATAATCTTTCCTTATTTGAGACTAAACCTGACTAAGATACAACTCTATCATATATTGTCTAGATAATCAAATCAACATAAAATCAATCTTCAACAATCATCTTGATTTGCTCGAATATCTTTCTTTGGTTGCATGTGAGTTGTACTTCATCTCTAGCACTTTTGCTCGGTTTCTGATTCTGTTGGAGCAAGTGTTTAAACATCAGTATGTTTAAACATGATGTCTTCTACAAATAGCCAACTACATTATGCTGAGTCTTCTGGTTTCTTCAATCTCCCCCTTTGGCATTTTGTGGAACCATAATACGTATTTTGATGCAGAGATAATGGATAACTCCCCCTTGCATGTAGATCTTCAAACTTCATTCATATTTGCATCAATAGATCAGAAACAACATGTATAATCACAAAGCTCCCCCTATTCGCCAGACATAGATAGAGATATTCATACACGCTTCATAGCAATGTTCCAAAATAAATGGACACATTATAACATTTAAACATCCAAAATAAATGGCCACCCAAACCATCAAAATATTCTCCCCCTTGGGAACATAAAATGTGCCAAAGTTGCACCCAAAATAGAAATGAAAATATCCAGAACTTAACAAAAGTACTAAGTGCAGGAGAGAAAGAGACAATAAAATCAACAGAATATCTCAGAAGGCTTCAGAACCACTGGTCTCATCATCAGTTTCTTCTATAGCTTCCAGCTCCTCCTGAAAATCCAACATCTCCTGTCTATGATATCTGATCAGCCCTCTCAGTTCCCTTTTTCCGATGGTGGCAAAATTCTCTTGCACTGGTTCGGCTTCTGATTCATCCTCCTCTGCTTCAGCTGCTGTAGGTAGATCATTCCTTTTCTGAAGAATGGTTCCATTGACTTGCACATCATCACAGAAAATGATCTGATCATCAAGCCCATCAGTTAAACCAACATGATACAGCAGACCAGTAATGAGGGCAGGATAAGTAATGTACTCATCTGATTTCTGATGCTGAGCCACTAACAAAATCCTATCATAGATGAACCATCCCAGATTGTAAGGTCTGCCTGTACCAATGCAGTACATTAGACAAGCCATTTCTTCAGTCATAAGGGACACATTCTTGGACATTGCCCATAAATTTTCAACCACCCTATACAAGCAGAAATACTTCTGAGTAAGATAGGCTGCCTTGATGGTTTTTGCTGCACCCCATTCTCCAAGTGTGCCTCCTGATAATTCCAGAGCTATCACATCATAATCCAGAGTAAAATCTTCTGGATAAGCACCATTTGGACAAGTGATGTCATGTCCTGCTGTCCCTAGCACCAGATTGATTAAAGAAGCATCAAATCTGTAAAGCATGCCTCTGATATAGACCTTCCTGTACCAAGCAGAATCTGGAGCGCTATTTGTCCCTCTCAGATTTGCATAAAACTCTAGCACCAGTGATTGATTTACTTTCATACAGAAATTTGTAGGCCCAAACATGTGAATCCTCTTCATATAGGTCACAAAGGCAGGATGTTTAAACTTCTCAGTCAGCCTCTTCTCCACATGCATTTTCTTGTTGATTAGCCCCTCATACACAGTCATTACCCTCTTGGAGTAGAAAATCTCATCCCAAGCCTTTGCCAGCAAAGGATTATCATCTGGAAACACCAATGGCACCTCATCATTACCATCATCATTTTCCTCAGACTCAGACTCTGAGCTGCTTTCTTGTACTTCTTCAACAGGTTCTGCAGATGGCACTTCTGGGAGTGATACTTCCTCAAAGTCCAAGTTGAGCTCTGGAACCTCATCCCTCTTCCTCTTGCCAGGGAAGACTTGAATAACTAGAGGCAGTGGCTTCTTCCTCAACTTCTCCCTCTTCAGCTCCTGCAATTTCTCAAATTTTTTACTTAAAGGATGATTGTCCTCACTATCTGGTGCTGTCTCAACCAAGGGCTCCATCATAATTCTGACATTCTCCAGAATTTTATCCACATCTACTAGCTGCTCAACTTCCAGAGGCTTCTCCTGCTCAACAGGCCCTGAACTGAACACTCCCTGCCCAATCTTCACTTCTCCATCTGCTTGTCTTCTCTTCCTCTTCCTCTGATAAACCTTTTTAACCACTTGACCTGATTCTGCCTTTTCTTGAACTTAAGATCTGCTCAGATTCTTCATCAAACTCTGAGCTCTCATAGAAGAAATCCAAATATGGTCCTCCTTCAAACTCAACCCCTACCTTAACTGTGGGATTACTATCTTGAGCCACAGATTCTGGTGTGGCTCTGATGGTATTGGGGCTATCTTGACTACCCATACACAGATCATCCATGGACTGGACAGAGGGGATGGAGTGGATAGGGGAGTTGGATGGAAGGTTTCCCATGGTTGTTTAGACACAGAAATAGGTTCAAAACTCAACGAACCCTTTAAAACTCCCAAATACCAGAACTCCTCGGTGCGGCAAGCACTCTAACTGCTAAAATAGTAATAAAGACAAAATCTTTAATCAGTTTACAGTTGAATACCTTGTGCATGCACTGATTGGGGTTTGAACACCAGTCGACCAAAAACTCAGCCTTTTCTTGCTTACGGAATGCCGATCCGACAATGTACTGCTCAGACCAGTTGACAGATGGTGAGACTCGATCGGAGCACTGGTTTGGTGATGAGCTCTGATGGGTCGACGGTGAAGGTTTTGCCGAATTGGGAACGTCGGAGCTACATGTTTTAGGTGAAAAGAGAAAAAGATTTTCCCTCTTATTTTATATATTCAGAAATTCAAATCCGAACCCAACTTGGAAAATAAATCCGAAATTGCACACTAGTACACAAATTTCAGAAAATCACTGATTGTCCCTCACAAAATAAATATGAGTCCAAGATTCTATTTTCAGCCCATATGGAAATTTCAGCCCACTGATATTGACCCATTCAGCCCATTCATCACTTCTCTTCATTTTTATTTCTAACTCCCATGTGTTTAAACACACCCATTCATAGTGTTTAAACATCCTCTATCATCAAGCTATCTTCTTTTTGTATTTTTCATTTTCAAAAAAAAAACAGAAAGCATTAAACGAATTTACAACAATGAGAGGTAAGCAGAAATACCTCAAATTCGACAAACACCTAAGTGTTGTCTCAGTATCTCAAACGTTGCAGAGTCTAATGGCTTGGTGAAGATATCTGCAAATTGTTCAGCAATAGGAACAAATTCAATGCTAAGTTCCTTCTTTTCCACCAAGTCTCCGATAAAGTGGTGCTTGATGTCTATATGCTTTGTCTTCTTATGATCAACAGGATCATGGGAAAGATCAATGGCTCCCTTATTATCACATTTAATGATGAGGACATCTTGCTTGAACCCATAGTCTTTCAGCATTTGCTTCATCCATAGTAGTTGCTGGCAACAACTTCCAGCTGCCAAGTACTCTGATTCAGTGGTAGATAGTGAGATAGAATTCTGCTTCTTGTTGTACCATGACACCAGATTTCCTCCTACATAGAAACATCCTCCAGTGGTACTCTTCCTGTCTTCAGAATTCCCAGCCCAATCAGAATCACTGTAGCCAATAATCTCAGCTTGACTTCCTCTAGATTACCAGAGACCATAATCAGCAGTTACATGTACATATCTGATGATCCTCTTGACTGTTGAAAGATGACACTCCTTAGGATCAGACTGGAATCTTGCACATAGGCCAACACTCAGACAAATGTCTGGTCTGCTTGCAGTCAGATACAGTAAACTCCCAATTATGCTTCGATAGAGCTTGATATCAACCTTCACACCATACTTGTCATACGTCAGTTTCTCTGTTGATGCCAATGGAGTTCGCATACTCTTAGAGTTTTCCATCCCAAATCTTTTAACCAAGTTTAAAGTGTATTTGGTTTGATTGATGAAGATACCTTCCTTGTGCTGTTTGACTTGGAGCCCTAGAAAGTAAGACAGTTCACCAACCATGCTCATTTCAAACTCACTCTTCATCATCTCTATAAAGTTATCAACCAACTTTTGAGATGTTGATCCAAAAACAATATCATCTACATAAATTTGAGCAAGCAGAATATGTTTATCATGTTTAAACACAAAGAGCGTTCGGTCTACTGCCCCTTGTTGATAACGTTTCTGCAAAAGAAATTGGGTGAGACGCTCATACCAAGCCCTGGGAGCTTGCTTAAGACCATATAACGCTTTCTTCAGTCTGTAAACATGATAAGGGAGATAAGGATCTTCAAAACCTTTGGGTTGCTCAACATACACTTCTTCATTGACAATGCCATTCAAGAATGCACTCTTGACATCCATCTGAAATAACTTGAACTTCATAATACATGACATAGCCAGTAGGAAACGAACAGATTCTAACCTTGCAACTGGAGTAAAGATTGCATCAAAGTCAACACCTTCAACTTGAGTATAACCTTGAGCTACAAGTCTGGCCTTGTTTCTGGTGATATTTCCATCTCCATCAGACTTGTTCTTGAAGATCCACTTAGTACCAATTACATTTACTCCTGGTGGTCGTGGAACAAGATACCATACGTCGCTCCTAGTAAACTGCTCCAGTTCCTCTTGCATGGCTGAAATCCAGTACTCATCATTCAGTGCTTCCTTGTGATTCTTGGGTTCAATAGAGGAGAGAAAGCATTGTAATACATGCATTCCAACATTCATTTTGGCATAGTCCTCCGTTCTTTTTGCCTCAGATTGTACGTGTTAGGTGGTGCAGAAGTATCAGATGGTACTGTGGTAACATCAGGAACTGTGGTAACTTCAGATGATGTTGTAACATCAGACGATGTTATAACATCCACCAGTGTTGTAACATCAGGCAGAGATGAATCAATCTCCGTGCTGATTAACATGTCAGGTTCATCTTCAAGCAGAATTTCACTGCTAATATCCTTCAGATCTTTAACCACCACGTTGTTGGACTCCATCATGACATTTGTACGATTATTTAAAACCCTGTATGCCCTGCTATTTGGAGAATAGCCAAGAAAAATACCAACACCAGCTCGTTTATCAAACTTACCTAGAGGTTCACGATCTCTGAGAATGTAGCATGCACTCCCGAATACATGAAAATAAGATACGTTTAGTTTCCTTCCTTTCCACAACTCATAGGCAGTTTTCTGAGTGAATGGTCGTAGATAGACTCAGTTTATGGTATAGCAAGCAGTATGAACTGCTTCAGCCCACCATTTCTTAGGAGTATCATTCTCTGCCATCATTGCTCTTGACATGTTGATGAAGGTACTGTTCTTTCGTTCAACAATACCATTTTGTTGTGGTGTGATTGGGGCAGAAAACTCATGCTTGATTCCAAGTTTTGTACAGAAGTCCATCATTGTAGAGTTAGCAAATTCCCTCCCATGGTCACTCCTTAAGTGAACCACTTTAAGTCCATCATGTGATTTTTCTGTGTTGACTTGGGTGATGAGCTTAATTATAACGCTCACTGCATCTGATTTTTCTTTCAAGAATTCCACCCAGGTATACCTGGAAAAATCATCTACACACACAAAGATATATTTCTTTCCCGAAACATTAGTTGGACTGATTGGTCTCATTAAGTCCATATGAAGCTGTTCAAGACCATAACAAGTGGTAATCTCATGAAGTTTAGAATGTGGTGACCTGACTTGTTTACCTTCATGGCATGGTGGACATGTCAACTCCTTTGTATAGGAAAGTAGGGGCACTCCTCTTATTGCTTCAAGTCTTGCCACTTTAGACAATGTTTTCAAATTTGCATGACCTAGCTTCTTGTGCCATAAAAGATTGTCGTCCACACTCACTTTGAGGCAGCTAACAGAGTCATCAAGAATGTAGCAGTTGTATGACGATCTAGTGCCAATAAGGACACCCCTTTCATCCTTTCTGACTGTAAACACTTTATCATCAAACAAAACTGTTAATTTGTTATCACATAGATGGCTAATACTTAGCAAATTTTCCTTTAACCCATCCACAAGAAGAATGTCTTGGAATACTGGAAAGTTCTTGACTTGTAACTCCCCCTTTCCAGTTATTCTACATTTCTTCCCATCTCCAAATCTCACTGTTCCAGTCCAAGGAACAACATTGCTTAACAACTCAGGAGTACCTGTCATATGTCTAGAACAACCACTATCAAAGTACCAGGCATCTCTGGCATATGAGCTATAACAAGTATGAACAACAAAGCAGAGGTTGATTTTAGGAACCCATGCCTTTTTTGAATGTTGAGCCCTTTCTGGTTGCACCATGTTGTAACTTGCTCCAGTGTTGTAACATGCTCCATTTGTTGGTGCTTGCATCAAATCTCTTAAAAGACGAAATCAGTGCCTCTTGTAATGTCCTGGTCGTCGGCAATAATTGCATGTTGCCTCCCACTATGGTTAAAACATATTTCGCTGCTGCTGATAGGTAGGTTTATAACCTAGTCCAAACTTAGGAGCTTTGGTGTAATTGTTTGGAGCTCTAATAAGTTGTTCTTTCCTGACTTGGCCTGAATTAGGTTGAGTCACCTTCTTGTCCATCTTCCCTTTTGTCTGGTCACTCTGGTTGGTCACTTCCATTCCATCGTATCCTAACCCATGTCGATCTCCAGCAATTTTTCCCATGCCAAGAATGTCATCCAAGGCGGCTGTTCCTTTATTTAGTTTGATGATGGTACCTTCAGCAACTTCTGCTCGAACAAGGGCTATCTTCAGCTCTTCTCTCATTGCATCAATTGTGATCTGTTGCTGTTCGACTTCTTCATTCAAGCTGTGGTTGTCTTTCTGTAAAACATTATTCTGTTCAGTCATACTGACCCAGAGTTTGTGGAGTTTGTCGTATGATTCATGAACATCCTCAGAGTTCATGTTTAAACTCTCACAATCAGAAACAACCGTAGCACCAAATGCAACATAGGTTTCTTCTTCAACTTCTTTGTCACTTTGAACATTAATTGCACTGAAAGTTACATGGTTGCTAACATGCTCTTCATCAGACTCTTCTCCATCACTCCAGGTGGCATTGTAGATTTTTCCCTTCTTGCTAGAAGATCCACTTGGACACTGTGATTGAATATGCTCGTAACCTTCACATTCTCGATATTGGATTTTACCAGCATGTTTAAACACAGGCTTGGGTTATGTTGGATCATTGTTGATTCTTCTGCTCATTCCTGAACTTTGCTCTCTAACTTCAGTTTTTCGATTTTGAGATTTTCTCAGGACTTTAGCAAAGCTTCTTGATATATGAGCAAGCTCGTCCTCGTCCATATCTTCATTGCCGTTTCTGGTAGAGTGTTTAGACACAGTATTGTATTTAGACACAGAGTTTTGTTCAGCTGCTTTTCGTGCAGTTGCAGTGAATGCCAGATCATTTTTCCTTACTGTAGCTAACTCCTTCATTTCAAAAGCTGACAGTCCTCCCATGACCTCATCAACAGTCATTTCAGATGTATCGTGTAGTTCTTCCATTGCAATAGTCTTTCCTTTGAACCTTGGTGGTAGAGCCTCAATATCTTCTGCACAACATCATCTTCAACAAATGTTTTCCCCAACTGATGAGCTGAGTTGACCAGATCTCTGATCTTTGAATTATAGTCAGCAATGGTCTCATTATCATGCATAACCATAGTATCAAATGTTGTCTTTATTGTATGCATTTTTGCCGTTTCATTTTTGCATCCCCTTCATAGCTGGCCTTCAATTTCTCCCGTGCATCCTTAGCAGTACAACACGTTGAAATTTAGCGAAAAGCTTCTTGATCAACACAAGAGTTGATGCAGTTTAGTGTTTTGCTGTTAAGTCGCTTGTCCTTCCTCTCTTGAGTGGTCAGATCCTCTTTATTTTTCAAAACACCTTCGGTTGCGCCTGCTGCAGGTGGATGTCTGGCCGGTTGCCACTCGTTCTCAACCCAGTACCATGCTTCTTCTTCTAGAGCATCAATGTAATGCCTCATCCTTGCCTTCCAGTAACCGTAGTTGTTTTTATCCAGCATGGGTGCGCGTGTATACAATGAACCATCCTTCTCCTGGTTCAACATGATCGATAGAGATCTCCACTTACCTTGTTAAAGGTACACTCAGTGGACTAGCTCTGATACCAAATGAAATTTACTATCGATCAGTTTCACAATATTCTTAACTGATAGTTCTATTCTAGCAAGTGTGTTTAAACATGCAGTTCAGTTTAAACACTTAAAGTAAGAACACAAGAATTGGTTACGCGGTTCGGTGATGAACACCTACGTCTGCGGGGCCTTGCCCAGTCTGAAAATCATCCACTAAAATAACCAAGATCAGTTACAATGTTCCTCAAACAATTAACTATCTAGGACTTATCTTTTCCTTGTGGATTTGTGAGTTCCACTCACTACCGGTCAACAACTCCTCGTTGCTGTCTTGACCACTTCTCCCGAAGTATTATGGCTTGCTGATTTCAAACTCCTGGCGATGGCTAAGGCCTATTGGACTCTTTCCAATATGCTGCTCCAACTATAAAACTATTCTGATCTGCAGAATACTTTCTTGTAAGATGGATGCTTGTTGTCGCAGCTTCTTTGTATATTTATAGTCCAATGCTGTGATGCCGTCTTGATCTTCTCGATCCTTCCATTTCGGCAATGCTGATCTGCTCGTCCAGCTAATCACAGCTACAAGTGTAGTCTTCTAGCTATACTCTACTTCTATAGCTAATCTGAGGAAATATAATCTTTCCTTATTTGAGACTAAACCTGACTAAGATACAACTCTATCATATATTCTCTAGCTAATCAAACCAGCATAAAATCAATCTTCAACAATCATCTTGATTTGCTCGAATATCTTTCTTTGATTCCATGTGAGTTGTACTTCATCTCCAACACTCTTGCTCAGTTTCTGATCTGTTGGAGCAAGTGTTTAAACATCAGTATGTTTAAACATGATGACTTCTACAAAATAGCCAACTACATTATGCTGAGTCTTCTGGACTCTTCAAGTGGCTACACGCTGCGGTTTTCGAGACTGCGGAGCATTGTCTGCATGGTATTTACACTTATATAAATACAATTTTAGAAAAATATAATATATTTCATCTTAAATCTTTCCTTATCTTTTTGACATGAAATATGTATATTCACTCTCCTATTTTTACTCAAATTTTTACTTATTATTTTAATTTTTGATCAAGTTCTAATCCAATGATTACAAATTAATCAGATTTTTTTTACTATTTTAAGAATTCTTTATTTATTATTTCCCTTTTTTCTTTATTCTTTACACGATTTAATCCTTCTCCTTCTGTACCAAAACTCCTTCTCCCTTATCTCCTTTTTCTTTACCCAGGAAATTTGTTATGGTGACTTGAATCCATGCCAAAATGCTGAAAGCCAGTCTCCCTTTTGGTTTTGGGGCCTGAAATTCTTCATTAAGAATTGTCAAAACCTTGCTGCTTATCCGATCAATATCTTGCTTAGACACTTGACCGGATTCTAGGAGCTTTTTCTGATAAATTTCCATGGCTGAAGGATGATTCCGGATGAAAAATTCAGAAATTTAAGAGAGCAAACGAGAGAAAGCTAACTGATGTTTAGTTTTCACAAAAAACTGATTTCGAATAATGCAGGTTGCAGAACCAATTAATATGGAACAAAGCCGGAATGAAAGAACAAACCTTATACATTGTGGGCTGAGTAAACGATGGCTCCTCAATTTCGTTGTGAACAAACCGCCGGTAACAAACAATGTCAACAATTGTATAATAAATTAAGAAATCTCGAACTAGTAAAAAAATCTTATTAATATGTAATCATTGGATTAGATCTTGATCAAAGGCTAAAATAATGAATAAAAATAGAAAAAAATCTCTGGGGAGACCGTCTATATTATGGACAGGGACCACATAGCAAAACCAAAAACTAGGGGACTGAAAGGCAATTATAGATTTTCACGGGTCGACCCGCGAAATAACCCGGTTTTTCCCGAGTATATAAGCCAATGGAACCCGATCAAAAGCTAGCTAGCTAAAACGGGGCAAAATTTTCTTCCCCAATTTTGCACCGATTCAACCCCAATTTTGCGACGATCCAAGGTGAATCTCACACCTTCTTCCCCAAAATTGCACCGATCATAGGGGAAACTCACACCTTCTTCCCCAATTTTGCAACGATCCAAGGTGAAACTCACACCTTCTTCCGGATCGGAGGTCGACTTTCATTGTTCTCGTATGCAGATCATATTTCGATCGTTTTGAATCTTCAATTTCATTGATTTGAAGTTTTAATTCAATCGAGATTTGAGCGGATCAAAGGTATACAACAATTTTAGGCCGAAAACATCAAATTGTGGATCGGAAAGTTTTATCAATGGAGATTAAAACCACTGGTGAGTGTTTTGTGTTGATTTGTAGGATTTTAAATAGCATTTTGGTTGGATGATTCATATTGGTTGGTTTTTTTGACCAGAATGAGAGAAGGGTTGAAGAAGAAGGAGAATCAAGCTCATTAACAGTGATATCAGGTATGTCTAAAACTTTTTCAGTTAAACAATGAGGTTTCATGTGAAACTGCCTTTGTTTACATTTTTATATGGTGATGCCCATGTTTGTGCCTATAATATGGACCCTGTGTGCTAAAAGTCCCATGTTCTGGTGTGTTTGAGGCATGAATGCCAAGGGTGTGAGGTTTGTATGCTAAAATTGGCTATGGTAACATTTTAATATGGCGATGCTCATGTTTGTGACTATAATATGGACCCTTTGTCCTAAAAGTCCCATATTCTGGCGTGTTTGAGGCATGAATGCCAAGGGTGTGAGGTTTGTGTGGTAAAATTGGCTAGGGTAGCATTTTTAGAGGTGATGCTCATGTTTGTGCATATAATATGGACCCTGTGTGCTAAAAGTCCCATGTTCTGGTGTGTTTGAGGCATGCATGAATGCCAAGGGTGTGAGGTTTGTGTGCTAAAATTGGCTAGGGTAGCATTTTTATATGGTGATGCTCATGTTTGTGCGTATAATATGGACCATGTGTGCTAAAAGTCCCATGTTCTGGTGTGTTTGAAACAAATGCAGATTATGGCGGGCTACCTGATTTGGCTCAAATTGATTTCACATCTTGTTTTGAAGACATCAAAGCAAGAACAATACCTGAGCTAGAAAACCTCTATAGACTGCAATCCGATGCACTTGGATTTTCGTATAGAAAATCAACTCAACGGAGAGACAGTAATGGGAGTGTCTATGAAAAGTATTTCACTTGTTCATGTGCTAGAAAGCCTAACATAACCACCCCTCCAACCCCTATTCCTGTTAGTCCAAGCCCTCAAAAGAAAAAGAGAATGAGAAAAGAATATCCCATAACCAAAATTGAATGTCGAGCAGCAATGCGAGTGAAGTTGGAGGATGGTTTGTTTGTTGTGAAGGAGCACATTGTGAACCACAACCACCCCCTGACCAGAACAGCATGACAGATGTTCCAGCGAAGTGAAAGGAAAATCACGGCAGAAAAGGGCAGGGTAATTGAAGGGATGGAAGCTGCAAGTTTGAAACCCTCGGTTGGATATAGATATTCCACATATCTATCAAGAGGTGATCATGATGTTGGTTATGAGATCTGTGATGCAATAAACTATGTCGGGAGGCTTAGGATGAAACAAATCGAAGGTGGTGATGCAAATACAATTGTCCGGCTACTTGAAGAACGAAGTAAAATCAAGAAGAATTATTTTTCAGAGCTTTGAGAAATGATGACAAAGACAAAACACTGGCAGCTCTATTTTGGAGGGATTCAATGATGAATGAGGACTTCAACCTGTTTGGAGATGTACTTGTGTTTGACACAACATCCAGAACAAATAGATATGACCTTATATGTGCTTTCTTAGTTGGTGAAAACAACCATGGAAGTAACTCGATGTTTGCTTGCGCATTCATTGCAAATGAACAAGCCGAAACTTTTGTCTAGCTTCTAAAGACATTTAGGAAAAGTATGGGAAACAAGGCACCACAAACAATTTTCACTGATCAGGATCAAGCAATGGCGACAGCAGTTGAAGAGGTAAAATTTGGACCTTTTTGTCAATATTTTAAAACTTCTGACTTACGACTATGATGTTTAGTGTCAAAATACCTATGTACGGGTTTAAAATGGCTATGTTTGGTGACAGGTTTTTCCTGAATCAAACCACAGACTTTGTTTGTGGCATTTGAAACAGAATACAATTAGCCATTATGGTGAGTTGAAAGGATGGGCCTTTCAAGACAGCATTTGATAACTGCTTGACATGTAACCACAGGTTGTAAATATTATGTCCATAACTTGATGATTAAAACTGGAATGTTTAGGTTCAAAGTAGCTACCTTTGAGTTTAAACATATTACCTTCTGAATCAAAGGTTGTAATGATGAGATGGAATTTGAAGAAAATTGGAAATCCATGATAAAAACTTAGAAGCTAGAAAAGGGTCATCCATGGTTCACAAGGTTCTATAATTTGCGTCATAAATGGAGCCAACATTTAGAAAGGATTTTTTTTCAGCCGGAATACTTTCGTCACAAAGAAGTGAAAGCACAAATAGTGTCATTAAATCAAGAGCAACTAAGTCAACTTCATTGACACGGTTCTTGACAATTTTTGAGGATACTATACACACATGGAGGAAGAATGAGCAAAGAGATGATCATAATACATTAATGTACATTCCAAGGAGTGCCGATGCTGGTCTTCTAAAGCATGCAGCGGAGGTTAGTTTTGGATTATTTCTTAGGTTGTATAATATAATATTAACCTTTAGATTTAAAATGTCTTTGTTATGTACTGTGAATTTAAATTCAAAGCCTTTTTGTTCTTTCCATCTGCAAACAGGTTTATACGAAAGAGGTTTATGAGGAATTCAGGAAACAATTCAGGCGTGGAATGGCGACATAAATAACTGAAATTGATTGCAACCATGGAGGCTACATTAGATCTTTCGAAGTGGCAAAAGAGAGTGATCCGGAGAAACCTGAAACAGTCGTATTAACTACTGAGGCAACAACAAAATCAATTGAAGTATTTTGCTCATGCGGGCTGTTTGATGAGGCAGGTTTGTTGTGCTCCAATTGCATAAGAGTGGTGCACATGCTATCCATATCGAAAATACCCGGGCAGTATATAGTGGATCGCTGGACCAAAAACATCAAGAGGGACGTCTAGACAAAGTACCTTGAACAGCAGCCTAATTTAAGACTTGAAGATTTCACACCTTGGCGACATGATATGAGCAGAAGATTCTACAATCTTCTACTCAAAAGTGAAGTAAATGAGCAGGCTCGAAAGTTTCTGGAGGATACAATGATAAGTGATACATTAGCAGTACAACAGTTCTTAGCCATTAAAGCGCCTCAGACAACAGAAAGTGATGGACCAGAGCCATCCGAGCCATCAGGTTCGGGTACGGATGATGAAATGCACTTTGGCAATCCGGAGAGAGTAATGGGCAAAGGAAGGCCTGATGGAAAAAGAATCAAGTATGGGATTGAAAATAAGAAAAAGAAACTGAAGAAACAATCTCAGACTGAGTTTGGATCATACACACCAAAACCGACATGATTTTAAATTGATAGGAAATGTGAGTCAAAACATCATTGTTATTAGCAACAGGATATGGGTTTTATATTAGATGCTTTTGTAAGGTTCTGGTTTTATCAACATTGGTATTATTGATCAAAACATTGAAAGTTTATAATTGAAGCTTGTGTTTGCTATATCAAAATGCAAAGCGTGTTAAAGCATTGTTTTTCACTGTGTTTAGGTTTGAGTGTATAATGCAGACCTTTGGAATTAAAATGCCTTTGTTCTGAAAAATCAAATGCATGAATTGTATGTTTAGGTTTTAGTATATAATGCGGACCTTTGGTAATAAACTGCCTTTGTTCTGCAAATTCTAATGCATAACATTGCATGTTAGGTTTGAATATATAATGCAGACCTTTGTATTTAAAATATCTTTATTCTGATGTAAAGTTAATAGGGAGTTAAGTTATTCCCTTTCAGTGTAAAATAAATATATTCGACTTGATAGCATCATGCTTGTGTATTAAAAATTTGAGATTTAGGGTTAAAATTAGTAATTTAAAACATAAACTCTAAAATTATTACTTTATAAATATTTCCAAATTTTAATACTCTGTAAAATATATAAACTCCAAACATTGATAATATACCACTAAAAATGAAGGTTTTAGCACAAAAGATGTTTCAGCTACACAGTCTAAAATGTTAAAGCAATACAGATAGTCTAAAATCCATTGTAACAGATTGACAAGTTCACATCTACAATTCCTCGTCGGTTGAGGAGTCAATGTGCAAGTCAAAAAGTTGAAACTAGTCTTGGTCTTCTTCCGCGCATGCTTGTAGACGTCGTCCAGCATCTTATGGAAATTTGGATCACACCAAAATTCTTGGCTTCCCCACACCTCTTCCTCACTATCTGGACCAGCATTCACTTCTCTTTTTTCAGTTTGAGCTCGATTAAAGCATTCCATAAGCCTTGAAGTAGTAACAATGAGATCTCTTTTGAAGAACTCCAGGCCTTCTTCAACAGTCTAAAAACAACATCAAATGACCATGGTGTAAGTGAAAAAGGATAGGAAAATGATAATAAAAAACAATAGCAAATAAAACTCACGTTCAGACCAAGGCTTTTAATTTCATCGTCAGTTTTGATATCACCACTGAGTGGGATGGTAAAACCACCAACATTAAGATTCTCCTTGACCTCTTGTTTGCTGCAATCATCCTCAACAGAAGCATGCTTCAATAGGTTCCCACGACGGGTCAGAGGATACATATCACTTGTAAGAGGCGCACGTTCATACTTCCGGGCTTTGATCTCCTGGCACCTCTGATTCACCTTCTCTTGAGGCCAATTCTGTAACAGCGGAAGAGCTACTGGATTTGATTTCCCCAAAACCAGAGCACGCTGCAAAAACTGGATAACGAGAACAAACACACACCCACTGATTGTTGTGTACTTGGTTGTGTAATACCTTTGCACTCCCTTGGACAGCTTTGAATAGACAAACTCGCACCAATCCAAATTTTTGATGTCCGATACATTCTCCACAGCCTTCAACACTTGCATATCAACATCCTTGGATGACACCGGAGATAAAAAGAAAGTCACAACATACATCACGAAGTATCTGGTGAAATCTTCACCACCTTCGGGACAATTCTCCATCGCTTCCCAAAGCATACTCAAAGAGATTCCTTTATCACCTTCAATATGGAATTTGGTATTCCACGGTTGCCTTTTCTCGGCTATCGCCTTATCATTCTTAGAAACTCCAGATCTCGACAACACTTCCAAAGGTACACGTTCACCGCAAGTGGGCAGCCCCAGAACATCATGGACATCATCAACGGTAATTACATATTGGGCATTACCAACACGATGGGTGCAATAACCACCATCCAAATTCTCCACGAGGAAGGGAAGAATACCTAACGAAAACTTCTTAAAGGATACCTACAGCTACAGAAGTGACCCAAACCCAATAGTTTCAACGTCCTTTTTCTGAGCATCAGTCAAGTTACTAATTAACTCAACAAGGACTCCAGGTTGATGAGCCACGGTAAGCTGTTTCTGACATCTACAAAATCGAGCAGCAGTTCAGTTTAAAATATGCACCTATAACATTAAAAAAACACCTTATGATGTAAAACCTTAACCTTTGCATCATGAGAGACAGCAAAAAAATGAGTTAAAAGTATAAGTTTCTAAATAAACCCTAAACCCTAAACCCTAAACCCTAAACCCTAAACACAAGGTAACTAATTCATTCAAAAACATTCAAATATTAAACAACAACCTTTTGATATAAAACACATATGTTTCTAACATGCAAAAACATTAAGTATTTTTTATTCAAAACCTTTTTATATTAAACTCTAACCTTTTTATATAAAACATATACCTTTTATATAAAACATATACCTTTTATTCCATGCAAAAACAGTTTAAAAAAGGTTAAAGCAGATAGAACACTTACTCGGTGCCATCTTTGTCGACATATTTCACAACCTGTGAAACAACCCTCTCTTTCTTTTTTTCTCAGCAGGCACCACAATGTCAGCATCCGCTAGAGCCTTCCCTTTCCTTTTTCTTTCTTCAGCACCATGAATAGGCGAAGGTTGAACGGAAATGTCATCAGTGTTACGAGAAGGCGATTGAGGAGGTGAAATCTGAGTTTGCTGGGGTGATTTCTTAGATTCCTCATCATCATCATTGTTCATAAGCACAAGCTGTTGCCCAACCGTGATAGTAAGTTTTTGCACCTGAAGGAAGAAAAAACATATCATATTTTTTAGTCAATTTGCATCTGTAATATGACAAGAGGCTCAGATGAAACTTTTCATTAAAAAAATACCTTTTTCCTGCTCTTCGGCTCAGGAGTAATTTCAAAATCATCATCTTCAATCTGATTAATAGGATGTTCAGAAGTATGGGCTTTGTTCTTCTCGGCAGCAAACTTTGGGCCATTCTTCTTCTTCTGATGAACAGGGCAAGGCCCCTTGTGGTCAGAAGGATGACATGTCAGACATTTCTTCTTCAGATTTCGCTTCCGATTCCGGTTATCTGTATGAAATTTTCATTGAATCATAACACAAAAGAAACTGAAAACAAGGAGTTCACAAAAAAAAGTGAAAAACATTTTAAAAAACAACCTTTAACATCTGGATTTTGCTTCTCAGCAGCAGCTTTAATCGCATTGGTAGCAGCTACTTTTTTCTTTTCAGCGGCAACTTTTTTCGCCTCCTTCTCCTCAGCAACTTTCTTCGCCTCCTTCTCATCAGCAACTTTCTTCGCCTTTTTCTCGGCATCAACTTTCTTCACCTTCTTCTCGGCAGCAACTTTCTTCGCCTCCTTCTCGGCAACGTCTTTCATTCCTTCTCCTCCTCAGCGTCTTTCTTCACCTCCTCCTCAGCGTCTTTCTTCGCCTTCTCAGCAGCTTTCTTCGCCTTCTCAGCAGCATCTTTTTCGCCTTCTCAACAGCGTCTTTCTTTGCCTTCTCCTCAGGTTCATTCTTCACCTTCTCAGCATCAGCTTTTTTCACCTTCTCAAGAGCGTCTTTCTTCGCCTTCTCCTCAGCGTCATTCTTCGCCTTCTCAGCAGCTAGTTTTTTCTTTTCACCACTATCATTATTATCCTTCCCAGCAGCTTTCAGATAACAAAAGGATGGTTAGAATTCTCAACATCTATAAAAAAATCCAAAACAAAAAATAAAATAAAAACAACACCTGCAGCTCCAATTTGTTGCTCAGACTCAGGATTCTCCTGTAGAGATGTGGTCGCTATACCATCACTAGAACCTTCATTATTTTCAGTTAAACAACCATCAGGTTCAAGTTCATTAAATAATAAACCTTCGGCCGACATAGCGTTTATAACATTAGAACAAACAGAGTTAGCAAATCCTTGACTATCAACTGAGTCTTAGGTATCATTAGCATTATTGGCACCAGTGCCTTCAAACATGACATGAACAGGGACAACTCCTATTGGCAAAAAAGCAAAAAAAAAAAAAAAACCTTAGAGTATGAATTAAAACAATGTAAAACAAGGAAGCTTACAGGTATAGATAAAAAACAAAATATTAACAAGTAAAATACCTACCATTTGTAGTAAAGTATGGATGTTTACATGCAAAAATAAAACCTGAACCATAGCAAGTATAACATTGATGTTTACATATACAAATTAATTCAGGACCTTCAATACTAAGCAAACAACCATAGCATGTAAAACATTGATGTTTACAGATATAACCAAAATCAAAACCTTGGACAATATAGCATGTCAAAACAAAGATGTTTATAGATAGAAAATTAAATCATAACATTCAACACTAAAAAACAAACCAAAGCATGTAAAAAAATGGATGTTTACACAAATAAATAAAATCAAACCTTTGACAGTAAAATAACAACCATAGCATGCAAAACAGAAATGATTACACATTAAAACCAAAACCTATAACCTTCTAAAAGTTAAGGTATACTTCTAACAACTTAACTTTCAGTACTTAAATACCAACCTTTACAAGTAAAACATCAATGATTATAAAGAGAGAAAAAAGGCGGGAGAGCAATACAAGAAATTCAAAAGAACAATTACACAGGTTTGCACATATAACATGCACCTTTCAATACTAAAATCAGAGCTTCTGGAAAATAAATCCAAACCAGACAAAACACATGCAAAACAATGGCCAATCACAGAACACACAGAGAAGCACAAAATAACGGCACAAACAGTGCCCAATCAATACTCAACACAAAACAAGAGTTCCAATACACATATATAAGCACGTAAACACGAAATCGCCGGAAAACACAACCGCCGGAGCACAAGAGCACAGAGCCGCCGATCAAATCACATTATCAATCAAAAAATCAAAACAATCAAACGAGTTTATATGTTTTTACCTCCAGTAGAGCCTGTAACGCTTTGATTTCCTCTTGTCAACACCATTATACTCCGATCTACAAAACATAACAGAAAAAAATTAAAAAAAACAAACACAAATCCGCATCAAATCGATTATAAACATGAAAACAAAGAAATCGAGAAGTTTACTTGCTATTGCGCACGGTAGAACACAGTGGATCGATGCCTGAATCGGAAAACCGATTGTGGATTAGGTTCTTGAATTTGGGGGAGGAATTGGGAGCGACAGTTCGGGAGGTTCTGCAAAAATAGAAAGGGGTGGTTGTGAATGGAAATTTCATATTTATATTAATTGTAGTTTAGGCTAATTGCAAAAAGGCCCCCCGTGTATTAGCTTTTATTTTCAATAAAGCCCCCGCGCATTTTTAATCTTTTTTTCAGTCCCGTCTATAATTTGGACGGTCTCTTTCGAGACTTTCTAATAAAAATAAGAGTTTGAATGGAACCCCTCCTATATATATAAGCTAATCATAGTAAATATAATATTATATATAAGGCAAAAGTTTCACCATTCGAGAAAGCGCTGCATAATTGTCATGATCCATTAAGATGCTGAATCAGTATAGTAATATCAGCCACCCTTTCAATAATTGATTTTTCAATCTAGTGTATGGATTCGTTAGCTTAACATGTAAATTGCGCTTGAAGTTTCTATTTTATATTCAATATTTTATATATGAGTGATATAATCCGTTTGTTATAAGATAAAAAAGACATTAGATGCATTAAAATTTCAAAAGCCCTCACAAAATTAGTGTTCAAATTTAAACAAGTGCAAAAGCCTGACCAAACTACAAACCAAATTTAAACAAGTGAATATAATGCATTTGATGAGGATTTTTCAGATGAACTCCTGCAGAATATCCCACGCATGGTGAATTCTGAGATGAATGAGAGCCTGACCAAGCAGGTTACTTTGGAAGAATTAAAGGATGTTGTATTTCATATGGATGGGGAATCTGCTCCAGGCCCGGATGGTTATACAGGGAAATTTTATACTCATTGTCGGAGTATTATATTTAATGATCTGTGCAGGCAGTGAATGAATTTTTACAGGGAGTCCCTATACCTACTGCAATCTCTGCATCCTTCATTACTCTTATCCATAAGAGACATGTAAATACCAGTCTCAAATTTTGTTAACAAAATTATGTCGAGAGTGTATATTTATAGGCTAAAACCCATGGCATCTAACTTAATATCGCCTGAACAATCAGCTTTTGTTCATGGCAGAGAGTTACCTGACAATGTCTTGCTCATGAATGAATTAACTGAATTTTTGAACTCTAAAACTGGATGATACAATATTTTCTTTAAACTGGACATGATGAAGGCCTTTGACAGAGTTTCATGGGGCTTTCTTTCTAAACTTTAAAGAAAATGGGATTTTCTAATCGATTTGTCAGTAATACCATGGGTAACATTAAAGCAACAAAATTATCAGTTTTAGTGAATGGAAAGCCTTTTGGTTTTCTTGAAGTTTCAAGGGGTATAAAGCAGGGAGATCCCCTTTCTCCCTTTCTTTTTATTTTGCTTACTGGAGGCTTCACAGGATCCCTAAGCTTCCTTTATGAACAAGCTAAGATTGATTATTACAAGTTGCCAAATTTAACACAAAAAGTCACTAGTCACAGTTTTGCAGATGGTACATGTGTTTTTCTGAAAGCTAATAGACATAGCATCATTTATCTGATGAATTTTTTGGACAAATATGAATCTGCCACAAATCAAAATGTTAATGTGGAGAAATCTGCATACTACATGTCTAAATCAGCACCTAATAGTTGTCATATAATGGTTTCTGAGTTTACTGGAATGTCTAGGGGGTGTTTTCCTTTTAAATATTTGGGATGCCCTGTCTTTAATGGAATAAAAAAGCACTCCTATTTTCAACCATTATATATGATAGTATCACTGCCAAATTGGTAGCCTGGCAAAATAAAATGTTAACTCAAGCAGGTAGACTAGTATTAACAAAACATGTGCTCTCTGCTATCCCTTTACATATTCTTGCAATAATAAAACCTACAAATGGGATTTTGTATAGATTGCATGTTATATTTGCTAAATTCCTATGGGGGAAATCTGAATATGGTCAAAAAAAGGTTTGGAGATCCTGGTCTAATATGTGTTACCCCTACCTAGAAAATGGTTTATCTATAAAAAAAAACCTCCATACTTTAATGGACTGTTTTTCACTAAAAATATGATGAAAATTTACAAACTGGAAAGAGTTTGTGTACTTCTTTTATGTGGTCATTGCCAGGATACAAGATGAAGTCTAGGACCTGGAGAAGATACAAGGAAATGGATAAAATAGCACATAACAACACTATGGTACAGGTTGGTTCAGGTGAAGTATCTTTTTGGGAAAGTAATTGGTTGGGAAATGGTTCTTTAATTGATCTATGAGATTCTGATATGGATATACCTTTTGCTGAATTGTCAGTAAAAGACTTTGTTTATGATCAACATAATATTACTACAAGTTTAATGCCAGGTCTTCCCCATGACACCATTGCACAATTACAGAAGGATCACTCAATATTTGAGGGATATACAGATAAGCTCATATGGAAACCTGAGCCAACTGGCTCTTTCTCATTATCTTCAGCTTATGAACTTTTGAGAAGTAAAAAGATAATAATTCACTCTTACAAGTTTCTGTGGATAAAATATGTTCCCAAGAATTTGTCAATGTTTAATTGGGAAATTTTAAACAGACTAATTCCAATGGGTGATGTATTACAGCAAAACATGATCTATATCACTTCTATATACTGCTACTGTGGGAACTTTTGTGATGAACTACAACATGTCTTTAATGACTGTAGGGTTATAAAGGACTTCCTGAACCTTTGATAACCTGTGGGACAGACTATTTTCTTACTGGAACTTAACTGTGAAGTCTAAGCTCCATAGGCTCTTGGTCAGAATTTTTCCACTTTTTGTTACATGGTCAATATAGTGCACTAGAAATGCATATTTATATGATCAGATAAGGCCTACACTGCTTACCATGAGGAAAAATGTTCTAAGAAATGTCCAAAATGTTCTAAAAGCATATAATTTGTGCTTGAGACACGCTGATTCAAGAACAATGCATCCTGATTTAATAAACCTAACCACTACTTTTCTACCTGTCTCTACAGTATCTTTTGTTAAACAGGTAACATGGAGACACTCCAGAAGTTTTAAGCTTAATACAGATGGGTCCTCCCTAGGAAATCCAGGGTCAGCGGGAGCTGGAGTTGTCATCATAAATGCTATGGGAGAGGTGATTCTAGCAAAAGCAGTGTTTTTGAACATGAAAACAAGTTTGGAGGCAGAAACTTGCACTCACAGTTTGTCTACAAGCAACATACCATGAAGGGTTGCATGATCTGCAAGTCGAAATGGATTCTATGGTACTTCTAAAAATCATCACCAGACAGTACAAAATTCCATGGAAATTGGAGCCTCTAATCAAAAACATATGGCAACTTGTAAGTGACTTTGAACCTTCTACTGTCTCTTTTGAGCACATTTATAGGGAATCAAATGTTGTAGCAGATTATCTAGCTAGAATAGCGAGTAAGGAGAAGGAAAATTACACTTATACACACAGTTCTTTGCCTAGTAAAGTGAAGGGCTTAGTTTTGCTTGACAGTAGAAGTGTACCATATCTAAGAGTGTAGGTACTGCTGATATTATTTTCCCATTGCAGGCGCAAGGCCATGAAAGGATGCAAGCTGGAGCAGCGGACTGTAGAATGCAGCAAACTGAAGTTACGGAGATCACTCAACATTACACTAGAAGCTTATCAAATTGAACAAGTCTAGTCCTTAACCTAGACCTTTAGTCTCTATGTAATTAACTTTTCAATAGAGATTCAATCCTTTTATCTTTCCCGTACTCGTCGGCAGAGTTAGATATCGCGTAGCGAACCCTAATATGCTTGCGAGTTATGAGTTTTTTCATCGGCAAAATTGGAAATCGCTTTGGCGTGCCCTAATCTGCTTGTGAAAATTGACATGGAAGGAGAATATGGAAAAAGATCCTTTTTCAAATCCCGTGCTTGTCGGCGGAGTTGGGTATTGCATAGCAAACCCTAATATGCTTGCAAGTAATGAGTCTATTCACCAGCAAATTTGGAAATCGCTCTGGCGTGACCTAACATGCTTGTGAATTTAGATATGGATGCAACTAAGGATCTTTCATATAGATTCTTTATCTTACAATTATTGAACTGTAAAGAACTTGCTTTTATGGTGTAGTGAGCTTAATAAATTTCACTCCAATTCAAGTGGTTTTAAAAAAAATTTAAAGAAAACCAAGTTTACAACAAAAAAAAAACGTTATGCAAGTGACACTGAATGAACCGCAGCACGGTATAAACAATTTATTTCAAATAACTGAATTTTCCTCTGAATCCTTTTTCTTCACTTGTTGAATGTCTTGAAGTCGCATGAAAACTTGGTATACAACAAAAGAACCCCCAATGTCACCTTTTAAGCTATATTTGACTAGCTAACATTCAATCATTTCAATCATTCTCCAGATGGCATTATTCAAGGAGACCTAAAACTTTCACCAGCATAACGAACATTGCCAAGTTCTTCCTCAATACGTAGCAGCTGCAAGTGAACCAAAACAGCTATGAGCAACTCTTATTCAAGAAAAGCAAATGAAAATGCCAGAAAATAAACCGGAATATTAACCTGGTTGTACTTGGCCAACCGCTCACTTCGGCAAGGAGCTCCAGTCTTGATCTATGAAAACGAAAATGAAAATGAAAATGAAAATGTAAACAAGTGAGCAAAATATCCTAAGAGGAAGGACATGTGAATAATACTAACCTGTCCACTGGCCAAACCAACAGATAAATCTGCAATGAAGTTATCTTCTGTTTCTCCACTCCGGTGGCTTACCATCACACCCCACCCAGCAGCTTTAGAGTCAAGAGCTGCCTGAATTGATTCTGTTACTGATCCAATCTGGTTAACCTGCAATCATGGAAGATTAACTGTCATACAAGATATGGGAGTCTTATGGTGCAACAGAGGGAGCAATAGTTAAGTAAACTTATGCCAGCCAACACTAAAATGTGATTGGCGGGTCTGGTCTATGACTCTATACAACATATCTACTTGTACTAAACATTTACACATTAATTCATTTGAAAATGAACCCAGCTGTTTTACACAGTACAATCATCATTCAGATATGTAAATGTTTCAGTAAAAGTCATTTAGCATAGCACAACTGGAGCAGGACAGTATATTATTATGCCACAAAATGTAGCAGTGCAATTCTCATACTAGCAAGCAGCCATAACAGTTGATTATACAGCCACTAAATATAGCAATGCAATTCTCTTACAAATATAAGTATTCGCATGAAGATTAAGCATTATATTGGGGGAAGCAAAAGAAGAAAGCACTCACTTTCAACAACAAAGCATTGCATGCCTTTTTCCCAATAGCTTCCGATATTTTCTTAGGGTTTGTGACCAGCAAGTCATCACCTACAATTTGTATATCAACTGAGGATTGTAAAGCAGCCCATGAGTTCCAATCATCTTGATCGAAGGGATCTTCAATCGATACTATAGGAAACTCTTTCACAAACTCCTTGTACAGTTCACAAAGGCTGTGATCGGTAAGAATGTGAGCACCATCATTTGGCTGCTTCTTAAAATTGAGGTCATATTTTCCATCTTTGGTATAGAACTCTGAAGCAGCAACATCCATACCAATTTTAATCTGAATTCATAGACATATTATAGAATCAATTTAATAAGAGTCGTGGAAGTAAATAAAACAAAGCCAGCTTACCTTCCCTGTGTAACCAGCCTTTTCTATTGCATCTATGAGCAGCACCAGTCCCTCCCTGTTATCCTGCACATTGGGAGCGAATCCCCCTTCGTCTCCGACATTGCAAGCATCCTGTCCATATTTTGCCTTTATAATTCCCTTCAAGGTATGATAAACTGATGCAGACAAGATAAGATTCAGTAGAATAAACGATTTTCATTTCGCTGGAGCCAAAAGGGTCAAAGATTGATAACCTTCACTGCCCATTCGAAGTGCATCCGCAAATGAATCAGCCCCAACTGGTAGTATCATAAACTCCTGCATGGCTAAATTGTTACCAGCATGGCTCCCTCCATTGATGACATTGAAAGCTGGAACGGGCATAACAAGCTCCTGCGTTCCTGATATTTCTTGAATATGTTTGTAGAGTGGAATTCGCTTAGCGCCTGCACCAGCTCTGCACACACTGAGAGACACTCCTAGGATTGCATTGGCACCCAAGTTGGACTTGTTGGGCGTTGCATCAATTTCTAACATGGCCGAATCAACATCCGACTGGTTCCTGATATTGATGATCATTGATGTTGATGTTGATGTTGATCGTTGAATAATAAAACAAGAAAAAAGGAGGGAAGGAAGTAACCTGACGTCGAGGCCGAGGAGCTTGGGGCCGAGCGTGTTGTTAATATTGTTGACGGCATTGAGAACCCCCTTGCCCCCGTAGACGGTTTGGTCGGCGTCTCTGAGCTCGAGGGCCTCGTAGATCCCCGTGGAGGCCCCACTAGGAACCGCCGATCTGTAGAGCTGGCCATCGGCAACCAGGTCAACCTCAACCGTGGGATTCCCTCTGCTGTCAATGATCTGCCTTGCTTTCACCGACTTAATCTTCGCCGTCGCCGGCGCTGGTGTGATGGAGCTCCGGATGAGGCTTGGACGGCGATGGACAGTGGCCGGAGAGAAGAAGGGTTGGGAGAGGGAGAGGGAGAGGGAGGTGGGTGCCAGCGCCATAGTTTCAGAGATGGAGATGGAGATGGAGTTTGGGGTATTTGAAAAGGCAAAAGGGAGGGGGTTTATGGACAAGTCCGCCAAGGTGGCGAGGAAAGCAAGACGAGACGAGTACTACTGCTATATACCTTCTTTATTCAGATAACTGCTTGAATTTT
This sequence comes from Sherardia arvensis, assembly GCA_948330725.1. NCBI lineage: Eukaryota > Viridiplantae > Streptophyta > Magnoliopsida > Gentianales > Rubiaceae > Sherardia > Sherardia arvensis. The sequence continues at coordinate 21,958,740 of OX415240.1, forward strand.
ACTATGCTACATGATTAGTACTTTTTTGGGAATTAATAGCTACAGTTCAACATTACTTTTGCAGTCCGTATTTATACTATAAATTACTTGATATATTCTTATTTATGAGAATCATATTTACAGTACTTTTGAATAAATATTAAGGATATCAATATCATTTCATGAATAAATACGGATTACATAATTAATTATATTGGACTGTATATAACAATGTCTTATTTTACCGATCCCTTCGACAACTAGTTTCCATCAAACTAGTATAATCTTCAAACAAATCTCACCAAAATACGTGAATAGAAGGACAGACACAACAGGCGAACTCAGAGTGAGAGGGAGAGAACAGACGTGATCGGAGCTGTTGAGAATCAACGGCAGTTGATCATCGTCTTCATCAACAGCGTCAAGCGCTCACGCTATACTCCTATTTTTTCATGTTATTTTTGGAGCTTTTTTAAAATACTTTCAGTTTGAATGTATTAAACATTCATTTGTCAGGAAGAATTTAATATTATATCATAATCAGGTTAAAGATCTAGCTTTTATGAAAATTAATTAATAATATAAATAAAAAAATTAATCGGATGAGCAAAAATTGGGCTAGGTTAACTATTCATATTCTTTTCTATGAAACATTGTGCAAAGATCATTTGGCAACTTGCAAAATAGATGGCGCATGATTAAGGCGATGTCTCAAATGATGGAGTAGTGGCAAATTGCCATAATAGTAGCAACAATCACGCTTCATAGCTATATGCGAATGGAAAAGTTTGGGATAATTGTTGTAGAGCATGACGGTAATGTTAAAGGAACGGCAGATGAGGAACTGCTTAGACCTCAAAGGAAGGAAGAAATGAATCAAATTCGACTGAATGTAGGGACGGATGGAGTATATATTAACTGTTATATTAACCATTATATATATATATATATATATATATAAAAATAAAAGTTTAGAAAATTCTATAGTGATACAATATTAGAGAATTGAATATCACATTTACGGAAGACATATCAAGATTGAATGAAATTGAATGGACCAAAATTACAAAATTAACCAAATCGACTGAAAATCAAAGATACAAAATTCGCATATTTATAATTATTTTATGGAAGGAATTCACAATTTATTATTATATTTTTATGCCGTATTTTTTATTTCGTAAAAAAATGTCTTTTTAAATGTGAATACAAGATTGGAAAACTGTAACAAGTTGGCCGAGACCAACATACCATATATTATTGTTCATATAGAATTTAAAATGAAGGGGTAGTATTCCAGAGAGTTCTGAGTCAATGAGGTAAAGGATGAAACATGATATAGCCTAATTTTATGATATATTATGTGATAAATTCATGGTTCGCCCTCTTAGCTTTCGTTCGGATTCGGACCGACATCCGAGACGACTTGGGGCTCGAGATACGCTAGAGGTGGATCTACATGTCCATCGACCTAATCCAGATTAGGATTGTGTATATTCTGAATTGACTAAAATGAATATATTTCCTCTAATTATGGCAATACAACTATTATTATCATAAGAGTTGTATTTTTACTTGAATTATAAACTATGCTGATCTAAGGTTTGTAATTCTATCAATACAAAAGTTTGGTAGATCGCTCTAATTATCTCACACACACTACGTATTACACTTATAAACTTCTCAAGGCTGTCTACTGACTTAAGTATCGGAATGTCTAACCCCGGTCACCCCGGGGCCTTGTCTGCAGATCAATTCGTGCGCTTGGTTTGAGATCATCTGCAGGTTCCAGATATCCATCAATTTGGCACACCCAGTGGGACCCGCGTGTCCATCTTGATCAATCGATTTCGAGCTCAGATCTGATCCCTGCGAAAACCTTTCCGGAGCGACAAAACCATGTTGGAGTCGGATTCCAACAATGATGTTCACAGAAGCAGTCGCATCAAGGGGAGAACTCCAGATGCAAGCAGGGACGTCGGTGCAGGCCGAGTCCCACGAGGCCGAGGAAGACCACAACATGCTACTTCTGAGCCTCCCCGAACTTCCACCGTAAACCTTGGGAACTCCATTGCCCCAGGAACTACTAGCTCGAGACTTACTACTCCAGGATCTTCAGGTCCTGCTACGACGGGAATACTTACCTCGGACCATGACCCATCATCCTAAACGGACCCACCCGTCCGCGGTCCTGAATTGCGGTTTCAACTTCAGACCGATTGATACCACGGAGACGCCGATCCCCGAGATGGAGCCTCTACTGACTAGAAAGAATAAGACAAAGTAGAGCATCTGTTCCCCACCTACGAGGAACACGTGATGAGGGCCGATGAGGCCTATGCCCGGCAACGGCATCTAGAGACCTGGAGAGGAGACAGCAACCACAGGGGAGTGAAATCCCATACCAGCGGGAGCAAGGACACAAGCTTTGACTCGACCCGCCACGATGGGTCAAACTGTATCTCGACCCCTCTCAGTAGGCCAACCCCTCTCTACGAGTCCGAGTTCTATCCAACCAGAGGCAGAAGTCACCTCAGGCCCACCAATAGCCGCCATTGCTCAGACGGCATTGAGCCCAATGCAGGCCTTCCAAGCTCACGATCCCGAGATGATGGTAAACTCATAGGTGGATCCCCTACCTAGATCTCGCGTTCCGACACACGAGATGCCAGCTCATATGAGTATCCCCGACATACTCTCGTATGACCCCTCGATCTCGGAGCGGCTGCGAGGACTCTACTATGTTCCGGGAACACTTCAGGGGATAGTCTTGGCGATTCTAACCCGAGAACGCAAAAACCACTCACCTCCCACTTAGGGTTAGGAAGTGGCACCCCACACTCTTCAAAGGAACGGCCCACCACAGGGTCAACAGTTCCTAGATGGACTGCCCCATTCACAGCTACAACCGCCATACCAGCATCCTCCAAGAGTGACAACCTTGGGCACATAAGCGCGGGAGATCATCATAGGCTGCTTATTCAACGCAACCAAGACTTGCTTATTCAACGCAACCAAGACTTGCTGCTTCAACATCCAAGGGAACGGGAGCAAGGCAAAAAGCATCAAAATCCCGAAGCATACCAGCCTGTGAACCCCCAAATATTGTATCAAACCAAGGACCAGCACAAAATCAACATGGAGTTAGACCATCTTCTCGGACCGCAAGGACAAGCGATTCGATCTCCCTTCTCGCAGCATATCATGAATCTCCGGCATGATAGTTCAAAGTAGGTGCCAGACCATCTACCCAAGTGTGATGGAACCAGCGACCCCCGAGAGTTTCTCTTAGTCTTCCTCAATACTATGCTATCTCGAGATTTTCATGAGCTAGAGATTTGCAAGATAGTTCCGAGCTATCTCCGGGAAAAGACGCAAGACTGGTTTAGTGAGACCCCTTTTGAAAGCCTATTTTCGTACCGATGTTTCGGAAAGTTCTTATTATCTGCATTCTTCCAAAAGAATAAGTTCACTCGGTCGATGAGTGATATGTGCAATGTCCTAGAAAAGGGGGGCGAAACTCGAGAGGATTTTACCAAGGATTTATGGACCTTGCCATTGAATGCTTTGATCGGACCGACTATCTCATCATGTACTAGTTCAGAATGAATCTTGATAATGAGGCCGGTGAGGAAATTGAACTCAAAGAATCCTACAACTCTTCAGCAGCTCCAAGCAATCGTGGAGAAGTACGATAAGTGTGAAAATAATGTGAAGAGGAAGCATGATCTTGATCAGCATCGGGAAAGTAAAAGCAAGGAACCCAAGCTAAAGGTGCCTAAAAAAGAGAAACCTGGAAGCCCCTCTAAACCTAGCTTTGAATCCTACACCCCCTTACTAGGTCAAGAACAGGGATACTGTCAATCCACCGACATCTCTTCAAGGATCCACCCCCAATGAGAGAATCGGCGGACAGACAAAGGTCCTCGAAATTCTGTGCGTACCACAGAGACCGAGGGCACGACACGGAGGACTGCTACCAGCTGAAGAAAGAGATCGAGAAATTGATCTGTCAAGGGTTTGTTAAAGACGGAGCCCTAAAAGCCTACCCAATAGTTGTCTCGGGCAAGGCAGCCCCGAAAAAGAATGGAGGAAAGCCCTGGCCAAAGAACACCAAATTGAAGGCCAGTGTTAGGGTCATTCTGCACACTAAACCACTAGTTGACAATAGAGGAAGTAACTGTTGAAATACATACAAATTACAAAAACAACACTGAGTATATATATAGTTGAAATACACACAAGATACAAAATAAGAGAAAGTATTGCGTGCAGTGGCTGCACCACCTCATCTATGCATCCACCCAATATATTTTTGACACATCGTCTTTCTTTTTTAAATAACTTATTTATTAATTACTGAATTTTACATGTATTATTGATTTTTAAATTGTCTCAATTCCTATAATCAAACAATTAGTTTCACAAATCACTCCCCAGATTCTAGCTCTCCACTATTGTCTCTCATCAAAAACAAATCATGGATCCGACTTGGAATTCCTCTCCGCCAAAATTCGGAGCCTCGAGCTAATTACCATATCCCGAGTAACGATGACCATCACCGTCAAATCAGTTCACTTCATGGGACTGTACGTACGGGTTCTGTTATTGCGGTACAAAGGTAAATTTGGCTGCGAAATGTTATTTCAAGAAGCATATATAAAACGGTGTGCATGTTCTTGATGGGTTAATTTGAAGAGCAAGAGTTTTAAAAATGTTCATTCTGGTTTCGGTTCATCACCATCAACTGAGCAACTTTTAAACCTATTTAAGCATCTTACTTAGTTAATTGATAGATTTTGTTCATCAACAAGCATATATACCTCTCCAACTCCAAGGCCACCATGGAAGCCATCAGGGGCGGAGCCAGGAAAATTGAATGGCGGGGCCTGAGATACAAAGGCGGTCAAATAACTTTCGTAACTATCTCTACAATTTCAATTGACATGATTTTTTTATTAAGAACATATAATAAAATATGCTATATATATTTGATAATATCAAAAATAATATTATTAAATATATAAATTCAATTATATTACGTTTGATATGAAAAATGGATTATCTTATCTCAAATTTCATAATCATTTATAAAAAACAAAATAAAAAATGAACTAATAAAAATTATAAGTTAGTATCACTTTTTAAAAATTATTTTTTAATGTTTACTCCATTTTAAGAGTTTGATCAAAACCATTTAAAAATATAAAAATATATGTGACAGAATGCATCGCATAAATTTAATATGATGTCCACAAATTTGAAGAGTACTTTTTCGTCAATATATGTATTATTAATAAGTAAGAAATTAAGAAATCCTTATTGTTACCGTAATTGCCAATGATAAATAATTGGGAAATATAATAACAGTCCCACTTGTGAGAATAAAGAAAGCAATAAAAAGGGAAACACGTACTCCACTTAACCGGACGACGTCGTTGCATATAGCAAAAAAAGACATTAGTTAATTCAGGAAACAAAACAGAAAGGAATAAAGGCGCTCATTATACCGCCGGGGCTGAACCTATCGGAAAAAATGGTGGAAACTTAAATCTGCAGATTTCACCACCACTACCCACCGTTTTTCTCAGCTCTGGCGGGGGCTTGAGTCCCCGCCAGACCCGATCTGAATCCGCCACTGGAAGCCATTATTATTTAAAAAAGAAATTAAAAACTAAATTATGCAGGAATATGATAGCGGGATTATAATCATTATATTATTCATATACCGTTTACTCAGTTAATTAAAAATATTAGACATTAAAACAGTTTTAGGTGATTTTGTATAAAAGGGAACATAAAAAATGTGAATATTACATCTTTAAACTTTGAAGCTGTAAACTTGTATTCATGATTTCAGATGAATTCGATTGTGCTTCGCTTTCTCAACCTCCACATGCCAACTATAAACCACCATGCCCTATGACTACACTAGAATTCCCATAATATTCTTCGTGATTACTTTTAAATAATAATAAAAAGTTATAAAAGCCATTCGAAGTGTCTTAACGTAAAATTAAGAAACTTTTAACTGTTATTCATGAATCTCATATACAGTTTCTTTGTCAATTATCATCATTGTTACTTTTTTGGGACTGGAGATTTTATTTTTCAACCGATCAGAGAATCTTTTATTTCATTCAAAACCTGCTCCAATTGGCTACATGCATGAGTAATCGATGTACATAAATTGTATGTTTGGTTTCCAGATCAGTTTAGGGGTCATGAGTTGGTGAGAGGGGAATGCGTAGAACATGGGAGAATTGATATGCGGAACGGTTTACTTGATTTTAGGAATAAATTAATAAAAAAGAAGCATGTAAAATTCAGAAATTAACAATTAAGTCTGCTAGAAGGAAATATGACGTGTCAGCAAATTATTGGGCGGCTGTGTAGGTAAGGTGGTACAGCTGCTGGCCAGAATAATTTCTCACAAAATATAATATAACACAGTGAATGTATAGATTTACACGGTTTTGATTTATGAGACACAATTTAAACACAGAAACAACATCGATGAGGGAGTGCGCATGCATATAATGAGATGGAGTTAAGTACCATAAGACCTTTCTTCTAAAAAAATTTCGTTTTTGCTTTTCATGTAATTTTCAAGGCACATTTATAATCATTTGTCTCTTAGATATACTTTTGAAGGCAATTGTAATAACTAATTAAAAGAAGTTTAACAAAAATGAAAATGTAAAGTAAATAATAATAAAAGTGGCGGCTCATTACATATGAAAATTACCCTCGAAAATGGGTGCCTGCATTTAATTATTCAATACTCAAAAGATAAATACATTTTAATTAAAATGACTTTTTGTGGAAGTAGCATTTCATCAAGATTCAAAAAGTTTTTATAGAAACAGCCTCTTCTTATATAAACAGAGCCCAACCAGAAATCAGACCGTTGGGTAAAACAAACGTCTTCTGCACGCCTTAATATTGGGTAGAATTCTTCTCGAATTTCTCAGAATTTTGAGAAGAGCGCTCTCTAATGGCCGAGGAAACAGAGGTTCGTTTTTTTTTTTTGGCTGTTGGATCCAAAGACTGGGGCTTTTGTGGGCGATTATGATTTATGTGTTGTAGAATGTGGTTTTCTTCATCATTTACTTTGCTCTTGTGTTTCTGGAATGTGGGTGTATGAAAACTGGGATTGATTGAATGTCATAATGAAATCGAATTCTATCCTGTTTTTTTCCTTTCTTCAAATCCTACAAATAGAAAAGGATCCGTTTGATTATAACATGGGCTCTCTCGTATAGTTGATGGAGTTGCTGCAAAAGAGCACTAAGGGTGTAGGAGGAAGGACCCGTGCAGATATTGAGAATTTTGTTCCTTCTCACGTTTAACATCCAATAACAAGGTCTGATTTTGTTTCTCTTGTCAATTTTGTTGTTCAATTCAAGCTTCTTTCTTTCCAATCATGCATTCTTGAAATTCATCTAGTTTTTATTGAAGATTGATGCACAATTTCATAATTTGAGATTAGATGTTAGAGTGTACTTGTGCACATCGAGAAATTATGGGTAATTTGCAGCAGTGTTGTCTAAAAATATGCCCCTATCTGAATATATTCCAGCAAGGCTTTTATATAGTTAAATTTATAAACTACTAGATTTTCTACAATTAAAACACCTATCTAATGATTCATGTGCGTGTATATATCCAAATTCCTGAATGCAATGCAGGAGGGAGAAGTTTGCAGCAATGGTTGATGCATCTCACATCTACAGATGTTTCTTGAGAGGGGAACGCTTGAAAGTCCGCAAGAAGTCATCCAGGCTCTTGATGTGGTGCTTAGGCCAATCACACGGACTGCTTTTGTTTGTCAATCTGCTGTTGTTTTTGTTTTGTTGACTCAATTATGTGTGTTTCGTATTAGGAGTGTCTGTGCTAATTGATGGATGGCCAATGCTTAGGCAGCATATTGGTGGCAGTGAATATTTGCCAGCTCTGAAGAGGAATCTGGTGAAGCAAAAACCCGAGGTGATTGAAATAAGTTCTGATTCAGACAATTCGGCCAAAAAAGAATCATTATTAAACAAACCAACTATTGCATCCACTCTCACTGGCTAAAGCAAGGCCAATGTGGTGGGCATTTATGCATGTGCTAAGGTACGTAAATAATATCTTTTGTGATATAATAAAGCTCTCTAGTCAGTAATTTGTGCTATTGGTTTTGCAATTAACTAATCATGCTCTTACGTTTATGTTACAGAATGAGAGCGAATTGGTTGACTCAAGCTGAGCTCAGACCAGAGACTCTCTAACTGACAATAAACAGCATGGATCTTTGCCCAAGTCCACACCAAGGAAGGAAATGCGGCTGGTTGGTAATTACTTCCAAGGGGAGCTTGGGATGGTGAGTTATGAAATGTTCATCCTACTGTTCATCCTTGCCAGATTTTACTATGTTTGATCGGCACTTCTTTAGGATGAATCTCTGGAGCTGCCCCCCAATTTCACAGGCAGAATTTGTTTGGGCTGTGCTAAGCTGCTGATGAGCTACCACTGTATGTATGCTGATTACAAGCTGAAGGACCACATCATCATCTGTTCAATGTTAGTTTGTTTGGACGTATATGTTTCCTTACCTGTCTCACTGATGCTATAGAAATACAAAAATTAATGTGTTTCTTGACATATACCTGCAGTAAAAGCTGAAGTTTGTACTTCAGCATCACCAGCCAAATGGCCCAAACCTGAAGGGGCATAAACCTCCACAGCAGGCTGATGCTAAGAAACAACAGAATCCTAGCACCAGGCTCAACTCAACCACCACAGACAAAGGGAGTTTTGTTACAATTTTTTTAAAGTTCAATCAGCCAGATATCTCACTTCCACCTCTTTAGTACCCAAATCTTCTATATATAAATATAATGATCTCTTAAACATGTTTCCCTTTGTTGCATGGAAGAAAAAAAAAAGTAGAAATCCCCCAACTTTGCTTAGGAAAATCAAGCCATAAAGTGGCAAAAATTGGAAGTGGTGAAATCTAGGCTGGTGTGTATTAACTTTTGGAATAGGTTTTAAATTTGTCCTAAACATTTTATAATTTCTTCTAAACACATTTTTCCAACCTTACCATCGTCTGTACAATTCAGGTACTTAATGTCAAGCTCCACAAAACCTAAGGCCGGTGGTTTGAAATTATGCTCATCTGCTACTGAACTTGCAAGGAGGATAGAGATATGTTTACTTACATGTTAGTTATTTCTCTTAGTAGAAATTGTGGCTCATTTGATTTTATGTTTGTTAACTCCAGGTCCAGGATGGAGCGGCTGGCAGAGGAAGCCAAAGCTTACTTTTACGCGCCCTACATTTCAGGAATTCTCAATGGGACAAGAGGGATTTTGGACCTCTTATGGCAAAATGAAATGTCAATACCGGATATGGTTATGAATGTATGTAAGCATGAAATGTCAATACTTTTTAGAGATTGATTTGTACTTTGCAATGGTTTGTTGGCTATCTTCATTCCTTAGATTTTTGACATATGATCCAAAAATCTATCAACTTGCAGGACACTCAAACAAGAGAAAAGATTGTTAGATAATTAGGATGATTAGGATGATTAGGATGATTCCTGTGCTAATTAATGATTAGGATGAACTCAAATCTCAAATTAATGAGCTAGACAAGACTGCTAGAGAAATGAAGTCTGATAAGATGTCTAAGGAGAAGGACAGCACATATCTCAGGAAAAATCTGGATCATTGCATGGAAAGGTAGAATTACTCAAATCTTGTGTATAGTTAGTTACAATATGATCTGATTGATCTCTCTGCTTTATTTAACTCTGTTTAACAACTTTGTAGGCTGAAAAAGATGGAAAACACAAGTCACAAAGGCTTGTTAGCATCGAGGAATTATGGTGGTGCTAGCGAGATATTTGTACAAACACAAGTCACAAAGATACTTTTATGTCATTAAATTGAAATGTCAATGCTTTTTTTGCGTACAAAATGTTCCAAACTTTTTGGTTCTGGAACAATTAAAGCTTCTAGCATCCGAGGCTTGTATTTTGAGAGGATAATGATAAGCTGCAAAGTAAATGTGTTTACTTGTTATTTCTCTTCGTAGCCTTTATTTGGTAATTAAATTATATGCTCACTTGATTTTATTTTGTCAACTTCAGGGTGGAGCAACTGGTAGTGGAAGCCAAAGCATACATTGACACGGCCTACATTCAAGAATTCTCATTGAGACAAGAGGGATTTTTGACCTATTATGGCCAAATGAAATGCAGACTGCAGAAAGAGCTTTTGATTTTTATTGAGGATGTGCAGTTGGAAAGTTAAGGAAAACCTGTAGAATAGAATGTTCTGTTTCTTCGTGATTTGATGTGATCTAACGCCATTCTACTTTCTTAATTAATTTTTCTTCTGTTTGCTTCCAGAATCAAGTACTTGGAACCGACTTTGGAGAGGGAGGAACTAGCAAGTAGGCTCTTCCCTATATGGTCCAATCTGTATTTTGTCCCAGATGATTTTTGTATAATAAAGAGTTGATAATCGTCTGAATTATTTTTATTTTCTGAATTAGTAGGATTAAGAGATGTTCTTTTTTCTTTATTCAATTTTGTTGTCTAATTATTATTTAGACAGTATAGGTTAAGGAAAAAAAGAGACAGTGCTGGTACTGTGACATGTGCTTAGATTGAGTACCTAGGTACGATTTAATCGTGTTTTTTAATGTTTATATCTTGGAGGAAGAGTTTAAAAATAATTTGTTTTTGACCAAATGTTTTGGTGATTGTTTTTGTCGAGGTGAATTTTGTAAAGTTTGATGGCATTGGAATTGGCAGAAGGAACTAAGGAAGTTCTTGGGCTGAAGCTCATATTTACAGCTCAAATGAAGTGTGCGAGCCTATTAAGTCTGGGGTTTGAGCAGTATCTGTTGGATCAACCTCTTATATTAACTACATCCCCTAATTCAAATATATTAGTTGATCTTCAATTGGATTCTGATTTTTTAATTTCATTGTACAGGTTATGGAGAAGCAATTGTCTTTTCACTGTCATTGTTTTGGAAATATTAGGAACTTTTGGTCGTGGAAGAATTAAAGCTTCCAACATCCGAGGCTTCTAGTTTTTGAGGGTAATGATAAAGTTGCAATTTAAGTAATACTTGTTAAAAATGCATAAATTGATCTTTTTATTGGTTGTACTGAATCTGTTCAAGAATCCTGGGACCATGGAAGAACTTGAGATTGAGATTCTGAAAACTGGTGTGCAAATCCAGGTTAACCAAGATCAATTTGCTCATAAGTGAGCAGTCTATGCTTAAGGAAAACTGCAAGCACGTAACATTTCTATCGGGAAGAAAATGAAGTGCTGGTAATGGACTTAAGCTCATGGCTTTTAACTTTTAACTGCTATTCTTACAGAGTACTACGTGGATCTTTTTGCTTGCTGCCATCTGCCAATTATATTGACCGTCAGTAGGAGTTTGCAAAGACTGTATTGGATCAGTTCACAATGATTATCTTTAGCAAAGGAAAATTTTAAAACTACCTTTCTGTTCCAAGTTAACTGAAAATTCATTCTTATTATGTTCTTCTCGTGCTCAGATGGAACCGGAGATTGAAGAATTGAGGCACCACAGGGATCGTTCTCATTATGTTCAAGGATAGAACTGTGGCTGGTTGGTAATCACTTCCCAACGGAGCTTGGGATGGTGAGTTATGCAAGCAGGATACACTATTGTTCATCCTTGCCTGATGCACCCTTGCCACATATTTCACCGAGGCAAAATTGGTTTGGGATGTGCTAAGCTTCTGATGAGCTATCATTGAATGCATGTTGATCAAAAGCTGAAGGACTACATCATCATCTGTTTCCTGTTAGTTAGTTTGAACCTATATGTTTCCTTACATGTCTCACCAATGCTATAAAAAATACATAAATTAATGTGTTTCTTGGCATATACTGCAGTGAAAGCTGAAGTTTGTACTTAGGATCAACTGCCAAATCTGAAGGGCTGATGCTAAGAAGCAGCAGAATCCAAGTACCAGGTTCAACTCTACAACCCCAGACAAAGGGAGTTTTCTTATGATTTTTTTAGTTCAATCAGCCTGATATCTTTGTCACTAGCAACTCTTTAGTACCCGGTCTCTTTTTAAACACGTTTCCCTTTCTTGGAGGGAAGATAATAGATGAAGCAAAAGAACATGGTTGGAGAAGAAATTATGCGTGAGAGGAAGGGTCTGCCAAGCGCTTGCAAATATTGGGAAGTTCATGTTGTGGCTTGAGGAAAACAGCTCCCTGATGTGGAAAGGCCACTCATTTTCTTTTGTCTCATCAATTTGTTGTTCTAATGATTATTCTTATCAACTTGATATCTGCATTTCGGTTTTCAGGAGATTCTGTGCTCAATTGTTGGCCAATGCTAAGGCAGAAAACAACTAGGAATTTGTGGCAGGTTCTGATCCAAGTATGATTTCTTTTTATATGTCTGGTTTATGGATACAATAATATATTTTTTACCCAAATTTGTGTTTGTCTAGGTGAATCATGTAAATTGGATGGGTGATTTTTGATTGAGCTAGATCATTTGGATCAACCAATGCTAATGAGCATAACTTTGAAAGGTGTACTAGTTCAAGATCGCACAAGATAATCAGGCTGGTATGCTTTCTGGGTTTTGTGTATTGTAAAATCACTTTTTTCTGTTACTGATTCAAAATGTTTTGTATGTCTTGTCATTTGCGCAGACTATAGAAAATACGCTTCATGAAAGTGCAGATTGTGTACGGTTATATGTTTCAGGCTTGATAAGTGACTAAAGTGTGCTATAATACCATGATATTTACTTGAATGTGAAAATATTTATCTAACTCTCAACAGTATTGTTGCAGAACTTTGTTGACTTGGCTTGAAGAGAGCCTCACAGACAAATGCTGAGTGGTGTTAAGTACCAAGTGAAGAGAGCCTCACAGACAAATTCTGAGTGGTGTTAAGTGCCAAGTGAAAGAGCCTCACAGAATAGAGCCGAAGTTATTAAGAGGGGCCTTGTGTGTATTTCCTGATTTACTTCTGGGTTATTTTCAGTGAGATTACAAATCAAACTGAACTTAACACAGTTGAATTTCTTCCAGCGCAATGGAAGGTGAAATTTCATTCACAAGGTTTGGATTAACATCTGTAGCATTCTGTGTATTGTCTAAATCAAGTTTCGTGAAGTGATGTTGTTTTTATTGTTCTGTTCAGAAAATGGTCAACTCTTGCGGGATCGAGATGTGGGCAATTATCAACTTCTCTTCACACTGTGATATTTATGGCCTTGTCAGAGATATTAAAAAAATATGGGATATTAATGAATTGTATGCCTTCTTACTCTTGCAGTAATTTCCAAGCGCTGCTAAGCCTTACAAAATTACTACTATATATGTCCTTAATCACTGATTTTGTGTTGCAGACTGTTGAACCTTCCTTCGATGAGGACGATAAGGATTTGGACCTTATTATGGCGAACTGAAGTGCAGCTGACATGGAATTTAAAGCCTATAAAACTTCCCTCTACATCTCATCTCAGCAAAAGCTACCCAGCCCTCTCCATGACTAGGGTGGTATTACTGCATGCCTTATATTACTGTTTCATTTTCTTGCACCTCCCTTGTCAAACAGAATCAAACCCCAAGTTCATGGTGCAGCTACCTTGGAATGATGAGTTATGCAACAAGCATACACTACCTGCCATCCATGCTTGCTGCCTCTGCAGGTTACGCAGTCAGATTCACCCTCTAAAAAACACTTACACAGATGATTCCTTTACATGACTTGTTGATCCTCTACATGTTTCATTGATCCTCTATAAAAACAAGTGTGTTTCTTGACATATATTACACTAAAAGCTGATGTTTGTACCCCATCACCAATCGCCAATAAGGAATTATTTGAAACTCCCAACTTTGTTCAGTAAAATCAAGCCATGAAGTGGCAAAAATTAGAAGTGGTGAATTCTAGACAGGTCCCTGCAGATGTGTTTACTAGTTATTTCTCTTTGTTGCCTTTATTTGGGAATCAAACCAAATGATCACTGGATTTTACATTGTTAACTCCAGGATGGAGTGGCTTGCAGAGCTATGAAACCAAAGCTTTCAGATGCAGCCAATGGTTAAGCAGTCAGAAGCACCCTCAAAAAGACACATCACCTCTTTAGGATGAAGCTCTGTAGCTGCACACCGATTTTAACTGATGCAGATTGTGCTAAGCTGCTGGTGAGGTACCATTGTATGTATGCTGCTCACAAGCTGAAGGACCACATCATCATCTGGAGCCTGCAAAAAAACCCTCTATTGTTCCACGATGAATCAAAAAACTTTGCTGATATTGGAGGTGGAGTGCTTGGTTGTTGAGGATCGCTCAGGGGGAACTTTTCGCTTAAACTTGGTAATCATCTGTGCTATTTCCTAAGTGAAATGTGACTTCCGATGAAAGGGATTTCTTGTGCTTGCCTAAAACTAAGTTCATCTACCAACTAATGAATAGGTTTCTACCAATTAATTGTGCAATAATATGTTACAATCTTATCATGTAGTTGTCTTAATTTGGAATAAAAATAAATTTTTGATAATAATGGTTTCTCATTGTCATAGTTTGAAGCAAAGACGATGATTCGAACCTATGCTAATTAGTGGTACTGGTGGTTTTGGATCAGTGTGCTTTCTTTCATCTTTCTTTACACGGGCCGTTAATATCAGGTATTTCATTCTCTACTCTAAACGAAAATTTGATATTACATCATTCATATATCAGAACTGTATGATATTAACAATTTTTTTTGTAGCATTTTTCAGTGTTGTCTCAACTGGTGGCGTTAATATCAGAGGAATTTTTCAGAAATTCAGTCTTCGGGAATTTTTTCAGGAATTCAGTGCTGTCTCTACTGGTGGGGAACCTCATCAGAACTTAGCATTGAAGTCAAAACATCAGGCTCAACAATCACGGTGTGGCAACGGCTCAAGTTTTGTTATGATCTGTTTCTAGTTTGATAACCCACTCGTCAGTGCCAAATTCTTATATGTCATTTTCAAATTGTTTCCATTTCTTACAGGCAAGAAAAAAGCAGCAGAAACTCCCAAGTTTGCTCAGGAAAATCAAGCCTAAATGCGGAAAGTATTGGAAACAGTGTAATCTAGGCTGGTCTGTACTGACTGTTCTAATAGGTTTAAAGTTTTTAATCGGTACTCAGTTATCGTCAATTGCTTTTATTTTTGACATTTGTCTAACAATTCATCATCGTCTGCAAGGACTTAGTGACAAGCTCACAAGGAGGGTAGGAATGTATGTACTTGTTATTCATTCATCTTAGTTGCCTATATATCAGAATCAAATTATTTGCTCACCTGAATTTATATTGTTAACTACAGGATGGAGCAGAGGAAGCCAAAGCTTACATTGACTAGGCCTAAAGAGGCTATATTTCAGGATTGCTCAACAACGAGTTTTGCAGAAAATTCAAAAGTTCAAAAAATCCTTCAGCATTGACCAAGCTCAAATATGACCGCTTGACAGGCTATTAAAACACCAGTTTTGTTATGGATTTGTTTTTAGTTTGATATCGTGGTCACCCCTCTTCAGTACCAAATTCTTATGTATCTCTTTTTCAAATTGTTTCCCTTTCTTGCAGGCAAAAAAGAAAGCTGCAGAAACTCCCGAGTTTGCTCAGGAAAATCAAGCTATAAGGGGCAAGTATTGGAAGTAGTGAAATCTAGGCAAGTGTGTGTAGATTGTTCTAATAGGTTTTAAGTTTGTCATTGTTTCTCAGCATTTGTCAAATGATACTATATTTTACAGTATTCAAACCCTATATCATTGTCTGCAACGTACTTAATGATAAGCACACAAAACTAAGGCTGAATAAGCAAGCAGAATATATATGTGTGTACTTTTAATGATAGTTCCGTTTATTTGAGGGTCATATTATATGCTCACTTGAATTTACATTGTTAAATCCAGGATGGAGCACAGGAAGCCAAAATCTTACATTGACCAGCCTAAAGAGGCTATATTTCAAGAATGCTAAACGGGGTTAGCTGTGAGAGTCAAAAGCCCTATTGTAAGTATATTTTAAGCACCCTTTGCTTTTATTCGTGTACTAATGTGTGCGTTTCCGTAATGTAGGTCCCACGAAAACCAGAGCACTAATTTATGCATAAAACCATAAACTTTTCGAATATTAGCCAGGAGGAGGAAGTATAATGGAAATGGAAGAAAGGCCCAGAAAACCCAAGTATACACATCTGACAGAATTTCAGGAATTCAATCTTCAGGTGCCAACGTATGCACCATACACTGTAGGGAACTTCCTTCGAAACTAAAAATATGCAACTTGTGATAAAAGGTAAAGGAAAAGAAGATGTTGTACTGAGGTATAAAGAGAGAGCTTTCGTGAAAACTGAAGTTTGTTTCCAGCACCACCAGCCAAACCCTAGATGCTATGAAGTATAAGATTGTCAGTTTTCTCAGAAATCTTTCAGCACTGAAGTCCATATACCAGGCTCAACAATCACAGTATGACAAAGGCTTATTCAAACATGGTTTTGTTATGATTTTTTGAAGTTTTATATCGTTGTCACTACCTCTTCTGAACCCAATTCTTATACGTCTCTTTTAAAAAATTCCATTTCTTGCAGGGAAGAGAATAGTTGCAGAGACTCCCAGCTGTGCTCAAGAATATCAAGCCATAAAGGGACAAAATTTGAAAAAGGTAAAATCTAGGCATGTGTGTACTACCTGTTCTAATAGGTTTTAAATTTGTCATTGGTAGTCACTACGAAATAAGCATCTGTCTAACCTTTTCATCTTCTGATACAATTCAGTTTCTTAATGACAATCCTCAAGTATTGCCTCACAAAACTAAGATCGAACCAGTACTCATTGACCACTGAACCCCGCAAGGAAGATAGGAATGGTTATGCTGGTTTATATATTAGTTGCATTTATTTGCAAGATGTGTTTTACTTGCCTAGTTGCATTGACTTCTTTCTGTATGTGTCATATCAGGAATATATGTGCTCCAATGCTGATCATGATCAATGCTCAGGCTGAAATCAACAAGAAATGTGTAGGTTCAGACAGTTCAAACAGAGAATCATCTTGCAAAAAGAAGGCCTCAACATTTACATCCACTCTTATTGCTAGAAAGGAATGTGTAGGTGCAGATAGTTTGGGCAAAGAATCATCCGGTAGTTTGAACTTATGGTCATCAGGGTGGTTTTGAATGTGTAGGTGCAGACAGTTTGGGCAAAGAATCATCCGGTAGTTTGAACTTATGGTCATCGGGGTGGTTTTGGATCAGTGTGCTCTCTTTAGTATCAGGTATTGCATACTTTAAAAGAAAATTGGATACTACTTCATTCCTGTCTCAGAATTGTGGGATATTTACAAGTTTTTTTTTGCAGTGTTGTCTCTACTAAGGGCGTTAATATCCAGGGATTTTTTCAGGAATTCAGTCTTCAGGTGCCATGTTATGCCGTTTACCTGTGCCTGAATTTGATAACAAGGCATGAAATGGCGCACTAAACTCAATCCTCATGCACACAATATTCTGTGGGAACTTCATTAGAAACTAAAAATTGCAACTGGTAATTATACAAGTAAAGGAAAAGGAGATGATTTACAGGGAGGAATCCATCATTTTGTACTCCAGCACCACCAAACCTCTACAGCAGAATGATACTGAGAAGCCGCAGACAGCCAATAAGATATGATGAGTATTGAAGTCAAAACACCAGGCTCAACAATCACAGTGTGACAAAGGCTATCGAAACACCAGTTTTGTTATGATTTGTTTTTAGTTTGATATCATGGTCACCCACTCGTCAGTTCCTATTATTATATATCTTTTTTAAAAATTGTTTCCTTTTCTTTCAGGCAAGAAATAAAAGCTAAACTCCCAAGTTTGCTCAGGAAAATCAAGCCATAGAGCAGCAAGTATTGAAAGTGGTGAGATCTAGGCAAGTATATACTGACTGTTATAATAGGTTTTAAGTGTGTCATCGGTACTCAGCATTTGTCGATTGATTTTATTTTTTAACATTTTTCTGACCATTTATCACCGTCTGCAAGGTACTTAATGAGCTCATAAAACTAACGCTGAACCTGCAAGGAGATTAGGAATATATGCACTTGTTATTCATTTATCTTAGTTACCTTTACTTCAATTTTAAATTTTTGCTCACCTGAATTTACATTGTTAACTCCAGGATGGAGCAAAGGAAGCCAAAGCTTACATTGACCAGGCCTAAGGAGGCTATATTTCAGGAAGGCTCAACAGCAGGTTTTGCAGAAAGATTCAAAAGCTCTATTCCCTATTTACATTCGTGTAATGTTAGCTTTGGTTTCCCTGTTGTGAACATTCAATTTTTGATAATAGAGTCTATAGTAAATAAATGAATCTAGTTTGAAACTGAGCATTTCGTATATATGAGAGAGTACACTGGTTTATGTAAAGATTGTGTATTCAAAACCTGGCAGATACTGGTACACCTAAGATTTTCATTGGTGATAGTAGTAATGCATGTTTTTATTTATGCTGCAAGGTATAATGCTGCTTCCAAGGACTCTGGGGTTCTTACGCTGGCAATTTATTGTTAGTCCTGGTAATCACTGTATACTCTGACTAAGTCCTTTAAATTGATGGCAGCATTGTTTTTTCTGTTGAGTTCTATAATGATTCAATCATTTCATTACATAGTCTAAAAAATGAGACTGGACTTTTCAAAAAATACGCAAGGGAGGTAATCTGTTTATTAAACTAGGCTAACCGGACCGCGCGTTGCGGTTTTTATGTTGTAATGTTAAAATAATAATAATGAATATGTCTGTACAAAGTAAATTTTTGATACAAATAGTATTATATATAATAAACAAATAGTATTGTATATAATAAATTATGTAAGTTACATAAATATTTGTTTTCTAGAAATTCTGAAAAGTAAAATAATTGATAAGCACTAAATTATAATAATTAAGGTAAAGTTTCGTCCTCCTGACCCAATTTTCACATTTATAGTCTGCAATCTGATTTCGTTCTTGAGGGTGGGGAATCACCTAAAGAATGTTGTTTTCATCGATTTTTCTGCTCCAAAATACCGATTGCTCTTGGTTATAACGTTAATCTCAAAATTGAATTTAAAAAGAAAAAGAAATATTTGAAAGAACATAAACGTTCAAATCGGTGTTAAAGTTTAGTTGATAAACCTGAGTGTAGTCTCTAATATGTGAAAAGGGATGACCAATGATGAATTTGAAAGCGATAGCATAATTTAGCTTCTAGATTACATCAAATATATGGGTTTGGAAGTCACATTCGTATCCAATTTAAAGGATGCTAAGAATACGTCAATTGAAGAAAAAAATTGTAAAAGATGAAGAGTAACTGAATGAAAATTGATGATATTGAAAGAGATTCAATGAAGATAATTGAAGAAAAAGTAATGAATGGACGAAGAGGAGTTAGAACAAAACGTAATTGGAATAAGTTAACAAGGAAATTAACCAAGGATTAAATTGAAGAAAAAGGGACGTGTATGAAACATTATTAATGATATATACCATATTAGTGATATGCATAATATGATAAAGTTTACTTAATTATAAAGAGAATAACATTCATCCGGATGATCCTGATATAGGTCTTATCAGGCACCAATAAGATAATGACACGTGTACAATTGTAATATTTTAATTGGTTAAGATATTTTTAGTAAAGTTCTAAAACCCTAATTTAGAATGCGTAAACCCGTCTGGGTAATGATTGAACATGTGGCCCAATCAAAAATTAGTTAAAGATGATGTGTCGTTATTTAATTGGTGCCTGATATTGTCAATATTAGGATGATCCTGATATATATTAAACTGAATTATAAAATACAAATAATGAGTATGCCATGAAAAAGTATGAAGGACCTGCTATCCCGAGCTTTGTTGTTTTGCATTTCTAAGTGTTAAACTAAATTGAACTGAAGTTAAAATTAGTGTATTGAAAATTAAAATAAGTATGTGTAAATTTATCTAAATTTGATAAAATTATATTTTGATGAATTGAACTGAAGTACATTTAATTGAACTGAACTGAATTGAATTGAATGGAGTTTCTCTACTTATAAGATTCAGAGAATGACCTTATTCGATACAAAGAAGTTTTTATTCACAATTGATAAATGTTGGTACTATAGTATGCAAAAAAAATCCGCACTCAAAAGAAGTTAAAAACATTCAATAAGGTAAATTGTTACCTTCAGTTTACTTATTTTTAACTTCAGAGTCGACTTCAATATCTTCTTCCTAAAGGGAACTAGAAGAGTTAGGGTGTTCTATATGCAGGTCCACTTTACCTCTACAGGTCCAAATTAAATCTGAAATGACAATAATGTCCCTCTTTAATATTTATTATAATTCACGAAATAGTAATTTATAATTCGGACACGTATTCAATCATTACATAGACGGGTTAATGCATTCAAGGTTAGGGTTTTAGAAATGAGAAAAACATTCATTCGGATGATCCTGATATAGGCCTTATCAGACACCAATAAGATAATGACACGTGTACAATTGTAATGTTTTAATTGGTTAAGATATTTTTAGTAAAGTTCTAAAACCCTAATTTAGAATGCCTAAACCCGTCTGGGTAATGATTGAACACGTGGCTCAATCATAAATTAGTTAAAGATGATGTGTCGTTATTTAATTTGGTGCCTGATATTGCCAATATCAGGATGATCCTGATATATATTAAACTGTTTAGGAATATATTTGGAAAAATTAATAAACAAATGAAGGGTAATTACGGTATTATCCCACTTTCATTAGACCTGCAGAAGCAAACATGATCTGCATATAGTAATAATAAACCCCAAGAGTTATTGCTCCGGTCAATAAATAAATTAATAAAAAACATTAAAAAGAATGAAAGTACGTAGTTTTGACTAAAGCCGCCACATAACTACCGCAAGTTCACCATATTCCGGTGCCTACCATTTTTATATATTCCTTTTTTTTGTTTCTTTTAATTTTATTATTTCATTCTTCATCGATGATGATATAATAACTTCCGCCTTCTATTTTTACAAATACAACTCATTCCACCTATAGAATCCTAATTTACACGCTAATTTATACGGTAATTTCAGTCTATCATGTTAATTAACACGTCTGCGAAAGGAAAACATGAATGTGCGGTATATGGAATATGCATGAAAATATTCTATATTACTACAAGATCACCATATTTCGGCGCCTATAATTTTCATATATTACTTTTTGATTTCCGTTTAGCATGAGTACGTATGATCAATTTAGAAATTACACACATCAGTATTTTTTCCTTAAAATGTGTACTTATAAAAATATTTATCTATTAACTTAATATTAAATAAATTTCTTACATTTTGATCTTAATATATATTATTTTATAATAATTACCTTTGATGAATAACCTGTCAATTACGATATATATTGACAATTTCATAATCTTTTGAAATTTGCCACTATAATTTTGTTAATTATTCTTCATAAGTTTGTTCATAATATTTACATAAAAAAATTAAAAATATCGTGCAACGCACGATGATATTTAGCTAGTGTATTAGAGTATCTGTTGGTCCAGCTGTAGTGTAAGTGAGATTTTTCAGCAGTAATTAATCATTGGAATATTTTCTTCATGATGTTGAGGTAAGTATGCCTTTGTACAGGGCCGGGTCTGATGCAGTGCGGGTTGTGCTCCCGAACAGGGCCTAACATTTGAAGGGGCCTGAAAAATAATTTACGAGTATTATATATGTGTATTTTTTATTGTTTAAAAATATAATGATTATAGATATTTTCTGAAGGGCCAATTTCTTTTTAAATTTGGGCCTTTTAATTTTCTTGAAGGGCTTTTTCTTTTTTGAGTTTGGGTCTTTGGAAAAAATATATCCCAGAAAGGGCCCTAGAATTACATTTTCGCACATGGCCTCAAAATATGTTGGCACGGCCCTGCCTTTGTATTGATCTTTTGCACATGAACCACTAAGTATCTAGTATGCATTTCTCCATATTTAAGTTTTGTACTTTCAACGACATTCTTTCTTTAAGTTAACATTATTAATAAATTTGATGTTTTGAATACCTGTGTTACGTCATACATTGCTTCCTCTTAAGTCTAACATTATTTCTACATGATTATCCAGAAAGTTAGATTGAATTGTTGCAGGGTCATCTGTTTAGTTTGCGTGATGCACCTGAATAATTGATTAAGTATCAGTGCCTATAACAATAACAAAGTGCATGTATATGCTTGTTAAAATATTGATTAAGATGGTATAAGTTTTAAAGTAAAAATTATGAAATGTTGAATAACATATATTTTGCATGGAATTCAGTTAAATTTAGTTCCATAAACCCTAATGTACTATGGTAATTTCAAGTTTTAGAAAAAATGGGCTTTCAAAAGATGGCATCAATAAATTATTGTACTTTATAACAAATTTCATCTAAGGTTCAGATATATATATTGGGATTTGCTATATGCAGGTGCAGTTTATTTCTGCAGGTCCAATGAAAGTGGGAAAATACAATAATTACCTTTCACTCGTTTATTAATTTTTACAAACATATTTCTAAAACGTTAACCTTGAATGTCTAAACCCGTATATGTAATGATTGAACACGTGTCCAAATAATAAATTACTTTTTTGTGAATTATAATACATATTTAAGAGAGACATTATTGTCACTTCAGATATAATTTGAACCTACAGAAGTAAAGTGGATCTGCATATAGAACCACCCCATTTTGGGATTTTGTATTAATTCTTATTTTAAGGTTAAAAAATTAATTAAACTATCTTTTACTAATATCAATTGGTGTGTCCAGTCAAATTATTGATAGTTGTATCAGATTTTGGCAAGTTTCTCTCTCTAAAATTCTCTCTCGCCTCTCTCTAACCATTAATTGCCGGAAAACAAAACCCCCACCACAACGACTCTTTTCTTTTCCGTTCTGACAACTTTGCCACCACCAACAGGCAGAAACCACGGCGGTTTCGAGGGCGTTGCCACCGCACACTAGCGGTGGCAACGCCCCTCCGACCCCAAAATCCTTCCTACACGCGCTTACAGATCGCCCCCTCCCCTATCCACAGTTCTCCCGTCAAACCCCGAGATTTAACCAATCACCCAATACAAAGGCGAAATAGCCTGCATAGTAACCCGTCAGCAAGCCGAAGAGTTCTGGGCTCCCACTATCACAATGCTCTGATAGGAAAATTTGCTAGAGGTAAACCATTCATGCTCAGACTACAAGAAGCCTTCAAAACGGCCGGTTTCACGGGGAAATATCAAATTGGCTCCATCGACTACAGGCATATACTTATCAGGATGGAGGATGCTGAGGATTACTGGAGATGTTGGATCAAGGGGTTCTGGAATTTTGCAGGTTCTCAGATGAATATGTTAAAGTGGACGGTGGACTTCTCACCAAAAGCCGAATTATCAATAGTTTCGGTCTGGATCACAATTCCTCAGGTACGTTCTGTTGGGATTCCTCCCTAATTTGTAGAATCTTCTTTTGGAGAAGATGGAGAAGTTTTCTAGAAGATGGGAGATGAATGGAGTGTGTGGAATTTCTAGAGACACATTCTAGAATAATCCATGCATTGATTTTTGGGAGTTGGAGAATGTGAAGAGAATTCTAGAGCCTTCCATCCTCAACTATGTAAAGGGGTGCTCTTGGAAGAGATTTCATCATCCAAGTCTAAAACATCCTTCTAGCCTCCTAGTGAGAGAGATAGATAGCCACTTCTAAAGTGAGGAGTTAGAGAGAGTCTTCATCCTCTCTAATTTGTCTAGTTATCCACCATTGTGTGAGAGTGTTCTTGTAATCCATCCACCTTGGGTGAGATATTTGTAACCCTACTATAAATACATAGTGGAAGAGTTGGACTTCTCAAGTCCCGCGGTTTTTCCCGATTTGGGTTTTCTGCGTAACCAAATTTTGGTGTCTTGTTTATTCTTGTTTTATTTTTCATTTATTATCTTAATCACACAAAGAGGGAAATACTCAATTATTCCCAACAGTGGTATCAGAGCTTGGTTAGTTGGCGTTGTTTTCTTGTGTGATTCAATATGGAGGGAAGCATCACTCATTACGGAGACATGTTCAAACTCACGGCGGAGAATTATGCATATTGGAAGCCCATGATGGAGGACCACTTGTATTACAAGGATTTGTACGAGCCAATCACGGAAGAGACCAAGCCGGATGACAAGGAAGATAAAGAATGGGAGATTTTAAATCGGAAGGCGGTCGCCATAATCCGTAAGTATATCGACCGGAGTTTATTTGAACATGTTGCTTCTTACACATGACTTTGAGTTATGGACAAAACTTGAGTCCATGATTCAAAAGAAGACACTACGAAACAAAGCCCACCTTGTGAGGCGTTTGGTCAATTTGGAGTACAAAGATGGCCAAAATATGATCGAACACTTGAATAGCTTCAAGGGGCTCGTGATCAAATGGGAAAGATCGAGATGAAGATCAATGACGAGTTGTAAGCCTTGTTGCTCCTAAGCTCACTACCTGAAAGTTGGGACACTTTGGTGGTCACGCTTAGCAACTCAGCTCCAGAAGGAAAGCTTACCATGGACGGCGTAGCCGATAGCCTGATAAATGAATAAGCGCGAAGAAAGAAACGTGGCGCATCAAGCTTCTCGGAGGCAAATGTGATCGAGAATCGAGGAAGGAGTGACACCCGTGGAAGATTTCGAGGAGGCGGACGTGACAAATCACGTGGGAGATCAAAGTCTCGCTCCCCGAGTTACCTGCTACTATTGTGGCAAGGCGGGTCACAAGAAAGATGAATGTCGCAATCTCAAGAGAGACCAGAAGAATGGTACGGTCAAACAAGACCAGTTCAACCCGAAGAAGAAGGAAGAATAAAGCACCACAGCAGTTGCATCCGCGGAGAACGACGAAGTTTTCGTGATTAACGACTATGTCAATCTTGCATATGAAGACAACTTATGGCTTGGAGATTCCGGTGCATCCTTCCATGTTACCCCACATGAAGGGCTCTTCTCGTCCTATCATCGTGGAGACTACGACACAGTGAAGATGGGAAATCAAGTCACTAGCAAGATCGTTGGTCGATGCGACATCATCATAAAGACAAACACGGGACACAAGCTCGAGCTGAAGGATGTAAGACATGTTCAAGAAATTCGGCTCAACCTTATCTCGGCGGGGAAGCTTGACGATGCAGGAATGATAAACCATTTTGGAGAAGGAAAATGAAAGATCACTCATGGCAATATGGTGATCGGTCGATGAAAGAAGGAAGGGTCCTTATATGTCATGCAAGGACAAATATGCAAGGGAGAAGCAAATGTTGCTCGTGAAGACTCGAACATGGAGTTGTGGCACAAGAGGCTCAGCCATATGAGCGAGAAGGGACTTCAAATCCTCACACGGAAAAATATCCTCCCAGGCATAAAAGGTACCACACTTGACCCTTGCACTGATTATTTAGCTGGTAAACAACATAGAGTTTCTTTCCAAAGACCTGCATATCCAAGAAGAAGTGAGCATACTCTTGATTTAGTTCACACTGATGTTTGCTCTATGACTGAGAGATCTCTTGGAGGTGCGTTATACTTTGTGAGTTTCATTGATGACCATTCTCGCAAAGTTTGGGTGTCTTTGTTGAAAACTAAAGACCAGGTGCTTGAGGCGTTCAAGGAGTTCCATGCAAGGGTGGAACGTGAGACGGGCAAGAAGTTTCTGTCCGATCTGACAATGGTGGAGAATATCGCGGTCCATTTGAAGAGTACCGCAGGTCTTACGGAATCGAACTTGAGAAGACCCCACCAGAAACGCCACAGTTGAATGGAGTTGCGGAGAGGATGAACCGTACCATCGAAGAGCGAGTTAGATGTATGCTATCTCATGCAAGCCTGCCTAAGTCATTTTGGGGAGAAGCTGTGAAGACCGGTGTTGACATCATCAACATGTCCCCTTCAGTTCCCTTGGATGGAGATGTACCAGAAGAAGTTTGGTCAGGAAAGAATGTTTCGTATGACCATCTGAAGGTGTTTGGATGCAGAGCATTTGTTCACATTCACAAGGATGAGCGGGCCAAGTTAGACTCGAAGACGAAGGAGTGCATCTATCTTGGTTCACCCAAGGACGAATTCGGGTTCCGGTTATGGGATCCAGCACAGAAGAAGATTGTGCGAAGCCGCGATGTCGTGTTCTTCGAGGACCAGACCATCAAGAATATAAAGGAGGCATGTGAAGCTCAAAGTATGCGGACTAGAGAGAATTTAGAACCTATTCCGTCTCCCATGGTGCAAGACACGAGGAGATAACCAGTCGAGGATGATCACGGTGAAGAAGTCGAAGACCACGAACCTGGAGAAGCTACAGAGCAATCCCAAGAAGGTGGTGAAGCATTGGAGGGAGAAAATATACCAGTTACACCCCAGTTTCGGCGTTCCACCAGAGAGAAACGATGTTCGACCAGATACTCCTCGGATGAGTACGTGACATTCACCGATGAGGGGGAGCCCGAGTACTATGGTGAAGTTATGGCAAGCGACCATAACGATGAATGGGAAAATTCTATGCAAGAGGAGATGAAGTCCTTGCACGAGAATCATACATATGATCTCGTAGAGTTGCCGAAAGAGAAGCGAGCTCTCAAATACAAGTGGGTGTATAAGCTCAAGACCGAAGAGAACAATCCAAGACCAAGGTACAAGGCACAGATCGTTGTCAAAGGATACAACCAGAAGAAAGGCATCGACTTTGATGAGATTTTCTCTCCGGTGGTAAAGATGTCATCAATCCGAGTTGTGGGCCTCGCAGCTAGCATGGATTTGGAGGTTGAACAACTTGATGTTAAGACAGCCTTCCTACATGGAGATGTAGAGGAGGAGATCTACATGGAGCAACCCGAGGGATTCAAAGAGCCGGAAAATGAGCACTTAGTGTGCCGACTCAAGAGAAGTCTCTATGGTTTAAAGCAAGCGCCTCGTCAATGGTACAAGAAATTTAAATCCTTCATGAATCGTCACGGGTTCAAGAAGACGCACACTGATCATTGTGTTTTCATGAAGAGGTATGATCAAGGAGACTTTCTCATACTCATGCTTTATGTTGATGATATGTTGATTGTTGGCCATGATAAAAGCAAGATAGATGCTCTTAAGAAAGCATTGAGTAATTCTTTCTCCATGAAAGATTTGGGTCCGGCCAAGCAGATTCTTGGGATGCGGATCACGCGAGATCGATCCTAAAAGCTACTTTGGCTATCTCAAGAAAGATACGTTGAGAATATTCTTGAGAGATTCAACATGCAACAAGTCAAACCTGTAAGTGTACCACTAGCTGGACATTTCAAGTTTGATGGGAAGAAGAAGCCAAGAAGGGATGAAGAAATGCGAGGCGTTCCATATTCTTCCGCTGTTGGAAGCCTTATGTATGTCATGATTTGTACCCAGCCAGATATCGCACACGCGGTTGGTATGGTTAGCAGATTCTTGTCAAATCCTGGAAAGGAGCACTGGGCTGCTGTGAAGTGGATACTTCGATACCTCAGAGGAACAACCAAAAGGTGTTTGTGCTTTGGAGCTCAACACCCTGTGTGGGAGGATACACAGATGCTAACATGGCCGGAGACTTGATATCCCGAAAATGAACGTCAGGGTATCTTACTACTTTTGCAGGGGGAGCTGTTTCTTGGCGGTCTGAACTTCAAAAATGTGTTGCCCTTTCAACGACGGAGGCAGAGTACATTGCTGCCACAGAAGCTTGTAAGGAGATGTTGTGGATGAAGAATTTTCTGCTAGAGCTTGGGCTAAAGCAAGAGAAACATGTCCTCTACTGTGACAATCAGAGTGCCATCCACTTAGCAAAGAATTCAGCATACCATTCCCGGACGAAACACATTGATGTTCGGTATCATTGGTTCCGAGATGTGTTGGAAGAAAAATGACTACAACTTGAGAAAGTCCACACTGATGATAATTGGTCTGATATGATGACTAAGGCACTACCAAGCAAGAAATATGATGATTGATGCAATGGCGCCGGTGTGACGATTCTTTCCAATTAGGTCGGAAGGGGGAGATTTGTTGGGATTCCTCCCTAATTTCTAGAATCTTCTTTTGGAGAAGATGGAGAAGTTTTCTAGAAGATGGGAGTTGAATGGAGTGTGTGGAATTTCTAGAGACACATTCTAGAATAGTCCATGCATTGATTTTTGGGAGTTGGAGAATGTGAAGAGAACTCTAGAGCCTTCCATCCTCAACTATATAAAGGGTGTTCTTGGAAGAGATTTCATTATCCAAGTCTAAAACCATCCTTCTAGCCTCCTAGTGAGAGAGATAGATAGCCACTTCTAAAGTGAGGAGTTAGAGAGAGTCTTCATCCTCTCTAATTAGTCTAGTTATCCACAATTGTGTGAGAGTGTTCTTGTAATCCATCCACCTTGGGTGAGATCTTTGAGATCTATCATCATAATGCTGCTATGATTGAGATCATTGGGAACCAGATCGGTTCATTCATCAAAATGGACATAGCAACATCTTCATTCACTAGGCCTTCAGCTCTAAAATTGTGTGTGGAAGTGGATTTAAGGAAAAAGATCCAGACTTCAATAAGGCTAGGCATAGAGAATGGTAGCATTCAGAAGTATGTTCTTGAATATGAGGAGTTGCCTAAGTACTGTAGCCACTGTCTGATGCTAGGGCATGAAGATTCAAACTATCATACATTCCACCCTCAACTAAAGCAGCCCACTAGGCAACAGAAACTTGAACCAACTAGAGTTACAGCCATACTCAAAAGGGATAACCTAGGAAATGGCCTAATGCTAGAAGGAGCTTCTGGTTTGACCCCCAATACAAAGGATAAGGAAGCAGTGCAACCAGTGGTATTGTTATAAGAGAAAGAGCCACTGAGAAATGAAGATATGGGCAGGAAATCCCCAACTCACAGAAAGAGTAAGGAGATAGTGATATTAGTGGATCATACTCCAGAACCTCTACGAAATCAGATGTCTCCATCACCAGAGAGGCATGAAAATCAAGGGGTGTCTCCTACCCCACAACCAGCAGTTCCAGCACACTCAGAGGATTTAGTGGATTCAACAATTTCTGCTCACAATCTGAACCACACTCATCCTTCAAAAATATATGCCAAAGATGACATGGAAGTTGGCACAGGTAAGCTCCAGACAGTTCATTATGTTTCACCTAACAAATCATCAGGTTTTGCAGGTAACATATTCTCCCCTTTAATGCAAATGGATGAAGGCACACTGGAAGACTCAGATCAGGAAATGGTCTTGGAATCTTCCCAGGATGATAACATCATAGAGGCTCCCTTGCAGGTATCTCCCAAAACCATTAGCACACAACTTGTTAATAATTTGACATCAGGAATTAGTAATGTGGACAGTTCTACCTCACAAGTGGAAAAATCCAAAATTACTAATTTCTTTTCTCAAATTAATAAAAAGTTCACACCAAAAAAAGCACAAACTATCCCCTCCCCTAATGTTGTCTACACTAGGTCAAAGAGCTCTAAAAACTCTTCTAAATGATTGATACAATCAAGATTAATAGAGGACTTCAATAGGACTTGCAATATAAAGGACTTCAATATTAGGGGAATGAGGACTTCAATAGATAGACTAAGAGATCTAGTTACAGTTCACAAAATTGAGCTGTTATGCATTATTGAACCAATGCATAAGGCTCACAAATGTGACAAATATAGGAGACAGATGCACTTTACTAATCATCTGTGTGCTGAGAGTGGAAGGATTTGGCTCATGTGGAATGAGACAGTCCAACTAACTCCAAAATTTGACCATCCCCAATTTATGTCAGTGGAAGACTTAATACTTCAATGGAAGGAGTATTTGTATATGCACTGAGGACAATTCCTGGCAGAGCTTACCTATGGGATGCCTTGTCAAATAGAAACTTGGAAGAGGCCTTTCTAATTGGGGACTTTAATACAATAAAGTCCATCAATGAATATAAAGGTCCCTCTCACCCAAGCTCCAAGAGCATGTCAGATTTCAATCAGTTCATTTCCATGAATGCTCTAATTGAAATAAATACAGTAGGGAACACATATTCATGGTCAAATAACTGGATTCACTCACCTACAACTGAAAAGTTGGACAGGGGTTTAAACTCCCAAAACTGGTTAGGAAGGTTTCCAACCTCTTCTATCCAGATACTTAATGCACCTCTACTGTTTACTATAGGTAGTAATGTGCCATCTTCACCTAGATCATTCCGTTTTATTAATGTCTGGTTTAACAGGGATGAATTTCTATCAGTTATTATGACTGACTGGATTTCTCCCATGGATCAGCAAGGAATGGTCAGGTTTTTCCTGAAACTAAAAAGACTCAAAATTTCCATTAAAAGCTGGAACAAGCAAACATTTGGTAATATTGAGTCTAATTTACTACAGGCTGCTGAAAACCTAAGGGTGCAAGAAATTATTTATGATGCTGACAGTTCTATAAATGAACTTGTTAAGCTCAAAAAATATAAAGCTCTACACCTCAGGGCTATTAAAGAACAACATAAATTTTGGAAACAAAAGTCCAGAATAAAATGGCTAAAGGATGGAGATGAGAACACTAAATTCTTCCACCAATCAGTGAGGGAGAAGAGAAGTGTTCTAAGCATCAAAAAGATTAAAAACACAAATGGTGTTTGGCTAGAAAATGTACATGAAATTGAAAGTGAGGCAGTTCAATATTACCAAGAATTACTTTCTGAGCATCCTAACAATCAGAAGGGTGATTTTTATCACCACTTCCTCAGCCAAATACCAAAAGTAATTTCTGAGTCTGAGAATTTAGAATTAATCAGACCAGTGCACATGGAAGAACTGAGGCTTGTTGTCTTTAGCTTAAACAAGAACAGTAGCCCAGGGCCAGATGGCCACTCTTCAAAATTTTACACTAAGTGTTGAGATATAATTAAAGTAGACCTCTTGGAAGTAGTCAATGATTTCATGAGTGACTCTATCATTCCTGCTGGCATCACAGCCACCTGGATTACCCTAATCTCTAAAAAAAATGTGGTCTCCTCCTTTGATGATTTTAGGCCCAGAAGCCTCTCCAATTTTATCAACAAAATCTTTTCTAAAATACTCATGGAGAGGCTTAAACCTTTAATGCCTAAAATCATCTCTCCACAACAATCAGCTTTTCTAAAAGGGAAAGACATTTCAGATAATGTCATATACCTTAAAGAGCTAACTAGGTTCATAGATAGAAAGTCTAGAACTCCCAATTGCATGCTTAAATCAGATATGAAAAAAGCTTTTGACAGAGTTAATTGGGATTTCCTTAACAGTATTCTGCTTAAATTTGGTCTACATGGAAAATTTGTTTATAGCATTATGAAAAACTTGAGTCAGGCTTACTTTTCAATTCTTATAAATAGCAAACCTAATGGATTTTGCAAACCCACTAGGGGGATCAAACAGGGAGATCCTCTCTCTCACTTCCTTTTCAACATATTTTCAGAAGCCTTTTCAAGAAGTCTTGCATATGTTTTTGCAGTAGGAAAACTTAAATACTTTCAAAAACCTACAGGTCCTACTCCTATATCCCACCTTAGCTATGCAGATGATGCCATCATTTTTTTAAAAGCATAAAAAAAGAGTCACAGTTATCAAAGGTTTTCTGGTCATTTTTGAACAAACAACAGGGCAAAAAATAAGTTTTGAGAAAAGTGAGTTCTTTCTTAGTGCACATGCAACATCTGTAAAAATTTCTCAAGTCAAGGATATTTTGGGTATGAAACAAAATTCTTTCCCCTTTACATATTTAGGTGTTCCAATATTTACTGGGAAAACCTTAGTTCAATTTTTTCAACCACTTGTTCAGAGAATAGAAAATAGACTGTCAAATTGGAAAAATAGGTGGTTGTCAACAGGAGGGAAAATCACACTCATTAAATCGTGCATTTCTCTATACCACAACATATCTGGAGTGTCATGAACCCTCCTGTTAGTGTTATCAGAATTGAAAAACTCTTGTCTCTTTTCTTTTGGGGTGAGACTGAGCTTAGGGCAAAAAAAGTTTGGAAAAAATGGGGTGATTCATGCTTTAATGTTTAAGAGAATGGCCTGGGACTAAGATCAATCCACACAATTGTCAGAACTTGTTCTATTAAATTATGGTGGAAGTTCCAAGAGGGCAATACTCTATGGTCATAGTTTCTTTGGAACCTTCCTCAATCATATAGAACATCACCTAACTAGAAAAGAATCAAAAGAATATCTCTGAAGGCTGAAAGCCTATCTAGAGTAATCCATGGTAATGGTGAATGCAATTGCTGGAGTTCCAACTGGACAGGCTATGGTGCACTGTCCAGCCTGTATGATCAAGAACTTACTGGAATTACATCAAACCTGTCTGTACATGATTTCATACAGGACAAAGCCTTTTTTATCCCTAAACTACAACACATTTTTTCTGATGAAATTATGAGCTTTTTGCAGGATTCATGACTGGTACCTCTCAGACTGGACAGATTGATATGGCAGCCAAGCTCTAATGGAGAATTCAGTTTTAAATCTGCATATCAAGTGATGCTGCCCGCCTGGTCCGTCCGGGCGGTCCCTTAGTCCCTGATCCAATACCTGGCCCTGCAAGACAGAGCCCCGGGAGGTACCCGAGGGTATACCCTCCGGCGTGATAATGAAAGATGGATCTTGGGAGAGAAAAAGGGGTATTCACTAGAATAATGAGAAGATACTTACTTGGAATAGTGCTGAGGGGCACTATTTATACAGTAACACATGCTCTCCATATGGTCCATGTTCCGAGTGTCCTCTAGTGCATCTGTCCCTATCCGAGTTGTACGAACCCGGATACTGCCAAACTAGCTTTTCCTCGTAACGGGCCTAGCCCATGCTACAGTCGAGTAGTTGGGCCTGAGCCCGGTATCACCACTAGCCCCCCGGAAGCCGGTTCTTTCGGCTGAGGGTGAGACCTATCCTGATCCGAGGGCGGAAGGATTGGCTTTCTACATTTCTCCCCTGCCCGACAATGATAGACAAGTGCGCTTCTTTCGAGGGTGATTAATTACTACTTTTCTCGTTTTCCCAACTCGCTTAATCATTGCCTTTTCAACTTCTTTTTCCATCTTCTATAAATAGGGTCTCCATCAGTCACTTTCAATTATCGATTTCAAATCGCAAATTCTCTCTGCCCTCCCTTCAAACCTTCATATTCTCTCTCCTCTTCAATACTATGGCCGACAACGTGGTTCAGTCCGACGCCCAGCCATCGGCTAGCATCACCTACTCTCTCCAGATCACTACCGCTCCGCCTTCCTTGATCTCTGTTGGTTCGTCGGCGTCCTACAGGATGATCTATCTCTGCAGCAACGTAACCCCCTCTGCACCGAGATTCAAGCGCTCCAAAAACAGGGAAAAGAGGGAGATAGACACTATTTGGCGCCAGGAACTTGTGGTTGATATCTGGACTTCCAAGTGTCTCAGCTGTATGGGAGTTCCAGTGCCCTTGGATGCCCAGATGGAAGGCGTCACGGCCGAAGAGTCCGTGGTGGACGTCCGGTGTATTCCCCGGATCCATTTCATGTGGGGCCTAAGCCTTCCCTTCCCTCCATTATACTCCCGTTTCCTGGAGTTTTATAAGATTTCACCGGCCCAGATGCATCCGAATGTCATTGCTGTGATGATGGGATTCCTGGTGAGGAGCCGTCGGTGCGGGATCAACCCCGCCTTCAACCTGTGGAGATCTTTCTATATGCTCATTAAGTGTCCGGGCAAGGAGATGATATACACCGTCCAGGCACGTCCCGGTGTCCATGACTTTATCCTCGGCAAGAAAGACTCCACCAAGAACTGGCAAATGAAGGGCTATGTCAAGCTCAACCCCGAACGATACGGGGTCCCCGGCTGGAATGAGAATGTGGTTGTTGACGCCCGGGAGGCCTTTCTTCCCGACACCCA
Organism: Sherardia arvensis; assembly: GCA_948330725.1. NCBI lineage: Eukaryota > Viridiplantae > Streptophyta > Magnoliopsida > Gentianales > Rubiaceae > Sherardia > Sherardia arvensis. Next base: position 21,992,736 of record OX415240.1, read on the forward strand.
ACTGGCCAACCACACTACTCTGTCCTCCGAGCCCCTTAACCTGTACCAGTACTGGCTGGCCGACAACTCTCTCTACCTCTTCCCCCGGGCCATATACCCAGCCGCCGCCTTTCTGGACAGCCGTTGGGTTGTTACCTGGCCGGTTCTGGGTATGATCCTCTCTCATACTTTGGTTTCCCTGTTTCCTTGGTTCAAACGTTGTTTAATTGGTATTTTTATTTTTTTTGTAGCTCCCACTTTGGAGAACGACCCTAGAGTTACAATTCCGAAGAAGAAGGTCAAGAAGGCCGTTGCAGCCGGGGCCGGGACCGACTGTGAGACAAACAAAGGGGATAGGAGGAGAAAAAATGGCCCGAACCAGCAACAGCAAGTGCACCAGCAATAGAGGATCCCTGACTTGCAGCAGCAGCGGGACCGGCTGGTCGATTCTAGCCAGCAAGACAAGAACAAGACGGAGGAGACCGTTCAGAACCAGCGGGGCAATCTGGACTCGCAGCAGGAGCGTCAACAGGATAAGAACAAGACTAAGGATCCCGTTCAGAATCCTCCTCCTAGCTCGGGGCCTCCCCACCTTGGTCCTATTACAATTGTGGATGTCACTTCTGAGCCCGAGGCCGGACAGGGGGATCAGGAGGGGTTCATAGCCGAAGCAGTGTTTCAGCAGGAGTCCGTTCGGAATCCTGTCGGTGCTAACACTGCTTTTACCCTGTCCCAACCCTCTGTTACTCCTATGCCCACTCCGGACGCCAATCGTCCGGGGTCATCACTCAGTCGAGGATTGTCTCTGTGGTCTCCGACCAGGGATGGTAGGTCCCCATCGTCGAGGTATACCACCATACCTGCCCCTGAGATTCCTCCCCCTCCTTTTTTCCCGGCAAAGCGTAAGGGGGAAAGTTCTGAGCAGGGCGGGAAAAAGTATCGGACGGGTGGTTCCCGGACCCCATCATCTTCCTACGCCGATACCCCTCTTATTTCATCTTCCAACCCGCAGGTAGTCTCCCGTTCCTGATCCTCTTGTTTTTTTTGTTTTTTTAAACCATTTTTCTACAGGTTCAACTTCTCAGCTCCGAGTTCGCCAATTCCCCTGACTTCCAAGCCGCCCTCTCTTCCTTTCTCGGGCGCCACTTTGAGGGGAAGGAAGAAGAGTTTAGGGCCGAGAAGGAGAATGAACTCCGGGCCGAGAAGGAAGCATTGGCTCAACTTCGAGCCAAGGTGAGCAATCTGGAGAAGGAACTGGAAGCTGCTCGGGCGGCGAACTACAAAGAGCGTCTGGAGTTCGCCGAAGCTGTTGTCGATAAGGTCCTGGCGAGCCAAACCCTGTCACTCCGTCTGACCGAGCTGAACCTCGCCGCCAACACCCATCAATGCCACAATACTTATATGCAGGTCCGGGGTTGGTTCCCTCCTTCGGTCAGGGCCTCGTTCAAGAAGCAATGGTATAACCCGAATGCCGAGGACCAGCAGCTGCACCTGGTGAACACTCTTCAGAAATGTGGTATGAAGGGCCTCTCTCCCAAGCTGTGGGAAGCTCTGCGGGAGAAACAGATGTCAACAGAGGACGTCTGAGGCTGGGCAACTGATGTGGTTCGGCTTCCAAGCCCCCTTCCTCCTGCTCCAGTCTCCGGATCTGACTTGCCCGAAGACGATAACTTTACCCAGTACTGCACCATGTACGGGCATTACAGGGGCTTGTTCAATCCGAAGGATTTTGAAGCTGAGTCCTCTTCATCTCCGAAGGTTGGCCCGGAGAACCCATGGACTGCCGAGACTCCTCTTTCTCCTGCTCTGGTTTTTGGAGGTTCCGGGGATGACTCGGATAGCGACAACAGCGGTGGTGGGGACGATCAAGGAGAAGGAGCCCTTCAGCATGTTAGTTAGATTTTTCCCTTTTTGTTTTCTTACTTTTGTATCCTGCTACCCGGACCTCTGTTCTATCAATAAAACTTTCTTTGCTCGCGCTTGCTATCAACACTGCTACTGCTTCATTTTTCTCCTTGTTTCTTTACTTTTTGGGTATTTTCCTCTTTAGATTTATCCTGACTTGATTCTACCGTGACCAGGAACCTTCTAAGGTCCTTAGCCCCCCGGTTCCTTCCCTGGTACCAGCTGGAACCGGCTGTCCGAGCCTGACTGATCTCTTATCCGAGGGGGGGTCTTGCCCCCCTGATCTCCGAGTTTCCTGATGCCGACTGCCTGATCACCTGCCTGCTCCGAATCCAAGAAGACTTCGGGTCTCTGCCAAAGTGTTACAGGCTTGCTTTTGAGAGCATCGACAAGGTCCTCGAGTTCGACCAAGTCCTATCAGAGCAGGAGGCCCAGCACCGCAATTTTCAACTCCGGATCCAAAAGGAGTTGGATGAGGTGTGGCACGACGTTCGGCTGTACTATAACAAGTACATGAGGATGCAGAATCAAACCGAGCTCCGAAAACACGCCACCAAACTCGAAGTAGAAAATGAGAAGCTGGCAACTAGAAACCATACCCTGCAACAGCAGCTGGTATTGGTTCATCTATCATACCATCTACTGGGGTTGCGTCAGGGAGCAGTCGACATTCCCCTGCTGACCGATGTTCCCCGAGCAGTTGATGACCTTATCTCCTGGATGGAGAGTTCCGAGAGGACCTCTGGCGTCTGGGCGGCAGCCTATCAAGCAGCTGTGGACTGGTGGAAAAACATTCTGAACCGGATCGTAGTTCCTCCCTCTATATCCCAGATACCTCCGCTGGAAGATGTCGACCTGGCCTATGAGCGCTACGAACATACCCTCGAGCTTCTGGATCTTGAAGCTTCTGAGCGGCGCTTGGCCAGGCTTCGGGCCGTTGCCACCAGATTCCGCGCTCAGTTCCCTGCTTAAGATAGTACGTCCACTATTGGCCGGCCGCCCGGTCCATCCTCTAACTTTGGTTCACACCCGGCCCGAAACGGCCGAAAGGGAAAACAGAAAGCTGCAGTAACTGGGAGCAACTCAGCCAGACCACGAGCAAGGCAACCTCCAGTCCGAATAGGGGGCCCAAGTGCTTCTAGCAGGGTTCCCGTCCCTGCCTCCGAACTAGCAGTTGAGTCGGAGGGTGATCGAAGTATCAATCCGGACCTCCCGCGGGACCAGGATGAGGAGCAGCAGATGTTAGAGCAGGCTGTCTGAAGAAGCAGGCGTGAGACCTGGGGAATTCCTCCCGGCGAGGGCTCTACGTCCGGGACCTGTAGATAGGATAGAGCTTCCTGCTGTACGATGACATTTCATTTTATTCAAGATATGTATAATAATTTTCATTTTATGACAAATCTTTCAATTTCAAACTCACAATACGTGCGTTCATTCTTTTCATTAAAATCGACCAGAAGGGGCATGCCCCTGTTACAAAAAATCCCTGTCACCAGGGGGTTTTTCTACCTACCCTTCGACCGTCCGACCTCTAGGTTCCTATCCCGAGCGCCTGCCGCTGGGGATCTATCCTACCTAGGCATCTAGTGCCAGAGGCTACTCTACCTAGGCATCAAGTGCCAGAGGCTATTCTATCTAGGCAACTGGTTCCAGAGACTATCTATAGAACCGCCTGAGGTTTGCTATGCTCCATCTTCGGGGGACTCCCTTCCCCGCTGAATCTTCTAGCACATAACTTCCGCCCGGATGGGCTTCTGTCACCCGGTACGGTCCTTCCCAGTTGGGTGTCAGCTTGCCCTCCGGCTCCTGGTGACTCTTGTCGTTTCGCCTCATTACCCTGTCGCCTACCTTGAATTGCTCCTTCCTCACCCTCCTGTCATGATTACTTCTTAACCTTTTCCTTTACTTTAGCCTCATGCAAGGCCGCTTTCTCCCTACTTTCCTCCAGCAGGTCTAAATTCGTTCTGCTCTCTTCTTCATTCTTATCATCGGGCACCGGCTCGGTCGTCCGAAGACTGGGAACGCCGATCTCGGCCGGAATCACTGCCTCTGATCCATACGTCAGACTGTAGGGGGACTCCCCAGTCACCGAGCTTTCCATAGTCCGATGAGCCCATAGAACGCTCGGGAGCTCGTGTACCCAGTTCCCCTTCGCCCCCTGGAGCCGGGCCTTAGTCCCACTCACGATCGTCCGGTTCGTCACCTCCACCTTACCGTTAGCTTGCGGATGATAAACTGACGTAAGCTTCTAGCTTATCCCATACTTCACGCACCAGGATTTGAAAGGGTCATTTTCAAACTGCGCTCCGTTGTCGGTTACTATAGCCCTCGGCACCCCGAACCGGCAAACGATGTTCCTCCAACAAAACTTCACACAGGTAGCCCCCCGGATGTTGGTCAAAGGTTCGGCTTCCACCCACTTAGTAAAGTAATCAATAACCACAATCAGGTACTTCAAGCTGCCAGGAGCAGTGGGAAAGGGTCCGACCAGATCCAGTCCCCATCTGCTGAAAGGCCAGGCGCCTGTTATCCCCATCATCTCTTCCCTGGGTATGTGCACAAATGGCGCGAACTTTTGGCATTGAAGGCACGAGCGAACCCTGTCCTGCGAGTCCTCAAACATGGTAGGCCAGTAATACCCCATCCTCAAGATTTTCCTGGCCACTGTTCTGGCCCCCTAATGACTACCATTCGGACCCTCATGTACTTCCCTGACCAGATACTTGCCTTCCTGTCGTTCCACGCACTTCATCAGCGGTTGGAGATATCCTCTTTTGTACAGGATGCCATCCTGCAGTGTATACTTCGGCGCTTTGACCCGGATTTTCCTAGCTACCACTCGGTCGGCCATGACATCCCCCGTCAGGAGATACGCTCGAATCGGGGCTATCCAGGAGTCTTCCTGAACTGCTTCTACCGTTAGGATCTCCTCACTCTGCTCATAACTCCTCCTCTCCAGCGTCTCCCTCCTGAGAGGTGCTTTCTGACCTGGCCTCAATTTCGAAGATGCCAACTTGCTCAAAGCATCGGCCTTTTCATTCTGCTCCCTTGGCACCTGCTCCAGACTGAAACTGTCGAACTGCCGGATCATGAGCTGGACCAGCTCCAGGTATCTCTGCAAACTTCGCTCCTTTGCTTCATATTCCCCGTTCACCTGCTGCACTACATTCTGCGAGTCACTGAAGGCCTGGATCGTTCCTATTTTCAACTCCCGGGCAAGCTTGAGTCCTGCCACCAACGCCTCGTACTCTGCCTCGTTATTTGTAGTCTTGAAGTCGAAATACAGCGCATAGTGGTACTCCTCTCCTTCCGGGGATGTCAGCAACACCCCGGCTCCATTGCCTCCTGCATGGGCTGACCCGTCCACATACAATGTCCAGCCCGGGCTGGGTAGATCCTCGGCCGGTTCATCCGGCCATCTCTGTCAAAAAATCCGCCATTGCTTGCCCTTTAATGGCCCTCCTTGGCTGATAGGTTATCTCATGCTCCCCCAACTCTATGGCCCACTTCATCAAACGCCCCGATGCCTCTGGTTTAAGCATCACCTACTTCAGAGGGTGGTTGGTCAGGACCACGATCGGATGGGCCTGGAAATACGGGCGCAATCGTTTCGAAGCATAGACCAATGCTAGTACCAGCTGTTCCAGGCTTGTATATTGGGTCTCCGGGCCTTGCAATGCCCGGCTAACAAAATAGACCGGATACTGCTTCCCATCTTCCTCCCGGACCAGCACCGCGCTCACGGCCGATGCAGATGCAGACAGATATAAGAGCAAATCCTCCCCCTCCTTCGGCTTTGAGAGGGTCGGGAGTCGGCTCAAATGTTCCTTCAGATCTCTGAACGCTCGTTCACACTCTTCGGTCCACTCAAACTTCTTTGCCTTTCTTAGAATGTTGAAAAAAGGGAGTTGTCTCTCCGTGCCTTTAGACAGAAAGCGACTCAAGGCTGCCAGGGAACCCATCAGCTTTTGTACCTCCTTCACATTTCTCGGCGACTGCATCCGGCTTATCGCCTCCACCTTCTCCGGATTGACGTCGATTCCTTGACTAGATTCCATGTAGCCGAGGAACTTCCCGGCACCGACTCCTACCACACTCTTCTCGGGATTCAGCTTCAGGTTAACTTTTCTCAAAATACCGAACATCTCCTCCAAGTCTTCTAAGAAACCCGAGTAGCTTCTGCTCTTCACCACCATGTCATCGACGTATAGTTCCATGCTTCGGCTCAACTGATACCGAAATACAGCATCTGCCATGCGCTGGTACGTTGCTCCTGCGTTCTTCAAGCCGAATGGTATCCGTCTGTAGCAATAGGTCCCAAACTCTGTGATGAAGGCTTTCTTCGGCTTGTCCTCTCCTGACATCTAATCTGATGATATCCCCGATATGCATCGAAGAAAGCCAGGGCCTCGTACCCGGTGATGGCTTCCACTAACCGGTCAACCGGGGGAAGAGGGTAACTGTCTTTCGGGCAACACTTGTTTAGGTCGGTGAAGTCGATACACATTCTCCAGGACCCATTTTGCTTTTTGACTAGCACCGGGTTAGCTAGCCACTCTGGGTATATGATTTCCTCCACTACCCCCAGCCTCCAGCAACTTCAGCACCTCTTGTTTCACCACCTCAGCCCTATCTCCTGCCAGGGCCCTCTTCTTTTGCCGGATTGGCTTCAACTCTGGGTATACATTCAGCTTGTGGAGAGCTAGCTTCGGGGGCACACCAGTGAAGTCCTTCTCTTCCCATGCAAACACATCCTCATACTTCAAAAGGAAGGATCGTAACTGTTCCTTTACACAGACTGGCATCTCTTTCCCGACCTTGATTGTGCCTCTGCTCCTGACCTGCATGTCCTCCACATCTCCCGGCCCCACTTCTCCCTGCACTGCCCCGACCGGGGCCTTCCTGGCTTCCTGAAGGGCCGTGAGCATGCAACTTCTGGCCGTAGACTGACTTCCTCGAACCGTTGCCACCCCCTGATTGGTTGGGAACTTCATGGTTAAATGGTACGTCGAGCAAATGGCCCTAGCCTGAGCCATCCACGGCCGCCCGATGATGATGTTATAGGGAGACGGGGTGTCTATGACCGTGAAATTGCATCGAACCGAGGTCTTCTTGTTCCTGTCAAGGTCATCTACCACTGTCACTGTTAAAGACACAACCCCCAAAGGATGCTCTGTCCGGCCAGTGAAACCTGACAACGGAGAGGTACTCGGGCGAAGATTGTGGCGCCCTATCCCCAGCTGATCGAAGCAGGAGGCGGACATGATCTCCACACTACTTCCGTCATCAATGAACACTCGCTTGACAATCTCCGCCGTGATCACCATCTGATCCGTATGGGGCGTTAGACTGGGCACCGGATCCTCGTCCGAGAAGGTGATGACCTCTGTTGGGCGTAGTCTCTTCTCTCTGTCCTCACCAGCCGGCACGTACCGACTCCGGGCTTTGGCCGCTGCATGGGACTGAGGCCCATCACCTACCTCTCCGTGTATAACATTTATCATCCGGGGAGGGATCTGATTAACCGGCTCCGGGGCCATAACTAGGGCTGCTGCTCCCGGTTGGGCAGCCGGTGCAGGAGCCCCCCGCTGGTTATCATTCCACGTCCTATTCCTCCAGTTCCTCTTCCTCCCAGCTCCGGCCTGCTGCCCGGCTGCCGGACGCTGGTTCTCCTGACTCACACAGTCTCAACTGTCCCCTCTCGATCAGCTTCTCGATTTCCACCCTCAAGCTTCGGCAACTCTCTGTTGTGTGTCCGTTAGACTTGTGGAACACACAATATTTGGCAGCGTTTGCTGGTGTCGGATTCCCGGTATTGGGGCCGGGTCTTGAAACAGGTTCCGGTGAATGGTCAGAATCTCCGACCGGGTCTTGGTTAGAGGAGTAAACATTTCAGCCCGAGGGGGGTCAACCCTCGGCTTAGCTGGCGTCTGAACCGCATCCCTCCTGTCAGGATCCGCAGCCCGAGTCTTATCACCCTTTCCAATCCCCCTATCCTCAAAATACCCTTCTTCCTTCCTCTTCTTGCTCCCCTCCAGCAGCGAGCAGTACATCTCCACCTCAAGGTCCAGCTGATGAAAAGTGGTCGGGATATTCTCCATCAGCTTTGCCCATAACATCTCATCCTCAATCCTGCGATGAATCCTGCGATCAGGGCCTTCACCTGAGCCTCCCTATCCACTACCTTCATGGAATTGTCCATGTACCTCCTGTGGAACTCCCTGACGTTCTCCTTCGCTGCTTGCCGGCTGTGAGCTACCTCGGCCAGGGGCAAATACTTCTTCCGCTTGGTTTCATATCTGTGCATCAGTGCCCTCGAAAAATCATAGTAGTTCCTGAAGCTCTCCGGGGACTGGGACTCAAACCATGACAAGCAACTGCCCCTCAAATACGAGCTCACCAACTTGCACATGAGCTCATCCCGGATATCGCGTGTCCCCATGACATTGTGGTACGTCCTAACGAACTCCTCCGGATCTGTTTCCCCATTATAGGTCGGCACACCTTCTGGGACCCTCATCCCAACCGGCCAAGGGAAAGTGCTGATGTAGCCTATCCAAGGGGAGGTAGGCCTTCCTCCGTTCCTGCCTATGAGCCTGTCCAATCTCTCCTCCACCGAGTTCGGAGCCCCCGGGGGCCTATCCACCACCACCGGGTACATTCCATAGTTTCCTGCGACATGGGCTGATTGGGCCATGGCATATCCCGCCATCGGTACCTGATTCTGTACCCACACCGGGCCCTGGATCCCAGGAGCCCAGCCCCCCGAGGCTTCAGCAGGTTGAGCGTAATATCCTCCTTGCGCCGGGGGGTATCCCTGATACCTGGTTTGTGGAATTCCATACCCTGGGGATCCATACCCGGGATGACCCCCGGTTTGGCCATACCCGGGCACTGCACCAGCTTGTTGGCCTGCACTGCATGCATGCTTCTCCACATCTATGACTACCACTGGAGGACGAGTGTTTTCCTGCCCATGAACTGGAAAGGGAAGTCCCCGGCTTACAACCTCCGCTGCCAGAGGGGGCAAACCCATTCCCGCGGAGAGTCCTGGTCCCGGTACCAACGGGGTCGGGTGAGGTCCCGACTCTGATTGAACCGGGGGCACCTGAACTTTGGTCGTCGGAGGGTTCGACGGTCCCAGTCCCTGCTTTGCGGCCAACCAACGGCGATACTCCTCCTCCTGTGTAGCCGCGAACTCCATCCTGTCACGCTCGTCCTGGGTCATCTCCGGCTCCCTCCCTTCCTCCGGTTCTTCCTCCTCCTCCGAGGCTCCTGGGTCCGGATGTTCCGGAGCCTTCCCCTTGCGCGCTCGATCCCTCATCTGGCGTAGGGTGAGATCCTCCTCAGTTGCTTCAGCCCTTCTTCCTCCAGACCGGGTGGATACAGGAGAAGATCCTCCCCTACCCCTTCTCGGCGGCCGACCACGGGGCGGCATCTCAGTGTGTTTTGTGAACAAAAGATCGTGTCCCACCGGGCGTGCCAACTTGATGCTGCCCGCCTGGTCCGTCCGGGCGGTCCCTTTGTCCCTGATCCAATACCTGGCCCTGCAAGACAGAGCCCTGGGAGGTACCCAAGGGTATACCCTCCGGCGTGATGATGAAAGATGGATTTTGGGAGAGAAAAAGGGGTATTCACTAGAATAATGAGAAGATACTTACTTGGAATAGTGCTGAGGGGCACTATTTATACAGTCACACATGCTCTCCATATGGTCCATGTTCCGAGTGTCCTCTAGTGCATCTGTCCCAATCCGAGTTGTACGAACCCGGATACTGCCAAACTAGCTTTTCCTCGTAAAGGGCCTAGCCCATGCTACAGTCGAGTAGTTGGGCCTGGGCCCGGTATCACCATCAAGCACTCAAACAAACAAGAGGTACTTCACTATCCCTTGTAAAATTATGGAATCCTAGAATTCAAAAGAAAATTAGCATCTTTATGTGGAAATTGGTCAACACTTTTTTGCCATTTCCTAAAGTTTTGATGAAAATGGGATTTTGTCTACCATCTAAATGTCCTTTTTGTAATAGTGCTGATCTTATTGACCATTGTTTTAATACCTGCTATCTAACAACTGCACTATGGTCTCATTTTCACTCAATGATAGGCACATCAAATATGCATTTTTCTTGCTTATGGGATAGGTTGTCATTTTATTGGTCTATTACTGGTTCATCTAAGATGTAAGCTTCACTATATAGTGTTGTCCCTAACCTTATATGTTGGTTATTGTGGAAGGCTAGAAATGCATTTATCCATGAGAATATTAGCACTACTCCAGAGACTCTGATTAGATTCTTAAAAGATGATATCTTCAGTATTTATACTGCTAGACCTATCTCTCCAGTAATTGCTAATGATAGGGAAATTACTGAACTAGGATTCCTTCCATGGCATGCTAGACCTCCACAAATCTCAGTACTACCTATATCATGGTCTGCCCCAGCTAATGGCTTGAAAATCAATGTGGATGCCTCTTGGCACCACACACAGATGGCTGGTTTAGGAATCATACTTAGAAACCATTTAGGAGTGGTCCTACAGTGCAACACTAAATAAGTTAAAGCCAGGTCTCGTTTGGAAGCTGAGTTGTTAGCAATACAACATGGGTGTTTTTTTGGCAGAGTCCATACTAGATAACTGTAACATTGAAAGTGACTGCCTCATGGCAGTCACAGCCATCCAAAACCCTCAGTCAGGTCCCTGGACAGTGTTTGATTTATCCTCAAACATTCAGCTATCCCATGATATCTCAGTTGTCCATGTATTGAGAGAGGCAAACCTTGTTGGTGATGTTGTTGCAAGGTTAGCTTACTCTAACAAAATGAATGAAAGCTGGACAGTTAACTCTTTGCCACAACAGATAAGAGGCATCATATGCCTTGATGCAAAAGGTACTCCCTCCCTCAGAATAAATGAGAACAGAGACTACTGATAAGAGTTTTAATGCAGGTAACATGGCCAGCAAAAGCAGCATCAAGCCCAGATTGAAGTCAAGGGACAGGACAGTCACCCAGCTACAAAATCAAGCTCAATTTTGGAGGGGTGATTTCAGGTTTTCGGTGCCGCTCTGTGTTTCGCCTAGGCGATTCGCTAAAAGGCTTCAAACAACCTCAAATTCCTCTCATAGAGGTCTATCCCATACGCCCTTTCAATCTTCCAATTTTACCATATCTCTATTTTAGAGCATGGGATAGAGCATCTGTTGGAAGCAATAATGTAGTCAAAAAGGGTACATCTAACTAAAAACTCTATCATAGAGTAACTGTTGGGCATGTTCTAAAATGGCTAACATTATATATAGGTTAGCCCTATTTTTGAAGCATGCATATGCTTGTGGAGTGTATTCCACATCAAACCAATCTTGGGATGTATTCTAAGCCATTTGTATGGCTTTTTTGATGGTTTGGAGAGCCTTATATATTCTCCACCACCTCTTAGGTGGTTTTTAATTTTTTTAAAAAAATTGGTGTATTATAGTTAAGTTTCTAGTAGAGCTATAAGAATTATAGAGAAATTTGTATAAAATGTTATTTTTTTCACATTAATATTTCTTTGTAATTGACATGTGTTAAAAATACAAATAAAAAATTAAACCATTTGTAAGTATCTCCGAAAATACATTTTTCTTTCTCATTCTAATTTACAATTCATAGTAATTCAAATATTTTATAGAAAAATTAAAATTTTGCATTTTAAATATCTCAATTTAGCACCTTCTTTAATTGGTCCATATTGTTTCAATCATCCAATATACTCAAAAACAAACTCTTAAAATACAGCTTTATTATTCCAACATAATGCTCAATAATTCTATAAAAAAAATAAACTACACAATCTTCAGAATAGTTTAATATTTAGTAGTATACATTTACTAAATAGTTTAATACATCATTATGTCAAGTTCTTGGCATTCATCATCCTCATCAGTTCACCCTTCTTACCTTCATACTCATGAAGGTCAACAAGCTTATCCATTGAATCCAGCCATTCGAATGCCTTCTCGATCGCATCTTCATCCATCTTTTTCACAGCAGAATTGGACTCAAGCTTCTTTTCTCTCTCATCTCACAAGCATACCTCTCAAAGGCAAGCCTTTTTTTTTAAATGGAAGCCATCCAAAGGATGGGGGAAAATTTATTTGGCTCCCCTAACCATATAAAAATCACCAAAATATTAATTTTGGGTATTGTTTTGAGAACTCACCACTAAATAAAGTGGGAGACAAAAGAATAAAGACATAATGGCTCAACACATAGCCATGAAGCAAGATTGCTTCCAAAAATGATGGAGCCTATACATAAACTAGGTAGAGAAAGATAAGTAAAATAAGACTAACATGAGAAAGAGTAGATCTAGAGCCTATTAGCGAATTGATAAACAAAACACAAAGCGGCACTAGAAAACTCTGTCCATGATGTCCAAAATAGGCTGGTGAATTTTGTATGGCATGTTATAACATGGGTGCCTGGAGTAAGCAGTTGGTGCTGTGATAGCACCTTCCTTGTCAAGTCCTCCTCTTGAAAGTCTGGATTATAAACCTGCAGTAGAGAACCGGAATAATGAGCGTAGCAGTTGAATCTAGGGAGGATGCAATCTAATAGATGGTGTACCTAATTTATCTAAATAAAGTAAACCCCTAGCTTCCAATGGAATTTGTGAGAAAGACACAAACTGTTCACTAGTTTTAGATGATGCAGCAACTTTTGCTAGACAACCAGAGACTAAGTTACCTTCTCCATGAATAAAAGGCAAGGGAAATTTGCAAGTGTTGATGAATGTCATCTACCAAATTAAATAGATTCCAGTGAGAAATACATGGATCTTTTACCATTTTGACAGCTTATGCACAATCAGATTCTATGCACATAACTTGTTGGTAGGACTCAGAAACAGATAAACCTAGACCAATTGCTAGTACTTCAGCATGTAGAGAGGAAATAGCATGAGTGTAGATGGATTTTGCAAAGATGAAATGACCATGCATGTCTCTGACTGTTACATTTAAACCTGTGTCCCCAGTACTTATAATCCATGAAGCATCAACATTAAATTTGAGTCCCTGGGATGGCTTTTTCCACTTGATAATAGAAATGTTAGGTTTGGGTGGTTTGAGCCATTTTGGGAAGTAGCCACTAGAAGCTAAATCAATATCAAAGGGTGAAGTAACATATAAAGGTTTAGTTGCAAAGAAGTTAAACACCAAACATTTGACTTGCTGAGAGATATGAGATGTACATGGACTGACACCTTCAAAAATATATTTATTTCTAGATTTCCACAGTTCCCAGCAGGTGAAAAGAGCCACATTGCGTATTAAAATAGAGTGGAGTCTAGTAAAACCAGGTCTGGATAAGTAATAACTAATCCTGTTCCAAATAGTGTTAAAATCAGGGACTATAATGTTAATGAATTGATTTATACTAGTCCAGACCTTAACTGCAATATGGAAAGTATTAAAGAAATGATCAAGAGTATCAGAGTGTTGACAGAAACAACATTTGGATGCAATATTGAACCCATAGAAAATAAGAACATTGTCAAAAGGTAGTAGAGAGTTCATTACCTTCCACATGAAAATTGATATTTTCTTTGGAACTCTGTTGTCCCAGATTTTTTTAAGGGATCCAACATTTCCCCTTGTGTGCCTTAATAGTCTGTATGCGGATTTGAAGGAGAAACATCCTCTTTTTTCTGGCATCCATATTAATTTATCCTCTCTGTGAGATTGTATGTTAGCTTCCTGCAAAAAATTAAGAGAGCATTATCCACTTCATTTTGGATTTCAGGAATAAACTGCTGCTTATTTTGTATAAACTGGGCTACTGTGCAGTCCTCCAGGATATCATTGTGTAGGGGATTAACTATGTCACTTATAGCCCCTGAGCCAGTCCAATTGGCATTACAGAAACTACAAGATCCATTGCCATGAATCACCCTAGTGTTTCTTTCTGCAACTGAGTTAACCCTTGCTTCATCCTTCTTGTACTCCTCATCATCGGCCTTAAATCGGTTAGCCTGCTCCATCATCACCTCGATTTCCTCTCCCGATAACCTTTCGCTGTTGAAAGCCATTTAATTTACTCCTGGGACCTGTAACCTGTTATAGCCTTGATACCCTTCTTCACCCCAGCCACATGATCTCTCTACACAATGACACAAATCTCGAATGTCGAGACATCTCCTTCCACAACATTAAATTCCTCGGCGCCAAGATGGGGCTGCCCGACGGCGTAGGAAACTTCCCGGCGGCCTCTCATGCAGAAACCTGTGTGAGATCCAATCAAATGTTAATATTCCGGTATATATACTCAAAGCTAAAAATTTATAATATATAAGGAAAATTCATGCACTTAATATGCGAAATTAATATATACCGTATATAATCTTTTACATGTAGAAATGATGTGATTTGATTTTAAATTAATTTAATGGAGGCGTAATTAAATGAATAATATATAAGGTGAGATTTATCAATATATATATATATGTATATAAGGAATGATTTGAATTTGGTAAATTAATTTGACGGTGACGTACTTAAAAGAATAATATATAAAATGAGGTTTATTAATATATAATGAATGATTTTATAATTAGTCTTGGAAGTGACGGTCACTATATAGTGACGGGGTTTATATGCAAAGAAGTTTGGACAGGGCTTTTTCTGCAATTTATGCAAATTGCATTCACGCGCGGAGGTTTCCTGCAATTTATGCAAATTACATTAAGAATGCTTGAATTTCACACTTGAATGCTTTTTTTTTAGACCAAACAGGTTGTTTTTTAGAACATGCTTGCATTTCACACTTAATAGGTTGTTTTTTAGAGAATGCTTGCATTTCACAGTTAACAGGTTGCTTTTTAGAGTTTATGTATTTTGAAGCAAAAAAATATGGTTTTATAGAGCATGCTTGAATTTCACCCTTGAATGCTTGTTTTTTAGACCAAACAGGTTGTTTTTTAGAACATGCTTGTATTTCATGCTTAACGGGTTGTTTTTAGAATAAAATGCTTGTTTTTTAGACTGAGTGAACAATGCACGTGTAAACAGTGTGCGTGAGTGAATAATGCATGTTTGTCAAAATTGCAAATAAGGACCTCCTTGCTTCCATATTTCAATATAGTCCTTCGTCACTATATAGTGACCGTCACTCAAGAGACCAACTCATGATTTTATTTGGTAAATTAATATAATATGATTTGATTTAACTTGGTTTAATTTTTAATTGGTAAATTAATTCAAAATTAAAGTGTCTTGTTAAGGAATGATTATAAATAAGGAATTATTATTAATATGTATAAGGAATGATTCGGGTGTTATCCATAAATTCGTGGTGGTATTAAAATTATGGAAGGAAGGAATGATTCGGGCGGGGTTGATTAAGTATATTATACTATATAAGGAATAATTATTTATTAATATATTTGGTTTCCAATTAATTCAAGAATGGTGGTATTAAACGCACTCTCGGTAACCCGGAGGCGGCGGGACAAAATGCACACGCCTAGATCGTTTTAAGTTTTGTCCTAATAATTCCGGCGGCGGTGTTTCTTTTTTTATTTTTATTTATGCCGCCACTCTCTCATTTTTAATATATACCTAGTAAAAAGACAATGTATAATATTGATGGATTTATGCAAGTGATAAGTGCGATTTAATTAGTTATGTAGAATTTCGGGATTGTTCTAAGTGTTTTCTTTCGTCATGGGACTTTATTTCTAGGTGGTTGCTATATGCAGGTCCAGTTCACTTCTGCAGGTCTAATAAAAGTGAGAACATACCATAATTACCCTTCATTCGTTTATTAGTTTTTACAAATATATTTCTAAAACCCTAACCTTGAATGCATAAACCCGTCTATGCAATGATTGAACACGTTTCCAAATTATAAATTATTTTTTCGTGAATTATAATACATATTTAAGAGGGGCATCATTGTCATTTCAAATTTAATTTGGACCTGCAAAAATAAAGTGGACCTGCATATAGAACCACCCTATCTAAAAGAATTTTTTTACTAATTCATTCCGTTCTCAGAATTGTCTGACATTGACAAGGTCTTTTATTTCCATTGTTTGTCTCTTCTAGGGTTGTTAATATCCGAGGAGGTTCAAATTACACTGTTGATATGGGCTGAATTTGATAAGAAGGTATAGAACTTCATGCACCATACACTGTAGGGAACTTCCTTAGAAACTAAACATGTGCATCTTTTGATTACAGGTAAAGGAAAAGAAGATGATTTACTGAGGTATAAAGAGAGAGCCATTGGAAAACTGGAGTTTGTGTTCCAGCCAAACATGAAGGGCACAAACGCCACATCTACATAACCCAACTCTTACATGTCTCTTTTAAAACAATTTCAAGGCTCAACAATCACAGTGATACAAAGGCTTATTTAAACACGGGTATATCATTGTCGCCACCGCTCTCTTTCAAAAAAATTCCCTTTCTTTCATGTAAGAAAATAACAAAATAGCTGCAAAGACTAAACTGTGCTCAGGAAAAACAAGCCATAAAGAGGGAAAATTTAGAAAAGGTGAAATCTAGCCATTAGTGTACTAAATGAAATAATAGGTTTTAAATTTGTCATTGGTACTTGTTGGGAAATCAATCTCATTGCGCAGCTCAAGATAACAAAGAAGAAAACACAGAACACGGATATTTAACGTGATTCACCAAATTGGCTACATCCACGACGGAAACACAAACATCATTAATAACGAACAGATTACAGATTACAGACAGATAACATACGGATAACAGATGGATAATTCTCATACGTAGTCTTTAGTCAGATGAACTCTCAAACGCCTTCTTGAACCGCTCCACGGACAGATACAGATGTGCTAATTCTCATATATCTTCTTGAATCACATTGATGCTACCAGTAAGCTCCGGGATACCAGCTCCGGTACAAGTAATCCGGGACGAGCTGGAATCCTAACCCGCGGCCAATCTCTCACCTAGGTCCTGCAAAACAAAGCCCCCGGGGTCACCCGAGGGTAGAATCTCCGGCGTGATGATGAAGATAGGGCTTTATGCAGAGGAGAGAGAATATGAAGAAATACAGAGAGTATTTAAGTCTGATAAAACATACCTATTACTATTGGTCACTCCTCTATTTATAATGGTGAGGATCAGAGAGGGCTTAGGCTAAGTGGTCCTCTTCTTCCCGCAACCCCGGGTGCGTCCAAGATAGCTGATGTCATGGGAGGACCACTGGTGGGCTTGACCCTCTCTTCTCCTTTACCAATATGTCCGCTGGGCCAGGATATGGGCTGAGGCCCATATCACTACTAGCCCCCCGAGACCCTGGCTTCCGGGGCTTGGCCCGGTAGGCTGGGTCTCTAAAGGGAACCCAACGGGTCGTAGCTTGTATAGGGCCGTATCACCACGCGCCAAGCGTGTGTTTTCAACATGCGCGCCTCCTTGCCGTCCGCGCACTAATCAATTCTCATTATTGCTTTTTCTCGAATGTTGAGTTTACTTTTCCCAACTTCGAGAAATTCCTTGTATCCTTCCCTATAATTACCTCATCAAAAATTTCACTTTCATTTTTCATCAACCGAGCGCTGTCACTTTCTCCCTTTTCATCCTTTTCTTCTTTCGTTTACCACCTTCTCTTCTCCTCTACCTTTCTGATATGAGTAGCAAGATTCCTACCCCGGTAGACGATCATTCCTTGGACGTTGACGACCTTCCCCTCCCTCATCCATCAGGCGGAAAAGGACTGATGACGTCCAAAGCGAAAGTGGCTTATGGCGCCCCGGAACCCGTCGACCCGAAAGATCCCGGGATGACCCCGGTAAGCGAAGCGGTTGAGGAGCTGGTGAAGAAGATGTATGTACCCGTTGTCATATGACGCAGGACTTGAGCCATTCTCCGGCGACATGCAGACCCAGGTTTGCATCCCCCGGTACCATTTTCTGCACGGGCTCACCTTTCCTCTTCCTCCGCTATACTCCGCCTTTTTGAAGTACTACAACATCTCCCCAGCCCAGGTGCATCTGAACGCCGTTAGTGTTATGATTGCATTCCTCTTGTCTTGCAACCGGGCCGGGATAACCGGGACTGTGGAGATATTCCGGAGCTTCTATTACTTGGCCGCAACCTCTGTCCCGGGTGTGTTTAATGCCCTGCGCCGGAACAAGACGACTGCCATCTGCTCCAGGAGGCTTGAATCTGTAAAGACGAGCGACTGGATGAACAGCTACTTCACCTTTAATGAGGAGAAGTATCTAGTCCCGGCATGGAATCAGCAGAGGATTGCTGAAACGAAAGCGGCACTTCCCCCGGCCCAGTTTCGGCAAGTATCCGAGAGTTATGATCGAATTGCTAAATTCTTTGTTAACTTGAAGGATTACCAGAGGGTGGGGGTTACGAATTCCCCCTGGAGGCGTATCCTGCAGAGGTGTTCACCTGCCGCCGCCTGTATGCCAAACGGAGCCTCGGTAATCTTCATTAATCTTATTACTTGTGTTTTTTATTCCGAATTCTTTTTGGCTAACTTCGTTGGTTTTCCTGTTTTAGCCATATCTTCCCGGCCAGCGATAACCCCAGTAGGGTCGAAGTCCGGCGATGGGGAAGATAAGGGCGCTTCTGAGAGGCCGAAGAAAAGCAAAGTTGGGACCGAGAAAGCGGTCAAAGAAACAAAGAAGAGGAAATCTGGCGAGGGGAGGTCAGAGGAGAAAGGACCCGGGGCGTCCAATGTTATCGGCTCTGCGGGGGTCCCTCCGGTCAGCAATCGTCGGCTGGCGTTTGCCATTCCTCCTTCCGGGGGTCTCCCCCACAAGAAGAAGAAAACCGAGCCTCACTCCGAAGGTTCATCCCGGATTCCCCGGAAGGAGGAGAATTCTACTGCTGACAACACCCTCCAACTCGTAAAAGAGAATCCGGACGGCTCCTCTTCCCAGCCTATTTTGCTGGATGACTCACAGGTATGTGTCTCCCCACTCTTAATATTTTAATTCTTTGTATGTTATTTTAATTCTAAGTGTTTATACTTTCGTAGGACAATGCCTCCAAGCTGTTAGAGTTCCCCGGGTTGCGAGAACTGGTCAACCAGGTGTGCAACTCCTTGTCCGAAAATCTGTCCCGGGAGGTCGACCAGTTGAGGTCGCAAAATGCCTCTCTCTACAAGGAGCTATCCGAAGCTCACAAGGAGTTGGCCCCGGTGAAAAAAGACAGCAAGCGCGGCATGGCCCCTGCACAAAAGGCTCTTTGCCGGGCTTTCACCAACCGGGTTTTCAAAAGCCGTTCCTTCGAGGAGAAGATGATGTCCCTTTGTGATATCTCCAACGAAGCCGCCCTGCATGCCGCCTATTCCGCCATCCCGGAGTACATCCCCCGGGAGAACCGGGCAGCCTTCAGGGAGACCTGGTATCGCCCGAAGGCGGACGATCGTTTCAACTATGCGGCGGACAGGCTGATGAAAGAAGGCATCGACGGGATAGTTCCCGGGGTGCTCGAGGTTTTTGAGGGGGCTCGAAGTGTCGATCCCCAGGATATCATTGCTTATGCCGGCGATGCCGCCAAACTTGCTGAGGATAGGGCGGATCCCGGACCAGACGACTTGGCCAATCTTGCTGCCATCGAAACCCCGGTGACCTCGGAGGAAGAGGATGGGAACTCTGATGAGGAGAATGACAAGTCCTCCGTCCAGGAACAGGAGTTCCAGCCGGTGCAGGCGGAGGAGGAGGAAGAGGGAGAAGAGCAGCTGGCCCCGGAGAAAGGCAAGGCTCATCAGGAAGAGCAGTCTCCCCGGAATGAAGATGACGAGGACACTGATGTTGAAGTATAACTTATATACTTAGTCCTCTTATTTTGTTTTTATCTCTTAATTCTGTTTTGACTCTTTATCTCCCCCGGGCTCCTTCCCTGAATCGTTCTCTTTTGTAATTCAGGGAGGAGAAAAAAGCTCCGGGGATGAGAGTGATGACTCCAACGATGTAAGAGTCTCTCTCTTTTATTTTGTAATCATAACATTTGTTCTGGGTTTATCACTTTGTCATGACTTATTCAATTTTATTCCTTATTTTAATTTCGAGTGTAAATCTTTTTACTCGTGTAGCCCCGGAATGATCCTCCGGGTACTGTTCCGTCCGGGGCGGCCTCGGATAATGAAAAGTCGTGCCCCCGGTGTGAAGAGTTAGAAGAACAATTGAGTCGCTGACAATTAGACGGTATTCAGACCCGCTATCTTCTTGTTCAATCCGGGATTGGGTCGGTGATTGATGAGTTCCCGGATGTCACTTCATTAGTAACAAAACTTAGGGAAATATCAAATCAATTTGGATCCCTTTCCCGGTGTCAATTCCTGGCTCGAGATCGGGTGAACGCCATTTTGGATGAAGACAAGACCATTTCGATGCTGCAAGCCGAACACGACGCCTTTAAGTCCCGCCTCAAGGAGGAGTTTGACTTGGTATGGTCCGAACTTCCATTTTATTGCGACAAGCTCAAATGGTTGGAGAGAAGGGGCGATCCCCTCAGGAGGAATCTAATGCTGGAAAGGGAGAACCGGGAGCTGGCGGCCCGGAACCTCATCCTCCGGGAGAATTTGGTCACCCTGCAACTTACTTATCATTTGACCAGGTTGCGTCTGGGTCGAGTTTCTCCCCCCCTTTACACCAACTTTCCTCGTGAGGTCGGGGCGCTGTTAGTACGTATGTTTCGCATGGGCTGGAATGATCCCGAGTCTCGATATCGGCCTGCTTTCGAGGAAACTGCCGCTTGGTGGCAGCGTCAAAGAGAGGGGCAATATCTCCCCCCGTCCTTGGTACTCATTCCAAGTCGAATTTCTCTTGATTTTACTGTTGAAAGGTATCTCGGATTCCGTGTTTCGGTTGATCCGGAGGAATCTGCCCGGAGAGTGTCTAGACTCCGCGAAGATGCTGCTAGAATCCGGGTTTTTATTGCTTTAGAAGACGCCGCTAAAGAACAAAGGCGTTTGGCCCGGGAAAGAGGCAAAGGGAAGATTAAAGTTGTTGCCACGAAGAAGAAAAAGTCTCCTCGTGTTCAAGGACCCGTTATTATCGGAGCTCCCCGTAGGACATCATCTCCTGAGGTTTCATCCTCAGACGACGATTTCGATCCATATGCCAAAGCTGGTCCTTCGGGGGCTGGTCCGTCTGGTTCCCATTCGGCTGAGGAGCCTAATGTCCCGGGGGATACTGCTACTGACAATCAACCAAGACCTCCTGCTGCTAACAATCAGCCAAGTCATCCTGGGACTCAAGACGACCCGGGATCTCCTATTAGCTGGGATGGTCCTCCTTCCCTTTGTTAGTTTAGTTTATATTATGCAAGTTCTAAAGTTATAGATTTTGTAACCATCAATCATAAGTTAATGATATGTGTGTTATATTATTCCCCGACACTTGTTCAAGTATTTGTTTCAACTGTTTTCCCGGGTCGCTTATTCAAGCGTGTATGGGTTGTCTTCCAGGTGCTTGTTCAAGCGTTCCCGCTATTCTTGCACTAGCCCCCCGGGCGCTTGTCCAAGCGGCCCCGAATCGACTATACTTATGAAAAATATAAACTCGCAAAACAATCTTCATAAGCAAAATAATAGAATGCAAATGCGGGCCACGGGACAACCCAGGCTCAACCCTGGCCAGAGGTTCCCGTGCCGCTCTCATGCTACCATCCTAGGCATAATCCTTGCCAGAGGGGTAAATACCGAAAATAAGCTAGGCATAGTACCTACGTAAATTTGCGATGTTCCAGTGCCTCGGGACCTTCTTCCCAGCCTTGTCTTGCAATTCATAGCTTCCACCGGGGTGGGCTGCTATCACCTTGTAAGGCCCCTCCTAGTTGGGAGCTAACTTCCCGCTTGCAACCTGCTGGCTTTTGTCGTTCCGGCGCATCACCCACTCCCCTGGGTTGAACTGTTCCTTGCGCACCCTCCTGTCGTGATATATCTTGACCCGTTCCTTTACCCGGGCCTCGTGCAGGCCTGCTTTTTCTCTCTTCTCTTCCAGTAAGTCTAGATCCAGCAGCCGGTCGTTTTGGTTTGCCTGCTCGTCTGGGAACTTCGATCGGAGACTGGGAACTCCAACTTCAGCCGGGATGACCGCCTCCGCCCCATAAACCAGACTATAGGGGGACTCGCCCGTGGCGGAGCTCTTTGTCGTTCTGCTTGCCCATAAAACACTCGGGAGTTCGTCAACCCAGTTTCCTCTTGCTCCTTGGAGCCGTGTCTTGATCCCGTTAACGAGGGTCCTGTTGGTTACCTCAACCTGCCTATTAGCCTGTGGGTGGTAGAGCGAGGTCAATTTTTGTTCAATCCCGTACTCCCTGCACCAGGATTTGAAAGGATCATTCTCAAACCGTGCTCCGTTATCTGTTACTATGAACTGGGGGATTCCGTAGCGGCAAATAATGTTCTTCCAGCAGAATTTTACACAAGTACTTCCCCTAATGTTGGTCAGGGGAGCAGCTTCTACCCACTTGCTGAAATAGTCAACCGCCACTATCAAATACTTGAAGCTTCCGGGAGCGGTCGGGAAGGGGCCTACCAGGTCCAAACCCCAATGGATGAAAGGCCAAGTTCCCGATATCCCGATCATCTCCCCCAGCGGCACATGGATCAAGGGTGCGAATTTCAGGCACTGTTCACAGGAGCGGACTGCTTTTTGGGCATCCTCAAACAGCGTAGGCCAATAGTACCCCGTGCACATGATCTTCCGAGCCACAGTTGGGACCCCTTGATGACTTCCGTTGGGACCCTTATGCACCTCTTTCAAAAGGTGGCGTGCTTCCTCCCCATCCACACACTTCAGCCAAGGTTGAAGATATCCCCTTCGGATTAATTCCCCGTCCAAGACGGCATACCGAGGTGCTTTGACCCAGATTTTCCGGGCTTTTACCTTGTCATCCGACAACGTTCCATTCTCCAAGTACTCCAGAAGGGGTGTGATCCAGGACTCAGTTTCTCGCACTGCTGCAACTTGGCTGAGTTGCTCATATCCCCGGGTGGTTATCATCTCCATGTACAGATTCCGGTCTTGGCTCGGCTTGAGCTCCGAAGAGGCCAGCTTACTTAACGCATCCGCCTTACAGTTTTCCTCCCGGGGAACCTGTGTTAGTGTCACCCGGAGGAAACCCTGCATCATCAACTTCACTGCCTCCAAATATTTCTGCAAACTTCTTTCTTTTGCCTCATACTCTCCGTTGACTTGCTGGACCACAATGGCTGAGTCACTGTAAGCTTGTATCACCTTGGCACCTGTTTCCCGGGCCAGGTGTAGCCCGGCAAGGAGGGCCTCATACTCGGCTTCATTGTTGGTGGTTTTAAACTCAAACTACAGCGCATACCGATACTCCTTACCACCGGGACTGACCAACACGACCCCGGCCCCACTTCCCCCGGCATGGGAGGAGCCATCCACGTGAAACTTCCACTCCGGCTCACTTTCCCCCGGGTCTTCGACGACATTGTCTGCCATCTCAACTAGGAAATCAGCCAAAGCCTGCCCTTTGATAGACTTCCTCGCCTGATAAGTGATCTCGTGCTCTCCCAACTCGATCGCCCACTTCATCATCCGGCCAGAAGCTTCTGGTTTCATCATGACTTGCCGAAGTGGGTGATTTGTGAGGACTGTGATAGGGTGGCCTTGAAAGTATGGACGAAGTCTCCGGGACGCGTGCACTAGTGCCAGCAGCAAACGTTCTAGTGAAGAGTAACGCGTCTCCGGTCCTTGAAGAGCCCTGCTCACAAAATACACCGGGCTCTGTGACCTTCCGGACCCTCGAACCAAAGCCGCACTTATTGCTTGATCCGTGGCTGCCAGATACAAGAACAACTCTTCCCTCGGAACTGGCTTGGACAAGGTCGGGAGTTTCCCCAAGTGCTCCTTCAATTCCTTGAACGCTTGCTCGCACTCGGGAGTCCATTCAAACTTCTTTGCTCGCCTCAAAATGTTGAAAAGAGGCAGCTGCTTCTCCGCTCCCCGTGACAGGAATCTGCTCAACGCCGCCAAGGACCCGGTTAAGCGCTGCACATCTTTTACCTTGCTCAGGGAGGGCATACTCAGGATTGCTTCAACTTTTTCCGGGTTCACATCAATCCCCCGGTTTGACACCATATACCCCAAAAACTTGCCTGCCGCCACTCCGATGGTGCTCTTCTCCGGGCTCAACTTCAGGTTTACCTCTCTTAGCACAACGAAAAGCTCCCGGAGTCATCTAAGAAAGTTTCATGTGTCATGCTCTTGATCACCATATCATCCACATAGACCTCCATGATTCTTCTCAGCTGGTTCTTGAACACCCGATCCACCATGCGCTGGTATGTTGCTCCTGCATTTTTAAGACCGAATGGCATTTTCCTGTAACAAAAAGTGCCAAAGTCAGTGATAAAATAGGTTTTCGGCCGATCCTCCGGGGCCATGACGATCTGGTGGTATCCCCGGTGTGCGTCGAAGAAGGCTAGGAGCTGATAGCCCGTTATAGCTTCCACCAGCTGATCAATGGAGGGCAACGGGTAACTGTCTTTAGGACAACACTTGTTCAAGTCCGTAAAATCGATACACATCCTCCAGGATCCGTCATGCTTTTTCACCAGGACCGGGTTGGCAATCCACTTCGGGTAAGTGATCTCTTCTACCATTCCCGCGTCCAGCATCCTCTTCACTTCCGCCCGGACGAATTCTACCCGATCTGCTGCCATGGCTCTTTTCTTTTGCCTTATAGGCTTCAGATCCGGGTAGACATTCAACCGGTGTATGGCGAATTCTTCTGGTATCCCCGTCAAGTCTTCCGTTCCCCACGAGAATACATCCTCGTACTCCTTAAGTAACTTCCGGAGCTCCTCCTTCACATCCACCGGGAGATGCTTCCCGACACTTACCTTCCCCCGGGATCCTACCTCCATATCCTCCACTTCAAAAGAAGCCGGGTCACCATGCACGGCTCCTACTGTGTTATCCTTCCCAGAACACTCCCCGGGCTCCGATGCGTTTGTTCTTTCTGATCCTCCGTTCTTGGCCTCCTTTATCGCAGTGAGCATGCAGCTGCGGGCGGTCATTTGATTGCCAATAACCGAAGCAATTCCTTGGTCCGTCGGGAACTTCATGGTTAAATGGTAGGGTGAACATATCGCCCGAGCCTGCGTCAACCAGGGACGTCCTATGATTATGTTGTACGGGGAGGAAGCATTTATGACTGCAAAGTTACACATGACAGTGCACCTCTTGTTAATATCCAGATGATCAACAAGGGTCACACGTAATGCTATAACACCCAGCGGGTGGACTGTGCGACCCGTAAAGCCTGATAGCGGGGACATGCATGGGTTCAAGTTCTGTCGACCAATGTGCAATTGATCGAAACAATCAGCGAACATAATCTCTACGCTGCTCCCATCATCCACAAAAACTCGCTTTATCACCACACCTTCTACCTCGGCGGAGATCACCATCGGGTCAGAGTGAGGCACTTGGGCCGGGACCGCATCCTTCTCTGAAAAAGTGATCGTCTCATCATGTTTAAACCTCTTTCCCTGGATCTCCCCCGGGGGAACATACCTACTCTTGGCCTTCACCGCCGACAGTGTTTGCGCTCCATCTCCCACTATACCGTTGATCACGTTTATCATCCGGGGTGCTCCAGGCCCCGGAACTCCCGGTCTAGGAGCTTGAGGGGCGGGGTTAGGAGCAATGTTGGCTTCCGCCGGGCGATTGCCACCTTGGCCTCGGTTTTTTCTCCAGTTCCGTTTCCTTCCCTGTCCTGCCGGAGCAGCTACCGGATGTGCCTCCCCCGCCACACAATCCCAGAGCTGACCCCGCTCCACCAACTTCTGAATATCCGTGCGCAAGACGCGGCAGCCTTCTGTAGTGTGACCATAAGACTTATGAAACTCACGCCATTTTTGAGCATTGGCCGGGGCCGGGACCCCTTGTATAACCGGGGGATCTGTGAAGAGACCCTGGTGAATGGCCATAATCTCCGTTTTCGTCTTGGAGAGTGGGGTATACGTTGGTCTCACCACCAACGTCTGCCCCCCCGGCGCAGGTGCCGCCCCCTGAACCGGGGGACGTCTAGCCGGCTCCTGTCGAGCCCCCTGATGAGGAGTCGCCCGGAGCGTAGTTGTTTGGGTAGTCGTGGCCGTAATCACCCGCTGCTCAAAGAAGCCAACCGTGTTCATCCGGGTGTGGTTAGCCTCATGCACCGTATAATGCATTTCAACCGTCAACTGGAGGTGGTAAAAGGTTCCTGGCATGTTCTTCATTAACTCGATGTAGAAGATCTCGTCTCTCAACCCGTTCACAAAGTTGCCTATCAGGGCCTTCTCGTGTAAGTGCCTATCCTGGACCTTCATAGACTCAGCAATATACCAGACATAATATTGCCAAGTAGATTCCGTCTCCAACTGTCGCATAGCCAGGACCGTCGCCAGGTTGACAAAGTTGGTCTTCA
Source organism: Sherardia arvensis (assembly GCA_948330725.1). NCBI lineage: Eukaryota > Viridiplantae > Streptophyta > Magnoliopsida > Gentianales > Rubiaceae > Sherardia > Sherardia arvensis. Next base: position 22,019,047 of record OX415240.1, read on the forward strand.
TCGCTGCATATCGGTGTACCAGGACTGTAGCAAAATCCCAGAAGGTCTTCAGTGAGCCCTGTGGAAGACTTTTAAACCAACTCAAGCAGTTGCCCCGGAGATAAGAAGGAAACAACTTGCACTGCAACGGCTCATCAATGTCCCGGGCACCCATGACACTGAGATTGGTGTGAAAAAACTCCTCTGGGTCCCCATCACCATTGTACGTCGGAACTCCATCAGGCTCTTTGGTACCTACCGGCCATTTGTAGTTTAGCACCTCTGGAACCCACGGGGAATGAGGGACCATCCCCCGCCTACCAATCAGCCTGGTCAACCGGTCTTCAATGGACCCGTTGTTAAACGGGGTGTTGTATCCACATAAAATGGTTGAACTTGCGGGTTCAAACCGCCTGGAAACTGCTGATCCGGATACTGCTGCTGTCCCGGAAGGATCTGCTGACCAAGGGGCATCTGCTGACCTGGAGGCATCTGATGAACCGGGGGCATCTGCTGACCTGAAGGCATCTGATGACCCGGGGGCATCTGCTGATATCCAGGTGCTCCTCTTCCATCCTTCTCCAAATCCACTACTTCAGGTACCTTGTTATGGGTTGCGGCCTTGGCCGCTTTCCATGCTCGAAATTCTCCGAATTCCTCCGCGTTGGTATGAATCGTTTCTGGATCTCCGCGCTCCGGGGCCTCTTCCCCGGAATCAAAATACTCCGGTTCGGATTCACCACCTTCCCCAAACGCCTCCTGGTCCTGCCTCTCCTTTTCCTGCCGGGCCTTCTCCCTCTGTTCCTTCTGCATCTCCCTGAGGGTACGTTCCGGCACTTTTTTCTTTCCTTGGCGCTTCTCGGCGGCCACACGGGCAGTCTCCTAGCGCGCCCGCTCCTTCTCCTCGGCCGCCTTCCGCGCCGCCTGGGCAGCCGCGGCCCTCTTTGTCTTAGGGCCACCTTCTGCCAGATTAGCTTTGGCGGGGGGCTCTTCCCCTGTCTTTTTAGGTCTGCCGCGGGGCATGACGAAGCAAGATCCCACTGGGCGTGCCAACTGATACTACCAGTAAGCTCCGGGATACCAGCTCCGGTACAAGTAATCCGGGACGAGCTGGAATCCTAACCCGCGGCGAATCTCTCACCTAGGTCCTGCAAAACAAAGCCCCCGGGGTCACCCGAGGATAGACGCTCCGGCGTGATGATGAAGATAGGGCTTTATGCAGAGGAGAGAGAATATGAAGAAATACAGAGAGTATTTAAGTCTGATAAAACATACCTATTACTGTTGGTCACTCCTCTATTTATAATGGTGAGGATCAGAGAGGGTTTAGGCTAAGTGGTCCTCTTCTTGCCGCAACCCCGGGTGCGTCCAAGATAGCTGATGTCATGGGAGGACCATTGGTAGGGTTGACCCTCACTTCTCCTTTACCAATATGTCCGCTGGGCCAGGATATGGGCTGAGGCCCATATCACCACTCGTCACCGACGACTTCTCATATATCTTCTTGAATGCACCACAGAATTCAGAACACAGACGGTGAAAGATGCCAACCTCACACCCAGAACATAACAGAACAAAACAGCTACAGATAGTGGGAGACGTCAATCTCGCACACAGAACAGAACAGATGGTGGAAGATGTGAATCTTGCACACAGAACGGAACAAATGGTGGAAGATGTGTATCTTGCACACATGTCACATTGGCTGCGTATGATATATATAATACCCAGACAGAATCCTAAACAGATATGGAACGGGACTACCCAATCCCTTCCGGAACAGAATTAGATTTACCATAATTAATAAATCTAAAACAGACTAGGATTAAGATTCAATTCAATTCCCAACAATCTCCCCCTTGAATTGAAATCTCAAAGAATCAGACAGATGAAGCTTCGAACTAGATGTACCAGATGCACGGTGGTTGTGCCAGATGTACCAGACAGAAACAGATGCACCGAGAGAGTAGTGCTACATACGCTTGTCAAACAGATGTACCGAAGTACCCAGACCACCAACAGAATTGCCTTCAACAAATTCAACCCGGAAAGAACTTGCGACAACAACAGATGGGTAAACAGATTTAACAAATCCAACCAGGAAAGGACTTGCTACCATAACAACACAGAACAGAACAGCACGGCACAGAACAGTAGATGCAACAACTATAACACCATATCCCCTCCTTGGAATTTATGCTCAACCACAACAGTAGACCTTGTCCATATTCAGATTGCATCTCTTGAAAACAGATTTGCGGAACAGACAAACAACTTGTTTACAACATTGAACAGAACAAACCAGATTTCTTCTCCAGACTCGCCAACAGACTAGAGCAATCTTCAGACTTTCTTCTTCCATTATCTTGACCGATGAACTAGACTCCAACACCAATTTGTTGATATCCTTGACCTAGCTCCTGACCGCAACTCCCAGAGATCTAACCATGCTCATGATACCACTTTTTGGGAAATCAATCCCATTGCGCAGCTCAAGATAACAAAGAAGAAAACACAGAACACGGATATTTAACGTGGTTCACCAAATTGGGTACATCCACGACAGAAATACAAACATCATTAATAACGAACAGATTATAGATTACAGACAGATAACATACGGATAACAGATGGATAATTCTCAGACGTAGTCTTTAGTCAGATGAACTCTCAAACGCCTTCTTGAACCGCTCCACGGACAGATACAGATGTGCTAATTCTCATATATCTTCTTGAATCACGTCACCGACGACTTCTCATATATCTTCTTGAATGCACCACAGAATTCAGAACACAGACGGTGGAAGATGCCAACCTCACACCCAGAACATAACAGAACAAAACAGCTACAGATAGTGGGAGACGTCAATCTCGCACACAGAATGGAACAGATGGTGGAAGATGTGAATCTTGCACACAGAACGGAACAGATGGTGGAAGATGTGTATCTTGCACACAGATCACATTGGCAGCGTATGGTATATATAATACCCAGACAGAAACCTAAACAGATATGGAACGGGACTACCCAATCCCTTCCGGAGCAGAATTAGATTTACCATAATTAATAAATCTAAAACAGACTAGGATTAAGATTCAATTCAATTCCCAACAGTACTCACTACTCAGTATTTGCCTTTAATTAAGCATATGTCTGACCTTATCATCTTCTGGTACACGTCGTACCGCATATTATATATAAAAGGAATACACATGAAACAAAAGAAACAAAAAAATACGAATACACATAATAATATACGAATACACATGCAACGGATGAAAGGAAAAAAACGGCCTAAAAATGCATTAAAAGAAAAGGATAAGAGTTAAAAGTATATATAGACGTATGTGTTTTACACTGGGAAGGAAATAATGTACAAAAGAAAGGAAAAAAAAATACGGTATATTTGATTCACTTATTAAATAACTTTATGAAAATATGGGTGAACTAAGGTTAAGGTAAAATTTTGATGATAATTAGCAAAAAATAAACATGAATATTTTAACCTACTTATTATAATGTTTTTTGAAAGAAATTTTATTATGATGATTTGATTAAATTATTTCATATATAAATTAAGGATTCCATATCTTTATGCACGGGTATGTTTCGTTACAATTTGTTCCTTTTATAAAGTTCATAGATTAAAAGAAACAAAAACAAAAAAAAGGAATATATAAAAATGGTAGGCGCCGAAATATGGTGAACTTGCGGTGGTTATCTGGTGGTTTTAGTTAAAACTACGTAGTTTCATCCTTTTTAATGTCTTTTATTAATTTATTATTTATTGACCAGATCAAAAACTCTTCTACTTCCCTTTAGAATAATGGCCTATTAATCAGATTAATTTTATTATGCGATTATAATTTATTTACTATGGAATTCTGATTCTAATACAATCTTGAATATAGGGGGGGGGGGGGGGGGGAGTTCGTGTTCCCCCAAATCATAAAAAAGTGAAAATGTTAGAGAAATTCTAATATATCAAAGCTGCAATTGAAGATAATATATCATGGATTGTTAGATATGTCGAAATATATCGAATCATATATTATCAATTACTTTATATTCTATTAATATAACTAATAGGCCAAGGAAGGAAGAGAAAATGGCGAAATAACCGGTAGAGGGGGGAAATCAAGTCGCGGAGCCAGCTCTCCCGGCTCCCAGACATGTGGCCTCGGCGCAGGTATTGGTTCCCCAAAGGATGATTAACGTAATTAATGGTGTATTCGGGAACAGAGCTCAAACACTCTTGGCGGTGAAGGTGAAGAGCAGATATGTACCTTCAGGGGAGATTTAGGGGAAGCAGTTTAAAGTTAGTGAAACCATCACTTTTTCAGACAAGGACGGGTTACCGCCTCAGGTTCCTCATTCTGATCCCATGACGGTCATGACGGAGGCTGATGTGGTATTTATAGTGATGGCAAGAGGGAATGGCCCAGCTGAGAGATGGTCCAACTTTTGTCGAGTACGTCGGGGAGGAGTCATTATCATGTCCTTTCTGTTCCCGGGTAAGACCAACATAGTTGATGTCAGGTGGAGGACCACTCCTGACCCTTGATGGGTTGTAACCCATATCACCATAAGGGATCAGGTGGGACCTGCCTAAGGGCCGGTTTAGTACAACATTTATGAATATTTTTTAGTTCACTTTAGTCCAATTCAGTATTTTTCAGTTTAGTTCAGTATTTTTTAGTTCAGTTAAGTTCGGTACATTATACATTTAAAAATTTTAAAACAAATTATATGTTAATAATTCAATTCAATTTTATCTAATTTAGAGAAAATATAATTTAATTCAATTAAGTTCAATGAAAATATAATTTATTTTAAGTTTATATTGAAAATTAAGTTCATATTAGTTAAATGTAGTTCAATTCAGTTCTATTTTCTATTCTTCAGTTACAGTTTCTCTACCATTAGGTTGAGATTGTCAAATTCTTGTTTCTATATCCATTTGATTTGCTTACAATATCCATTCCATTTCAAAGTGCATTGGTTTGTTTCTTCAATTTCTTTTTGTTCAATTAAGTTCAGTTCAATATATATCCATTCAATTTAGTTTGTTAAGCTAGGTTCAGTTTATCAAGTTCGCTTATGATGAAATGCGATTTGATAAAGTACAACTTCATTTAGTTATATCAATGCATTGATTGTTTTCTTCAATTAAGTTCAGTTCAATATGATTTAGATCATTTCAGTTTAATAAGATAGGTCCAATTGGTTAAGTTTAGAATTGATGAAATATGATTTAATAAAATTTTCTAATTTATTTACATCAATGCATATATTTTTTACTTAAGTTTACTTAAGTTTGATTTAGTTCAATTCAGAATGCTTCAATTCATTTTAGTTTATCAAGTTGGGTTCGAATTATTAAATTTGGTGCTAATAAATATGATTTGATAAAATATAGCATAATTTGGTTATATCAATACATTAATTTTTTTTATCAATTCAGTTCAATAAAGTCCAGTTCAGTATACCTCAGCTCAATTATGTTTGATATCTGGGATCATTTTATTCAGTTCGGTTCTCATGAAGTGTAATTTGATAAATTTAGCTAATTTAGTTATATCAATGCAGTGATTTGTTTTTCAATTCAGTTTTGTTCAGTTAAATTAAATTCAATATAATTCAATGGCTTTTTTTGTAATCAAAATTTGAATGTAATATTTTTATCAAAAAAAATCAAATGAATGTTAGCCCAATTCGGTTCCGTATTTTTCAGTTCCGATCAGTTCTATTCAGTTAAGTATTTTTCAGTTCAGTTCAGTTCAATTTAGTTCAGTTCAATTCAATTCAGGCGTATTAAACAAACCTAAATGAAACTCACACATTAAAAAACAAATAACCACACAGGTGGTTTTAGGTTTAATCAAAGGGTGCTTAAAATCATCAATAGAGCTTTTGAATTTTCTGCAAAACCCGTTCTCGAGCATTCCTGAAATATAGCCTCTTTGTTAGTGTAAATTTAGGTGAGCAAATAATTTAAATCTGAAATGTAGGCAAAATGAATAACAAGTACATAAACCCTACCCTCCTTGCGGGGTTCAGCCTTAGTTTTGTGAGTTTTTCATTAAGTACCTCGCAGACGGGTTAGACAAATTTCAAAATTAAAAGTAATTGATAAATGTTGAGTACAGATTAAAAACTTAAAACCTATTAGAATAGTCAGTAACACACCAGCCTAAGATTACACTTCTTCCAGTACTTGCCAGATTTTGTCTTTGATTTTCTGCAGTTTTTTTCTTGCCCGTACGAAAGGGAAACAATTTGAAAAGACATATATAAGAATTGGGTACTGACGAGTGCGTGGGTTATCAAACTAAATTAACAGATCATAACAAAACTAGAACCGTTGTCACAACGTGATTGTTGAGCCTGGTGTTTTGACTTCAATGCTGACTTCTAATGAAGTTCCCCACTAGTAGAGACAGCAAAGAATTCCTAAAAATCGCGAAGAATGAATTCCAGAAAAATTCCTCGGATACTAAGCCCACTAGTAGAGAGCACTGAAAAAATGCTGCAAAAAAAATTAAAAAAATAAACTTGTATATATCACACAATTCTGAGACAGGAATGATGTAGTATCAAATTTTCGTAAAGAGTAAAGAATGCAATACCTGATACTAACAAACCATGTAAAGCAAGACGAAAGAAAGCACACTGATCAGGTTCGAACCACCCTATGATTCTTCTACCACTGAAAGTGGATGTAAGAGTTGAGGCCTTCTTTTTGAAAGATGATTCTCTGTCCGAATTGTCTGAACCGGCACATTTCTTGTTGTTTTTTACCCAAACTCTGGTCAGCATTGGAGCACAGATATTCCAGATATGCCACATGCATATCAATGCAATTAGGTGACAAGCGATTTCCCACGTCATTAAATGGAACTACGCGAGATCAAAATACTATTTATGAATCACCTACAACTTCTAACTACTAGAAAGTAGATAGTGGGAAGTAGGGGTCGAACCACAAGGAGAAGGGACTTTGTAAGAGTGTTTTAAAGTAGAAAATAAGCATGCTTATATATTACATAGAAAGCAATGTAAACAAGGGGGGATTTGAGGTTGGTTTTGATTACACTATGAAAGTAAACTAAACTATCATTAGCTAAGCTAAGGGGGTGATACTAGGATTATGAGACCTTGGGAGGCAAATGACTTCAATTTCCAACTATCGACTTATCACCGAGCAAAGTTTAGACCATTTGTCAAGGATGAAAGCATCATATTCTCTCAAATGTAGTTAGAGAGGATGATAACACCACTCAAAAGCTCTCATTGTTGATTCACCTAGATTATAGCATCATAGATAACTCAACAATGGTATTAGGATTAGAGAGAGACAAACTTACTCACACACCCGCGATAGCGAGAGCATACAAATAAGACATTTGATAACTAGTAAGAACCAAGACGATGATAGCATATTTGTCTCGACTCCTACTTTGCTACTTAATGATATTGGAGTAAACGATAACGTTCTACCCACAAATCTAGATATTCGTTTATAACAATCATACGTTAAAAAGAAATCTTCAATTTAAGTATACAATCACACATTAAGGGGACCAATGATAACATTCAATCCTTAGCTAAACACATAATTGATTAATCATGCAAGTTCATAAGATCTCCACTTCTAACAATTCATATTTATCATGGCATTCCTTAACTACAATCACACAACAAGGGGAAGAACTTGTCATCACTCAACCCCTTCCACAGTCATTAATCTAACAACTAGAGATTACACTACCATTATACTAAGTCACCATCATCATCACACTAAATTACTCTAACTAAGCTAACCTAGCTAATTAATGCCTATGGAGCATGCAATTGATATAAAACACAAAGCCCATAACAAATTAAGCAAGATTGAACAATATTCATGCACAAGAATTCAAATTCATCAAATGATAATCCAGATCACAAGTTTAAGCATACAAGGCCCTCAAAGTTTCAAGGGAAGTGAATTCAAATGCTCCCAAGGATCAAACTAAGCTATACTACAATACATGGAATCAAACTACTAATCTAAGGGAAAGGAATGGAAGAAAAGGGAAAGAAAGATGAAGAAAAATGGAGATCTACATGGTCTTGGCCGTTTTTTTCTCTTGGAGGAGATAAGGGGGTATTTATAGAATGCAGTGCACGGGCCGCGCAGCACTCCGCGCACTTTTGTGAAGGGCCGCACACTTTAACCGTTGATCCGATTTGCATCTTCTAATAGTCTATTTCGAACCTCTTGATGAGAGGAATACAATGGTATGATCCATGTCCTCTAATTCCTTTGCAAATATTTCCAAAATCAAGATTCAAAATATTAGTGCATCACTTGTTCTTTAAAATGTAACTTTCACAAGTTTAGCTTTAAAACTCCTTAATTTGCACTAAATGATACCTAAATTAGATCTCAAATGTCATAAAATAAGAGTATATTTAGGGCTTATCACTAGGCAAGTAAAACTCATCTTGCAATTAAAGGAAAATCAGATAAGTACTAAACACATTCCTATCTTCCTTGCGGGGTTCAATGGTCGAGGAGTACAAGTTCGAACCACCATTGATGTGCCCAGCCTTAGTTTTGTGAGGCTTGTCATTAAGTACCTGAATTTTAGTTGTGATTTGTGAGGCTGTGAGGCTTGTGTATTTTAGTTGATAATTTTATGTTTATGATTGATGATTATTTTTCCATGATAGAAAGGAGTTGACGATCAGATTGATGACGAGGATGAGTAATGTTGGTGACCGAGTATATATATATATATACATATATATATACATATATATATACGAGGATGACAAAAACGAGGTCTATTTTATGATCCGAGCCACGATTCTACGACTACCTAGTTTCCCGATTTGACGGTTTGATTATGTGTATATTTTAGTTGATGATTTGATATTTATGTTTGATGATTTTTTATTGATGATTGAACGGATTGATAACGAGGATGAGTAATGTTGCTGATCGAGGCATGATTCTACGAGAATCTAGTTTCCCGATTTGACAATTTTTGATCATGTGTGTATTTTAGTTGATGATTTTATGTTTCTGATTGATGATGGTTATGACATTATTGATGATAACGGTGGATCTGATGATTTATTGATTGATGATTTGATGATAAACGATGAAGGTTTGATAATGAACAACGATGATTTGACGATAAACGATGAAGATTTGACGATGAACGACAAACATTTGATGATTTGATGACTTACAACGAAGATTTGATGATGAACAATAATAATTTGATGATGAACGATAATAATTTGATGATTGATGATTTAATATTGATGATTGATGATGGTAACGGTTAATAGGGAGATTAAATGTGGTATATATTCTTATTTCTAAATGGTCCCTGAGTTTTATTAATATTTACTGTAGGGGCACCGAAAAATTAATATTTATATTACAGCCCCAAAAGTATTTTGCCGCTTAACCCTACACCCCTTGCCTTACCGTAAGCTGCCTTACCAGAGAGTATCTCGAAAATATTACATCACACACATGTCATATTAGATCAAGAATGTTAGAATGATGATTGAAATAAATCACACGTACCCTAAAACATGCAATTGTGTAAAGAATGGTAAGTGAACAAGATAAGAAGGGAAAAAAATTAATTGTAGGTACTATCCATGTAATAATTTAAATAATTCATCCAAATTTGGCAAGTTAAATTGAAATTTTGTATAATAAACAAAATATTCATGGAGATGTATAATTTTGTATGTGTACCCATGTTTTGTAGGTATACTTCAATTCTTTTTTTAATTCTATTTAATTTAGTTTGGTTTGAGGTCACTAACTTACTCTAATTCAATTAAGATTAATTTCAGCAACATCTAAATATTTTATAAATTGAATTCAGTTCAGTTCAATTTTTCATTAAATTTAATTAAGTTAAAATTAATTATTTTGAATTATTTTAGTTTAGTTTTGTTTCATTAAGTTTTTTCAAATTCAATTTAAAAATTCAAATATTATTTAAGCGAATTTAAATTAGAATTTTGCAAATTTAATAAAAATGAACTGAATTATTAAAATTGCGATGAAACATTAAATTTGATTTAAGCTAACCCATATTTTAATCAAATGAATTTCATGTGAACTAAATTGAAATTCGACAAAATACTAAATTATTAGTGATCAATGATTACTTTTTAATCAAGTTTAGAGTTCACAAAGTTGAACTAAATTGTAATAGAATTTAGAATACAAAAATAGGGGTATAAATGTTTTTAATACAATAATTACATTCATGAATATAATGGAAGAAGAAACTGTCAATTTTAGAAATTATGTAAAAATCACACCCCACTTTGAAAATATGATACTTATACCATCCTTAATCAAAATTCCGTTTTTTTCATATAACATTTATAGGTACTTTAGGAAAACAATTAGACGATTAATACTATACACCTTAATTTTTAAGAGTTGGTCTCTGGAGTGACCGTCTATATTATAACTATAATATAGACCAAGGACTACATTATAATATGGAAGGAAGGAGGTCCTTATTTACAAAATTTGGAAAAGTATTGTTCACGCGCACTGTTCACCGGCACTGTTCACACACTATTCACCTGCATTGTTCACGCAAAGAATGTACTCAAATCAGTTAATATTTCACATTAAAAGCTACAGTTTTCAACCTAAACAATCAAATTTCACAAACACCACAGTTTTCAGCCTAAAAAATCAAGTTTCTACAATCACTGTAGTTTTCAGCCTAAATAACCAAATTTTCAGGCTAAATAACCTAAACAAACAATGACAACAATTTTCAGACTAAATAATTAAGTTTTCACAATCATCACAGTTTTCACTATAAATAATCAAGTTTCACAAACACCAAAGTTTTCAGCCTAAACAATCAAGTTTTCACAATCATCACAGTTTTCAACCTAAACTATCAAGTTTCACAAACACCACAGTTTTCAGCCTAAAAAATCAAGTTTCTACAGTCAGTGTAGTTTTCAGGCTAAATAACCAAGTTTTCAGACTAAAAAGCCTAACAAACAATCACAGCAGTTTTCAGGCTAAATAAGTAAGTTTTCACAATCATCACAGTAATTTTCACAATTAATAATCAAGTTTCACAAACACCAAAGTTTTCACCCTAAACAATCAAGTTTTCATCCTAAACAATCAAGTTTCCACAATCACAGCAGTTCCGAAAATTAAACACACAGTTCCAGCATCACGAGTTAAAAAGTATCGAAGATTAACGAAGAAAGTATCGACAATTCAATATTCATTAGGTTGAACACATACAAATACACACAGAGTTCCAGCACCGCTACATAAAAATTCAACAAGACTTTGAATCATGACATGAAATCACAGCAATCAGAGCATACATAGAGATCACATAATCGATCAACAACTAACAGCAGCTCTAACATTCGAAGCATCGATGATCTGATCATTGAATCGATAAGTTACCAGGTGTGGGAGCCGATCAATCAAACCGCTGATCTGAACAAAACGCCGGGAGAGCGACGGGAGAACGCCGGGAGATCGAGGGGAGAACGCCGGGAGATCGACGGGAGAACTTCGGGAGAGCATGGAAAATTTGGGGAAAATTCAGAGCCCCGATCAGAATGGAATTGGGAATGTGATTCAACTGTATTTATATATTTATGAATTGGGAAATTGCAGCAAAAGGACCTGCCCAAAAATAATTTGCAAAAAGGGGGCCGTGCATAATTTATATTGCAGAAAGGGGGTCGTGCATAATTTATATTGCAAAAAGAGACCGTCTATATTTTATAGACGGTCTATTCAAAGACTAATATAATTTTTAAATGTAAATAGCTAAAAATTTAAATATTTTGCCAAATTAAATTCATATATTTCATAAGTTCTCTCAACAAACATCTTCAAATTGTACAGAGGTTTGTTTCATCCATTTTCAAGGTGATCAGCATTCTGGGATTGAACCATATTATCCTAGCTTTCCAAGGACCTCTCTACTCCATACTCTAACAAACACAAGAAGTGATGGATGACCTCGTTGTCCAGTACACCATTAGCAATCGGCTCTTCAGTGATGGATGACCTCGCTGTCGGCTAGCCGGAGTTCTGATTTAGATAGCTTATGTAAACCCTAGAATTAGAAAAATCCCTGAATTCTATTTTACCCATGGATCGAGCCACGTAATATAGAATATCCACGTAATATAGAATATCCACGTAGGATAATATGTGTATCCAACTTGGCATGGAGAGTGTTAGTTAGGTAATTAAAATCAGAAGAACGTTATTTTGGTTATAAGTTTCGTAAAGAAGATTATTTAGGCAAAAACTCCACAGACTCTGACCTATTTATATGCATGTAATAGTAAATTAATATAATTAATTAGATTCGATTTGATTTTTTAAACTATGCATTTACATAGTAAGTATAACGGTTTTGGTAAATTAATATATTTGATTTGATTTTATCATATTTTATTTCATTTAGTTTGATTTTAGATTTGGAAATTAATTCAACTGGCTATAATTACATGGTAATTATATGTTTCTTTACTTTTCAACTGGGTCGACTATTTTGGATAATTTTAAATTTATGGTAATAATATTTTGATAATAAACGACAGACGTTAATTAATATAGATAAAAATTTATATTTGGAAAACTTGTTAATTGGTTTAAATATTATACCTAATCATGTTAATCAGACATATTAATATTATTTACTTACCTAATCGGACGTGTATATATATATGTATATATATATGGTAGCATGCAATTCCGTTTACAATTCTTTCCTAATGTTGCATGGAGGTATAATTTTTTCCGTAAACAATTCTTTCCTTTTCAAAATTCTTTCCCACATTACAACTACTAGCATGATGGTATCGCACGTTGTGCGATATGTTCGATGACTTTTAAAATAATTAAATTTGAGAAAAAGTTCAAATTTATGGCTAATTATTTAAGAGTAAGGTGTATACTTTTCTTTTAAAAAAGAGAAAGGTGTATTCAGGCTAATTAATTCCTCATATTTAATCCCTAACCATTTTTGACACATTTATGATTTTAAAATAATTTACATGTTATTAATTTAGGTCGATGTCTTTTGTCGGGTTTTTGGAAAAGACAAAATTATTCTTTACTATTACATTATACCCTAGACTTATATTGGAAAATCATGAACATTTCAAGTCAAAATCTAATATGAAAAATCAAAACGTGTCTGCACCTAAAATTCTCGTTACTTAATAAAAAATTTGGGTATGATATCTTATTTGAATTTAAAAATTTTATCCATGACATTTGATTTTTTAAAATAAATCATTGATTTTGTATTTTAATGAAAAATGACTAAGGTCCTGTCCAGTTCAACTTATTGCAGCACATTTCAGCACAACACAGCACTGATCAGCACAGCACATCACTCATCAGCACAACACAGTACTGGTCAGCACAACACCTATTCAGCTCAACACATTTAAGCTCTAAATGGACACTATTTTTATGTTTTGTAAAAATAATATTAATTAAGTGAACTTTTTAGTTCTTAAGTAATAAACATTGTGTTTTTTCTTCAATTCAAATGAACACTATTCAACATTTTCAACATTATTCAGCACAAGATCAGCACAGCACAACACTGATCAGCACAGCTCAGCATTCATCAGCACAGCACAACACCAAATAAGTTGAACTGGACAGGGCCTAAGTGCTGAAATCGTTGATCATTTATACAGGGTTATTTTAGATGTAAACCGTATTTTGCTTATTTACATTCCAAAATATTAAAAAATACATTTTCGATATATATGCTATGGTCCATAATTATGTATATCAAATATATGCATCATATATATTACTTCCATTGCATACAATTGCAAATCAGTTATATATCAAAATTATTGTATTTATAATTATATGACAAATATACGGATTGCAAATAAGTAAAATACGGTATGCATCTAGCAGTACAGTCTATATATTTGAAATGACTTACGATAAATAATATTTTAACAATGATTTTAAATATAAAAATTCACCATTGTAATGGTAGAGCAGGAGTAATTTCCTATGTAATCAATTTTATGGTAAAATGTTATAAACATTATCAGAAATGTAAACATTATCACGTTCTACTTTTGAATTGATTTGATCTTATTTAAACGGGGCTGAATTGAATTAAAATTAAAGGCACGATATGGTTTGATCATATTTTATCAAAACTCAATTGATCTGATTTGAAATAAACATAATTAATTTGATAGAACAATCTACCTTGATTTAGAAGTAAATGAACTAAAATAGTAGTTTACACTCAATTTAGGTTGAACAATATCAATGAACTGAATTGATATGTTCTGAACAGAACCAAAATAAAGTAAAAGTAAATATTCTAAAAAATAGTATGACTAAACTAATATTTGGATAGCATCACATCACATTTTTTTAAAATTATCTTGATTGATCTTATCTGAATTGAACTAAACTAAAAAGGTTTTATTAAAATATATTGAGGAAATGTACTTACCTAAAAAAAGATATAAATATATTATCTGAATCAAACTGAATTGGGGAAAAAATATAAATTTATTTATTTGAACGAAACTGAAATGAAATATAAATATAGATTTATTTATTTGAACTGAAATTAACTGAAAGAATATATGTTTATCTGAACTAAACTGAACTGAAAAACAAATACATAAGTGAATTGAAAAAATTAAAATTAACTGAACTAAACTAATTTACCAAAAATTAATCAAACATGCCCCTTGTTATGTTAATAATTATAAATAAGGATATATGTCAAAAATTTATTTTTTAAAAAAAGGCATGTATATATTTAATTAGGAGCGAACTATGATATAATGATACCAGATAATGCTACTCGAAATATATAGCATTAGACTGTAAAATAATTTTGTACGAATTTGACAACACTGTAATTAAAATCAGTATTAATAATGTTTAAGATGTGAGTTGAGAATGGCCTAGTAAATTTATCAAGAGTTCATGGTAGTAGATCGAGAGGAATTTCTATTTGGTCTTCAAAACAACCACCACAATTGTGATCTAAATTCTTTTCACGGTGAATTCTTCAAATTCTCTTCAAAAATCCACATGCAACGGGAAAGGTTCTTACCGTTCCTAAATGAGAAACATATGTATTGTTAATAATTAAAGCAAATTAAATATCTATTAAAACTATGCACTTGAAGATTGATTAAACTAAATAAATAAACATTTTATTAATATATATAATATAGAGAATGTTAAATATATATGGTGTTTTATATATTAATACAAACACAGCTTCATGATGCTAATTTCTGTTTTCCACCGCCTTGCTAATAGATTGGGACGCCGACGATATTAGTTCATTCGCCGGAGGTTGCTGAGCTTGGCGACGATGAATGCGCATCGTCGGTGGAGCTGGTGCCTAGACCGAGGACCATGCCACTCTTGACATACTCTATGACCTTGTCGGCGGCGATAATTTTGATTCTGGGACAGGGATGATCTGATCGAGAGCGATTGAATTGAAGGGTTGCTTACACATCCGTCGCAAAATCACGTATTGTAAGAGTCTTTTATTTTCCAACGAAAACGCTAAGAAAATTGCCGTACCACTATCGATACAAACAGACAGGCTATTCTTCAACTCTTGAAATCTTCCTTACGAGACTATACATGATGATGATTACCTTCTGAAATATACCTCTCAATCTACACAATATCATAAATGTATGAGAGAATTCAATGATCCATGAAAACCATCTTTGAATTCAATGATCCATGAAAATCATATCAAATAAGCCAGACATCAAGTTGTAGGTATCGTCATGTCTATATTTGCGTAAATGGAACGTCACTTATGAGAGATATATAATCGTTTTGACATCAAAGTAAAATATATTAATACCTTATAATAATATCATTTTAACGAAAATAAATGTGTCGTGTATACACATAGCAAGGAAGATAAAATATACAATTTTCATGTATGTACAAATATACTATATACAAAAAATATACATTTTTCATATATGTACAAATATACTATATAGAAAAAATATACTTTCCTAAACAAAATATACGTAACAATATTTTAAAAGTGAAAACAATATATGAATGAAAGAAAGATTACGTCCGGCTACAATGCTACGGTGAAGAAAAATGGAAATTTACTATGTTATCATGGTTTTACAATCTTTACACGTATGGTATAACTCATTGGTGGCTGGAAAAACAAATAAAAAAAATCTGTATATGGCCAAAAAATATATGATAGTATTTCGGCAATTTGAAAAAATAAATAAAACAAAAAACCCCGGTGAATTTTGGTGGTTAAGTGGTAGTTCTACGGTGGTTTCTATCAAAACTACGTAGTTTTATATTTTTTATTAATTTATTTATTGACCGGAGCAATAACTCTTCTAGTTCCCTTTAAAATTACATATATCATTCTACGGCAGCGGCTATAATCAAAACGCAAAATATCATGCGTTTTATGTTTTAATATATAATTTCCAGCGGCGGTGTTTCTTTTTTATTTTTATTTACGCCGCCACTCTCTGGTTTTTAATATATACCTAATAAAAAGATTATACAAAAAACTAGCATAATGAACCGCACGTTGTGCGGTATGTTGAGAAAACTTATGAAATATATGAATTTAATTTTGGCAAAATATTTAAATTTTTTGCTATTTACATTTAAAAATTAAGGTGTAGAGTATTAATCGTCTAATTATTTTCCTAAAGTACCTATAAATATTATATGAAACTAGCTAAACGTCATCGCGCGTTGCGCGATAAACTTAAATATTTAATCTGTCATATTTGAAGGTTTATTTTTCTTATACAAAATTAATGATGCGTGGAAATTAAGAATCCTACCATTGTTGATTATTGCTCCTTGCTTAGATTTCAACAAAATTAGTGATATTAAATTTAAAAATCATTTCTTAATCTAAGGAGTGCTTAAAAATTAAAAATGATAAAAACTTAATTTAAAAAGTGGCAATAAAAAATTTCATTGGAGATGCGCAAGGAAAAAATATAGAGATTTTGGTGTTGTGGCTCAATCACTAACCATACTTAAATAATAAATTGAATAGGATAAACGGGAAATTCTAATAAAATTGATGCTACCAGTAAGCTCCGGGATACCAGCTCCGGTACAAGGTGATCCGGGGGAAAGCTGGAATCCTAACCCGCGGCCAATCTTTCACCTGAGTCCTGCAAAACAGAGCCCCCGGGGTCACCCGAGGGTAGACGCTCCGGCGTGATGATGAAGATAGGGCTTTTTGCAGAGGAGAGAGAATATGAATAAATACAGAGAGTATTTAAGTCTGATAAAACATACCTATTACTGTTGGTCGCTCCTCTATTTATAATGGAGAGGATCAGAGAGGGTTTTAAGCTAAGTGGTCCTTACCCCGGGTGTGTCCAAGATAGCTGATGTCATGGGAGGATCACTGCTGGGCTTAGCCCTTTCTTCTCCTTTACCAGTATATCCGCTGGACCAGGATATGGGCCTTAGCCCATATCACCACTAGCCCCCCGAGACCCTGGCTCCCGGGGCTTGGCCCGGTAGGCTGGGTCTCTGTTAGGAAAATAGCGGGTCGCAGTTTGTGCGGGCCCGTATCACCACGCGCCGCGCGTGTGTTACAACGTGCGCGCTTCTTCGCTGCCTGCTCCCTAATTAATGCTCATTATTGCGTTTTCTCGGATGCTGAGTTTACTTTTCCAACCTTCGAGAAATTCCATGTATCCTTCCCTATAAATACCTCTTCAAAAATTTCACTTTCATTTTTCATCCTCTAAGCGCTGTCACTTTCTTTCTTTTCGTCCTCTTCTGCTCTCGTTTGCCATTCTCTTTTTCTCCCTTTTTAGCTTTCTAATATGAGTAGCAAGGTTCCTACCCCGGTAGAGGATCACTCTCTGGATATCGACGACCTCCCTCTTCCTACTCCATCAGGCGGCAAAGGTCTGATGACGACTAAAACAAAGGTGGCTTATGGAGCCCCGGAGCCTGCTGATCTGAAAGACCCCGGGATGACCCCGGTTCATGAGGCGGTGGAGGAGGTAGTAAAGAAGATGTACGTGCCTCTGTCATACGACGCGGGGCTAGAGCCATACTCCGGCGACATGAAGGACCGGGAGTGCATCCCCCGGTATCATCTTCTGCACGGGCTCACTTTTCCCCTCCCCCCGCTATACTCCGCCTACCTGAAGTATTATAACATCTCTCCAGCGCAGTTGCATCCCAACGCTGTCAGCGTCATGATAGCCTTCCTTTTGTCCTGCAACCGGGCTGGCGTAACCGGGACTGTGGATATATTCCGAAGCTTCTACTACCTCGCCGCGACCTCCGTTCCGGGAGTGTTTAATGCTCTACGCCGGAACAAGACGGCGATCATCTGCTCCGGGAGGCTCGAGTTTGTAAAGACGAGCGACTGGATGAACAGCTACTTCACTTTCGACGTGAAGAAGTATCCAGTCCCGTCGTGGAACCAGCAGAGGATCGCTGAAACCAAGGCGGCACTTCCCCCGGCCCAATTCCGGCAGGTATCCGACAGTTATGACTTAATTGCCAAGAAGTTTGTTAATTTGAAGGATTACCAAAGGGCGGGGGGCTACGAATTCCCCCGGGAGGCGTATCCAACGGAAGTGTTCACTTGCCGCCGTTTGTATGCCACACGGAGCCTTAGTAAGTATTAATTTTCTTTGTTGATTTTATTAACTGTATTGTTTCCTCTAACTGCTTTTAGCTAATTTCATTTGTTTCCCTGTGTTAGCCATATCTCCTCGGCCAGCGATAGCCCCGTTAGGGTCGAAGTCCGGCGAGGGAGAGGGTAAGGGGACTACCGGGAAGTCCAAGAAAGGCCACTCTGAGACCGAGAAGCCGGTCAAAGATATCAAGAAGAGAAAATCCGGAAATGGGAGATCCGGGGAGAAGGGTACCGGGGAATCGACGGTGGTTCCTCCAGTAGAGAATAGACGATTGGCGTTCGCTATTCCTATGCCCGGGGGGCCTCCCCATAAGAAGAAGAAGTCTGAGCCTCACTCCGAGGGTTCATCCCGCTTTATCCAGAAGGAGAAGGAGTCAACGGCTGACAGCAGCCTTCACCCTATCCAGGAAATCCATGGCGACTCCACTTCCCAGCGCATTGTGCTGGATGTCTCCCAGGTATGTGTTTCCTATCCTTAACATTTTAATTCTTCGTATTGTATTTTTATTCTAAGTGTTTATTTTCGTGTAGGACCATGCCTCCAAACTGCTAGAGTTTCCTGGGCTTCGAGAACTGGTCAACCAAGCCTGCGACTCCTTGTCCGAAGATCTTTCCTGGGAGGTTGACCAGTTGAGGTCCCAGAATGCTTCTCTGTACAAGGAGCTGTCGGAAGCTCACAAGGAGCTGTCCCGGGTGAAGAAGGACAGCAAGCGTGGCATGGCCCCGGCGCAAGAGGCTCTTTGTCGGGCTTTCACCGACCGGGTTTTGAAGAGCCGCTCCTTTGAGGTAAAGATGATGTCCCTCTGCGACATTTCCAATGAAGCCGCCTTGCATGCCGCGTACTCGGCTGTTCGGGAGTACATCCCCCGGGAGAACCGGGAGGCGTTCAGGGAATCCTGGTACCGGCCGAAAGCAAATGACCTTTTTAACTATACGGCGGACCGGCTGATGAAAGAAGGCCTCGATGGGATTGTTCCCGGGGTGCTTGAAGTGTTTGAGGGGGCGCGAAGTGTCGACCCCCAGGATATCGTTGCTTACGCTGGCGATGCCGCCAAGCTTGCTGAAGATAGAGCGGACCCCGGACCAGACGACCTGGCCAATCTTGCCGCCATTGAAACCCCGGTGACCTCGGAAGAGGAGGGGGATTCTGACGAAGAAAATGTTAAGTCCCCTATCCAGGGGCAGGAGTTCGAGCCGGAGCAGGCGAATGGGGAGGAGGAGGAGCTGACCCCGGAGAAAGACCAAGCTAATGAAGAAGAGCGGTCTCCCCGGAATGAGGACGAAGACGAAGTAAACATAGTTTCTTAGTTTTTTGTCGTTCTTTCTTTTTCTCTTATTTATGCTTTAAATCTTGATTTCCCCCGGGCTCCTTCCCTGAATCCTTCCCTTTTGTAATTCAGGGAGAAAACAATAGCTCCGGGGACGAGAGCTACGACTCTAACGATGTAAGGGTCTCTCTCTTTTCCTTTGTAATTCATGACTTTTGTATTCATAACATTTTAACATTTATTCCGGGTTTATTGCATTGTTATGACTTGCTTTGTTTTGTACCTTAAATTTCTATCTTTTTACTCATGTTTTGTTCTGATCCCCCGGGCTTTGTCCGACCTTGCTTCAATTCTAAGTTTAAAATCTTCGTGTTTTGTTTTATTCGCGCAGCCCCGGGATGATCCTTTAGGTGCAGTTCCATCCGGGGCGGCCTCAGATAACGAAAAACCATGCCCCCGGTGTGAGGAGTTGGAAGAACAGTTGAGTCGCTGGCAATTGGACGGCATTCAGACCCGGTATCTTCTTGTTCACTCCGGGATAGGGTCAGTGATTGATGAGTTCCCGGATGTCACTTCTCTGGTAACAAAACTTAGGGAAATATCCAATCAGTTTGGATCCCTTTTCCGGTGTCAATCCCTGGCTCAAGACCGAGTAAACGCCGTTCTGGATGCAGACAAGACTATTTCTATGCTGCAAGCCGAACATGACGCCTTTAAATCTCGCCTCAAGGAGGAGTTTGACCTGGTGTGGTCCGAGCTTCCATTCTATTGCGATAAGCTCAAATGGTTGGAGAGGCGGGGCGATCCCCTCAGGAGGAATCTAATGCTGGAAAGAGAGAACCGGGAACTGGCGGCCCGGAACCTCACCCTTCGGGAGAACTTGGTAACCCTACAACTGACTTATCACTTGACAGGGTTGCGTCTAGGTCGGGTTTCTCCCCCCCTTTACACTAACTTTCCCTGGGAGGTTTCTGCATTGTTAGTGCGCATGTTTCGGATGGGCTGGAATGACCCTGAGTCTCGATACCGGCCTGCTTTCGAGGAAGCTGCTGCTTGGTGGAAACGTCAAAGAGAGGGGCAATATCTCCCCCCGTCCTTGGTGCTTCTTCCAAGCCGGATCTCCCTTGATTTCACCGTTGAAAGGTATCTCGGGTTCCGTGTTTCAGTTGATCCGGAAGAGTCCGCCCGGAGGGTGTCTAGACTCCGCGAGGACGCTGCCAGAATCCGAGCCTACATTGCCCGCGAGGACGCCGCTAAAGAAGAAAGGCGTTTTGCCCGGGAAAGGGGGAAAGGCAAAAGCAAAGTTGTTGCTACGAAAAAGAAAAAGTCCCCCCGTGCCCAAGGACCTGTTATCATTGGAGCTCCTCGACGGACGCCATCTCCCGAGGTTTCATCCTCAGACGACGACTTCGACCCGTATGCCGAAGCTGGTCCTTCAGGGGCTGGTCCCTCGGGGGCTGGTCCGTCCGGTACTCGTCCGGCTGCGGACCCCAATGTCCCGGGGAGTACTGCTACTGCCAACCCACCGAGCCTTCCTGCTGCTAATAATCAGCCAAGTCACCCCGGCACTCAAGATGACCCGGACTCTCATATTAGCTGGGATGGTCCTCCTTCCCTTTGTTAGTTTTGTTTAGGCTTTTCAAGTTTTAAAGTTGTAAATTTTGTAATCTTCAATCATAAGTTAATGATGTGTGTGTTATATTGTTCTTCCTTTATACCTGTTCAAATATTTGTTTCAATCGCTTATTCAAGCGTGCCCAGGTTATCTTCCGGGTGCTTGTTCAAGCGTCCCGTATATTCTTGCCCTAGCCCCCCGGGCGCTTGTTCAAGCATTCCCGGATCGACTTGCGCTAGCCCCCCGGGCGCTTGTTCAAGCGGCCCCGGGTTAACTATACTTATGAGAAAATGTTAACTCGCAAGATAATCTTCATAAGCAAAATGAGAAAATGCAACTGCGAGCCACGGGACAACCTAGGCTCAATCCTGGCCAGAGGTCCCCGTGCCGCTTCTCTGCCACCATCCTAGGCATAATCCATGCCAGAGGGGTGGATACATAAGAAAATCTAGGCATAGTACCTACGTAAATTTGCAATATTCCAGTACCTCGGGACCTTCTTCCCGGCCTTGTCCTGCAGTTCATAACTTCCACTGGGGTGGGCTGCTATCACCTTGTAAGGCCCCTCCCAGTTGGGAGCTAACTTCCCGCTTGCAACCTGCTGGCTTTAATCGTTCCGACGCATTACCCACTCCCCCGGAATAAACTGCTCCTTGCGAACCCTTCTGTCATGGTACTTCTTGACCCGTTCCTTCACCCGGGCCTCATGCAGGGCTGCTTTTTCTCGCTTCTCCTCCAGTAAATCCAAGTCCAGGAGTCGGTCGTTCTGGTTTGTCTGTTCATCCGGGAGCTTTGATCGGAGGCTTGGAACTCCGACTTCAGTCGGGATGACCGCCTCCGCCCCATAAACCAAACTATAGGGGGACTCACCCGTGGCTGAGCTCTCTGTCGTTCTGCTTGCCCATAAGACGCTTGGGAGTTCATCAACCCAGTTTCCTCTTGCCCCCTGGAGCCGTGTCTTGATCCCATTAACAAGGGTCCTGTTGGTCACTTCAACTTGCCCGTTAGCCTGTGGGTGATAGACCGAAGTCAACTTCTGTTCAATCCCGTACTCCTTGCACCAGGATTTGAAAGGATCATTTTCGAATTGTGCCCCGTTGTCTGTCACTATGAACCGGGGGATTCCGTAGTGACAAATGATGTTCTTCCAGCAGAATTTTACGCACGTACTTCCCCTAATGTTTGTCAGGGGAGCAGCTTCTACTCATTTGCTGAAATAGTCAACTGCCACTATCAAATACTTGAAACCTCTCGGAGCGGTCAGAAAGGGACCTACCAGGTCCAAACCCCATCGGATGAAGGGCCAAGTCCCTGATATCCCAATCATCTCCCCCTGCGGCACATGGATCAGGGGTGCAAATTTCTGGCTCTGCTGACAGGAGCGGACTGCTTTTTGGGCATCCTCAAATAGCGTTGGCCAGTAATACCCCGTGCACATGATCTTCCGAGTCACTGTCCGGGCCCCTTGATGACTTCCGTTAGGACCTTCGTGCACTTCTTTCAAAAGGTAGCGTGCTTCCTCTCCATCCACACACTTCAGCTAAGGTTGGAGATATCCCCTCCGGATTAACTCCCCGTCCAGAACGGCATACCGGGGTGCTTTGACCCGGATTTTCCGGGCTTTTACCTTGTTATCCGGCAGCGTTCCATTCTCCAAGTACTCCAGAAGGGGTGTAATCCAGGATTCGGCTTCTCGCATTGCCGCAACTTGGCTTGGCTGCTCATATCCCCGGGTTGTTATCATCTCCATATACAGATTCCGGTCTTGACTTGGTTTGAGCTCTGAGGAAGCCAACTTGCTCAACGCATCCGCTTGACAGTTTTCCTCCTGGGGGACCTGTGTTAGGGTCACCCGGAGGAAACCCTGTATCATCAACTTCACTGCCTCCAAATATTTCTGCAAGCTCCTTTCTTTTGCCTCATACTCCCCATTTACTTGCTGGACTACAATGGCCGAGTCGCTGTAAGCTTGTATCACTTTGGCACCTGTTTCCCGGGCTAGGCGTAATCCGGCAAGGAGGGCTTCATATTCAGCTTCATTGTTGGTGGTTTTAAACTCAAACTGCAGCGCATACCGATACACCTTGCCACCAGGACTAACCAGCACGACCCCGGCACCGCTCCCCCCGGCGTGGGAGGAACCATCCACGTGCAACTTCCACTCCGGTTCACCTTCCCCCGGGTCTTTCACGGTGTTGTCTGCCATCTCCACCAGGAAATCAGCCAAGGCCTGGCCTTTGATAGACTTCCTAGCTTGATAAGTGATCTCGTGCTCTCCCAGCTCTATCGCCCACTTCATCATCCGGCCAGATGCCTCTGGTTTCAGCATGACTTGCTTAAGTGGGTGATTTGTGAGAATTGTGATAGGGTGACCTTGAAAGTATGGGCGAAGTCTCCGGGACGCGTGCACTAGTGCCAGCAGCAAACGTTCTAGTGAAGAATAACGCGTCTCCGGTCCTTGAAGAGCCCTACTCACAAAATACACCGGGCTCTGCGCTCTCCCGGACCCTCGAACCAAAGCCGCACTTATTGCCTGATCCGTGGCTGCCAGATACAAGAACAATTCTTCCCCCAGGACTGGCTTGGACAGGGTAGGGAGTTTTCTCAGGTGCTCTTTCAACTCCTTGAAAGCTTGCTCGCACTCGGGAGTCCACTCGAATTTCTTTGCTCGTCTCAAAATGTTGAAAAAAGGCAACTGCTTCTCAGCTCCCCGGGACAGGAACCTGCTTAACGCCGCCAGGGACCCGGTTAAGCGCTGTACATCTTTCACCTTGCTCGGGGAGGGCATGCTCAGGATTGCTTCAACCTTTTCCGGGTTCACATCAATGCCCCGGTTTGACACCATATACCCCAAAAACTTTCCTGCCGCCACCCCGATGGTGCTTTTCTCCGGGCTCAGTTTCAGATTTACCTCTCTCAACACTACGAAAAGCTCCCGGAGATCGTCCAAAAAAGCATCATGAGTCCTGCTTTTGATCACCATATCATCTACATAGACCTCCATGATTCTTCCTAGCTGGTTTTTGAACACCCGGTCCACCATGCGCTGGTATGTCGCTCCTGCGTTTTTAAGACCGAATGGCATCTTCCTGTAACAAAAAGTACCAAAGTCAGTGATAAAAGAGGTTTTTGGTCGGTCTTCCGGGGCCATGACGATCTGGTGGTATCC
This sequence comes from Sherardia arvensis, assembly GCA_948330725.1. Taxonomy (NCBI): domain Eukaryota; kingdom Viridiplantae; phylum Streptophyta; class Magnoliopsida; order Gentianales; family Rubiaceae; genus Sherardia; species Sherardia arvensis. The sequence goes on from OX415240.1 coordinate 22,043,828, forward strand.
CCGGTGTGCATCGAAAAAGGCTAGAAGCTGGTAGCCTGTTATAGCTTCCACCAGTTGGTCAATGGAGGGCAATGGGTAACTGTCTTTTGGGCAGCACTTGTTTAAATCTGTAAAATCGATACACATCCTCCAGGACCCGTCATGCTTTTTCACTAGGACCGGGTTGGCAATCCACTCCGGGTAAGTAATTTCTTCTACCATTTCCGCGTCCAGCATTCTCCTCACCTCCGCCCGGACGAATACTACCCGATCTGCTGCCAAGGCTCTTTTCTTCTGCCTTATAGGCTTCAAATCCGGGTACACATTCAACCGATGTATGGCGAACTCTTCTGGTATCCCCGTCAAGTCTTCTGTTCCCCTTGAGAATACATCTTCATACTCCTTCAGCAATTTCCCGAGCTCATCCTTCAACTTCATCGGGAGGTTCTTCCCAATACTCACCTTACCCCGGGATCCTACATCCATATCCTCCACTTCAAAAGAAGCCGGGTCACCATGCACGGCCCCCACTGTGCCATTCTTTCCGGAACACTCCCCGGGCTCCGATGCGCTTGTTCTTTCCGATCCTCCATTCTTGGCCTCCTTTATCACGGTGAGCATGCAGCTGCGGGCGGTTGTTTGATTACCGATAACCGATGCAATTCCTTGATCCGTCGGGAACTTCATGGTTAGAAGGTAGGGCGAGCATATCGCCCGAGCCTGCGTCAACCAGGGACGACCTATAATCATGTTGTACGGGGAAGAGGCATTGATGACCGCAAAGTTACATAGGACAGTGCACCTCTTGTTAACATCAAGATGGTCAACAAGGGTCACCCGTAGCGCTATGACACCAAGTGGGTGGACTGTGCGACCTGTAAAGCCCGATAGCGGGGACAAGCATGGCTTCAAATTCTGTCGACCAATATTCAATTGATCGAAACAATCGGCAAACATAACCTCAACACTGCTCCCATCATCTACAAAAACTCGTTTTATCACCACTCCTTCTACCTCGGCTGAAATCACCATCGGGTCAGAGTGAGGCACTTGGGCCGGAACTGCATCCTTCTCTGAAAAAGTGATCGTCTCATCGTGTTTAAACCTCTTTCCCTGGATCTCCCCCGGGGGAACATACCTACTCTTGGCCTTCACCGCCGACAGTGTTTGCGCTCCATCTCCGACTATCCCATTGATCACGTTTATCATCCGGGGTGCTCCGGGTCCCGGAACACCTGGTCTAGGTGCTTGCGGGGCGGGGTTTGGAGCAACGTTGGTTTCCGCGGGGCGATTGCCGCCCTGACCTCGGTTATTCCTCCAATTACGTTTCCTTCCCTGTCCTGCCGGAGCAGCCGCCGGGTGTGTTTCGCCTGCCACACAGTCCCGGAGCTGACCCCGCTCTACCAACTTTTGAATATCCGTGCGTAAAACCCGACAACCTTCCGTAGTGTGACCATAGGACTTGTGAAACTCACACCATTTTTGGGCATTGGCCGGGGCCAGGACCCCTTTTATAACTGGGGGGTCCGTGAAAATACCCCGGTGAATGGCCAAAATCTCCGTCTTTGTCTTGGAGAGTGGAGTATATGTTGGTCTGACTACCAATGTCTGTCCTCCCGGTGCAGGTGCTGCTCCCAGGGCCGGGGGGCGTCTGGCTGCCTCCGGGCGAGGCACCTGGTGAGGAGTGGGCCGGAGTGTAGTTGTTTGGGTTGCTGTGGCCGTAATCACCCGCTGCTCAAAGAACCCGACCGTGTTCATCCGGGTGTGATTAGCTTCATGCACAGTGCAATGCATTTCAACTGTCAACTGGAGATGGTAGAAAGTTCCTGGCATGTTCTTCATCAACTCAATGTAGAACATCTCGTCTCTCAATCCATTGACAAAGTTACCGATCAGGGCCTTCTCATGCAGGTGTCTATCCTGGACCTTCATAGACTCAGCGATATACCGGACATAATATTGCCAAGTAGACTCCGTCTCCAACTGCCGCATAGCCAAGACCGTGGCTAGGTTGACAAAGTTGGTCTTCATTGCTGCATATCTGTGGACCAGGACCGTAGCAAAATCCCAGAAAGTCTTCAAGGAGCCTTGTGGAAGACTCTTGAACCAACTCAAGCAGTTTTCCCGGAGATAGGAAGGCAACAACTTGCACTGCAACGGCTCATCAATGTCCCGGGCACCCATGACACTGAGGTAGGTGTGAACAAACTCCTCTGGATCCCCATCCCCATTGTATGTCGGAACTCCGTCTGGCGCTTTGGTACCCACCGGCCATTTATAGTTCAACACCTCTGGAACCCACGGGGAATGAGGAACCATCCCCCGCCTGCCAATAAGCCTGGTCAAACGATCCTCAATGGACCCGTTGTTAAACGGGGTGTTGTATTCCCCATAAAATGGTTGTGCTTGCGGGTTTAAACCTCCTGGAAACTGCTGATCTGGGTACTGTTGCTGTCCCGGAAACATCTGCTGACCTGGAGGCATCTGCTGACCCGGGGGCATCTGCTGACCCGGGGGCATCTACTGACCCGGGGGCATCTGCTGATATCCAGGACCCCGTCGCCCATCCTTCTCCAAGTCCACCACTTCGGGTACCTTGTTGGGGGCTGCTGCCTTAGCTGCTTTCCATGCTCGAAATTCCCCGAATTCCTCTGCCTTGGTATGAATTGTCTCTGGATCTCTGCGCTCCGGGTCCTCTTCCCCGGAATCGAAATACTCCGGTTCGGATTCCCCACCTTCTTCGAACGCCTCCTGGTCCTGTCTCTCCTTTTCTTGCCGGGCCTTATCCCTCTGCTCCTTCTGCATCTCCCTGAGGGTACGTTCCGGCACCTTCTTCTTTCCTTGGCGCTTCTCAGCAGCCGCACGGGCAATCTCCTTGCGCGCCCGCTCCTTCTCCTCGGCCGCTTTTCGCGCCGCCTGGGCAGCCGCGGCCCTTTTGGTCTTAGGACCGCCTTCTGCCTGATTAGCTTTGGAAGGAGGTTCTTCCACTGTCTTTTTAGGTCTGCCGCGGGGCATGACGAAGCAAGATCCCACTGGGCGTGCCAACTGATGCTACCAGTAAACTCCGGGATACCAGGTCCGGTACAAGGTGATCCGGGGGAAAGCTGGAATCCTAGCCCGCGGCCAATCTCTCACCTGAGTCCTGCAAAACAGAGCCCCCAGGGTCACCCGAGGGTAGACGCTCCGGCGTGATGATGAAGATAGGGCTTTTTGCAGAGGAGAGAGAATATGAATAAATACAGAGAGTATTTAAGTCTGATAAAACATACCTATTACTGTTGGTCGCTCCTCTATTTATAATGGAGAGGATCAGAGAGGGTTTTAAGCTAAGTGGTCCTTACCCCGGGTGTGTCCAAGATAGCTGATGTCATGGGAGGACCACTGCTGGGCTTAGCCCTTTCTTCTCCTTTACCAGTATATCTGCTGGACCAGGATATGGGTCTTAGCCCATATCACCAAAAATAAGTTTATATTAGGGTGCCATTAATTTAGTTGAATTTATTTGATTCATTTTAGTTTAAATTAAAGTATACAACATAGTATAAACAATAAATCATAAAAATTGAAAAAGAGTGAAGTTTTTAATTAGGCTAGAAAGCGAAGCATACTTGCATGGAAAAGCATATAGATAGTACAAAGAATAAAAATTTATGTTTGTCAAAAAAAAAGAATAAAAATTTATGGAATAAATTCAAAAAATGATCGGAAAATAATATGGTCCGTTCATCACAAATAATTTATGCTAATTAAAAAAATATTAAACCAAACTGAACTGAACTGAATCGGAATGACTAATAATAGATCTGAATTAAACTAAATTTCATTAAAACTGAACCAAAAAATACTGAAAATAAATCAAATAAAATATACTAAACAGGACTAAGTAAATAAACCACAAGTCCATAATTATCATAGAAAAATACTGTCTGGAAATCATTAATTACCATTCACATGAATATTTTCTATGAAAATTTGCTACAGATACTACACCTAATATCTCATTCATGTACCATTTGAAACATTTTATGATACTACAAATTTATTTTGACATATTTCAAATTTCATTAAATAGCAAAATTTAATTGCATTATATTATTTTAAAGAATGAATAAAAAGACTTTGTTGTTAATTAAAAATATGTCTACATTATTGAAATATTATAAATAACTAATTATCAATTTTAGATGGAAAACAAATATTTTATTCCAATTAAAACCACATATCCTTTTGATGAATAGATATCCTTTAAATTTGATAAAATCATATGGATGTGTAGATGTTCCGGATCATTAAACAATCTGATTCATTGGATCTGCATTAGTAGGATTTAAACTCATTGCATATGAGTTAGTAGGATTTGAAATTTGATTCATTGGATCTGCATTAGTAGGATTTGAACTCATTGCATCTGAGTTAGTAGGATTTGAACGCATTGGATAAAATTAATTGGATGTTATTCTTTTGAAATTCCAATCGCTTATAAGCTAACCAGTAAAATGAAATAAATAATTAATTAAACTAAACTAAATAAAATGACTAAATAAATTAAAGGAGCAATCCCTTACGCCAGTGCAATTTTCTCCATTGATCTGATTGTATATACAATAATGTAATATTATAATTTAAATTCATTGATTTTTATAAAATTAGAACATTCGACTCCTAATTAAAATTATTTAAAAAAAATGTATTTTACATGGTTTATTGGATATGCATTAGTAAATTTATTAATGAACTCCAATCAGAACGCATACGAATGCTTTAAACAGTCGACTCCCACTTATATTCAATTATAAGTATTATGTCATTTTTTAAAATTAAGTTTACTATCATGTTATATTATATAGTAAACAATATACTATATTGCGTAAAATGGATTAAAAAAAGGAAAAAAAAGAAATATACGGTAAGATTAAGCTTAACACAAATACAAGTATATAAATATAAGGGTATTAAAATATATTAATACCATATAAATAAAGTAACGTATAATATACATTTCCTAAATATGTACATGAAAATGTGTGTAGCCATTAGTCATGCATAAAATAAACAACACGTAAATATATATGTATAAGATATATATAAAAGTATATAATGGCAAGAAAAATATATATTGCGGGGCTTAACAAATAGAAAATGAAAATTAGTATGATGAACCGAAATTAGCGTGTAAATTAAGATTTTATAAGTGGAAATATACCAAAAATATCGAAGAGGTTAAGCTAACTAACAAAATTACTTATATATATCTCCAACTTTCTAAAAAGAGACTTGTTTACAAAAAAGAGAGGTTTAGAGAGGCTTTCAATCTCTGGCAGCAAACATCATATTAAAGGAATTAAAATGATCAAAGGCAAAACAAAACAAAAGAAACTTATTGGTAGGTTTTACACCAAACTTGAATTCCAAGAGGTCGGTCAAATCCTTGATGCATAATACTGCAACTATTTTCAGTAACAATAAAGCCTCTAAATAATTTCTCTTTTTAAAACACCAATTAATTAATCCAAAAATTAGTTCCTTTTTTTCCTTTAGAGCAAATAAAAGTCAGGAAATTACATGTATCAATTTTCCACAATCCAAGCAAATATTCCAATCCAAGAAAAAGAATAACAGAAGAAAAAAGATGGCCAAGGACAGAAGGGTTGGGGTGACGATGGATTTCTCAAAGAGCAACAAAACCGCCCTCCAATGGGCCATCAACAATCTCGCCGACAAAGGAGACACCTTCTAAATCGTCCAGACCCTGTCTCACTCTCCCAGAAACAGCCTCTGGGTTTCATCCGGCTCTCGTACGTTAATTTCTGCATTTATCGAGTGACATCTGGTTGGATCTGATTCCGATCTGAGATTTTTTATGATGTTTGACGTTTTACGCTTGGCCTAAATCAACACTAAACCAGTAATACTACTCCCCAACCCCAAATAATCACACATTTGTTTTCATAATGAACATTCATTGTAAAGAAATATTGGAATATGAGAACTAAAAATATTATGGAACGTACCTGATGAGAGACGGGATTTTCACTTTGCGATTTGAGACGATGGCAACTGAACTGCTTCCGCCCAACTTAAGGAGAGGCAGATTGTTAGAAGATTCCAGTGTACTCTATCTAGTACGTCAACATCATCTGAAATTTGATCCCTGTAAATCAGATCGACGTTAATACTTTCGACATGGATACCTCAGTCGTATCCAAGTCATCATCCACCCTATTTTACAATATCTCCTCAGTGGTTGCGTTCTTCTTCTCTTTGCGGCATATTGGACTCAATTTCGAATAAACAACTGGGGCAAGAGGTTATACTCCTGAAGATCTGATCTTTGAAATACTACTTCGCATTGAAAACGTGAAATCGATTGGACGATTCAGATTAGTTACGAAAGCCATATGGAGATCTCTATTATCCATCCCTGTGAACTGCAACAACGGTCCGGGTTCTGGGAATCAACACAAACCCTGACCTATTTATATATATAAGTAATAACAAATTAATAGATTTGATTAATATAAATTTATGGTAATAGTATATTAGTAATAAACGATGGACATTAATTAATATATATTATTTTTTGTATATGGCGATGTAATATTAATTAATTAAAATTACTATGCTAAAAAGTTACTAACTAAAATTACTACGATAGATAATTAATAACTAAATACACGTTTAAGATACAAGAATATATTAATATCATACATATATAATAAAAATATATAAACGAAACGCGAAATAGGCATATGCGAGGTGATATGCCGCAGAACGAAAGAGTAACGAAAAAGAGTAATGAAAAATACCATACACGTTTATTATCCGTAGTAAAGAAAATATACCCTAGAATATCATGCGTATATGCCATTTATAAAAAGAAACAAAAAAAATGGAATTCATAAAATTGGTAGGCGCCGGAATATGGTGATCTTGTGGCGGTTATGTGGTGGTTTTAGTCAAAACTACGTAGTATTATCATTTTTAATGTTTTTATTAATTTATTTATTGACCGGAGCAATAACTCTTCTAGTCAACACAAACCCTGACCTATTTATATATATATATATATAAGAAATAACAAATTAATAGATTTGATTAATATAAATTTATGGTAATAGTATATTAGTAATAAACGATGGACATTAATTAATATATATTATTTTTTGTATATGGCGATGTAATATTAATTAATTAAAATTACTATGCTAAAAAATTACTAACTAAAATTACTACAATAGAAAATTAATAACTAAATACACGTTTAAGATACAAGAATATATTAATACCATACATATATAATAAAAATATATAAACGAAACGCGAAATAGGCATATGCGAGGTGATATGCCGCAGAATGAAAGAGTAACGAAAAAGAGTAATATCATGCGTATATGCCATTTATAAAAAGAAACAAAAAAAAATGGAATTTATAAAATTGGTAGGCGCCGGAATATGGTGATCTTGTGGCGGTTATGTGGTGGTTTTAGTCAAAGCTACTTAGTTTTATCATTTTTAATGTTTTTATTAATTTATTTATTGACCGGAGCAATAACTCTTCTAATTCCTTTTAGGATTACATACATTCTTGATCTAAATTACAGAGGTTGACTATATTAAGGCTGAATTTAGGAAGGTGGTGTATGTTGGTGTCTGTATGATGGTTTTCCGAAAGTAGTCTCTCTGCATTTTTGCAGCAGAGACTCTGTACAATTTTAATGTGGAAGAAGTTTTGTATGACCAATTTCAAAACACGAGAAGTCTACACATCAAGAGGAAGTTACGGCTTTATCCTAAACAAAATTTTGGAAGAAGACTCTTCTTAAAATGACCTCTATCCAACTTATGAGTTTTTCGTGTTTAAAATTTGTATCGGTTGATTATTGTTTTCCTGGTGATAGATTCTGGTGAGCCGTGAGGAAAGCCACGGACATGAGATATTTCATTCCAGCGATGATTCGATGATGACGACGCTGCTGAGTGAATATCATCGGCCAAGGATTCTTTGATCTTCCCGCCACATCAAAGCTTAACAACTGTGGCTGAGCATGGTGAATGGTGACGGAGAGACAATGACATGCATGATCGATCCTACTCCTACAACTCATATTTAGTTTTTCTGATTAGAGAGAATAAGGGTGGTTGGTGTAGTGTGTTTTGTGTTATGCAAATATACCAATTGTTTGGTTGTTTTCAATTTGTTCGGAGTCTTAAAAATGCAATTAATATTAAAATTTTCTGTCATGACAAAAACATAGCTTCTTAGGACCTGTTTGCAATAGTTTTCTGTAAATTAGTTCAGTTCAGTTCAGTATTTTTAAATATTTTTCAGTTCAGTTCAGTATTTTTTATTTTTTTCAGTTCAGTTCAATTTATTTTTCAATTTAATTCAGTTCAAATTTTTTTATTTTATTTTTTCAAGTCAGTTCTATTCATATAAATATTTTATATAAGTTTTAGCTCAGTAAATTTCTTTTATATTTTTTATTATAGATCTCTACAGTTTTTTCAGTTCAGTTCAGTTTATATTCAGTTTAATTTGATCCAGTTCAATTCAATTCATTTAATTTGGTTATGAACAAACGTGGTTTGATGAGTTTCAGTTTCATTCAGTCGTATAATTATTATGTTCAATATCTTCAACTATAATTTGGTTCAATTAATGTTTACTAGATGAATACAAGTTCATTGTTTGTGAATACGACAAAATGTAGCAATCTTTGTACGCTATTGGTTCTATCATATTCTGAATATTTTTTGAACCAGTTCCGTTCAATTTAAATAAAATTTAAATTAAGTCTGTTTCAATCATGTACAAGTGTATATTGATCAATTTAAGTTTAATTTAGTCATGCTGTTATTGTCTTGAATACATTAAACTTTACTTCAGTTTAATTCAATTTAGTTATAAGTAAATGTGATTTGATAAAATTAGTTGGCATTAAGTCATTATTTCAATTCATTACACTTTATTTTGTTCCATTTCTATTCAATTATGTACAATTAAGCTCATTTTATTTGTCAATAATGAATTTTTTTGCTATATTCAATTTTTTTTTTCATTTCAGTTCAAATAAAAAAATATATTTTTCAGTTCAATTTATTTATATTTGTTCAGTTCAATTCAACATATTTCAGTTCAGTTCAGTATATTTATATTTTTTCAATTCAGTTCAGTATTTTATATTTTTTTCAATTCAGTTCAGTATTTTTAAATATTTTTCAGTTCAGTTCAATATTTTTAAATATTTTTCAGTACAGTTCAGTATTTTTTTTATTTTTTTCAGTTCAGTTCAGTTCAGCAAGAAATAAACTCTAGCAAACATGGTCTTCAACTTTGTTCGGCAGTCGTTTATTTGGTTAACTTGAAGACATGTATATATGAGTCCTTTTTGTTTAGGGAAATTTCAAAGATTTAGCACATTAAATATTGAGTCGGTCTCTGGAGTGACCGTCTATATTATAGCATAATATAGACCAAGGACTAAATTAAAATATGGAAGGAAGGAGGTCCTTATTTGCAAAAGTTGGGAAAAGTACTGTTCACGGAACTGTTCATGTGCACTATTCACAACACTGTTCACACGCACTATTCACAGCACTGTTCATGCGCACTATTCACGGCACTGTTCACGCAAAGATTATGTGTTCAAATCGGTTAATATAATTTTTGTATTTTAAACACTTGTAAACACAAAAGAATTCAGGTTAGAAATACAAGTTTCCATATTATAAACATCAGATTTTAGGTACATAAAAACTAGGGTGTTTAGGTTAAATAATGTTGTGTTAAGTATAGTCAAGTTTCACCAAAGTTTTCAGCCTAAAAATTCACAATCGTCACAGTTTTCAACTTAAACAATCAAGTTTCACAAAAACCACAGTTTTCACAAATAAATAATCAAGTTTCGCAAACACCAAAGTTTTCAACCTAAACAATCGAGTTTTCACAATAAAAACTGTTTTCAACTAAACAATCAAGTTTTACAAACACCACAGTTTTCAGCCTAAAAAATATAGTTTCTACAATCACTTTGTACTTTTCAACCTTAATAACCAAGTTTTCACAATCACAGTTTGCACATTAAAAAATCAAGTTTTACAAACACCACAGTTTTCACAATAAATAATCAAGTTTTAACACAAATCAAGAAGCCTAGTTTTCAAGTTAAACACATAAAATTTCATATGCAGACAAAAACCACATTAAGAGCAAGCCCAACAGCTACTCTAAAACAATCTCTATAATAGAGTATCAAATTTCAAAAACTCCATAATTATTTTGTGCTCATCCAACAGTTGCTCTATTTTACCATTCCATGAATTTATTACCATAAATAATAATAGATATATTTAATTCTGTTTGAGACTTCCAAGAGCACACAATTAGGGTCTGTTTTTCTAAGGTTATTTCTTACCGATCTGAATTTAATCGAATTGAACTGAAATGAAGTGAAATTCATGTTTTGAAAATTATAATCAGAAATAATCAAATTATTTATGATCAAATTTACTTGAATTCGATCAAATTATATTTTATTGAACTGAATTAAACTAAATTGCACTGAGTTGAATTAAACTAAATTCTCTATTTATAAGCTCCGGCAAACAATGTATTAATTTTATTTGCAAATTTATGATTTTAATATATTTATGTGTGTAAAGAAACAAATGATTAAGAAAGTATAGAATAAAAAAGGAAAGAAAAGATAAGAATCAATGATAACATTAAATTTTAGAGTATGAAAGAAGTATGCCCATATGCCTTTTCAATCTTCCAATTTTACCATATCTCTATTTTGGAGTATGGGATAGAGTAGCTGTTGGAAGCCACAATATAGGCAAATAGGGTAAATTTGACTAAAAACTCTATTATAGAGTAACTGTTGGGCATGCTCTAAGCAGTCTAGTTTTCAAGCTAAACACATAAATTTCATAACAAGACAGAATCTCATCCCCATCCTCGAGTTCTACCTCGACGAAGCCAATTACAGATGCCCAGCAAAGCACATCGCCATGGCTAACCGCATCACCCGGATCTTCCACTACCGCCCCAAATCCATCCCTCTGCGCGAGTTCCGGCTGTCCTTCCACTACTTCCCGGACCACCGCCGCCCCGCCCTCGTTTCATCCTGGATCCGGAGGGCCCTCGACTGCAACGCCGAGGAGATGGAGCTTGGCTTCTACAACGAATAACACGAATAGTTTGATTAATACCTGAATCAGAGATTGGATTGATACCCAATCGATTGCGCCGGTTGGATTGCGCTGGTTCGATGCAGATTGGGAACGCGAGTGATGAACGAAAATTTTGAATTAGGAACGGAGGTTTCAGAAGGAATGAGAAAATTAAATAATAGAAATTTGGTATATATATTTATGGGGGAGGGTCTGTGATGCAATTTCCCTATATTGCTAAAAAGGACCCGTGTAAATATTAATTGCAAAAGAGGAGCCGCCTTTCCTATTTTAATTGCAGAAATAGACCGTCTATATTATAGTTATAATATAGACGTTCTATTCCAAGACTAATATTTATAAAATTGGTAGGAGATTTAAGAATATTTTGACATTTATTACTATAGCAATTTCCGTAACATAACATCCACATATATATATATATATGTATATATATATTTTTTATATATATATATGGGGAAAGGATCAAGAGACTCCTTTATTTTTACTCCAATTTTTACTCTAAATCATAGCCTTTGAATTAGATATGATCTAATAGTCATAATTAAATCTATTTTTAGCCATTAACACTAATTAACTTCATTCCCAAAATTAATTTTCTTGATTTTTCTTCACCTTCATCTTCTTCGCATCAATCCTTACAAAAACATAAAACTTCACGCATAAAAAACCTAGCATCAAAATATAACTTTTAATTCCAGAGAATCAAACTTTTATAGCTTAATACAAATGACAATATCATCAAATTTTGTTAGGTCACGACCACCACCAAACAATTACGATGAAGCCCTCAATTTTTCATGCCCGGAATTTTGATTATGTTGAAATACTTTTTTTTCCAGCAAGATTTGTAAAGTCAAGCATTATTTGAGTTGGTAATTTTTATGAACGGTGAACACTTTGACCTGAATTCACGTCAGGCGCCAAGTTCTTCGGGAACTTTGACATGAAATAATGTCAAGAAGACGCAGATTCAGAAAAACAACAAACAAGGAAGTCCAAGATTAATTATGGCTGATCGAGCAAACATGGAAAGATGATATTCAGCCGAATCCAATCTAGATTATATTTTGTGTTTTATTTGATAAGATTAAAACATGTTAGGAATAGAACCAAAATAATATGGTTGATTCCTAATTAGATCTATATTAGAACATTCTTTTTCCTTATGTAACAGAATAGCAAATATGGAAATCAAAATTATACAGGGAAAAGAAGAGTGATGGATCCGATTGATGAAGGGATCCAGTGCTCTATAAATTCAGATCCCTATGGCTATATTCAGCATCGATTAAGGATCTTCAGCGTATAAGCATAAACTGGGAGTTTGAGGTTTTTGCTAAAGATCGACGCAGAAGTTAGAGCCGTGTTTGAGGTTCACTCACATTGATCGACGAAGATAAACGACAACAAAGATTGGGAGATCAACATAAAAGGAGCTTGTGTTTGGGACAACTTGAAGAAGTGCTGTCTTGTCTCACACTAGTCATAGAGTTAAGTAGCAAAGAGATTTAGTCTTGTAACTAGGCTTTCTAGCGAAATTCTTCAAGTTGGGCAGAGCTGCCTTGCAGAGTAGGTTGTTATACCGAACTGCGTTATCAATTGTTGTGTTATTTACAATTCCGCATCTTAGACATTATAATACTTTCTGACTGCAAGACATGATAATGTCCCCTACACAATAACTGATAAACTGATCTAAATTGATAAATCGATCAAATTTAGGTAGACTCACACTTCAATTGGTATCAGAACTGGTGCTTAAACAGCCCTTGATTGCAAGGAGACCAGACCCGGACAGAGTTTTACCTATGGCGAGCAGAGAAGGGGGATCTACCACTAAGCCACCCTTGCTTGAAGGAGAGGCTAGCTATACTTTCTGGAAGACTAGGATGAAGGTCTTTATTGATGCTGTGGATAGTTATGCATGGGATGCTGTTACAACAAGTTGGTTTCCACCTGTTATGTCAGAGAATGGACAAGAAGGATCTAAGAAAGTACCCAAACCAAAATTGTCCTATACACCTGAAGAACTCAAAGCCTGTCAAGCAAATTCAAAGGCTTTGAATGCTATCTTTACAGTAGTAGATTCTGAACAATTCAAGTTTATATAAAACTGCAGAACTGCCAAGGAAGCATGGGACATTTTAGAATCTGTGCATGAAGGAGATGCAAAAGCTAGGGAGAGCAAACTAAGTGTGTTGACTAGACAATATGAACTACTAGTAATGAGTGAAGATGAAACTATAGCCCAGTTCAACAGCAGGTTCAGAGATCTCATGAATAAAATGGCTACTCTTGGAAAGAAGCATAAACAACCAAAGCTTATAATGAAGTTTCTTAGGTGTCTACCAAAGAACAAGTTTGGGAAAAAGGTTGAAGCTATCAAGGAGGCAAGAGATTTGACAAAAATGACTCTGAATGAATTGGTTGGAACATTGCAAGCTTTTGAGATAGAATATCACCAAGATTCAGATAAAAAGCACAAGAAGAACCTAGCTTTCAAGACTACTGCAAATAAGGAGGATGATTGTCAAAATGATGATGATTATAGTGAAGAGGTGGCATTGTTTTCCAATAATTTCTCCAGGATTTTGAACAGAGTCAAGAACAGAAACTCTCAAGATAGATTTAATTCATGGAAACCTAGAGCTCAAGAAAATAGAAATTTTGGAAGGAATGAGCAAACAAATCTGCAACCACAAGATCTCAGAAGTGGAAACAAAGATGACCAATTGAGGTGCAGAAATTGTGAAGGTATAGGTCATTTTCAAAATGTATGTCCAAGTGCTAAAAGGAGTGACAGAGCTATGATCTCAAGCTGGAGTGATGATGAGGATACTGAAGATCTTACCAGCAACCATGTGGAATTTGGAGCTAGAGTTTCTCAGATCTCAACTGAACATTCAAATGTCCAATCCGAGAATGAAGATTCCAGCAATATACATGGATCTCTACAATCTGATACTGAGGATTCCAACAACTCAGAAGATTCATTTGTTGGTGAAGAAATTACACTAGAAGAGATGTATATTGGGAATATTGAAAAATTTAGAGAGCTCTGCATAGTTCAGAAAGAGGAAAACGAGTGTCTAATGAAAGAAAATCAGCAACTAAAAAGAGAGAAAGAAGAATTGTTGAAAACATTGAAGGATAGAACTAAAGAGCAGAAAAAGCAGAAAACTCTTTATACAGGCTAAACATTGGGAAATCAACACTGGAAGAAGCTCTAATCATAGGAAAAAAACCAGACATGGAGTTGGGTACAACCAATATCTCTCTGATCACTCAAGTCTAATAAATTATGAAGATCAACATGTAGAGAAGGATGTTGAGATCAGATCAATTCAGAAAAGAAGAGAACCCGAAGGTGTAGCTACTGTAAAAGGATAGGACACTCCAAGAACAGATGTTTTCAGATTATTCGGGACAACAAAACAGAAGCTCATGAAGTTTGGTTCTCAAGCGTTGAAGATAACAACCTTGAATATCAAGACTTCTGGTATTTTGACAGTGCTTGCTCAAGACACATGACTTGGTCTCCAGATTTACTACAACATATAAAGCCTTGCTCTTCTGGTTCTGTAAAGTTTGGTGATGGAAAAATTAGCAAGATCATTGGAAGAGGAGATCTCCAAATTGAAGGTTTTCCAGTGTTTAAAAATGTGTTACTAGTTGAGGACTTGAAAGCAAATCTACTTAGTGTTAGTCAATTGTTTGACAACAAAATACTAGTAGAGTTTGATGAGCATCAATGCACTGTGAGGCATGTTGATGGAATTTTCACTGGATCAAGAACCTCTAATAATTGTTATGTGCTGGAGGTTGATATAATATGCATGAGTACAAGCCTAGACTCAGAGAGCCCTGATCAGAAGAAGGATGGTAAAGTTACTGATGAAGGGAATGAATATAATGCTCCAGACATTTTAATGTCTTCTGATCAACATGATGCATCTGAAAATAAGCACTATTCAGATGATTCCCTAACTATGGTGCCACAAGGAGGTCAAACAGAGACTATGCATGATCCATTGGTAGATGAAGTTGAGATACAAAACAAACATCAGATGCAACTTCGACAACTGAGTCCAATAAACTACAAGAGTTAGCTGGATTGTCAGGATTTGTCTCTACATTGGATGACTATTCTATGCTTCAACAGAAGGATGACAATTTCACCAGTCACATGTATTGTGAAAAAGTTGAAGAGGCTAAGCAACACTTAGGTGTTGGCTGGATGTGAGGTATTTTTTCTTGTATTTAAAAGTAGTGTAGATTTACAGCTTTTTGTAATTATTTTTCTAGAAAAACAAAAGAACAAATAGAAAAAGAAAAAATACAAAAATATTAGCTAGCATAGTTAGGAGTAGTTAGCTTGTTACTATACTGCCGAGAAGTGCTGAGCTGAGAAGTTGAAGGGAGTATAAATATTCGACTGTTTATATAACCAAGCTGAAGAGTCGAAGAACAGACAAACATTCTAATGTCTCTGTGATCCATGCTGGAAGATGAAGGTTTTGGGCTTGGGCCGAGCAGGGCCAAAAGTGATGGTTTCTGACCGTTAGATGAGCCATAAATGGCATCTTGGGAGTGGTTGCCTTTTTCGGCAAATAAAAAGGGAATTCGAATGTGAAGCAACAAATTATCCCAATCCATTCCAAGAACAGATTTCAATCTCCAGCAAATCCTCTCTATAAATCCCCATTTTTCCGATCAATCAAATCACAGTTTCACTTGTGCTTTTGGATTTCTGATTGTGAGTAACATCAATCTCGCACTGCAATCATGAGGATAAAGAAGACACTGAGGAAAGCAACTCCACCAGAAGCACATAGGATGATGCTTCAAGCAGCAGCAGGGCAACACATGCCAGATCCCAGAGAAACTGAAGATCTCACCATGCATGAGGAGAATATGGTTCCAGAAGCCACAATTTCTCAAGTTGCTAATGAGGGTTTGCAAAACCCCAATGTGGAGGTTCCAGCCGCACAAATTGGTGTTGATGATCAAGAGGAAGAATTTGTGGATGCGGTTGATGAGTTTGAAGAGCAGGAGGATGGTGCTGAGAAGAAAAATGATGTTAAGCCAATGATGGAAAAGAATGATGGTTCTCAGATCAAGAATGTTGATACTGTTCATATTCCAGAACAGGTTGTTGATGCAGAGAATGAGAGGAACAGGGTTTTCTCATCAAACCTCAATCTGAGTGGTTTGATGGAGCAGTTGAGGCCCACTGAACCTGTGATTGAAGAGATTTCCAGAATGAATGAGCCATTGGATGTGCTTGCCGACATTGCTGCTATGGCCGAAAATCTAAGTCCTGTTGCATCTGATGAGCCAAGACCATTTGCAGATGGTAATGATAATCAAGTCTAGTCTGACATTCTACTGTCCAAGACACCAAGTCAACCTGAAGCTGAACATGTGAATTAAGACACTGTGATGTCTTCTGGCTCAAGGATGAATGATGGGGAAGAAGAAATAGTTACCCCCAAGAAGACGAAGAAGAAGGTGATGGCCAAGAAGAGGTCACATTCTGCTGTTGCTATGAAGTTTGGAAGCAACATCTTCACCTCTGCAGCAAGGCACAATGCTCAACAAGAAGTGGAGCCACCAACAGCTCAAACTGGTGATCTTGATGATGGTGCCAGTGAACATGTGCCACTTTCACCAGTTCTTAAAATCCTTGAAGAGAAAAAGGAGAACTTCCAAGAAGCCTGAAACTGTTGCACCGAAGGAAAATGTTGCCACTGACAGCAACATTCAAATGTCCAGTGCTCCAGAAGTTCCAGAAGATGGAGCTGCAACTTTAGTGGATGAGGAAGATGAAAGGACTTCTCATGCTGCTTCAAAGAGGAGAAAAACCACTTCAGCCAGGAGGAAGAAGCCAACCAAGCCAATCAGAGGGGAGAAGGATTTGGCCAGAAGCTGAATTTGAGGAGAAGAGCTTCATCAGTACAGGTTTTTCTAATTTCCCCACTTATCTAGGCTGTGCTAGTACTGTTCAAGGCTTTGATGCATGCAATGAGAACCTAGTATATGAATTTTATGAGGCTATGCATGCTGGGATAGATGATCCAGAATCCCAATATTATCATAGAATTCAGCTGAGAGGAAAAACCCTAGAATTCTCTCCCAGAAGAATTAGGGAAATATTAGGCATGCCTATTAAGGAAAGTGATGCTGCCTATGCTCTAGATTTTGCATTCTCCATCAATGATGCTGCTGCTGAGATCACAAACCAAGGAGTGATGGAGTGGAATGCTAAGTATGTGCCAGCTTCAATGCTAAGTATGTGCCAACTTCAATGCTAACTCTGAGATATTTCTATCTGTTCAAGATAAGAATACATATTTGGATGCCTACATCAGACATCTCAGTGGTCACAAAAGATCTTGGGCACTTTCAGTATGCACTGGGGACCAGAGCTGACATCAACCTAGGAGCTGTAATGTTTCAGCACATTGCTAAGTGTGCCAACTGTGTCAGGAATGAGAGGTTGATCAACCCAGGCCTCATTACAAGATTATTCTCTGAGCTTGCACTTGACACTGAAAAGATTGTAACCATCAAGCAGTACAAGCCTACCCAAAAGGTGACAAATAGGGGGAGGATAATTGATTTGCCCTACATTCCACCAGTTTATGAAGCTGATCAGACTGAGATGCAAAGGAATGAGGCAAGACTGGAGTTTATGAACTCTAGATATGAAGTGTTAGCAGCACAGATGGAGGAGATTAACTTTGAGATGCATATGATTGAGCAAGAAAGGGGTCCTCTGGCAGAAACCCTTTCTAATGCTGTTGTTGCTGCTTCTGAACAACAGAATGCTTCAGCTGAGAAGGAGAGATCACAGTCCAGTGAAGATGAAAATGAGGAATCTTTTGCTGATAAGGAGTCAAGCTCACAGGATCCAGTTCTGATGGATCAAGCAAGGAAGAAACTGATGGATCAAGTGAAGACACTGAGACTGATGAAAAGATTTCTACTCTCAAGAAGTGATCTTTGGGGAATTGCTAGCATCTGCTGTGTACTGCACCAACTACATGAAGACAAGCAAGGTTGCTTTGGCATTTTAATGTCCCCAGGAGGAGAGTAGTTTGATATTCTTGGACTTCTTAAACTTTTTAGTTTATTTCCATGTAATATGTTTTTCTGATGTTCTGGACATTCGACTGTCCTCTGCGTGACCTGTAACTTTTGATGATCTAAAAGCTGTTTAAGGATTCAGGGGAAGTTACAACAACACTTATGTGCAACAAAGATGTGTTTAAAAGTCAAGAAGTTTTGGGTTCACAAAAATTCCAAAGGGGGAGATTGTAAAGTCAAGCATTATTTGAGTTGGCAATTTTTATGAACGGTGAAGACTTTGACCTGGATTCACGTCAGGCGCCAAGTTCTTCGGGAACTTCGACATGAAATAATGTCAAGAAGACACAGATTCAGAAAAACAACAAACAAGGAAGTCCAAGATTAATTATGGCTGATCGAGCAAACATGGAAAGATGATATTCAGCCGAAACCAATCTAGATTCTATTTTGCGTTTTATTTGGTAAGATTAAAACATATTAGGAACAGAACCAAATTAATATGGTTGATTCCTAATTAGATCTAAATTAGAACATTCTTTTTCCTTATGTAATAGAATAGATAATATGGAAATCACAATCATACAGGGAAAAGAAGAGTGAGGGATCCGATTGATCAAGGGATCCAGTGCTCTATAAATACAGAGCCCTATGGCTATATTCAACATCGATTCAGGAGCTTCAACGTATAAGCATAAACTGGGAGTTTGAGGTTTTTGCTAAAGAAGAATCGACGCAGAAGTTAGAGCCGTGTTTGAGGTTCACTCACATTGATCGACGAAGATAAACGACAACAAAGATCGGGATATCAACATAAAAGGAGCTTGTGTTTGGGACAACTTAAAGAAGTGTTGTCTTGTCTCGCACTAATCACAGAGTTAAGTAGCAAAGGGATTTTGTACTGTACCTGGGCTTTCTAGTGAAATTTTTTCAAGTTGGCAGAGCTGCCTCGCAGAGTAGGTTGTTATACCGAACTGCGCTATCAATTACTGTGTTATTTACAATTCCGCATCTTAGACATTATAATACTTACTGACACAAGACATGATAATGTCCCGTACACAGTAACTGATAAACTGATCTAAATTGATAAATCGATCAAATTTAGGTAAACTCACACTTCAAGATTGGTTTTGGTTTGCCATCAGACTATTTTCCCATTCTTCCTTTTCAATAATAATGGAAAAGATAGCATTGTATCTACTCAGTTCGTTACATATTGATCATCCATTTTTAATCCACACTCTTCAATTCTTGCCGCCACCGACGTTAATATCAGAAGAATAAAGAACAGTGGAAGAATATGAGAGAACCACACCAAGAGAATGACGATATATTGAAGGAGAAATTTATCGCGAACTCATTTACAACCATTGGCGCTGGAAGTTAAATAGGGGTATAGGACCGGATCGGAGAAGGACGGTTTTGATATGTAGGGTTTTGATAAAATTTGATGGGGTGAAAAACAAGAAAAAAGAAGAAAATTAATTTTGGGAATGAAGTTAATTAGTGTTAATGGCTAAAAATAGATTTAATTATGACCATTAGATCATATCTAATTCAAAGGCTATGATTTGGAGTGAAATTGGAGTAAAAATAAGGGAGTCTCTTGATCCCCTCCTCCATATGTATATATACATGTAAATTTGTTGATGCCTAATATTTGACATTGAATTATTTAATAATGGCATAAAGAATACATTCCTATTTAAATAAATGTTAGTACTTTTATAATAAGTAATCAATTCACAAAACCATCACTATTATCAATTGTCGAATATTACTAATTTTATATTTTATTTATAAATAAATTAACTATAGGAACATACTTATTCCTCTCATTAGGGTATTCTTTGACATTTTACAAAAAAACTCAGTAGGTCAGAATATATATCATGTTTAGTAGGCCATTTCATCAAATAATAATAGAATCAATGCAACCCCTGATTTCTCAGCAATTATTAATTTATGCTACTATTTAAGTTAAAAAGAAATAAAATCATAATCGAAATATACAAGGGGAGAGAAACCAAATAATAATCGAAATAGAAAAGAAAATAATTAAAATCATAATCGAAACCAAATTAAAATAAAAAAGGTGAGAAAGGGAAATATATTAAGGATAAAAAGGTAAAAGATTGGAGAAAACATTGAACCAAAAAATTGGAGGTAAGTTTGGACAAACAAAAAGAGAGAATCACACAACTTTCATTTTCAAGAGATCGAATTTAGACAAATCTATTGAATTTGAGGTAAAGATTTTAATTGATAACCATTCGTCTGCTTATACTTTTATATTGTTATTTTATTTAGAGTTTTTAGTCCGGTGATCATTGGTTGAACCCAATCGATACAATCACATGTTTTTGAATTTCTTTTTTGTAAGAAACTTCATGTATGTTTGAGTAGTTTTCTTGCTTGGTTGAAAAATCCAAATTTTCTCCCATTGCTTGCCATTGTTTAATTTGAATCTATGTTTCGTCTGAGATGATATTTTGCTAATCACACACATCACAAATCTTTCGAAGACAACTGGAGCCTCCCAAGCCTAATATTACGAATATTTTCAACATGTTTGCATGAGTTTATTTCTGACTAATCTGAACTGAACTGAATTACATTGAGTTGAACTGAAGTGAAATTAATGTATTGAAAAATAGAATCAGTATGTCAAATTTTACCTGAATTTGATCAAATTATATTTTATTGAACTGAATTGAAATACTTGAAACTGCTCAACTTATAAACTCCATTAAACAGGGCCTAAGAGTTAAAAAAATACAAAGAAAAACCACGCAGTTAAGAAATTATCTTAATTATTAGGAATTGAAGTAGAAAATTATGAATTAAAGGCAACACTTTATCTTAATTATTGAAATTTAGTTCTTTTCAATTATTTAATTATATCACAAAAAATTATTCAACTTACATAATTATCAAATATTTACTTTGTAACTTTGTATTGAGATATTCATAATTATCATTTTAAAATAACATTATAAAACCGCGCGGTCCGATTAGCCTAGTTAACTTTAAAAAGTGTTTCAATGTGTCAAATGTTGGTTTATAGCATTTATCATCTTCAAACTCAGAACGTAGTAAAAACTAATTAATCAAATGTTACAATATTAATTTTATTAAGACCATTTCTTAATAAAGTGAACTGAAAAATGACAATACATTGAACTGAACAGAAATAAGTAAAAATATTAATTCGAACTGAAAAATATAAAAAATTAACTATTTGCAATGGCCCTTAAAAGTCTCAAATATATTATTTGTGGCCCCTCAAAAAAAGTGCAATGCTTATGACCCTTACATTAAAATTTTGTATTTTCATGGCCCAAGGTCATTCTTTCGTAATGGCATCACGGTCAAGATCATTTTTCAGGAGCAAAATCGTAATTTCACCCCACGCCTTCTTCTCCACCCTATCTATCCCTGCAAATATTGTGCCGCCACTCCCCCACCTCTCTGCTGCCACAAAATTTAATATCCAATAATATCACTGAGCATATCCACAACCGCCTTCTCCGTTACACCGACATCCAGGCCCGGTTCGACCATTACCCAGGTTCAACAAGCCATCGAAACATTTATCCATAAAGCAAGTCCTGAAAAACTCCCTTCAAAATCACATGTCACACATCTCCAGCCCTATTAGTCACCGGATCCAAAATTATCTCCTATCAGTCACTCTCTCAGTCACTCTCTTCTGCACCATCCCAAACATACATCATCAATCATCCACACATGCTTACAAAACAGTCAAAAACCAAAAAAAATCAGAAAGCAATTAACCTGTGACAAATCATCCGTGAAAAATCATCCGAAGCTGCATTGCTCGAAACAACCAAGAAATTCACGGCAGCGGGTGCCCGTAAGTACCTCGATAAGACGTCGTTTTACATCTTCCGGCGGTTTCTCCACCGTCTCTATGGTGGTTTACTTGATTGAGCTAACAATGAATTTGTTCGTAAAGCTTCGATTTTTACTCAACTGAAGGGAAGCTCTGCGCGGGCTGGTGAAATTGGGGTTGTTCTTGAGCCGGGCCTAGATGTCGGTGTAACGGAGAAGGCGGTTGTGGATGTGATTCGTGATATTATTGGATCTTAAATTTGGGGGTGGAAGAGAGGAGGGGTAGTGGCGGCACAATATTTGCACAATATGGGATGAAATAACGGTTTTACCCCTGAAAATGATCTTGACCGTGATGCCATAACAGAAGAATGACCATTGGCCACGAACAATATATTAAGGGCCATAAATACTGCACTTTTTTTTTGAGGGGTTACAAACAATATATTTAAAAATTTTAGGGGCCATTAGAAACAGTTATAAGAAAGGACGGTCTGTGGTACAATGATATTACATTCCTCTTCCCACTCTTACTGCAAAACTTCATTAGTCCAGTTTTACACTCTTTGTTCCTCTTTCCTGACGATTCAAAGGCATAAATTTATTAGCATTTGCGTATGAACATAAAATGCAACACAAGTTCTTTTATGTATTTTTTTAGAATATTGACGCCTTTGATGTTATATTGTCTGACTTGAAATAATTATATTTTAAAAATTTGAACTTATGATCATTTACAAAAATGTGATGATGATACTTCAAACTAATAATGGTTGATGAAAAAGATTTTGTTTATTTACAATTTCCTTTGATGTTTTATATTCTTACTAATCATAAATAAGTATCATTAGAGTTTGAACTTATGATCATTTATACAAATATGATGATAATACTTCAAACTAATGATATGTATTAGAAACCATTATGGTGTTTTTCTATACTTCTATGAAATCTGAAGTTGATGATTTAAAACAAACTATAAGTTGATGATTTATAAATACAAATTTATTATTTAAATGTTGATGATTTAAAAATATAAGTTTTTTTTAAACTGAAACCACACTACGGTGTAGTGATTTTATTGGGCTCACAACACCTCAAACAAATAAGAATGTTTATTACAAATTTGGGCGATTGCCCTACGAAGTAAATCTTCCAAAAAGTGTATGAAAAGTTATGGTGAAAAGTGCATGAATTCAAAAGAGAATCCTGGCCCGTTATCGATCTTGACGAGCAATGTGATGATCGTAAACAAAGCACAACTTAGCTAATCAAGAGATGTTGGTGTTTAATAAAGTTTATGTTTAATAAAAATATGATGATGTTTCATGATACGCAATGTTAAATTTATCTTTAATGCATCATGTTTAAATTTCTAAAGATTATGATGTTATACTAGTATGTTTGGTGTGACTTTTATGAATCAGTTCCAAAGACAACAAATTTAGCCTATAGAAATCCCAAATGAAGGGCCTGATATTGACCATCCCTTTGTTATTACAAAATAAGCAATTTAAACCTAAATGTACATTGTTTAAATTGAAACGTAGAAAGACTTTTCTGAGAGAGGTTAAGAAAGTTGGATGTTCAAGATCCCAAATATTAGTAATTATTTTAATGACATCATTCTTGAAATCTTACTTTAATAATTACATATTTCAATGAACTGTGCAATATTTCTCCCATTTGCCAAATCAAAAACATTTTAAAAAGTACTCGAAATACACCGGGCAACGCCCAGTCCGCTTTGTCTAGTAATAGTAAAAATGAGATTGCTTTGCTTAAGAATGAAAAATTCAAGCTTAATAGTAGAAATTAATAAAATTTCTTATCTTGAAACTAATGAAATTACATATTTCTTATTTAATGTGCATGATTAGCTTTTGATATCTTTGAGAAAAATAAACTAAATTCTTAACTAGAGGATAATAGCTGGTAAACTAGACTAATACCCACACTTAAATTTGTGAACAATAAACTATACTAAGATTAAACATATGCGATAAATTTTACAAAATTTAAAACGCATTTCAAAGGTGGTACAAATGTAAGAAAAATTTATAACTATTTCTAAAAGCTATAACTTACTACAAGTACAACAATGAAGATATTTTTAGAGGGGGTAAGAAACTCAAAATCTCTATATTTTATGGATTTTCACTTTTCAACATTAATAAAAATACCATGTTGTGATATTTCTGACTTTTTTTATGGAACAAATTTACAAGTATGATTTGATGTTGAACTGTTTTAATTTTATTTTTAATTCCTTGGTTAAGATTATAATAGCTGAGCTATGAAAATTCACGTCTTGCCCGCCAATGAACTGAAAATTTGATCAAATCAATTCTCATGACCAAAGAGATCCAAGTGTGGCCCAACTAATTCGACGCAAAACTAAACATAGTTGGCAGAATAAAAAAATAGTTCTCGGAAATAAGCAAGACAGATAGTGAAACCGAAACACTCACCTTCAAGCCGCCGCATCAGCCGACATTGGGCACAATATGTCTTGACAAAAGAAGCATACATTAAACAATTACAATGTAAAATAAAAGAATCGAACAACTTCAGATTGGCCTTTGTGTTATCAAGCACACACAGATGAAAACGAAAATCAGAATGACCTTAAGAGAGAGGGGTTTTGCTTGAGCCCAAGCCATAACGAAATGTCAGATGTCTCCAACTGCTCTAAAGTTCCTTCATCCTATACCAGCCACGTTCTTTTGTCAAGCCAGGCCTCCTTAAGCAACTTAAATGTTGGAATCATAAATGATGATGTATGCCGGACACCAACACTTCGACGACGAATCAGGCTCTCGAACTGATCTGCAAGACAAAGGCCCCGTGTGTCCCGGGGGTAGACACTCTGACGCTCAAGTCAGTATATTTGTTTAAGGCGTAAAGTATAAAGTATGAGATTAGATGGAGAGGTCTACCAAACCTTTAGGGTATTTATGTGGTTACAATCCGTAGATCACCAAGATATGTATTTATGGTATGAATACAACTCTTATGGAATAGTAGTTGTATTACCATGTATAATAGAAGTATATTTCGGAAATGGTTGTATTACCATGTTTAGGATGGCTGTATTACCATCTTTGAAAAGATGTATATTCTGTGTAGAACATTCATAATATACGCATTCCTTATAAGGATTAGGATTGATGGACCTGTGGATCCACCCTCCGCGTATCTCGAGCCCACGACCCTTCTCGGGCCCTGGTCCGAGTATGAATGAGGTCCGAATACGAACCATGGACTTATCAGTAGCCCCAAGGTAGATCTTCAGAAAATAGAATACTCAATCTCGAAGGTTGAGTGAGAGGCTTGCTTCTCGAGGGAAAACCAATAACTCGGGGTGTTAAGCTCGGAGTATCTTCCTAGAACTGTCCTCTCGGACTTGCCCTTCTGAATATCTAGCTTAAATTTCTTTCGTATTCCATCAAGACATATGGACGGTTGGATCTGGATCTGCCTTCTTAAATTCTGAAAAGACTGACACGTGGCCATTGTTCATTTTATCTTCTGGCGGTGAGGAGGACCAACATTCCAATTGCCTGTCTCATTTCGCGAGTTGAGGTAATTACTCCCCTTAAATGCACGCTAATTACTGGTTATATAACCAAGTAATTTTCCTTGTGTTTATCATCAATCTGCATCCAAGCAATTTTAATCTTTTCTTTCTCTGCAAAAATTCTCAACTAAACTCTTGTCTTCCTTCATCGTCTTCTTCTCATAACCTTTTTCCCCTCATTCTCTGTATTGCCATGTCCTCAGCAAACTCTAGCATTCCCTCTGGTAATGGAGAGAAAGTTCCCGTGGCTCGTGACTTGCGTACTCTATTTCTGGAGGTTGAGTCTAGGGAGTTGATGGAGGTAACTATGGCGATGCCGCTGCAGGCTGTAACTGCGGTGGTGGACGACGGTGCCTCTGGGTCGAATCCGGGACCAAATATGGAGCCCCAAGTTGAAAAACGGGTTCCAGCTTCTGATGATGCATGGAGCGTCACTAAGGTGGTCGATGAAAAGACACTACAATATCTACAGTCATGCAGGCTGTCATATCCTCTTGAGGCTGGCTTGAAGCTCGAGGATGGGGAAGTTCCCATTGGAGATCTGGTGAGCCCCACTCGAGGGGTACTTTATGGGAGGTTTTCGCAGCAAGGGATAAGTTTTCCCTTTCCCCTTTTATTTCATAAATTCCTGCAGCATCATCAACTGCATCCGAGCCAAATACATTCTAATGTGGTAGTGTTGATCATGGCGGTGATTTATTGGTATGCTCGGAAGAATTACAAACTGACCGATTTATTCAGGAGTCTGTACAAGTTATTCTCTTTTGAGACTTACGAGTACATTACCCTTACTCCGATGAAGAGGAAACCCATCACGTTTCCTGATAACAGTGGTGTGTGGGAGGCAGACCGTTTCACTTTCGACCGAAGCAAGTACGAGGTTCCTGACTTGCATCCCAAGCCCAAGGATGCTATAGCTCGTGACAGAGTTTTCATCATTCCTGATCACTTAAAGGGCATCGTCGGGGAGCTCCTAAAGGAGGACATTACCCTTCAAAGAGGGGATTTTGTTCTAGGCGCACATGGCTCTATCTGGCAGTGGCCCAGTATCACTTACTCGTATCTGTTGGATGTTCCTTGGTCGAAATCTACCTCCAGCTTTTTGAAGCCTGATCGGAATTGGGCCCTCCCTGATAAAATCCAGGGAAGAAAGAAGAAGGCCAGGAAAGGAGGTCAAAGAAAATCTCCTCGAAATCAGGGTGAATCCTCTTCTAGTCGGTCTTCTTCAGGTAGCTCTTCAAGTCATATACTGTTGTCATATAATATGTTTTTCTTGTGTCATATACTGAGGTTTATCTTTATATATGTATAGCGTCTCCTCTAAGGAAAAAGGCCAAGAAGGGGAAGACCGCTCTCCATGTCATAGATGAGGAAGCGGAGGAGTCCGAGGAGAGGGAACCGGAGGTTAGGAGGTCCTCAGATGATGATGAATCTGACCTTGAGCTGGTGATCTCCAAGGATGCTTCTCTGAAGAAACTGAAGTACTATCTAAGCTGCCCAAAGGAAGAGGATGGTCAGGCTTCTCGGAGGTCTTCTAAGAAGTATCCCTTCGTCGCTGAGGTAATTATCCTTCATATTATACTATATAGGTTCCTCAGATGCCAGGTTTTAATATGTCTTTGATCTCTCAGTTGATGGCGGGTCTATCCACGCTGGGGTGTCGAGCTAATGACGTGATCCGGCACTTGTCTGATTTTGTGATGGAATTACATGTTAAGTGCCGGTCGTTCAGGGCAAAGAAGGAGGAGATGGAAACTTCCCTCTTGACTATGACAACTAAGTCTGTTGCTACTACTCCACCCGTTCAGGCTCCATTAGATGTGACTCAACTAGAAGCCAGGGTGAAGCAGCTAGAGGCCGAGAATAAGGACCTGCTGTTGGTGAAGGAGTCTCAAGAGAAAGAGCTGGAGACTTATCGAGATATTGCCGAGGAGCTGGCGCAAAATCAAGCCGAGGAGAAGGATCCAGGGGAGCCTAAATGACTTCTAAAGCTTTGAAGAGTACCTTCATTGCTTGTAGCCCCGAGTTTCAGAGCCATAGGGAGGAGTAAGGGGATTTATTCCATTCCTCTGAACAGCATGAGATCTTGGGTGGAGTCTTGCAACTATGCCAATCCGAGAAGGAGGTGGAGATGATGGAGGAAATATTTTCTCATCCAGATGCTGTTAATAAGCTCTCTGCTCTGACTGTAAAACGCTGGATCCCTGGGGCTGAGTTTTTGGATGCACTGAATCCCTTTGAGAAGATAGTAAAATCAGGAGATTTATTGAGGCTTATTAGAGCCAAGTATCCTGAATTATCTTCTCTTGAAGAGGTGCTTAATCCTTCTACTGGCAAGGTTGAGTAATCACAGCAGGTTTGCTACCTTACTTGCTGGCATCTTCTCGTCAGCCTCGATCTCATGATTTACTGGAAAGGAGCACCATCCTTGGTTGTTAAGTTCTCGCAATTATCCATGATGAACACTCTGCGAGCTTAATATTGTTTGGCTTCTTCCTTGGGTGTCCTTTGACAAGGCCTTTAATGTCACAGCGTGCAGAAAAGTTGATAATAGCCCATCTCTCAAGTGTCACTTCTGGTGAAGTCCTAGGAAACCCTATTGGGTATATTTAAAAGTACCATATTCTAATGTAATAACACCTTTGATATGTCCTTTTTAGGTTCGAGGTTTAGCCTCTTATGTGCCCTTTTGAGGGTCTTGTTTAGAAGTATCATATTCTGATGTAATAACACCTTTGATATGAACTATTTGTATTCGAGGTTTTTCCTCTATGTGTGCCCTTTTGAGGGTCTTGTTTAGAAGTATCATATTCTGATGTAATAAATATGAACTTCAACTTTTTTTTTTGAGGTTTCTCCTCTTTGTGTGCCCTTTTGAGGGTCTTGTTTAGAAGTATCATATTCTGATGTAATAACACCTTTGATATGAAATTCAACTTTTGTTTTTGAGGTTTCTCCTCTTTATGTTGAGATGATTGATTCTCGAGCACGTCTGCCCTTTTGGTCTATAGACCTCAATCAAGCACTTTTTTGAAGTACTTTATCTCGAACCTATCTCTTTTATTCAAAACGATTGGTATTTGAATATTGGATCCAAACAACTTATAAGTTGACCAATCATATACCTTATAAGGTATATAGTTTTGAATAACAATCAATGTTATTCTTAAGACAACAATCCTCTTTTTAGAAAAGGAATTTAAGATTACTTATTTTAAGGATAGGTATAAAAATATCATGACTTCAATCTAAGTTTATAACTTTAAGAATAGAAATGAAGTAAATAGTGGGTTTGAGTTTGAGTACCCGTTTGTGCTAGAGCATACTTGTCTCGGACCTTGATGAGACTTCTCGGACGTTCTTGATAGTCTCGAACCTTTTTGAGGCTCTCCATTGAGTTTTTATCTTCCGTGATACTTTCGTAAGTTAATCACATTCCATTTTCTTGGTATAGGTTCCCCCTTCATGGTTTCCAAGAGGTAGCTTCCCCCTGGATGGGATTCTAGGACTCGATATGGACCTTCCCAGTTCGGGGCTAGCTTCCCTTCCACTTCTTTTTTGCTTTTTTCATTTAACCTCATTACAAGGTCTCGTTTAACGAAAGTGGCCAAGCGGACTCTTCTATTATGGTAGCGCTTGACTCTTTCCTTTACGTTGGCCTCGTGGATTGTAGCATTTACTCTCTTCACCTCTAGGAGGTCAAGGTCGAGACGAAGGTTATGTTCGTTGGCCGTGCCATCTTCATCATCTGGTTGAGAAGTATGGACAGAGGGGACCCCAATCTCTATGGGGATGACCGCTTCGGACCCATAGACTAAGCTATAAGGAGTCTCCCCTGTTGCTGTGGCTGGTGTGGTTCTATGGGTCCAGATCACGCTTGGTAGTTCTTTGATCCAGTTTCCTTTTGCTCCTTCGAGGCGCTTTTTGATACCGTTTACCAAGGTACGGTTCGTAACCTCTACTTGGCCATTAGCTTCTGGATGGTATACCGAGATGAGCTTTTGGTGTATGCCGTACTCTGTACACCATTTCTTGAAGGGGTCATTAGCAAATTGTGCTCCATTGCCGGTCACTATGTATCTCGGGATGCCATAGCGACACACGATATTCTTCCAGCAAAAATTGATAACTGTCTTACCAGTTATGTTGGTTAAGGCTTCAGCCTCTACCCATTTTAAGAAATAATCGATGGCCACAATGAGGTACTTGAAATTACCAGGGACCGTAGGAAAATGTCTGACGAGATCTATGCCCCATCGGAAAAATGGTCAGGATTCTTGGATGGTAATCATATTCTCCTGTGACACGTGGATCATCTTAGCAAATCTCTGACACTGGTGACAAGAATTGATATATTATTTGGTGTCTTATAGCGTCGTAGGCCAGAAATAACTCATCTGTAGGAGCTATCGGGTGACGGTACGTGGACCTTGATGGCTACCACAAACTCCTGCATGTGTTTCTTGTATTAAGTGTTCTGCGTCGGAAGGCCCAACATACTTAAGTAGGGGTTGGAGGTATCCTTTCTTGTATAGGAAACTGTTGTGGATGACATATTTTAGAGCTTTAACTCGGACCTTCCGTGCCAGGTGCTTGTCCTCATGAAGGGTACCTGTTTGGAGGTATTCAATGTAGGGGTTCATTCATGTGTCTGAGATGTCAACAGCCATGATGCTACTCTCTTCGTAACTTCTCTTTGCCATGATTTTCATTAGCAATTCTTAAGAAGATTTGATGTTGAGGTCCGAGGAGGCAAGCTTGCTTAGTGCATCGGCCTTGTGGTTACCTTCTCGGGGGATATGATTTAGCTCATAATTTTGGAATTGACATAGGAGAGACTTAATTATCTCGAGGTATTTCTGGAGATTGTACTCTTGAGTTTCGTATTCGCCCTTGACCCGCTGAATTGCGATCTGTGAGTTATTGAAGATCTCAATGTTTTTAACTCCCAGATCTTTAGCCAATTTTAATCCGGTAATGATGGCTTCATATTCTGCTTCACTGCTGGTGGCTTGGAAATCGAAATGAGAAACGTAAGGATGGTCCCTTTCCTCAGGGCTGGTTAGTAAAATTTTTAGCACCACTTCCCCTCGACTTGGAGGATTCCTTGATATATAACCGTCATCTTCCTCGGAGTAAAACACCATAGACTGTTCGAGATCAGGGTTGGGAACCAAATCTCCTAAGATAGTGTTGTCGGTCGAGATGTTATTCACTTTTCTGACGTTACGTATATCCGTGATCATACAGGAACGCGTCACTTCTTGATCTCCTTTGATCAAAGCTACTCCTTGCGGTGCCGGAAATTTTATCATCAGATGATAGGGAGACCATACGGCCTTAGCTTGGTACATCCAAGGTCTGCCAAGGATAATGTTGAAGGGTGTGACGGTGTTGACTACCACAAATGTGCAGTAGAGGGTAAGGCTCTTTGTCCCATCTTCTACCGTGACTGGGAGTGTGATTTCTCCAAGAGGTGTTACAGGATTTCCGGTGAACCCCGAGATCGGACCCATAGGTTTGAGGTCTTCCTTGGTAAATCCTAACTTCTGGAAGCAATCTTGGAATATTACTTCTACCCCACTTCCGTTGTCTATGAAGACTCTTTTTACCAAAGAATCTTGTATGGTTGCTAAGATAATGAGAGGATCAGAGTGAGGCTCCTGATTTGGTACGACATCCATGTCCGAGAAAGTAATTACTTCTTCGGGGTGGAGACTCTTGTTGACCAGCTTGGTATGTGGTAGGGTCCGCACACTATCCTTCAGCTTAGTTAGGGAAATTGCTTCTCCGGTATAGCCATTAATGCTATTGATGACCCGGTTGGCTCCATTTGACGGTGGTGCGGGAGGATCTTAAGGATTGTTGCCTCCACCGCCCTGGTGGTTATTGTTATTGTTGTGGGAGCCATCCTCCTTCTTCGGAGTATTATTACCTACAATCATTCGATACAGATTTATCAAGAGGATTTCATCTTGATCATAGCGTCTCGTGGTGAGATTCATGTATCTATAATAATGTTCTATCACAGATTCCCCTTCTCGTTGTCTATCTTCAAGAATCAGTCGATCTCTTTGCGTTCTTCCTTCTGGAGAAAAGATCGAGTTGGGTCTATTATACCCAACCTATTTTCCCTCGGGGGAGTGTCCGAGAAAAGGTTGATTTGGAGTGGATCAGAGCCCCGCGGGCTGTGTTGTATGGTTTGGTTCAGGGTTTCCCTGAGACGTCTCTGTCTAACGTCCTCCTGCTTCCTTTATGTAAAGATTTGCCGATCCCTTTGTGTTCGTTCTTCTGGAGAGAAGATCAAATCGGGACCCCTATACCCCAACCTATTTTCCTGATCCAGGCCATCATAATTATTGACGTTCGCGCTATAATTTACGTTGTTTTGGATGAAAACCCTTTGACCTGATTTTGGTACTTCAAATCCAACAGGGTTTGTTTCAAAAGGCGGGGTTCTGGATGCAGCAGGATTGGAGCCGGATGCTGGTATCCCAGATATGATAGGATTTCATCCAGGAGGTGCTCTGGATACACCAGGATTTGGACAAGAGATTTGTATTCCTATCACAACAGGATTTGGACCGATGGATATCAGAATGTTGAAGTTTCTGGTACCCACGGTAGAGTTTGGTGATGGCTCTAAGGCAAAGTGTGCCCGAGATCTTCTGGGTTGTCCGCGCCCTCGACCGCGTCCATGTCCTTGAGGGGGCTGCTCCGCTTTTGGATTATCCTCTGGATTTTGCCTCTCCACGCGGGCGCTTCGTCTGGGTTGTTCAGCTTCAGACATGTTGTTGGAGGATTGGTTCTTCAGGTGCGCTAGGCCAGATCAGATACAAGGTTTGGCAACATCGTCAATGAGTGTGAGGGTCCCACCAGGCGTGCCAAATTGATGTATGCCGGACACCAACACTTTGACGACGAACCAGGCTCTCGAACTGATCTGCAAGACAAAGGCCCCGGGTGTCCGGGGGTAGACACTCTGACGCTCAAGTCAGTATATTTGCTTAAGGCGTAAAGTATAAAGTATGAGATTAGATGGAGAGGTCTACCAAACCTTTAGGGTATTTATGTGGCTACAATCCGTAGATCACCAAGATATGTATTTATGGTATGAATACAACTCTTATGGAATAGTAGTTGTATTACCATGTATAATAGAAGTATATTTCGGAAATGGTTGTATTACCATGTTTAGGATGGTTGTATTACCATCTTTGAAAAGATGTATATTATGTGTAGAAAATTCATAATATACGCATTCCTTATAAGGATTAGGATTGATGGACCTGTGGATCCACCCTCCGCGTATCTCGAGCCCACGACCCTTCTCGGGCCCTGGTCCGAGTATGAATGAGGTCCGAATACGAACCATGGACTTATCAAATGCATTATCCTTGCCTGGTGGAAAAAGAATCACATAACTTTAAATGACAGGGTAGGAAAGAAAATGATGCATCAAGGTATTAAAATTATGATACTAGTTAAAAGGCAAAAGAGGACACGCACATATCAGAAAGCCCTTTTAACGTATGGCTTCTAATATTTGATGTGGACAGGTGCCTCCTTCTTCTTGGCCCTTTCTAGAAGTGCACTTCAGTGATCCATGGGAAACACAAAGAAAGTAGTATTAAATATTGCTTTCATATTGGCCCTCTCAACAGACTCCCTTAACTTCTCACACAATTCTTAGTGACCTTTTATTCTGTATTCTTGACAGCAATATTTTATCCTTTTATACCCAGCTCACGTCATAATGATTCTTCAAGGTTTCTGCACACACCAAAACAATCAAATGCATAGTTATGATGTTTTCGGCATATCGGTTCTTCTCCGCCTCCACTATGGCCATCTTCCTCTTCAGCTCTTGGAAGGAATTATCCGTCAATCTCTTCTCCTTCTTTAAGGTCCTGACTTCATCTTCCAAGGCCTCTCTTTTAGCATTCTCCTGGACCATCCCGTCTTGGAGATGCTTCACCACTTCAGAAAGCTCGCTAGATTTCTTGGTCATCTCCACCTTCAGCAGCTCCAACTCAGCCGCCTGTTCTTGGCAGCAACCATACAATGTCTTGATAGAGCCATGCATATGCTTCATATGATTCAGGGACTGTGAAAGAAAATAAGACAGTTAGACAAGTACATATTCAATTTCGTCAAAAGCCGAGTGACAAGCGATTTCCCACGTCGTTAAATGGGACTCCGCGAGATCAAAATACTATTTATAAATCACCTACAACTTCTAACTACTAGAAAGTAGATAGTGGGAAGTAGGGGTCGAACCACAAGGAGAAGGGACTTGTAAGAGTGTTTTAAAGTAGAAAATAAGCATACTTATATATTATATAGAAAGCAATGTAAACAAGGGGGGGTTTTGAGGTTGGTTTTGATTACACTATGAAAGTAAACTAAATTATCATTAGCTAAGCTAAGGGGATGATACTAGGATTATGAGGCCTTGGGAGGCAAATGACTTCAATTTCCAACTATCGACTTATCACCGAGCAACTGCAATTACAAGGAAGTTTAGACCATTTGTCAAGGATGAAAGCATCATATTCTCTCGAATGTAGCTAGAGAGGATGATAACACCACTCAAAAGCTCTCATTGTTGATTCACCTAGATGATAACACCATAGATAACTCAACAATGGTATTAGGATTAGAGAGAGACAAACTTACTCACACACCCGCAATAGCGAGAGTATACAAATAAGACATTTGATAACTAGCAAGAACCAAGACGATGATAGCATATATGTCTCGATTCCTACTTTGCTACTTAATGATATTGGAGTGAACGATAACGTTCTACCCACAAATCTAGTTATTCGTTGATAACAATCATACGTTAAAATGGAATCTTCAACTCAAGTATACAATCACATATTAGGGGGACCAATGATAACATTCAATCCTTACCTAAACACATAATTGATTAATCATGCAAGTTCATAAGATTTCCACTTCTAACAACTCATATTTATCATGGCATTCCTTAACTACAATCACACAACAAGGGGAAGAACTTGTCATCACTCAACCCCTTCCATAGTCATTAATCTAACAACTAGAGATTACACTACCATTATGCTAAGTCACCATCATCATCACACTAAATTACTCTAACCAAGCTAACCTAATTAATGACTATGGAGCATGCAATTGATATAAAACACAAAGCCCATAACAAATTAAGCAAGATTGAACAACATTCATGCAAAAGAATTCAAGTTCATCAAATGATAATCCAAATCTCAAGTTTAAGCATACAAGGCCCTCAAAGTTTCAAGGGAATAAATTCAAATGCTCCCAAGGATCAAACTAAGCTATACTACAATACATGGAATCAAACTACTAATCTAAGGGAAAGGAATGGAAGAAAAGGGAAAGAAAGATGAAGAACTAGGGGTTCTACATGGTGTGTGGCCGTTTTTTTTCTCTTGGGGGAGATAAGAGGTATTTATAGAATGCAGTGCACGGGCCGCGCAGCACTCCGCGCACTTTTGTGAAGGGTCGCGCACTTTAGCCGTTGATCCGATTTGCATCTTCTAATAGTCCATTTCGAAGCTCTTGATGAGAGGAAACCAATGGTATGACCCATGTGATCTAATTCCTTTGCAAACATTTCCAAAATCAAGTTTCAAAATATTAGTGCATCACTTGTTCTTCTTCAAAATGTAACTTTGACAAGTTTAGCTTTAAAACTCCTTACTTTGCACCAAATGCTACCCAAATTAGATCTCAAATGTCATCAAAAGAAGAGTATATTTAGGGCTCATCAAATACCCCCACACTTAAACCTTTCTCGTCCTCGAGAAAGAACGATTAAAGTCTAAGTGCATACTCTTATCAATTTCACAACAAGACATTTGAGACCTTGCCAAAATACAAACTTTCCCTAAGATGAAAACACAAGAATCATGTCTTATATTCTAATCCTAATGAAAGTTCTACCCAACCCCCAATATCATCATAAAGTAAAGAGTGTGCCAAAATTACAAGTACAATAATTTCCTTGGCACAACCTACCCCAAAGAGATCACAAAATATAACACAAAAGTACAACAAAATGAGACCATAGAAACGTGAGCAAGTTTACCTCTCCTTTTGCCTATGCGCCTTTCGGTTTTCACATAGCCGCTCTTTTTTTCTTTTTTTCTTTTTTTAAACTCTCCTTTTGCCTAGGATGTAACCTAGCCTCTCATTTTTTCCGCTCACTCTCCTTTTGCATAGGTTATACCTAGCCTCTCTTTACGCACACTCTCCTTTTGCCTAGGTTATACCTAACCTCTCATTTTTCCGCACAAGCCTCTCACTTTTGCCTAGGCCTTGTTAATGTTTTGACCTATCCGGGCTTTTCACTCATTTTTCATTCCGAAACAAATTCATCAAAAGAAGTACACATTTATACTAGAGCGAAGCAAAACATGGATACTAAACCCTCCCCCACACTTAAACTAAACATTGTCCTCAATGTTAAAAGAACAAGTATAACAAGAGAATGGGAAGGGAAGTATTCACAACTAAGGAAAGCAGAGTCGTGAAAATACCAGCCAAAAATGAATGATCAAGCACATGAACCTAGCCAAGAACACTGCTATCACACACTACCGCTGGACCACCAATCAGAGAGGTCGAGATCTCAACTGAAATTTCTCAGTGTGAAGCATGTCGAAGTCCACAATCATGAAACTCAGCCACTTGAAAGTATAAATCCTCTCACCTTAGACACCACAAGGATCATCCCACACTCCACAGTGAAATGCAGGATGATGCATTGAAAATTACCTCTCCGAGTGTGTTGGGATAGCCAGAACCACACAGGAAACCAGAACATCAGCCAAAAAGTTCGGAACTTTCTCTGGTTATATAATAAAGAATCCGTCCCCGATCACAGATTTCCCTTGTCATGAAAGCACGTGATAATAATATGTAATCACAGTCCAAAGCATATTGAGGTGCACCAGTACAAACAAGTAAGCAAACAGCCCTTTCATTCGAAAGCAGACATTACGCACCAATCTGATCATATGTATCAACACTCAAGAGAAGAGTTCAGAATCTCATCCAGCACAAAAAACAGTCTACTATCCACCAACCAAAGCACAGAACCATATGCATCATTAAAGCACAAATCCAGAACAAAAGTCTGAGCAATCATATACACAGGACCATCACGAAAGAACATTCCCAAGATAAACAGCAGTGAACACAGGAAAATACCGAACCAAGGTGATAGAGATGTAGCAGTGCGACTGAATTGGGCGAATCACAGTTCACCGGAGTGGAGAACTGGTGGCAGCCTTCGGCAGAGAATGACACCCATGTGAGCAGGTCATCGGCGGAGTGAAACAGAGGCGGTGGTGGACCTGAGGTGGCGGCTCCGGAGTCGCGGCCCGATGTATATCAGGGATGAATGAGCCCGCGGAGACGCTGAGGAGCGTCGGAGATGGGTAGTGGCCGCCGAAAAGGAGTAGGAATAGGTGGAGATCGGTGATGGTGGAGTTGTGCAGCGGCGGCGGCGTCTGAGAGGTGGTGGTGGCTGTTTGGAGCAGATGGTGGCCGGAAAACAGATGTTGACGGTTCGGCGATGCGGTGGAGGGATGTGGTCGGCGGTAGTGGCCGACGGGCGAGAGAGGGGTATGGTGGTGTCGATCCGCCACGGAGATGGTTGGAGTTGCAGAGGTGCAGATCGTCGGAGTACAGAGGAGAAGGGTGGTGGCGGGGGTGAGGAGGAGTTCATGGTGACGGGTCGCCGGTGGAAGGAGGTGTGTGTGCGGTTCAGTTGTAGGTGGGGTGCCGCCGGTGAGTTGGGGATTAATCGGAGATGACCGACTTCTGGTGATACCGTCGGGAAGACAGCGGTAGACGGTGGTGGCGGCCGGACCGTCCGTGATGACTGGTGGGAGGTCGGCGACCCAGCGGCGGTAAGATGGCAGGAAGATGGCTGGTGGAGAGTCTGGTGTATTGCGGCTGATGAGGGAGATAGGCTCTTCTTTTTCTTTTGTTGTTGTTTTTTTTTTTTGTATTTTGTTTTTATTTTTAAAGTGCAGAGCCCAAGCAGTGGTAAGGACAGTCTCCAAAGGCCCGTGCAATTATAAGGGAAAATCACCCTCCAGGAAACTCCGCGCAGCCCGCGCGGCACTAGACGCAATAATTTTCTGATTAACAAAGGCCCGCGCGGTACTTTTTTTTTTATTTTTTTTTTTTTTTTGATAAAAATTCCATTCCCCGATGCTTCCAAATTTCCTGCATCAAAACACTACCAAAGTGTAAAATCTTTTAAACAAACGAAAAATCAAATAAACTAAAAATAAGCATTTTTTTTTTATAAACACATAAAAGAGGAGAAAAAGAAAAAGAAAATCGTGGAGTTACGATCAAAATCGGTTTATTTAACGTCGTCGACACGACATGGGAGGTTCATCCCAATGGTGCAATTGGGCGCCTCAAGAGAAATTACGTATTTTTAAGGTCGTCGTCACGACCCTAATGTTATTCAAATAACAAAAGATTAAAATTCCTCACCCTCACATGGAAGGTAAAGGAAAGTTGAGGAGGTTTAAGAGGAGGATTGTATGGTTGAAGTTTTGGAAGAGTAGGGATAATTGGAAGTATGTATATATATGGCTTCCTAATCTCCTCTAAAACTAATGGAAGTGGTGGAATTGGTAGTATGGGTGGAGGTGGTGAATACAATGGTGGTGGTAAATATTCAAGAACAACAACCTCACTTTCTACTTCAATAGATTCAAAAACCAACTCCTCATCCCATTGAACTTCTTCCTCATACAAAGAGGTGATTTCACTCACCAAAGTACTTGGAATAGGTTCTATGTGGGATGGTATTTCTTCAAACAACCTACTTGGCTCCTCTAATGGTTTGGGAAGTTGGGAAATTTGTGTAGTATGTAGAGGCAATGATGATGATGGTGATGGTAAAAATTCAAGAATAGTGATCACCTCCCTCTCTAATTCACTAGAGTCAACACACAACTCCTCATCCCATTGAACTTCTTTCTCATGCTTAATGGTGGGATCACTCACCAAAACATTTGTATTAAGTTCCATTTGGGATGACTCTTCCTCTAAAGATTGAGCTACCAAGAGCTTTACCTCTAAGGCCATTTCATGCATTCGCCTCTCAAGATTTTCAAAATGCCGATTTCTTTCATCATCTATCGGATCTTTCTCTTGAGACATATCCCAACAAGGTGGGGGCATGTCTTGGTACTCATGAGGTTGGTTTTCATCGAGATATCCATAATTTAAATGATCACTCCTTTGTGGCTCATAAGAATTGTAGCATGGATTATATCTTTCTTGATCTTGAAAACCAACTCTCTCCTCATTATAGCACTTATCATGATAGTCACCTTGGTATGAAGAACCAAAAGACCTTTCATTATTATAGTGCTCATCTCTCGAATCATCATTGCAAGGCTCGGAAAAATTATTTGAGTTGTAAGTATCACTCGAGCTTGCCATAATATTTCTCATCCTTTGATTGTTAAAGGTGAGAAATTCGTCAAAATCTATTCTACTTAAAGTAAACATATTAGTAAAAGTTTTGAAATTTGTAGTGCAAGAGTTCTAGATCGGTACACACTACAAGTGGTGTCGTCCACAAAAGTACTCAAGCAATACACACTTCAAGAAAATGGAATTTTTTATTTTTTTTTTGAAAAATTACAAATAGAAATATAATCTACGATGAAACACAAAAATAAAATACGCCTTCTCCCCGGCAGCGGCGCCAAAATTTGGGAGGTCGTCGTTATACCTCTCCAAAAATACAATTTATACTCACTCACAAGCTCTACACACAACTAAGCATATAGTGGCAAGTAAGGTTCGTATCCACAGAGAAGAGGAGATTTTCAAGTATCTCAAATAGATTTACTACTCTAACTACTATAAAATGACTATAATATCATATTTATATAAAAGCGATGTAAATAGGGGGGGAAATTTGGAGTTTGGTTGTAGAAAACACTACAATGTTATGTTAAGCTATAGCTTAAGATTACAACTAAACTATATAAAAGATAGATTAACAATGAGATTATTAGACTTGGGCACTCGACTTCAACTTTCGACTAAAGGTTGATCATTGAACTACCACACATTGCACTTGGTTTTTGCGATTACTTATCGAGATGGAAGATCTCAAAGTAAGATATTCAATCTATTCTCTCTTTCCTAACCAAGAAACAACATAGCATCGTTGCTAGGTATTCATCTTTAGATAAAATAAGTGGAAGCACTATATTTAATCTATTGATGGCATTATTCATGAGAATCGATAACATGTAAGCAAGGCAATTGAACATTAATGAGGAACAATGGATGAAAGCATACAAAGCACTATTCCCATTTGCTCTAACCATCAATTAAGCAAATGATAACATTTTTGCCCATAGATTTAGCAAGTATTCAACACAACCTACAACTAGGAAGAAAGCCCAATCGTTTATTGCATCAAATTCATATGGAAACAACACATTCAATTGCTAATCGAAAAACCCATGAGCCATGCATATCAAGTTCTCAAAACCATAAATCGAAAGTCTACATCGAGGTACCCAAGAGTTGTTTAGCCTACTACAATCATATTAATCATACAATACAAACCCATAGAATCAAAGAGATGAAAAGATGAAGAAGAGAATGGAACTAGAGAGTTTTTGTGAGCTAATTTTCGAACCCCCCTTGATGTGGGATGCAAAGAGGCTTTTATACTCTCCAAAAGATAAGAAGAAGTCAACTTGCAGCAGCGCGCGGACTCCGCGCCAGTTGGCGCACTTGTGTGAAGGGCTGCGCGGTGCGCGGACCGCGCAGCAGTTGGCGCACTTGTGTGAAGGGCTGCGCACTAGAGGGTGCGCGGACCGCGCAGCAGTCCGCGCACTTTGTGAAGGGCTGTGCACTACTCCATTGTTGCTTCTTTCGGAGAGTTCCGGTTCTACCTTTTCGGAAAGGCCTTCATCTTCATGTTTAATCACCATTATGTCGCCTCAATGTTCAAGTACCTATAAAGTGACGAAACTATGGCATATGGCGTATAACTTCCATACATCACTCTACTCTCAAAATAGCAACAATTATCAACAATTAGGCCTATTTAGCACCATTAGAAACCATTTCTAAGTGCAACAATCATGGTATAACTTGAGCTCATCACCGAGTTAATCATACCTGGCTTATCTCGGGACATTCTGGAGTTATCCTTGTCCTGGCCCCTGGAAGAGGAGGCATCACATACTTCTCGAACTCCCCTAACGGTTCGAGCTCAAGCCTAGCCCTCTTGGGAGACTTAGTGGAGGCATTTGTGGAATTTCCTGAGGTTTCTGCATCCCTCTTCTTACTTTCATGGTCCTTCAGTCCTGGACTCGAATATCTGAGCCAGCTTATTCACCGCCTTCTCGGTCTTGGAAGCACCCACTGCATGCAAAAGGAATGGAGTTAGCATCAGGAAAAAGTTATATAGTATGGACGAGAATGTCATACAATAACAAAGAAGTAATACCCTCATGCAACATAACAGAGGCTACAACAGAAGTTAAAGATTCTTCATTCTCGGCCCTACCGGACACCTCTCTTCTCGGACACCTAACTAAGGCTAAACCCTTATCCTCCTCTTCATCAAACGGATCTCGGGCAACAGGTACAAATAGACACTCCGTCTCATTAGCTACCTTAGCCTACGATCGAGTATTCTTAGGTCCTTGGACCAATCTTTTGAACCGACGCCGAGCATCAGGCATCAATGCAGAAGCTTCCCTATCCACAGGAGTATGGTTCTCGAACATCTCTTCTTGAACTGCCCTCTCTTCTATTTCCCTAGAGGCCCAGAGCGCCCTAGCCGAACCAATGGGATCCTGCTCCATGATAGAATGATTTCATACCACTCAATTTCTACACCCTCTGGTTGGTCGAAATAAGATAACCTCAAATAGCTGCCATTTTGAAGAGTTCGGCCAGGCATTTGGTATAACCACCGATATGTCTCGACAAGCCACTTCCAACCCATCTGGGGATCTACTGACACAAACTTTCCATCTCTAAGTTTGATCTTCTCCCTCACCAACTCCTCGGCTATATCCATCAATCTGTGAGAGGTGTCAACATCATCCCAGGCTTCATTTTGGAGATCCTTATTCCAATGGGGTACCTCATACTTGGTCCAGTCAAAGGTTAGCTTCACCTTGTCCCATTCCCCACTTTGCCGAGGAAGAACAAAGGCTCGACCCATGGAAGTATCTCGGACAGTCAAAGTTACAGATTGCTTAACAATAGACACCTTATATAGGGTCCGCAGCTAAGCAAGACTGGGTTTATAACCCTTACGAGCACACCAAGTTATCAAAGCCATTATGATTATTATCACATCAGCGTGCCATTACCCTGGATGCACCTTATACCACTGAAGAAACCTATTCAATAGTGGGGGAAAAGGAAATGCTATCCCATGCTGCAAAAATCTCCCATATATGACCCCCCGGGTTGGAGTTATTAACTCTGACGCAGACTTATCCTCCCCGAAATACATGAGATCAACATCAGGGGGAATAAAAAAGGGACAATTTTAACGAAAATAGCAGCATCGGCACGAGCTTTATCCTCGTTCATCGACCTATTTCTACTACCTTCACCATTCATGGATGGTCTACCTATGGCCGCATGCATTACCGTGGGGCTATTCCCCTCTATCTGAGCCCTCCTAGCCATCACCATTAATCTTTTCTCCTCTACAGAGGTTTTCTTCTTCAAAACTACATGTTTTTTCCCACTCGTCACCTCGGCTCTATGACGGACACGGGAGCTATTCTCCTCGCCCTGAGTACATGCATACTCTCCCTCATCATGATGGGGGACGGAAATCGTTTCACTACTATCACTCATGATCACAGAGAGTATGGGA
Organism: Sherardia arvensis; assembly: GCA_948330725.1. Lineage (NCBI taxonomy): Eukaryota > Viridiplantae > Streptophyta > Magnoliopsida > Gentianales > Rubiaceae > Sherardia > Sherardia arvensis. The sequence goes on from OX415240.1 coordinate 22,086,454, forward strand.
GGAAATACACACACAGAGGAAAAAGAAAAAGCAGACACAATAAAACAACGGAGAAAGAGTAGCACTTACTGATGATTGCGAAAGCAGAAATTAGAGGCTTCGGAGATTTGATAAAGCATTGATACGCTTTCTGAACTTGGAAAGAGGAAATTTTGAATAAGGAAGACAAGAGGAATGATTTGGGAGATTTAACCCAAACCCAGACAACATTTATGACGAGTAATTATCTCGATTCTGGTTTCGATCAAGCAATTGGAGAGACGGGGGACAGACTGCCTCTATTTGCCAATAAACGCATGCCACGTGTATCTACCATCTGTATGTCAAAGGAAGCTAATCTCATCCGTCTGCATATTTGGATGGAATACAAAAGAACTTGAAGCTAGATATTCAGAAGGTTAAGCCCGAGAGGATAGTCCTTGAAGGACGCCCCGAGGTTAACACCCCGAGTCAATGCCCCGAGCTTAACACCCCGAGGAATGCGTATATTATGAATGTTCTACAAGGAATATACATCCTCCTAAACATGTTAATACAACCATGACCGAAATATACTTCTTCTATACATGGTAATACAACTAATATTCCTATAAGAGTTGTATTACTACCATAAATACATATCTTTGTGTTCTACGGATTGTAGCCATATAAATATCCTAAAGGTTTAGTACACCTTTCTATCTTATACTACATACAATAAGCCTTACGCCTCATACTAACTTGAGCGTAGGAGTGTCTACCCACGGGACACCCAACGCTTTGTTTTGCGGGTCAGTTCATGAGCAAGGTTCGTCATCGAAGTGATGGTATCCGCCATACATCAATTGTTAGTGTATATTATGAGATCATATAAAATATGACTTCAGGGGAAATTGAAAGAGCCCTTCTTTCTGTTCTTCAACCTCTCAACACTCGTCCCTCAAATACCTACAAGCAATGTGAGGGGCATTAGTAGTTTGTATCAGAAAATTTTTATAAAAAAATTAAAAAGGAAAGAGAGCAAGGAGAAACAGGAAGAAGCTACTATACGTTATTTCTGCTGTAAACATGAGCTTCAACAAGCCCAGTATATTGATCGCAGTGGAGTAGAAACCAGTTGATCAATGAGCTGCCTTCAGGAGCAGGACCCGTCCCACGCATCACATTCCATCCTTTTGATAACTTTTTTTATTAGCTTTCAATAACACTTATAGACAGAGAAGCTTTGTGGTAACTAAACAAATAGCCAACTAAGGAAACCAAACAAATAGCCACGGATCACAATTTACGTAAACCAGATGTTCTTATTTTCATAGCAAAATTTACATTGCAGATTGTACCAAGAACCCTATATACATAGCATCCAGACATTCTTATTAAATTAACAAGAATCCAAGCATGATTCATACAGATCCATAACACAAAGTTTAAGTACCAATATCTAATGGGACTCAAGATTGTTCACAGACCACAAGAACCCAATGTAAAGAGCCTCAATTCAAATCACAAGAATGCAAGCATGATTAATAGCACATTGAACCAACAAACTAAAATAAATTGGGTAACTAAATCTTCTTCTTGGCCCTTTCTAGAAGTAAACATCAGTGATCTATGGCAAACACAACATGAGTGGTTAAAACAATGGAATCTGAAACATAAGTTAGAGAGGAAAGGACACTAGAAAAGATTGCTTACGTTTTAATACCCGCAGGCTGTCTGATTAGCACACCCTCAACTTCTCACACACAATATTTATTGATATACTGTGATTGCAGATCTCTCCAACCTATATAGAAAAATAACAACAGGCACAAAATTAATTCCCAGAAAAATTATTTGGACATTTCCTTAGTAAAAGGTCAGTATAAGAAATGTTTGGGTTCCGATTTATTACTCAGAGGCATCAGATTCTGCCTATGATGATTGCATGTTCAGCATACTACCTTATTCTTGGTCCTACTGCAGAAGAATCATATTTCAAAACTTAACCTTTACATCAGAAATAAGTGGACATCGAGAATCCTTACCTTCCCTCCCACTGCAACACCTTCCCACATGAATGTCTTCGAGGCCGCTTGTTCAGGGCTCTTGCTCTCAGAGACAGAGCATTAGAAACCATTTGATCACTGACCTGCCTTCTAATATTAATTACACTATTCATCCTTACCAAGGAAATAAAACACACATTACTAACTCACCAAGTTTATTTATGTTATGACCAAGTTTTTCATATTAATAAAAAATACAAAAACTTTACAATCACAAATTATAAATTATTTCTAACTCGACCATTATTTTTAAATTGTTTCAAAAACTCCACCTTAAAATCAACTTTCTTTAAAAAAGTGAAATTATTCATTCATTTTAAATTAAACTTTAAAATAAAATTATATAGTGTATTTAATTCTAACTAGTAATTTATTATAATAGAAATATTTTTCTCTGCTTAAGAGTTTCGCAAAAAAGTAAATATAAATACAACTTAAGAGTAATCAGATTTCTTATCTTAAACAAACTAAAATTCTTAACAACTAGTAACTGAATTATACCCACACTTAATCATGACTAAACAACTGAAAACACAACTCAGATTATATATATGAAAGAAATTTGACAAAATTTAAAACACATTTTAAAGGTGGTAAAACGTAAGAAAATTTAAAAATCATTTCTAAGTCAAAGTCTACTAGTATTAGTAAGATATTTTTAATAAGACACCAAATCTTTATATTATATGGTTTTTCACCTTCTAACAATTGTTAATGTACCATGTTTATTTTTAAATTTATGGTATATGATATTTCAGACTTTATTCCTTCTTTTACATCACATATTTACAAATTTTATTTGATGTTTAACTATTTTAGTTAGATTTATAATTCTTTAGATTGATGATAATGGTTGAGCTTTGAAAAACTTAAGCGTAACCCACATCCACATGTCTGGCCTGCCAATAAACTGAAATTTCAACCATCTTAATTCCCATGACTAATTAAGGGAGTCAGATGCGTAACCTGACTGAATTCGGCACGACATGAAGCCACATGAAAATTTATTTTTAGAGCAAACATGAAACTAGAGATTTAATACAGGGACACAAGTCAGATTAAAGTAGGAAATGTGATATAACATTAAAGAAAGCTACAAATATATAAAGAGACGGAACTGCCCTCTGTAGTTCAGGATCTTTGAGTGAAATCCTCGATTATCGAGAACACGACCTCCACCATCAGCAAAATCAAAGGTTCACTATTTGTGGAACCAATAGACATCCCCAGCAAAACGGAGGATATGTTAAAACGTTCGAACACATAAAAATCTTACCATCTAGTTATGAAATTCAGAACATACCTCAGCCATTTCCGTGTGCTTCTCCATCTTGTTCAGTCCCCCAAAAAAATTATTTTCTTTGTCCTTCCTTTGCAGTTGTAGTTCCCAGCCCCTGCCAATGTTAATAACAAGTTAGAAAGCTTCAACTTTGTAAGTCATAAAATCAATAGTTCAATTCCTTGAAGAAAGAACCTTTGGATTATCATGGTTGTAGAGCATTGCTAGCTGGAGGCCCCTTCTTCATAATCAAAGGCTCCATTCCCCTTAAGATTCTGAGTTATTAAAACAAAAAATTTCAGATGGTCCCAGGATTCGCCATAGACTATTCAACGATCTCAATGATGTTCCACAACAGATTCAACTACCTCATCCCATCACCCCTCATTTATTTGAAAGCGAAGATGAACCTGCATATTAAATACCGGGGACTTAGGGATAACTATAAGTAGCAAATGTGATTGTACGTAATAAAGATATGAACCAAACCTCCCTCTCAGCAGTTTGGGATCTTGGAGTGAAATGCTCAATTATCTAGAACACCACCTCAAACATCAAGGAAATTCTTTGGGTCATCGTGGAGTAGATGCCCCTTGCAAAACAGAGCATATAAACCATTCACATCAACACATTAAAGCATTTAAATTGTTGTTTTATTAATATATGTTACTCAATCTGAGGAAATAAAACACATATTATAAACTGACCAAGTTTATTTTTGTGATGACGACATAGTGAATCATTTTGTTAAAAATTACAAAAACTATACAATCTCTAATTGTAAATTATATTTAACTCAATCATCATTTTAAAAATTGTTTCAAAAACTCCAGCTCCAAATCAACTTTCTTAAACAAGTGAAATTATTTATTCATTTTAAATTAAACTTGAAAATTAAATTGCATAGTTTATATAATTAAATAGTAACTTTTATAATTGTAGTGATGATATTTCTTTGCTTAAGAGTTTCGCAAAAGAGTAAAAATAAATACAGCTTAAAGATAAAAACTACTTAGATTTTATATATGAAAGAAATTTGACAAAATTCAACAAAGAAATTTGACAAAATTCAACACACATTTTAAAGGTGGTAAAATGTAAGAAAATTTAAAAATCAATTCTATGTCAAAGTGTACTAGTACTACTATGAAGATATTCTTAACAGGACACAAATATTTATATTTTATGATTTTTCACCTTCTTACCATTTATTGAAGTACCATATTTATTTTTATATGTATTGTATATGACATTTCAGACTTTTTTTTACTTCATATACTTACAAATTTTATTTGATGTTTAACTATTTCAATTAGATTTTAATTCTTTAGTTAGACGATAATAGTTGAGCTTTGAAAATCCTAAGCATAACCCACATGCACATGGCTGGCCAGCACATGAACTGAAAATTCGACCAACTCAATTCCCATGACCAAGGGATCAGTCGATGAGTAACCCGACTGAATTCAACGTAGACATGAAGCCACCGGAAAATTAGAAATGAAATCCATGAGAATCCAGCAATAGGAAGAATGAAGAATTTAAAGAAAGTTTAGTTCCAGACAATAAGAAAGACAGATACTGAATCCAAAAAACCCACCTTTTAACAACTGAGCAGACGTTGGGCCCAGAAAGTCCTGACAAAAGTACCATCCATTACACCAATACAAATGTACAAAAAAGAATCAAACAATTTCGGATTGACCTTTGAGTTATCAGGAAGATACAGATGAAAAATAAAATCAGATTGACCTTTTAGATGGGGGTTTCGCTTAAGCCCCAAGCAGTAACCAAATATCACATGTCTCCAACTCTGTGACATTTCCTCCTGTGCCAGCCACGTCCTTTTTCCACACCAGACCTCCTTAAGCAACTACACACGACGTTCCAATATCAAATGCATTATCTTTAAATTTAAAGCACAGGGGAGGAGAGGACCTGATTGATATTCAAATGCACACAATAGTTTAAATGGCAGAAGAGGACACGATGCATCATCATATCAGAAAGCAAGTGAGGATATAAATTTATTACCGAATAAAGGCAACTAAAGAAATAAATAACCACCATATAAATATATCTATCCTCCAGCTCAAGTATGATACGTTAACCTCAATTGTAGTTTTTTCAGCCGCTGCTTTAGCCAAAAGTTTGGCACAAATATACCTGACAAAAGAAGCACAAAGTTAACCAATACAGATGGATTTAATATATATAAAAAAAAACCAGAAGAGATATCAAGCAAACAATAATGCAAAACCAAATCAGATCGGCCCTTGAGAAAGGGGTTTTTCTTGAGCCCCTGAGCGATAACCACATTTCCAATGTCCACAGTCATGCCTCACCCCGCCTCTTTATGCATCTCATAAACTGCATAATCCTTTCCTGCTGCAAAAATGATGACATCAAGTTTAAATGAGCTCATAAAATGAAGAAATGGAAAAAGAAGACCCGACACGTCAAAGATATCAGAAAGTCATTTTACCGTGTAGCTGTTCCATCTTCATGGTGCTTTCTTGAAGTAAACACATCAATGATGTTTGAGCCATCATTATAGGAATTCCAAAAGATCATATTGATATACTGTGCAAACTCCAATTGCATATCCATCCAACCACTCTGAATCATATAGAAATCAACAAAAGACAAAAAAGTAGACCAAATAACATATTTATAAAGGAAAGTATAAGAAATGTCTGTGTTCTAATTAATGTTACTCAGCTGTTACTAAGAAAGTACAAGTTGTTTGTACCTTACAATTTACCATACAGTCCTCCACATACTCGATGAATGCCTACACATTAGCCACACCTTCAGCATCAATGTCTGTCACATGCTCCTCCTTGATTTTACACTTGATCCTCCTCACTGGTTCTACACAATGCAAATTACTACACACTTATTTATAAATTACTTCAGTATAGAAGGTAAGTATAAGAAATGTTTAATGGTACTCAGCACCCTCAAATTCTTCCTGATTACATGTCCAGCCCACTTCCCTCTTTCTTGGCCTCAGTTTCCCTATAGTAGAAGAATCACATTTCAAAATTTACTTTTCCATCAGAAATATCATTTTCAGAGGAAGGACTATGTCCCACAGATCACCATCCATCCTTGTAAATAGAGAACCATTTTGGTCAGAAATCAACTAACCAATACCCAAACAAAGCAAAATCAGTAATGAACTTGAAAGAACCAACCTGGCCTGCAACTACTGACGATACCCACTTTTATCAATGAATGGGTTTGCAGTGAGAATAGGTTTCCCAGATCATTGTGTCATGGACATATTCTGAGACGATTAATATCAATCACACATACCTTTTCTCACACATTCCTCCCAGGAAGCCATGAATGAACATATATAAAATTAGGCATTTGATAAAATATTCAGGACATTAATCATCTATCTACCTTCTATAAATAATCAAGTATTTAGATTTTTTACCTTTGAGAAAAACCTAGGGCATAAAAATCACAGAAAAAACATGTGTAGGTAAAGAATATTTTCGCCGCATGGGTAGTATGAATGCTTTCCTTAAAGCTGAGAATTTCAAGCTTAAGATTTATACATTAAAAAAAGTTCAATTTTAATGAGATTTCTTATCTCAAATTGAAATTATTTCATAGCAATACACTAATTACAATTTATTAAAAGTTCCATGTCTAGTAAAAGTTCCATGCCATTAAATGTATAAAATTATTCCAGATCATTCCTTAACAACCAAATATAAAATTTCCCCACTTGCGAGAGTAAGCAAAGATTATACCATCTCAGGTTCCCCATCATCCTCTTTTCTCCTTTGTTAGAGACCTACATTAATTACAAATCATCAAATCAAATGAGAGTTGAAAATGTGATAGAGCCTTACAGAAGGGGGAAAACAACACAAGCCTCCCTCCGCAATTCGGGAGCTTGAGTAGAATAACCACATGTAAATTTAACCTTTGCATTAGAAAGAAGTGGATATCGAGAAATTCCTTCCCTCCCACTGCAGCACCTTTCATAAATTCCTTCACAGCCACTTTTTCGAAGCTCTTGCTCTCAAGGCAAAGCATCGACCTGCAAATCAACCATCCATCCTCATAAATTGAGAACGTAATGTTTTAGATTGACTTCTACATAAGAGTCTTGCAGCTAACAACCAAAGAAATGCACCCATGAACTTGGGATTTGTTTTAGTTTGATAAAGGAGCTGCAAGAAAGTTAAAATTACTTGGAACAGAGAGGGGGTATAAATTTCTGATGTACGAAGCCAGGGTTTGATATTATTTGAACCTGGCGAGTCTTCCTCGTTTAATTGACTAGGTGGGTACAGCTCTGCTTTTAGACAGGCTAATTCCTTTTGCAAGTTCTTTACAAGCTGTTTTTGAGCAGTCGCTTGAAAAAAAAATATAGAAGCTGAACAACTAGGAACTTAATTATTCCCACGCTTAATGATGTCCATATAAGTGGACGATAAACACTACTAAATGAAATAAATTTTGCAAAATTTAAAACGCATTTCAAAGGTTGTAAGAATGTATAAAAGTTTTAAAAACAATTTCCAAGCTAAACAGCACTAGTAGTAGGGTAAAGATATTTTTAAAAGGTTTAATACACAAAATATTTATAGTTCATATTTTTCACTTCCAACCATTTATAAATTATAAGAATGTCATGTTATGATATTTCAGACATTTATTCATTTAATGAATTAAAAATTTTAATTTGATGTTATAGTATTTTAATTTCATTTTTAATTCTTTAGTTTGATGAAAGATGGGGTCACACACAACCCACGGTAATTTATTCTGCTGCCGATGTTGTAGTGCGGAGGGTCGATTACCACCAAAATTTACGAATGTATGCCGGCCTTCCACACTGTGGTCTTCACTGCAAGGTATGATATGATGTTCAGGCTCAGGCAGTGTCTCGTGTCTATGCTCAACCTTGAATTGAACATACGTCAGCCAGTCTATCAAAGCACCATTCTAATTCGGATAGTAACCTGCATCTGCAAAAAAACTGTCAAACGAAATAGGCCTCAATGAACAGCCCCTCTCTGTCAATAAAATTATAATTTATTGTGCTGAAGATCATACCTTTACAGCCTTTGCTTCACCAAAAGATACAACTTTTTCACCTAGAGGTGATCAAAAAACCTCTCAGTGGTCGACTAAGTTGATGGTCTGCGGCGACTTCTACCATGGTCCTTCAAAGGTTCTGATGATGCAAATGCACATGGAAAAGAGAAATCAATGTAGTGTAATTTGACACACTTTCTGACAATTAAAAAACAAAAGGAATGCAAATGTAAATATTCAAATAGATACATGTAGCATGTAGGTGCAACACAATAGAAAGTATAATCTGGAATGCTCTAAATATTGATAAAACAGAATTACCAAATAATTCATTCAAGTTCGCTTTTCTTTCACGTTGAAGACATTAGTTGTCCTGCCATCTCATACATCTGATTCAATTCTGATCAGACAACATTCAGTTCATGAAAAAGCAAAGTTGGAGATACTGTCAAAACCTGAATTGATGCAGAGCAAGGAGTGATCAGATAGATAACTTCTGATTGGGGCATGAAAAGTCTCTTCCACAAAAACTGTGGAAAAGAAGGTCTAGTAAAAGTTCCATGTCACTAAATGTACAATTTATTATGTTGCAGATCTTACCATAACAACCAAATATACAATTTCCCCACTTGCGAGTAAGCAAAGGTCATACCGTCTTTCCCCATCACCCTCCTTTCTCCATTGCTAGAGAGTGAACCTACATATTAAATTACAGATCATCGAATTGAGTGAGAGTTAAAAATGTGATAGAGCATTACATAAGGGAATAAAAACAACAGAAAAATAAAGAGACAAGCCTCCCTCCACAGTTCGGGAGCTTGAGTGAAATTCTCAATTATCAAGGACAATACTGTTAGATTAATCTAGTTGTTTCTAGAATAAGTTAGAAAGTCATATTAACGTATGGTTTAGGATAAGTGTAATTACGATTCTAGTTTTGATTAGGTTTAGGTTTTCCATATTTGTATGGTTTTTCCCCTATAAATAAAGATGAAAGAAAAGGACGTGGTATTGCGTCACCAAATCATTCTTGTATTTTCTTGCATGTGCTCCTAAGAATTATGTTCGTCATCTTACCTGTGGTCTGAAATTCTAACAATTGGTATCAAGAGCTAGTTTTAAGCTTCGGGGAAAAATAAGATGGGTGACGACAAAGAAGATTCGACGAAGGGAGTTAAGGCGCAAGGAAGCTCATCAAAGAAAGGCGAGGTTGTTAAAGAAACAATCATGATTCCGATCAAGTATCCAATGTTAACCGAGACGAATTACAGCATATGGGCTGTGAGGATGAAGATAATCTTGCGTTGGTTTGGAGTATGGTCGGCAATCGAAGACGGAGCAAAGGAAGACTACAAGGATGCAGGAGCGATGGTAGCCATCTCTCAGTCAGTGACAGACTCTGTGATGATGTCAATCGCGGAGAAAGAAACGGCAAAGGAGGCATGGGGCGCAATCAAAGAGATGCGAATTGGTGAAGATCGTGTCAAGAAGGCTCATGCACAAGTGCTGAAGCGGCAATTTAACCAATTGCAGATGGGGAACTCAGAGACGCTTTCAGAGTTCTCAACAAAGATTACTACGTTGGTGGGAGAAATACGTTTTCTCGGAACAACTCTCAAGGAAAGCGATGTTGTCGAGAAACTATTTAGTTCAGTCCCTGATCGATTCTTTCAAATAGTTGGAACAATCGAACAGTTTGGTGATGTGGAGAATATGTCACTCCAGGGAGGCGATAGGTCGTCTTAGGATATTTGAGGAAGGACTAAAGGGTCGAAGGCACTCAAACGATGGAGAAGATATACTTTTCTTAACCGAAACCGAGTGGGAAGCAGGAAGCTCGAAGAAAAGTGAAGGTTGCAAGAACACTAAGAAGAAAGGATGAGGAAAAGATGGAAGCCAAGATGATAATGATCGGACGGTCGACAAACGAAAGCCGCGCAACTTTGACAAGTCGAAGGTCAAGTGTTATAATTGCAACAAGTTTGGACATTTTGCGAAATATTGTCTGAAGCCTGATCGATGAGAAAAGGTCAAAGGAAGAGATGAAAGTCAAGAAGGTGATAAAGATCCTAAGATGATGATGGTCGAAGAATGCAAGTTTATTCAAGAAGAACCTACGCCAGAAAAGGAAGTGTTTTTGCATGAAAGCATGCCAAAACTAAGTGGTACCCAAAAGAAAAAAGGGCATCGAAAAACTGGTGCAAGTACAAGTACGAAGAGACATCTTGAAAAGTTTGATAAGATCAACACAACCATAAAGAAGATGGTCAAACGCAAAGAAAGATGGGAAGAGCAAAGAGTTGCTGAAAAGAAGAAAGAGAAAGTGAAGAATGAATCAGTTGAAACTGATGTTGGTGATGTAAAATCCAATAAGAAGAAAGAAGAAGAAAAAGTTTACTTAGTTGAGTCTGATCCTAAGAATGAATCAGTTGAAAATTATGTTGGTGATGGATCTGCCAATAAGAAGAAAAAAGAAGAAAAAGATGATCTAGTTGAATATTATCTTAAGGATAATGAAGAAGAAGCCGGTAAGCCGAAAGAAGCAGCAAAGGGTGTATCTGATCCTAAGGATGCAGAAGAAGAAGTTGATAAGAAAGAAAAAGAAATTGATGAATCAGTTACACCTGGTGCAAAGGATGTTAAGAATGACGATGAAGAAGTTAGTAAGAAGAAAGAAGAAGCAAATGATGAATCTGATGCTAAGGATGATGACGAAGAAGTCGATAAGAAAGAAAAGGCAAATGATGAATCAGTTGAATCTGATGCTAAGGATGACGACGATGAAGCAAAATTTACGCAGAAAGATCTCAAAGAGGATGGTACTAAGGAAGCAGTGCCAAGATTATCAAGACTTTACGAAAGCATGGAAATCTATGGAAGTTTGTATGAAATACCAAAGGAGGAGTACAACATCAAGAGAATCCATGATGACACGTATTTGAACGAGGTGGAGAATTATGGTTCTAGTTTATATGACGAAAAGAAGGAAGAAAGTTATGAAGAAGTTATAACAAAGCCAACAAAGAGAAAAGATGTGAAGGAGAAAAAGGAGAAGAAGGAGAAGGAGAAAGAGAAAGAAAAGAAGGATAAGAGTGTAGCCATGGAGGTGGATGATGAGGGAAGTGATCACAGCCTTAAGATAGTCGGGAAAAAGAGGGGCAGAAGTAATGAGGAATCAGACAAAAGGAAGTTCATCAATTGTAGATCCTCCGACTCGGATTCTATAGAGGTTGAAAGAAATGCTGATAGTGATGATATTAAGAGTGGTAGAAGCAATGAATTAATAAATCAGGCAAAAAGAAGTCTTCGGAGGAATTCAGTAGAAAAGGTATAAGATATGATGTATGTGACGATGAAGATAGGATTTAGTGGCGTTGTACAAGGCCTAATCCATGTCATCCAACCAAGCCCAGAAAGAACTGGAAAAGATACACTCATTTAGAGCACACAAGAATCGAAGGAGATGGCATGGAAGCGGCTGAAGAGGGATATCAGACAGGTGATAATAAATCTTCTAAGTCTTCTGGCTCAGAATTCTTCCCGTGCTCTAAGGAGGATCTCGATGATACAGCTGAATCTCTCAGCTCTAATAATGATTCAGGCTCATATTCTCCTAATGCTGCTAAAGAGAATGTAGTGGAAGATGATATCATGCGCGTATACTACGTGGGAAGCGAGGAGGTTTTTAGACAAGGGAAAGGGAGTGTTATGATGGTTAACCCCTATGATGCAATGGATATGGATGGTTTTATTTCAGTGGACAGATTGTATGAGAAAGAGGAGAAGGGTTTTCAGAAGAGGAGATTTGGAAGCAGTTGGTCCAAGCATTCCCAACCTAAAAAATGGCATAAGCAGGTGGTTTATTCATTATTAGATGAGGATGGAAATGGTTCTGATCAAGCGTTGATTCAAAATATTGAAATGTGGAAACTTGCATTAATACTAACAAGTCTCAACCCCAAGGGTTTGAAGTGGAAGTTTAAGAAGTGCACTCAAGACATGATTGCAAAAGTGAATGAAAGGCTGGAAGCAAAGAAGTACACTAAACATCAAGATGTTAATGAACTTTTTGATCCCGCAACAAGATTTGAAAACAAAGATGAAGAGCGTGAGATGAAAAGATTTCACAAAGCAAGAGGAAGTAAGGCATTGGTCAAATCCAATAAAAAGAAGTGTAGTAAAACTAAAGTACCTATGGAGCATTGGTTGAAGTCCAAAAAGAAAGGCATATTGGTGCATTTAGTTTTTCCAAAGAGCATAAAAATGGAAGAGCTAAAGTTGAGAAAGAAAAGTAAACAGATGAATTTAGTGTTTCCAAAGAGTATAATGAGCAGATTGATGGAGGAGCTGAAGCAAAGAAAGAAAAGCAAAATGATGGATTTTGTTTTTCTGGATGGCATGGTGAGCATGTTTATGGAGGAGTTGAAATCAAGAAAGAAATGCAGAAAGAAGAATTTTTCTTTTACGGATGACACAGTGAACAAGTTTATGGATAAGTTTACAATGAAGAAGGCATGCACTATGATGGAGCATGTGAAAAGGAAGAAACGCACGAGAAATCTTGAACTATGGGTGTACCTACGAGAAGAAGGATGACACGGAAGATCAAGTTGCCGATATCCAAAGTTTCATGGAAGATTAAAGATAAAAGACATGAAAGTAAAGGAGGAATTTGGTGTTCGGTTAGGAAGTTCAAAACAACAAGTTTAAGAAGGAGATTGATAAGTTAATCTAGTTGTTTTGATTCGTAAGTCAGAAACAACAAGTTTAAGGAGGAGATTGTTAGATTAATCTAGTTGTTTCTAGAATAAGTTAGAAAGTCATATTAACGTATGGTTTAGGATAAGTGTAATTACGATTCTAGTTTTGATTAGGTTTAGGTTTTCCATATTTGTATGGTTTTTCCCCTATAAATAAAGATGAAAGAAAAGGACGTGGTATTGCGTCACCAAATCATTTTTGTATTTTCTTGCATGTGCTCCTAAGAATTATGTTCGTCATCTTACCTGTGGCCTGAAATTCTAACAAAGACCTCTCGAACAGAAAACAATTTTAGTTCATTCTGGAAGTATGATTGCGGAACCAATAGACCTCCCTGCAAAACAAGAGTACTTATAAATATCACGCTTCATCATATAAAAAAGCATTCAAACAGATAATAATTCATGCTTCGTCGTTGTTTTACACGCAGCCAAACAAGGCAAATTTAGTAATGAGAGAGAACCAACCAGGCTTGGAACTTGAACGGGAAGCTCTTGCTAGTTACATTTATCCGTTTCTTATCATCACCATGACCAGCAAGGGTAGGGCCATGTTTCTCACAGTCCCACCCTGTCAACAACGGTGTAGTAAGAATAAGTATGCATTCTGAGAGGATTCCTATCAATCACAACTATAAAATTAGAAATTGATACGTAGTCCAAGGAGAAAATAATAAACAACAGTACCTCTTCACAAGTGGCTCACCAGGAAGCAAATGAGGCCTTTGATAAAATCTTCAAGACATTCATCTACCAGCTGTCCAACAACCATCTTCAGGACATTCATTTTCATGGGAAAAGACTTTGTCTCACAGATCACCATTCATCCTCATAAACAGAGAACATCAACCTGTATCCAATTGCAGATCTATCCAACCCCTCCGCATCACATAAAAAATAATGAGAAGAATTATTTACTTTAGTAAAAGGTAAGTATAAGAAATTCTTGAGTTTAATGTTACTCAGACTCTGCCTCTTGTTGCATGTTCAACGTACTTCCTTCTTCTTGGCTCCAATTCCCCAACGGTAGAATAACCACATGTAAATTTAACCTTTTCATTAGAAAGAAGTGGATATCGAGAATCCTTACCTTCCCTCCCACTGCAACACCTTCTTTCATAAATTCCTTCACAGCTGCTTTTTCGAAGCTCTTGCTCTCAAGGCAAAACATCGACCTGCAAATCCACCATTCATCCTCATAAATAGAGAATGTTGTGTTTTAGACTGACTTCTACGTGAATAGAGTTCAGGGCTCTTGCTGCAAAGCAAAAGAAACCACTTGATAAATGAGTTGCCCTTCTATATTCAATTCTAGATTCAGTTCCAGGCATACAGAGCACCGTCTATCCTTTCAATAGTATATAAACATAGAACTATTGTGGTAAAAAATAAACTAACCAATAGCCAAACAAAGCAAAATCATAGTTCAGGACTACATAGGCCACTACTTGACAAACTGGCATTACATGAAATGTTAACTATGGAAGAAATCGAACCCACAATACCTCCTTTTCTAACTGCTCACCCTCATTGAAATCACAAACAACATCAACCTGCATAAACACATGGAATTTCCATTCTAAATTTTACAGGGACAAAGCATCGGGGTCTCTAGACACAGACATAGAGAGGAACAAAATTGCAATCATTTTAGGACGTTATTATTGAGTCGCTTTCATGAAACAGTGCGTATGAAATTTAAACATCTGACTTGTTGCCACATTTGGCAAGTTCCAGTTTAACAGTTACCATATATTCTCATCCTTCTCATCCAATAGCACAAAATTGCACAAATATAGGCAGGTCTACAAAAAACCCTTAGTATAATGATGTTTAACCTGCTGAGCTATATCAATTTCCATATAACCTTCCTGATATACAAATATCACCTTGTGATTGACCAGCAACTGTGTTTGACAAAGAAGCATAAATTAGACCAATGGGAATGGATAAAAATAATCAAATAAAAAAGATGAAAAAATAATCACATCAACCTTGTAATTTACATAACAATCTCTGGAGGCAAATAGAGTCCCAGATTACCTTCCCTCCCACAACAATGCCTCCTCGCATGAATGCCTTCACATCCACTTGTTTAGGCTCTTATTGTCAGGCAAAGCAGTTTATCACTTTAGCAATGAGTTGCCTCCTAAATTCACTTTCAGGAGCAGGACTTTCTCCAACAGATCACCATCCATCTTTCAACAACATTAGAAGAGAACAATTGTGGTCAGAAATCACACTTTTTTTTTAACGTTAAACCGCTCAAGGGCGGGGGAATTTTTATTCGGCTTCCTAAACCTATAAAAATTGTTCATGGCCATAATAATCAAGCCAAGTTTGTGGGGGATCTTGTCCCAAAATCATAGTAATGCTTTTCAAAATTAGACTACAAGCTCTATACAATGATAGGCAAAAATTAGACATGATCTACAAACAAAGCCTATTAGAGAATTGCTAAGCAAAATTCAATGCGGCCTTGAAAGTTAGGTCATGCTAAAAAGAATAAGTTTATAGCTATTACATGCAACCAGAGCATAAAGTGAGGATCAGAGCCATGAGAAGAGAGCCTGTAACTTGTTGAGATTGAGCTGATTCATAGCCAAGAGTGAGTGGTGCAACTCCAAGAGGTATTTTCTGTGTTTCCCTCAAAATAACAGCCCTGTGGCATCCAAGTCTCCTGAGAAAACAGAAAATGAAGCAAGTAAGAGTAATATCTGTCTAAGGGGGGTGCAATCTGATAGTAGGAGTACCACTTTTATCTAACATGTATAAACCTCTAACTAGTGGGGGAAGCTGAGAAGATGAGTTGAAAACATGTGAGGACTTAGTAAGAACTGCATATTTAGCAAGAGAGTCAGCCACAGAGTTGGCTTCTCTATAGGTATGAATAATATGAATGTCAGAACATTCTCTATGCAGTTCATCAGATAGAGTAAATAGCTTCCATGGAGCAGACTGAGGGTTGAGTATACAATTTATAGCTTGTTTACAGTCAGACTCCACCACAAAATCAGAATTAAACTTTCTAGCATTTGTGACCCCAAAACCAATTGCCAGTAACTCAACATGCAAAGGGGACTGAGCATGGGTATAAATACACTCAGAGGTTATGATATTTCCTGTAAAATCCCTTATTATCATACCAATACCAGTTTGTTGTTCTACTGATTTTCAGGAAGCATCCATGTTAACTTTACTACCCACAGATGAACAAGACCATGCAACTTTCTGTATATTAGGCTTAGGGGGCTTTAGCCACATAGGGAAATAGCCATTGGTAGCAAATTCAATGTCAATAGGCCTATGAATATAGAATGGTTTAGCTGCATAAGAGTCAAAAATCATACTTTTTATTTCATGCAGTATTCTAGGTAGGTTGGGTACAATATTATCATAGATATAATTGTTCCTAGCCTTCTATAAGGACCAACATGAGAAGAGAAATATATTTTTTATTATTTGAGTGTGCACAGCTGATAGACCAGGCCTGGACAGATAGTAGGAGACTCTGGACCATATAGTGGAGAAAACAGGAGTATGGATCCCTATGAATCTATTGACTTCATACCATATAGCTTTGGCAAAAGTGCACTGATTGAAAAAGTGATCCAGTTCATCCTTATGGTTGCAGAAACAGCATTTTGAAACAATATTGAAACCATAGAATGTGAGAACATTGTCAAAGGGGAGTCGAGAATTTAGAGCCTTCCACATGAATATTGATTTTTTTTTTGGGACTCTAGCATTCCAAATTTTTAATAGAGATACAGAGTTACCTCTCTAGGTTCTGAGTTGGTTGTACGCAGATTTAAATGAAAATGCTCCAGAGTCCTCAGGCTTCCAAATTAGCCTGTCCATTCTGCCCTGAGTAATTTTAGCTTCCTGTAATGAGGAAAAAAGGACAGGATCAGTATGAGCAGATAGTAGTGGTAGGAAAGAATCTTTATTTTGAATAAAATTGGCTACTCTACAGTCCAGGGGAATAACAATAAGCTCAGAATGTAGAGTATCACTACAAATCCCATTTCCCAGCCAATTGGAATTCCAGAAACTACAAGTACCTAACCCATGGATAACTCTAGAATTTTCCTCACAGAAAGGGGTCACATCACAGATTCGTTTCCAAGTCTGAGATGTCTGTGAAGATTTTGGTAAAGATGCAAGAAAAACAGTCCATGGAGCTTGGGAAATTTGAAACTTCCACCAAAGCTTTACAGAGAATGATTTAATAATGGTGTTCATGTTTCTAAATCCTAAGCCATTCTCAGAAATAGGGTAGCATAGGTCATTCCAGTTTCTCCATGATTTTTTAGGCTTATCATCAATAGAACCCCAAAACAATATAGAGATTTTCCTTCTGATTTTTTTTATGACCTGCACAGTAGGCTTAAAATCAGCCCAATAATGTTGAGGTAGGGAGTAGATACATGAGTTTATCAGAATCATTTTAGCTCCAGTGGATAACACTTATTTTTCCAATTATTTAACCTCCTATCTATGATTTCCAATAATGGCTGAAAATATACATTTTTCATTCTGCCTGTGAAAATAGGGACTCCTAGGTATTTGAAGGGAAAGGATCCTTTTTTCATACCTAAGATGTTACTGATCTCCCTAATATTAGTTTGAGTGGCATGCTTACTAACATAAAAATTGCTTTTATCGTAGTTAATTTTCTGTCCAGAGACAGATTCAAAAACCACTAAAAAAACTTTCATTTTATTTAAATCAGTAGTGCTAGCTTGCATGAAAATTATTGTGTCATCTGCATAAGATAAATGAGAAATTAGAGAGGCAGATCTAGGCAGATTAAAATATTTGAGCTTTCCTGACTGAAATATGAATGATAAACTTCTAGTGAAAGCTTCAGAGAAAATATTAAAGAGGAAAGGAGAGAGGGGATCACCTTGTTTGATACCTCTAGTAGCTTGAAAAAATCCTACTGGACTACCATTAATCAAAACAGAAAACCAGGCTTGAGAAAGATTTTTTATAATACAGTAAATAAACTTGCCATGAAAACCAAATTTAGTAAGGATGCTAGTAAGAAATTTCCAACAAACCCTATCAAATGCTTTTCTTAGATTAAGTTTCAAAATACAGTTAGGAGTTCTGCCTTTTTTATCAATTAACCTAGACATTTCTTTTAGGTATAGAATGTTATCAGAAATGTCTCTGTTTTTCAAAAAAGCTGTCTGGTGAGGGGAAATGATTTTCTGCATAAAAGGCTTCAGCCTCTCCATTAAAATTTTTGAAAAGATTTTGTTAGCCATATTGGAGAGGCTGATTGGCCTAAAGTCACTAAATGAAGAAGGAGTGTCCAGTTTTGGTATCATAGCAATCCAGGTACTGGAAATTCCACTGGGCATGATTGCACTGGAAAGAAAATCATTTGCTGCCCAAAGGAGGTCTAAGTGAATAATATCCTAACTCTTTATATAAAACTGTGCAGTAAAACCATCAGGGCCTGGGCTACTGTTCTTATTTATTGAGAAGACAATGATTTTAAGTTCTTCTTTTGAAATAGGCTTAATAAGCTCAACATTGTCCTCATCATTTATAAGTTTAGGGATCTGAGACAAAAAATGAGAATAGAAAACTCCTTGGTTAGGATTTTCCTCAGCAGACAATAAATTTGAATAAAAAGCAACAACTTCTGATTCAATGTCTGAGGACTCCTCAATCCATTCACCAAGAGAGTTTTGTATTTTAGTAATGCTCATTTTGCTCTTCCTTTCCCTTACTGAGTTATGGAAAAATTTGTTGTCATCACCTTCTCTAAGCCATTTGACTCTGGATTTGTTTTTCCAGAAATGATGTTACTCTTTAATGGCTCTAGTGAGGGATGTTTTAGCCTATTTGAGGCTGACCAGATTTATTTCACTCTGATAAGAATCATAAGCTATTTCACATAATCTCAGATTTTCCTCCATATTGGTAACATTAGTATGGACATTACCAAAAACTTCTCTGTTCCAAATCTTTAGTTGTTTTTTCAACCTAAGAAGTTTAAGGTACAGTCCTTACATTCCAGAGTTATCAACATGAGGTGTCCAGTTTTCTTTAATTAGGTTCAGAAAGGAATCTCTCTTAAACCATGTATTAAGAAATCTGAAAGGCCTTGGAGATAATTTTATTTTCCTGCCTATACTAAGAAAGAGTGTACAGTGATCACTACTTAGTTTATTCAAAACTAGTATGGAAGAATCTGGAAAAGTTGAATTCCAGTGGGCTGTACATAGTCCCCTATCAAGTCTCTGGATTGTGGGGTTTTTGATCCTCCCACTATCACTGAGATCAAGGGGAAGCTTATGTCTTCCAGTAGACCAGGTGAAGGGATTGCCAACTGTGTTTATGTTCTCCAGAGCCATATCATCAATGAATTTAGTAAAATCACTGATACTACGAAGGCTGGGAGTTGACTGACCTTTATACTCAGAGATAGATGCTATTGCATTAAAGTCTCCAATGAAAATTGTATATGGGCAATTTATTTTTTGTAAATCAATCCAAAGATCCTCTATACCCTTCCTTGTTCTCAGTCCATATACAAATACTGATTCCATGTAGGAATTCAGTTTTTGGCTTTGGACTGAAACATGTAGAAATTGAGGGTGATCAGTGATCAGAGAGATCTGGATATCATATTGCCAAAAAATCATGATTCTTTCATTATGAGCAAAAAGGCAGTTCTTGTAGTTAAAAATATTCATGTAATACTAACACTTAGAGTTAGCATGCATAGGCTCAATAAGACAAATAAGGTCAAAGCTGTAAGTATCAATCACTTCAGCTAGTCTTTTTAAAAATGTTTCCATACCCCTAATATTCCAAACTAGGAATTTTAATTTGAGGGATGTACTTATCATTTTAAAATATTTTTAGGACTATTAGTAATTGAACCAGAGACAATTTGGTTCAGTTGAGTAAAGTAGGATTGCAATTTGATAGCAGGTCTCTGTTAAGCTAGGAGTCTAGAAGATTTCCTTACCTGGCTTGTGTTTACCTGATCTGCACCATTTTGAGTATCATCAGAGATTTCCAAATCCTTGCCAGTGTCTACAGTTTCAGTTGAGGTTAGAGAAATCTCAGTCGCAGCCCTAAATTCCTGAAGTTGTTCATCTTCTATCAATGGGAGGAACCTATTATGTCTGTGTTTTTCCTGAGAAAAAAAATGGAGCAGCATTAGAAGCAAAAGGACTATCAATAAGGGATGGTGGTGTACCTGATCCCAGCTTTGTGTCATCTGAAGCATAAACTTTAGGTCTATGATTTTTAGATAGCCATTTAGTTTCTTCAGGCTGAAGAAAAGTAGGGATTGGATGGGACTGAGGAGGAGATTTAGGAGTGTCAAGGGATTGGGTGGTGGTTATCTCAGTAGGTTGGTTACAGAGAGAGAGGTAGACTGGGGGGAGAGCAGAGCATTAGATAGCTGTTGGGATTGGTTTAGGATATTGAGGTTCTGAGTATCCTCATGGATCAAGATAGGCTATTTTTCAGTCTGATCAGTAGGAGAAGAGCAGCGTTGAGATGACCCAGTAGGAGTATTTCATCATCTGGTGTACACATCTTTTCTTTGCCTTTGTCCATTGTGACAAGAGTTGGTGAAGGCTGAAGCTGAGCATGAACTTTTTTGACATAGATCATCTGATGAGCTTTGATAGTTCTGTTTTTTTCTTTTGCAGAAACCTCAAAGACACCCTCACTGGTTGGGGGGAATTGAGGTTTGGCAGATGGCTGAGTAACAGGCCTCTTGGGTATTTTATGTTGCTGATTTGAGGGGTCAAAGAGCACAGGCTTTCTAGGGTCATATGGCTGAGTTGGGGGTTTGCTGAGATACACTCCTCTAGACAGTGACCTAGCTTACAACAATGGGGGCAGTATAGAGGCAACTAATCATAAATGATCTCTAAATCAGTGACATGACCTATTACTCCAACAGTAATCTCATCATGCAATTTCTTTTGTAAATCCACCTCAATACAAAGTTTAACAGAGATGGTCTAGTCAATGAGGCTGTAGCTGCATCCATTTTAATAAAACTGCCAATTCTATTCCCAATAAACTCTAACATAGCCACATTATAGAAGAATATTGGAAGATTAGGGATTGTTACCCATGCTGGAACAATTGATGATTCACAACTAGGGCTGAACTCAGTGGTCCACTTAAGCACCTTCATAGGGACTCCTTTGAAGCTCCAGGTACCTTTGAGCCAACACCTCTAGTAGTCATGGGGATTCTGAAACCGGATTAGGACATGTTGGTAATCTAGTGATCCCAGTTGAAAGGCTGAATCAAAACCTGTTGATTTGAAAGCTTCATTCAAAGCTTCCATGGATGGTTTTCCCTTTTCGAACTTGCCTATCAGTGCGTTAGTGTAGTGGTTCGCGAGCGAGGCTGCTTGATCTGGGGACACAATACACGCTATTTTGCCTTTGTGCTCACCAATAGGGAGGATTTCTGGATTTGTGGGGAGGGTATTAGCAAGCGGGGGAGATTTGGATGAGAGAGATTGGGCGAAGGTGCGTAGATTGGGGTTGCCACCGCGGAGCTGCGGTGGCTCCGCCACGAATGTTGCCGTTTTATGACCGTTTTAGGTAGTCAGAGGTGGAGTCATATCGGAAAAGGAGAGGAATCTATCGGGAATAGTTGTTAATTGAGGAAAGAAAGGAGGAGAGAGGTTAGAGCGTTTGGGAGCATTTTAGAAATCACACAAACAATAGCCAAACAAAGCAATATTAGTAATTAACACCAACCTGGCCAGCAACTTGAACATATTCTAAACATAATTTATGGAATGGCCACTAGAAAAATTGCTTACATGTTAATAATACTATGCATCCCCTTTATTAGCACACTGCCTCAACTTCTCAACTTCATATCTCAATAAGTTAGTAGAATTTGTATTACTCCCTCTCTGGAAGTGCCAACTCATTAGTCACATCTACAGCATCAATGCCAACCATTGTCTGTCTCCATAATTCAACACAACACAACCATGGGCAACCTTGCTTCTAGCAGCAATGAGTGGATGCAAGGGTCGGGACTATCTAAGGTTTTGACTTCACCACAAATTTCTTCAGGACTGGATTCTTTATTTTATGAGCACCTGACATGCAGAAACTAAGTCAATAAAACTAGGGCACTTGAAACAAAATTGACCTTTAGACAGGCATTTTGACATTTAGGGCTTTCCTTCAGCCTCTAAGCAAGCAGTAACTAATATGTCCAAGTGCTCGACGGTTCATTCTTCTGACACCAGTAATGCTCTTTTTCTTTACTGAGCCTCCTTCAACAACTTCATCAACTAAACAAGAAAACCAATCTTACATCATTTCTAATAAAACATTATATTAGAAACATTAATTATTTTTTTCAAGATATTGAAGAGCTGGAACGAGACAAAAGCAACAGGTTTACCTTTATTCAAATGATTGCTATAAAATTTCACCTTCCAGACATTTAGCCTTGTGATTGACCAAAGAAGTTGGGCACAGAAACTCCTGAAAAAAGCATATATTAGACCAATACAAATAAATAAACACAAGGGCAAGCAGTAACCAATCTGCCGAAGTGTTCGATGGTTCCTTCTTCTGACTCCAGTAACACTCTTTTGCTTCAATGCACCTTCTTCAACATCTACTACACAAGAAAACATATCTTACATCAGGTGTAATAAAATATTACATTGGAAGCATAAATATTTTTCTAGAATTTGAAGAGCAGAAGCAGGGTTACAAAAAACCTTTATTCAAATTATTACTATAAAATTTCACCTTCCAGACAATTAGATTCCACCTGGTGATTGACCAGCCACTGTATTTGACAGAAGTTGGGCACAGAAACTCCTGAGAATAAAAGCATATATATTAGACCAATACAAGTGGATAAAAAAGAATCAAACAAGAAGAGATAGAAAAACGATGGAAAATAATACAGAGTCCCAACTCATAGTAAGAGTCCCTCTCCCCGACTTGTTTAGTGCTCTTGCTCTCTGGAATAGCAGAGGAAATCCACTTGATCAATGAGCTACTTCAAAATTCATTTTTTAGGGGCTGGACTTCGTACCAGAGATCACCATTTCTCCTTTAATAAAATATAAACAAAGAATCATTGTGGTCCGAAATCAACTAACCAGTTGCCAAACAAAGCAAAACTAGAACTGAACAGCAACCCGGGCCTGCAACTTGAATAGAGAGTTCTTATTAAATACATTTATCAGTTTGACATCTTCTGTACTCAACAAAGGCAAGGTAGGGTCATCCTACAGTTCTTATTATATACATGTATCAGTTTGACCTCTCCTGTACTCAACAAAGGCGAGGGCAGGGTCATCTTACAGTACCTTGCCAACCCCACCTGAATCAATGAAACCCATCATGTGTATTGTGGTTATTGACATCTTCACGGGCACTGCTATTTTGAACCACTGGTTTTTTCTCCCTATCGCTACACGACAAAATTTTTGTGGGTCGCGTCTGATTGTGGGGCCCATGTACGAATATAATACCATTAGTGCGTTGGCCGTTGTCACGTGACTTCCTCTCTCCTCATGTTATTCTCCTCCTTCCCATTCATATTCTCTCTCATAAGACCAAACGTGGGTGGGCCACGCCCGTTGCCGGAAAATACAGTCCGACGTTTATCATTTTATTCATGCGGTGTTATTATTTTCACATGGTGGTATTCCTTATTTCTCATGCTGGTGTCTTTCATATATTTTTCATATGTATTTAATTTATAAATCTGCATTTATATTTTTAATTAATAATTTCATTTTCCATTATTCTTCAATTTTCATTTACATAATAATAACTAACAACACTTTTTTCAAAATAAAAACAACACTTTTAAGTTTCATCTACGTCTTTTTAATTGTCCATTGCCCTACAACACTTTTAATTTTCATGCACATTTAATCAGAAATCAGGTTTTAATTAAACCTCGTACTAATAGTAGTCGAATCTCAATAGTAAGAATTTCAATGTAACTTTCAAACACAAATATAAATAAAAAAGTGATATTGTGTGAGAAATCCACACATATTATTCGCACATTTGATTCAGTTTGTTGGAACCGCGTTTATAAATGAAATTAAAACTTTCATTCCATACTAGAGTTCGCAACAAATTCCACATTTCTACAATATTTAACACCAGCAACATAAAATGCACTTGTTAGAGTGTATGCGTGAGAACTCACAAGGGTGTGTATTC
Organism: Sherardia arvensis; assembly: GCA_948330725.1. Classification (NCBI taxonomy): domain Eukaryota; kingdom Viridiplantae; phylum Streptophyta; class Magnoliopsida; order Gentianales; family Rubiaceae; genus Sherardia; species Sherardia arvensis. The sequence goes on from OX415240.1 coordinate 22,110,809, forward strand.
TTGGTCATGCGGGTGTCTGGCGCATATTTTTCCAATGTTTCTGTGTTATGGATCCCCACTTCCGGTGGCAAATACTATATGTTTTTCCTACGTTTCTGTGTTATGGATCCGCAATTCTGTTCACAAACACCAGTTTTAATTTCTCTTCATTTCAAATCAGTGATTAATTAACACCAGCAACATAAAATGCACTTGTTAGAGTGTATGCGTGATAACTCACAAGGGTGTGTATTCTTGGTCATGCGGGTGTCTGGCGCATATTTTTCCAATGTTTCTGTGTTATGGATCCCCACTTCCGGTGACAAATACTATATGTTTTTCCTACATTTCTGTGTTATGGATCCGTAATTCTGTTCACAAACACCAGTTTTACTTTCCCTTCATGTCAAATCAGTGATTAATTAACACCAGCAACATAAAATGCACTTGTTAGAGTGTATGCGTGAGAGAACTCACAAGGGTGTGTATTCTTGGTCATGCGGGTGTCTGGCGCATATTTTTCCAATGTTTCTGTGTTATGGATCCCCACTTCCGGTGAAAAATACAATATGTTTTTCCTACGTTTCTGTGTTATGGATCCGCAATTCTGTTCACAAACACCAGTTTTACTTTCCCTTCATGTCAAATCAGTGATTAATTAACACCAGCAACATAAAATGCACTTGTTAGAGTGTATGCGTGAGAACTCACAAGGGTGTGTATTCTTGGTCATGCGGGTGTCTGGCGCATATTTTTCCAATGTTTCTGTGTTATGGATCCCCACTTCCGGTGACAAATACTATATGTTTTTCCTACGTTTCTGTGTTATGGATCCGCAATTCTGTTCACAAACACCAGTTTTACTTTCCCTTCATGTCAAATCAGTGATTAATTAAAACCAGCAACATAAAATGCACTTGTTAGAGTGTATGCGTGAGAACTCACAAGGGTGTGTATCCTTGGTCATGCGGGTGTCTGGCGCATATTTTTCAAATCTTTCTGTGTTATGGATCCCCACTTCCTACTCATCCTATGTTTCTTTGTTTTCATTCACGTCAAACCCGGGAGTAATTAACACCAGCATTCTTGCTCGGGGTGTAGTTATGAGAAATGTTTTCATGAATCATTTCAAGTGCGAAGTTACATTTTAAAAACCCTAACACTAAATCACTAAACTTGTTTGAATAGGAAGAAATGATGAAATTGAAACCGTAACTTGAATTTCTAAATAAAAACGCCCATCCTTGGACACTGGTGAAAGCAAAACAATATCGTAATCCAAATGTACTAAATATTTAGAACGTTAACAACCATGACAGCATTATTCGTAAGAACCGTTGACAGCATTATTCAAATTATTCTTCACAACTGATGATACCGTCGTGACGCAAACGAGTGCAACTTGATTGGAATCTTGTCAATATGCAGATGATTACTTCCTAGCTTTCCTGGGCCTTGTCGTAGGTGACTTCTTCGGCGAACACACACTATTAGTCTCGTCTCCTGGACGCTTTCTCAAATTATGGCTGAAATTACGCGTGACCATGTCATCTTTTTCATTCGCAGCAACCCATTTTGCAGCCCATTCCACAGCCGACTTTGGACAGGAAGTTCTTTCAGCGTTGTTCTTCCACATAATTAGTCGCTGACAAATGTCCATCCTGCACCGTCTTCTGGAGCTCGACTACGGAAAATCAGGAAACACGCAACGATTAGATATATTTCTACAACATACAACCATAGACTAGTAATCACGGAAGAAGAAGTCTTACTTCAATAATGTGTTTCATGTTAAATTTTGCGGATCCGTGATTTTCCATGAAGTACATGGTATACACGCCGCAGTCATGGTTTCCTGTTTTCACTCGCCACCCTTCATCGTTGATGTAATCCGGCGTCGCATTTTGAATAGCAGAGGCCTTGTGATGGCCGATGTGTTCTAGGTAAACGCACAGAAGTTGATGTTGGAATGAGGAGAAGTACGTTAGGGTTCGGAAATGCACGCATTAATTGTGGATCACTGTTGCATAATTAACCTGGATTAATGGAAGAGAAAATTGAAACTGTACCAATCTTTCCAGTGCAGCTGCATAATTTTGTGCTGCCTCGCTATTGCTGTGTTCGAGGTTGTCGAGACAGTAGAATCCGGCGTCCTCCCGGAGGTTAGCTACAATGAGGAAAATATGGTCGTTCATGTGGACAGGGAGCATGATCTGCGGACATGAATGAAGAATGGTCAGTATTTTACATCGAGGTAAAATAAAATGAATCTGAAATTACCATTTCGACATGAATTGGATTCCTCTTGCAACTATTCTTCAAGAAATCATTCCACTGATCATACAAATTTTTTCTGTCCTCCGCGGATGACAGATCCTGCTGCTCAAACTAATCAACAAAATGTGGACGGGTTGTTAGTGATGGGGGTGTCCCCAGAAAATGCAGGGGGTGTGAATCACGAAAAAAGTTAGGCAAGTGTCAACTCACCTTTTCTAGTATGCACAGGGACGTTCTGGGTGGAGAGAGTTGGAGGGAGTTGATGTAGCGAGCCCAGCAATTCATCAGAGGAGTGGAAATGTCTTGCTGTTCCTCAAGCGAGGCAAAGTCACCAGCATCAGCAAGACATAAAAGTCCATCACTGAATAATTGGGGCCTGCAAACGTAACAAAATTCAGCATGAAGCAATTTACAGTGATTAGTGAATGCGAACTCACTGTCAGGGCGCACTCTTACCCATCCTTCTTGGATGCAGACAAGCAGTAGTCAACATGAGGACGAATGTCCGTTTTCTTTCTGGTCTTCTCGCACTTGAGGAGCTCACACTCGTAAATTTTAATAACGAAGTTCTTCAATTTTTTAACAATGTTTGCAACATCAGGATCTTCTCGGTATTCCACCATTGTGTCTCCTTCGAAAAATCTGCTCAGGAGGAAACGGAAATCCTGTAGGATGCGACTGAACTCCTTGGGTGGTAGAATAAGCAGGAGGCGTCGTCACCGGCTCAGCCACTCCCATAGCTACGTTCAATTGTGCTGACGGATTCGCCTTAGCCGTAGGCTGTATCAATGGTTGAGCTGTCAGGGATGCAGAATCTACCAATTCATTTGATTGAATACTTAGTGCATTAGCCAGAGCCTCTTTCTTCTTCCGTTCTTCTTCCTCAGCTACTCTATTGACAAGAGCCTCTCTCTTCTTCCGTTCTTCTTCCTCAGCTGCTTCTTTTTCCAGAGCCACTCTTTTCTTCCGTTCTTCTTCCTCAGCTGCTTCTTTTTCCGCCTCTTTATTCTTCCGCTCTTCTTCCTTCTCTCTCTTCTTCTTCTCCTCTTCTGCTTCCTTCTCCTTTTTCCTCCGCTCTTCTTCTTCCTTCTCTTTCTTCTTCTGCTCTTCTACCTCAGCAGCCTTTTTAGCAGCAATCTTCTTCTGTTCTTCTGCCTCTTTCTGCTCTTCTGCCTTCTTCTTCTCTTCTGCCTCCTTCTCTCTCTTCTTCTGATCTTCTTCCTCCTTTTCTCTCTTCTTCCGTGCTTCTTCCTCCTCTCTCTTCTTCCTCTCTTCTTCCACCTTCTCCCTCTTCTTCTGCTCTTCTTCTTCTTCCTTCTCTCTCTTCTTCTGGTTTTCTGCTTCCTTCTCTCTCTTTTTCTGCTCTTCTTTCTTCTTCTTGTTAGGTTGCCTCTGATCATCCTTATTTCTACCATCCTTTTGTTTCTTGTCCGTGGGAGGATGGCTCCCTCTTTCACGAGGTCGCTTTTTTGTAGCATGTTTTCCCTTCACTGCCTCAGCTTCTCCAGCTCCACTCCTTTCTATTGGTATTTCTTCATCCGAATGACCACATTCAACGACAGAATTGCCTGTAGCATTAGCATTAATCAAGACTTCATGTTGGATGTCGTCTTTCAAAGCCAGAAGACCTTGCTTCATCTGTGCTAATTCAGTTTCAATTCTGACTATACAATCTACAGCACGTGTGATTGGCACCGCGGCAGTAGTTCTCTTTCTTTCAGTGAGAGTGAGTCCGGTCAGGTGCTGTTGGATTCTAGGAAAGTGGAATGCCGAGATCAGCGACATATCGCGATTGAAGTTCGAGAGGTCCCATTCCAATCCCTGAGAAGAGTACAAGCAAACAACATGAATATAAGAAAGATCCCCGCATGAGAAAATTTACACACCCTAATGCATTCTCACGCAAACATAAAATATAAGCAACATACTCGCATCGATACACACCCTTCAAAAAATACGCAAGATAACCGCATGGAGACTAACAATTATTTCCACATTTACTTACATCCTCATAGCATTGTAATCCATTGTCCCTTAGGTCCTGCATTACACGCGCGATGCCTGCATCATCTGAACTGATGGGGAAGCCTGGTTGGAAAAAGCCAGAACCGAAGGGGACCTCGCATTCCTCTAGAATTCTATTCTTCAGCTTCTCCGGAATCCACCACCGAATCAGAGGCAGAGACTTTGGAATGGTGGTCTGTCTTCATCCATGATGGTGGAGGTAGGTAAGCTGCAGTATCAGCAAGCAACCACCGCCATTGTAAATTTCGTGAGCTTTATTGTCTGCTTTATTGTCCGCAGCCCGAGCAACACTGTTCTTGTATTTCAACACCTGTTCGCACAGGTGGCTGATCACAAACTCGCACAAGTCCAGTTTGTCTATTCTGCCTACATCAACCAGTGATGGGAGAAGGCCAACCCTGACTACTCGATTAATGGACGGAGTCAGGAATGAAGAGAGGGCGAATAGCACGAACATGCGCTTGAAGTCATCCCCTCCGTCCTTGAGCGGTAGCATCAGGTCTGTCAGGTTCTTGATGGTCAGCTTGCCTTCACTGTTCAGCTTGGGGCACATTTCGTATTGATCTTCCCACCGTTCCACAAGGCATTTACTTGAACTGAGAGTTCCCTTGGAGTGGCCCAGGACTTTTTAATAACCGGTGATTCTGGTTCGTGTGGCAGGAGAAAGATGTCCCTCACATCGGCCCAGCCCACCTCAAATCTTGGGACATTATTTGAGTCAGAAACTGTCCTGGTTTGAGGATCGAAATGATCAATCAATGAGGCAACCATGTGCTTGGGCCATTCCTCGATTTCCATCAGCAGCAGGCCTCCAAATCCTATTTCAGAAATCGCAGTCTTCTGAGCGGCACTCATTTGTGTAACAGTCTTGACCAGGCTTTCAGGGCATGAAACTGCCTTGAAATCTACTCGACCTTTTGGTTGTCGCTTTGACTTGTTGGGGTTTTCATGAGCAGCTACATCCGACGCTGCCTTTCGCATTCTTTGTGGCTGGTTACGGTTCTTCTTCATGGACGCGCCAGTTTTCTTCTTCTTGGAAGATGCGCCCTCCTTCTTTTTCGACGGTGATACAACAGTCTCTTTCTTCTTTCCTTCAGATGCAGAAGCAACTCTCTTCTTATTGGAATATGGAGCAGAAGGGGTGTTTTTTTTCAGAGGTCTGGGTGCCTGCCCCCGTTTGTTTCGTGTTGTCAGCTTGTTTGCTCCCGAATCCTTGTGCGAACCTGTAGACTTCACTTTGTGGCCTTTTCTTCGCATTCTTTCCTCCCCCACCTCCTCATCCTCCTCCTCCTCCTCCTCATATACAACGTCCTCCGCCTCCGGCTGGGACTCCGACTCGGACCGAGAATCCGACTCCGGCTCCGACTCCGACTCCGACTGCGACTCCTCTGAAGGGTGTTGTTGAGATCCATCATCATATCCTTGATTTTCTTCATTTCCTTCAAAATAAGGTTTGCTAAACAACGTGGTACAATCAAACTGATCATCATAAGCTGAGCCATCCGGTGAATTGCTCACCCTTCTATCTGAATCATCAGTCGCTGAATTATCACCTTGATCTGATTCTTTCCGCCTTTTCCGTCGATGTTGGCTTGCATTTTCTTCGTCATTGTTTGGGCTCTTTTTCCAGGTCCGTGCTTTCTTCGGCGATGGGGAACTGGCTGTTTTGCCAGACATTAGATCATTCAAGCTAGATGTTCCTGGTATACAGTACAAACACAAAGTATGAGTGGGTGGTATCACACACGTAGCAAACGGGTGCTTGACTTAACTCATGGGAATATGCAGGGGTGTCAGAAACGAAGCACAAGGGTACTTAACGTTTCTCCTGCGACTAGACACCACCAGTTGGACTTGACAATACATGATAAAATTCTAGTGTATTCCTTAAACAAATCAAACAATAGGTTTCCATGTTTAAAACGGCATGAATGATTCAAAAGACAAAACAATGTCATTCCTTGGTGAATCATAAAACTTGCAAATAAATCATAAAACGAATATGCAACAACTAAGCCTCCAAAATTCAACCAGACGATTTATGGAGAACAGACGATAACATCAATACACTGATACACTTCTCTATATCAATCCACCAATCTGAATTCATGTCGACTTCATAATGAACAGTGGAACAACATAAAATCGACATGCAAATGAATAACACTGGTAGGTTTGTACAACGGACACCATAAATATCATCAATTGACGGCCCACGAACCCTAAACCTGATTCCTAATTTGGGGGTTTTCAATCGAACGACCAAAATAGTCATTAAACATGAAACGACTTACTCGCTTTCCGATGAGAAGTGGTCTGGGGGTCGGGTTGAGGCCGTGAATGAAGAACCTTCTTAGTTGGCGGCGTCGCCCTACTATCGGTGGTTCCGCTTCTCGGACCGGAGCCGCGCCCACCAGATGAACCGCCGCGACTTGGGGGATGTTTAGTACGATCGCTGACTCTGCAAGACACCATTGCCTTCTGTGTACTTAAAGAATTTGAAATGTGAAGAAGAACAATTTGAAGTGAATTTGAAGCGTGGTGGTTGTAGTTATGGAGTATTTAAGAGCAACTACACGCTTTCTGATTATTTATAATATATAAAAATTGGAAAAGCGCGTCTTATAATAAGTTTAGTTGTTTTACGGGCCCGGTTTCCACATACGCTGCGTAATGGGCCGCCCAATCGTGTGATTATTTGCGCGGGAAATTAGTATTTTAAATTTTATACCACATATAATTGACATAAAACCACTAAGCGTTACATCGTCCGTTTCACTTTCTTTAAACAATGGCCCTGTCTCAGGTTGGGTTGAAATTAATTTAATTGAGATTTGTTTAGTTTAACTGAGATTAATATATATTAATTGAGATTAATTTAACTGAACTGGGATTTTTCTAGTTGAACTGAGATTAATTTAACTAAAAAGAGAATATTATGTACGTTTGCCCGAACTTATTTCATGTTGAACTGAATTTTACTAAAGTGAAAATTTATGGAAAACCACTAATAGAATCAGCATGTCTAATTTTACTTGAATTTGCTCAAAATATATTTTCACTAAATTGAGCTTAATTGAATTAAATTGAACTGAACTACTGATAAGGTCCATAAAATAGGGCCTGAGGGGCGGTTTGCTTGATCTAATTTCTTACTAAGCTGAGTTGAGCTGAGCTGAACTGAACTGATGAGTAGAACTTAAGTGAAAATTAATGAATTGAAAAATACAATTAGCATGTCTAAATTCACCTGAATTTAATCAAATTATATTTTTTACTAAATTGAACTATTATAAGTTCAGTGCGAAATAACCCACAGAAACTGACAATTATATAATTAAACATTTATGTTCATGGAGATCTTAAGCATCACTAAACTTTATGAACTGCTTAAGGCCCCGTTTGATGAAACTGAAGTCTGAAATGTGAAGTGTGAAGTCTGAAAATGATAAGTGCTGAATACTAATATGTGCAGTTATACAAGAAAAATTACATTATTATGATGTTAATATGATCAAGATTTGATATAAAATATTTATAAATATTACATCTATATAATTTTGAAAATGTTGTATAAATATATAATAGTTTCAACATTAAAGTGCTCAGGTTTCAAATTTGAATATACATTATATCTACATCTAATATAATATAATTATAATATTTTAAAATGAGTTATACAATTATTGATTATTAATTTAGATCATAAGTACTAAATTATTTTCTAATCAAATTTTAAATAATTTATACCATCTTCAGATTCAGACATAAGTGATACGCAAATCACTTAATCAACTCATACGGATTGTACGCACCGTTCAGAGCCACTTCTTTGCTTCACACACGCAAAATTTCTTTATCAAACAAGCGGAACGTAAGTTGGCACTAAATCTATTAAGTTAAGCGCTGAAAGTTGTTATCAAACTATGTTCTTTAATTTGGGACATGGATGAAGAAATGTTATGAAGGAGGCGGAGGAGGTATGAAGTTTGCCGATATATAACCTTGGGTAGAATGAACCGATATGTTGGAAGTACGAAGTTGATTATAGCAACACACTTTTATGTTAGTCCTTTTTTATAAGCTGTTTTCAAAATTTGCTGTTCAACTGGTATTACGTTTGTTTTTTGTGACAATAGAAGAAGAATCAGATTAGGATTTACATAAGTATTTATAGTACATACAAGGGTCTAATAATAATAAACCCAAAACTACCTAAACCCTATTTTTTAAAAAAAATTAAAAACCACCTATGAGGTGGTGGGGATTTTATAACGGCACCCCTAGCCAAAAAAGCCAATAATGGCAGAGTTTATACAATTCCTGCATGAGGATATGGGGTTGTATAGCCCCGAAGCATAGCATATGCTTCCAAAAAATGGTAATCTAGAAGAGACTAAGTAAACTAGCCTATTTGCAAATGGGACTAATGAAACCAAAAACCAATCCTTAACTAGGGAAGCCTATTAGTGAATTGTACAACAAAACACAAGTCGGCACCCCTTGTTAGGACTGAGTTGTTTCATAGTCATGTACAGACAGAAGATCACTAATTTCAGTACAGGTTTGAGTTATGATATTAGAGGGAAGCCTGTTGCAGTAGATGAAAGCACTGACTAGCTGTGGCTGCTTGCCTGAGACAAGAAAAACACACAAAATTAGTAGCACCTGCAATTAAAAAGATGTTCTGAGAGAAGGTGTTCCCTGTTTATCCAACAATATCAGACCTTTTACTCTAGAAGAGAGTTGAGAAAAAGAAAAATCAGAATCACATGCTTCATGATATGTCTTTTTAGCCAAAGCATCTGCAACTAGATTGGCCTGTCTAAGAGTGTGTAGTAAGACTGTAGTTGGGCTAAGTTTGATCCTGGAAACTAAGTAAAATAGTTTCCAAGGAGCAGAATCAGGGTGGAGAATTGCCTGAATTGCAAGTTTGCAATCAGATTCAATTACAGTCTGACAGTGAAGATGAGTAGCCAAAGAAATAGCTACTTTTATTGCCAAGATTTCTGCCTCTAAGGGAGAGAAGGCACTGATGTAATAGCAATATGCATGAATAAAATCACCAGTTGAGTTTCTCAAGACAATAGAAATTCCAGCAGTATTATCATGATGCCAAGCTGCATCTGTGTTCAGTTTAATGCCATTTGCTGGTGGTTTCCAATGAATTGGTATAATGTCTGGCTGAGGGGGCCTGGTATGGAGTGGTAGAAAGCCCAGGGAGGATAGATCAATGTCAAAGGCTGAGAGTGAAGTGATTGGCTTGGCAGCAAAAGTGAGAAAGACCAGGTCAGATAAGGACTTTATTTGAGTTTCAGAAATAGGTTTGATGTCCTCAAAAATGAAAGAGCATCTGGCTTTCCAAATCACCCAGCAGATCATTGATGGTATTAGGTTAAAAAGAGCTGTATGGAGTTTAGTTTTCCCTTGAGTGGAGAGATAGAAAGAGATTCTATCCCAGATGGTGTCAAAAGCCAAAGGGGCTGTGCCTACCATATAGTGAAAGTAGCTCCATAGTGTTTTGGCAATGTAACAGTCATTAAAACAATGTTCAATTGTGTCCATATTGTTATATGCATAACATTTTGAGGGAAGATGGAACCCCATTTTCATTAATATATCAGGAAAGGGTAAAAAACCATTGATCATTCTCCACATAAAGACACTGACCTTTTTTTGTAGTCTGGGATTCCAAATATGTGCCAAAGTTTCTGATGAGCCTCTGACCTGAGCACATATTTTGTATGCAGTTTTGAAAGTGAAAGCTCCTTTCTCATCTGGAATCCAGATTAATTTGTCTTTCCTATCTTGAAAGCAAGTAGCAGCCTGTAGAAAAAGGGACAGAGAAGGAGGCAAGAGTGGATCTAACTGTGACATATATAGAGATTTATTGTTACAGAACTGAGTGATAGAGCAGTCATCAGGAATGTCAGTTAAAGAGGGGTTGCATATATCAGCTATGGCACCAAAAGGGGTCCAATTTGACTCCCAGAAGCTACTGTTACCCTCACCATGTATGACTCTGGTAAGTTTCTGAGCAACATTATCTACCTCTTTGATTCTTTTCCAATTAGGGGAGGTTCTATAAGATCTAGGATGATTCAAAAGAAATTTAGCCCATAAACATTCCCCTAATTGGAATTTCCACCACAGTTTAAAAGAACAAACATTAACAATTGACTGGATTGACCTGAGACCTATACCATTCTGTTCTATGGGAAAGCACAAATCAGACCACTTTTTCCATACCTTCTTTGGTTTCAGATCAGACTGGCCCCAAAAAAATCTAGATAGAATTTTTTCAATTCTTTTGATGACACATATAGGGGGCTTCGTAACAGACCATATATGCTGGGGTATAGAGAATAGACAAGATTTAATCAAAGTAATTTTTCCCCCAGGTGAAAGCCAGATATTTTTCCAGTTAGAGGTTTTATTATCTATTCTCTGGATAATAGGTAGAAAATATTCAGTGAGCACCCTACCTCTAAAAACTGGTACCCCAAGGTATTTAAAGGGAAAAGAACCTTTCTTCATTATCAGAACTTCCTGAACCATTTTTATTTTACCTGGAGAGGCAGTTTTACCTAGGAAGAAATCGCTTTTGTCAAAATTAATTTTCTGTCCTGTGGTTTGTTCAAAAGCCACAAGGAAAGATTTTAATTTGACTAAATTGGATTTGGATGATTTCAAAAAGATGATGGTATCATCTGCATAGCTGAGGTGTGAGATAGGTACAAGACCTGAAGGAAGAGCATAGTATTGGAGTAAACCAGTTGAAAACATGAATGCTAAACCTCTTGTAAATGCCTCAGAAAAAATATTAAAAAGAAAAGGGGACAAGGGGTCACCCTGTTTGATACCCCTTGTTGGTTTGAAATAACCATTAGGCCTTCCATTAATTAAAACTGAAAAATGTGCATTTTTTAAATTCTTCATAATGCAGTGCACAAATTTTCCATGGATGCCAAATTGTAACAAAATGCTATTTAGAAAGCCCCAGTTGACCATGTCAAATGCTTTATTCAGATCAAGTTTGATAATACAGTTGGGGTTTCTACATTTCTTATCCAAAAATCTCACTAATTCTTTTAAATAAATGAGGTTATCAGCAATATCTCTATTTTTCATGAAAGCAGACTGATGTGGAGAGATGATTTTGGACATGAATGGTTTAAGTCTTTCCATTAATAATTTGGAAAAAATTTTATTGGTAAAATTGGAAAGACTTATAGGTCTAAAATCATCAAAAGAGGAAATAACTTCTTTTTTGGGAATTAAAGTAATCCAGGTGGCAGAAATACCAGCTGGAATATCACTGGAGCTCATAAAATCTTGAACTGCTGAGAGCAGATCCAGTTTGATAATTTCCCAGGCTTTTGTAAAAAAAATTGAGGAGAAACCATCAGGGCCTGGGCTACTGTTTTTATTAAGACTAAAAACAGTATCTTTGAGCTCCTGAATGTCCACTGCCTAAGGACATAACTGCAATGTACAATAGGTACAATAAATACAAACAAAACCCTAATCTCTAATTCTTCTTCTATTGTAAGTTTTATAGAGCGTAATTTTGTTGTATTCATCTCTTTAATCCAATATTATTCTAATTGTTTTTTTACATAATTAGTTCATAAGTTTGGTCACATACACCTTCATGAGGAATGTGAGATATCTCTTGTAAAATAAAAGTGTGGTACTACTTGCTTCCGTGACACCCTCAAGAGTAATAAGAGACACCCACCCCCCCAAAGATCACTAATCCATATAAAATCAAAACAAAATATCGCATCATTAAGGATATCTGACTTACGAAGTGGATTAATAACACTAATTTTTTGACACTTAAGCAAAGTTTATATTAATAAAATGAAATATGTTAGGCTGCTAATTGTTACACTTGTTCATAATTAGTAATCATAATGAATAATCATATTAATGAACCTTGCAAAAATTTATTATATAAGTGTTTACATTTTAAACTCTTTACTCTCCATGTAGTTAACTTTAGAAGGAAGCTCCCACTCCTTTTTGACCGCTTGGGTGCCCGAGACATCATATTTATGACACCCAGATATCAAAGCGCCATTGTCTTCAAAATGTGAAATCCAGTGGTAAAGTTCAGATTATTGGTAAATAATCTCAGTTAAATTAATCTCAGTTCAGTTAAAATAAATTAAATTCAATTATATTAAGCTCAGTTACACTAAACAAATCTGAATTCAATTAAATTGAACTCAGTTCAGTTAAATTAATTTCAGTTAAATGTGGACCTTATCAGTAGTTCATTTCAGTTCCATTCAGTTAAGTTCAATTTAGTGAAAAATATATTTTGTTCAAGTAAAATTCGACATACTGATTCTATTATTAATACCTTCATTTTTTACGTTCGGGCAAACAGGCCTTGTTTTATACATAATATTCTCTTTTCAGTTAAATTCATCTCAGTTCAGGTAAATTAATCTCAGTTAAACTAAACAAATCTCAATTTAATTAAATTAATTTCACCAACTTGACAGGTCCAAAAACCGCTGACAAATTCAAACTCGTTCTCTGCGAAATTAAATGGAGTGTCTCTTTAGTTCGCTCGACAAACGATTTATGACGCACACAAATCAAACCTCCATTGCCTTCATCCTTTCTCTACAAAACCAGAGAAATTCCGACGCATTCTGCCACACAACACAAACTAAGCATATACGCTGTTCGATCTCATATTCTCTCTCCAAAATATGGATAGCTTAAGGATCCTGCACGCATCTCCCGCCGATCCCATTCGTACACTCCTCCTTCCTAACTACTACTTTGCAAATCTAGACCGCGGTTTCATTCCAACCGCAGCCGTATTCTACACGCCAGTCGGTGAGATTCTACTTCCCCTCACCCGCGCGAACGAAATTCTCCCGCGATCCTCGGTTGCTCTCCTCAACCACCTCGGAATGGAGGCGGTGGCTTATCTGGAGTTCGAATCTCAGTCGAACACTGACATAATCGTCCGGGCATACAACGAGGAGGGCGAGGAGACGAACGATCAGAGAAGGTCCACGCATTCAAGAGTTCATTACCTCATCTGCATCACACATCCCAATGATCTACTCCGTCTGGTATGAGTCTTAGCTTAACCTTTCTGATTATTATTTTGTATCAATCACACAAACGACCTGGGGCGGAGCTAGGTATTGTATATGAGGGGGGCTAGAACTATGAATTTTGAATTAACTATTAAAATAATATAAAATACGATTATTCATTGTAATGTCAAAAAAAATAAAACTTTAAAGACAAGTATTGGTAGATAAACATATAAAATTGATTTTAGAAAATTTGAAAATATAGTTCATAACATCTACATATACATATAAGTATTAATAAAAGGCTACTAAAAATTTGACTCAAATTTTAATATTGTAAATTTGTTGACATATAATATCGCATTATTAAATATAATGAAATTAAACTACCTTATTTGTTAAAAAAAGTAAAGTAAATAAATCTATTCCTATATGTGATTGATATATGATTACTATTATATTTAAGAAAATATTATTACAAGAAATTATAATGAATCGAGATTTGAAGAAAATATATACAATTAAACTATATTATTCCTATATTTAGGTACTGATTTAAAAGAATCATATTCTAATTATGTTTGATTGTAATTATATTATATTAAACTAATTATGGTCTCATTTTCCTTTTATAGTTCATCATTAATTCATCTTTAAATTTCAGGTCGTCCGCTCCGATTTTGGCGGCATGAAATTTGAAAAAGGCAAAAGACTCAATTATCTCAATCCTGGGACGGATCATCAGCTCCTGGTTAATGTCAAATGCAGGAGGCATCGCACCGGTGGACACTATCTTGTGGACGACGACAGGTGGGTTGCTTACTGTCAGAACAACGGAATCGTTGAGGGAAGCATGGTGGTCTTAGGAGCGCACCGGTATTGGCACATGGGATGCCCGACGATGGACATGTTTGTGTACCAGTCAAACGGTTCTGAATTGCGTCCTCTGCGGCCTTCACCAACAATAAGCCCCAGCGGTAATAACTCTACACCTAAAATTTTACTCTTTTACAAGATCAGCCTTTTACTTAAACATGCTCGATACCACCTTGTGTTTTATTAAATACCCGAACTGATAGTAATTAAACAATTGCTTCCATACACATCATTAATCTTAACTTTAAGAATGCTCGTATCATTGTAAATGACATACCCAACTAGGATATAAACCTAGAGTTTTACACTTTTACAAGATCAGCCTTTCACTTAAATATGCTTGATACCACTTTTTGTTTTATTAAATACCAGAAATGATTTAGTTAAACAAATTCCATACACCTCATTGATCGTAACTTTATGAATGCTCGTATCATTGTAAAAGACATACTAAACAAGGATATTATAAACCTCTAAAATGTTACACTTTTACAAGATCAGACTTACAGTTAAACCTGCTCGATACCACCTTGTGTTTTATTAAATACCCGAAATGATCTAGTTAAACAATTGCTTCCATACATATCATTAATCTTAACTTTACGAATGTTCATATCATTTTAAATGAAATACCCAAGTAGGATATAAACCTAAAGTTTTACACTTTTACAAGATCAGCCTTTCGCTTAAATATGCTCGATACCACCTTTTGTTTTATTAAATACCAGAAATGATTTAGTTAAACAAATGCTTTCATATACATCACTATTCTTTTGTATATTAAACCCGTATGATTATAAATGATGTACTCATCAAGTGCATAAGTTATGATAAATGTATATACATATATATATATACATATATATTTATATATACACATATATATATATATATATTAATTACCGCAAAGCCATTCGAGTTTATGAGTTTATGTAATTTACTCAACGTAGATTATGTTTCGGTTTTGTTTAGTGTATATGAATATTGTTTAAGCTGACTAGCTTACATATAATATTTTCATTCCATAGTTTATTCCTTCACCAGGAGGCTTGGAGAAGAGGCTTTAACAATCACCGACGATCCACTCATCCGCCGTCTGGTAAGTCGCAAAAATGAACCCATTTAACTGCTATGTTATTATGATGTTCTCCTCTCCTCACATGTGATATTCTTATGTTAATGAATGTGAAAAACAGCCAGTGCATGATTTTTTTATGCATCATCTAAACAGTGTCTTCATCGGCCAATGCTATCACCTGAGAACCCTTACAAACAGCATTGACGTGGATTTATCATATACCGACCGCCCCAGGCTCTCCGGCGAGTGGGACTCGCTAGTGTGGACGGCGCCAAATCCTTTTGGTGAAGATCCATCTCAGCCTAATCCACAACCACCAACCAGATTACAGACCCTTGTACGCCATCGAATTCTTCAAACTGGAAAATGTTGAGGGTGTTTGGCGCAACCATCGTCCACGCCAGGATTATGAAGACGGGAATTTCACTGAGGAGGAGGAGGAGGACTATGAGGATGAAAGTGGGGCTGAGGATGATAATAGCGATTAGCACGAATCTTAAGTTCATCCTATTATTATGAACACGTTGAACTTTGATTTCATTGATTTCTATTTGTTTAATAATTATTGTAAAACTCAGAATCGTTTGGCAGCAGCTTTTTTGTTATCCTTTAAACATTTTTTCTATGACAAATTTCTGTTGTCTACTTTTATAAGCAATATAAATTAAAAGATTCATCTTTATCCTGCAAGCATTTTTTCCATGCATTGTTTTATTCTTTTAATCATATTAGGTAAAGAATTTTAATTTGGTTTATATATTAATAAAAAACACTTCAAGTGAAAATGAAAATACAAGTATTAGACATTTTTTATTCATAATTCAAAATAAGAGATCATAGATTAACTAAGCTATACAAACCATAGATTAACTAAGCTATACACTTTCTTTTTTGAACTGAATTGATATAGCCAATAAAACATGCAAATAAAACATGCAAATAAAACATTTTTATGAACGACATGCCTGATTAAATCATCTGTTCTAATTAATTACTTCGCCAACAGTCAAACGATTGGAATTCTGACGCTTGCTTATGATTTTGGGGGTTGGCAATGAGAATATGAAAAGGTGCAAAATCCTAATTTCCTTTTCTATACATAATTAATTACGAAATATAGTGAATCGCAAATGACCAAGGGATGATGATCATTTGAGCCCTATTTAAACCAGCCCCTTCTCCCATTACAGCCACCTCACAGCCTTAGTTCCAATATTGCACTCCGTTTTGTTTCCCTTTTTCTTCCCATGGATCTGTCTTTTTTTAAAGCCCTCCCATCAGATATGTTATCTGAGATATTTATTCGTGTTTATTTCGACTCAATCATTCGTCAGTATCTGAGTGGAGATAATCCCGCTGGGGCTCTGAGGTGGCTCACCAGGTCTTCCAACATAGGTCACAACGAGTCCACCTATGCCTTGGCTCTTTTTTCAGTCTGCAACGGTGAAGTGCAGAACGGCATTAATCTGTTCAACGCCATGAAGAGAACAGACGAGAACGCCTTCCGGGTTGCTCAGGAACGCGTCAAATGCGTTGTGCCTTCGCCTTGGGGTTGGTGGAACTACTGCTGCAATCTGGAGCCTCATCAACATCTTATAACTGACATAGCCTGTGATGCATGCGCCTGCGATAAAGAACTGATTTATGTCCTCGGTTGTCCATGAGCTGGGTGACATGTTTTTAGTGCGTATCCTAGTCTTGAAGACGGATGTTTTATGTTCAATAACGTCTTGAAGACGGTCACCGGGGATCAAATATCATCCCCCACATTTTGGAGCTTTTAAAAGTTCTGTTAATAAATCTCATCCCCCGCCTTTTGTGTGACAACAGAATAACTGAAAAATCGAATTTTTAAAATGTATTTTTATGAAAAAAGAATTTGTGGAACATAATATGTCGATGCGTGGTGGTGTTCCTAAATTACCTATTTCGCATTCTCTAAATGCTCAAATATGGCTATTTCGCATTAACACGCGGAATATATAATTTTCGATGTTAATATTCTTAGTAGTTGGTAATGACGTGGCAATGACGTGGAGACAAAAAAAAGAAAGTCCAAAACAAATTAAACAACTGAAATACAAATGTATTTTTATGTATTAAACTAGCACAAATGTACAGTAAATCTTAATGGGTGGGGTGTGATGTCTCTTGTACTACAGGTTCTTGTGACACCCACAAGAGTAATAACAGACACCCAAAACATTATCACTAATCCAAATTTAATCAAACCAAATTTTCTCAACATTAAGGTTTCAGGCCTTAATAAATGGATTAGTAGTGTAATATCATGCACTAATTGGGTGGTCTCACGGAATAATTGCTGATTAGTGAAGGACGACACTAGACCTCCTTTGACACCCTCAAGTAAATCATGAGACACCCATAACCCAGATCACTAATCCAAGTAAAATCAAGTGCCTACATCAAAATCATCACAGCATTACGGTTCCAGGACATGAGGAATGGATTAATAACACCAGTATCACGCACTCTATTCCATATTGTTTTCAAAAAAAAAAACTATTACCGATTCATTCAAATGGCGGTGACATAGTGGTATATTAATATCTTGATGTCTCGTTCATTTACTAACTTCTTCTAGGTATTCAGGGTATTTTACAAACCCATTTAAGACAAGTAGTAGACAACCACCAAGGATCGAACTTTCACTCTTCCTTTTTTATATAAGTGTTCTGATACCGTGAGTTTTTGTAGTTCAAATTTTGACACTTATACAAGGTTTATTTAAATAAAAGATCATGTTTTTTAGCAAGTGACTTTTACTTTCTGTAGTTCGAATTAATAATAAACACAATACAGTAACATCTTAAGCGATACATTTAATTCATAACGAAGTAAAATCAGTGTCGATGGTCCACATCTTGCCGTTAGTTATACAGATAGTATTTCAAACAGATTTATTGAATTTTAGATATTATCAAATGTGATGCAAATAAAACATTTAGCGTGGGTGTTTTGCATAATTCTGATAGCAAAAGAACGGGAGATTGTCACCCATTAAGTAAATTTTCCGGGACACGTTCATGATCAAAATATAGAGTATTCACGTCGGTTCCATAAAACCATGGTCAGTTTCTGCGTTTTCAACACAGTCGCAATGACTTCTGAAGAATGAATGTTGACCTGGCTCAGAATTAAATCCGTGCATACTTGTGCTCTTATAACATTTCTCCCACGTATCTGCAAATGTGCAACGAAAAACAATTATAAGTGTTGAATTTCTGGTAGTGATTTGGGGTGCCCATTATAAGTGTTCACGGGTGTCCGTCATGGACACATGGTTTTCGAAGTGAAACAAACATGAAAATCTTACCGACGCAAGGACATCATGATATGAATTGGTCTCTCCATTGAAGTGTGCCATATGGTGCATCACATATACTGCTGAGTCTCTGTTACCGGTGATGCCACGCCACGGACCTTCCACTGTTTCGATCTCAAACCCGGCAAGCTCACCAGCCTTATGGTGGCCCTTTGTGACTAAATACTCAGACAGCAGATTCCGCTGTACACATTGAATGAAAATGATTCAGTGAATAAAGTCCCAGCTACTCGCCTGCTGAAAAAGGCACCTACCAGTGACTCAATTGTGGAGAGCATGTCTCCGTAAGTCTCCGAGCGAGTGAGGTTGTCTAGGTACTGGAATGTGGAGCGTTGAAAATTTGCAACTACAGCAAAGTAGTGGCCGGAGATGTTGACGGGCACAAAAACCTGTTGACAATCAAAATCGGTAAGTCTAGTAGAACATAACCGCTCGTTTAGGTCACGGTCGTGAACCAGACTTACCATTGGGGAAGATAGAAATTGAGTGTTTGGATTTGCAGAATCCCACAGCGTAAACATATCAGAATCTGAAACAACAGGTTGATACTGTGTGCAAACAAGGTAAGATTTGGCTGTATGGTCAGCAATTTGGAAGGAGGGAACGGCACTTACGTTTGGAATCACATCGGGGCAATAGATGGATGGGCTACCAGCGTTCGCCTTGCCGGAGTTGACACACCTCGCAAATGCGTTTACAATAACCACTGAAACTTCCGTATCCGCCTCTAGCGAATGGATGTCGTCACAAGTCACGCGGCAATACTTCCCGTCGCTGAAAAGGCAATTACTGCACATTGCAATAACAAATGTTCCAGTGAGCATTTCCAACGGAACATAACTGAAGCAGAAGGAATTGATTTCGCAACATACCTTGCTGAGATGCAAAACTCACGACTCACTCCTGTGATGTAGAAGTCCGTGATTATAGCCGCGTGTTTCTTTAGTTTATCCATCTTTTCTGGATAACTTTCTAGCAATTTGGAACCGAAATTCCATGATTCGCTGTCATCCAACTCTTGGAGCATGACGCTCAAAGTAGCAGAATTGGAACTCTCCACTTGTTTGGGGTGATTCACTGAATCTGAAAGACCAATCATCTCGACCAGGCCACACAAGTTTTCGTCCAGCTCATGAGTTGATTCTCCGTCACTGGCTGCATAGGACAATCCTCCGTTTGACAGTGCGTTCTGCCTTAGGTTTTCATCAGACCCTTTTTGTACTGTGCAGTCGGCTCTGACAGAGGCGGCTATCGGATCCACAAACGGCACGTCCCAGTTTTGCATATCCATCAAAACCATTGAACTGATGGGGACGGTTCGGGTCACCACCAGCTCCCTCAACTTTGTCAAACAACAAAACCACCCTGTCGATTTCGCCGGTCAACACAGCTTCATCGTGAGGCGACGACCCTATGTCGCAATTGGAAAGCCATGTTGTTGCGACGTATCTGCCGGTGAATTTTTCGACATCGTCTTTAACCTTGGATAACAACTTTGCAAGCTCCTGCAATGCAGGCATCAGCAAAAGAAAATTAACACAATTACAATCTGATTCCTAGAGAGTTGGCGTTCGCAATATTGTTAAAAGTACCAAGGAAATAATAACATGTACAAAGGAAATAAGGGTACTCTACAATTAAAATCCTGTAAAAGCTAAAGTATGCTGGAAGGTCCGTGGTCACATAAAACAAAACCAACATTGTAGAGTACCCTTCCATTAACAAAACCGGTTTCCCGAGGTACCCAAACAACGTAAATGTGGACACCCACGCACAAGTAAGACTTAAAGCACAAGTAAGAAGGAGTGTTAGTGTTGGAATTTACCAGCGGGTGGATACACTCCTCCGGCATCTTAGAAATGGGCAGTCCTTCGCTATCAAACATGCCGATCCCAAAACCGCCACAGGCTAGCTCTGCCTGTATTCTACTCTTAACTGCCGCAGTAGTAAGATTTTGAATGAGCGGGAGATTCCTAAGCAACGAGACTCCCCACCACGAGTTTCTCTGCATGTAGCAGACCAGGAGAAACATAAGGCATCCTCCAACGTTCTTTCCTGGACCAGTCTGGAATTTCATAACCTCCTTGCACAACCGGTCCAACACATAACCGCACCAGTCTATGTTCGTGATCTCTGAGACATCGCCGAGCATTCCTAGAACGTCGGTGCGGGCGAATCCGTTCTTTGTTGGATTAAGAAATGTGGAGACAACATAAACGACGAACAGGCGCTTGAAGTCATCGCATCCACTTTTCAACAATTTCAATACATCCAGGACTCGCTTGTTCGTCACTCTTGTATTTTCCGTGTCGAATTTATCTTTTTTTTGCAAGGACAGCAGCATTTTAGAACCGCCATCTATCTCATCCTTGACGGGAACTCCGCCAAGGGGAGGAGGAACACGTCTCTTACGTCAAGCTTGGATATCTGAAACAGTGGGATCTTGCCCGAGTACACAATTCCATTGTGAGGATCGAATGAATCGAGGAGCCAACCATACATGTCGAGTGGTGTTTCTTTGACTTTCATGGTCAGCAAACCACCAAACCCTATTTCTTTAATCGCTCATCGCTGCTCTTCGCTCCAGCCAGGTGATTCCCAGGATAGTGATGCTAGACCATTTGGCCTGCAACATGTCTTGAAATATTTGAGGGATATTGGCGTCCTTGTGTGGATGATCTTCTCCGTGTCCTGATCTGTAAAAAACAAGTATGTATCACTTAAAAGTGGCAGGTATAAAATAAGAACGCGACCGGAAACGTGATAAAAACATGCACATAACTAAGACCGTAGGAATGAGAAAATATTTACCTTGTGCCGAACCTGCTTTTTCAAACAAAATGGGATTCCAGTTTATACCCTTGGCGGGAGATGAAGCTATGCTTTCATCCATCCCATCGTATCTTTCAATTTGACACGTCGAAGCGTCTGTCTTGGCTTTCTTACTAACTTGGCTGGAGCTTTTGGATCTCTTACTCATTTCTATTTGCTTCTAATAGCAGAAATTACAAGTTGATGAATTTTGGATGTTTTAAAGTTGGGGTATCCAGGACCAAACGTTGAGGGTGTTCCTTGGTTAGAGGGTATAATATAAGAAGAATAGATTTTGTTCAGTTTTCAAAAATGACCCGTGACATATCCCAGCTAATCCGGCGTTTTGTTTAAGAAAATAGTGTGTGTTACACCAAATATCAGGTATGATGATATCCCCATCAACAATCCTGAGCACCAAATCCCTCTATAGTTTCCCAAAACAGTGTGTGACACCAACCTCCATGTACAGTGGTACCTGCTCCCACATATCGTGGCACCTCACGGGCCTTTTACTTCCAACTTTTCTCCTTAATTGTGATTGAAGCTGGTATCACCCGTTTAACCGCTATGGTATCAGATACATCTGCGGTGCTTCGAATGTGACATTACAAAGTTGTTGCTATTTCATTTACTGTAGAGCGATGAACCCACTTTCAGAGTAAGAAATGGGACACCCGTTACACGTATCATTACATACCCACCGCAACGACTATATTTAAAAAAGTCAAGTTTCTTCAGAAAATGGTTGTAAATATTTATTAATTAAAAAACGGAGTGTATAATGCCTACAGAAGGATTATTTATAACATTTTATTTATAACGTTTTATTCCTAGTGTTCTCCTAAGGGATGAATGCCTACAGAAGGATTGTTGAAATGAAACTTCCATTCCCGACACGGCTGGTGAGATACTCTCCAATTTTTTTATTCATTAGTGTAGTTGCCGTTTGTTTACATTCAAACTAAAGTCATGGTTTACTCATCAAAGGCAATCCCGGGCGCCTTTGCGTCTACCACGCCTGGAAAACGCCTGCTATCTGCCGTCTTATACACAAGGTCAGGCCATGTATTACTGTCTTTGCATGTTGGGACACAAGGTACAGAATTTGAAATCTGGGACTTCGAAGTTGGCATCATTATTCAGATATTGGCGATAGAGGATGGTGAATACCTAGAATTCGAAACGCAATCTAACACAGACTTTGTGGTCTGTGCCTACGACCGTTGGGTAAGAGAGAAAGAAAGAGGGTTTGCACGCAAGACTCATGTTTTGAAACACTACCTTGTCTGCGTACCAGCAGACTGCCGTGAAAGACTGGTAAATATTAACAATTGCAGTAGTAAATACATCATTTTTCACATTTCTGGTCACTTTATTTGATTAATTCCACAGGATCTATCTGCTGCTTTTCGCAACAAGCCGTGACCAATGTTTGACAAACCATACAGGCTGAGAACTCTTTTAGGAGCCTCCAGAGTAATGGTAGCAGGATGGTGGAGTGACTGTTTGTTAAGGAAATACGAAATGTACGGGGATTGTTGGGGGCTGTTTTGCACGACTCATAGGATTAGACCGGGGATGATGCTTATCCTACAAAGCATCCAATCCGATATATCGTTTAACGTTTTCATTTACAACCAAGATGGCACAGAGGTTCCGGCCATTTCCAGCATACCTAGCGGCCACAACACTGCAGGTAACATATTCAATCATGACGGGTCCACACGGAACTTTTACCCCTCAGTTTGTAATTAGATACCAGTGTAGTTATAACGAGGTACCCACTGATTTAACATTTCCTTCTAACACACCAAAATGTAAGAATTTGGATACCACAAGAGTTATGCGTCCCGCATCTTTAGTTTACTATTTGAACTACTTATAATAATATCACGTTGGGCCATTGTATTAACAAAAGCAAAGTGCAGGTTCGTCGTTTTACATGCAGCCACGAGTCATTTCCTACGGAGGAAACGAACTGGTATTTTCTTAGTAGATAAGCTTCCCGTCTTTAAAGACCCTGGATAATATTTCCCTGCACTAGAAAACTTACTGATTCGGCTGTGGCACGTAGGGTTTGCGTAGTCGTTTGTTATCCAAAATTCCGACGTTCTGCACCCGGAAATACGCATGGAGCATCGTTACAAGGTCGTGAAAATGGAGTTTTCAAACAGGCTAAACAGCAAAGGGATAATGGGGAATTGGTTCCGTATCTTCCGCGAGCACAGAGCTAGGGCAACCACATCATTCAAGCTAAGCGTTGGCTACAACAACAGAACTATCCAGCGATCGCACCATTGTAGAATGTTTCTCATACAGTTTTCCAATATATAACCTGTGGCATAATGGCATTACCTTGGAAGTACCAAGTTGATTTCAAGCAATGGACTTTTATGTTAGTGTTGTTTTTATTATTTACGACCTATGTTTTATAGACAGTAATTTTGTTGCACTGATCTAATTGATCCAATATTGTTCGTATCGTTTTTGTTACATAATTAGTTCGCAAGTATGGTGATATGCACATTCATGAGTAAGGAGAGACATCACTTGTAAAATAAAACTGTTGCGCAACTAGCTCTTGTGACACCCTCAACAATAATAGGAGACACCTAAAACCAATATCACTATTCCATATAAAATTAAACCAAATGTTCACAACATTACGGTTTTATGACTTCAGAAATGGAATAATTGCCGGAATCTAAAATTCTATAATAAGTGGAATTCTAAATAAGCAAATCTAAAATTCAGAAAAATTATTTACCAGAATCTAGTAAATGGTACTTACGTTATTACATGCTTACATTCATTGTTAAAAGATTTAATCAAATGGAGGCTTTAATGTTACAAGTAGAATTTTAATCGAGACCGGTTGTTAATTAAAATTGAAATTAATATTAAGTGGATTAGTTCAATTAAGTCTAGTTCAATTCCCTTAATTTTAATTCACATAGAGAGTTGATTTGTTGGATTCATCTCATTCCCATGCAAATGAGGCCGTCCCTCATGCACATCCCACAAAGTTGCATATGTACGTGTAATACGTATCATATTATCAAGAAATCTAAATAGACAAATAACACCTATCAGTATAAATGGTTACATTACAAACCCAAGTGAAACGAGCCGCCAGGGTTCGAACTTCCATTGTTACATATTTTTTAGTATGCTGATACCAGATTTTGGATTGTATTATATTGACTTTTACTATAGTTTTTTTATAGTGTGGCGTGTCTGATTGTTTTAATGATTATTTATTTGTAAAATGACACACTCACACGCATATAACCTTAGTTACATAACATTTATAAGTTTCATACTTCTTTGTTAAAGAGTTTTAATCTAATTATGACACATATTTTATTTGATGCTGACTAACTGAAATAAAATTTATTAAACTACATTGTTTCAAAATAAATTTATATTAATAGTATGTACAAATTAAGATGAATTTTATCAGATCTTATACATACAAACTGAATTTAAAAAACATCCAAACAAATCTGATCATAACTTAGTTTAACTGAACAGGAATGTATTGAATCAAAGTAAAACCCTGGAAGTAACTTTGATATTAAGTTCCTATCAAAGTAACTTAATAGAAATTTTCCCTATATTTTACACAAACTGTGGACGGATTCAAACTTCGTTTACAGTGAATTCAAATTTCGTTTACTGTCTCTGCATCCTCGTTTGACTGGTTCGTCGAATCCACCCGACAAAATATTTATGCCACACATAAATCAAAACACCATTCTCTTCATCCTTTCTCTACCAAAACCATAGACACTCCACAGCCTTCACCCACACAAAGCAAACTCTACTACAACTCTATTCTATCTCCGAATTATGAATAGTTTCAGAATCGTGCACGCGTCTCCGGCCAATCCCATTCGTACACTCCAGCTTCCTAAATACTTCTTTTCAAATTATGACCGCGGCTTCATTCCGAGCACGGCCATTTTCTACACGGCCGTCGGTAAGATTCTACTTCCCATAACCCCGACGAATGAAATTATGTCGGATTCTTCGGTTCATCTCCTCCACCCCCTCGGAATGGAGGCGGTGGCTTATCTGGAGTTTGAATCTCAGTTGAACACAGATATAATCGTCCGGGCATACAACGAGGAGGGCGAGGAGATGAATGATCAGAGAAGGTTCACGCATTCAAGAGTCCATTACCTGAAATGCATCACACATCCCAATGATCTAATCCGTCTTGTACGAGTCTTCGCTAAAACTTTCTGATAATTTTTTGGTATCAATCATAAAACGTCATTACTTCATCTTTAAATTTCAAGTCGTCCCCTCCAATTTTGGTGGCACGAAATTTGAATCAGGTGACAGACTCAATTATCTCAACCCTGGGAGGAGTCAGCAAGTCCTGATCAATGTCAGATGCATGATGCATATGATCGGTGGATACTATGTTGTGGACGGCGACGCGTGGGTGGGTTGCTGCCGGAAATACGGAATCGTTCCCGGAAGCATGGTGGTATTTGGAGCGCACGCGTGTACTTACAGGGGATGGCCGGCAATGGACATGTATGTTTACCGGTCAAACGGTTTTGAACTGCGTCCTCTGAAGCCCACCCCGGAAATATGCCCCAGCGGTAATTACTATTAACCTACTATTTTACACTTTTACAATATCAGCCTTTTTCTATAAACTTACAGCATTTTCACACTTGATACCCCCTTGTGTTATACAACATACCCAATATGGTTTAGTTAAACAAATGCTTCCATGTACATCATTAATCTTGAGTACATTAACCCCGTATGATTATAAATGTTGTAAACAACAAGTTCATAAGTTATGATACATGAAAATATATAGATTTACATATATATATACATATATATACATATATTAATTACAGTATAGCCAATCGAGTTTATGTAATTTATTCATAGCGTAGATTATGTTTCGATTTTGTTTAGTATATATGAATATTGTTTAAGCTGACTGGCTAACATATAATATTTTCAATCCGCAGTTTATTCGTGCACCAGGAGGCTTGGAGAAGAGGCTTTAACAGTCACCGACGATCCACTCATCCGCCATCTGGTAAATTGCAACAATTAACCCATTTAACTGGTCTGTTATTATGATGACAATATCCTTACATGTGATAGTCTTATGTTAGTCAATGTGAAAAACAGTATGTGCATGATCAATTCATGAATCATCAAAACGGTGTCCGGATGGGACAACCCTTTCAGCTGAGAACCCTTACAAACATCATTCAGCTGCATTTAACAGCAATTGACCGCCTAAGGCTCTCCGGCGACTGGGACTCGCTGGTGTGGACGGCGCCACAGCCTTTGGTGAAGTTTCAGCTCAGCCTAGTCCACAACCACCAACCAGATTACAGACTCTTGTACACCATCGAATTCTTCAAACTGGAAAACGTTGAGGGTGTTTGGCGGAACAACCGTCCCAGCCAGGATTATGATGACGGGAATTACACTGAGGATGAGGAGGAGGATGAGGAGGAGTAGTAGAACTCTCAAGATTAGAGCGGGCCTGAGTATGATGATAGTAACATAGCCTGAATCTTAAGTTCATCCTATTATTATGACTACGTTGAATTTTCAAATCATTGAATTCTATTTGTATTTTAATTATTGTAAAACTAAAAATAGACATGAATGGTTCATGTTATTGTATTTTCAATTCATTGAATTCTATTTGTCAAGTTACTAATCTCTTGTATTAAAAGTTCTTGTGACACCCACAGGAGTAATAACAGACACCCAAAACATGATCACTAATCCAAATGAAATAAAACCCAATCATTTTCTCAACATTAAAGTTTTATGTCTTAATAAATGGATCATTAACGCCCAATATGATGACCTAGTTGGGTGGTATCACGGAATCATTGCTGCATAGTGAAGGACGACACTAGACCTCCTTTGACACCCTCAAGAGTTATATGAGACACTCATAGACACTCATAACCCATATCACTAATCCATGTAAAATCATGTGCCTGAATTAAAATCATCACATCATTACGGTTCCCGGACATGAGAAATGGATTAATAACACAGTAGCATGCACTATTTTAGGAATTAACACGAAATATTCGCCGATTAGTGAAGATTGATTTAGTTTGTCTAGGGATTTGATCTCTATGAAGACAAGAGTATGTCACATAGAGAGCAGTTCTGTATCATACATCTAATCCAATCATCAGGGTCGTAGTGTTATTTCATGATTAGTTCGAATCCGTGCACAATATGCATAATATTAGCCAATGATTCAAAAATGGAGAGAAAAATGATGATTAGAAATGTGAATTTTTGGGATCAATCCCATGTTGTCATATTGAATTAAGTTTGGTGACATACACCTGCGTGAGGATGGTTAAACACATCTTGTAACATAAAGCTGATTTGCAACAAGTTATCGTGACACCCTCATGACGAGTCCGATATACCACTCCCCTCAACATCACCCTCGTGACGAGTAACATATACCACCCACCCCCCAAAAAATCTATTCCAGATTCATTCAAATGGCGGAGAAAAAAGTGGAATATTCATGTCGTGATGTCTAGATCAATTACTAATTTCTTGTAGTAATTCTGGTTATTTTGCAAACCCATGTAAGACAAGTAGTAGACAATCAGCAAGGATCGAACTTTCAATCCCTGAGAGTTCGGATGTGGTAGAGAGTTTTGATGTGTCGAGTGAGCAGTCGGAATATAATGTCACGGATATGGAATCCGACGGTAACGACAGCGACGTGTGTTAAGACATTGCATAATTTTTATTTTGTCGAAATTTCTTTGGTGTATTAATAATTTATAACATTACTCTAAATTCATTTACATTCTTTTTAAAACTTGGAAAAATATCGTGCTTTGGGTAATGGAATATTAATGAAAATGCATGTTACTTGAAATATGAATTTTTGTGCTAAATCCAACTTTTATCATAATGTATTATGTATGTTGACATACACCATCATGAGGAAGGTGAGATATCACTTGTAACTTAAAACTGTGGTACTACAAGCTCCTGTTACACCCTCAAGTGTACTAAGAGACACCCGAAACCCAGATCACTAATCCATGTAAAATCATGTGTCTGAACGAAAATTAGCGCATCATTTCGGTTACGGGACATGAGGAATGGATTCACAACACCGTAGGGTTTTATCAAAATTAGTTCAAATCCGTGCACAATATGCATATTATTACCCAATGCGGGAAAATGTAATGATAAATTAGTACTTGAAATGTGAATTTTGGGATCAATCCTCTGTTGTCATATTAAATCAAGTATGGTGACATACACCATCATCAGGAAAGTGTGATGTCCCTTGTAAAAGGTAGGTGCGGTACTACAATTTCTTGTGACACCCATAAAAGTTATAAGACAGACCCGAAACCAGGATTACTTTAAACTGCCGGATTACTTTAAACCAAGTTTGTAAGGAGCCAAAACAATTAACGTTAATTAGAAAATGCATAGAATATGATATGTCTTAAATAAACGTAGGTTATGAAAAGTATGTGAAAAGGTGCTATTTTTTAATTCTCATATGAAAATTAATGAAAAGGAAATTAAAAAGACAAGTAGTTGTGTAAGAACATATTCGAACTCGGAGCCATTGTGTAGGAGTCTATGGTCACTCCGAATAACCACTGCTACACTATCACCTTAATTGAATAAGATGAGTACTAAATATATACTAAATCCGCCCATTTTTTATTTCAAAATGATTTATTAAATTGTAGATATTATCAAATGGCATGCATATAAAACATTTTTATCAACGACATGCCTGATTAAACGATTGAAATTCTGACGGATGCTTATGATTTTGATCGAACGATTGAAATTCTGACGCATACTTATGATTTTGGGGGTTGGCAATGAGAATATGAAAAGGTGCAAAATCCTAATTTCCTTTTCCATAGATAATTAATTACGAAATATAGGGAATCGGAAATGACCCAGGGATGATGATCATTTGAGCCCTATTTAAACCAGCCCCTTCTCCCATTACAGCCACCTCACAGCCTTCGTTCCAATATTGCACTCCGTTTTGTTTCCCTTTTCTTCCCATGGATCTGTCTTTTTTTAAAGCCCTCCCATCAGATATGTTATCTGAGATATTTATTCGTGTTTATTTCGACTCAATCATTCGTCAGTATCTGAGTGGAGATAATCCCGCTGGGCTCTGAGGTGGCTCACCGGGGCTTCTAACATAGGTCACAACGAGTTCACCTATGCCTTGGCTCTTTTTTCAATCTGCGACGGTGAAGTGCAGAAAGGCATTAATTTGTTCACCACAATAAAGAGAACAACCAAGAACGCCCTACGCATAGCTCGGGAACGCGTTAAAGGCGCTGCGTATTTGTCTTGGGGTTGGTGGAACTACTTCCAATTCGTAACACAAGAAGCAGTCTGGCCTAGGCCGATCTGCTGCACTCTGCACCGTCATCTAAACCGCAGCTTGAGATACGATCGCTGGGAAAAGGTTGATCCTGCGGATATAGCGTGTGATGCATGCACCTGTGATCAAGAACTGATTCATGTCCTCGGTTATCCATGAGCCAGGTGACTTGTTTTTAGTGCGCATCATAGCATGGGATGGTGATGTTCAATAACGTCTTCAAGACGGTCACCGGGGATCGAACTTTCATTCTTCCTTTCTTTTTAGAGTTTCCTGATAATATTATTTATTTATATTTTAAGTTGTCTATTTATAATAAATTGAATTACTAATAAACTAAGTCCATTAACATCTTAGCAGATACAATAAATTCATAAACAATAATATAATGAATGACATGTATAGTTATGAAGTTTTTTTCTTTTTTGTTAGGCTGTAAAATGTTACAAATCCGTGGAAAAATTCAAACTCGTTTACAGTGAAATTGAAGGGATTCAAACTCGTTTACAGGGAAATGAAATGGATTCAAACTCGTTTACATGGAAATTAAATGGATTCAAACTCGTTTACAGGGAAATGAAATGGATTCAAACTCGTTTACAGTAAACTCTATTTCTACCCCATCCCTTCCCTAACAATCAACCTTGATGCAGCATCTAGGTAGTTCTCATCAGGAACCATTGTAACGAAGTAGGTAGACCATATTGGGGCAATTGGAGCTTTTGAGCTAAACAGATTGAGCTGGAAGAATAATGGGAGCTCCTCTAGGTCCTGTGGCGAAAGCAGCCATAATAGGAGCAATCTAGTCTTAGTTTCAATGGAGTTCAAGGTACAGTATTCATCATGAAAGATCGATTCTCTTTCTTATTGCATACACTACTTACATCTGACACTCTTTAGAGGAGTACACGTATCTGGCAGTCTTTAGAGGAGTAAAGTACAGTACACGGGAAAATTCCTAGGTTGGTTAGAGCGGGAGTATCCCGAACACTAGATTATAAAATAAACATCATGCTAAACTTTAAGAAAATAATAGGCCACTCCTTAGCCTTAATAAGGACTTGCTTTTCAAGTATTAGAATGAATATGTATTGTTTGCCAGGTATCAGAATGTCCAATTTGCCATATTGTAGGTCCTATTCTAATATGAATGACAGAGATTTAGATATTAATAGTCAAGATATTAGATTCAGACTCGTTTACAGTGAAATTAAAGGCAGTGTCTCTTTAGTTCGTTTGACCTGTTGGGTGAGCTCGCTCGACAAAACATTTATGCCGCACATAAATCAAAACTCCATTGTCTTCAACCTTTCTCTTCCAAAACCATAGACACTCCACATCATTCAGCCACATTATTAGCCTATGAGAGAAAATCTAATGAGAGATTAGTGATTGAAATGTGAATTTGGGTCATCCTTCATCTGTTGTCATGATGCATTAAGTATGGTGTCATACACCATCATGAGGAAGGTGATATATCTCATGTAAAATAAAGGTGTGGTGTCACAAGCTTCCGTGACACCCTCAAGGGTAATAAGAGACACCACCCCCCAAGATCGCTAATCCATAAGAAATCAAAGCTAGTGATCGCATCATTACGGTTTTATGAATTGCATTAATAACACTGATATCATGCCATACTTGTGAAGCATCACAAAATCATGTCCGATTGGTGAAGGACGACGCTATAGTATGAAGAAGGTGTTTGATAGTGTTAGAGGAAGATAGCATGTCACGTAGAGACTTGATTTGTTGCATTCATCTCATCCAATGCTCACACTTATTTTGTGTTTTTACATAATAATTAGTTTATAATCCGTTCACAATGTTCACATTATTAGCCTATGAGAGAAAATCTAATGAGAGATTAGCGATTGAAATGTGAATTTTTGTCATCCTTCCTCTGTTGTCATGATGCACTAAGTATGGTGTCATACACCATCATGAGGAAGGTGATATATCTCATGTAAAATAAAGGTGTGGTGTCACAAGCTTCCGTGACACCCTTAAGGGTAGTAAGAGACACCACCCCCAAGATCGCTAATCCATAAGAAATCAAAGCTAGTGATCGCATCATTACGGTTTTATGAATTACGGAATGGATTAATAACACTGATATCATGCCATACTTATGAAGCATCACAAAATCATGTCCAATTGTTGAAGGACGACGCTATAGTATGAAGAAGGTGTTTGATAGTGTTAGAGGAAGAGAGCATGTCACGTAGAGACTTGATTTGTTGCATTCATCTCATCCAATGCTCACACTTATGTTGTGTTTTTACATAATAATTAGTTCATAATCCGTTCACAATGTTCACATTATTAGCCTATGAGAGAAAATCTAATGAGAAATTAGCAATTGAAATGTGAATTCTGGTCATCCTTCCTCTGTTGTCATGATGCACTAAGTATGGTGTCATACACCATCATGAGGAAGGTGATATATCTCATGTAAAATAAAGTTGTGGTGCTACAAGATTCTGTGACACCCTCAAGGGTTGTAAGAGACACCACCACTTTAAGACACCACCCCAGAAAATCATCTAATCAAATCATAGCTCATACATCCCACCAATCTCCACCTCAAAAAATGGCAAGCTACAGAATCATTCATGCCTCCCCTGCCGCTCCAGTTCGAAGACTCTTGCTTCCTGATAACAGCTACATCAATGAAGACCCCGGGTTCAGGCCCACTGCGGCCGTTTTCTGCACGGGCCTCGGAGAGCTTCTCCTTCCGGTCACAGTCCGGAATGAAATTCCGGTTGAAGCTTCGGAAGCTCTCATCAACCATCTCGGAATGGGGATTGTGTACTTGGAGTTCACCTCTCATACAAACACCTTCATAATCGTCAGGACCTACGACGTAAGCGGCCGGGAGATGCATGCGCTGCTACGGCCCACGCATCTGGTAGTCCATTTCCTCAAGCGTATCACACGTCCAAATCACCTATGGAGTCTCGTATGATTCGTAACTTTTCTCTTCTGTAAATTACCATTTATCAATCAATGTATAACAATTCTTAATCTTATGTTACAGTACATTCCCTCCGACTTCGGCGGCACTAAAACTGAATTTCTGGCCCGTGGAGAATACGAATTCCATGTTCTCAACCCTTACACGGAGCATAAGTTTTTTGTTGCTGTCATATCACGCAGCCACCGAGTAGGTGGACGCTACTACGTGGAGGGCGATGAGTGGAGGGAATGCTGCCAGAAGCACGGAATCATGCCGGGATGCAGTGTGGTTTTCGGGGCCCGTACTGACCTGTTACGGAAGACACGGACGATGGACATGTACGTCTACGATACTGATGGACATGAGTTTCTTCATCTACGCCCGAGGTATCAATGCACCGGAGGTATACTTTTACTAAACCTAAACTAGTACATTTTAACAATATCAGCCTTTCAATTCATAATGTTGGCTACTCCCTTGTGTGTTATTTTTAGATACCCAAATGTGTATTATTGGATACCCGAAACGCTTTACTTACAAAAATGTTTACACATACAACAATAATCTTAAGTTTATAGTTCCGTCTGCTTATAGATGACAAATAATCAACAAGTACATACGTTATAATATATGAACACACATATTTACTCATTTACATATATTAATTGCCTGGCAGCCAATTGAGTGAATGTGACGATGTATGTAATTTATGCGTAGCGTAGAATATTATGTTATTTTGTGTCACGAATGCTGGAATAGCCGTCGACGATGAAACTTAAGATTTAATAGGTATTTCTTTGTCATATTGATGCTTTATCATGTAGATCAAAAAATATAATGCCTCTCCTGGACCTTAAAGACCACAATATTATTGGTGATTCGATCTGACTAGGGTCCTCAATATGTTTGCCTATGCAGCTTATGGCTTCTACCGGAAGCTTAATGAAGCGGCTTACGTGGATCACGCTCCGGGGATCCGCCGTCTGGTAAATTGCAACAAAAGAAATTAACTGCGCTATTATTCATATATATGCTCCGTCGTGGTGATCTTATGTTAATATCTGTTTCAAACCGACCTGCACATAAATATTAGGTTTTGGACCAATCTCAGGAACGACCAGACCTTGCAGGTCATAACCCTCGACCGTAACATTCCGGTGGAATTTAGCCGTAACATTCCGGTGGAAATTTACGATCCCATTCCGCTCAATCTCTACGGTGACTGGAACTCACTACTGTGGAGGGTTTCGGAGCCCTTTGTGAAGTTCCAGCAAGGCCCCGACTTCGACCTTCTCCAAGATCACGGACCAATCTACGCCATTGAATTCTTGTCCCGGGGAGGTGGGGATGGTGATTGGCCGGATTCTCTTCCACCGCCGCCTGGACCCGTTGCAGAGGAGGCGGTACAGGCGGAAGATGAAAATGAGGAGGACTGGCCCTGGTATGAGCTGAATTCTGACGATGGGTCAGAGACGGATACCGAAGCCGAGGAGGAGGGGAGCGACCAGCATGATTCTGGAGTTACTGATATGGACTCGGACGCTGACAAAGGCTCCGATTATTAAGACACTTTCTATAATTTCTATGTTGTATTAATACTTTATAACATTTCTATCATTTAATTACCTATCTCCTTTATGCTATGCTCATTTGTTCATACACACAAGGCACACCCCAATCGACAAATAATCTTGGAATCTGCCAATTACTTATCGAAAATGTCTTACAAACCATTTTAACCAAATTGGGATCATACCGTCGATCTCCAACCAAATTGGAGATTATTTAAAATTCATTACTCTGATTTTACATTTTATTATACATCTTTCATTTTAATGATACTGTAATAATAATTCTGGGTACTTGTAAATCAATTGTTTTTCTGTGTTTTATACCGCTGTCAAGTGGTCCACTATTGAGTTTGAATTAGCAAGGGTTTTTGCTACATTCATACATGTAAAAACCCTAAACGTTCCATGCAAATGTGGGCCCTGTGAATGATACCCCATAAATGTAATGATCCACAAAATTAAAATTAATCCTAAACTCATTTTTAGAGATCCAGTCTACTATGTCATTTTAGCTATTTAAACACATGTTTAGAAAACATAAATAGTTCACAAAACACTGTGTCATTAAACATAATCATTTATATAGTTTTCATTTAATGTTTTTAATTAATTGATTTAAAACATGCTGCTTATAATTTTCATCAGTATTTTATATTTAACATACTATTAACTTGTTGTATACCAACTCGCGGTATTATCGTATTTTCGGGTTATGCCTATGGTTATTGTATATAATGAAAGAGATAAATTAAGAAGAATAAATATAGTTATATATTAGTGCTTGATATTTATTCTTCACTGTCCTTTTACTTATTCCAAATGATTGTTTAATCGGTCTGATCGGATTATCCTGTCCAAATCGGTATGATCGGATTATCCTCTACAAATGAAGCTTCCTTTTGTACGGGTCAAATCCTGCGCCACCAATCTACATAACTTGTGACATACAAGTCGAAAGAATACGTTGTAATATTCCTTTTTTTACCGTTTGAAATTTGCTGGACTCCCCGGGCCCACTAACTCCTCAACGATCATATTTCCAGTCCCAACGGACGTATTTCCCCCCTCTTTAAATACCAATCTGAAACACACATGAAATCACCTTCTCGGAATGGCCATCCAAGATGATTCCGTCCTTTGCTACTGCAACGTTGAAGCGGTATTACGAACATCAGCTACCAAACATAATCCAGGTAAAATATTTTACGGCTGCATCAACTAGGATGCTGGCGGGTGCAGTTTCTTCGAATGGTTTGATCCTCCGGGCTCGAATCCCAATCAACAACACCGTCAGGAATCGTCATCGACCTCCAAGAAGAACGATAGAGAAAAGCAGAAGCATGTGGAGATTATCAGCCAACTCGAAGATCAGGCATCGACCTCCAAGAAGCACGGGAGAGAAAAGAAGAAGCATTTGGAGATTATCAGCAAACTCGAAGCTAAGGCACGCCAGAGAGAAGGCCGAGAAGCTTGCCTCGTGTTCGCCCTTGTTTTCACTTACGTTTTCCTCTTCTTCGTCCTCTGTATCAGATTATTAAAATAGGTTTTTCAGATATTACGCCATCATTTTAAATTGAATAAACTGTTGTTAAATTTGGACTTTTTCATGCAGTACCCCTACGTTCGTCTTGTGCTACCAGCAAATTTTTTTCGCCCGCGCTTCCTCCGTGAAAGTATATTAAAAAACTATGCTTGCACAAGAAACACCTTTGTCAACATCAATTAATACCATCATTTCCCTCCAACGTAATTTCGGCTATGGCGCCAAAATCAAGTCAACAATAATACATCACTCCATTGGAACACCCGTATCATACTCCGTGTGATACCCTTGTTTCCCTCCAATCCCCTGGCGCATATTTTGGCGCCAGAATTATGCCATATTCACGAGGGATCTCATCCCTTATAAATACACATCACATTCCATCCGATATATCATCAATCATAATCCGACCCAAACAGAGATACTAGCTATTTCCCATCCTCAACCACTGAATGGCGCCCAAAAATTTGCTCAAATTAGCCGGTGCTAGAGCCAAAAAACCACTCTCGACTACAAAAAAACTCGCCTTCATCTTCCAAAAAAACATCCAAATGGGTGCACTCTTCGCATGTGGCTAGGCAGGACATCCAAGTCCGCCTATTCATTAGGCACCTCATCGAAACATTCGGCATTGGTGCGCTTAACGAGTTCTTCCTAGGATTCCACATTACCGTTCCATACATTACAACCTTTTTCCAGGCGGAGGCACAAACCTACAAGATGTCCAACAATGACGGAGGGTATTTTCCAAAGGAGAAAGAGGAGAGCGAGATTAGGAACGTGATCCCTACCTATTTCGGTTTGGTTAAGGATGAGGCCGTGGCCAATGCCAATAAGCACGCCAAAAAGGCTCCGGTTATGAAGAAGAAGGAGCCGGTCTTCATCGATCTGACCCTTGACGATGCACCAAAGGAACCCATCTTCATCGACCTTACCCTTGACGATGATGAATAGATGTTTCCTTGTTGTTTGCGTTTAGCAAATTGTAGTTCTGGTAGGTTTTTGTGATTACAAACCCATGTAGCTAGGCGCGTTCTCGAAGAAACAAAGTCATGAGGTTGTAATTCATTATCTATAATCAATATGATCTTTTAACGTTTAGGCTTATTCATTTTTCATTCTCATCACACTTATTATGTTGTTTCTTCTTTCATTAAAAGTTAAAACTTACAAGCTTTTATTTTTCAGGATAGTTGATACCCTCAAACACATACAGAGACACCCAATCCATAAACTACGAATAAACAGTTTGATGCTATTAACAGCTCCCTCTTTTTTATAATTTGGACTTTATGGATGATACCCCCGTCCTAAAGAACAGACACCGAATTCATAAACTACGAATAAACAGTTTGATGATAATAACAGCTGCCTGTTTTTAAAATTGGGAGTTTACGAAAGACACCCCCGACCTAAACAACAGCCACCCAATTCAGTGAGAGTGAGGCCCCTTCACAAGTTATTGCTATTAATTTGGATTCGGAACGCAGTTGGAATGCAATCGTATTTGGAAACAAAAATAAAAGCCCAATGCACATGACCAAATCCGTGGCCCAAAATTCCTGAATAAGTTCAAAATCCATGACCAGCTCTTACATAAGACGCAACATTATTTGGAATGCAAATACTTTTATTGGCACGGTCAGGTTCATTCAATATTCAAAGTTACCGGCCCAACCCATTAAAGGCCCGTAACTTCCGCCCGGCAAGTTCTGTGATTCAGCATTCTTGTTCTTCTTTTTAGTCTTCTTGTGAATGATCTTGTCCGTGTAATATCCTGCCCGATGCTCAGCTGGGCACCCTCTTTTCCTCTGATCCACGGGGTCCAGAGCGGTGGATTCGTGTGGCGGCGTGCTTCCACCGAAATCGACCATGTTGTCCGGATTTTCAGGCGCTATGCATGCACCTCTCCTGTCAACTTTCTTACCTGTTGCGTCCGCTTTCTTCATAGCTGCGTCTGCTTTCTTGGCTGCTGCATTAGATTTCTTTGATGCGGCGTCCACTTTCTTAGCTGCGGCGTCCGCTTTCTTAGCCGCGGCCTCCGCTTTCTTATCTGCTGGAGGAGGCGCCAACGATTTATTAAGCGATCCCCACAACTTTACAATGTTTCCCCCATCGTCTATAGTAAGGCCCAGTGGCAGATCATGAGCGGGCTTCAACTCCAGCTCAAGATTACGCATCATTTCCATCACCTGCTCGTAGGCTTCTTCCTTCATCATAACACGCGACACAACTTTTTGAAACATCAGATCCATCTTATCGTAACGCCTCTTTGGAGCTGGAATGGACTTGAGAAGATCTTCGTAACCACTCGTCCCCTTTACGTACTCCCTGCATATGTCCTTCCTCCAATGACCAACGATGTATTCTGGTGGAACGCTTGTTAATTCCTCCACTTTGAAGACCTGAAGCATGTGGCAACACATGATTCCTCGAAACTCAAAGTTTTTGCATTCGCATCTCAACACAACACTAGGCTCGCGCTGCAAGCTCACCAGAAACGATCTCCTCCTCGTCCTCCCCATTCGAACTTTAGTCGTCCTCACCTCGTACACAACTCCCCGCCAATTCTTGTCCTTTTCCGTCGCGTTGCAGTACATCATGCCCGACACCTGTTTCTGAAACTCATCAAACTTTGCATTTGTGTAACAAGCTTGGAACACCTCCTCGAACACGAACGCTGTCAAACAAGGCAGCGGCCTATTCATGGAGGCATCAAACGCCCTTTCCTCATCCTCCGTTCTCTTTGCAAGAGCCAGCGCGTACTGCTGTACGAAAACCTGGAGGGTTGTGTTGACGTTGACAAAACCCCTGGAAAAGTTGTTCATTCCCTCGCTTCTTTGTGTGCTGGACATTCCTGCCCATAACTCGTGCTTGAAGTAAACGGGAACCCACTTTTCTCTCTGCTCGAACTTTCTCTTCAACCACGGTCTCTCAGAAATTCCATATCTCTCGGCCCAGGCATGCCATTGTTGCTCGAACTCCTCGATGGAAAGGGACTCGTGAAGTATCCTTCTTAGGGAAGTAGCGATCGTAGCCCATTCGACCATACTTCCAAAGCGTTTTCTGATATTCCGCAGCACGTGCCATAGACACCACCTGTGCCGTGCTGATGGAAACACCTTCTGCACCGCTAGTTCTGAAATAAGGTGGATGGTGCGGTCATGCATGACGGCCAAAAAATAACGGTACAGTCCTTGAACATGCATCTTATATCAGACCAACACACTAAAGTGCATTTCTGAAAGTAAATTCACATACAAGAAATCTTTATGCGGCTTTACAAGTAAGGGTATCTTCGTTTAAACTGCTGGGTATCACATGTAACGGTTATGTGCCTATACATGCAGGAGTACATATGTAACATAGGAAGGATCAAATATTGATGCATCTTTGTCTAAACCAACGGGTGATCAAATAATCGGCTTGGAAAATAATGTGGAAAGCATAAATTATGAAAGACAAAAACTTACGAATTTTTATACACTGGTCGCTGAGTATGCTGCATGCATCGGAGGAACGCTGTGAATACCCATATGAAGTTCCTGACGCTGTCCCTTCCTATAAGTGCGCACCCAAACAGCACTGATTGACCGTGGGGGTTGACACTTATGAAAGGTGCAAACGGCATCTTATACCGGTTCGACAAGTACGTTGTGTCGACTGAAATGCACCTTCCAAACTCTCTGAACGCCTTGATAGCTCGTGCGTCTGCCCAAAATATGTTCCTCACCCTGCCATTTGCGTCTAGGTCATAATCGAAAAAAAACATGGGAGACTTCTCTTTCATACTTGCAAACAATGACTGCATTGCACGAAAATCCGCCTCTTCCATCTGTAGCCTAGCGTTCTGGTTCAAGAGATTCCGCATGTCCTTCTCTGAAAATGGAACGTTCTTGATGTCACCGTGCTTATGGATGAACACATGGTAGATTTGTGCCGGCCGGATTCCAGCACGATACTGCGCCATAATATCGGTCTCTTCCGCCTCCGTAATACCGCGATACTTGCTGAGAAATCTCACCGCGGATGAGTCAATCACATGATTGTGCTCAAGTTGCACTGATGTCACCTTCCAAGAACCATCGCTTCTCTGTTTGTATGCGGTGGCTTCCATCCGGCAGCCACACACCCGAGTCCTAGCGCTTTCCTTTGGTTTCCCACTTCGATTGCAATACACTCTACAGCGTTGATAATCGTCCGAATCCTGCTTTTCAATGGGAGAACGCTTTTCGATGGGAGAATGATCCAGGAATTTGGAAGGGTTGTCGCGACTGCATCTTATAACGAACCCATTTGCGAATGCAAACCTGTCCATGAAAGCCTGAAATTCCGTTGATGATTGGAACACCTGTCCTCTGGTAGGAATGGGAGTGGCACTCGAGAATTCTGGTTCCCGGGCAGCTTCTTCATCAAGTTGCACACGAGCAAGATTTTCCAGTCCGCCAGCTAGGTGCTCCAGATCATCACCGTCCAATGACTCATAATCTGAATCAACATCTCCTTCAAAAACACCTTCACCACGTCCCGCGTTTAAAACACTAGCATCAAAATCGTGCAATTCTTCATCATCCGATGATTCTATAACATAATCTTCATCTGAATCAACGTCAACCGGAGGTTCGGAGTTCAGGTCAACCACTACCATCTGATAATAGCCCAACAAATGATGTTATTTGAGAGAGTACCCGCTATTATGGAATAGAATACCCACACCAGAAAATGTACATTATGGGATACCCTCTATCACGAAACAGAATACCCCCACCAGAACATGTAAATTAGTGGATACCCTCTATCATGTAATAGAATACCCCCACCATAAACGGTAGAATAAAAACAATATTGAATTATAACAACGAATCATTTGAGAAATATAATGAGATTAATGTTATATGAGAAATTTTAAATGAATAATCATGTATGAATGTTGTGAAATCGTACAATGTTTCAGTTAATAGTGATACGGTTTAGTGTTTAGTGTTTAGGGTGACATGATAATCATACAATCCTTACAAGAATAACGAAAACATTGAATGAAATGAACATCATGAGAGGAAAATAAAGTTTCTACTTATGTGTTTGATTCTCGATGACAGTTCTCAAATTGATAATTCTGTGTTTATTTCGCTTGGGATAGTTCTCAAGCTAAACGCTGCTAACTAACTGACTTACTAAGTTTAACACAATTTTGTTTCAAAATTTTTCCGGATCTCAACAACAGTATTTTATAAGCCGTGATACTATCATATTGTAAATGGGACACCATGCTTCACAAACACTGACACCCTCGTTCCTATCTGTCGTTATCGACTATCAGCGCCTGAATCCTAGCTACACTTCATTCTACTACTAATACACTCCTATTACACAGCATATTGGGCATTCTCGCATTTTTCGACTCAAGCAACAAATTAAAATATGCATTACAGCAAGCGTACCTTGATACGTAGGGATCGCGCGTCTCCCCTGATTCGAAAAATGATTTTTTCCTAAGCAAAAGAACGTTTCGCCATTGATGATCGGAATTGATTCAAGGAAGATACCCAGAAGATATGAAGTCTAGACTTGTTTTGCGAGGAGAAGAAGGGAGGAGAGAGAGAGAGTAACGTGCCCTTTTTATTATATTCATCGTGGGACCCACAGGTTATCCACCTCGCCCAAATTTTTTGTGGTTTAGCGATAGGGCGAAAAAACCATTGGTTTTTTTTCAGAATTGTCCCATCTTCACCTCATTCACTCACAAGTCGCTCCAAAAATTAAGCATGTAATCTGATACGATTCCTATCAATCACGGCTACAAAGTTAGAAGTGATACATAGTCCAAGGTAAAAATTAATAAATTGCAGTACCTTCTATCACATTCCTCCGCAAGTGGCTCACCAGAAAGCAATGAATTAAAAGATAAAATTAGGCCTTTAACAAAATCTTCAGGACATTCATCATCTAGCAGCTGTCCAACTACCAAAGGTGCATGCATTTCAAGGATTTATCTTGGTTTCCACCTCCGTGGTTCATGAACCATATTTCAGGTTCTCAATTTCAAATTCTTGCGTGATCAGATAGTACTAGGGTTCCTCAATAGATTCAACAACCTCAAATCACACATAAGATACAAAAGAATACAATTAGCCTCATGGTAAATGAATAATAATAAGCCATATTTAGTTTGAGCTAAGCATACCAGGTGATCGGGCTCTACAGTATCAGCTGGGTCATAATCTGTGAGTCAATCAGCAGGCTGGCCGAAGATATCCAATTTCTATACTGCACAAGCAAGATATGGTGTGTCAGGACGTTGGTGAACCAACTGTGTTTCTCAAGGGCATGGAGGCTATATAACGAACTTAACTTGATTCCCCAGTTATTCACTCAACCAGCTTAATTTGACCAGTCTTCGTAGCTGATACAATATAACTGAAATATATGTCAGATCCCTCATAGCAATGATCACATTGAATGGATAATTAGATTTACATTACCTTGAGCTCAATAGTTACCAACAAGAAATATAACCCTTAAGATGACTGGAACTGTTCAAAGAGTTCTATGCAACCATCAATGCCTAACTGGTCACAATATTCTTTAGCAGCCTTTAGTAAGAGAAATTAAGGCAATCAAAACCTCAATAAGGGGCAGGTTATCTTGGAAAGAGGGCAATTAAAGGTTGTAGAAGAGAGACAAAATACAATTTGATCTTGACAGCCCCTCTTATGTACATTCATTTCTTCACAAGCCAGAAGTTGGGAACATATATTCCAGACAAAAAGAAGAATAAAAAATTAGACCAATTTATAATCAAGATTCAAACAAGAAGGGATGTACAACAAATTCAGACCACCTTGTAAAAGAACGTACCTATGCTTTATCCCAGGCAAAGCAGTAGAAACCACTTGATCACAAGCTGCCTTCTAAATTCATTTGCAGGAGCAGAACTTTAGCCTGCAACATATAATTTGCTGGATGGAACATCAATGCTTCTCATCCTTTCATTGATATCAGCTATGTAGTTTACTGGAAGTCTGAAGCCCTGAAAATGTCGAGAAAATACTGCAGTTTCTGTATTCATCTTGCTTTATAATGATACTGAAAGAAATCTTACCCAAAAATTTCCACGTCACGACCAATTAACCAAAGTGTAGCCCGAATAAGCATACATCAGCATCTCTCCTGAAGCAGTCCGAGTACGTTCTCTGT
Source organism: Sherardia arvensis (assembly GCA_948330725.1). Taxonomy (NCBI): domain Eukaryota; kingdom Viridiplantae; phylum Streptophyta; class Magnoliopsida; order Gentianales; family Rubiaceae; genus Sherardia; species Sherardia arvensis. The sequence continues at coordinate 22,153,961 of OX415240.1, forward strand.
AAACTCCCACTGAATCCCTTCACATAATTCCTTAACGAAGTTCTACTCGCACGCAAAGCTGAAAGGATCGCACTCAGAAACAACCACATTTTCTGTAAAAATAACACAATCAAAGCCAGGTGCTTACATCCTTAAAACCAGCACTTTATACATACCTGCTTGCAGCTTTCCTTTGATTAGAGATGGCCGGTCATGTTTGTGCTGGTAGCGTCGTTTAACTGTACTCCTTCTTAACCAGAACTCTTATGACTGACATGAAAAGAATAACAATAAATAAGCACCCAAGCACTATGTCTTCCCATGGGTGAGATCATCTCAATAACAATGAATGAATTACTGTACCTTTCAGATACTTTCTTTTAAGGCCTTTTCCTCTTCTATCTGTAGTAGTTCAAAGAAAAACATGCATTATCAAAGGCATGGTTACTGTCTTCAACTCTACCAGTTTGGCTGATTTACCTTCCCCTCTGTACTACTTGTATTTATCCCTTACCAATACACTCTCAATTTGTATCATTTGGTTTTAAAGAAGTTTCATACTGAATATTTTGAGTGTTTAACTGTGAGCGGCTCAATTTGGCACTTTAAAATTGAATTCCTGAATCCTTGTCAGAGGAATGATTATTTTCTGGGATCCCTGTAATATGTAGAACAGAAATTTTACACATCACAGTTGTTGCAAACATAAGAAAAACATCGCTAATCTCACATTTGGGCTACTTCCATTTCCCTCTGTATTATTCTTCATGCCTGATCATACTTTCCAATTTTTAAAGGTTTTGGTTTTTTGCATGGCTTAGACTTTGGTTTTGGTGGGACCTGCCTCACATAAGTGAATGAATAAAAGCAAAGTGTGTTTTAAAGGCTACAAGATAAGGATCTTACCACAGGATCGTCTGTGGTGCAATGATATTACATTCCTCTTCCCACACTTACTGCAAAACTTCATTAGTCTAGTTCTACACTTTCTGTTCCTCTTTCCTGAAGATTCAAAGGCATAAAATGAAACGCAAGTTCTTTTATTTATTTGGGTTAAAACCTCATGTACCCCCAAGTTTATAAGAAAGTGCCAATGTACCCCCGAGTAATTCAAAAGTGTTGATGTACCCCTATTATTATATTGAATAAAGAAGTGTACCTCTAAAGCCCATTTTCAACACCTTTTTGAATTAAAAGACAAATTTACCCTCACTTGTTGGATTTTTTTCCCCTTGACCCAAATGCTCATTGGCACGAAAAAAAATATTCAACAAATCAATATCACTGAATTACAAAATAAATGCACAATATTATTGAAAGCGGTAATTCTAGATGCAGTCCATATTTTGCTTATTTTATAGTCCAAAAAAATACGTCTTTGATATATATGATATTATCAATAATTAAGTATATCAGACATATGCATCATATATATATATATATATATATATATATATTACTTATATTGCATACACTTGCAAATCAGTTATATATCATAATTATTGTATATATGATTATATAACAAAAATACGGACTGCAAATAAGTAAAAAACGGACTAAATCTAGCAGACCCGTATTGAAAAAAATTAACATTTTTATCCAAAAACTCAACAAACTGAAAACATTGGTGAAGTTACCATAATCTCGCCACTTTGAGCTAATCACGCTAATTATTACTGGGTGTGGCGGTTTCGGTCCCCCGGCTCACACTAATCTCTGGGCACGGTGGTTTTGGTCCCCTCGATTTCAAACGCTTTCATCCGATAAAATAACGGTGACTGGTGGTATGGATTTGGATTTTCTTTCTTAACTGGGTGTGAATGTAAAAAGGGAAACGAGAATTAGATGAATAATTAGGTAGAGAAGGATTATTCATTGATTTGGTTGGGGCATTTTCATCATAAATTTTTTTCTTTTTTACCATTAAATAATAGTGAGGGTATTCTTGTCATTTTACACTTGGCAAAAGAAAATTCTGCCCAAATTATACATTTGAGGGTATAGTAGCACTTTTGAAAAATTTAGGGGTACATCAGCACTTTTTTAAATAGTTGGGGATACAACAGCACTTTTTTCTATTTATTTTTTTAGAATTCTGGCGCCTTGGATGAATTATGGTATTTTAAAATTTTGAACTTATGATCATTTACAGAAATATGATGATAATAATTCAAACTAATGATGGTTGATGAAAAAGATTTTGTATTCTTACTAATCATAAATAAGTATCATTAGACTTTGAACTTATGATCATTTATACAAATGTGATGATAATACTTCAAACTAATGATATGTATTAGAAACTATTATGGTGTTTTTCTATACTTGTATGAAATCTGAAGTTGATGATTTAAAACAAACTATAAGTTGATATTTATAAATACAAATTTATTATTTAAATGTTGATAATTTAAAAATATTAGGCTAACCGGACCGCGCGTTGCGCGGTTATTATGATGTAAATATAACATAATAAAAATAATAAGTATGTCAATACAAAGTAAATATCTGATACATATAGTATAGTAAATATTAAATTATGTAAAATGAATAATATTTGTGTTATAGAAATCTTGAATAATTAGTCTTGGAAGTGACGGTCGCTATATAGTGACGTGGTTTATATGCAAAGAAGTTTGGGACGGGGGATTTTCAGCAATTTATGCAAATTGCATTCAGCATGCTTGAATTTCACACTTGAATGCTTGTTTTTTAGACCAAACAGGTTGTTTTTTAGAAAATGCTTGCATTTCACACTTAATATGTTGTTTTTTAGAGAATGTTTGCATTTCACAGTTAACAGATTGCTTTTCAGAGTTCATATATTTTGAACCAAAAAAAGATGATTTTATAGAGCATGCTTGAATTTCACCCTTGAATGCTTGTTTTTTAGACCAAACAGGTAGTTTTTTAGAACATGCTTGTATTTCACGCTTAACGGGTTGTTTTTTAGAATAAAATGCTTGTTTTTTAGACTGTATGGATATATTTGCTAACGTCTATTTTTAGACTAAAATGCTTGTTTTTTAGACTAAGTGAATAGTGCATTTTTGTCAAAATTGCAAATAAGGACTTCCTTCCTTCCATATTCCAATATAGTCTTTCATCACTATATAGTGACCGTCAGTCACTCAAGAGACCAACTCAATCTTGAAAAGTAAAATAATTGAAAATAATTAAATTACAACAATTAAGGTAAAGTGTTGTCTTTATTTCTTTATATTTGACTTCTTGTTTACTTCAGAGTCGACTTCAATGTCTTGTTGTATATATGCATGTCCGCAGTCTTTTTGTTTTTATTCATTCATAGTTGTATTATGGTAACGTCGTCTTCATCATGCTGCATGAAATAAGTGTGTAATTGTATTCAACTCTTGCAAATAAACCACTAATTATCTAGTATGGTTTATGATTTATTAAAAATCTCACCAGGCTTCTTAAAAGACAATTACTGTTGTGCGGTTCTTTTACTGTAATTTTCAAACTCAATATCCGATTTCGGAATGATACATTAAACCATTAAATAAATTTGGATGATATACATTAATTTGGATCATTAAACTTGTTGGTTAAGAGGTAAAATGCTAGAAGAGCTAATAAAAGAATAAAAACCAAACAATCAAATTCCATGGCGTAACCTTTATTCATGAGCAACACTTTGGGAGCAATGTAGGGTGTACATTGTATATGCCTGCAATGATATTATAGAATAGAGTCGGGTGTACCTACTCACAAGCATCCTTCTGTTTTTCTGCCAATTGTAGTTGCTCTGGTTGTGTTCGTTTTGGAGCCCCTGGACGCTCTTCACCTTTTATCCTCCGTTGATATTTTCCACTAAGGTACTGCAGTCTAACGGTTTAGCAAGTTGTCTGCTTTAATATCTCTGCAGCAAAAAGGAAAAAAGGAAAAAATATATACATGAATAGGTCAAAGTATGCAATTTGGAAATTATGATAATGGATGTTATAGATGTTTTAGTCTTTCATCGAAACAACTTGTGCATACCTGTGTAGATCGTTATGTTTATGAATTGATTCAATAGCCAAAACAGTCTCAGCAACATAGAATCTCGCCTCATCTTCGGTTAAGATGTCTTTTCTCATTGATAGTGTCATCAATGAGTTTAATGGTATTCATGGTATTAAAAACTCATCATCCTGAAAGGAGCAGTACATTTTGACAATGCAATTACTGTCCACCTATGTCTGTTTTTGCATGCTCAACGTGCGATAATAATTCTCATCACGCCAAGTGCATCCAAGTACAGAACCAATATACATAATGACAGGTTGGAGGACCAATGATTACGTTACCTAGCCTATGCGAAGCATTTCTGATTTCATTAGATTTTTCAAAGTGTACACAAGCCCAGTTGTCTTTTCTCTACACACTCTGACTTGTAGAGAGAATTAGGCATCCAGGAATTCATTTTAAATTTATTAGTAATCTATAAAAGCTTGGAAATATACAGAGCTAGAATTGGGAAAATCAAAACAAAGATGCTTTTTTAATGAAGATCTGTACCTCGCTAAATGTACCCTTTCCGATCACTGTCTATAACTCAAAATCATCAGCACCAATTTTGTGCCTTTGTAGACGCATATATCAGACTTCTCAGCAGGTTATTTTGATCTTCTTCTGAAACATCAGCATCAGCCAACTTCTTTTCCAACAATGCCTAAATCACTTGTGAGAAAAACAAATAGTACATCATTTTCATAACTTGGTATCAAGTATCAGTAAAAATATTCATAACTCTGTGTATGAATAACTAACATTTGAGAAAACAACCTAGCGCCATCGGGCTATGGCCGTCTTTCACCATATCCTCTAGACGCAGTCTTCAAGTTCAATGACTTCCTGGTCTACAGAATCTATCAATACATAATAATAGTGTACGTAAAAATTTGGGGCATAAATCCATTACGCTTGAGAGATTGAAGTACCCGGTGGCCATTGTTCGCATAACCATTCTTGCAAAACTCGGATATCATGATGTTAAATGAAAGGAAGAAAAAAATAGGAACTTCTATCCTACTCCATTTGTTAACAATATGTGATAAAAATTATCAATGGTGTATCTAACCTCACATAGACAGGGCCGCCGATGATAGCTCTGGCAGAAGCATAGTACTCAACAGCCGGATGGATATAAATCATCCGATGCCCTCACAACAGCCGTTTGCTTGGAGTTATGGCTTATACAGGCAATGCAGCCATTGTCAGGAAAATTATTGGCAATAGAAGCATCAAGAGCCTGAGGAAACTGCTTGGTGACCTAACTCTGCCACCCAAACCAGCACCAAATGTCTCCATCATGCACTGCACATCAACATTAACTCCATCAACTCCAGCAGAAGCCAAGTAGCTATGCAGTTCACGGTAGAATCTGTGCACGTTCTTAAGATTCACCAAACTATACCTTGTTAGAGGATCGGTTAAAATAAACTTGATGACGACGAACTTATTTATTATATTGATTAATAAAACATTAAAAATATTTACATAAGTAGTATATACAAAATTTTGCTACCTGTTAGAACAATAAATAATTAAAAGAGAGGCAAGCATGGATGCTCACACCTCACAACCATCCCTTCTTTTCAGTAGAGGATGGAATGCAGATTTGCAAAAATAAAATCAGTAACCTAAGCCATTAAAAAATATATCAAAAGGGAAAAGAACTGTATACCTTTGATCTTTGAACTTTGAATATACTATCATAAAGATCCAATCTCAAGTTTGATATCTCTGTGAAAGGTATAAATCTAAAAGTTCAGCATCAATAATATTGAAAAAAAAAAAGTGAAGCATCAGTCATATAAAAAGCTGAACAATGAATAGCTTATAAAAAAAATCTGATGATTAAATTATAAGCTATAAAACAAAAGTTAAACTTGATGATAGTTTAACTTGAGCATTTCAGAATTATAATCTTCTTCCACTTCAATATGACTCGTGTCTTTTAATACGTGTTCTTGATTTAACACACACTTAAAAGTTGAAAAAGTACACAGCCTAAATGTATCTAAACTAAAACACATTAATTTCATAGCTCAAGCACATATATTTTAACCTAAACATTCATTGCAACATACTTCTGAAAGATAATTGTCCTACGCTCAATATACAGTTCATAAAATCAATATAATACTACAGTGAGCCAAAAGACCTGTTAAATTACAGTAAATGCGAAATCATGAGATTTCCCATTCAAAATCATATAAACAGCTACATGTGTCTTTCATACTTATACTAACAAACTAAAATCACTCATATCAACACCGGAAGCATTAGAAAAGTTTAGAATCGGGAAGAAGAAAGAGTACCTGGTGACAAACATGTCTTGAGAGCTTCAAGATCAACCACGCAAGACAAAACCTCGTCGGCCCAATTTGCCTAACTCTCCGACTCGATGCAAAAGCACCCATGGAATTCGTGAAATTCTACTAAATATATATACATAGTACTGAGATCGATTTTATAACAACAAAAACCTCATTAATCAAAACCAAAAGGAGCCAACCTTAAGACAGCAATAATAACCTTCAGAAAATTCATTTGCAGTAGCAATAAAAGCATCCATTTTGCCGCTTGTCTGTTTCCATATCCCGGGGCAGTGCCATAATAGTGAACTCTGAAATTAGCAAGGTTTACAAATTGATCCACAAAAATTCTACCTGCAAATTTTAAGTTAATAACCAATAGAAGAAAGATCCACATAAATAGCTTGCTGATATCCAGAAAATTCATGTAATCCCGTCATACCCATGAACCCACAATCTAATCTACAATCCAATCCAATCAAATGTAAAATCCCAAACAAAACACATTTAAGGATTACTGAATTAAAGCAATCAAGAATACAAATCTACAAAAGGATGTAGACACAAACCTTGTGGAATTCGGCGATCAAGAATAAGGATCAGTGAAACTAAAGAAATAGAGCACCATTCTAAACAGTTGTGATTTCTCGCTTGAACACGCGAATCGCTCCTCCGCAGCGTAGCGTCGCCATGGTCATCATGAGCTCAGCTTCGTCGCGATTATAGTTTGAACAATGTATTTCAGCGGTTTGTTATTGGCGACAGTTTTAGTGGTTTTCCAAGGGCCGATTAGAAACCCTTCCTATTGACACCTTTCATCTCATCCTCGCCTGCTTCTTCAAAAGATTAGTTATTTATAACGAAAAAATTTCATGCAAAAAATATCATTGCCATATTTAAGGAATCATTATAGTAGCACCATATTCTCTTTAAAAACACAAATACAATGATAGAATTTGAGCCTCCAACATCCAGAAAAGTGATATCAAGACCTTACAATTTAAACTATCTATTACAAAGACGGATGAAGCCAAAGGTCAATCAGATAGTATCAGTAGTAGAGGTACCACCAAGAACTTCATCAAGGGATAAATAAAGGTGATCAGAGTCAAGCAAACAGCGTACCTGACACCCATAATTGAAGACCATTTCCAGTAATGAAACGAATGGCGGAAACCACGATTAACAGCGCCTTCGGGAAGCTTTCCAATCAAGAAAACATCCTCTTCTCCATGCTGAGTTGCTTCAGGACTTTAAGAACAAACACGCCAAACCACATTTTCTAATGCTTCGCTTCTTCATCTTCAAGAACACAGCAACAAAACCTTCACTTATTTTGAAATCATTCGAAACCCTCACAGATTGCCTTCTCTAATGCTTCGCTTCTTCATCTTCAAGAACATAGCAAGATATCATCTTCAAGAATTATTTATTTTACACTGCAAGCCATTCAAATAGAAAAGGAATACGTACGTCACGAGTTTCCATATTTTACACAAAATTATATATAGTAGTTCGGAAGTACGGCAGCGGCGTAGGTGCAGTCATATAGTATTAAACGCATCAGCATACGTCGCTTTTAGCTTTGACAGTAATTCCGGTGGCCAACTTTCTTTTTTTATTTTTATTTATGCCGCCACTTTCTGATTTTTAATATATACCTAGTAAAAAGATAAGTTTTTTTTAATTGAAACCACGCTATGGTGTAGTGATTTTATTGGGCTACACACACCTCAAACAAATAAGAATGTTGACAAATTTGGGCAATTGCCCTACGAAGTAAAGCTTCGAAAAAGTGTATGAAAAGTTCTAGTGAAAAGTGAATGAATTCAAAAGAGAAACCTTGCACCGTATCGATCTTGACGAGCAATTTAGTGATCGTAAAAAAAGCACAACTTAGCCAATCAAGAGATGTTGGTGTTTAATAAAGTTTATGCTTAATACAAATATGATGATGTTTCATGATACGCAGTTTTAATTTTATCTTTAATGTATCATGTTTAAATTTCTAAACATTATGATGTTATACTAGTATGTTAGGTGTGATATTTATAGTTTCATATGACTTTTATGAATCACTTCTGAAGACAACAAATTTAGCCCATAGAAATCCCAAATGAAAGGGCCTGATATTGACCATCCCTGCAGCAGAACCTCGGGAAAACACCAAACAAAATCACTGCAATTCCCCACTGATCACTCGACGGCAATCGACTCACCTTACCTTCGCCACTCTGACCACTAATTTCACAACTTATTAATTTATGTGCATAAAATCAAACTTGAAGTCGTCGAGACAATAAGAAAGAGAGAGATAACCATCTAAAAAACATGGCACAAAAAATGTACCTTGTGTTAATTCAAAACCAAGCAGCTCCTACACGACATCCTCTCTTTCAGCCTTCTCGTGCAATGTAACTAGAAGAATTGGTGTTAATAGAAATATTCAAACTTACAATGTAATATCAGAAAGACAAAAGATATAGTACAGTACCTGTTGCAGTAAAGATGGTAGTTCACTCCAGTGATGTTTCCCTCAAGAGATGATCAACTCTCTCTGAATCCCTTCAGATGTTGACAAAGTTCCGCTCACACGCAGAGCTGAAAGGATTGCTCTCTGAGGAACCACATATTCTGTAAAAATAACACAATCTAAACCAAAAAGCCACATGCTTAAAAATAATTCAAATTTTCACGACAGATATGATACTTGCTTGCAGAGGTTTTCAGGATCTCAATCTCATGTTCTGGCACAGATAACACCCAGAATGAATCAGATTAGCCTCACAGTGAAAAATAATAATCTTCTTTTAGTTTGAGCTCAGTACACCGTGTGATCAGCCTCTGCAGTATCAGCTGGGTCATAATCCATGGGTGATTCAGACTGCTTGTCAATAGCAGTGTGTGTCAGGATGGAAGACGATCTAAAGGTCGTGAACCAACTGTTTTCCTTTAGGGCTTGGAGTAGTAAAAATAAAATAAAAACCTAGTTGATATTTGACAGAACGTATACATTCCAACAAATCATAATCTGATAATTACCTCATTTGTCACTCTGCGAGCATTCTTCCAAGTTATTCTGAGCTGAAGTTACAGCCAAACCATCTTTGAATTCCCAATGACCATGACTTCTAAAATCTTCTGGTATTCTGTACCATAAGAGGTCATCAATATCTGAAATCAAAATAAAAATAAAAAGCAAAGAGACCCCCATCTAAAAAACATGTCACACAAATTAAACCTTTGAAGTAGCAGCTCTTTCATGAGCATCCTCTTCACGGCCTCCCCATGCATAATTATCTCTCAAGTTAAGGTGTGGTTCCTATAATTGCCATCAAAAGTATTAAGGGATGAAAATATGCTTGTGTATCTGCCTCCTGCAGGGGGATACAATTAGACAAAGTTCAGAGGTTAAAATAAACTCTATAATGCGTGGCCAAAAATTTTTATGCCAAAAGTGTGGCCTGCAATCATATCAGCATTTGTAATTGACATGACAATCTCTGGTGGCAAATAGAGTCCCAGATCCCTCCCACAGCAATGCCTACTCGCATGAATGCATTCATTCACATCCACTTGTTCAGGGCTCTTATTGTCAGGCAAAGCAGTTTATCACTTTAGCAATGAGTTGCCTCCTAAATTCACTTTCAGGAGCAGGGCTTTCTCCAACTGATCACCATCCATCCTTTCAACAACATTAAAAGAGAACAATTGTGGTCAGAAATCACACAAACAATAGCCAAACAAAGCAATATTAGTAATTAACACCAACCTGGCCAGCAACTTGAACATATTCTAAACATAATTTATGAGGGAATGGCCACAAAATTTCACTTTCCAGGCATAACCTTGTGATGACCGAAGAAGTTGGGCACAGAAACTCCTGAAAAAAGCATATATTAGACCAATAAACACAAGAACCAAGAAGACATGAAAACAAAAGCATATCGGCCTTGCAACTGACATACCTATCCCTCCCACAGACTCACCTCACCTTTGCAGCTGCTTGTTCAGGGTTCTTGCTCTCAGGCAAAGCAGTAGAAACAGCTGATCATTGAGCTGCCTTCAAAATTTCTTTCCAGGAGCAAGACTTTGTTAATAAATCACCATCCTTATTTTCATCAACATTAAAACAGAGAATCATTGTGGTCAGAAATCACCCAACCCATAGTCAAACAAAGCAAAATGTAAAGATGAATACGAACCTGGGCCTGGAACTTGAAAAGAGAGTTGTTGTTATTTACATTTATCGATTTATCATCATCTTGAACTCTCATGTACGGGTAGGGTCATGCTCCTGACAATACATTGCCAACAACACTTGAATCATAAAATGTGCCTCCACGATTCTACACAGCCACGGGCAACCTTGCTTCTAGTGGATGTAAGAGTTAGGGCTTTCTCGGGTTTTTGCTTCACCAATATTTTCTTCAAGGCTGGTTTCTTGATTTTATTAGCACCTGATATGAATGCAGAAATTGACTTATTAAAACTAGGACATTAAAAGCAAAATCAGACCTTGTGACAGGCCTTTTGACATTTGGGAAAGTTTACCTTCAGCCACAGGGCAAGCAGTAACTGATATGTCCAAGTGCTCAATGGTTCTTCTTCTGACACCATTAACGATCTTTTGCTTCAATGCGCCTTCTTCAGCCTCTACTATATGAGAAAACACATCTTACATCAGTTCCAATAGAATATTACATTAGAAACATCAATATTTTCAAGAAATTGAAGATATTGATGTTTATAAAAACCCTTTATTCAAATGATCACTATAAAATTTCACCTTCCAGACCATTGTATTTGATAGAAGTTGAGCACAGAAACTCCTGACAAAAAAAGAATATCTTAGACCTATACAAGTGGATAAAAAAGAATCAAACAAGAAGAGATGAAAAACGATGGAAAATAATAAAGAGTCCCAACTCATAGTAAGAGCATCCTTACCTTCCATCTCCCCGGCTTGTTTAGTGCTCTTGCTCTCTGGAATAGCAGAGGAAATCCACTTGATCAATGAGCTACTTCAAAATTCATTTTTTAGAAGCTGGACTTCGTACCAGAGATCACCATTTCTCCTTTCAATAACATATAAACAAAGAATCACTGTGGTCCGAAATCAACTAACCAATAGCCAAACAAAGCAAAACTAGAACTGAACAGCAACCCGGGCCTGCAACTTGAATAGAGAGTTCTTATTAAATACATTATCAGTTTGACCTCTCCTGGACTCAACAAAGGCAAAGGTAGGGTCATCCTCCCCTGTGATTTGCAAAAGCATATAAGCATTGATGAGATTCTAAAATTGCCAAATACTGCAGAGTATTTCATTTCCAAGTTCCACTCAGATTGTTTCCATACTGGAAGGAGAACCTAGACTCATCGCAACACTCTGTTCATACAAAACAGACAAATGCATTATTCTGAAGGCATAAGCTAAATGATAATAATAATATTCCATAAAAAAATAAGTTATAATAATAAAAATACGGAATTCAGTCTGGCACAAAACAAATACCTTTTTAGTTAATATTACTTCAAAACCAAGGAAGCAGTGGACATTATCTCGGCCTATACCAAAACAATAGCAATGTTAATATGAGATTAACATTGCAAACCCATAAGTTGGTTTAGATTATGGTTATCTCCCACACAAGTTTAATGGGCATTCCCGAGAAATAGAATCAACAGTATTAGGCATGGGTTGCTTCTTGTATATGCTGGCAGGAAAACAATTCCATAAGCCAAAGTTAAGTGGAAAATAACAAGGATTCAAATTCAACAAATAAAATTAAGAAAACACTTTAGCTAATATAAAAATAACATTTAAAAAGTTCTTAAGAATAGAGTATCAGATCAGAAATTTATCTGCGCTTAAGTTTAGCCATAAGAGGTCCAAATCCCTCTGTTATTACAAGTAACAGAACCATAATTCAGTGTAAATAATGAAGGAAAACAGAGAATCATAGAATTGTGCCTATTTTCAACTAATAGATCACCATCCCTATTTTCAACAACATAAAAACAGAGAATCATTTTGGTCAGAAATTACCCAGCCAATAGTCAAACAAAGCAAAATTAAAGATGAATATGAACCTGGGCCTGGAACTTGAACAGAGAGTTCTTGTTATTTACATTTATCAGCTTATCATCATCTTGACCTCTCATTTATCAGTTTAACAACAGCAAGGGCAGGGTCATGCTTCTGACAGTACATTGCCAACAACACCTGAATCATAGAATTGTGACTCCACAATTCTACACAGCCACTGGCAACCTTGTTTCTAGAAGTGAGAGTGGATGTAAGAGTTGGGGCTTTTACCGATTATTTGTTCAAGGCTGATTTCTTGATTTTATTAGCACCTGGTATGAATACAGAATTTAACTTATTAAAGCTAGGGCACTAAAAGAAAAATCAAACCTTGTGACGGGCCTTTTGACATTTAGGATAGAGTTCACCTTCATCTATAGGGCAAGCAGTAACCGATATGCCCAAGTGCTCGATGGTTTCTTTCCTAACTCCAGTAGTGCCTTCTTCAGCATCTACTATACAAGAAAACACATCTTACATCAGATCCAATAGAATATTACTTTAGAAACATAAATATCTTTCTAGAAATTGAAAAGCAGCAAACAGGTTTACAAAAAACCTTTATTCATTTGATTACTATAAAATTTCACCTTCCAGGCAATTAGAATGACCAGCCACTGTAACCCAACGGGGGTATACCTGTCCACACATCAAGAACCCTACAGAGGATAACTGTCCACACAATATTGAACAAAATACATAAATAAGTTGTGCAAGAAACTCAGAAAGCAAAGATGTAAATGCAAAAAAGACTCGGCCTTGAACAACGAGGATTTACTCTGCCCGGTTCAGCCAATTCCCTCTTCTTGGCCCGCCGTTTCAATCAGCTTGCAGCTTGCAGAAATGATACCTGCTTGCCGCTTTCAATAAGCTAGACTGCTCACATATGAGCATATTGATCTTGTTTTCACCTTGATTTACACATCAGTTTTCAGGATCTCAATCTCAAGGCATGGTCCTAGGATTCTTGAACAGATTCAACAACCAATAAAAAACAAATTGGTTAAACACACATTATTTTGAAACTCTTCTTCCAAGATATAAACATTAAAAACACCATCGATCATACCTAGGTTTTCAATCTTCTGTGAAAACTTTGCAGTAGAAGTGTAAAATCACCCACACACATGTCACAGCGTGTGTCTTTATTGAGCAAAGTTGGGGGTTTCAACATCTATTTTCTTATTTTCTTCCCTGCAAGGAAGGGAAACATGTTTGAAAATAGATTGGATGCTAAAGAGGTCTGATAAAGATTCATTCTGATTGAACTACCATTGGACAGATGATGATGTGGTCCCCGTCCTTCAACTTGTGATCAGCATATATACAATGGCTCAGATCAGGCAAGGATGAACAGTAGTATCTTGCTTGCATAATCCCAAGAGTTCCACTAGGAAGTAATTACCAACCAGCCACAGGTCCTTCCTTGGTATGGACTAGCAATCCATGATGTTTATGGTCAGTTAGAGTGTCTCTGGTCTGAGCCTAGCTTGAGTCAACCAATTCGCTCTCATTCTGTATACATCAACATAAGAGTGTAATTAATTAATTACATAACCAATAGCAGAAATTACTGACTTAGAGAGCTTCACATCATAAAAGATGTTTTTTCATACCTTAGCACATGTAATGCGTAAATGTCCACCATATTGGCCTTGCTTCAGGTAGTGAAGGTGGATGTAAGAGCTGCTTCGTTTTGAAGGTTTTTGTCATATCAGACACATGGCATGGTGGCCCTGATGAAAAATAAAATTTGCTGGTACACTTCAAACTAAGACTATTAGAACCCATTATTATCATTTGTTCATTTCTAAGTTCATTCCCAAATAAGATTCACCAGATAACAAGACTGTTATTGCACAATTAAGTGGTAGCTAACTTAGTTTAAGCAACAGGAATCCCTTTCAGTGGAGCCATTTGAAAACCATATAGATAAAATAAACAGATCACCTCCATTGCGTTATTTTTGTAAAAATGTTCAGTCTTATTTCCTAAATGACATTATAAAAAGATTGAATCTTTATAGGACACAGCAGAGAAAGCAATGCTGATAAAGTATGCAGGAAAAATAGAGAAGGGGGTTTATTAACAGGACTAACAATAAATTGTCTGTGAAAATCCCAAAGTCCTTGAAAGCAGGCAGCATTATATCTTGCAGCATAAAAAGAAACAGGCATCACTACTATCACCAAAGAAAAACAAAGATATTGTTGTGCACAAATTATATGTCAGGTTTTGAATATACGAATTTTACATCCCTCTCATTTATACAAAATGCTCAGTTTCAAACCAGATTCATTTATTTACTGCAGACTCTATTGCCACAATATTGAATGTTCAAATCACAACAGGGAAAGCAAAAGCTAACATTATGCAAATGTAAGGAGGGATATTTACCAGAGAATGAAATCCCAATTGCCATGGAAACAAATCTCTTTGCAGATACAGTGTTTCCTGTTAATGTGCATCAGCAACCTGAACCTCATCTGAATCGGGCATGCTACTTAAAAATGCACGGCACACTGTTGCGCTCTTCCTGAAATGATTAAAAGTTATTCTTCTTGCATGGACACCTTTAAACCATTGAAATGTCCCGTTGTCTCATCTGCTACAGGAAAAGCACACAGTATTAAGTGAGCGAATAAGAGCAAAGGACACGAATATCTACTAGAATGAACAAGATGATCTGGACCATACCACGGGACAATCTGTGATGTAAAGGATATGGTACGCATTTGTAATCCCCTCAGATTCCTTTCCCACTCCTCCTGCAAAATTTAATAGTCCATCTGCTCACATTCTGTTCCTCTTTCCTGCCAATTCAAAACAATGATATATTACACTTGTCTGTCAAAAAATGCAACTTTCAAACATACTACACCACATTAATGAAGAAGTTCTTAAGCAAAGATTCTTATCTGCACGAAGACTGTCCTCAACACTCCGTAGGACCGCGTCAAAAACGTATCTGTTTAAGTGCTCGTCACCTATAATACAACAAGAAAGCTAATGCTGAGAAAAAAAATTAAGTGGACATGTTTTATGCCTACCTTTAACCAACGGGTCACCTGCATTAACAATAGATGAATTTTTATACCTTTCAGAGTGAGCTAAATGATGAATTGAACACCTGAAATGAGCTAACCTTTTGAAATCACCAAAAAGATAGGTTGGAGCTAAGTGATACTGACAAAGAACGCGATTAATACTATAAAGCCTTGCGTGAGAAACCAGCGTTTGTTACAAAGTCAATCCTGTCCATCAGCAGCAGTTCAATTAAATAACTAGTAATTTATAAGCATGACTTCGAAATTAACTTCCTACAATTTACAGAAAACTGACTTTCACTCTCTGTACCTCATGTACATGATTTCTTTTCCTCAAAACCTGCTGCTTGATTAGGCACTAAGAGATTGAGTTCCTGAGCCACTTATTTTCAGGAGTGGAATGGGATCCCTGCAGCAGGTAGAACAGAAATTTGACAATACAAATATGGGAAACAGACGCAAAACTATGTATAAAGACGCTATACTTACAATTCCAACAGAGGCTGAGCTGGAGCTTGGGCTTCTTCAAATTCCTTCTGCTGCATTCTTCAATTTATCTTTGTACTTCTTCTACAAAAGATTTTTGGAGGGGCTGCTAAATTTACCTCGCTTATCAATATCCAATCACCATTTATTAGTTCAGTAACAAAATCTTCCTCTCTCAACAAATGAAATATCATTCCACCTGAACTACTGACCTGTGCATGTGCTATTTTCTGTTTTAAGTAAAAACTCTCCCTAAGTTTATCTACGTCCTCGTCATCCAAATGTTTCTTGCACTTTTTTCATTTGGGCATGGTAGTTGAGGAGTCCTTTAAGCCTCTTTTCTAAACAGCTTGTCTTAGTTACAAGTGCTATTTAGACTATCAAGATGCGGTCAATTTTCCTAGAAAAACAGAGTTTCGGTAGCTTAAATTCAATAAACTTTATTGCTAACTTAGGAAATTTCCTAGGGTGCAGGAATATATCAGCTTACCTCCATCGGATATGTACTGGTGATATAAGTAATAGTTCATCTTCCATTTTGGTAAAGAAAAATGTTTCCCTACACAGAGGCAGAGAAGTTTGAAATTCTCTAGCTGCCAAGCAAAATATACAGCATCATGAATCTCTCTCACATTCACACATCAGGACATTGGTTTTCCATGTCAAAAGCATAAAACACTACGAAGAATGTCTACAAATCAGAAACTTATCTGATTGAAGACCGATGTTAGCGTGTACTTTCCACCACCTATAACCTTTCAAAAAAAAAACATCAGCAAAATTCAGTCAACTGTCAGAATCAAGCAAAACATGAAAAGCCAGGTTCAAGGCCAAAAAATATGCAAACACAAAACAATAGCCTTCCAAGAAATCTTCACAATCTTCTCAAAGCAAAGTAATTAATTGAGTTGAGAGGAGATGCCGAGTTGAGTTGAGGATAAAATATTTCAGATGAGACCTATTCATTTATAGAAATAAATACCATGTACTTTCACTATATTGTATTCACCAGATTTGACTTCTACCGAAGAAAATTTCAACTAATAACCAAAGAATTGCACCATGAACTTGGGGTTTGTTTTCGTTTGACAAGAAAGCTGCAAAGAAGTGAAAAAGTAATGAGAGGATGCAGTAATAACACTGTAGATAGAGAAGGCCTGGTAGCTTCTACTGAGAGTAGATGAAGAGGGAAGTTTTATTGGCTTTGAGTTCCAGCTCAGCTGCACTTCAGTTCGCCTTAACAAGGTCCGATTCCCTATCATCCTCATCAAAGGAAGGTTCAACAATCTGCAACACAAACTCAGTGATTGATATAGACAATCACCAAAACAAATTGGTCAAAATATGTAATTTTGAAACTCTTCCTACAAGATATAAACACAACGCGTGTCTTTTTTCCCTTAACTGTTACTTCCTAAAAATCAAAATAAAGCATCCTTAACTTAGCATTCACAGCCTCTTCAGCCTTGAGCATACTTATTCAGAAAATAAAATGAATTCGAACTACTATCAACTCTTCATCATATACATAAATCATCGGGGACAAAATACTAATTAGACCATATAGGGAAGAGCCTACCTTGCTAGTTCCTCCCTCTCCTAGATTGGTTCCACGTACTTGATTCTGGAAGTAAACAGATGAACTATTAATAAAGAAAGCAGATTAGCATTATATCACATCAAATTCAAGGAACAAACTAAATATTCTATTCCACGGATTTACCTTTTCTGTACAACAGCTCGCCCTAACAAATATCACAAACAAGCTCCCCCTGCTTGAGAGCTCCTGAGCAAAGTTGAGAATGATTGGATCAAATTTAAAATCTATTCCAACAGCCAGAACACAAACCACTTCCAATTTTTGCCACTTTATTGCTTGATTTTCCTGAGAAGAGCTGGGGAGTTGCTGCAGGTATCTTATTTGTTGCCCTGCAAGAAAGGGAAACAAGTTTCAAAAGAGATAAATAGAAGAATTGGGTACTGAGGAGGTAGTGTTGACAACAATATGAGGCTGATGAAATTAAACAAAACTAACTTTGTCAGTTGTTGATGAGCCTGGTATTTGGATTCCCTTTGTCTACTGCTTCTAAGCATCCATCCGCTATAGCCCACTTCAGGTGTGGTGCTGGAATACAAACTTCAGCGTTAACTGTAATTTATGCCAAGAGACACATTAAATATTGTATTTTTTGGAGGATCAGTGAGACATGTAAAGGAAAATTACCTCTTCCTCAGCTCCTTTCTGAGTTTGGACCAAAAGGCAACGTAGCAGTCGAGAAATTAATGTATTATAATAATTTGGTAAACTTTCTGACAAATAACATTCAAAAGGAGTGCAGAGGGAATACCAGTTCAACGATCTCAATCTCAATATCTCAGATGGTCCCAGAATTCCTCAACATATTCAGCAACCTCGTCACCCCTCTTTATTTTGAAAGCGAACAGGAAACTAGAGACTATAAACAGGGACATAGGTCAGATTAAAGCAGCAAATGTGATAGAACATTACAGAAACCTACAGAAATTTAAAGAGACGGGCCTCCCCTCAGTAGTTCAGGAGCTACGACCTCCAACATCAGCAAAAAACAAAAGTTCATATAGACACCCCCTGCAGAACAGAGGATATGTTAAAACGTTCGAACAAATAAAAATGTTACCATCTAGTCATTAAATTCTGAACATACCTCAGCCATTTCCCAGTGCTTCTCCATCCTGTTCAGTCCCCCAAAAAAACTATTTTCCTTGTCCTTCCTCTGCAGTTCTTGCTCCCAGCCCCTCCCAATGTTAATAACAAGTTAGAAAGATTCAATTTGTAAGTCAATAGTTCAATTCTTTGAAGAACAAAACCTTTGGATTGTCATGGTTGTAGGCCCCTTTTTCAAAATCAAAGGCGTCATACCCCATAGCTTCTGAGTTGTTGAAACATAATTTTCAGATGGTCCTAGGATTCACCATAGACTGTTCAACAATCTCGAAATGATCCCAAGATTCCACAACAGATTCAACTACCTCCTCCCATCACCCATCACATTATTTGAGAGCAAAGATGAACCTACAGATTAAATACCGGGAATGTAGGGTCAAATGAAAGGTAGCAAAAATATGTCAATGAAGTTTTGCTATCAGAATTTAAAATCTCAAAAAAAAAGCGTAGTTCCAGACAATAAGAGAAAGATAGAAACTAAATACAAAAAACTCACCTTTCAACCGCTGCATCAGCCAACGTTGGGTTGGGGACCGTAAGTCCTGACATGAAAAAAGAAGCGTAGTTTAGACAAATACAAATGTATCAAAAAGAATCGAACAACTTCGTATTTGCCTTTGAGTTATCAGGCATATACAGATGAAAAACAAAATCAGATTGCCCTTTAAGTAGGGGGTTTTGCTTGAGCCCCAAGCAGTAACCAAATATCCGATTTCTCCAACTGCTTGAATGCTCCTTCCTCCTGTGCCAGCCCCGTTCTTTTGCCTCACCAGTAGGCATCAGATTTCTGCCTCTGATGTTTGCATGTTCAGCCTACTTCCTTCTTCTTGGCCCTACAGCAGAAGACCCACATTTCAAAATTTAACCTTTGCGTCAGAAATAAGTGGACATCGAGATTCCTTACCTTCCCTCCCACTGCAACACCTTCCCACATGAATGCCTTCGCAGCCACTTGTTCAGGGCTCTTGCTCTCAGAGGCAAAGCATTAGAAACCATTTGATCACTGAGCTGCCTTCTAATATTAAATACACCATCCATCCTAATAAAAAGTGTTCCTATATAAGAGATTTCGCATGAGGGTTAAACTTGAATGTAAAATAAACAAAGAGAAGCGTTTAAGAGGATATAGTAAATGTAAGAATTTCACAACCTGGTAGACAACAGTATCAGGCTGATTGAGAAATTAAACAAAACTTCCTTTGTCTATTGTTGATGAGCCTGGTATTTGGACTCCCAGCACAATCTGCCTCCGTGAAATCTGTGTGCAAGTACAGAGCTTCATCCCAAAGAGGTGATGTGTCTTTTCGAGGGTGTATCTGACTGCGTAACCTTTGGTTGCATACCTCCGAAAGCTTTAGCTTTCATACCTCTACAGACTTGTGCCACTGCATCCTGGAGTTAACAATGTTAAATAAAGTGAAAATATAAATTGATTCCCAAGTAAAGGCAACTAAAAGAGATAATCAGTAAACACTTCTGCAGGACCTATCTATGATTCACCACTTCTATAATTTGCCACTTTATGGCTTGAATTTCCAGAGCAAAGTCGGGTGTTTCTGCAACTAATTAGCTTCCCTGCAAGAAAGGGAAACAAGTTTAAACAGATATCAGAATCGGGTACTAATTACTGAAAAGGTGGAAACAAAGATACAAAGCTGATAGTACTTTTAAAAAAATCCATTTGTCTGTGATTTTTGAGCCTGGTATATTGACTACAATGCTGAAGGGTTTCTAAGAAAATTGACAATCTTCTTGGCTGTCTGATGCTTCTGAGCATCACTGCTTCAGAGTCAGGTTTGGCTATTGGTGCTGGACCACAAACTTCAGCTTTCACTGTAATATATGTCAAGAAACACATCTATATTTCTTAGAGGATCAATGAGCCATGAACAGGGAACACAGAAGTTCAAACAAACTAACCTTGAACAGATGATGACGTGGTCCTTCAACTTGTGTTTTTTCAGAGAGGGTCCATCTGACAGTATATCCTGCAGAGGCAGCAAGCATGGATGGACTACCTAGGGCTTGTTGCGTAGCTCATCATTCCAAGGGAGCTGCACCATGAACTTGGGGTTTGTTTCTGTTTGACAATGCAAGAAAATGAAAGAGGCATGAAAGGGAGCAGTAATATGGCCATAGTCATGGAGAAGGCCTGAGATGTAGAGAAGAGTTTCTATAAATGAATAGGTCTCAGCTGCACTGCAGCCTTGATCAAAAGGAGGGTACTGCTCCATAAGCATTGCTAGCAGGGGCTCCTTTTTTATACAGACTAGAAAATCAAAGCTTTAATGATGCATCAGAATTTCGAGAATCAATTAAGACTCTTGAAAGAACATGGTTTCAAATTTTCAGATTAATGCCAAGATTTCAATTTGGACCAAAAAATTGGTGGCATCTTATCTCATATTAATGCTGTTAATAATATTTGTGAAAAAGATGCACAATTAGACTTGAGCGTTCAATTGAAAAAACCGAGTATGAATATCTATTTTGCATACAACTCCTGTAAGCAATTACAATGAGTTCATCAAATTAGCATCCAACTCCAACCCATGATTCAGAACTACACAGATACCCAACTACATGCCAAGACTTCAATTGGGACTACTATCAATATTCTAACATTTTGGCACCTGAAGATTAAATTCCTGAATTTCAGCCAGAGGTATAGCGGTTTTTTAGGAAGTAGAAAGGGATCCCTACAAATTATAGAACAAAAACATTACAAATATGAGTGTTTGCAAAGGGAGGGCTCAGACACACATTAACCAAATGACGCTATACTTACTCTTCTTCCAATGTAGCCATGGCCTTGAAACACTCACTTGGGCTTAATTACCGCCTTTCCGTGCCTGGTCAGACTTAGGGCTCTGGATTTGGTGGAATCTGCATCCAGAAAATACATGCATAAATGAACAAATGAAATCAAAAGGTCCTTAAAATCATAAAAAAAGATAAGAGCTTTCAGAATATTCCCACTCATTCTGCAGAGGTCCTGAGACATGATATAGGTTTTTTAGGCCTGGTCAATGTAAGCTTTTGCGGGGTTCAGTAGTCGAAGAACACCCACTGATGAGGCCAGCCTTAGTTTTGTGAGGCAATGCTTGAGGCTTGTCATTAAGTACCCTTCCAGATGATGATACGGTTAGACAAATGTTAAAACTTAAAGCAATTGACGAATGCTATGTTACTGAGTACAAATGACAAATTAAAACCTATTAGAACAGTTTAGTACACACCACCATGCTAGCTCCTTGGTAGTGAACAGATTCTTCTCTCCATCATACCTGCAAGCTTCAATGCATACGTCGTGAAAACTCCTCTTCTCCCGGTGCCATTAGCATCCCACTGGACAGCCGGCTTCAAAACTCTGACCTGTGATTCAGAACTACATCCATAACCACATGTGTGCAATGAATCCAGAATAGATCAAACCTCGGGTTTCAATATCACCTCACATGCAAATTTTTGTTGTATTTCTCGATGGAATCCATCGCAACACCTTATTACCATCAAAATAGTCAATTTCTGGACTCTTCAAGGAAGCACATGTGAACATGCTTCAGACAAGACATGACCCATAAGGCTATGCATTTCTTCACCAGATTTCTCTTCAGGGCTGGACCTGCCACAAATTTAATGTTGTGTTGTGCCTTAGCATTGACCAACAATTGAGCACAGAAACTCCTGAAATCGATATGCATAAATCAAATGAGCAGATGTTGTTTTGTGCCTTAGCATTGACCAACAATTGAGTGCAGAAAGTCCTGAAATTGATATGCAGAAATCAAATGAATAAAACCAAGAGAATAATAAACAAAAGAAAACAGATTGATGATTAGGATAAACAATAAAGTCTTATCTCCAAGCGTTCAATGGGCTGTTTCTCTTGCTTCACCAACTCCATCAACTATACAAGAAAACACAGGTTGCACAAAAAAGCAACTGATGAAGAAAACCCCATGTTTAGGAAAAGTTATCATGGAGGGACGTTACCCAGTACCTAGCCACATTCCAGAAGTAAGAATCATTCACAAAAATAAAGTCATGCCCCATCTTCAGGGTAACAAATAGCCAAAAAAACTCTAAATCCAATAAAAAAAAGGTCGTTTCTGGTACCTCTGTTTTGACGCCATAAGCGAGAGGGTGGCTGTGGCAGGAAGCGTGCAACCGTCGTAGAAACCGATCGGATCTGATGGATCCGCATCGGTGGATTGCGCAGAGATTGCCATCGTCTTCCTCCTCGCTGCCTTCATCTTCGCTTTGCTCTCTCAATTTCTTAGTCATGGGAATCTGAAACTAAATCTTCTCGTTCTGTTCGGGGAGAGCCCGGATCCACTTCTTTGGCCGGCAAACAGACGGTGGTGGATGGTGGGTGGTGGGCGTGCCCTCTTTCTATTCTGTTTTTTCTTTTTTGATAATTATCCAAATACGAACTTTTAAGAAAAGTGTTTCCTTATTTAAGGTGTACGGAAGATGGTTTTTGCCAACGGTCTTATTTTCTTTTCTTTTTGAACACAACGGTCTTATTTTCTTGTTTGGCATGGAAGGATTTTGCAAAACTTGACTTACCAAATTCTGGTTTTCATGAATCTTGTTTGGAAACTAAAAGGCAAAATCGCATTTTTTTTAGCAAAGTCCCATTCTTAAGTTGGGTTTTACTTTACTAGAGTCTGATTTCGTTTTTATTCTTGAATTAGTCTTGGAAGATTAGATTAGTCTTGAAATAGACCGTCTATATTATAGCTATAATATAGACGGTCTATTTTTGCAATTATAAATGGACGCGGCCCCCATCCTACAAATTACTTTTGGGCAGGTCCTTTTCATGCAATTTCCAAAACCTAATAAATATATATACACGTGAACAGTGATTTGCCCTTTTCCCCCAAATTCTAAAACGCGTCTTTTCCCCTTTCCTTTTTTTTTTTTTAAAAGTTAAAACCATCCAAGTGGACGAGATGATTATTCACGGCTCCTCAACCCTAATAAAAGCAGTAGAATTACATGATCAGGTTTGAAACCCAATATTACACATGAAACCCTGTTGGGGTAACTGTGGCAATTTGTTGCCCGAAGGCTATACTCCGATCTAATATCGGAAGAAAAGTGAGATATCAGAGATGTGTCTAAAAATATTACAAGAAAACTAAGTCATCTTTGTATTGATGCCGGTCACAGCATAGCTAAAAACAGACTTCCCTCCTTCTGCTGCATATAGACATCGCCAAGTACAACATTCTAGAGCTCGTTAGAATTCACCATCCCACTTTCTCACAGTCAAAACAGAAAACTCGGTTCTATTATACACAAAAACTCTCTACCTGAACCTCAACCGACTACCCATTGAGCCCGGTGGCCTATGGACCACCGGAAGATAGCAAGTCTTCACAAGGTTGGACAGCAGAGAAGTATGTAAAGCATACCGAGTTATTCTATCTAGCCATGATACTAATAGGAAAGCTTCATCAAGAGCCTAACTAGAGATTGCTATAAAGATTTCTCTTATAAGGTGATATTCTACCGTGCAACATTAAGGAAAAAATCACAAAAATCTAAAAAAATGGATATATAAAAATTAATATCGGTACTAGAGCAATCCCAACCAATCCTGGTCTGATTGGCTGGTGGCCAAATACTGAATAGAGCAAATGTAATCTAACTCGATATAAGCTTAACGCCTAACCGGACTACAAATCTAGTAGCAGTATCGCCAACAACAGTATTTCAAAACTATTGTGACTTGGATTTCTCCTAACTGTACTAACTAGATCGGAAGCTAATCAAAGTTTAACTGAGCAAAAGGACCCGTCAGAAAACTAAGATTAGCAGATCACATTCAATCCAATAATTTAGTACAAACATCAATAAATATATACCCGAAAAAACACAGAAAATAAATTTTTAAAAAGGAGAAAAAGAAGTAAAACCACCTTTTCAATCTAATTGGGCCAATTCCAGTGTAAACATGTCCACTGCCCGGCCCGATCCGACTCGACCCGAGCCGACCCGACCGAGCCGACCCGAGCCGGCCCGAGTCGTTGACCTGCCAAGAATCCACCTTTGCTGCCCGAATCCGCTGATCTGGCCTTTGGGCTGCGGGGCGCATCGGAGTTTTTGTCGGATCCGGCGATACTCGCTCGTCCAGATCCGGCGGTGATGGCCACCGTCCCGATCTCGGAGCTTGGGCCGCCGTCGTTGCTGGCCGTCCTCTGTGCGTCCCAATCTTCTCCGTGCATCCCGGATCTGCCCAGCCTAGCCCTCGCGTTTTGGTCCCGCCGGATCGAGGGGTCTCGCCGGGTATGGGGGATTCCGGTGGCGGTACTGAGCGGTGGCGACCCGCTCGAACCGTCAGTGGAGGAGTGGACGGAGATATCAAAAGGAGATGTAGTTTTTCGACTGAGATGGGGTTTCGGGTTGGGGGTTGGGATTGGGTGGTATAGATTTTTATTGGGTTATGGGAGGGGAGGTCACCTACGGTCGGCAAGAGGCTCCGGCCAGAGCCTCCCCAGTGGTGGATTAGAAAAGTGGGAGGGGAGGTTTTCGGGAGAGAGAGAGAAGAGGAGAAGAAAATCAGTTGGGCCCTTTTCCCCTTTCCCCCAAATTCTCCAGAGCTCTGATCGGCGCTTCAACTTGGCGTTTTCCGGTCGGCGTTCAACTCGTATTCCGATCGGCTCCGGCTCCTGATAACTTCTCGTGTCTGATTTGCTGTGGTTTCGATTTGTATTCTGATTTATTTCGATTTGTATTCCTAATGTTAGGATCCGCTGTTTCGCTGTTGATATGTTCTGTGATGTCTATGTATGCTCTGATTGTTGTGATTTATGTCATGATTCATCAGATTTGTGCTCTCACATAAATCATTTGAATATGTATGTTTTATATTTAGTTCTGATTGCTGTGATTTGTGTTGAAAACTATGGTGTAACTTGATTATCTAATCTGAAAATTGTGAAGATTGTGGAAACTTGATTATTTAGTTTGAAAATTTATGTGTTTTACTATGAAAACTAGACTGTTTAATGTGATGTTTTTCTGCTTATAAAGTTTTATGTGTTTATCTTGGAAACTAGACTTTTTAATGTGGATTCTGTCTTGTTATGAAATTTTATGTGTTTAGCTTGAAAACTAGACTGTTTAATGTGGTTTCTGTCTGCATATGAAATTTTATGTGTTTAATTTGAAAACTAGGCTTCTTGATTTGTGTTGAAACTTGATTATTTATTGTGAAAACTGTGGTGTTTGTAAAACTTGATTTTTTAATGTGAAAACTGTGATTGTGAAAACTTGGATAATAAGGCTGAAAACTACAGTGATTGTAGAAACTATATTTTTTAGGCTGAAAACTGTGGTGGTTGTAAAACTTGATTATTTAGGTTGAAAACTGTTTTTATTGTGAAATCTTGATTGTTTTGGTTGAAAACTTTGGTGTTTGCGAAACTTGATTATTCATGGCGAAACTTGGTTGCGAAACTTTGGTTGAAAATTTTGGTCGAAGTATTCATGGCGAGTGAAGATGTCGATTTAGCAGTTTCACGCTGTCGTTGACCGACTGGGCAAGTGAAGATGTAGGGATTGACATCGCCGACGAGTGAAGATGCATGCATTGATATGGTGAGATACTCTCAACTTGAAGCTTAATATAGCTACTCAAATCAATACTCATTGATCATCTAAGGAATGGCATAACACTGAGGATTGCTACCAATTGAAATATGAGATCGAGAAACTGATTTGTCAAGGTGTAGTAAAAGAGGGAGCCCCAACAGCCCTCCCCATAGTCGCCTCGGACCAGACAGCTCCAAAAAAGAACAGAGGAAAGCCTTGGCACAAGAAGAAAGATGGTTCGAGGTCAAACCATGAGGCTCACGACTCGGGAAGCGGGGGAGGTAGAGATAATTCCCGAGATCCCCCACTTCCGCCACCTACTAGATCAAACAGAGTCATAAATGGTGTGCACTGTGTTAGGTCAGTGTTAGGTCAATTCCCCACACAGAGCCATGAATTTAGAGGCTTTGCCCCGAAGAAGCTATCACTTTTTCCGAGGAGGATGCAGTTCCAAACCAAGTCCCCCATTCGGATCCCCTTGCTATCTCTGCAACCATCGATAATACATTGGTCAAACGAGTCTTCGTTGACGATGGGAGTGGTGCTGAGGTCATGTTCAATGACTGTTTTGAAAAGTTGGCCTGAACAAGAGTGATTTGAAGCCTACATGCCCAATAACGGGTTTCTCCGAAAGTCCAGTGGCCCCGTTGGGTGAGATAACATTTCCCGTTCAAGTGGCAGATGGCCCTCGAAACCCAACTCTCGATTATGTCTTTGTAGTGGTCGAAGCCATTACACCCTTTAGTATCATACTTGGTCGAGTTTGGATGTGCCGAGCTAAGACTGTTTGGTCCCCTCACCACCTAGTCTTAAAATTCCCTACAAATCAATGAGTGGCTACCGTACGAGGAGATCAAGGGATGGCAAGGTCATGTATGATTCATCAATTAAAGATGCATGGCGAAATAACAATGTATTTGTTATAAACACATATGCGAAACATGCCAATCCCAAGCTAATACCGCCAGAAGGCTCTCGGACCCCAAACGCTGCTACTCTGAGAGCCAAGGCTAGGGAAATGGCAATGCTCATACGATTCTTTAATAGACGACTGCCAATCTTTATGAAGGGAGACCCAGTGATGCGATCGTGTCCGCCAAACAAGAAGATGCCAAAAGGGAAGCTAGAACCAAAGCTCAAAGGACCTTACCAGATCTTAGTATCCCTTTCAGGGGGATACTACCTCCTAGCACCTCGTAAAGGTGAGGTTCTACCTGGAAGATGGATGGCGGCTCGCCTCCGTAAATACCTAAGATTATGAGAAGTTGAACTTGCCTTCTCCCTGCACAAGGAATGGGCTATCTTAATAAAGCCATGTGGCTAATTTTCACCCGAGTATCATACTCAAGGACTTGTTATGTTTTACTTTAAACCGAGCCACGAGCTCGAAGAAGCATTTTCTTTTAACTTTTACTCCTATTTTATTTTTAAGTAGTCGATATTCCTCTAAGATATTATGCTTGACACAAGTATAAATACGATTTCTACTCGAGATAAATACAAGTATATGATTGATGCTTATATAACATAAGTTATTTGGACGACACGTTCGAATGTCAATCATCTTGAGTAAAAATAAAGTTTATACAAACAGAAGGAGATAAAAGTCCCAAGATAATATTCTTGAAAAAGTATATGATTGATGCTTATATAAATTAAGTTATTTGAGCAACAAAGCTTGAATGTCAATCATCTCGGGGAAAATAAACAAGGTCTAAAACAGACTAAAAAGATGTTATTACATCAAAAGACTATTCTACCTAAGCAAATCAAAAACCTAAATCCTCTCAATCCTTGCCCTCGACTCCTAGAAGCGATCGAGGGAGATCGACCCCGAGTACCTCTAATGCTGCCCCCTTGAGGGTTGGGAACGGTTGCTTGCCTCGATCTCAGAGTCAAAGAAGATTCACCCATATGCCTTGCAAGAGAGATTCCTGGGTTAGGTCCCGAGAGAGAAGAAGCATGAAACACCCATCGAGGAGACAACTCTTGAAGTTGCATGACATAAGCGGCACACCGCTCTTTGCAAGATGTTAGCTCTCCCGTCACACAAGACAATCTATGAGCGGTTTGGATTCCTTGATTCCAAAGTTGGCTAATCATCAATCATTCTCTTCCTTCTGGAGGTTGACTTTCTTGTAGTCATCAACTGACTTCTCGAACTTTTGAAAAAGGGTGTTATAGGTTGTTTCCATCTCCACATCTCGGTCTGGAGACCCTATCTTGTAGAGCCTCTCGAGCTAGCAACCCCCAGCCAAAATGATGCTGGGAAAGCTCAAGGTGAGGTGCCTCATTCTAGGTCCAATAGGGGATTGAAGGGGAGACTCCAGTGGGGACGAATGAGACCCCTGTGGGAGCGGAAGAGCTGGACACAGAGGTTCATGCCTTAACCTCTTCCGATAAAATAATCTCCTAGAGCTATAACTCATAGGATATTTTTTGATTTTTCCATTTAGGCCTTTCCTTGTAATTTTGTTTTTACTTCAAACATTCGATGTATTGACGATTTTGTTTCATTGTTTTCAGTGTTCTGCTTTGGCCTATATTTATCCTGCTACCATCGATCCTTTCACACTCAAACTCTATCTTTGTTATAAAGAGGTTAATCTCAGTTTCCAAGAATTAACACGTGAAGTAGAATGGTGGAAAGAGAATTCTTTCTGCTGGTAGTGCTTGCATCGTGCCCTCTCGATGTACATGACCTTGATCATCCTTCATGAGATCCTCAAAGTTACCATCTTAGCCGCAGATCCTAGTTACCAAACAGCTCCACTTTGAATGCCCCACGCTGGCGGGAACTAGGATATAACTCATCCGCATCTTTGTTATAACTCATCCGCTGCTGAGGGATGGCAGAAGTCTTGAGCCAAAGCATCCTTTCCTCCTTATCTTCACACAACTCGGAGATAGTTTCCCACAAGTCATGAAGTTTGGAACGATAATACAGATGAACATAGTTATCCCGAAGATTAACAATCTCTGGACAGTTGGCGTAGAACTATGTCCACAGTTCGAGCAAGTGTTGCTGCTTCTCTAGACAACCTTATAAATATTGCTACTGCTTCAGCTCTGCTTTCTCCTAACCCATCTCCAGAGATAATACCTTCTCGGGCCTCGAGTCTGCCTCAGCTGCATTCTAGGCCCGTACCACGCCCTCTAATTCACTCTTTAGCCGCGAAACCTCAGCATCTAGGTGACTCACCGTCAAGGGAGATTCCTTAGGCGTATCAGCTAATTGGCCCCTGAGCCTCTCATTTTCAGCTTGAAGGGAATCCCTCTCGGCTGCTGCCTCCTCAAGGATCCGAAAACGGGCACGTAACTCGGAGGTCAAGCTATAAAGATGAATAAGTCGGGCCGCGCTTGTTAAGGCCGATCCGGTCAGGTCTGTCAGCACCTGCACAAAATTACCTTGTAGTCAAGATGTCTGTAACAAGCATACATATTAAGAAGAGCCTAATACGTGAAGAAAATGCTAACCTCAGTTATCTCGAGACAATCTATAAACTCATTGGCTCCATCGACCATCAGATTTGTACCCTCGAGCTGCGCCACATAGCCATCCAGGTCTTTTAGGGGCCCGAGTTGGACCCTCCTCTTCTTCGAATCCGTCAGGTTCTCACCACAGATGTGGAGGACCCTCCTTATGTATCTTCTTTAAGCTTCCTGCGAGCTTTCTCCTCCCTTCACCTCTTTCTCTCTTTATGGAGCTCTACCGCAGTCATGCTGCCAAGATGGGGGTGTCACCTTGTCTAGAAGAAGACACTGCAAAGAGTTAGACCTAGAAAGCAGGAAGAGTATTTATACAAGATATGTACGCCAGATATGGAAACATATAAGAAGGGCTACCCTCCATAAGGGTATCTTCATCATCAGCTAAAAGCAGAGAAACCTCCCTAATCCTAGGGGCCCTAACTAAAGGGTCACTCTTCCTCCATCTTCTCGAGGAGATCACATATTACATGCTTGATCGGGTGAACTTCGAGCCTAGGGGGAGTGAGGTCTCTAGGACCACGTCTCAGCCTCTTGAAGGATTCTCGGGCATCAGTCATAAGTGCTGTCCTTTTTCCTAGAGGTCATTAAGACCTCCTTAGGGAGTGAGACATCCTCACATTGAGACCTCCACTCCTCTACGGCTTTCATAGCTCGAGATGCCCTCCTTACGGCCTCCGGATCCTCCCTGTTAAGCAATGCCACTTCATACCAAGCCACCTCATAACCATTCTCGAGATAGTCGAAATACTCGGCTTTTCTCGAGATCCTCCAGATTGTACATTGTTTTGACCTTTTAACGCCATTTCTCGTCATTTGACATAGTTTTTGACCTTTCTTGTCATTTTACATAGTTTTGACCTTTTAACGCCATTTCTTGTCATTTTACATAGTTTTGACCTTTTAACGCCATTTCTTGTCATTTTAAATAGTTTTGACCTTTTAACACCAATTCTTGTCATTTTACACAGTTTTGACCTTTTAACGCCATTTCTTGTCATTTTACATAGGTTTTGACCTTTTAACACAATTTCTTGTCATTTTATATTGTTTTGACCTTTTAACGCCATTTCTTGTCATTTGACATAGTTTTAGACCTTTTAACGTCATTTCTTGTCATTTTACATAGTTTGGACCTTTTAACACCATTTCTTGTCATTTTACATCGTTTTGAGCTTTTAACGCCATTTCTTGTCCATTTACATAGTTTTGACCTTTTAACGCCATTTCTTGTCATTTTTAATAGCTTGGACCTTTTAACACCATTTCTTGTCATTTTACATAGTTTTGAGCTTTTAACGCCATTTCTTGTCATTTGACATAGTTTTAGACCTTTCAACGCTATTTCTTGTCATTTTACATAGTTTGGACCTTTTAACACCATTTCTTGTCATTTACATAGTTTTGATCTTTTAACGCCATTTCTTGTCATTTTATACAGTTTTGACCTTTTAACGCCATTTCTTGTCATTTTACACAGTTTTGACCTTTTAACACCATTTCTTGTCATTTTTCATAGTTTTGACCTTTTAACACTATTTCTTGTCATTTTACAAAGTTTTGACCTTTTAACTCCATTTCTTTTCATCTTATATAGTTTTGACCTTTTAACGCCGTTTCTTATCATTTTACATAGTTTTGACCTTTTAACGCTGTTTCTTGTCATTTTACATAGTTTTGACCTTTTAACACCATTTCTTGTCATTTTACATAGTTTTGAGCTTTTTACGCCATTTCTTGTCATTTTACATCGTTTGGACCTTTTAACACCATTTCTTGTCATTTTACATAGTTTTGAGCTTTTAACGACATTTCTTGTCATTTTACACAGTTTTGACCTTTTAACCCCATTTCTTGTCATTTTTCACAGTTTTGACCTTTTAACACCATTTCTTGTCATTTTACACAGTTTTGAAGCGTTTATCACTGCAAAGTTGCACAAAACGGTGCATTTCTTGTTAATGTCCAAGTGATCAACAAGGGTTACCCGTAATGCTATGATACCCAGAGGATGAACTGTGCGGCCTGTGAAACCTGATAACGGGGACAAACACGGCTTCAGGTTCTGACAGCCGATGTGCAGCTGGTCAAAACAATCCGCGAACATAATCTCCACGCTGCGCCCATCGTCTATGAAGACTCTCTTTATCACAACTCCTTCTACTTCTACGCAAACTACCATAGGATCAGAGTGAGGCACCTGAGCTGGGACTGCATCCTCTTCCGAAAAAGTGATCGTTTCACTGTGTTTAAACCTCTTCCCCTGGATCTCCCCCGGGGGAACATATCCACTCTTAGCCTTCACCGCCGAAAGTGTTTGTGCCCCATCTCCTGTTGGGTAAAGAGAAAAGGTATTTGTGATGTATCTAGATTTCGATAGAGTCACGTAGGCTCGCTTTCCTTTGAGAATAATTCGACCCTTATAGCCTGGGTTACACGAATTCTCTCGCAGGATAAAACTATCGAACCTTCTTGCTTCTAGGCCTGAAACAAGAAAATGCCTTTGAACATTTTGTTCTAGGACTGTAATTACTGTTTGTGTTTGTGTCTCTTTACATGCACCAAGGGCATGTGTATTTATAGGGAAAACCATCGTACCGAACCACACCGTATCAGATAGGGATGAGCAACTGCAGGTAACCACAGAACCTACCAAGAGGCAACTGCAGTAACTACAGAACAACCAAGAGGCAACTGCAGTAACTACACAGCCAAGAGGCAACTGCAGTAACCACAGAACACACCCGATCCAATCCACAAGGGTGAGTTAACTGCATGCATCCAATCCAATCCAAAGGAATAACTGCATGCATACGTACGTACCAAAACAATCATCCAATCACATGACCCAACCAAACACGTGTTAATTGATATACGTATACATTTCTGCATTATTATCAATGTAACACTTTATTCCGAATTAATCATATAAAAATGATTTTTCCAGAATTGTGAGATCGTGGATGGGTTTATACAAGTGTGCACTCCGCACCACCAACCTTGTTATAACGTCCCGAGCTCACTAATACTCAAATCCAATTATGCTTAAATGATTGTGTTTCATAAACACCAGCAATCCTCCCCCATTTAAGTATAATCCTTGATTTGGAAAAACAACAATCCATCAAAACCAAACAAGTGCATAAATGAAAATGTCTTATAGATTGAATTTTCATCTTAGTGAATTACACATTCCAAATGCTCGAGAATCAGGGTGTCTAAAAGATTGAACCCTTCAACCCATTTGAACACTTGAAGATAATACACACACGAGTTCAAATACAACTCAAAAGCTAAACTGACACTATTCAAGCCATGTGTCCCAATCCATTCATGAGGTGCATACAAAGTCAAGCCTTAACTTCTTGAAGCGGCTACACTTCGCACTTCATATAGGTGAATCTTTTTATCGTACACATGCATATGTACTTTTTCAAAAGACTTATTAAGAAGTTAAACTTCAACCTGCGGTCTTACATGCATGTTCAAACATATACCTTTCGGGATATAATATTATATGTTTCAATCTTTAAAAATGGGCCTTCCACATTGAATTTGACTCTAGCGTCGTACTAGAACGAAATTGGGTATACCACCATCAAAGATGTAAGTAGGCTTAAACCTCCCGATAACCGACTTTAGAAAGTCCCTAGCTAAACCACTTTGTCAAGTAGTCTGCTAAATTGCATCAAACCTTTATAATAATCTCAGTCTCTTAAACCAACTTTGGACTTGTCATTCTTGCACCTTTAGATATACCTCTATGTGCAAAATCACAAATGACTTCCGTCTTGTCTTTAGACTTACCATCTGCTATGCGCAAAAATCACAAATGGTTTCCGTCTTATACAAGAGACTTCACTTGTTATTATTATTTTCATTCAAGTATGAAGCTTGTTGATTAACTTCAACAAAAAAGTAAATCTATCCATTTCCAAGTTGTCTTGAATTTCAAAACAATTAATAGGATCAAAGGTTGTTCAAAACATATACATCTAAACAAAATTTTCAGATTTTTCTCAAAATCATAATTTTGCTCACTTAGATATTTCAGACATTTTTGAAATCACAGAATTCCAAAATTATATCTTTCAAACATTCCATATATTAACTATACAATGTCATGCACGTAGTTTTATTAATTCCATTCATGAACACCTTGACCATTCAATTAGTTCACCAATTAATAAGAAAAGTGCATGGTCTTATTAAATGTAATAATCAAATTTACCAATCATTTTAATAGGCCAGTCAGCCTAAACAAGGCACAATATTTCGTCTGATTCTTTCACAAATATCATCAATTTGATCAACAAAGGACATGTTCTTTTTTGGTCACAAAACCATTGCCAATGCAAAACAACGCAAAGTCACTAATTTTATTAAAAAATAAAATAAAATAGCTCCAAGTATAATTGGCAGAAGAATTACTTCATTTTACCCACAACAAATTCTTGATTGCTTTAATCTGGTAAAATATCATACATGTCCAATTTATAAATGATATGCAAATATTTAATGGTTTTAATGCACATATATTCCATACATAATAAATTATGACCCATAATGAATTTTCAAACATGAAATTTACTGTCACTTATAAAAGTTACTAATTATCACCATGAACCATGCATTTGTCTAATTAATTTAACCTTTCATATTTCATGATGCATGTAATAGTTATATAAGTTGACATAACTATAACTCTTTTTTGCACAAGCATCCACATTAACAAAATATGACTTGATCAAACTCTTTTGATTTCAATTAAGCAAGCATATTAAACAATAGAACAAACCATGTAGATTGAATTATAAGAATTAAACAAATTTAACATCAACATACCATTATAATAAATATACAATCTTACAAACACCAAACTTCGACAATACATACTTATCAAATCCACACACTTTCTTATTACCACACTTATTTAAAATACCACCAAATACTAAAGCTCTTTCTAATTCTAGGTACATATAACACATCATTATTGATGAAGAAATTTCCCAAAACTAAATTCCAACACCATTTCTCCTCGACTTAGAATACTGGCGGTAGACTCGTTTTCCATATGATTTGAACCACTTATGTTCCTTGCAAACATATTTGGTTGCACCCGAATCCATCCACCAAGCAACTTCATCATTCTACACAAAAAATGCTTCAAGAATGAATATGACATAATTTTCATACAAAATTAAATCATTGTCAAAATCTGACCTTGTTAAGTTGGTGGACCTTGGTCCTCAGACCCCTGCCCAGAATGGTTTGATACCACTCCTTTCTTGCTCTTTCCGAACCGACAATCACGCTTAAAGTGCCTTGTCTTGCCGCAAATCCAACATGAACCCTTAGGCTTCTTGTTAGATTCATTGTTAGTGTTGTCAAAAGGATACTTCTTTCCCTTTTATTTCTTTGAACTTTCACCATCTTCCATCACATTGACTGAAGATAATCCAAAAGTCTCTTTGTCTTTGGAGTTGCCATTTTCCTGCGCCCTTAGAGTTTCCTCTATACGCAAATGACTTCCAAGTTGCACAAGAGACAATTCTTCGTTTTGGTGCTTAAGCATGTGTTTGAAATACTTCCACAAGGGTGGAAGCTTGTCGATTATACTTGACACAGAAATGGATTCATCCATAACCAATTTGTGTTGTGTGAATTGCCCTAGAATCCGAAACAGTTCATTGTACTGCTCCATCACTGGCCTGGAGTCTGACATCCTGTAATTCATAAAATTACTGACAAGGAACTTCTTACTAGAAGCATCCTCATCCATGTACTTTGACTCCAAAGAATTCCACAACTCCTTTGCAGATTCAACATGTTGGTATATATCAAACAGTGAATCAGACATACCATTCAATATGTGACCGCGACAGATGTAGTCATCATTCTTCCACTTGTTTCTCTTGCGTGTCTCCTCCAATGGTTCATCCTCTGCTGGTTCGGTGATCGGTGTAGACAAAACGTACGCCACCTTGAGAGTGGTAAGGAGGAAGTGCATCTTTTTCTGCCACCTGCGAAAGTTCACACCTACAAACTTCTCTAACTTCATAAACTTGGAAGTCATGTCACGTACAGAATCCATCATCACAATGACAACAAATTATTCTCAAAGATTGTTGGGTAAAGAGAAAAGGTATTTGTGATGTATCTGGATTTCGATAGAGTCACGTAGGCTCGCTTTCCTTTGAGAATAATTCGACCCTTATAGCCTGGGTTACACGAATTCTCTCGCAGGATAAAACTATCGAACCTTCTTGCTTCTAGGCCTGAAACAAGAAAATGCCTTTGAACATTTTGTTCTAGGACTGTAATTACTGTTTGTGTTTGTGTCTCTTTACATGCACCAAGGGCGTGTGTATTTATAGGGAAAACCATCGTACCGAACCACACCGTATCAGATAGGGATGAGCAACTGCAGGTAACCACAAAACCTACCAAGAGGCAACTGCAGTAACTACAGAACAACCAAGAGGCAACTGCAGTAACTACACAGCCAAGAGGCAACTGCAGTAACCATAGAACACACCCGATCCAATCTACAAGGGTGAGTTAACTGCATGCATCCAATCCAATCCAAAGGAATAACTGCATACATACGTACGTACCAAAAAAATCATCCAATCACATGACCCAACCAAACACGTGTTAATTGATATACGTATACATTTCTGCATTAGTATCAATGTAACACTTTATTCCAAATTAATCATATAAAAATGATTTTTCCAGAATTGTGAGATCGTGGATGGGTTTATACAAGTGTGCACTCCGCACCACCAACCTTGTTATAACGTTCCGAGCTCACTAATACTCAAATCCAATTATGCTTAAATGATTGTGTTTCATAAAACACCAACATCTCCCACTATTCTATTGATCACGCTTATCGTCCGGGACGCTCCGGGTCCAAGAGCCCCCGGTCTCTGAGCTTGTGGGGCGGGGTTAGGAGCAGGGTTGGCCTCCACAGGGCGATTGCCGCCTTGGCCTCGGTTGTTCCTCCAGTTCTGCTTCCTTCCCTGTCCTTCCGGAGCAGCTACCGGGTGTGCATCTCCCGTCACACAATCCTGGAGCTGACCTCGCTCCACCAGCTTCTGAATATCCGTGCACAGAAATCTACAACCCTCTGTAGTATGACCGTAAGACTTGTGAAACTCATACTATTTCTGCGCATTGGCCGGGGCTGGGACCCCTTGTATAACCGGGGGTCCGTGAAAAGACCCTGGTGAATGGCCAGAATATCCATCTTTGTCTTGGAGAGTGGAGTATACGTCGGTCTCACTACCAGCGTCTGTCCACCCGGCGCAGGTGCCGCTCCCTGGGCCGGTTGGCGCCTTATGGGATCCTGGCGAACTTCCTGGTGGGGAGTTTCCCGGAGCGTGGTAGTTTGGGTTGTCGTGGCCGTGATCACCCGCTGTTCAAAGAAACCAACGGTGTTCATTCGAGTATGGTTAGCCTCGTGCACGGTGCAATGCATCTCCATTGTCAGCTGGAGGTGCTAGAAGGTTCCCGGCATGTTCTTCATCAACTCAATGTAGAACATCTCGTCTCTCAACCCGTTCACAAAGTTTTCGATCAAGGCCTTCTCATGTAAGTGCCTATCCTGGACCTTCATAGACTCGGCAATATACCGGACATAATACTGCCAAGTAGACTCCGTCTTCAACTGCCGCATGGCCGAAACCGTCGCCAGGTTTACAAAGTTCGTCTTCATAGCTGCATACCGATGGACCAAGACAGTAGCAAAGTCCCAAAAAGTCTTCAACGATCCCTGGGGAAGACTCTTGAACCAGCTCAAACAGTTACCCCGGAGGTAAGAAGGTAATAATTTGCACTGCAGCGGCTCGTCAATGTCTCTGGCCCCAATGACGCTGAGATATGTGTGAACAAACTCCTCCGGATCCCCGTCCCCATTGTACGTTGGAACTCCATCCGGCGCTTTGATACCTGTTGGCCACTTATAATTCAGGACCTCCGAAACCCACGGGGAATGAGTGAGCATCCCCCGCCTTCCAATCAACCTACTCAAACGCTCTTCAATGGAATCATTGTTGAACGGGGTATTGTATCCGCCATAATACGGTTGGGCCTGCGGGTTCAAGCCGCCTTGGAACACCTGCTGTCCCAGGGGCATCTGCTGACCCGGGGGCATCTGCTGATCCGGGGACATCTGCTGACCCGGGGGCATCTGCTGACTCGGGGGCATCTGCTGATCCCCGGCCTCTCCTACTTTATTTCTCCCATCCTTTTCCAAGTCCACCACATCAGGCACCTTGTTGTGGGCGGCCGTCTGGGCCGCTTTCCGTGCTCAAAATTCCCCAAATTCCGCAGTGTTGGTATGGACAGTCTCTGGGCCTCCACGCTCATCTTCTCCCGGATATTCGTCCCCGGAATCAGAATACTCTGGCTCAGATTCCCCACCATCTCCAAAAGTCTCTTGATTCAACCTCTCCTTCTCTTGCCGGATCTTTTCCCTCTGTTCCTTCTGCATCTCCCTGAGGGTACGCTCCGGCACTTTCTTCTTTCCCCTGCGCTTTTCAGCGGCCAAACGGGCAGTCTCCTTGCGCGCCCGTTCCTTCTCATCGGCAGCTTTGCGTGCCTCCATAGCAGCCGCGACCCTTTTTGTCTTGGGGCCGTCCTCTGCCTGATTAGCCTTCGTGGGGGGTTCTTCCCCAGTCTTTCTAGGTCAACCGCGGGGCATAGCGAAGCACAATGGATCCCACTGGGCGTGCCAACTGATGCTACCAGTAAGCTCCGGGATACCAGCTCCGGTATGAGCTGATGTATGCCGGACATCAACACTTTGACGAGTAACCAGGCTCTCGAACTGATCTGCAAGACAAAGGCCCGGGGTGTCCCGGGGATAGACACTCCGACGCTCAAGTCAGTATATTTGCTTAAGGCGTAAAGTATGAGATAACATGGAGAGGTCTACAAAACCTTTAGGGTATTTATATGGCTACAATCCGTAGATCACCAAGATATGTATTTATGGTATGAATACAACTCCTATGGGAATAGAGGTTGTATTACCATGTATAATAGAAGTGTATTTCGGACATGGTTGCGTTACCATGTTTAGGATAGCTGTATTACCATCTTTGAGAAGATGTATATACCTTGTAGAACATTCATAATATACGCATTCCTTATAAGGATTAGTATTGATGGACCTGAGGATCCACCCTCCGCGCATCTCGAGCCCACGACCCTTCTCGGGCTCTGGTCCGAGTATGAATGAGATCCGAATACGAACCCTGGACTTATCAGTAGCCCCAAGGTAGATCTTCAAAATATAGAGTACTCTATCTTGAAGGTTGAAGGAGAGGCTTGCTTCTCGAGGGAAGACCAATAACTCGAGGGAGAATAACTCGGGGTGTCCTTCGGGGACTCTTTTCTCGGGCTTACCCTTCTGAATATCTAGATTCAAGTTCTTTCGTATTCCATCAAATATATGAACGACTAAGATTAGCTTCCTTTGAAATTCAGATGGTGGACACGTGGCGTGTCTTTATTAGCAAGCAGAGACGGTTTGTCCCCCGTCTTTCTAATTACTTGCATTGGAAACAGAATCGAGGTAATTGCTTGTCTTCAATGCTGTCTGGGTTTGGATTAAATTTCCCAAATCATTCCCATTGTCTTCTCTTATTCGAAAATTTTTCCTTTCAAAGTTAGAAGACGCGCCAGCACTTCATCAATTTCCGAAGCTCCAAATTTCTGCTTTCTGCTTCCATCATCAGTAAGTGCTATCTTCTTTCTTTGCGCATTCGCTTGTGTCTGTTTTTTCCTTTTATCTTTGTGTGTGTATTTCCCCCTATACTCTCTGTGTGTGTTGAAGAAGAAAGCCTCTGAGGAAGAGAAGAGGTTGAGGGCAATGGCCCGGAGGGCTCAGACAGAGGGAAATAGCCCCATGGTAGTGCATGCATCCGGGGGTATAGTATCCATGGATGGCGAAGGTAGTAGTAGAAAATCGCCGAAAAGGATAAAGCACGCGCTGATGCTGCTATCCTCACAAAAGGTTGTCCCTTCTCAATTCCTTCTGATGCTGATCTCATGTACGTTGGAGAAGACAAGTCTGCAGCTGAATTAGTAACTCCAACCTGAGGGGTTATATACGGGAGGTTTCTGCAGCATGGGTTAGCCTTCCCTTTTCTCCCACTGTTGGGTGATTTTCTTCAGCATTATAGGGTGCATCCAGGGCAGTTAAATGCCAATGTGATAGTAATCATTATGGCCTTAATAACTTGGTGTGCCCGTAAAGGTTACCGTCCCAGTCTCCCCTTGTTGCGGACCATGTACAAGGTTTCTGTTGTTAAACAAAATGTGACCTTGACCTCTCGGGATACCTCTTTAGGTAAGCTTTTTGTGCTTCCTGTGAACTGCGGAAGTGGGATAAGGTAAAACTAACCTTCGATCGAACCAAGTATGAAGTTCTTGATTGGAACGAAGTGGTCCAAAATGAAATCTGGCATGAAGTGGAGTCTTCCCGCAAACTGCTAAATATAGCTGGGGAGTTGGTGAGAGATAAGATCAAACTTAGAGAGGGTAAGTTTTTATCTGGAGATCATCAGATGGGTTGGCAATGGCCTATAAAAACGTATGACTGGTTGAATCAACTGTCCGGCCGTACTCTTCAAAATTGCAGCTTCTTGAAGTTGACACATTTTGATCAGCCAGAAGGTGTTGAGATGGATTGGTATGA
This sequence comes from Sherardia arvensis, assembly GCA_948330725.1. Lineage (NCBI taxonomy): Eukaryota > Viridiplantae > Streptophyta > Magnoliopsida > Gentianales > Rubiaceae > Sherardia > Sherardia arvensis. The sequence continues at coordinate 22,194,402 of OX415240.1, forward strand.
AACCCTTCTGTCTATGGAGCAGGATCCAGTTGGTGCGGCTAAGGCGTTGCAGGCCTATAGGGCATTAGAAGAAAGAATTGTCCGAGATGAGGTATCCGAGAAAGAGGTAGATAAGGAGATCTCGGGTCTGATGAAAGATGCTCAATGTAGCGTCAGTTCAAAAGGCTGGTTTAAGGTCCTAAGAAGACTCAATCCCAGCATAAGGTGATTGAGGAGGCAGATTGCCTATTTGTTCCCGTGGCTTTAGATCCATCAGATGAGGAGGAGGATGAGGGTTCAGCCTTAGTTCGATGTCCGAGAAAGGAGGTGTCTCGGACTTCTAGTGTCCTCCCAACCATGGTTGATATTTTTGATGAGGTCATGATGATAACTCCTATGGTAGATTCGGATGCGTTGCAAGAGGGTATTTATTCTTGTTTATTTTATTCCGTCCACAATGTGTCAATCGCTTTTTACGCTGACTTCTTCCCTTTTATATGCAGTGGGTCCTTCTAAGGCTAACAGCGCAGCAAGTTTGTTGGCTAAGATAGCTGAATCCAGAGGGTCGTTGAATAGTAATGAGAAGAAGAGGGATCTCGAGGCTTCAGGGAGCTCTGCGGACAAATCTCCAAAGAAACCAAGGCTCGAACTCGGACCATTGGAGGAGTTCGAGAAGTATGTGTCACCTCCTCCTTCCGAGGCTCTGGTCGAGGTGGTACCAGGATGTACTAAGATTAACCAGGTATGATTCGACTTAGCTCTCAATAGAAATAGCTGTGTAGTTAGCTAACTGTCTTTATCTCCTTTCACAGTCTGTGAGTCAAATGAAGTATATGTATGATTCCATTCGGGCAATGTACAACCATTCTCAAGGGCAGGTGTCCGAGCTCGAGCTGATGAAGGAGGAGATGTCCAAGAGGTCTAAGGAGCCTTCAGATATGCTGAAGCACCTCCAGAATGAGATGGCTCAGGATAAGGCCAAAATAAAGGCCTTGGAGGAGGAGAACCAAGCCTTGAAGAAGGCAAAAAGGCTGTCTGATGGTTCCTTCCTAGATCTGAAAAGGAACATAGCTTTGATAGAAGCAAAGAGAGATCGGTTCGCTAATCCAGTTAGCCAGGGGCGGCTATTTCAGCTGATAATATATTTCTGCCTCAACTGTCCAGACATGGAGGCTCATCGCCAAGAGTATGGTGAATTCTACCATAAGTCTGAGCTCTCAAAGATGTGGATTCCTCTGAAGGGATTTCTTTATGAAGAGATTCAAGGATGTCTTGCCCCTGCCTACACTTGGCCGGAAGTACCAGAGAATTTGAAGGAGTTTCGGGCGAAGATTAGTCAGATCGGGGGTTTTGAGACTAGCCTACTGACTAGCTTGGAATCCTTGAAGAAGGCCTTAACTCTTGAGGAGTTCCAGGACAAGTTGTCCGGTTTGTATCCTGAGCTGTCATTCCTGGTGGAGAAGTCGGCTGCGGAAACTTCAGTTGAGGACCCAAAGACTTCCGATGTGCATGAGAAGATTGTAACTCCTTAGAGCCTTGTCTTTTACTCAAGAATTTTCTCATTTTCGCCAGATCTTGGCGTTTCATGTATTCTGAACATATGCTTTTTCTGGAGTTAATTGGTCCTTACCTTCCTTTATGTCCAGTGTTGCTCTGCCGCATGTGCTGATTTGCAGGTCAAGTATGAAACTGTCCTTCAGAAGAGCAAGAAACTGGAGGAGGATTTGGGTGAATCCAAGACACTGCTTTAGCATCGTGCGAGAAGAATGTGAAAGTCTTCGTGGCGGACTGAAGGCATCTTTAGAGCGGAGAGCCGAACTAAATCAGCAATTGAGTGATCTTCAGAAGAGGTATGAGGACCTAGAAGAAGCACACAACAAGGTCTTGGCCACCAATAAGGAGTATAACCAAGAATGGAGGAAAGTCATGAGTGACTTAATGAAGATCAAGGGTGAAAGTCACGAGAAGGATCTTCGTATTTCTACCCTCCGAGATGAAAATGTCACTGTGAAGCATAAGATTGCCTCTAGGATAGATGAGTTGAGGATTTTCCAGGCCGAGCTAAACGCTTGCAGGTTCCAAATAAAGGAACTAGAAGCTCAAGGTGTGTTTGTCATACCTTCGGGGTCTTCAAGGAGGGAGATAGGTGGTCCTTCTTGTGTCCCATATTCAGGACCATTGATAAGGCCCCATGTCCAAGAGGGTATATCTCGAGGGATCCCATATGGAAGGGGTAGGGAGGTGACCCCCACTCCTAGAGCTCGTGGCTCAACAGACTCTCCTGCTCAGCCTGTAATTAATAGAAGGGGATCTCCTACGACCTCTCGATTGATGAGGATGGCAGAAGAAAGTAATTGGGGCCATGGCCTCCAAAGTGGTCGAGGTCGTGCCTCTACTTCTTCTCGCGGTCGGGGTCGTACCCCTATATTTAAAGACCTTCACGAGGTGTAAGAAGTTTCGTAGTGTAATAACACTCTTTTGATTTTGCCTTTATAAAGGTCTTTATATTGCAATCCTTGAGAATATTGACTCTTTAGGCTTATGAATAGCCTTAATAAATAGTGATGTATACCTTAATAGGAGTATCACATGGAGAGTCGAGTTCCAAACTTTGTGAGTTTGCATGACCCGTATAATGTTGGTCTTTGACCATATACTTTTTATAAGTATATTATTTTATTTTGGCCTAAGATGATTGTAGTTCAGACACGTAGTGTAAATAGCTCATATTAGATAAGCATCAATCATATGCTTATAAGCGTATGGATCTTTAGGCAGCAGTCTTTACTTATACTTTGTGAGGCATAGTTTCTCTTTGTATTTAGAGAGTATGGACTGCTTCAAAATAAAATAGAAGATATATATCGAAAAGAAATTGCATTCTTCGAACTTGAGAGTTTGGTAAAATTATAAAAGACAACCCCGAGTTTGGGAGCTCGGGTATAAAAATGTAAAAAGATGAAAAGAAAAAGAGCTTGGCCCGTAGGCCTTATTGAAGTAGTTTCTCCTTATATGGAGAGGGTCTACATGGTTTTAGCTCCGAGGTACCTGCGTAGGAAGGGCGCCATAATGACAGGATCCAAGTGCTCTCCTTCGCGTGTTTGCAAGAGGTAGAATCCACCTGATTGTGCAGCGCAGATTTTGTATGGTCCTTTGGTCCTTGGCTCCAGCGCTCCTCCTAGCTTGTTGGTGCACCACGGGCCAACTGGCATTACTAGTTACCCCACTTGGAAGGCTTGGTGGCGGCGTTTATGCCACAGTGTAGTCATCTTGTTGTAGGCCTCTTCTTCAAAATGGAACACCATGGGTTATTCGAGATCAGGATCGGGGACTAGATCTCCTAGAATAGTGTTAACGGCCGAGATGTTGCTCACTTTTCTAGCGTCACGGATGGCTGTGATCATGCAAGAACGCGCCACTCCTTTGTCTCTTTTGATTGAAGCTACTCATTGTGGTGTCGGAAACTTCAACATCAGATTGTAAGGAGACTATACGGCTTTAGCTTGGCACATCCAGGGTCTGCCAAGGATAATGTTGAAAGGTGTGACGGTGTCTACTACCACAAATGTGCAGTATAAGGTTAGGCTCTTGGCTCCTTCTGCTACAATGACAGGGAGTGTGATTTCTCCGAGAGGTATTACTGGATTTCCTGTGAACCCCGAGATCGGACCCGTAGGTTTGAGATCATCTTTGGTAAATCCTAACTTCTGGAAGCAGTCTTGGAACATTACTTCTACCCCACTCCCATCATCTATGAACACTCTTTTTACCAGAGTATCTTGTACGGTTGCTGAGATGATGAGAGGATCCGAGTGAGGCATCTGATTTGGCACGGCGTCCGCATCCGAGAAGGTAATGGTTTCCTCGGGGCGGAGCCTCTTGTAGACTGGCTCAGTGTGGGGTATAGCTCGCTCACTATCCTTCAGCTTGGTCAAGGAAATTGCTTCTCCTGTGTAGCCATTGATGCCGTTGATGACTCGGTTGGCTCCATTAGGTGGTGGGGGAGGATTGTTGCCTCCGCCACCGTAGTTGTTATTATTGTTATTGTTGTTACGGGCGCCATCCTTGTCTTCTGCCAGGGCTTTCCCCCATACCTCCTCCGGGTCCCCTGGTTATCGCTGGTTGTTGATGGTGCAATTTGTTGAACAATTCCCTGGCAAATAAACTTCTCGATTTCGTTCTTGAGTTGATAGCACTCCTCGGTATCATGCCCCCGATCTCGGTGATATTGGCAGAACTTGGGTGACCTTTAGCGGGCGGGTCCTTCAAAAGGTGCCTATGAATGGATAGAATTTCAGCCCGAGATCTCGCCAGAGGAGTGTATGACTCGAAGGTAGGCTTTGGAGCGTTGTCAGTCTTCTCGACCTTTGGTATCTTCGCCCTAGATTCTTTTCTGTCCATAAGGAATTCTGGGGGTCTTTTGCCCGTCACGGCATTTGATTTGCTAGCATACTTTTCCATGATGGCTTGGAGATGTTGAATGGTTGTTGGATTTTTTTTTGCCAGCTTCATCCTCAGAATGTCATCATCCACGCTCATCTGGTACATATTGATCAGGAGGCGTTCATCTCAATCGTAGCATTCGGTAGCTAGATCCATGTATCTGTGATAGTGCTCTATCACAGTTTCTCCTTCAAGGCGAGCCACGTATCCCAGATCTTCGAGGGATTTGGTGAACTTCTTCTTCTGGAAGAAAGCGTGGAGAAGGAACTCAGCGAAATCCCAGTAATTGAATAAGCTTTCTGGTTTTGTCTGAGTAAACCATGTTTGTGCCTTCCCTCGGAGGTAGCTGGGAACAATTTTACATATTTCCAGCTCATGAAATTCCTGGTTTCCGGAGTCTTGAAGAAGACCGAAAGAAATTCTCTAGGATCACTGGTCCCATCATATGTGGGTAGGTGCTCTGGGACCTTCTTGCTATTATCGAAGGGGAGGTTTATGATAGGCCGCGAAAAGGGGGAACGAGCAGCTTGTCCTCTGGGTCCGAGAATACGCGTGATCTCTTGATCCACCTCGTATTTTCCTCGGGTAGGGTAGGCTCCATCTTGGGTGAAAGGCCGATCGGTGCTATTTTGCCATTCGCTTCGAGTTCGCTCCCTCTTCTCGCGTTTGATTTCTTCTTCGATGTTGGTGACGCTAATCCTTCGCACTTCCTCCCTACTTAATCATGTGCCTTCGCCCTGGTAATTAGATGCATTAGGAGGTTGTGGCAGACTGCTCTGAGCATGATAAGGTGGCAGATCCTTAGATAAATTATTGAGGAGTCTCCGTTGTTGAGTGGAATCAGCAGGTGGTGTAGTTTGAGCTCCTGAGACAGATACTCGATTGGGGGCTTCATGCGTCTGCGCATGGAGTTGTTGACTTGAGTTTATCAAAGTTGCGATGAAATCAGGATATTGGGCCTGTAAGTTCCTCATCAGCGTTCGGACATCTTCAGGGATCGTTCTTGGAGGGTCAAGGTTTATATAAGATGGCCCGGAACCTGGAGGGTTATTTCGTACAGTCTGGCTCAAGGTTTCTCTAAGACGTCTTTGTCTTTCCTCCTCCTGTTGTTTTTCTGTGAGGATTTGTTGATCTCTTAATTCTTGTTCTTCTGAGGTAAAGATCGAATCAGGTCCATTATATCCAAACCCATTCTCTGGGTCAAGGCCGTCTCGATTGTTAACGTGTTCGCTGTAGTTCATGTCCGCCTGGATAGAGATTCTTGGTCCTGAGTTCGGTGCTTCAGATCCAACAGGATTCGATCCAGAAGGTGGCACTCCTGATACAAAGGATTCGATCCAGAAGGTGTCACTCCTGATACAACGGGATTCGATCCATAAGGTGGCACTCCTGATGCAACAGGATTTGGACCGGAGAGGGGTGTTCCGGATGCGACAGGATTCGGACCGAAGGAGTTTGGGTTGGAGTTTCCTGCCCCCACGGTAGAGCCTGACGGTGGTTCAGAGGTGGAGCGTGTACGAGATCCTCCGGGTCGACCGCGTCCTCGTCCTCGTCCTTTGGGGTAGCTCTGCTTCTGGATTCTCTTCCGGATTTTGCCCTAGTACTCGGGCACTTCGTCTGGGTTGCTCGGCTTCAGACATGTTGTTGGGTAAGTTGATTCTTCAGTTGCGCTAGACCAATCGGAAACAAGGTTCGGCGACGTCGTCAATGAGTGTGAGATGACCACTGGGCGTGCAAAATTGATGTATGCTGGATACCAACACTTCCACGACGAACCAGGCTCTCGAACTGATCTGCAAGACAAAGGCCCCAGGTGTCCCGGGGATAGACACTCCGACGCTCAAGTCAGTATAGTTGCTTAAGGCGTAAAGTATAACGTATGAGATTAGATGAGAGGTCTATCAAACCTTTAGGATATTTATACGGCTACAATCCGTTGATCACCAAGATATGTATTTATGGTATGAATACAACTCCTATGGGAATAGAGGTTGTATTACCATGTATAATAGAAGTGTATTTCGGACATGGTTGCGTTACCATGTTTAGGATAGCTGTATTACCATCTTTGAGAAGATGTATATACCTTGTAGAACATTCATAATATACGCATTCCTTATAAGGATTAGGATTGATGGACCTGAGGATCCACCCTCCGCGCATCTCGAGCCCACGACCCTTCTCGGGCTCTAGTCCGTGTATGAATGAGATCCGAATACGAACCCTGGACTTATCATGAGCTATCCAGGGAAAGCTGGAATCCTAGCCCGCGGTGGATCTCTCACCTAGGTCCTGCAAAACAAAGCCCCCAGGGTCACCCGAGGGTAGACGCTCAGGCGTGATGATGAAGATAGGGCTTTATGCAGAGGAGAGAGAATATGAATAAACACAAAGAGTGTTTAAGTCTGATAGAACATACCTTTTACTGTTGGTCACTCCTCTATTTATAATGGCAATGAGCAGAGAGGGTTTAAGCTAAGGTCATTTTACAAAGTTTTGAGCTTTTAACGCCGTTCCTTGTCCATTTACATAGTTTTGAGCTTTTAACGCCATTTCTTGTCATTTTATATAGTTTTGAGCTTTGAACGCCATTTTTTGTCATTTTACATAGTTTTTAGCTTTTAACGCCATATCTTGTCCATTTACATAGTTTTGACCTTTTAACTCCATTTCTTGTCATTTTAAATAGCTTGGACCTTTTAACACCATTTCTTGTCATTTTACATAGTTTTGAGCTTTTAATGCAATTTCTTGTCATTTTACATAGTTTTGACCTTTTAACCCCATTTCTTGTCATTTTACACAGTTTTGACCTTTTAACACTGTTTCCTTTCATTTTAAATAGTTTTGACCTTTTAACGCTGTTTCTTGTCATTTTACATAGTTTTGACCTTTTAACGCCATTTCTTGTCATTTTATATAGTTTTGACCTTTTAACGCCGTTTCTTGTCATTTTACATAGTTTAGAGCTTTTAACGCCATTTCTTGTCATTTTACTTAGTTTGGACCTTTCAACACCATTTCTTGTCATTTTACAAAGTTTTGAGCTTTTAACGCCATTTGTTGTCATTTTACATAGTTTTGATCTTTTAACCCCATTACTTGTCATTTTTCAAAATTTTGACCTTTTAACCGCATTTCTTGTCATTTTACACCGTTTTGACCTTTTAACCCCATCTCTTGTCATTTTTCACAATTTTGACCTTTTAACACCATTTCTTGTCATTTTACAGAGTTTTGACCTTTTAACACCGTTTCTTGTCATTTTACATAGTTTTGACCTTTTAACGCCGTTTCTTGTCATTTTACATAGTTTTGACCTTTTCACGCCGTTTCTTGTCATTGTACATAGTTTTGACCTTTTAACACCGTTTCTTGTCATTTTACATAGTTTTGACCTTTTAACCCTGTTTCTTGTCATTTTACATAGTTTTAGACCTTTTAACGCCGTTTCTTGTCATTGTACATAGTTTTAACCTTTTAATGCCTTTTCTTGTCATTTTACATAGTTTGGACCTTTTAACACCATTTCTTGTCATTTTACATAGTTTTGAGCTTTTAACGCCATTTCTTGTCATTTTACATAGTTTGGACCTTTTAACACCATTTCTTGTCATTTTACACAGTTTTAACCTTTTAACGCCATTTCTTGTCATTTTACACAGTTTTTACTTTTAACACAATTTCTTGTCATTTTTCACAGTTTTGACCTTTTAACACTATTTTTTGTCATTTAACATTGTTTTGATCTTTTAAAACTATTTCTTGTCATTTTAAAAATTTTTGACCTTTTAAAACAATTTCTTATCATTTTACATAGTTTTGACCTTTTAACACCGTTCCTTGTCATTTTCCATAGTTTTGACCTTTTAACGCCGTTTCTTGTCATTTTACATAGTTTTGACCTTTTAACGCCGTTTCTTGTCATTGTACATAGTTTTGACCTTTTAACACAATTTCTTGTAATTTATATAGTTTTAACCTTTTAACCCTGTTTCTTGTCATTTTACATAGTTTTAGACCTTTTAGCGCCGTTTCTTGTCAATGTACAAAATTTTGACCTTCAAACGCCATTTCTTGTCGTTTTACATAGTTTTGACCTTTTAACGTCATTTCTTGTCATTTCACATAGTTTTGATCTTTTAACACTATTTCTTGTCATTTCACGTAGTTTTGAGCTTTTAACGCAATTTCTTGTCATTTTCACATAGTTTTGACATTTAACACCGTTTCTAGTAATTTTACACAGTTTTGACCTTTTAACGCCATTACTTGTCATTTTACATAATTTTTGACCTTTTAACACAATTTCTTGTCATTTGACATACTTTTGACATTTTAACGCCGTTTCTTGTCATTATACATAGTTTTGATCTTTTAACGCCGTTTCTTGTCATTTTACATAGTTTTGAGCATTTTACGCCATTTCTTGTCATTTTACACAGTTTGGACCTTTTAACACCATTTCTTGTCATTTTACATAGTTTTGAGCTTTTAACGACAGTTCTTGTCATTTTTCAAAGTTTTGACCTTTTAACCCCATTTTTGTCATTTTACATAATCTTGACCTTTTAACGCCGTTTCCTGTCATCTTACATAGTTTTGACCTTTTAACGTGGTTTCTTGTCATTATACATAGTTCTGACCTTATAATGTCGTTTCTTGTCATTTTACATAGTTTTGAGCATTTTACGCCAATTTTTGTCATTTTAAACAGTTTGGACTTTTTAACACCATTTCTTGTCATTTTACATAGTTTTGAGCTTTTAACGACATTTCTTGTCATTTTACATAAATTTGATCTTTTTACATCATTTCTTGTCATTTCACATAGTTTTGAGCTTTTAACGCAATTTCTTGTCATTTTACATAGTTTTGACTTTTAACACCATTTCTTGTAATTGTACACAGTTTTGACCTTTTAACGCCATTTCTTGTAATTTTACATAATTATTGACCTTTTCAAACAATTTATTGTCACTTGACATAGTTTTGACCTTTTAACGCCGTTTCTTAGCATTTTTAACAGTTTTGACCTTTTAACGCCGTTTCTTGTAATTTTACATAGTTTTGAGCATTTTACGCCAATTTTTGTCATTTTAAACAGTTTGGACTTTTTAACACCATTTCTTGTCATTTTACATAGTTTTGAGCTTTTAACGACATTTCTTGTCATTTTTCAAAGTTTTGACCTTTTAACCCAATTTCTTGTCATTTTACATATTTTTGACCTTTTAACGTCAATTCTTGTCATTTTACATAGTTTTGACCTTTTAACGCCGTTTCTTGTCATTTTAAATAGTTTTGACCTTTTAACGCAGTTTCTTGTCATTTTAAATAGTTTTGACCTTTTAACGTCGTTTCTTGTCATTTTACATAGTTTGAGCATTTTACGCCAATTTTTGTCATTTTAAACAGTTTGGACTTTTTAACACCATTTCTTGTCATTTTACATAGTTTTGAGCTTTTAATGACATTTCTTGTCATTTTACATAAATTTGATCTTTTTACATGATTTCTTGTCATTTCACATAGTTTTGAGCTTTTAACGCAATTTCTTGTCATTTTACATAGTTTTGACTTTTAACACCATTTCTTGTAATTTTACACAGTTTTGACCTTTTAACGCCATTTCTTGTAATTTTACATAATTTTTGACCTTTTAAAACAATTTATTGTCACTTGACATAGTTTTAACCTTTTAACGCCGTTTCTTGTCATTTTACATAGTTTTGAGCATTTTACGCCAATTTTTGTCATTTTAAACAGTTTGGACTTTTTAACACCATTTCTTGTCATTTTACATAGTTTTGAGCTTTTAACGTCATTTCTTGTCATTTTTCAAAGTTTTGACCTTTTAACCCCATTTCTTGTCATTTTACATATTTTTGACATTTTAACGCCAATTCTTGTCATTTTACATAATTTTGACCTTTTAACGTCGTTTCTTGTCGTTTAACATATTTTTGACCTTTTAACACCATTTCTTGTCATTTTAAACAGTTTTGACTTTTTAACGCCATTTCTTGTCATTTTACATAGTTTTTGACCTTTTAACACAATTTCTTGTCATTTTACATAGTTTTGAGCTTTCAACGCCATTTATTGTCATTTGACATTATTTTTTACCTTTCTTGTCATTTTACATAGTTTTGACCTTTTAACACAATTTCTTGTCATTTTACATAGTTTCGAGCTTTTAACGCCATTTCTAGTAACTTGACATAGTTTTTGACCTTTCATCACCATTCTTGTCATTTTACATAGTTTTGACCTTTTAACGCCATTTCTTGTCATTTGACATAGTTTTTGATCTTTCATGTCATTTTACATAGTTTTGACCTTTTAACGACATTTCTTGTCATTTTACATAGTTTTGACCTTTTAACACTATTTCTTGTCATTTCAAACATTTCTGACCTTTTAACGCCAATTCTTGTCATTTTACATAGTTTTGACCTTTTAACACAATTTCTTGTCATTTTACATAGTTTTGACCTTTTAACGCCATTTCTTGTCATTTTACACTGTTTTGACCTTTTAACGCCGTTTCTTTTCATATTACACTGTTTTGACCTTTTAACGCCATTTCTTGTCATTTTACATAGTTTTTTACCTTTTATCACAATTTCTAGTCATTTTACATAGTTTTGAGCTTTTAACGCCATTTCTTGTCATTTTACATTATTTTTGAACCTTTTAACACCATTTCTTGTCATTTTACATAGTTTTGAGCTTTTAACGCCAATTCTTGTCATTTTACATAGTTTGGACCTTTTAACATCATTTCTTGTCATTTTACATAGTTTTGAGCTTTTAACGCTATTTCTTGTCATTTTACATAGTTTCGACCTTTTTATGTAGTGCTCCTGCGTTGATGAATCGTGGTTGGAAAAGAACTCGTAACAAAATATGTAATTAATCTTGGCAATCACACCTAGAAAAATATATATAAATCCTTTGGCAATCCCACCTCCGGGAAAACAGGTTCAAAACTCATACTCTGAACTTTTATAAATCTCAAAATCTCTTTTCCTTTTCTCTATAAGGATTACATTATATATAGCTATGAAAGTAAAACAAAAATAGGAAAATAATATATGTCCTAATTCTATTCTAAAACTAAAAAGAAAACAAATATAATCCTTTCCAAACTAAAATTCACTTTTCATGAATAGTTTTGGAAAATAGTTGTTTCCATTCCTCATCATTCTCCCCCTCTTGAAGAAATTCGACTCCGGCGAATTTTAACAAATAATCTTCGTGGAAGAACTCTACAAATCTGAACCAATGCTTGACTCCTTGCGTGGATGTCCTTTCCAATGAATAAGATACTTCCAACGTTAAAGACATGCTTGAATCCTAAACCCATCAAAAGGTCTAACAATGAATTTATGGACTTTCAGTTCTCTTTTCTTCAAACGCTGATGTATATCTTCCATTCTTGGTCGGATCTGCTCGATGGATCTTCGATTTAACACCTCCATATTTTGAAATTAATGGTGCCCTTGAACTTGATCTTCCCATCGTTGCTGTGATTGATCATCCATTTGAAGTGAGGATGACTTCTGTTGTTGAACCTTCACAGATGATGGTGAATTCTGCTCATCCATTGGCGTCTCTGTTGGCGAAAACTGCCGCGACTTCAATATTGGCGTAAAATTCTGCACAATAGGTTCGAAGCAAGCAATCGATGTTTTTGTGGTTGTCGGTGGATTCATAGGTGATGGTGGCGACAGATTATTCGCATCCATTGCGTCAAGGCGAGCATTAAATTGTTTTAAAGATTCCTTCATCTCAGCAATGTCTGAACCGTACTTAGCAATGATAGTATCATGTCTGCTAATGACCTCTTTGGTGATATGGGCCTCAGCCCATATACTGGCCCGATAAGCCTATTGGCAAAGGAGAAGAGAGAGTCCAGCCCACCAGTGGTCCTCCCATGACATCAGCTATCTTGGACACACCCGGGTACAAGAAGGACATGATAATGACTCTGCAGGCCCGGATGTGCGACAAGAAGAGGACCACTTAGCCTAAGCCCTCTCTGATCCTTGCCATTATAAATAGAGGAGTGACCAACAGTAATAGGTATGTTCTATTAGACTTAAATACTCTCTGTATTTCTTCATATTCTCTCTCCTCTGCATAAAGCCCAATCTTCATCATCACGCCGGAGCGTCTACCCTCGGGTGACCCCAGGGGCTTTGTTTTGCAGGATCTAGGTGAGAGATCAGCCGCGGGCTAGGATTCCAGCTCTCCCTGGATTACTCATACTGGGGTTGGTATCCCGGAGCTTACTGGTAGCATCAGTTGGTACGCCCGGTGGGATTCATTCTGCTTCGTCATGCCCTGCGGTAGGCCTAAAAAGACAGGGGGAGAACCCCCCACTAAAGCTACTCAGGCAGAGGGTGGCCCTAAGACAAAGAGGGCCGCGGCTGCCCAGGAGGCGCGGAAAGTGGTCGAGGAGAAGGAACGGGCGCGCAAGGAGACTGCCTGTGTGGCCGCTGAGAAGAGCCAAGGGAAGAAGAAGGTGCCGGAGCGTACCCTCAGGGAGATGCAGAAGGAGCAGAGGGAGAAAGTTCGGCAAGAAAAGGAGAGGCAGGACCAGGAGGCGTTCGAAGATGGTGGTGAATCCGAACCGGAGTATTTTGATTCTGGAGAAGAATACCCGGAAGAAGAGGAGCGCGGAGATCCAGAAACTATCCATACCAACGCTGCCGAATTTGGAGAATTTCGAGAATAGAAAGCGGCCAAGGCCGCAGCCCATAACAAGGTACCCGATGTAGTGGACTTGGAGAAGGATGGAAGAGGAGGACCCAGATATCAGCAGATGCCGCCGGGTCAGCAGATGCCGCAGGGTCAGCAGATGCCCCCGGGTCAGCAGATTCCTCCGGGACAACAAATGCCTCCAGGTCAGCAGCAATATCCGGATCAGCAGTTCCCAGGCGGTTTAAACCCGCAGGCTCAACCATTTTACGGCGGATATAACACCCCGTTCAACAACGGTTCCATTGAAGATCGGTTGACTAGGCTGATTGGAAGGCGGGGGATGGTTCCTCATTCCCCGTGGGTTCCAGAGGTGCTAAACTACAAGTGGCCGACAGGCACCAAAGCGCCCGATGGAGTTCCGACGTAAAATGGTGACGGGGATCCGGAGGAGTTTGTCCACACATACCTTAGTGTCATGGGAGCCCGGGACATTGACGAGCCGCTGCAGTGCAAGCTATTGCCCTCTTACCTCCGGGGTAACTGCTTGAGTTGGTTCAAGAGTCTTCCCCAGGGTTCACTGAAGACTTTCTGGGATTTCGCTACCGTCCTGGTCCATCGGTATGCAGCGATGAAGACAAAATTTATGAACCTGGCGACGGTCCTGGCCATGCGACAGTTGGAGATGGAATCTACTTGGCAGTATTATGTCCGGTATATTGCTGAGTCTATGAAGGTCCAGGATAGGCACTTGCATGAGAAGGCCCTAATCGGCAACTTTGTGAACGGATTGAGAGACGAGATGTTCTACATCGAGTTAATGAAGAATATGCCGGGAACCTTCTACCACCTCCAGTTGACAGTGGAAATGCATTGTACTGTGCATGAAGCTAACCACACTCGGATGAACACTGTTGGTTTCTTTGAGCAGCGGGTGATCACAGCCACGGCAACCCAAACAACCACGCTCCGGGTGACTCCCCACCAGGGGGTTCGCCAGGAGCCAGTAAGACGCCCCCCGGTCCAGGGAGCGGCACCTGCGCCGGGGGGGCACACGTTGGTGGTGAGACCAACGTATATTCCACTCTCCAAGACAAAAACGGAGATTCTGGCTATCTATCGGGGTCTCTTCACGGACCCCCCCGATTATACAAGGGGTCCCGGCCCCGGCAAATGCTGAGAAATGGTGTGAGTTTCATAAGTCTTATGGTCACACTACAAAAGGTTGCCGTGTCTTACATACGGATATTCAGAAGTTGGTGGAGCGGGTTCAGCTCCGGGATTGTGTGGCGGGAGATGCACACCCGGTGGCTGCTCCGGCAGGACAGGGAAGGAAGCGGAATTGGAGAAACAACCGAGGCCAAGGCGGCAATCGCCCGGCAGAGGCTAACATTGCTCCTAACCCCGCCCCACAAGCTCATAGACCGGGGGTTCCGGGACCTGGAGCACCCCGGACGATAAATGTGATCAACGGTATAGTGGGTGACAGGGCGCAGACACTGTCGGTGGTGAAGGCCAAGAGTAGGTATGTTCTTCTGGGGGAGATCCAGGGAAAGAGGTTTAAACATGATGAGATAATCACCTTTTCAGAAGAGGACGCGATCCCGGCCTAGGTGCCTCGCTCTGACCCCATGGTGATTTCCGCCGAGGTAGAAGGTGTGGTGATAAAGCAAGTTTTTGTGGATGATGGGAGCAGCGTGGAGATTATGTTCGCTGACTGTTTCGACCAATTGCACATCGGCCGACAAAACTTGAAGCCTTGTCTGTCCCCGCTATCAGGCTTTACGGGGCGGACAGTCCACCCACTAGGTGTTATAGCCCTACGGGTGACCCTTGTTGATCACCTGGATATTAACAAGAGATGTACTGTTTTGTGTAACTTTGCGGTCATAAATGCTTCTTTCCCGTACAACATGATTATAGGTCGTCCCTGGTTGACGCAAGCCCGGCCGGGCGATATGCTCTCCCTACCACTTAACCATGAAGTTCCCGACGGATCAAGGAATTGCTTCGGTTATTGGCAATCAAACAACCGCTCGCAGCTGCATGCTAACCGCGATGAAGGAGGCCAAGGATGGAGGATCAGAAAGATCGAACGCTTCGGAGCACGGGGAGAGTTCCGGGAAGGATAACACAGTGGGAGCCGTGCACGGTGACCCGGCATCCTTTGAAGTGGAAGACATGGAGGAAGGATCCCGGGGTAAGGTGAGTGTCGGGAAGCATCTCCCGGCAAATGTGAAGGAGGAGCTCCGGAAGTTACTCAAGGAGTATGAGGATGTGTTCTCGTGGGGAACAGAAGACTTGACGGGAATACCAGAAGAGTTTGCGATACACCGGTTGAATGTCTACCCGGATTTGAAGCCCATTAGGCAAAAGAAAAGAGCCTTGGCAGCAGATCGGGTAGAATTCGTCCGGTCAGAGGTGAAGAGGATGCTGGACTCGGGAATGGTAGAAGAGATCACTTACCCGGAGTGGATTGCCAATCCGGTTTTGGTGAAAAAGCATGATGGATCCTGGAGGATGTGTATCGATTTTACAGACTTAAACAAGTGCTGCCCTAAAGACAGTTACCCGTTGCCGTCCATTGATCAGCTGGTGGAAGCAATAACGGGCTATCAGCTCCTAGCTTTCTTCGACGCGCACCGGGGTTATCACCAGATCATCATGGCCCCGGAGGATCGGCCGAAAACCTCTTTTATTACTGACTTTGGTACTTTTTGTTACAGGAAAATGCCATTCGGTCTCAAAAATGCAGGAGCCACATACCAGTGTATGGTGGATCGGGTGTTCAAAAATCAGCTTGGGAGGATTATGGAGGTCTATGTGGATGACATGGTGATCAAGAGTAGGACACATGACGCTTTCTTGGAGGACCTCCGGGAGCTGTTCATTGTGTTAAGGAAGGTTAACTTGAAGCTGAGCCCGGAGAAAAGCACTATCGGGGTGGCGGCAGGCAAGTTCTTGGGGTATATGGTGTCAAACCGGGGGATTGATGTGAACCCGTAGAAGGTCGAAGCCATCCTGAGCATGCCCTCCCCGAGCAAGGTTAAAGATGTGCAGCGCTTAACAGGGTCCTAGGCGGCATTGAGCAGATTCCTGACACGGAGGGCGGAGAAACAGCTGCCTTTCTTCAACATCTTGAGACGAGAAAAGAAGTTTGAATGGACTCCTGAGTGCGAGCAAGCGTTCAAGGAGTTGAAGGAGCACCTGGGGAAACTCCCGACCTTGGACAAGCCAGTTCCGGGGGAGGAATTGTTCTTGTATCTGGCAGCCACAGATCAAGCTATAAGTGCGGCCTTAGTCCGAGGGTCCGGAAAAGCCCAGAGTCCGGTGTATTTTGTGAGTAGGGCCCTCCAAGGACCGGAGACGCGTTACTCTTCACTAGAACGTTTGCTGCTGGCACTAGTGCACGCGTCCCGGAGACTTCGTCCATACTTCCAAGGCCACCCTATCACAGTCCTCACGAACCACCCACTTCGCCAAGTCATGCTGAAACCGGAAGCATCGGGCCAGATGATGAAGTGGGCGATCGAACTGGGAGAGCACGAGATCACTTATCAGGCGAGGAAGTCTATCAAAGGGCAGGCTCTGGCTGACTTCTTAGTCGAAATGGCGGACAACGCCGTGGAAGACCCGACGGAAGGTGAGCCAGGATGGAAATTGCACGTGGATGGCTCCTCCCATGCCGGGGGAAGTGGGGCCGGTATCGTGCTGGTCAGTCCCGGAGGCAAGGAGTATTGGTATGTGCTGCAGTTCGAGTTCAAAATCACCAACAACGAAGCCGAGTACGAGGCCCTCCTTGCCGGGTTACGCCTGGCCCGGGAGAAAGGTGCAAAAGTGATACACGCCTACAGTGACTCGGCCATTGTGGTCCAACAAGTCAATGGGGAATATGAGGCCAAAGAAAGAAGTTTGCAGAAATACCTAGAGGCAGTGAAGTTAATGATGCAGGGTTTCCTCCGGGTTACGCTGACACAAATCCCCCGGGAGGAAAACTGTAAGGTGGATGCGTTAAGTAAGTTGGCCTCGTCGGAACTCAAGCCGGATCAAGATCGGAATCTGTACATGGAAATGATAACCACCCGGGGATATGAGCAACCCAGCCAAGTTGCGGTAGTTCGAGAAACCGAGTCTTGGATCACGCCCTTTCTAGAGTACTTGGAGAGAGGAACGCTGCCGGATGACAAGGTAAAAGCCCGGAAAATCCGGGTCAAAGCCCCCCGGTATGCTGTGTTGGAAGGGGAACTAATCCGGAGGGGATATCTTCAACCTTGGCTGAAGTGCGTAGATGGGGAGGAAGCACGCCACCTTTTAAAAGAAGTGCATGAGGGTCCCAACGGAAGTCATCAAGGGGCCCGGACTGTGGCCCGGAAGATCATGTGTACGGGGTATTATTGGCCTACGCTGTTTGAGGACGCCCAAAAAGCAGTCCGCTCCTGTGAACAGTGCCAGAAATTTGCACCCTTGATCCATGTGCCGCAGGGGGAGATGATCGGAATATCTGGAACCTGGCCTTTCATCCGTTGGGGTTTGGACCTGGTAGGCCCTTTCCCGACGGCTCCCGGAGGCTTCAAGTATTTGATAGTGGCGGTTGACTACTTCAGCAAGTGGGTAGAAGCTGCCTCCCTGACCAACATCAGGGGAAGTACTTCTGTAAAATTCTGCTGGAAGAACATTATTTGCCGCTATGGAATACCCCGGTTCATAGTGAAAGATAACGGGGCACAGTTTGAGAATGATCCTTTCAAATCCCGGTGCAAGGAGTACGGGATTGAACAGAAGCTGACCTCGGTCTACCACCCCCAGGCCAACGGGCAGGTTGAAGTAACCAACAGGACCCTCGTTAACGGAATCAAGACACGTCTCCAAGGAGCAAGAGGAAATTGGGTTGACGAACTTCCAAGTGTTCTATGGGCAAGCAGAACGACGGAGAGTTCCGCCACGGGCGAATCCCCCTATAGCTTGGTCTATGGGGCGGAGGCGGTCATCCCGGCCGAAGTTGGAGTTCCCAGTCTCCGATCGAAGTTCCCGGACGAGCAGGCAAACCAGAATGAACGGCTGCTGGATCTAGACTTACTGGAAGAGAAGCGGGAAAAAGCAGCCCTGCACTAGGCCCGGGTGAAGGAGCGGATCAAGAAATATCACGACAAGAGAGTGCGCAAGGAGCAGTTCACCCCGGGGGAGTGGGTGATGCGCCGGAATGACAAGAGCCAGCAGGTTGCAAGCGGGAAGTTAGCTCCCAACTGGGAGGGGCCTTATAAGGTGATAGCAGCCCACCCCGGGGGAAGCTATGAGTTGCAAGACAAGGCCGGGAAAAAGGTCCCGCGGCACTGGAACATTGTAAATTTACGTAGGTACTATGCCTAGTTTATTTTCTGTATTTACCCCTCTGGCAAGGGATATGCCTAGGACGGTAGCATGAGAGCGGCATGGGAACCTCTGGCCAGGGTTGAGCCTAGGTTGTCCCATGGCCCGCATTTGCATTTTATTATTGTGCTTATGAAGATTGTTTTGCAAGTTTAAATTGTCTTAACTATAGTTGAACCGGGGCCAGTTGAACAAGCGTCCGGGAGGCTAGTGCAAGAGTAGCGGGAACGCTTGAACAAGTACCCGGACGACAACCAGGATTGAACCCGGGCACGCTTGAATAAGCGACCCGGGGAGATGGTTGAAACAAATACTTGAACAAGTATCGGGAAAGAACATACAAACACATATCATTAATCCGTGATGAATAATTGCGAAATTTACAACTCTAAATCTTACACTATGCAAACTAAATTAACAAAGGAAAGGAGGACCATCCCAACTAATAGGAGACCCCTGATCATCTTGAGTAGCAGGATGACTAGGCTGATTATTAGTAACAGTGTTCCCCGGGACATTTGACTCCTCAGCCGGGTGAGAACCGGATGGGCCAGCACCCGAAGGACCAGCCTCGGCATATGGATCGAAATCATCATCTGAGGACGAAACCTCAGGTGATGATACCCTACGGGGAGCTCCAATGATAACAGGCCCTTGAGTACGGGGAGACTTTTTCTTCTTTATGGCCACGACTTTGCTCTTTCCCTTGCTCTTTTCCCGGGCTAAACGCCTTTGCTCTTTAGCGGCGTCTTCGGAAGCGATAAAGGCCCGAATTCGGGCAGCATCTTCACGGAGTCTAGACACTCTCCGGGCAGACTCCTCCGGATCAACTGACACACGGAATCCGAGATACCTTTCGACAGTAAAATCGATGGAAACTCGACTTGGAATGAGTACCAAGGAGGGGGGGATACTGCCCTTCCCTTTGACGCTGCCACCAAGTGGCGGTTTCCTCGAAAGTAGGACGGTATCGAGACTCGGGGTCATTCCAGCCCATACGAAACATACGTACTAACAGCACCCCAACTTCACGAGGAAAGTTGGTATAAAGCGGGGGAGAGACCCGACCCAAACGCAACCCGGTCAAGTGATAAGTAAGTTGCAGGGTGACCAAATTCTCTTGGAGGATTAGGTTCCGGGCCGCTAGTTCCTGGTTCTCCCTTTCCAGCATCAGATTTCTTCTGAGGGGATCGCTCCTTCTCTCCAACCATTTGAGCTTGTCGCAATAAAACGGAAGTTCGGACCATACTAAGTCAAACTCATCCTTGAGGCGGGACTTGAAGGCATCATGCTCGGCTTGTAGCATCGAAATGGTCTTGTCTGCGTCTAAAACGGCATTTACCCGGTCTCGGGCCAGGGATTGACACCGGGAAAGGGACCCAAACTGATTTGATATTTCCCTAAGTTTTGTTACCAAAGAAGTGACATCCGGGAATTCATCTATCACCGACCCGATCCCGGATTGAACCAAAAGATAACGAGTTTGGATGCCGTCCAACTGCCAACGACTTAGCTGTTCCTCTAACTCCACACACCGGGGGCACGACTTCTCGTTATCCGGAATCACCCCGGAGGGAACCGTGCCGGGAGGATCATCCCGGGGCTGCAAAAGCAAGAAAATTTAGACGCAAAACTTGACAATGTTGAAAGAATGAAGCATGTCAAAAACAAACAGTTGTCACTCGAAAAAACTTGATAAAATTAGAATAAATATTATGCCTGAAAACGAAAAAGAGAAAGACCCTTACATCATTGGAGTCATCGCTCTCATCCCCGAAGCTCTTTTTCCCTCCCTGAATTACAAAAGAGAACGGTTCAGGGGAGGAGCCCAGGGGAACAACAGTTCAAAACAAAACAAGACATGAAAACGAAATCAGAGGACTAAGTATCTAGACTATACTTCAGCATCAGTGTCCTCATCATCGTCCCGGGGAGATTCCTCTTTCTGGCGAGCCTTGTCGTCCTCCGGGGATAGCTGATCTTCTTCGTCCTCCCCGTGCACCGGCTCGAACTCCCGCTCCTGGACCGGGGACCTATCATTCTCCTCATCGAAGTTCCCTTCCTCTGCCTCTGAGGTCACCGGAGTCTCAATGTCAGCAAGATGGGCCAAGTCATCTGGGCCAGGATCCTCCCTATCCTGCGCAAGTTTGGCAGCATCCTCAGCATAAGCATTAATATCCTGGGGATTGACACTCCGAGCCTCCTCAAAAACTGACATCACTCCGGGGGATATCCCGTCGATGCCCTCTTTCATCAACTTGTCCACTGCATAGTTGAAACGCCCGTCCGCTTTGAGGCGATACCAGGTCTCCCGGAACGCCGCCCTGCTTTCCCGGGGAATGTACTCCCGGATGGATGTGTAGGCAGCGTGCAGGGCTGCCTCGTTTGAAACATCACAAAGAGCCAATATTTTTTCCTCGAAGGAATGGCTTTTAAAAACCCGATTGACGAGGGCCCGACAGAGAGCTTCTTGCGCGGGGGCCAAACCACGCTTACCGTCCCTTTTCACGCGGGAAAGTTCCTTGTGGGTATCGGACATCTCCTTGTAGAGAGAGGAATTCTGCGACCTCAACTGATAAACCTCCCGGGAAAGATTAGCGGACAGGGAATCACAAGCTTGGTTGATTGCTTCTCGTACCCCGGGGAACCCGAAAAGCTTGGAGGCATGATCCTAGGCATGTATAAACACTTAGAACATATATAAAAAACACAAAATCAAAATGAAAAGAATAGAAATACACACACCTGTGAGTCGTCCAGCAACACAGGATGGGAGGAAGAGCCAGCCTTGTTCTCAGTTATAGGCCCGAGACTCTCTCGGCGGTGGATTTCTCTTCTTTCCGGGGAATCCGGGACGAATCTTGAGAATGGAGCTCGGTCTTCTTCTTCTTCACGGGATGGCCCCCGGAAGTAGGAACAGAAAATGCCAAAGGACGGTGATTCCTGACCAGGGGGACCACGGTAGATCCGGTAGCATTGACAGCCCCGGGGGCCCTCTCGTCAGAACCCTCATCCCCGGATTTCCTCTTCTTGGTCTCTGTGACCGTTCTCTCGTTCTCTCGTTTTCTTCGGCTTTTCGGAAGCAACCTTCCCCTCCCCCTCGCCGGACTTCGACCCGGATGGGACTATCGCTGGTCGGGGGGGATATGGCTGATACATAAGAAATAAAATATAAAATAACACAACTAGCAACAAAATTTTGAAAAAAAAATGGTAAGAAAAAAAAGGGAAAATTACCAATGCTCCGTTTCGCATACAGGCGACGGCAGGTGAACACCTCCGCGGGATACGCTTCCCGGGGGAAATTGTAACCACCCACCCTCTGGTAATTCTTCAAATTGATAAAGAAACTAGTTATCCGGTGATGGCTCTCGGATACTTGACGGAACTGAGCCGGGGGAAGTGCAGTCTTTGTCTCCGCTGCCCGTTGTTGATTCCACGCCGGGACTGGGTATTTCTCCTCGTCAAAGGTAAAATAGTTGTTCATCCAGTCACTCGTCTTCACAGAATCAAGTGTCCCGAAACAGATAGGCTTCGTTTTGTTCCGGCGCAGAACATTGAACACCCCGGGGACTGAAGTGGCAGATAGATAGTAGAAGCTGCGGAATATGGCCGCAGTCCCGGTCACCCCGGCCTGGTGGCAGGAGTACGAAAACGCGATCATAACGCTGACGGCGTTGGGATGCACCTGAGCTGGGGATATGTTGTAGTAGTCCAAAAACTCGGTGAATAACGGAGGTAGAGGAAAATTAAGCCCATGAAGGAAAAGGTGCCGGGGTACACAGGCCTGGGATGTCATGTCACCGCTAAAAGGCTCGAGCCCTGCGTCGTAGGATAGCGGGACGTACATCCTCTTTACAAGATCTTCGACCGCATCGTCTACCGGGATCTTCCCGGGGTCTTGCGGGTCAGGAGGGACCGGAGCACCATAAGCCACCGTCACCTTCGAAGTCATCAACCCCTTGCCACCTGTCGAACTGGGGGGAGAAATAGCTTCGACGTCCAAAGGATGATCGTCTACCGAGGCAGAGGCGTTGCTACTCATATCAGGTAGATGGAAGAGTGATGAAAAGAAGGAAATATTGCGTAGGGAAAAAGTGACAGTGCTTTGTTGATAGGAAAGTCAGAATCAAACTATGATCAGATATTTATAGAGAAGGATACAAGGAATTTCTTGAAGTAGGGAAAAGTAAACCCAATTCTCGAGAGAAAAGCAATAGGGCGCGGACGACGAAGGGATGCGCCATATGAAAATGCACGTTTAGCGCGTGGTGATACGGGCTGACAAAGGCTGTAGCCCGCTGGGATCCATCTCAGAGACCCAGCCTACCGGGCCAAGCCCCGGAAGCCAGGGCCTCGGGGGGCTAGTGGTGATATGGGCCTCAGCCCATATACTGGCACGATAAGCCTATTGGCAAAGGAGAAGAGAGAGTCCAGCCCACTAGTGGTCCTCCCATGACATCAGCTATCTTGGACACACCCGGGTCAAGAAGGACATGATAATGACCCTGCAGCCCCGGATGTGCGACAAGAAGAGGACCACTTAGCCTAAGCCCTCTCTGATCCTTGCCATTATAAATAGAGGAGTGACCAACAGTAATAGGTATGTTCTATCATACTTAAATACTCTCTGTATTTCTTCATATTCTCTCTCATCTGCATAAAGCCCAATCATCATCATCACGCCGGAGCGTCTACCCTCGGGTGACCCCGGGGGCTTTGTTTTGCAGGATCTAGGTGAGAGATCAGCCGCGGGCTATGATTCCAGCTCTCCCCGGATTACTCATACCGGGGCTGGTATCCCGGAGCTTACTGGTAGCATCACTCTTCCAAATCTTTCAACGTCATTGTCGAAACCTTGCTCTAGATACCAAAAATGATGTAGTGCTCCTGCATTGATGAATCGTGGTTGGAAAAGAACTCGTAACAAAATATATAATTAATCTAAGCAATCACACCTAGAAAAATATATATAAATCCTTTGGCAATCACACCTCCGGGAAAACTGGTTTAAAACTCATACTCTGAACTTTTATAAATCTTAAAATCTCTTCTCCTTTTCTCTATAAGGATTACATTATATATAGCTCTGAAAGTAAAACAAAAATAGGAAAATAATATATGTCCTAATTCTATTCTAAAACTAAAAAGAAAACAAATATAATCCTTTCCAAACTAAAATTCACTTTTCATGAATAGTTTTGGAAAATAGTTGTTTCCATTCCTCATCACCTTTTAACACTGTTTCTTGTCATTTTACATAATTTTTATTTTTAACGCCATTTCTTGTCATTATACATAGTTTGACCTTTTAACGCCATTTCTTGTCATTTGACACAGTTTTTGACCTTTCTTGTCATTTTACATAGTTTTGACCTTTTAACGCCATTTCTTGTAATTTTACATAGTTTTGACCTTTTAACGCCGTTTCTTGTCATTTTACATAGTTTGAACCATTTAACACCATTTCTTGTCATTTTACATAGTTTTGAGTTTTTAACGCCATTTCTTGTCATTTCACATAGTTTGGACCTTTTAACACCATTTCTTGTCATTTTACATAGTTTTGAGCTTTTAACGCCATTTCTTGTCATTTTACATAGTTTGGACCTTTTAACATCATTTCTTGTCATTTTACAAAGTTTTGAGCTTTTAACGCTATTTCTTGTCATTTTACATAGTTTTAACCTTTTAACACCGTTTCTTGTGATTTTACATAATTTTGATTTTTTAACGCCGTTTCTTGTCATTGTACATAGTTTTGACCTTTTAACGCCATTTCTTGTCATTTTACATAGTTTGGCCCTTTAACGCCGTTTCTTGTCATTTTACATAGTTTGGACCATTTAACACCATTTCTTGTCATTTTACATAGTTTTGAGCTTTTAACGCCGTTTCTTGTCATTTTACATAGTTTGGACCTTTTAACACCATTTCTTGTCATTTTACATAGTTTTGAGCTTTTAACGCCACTTCTTGTCATTTTACATAGTTTCGACCTTTTAACACCGTTTCATATCATTTTACATAATTTTGACTTTTTAATACCGTTTCTTGTCATTGTACATAGTTTTCACATTTTAACACCATTTCTTGTAATTTGACATTGTTTTGAGCTTTTAACGTGATTTCTTGTCATTTAAAATAGTCTGGACCATTTAACACACCATTTCTTGACATTTTATATAGTTTTGAGCTTTTAACACCATTTCTTGTCATTATACATAGTTTTGACCTTTTAACGCCATTTCTTGTAGTTTTACATAGTTTGGACCTTATAACACCATTTCTTGTCATTTTACATAATTTTGAGCTTTTCTCGCCGTTTCTTGGTATTTTACATAGTTTTGACCTTATAACACCATTTCTTGTCATTTTACATGGTTTTGAGCTTTTAACGCCGTTTCTTGTCATTTTACATAGTTTTGACCTTTTAACACACTTTCTTGTCATTTTACATAATTTTGAGCTTTTAACGCCATTTCTTGTCATTTTACATAGTTTGGACCTTTTAACACTATTTTTTGTCATTTGACATTGTTTTGAGCTTTTAACGTGATTTCTTGTAATTTAACATAGTTTGGACCTTTTAACACACCATTTCTTGTCATTTTACATAGTTTTGAGATTTTAACACCATTTCTTGTCATTTTCACATAGTTTCGACCTTTTAACACCGTTTCATGTCATTTTACATAAATTTGACTATTTAACGCCGTTTCTTGTCATTGTACATAGTTTTGACCTTTTAACACCATTCCTTGTCATTTGACATTGTTTTGAGCTTTTAACGTGATTTCTTGTCATTTAACATAGTTTGGACCTTTTAACACACCATTTCTTGACATTTTACATAATTTTGAGCTTTTAACACCATTTCTTGTCATTGTACATAGTTTTGTCCTTGTAACGCCATTTCTTGTAGTTTAACATAGTTTGGACCTTATAACACAATTTCTTGTCATTTACATAGTTTTGAGCTTTTCACGCCGTTTCTTGTCATTTTACATAGTGTTGACCTTTTAACACCATTTCTTGTCATTTTACATAATATTGACTTTTTAACGCCGTATCTTGTCATTTTACATAATTTTTGACCTTTCTTGTCTTTTTACATCGTTTTGACCTTTTAACACAATTTCTTGTCATTTTACATAGTTTTGAGCTTTTAACGCCATTTCTTGTAATTTGACATAGTTTTTGACCTTTTATCACCACTCTTGTCATTTTACACAGTTTTGATCTTTTAACGCAATATCTTGTCCAGTTACATAGTTTTGACCTTTTAACGCCATTTCTTGTAGTTTTACATAGTTTGGACCTTATAACACCATTTCTTGTCATTTTACATAGTTTTGAGCTTTTAACGCCGATTCTTGTCATTTTACATATTTTGACCTTTTAACAACATTTCCAGTCATTTTACATTGTTTTGAGCTTTTAACGCCATTTCTTGTCATTTTACATAGTTTGGACCTTTTAACATCATTTCTAGTCATTTTACATAGTTTGAGCTTTTAACGCCATTTCCTGTCATTTTACATAGTTTTGACCTTTTAACACCGTTTCTTGTCATTTTACATAATTTTGATTTTTTTAACGCCGTTTCTTCTCATTGTACATAGTTTTGACCTTTTAACGCCATTAGATGTCATTTGACATAGTTTTTGACCTTTCTTGTCATTTGACATAGTTTTGACCTTTTAACGCCATTTCTTGCCATTTTACATAGTTTTGACTTTTTAACGCCGTTTCTTGTCATTTTACATAGTTTGGACCATTTAACACCATTTCTTGTCATTTTACATAGTTTTGAGCTTTTAACGCCATTTCTTGTCATTTTACATAGTTTTGAGCTTTTAACGCCATTTCTTGTCATTTTACATAGTTTGGACCTTTTAACATCATTTCTAGTCGTTTTACATAGTTTGAGCTTTTAACGCCATTTCCTGTCATTTTACATAGTTTTAACCTTTTAACACCGTTTCTTGTCATTTTACATAATTTTGATTTTTTTTAACGCCGTTTCTTCTCATTGTACATAGTTTTGACCTTTTAACGCCATTAGCTGTAATTTGACATAGTTTTTGACCTTTCTTGTCATTTGACATAGTTTTGACCTTTTAACGCCATTTCTTGCCATTTTACATAGTTTTGACCTTTTAACGCCGTTTCTTGTCATTTTACATAGTTTGGACCATTTAGCACCATTTCTTGTCATTTTTCATAGTTTTGAGCTTTTAACGCCATTTCTTGTCATTTTACATAGTTTTGAGCTTTTAACGCCATTTCTTGTAGTTTTACATAGTTTGGACCTTATAATACCATTTCTTGTCATTTTACATAGTTTTGAGCTTTTAACGCCATATCTTGTCATTTTACGTAGTTTTGACCTTTTAACAACATTTCTAGTCATTTTACATAGTTTTGAGCTTTTAACGCCATTTCTTGTCATTTTACATAGTTTGGACCTTTTAACATCATTTCTATTCATTTTACATAGTTTAAGCTTTTAACGCCATTTCATGTCATTTTACATAGTTTTGACCTTTTAACACCGTTTCTTGTCATTTTACATAATTTTGATTTTTTAACGCCGTTTCTTGTCATTGTACTTAGTTTTGACCTTTTAACGCCATTTCTTGTCGTTTTACATAGTTTGGCCTTTTGACGCCGTTTCTTGTCATTTTACATAGTTTGGACCATTTAACACCATTTCTTTTCATTTTTCATAGTTTTGAGATTTCCTCGCCGTTTCTTGTTATTTTACATAGTTTTGACCTTATGACACCATTTCTTGTAATTTTACATAATTTTGATTTTTTTACGCCGTTTCTTCTCATTGTACATAGTTTTGACCTTTTAACGCCATTTCTTGTCATTTGACATAGTTTCTTGTCATTTAATATAGTTTTGACCTTTTAACGCCATTTCTAGTCATTTTACATAGTTTTGACCTTTTAAGGCCGTTTCTTGTCATTTTACATAGTTTGGACCATTTTACACCATTTCTTGTCATTTTACATAGTTTTGAGCTTTTAACGCCATTTCTTGTCATTTTACATAGTTTGGACCTTTTAACACCATTTCTTGTCATTTTACATAGTTTTGAGGTTTTAACGCCATCTCTTGTCATTTTACATAGTTTGGACCTTTTAACATCATTTCTTGTCATTTTACATAGTTTTGAGCTTTTAACGCTATTTCTTGTCATTTTACATAGTTTTAACCTTTTAACACCGTTTCTTGTGATTTTACATAATTTTGATTTTTTAACGCCGTTTCTTGTCATTGTACATAGTTTTGACCTTTTAATTAACGCCATTTCTTGTCGTTTTACATAGTTTGGCCTTTTAACACCATTTCTTTTCATTTTTCATTGTTTTGAGCTTGTCTCGCCGTTTCTTGTCATTTTACATAGTTTTGACCTTATAACACCATTTCTTGTCATTTTACATGGTTTTAAGCTTTTAACACTATTTCTTGTCATTTTACATAGTTTTAACCTTTTAACATCGTTTCTTGTGATTTTACATAATTTTGATATTTTAACGCCGTTTCTTGTCATTGTACATAGTTTTGACCTTTTAACGCCATTTCTTGTCATTTTACATAGTTTGGCCTTTTAACGCCTTTTGTTGTCATTTTACATAGTTTGGACCATTTAACACCATTTCTTGTCATTTTACATTGTTTTGAGCTTTTAACGCCGTTTCTTGTCATTTTACATAGTTTGGACCTTTTAACACCATTTCTTGTAATTTTACATAGTTTTGAGCTTTTAACACCATTTCTTATCATTTCACATAGTTTCAACCTTTTTTTTTTTTGATGAACCCTTTTCTTAATTAATAAGCAAAAACTATTACAAGTTTAGACCTTCACTCCCAGTCTACTACAAAATTCCTAACCTATTTCTAGGTTCAAAAGGCTATATTTTCTACTCACTTCTGACCACTCCTTTGGACCAGTTGAACTCATCTTCAATTCTTTTCCCCACTTTTTCAGCCAGCAATGACCTGTGGTTAAAGATTCTGTTGTTTCTCTCCTCCCAAATATGGTAAAGTGTGGCAACTAGTTTGAAGAGTTTCTTGACCTGACCTGTTCTGCACCATATCAAAAGCCTTCTCCTCAAGTCCCTTAAGTTCTTCAATTCAATCAGCCCCAGTGAGATCAAAATGTCTTTACCAAATTTGCATTTGGCAAAAATGTGTTGGGCTGTCTCCTCCTCCAAGCCACAAAGACAGCATTTAGGTTGTTGCTGGAGTATCTTGTACTTCTGGAGCCTATCAACAGTGGCTAATTTACCTTTGAGCATGAGCCATAAGAAGAATCTGTGTTTTGGGAGTAACTTACTATGCCAGGTCAGTTTAGCCCAAATATCTTCCTCTTCCTCTCCTTTCATTATGTTGTAAGCAGCAGTAATAGTGAAACCACCATCCCTCCTTGTGCATAGCTGCAATTTGCCTAGCATTTGATCTTTCAACCTCACAAGCAGCTTCCAGATCCAGCTATGTCCCTCTTGAGCTTGATACCTTTTCATGTCATTTTACATAATTTTGACTTTTTAACGCCGTTTCTTGTCATTGTACATAGTTTTGACCTTTTAACACCATTTCTTGTCATTTTTCATAGTTTTGAGCTTTTAACGCCATTTCTTGTCATTTTACATAGTTTTGAGCTTTTAACGCCATTTTTTGTAGTTTTACATAGTTTGGACCTTATAATACCATTTCTTGTCATTTTACATAGTTTTGAGCTTTTAACGCCATTTCTTGTCATTTTACATTATTTTTTACCTCTTTTGTCATTTTACATAGTTTTGACCTTTTAACACAGTTTCTTGTCTTTTTACAAAGTTTTGAGATTTTAACGCCCTTTCTTGTCATTTTACATAGTTTTGAGCTTTTAACGCCATTTCTTGTCATTTTACATACATTTAACCTTTTAACGCCGTTTCTTGTCATTTTACATAGTTTGGACCTTTTAACACCATTTCTTGTCATTTTACAAACTTTTGAGCTTTTAACACCATTTCTTGTCATTTTAAAAAGTTTTGAGCTTTTAACGCCATTTCTTGTCATTTTACATAGTTTGGAGCTTTTAACACCATTTCTTATCATTTTACATTGTTTTTTACATTTCTTGTCATTTTACATACATTTGACCTTTTAACGCCGTTTCTTGTCATTTTACATAGTTTGGACCTTTTAACACCATTTCTTGTCATTTTACAAAGTTTTGAGCTTTTAACGCCATTTCTTGTCATTTTACATAGTTTGGAGCTTTTAACACCATTTCTAGTAATTTTACATAGTTTTGTGCTTTTAACGTCATTTCTTATAATTTGACACAGTTTTTGAACTTTTAACGCCATTTCTTGTCATTGTACATAGTTTAGATCTTTTAACGCCATATCTTGTCCATTTACATAATTTTGACCTTTTAACGCCATTTCTTGTAGTTTTACATAGTTTGGACCTTATAACACCATTTCTAGTCATTTTACATATATTTGGGCTTTATCGCCGTATCTTGTCATTTTACATAGTATTGACCTTTTAACGCTGTTTCTTGTCATTTTACATAGTTTGGACCTTTTAACACCATTTCTTGTCATTTTACAATGTTTTGAGCTTATAACGCCAATTCTTGTCATTTTACATAGTTTGGAGCTTTTAACACCATTTCTAGTCATTTTACATAGTTTTGTGCTTTTAACGCCATTTCTTATCATTTTACATGTTTTTTTACCTTTCTTGTCATTTTACATAGTTTTGACCTTTTAACACAGTTTCTTGTCATTTTACAAAGTTTTGAGCTTTTAACGCCATTTCTTGTCATTTTACATAGTTTGGAGCTTTTAACACCATTTCTAGTCATTTTACATAGTTTGGCCTTTTAACGCCGTTTCTTGTCATTTTACATTGTTTTTAACCTTTCTTGTCATTTTACATACTTTTGACCTTTTAACGCCGTTTCTTGTCATTTTACTTAGTTTGGACCTTTTAACACCATTTCTTGTCATTTTACAAAGTTTTAAGCTTTTTTTTTTGATGAACCCTCTTCTTAATTGATAAGCAAAAACTATTACAAGTTTAGACCTTCACTCCCAGTCTATTACAAAATTCCTAACCTATTTCTAGGCTCAAAAGACTATTTTTCTAATCACTTCTAAGAACACCTTTGGACCAGTTGAACTCATCTTCAATCCTTTTCCCCAATTTTTCAGCCAGGACTGACTTGTGATTAAAAATTCTGTTGTTTCTCTCCTCCCAAATATGATAAAGTGTGGCAACTAGGAGGAAGAGTTTCCTGACCTGACCTGTTCTGCACCATATTAAGAGCCTTCTCCTTAGATCCCTCAAGTTCTTCAATTCCTTCAGCCCTAATGAGATCAAGATACCTTTGCAGAAGTTGCATTTGGCAAAAAGATGTTGGGCTGTCTCCTTTTCTAAGCCACAAAGGCAACAGTTTGGTTGCTGCTGGAGTATTTTATACTTCTGGAGCCTATCAACTGTAGCTAGTTTACCTTTGAGCATTAGCCATAAGAAGAATCTGTGTTTTGGGAGTAGTTTGTTGTGCCAAGTCAGTTTAGCCCAAATATCTTCTTCTTCTTCTCCTTTCATGATGTTGTAAGCAGTAGTACTGGAGAAGCCTTCATCCCTCCTTGCACAAAGCTGCATCTTGCCAAACATTTTGTCTTTCAACCTCACAAGTAGTTTCCAGATCCAGCTATGCCCCTCTTGAGCTTTGTAAGTGTCAAATGATTTTCCTTTTAGATAGAAGGCCTGAATCCACCTTATCCAAAGTATATCTTTCTTCTGCTGGATGTCCCACACATGCCTGCATAAAGATGCCAGATTCCACAAAGAAGGATCTTTAATGCCCATGCCACCAAATTTTTTCCCTTTACAAAGTGAACTCCATGCTGCTGGTGTGAAGTATTTGCTATTTGGATCTTTCCCCCATAGAAAGGCTCTACACATCTTCTCTACCTCCTCATGTATTTCTTCTGGAATTTTCAAAACACTTGACCAGTAGCTGGAGAGGCTAAGTAGTAAAGTGTTGATGACATGCACATTTCCTGCATGAGACAAGTGCCTTCCCTTCCAGCCTGCTATCTTGATTCTGATCTTGTCCAATAAATTTGCACAAGTCTCTTTGTCCCACTTGCAAGTTGAAAGGGGGAGTCCCAAGTATTTTAGGGGGAGGTCACCTCTTGATACCTTGAGGATTGAGGCCAGGAGATCCTTTTCACCTTCATCCATCACTGAGAAAAAGGCCACTGATTTCTTTTCATTTATTCCCAGCCCTGTTGTGTGCCTAAATTCTTCCAAGCAGGCTTTAATACCTCTCATAGATTGGGCAGTTGCACCACAAAAGAGTAGTAAGTCATCAGCAAAAATCAGACTATGAATTCCCACTCTTTCACACCTTTGATGGTACTGGATAGAGTTGTTTAGATAGTGAGCCTCCAGCATCCTGGTCAAATACTCCATACCAATAACAAAAAGCAAGGGAGATAAGGGATCACCTTGCTTGACTCCTTTTTTACCCTTAAAAGCAGTAGTATAACCTCCATTAATTGAAATGCAAAAAGAGGATGTGAAGACACACCTCTTGAGCCAGTGCATGAAAAGTGGAGGAAACCTCAAAGCTGCAAGCCAATCAAAGAGAAAATCCCAGCTCAAGTTGTCAAATGCTTTCCTGATATCAATTTGAAGCAAGCAGCTAGGTCTCATGGTAGTATTGTGGTATTTCTGGATGAGTTCTTGTGTGAGCAGAACATTGTGTGCAATTTGTCTGCCTTTCACAAATGCACCTTGATTTTGGCTAACCACTGAGGGCAATACCCTTCCCAGTCTTGTACACAAGATTTTAGCAACCATCTTGTATAATACTGAGCAGCATGCAATAGGCCTGAGATCATTGGCTGTTTGTGGCAGGGGGCATTTAGGGATAAGGGTTAACACTGCTTGGCTAAAGTCAGTAGGCATTGTGTCCCCAGCAAAAAATCCCTTTACTGCCCTTATTACTCCAGGACCAACTGTACTCCAAGTGTTCTTAAAAAATTGGCTTGTGAAGCCATCTTGGCCAGGACTCTTGGATGAACCAATACTCTTCAATGCAGCATATATTTCCTCTGGGGTGATATCTTGAATAAGTGAGGCCTGCTGGCCTATTGAAAATGTGCCCCCCAACTTCACATACTCTTTATTCAGTTTCAGTGTAGTCTGACTAGTTTCTCCAAGTTGCTTCTTGAAAAAATCCAGAAGGTGCATTTCAATTGCTTCCCTTCCTTCTATCAATTTAGCACCATCTGAGAGGCATAGAATCTGGTTGTGGTACTGTCTACCCTTCAAAAGTGAGTAAAACAGTTTAGTAGGCCTGTCCCCTTCTTTGATCCAGTTGATTTTTGCCCTCTGCTGTAGGAAGTTGAATTCTGCTTCAACATAGAATTCCAGTAGCCCCCTTTTGTCTCTTTCCAGTTGCTGCTGTTGTTGTGAGGTGAGATCCTTGCTTAGCTCTGTGACTGACCTCTCCCACTCTTCCCTTGCCATTGCTGTCCTCTTTTCAATTTCTGAGAATTGTCTTCTATTCAGCATAAAAGGGGTGCTTGAATTCCCCTTAATTGCCTAAAAAGATCCTCCATGGTCTGCACAGCCTCATCCTCCCATACAACCTTAATAATATCATGGAACTGTGGAGATGTGCTCCACATATTATAAAATTTAAAAGGTTTAGGGGCTTGCCTTTCCTTCTTCTTCAACTGGATAATTTGAGGGAGATGATCAGATATTTCAGTAGTGTTAATCAAGCACAGTGCTTCTGGAAATGTAGCAATCCAGGCATGATTGACAAGGGACCTGTCAATTCTACTGAAAATTCTCTCCCCCACTGCCCTCTCGTTCTCCCAAGTGTAGCTAGGGCCAATTGTTTTTAGTTCCAGCAATTGTAAGTCTTGCACACATTCCTGGAAGTCAATTATTTCTTTTATCTGTACTGAGGTCCCTCCCTGTCTATCTTCAAGATGCAAAGGAGCATTGAAGTCACCTGTGATCAGCCATGGATAAGCTCCATGGTCCAGTTTCTTCAGTTGGGACCACAGTGGACCTCTGCCCTCTATGGTGTGGTAGCCATAGACAAAAGTGACAAAGCACTCCAGCTTCAGAGCCTTTATACAGCAATGCACATCCAGCCACTGTTCATTTTGTGCAGTTGCAATGATCTCATAAATCTCAGGTCTCCAGCCTACCCAGATTCTGCCCTTGTCATTGGCATCATTTGTGGTCATCCAGTTCCATCCCATGCTACTGAAATCCTTCCACACCTGCTGCTCTTTAGCCTTTTTAACTTTAGTCTCCATAAAGCCTACTAAACCAAAATTAAAGCCTGTACAAAATTTTTTGATTTTTTTCTGCTTGTCTATCCTATTTACACCTCTGATGTTCCATGCCAGAATGTTGCTATTCATCAGGTGGATCTGCCAGAGCCAGATACCTCCCTCCTGAACCTTCATCACTCACTTCTACTTCTACCATTGGCTGCTTTCCTGGCCTGTGTGCAGCATGTGTGACAGCCTCAAAGCCTTCCTCATCTTTGGCCAATGTTTGTGGTTTTTCCTTTTTGCCAATTTTTGCATCTGGTCTCAGCTGTGGGGCAACTCTCCAGGCTGTAGGTTTGGCTACAGGGATCCATTTCTTCTGTTGGGGTCTCTCAGTTTGAGCACTCTTCCTGCATTGCTCTTTTAAGTGGCCTAATCTCCCACATTCACCACACTTCACAGGTTGCCATTCAAACACCAAAGGTTGGTGCTGAATTATATCCTCCTCATCTATGTAAGGCACAGAGCTTGGAACTGCATCAGTAATTTCCACCTCTACTTGCACCCTTGCAAAGCCCAGTCTTGCATGGTTTAGAGTGCATTCATCTATTCTTTTAGGGACCCCAATGGGACTGAGAATTTTGCTAAGTATGGAGGGCTTCCAGTATGGGAGAGGCAGCTCAGGGAGTTGTATCCATACTGGTATTTTAGTAGCCTCAAAGTCCCACCAATTTTTAGACCAGGCTTTAACTAGCACTGGCTTATGATCAAACAGCAAAAGACCTTTGCTCAGAATCTCCTCACAGTACTGCTTCTGGCTAAATCTCACCATAAAGATACCATCCTTCATCCTCCACACCTTCTGTATTTTAGCAGAACCCCAAATTCTATTAAAGAAACCCTCCATGACTCTATGAGGTGGGAAAGCTCCTAAAATTTTACAAACCAGAGTTGACTCCCAGTCTTTGACACTTTCTGCTACTTCTTCCTTAGAGATTTTAGCCATTTTTATACCTTCAATTGACAATGGTTCAACAAAGTTTACCTCAGTTGAAGATCCTCCAAAAAGATTCCTCCAGCTCCTCTCTTTATTCTCCATCTCCTCAGCTTGGTCAGCCCAGCTTCTGGATGAGCCCAGTTTACTGTTTGCACTGTTCATTTCCAGATCTGCAACTCCCCCGGCTGTTGTGCCTTTCAAAGTTTTAAGCTTTTAACGCCATTTCTTGTCATTTTACATAGTTTGGAGCTTTTAACACCATTTCTTGTTATTTTACATAGTTTTGAGCTTTAACGCCGTTTCTTGTCATTTTACATAGTTTTGATCTTTTAACACCATTTCTTGTCATTTTAAATAGTTTTGAGCTTTTAACGCCATTTCTTGTTATTTTGCATAGTTTGGAGCTTTTAACACCATTTCTAGTCATTTTACATAGTTTTGAGCTTTTAACGCCATTTCTTATCATTTTACATTGTTTTTTACCTTTCTTGTCATTTTACATAATTTTGACCTTTTAACACAGTTTCTTATCATTTTACATAGTTTTGAGCTTATAACGCCAATTCTTGTCATTTTACATAGTTTGGAGCTTTTAACACCATTTCTAGTCATTTTACATAGTTTGGAGCTTTTAACGCCATTAGATGTCATTTGACATAGTTTTTGACCTTTCTTGTCATTTGACATAGTTTTGACCTTTTAACGCCATTTCTTGCCATTTTACATAGTTTTGACCTTTTAACGCCGTTTCTTGTCATTTTACATAGTTTGGACCATTTAACACCATTTCTTGTCATTTTACATAGTTTTGAGCTTTTAACGCCATTTCTTGTCATTTTACATAGTTTTGAGCTTTTAACGCCATTTCTTGTCATTTTACATAGTTTGGACCTTTTAACATCATTTCTAGTCGTTTTACATAGTTTGAGCTTTTAACGCCATTTCCTGTCATTTTACATAGTTTTGACCTTTTAACACCGTTTCTTGTCATTTTACATAATTTTGATTTTTTTAACGCCGTTTCTTCTCATTGTACATAGTTTTGACCTTTTAACGCCATTAGCTGTAATTTGACATAGTTTTTGACCTTTCTTGTCATTTGACATAGTTTTGACCTTTTAACGCCATTTCTTGCCATTTTACATAGTTTTGACCTTTTAACACCGTTTCTTGTCATTTTACATAGTTTGGACTATTTAGCACCATTTCTTGTCATTTTTCATAGTTTTGAGCTTTTAACGCCATTTCTTGTCATTTTACATAGTTTTGAGCTTTTAACGCCATTTCTTGTAGTTTTACATAGTTTGGACCTTATAATACCATTTCTTGTCATTTTACAAAGTTTTGAGCTTTTAACGCCATATCTTGTCATTTTACATAATTTTGACCTTTTAACAACAATTCTAGTCATTTTACATAGTTTTGAGCTTTTAACGCCATTTCTTGTCATTTTACATAGTTTGGACCTTTTAACATCATTTCTATTCATTTTACATAGTTTAAGCTTTTAACGCCATTTCTTGTCATTTTACATAGTTTTGACCTTTTAACACCGTTTCTTGTCATTTTACATAATTTTGATTTTTTAACGCCGTTTCTTGTCATTGTACTTAGTTTTGACCATTTAACGCCATTTCTTGTCGTTTTACATAGTTTGGCCTTTTGACGCCGTTTCTTGTCATTTTACATAGTTTGGACCATTTAACACCATTTCTTTTCATTTTTCATAGTTTTGAGATTTCCTCGCCGTTTCTTGTTATTTTACATAGTTTTGACCTTATGACACCATTTCTTGTAATTTTACATAATTTTGATTTTTTTACGCCGATTCTTCTCATTATACATAGTTTTGACCTTTTAACGCCATTTCTTGTCATTTGACATAGTTTTTGACCGTTCTTGTCATTTAATATAGTTTTGACCTTTTAACGCCATTTCTAGTCATTTTACATAGTTTTGACCTTTTAAGGCCGTTTCTTGTCATTTTACATAGTTTGGACCATTTTACACCATTTCTTGTCATTTTACATAGTTTTGAGCTTTTAACGCCATTTCTTGTCATTTTACATAGTTTGGACCTTTTAACACCATTTCTTGTCATTTTACATAGTTTTGAGGTTTTAACGCCATCTCTTGTCATTATACATAGTTTGGACCTTTTAACATCATTTCTTGTCATTTTACATAGTTTTGAGCTTTTAACGCTATTTCTTGTCATTTTACATAGTTTTAACCTTTTAACACCGTTTCTTGTGATTTTACATAATTTTGATTTTTTAACGCCGTTTCTTGTCATTGTACATAGTTTTGACCTTTTAATTAACGCCATTTCTTGTCGTTTTACATAGTTTGGCCTTTTAACACCATTTCTTTTCATTTTTCATAGTTTTGAGCTTGTCTCGCCGTTTCTTGTCATTTTACATAGTTTTGACCTTATAACACCATTTCTTGTCATTTTACATGGTTTTAAGCTTTTAACACTATTTCTTGTCATTTTACATAGTTTTAACCTTTTAACATCGTTTCTTGTGATTTTACATAATTTTGATATTTTAACGCCGTTTCTTGTCATTGTACATAGTTTTGACCTTCTAACGCCATTTGTTGTCATTTTAAATAGTTTGGCCTTTTAACGCCTTTTGTTGTCATTTTACATAGTTTGGACCATTTAACACCATTTCTTGTCATTTTACATTGTTTTGAGCTTTTAACGCCGTTTCTTGTCATTTTACATAGTTTGGACCTTTTAACACCATTTCTTGTAATTTTACATAGTTTTGAGCTTTTAACACCATTTCTTATCATTTCACATAGTTTCAACCTTTTAACACCTTTTCATGTCATTTTACATAATTTTGACTTTTTAACGCCGTTTCTTGTCATTGTACATAGTTTTGACCTTTTAACACCATTTCTTGTCATTTTTCATAGTTTTGAGCTTTTAACGCCATTTCTTGTCATTTTACATAGTTTTGAGCTTTTAACGCCATTTTTTGTAGTTTTACATAGTTTGGACCTTATAATACCATTTCTTGTCATTTTACATAGTTTTGAGCTTTTAACGCCATTTCTTGTCATTTTACATTGTTTTTTACCTCTTTTGTCATTTTACATAGTTTTGACCTTTTAACACAGTTTCTTGTCTTTTTACAAAGTTTTGAGATTTTAACGCCCTGTCTTGTCATTTTACATAGTTTTGAGCTTTTAACGCCATTTCTTGTCATTTTACATACATTTAACCTTTTAACGCCGTTTCTTGTCATTTTACATAGTTTGGACCTTTTAACACCATTTCTTGTCATTTTACAAACTTTTGAGCTTTTAACACCATTTCTTGTCATTTTAAAAAGTTTTGAGCTTTTAACGCCATTTCTTGTCATTTTACATAGTTTGGAGCTTTTAACACCATTTCTTATCATTTTACATTGTTTTTTACATTTCTTGTCATTTTACATACATTTGAACTTTTAACGCCGTTTCTTGTCATTTTACATAGTTTGGACCTTTTAACACCATTTCTTGTCATTTTACAAAGTTTTGAGCTTTTAACGCCATTTCTTGTCATTTTACATAGTTTGGAGCTTTTAACACCATTTCTAGTCATTTTACATAGTTTTGTGCTTTTAACGTCATTTCTTATAATTTGACACAGTTTTTGAACTTTTAACGCCATTTCTTGTCATTGTACATAGTTTAGATCTTTTAACGCCATATCTTGTCCATTTACATAATTTTGACCTTTTAACGCCATTTCTTGTAGTTTTACATAGTTTGGACCTTATAACACCATTTCTAGTCATTTTACATATATTTGGGCTTTATCGCCGTATCTTGTCATTTTACATAGTATTGACCTTTTAACGCTGTTTCTTGTCATTTTACATAGTTTGGACCTTTTAACACCATTTCTTGTCATTTTACAAAGTTTTGAGCTTATAACGCCAATTCTTGTCATTTTACATAGTTTGGAGCTTTTAACACCATTTCTAGTCATTTTACATAGTTTTGTGCTTTTAACGCCATTTCTTATCATTTTACATGTTTTTTTACCTTTCTTGTCATTTTACATAGTTTTGACCTTTTAACACAGTTTCTTGTCATTTTACAAAGTTTTGAGCTTTTAACGCCATTTCTTGTCATTTTACATAGTTTGGAGCTTTTAACACCATTTCTAGTCATTTTACATAGTTTTGAGCTTTTAAGGCCATTTCTTGTCATTTTACATTGTTTTTTATCTTTCTTGTCATTTTACATACTTTTGACCTTTTAACGCCGTTTCTTGTAATTTTACTTAGTTTGGACCTTTTAACACCAGTTCTTGTCATTTTACAAAGTTTTAAGCTTTTAACGCCATTTCTTGTCATTTTACATAGTTTGGAGCTTTTAACACCATTTCTTGTCATTTTACATAGTTTTGAGCTTTTAACGCCGTTTCTTGTCATTTTACATAGTTTGGACCTTTTAACACCATTTCTTGTCATTTTACATAGTTTTGAGCTTTTAACGCCATTTCCTGTCATTTTGCATAGTTTGGAGCTTTTAACACCATTTCTAGTCATTTTACATAGTTTTGAGCTTTTAACGCCATTTCTTATCATTTTCAATTGTTTTTTACCTTTCTTGTCATTTTACATACTTTTGACCTTTTAACGCCGTTTCTTGTCATTTTACATAGTTTGGAGCTTTTAACACCATTTCTAGTCATTTTACATAGTTTTGAGCTTTTAACGCCATTTCTTATCATTTTACATTGTTTTTTACATTTCTTGTCATTTTACATACATTTGACCTTTTAACGCCGTTTCTTGTTATTTTACATAGTTTGGACCTTTTAACACCATTTCTTGTCATTTTACAAAGTTTTGAACTTTTAACGCCATTTCTTGTCATTTTACATAGTTTGGAGCTTTTAACACAATTTCTAGTCATTTTACATAGTTTTGTGCTTTTAACGCCATTTCTTATCATTTTACATTGTTTTTTACCTTTGTTGTCATTTTACATAGTTTTGACCTTTTAACACAGTTTCTTGTCTTTTTACAAAGTTTTGAGATTTTAACGCCCTTTCTTGTCATTTTACATAGTTTTGAGCTTTTAACGCCATTTCTTGTCATTTTACATACATTTAACCTTTTAACGCCGTTTCTTGTCATTTTACATACATTTAACCTTTTAACGCATCTTGTCATTTTTTTTTTTTTTTTTGATGAACCCTTTTCTTAATTACTAAGCAAAAACTATTACAAGTTTAGACCTTCACTCCCAGTCTATTACAAAATTCCTAACCTATTTCTAGGTTCAAAAGACTCTATTTCTAATCACTTCTAAAGACACCTTTGGACCAGTTGAACTCATCTTCAATTCTTTTCCCCACTTTTTCAGCCAGTACTGACTTGTGGTTAAAGATTCTGTTGTTTCTCTCCTCCCAAATATGATAAAGTGTGGCAACTAGGTTGAAGAGTTTTCTGACCTGACCTGTTCTGCACCATATCAAAAGCCTTCTCCTCAGATCCCTCAAGTTCTTCAATTCCTTCAGCCCTAATGAAAACAAAATGCCTTTACAGAAATTGCATTTGGCAAAGAGATGCTGGGCTGTCTCCTCCTCCAAGCCACAAAGACAACAGTTAGGTTGCTGCTGGAGTATCTTGTACTTCTGGAGCCTATCAACTGTAGCTAATTTACCTTTGAGCATGAGCCATAAGAAGAATCTGTGTTTTGGGAGTAGTTTTCTATGCCAGGTCAGTTTAGCCCAAATATCTTCTTCTTCTTCTCCTTTCATGATGTTGTAAGCAGCAGAAATAGAGAAACCTCCATCCCTCCTTGTACAGAGCTGCATTTTGCCAAACATTTTATCTTTCAACCTCACAAGTAATTTCCAGATCCAGCTATGCCCCTCTTGAGCTTGATAGATGTCAAAATATCTTCCTTTTAGATAGAAGGCCTGAATCCACCTTATCCAAAGTATATCTTTCTTTTGCTGAATGTCCCATACATGCTTGCATAAGGATGCCAGATTCCACAATGAAGGATCTTTAATGCCCATGCCACCAAATTTTTTCCTTTTACAAAGGGAACTCCATGCTGCTGGTGTGAAGTACTTGCTATTTGGATCTTTCCCCCATAGAAAGGCTCTACACATCTTCTCTACCTCCTCATGTATTTCTTCTGGAATTTTCAAAACACTTGACCAGTAGCTTGAGAGGCTAAGGAGTAAAGTGTTGATGACATGCACATTTCCTGCATGAGACAAGTGCCTTCCCTTCCAGCCTGCTATCTTGACTCTGATCCTGTCCAATAAGCTTGCACAAGTCTCTTTATCCCATTTGCAGGTTGAGAGGGGCAGTCCCAAGTATTTGAGGGGGAGTTCACCCCTTGATACATTGAGAATTGAGGCCAGTAGATCCTTTTCACCCTCATCCATCACTGAGAAGAAGGCCACTGATTTCTTTTCATTTATTCCCAGCCCTGTGGTATACCTAAATTCTTCCAAGCAGGCTTTAATACCTCTCATAGATTGGGCATTTGCACCACAAAAGAGTAGTAAGTCATCAGCAAAAATTAGACTGTGAATTCCCACCCTTTCACACCTTTGATGGTACTGGATAGAGTTGTTTAGATAGTGAGCTTCCAGCATTCTGGTCAAATACTCCATACCAATAACAAAAAGTAAGGGAGATAAAGGATCACCTTGCTTAACTCCCTTTTTACCCTTAAAAGCAGTAGTATAACCTCCATTAATTGAAATGCAAAAAGAGGATGTGAAGACACACCTCTGGAGCCATTGCCTGAAAAGTGGAGGAAACTTCAAGGTTGCAAGCCAATCAAAAAGGAAATCCCAGCTCAAATTGTCAAATGCTTTCCTGATGTCAATTTGAAGCAAGCAACTAGGCCTCATGGTAGTGTTGTGGTATTTCTGGATGAGTTCTTGTGTGAGCAAAACATTGTGTGCAATTTGTCTGCCTTTTACAAATGCACCTTGATTTAGGCTAACCACCGAGGGCAACACCATTCCCAGCCTTGTGCACAAGATTTTAGCCACCATCTTGTATAAAACTGAGCAGCATGCAATAGGCCTGAGATCATTGGCTGTTTGTGGCAGGGAGCATTTAGGGATTAGGGCTAATACTGCTTGGCTAAAGTCAGTAGGCATTGTGTCTCCAGCAAAAAATCCTTTTACTGCCCTTATTACTCCAGGACCAGTTGTACTCCAAGTATTCTTAAAAAATTGGCTAGTAAAGCCATCTTGGCCAGGACTCTTGGATGAACCAATACTCTTCAATGCAGCATATATTTCCTCTGAAGTAATGTCTTGAATAAGTGAGGCCTGCTGGCTTACTGATAGTGTGCCCCCCAACTTCACATAATCCTTGTTCATTTTCAGTGTAGTCTTACTAGTTTCTCCAAGTTGCTTCTTGAAAAAATCCAGTAGATGCATCTCAATAGCTTCCCTTCCTTCTATCAAATTAGCTCCATCTGAGAGACATAAAATCTGGTTGTGGTACTGCCTACTCTTCAAGAGTGAGTAAAACAGTTTAGTAGGCCTGTCCCCTTCCTTGATCCAATTGATTTTTGCTCTCTGCTGTAGGAAATTGAATTCTGCTTCAGCATAGAACTCCAGTAGCCCCCTTTTGTCTCTTTCCAGTTGTTGCTGTTTTTGTGAGGTGAGATCCTTGCTTAGCTCTGTGACTGATTGCTCCCACTCTTCTCTTGCCAATGCTGCCCTCTTTTCAATTTCTGAGAATTGCCTTCTATTCAGGCGTTGAAGGGGTGCTTGAATTCCCCTTAATTGCCTAAATAGATCCTCCATGGTCTGTACACCCTCATCCTCCCATACAACCTTAATAATGTCTTGAAACTGTGGAGATGTGCTCCACATATTATAAAACTTAAAAGGTTTAGGGGCTTGCCTTTCTTTCTTCCTCAGCTGGATAATTTGTGGGAAATGATCAGAGATTTCAGTATTGCTAATCAAGCACAATGTTTCTGGAAAAGTGGTGATCCAGGCATGATTGACAAGGGACCTGTCAATTCTACTGAAGATCCTCTCCCCCACTGCCCTCTTGTTCTCCCAAGTGTAGCTAGGACCTATTGTTTTTAGCTCTAGCAGTTGCAAGTCTTGTACACATTCCTGGAAGTCTATTATTTCCTTTGTCTGTACTGAGGTCCCCCCCTGCCTATCATCCAGATGTAAAGGAGCATTGAAATCACCTGTGATCAGCCATGGGTAAGCACCATGGTCCAGCTTCTTCAGTTGGGACCACAGTGGTCCTCTGCCCTCTATGGTATGGTAACCATACACAAAGGTGACAAAACACTCCTGCTTCAATGCCTTTATACAGCAATGCACATCCAGCCATTGTTCATTTTGTGCAGTTGCAATGATCTCATAAACATCAGGCCTCCACCCTACCCAGATTCTGCCTTTGTCATTGGCATCATTAG
The DNA here is from genome assembly GCA_948330725.1 of Sherardia arvensis. NCBI lineage: Eukaryota > Viridiplantae > Streptophyta > Magnoliopsida > Gentianales > Rubiaceae > Sherardia > Sherardia arvensis. Next base: position 22,237,667 of record OX415240.1, read on the forward strand.
TAGTTATCCAGCTCCATCCCATGCTACTGAAGTCCTTCCACACCTGCTGCTCTTTTGCCTTTTTAACTTTAGTCTCCATAAAGCCAACTAAACCAAAACTAGAAGCTGTACAAAATTTTTTGATTTTTTTCTGCTTATCTGTCCTATTTACACCCCTGATGTTCCATGCCAGAATGTTGCTATTCATCAGGTGGATCTGCCAGAGCCAGATACCTCCCTCCTAAACCTTCATCATTCACTTCTTCCATTGGCTGCTTTCCCTGCCTGTGTGCAACATTGGTGACAGCCTCAAAACCTTCATCATCTTTTGCCATTTTCTGTGGTTTCTCCTTTTTGCCAATTTTTGCATTTGGCCTTATCTGTGGGGCTACTCTCCAGGCAGTTGGCTTGGCTACAGGGATCCATTTCTTTTGTTGAGGTCCTGCAACTGGAGCATTCCTCCTACACTGTTCTTTTAGGTGGCCTAATCTCCCACATTCACCACACTTCACTGGTTGCCATTCAAACACCAAAGGCTGGTGCTGAATGATGTCCTCCTCATCTATGTAAGGCACAGAACTTGGAACTGCATCTGCAATTTCCACCTCCACTTGCACCCTTGCAAAGCCCAGCCTTGTATGATTTAGTGTGCAGTCATCTATTCTTTTAGGGACCCCAATTGGACTAATTATCTTGCTGAGAATGGAGGGCTTTCAGTATGGGAGGGGCAACTCAGGAAGTTGAATCCATACTGGAATTTTACTGGCCTCAAAATCCCACCAATTTTTAGACCAAGCTTTAACCAACACTGGCTTATGATCAAAGAGCAGCATGCCCTTGCTCAAAATTTCCTCACAGTACTGTTTTTGGCTAAATCTCACCATAAAAATACCATCCCTCATCCTCCATACCTTCTGTATTTTTGCAGAACCCCATATTCTATTAAAGAACCCCTCCATGACTCTATGAGGTGGGAAAGCTCCTAAAATTTTACAGACCAAAGTTGACTCCCAGTCTTTGACACTCTCCTTTACTTCTTCCTTAGAGATTTTAGCCATTTTTATACCTTCAATTGACAGGGGGGTTCAACAAAGTTTACCTCAGCTGAAGGCCCTCCAAAAAGGTTTCTCCAGCTCCCCTCTTTCTTCTCCATCTCCTCAGTTTGGTCAGCCCAGCTTCTGGATGAGCCCACTCCACTGTTTGGTGTACTGTTCACAACTGGATCTGCGTTTTCCCTGGGTTCTGTTGTCTTCAACCTTGGTGTTTGAGCATCCACACACTCCTCTGTATGCTGGAGTAGTACTTCCTCCTCAGGCAGTTGAGCTAGCTCCACATCTGACAGCAACCCATCTGAGCTAGCTAGTTTCTTCACTACTGAAAAGTCCCCATCTCTCTGCAGGATTTGTTTGTTTCTGCCCCTCTTCTTGATGCTACCAGACTTCCCTAGAGAAGGCATCTGATCACTGGTGAAGAGATCAGCACCAGATCTGGATGAATCAAGCTCAGTTGGACAGAAATTGCATTACACACAGTGAAGGTGTAATCGCACACAGTGAGCTCTGCAAAATCAACCCATTAATTTTAACGCCATTAGTTAGTTTGGACCTTTTAACACCATTTCTTGTCATTTTACAAAGTTTTGAGCTTTTAACGCCATTTCTTGTCATTTTACATAGTTTGGAGCTTTTAACACTATTTCTAGTCATTTTACATAGTTTTGTGCTTTTAACGCCATTTCTTATAATTTGACACAGTTTTTGAACTTTTAACGCCATTTCTTGTCATTGTACATAGTTTAAATCTTTTAACGCCATATCTTGTCCATTTACATAATTTTGACCTTTTAACGCCATTTCTTGTAGTTATACATAGTTTGGACCTTATAACACCATTTCTAGTCATTTTACAAAGTTTTGAGTTTATAACGCCAATTCTTGTCATTTTAAATAGTTTGGAGCTTTTAACACCATTTCTAGTCATTTTACATATTTTTGTGCTTTTAACGCCATTTCTTATCATTTTACATGTTTTTTTACCTTTCTTGTAATTTTACATAGTTTTGACCTTTTAACACAGTTTCTTGTCATTTTACAAAGTCTTGAGCTTTTAACGCCAATTCTTGTCATTTTACATAGTTTGGAGCTTTTAACACCATTTCTAGTCATTTTACATAGTTTTGTGCTTTTAACGCCATTTCTTATCATTTTACAAGTTTTTTACCTTTCTTGTCATTTTACATACTTTTGACCTTTTAACGCCGTTTCTTGTCATTTTACTTAGTTTGGACCTTTTAACACCATTTCTTGTCATTTTACAAAGTTTTGAGCTTTTAACGCCATTTCTTGTCATTTTACATAGTTTGGAGCTTTTAACATAATTTCTAGTCATTTTACATAATTTTGAGCTTTTAACGCCATTTCTTGTCATTTTACATACATTTAACCTTTTAACGCCGTTTCTTGTCATTTTACATAGTTTGGACCTTTTAACACAGTTTCTTGTCATTTTACATAGTTTTGAGCTTATAACGCCAATTCTTGTCATTTTACATAGTTTGGAGCTTTTAACACCATTTCTAGTCATTTTACATAGTTTTGTGCTTTTAACGCCATTTCTTATCATTTTACATGTTTTTTTACCTTTCTTGTCATTTTACATAGTTTTGACCTTTTAACACAGTTTCTTGTCATTTTACAAAGTTTTGAACTTTTAACGCCATTTCTTGTCATTTTACATAGTTTGGAGCTTTTAACACCATTTCTAGTCATTTTACATAGTTTTGAGCTTTTAACGCCATTTCTTGTCATTTTACATTGTTTTTTACCTTTCTTGTCATTTTACATACTTTTGACCTTTTAACGCCGTTTCTTGTAATTTTACTTAGTTTGGACCTTTTAACACCATTTCTTGTCATTTTACAATGTTTTAAGCTTTTAACGCCATTTCTTGTCATTTTACATAGTTTGGAGCTTTTAACACCATTTCTTGTCATTTTACATAGTTTTGAGCTTTTAACGCCGTTTCTTGTCATTTTACATAGTTTGGACATTTTAACACCATTTCTTGTCATTTTACATAGTTTTGAGCTTTTAACGCCATTTCTTGTTATTTTGCATAGTTTGGAGCTTTTAACACCATTTCTAGTCATTTTACATAGTTTTGAGCTTTTAACGCCATTTCTTATCTTTTTACATTGTTTTTTACCTTTGTTGTCATTTTACATAGTTTTGACCTTTTAACACAGTTTCTTGTCTTTTTACAAAGTTTTGAGATTTTAACGCCCTTTCTAGTCATTTTACATAGTTTTGAGCTTTTTACGCCATTTCTTGTCATTTTACATTCATTTAACCTTTTAACGCCGTTTCTTGTCATTTTACATAGTTTGGACCTTTTAACACAGTTTCTTGTCATTTTACATAGTTTTGAGCTTATAACGCCAATTCTTGTCATTTTACATAGTTTGGAGCTTTTAACACCATTTCTAGTCATTTTACATAGTTTTGTGCTTTTAACGCCATTTCTTATCATTTTACATGTTTTTTTACCTTTCTTGTCATTTTATTTAGTTTTGACCTTTTAACACAGTTTCTTGTCATTTTACATAGTTTTGACCTTTTAACACAGTTTCTTGTCATTTTACAAAGTTTTGAGCTTTTAACGCCATTTCTTGTCATTTTACATTGTTTTTTACCTTTCTTGTCATTTTACATACTTTTGACCTTTTAACGCCGTTTCTTGTAATTTTACTTAGTTTGGACCTTTTAACACCATTTCTTGTCATTTTACAAAGTTTTAAGCTTTTAACGCCATTTCTTGTCATTTTACATAGTTTGGAGCTTTTAACACCATTTCTTGTCATTTTACATAGTTTTGAGCTTTTAACGCCGTTTCTTGTCATTTTACATAGTTTGGACATTTTACATAGTTTTGAGCTTTTAACGCCATTTCTTGTTATTTTGCATAGTTTGGAGCTTTTAACACCATTTCTAGTCATTTTACATAGTTTTGAGCTTTTAACGCCATTTCTTATCTTTTTACATTGTTTTTTACATTTCTTGTCATTTTACATACATTTGACCTTTTAACGCCGTTTCTTGTCATTTTACATAGTTTGGACCTTTTAACACCATTTCTTGTCATTTTACAAAGTTTTGAACTTTTAACGCCATTTCTTGTCATTTTACATAGTTTGGAGCTTTTAACACAATTTCTAGTCATTTTACATAGTTTTGTGCTTTTAACGCCATTTCTTATCATTTTACATTGTTTTTTACCTTTTTTGTCATTTTACATAGTTTTGACCTTTTAACACAGTTTCTTGTCTTTTTACAAAGTTTTGAGATTTTAACGCCCTTTCTTGTCATTTTACATAGTTTTGAGCTTTTAACGCCATTTCTTGTCATTTTACATACATTTAACCTTTTAACGCCGTTTCTTGTCATTTTACATAATTTGGACCTTTTAACACCATTTCTTATCATTTTACAAAGTTTTGAGCTTTTAACGCCATTTCTTGTCATTTTGCATAGTTTGGAGCTTTTAACACCATTTCAAGTCATTTTACATAGTTTTGTGTTTTTAACGTCATTTCTTATAATTTGACACAGTTTTTGAACTTTTAACGCCATATCTTGTCCATTTACATAATTTTGACCTTTTAACGCCATTTCTTGTAGTTTTACATAGTTTGGACCTTATAACACCATTTCTAGTCATTTTACATATATTTGGGCTTTATCGCCGTATCTTGTCATTTTACATAGTATTGACCTTTTAACGCTGTTTCTTGTCCTTTTAACACCATTTCTTGTCATTTTACAAAGTTTTGAGCTTATAACGCCAATTCTTGTCATTTTACATAGTTTGGAGCTTTTAACACCATTTCTAGTCATTTTACATAGTTTTGTGCTTTTAACGCCATTTCTTATCATTTTACATGTTTTTTTACCTTTCTTGTCATTTTACATAGTTTTGACCTTTTAACACAGTTTCTTGTCATTTTACAAAGTTTTGAGCTTTTAACGCCATTTCTTGTCATTTTACATAGTTTGGAGCTTTTAACACCATTTCTAGTCATTTTACATAGTTTGGCCTTTTAACGCCGTTTCTTGTCATTTTACATTGTTTTTTACCTTTCTTGTCATTTTACATACTTTTGACCTTTTAACGCCGTTTCTTGTCATTTTACTTAGTTTGGACCTTTTAACACCATTTCTTGTCATTTTACAAAGTTTTAAGCTTTTAACGCCATTTCTTGTCATTTTACATAGTTTGGAGCTTTTAACACCATTTCTTGTTATTTTACATAGTTTTGAGCTTTTAACGCCGTTTCTTGTCATTTTAAATAGTTTTGATCTTTTAACACCATTTCTTGTCATTTTAAATAGTTTTGAGCTTTTAACGCCATTTCTTGTCATTTTGCATAGTTTGGAGCTTTTAACACCATTTCTAGTCATTTTACATAGTTTTGAGCTTTTAACGCCATTTCTTATCATTTTACATTGTTTTTTACCTTTCTTGTCATTTTACATAATTTTGACCTTTTAACACAGTTTCTTGTCATTTTACATAGTTTTGAGCTTATAACGCCAATTCTTGTCATTTTACATAGTTTGGAGCTTTTAACACCATTTCTAGTCATTTTACATAGTTTGGCCTTTTAACGTCGTTTCTTGTCATTTTACATTGTTTTTGACCTTTCTTGTCATTTTACATACTTTTGACCTTTTAACGCCGTTTCTTGTCATTTTACTTAGTTTGGACCTTTTAACACCATTTCTTGTCATTTTACATAGTTTTGACCTTTTAACACAGTTTCTTGTCATTTTACATAGTTTTGAGCTTTTAACATAATTTCTAGTCATTTTACATAGTTTTGAGCTTTTAACGCCATTTCTTATCATTTTACATTGTTTTTTACCTTTCTTGTCATTTTACATAATTTTGACCTTTTAACACAGTTTCTTGTCATTTTACATAGTTTTGAGCTTATAACGCCAATTCTTGTCATTTTACATAGTTTGGAACTTTTAACACCATTTCTAGTCATTTTACATAGTTTTGAGCTTTTAACGCCATTTCTTATCATTTTACATTGTTTTTTACCTTTCTTGTCATTTTACATAATTTTGACCTTTTAACACAGTTTCTTGTCATTTTACATAGTTTTGAGCTTATAACGCCAATTCTTGTAATTTTACATAGTTTGGAGCTTTTAACACCATTTCTAGTCATTTTACATAGTTTTGTGCTTTTAACGCCATTTCTTATCATTTTACATGTTTTTTTACCTTTCTTGTCATTTTACTTAGTTTTGACCTTTTAACACAGTTTCTTGTCATTTTACATAGTTTTGACCTTTTAACACAGTTTCTTGTCATTTTACAAAGTTTTGAGCTTTTAACGCCATTTCTTGTCATTTTACATTGTTTTTTACCTTTCTTGTCATTTTACATACTTTTGACCTTTTAACGCCGTTTCTTGTAATTTTACTTAGTTTGGACCTTTTAACACCATTTCTTGTCATTTTACAAAGTTTTAAGCTTTTAACGCCATTTCTTGTCATTTTACATAGTTTGGAGCTTTTAACACCATTTCTTGTCATTTTACATAGTTTTGAGCTTTTAACGCCGTTTCTTGTCATTTTACATAGTTTGGACATTTTACATAGTTTTGAGCTTTTAACGCCATTTCTTGTTATTTTGCATAGTTTGGAGCTTTTAACACCATTTCTAGTCATTTTACATAGTTTTGAGCTTTTAACGCCATTTCTTATCTTTTTACATTGTTTTTTACATTTCTTGTCATTTTACATACATTTGACCTTTTAACGCCGTTTCTTGTCATTTTACATAGTTTGGACCTTTTAACACCATTTCTTGTCATTTTACAAAGTTTTGAACTTTTAACGCCATTTCTTGTCATTTTACATAGTTTGGAGCTTTTAACACAATTTCTAGTCATTTTACATAGTTTTGTGCTTTTAACGCCATTTCTTATCATTTTACATTGTTTTTTACCTTTTTTGTCATTTTACATAGTTTTGACCTTTTAACACAGTTTCTTGTCTTTTTACAAAGTTTTGAGATTTTAACGCCCTTTCTTGTCATTTTACATAGTTTTGAGCTTTTAACGCCATTTCTTGTCATTTTACATACATTTAACCTTTTAACGCCGTTTCTTGTCATTTTACATAATTTGGACCTTTTAACACCATTTCTTATCATTTTACAAAGTTTTGAGCTTTTAACGCCATTTCTTGTCATTTTGCATAGTTTGGAGCTTTTAACACCATTTCAAGTCATTTTACATAGTTTTGTGTTTTTAACGTCATTTCTTATAATTTGACACAGTTTTTGAACTTTTAACGCCATATCTTGTCCATTTACATAATTTTGACCTTTTAACGCCATTTCTTGTAGTTTTACATAGTTTGGACCTTATAACACCATTTCTAGTCATTTTACATATATTTGGGCTTTATCGCCGTATCTTGTCATTTTACATAGTATTGACCTTTTAACGCTGTTTCTTGTCCTTTTAACACCATTTCTTGTCATTTTACAAAGTTTTGAGCTTATAACGCCAATTCTTGTCATTTTACATAGTTTGGAGCTTTTAACACCATTTCTAGTCATTTTACATAGTTTTGTGCTTTTAACGCCATTTCTTATCATTTTACATGTTTTTTTACCTTTCTTGTCATTTTACATAGTTTTGACCTTTTAACACAGTTTCTTGTCATTTTACAAAGTTTTGAGCTTTTAACGCCATTTCTTGTCATTTTACATAGTTTGGAGCTTTTAACACCATTTCTAGTCATTTTACATAGTTTGGCCTTTTAACGCCGTTTCTTGTCATTTTACATTGTTTTTTACCTTTCTTGTCATTTTACATACTTTTGACCTTTTAACGCCGTTTCTTGTCATTTTACTTAGTTTGGACCTTTTAACACCATTTCTTGTCATTTTACAAAGTTTTAAGCTTTTAACGCCATTTCTTGTCATTTTACATAGTTTGGAGCTTTTAACACCATTTCTTGTTATTTTACATAGTTTTGAGCTTTTAACGCCGTTTCTTGTCATTTTAAATAGTTTTGATCTTTTAACACCATTTCTTGTCATTTTAAATAGTTTTGAGCTTTTAACGCCATTTCTTGTCATTTTGCATAGTTTGGAGCTTTTAACACCATTTCTAGTCATTTTACATAGTTTTGAGCTTTTAACGCCATTTCTTATCATTTTACATTGTTTTTTACCTTTCTTGTCATTTTACATAATTTTGACCTTTTAACACAGTTTCTTGTCATTTTACATAGTTTTGAGCTTATAACGCCAATTCTTGTCATTTTACATAGTTTGGAGCTTTTAACACCATTTCTAGTCATTTTACATAGTTTGGCCTTTTAACGTCGTTTCTTGTCATTTTACATTGTTTTTGACCTTTCTTGTCATTTTACATACTTTTGACCTTTTAACGCCGTTTCTTGTCATTTTACTTAGTTTGGACCTTTTAACACCATTTCTTGTCATTTTACATAGTTTTGACCTTTTAACACAGTTTCTTGTCATTTTACATAGTTTTGAGCTTTTAACATAATTTCTAGTCATTTTACATAGTTTTGAGCTTTTAACGCCATTTCTTATCATTTTACATTGTTTTTTACCTTTCTTGTCATTTTACATAATTTTGACCTTTTAACACAGTTTCTTGTCATTTTACATAGTTTTGAGCTTATAACGCCAATTCTTGTCATTTTACATAGTTTGGAACTTTTAACACCATTTCTAGTCATTTTACATAGTTTTGAGCTTTTAACGCCATTTCTTATCATTTTACATTGTTTTTTACCTTTCTTGTCATTTTACATAATTTTGACCTTTTAACACAGTTTCTTGTCATTTTACATAGTTTTGAGCTTATAACGCCAATTCTTGTAATTTTACATAGTTTGGAGCTTTTAACACCATTTCTAGTCATTTTACATAGTTTTGAGCTTTTAACGCCATTTCTTATCATTTTACATTGTTTTTTACCTTTCTTGTCATTTTACATAATTTTGACCTTTTAACACAGTTTCTTGTCATTTTACATAGTTTTGAGCTTTTAACGCCATTTCTTATCATTTTACATTGTTTTTTACCTTTCTTGTCATTTTACATAATTTTGACCTTTTAACAAAGTTTCTTTTCATTTTACATAGTTTTGAACTTTTAACGCCATTTCTTGTCATTTTACATTGTTTTTTACCTTTCTTGTAATTTTACATACTTTTGACCTTTTAACGCCGTTTCTTGTCATTTTACATAGTTTGGACCTTTTAACACCATTTCTTGTCATTTTACAAAGTTTTGAACTTTTAACGCCATTTCTTGTCATTTTACATAGTTTGGAGCTTTTAACACCATTTCTAGTCATTTTACATAGTTTGGCCTTTTAACGCCGTTTCTTGTCATTTTACATTGTTTTTTACCTTTCTTGTCATTTTACATACTTTTGACCTTTTAACGCTGTTTCTTGTCATTTTACTTAGTTTGGACCTTTTAACACCATTTCTTGTCATTTTACAAAGTTTTAAGCTTTTAACGCCATTTCTTGTCATTTTACATAGTTTGGAGCTTTTAACACCATTTCTTGTTATTTTACATAGTTTTGAGCTTTTAACGCCGTTTCTTGTCATTTTACATAGTTTGAGCTTTTAACGCCGTTTCTTGTCATTTTACATAGTTTTGAGCTTTTAACGCCGTTTCTTGTCATTTTACATAGTTTTGATATTTTAACACCATTTCTTGTCATTTTAAATAGTTTTGAGCTTTTAACGCCATTTCTTGTTATTTTGCATAGTTTGGAGCTTTTAACACCATTTCTAGTCATTTTACATAGTTTTGAGCTTTTAACGCCATTTCTTATCTTTTTACATTGTTTTTTACATTTCTTGTCATTTTACATACATTTGACCTTTTAACGCCGTTTCTTGTCATTTTACATAGTTTGGACCTTTTAACACCATTTCTTGTCATTTTACAAAGTTTTGAACTTTTAACGCCATTTCTTGTCATTTTACATAGTTTGGAGCTTTTAACACAATTTCTAGTCATTTTACATAGTTTTGTGCTTTTAACGCCATTTCTTATCATTTTACATGTTTTTTACCTTTCTTGTCATTTTACATACTTTTGACCTTTTAACGCCGTTTCTTGTCATTTTACAAAGTTTTGAGGTTTTAACGCCATTTCTTGTCATTTTACATAGTTTGGAGCTTTTAACACCATTTCTAGTCATTTTACATAGTTTGGCCTTTTAACGCCGTTTCTTGTCATTTTACATTGTTTTTTACCTTTCTTGTCATATTACATACTTTTGACCTTATAACGCCGTTTCTTGTCATTTTACTTAGTTTGGACCTTTTAACACAGTTTCTTGTCATTTTACATAGTTTTGAGCTTATAACGCCAATTCTTGTCATTTTACATAGTTTGGAGCTTTTAACACCATTTCTAGTCATTTTACATAGTTTTGTGCTTTTAACGCCATTTCTTATCATTTTACATGTTTTTTTACCTTTCTTGTCATTTTACTTAGTTTTGACCTTTTAACACAGTTTCTTGTCATTTTACATAGTTTTGACCTTTTAACACAGTTTCTTGTCATTTTACAAAGTTTTGAGCTTTTAACGCCATTTCTTGTCATTTTACATTGTTTTTTACCTTTCTTGTCATTTTACATACTTTTGACCTTTTAACGCCGTTTCTTGTAATTTTACTTAGTTTTGGACCTTTTAACACCATTTCTTGTCATTTTACAAAGTTTTGAGCTTTTAACGCCATTTCTTGTCATTTTACATAGTTTGGAGCTTTTAACATAATTTCTAGTCATTTTACATAGTTTTGAGCTTTTAACGCCATTTCTTATCATTTTACATTGTTTTTTACCTTTCTTGTCATTTTACATAATTTTGACCTTTTAACACAGTTTCTTGTCATTTTACATAGTTTTGAGCTTATAACGCCAATTCTTGTCATTTTACATAGTTTGGAGCTTTTAACACCATTTCTAGTCATTTTACATAGTTTT